>JASDDO010000019.1:416414076-421214076 GCA_030015575.1 Agapanthus africanus | reverse complement strand
ACGGCTCAAAGGAGTCGTGCAAACAGGTTTTAGTTGGGTACAGTCCCGAGCCATATGGAGGTAGTGAGCGGATCAGCAAAGGTTTCGTCTCTTCCGGTATTGGGGGTGAGATCGTGCTGTGTCTAGGAGAGCCATTACACAAAGCCCTCGGCTGAGGCAGGAGATTTACTGGTAGGTATTCCAGTAGTATCTCAGGGTGTTCTGGGCTACACTCCGACACGACTTGTTCCGTTTTTGGGGGTCTGACTTTTACCAACCCTCTAGGCCTGCCATGCGATACTCATAGATGAATGGACCGGACTGTACGGATATTGTCACTGACAGGCTCAGTAGGGTGTCAGGATGAGTTCGCTCATCGACCTCCCTTTTGGTCAATACCTGGTAGCCCGTTACGTACGGCTAATACCTCTGACGTGCTAGTGGTTAAATCGACAGCCAAAGTATTGACGAGTCTTTAGAGTCCCCCACAGACAGTTTCTCAAGTTTCGGGCGAAACATTGTAGAGGCCGTATGATATATGGCAGGGTCCGATCATATACGTGCAGTAGTGCACGGATCATGATCGTGCGGATCATACTAGTGGGTTTTGTTTTAAGCCGGATCCTAGTATTAGATTTGTTGGATTACTTTAGTCTCATCGCATTCGCATTCAGTTGGAATGCGGGTGCAGGTATGTATATACAGGTGAGGGGTATCCTTGTGATCCGTCACGAGTTTACTTTAGATGTTGCCGTATCTTTTTATTGTTGCAAACATTTGGATTAATGTTTGTAAATGGAAATTGTGAGCTAGAATTCATTATGAGATGCATTAAATGTGACATGGACATATATGGTGACTCATGGTCTCTTTTAGTGTGTAAATGTCACATTATGAGCTTGATTTGTATTGATATGATAAGAAGAGAGAGAGACGGGCTGTCTTATGAGTGAGTTTGGTTGTATTATTCTTGGATCTCTCTCATTTTTTATCATATGAAACACACAAAAGAAAAAGAAACCTCTTCTTCTTCTTCTTCTTCTTCCTCTAGCTCATAACCTCCATTAATGGCAACACCTTCAACCTCCGTCCAAGCAATGGATGCAAGAGACAAAGTGATCATAAACACTCTCTACAATACCTTGGACACGTCGGCTAGCACACTTCATGCCCAAGTTGCTTCGGATGAAGCGGGAGCCCGTAAAAGGACTCGTAGATGTGGTGCTCTTCTGACGAGGAGATCAAGACCGGAGATGCCGCGAGTAGCTTGGGATGGTGGCCAAAGACCGGAGGACACGGATCGATCGGTATAGCCTTTCTATTCCTTCTCTAAATAGCTAGTTGTAGGTTAATGGTTCGATCCGGGTTTTAAGCATACGATAGTGCCGGTTTCCAGTTTAGAAAAAGTTTTCGTTTCCGCATTTTGGCCTCGGAAAGACGGCCGGGGCGCTACCGTAAACTTACAGGTGACACTGGTACAGGTTAGTCTGTAGACCCGAGATCGTCATAGAGTCTTGTGTGATTCCCACTGTGCTTTGATTTCCACCTTACCACGTTTAAGAGAACGTGAAAAACGGTAGTTTTTGGGTACAGTCCCAAGTCACATGTAGGCAATGAGCGATTGGAGTGGATTTCGTCTCTCCCGGTATTAGGGGTTGATGTTGCGCTATGCTCGATTGACTAGGGTTGCTGAGATTTAATGGTAAGTGTTATCAGTAGTTTCTCGAACTGTTATGGGCCTCACACCGGCATGACTTATCAGGCTATTAGGGTCTGGCGTTTACCACCCCCAGGCTGTATACGTGATATATCAGACGAAGAGACCGGGCTATATGGTAGTGTTACTTATTGGATTCGCAGGAGTATGGGCAGTCTTGCTTGTTGATCTTCTGATCGCTCAATACCCGAGTAGCCGTTACATCCAGCAAGTACCGCTGACGGCTTGTGGGTGGCTGATATGATCATCACATACTGCCAGCATATTGACGAGGTTTTAGAGTCCTACATAGAAGTTTCCTGGCACAGGAAAAACGAAGTAGGAGCATATATGTGATATGTGCGGGACCGAGATTAATATGCGTATGTGATACCGTATTCTAATCTCGCGATATGTGATATCGGTCGGTTAAATGTGATATAGCCAGGTTATCGAATCAAGTGTTGATTCGATAAGTTGATACAAATAATATTAGTCGGTTATATGTGATATAATCGGATTATTAAATCAAATGTTGATTTAATAATTTAATGTATAATTATATATATTTGATATGTTAATTTTACATTAACTAATATTAGCTCACTTAAGCATTTTTTTTTCTCACTTGTGCACATTCAATATATAAGTGATATATATTATTGTGTCATGCCAGTTGCTACATGCAACATGGGTGTATGAGACTCACCCCATGCTTATGATAATGAAGGGTTTTATTTATTTAAAGTAAATTAAAATTAAGTGGAAATTAGTCATGGTTTGAAGCTTAGTGGAAGCTTGTGGAACCACTGACTTAGTCCACTAATTTTGTTTTACTTAAGATATTTATTAACCAAACCATTATGATTAACCATGGTTAAGTCTCTACATGAGTTATATGAGATATTATCTTACCCATGGTTGCTATTCTCACTCATTGATTCTCATTCCATTCTCATCTTCATCTTCTTCTTCATTCCAATTTTGCTCTCTAGCTTTTTGAAAAGTGAAGAAATATAGTGAGAAAAATTATTCTAAAGTGAGCAAAAATCCTACTTCATCAACCTATACTAGATTAGCCATTTAGTTTAGGTTGTTTGCTTCACTAATTTCTAAATAGTGAAGATGTGGGTTGAGTTGGAGTTTTCTCGACGTAGATCATCTTCGGCCTCGATGACTTCAAGCAAGCCTTTTCCTTTCACCTTATGAACCTTTACTAGAGTCCTGGAAATCACTACTTGGAGCAAAGGGACTACTACACGGAGTTTTAGAAGTGAAGGACCGGTCTACAAAGATTGTATTTCTCATTCACTTAGTGTAATGTTTGATTACATGCTAGCTTACCCCTAATTTTCTAGTTAGATCCTTGGTATGGGTTGCATTGCTCTCTAGGATTTTTTAAATTCCATACTTGATGCCCTATAAAATCATAGTTAGGGTGCTATGGAACCCATCACTCGGTCCATGGCCAGTTTAAGGATGTAATGGCCTGTTATCACCCTTTTTGAGGTGAAGCTTTACTTTAAGGACATTACGGTCCGTTATTAGTTTAGGGACATCTCGGTCTTTGGCCAGTTTAAGCATGTAGTGGTCCGTTGTTAATTTAGGGACATCTCAGTCCGTTGCCAATTTAAGGATGTAGTGGTCCATTATCACCCTTTGTGAGGTGAAGCTTTAGTTTAAGGACATTACGGTCTGTTGTTAGTTTAGAGACATCTCGGTCCATGGCCAATTTAAGGACGTAGTAGTCCGTTGTTAGTTTAGGGACATCTCGGTCCGTTGCCAGTTTAAGGACATAGTGATCCATTGTCACCCTTTTTGAGGTGAAGCTTTAGTTTAAGGACATTATGGTCCATTGTCGCCATATTTGAGGCGAAGTTTTTACGGATACCATTTAGAGTTTAGACTCAGGAAGATAGCGAGCAGACACGAGCGTCATCATCTATTATTGAACTAAGTCATGACACGTCATGAGTGGTATTTCTTGAGGAATTAGCCGTTTATTGGCCGGAAAGGTCTTTCGCCATGCATATCTATGAGCAAATAGGCCCCACGTTGGTAGACCTTGTCTATGATGTACGGTCCTTCATAGCTTGGCTTGAATTTCCCCATTTTGCATGATTGGGGATCATAGATCTTTTAATGACCAGCACGAGTTAGCCTTGAAGGAATGTTCTCGGCCTAGTCAGTTTTTCGTATGAGCGCGTCATCATTTCCTTGTAAGCTTCTAGGTTTTTCTGTGCCATGAGGCGAGTTTTATCGAGGGCATCGAGCTCTTCAAGCCGAAGATGGGCATTTTCGTCATCTGTTAGCTCATATCGAACCGCTACTCGGAAAGAAGGGAGTTCTATTTGCAAAGGAAGGACTGCTTCAGTGCCGAATACTAACATGTATGGTGTTGTATCGTAGCCGTTTTAAACGTCGTTCGGTATGCCCAGAGAGGTTCATGCAGCCTTTCATGCTAGTCCTTTTTGTTTCTGCATACCGTTTTCTTTATAATCTTGGTCAAGGTCTTATTGAAAGCTTCAACTAGACCATTAGCTCGGGAATTATAAACGGAAGAGTATCTCCAGTCTATATTATGTTGTTTTGCGAAGCGACTGATTTTATGGCTCCTGTAGGTTGGTCCATTATCCGAGATTATCCGTCGTGGAGTGCCAAACAGTTAGATGACATGTGTCTTAAAGAAATGGAGAATATTCTCCGTCTTCACTTCCCTTAGTGGTACTGCTTCCGCCCACTTAAAAAAGTAGTCAGTCATTGCCAGTATGAACTGGTGTCCCTTGGATGATGCTGGCTCAATGAGGCCGATTATATCAGTTCCCCACATTTCGAACGGCCAGCTGGCTACCGTTGGGTGTAGTGGATTTGGATGTTGTTGGATGAAGTCCCCGTGAATTTGGCACGAGTGATACTGCTTCGCATATTCGAGACAGTCATGAACCACTGTGGACCAATAATAGCCCATCTTTTTGATTTTCAGCTTCATCTTTGGCCCGGCCTGATGAGAACCGTAGAGTCCATCGTGAGTTTCTTGAACGACTCTTTTTTATTTTTTTGGTCCCAGGCATCTCAGCCACAGGTAGTCGAATGATCTCTTATATAGAATATCATTGACAAAAGCGAAAGACAGAGCCCATTTCATGAGCTGATGTCTCGACGACACGTTTCCGGGTGTTCGATGGGATTTGAAGTAATATATGAAGACTTCCCTCTAATCCTTGACCTTTTCTTTGTCTTTTATTTGGAGGAGCTCTTGTTTGTTCATTTCTTTTCCTTCAGATAGCTCAATCGAATCCTCTGAAGGTATTTCTGCTGGCGCGAGAATTCGGCGGCTTTGCAAAACGATCTTTACATCATCGAGGTTTTTGTCAGCCAGCTCCTTAGCAAGCTTGGCTAATGCATCCGCCTTGCTATTTTCCGCACGCGGTATGCTCTCCAGGGTGTAGGAGGGGATTTGTGTCAGCAGTTTTTGTACTCTCCTGCTATATTTTATCAACTCTGGTTTGCACGTCTGATAGTCGCTTTATACTTGGCTAACGACCAGCTGGGAGTCACCATATATGAGAAGGTTTTCGATTCCTATATCAATAGCGATCTCAAGACCCGCTATCCAAGCTTCATATTTAGCCTCATTGATTGTTCTTGGTTCCGTTAAAGAAAGGGCGAAACACATTATCTCTCTTTGCGGAGTCACGAAAATGAGGCCCACCCCGGCTTTGCTTATAGGGGTGTTATGCTTACGCTTCATCATGGAAGATGCTCCATCAAATTAGAGTTCCCATTGGACATTATTTTCTTCCTTCTCCCTTTTGATTGTGTCGAACGCGTGTTCGTTTGGCAATTCACAATTTAAAGGAGAATCAGCTGGTATCAGATGCTCAGCAAGAAAGTCAGCGATGGCCTGACCTTTCACTTTCTTGAGGGGTCGATACGTTATTGAGAACTCCATCAAGAGGAGGGCCCATTTGACAATCCTTCCTGTTAGTATGGTTCTTGACATCATATATTTGAGACGATCCACCTTTTATATGAGATGGACCTCATGTGCCAAGGCATAGTGCCTGAGCTTCGTTATCGCGAAGATCAGTGCCAGACAATGTTTTTCGATGGGGGGAGTAGTTGTTTTCTGACCCAGGAGAACTCGACTCAAATAGTAGAGAGCTCTCTCCTTCCCCTGGTCGTTCTCCTGTGCCCATAGCGCGCCTAAAGAACCTTCCAGGGCTGTTGTGTATAGGATGAGGGGCTTTCCCTTGACTGGACACCGGCGAATTTTGTAGGTATTTCTTAATCTCGTCCAGTGCATTTTTGCATTTGTAATCCGAGACGAACGGGGTCCCCTTCTTCATCAGGTGACTGTAGGGACGACATTTTCCGGAGATGTTAGCTATGAACCGCCGGATATACACAAGGTTTCCTTGGAGAGACCGCAGTTGTTTAAGAGTTCTTGGCGTGAGCATTTCCATAATCGTCTTGATCTTTGATGGGTCTATTTCAATGCCTCGGTGTTGTATGATGAATCCTAGGAATTTTCCTGAGGAGACTCCAAACACGCATTTCAGAGGATTCATCTTTAGATTGTATTTCCGAATACGCTGGAACACTGTGTTCAGATGTTCCCAGTGCTCTTCGTACGATTTTCTTTTCACCCAAGGTCTGTTGAGTTTACCTAGCACCTCATGAAGGGATTGGAAGCATCACATGTACCAAAGATTAAATTTTTAGGGTGCTAAGTAAGCATACAAAGAATCAATCCTAGAAAATTAGGGTTTCTAAAACAACACTTCAACACAAGTAGATTAAGCTAGGGTTTTGAGAGTACAACCTTTGTAGCTCCCTACGCTAGTCTCCTTGGCTACTTGGGGTTTGGAACAAGTCCGCTTGAACTCCTCTAGGTCCACGATGATCCACCCGGAGTCCGCTTTGTCCAAGCTTGCAACTTCACTTTATCAAGAGAATGAAATGAAGCTAACACTCTAAACAAGTGGGCAAGACTTGTGTAGAATGGTGTTATGGTGGCTTTTCTCACTTCAAAATACTAACTTGATGAGTAATTTGCTCACTAGATAAATCTAGAGAGCAAAAGATGAAGGAGGAAGAAGATGGTGGCCTTTTAGAATAAGAGAAAAGATAAACTCACTTAAGAAAATAGAAAATATATCTATATATATTTTTTACCTCTCATCTCAAACCATGGTTGAACAATTAGGATATTATTGAACTTGAGTTAAAACCCAAAAGGAAAGTTAATCCATGATTAAATGGTGGGTGAGCATGGTTAGGTCAAAGAAGAGTGTAGAAAGAAACCATGAATTATCCTTTCCTTTTTCCTTTTTGTTTTAAATCAAATGCAATAATAATTCATATATATAAATCCATGGTGTGAGTCTTATATTGCCACCATTTTCTTTGTATATACAACTATGAAGGATGATGTATGTATGTATGTGTGCATGCACATCCATATGTGCATGAATCAAGAAAGAATGCATGCATGCATGCATACATCAAAAATACAAGAAAAGATTTCTACTGAGAAACTAATGGTTAAATGATAATTCAACACTTGATTTATCAATCCGGCCATATCACATACGACCTGACCAAAAGCAATCCGTCCGATTAATATACGGTATCTCATACGCGCATTTTAACCGGGTCCATGCGCATATCGCATACGTGCACCACAACGTTTCGCCTGGACTAGGTAACTCCTTTGTAGGACTCTAAGACTCGTCAATACGCCGGCGGTGGGTGATGATCATATCAAGCACCCCCAAGCCGCAAGCGGTCAGCTAAACGTAATGGCCACCCGGGTATTGAGCGATCAGAAGAAAACAAGCGAACCTGCTACAACTCCCGTCGAGCCAACCGGCAACACTACCCGTGCAGTCCGGTCTCCTCGTCTGATATGTCGCATATCAAGTCTAGGGGTGGTAAACGTCAGACCCCAATAACCGATAAGTCGTGCCGATGTGAGGCTCATAACGGGTCGAGAAACTACTGGTAACACTTACCAGTAAATCTCTAATCAGCCCTGGCCAGGAACTTCCCTGTTACGGCCAATCGAGTACAGTGCAACATCAACCCCCAATACCGGGAGAAACGAAACCCCTCCTATCGCTCATTGCCTCCATGTGACTCGGGACTGTACCCAAAAACCACCATTTTGCACGTCCTCATGGACGTGGTAAGGTGGAAATCAAAGCACAGTGGGAATCACACAAGACTCTATGACGATCTCGGGTCTACAGACTAACCTGCACAAGTGTCACCTGAGAACTGCCATCTGACGTGAGGTATAATACCATCTGGAAGTTCTCGGCGAGTCCATCCAGTGTACCCAGTCTCCACTGAGCACCCGTATACTATCTCTGATGTCAAACATCAATGTATATGGGATCATCCATCGCCCATCTCATGGGTCGAGAAGCGTATACGCTAATCTACACTGGTATATCGATACCCTGTCTCGATACACCCACGACTAGGGACCTTGAAGGATGTACTTATGGACTACCATGTCCCCACTAGTATGATCCGCATCATAGTCCAGGTAGTCAAGTACACATCCTAAGGGCTTTACCAACATGTAACTATAAGACAGTATAAAGAGACAAGTATACATGTTAAGATAAAGAGCAACCAGATAGCATACTATCATATAGAGAAAGAAAGTCATCTCTATATATGTCCAAGCATCCAATATAATATACATCATCTGTACAATACTGGCCTCTAGGGAATACATACAACTAACAATCTCCCACTTGCACTAGGGCCAGCTGCTGTAGTATCGCATACCAAGCATCCTGAAGAGTCTCTCAAACTGTATCTGGGGAATGGCCTTCGTGAGTGGATCCGCTGTATTATTCTTCGTGTCAACCCTCCTGACCTCGATCTCCCAGCGATCAACTATCTCCCGGATCAGGTGATACCGCCTCAGAATATGCCTGGATCGCTGATGAGACCTGGGTTCCTTGGCCAAAGCCACCGCTCCATTGTTATCGCAATACAAAGGTATTGGATGCTCAATGGATGGAACCACTCCAAGTTCAGAAATGAACTTCTTGATCCAGATAGCTTCTTTGGCAGCATCGTTGGCAGCGATGTATTCAGCCTCCATCGTCGAGTCTGCCACGGTTTCCTGCTTGGAACTCTTCCAGCTAACCGCCCCTCCGTAAAGGGTAAAGACAAATCCCGACTGCGACTTAGAGTCGTCCTTATCACTCTGGAAGCTTGAATCGGTAAAGGACTCCACTTGGAGCTCTCCGTTACCATACACCAAGAGCATCTCTTTAGTCCTTCGTAAGTACTTGAGAATGCTCTTCACAGCTGTCCAGTGACTCTCTCCAGGATCAGCTTGATACCTACTTACTACACTTAGTGAGTATGCTACATCGGGTCTGGTACATAGCATCGCGTACATGATAGAGCCTACAGCCGAAGCATAGGGTATCCCTTGCATGCGAGCTCTCTCCAAATCAGTCTTGGGAGACATCTCTTTGGAGAGAATGACTCCAGAGATCGTGGGTAAGTTCCCACGCTTGGATTCTTCCGTACTAAACCTCTTTAGTATGGTGTCAATGTACCTGGATTGGGACAATCCCAATATCCGTTTGGATCTATCTCTATAGATCCTAATTCCCAATATGCAGGAGGCATCACCAAGATCTTTCATTGAGAATCTTTATGATAAGAAGAGCTTGACCGATTACAGCATAGGAATGTCATTTCCTATCAAGAGTATGTCGTCCACGTACAATACGAGGAAGGCAACCTTACTCTCTGCTACCTTCTTGTAGATACAAGGTTCATCTACGTTTTTGACGAAATCAAACTCTTTGATAACGACGTCAAAGCAGATGTTCCAACTCCGCGACGCTTGCTTTAATCCATAAATGGATTTAAGCAGCTTGCACACCTTCCTGCTGCTCCCACTATCTATGAAGCCCTCTGGCTGAGTCATGTAGACACACTCTTCTAAATCACCGTTTAGAAAGGCGGTCTTAACATCCATTTGCCAGATTTCGTAATCATAATATGCAGCGATGGTAAGCATGATCCGGATGGATTTAAGCATAGCCACTGGAGAAAAGGTCTCGTCATAGTCCACACCTGGTCTTTGACGAAAATCCTTTGCAACAAGTCTAGCTTTGAAAGTCTCCACTTTACCATCTACACCAAGTTTTTTCTTGAAGATCCACTTGCTCCCAATGGGTTTTACCCCTTCAGGAGCAACTTCCAAAGTCCATACTTTGTTGGTGTACATGGATTTCATCTCGGACCGCATTGCATCCAACCATTTCACTGAGTCCCCACTCATGATGGCCTGCTCGAAGCTAGTTGGGTCATCATCCTCCATGATGCAATCCTCGCTCCCACCATCCATGAGAAAACCGTAGTGTCTCTCAGGTTGGCGAGGAACCCTACTAGATCGGTAGAGAGGCTGAGGTTCGTTGGGAGCTACTGAATCCTCTGGTTCCACTAAATCTTCAGTTTGAGTTTGTGTAGCCGGAATTTCTTCCAGTTCTACCTGGTCGCCACTAATTTCTTTTGTAAGAAATTCCTTTTCTAAAAAGGTGGCATGTCGAGAAACAAACACTTTTTGTTCCTCAGTGTGGTAGAAAAGATATCCATGTGAATGTTTGGGATATCCCACAAACTTGCATAGAACTGACCGTGCCTCGAGTTTGTCCGGATTTTGCGTTTTAATATAGGCCGGACAACCCCATATCTTAACACGTTTAAGATATGGTCTCTTTCCACTCCATATCTCATATAGTGTGGTAGGTACAGATTTAGATGGAACTTGATTCAATAGGTATGCCGCAGTTTCCAGCGCATACCCCCAGAAGGAAATAGGTAACTCAGCTGTGCTTATCATAGAGCGCACCATATCTAATAGGGTGCGGTTCCTCCGTTCAGATACACCGTTGTGCTGTGGTGTATATGGAGGAGTCAGCTGAGAGAGAATCCCATTCTCTTTTAGGAAGTCCGGGAATTCATTGCTCAAGTATTCACCTCCTCGATCAGATCGAAGGATTTTAATACTTTTTCCGGTTTGGTTCTCGACTTCTTGTTTATATTCTCTAAATTTCTCAAAAGCTTCTGATTTGTGTTTCATCAGGAACACATACCCGAACCTAGAGAGATCGTCAGTGAATGTAATGAAGTACACAGAACCATTCTTGGCATGTGTAGACATTGGACCGCATACATCACTATGCACCAGTCCCATGAGTTCCGTAACTCTTTCTCCGTGTCCCGTAAACGGAGTTTTGGTCATCTTGCCTTTGAGACATGACTGGCAAGTGTCATAAGATGAAAATTCAAACGGATTCAAATATCCATCCTTATGCAACTTAGCTAGTCGTGTCGCATTGATGTGACCCAGTCCACAATGCCACAAGAAGGATTCGTTCAGTTCTGAACTCTTCCTCTTGTGTATGTTTGTTATACTCAGAACTGTTGATTGATTTAGAACATAAATGCCATTGCACAACGTGCCTGATCCAACCAACTTTTGGTTAAGGAAAATGTTCATAACATTATCCTGTAATACAAAATTATATCCTTCTTTACTCAACAAAGAAACTGATATAATGTTGCATATCAGGTTCGGTATGTAATAGCATTCGTTCAGAATCAATGTATTACCAGTTGGTAATACAAGGTGATATTCCCCGACGGTTTTAGCTGCAACAATTGCACCATTTCCAACTCTTATGTCTTTATCACCTTCTCCAAGTTCTCTACCTTTCTTAAGCCCATGTAACTGATTACATATGTGGGATCCTGACCCGGTATCCAATACCCAGGACGTAGAGGAAATGGAGAAACAGTTCTCTGTAACGAACACGCCCGAAGAAAATGCATCATCATGTACTTTCTTCATTCGGGTGGTGATCGCACGCTTTTGGCGTGTCGGATGTTCAAAGAATTAAAGTGTAACCGCGATCAGGACGGTGTCGCTTTGCAGCTAGCCGGTTGAGCACGGGTCGGTCCACAGGGAGATGGTGGTATTTTACCTTCTTGTCTTAGACGAGTCAATAAAGAATTTGTGTATGTTCGAGACTATCCTATGTGTAATATTTGCAAGTATAAAGTTGTTAAGAAAAAGATACGAGATTATAAGCTAAAGAAATCCGTACTCAAAACCTTTGAGCCGAATCTTGACCAATTGAAGCTAAGCAATCGGCAACAACGTGGATTAGGGGATTTAAGCGCGGTATTCGTGGAATACGGCTTATTTACCCTTGTCCTTCCGTTCTTGTCTCTTGCTTTCGCCTCCGGCCAAACCGAACGCAACCGGTCGCGGTTAGGAATCACCGTTACCTTGTCACGGTACGGTGCCTAACGGAGCGCTTGCGTATGGTTTGGGCGGAGTTCAATGGAAAATACGGGAAAAGGAAATGGGCAAAGAAACATTAACTTAGAATACCGTATTTTTCTCTTAACAAAGATAATTACATTCATTCACAAGAAAGAACCAAAAAGAGAGAACAAAAAGAAAAGAACAAAGAAAAGAAAAGATTACAAACAAGTAATTAAAGTGCATGAATATAAATTGCAAGAAAGTAAAGCAAGGTAATAAAAAGCAAGTAATAAATAAGCAAATAAAAAGAACAAGAAAGTAATTACAAGAACATAGAACTCAAGACATGCATGTGATCAATAGCCAACCCTTAAACTTGCAAGCTCAATCAAGAGGTTGCAAGATCAAGGGAAGGGTAGAGAACGCATGTGAAATGAAGAACTAGTCCCGTGAGAAAATACGACCCTTGAGATTAATAACTAACCCTTAACCATTCAAGCTCAATGAAGAGGTTGAATGATCAAGAGAAAGCAAGAATCTCAAGGGGAAGAAGAAACAAAAGAGAATGATACAAAACCCTCATCTTCATTAATCTCCCACTCAAAAAGCTCTCACTACAATTTTCATGGAAAAAGAATGAAGAAGAAGAAGAAAAAGAACTAAAACTACAAAAGAATGGAGAACAAAGAATGACCCTTGGCTTTGGCAAGTTCTGCTGTATTTATAGGTAGGGAGTTGAAGATCTAGGGCAACCACCAGAGCACATGGGAAGTACCCAAAATACCCCCAAAAGACGACAAGGTGAGGACTCCACATGGCCGCGGATCCGCGGCCAATACCCCCTATTGGCCGCGGATCCGCGGCCCTATAGTGGGATTAGGGGCTGTGTTTTCTTGTACGGCCCTGATCTGCAGTCCCCTGTTGTCTGGTACACCTATTTTCTGAAAATACTTTCACAATTCTTCCAGAATTTCTGTTGAGGAAAGGTGGACTTTTTGTGGATGTTTTTGTCATGATTGCCTCGAGCTCCGCGTAGATTTCTTGGAACTTGTTGTTGCCATTGAGCCTTGTGCATGAAGGTGACATTGATTTGACATTTTGTCTTCCTAAACTGGTATCTGGCAACATACGGATGACGAGCGGAGACCGTGTTTTCTCAGTGGTTGGCAGGAACCCGGATTTTGTCGTGTTTTCCATGAATTTACCGTTTTAGAACCGAGAACCTGTATCCTGCAAATATATAACAAACACGGATTAAAAGCACCTACCTATAAACAACCGAGCGTAAGAATGGGCGGTATAAAATGCAGTATTCTGTGATGAACAAATACCCCCAAACTTAACTTTTGCTCGTCCCGAGCAAAACCAATTATTCACAAAAATAAAATGATAACCGCACTTTCGCAGGGAACGCGATTGCACTGAGCACGTGCAACAAGCCGTTAAACCTCTAGGTGTCCCTAGTAGGAGGAGTGTTGTCTCCTGAGGGTTTTCAGCGGATACTACCCACAAAATCCGGTCAAGTTGGTTTTGTAAAATAACTAAGATTCAAACCCTAAAGTTTTGTTTTAGAAAATAGCAATTCTATAATCCTAAGTCTAGACCATCGAACCTTTATTTTTCACACCTCGCTTCTTATTTAACTACAGATTTTATATGTCTTTACGTGTAGTGCAAATAGTGTCGTTAAGTTCCAGAAGGATCGATTAAAGTCATCATGTCGCACAAAAAAGCCCAGATAACAATTTTAAAAGGATCACATAAGTTTTATAAAGAGTTAAGCATTTTTCAAGTTTCGTTTTCCAGTAAGGTTTCAACTTCAGAATTTCTATCTTCCTTAACAGGAAACTAAGTCGTATTTTTCACTCCACCTTTTTCTTGTTTTCATTTCATACACACCTCTGTGAACGTGCAATAATCTTTATCATAGAATAAAACCTTCATATCTCCGTTAAATTTTTTTTTTTATAAAAGCCTGTCTTTTATCAAGATTATTCTCATACAAAGAACCGTTAGGAATTTTAACTCGGAGAGAACACTTGCTTGACTTTGTTTTAAATTGGACTTTCTAGGCTTCTTAGCGAGCTTTGGGCCAATGCACCCAAACCAGTTGGTTTTAAGGCATTAGGTGTAGAAACACCCCAGCGGACTTAATTACTCAAGTTACCTAGGTCCAAAAACAAAAGACAGTTTGACGTGAAAATCAGATGATTCAATACGAACGGAGATATAACCGGTAGTTCAATTATTTTTTTGGATAAAAGACGTGTTTAGTGGGTTTGGTGTGTAATCATTCCAATCAAGTTTTAGATGGGTTATTTTTCAGACTTAGCTCCAATTACGGCATCAATAACATTCCTTCATATTCGCTTTACTTCATAAACTATTCTTGACATTACTTATTTCAGAACAAACCTATTTGATCCTCAGAAAATCATTTATCTGTTTAAAAGTTTAAACATGAAAGACTTGTCATCTAATTCCCAAAATTCACGACACGTGTAGTGTGATGTAAAGACGTATATCAGCTATAGTTAACTTCAAAGGAGAGTTATCTTTCAGGTTTTCAAAATCTAAACATAAGATTTAGTTATTCCTATTTTTTCAAACAAAAACCGTCGAATGTTGAATCAGAGTTCTTCCACAATCTAACTTGACAAAAAAGTTTTTATATTTTTAGAAAATTTTCAGATTTTTATGGATTTTATGGATTTAATATGCAGATGCAAAATATACATATGAATGCGAAGGAAGAAAGCTTACCGAGCACACCCCCAAACTTAAACTTGACAGTGCCCTCACTGTCAGGCTATACCAAGAGGGTCAAAATTGCCGGTGCTCCCTAAAAACAAATTATATACAAAACAAAAAGGAAAACAAAAATATATACAAAAAAAGTGTCCCCCCCAAACTTAAGTAAAACAGTGTTTCCACTGTTAAGCGTTGAAATTCAGGATTTAGGGGGGAAAGAACAGTATCAAGCTATACAAGGCCTTACACAGGCCAAAAGTGAGCACCAACCATTCAAAGATTTTATCGCTATAATGTACCGGTTGGTGGAAGAAGGCGTAGAGGAAAGAGATGGAGAATACGCGAGACCATATGCGGAGAGAAGCGGGATATGGTCTCGGTATATGAGAGGAAGAAGAATGGCGGACGGGAAAAAGAAGTGGAATACGAACTTGAGGGTGCAAGTGGAGTAAATAGATTAGCACAATTTGGGATGACCGATGTGTGAAAAGCGATTGTGCTAATATATTTACCCGTCGAGAAATGCGGTCAAATCCCTCAAGGTTCGTGAGAAACCATGGGTACGCCGAACTTGGTAAACCAGACATAGTAAATGAAAGTGAGACGGGTTCTTGCAAGGTCGGATCCTCAATATTCTCCTCAAAATTTATCTCATCCATGCCTTTATCATCAATATCAAGACGCCTATGAAGTTCGGGAAAAACAGTTAAAGACTCGGGATGATGATTTGAAGAGACAAACTCAGCCAAATCTACGGGTTCATCATCCAAAATGTTCCCAGCGTCAATATCCTCGATCAAGTGAAAATCTATATTCTCAGACACCTCAACAAAAGCATGGATATCAATCAATTCAGGTTCTAGAGTGGAGGTGTAGAGGTCGAGAGGATTGGGTATGGTTTCACTCAAAAGGGACCCTTCACAATCGGGCAAATCAAACACTACAAAGTCGCACAACTCATTAAACATTCTATCTTCAACTGATAATTCATTTGGGACATTTGATAGACTTTCAACACAGGAGTTGTGGGATTCAATTTGAGACGGGTAGGTTTGATTTGGAAGGGGGTATATCTCACTCTCTCCACTCAAATTCACTGCCTGTCCTACCGCCTCATCATACATTGAAAATGTTGGAGCTAGTTGAAAACTAGCTACCGGGTCACTAGGTTGCATGAGGGCGGCCATGGACGCATTCAAATCCATCATCTGTTGGCTTGACGCTACCCTAAAGTCTTCCAACGACTGTTCCAGACTAGACATGGGTTGTGATGGGGTTTCAGTAAAAGATTCAAAGTTATTTGGATACTGAAAACTCCCAAACGGCTGTTCTGAAGTAATGTCTAGGGAAGGTGCAAAAGTAGGGTAGGATTGGTAGGAAATGGATGGTTGGACAGGAGTGGGATCAACATTGGGATAAGAAGGTGAATGGAATTGTTGATCCCAAGAATTTGTAGTGGTGAAAGGAGTGAAAGATCGGCAACGGGATTGTTCAATTCGTTCAGCAAGAGACATTGGTCTCGGGGTTACAACCGGACTTTCAAAAGGGGTATCAACGCAAGACGGGGTGAATGTTTGAAACGGTTGATACGAAGTGGATTGCGGGGTCCAGTTGTTCGTCCTAGACGCGTCTATCCGATCTCTCAATGAAATTTTTGGCATGGATGGATCGTTCGAAGTTCGGCCAAAACAAGAACCGTAGGAAGTTATTTCTGGTTGTGGGTACCAAAGTTCGGCAAGAGTTTTGCGAGGTGGGGTACCCATGATATGAAGAGAGAGAGAGAAAGGTAGAGAAAAGGAGGGGAAAAAGAATGTGAATTTTTTTTTTTTGAATATTAACAAAAGAATGAAATATACACAAAAAAGAATATTGACAAAAACAATCACGACACAAAAATACCACACACCTAATCGTTCTAGGGTTCACCTAGGTCAACTAGACCTGCTCCAGAACTTGATTGTCGAAGTAAAACTGTGTCGAGAAACAGGCTCAAGATACACTGATCACGAGGCCAGGTAAGTGCAGAGATAAGGGGAGGTTTTCCAACGCTTTCGCGAAGTTCCTTAATTAAATAACCCTTTCTCTTTTGGCGGTTTCGCCGTTAACACTTTCCTAGACACCCCGTAAACAATATACCGTTAAGCAAGGTTCTAAACACAGTTAACTTCTCCTAGTGAGCGCGAAGTCCTTAAGGCTTAGAGTCTAGTTTCTTTTAAAATTTGTGCGGGTAATCGTTATGCTCAAGTTCGTGATTTGTGGGCCACGGAAAAGGTGATGAAATCCTTTACCGTATGTTGTGGGGTTCGCTTGCCCTTAAGTCCGTATTAATGTATGCAATGCGCAATTCAAAAATTCTATAAAGAATCAAACAATCGTTTTTTAGTTTAAGCGCGGCGCTGCAACAAATACGGGTTAGTCAAAATTTTTTTTTTGCGTTTGCTAGCGAACTTGCAAAGAATCCTGTAAAGAATAGTATATTGGATGCGTCGGATTTGAGAAGAAGGTGTTAGTAAAGTACGTACCGTTAAGTTTTTGGGTTAAGAAACCCCCGTTGAATCAAATCCGGTAAGCTTGAAAAGTTCGCTTGCGCGGGTCAAACTACCCGGATCTTTGGCACTGTACTTTGCAATCACCTTAGATTTGAATGTACACTTTGCTCCCCACAATTGCAGTTTGCAAATCTGCAAAAATCTGCACTCTTGCCCACAAAAATTATCAAAAAAAACAAAAAGATTATTTTTTTTTATATATATACAAAAAAAGAATATTAACCCGAATAACAAGAAAGAAAATACGCTACCGTCTTCCCGGCAACGGTGCCATTTGATTGGAAGAATTTTAGTTAACCGCAATGAAGACGGTGTCGCTTTGCAGCTAGCCGGTTGAGCACGGGTCGATCCACAGGGAGATGGTTGTATGTCCTCTCTTGTCTTAGACGAGTCAATAAAGAATTGTATGTGTTTGTTCAGTCTAACCTATGTGTTTATTTGCAAGTATAAAGTTGTTAAGAAAAGATACGAGATTATAAGCTACAGAAATCCGTACTCAAAACCTTTGAGCCGAATCTTGACCAATTGAAGCTAAGCAATCGGCAACAACGTGGATTAGGGGATTTAAGCGCGGTATTCGTGGAATACGGCTTATTTACCCTTGTCCTTCCGTTCTTGTCTCTTGCTTTCGCCTCCGGCCAAACCGAACGCAACCGGTCGCGGTTAGGAATCACCGTTACCTTGTCAGGGTACGGTGCCTAACGGAGCGCTTGCGTATGGTTTGGGCGGAGTTCAATGGAAAATACGGGAAAATGAAATGGGCAAAGAAACATTAACTTAGAATACCGTATTTTTCTCTTAACAAAGATAATTACATTCATTCACAAGAAAGAACCAAAAAGAGAGAACAAAAAGAAAAGAACAAAGAAAAGAAAAGATTACAAACAAGTAATTAAAGTGCATGAGTATAAATTGCAAGAAAGTAAAGCAAGGTAATAAAAAGCAAGTAATAAATAAGCAAATAAAAAGAACAAGAAAGTAATTACAAGAACATAGAACTCAAGACATGCATGTGATCAATAGCCAACCCTTAAACTTGCAAGCTCAATCAAGAGGTTGCAAGATCAAGGGAAGGGTAGAGAACGCATGTGAAATGAAGAACTAGTCCCGTGAGAAAATACGACCCTTGAGATTAATAACTAACCCTTAACCATTCAAGCTCAATGAAGAGGTTGAATGATCAAGAGAAAGCAAGAATCTCAAGGGGAAGAAGAAACAAAAGAGAATGATACAAAACCCTCATCTTCATTAATCTCCCACTCAAAAAGCTCTCACTACAATTTTCATGGAAAAAGAATGAAGAAGAAGAAGAAAAAGAACTAAAACTACAAAAGAATGGAGAACAAAGAATGACCCTTGGCTTTGGCAAGTTCTGCTGTATTTATAGGCAGGGAGTTGAAGATCTAGGGCAACCACCAGAGCACATGGGAAGTACCCAAAATACCCCCAAAAGACGACAAGGTGAGGACTCCACATGGCCGCGGATCCGCGGCCAATACCCCCTATTGGCCGCGGATCCGCGGCCCTATAGTAGGATTAGGGGCTGTGTTTTCTTGTACGGCCCTGATCTGCAGTCCCCTGTTGTCTGGTACACCTATTTTCTGAAAATACTTTCACAATTCTTCCAGAATTTCTGTTGAGGAAAGGTGGACTTTTTGTGGATGTTTTTGTCATGATTGCCTCGAGCTCCGCGTAGATTTCTTGGAACTTGTTGTTGCCATTGAGCCTTGTGCATGAAGGTGACATTGATTTGACATTTTGTCTTCCTAAACTGGTATCTGGCAACATACGGATGACGAGCGGAGACCGTGTTTTCTCAGTGGTTGGCAGGAACCCGGATTTTGTCGTGTTTTCCATGAATTTACCGTTTTAGAACCGAGAACCTGTATCCTGCAAATATATAACAAACACGGATTAAAAGCACCTACCTATAAACAACCGAGCGTAAGAATGGGCGGTATAAAATGCAGTATTCTGTGATGAACAGGTGGCATCGGAATCCTGGTATTCCCCTATGTCCTGTTCAGTCCTATAACTCTTATAAGAAAGAACGGAACCAACGTTCCCCAGCACAGTATAACATGCGGGTTCGGTCAATACATCCATATTATTATCTTGATTAAGGCATGACATGGTCGCTACCTGGAGAGAGAGAGAAGAAAAACACTTTAGCGTATGCTCTTGCAAGATCAGATTGGTTATTTTCTTATCTAATCAGGATGGCTCCCACTGTTTTTATCAAATCTTCCTTCAAACCCTAAAAGGAAAGACTAGCCGGGATTAATTACACCCTACAACTTCGCCGATCTTTCAGCCAGGCCAGTGTCGGTACTTTGAGGGAGGTTCCCCGTGCTTTCGCACGGACCTAATTAGAGTAAACCTCGTTTTCCCAGAGGCGTAACCCCGTTGACACCTTTCTAGACACCTACTTGATCGGCTAATTGTCCTGTGTAAAACTCTCCCAGAAGTAACAATTACTCGCAGTGGGTATCGGGATCCAACTATCTCATAGAAGGTATGCAATCTCATTGTAAATTTCAACACTTGAAATTCCCGATAATATTTTGCCCCTAACCCCTATGACCTTGACAAAGGCCAACAAATCATAGGATGTTAGTCAAGTTCAACCTGTCATTTCTTGATTGAATCAAACCCACCCGCACGACCTTTGACAAAGGCCAACAAGGTCGTACGACTACCCCAAAACAATCTGCATCATATGCATAAGCAGATAAGCACCATTTAGCTACCGTACACTACGCCTTGACAAAGGCCAACAAACGCAGCACGAATACTAAACAGTTCTTATCTGAAATGACGGAGGGCTACGACAGGTTTTTCTGAAAACCTATTGCGTAATGAACTTGATATCGTCGTAGAATCATGTGAATTTTGAAATGGAGTGATTTTGAGACTTTTATTAGTTTTGCTAAAGAGGTCACTCCCGGTGAAGGATCTCGGCACTTTCCTTATGGAATAAGGTGCAGGATATATCATATACATCACTATGCAAAGCAAAACTCCAAAAGCAGTCAAAAGTCAAACCGAGTGTTGTAGCATCTGCCAGTTTTGCTAAAGAGGTCACTCCCGGTGAAGGGATCTCGGCTCTTTCCTCATCGAATAAGGTGCAGGGTATATCATATATACCGCTATGCAAAGCAAAACTGTAGCTACCCTTTTTTTTATTAAAATTTGATTCTACAACATCTTTTAGGTTTCTTTTCTTTCATTAATCACATTAATGAAGTCCCATCATTTAAGTCACCTAAACATCACATATAAATACGACGTACACTTATGCCATCCGCATTCGCCTCGATGTCCCCTCGTGCACCGTTAGGTTAGGTAACTAACGGCAGAGCAGGGCAGGGCTAGCGCAGGTGTAAAACATAAGTAACGCTTATATAATATATCATATATACTATATACAGTATTTATCACAGAACATATCTAATGATCACATCACAGATATCGCAGCAGAAACATAGATATAATGTGGGATATACTAGGATGTCCGTATTTAGTATTTAGCCAACAATAGAAAATACGGATTCCACAGTCGCGATGAATAGCCAAGCCCACACCCTGGACCCCTACGAGAGCGGCAAGCGACCCTACCAATTCTGGAGTTTAGGAGACCCGGTCTCGACTCCTCGAGATGGCCTCCCACTGAACCCCAGAACCCGGTCACCTGTGCTCCCCTCCTTGGGTCCATCCTAATGCGGAAAAGTAAATAATATACAACACTGGTGGCATCGACCTCAATCCGGAAGTGCCCCAAATAAAAGAATATTACATTACATTTGAATTTACATGAATGAAAATATAAAACTCTCATCTCACATAAAACTCGTCGGCTATTCAATCGCGACAATCCTGCACATCATATCTCAGCAACACATAATATCTCATATCATCAACGTAAGTAAGTATGCATACCCCAATTGTCGTTGATGTATAGCAACGAAACCGGCGATATCGACATGCTACACTTACGGTCACAGAAAAGAAAGTGTAAAACTATAATATTTGGAATCCACATTCTCTTTAGACATCGTAAATGCGAAATATCACATATTTCGTATTTCATGCCTAACTATATGAATTCCACATATTGTATCACATTCCAGATAAATAGACAGTATTAAAGTTTTCGAACGAATGGCCAAATACCCAAAATTCCCTAAAGCTCAACACTTGAGCGGAGTTCAAAAAAATCCGGAGTGTGACACAGTAGTAGCAGTCCAGCCGTAGAAGGGTCAAGCCAACGCCTCACATGTGGCACGCCGTACTGCCCCAAACCCTAACGTTCAAAAGGCAGTTCAAGACGGTCACATAATCGAGTTAAGGTTTGTTGTCTTCTAGAGGGTCCACCACAAACAAACTTGCACGTATTTCCGAAAGATTTAAACCCCGTGAAAGAGTGAGTAAATGATGCTCGTTCGAACAATTCAATACTTTCTAAATTACCCGGAAAGAAACACGAAATCAAAATTCCGATCGAATCACCGACTCTAAAACAATCTCCAGAACATATAGCACTAAATTCAGATTAAAAATACCCCAAAAATTATACAAGCAGACATAATAATTACTGTACAAAAACGACACAGAGATTCATCAGTACGGCCGCGGAACCGCGGCCCATGCAGGCTATTATCGCGGTTCCACGGTGGAAAGTACTGTTGATGGGTTCGTTTTTCACAGTATTGCTTATATTTTCCTGCTGAATTTTTTAAGTATTTTTAATTCTGAAAAAGAACAGTTTTGAAAAAATGTCCAGAGAGTGCTAAAAATCCGTATTTTTCGGTTCGATCGGAGTTTTAACTTCGTTAAAGTGTCGCCTAATGTTCTAGGTCGGCTCTGATACCAATGTTGAGTTTACCTAGCACCTCATGAAGGGATTGGAAGCATCACATGTACCAAAGATTAAATTTTTAGGGTGCTAAGTAAGCATACAAAGAATCAATCCTAGAAAATTAGGGTTTTTAAAACAACACTTCAACACAAGTAGATTAAGCTAGGATTTTGAGAGTACAACCTTTGTAGCTCCCTACGCTAGTCTCCTTGGCTACTTGGGGTTTGGAAAAAGTCCGCTTGAACTCCTCTAGGTCCACGATGATCCACCCGGAGTCCGCTTTGTCCAAGCTTGCAACTTCACTTTATCAAGAGAATGAAATGAAGTTAACACTCTAAACAAGTGGGCAAGACTTGTGTAGAATGGTGTTGTGGTGGCTTTTTTCACTTCAAAATCCTAACTTGATGAGTAATTTGCTCACTAGATAAATCTAGAGAGCAAAAGATGAAGGAGGAAGAAGATGGTGGCCTTTTAGAATAAGAGAAAAGATAAACTCACTTAAGAAAATAGAAAATATATCTATATATATTTTTTACCTCTCATCTCAAACCATGGTTGAACAATTAGGATATTATTGAACTTGAGTTAAAACCCAAAAGGAAAGTTAATCCATGGTTAAATGGTGGGTGAGCATGGTTAGGTCAAAAAAGAGTGTAGAAAGAAACCATGAATTATCCTTTCCTTTTTCCTTTTTGTTTTAAATCAAATGCAATAATAATTCATATATATAAAACCATGGTGTGAGTCTTATATTGCCACCATTTTCTTTGTATATACAACTATGAAGGATGATGTATGTATGTATGTGTGCATGCACATCCATATGTGCATGAATCAAGAAAGAATGCATGCATGCATGCATACATCAAAAATACAAGAAAGGATCTCTAGTGAGAAACTAATGGTTAAATGATAAATCAACACTTGATTTATCAATTCGGCCATATCACATACGATCTGACCAAAAGCAAGCCGCCCGATTAATATACGGTATCTCATACGCGCATTTTAACCGGGTCTATGCGCATATCGCATACGCGCACCACAACGTTTCGCCTGGACTAGGTAACTCCTTTGTGGGACTCTAAGACTCGTCAATACGCCGGCAGTGGGTGATGATCATATCAAGCACCCCCAAGCCGCAAGCGGTCAGCTAAACATAATGGCCACCCGGGTATTGAGCGATCAGAAGAAAACAAGCGAACCTGCTACAACTCCCGTCGAGCCAACCGACAACACTACCCGTGCAGTCCGGTCTCCTCGTCTGATATGTCGCATATCAAGTCTAGGGATGGTAAACGTCAGACCCTAATAACCGATAAGTCGTGCCGATGTGAGGCTCATAACGGGTCGAGAAACTACTGGTAACACTTACCAGTAAATCTCTAATCAGCCCTGACCAGGGACTTCCCTGTTACGGCCAATCGAGCACAGTGCAACATCAACCCCCAATACCGGGAGAGACAAAACCCCTCCTATCGCTCATTGCCTCCATATGACTCGGGACTGTACCCAAAAACCACCGTTTTGCACGTCCTCATGGACGTGGTAAGGTGGAAATCAAAGCACAGTGGGAATCACACAAGACTCTATGACGATCTCGGGTCTACAGACTAACCTGCACAAGTGTCACCTGAGAACTGCCATCTGACGTGAGGTATAATACCATCTGGGAGTTCTCGGCGAGTCCGTCCAGTGTACCCAGTCTCCACTGAGCACCCGTATACTATCTCTGATGTCAAACACCAATGGATATGGGATCATCCATCGCCCATCTCATGGGTCGAGAAACGTATACGCTAGTCTACACTGGTATATCGATGCCCCGTTTCGATACACCCACGACTAGGGACCTTGAAGGATGTACTTATGGACTACCATGTCTCCACTAGTATAATCCGCATCATAGTCCAGATAGTCAAGTACACATCCTAAGGGCTTTACCAACATGTAACTATAAGACAGTATAAAGGGACAAGTATACATGTTAAGATAAAGAGCAACCAGATAGCATACTATCATATCGAGCAAGAAAGTCATCTCTATATATGTCCAAGCATCCAATATAATATACATCATCTATACAATACTGGCCTCTAGGGCATACATATAACTAACAAGGTCGTCAATATAGCATTCGACAATCTCATGTATGAGGTCATTGAAGATCTTCGTCATAGCCCTCTAGTAGGTAGCACCAGCGTTCTTCAGACCGAAGGGCATCATATACCCAACGGAGTCCGAAAGGCGGTATGTTTTTGGTCTTCAAGATGCATTTTTATTTGATTGTATCCTGATGATCTATCCATGAAGGAGAAGACCTCATGGGTAGACGTGTTATCGATCATTAGCTCAGTAACAGACACTGGGAAGTCATCCTTCAGACAAGCTTTGTTAAGGTCCCGAAAGTCCACGCAGATGCGCACTGTCCCATTTTTCTTCATCACTGGAACAATGTTGGAAATCCAGTCGGGATACTGAACTTCTTGGATGAATTCGGATTCAATTAGTTTCTTGATTTCGGCATTGATACTCATCTTGAGCTCGAGCCGCATTCTTCTTGGCGCCTGTTTTACTGGCTTAACGTCCGGCGATATAGCCAGTTTATGTACCGCTGTCTCTGGATCTAGTCCCGGCATCTTGGAATAGTTCCATGCGAAGCAGTCTTTATATTACATAAGCACGTCCTTTGGTGTGGCCACCTATTTTTTAGACAACAGCTTACTGACGAACGTGGGTCTCGGCTCATTTTCTATGCCCAAGTTAATTTTCCTCAGGTTGTCTGTCGTAGTGTGTATCCCATCTTCCAGCTCTTTTAGTGCTGGTGGAAGCTCTGAGATCACTTCATCCTCATCTTTATTTGTGAAGCACCTGAAGGAGTCATCTATAGTCTCGTGCCATCCCTCCTTTGAGAGTGTTACCACATGGCAGGTATGGGTTTTCTTCCATTCTTGACATTGAGCAGGTCCTGTCCTCACGGTATAGGTCCTCTTTGGCTCATGTTTTTGTGGCGGGGTTACCTCCAGCTGTCGGACAAAGTGAACTTGCCTTATTGATACTGGTTTTCAACCCAGTATTTGAAGGTGAAGCAGTCTTCAAGCGGATGACCTATAGCTCGGTGATAGGAGCAATAATGCGGATGATGGACCTCGTTTATTTGTTCGAGATGCTGAGACTCTAGAAGCGTCATCATTTGATGCTTCATAACAAGGTTGAATATTTTTTTTGTCTTGTCTTGAGGGAAAGAGTATTCCCGACCTATCTTCTTGATAAAGGACGGGTTCCAACCACGTTTTTCTTGATAGCGCGGCTTCTTAGATATACCCTGTTGTTTGCGAACGTCATCCTCGTTCTTCACTTTGTTATTGCCCCTGTTTCGGGCTTTTCCTTTGTCACGAGAACGTACAACGGGCTGAGGGTAAAGGGCATCACAATTTTCCTTTTCCGCAGACTGCTGAATGAGACGCTGAGTCCTGGCCTTTTCGTAAATGGCCATTTCGCGGTTGTGGTCATCCCGAACCTTTTGACCGGCTTCTCTTATTAGCTTGTCAACTTGTACTTCGAACGACAGACTTGACGCTCTTACAGTAGGATTTTGCTCCGTTCCAACACCACAGCTATCTGGAAAAGCATTCCTTTCCACACAGGAACTATTTATGGCGCGGTAGCTATGGAATCGCTCCCATTTCTTAGACCGAACATATCCGAGTCTGGTTGTTTCTATCTTCCTCTTGGGCATTCTTCGCTAAGTCCCGGGGACGTCCCAGATGTTTTTGTAGAACTGGGCTTGTCGAGCAGTTTGTTTGAGGGGTACGCCTTAGCATCTTAACAGCCTTTTCAATCCCTCTGAGTAATATCTGGGCAAACGGATTGGTTAAAGCCGGTCAAGCGCAAAATCGGCGCCATGCCAGACTTCTTATTCCACTTTGGTCTTCGTAGATTGATATAAGAGGATCGCCTTTTCATCTCTTCGTCTGGGAGGGACGTAGAAAGTTTGCAGCTCTTGTACGCTGTATGTATCAAGCACATCAAGTTCTTTATAATGCAGCGGCGGAACCATGGTGATTTTTAAACTCTGATCATCTCCAGTAATGGTTTGTACTGACGGGAGAGTGGAGAACACCGCGTTGAGAGTCACCGCCAAAGACCAAAACAGGATTAAATGGTCTGGGTCTATTGCACTGGGGTTGCCCCTAGTAGACTATTTCCTCATCTTCTTTGGTGTCACTCCTAAAGACTGGGATGGTGGCGATGACTTTTTGTTTATTCTCCAGCTTATGACATCTTTCTATGTCTTTGAAGTCCGGTAGGAAGTACTTTGCGTCTTCATACTTTCAGACTTCATTCACAGAGAATGGATTTATCTCCCCCTTAACAGTGTACTCAAGACCGTCTTTGAAATTCTTCATACACTGGTATTGTGTAGAAGAGATGACGTTGTACTCGTGTAACCAAGGCCTGCCGAGCAAAGCGTTGTAGCAAGTCTTGGTGTCGATGACATGAAATTTGATGTCAGTGACGAGTAGCCCAAAACGTAACGTCAATATTACGGACCCAAGCGTCCGTGATGACTGTGAGTCGAACCCAGAGATGGTAATTTTTTCCCGAGCCAGGTGCTGAACGTTCATGCAGATCTCCTTCAGCATCTTCACGTTGAGAAGGTTGACGGAGAACCCGTTGTCGACCAGGATCTTCCCTATCTTGATGTCATGGCAGTACCCGGTGGCATATAGAAGACGGTTGTGTTCGCACGTTCCGAGAATGAGATCTTCATCGCCGAATGTAATATCAGCTGTATAAACCTCTGTCAGCTCATCCTTCATCTTTTCTTCTGCAAGGAAAGCTTGGAATTGATCAGGATCTTGCAATGCCTTAATCAAAGAATCTCCTGCTTCTTTGGACAGGAGGAGAGCATCCAATATGCTTAGTTGTGAAGGCATTTTCCTCAGATGTGCTAGAACATTGTAATCCACCTTGTTTTTCCTATGTGGGTCCTTGGCTGCAAGCTCTTTAACGACTCCATCATCAAGGGTGATCTCCCCAGGTACTTTTTCTTTCCCTTGTCTCTTTTACTCAAACCTTTATTTGCAGGTCCGAGGTTCTTCTCAAGCAGCGTGCGATTATGCAGCTGAATGTTCTCACAGTTCATCTCATCCTTTTCTTTTTTGGAGGAGGAGTTCTTTAAGAGAGGGCCGAGGGTCATTTCTTCCTCAGAATCGTTCCCGAAGGTAAGAACTTGGAGTTTTTCGCTTTCCTGACTAGTATCAACCATATGACGGTTACCAGTCATTTTCTCATGCGTACTTGTCGCACTTCTTTGCTGTCAACGAGATTCGCGTTTCATCCTCTTGAAGTGGTGTTGATGGGCAATGTATCCTAGCCACCACTTCTTAAAGGCACTACATTCCTCGGTGGGGTGGGTAACCCTTCGATGGTATAGACAGTAGTTTAGAAGTATATCCGCTCCATCAAGGCACATGACCCCGGGAGTGTTTTCCACGAGAGGGGCAGCTTCATTCCCATTGATAGGGCTTTGGCAAACTGCTTCTCTGCTTTAATCCTGCTCTTGTTTATGGCAAGTGTGCTTTGGTTTGGTTAGAGTAATTTACGACTCATCCTACCGCAGCTTCTTCATCCCAACGCCGACGCTTAGCCTTTTCGTATATGGCTGTTTCGTGTTCTCGGTCAACTTTGCTTTTTCAAAAGGCTTCATTTAACAACCTATCGATTGGGTCTTCTGACAGTTTCGGGGATTTTGGCGCCGATCCTGCCCCCAGTTCCTCTGCGTTGTTTTCTGACGCTGAGGGAGCTTCTTCGCCATTTGATGACGAATGGGAGACTATGTGGCAACTTGCTACATAGTCTTTGGTTTCTTCTGATGAGTTATTTTCCTTGTCGTTTTCACTCTCTTCATTCTCAAGAATATGCTTGAGGAACTCTTCGAGGGTGACTGGTGTCCGCGCCTTCTGGTTGTACTCCTCCAGCATGTCAATGTACCTCTGTAAGTCTATGTGTTTATCGTCATAGTCAACAGGTTGCACAGGCTTCTTGGTCTTCTTCTTTTTCTTCGATGACTTTGAAGGTTCGACTTGGGGTTTTTGTCCTTTGTCAACAGTTTTCGGTACGATACGCGGTTTCAGCAACCCTTCGATGATTTCCGGTTCAAGTGGGCTCTTCCACCTAATTGCCGGACATGCCTGGAAATCTTTCAGCATTCTTTTAGTTTTAGGTAAAAGGACGACTTCCTATGGAGCTTCTTCTATGAGCGAGCATAATGCCCCCGGCATATCCACCTTTTTAGGAGTGTGCTTCTATGGCGGGTTCACCTTTCAATTCTCAGAAAGCACGAACTTTCCCTGTTGATACTGATTCTCGGCCCAGTTCTTGAAAATGTAGCAATCCTTAATTGGGTGGCTCACCATTCTGTGATAAGAGCAGTAATTGTGGTTGTTGACATTGCCTGGTTGCGGTGAACATCGTGGGTCCGGCAATGTGATAAGTTTGTTATGCACTGCCAGCTCGAACAGTCTCTTTGTCTTGTCACGGAGAAACGAGTAAGCGCGTGCTAGCCTTTCTTCCAGGGATAAGCGTGGGCGCATGTTGTTTTGGCGAGCAACCGGCTTCGGGTCACTCGGTTGCTGTTGAGTGTTGGCAACGAAGGACGCTTTCCCTTTACCCATGGCATTTCGAGGGTCTATTTTCGAGGAGGAAGGCCCGTGGCCCATCTGGTCCATTTGGGCCAGTTTGTCAATCAGATCTTGGAAGGTGTTCGGCTTGATGAATGTCATGAACTGGGACACCATCGTTTGAGGATCTAGTGTCCCAATGAACATACCTACGGCAGGAGATTCTTCGATGCATTGTTCGCACTTCAAACGTAGGTTCCACCACCGGATCGCGTATTAGACCCAGGTTTCTCCTGACTTCACCCTGGCATTGATTAATGTCGTGATCAGGGTCCGCTCGCTTGCGCTGGTGAACCACTGTATGAACAGCAGTTCCATCTCTGTGAATGTTTTGACGGAGTCATTTGGGAGCTCCGAGTACCATTCAAAGGCCGTCTCTGACAAGCTGCCAACGAACTGGTGAAGCAACAGTTTGTCGTCGCCTCCAGTATTGTCGCATAAAGCTCTGAACTGAGCAATGTGCTGATGCGGGTTGCCTGTCCCTTTGTACACATGGAATTTGGGGATCGTATATCCCGGCGAGTACTTGATTTGATCGTACCAGCCTGGGTACGGTTGCCCAGTTCTAACGACTTGGCCCGCCGCTTCACTTGCTTGATGAGCTCGTATTTGTTGAGCTATGTAATCATTAAGGGCATCTTTGGAGATTGTTTCCTCCCTGGCTGTCGATAAAGCTAGAAGAGGGTTTGACGTTTCCCCTCTGTCGTCCTCGATAATTATCGGCGGGTCTTCAGCAGGAGGTTCTGGCTGGATCATCATTCCAATCATGTCTTGGAACAAAAGTACCATCTGCTTTATATTAGCAGCATGTTCCGCGGTCTCCTTATCCTTTCTTTCAAGTACCCTTCGCAAGAACTCTGTATCGGTCTCCTGTTCCTGGCGTTGTTCAGTCTCTGCTTCCGGGCTTTCCTTTTGCTCGGTTAGTGCTGCCATTTTTGTCAGCTTCTTCTGGAGCTTTTGTTGCTGCTCCTGAGCTTTTGTCAACGACCGAGTTTGCGGCCGATGACCCACGGAAGCACGGCTTTCCTCTTTTCCGAAAGCCATGTAAATCGAGTGCATGATCATGCCCCCAGACTTGGGGCATTTGGATCCATCACCTTTGGTATTTACCGCCGGTGGTGATATTTTTTCCAGCCTCGTCCTTTTGTGGGAGGTTGAAGTTGTAGGAACCGTTGTAGCAGGCTCCTGTGTGAAAGAAGTTCCTCGATGCATGGTGGAAGGATGACTTTCCACTTTTCTAACCTTCATTTTCTCCGGTTGATGAGAGTAGTTCTTGTTGATCACAGAATCTTGGACTTTCTGCCAGACTCTGTGGATTTAGGAGGATAGCCACTGAGGGGGCTGCTCCGGCTTTTCCTGCGTCATATTTTCAGCAGGAAGTAGAGATTTCTTCCCTCTTTAGCGGTTCAAAGTTGTTCCCGATTGGAACAACAATGTCAACTTCCACCATTGGAGCCGGTGGAGTAAGTTCAGAGGGGGAGTTGCCCCCAGCTCTTCTCATCCGGCGCCAGTGGCGACGTCGAGCATGTTTTGCAGACAGGACCACCTTAGTTATAGAAGCGGCTTTGTCATGCCCCCGGCTTTGATGAGGGGCTACTATTGGTCTCAGCCTGTCGAAGACTGGCGTCCGTTGAGAGGGAACGACCAATTTTTTCGAAGGCCGATTTTCGGGTAGGGGAAGCACCTTTGACGACTTCACCCGCAGCAGGAGTTGGAAGTACTATTCGTTTTGGGATACCCCTTCGGGTATCGCGAGCCTCTTTGCGGGCCCACTTGAGCTTCGACTCAGCCTGTTGAAGACTAAGGTGGCAGACTTGGACGACCCGTTGAGAGGGGCCATGGTGGTTGCAAGTCGATCGAAGACCGACTTCTTTGGAGCTTCCTGTGGTGGCACTGAGGCACTGAAACTCGCTGGCGGGAGCATGGTCCCGAAGAACAATCCAATGGTGGCTTGAGTTACTTGCCCCACCGGCATTGAAAAGATGGAGGCCGCATTAGGCCCATATGTCACTCCTCCAGTAGAGGCGGAGCGGGAGTTGTTGTTGCAGTTTGTGCAGCTGGAAGCCATTGATGTTCACTTTTTCAATCTGCACAGGAACAAGACACCAAATCTTAGTACCTCAAATCCAAGGGCAACCATAGCAAACCGCGATTTTTTTCGCGAAACACGACACACGAAGTGTGGAGTGCAAAACCCACCAGGCGTGCCAGAATCTGTTTACCGCCGAAAACAGAGACGAACCGGGATGGATCGTCTTGCCTGAATTTGGAGGCAGATGCTATTTGGATTTATTCGTCCACCTCTCCGAAGATGCCAAGTTGATTTATGGCACCGTATATCGAAGGTTTGGATGGATGCGGCTGTTGTAGCATGACTTCGTCAGATTCCCCCTCGTTTGCGAGGGGTTTTTGATTGTGGGGATGATCTTCCCTGCAGGCGCAAGCCCCTGCAGTTAATTATGTTACCACATCGCGATAAACACTTTCTCCTGCTCCGGAAGTTCATTTCGTGTCGTGTGTGTTTTTGTTTGTTTTGGTTGCCCATAGATTGTATACGGAGACTAATTTATGTTGTCGTCCGTAGAGCGTGGATTAGTCCAAATCCGTATATCTTAGATTTGGGTTTGTTTTATTTACGGATCGTTAATCTGGCTTGAGATTAAGATCGAATTAAATGTATGTGAGCAGTTGGGGTTCAGTTAGTCTTTTGTTAAGGATATGTTAGCCCGATTTGAGACTAAGATCTACTTAACAAGGTTTTAAGATCATTTTTGTTTCAGATCCAACAAGAGAGTATTTGGGCTATGTTGTCTTAGTTTAGGGACATTTCGGTCCGTTATTGCATTTTGGGGGGCGAAGTTCTAGTTTGAGGACATATAGGTCTGTTGATCACCATTTTGGAGGTGAGGTTTTAGTTTAAGAACGTTTCGGTCCGTTGATTACCATTTTGGAGGTGAGATTTTAGTTTAAGGACGTCTCGGTCCGTTGTCCATCTTGCGCGCACGTGTATTTGTTACGTGACGGGATGAACAACGATGATTTGGGATGCACCCAACTTTGGGTGCGGTCTGATTTGAGGTGTGCAGATCGGTTTGGAAGTGCACCAAAAAGCAGTTGGTTGTTGGGACCCGCCACCTCTCTGAAGACGTTGAGGAATTACAACGGCGTGGATCAAAGGTATGGAGAGATGTACCCTTGAACCAATTCCCGTATTTTAGGGAAAAGAAGTTAGCGGTAAACCCAGAAATCATTAGTCATATTTTGAGAATAAGATTTCCTCGGGACGATGTGGGATGAGTACCGTTTTGGATATCATCAGTTGGAAGACCAATAGTCGTATTTGGGACTAAGGTCCGCTTGGGAAGTCATGAGCACATGGGCTCGGATGGTCTGAATCAAGGATGTTCTATCCTCGATGGGACCTAGCCAATTTGGGCTTGGTCCATTCAGTTTTTTTGTTGAAAAGTGCTAAGCACTTGTTTGGGCTCTGTATAATCAGTCCCCTTTTTGTACAAAGAGTGTTGGGCACTTATGTAAGCTTTGACGCTCACATATAATCATGTGGGCTTTTAGTCATGGGGATTGCCTAATAAGTGTTAAGCACTTTACCCCTTTTTGTCTTTGTATGGAGTGCTGGGCACTCTTTATGGTGCCCACGTGAGGCGCTGGGCGCTGGGCACTCTCCCTTTTTATGGCGCCCACGTGAGAGAAACGTGAGGCACTGGGCGCTGCCCAATGAGTGCTAAGCACTCTTTTCTTCTGTAGCGCCCATGTGAGGAACACGTAGGGCGCTGGGCGCTGCACATTGAGTGCGAAGTACTCTTTCTTCTGTGGCACCCACATGAGGGGAACGTGAGGCGCCGAGCGCCGTCACTGAGTGCTAAGCAGACCTTTTCTCTTTTTTTTGTGGCGCCCACGTGAGGTGCTAGGCGCTGAGCGCCACTCATTGAGTGTTACACACTCCTTTTCTTTTTTTTGTGGCGCCCACGTGAGGGGCACGTGAGGCGCTAGGCGCTAGCTTTTTCCTTATATGCTTTGTTTTGATAAATTCGATTTCCTAATTCTTTTCTGAATCTTTGATCCTCACGAACAAGTTCTTCCCGATGAGAATTAAATTCTCAACTTGTGGGATACTTGTCTTGTGGATCTCAGAATCGAAGAAAGAACTAAGTTCTTTTAAGAGGGTTAAACCCTTCATTAGGTAAATGAGATACTTTGATCTCTCTTCTTTTATTTACCTAAATTTTTTTTCTAAGAAGGGAGATCTTCTTCTTTCTTCTTTTTTGAAGCTTTCTGCTTTGTTTTTAGAAGCTTATTGGGGGTCCTCTCCTTTAGACTTGAAATCTTGGGTCCTTTATATAGTAGAGGCAAGTTTGTTGATTAGTTGAAGAAATCTCCATTAAGATATCCTAATTGATTTGGGGATTTTTACCCATCATTGGACGTTTGATCTAAGGGTTTCTGTTTTACAGAAAAATATTGGGGAAATATTTTCCCTTGCACAGAATTTATTCTGTAAAACAGTGATTTTTTAATCACCGTTGGATTTTTAATCAACCGGTTCTCTATTTTACAGAGGGCAATCTTTCTTATTTAGAAAGATTGGGGGAATATATCCCAAAAATAGAATTTTATTCTATAATTTAATTTGGGGAATGTTTTCTCCTAACAGAATTTAATTATGTATTTCTGATGATTTATCATCTCTGTTGGATGTTTGATCCAACGGCTCTGTTTAACAAAGAGTAGAATTTAATTCTACCTGGGCGCCGGCTCTCATGTGTTGTGCACGTGGATGCTAATTAAGATTTTATTTCCATTATTGCTTTGCACATCGGCGCCTACGTGAGGAGCACGTGCGGCGTCAATACACGAGTTTTTAACTCTGACGCTAGCGCCCTCGTGAAAGGCACGTGAGGCACAACCTCTTAAATTTTGAACAGAGCTTTGCTCTTATTATTGGGGGAAACAAGGACATGTTCCTAATTTCGGGTTTCCTGGTTAGTGTATTGGGTTCAATATCTAACTAAAAAAAGAACCAAACTCGACTAACCATAAATCCTGGGGCTATGATACCAAACAAACCTTGTCACGCCCCGCTTCCTAAAATACGTAAACTACGGCACGTGACAGAGCCGACCATGCTACCTGTGGTTAGGAATTATCAATCCACAATCAAATTACGGCTGTCTATCAGATATCAAGAACAGTAAAAGAATATAATCTAGCTAGTACATGTCCATTTGCAACAGTACATAGAGTCAAGAAAATGTATAAAGCGGAAATGAATTAAGATCCAATAAACAATATCTAAATCATGTCCCAATATGGGCTCACATCAATAAACAAAACTATGGAAATAAATAAACTAAACATCTCTAATAATACACGTTCAACTCGTCATTGCTCGGCTTGATGGCTAAAGTACTATTGTTCAGCCTGCGATAAATATAGAGGAACCGAGCCATGCAAAACCCAGAAGTCAGTGTGTCATAATATCAAAATAACAGTAATGACCAGGATATAATGATATGATTAAATATGAATATAAATAAACAGGTATAAATAGTGAGCTATTTGTATATATGGGTGTGTGATGTGTATCCTGAATCTGTGTTTCTACGTTATCTATTCTAAAAGTCTTTGAAATCAATTAATGTAATTCTCATTGTAACCCAACAGTATATATTCCTTTCATTCCCCACGGGACTACGATAACAGTATTTATTCTGTAACGCCCGGAAACATGGCAAACAAGTATTTATTCCGTAACGCCCGGAAAAACGGCAAACAAGTATTTATTTTGTAACGCCCGGAAAAACGGCAAACAAGTAATAATATCCTATTAACTTACATTTCGGTTACATTCTTGATTTCCCCTTTTCCTCCAGATTTGTGTTCAAGTCAAGTATTGCTGATATAAATCTAATGCCAACACATGATCAAGCAGGTACAGTTCTCGTCTATGCAGATAACAAGTTATATCCGTCAGGACAACACGTTAGGATTGTTGGCATTAGTAACTAGATCCAAGTAACAAGTCAGGTAGTATGTCGTGAACATGTCAGGTGATGTATATTAACCAAATAGATACCCAATGCAAAACTGTAATCATTATCGGAACACGATAAACACAACTGATGCCATGATGCATATGTATCTATCTGTAATAACTATTATACATCCATTACTATGTATGATGCAAACTAGATAACATGTTGTACTGATATAGTAGTATAATGATATCATGATGCTCTAGCATGCAACTATATAAATGATTATCAGTACGGATATGAACGGATACCGTAAGACTGTAAATCTGTAATATTTACTGAATAATAAAACACATGCACTATTCTTATACATATAGATATTGATATATTATAACATAACATGTTGCAAGTTAAAACTTTCCTGATCGGATCTCACGTTGAGATACCGATGCTATGTTCCGATGTCGGAATAACATTGCGATGCTAAACTTGCGTGCGCAGGACTGGACCTGGCTGATCAGTGATGTGACATGGTGACCAAGCTAGACGACAACGGTGACTGGATCATCCGGATCGTCGACGACGCGTGCAACTCCGGCGAGCCGATCGGAGAATCAAGAAACGATCAAGAAGAAGGAGAAGAAGACTGGTGCTGTTGTGTCGGGTTCTGGGGTGGAGAGAACAGAGACAAGACGACGGCGAGGCTAACGGCGAGGTGTTAGGGTTTCTAGGGTCGGGGTTTGTTGCAGGGTTGGTGTCGGGGTGCTCGGGAATGGAAAGAAGGGGAGATGAGGTGGTGAGGAGAAGAGGGTGATGAGGACGAGGTGATCGACGGCGGTGTCTTGGCGACGACGAGGTGAGGATGAGGGCAAGGGTTAGGGTTTGGGTTTCCTCGTGGCGGTATAAAATAGGATAGAAAGAAAGAGAGAGATTATATATATTAATTTATATAAATATAATATGTGTGTGTGTGTGTGTGTGTGTGTGTGTTTAGAGAGAGACGAAGGATAAAGAGAAAGAGAGGTTGAGAGACGAGAGAGAGAGACACGGAGAGTGAGAATTAGATTAGATAATAATATAATTAGTTTATATATTATATAAGATATAACTGTTAGTTTTAAAAATATTATAATTTATATGTTTTGGGTTTAAACAGCTAATATCAAATTACTCCGAAAATTACCCGGGTCTCTTCTAAAAATCTAGTTTTTAAATATAGAGAATATACGTAAAAATTTAAACTATAATGCGATATCTGGTTAATAAAAATGAATACTGTTCAGTCAAAATTATTGCAATTTTTAACATAACAATTTTCCTCATTTTTCTAATCATCTAAGAATATTTGTTATAAATATAACACATATTACAAGTTCGTCTGGAAAATATCAATTACCATGTGTTATACATTATAATCAACATTTTTGAAGGAAATTGTATGTTTATTATTTCACGCATAATATTGTGTATCTCTAACATTCTTCATTGAGATGTTGTGCAAAAATTAGCTCAGGTCAGATATCGGAATCGAAAATTCATCGATAAAATACAGGAAATCAAAGAGTTAAATTCTGACAGAGATTTAGTAGAGATAAAAAGATTCCAGATATCACATAAAGACCCTGAGATCAGCAGAATAAGACCACAGAGAATTGAAGACATGAACTCATAAATCGGCCGTGGATCCGCGGCCGACTAGGCCGAGTCGCCGCGGATCTGCGGCCGAGTCAGGGGATCGAAGATTGACATTTCTCCAGAAGCTTTCTTGTAACGTCTTAGCTTGCTGAGAACGCTTCGTTGTAACAATATCGTTGTGGAAACTTCTCTATAATATCCTAGCTTGTTGAGAAAACTTCATAACTATCTAGCTTATTCTAGAAGTCTCTGTGTAACAATCTAGCTTATTGGGAAAGCTTGATTAGGGGCTATAAAAAAGGACCTAAGCCTACATTAAAAAGGTTGTTGATTTTTAGTACACATTTTGTACACAATTACAAAAACAATTTAGATCCAATTCCAAATTAAGATCCAAAATCAAGAACCATTGAGAAATTCATCGAGAGAGATCATTCAAGATTCCTTAACGCGAAGTCGATCGTCATCAACGAGCACGTGATCCTCGATAGGTCCAAGACTTATGGTGATCGAGCAAAGCGAAGATCGACGGAGAAATTACCTCTTTAAGAGAGTGATCGAGAGCAATTCTTCTTGTAATCTCGGATTGAAGAAGTTGTAATTTGAAGTTGAATAATAAAGGTAATCATTAATTTTAATCTCGCTTTCTTTAAATTTTCGCATTATGAAATCTCTATTTGTTGATTCTTCTATTTTTATAATGTGTGAGTAAACCTCCGCTTGCTAAGAATTCGAAGGAATTTGGAAGATCATATGGTGAGAGAATTCTATATTCATCTTAAGTCTTATGGAGATTATAAATTTTAGCAAAAGGAATCATTAATGTCCAAATTGTGAGCGAGATCAATTTATTAAGAATTTCGTCACAATTTGGGGATTAGATTGATGATCCTTCTTATTAAAGACTAGATAAGAATGGCAATCAATGAAAGGACAATGGGCAATGAAGAAGAAACCCTAGTTTTTTCAAGAGATCCCTAATTCTCATTGGTAGCCATCGATCTAGTTTTAACTCTACCAATAGATAAGATGAATCATTTTGAATAGTCATCCATGGCTATCAATTCCGTTCGAATCCTATAAGCCTTCTACAATTTTCTTGAATTTTCTTTCTTGAAAACAATTTCTTGAATTTCTTGAAACTATAAATTCAACTAAATATTGAAACAATTTCTTGAATTTCTTTACTAGTTCTTTCGACTCAACTAAAACAAGAGTTTATGAATTCCACGAATCCCAGAGGACGACCCGTGCTCACTAACGCTCGCTACACGCGATACCGTTATTGATTGCGGTTATTATACGAATAAAACATTACATCACTTCTTTACTACTACATATTTTCTTTAAAATCAAAGAAGTGGAATCAAATGATCAATCACATACCCCCAAGTACGGATCTATGTAAATATATGTAGCGATCCAAACGAGTCTATTTTAGCAATTAGGACATGAACATGATGTAAGGATGCAACCACATGATATGGGGTACGATGACATGCCATGCCCGATATTAAGATATATATTATTTGATCTTTATTTGTATTATTTAAAAGATATGCGGATAGAAAATATTATATATGTGTATAGAATCTAGATGTGCATGGATCCTTCGTACTAGCAAATATATGATGTAATCTTGAACCATGATGGGTTTCAAACATGCGGGTCTGGTCGGATACTAACCACAGTTACCAAATGCATTATCCGCACTCGAAAACAATAATAATCAGAAATCTGTCACAAGATTTGAAATACCCCAAAATAAATATATATATAATAGTGCTGCAAGGGTGTTACACTGCCCGCAGGTAATGGAGTCACCCTTTCTAAAGATATGCCTTTCAATCTGATGAGGAGAGGGACTCATATGAATGACATATCATTTTCTTAGACAATTGAGTCAATCATGCAATGTCTTGTATCAAATCAGATGTTGCTTCTTCACTTTCCGTAGTAAGAAGATATTAATCCAATTCTAGAGAAATAAATGAAAGCAGTTAGGAACATAAGAGAATGTTCTAGGTATATGGTAACGACCACATCCTCTAAGAGGCTATTATCGGTTCAGGCTTCAAAGGTGACCTGAATGACAGAGATACTGTCAGAGTTTTGAATTTACCCTCTTCTGAAGAGTGATATATTGGATAGAGTTCCAATAAGGATACTGAGGTAGACATGGTGCAGAATGCTGGTTATGACTTAACGGAGGATATAGCACAAGAAGTTTGTTTGATAAAATTGTTCATTTATAAACTTGGTACCATCAAGTATCCAGAAAAATTCTTGAGGCAGGGTATCGCTTAGTTCGAAAGATTGTTGATCTCCGCGAAATTGAGATATAGAGAGAGAAAGTTGAAATATTGTAGCGGATCCACTCACCGGGCTATTTCTCGAACACGAATGTTTTACAAATATGGGTTACAAAACTGATTAGTAGAGAAATTAGGTATTCGGTACCACATGGGATATGGATATACGATACCACAATAATTAGCCTTAAGTGCAAGTGGGAGATTTTTCGTTATAGTGCCTTCAAGGCAATTATTGTAATTGCTGGTATGCGATTATGATTATTGTAGAAGGACCTATACATGTAGAACAGTCTTACTCAAAATGATAGTATGCTATCTAGTTTATCTTTGTCATTGATGTGTATATGTTTTACTTGTTATTACGTGTCACTAATACATGATGATGAAGCCCGTAGGATTCTTACTTGACTACCAGCATTATGATAGCGATCATATACGTGAGAGCTGGGTAGTCCATAAGAATATCCTTAAATGTCCCTAGTTGAGAGAATATCGAAATTGGGCACTGATATTCCGGAGTACACTGATGTATATGTTTTTAAACCCCAATGAGGGGTGGCGGCCGGTCTCACAATCCATTGGTATTATGTCACCTAAGATAGTATTATACACTGGAGGTGGGTACACTGGACAGACTTGCCGAGAACTTCTAGATGGTATTGTACATATCGTCAGATAGCAGTTCTCTAGTTGCATGAGTGCATGTTAGTCCTTTGACCTGATATCGTCATTTGTCTCGTGTGAGTTCCCACTGTACTTAGATTATTGCCTTACCAAGGCTCAATGGAGTCGTGCAAACATGTTTTAGTTGGGCACAGTCCCGAGCCATGTGGAGGCAGTGAACGATTGACAGGGATTCGTCTCTCTTGGTATTAGGAGTTGATGTCGTACTGTATTCGGTTGGCCATCACCCTAAATCCGTGGCCATGGTGGATGATATTTACTGATAAAAATTTAGTAGTTTCTTGGTTGCTGATGAACTTGACTCCGGCATGACTTATCGGGTTATTAAGGGTCTGACGTTATCCACCCTCTAGACCCGGTATGCGATACTCTTAGACGAAGAGACCAGACTGTACGTATCACGCCCCACTTCTCGGTATACTGCGAAGGGGACGCGACTGGTCCGCTACGTATTTACTCTGAAGTAAATACGGTAAGCGTATCTAAGCAATATAAAGTAAATACACAAGGGACAAAAGATATGAACTGAACAACAATTTTATTTATTAACATTCTTTCTGTATAATACATGGAAAGTAAATACAATTGATAAAAAACAATGCCTAAACAATGGCATAACAGAAATGAAAAATACTGAATGGAAAGTGTACAATGAACTAGATCTCGAGGTCTTCACTGAATTGGTCCAAGTCTTCAGTAGTGGGCTCGATCTCTGACTTGTCCAGCTCACCTGACAACATTCAAAGAAGAAAGAAATAGAATGTCGTCAGCGAACAGATCGCTCAGTAAGTCCCAAAGATAAGGGAGAAATAGAATAGACAGAAAGTAAGAGAGAGAGAGTGGCTTTTACAGTTGTATTATATTGTTATATTATTGTATTTAGTGTTAATGCTGTTGTTTGTAGCTTGGTACAAAATGATGCCAGTGTATACGAGAGGAGTCTCACTTGCCCCAGAGACTAAGGTATCAGGAACTCAAGGAACCGTTGGGCCACGGTACAACAGCAACAGAATATAGGTTAGGTGTCTTAATCTTACTGTCTCGTGCCACTTTTAACACCTTCCGTACCAATCTACCCCTTAAACCCCGTAGTGTTATCTTGATTGTATTGTTGTATCGCATTGTCTTATATTGTAAACTGTATAAATTGTATAATTGGATGACTGACCGAAACCATGATATCAGTAAACGGATGTAACCGTAGAATCATGTAAATGGAATAACTGGAGAACCATGTAAATGGAATGTATATCCATGGTTCGGTTCAGTCAAGTTGTATAAATTGATAATTGGATTCATAGATTCATGTTAAATTGTAATATTGAAGATTATAGATTGTAGATTGTAGACTGTAGATTGTACTTGAATCATATTCAAGTCAGATTATACTGAGACTCAAACTGAGTCAGTCAATTAGAAAAGTAAATTGAAGTTCTGATTGTTTTGATGTTATCGGTAACCGCTGCACATGGACAGCAGGATTTGTGTCTTTTTCAAAGACGATTACCGTATTGATAACACCGTTGTTAATTTGTTTACCTTAGATAAGCAAGCACCCAGTTCTCCGGCTCCCTGAGGCTCAAGAGATTGGTCCCGCTTAAACCTATGTTTACTAGGGTCCTTAGGATAATTTATAGAACTTGAGAGGGTTTATGTAAAAATACTTTTATATACCTTTCAAAATACACCCCAAGTATTTATTATTCGTCTTTAGAGTTGTAATGAATGTAGATTTTATATTGTGATATTTCTAGTGAAAATATCCTAATTTCATAAATAAAGGTATTTATTTGTAATATTGATTTGTATGGAATTCATGGTATTTTAGTGTAAAATGATTCTTATGACATTTTTAGAAAAAGTGGAATATTTGTAATAATTCAAAATAGACATTTTTATGTTACATATATATATATGTATATGAAAATAATTTTAGTATATATATAATATTCTAGAAATCTCGTTTTCTTAAGATGTTGTATTTTAAATCTTTCGAGACCGAATGCTCCTTGCGGAGGTCTGCATCTCGTACTACTAAGCCCGAGGATGTGCGATAATCTGCACCATCCCAAACGGGTTCCCCAAAATGGGTTGTAGCGGCACTTTGCAAAGATTTGTATAAATACTAAATCCTTTAGAAAACGGTTTAAATGGTATTTATTTGTAAAGATGTCAATTTCCCGTATTCTATATTCTAGGGTCTCCTAAGTCAACTAGACTGCTCCTAACTGGTCCAAAGCGATAAGTTGTGAGATATCCCTCAAATCGCCTCTTCACCGCCAAATATGGCCAGGTAAGTACAAGTGAAGAAAGGAGGGATCCGCTCACGAATCACCGTGAGACGGGCCTTTTAAAGTTACCTTTCTCACTTGTCTAGCCTAGGCACCACAAAGTCGGGTTTAGATAAACGACTGAATGCCCACAACCTTCCTCTGTCCTAATGAGTGTGATAGTCCTTAATTGGCCGAGTCTAGATATTTTTATTATTATCTCAAAGGTTATTATTTGTAAAGATGTATCAATACTAAATCTTTTAGAAATGGTTTTATTAAGTAAAGGGTATTTAAATGAAATTTTTTGTTTTCTCGTATTCTAAGTTCTCGAGAGTATCGTGTTATGTTGCATATGAGTGTGTGAGGGGGTAGGTCGTTACCTCGTGATCTACTTAAAGGTATAGCAAGTTTAATGGAGTTAAATGTAGAATTGAAATAATGTGGTATTTAAGTGAAAAATACGATGAATTGAAATAGCCATCATTTTATGAAATGAAACTTGATCAATTTGGTTGATTAGTGTTTAATAGTCAACATGAGAGAGTTTAAGCATAATTGTATTAACGAGAAGTGAAGTTTTATAAGAAAACCGAATCGGCAATCGGATTTGTTCCAATTCCGTCGGGTTTTATAAATCCGTATTTTTAGAATAGAAAAGTGAGATAAAAAATGGGACTTACGGATTTTGGACAATAACGAGAGTGAGATGGAAGAAGAGGAATCGCCGGTGCGTCGATTCGTCGCCGAGAGTTCCTAGAACGATCGCCGGAAATTCCCCGGGAATTTCGCCGTAGCTTCGCTTCGTGCTCGATTTCAAAGTACACAAGATTTATTGAGAATTTTTTAGAGTTGGCTCAGAGTTTTGGGATTAGAGGGTAGAGGGTAGGGGTGATATTTATAGGGTTAGGCCAAGGTTAGGGTAGATGAAGGGTTTTAAATTAAAAAATGTAAAAATAATGTTAAAATTCATTAAAAATAGAGTAAATGGGGATCAATGGTGTCTCTGGAACTGATCCAATTAAATGGAGTGTGCAGGGGGGTAGGGCAGATGAAAAGTCACAACTCCCATGTTGGGGATTCGGCCGACCGGCCGAGTCCGGCCGGCGGCGCCGGCCCGAGTCGGCCGGTCCGCCGGCCGACTCGGCCGAGTCGGGGCATGGGAAGGTGGGGGGTCTCCTGATGTACACTCTGGTATATTTACTTTTTCAGGTGTAGTGGGAAAATTGGGAGTTATCACGTGTTGACTGTTGGACTTCTAAAAATTTAAAACAAAATAAATATTAAAAATAATGTGGGGGCATGGGATTTGAACTCTGGTGGCTTGGTTCAGCAGTGCAAGATATTACCAATGAGCCACAAGCTCCTTGTTGTAATTATGGAGTTATTTAATTACTTAAAGTAGTTACAGAAAATGTAAATACCCCAAGTATACATTAATTTTCAAGCAAATTTTTATACACTAAAAATTGAGTTGTTACATTCTTTTAACTTGTAATTAAAAAGCAAAATAATTACTTATAACTTGTGCTCAGGCTAAAATACCCTTTTATGGATTTTGAAAAAAATATTTTGAAAAAATTTGTATAGGAAATTTAGGGTTGTTATAGTACGAAAATTGTCACATTTAGGCTCAATAAGGTACGGACGGTCTTAATTGTTGACCTCCCTTTCGACATATACCTAGGTAGCCGTTATGTATAACTAGTGTTGCTGACGTGCTTGTGGTATTGGATTTATCCAGCAAATCGCTGCCAGCGTATTGTCGAGTCTTTAAAGTCACACATAGAGGGGTTTCCCAATTCAGGCGATATGATATAGATGACGTATGTTAATACATATAAGGGTCCGATTAAATACGTGTACAGACTACACGGAGTTTAATCGGACGGTTGATAATAATAGCCGACTTAGGATTAAGCCGGATTATTAAATCAAGTTTTGATTTAATAATTTATATATATATATATATATATATATATATATATATATATTCTAGTATTATTGTTCACTATTCATTTTCTCTCTCTTGGCTATTCGTATTTTTATACGAATAAGCGTATATATATTTCGATACGTATACCGGGTTGTATTCCGTATTTATACGGAATATTTTTTAGAAGGAAGAAACCTCATTTGTGAATATTCAAGAAAATAAGGTGGAGGGTGAGAATGCTTTTGAGCATGATTGAGGACATGTAGAGAGGAATGGGCTTCATTTGTTTATGGTAAAATGGTTGTGAGATATTTTCTTTGAAGGTTAAAAATATATATGAAACCGTTCTTCTCTCTTCTCTCATTGATTCAACACATAGACACACACACACTCTCTCTCTCTCCTCTTTTCTCCTCCTTCTTGCATGCTCTTCTAAGCATGAGTTTGAGAGTGAAAATGATAGTGGAAAATTCCTACATCCCCACTCTCCATTTCTACCAAGCTTGGAACGTTAATTGCTTCACTAGGTGAAGCTGGAGCTTAAATCGGTTCTCTTGGATGGATTATCTTCGGTAAAGGCGGACGCCTCTCAAGTTTATTCCCGACGGCCTACGAGGAGCTTGAAGGGTTCTTCCATGATTGAGTGGACAACGCATCAAAGGTTATAATCCTTAAACCTTGTATACTTAGTTTTCTAGTTTAGAGTTTGAAACGATCGCTGGGTATTTGTTTTCAGTGCTCCTCGTAAAAATTTTGTTTTTTGATTCCGCATTGGCCGCTATTGCAGCGGCAAGGGCATGAGGAACTTTTGGAGACTGTATCATTCTATCATTGTACGTGGATAACATATTGGTAGCGGGTCTGAATTTCGAGAAAATTCAAAATTTGAAGAAGATGACGGATAAGAAATTCTCTATGAAGGATTTAGGAGTGGCGAAGAAAATGCCGGGCATGAAGATTGTGAGAGATAGAAAGCAGCGGAAGCAGTGGTTATCGCAAAGAGACTATATCGAGAAGGTTTTGAAGCGGTTCAATATGGATAAGTCGAAGCCGGTAAGTATGCCCTTAGTGAAGCATTTCAAACTCAGTAAGGAGTTGTGTCTGACAACTCAAGAGGAGAAAGATGAGATGACAAGCGTGCCTTATGGATCTGCAGTGGGGAGTTTGATGTATGAGATGATGAGTATAAGACCTGATATTGCACATGCAGCGGAAGTTGTTAGCAGGTACATGCAAAACCCGGAGAAGGAGCATTGGAATACTGTGAAGTGGATGTTGAGATATCTAAAGGGTACTGTAAAGTGTTTTTCGTCACCCTATTGAGATAGGAATGGGCGCGCTTATCAAGCATATACGGATTCCCTATGCCTACGGTAGGCTGGGGTTTATTGATTGTAAAGATCCGAATCTACGGCAGTCGTAGACTAAGCTGTCGTTAATTACCCCTCGCCTTTGAAGCGAGAGAACCTCCGATTGACGGGTCAAACTAGTCATATGAACTCAATGTGCGGCGTGCGTATGTTGTGTTTTTGACGTATCAGGGAAAACGCAGAGTTTTTACGGGGGTCCCGCTATCTGGATAGCGGGGTGGGGTCAAGAGGGCTAACAGCTCCCTTGCGGGGTGCGGGGCAGTGCCCCGTTAGAAATTTTTTCTTACAGGACAGGTGATGAGTGTATATATGTTAAGTGTGCGCGTGGAAAGGTGTGCACCTGCCAAAATGCAAACCTATCAAGGGGCGCACCTGACAAGTGCGTACCTTCCGAGACGCGCACCTAGCACGGTGAAAATAGGGTTGAAACCCAATGAATAAACAGTCCAAAAACACCAGGATTTTGACTTTTGAAGATCAAAAGAGACTCTTTTCTCTTTTTTGAGGCCTCCTAAAGTGCGCACTTTGAAAAAAAGAAAGGAAGAAAGAGAAAAAGACTTACGCAATAAAGAGTGGATCAAAACTCTAGATTTTGTTTTTTGGGGGGAATCAAAATTCAGATATTATTATTATTATCACCATAGGGGGCCTTTTATAGGCTTACATATTTTACATTTAGCCACATGGCTTGTACAAAATTGGCATTTTGTCTATTAAAAGTAAAAATTACATTTAGTTTTTCTTTTTCTTTTTTTTTTCTTTGGTTGGCCCCCTCTTCATACTTGGGCTCGACTTGGGCTCGGGTTTGTACTTGGGCGCACTTGCCTTTTGATTTTAATTTTGGCTCTGATTTTGATCTTTATTTTGGATTTTGAGTTTGGCAACGGGGTGTAGATTTTTACCCCAACAGGTTCGTCAAGTCGCTGCTTATATTTCGGGGGTGACTCTCTAGAAATGTAAGGTTACGTTAATACGGACTATTTGGGTGATCGAGCTAACGGGAAAAGCACGATGGGGTACATATTTACGGCTGGGGAAAAAGCAGTGAGTTGGGTCTCTTAATTGTAAAAGGTGGTGGTATTGTCGTCTATAGAGGCTGAATACGTGGCGATCATGGAAGCCAGTAAGGAGTGTAAGTGCACGGCGGCGCCCCGGCCGTCAATCTGACGTCGGAAATGCGGAAACGAAAAACTTTGCGAAACTTGCAAACCGACACCACCGCGCACTTTTAACCCGGATCGGGCCATTAACCTAACTACTAGCAAACTAAAAGACGGGTAGAGAGTTATACCAAGCGATCCGTGTCCTTCGGTCTTCGTCTCCACTCCGATCTCCTCGCGGAATCTCCGGTCGTCGCCTCCTCGTCGAAACGGGCACCACATCACCGGGTTCTCTTACGAGCTCCCACCTCTGGAGCGAGGCAACTCGGGCACGAAGTTGGCGAGTCGACGTGCCCAAGGGTGCTGTAGGTTAAGTGTAGTAGCTTATCTCTTTAGGGTTGAAGTTGCCTTTTATGTGGAGGTGGAGAAATCAACAAAGGAAAGGAGCTATGGAATTTTGTGGCTATCAAAAGAGAGTGATAAATTTTCCCCACCAAAAGAAACCTCATCTCCTCTCCCCTCAAAGTGGCCGGCCCCTCAAAAGAGATGGTAGAGGGAAAAATCCAATAATGCAAGGAAGGAAAATGAATGATAAAACATCAATTAAAAATGGTCACACCATTTCTCATCAAATCCTTTCACACACCATCACATTAAATGCAATGGAAGAGACTAAAAAAGAATCTCATGATTATGAAGCCACACATTTACAAAGGACCCCCTCCATAAATGCTAATTTGCGAACTTGCAAATTAGCCCCTCCAACGGAAAAGTCCGGCCGCGAAGGAACAAAGGAAAACTGGCCGGAACGGAATGCAAACTGGCAACTTCAGAAAACTGATCCCGTAATAAATTACAAGAAAACCCCGCTACTGCATATACGTGCCCGCATTTGTATTCCCACTGAATACAAATGTGAAGAGACAAAATCTACACTGTCTAATACTAGGATCCGGCTTAAACCAAAGCCCGCTAGTAAAATCCGTCCGATCATGATCCATGCAATACCGCACGTATCTGATCGAACCCTGCCGTATCTCCATACGGCCTCTACAGCGTTTCGCCCGAAACTTGAGAAACTGGTCTGTGGGGGACTCTAAAGACTCATCAATATTTTGGTTGTGGATTTAACCGTTAGCACGTCAGAGGTATTAGCCAATATGTAACGGGCTACCAGGTACTGACCAAAAGGGACGTCGATGAGCGAACTCATCCTGACACCCTACTGAGCCTGTCAGTGACAATATCCGTACAGTCCGGTCCGTTCGTCTATGAGCATCGTATGGCGGGCCTAGGGGATTGGTAAAAGTCAGACCCCCAATAGCGGTACAAGTCATGTCGGAGTGTAGCCCAGAACACCCTAAGATACTACTGGAATACCTACCAGTAAATCTCCTGCCTCGGCCGAGGGCTTTGTGTAATGGCTCTCCTAGACACAGCGCGACCTCACCCCCAATACCGGGAGAGACGAACCCCTGCAGATCCGCTCACTGCCTCCATATAGCTCGGGACTGTACCCAACTAAAACCTGTTTGCACGTCTCCTTTGAGCGTGGTAGGGTAGTAATCAAAGCACAGTGGGAACTCACACGAGACAAATGACGATCTCAGGTCGATGAACTAACCTGTACACATGTCACCTGGGAACTGCTATCTGACGTCTGGTATAATCCCAACTAGCAGGTTCCCGGCGAGTCCTGTCCGGTGTACTCATAACCCAATGAGCACCTGTATACATCTTAGGTGAACCAACTGACACCAGTGGCTTGTGAGACCGGCCACCGCCCCTCGTCGGGGTCTTGACTATATACACTAGTCTACTCTGGAGAATCGATGCCCTGTCTCGAAACTCCCACGACTAGGGACCTTTTAAGTATGTGCTTATAGACCCCAGCTCCCACGTATATGATCGCCCTCATACTGCTGGTAGTCAAGAAAGAATCCTAGGGGCTCTATCAATGTGCAATAGTGACCTGTAAGGTCACCTAAAGCAGTACACGATGATAAAGATAAACCAGATAGCATACTATCATCTCGAGTATGACTGTCCTACCGGTATAGGTCCTCCCTCAATCATTGCAATCACGTGCCTGTGATCCAATAATTGACTCTGAGGGCACTATATCCAACAATCTCCCACTTGCACTCAAGGCTAATTATTGCGATGTCGCATACTCACAGCCTGTGTGATATCGAACACCCAACTCCTCTACTAGTCAGTCTCACAAAACTCGTTTGCGAAACTATTGCGTTCGAGGAATAGCCTCAGTGAGTGGATCCGCTTTGATGTTTCTTTCTATGTCTCTCTATATCCCATGTTCACGGAGAAAGCCATCTCCCGAAATGAGCAATACCTGTCTTAGAATGCCTGGATGTCTGATGGGACCTAGTTCATAAATGAACTCCAAATACAAACTTCTCAGACTGTATCGTCAACTGAACTTAATCAGTATCCTGCGCCATGCCTTCCTCAGTATCTACTTGGATCACCTGTCCAAAATACTGCCCCTCGTCAGAGGGAAAATTATGACTCTGACGACCACCCTGTCGTCCATGTCACCTTGGAAGCCTGGAATGATAACCGTCTCCTAAATGAGGCTGCCGTTATCAAATTCCTAGAACATCCACTTATGTTCTAAAACTGCTTCCAAATGTTTCTCCAGGATTGGATCAATATCAACTTATTGCATCTCCTGCAAAAACAACATCTGGTGTGGTACTTGACATCTCATGATTGACTCAATTGCCTAAGCAAGTGATCTGCCAATCATGCACATCCCTCTCCCCTTTAGTCTGTAAGACACCTTTAGAGAGGGTGACTCCATCACTTGCAGGTACACTACCGTGCCGGGAGTCGTCCATTCTAAATACTTATAGAATGCTGTCTAAGTACCCAGATTGGGAAACTACCCAAATCTAGATCTAAAACTATAGATCTAGTAACCAGAATGTCTGATATAATATCCAAGTCCTATGTGGAGAAACTACTGTGTGACAACCAAAGAATAACCGACCATAGTATATGAATTTCACTTCCTACTCTGTGTATGTCATCCAAATACCAGGACATCACACCCTACTACCTTCTTAACAGATCCATCCCCTATTCTGATGAAGTCAAACTTATGACTTCATATCAGAAATAGATGATCTATCTCCGCTATATCTGCTTTAGTCTATAAATAGACATAAGCCACCTGTCCACCAATGCTTTCGCTGCTCCCACTGACTACGACAACCCTCTGGCAAAGTCATATAAACGTACACTTCTAAAGCTAGTTTAGAACGACGCTATACTCATCCTCCTGCCGGGTCTCACAGTCTGGAACAACAGCAATGGCAAGTCTGGATAAACAAGAACCTCCCTGTCACCGTCCTTGAGGCTACCGGAGTAGCTCTCGGGTGCCTGAGGTTACCCACCATATCTGCGGAGTGGCCAATGGAATGTAAAACCAGATTGAATCTTTAGGTTCCTATCAAATTTTCAGTAATCGTTTGCGGTTCTGGAATCGCTTCCAGTTCTACCATACTCCCACTACTGTTTTCTGAAAAAATCCATTTCTTTTAAAATTGTGGCGAGTCAAGAACAATATCACTATTGATTTTCCAGATGGTAGAAAGTCAACCCTCGTCATAGCCTGGGTCAACCCACAAACAACCATTACAGAAACGTGCATTGAGTTATCCAGAGTCTGGTTTTAAGCATAAGCCGGACAACTCCCCGTACCTTAACATCGTCAAGATACGAACTGTTCTATATCCAATACAGAAACAGAGGCACTAATTTAATTGAACCAGATTCAAATCATACAACTGTCTCCAGTGCATGTCAACTAAATGGAAGGAAGCCGACCAGCGTTACTCAACTTAGGAATGTTTCCAATTATGAGTAACCTGAAAGAGAAGCAAGTTCTCTTAATCATTACTATCAACTGAATACCATACACAAGTATCTACATCATCGATCACCTTGAAGAATCCCGATACTTGCAACTCCTGGTTCTCTACTTTATTCATACACCTATAACTTCTCGAAACATAGACCCTGTGTTTCTACGAAACACCTGTCGAAGAACTAGAGAAGTCATAAGTAAACCGAATATAGTACGAGGACCAACCCCTCTGTCCTAATGGACACTGGACAATATACAATACTCTGTATAAGTCCCCTGAGTGAAATAACTCATTCCCTGTGTGTTGTAGGTCGAAAACTGTACTTATGGTTAAGAAGAATTACACCGCTGTTCAATGCTCCTTACCTAACCATCCACTGATATAGGTAAATGTCATAGAAATAATTTCAAAAAGGTATATCTCACTCTATAAAAATAGACGTACAGATATATCAATTTGAAATTTGTGCATAACAACGGATATTCAAAACCAAATATTTGCCGTCCGGCAAACAACCCAGGTGACTTCCTCAAATATCACCAATTACAACGAATTCCGATATAATGAGGATGATCACCTAATTCCCAATAACTTACTCCCACTCATCATCTGTAAAACCATACAGATGTGAGAATCAAACCTGGTATATACATACCCTGGAGCAAGTGCTAATTGGGAAATCAGTTTTCTTTTAACAGTACGCAGTAAAACTGAACCATTGAGATATTTCGATGGGGTATCCTGGTATTCATAGTAATGCCTCTTCCATCATCCAGATTCAAAACTGTAACCGTATAATTCTTTGCCATCTCTCCAAATCCCTTTATATGTCTTTAGTCATTACCTTCTGCACACCCCTTAAGGCCAAATGGTTTTCTTTCTTCCCTACCGTTCGGCACCAGCCTATGGTTTGGAAGAAGACTATCCAATAAGCATAATGGGTGTACTGTCCTAATCCTAGGAACACTCGCAATGCGAGAGAAGGTGAAGATAAAAGACAACCGAATAAACCTTATTCCTATTTCTCCTGAACCAGAATCCATCCCCGAACTGGAACAAGTTCCTTTCGAGTTCGTATATAACCATACGATGGAGTATCCAATAAAATGTGGATCTTCGTAGTGATACGGAGTGTTCTGGAGAAATACAAAGGTGATTTAGGATTGGCGAAGAAATACTTGGTTTGGTCGTGAATATCAGTCGCAATTTACTTTGCCCTCTTTCTAATCCCTTTCTTTGTCTTAACTTAATACCTTCTGTACACCATTTAGGCTAATTGGTTTTCTTCATTCCCTACCGGTCGGCACCTGCCTATAGTTTGGAAGAAGACTATCCAATTTGCGTAATAGGTATACTATCTCCTAAACCAAGGAGTACTCGCAACCTGAGAGAAGGTAAAAGGAAAAGACAACTGAATAGTCCTATTCGTTTTCTCCAAAACCGGAAACCATCCTCGAATAAATTCCTTCGAGTTCGTATATAACCATACGATGGTTTTGTCCAATGGAAATGGACGTTCGTAGTAATACGGGGTGTCCTGGAGAAAAGGGTAAAAGTAGGAGTGGCAATGGGGTATGCAACTCTGACAATCCAAAAGCCAGTGTTTAAGAAGGTTCGGTTAATCTTGGTCACTGAGTCATCGTCTAGGGTCGGGTCAATGGTCGCTGCCAAAGAGAGAGAGAAAAGAAACACTCAGCGTGCACTCTAACCTAGATCAGAATGGTTATCAATTTATCTAATCAGGAAACCTCCCACTGTAACGTCAAATTCTTCCCCAAACCTGAAAGAAGAATTGGTCGGAATCACCCGAGGAGTAAACCAACTCATCAGTGGGAATCGGGATCCAACCATCATCGCATGATAAAGTGACGGAATCCACTCACGTTATCACACTCTAGAAGGTATGCGCATATCTGGCAAGTTTCAGTTTCTTTAGAAACTCCCGATGTGGATTTTTGCCCCATGCTCTTATGACCTTGATTTTGGCCAACAAATCATAAGTCACATGTCAAGTTCTACCCATCATTCTCCAAGTTAATTTGAACCCACCCGTACAAGCCCTTGACTTTGGCCAACAAGGCTATACGACTGTCCCAAACCAACGCATCTATCTATGCTGCATATGAATAACCAACAGCTACCAAACACTGTGCCTTGACTTTGGCCAACAAACACAGCTTGAATACTATTGACTATCCATATGAAACGACGGAGGGCTACGAATGGTTTCTGGCGAAAAACCTTTAACGTAATGAACTTGATATCGTTGAAGGAACGGATAGCTTTTTAAAAATATAGTAACGAAAACCTTTGCTAAAGAGGTCACTCCCGGTGAAGGGATCTCGGCTCTTTCCCCGTAGAATGAGGTGCAGGATATTCCAACTGAATACCACTATGCAAAGCAAAAGTAAACGACTATAGTGAAGTTATTTCCCTGACGCAAACTTTTATCCAAGGGGTCATTCCCGGTGAAAGGATCTCGGCCCTTGCCTCGTCGACTGAGGAGCAGGATATTCCAACTGAATAGCACTGTGCAAAACAAAAGAGAACGCCCTTGCAATAACAGCTTTTTGAAAAGTGTTCTAACAACATCAGAATAGGTTTGTTTAGCTTGCATTGATCCGAATCAACGCAGTCCCATCAATTGATCACACCAATAAAGAACGAAAAATAATGATGTACGTATATGCCATCCGCATTCGCCACTGGGTCCCGTCATCACCCGTTAGGTTACTTAACTAACGACAGAGCGGGGACTGGACTAGCGCGGATGCAAAACATATACAACATCTACTAGTATATATATCAATATATAATATTCGCTCAAGGCATAATAAAATGCAACATCACAGAAATGTAATAAGCATCACAGAACAATACAGATATCTGGGATCCCCGGGTTTCATAGAGCCGCTACTGAAACCCGACGTTCCCCTGGTCGTGTGGATAGCCTGTGCAATGAAATCCTAGACCCCTACGGGCGCGGCAAGTTACCCGCCAAAACCTGAAGCGAGGCGGCCCCCTTCAGCAACGTGAATGGACCATCCAGCACTTCACGAAATCCGGTAACTTGGGCACCCCTCCTGGGTCAACCTGTACCCCCTACGAGTGCGTCGAATAGCCCGCCAATTCTAGAGTAAAGCCCCCTCCGTCTCAAAGCCATGAGATGCGGGCCCGTTGCCCTCTAGAACCCGGCTATCCGTGCACCCCTCCGCGGGGTAATCCTTGTACAGAAAGTAAAATATACATACAACGGGTACATCGACCTCGACCCGGTCGTGCCCCAAAAGAATAATACAAACAGGCAGTGACGGCAGTCCACATGTCGGACGCTCGCCCCGCAATATCAAATGTACATATACAACAAAATTGTACTAACATTGCATCCAGGCTATCCCCCACGACCAATCCGCAACATCACAGCACAACACAGAACATCAACGTGAATGTCACGTTCGCTAATCCGTCTAAAATGGCTATAGCAGTTAGACAGGATTTACCGATCAAATGACATTCACGGTTGCAGATATAATTTAAATACTGTGAACTAGCATGTTTAAAATATCCGATTGAAAAAATGTACCGAAGTGGGCCCCAAGCACTACTGTAGCACTCACAGAAAATCTGGGCCCAAAAATAGTATTCCAAAAACCTCATTTCATAGATTAGGGCCCACTGGAAAAAAATGGTGCAACAAGGGATCATTATGGCCGCGGAACCGCGGCCAATGCATGTGTTTGGCCGCGGTTCCACGGTGGAAAAGTCGAATCATGCCACCAAATTTTTCCAGAAGTCTTAGAACACCCTGCAAATATTTCTGCAACACACTGAAAAATTTTTGGAGCTAAAAAAATTTCGACAGAAACCTGATTCAAGAAAAGTACGGTTTTTGGGAATTTTGTTCGATCGAGTTCTAAACATACTAGAGCAAGCTAGACTTGGTTAATGGCGTGGCTCTGATACCAATGTAAGTCCACGGCGGCGCCCCGGCCGTCAATCCAACGCCGGAAATGCGGAAACGAAAAACTTTGCGAAACTTGCAAACCGGCATCACCGCGCACTTTTAACCCGGATCGGGCCATTAACCTAACTACTAGCAAACTAAAAGACGGGTAGAGAGTTATACCAAGCGATCCGTGTCCTTCGGTCTTCGTTTCCACTCCGATCTCCTCGCGGAATCTCCGGTCGTCGCCTCCTCGTCGAAACGGGCACCACATCGCCGGGTTCTTTTACGGGCTCCCACCTCTGGACCGAGGCAACTCGGGCATGAAGTTGGCGAGTCGACGTGCCCAAGGGTGCTGTAGGTTAAGTGTAGTAGCTTATCTCTTTGGGATTGAAGTTGCCATTTATGTGGAGGTGGAGAAATCAACAAAGGAAAGGAGCTATGGAATTTTTGTGGCTATCAAAAGAGAGTGATAAATTTTCCCCACCAAAAGAAACCTCATCTCCTCTCCCCTCAAAGTGGCCGGCCCCTCAAAAGAGATGGTAGAGGGAAAAATCCAATAATGCAAAGAAGGAAAATGAATGATAAAACATCAATTAAAAATGGTCACACCATTTCTCATCAAATCCTTTCACACACCATCACATTAAATGCAATGGAAGAGACTAAAAAAGAATCTTATGATTATGAAGCCACACATTTTCAAAGGACCCCCTCCACAAATGCTAATTTGCGAACTTGCAAATTAGCCCCTCCAACGGAAAAGTCCGGCCGCGAAGGAACAAAGGAAAACTGGCCGTAACGGAATGCAACTAGCAACTTCAGAAAACTGATCCCGTAATAAATTACAGGAAAACCCCACTACTGCATATACATGCCCGCATTTGTATTCCCACTGAATACAAATGCAAAGAGACAAAATCTACACTGTCTAATACTAGGATCCGGCTTAAACCAAAGCCCACTAGTAAAATCCGTCCGATCACGATCCGTGCAATACCGCACATATCTGATCGAACCCTGCCATATCTCCATACGGCCTCTACAGCGTTTCGCCCGAAACTTGAGAAACTGGTCTGTGGGGGACTCTAAAGACTCATCAATATTTTGGTTGTGGATTTAACCATTAGCAAGTCAGAGGTATTAGCCAATACGTAACGGGCTACCAGGTACTGACCAAAAGGGACGTCGATGAGCGAACTCATCCTGACACCCTACTGAGCCTGTCAGTGACAATATCCGTACAGTCCGGTCCGTTCGTCTATGAGCATCGCATGGCGGGCCTAGGGGATTGGTAAAAGTCACACCCCAATAGCGGTACAAGTCATGTCGGAGTGTAGCCCAGAACACCCTGAGATACTACTGGAATACCTACCAGTAAATCTCCTGCCTCGGCCGAGGGCTTTGTGTAATGGCTCTCCTAGACACAGCGCGACCTCATCCCCAATACCGTGGGAGACGAACCCCTGCAGATCCGCTCACTGCCTCCATGTAGCTCGGGACTGTACCCAACTAAAACCTGTTTGCACGTCTCCTTTGAGCGTGGTAGGGTAGTAATCAAAGCACAGTGGGAACTCACACGAGAAAAATGACGATCTCAGGTCGATGAACTAGCCTGTACACATGTTACCTGGGAACTGCTATCTGACGTCTGGTATAATCCTAACTAGTAGGTTCCCGGCGAGTCCTGTCCGGTGTACTCATAACCCAATGAGCACCCGTATACATCTTAGGTGAACCAACTGACACCAGTGGCTTGTGAGACCGGCCACCGCCCCTCATCGGGGTCTCGACTGTATACACTAGTCTACTCTGGAGAATCGATGCCCTGTCTCGAAACTCCCACGACTAGGGACCTTTTAAGGATGTGCTTATAGACCCCAGCTCCCACGTATATGATCGCCCTCATACTGCTGGTAGTCAAGCAAGAATCCTAGGGCCTCTATCAACGTGCAATAGTGACCTGTAAGGTCACCTAAAGCAGTACACGATGATAAAGATAAACCAGATAGCATACTATCATCTCGAGTAAGACTGTACTACCGGTATAGGTCCTCCCTCAATCATTGCAATCACGTGCCTGTGATCCAATAATTGACTCTGAGGGCACTATATCCAACAAGGAGATGATATAGTTGCAAGGGCTATGTTTCCCCCAATCAGAGCAAAGCTCTGTTCAAAGTTCAAAATTTGAAATAAAGCAAACACTTTTTAGCAGCGCCAAGTGCGCCGCGCCCTAAGTAGCGCACCATGTGCAAAGCATATGTGCGCTAAGCACGGGAGCGCTAGCGCTGGAACTAAAAGCTCATCACCGTTAGATCAGAGATCAAATAAAGATGATAAATCATCAATTAATCAGAATTAAATTCTGTTAAGGAAAGATTCCTCAAAATCTTTCCAAACAACAATATTGTGCTCTGTAAATCAGAGCACCGTTGGATCAATGATCCAATGGTGATTAAAAATCACCTAAAGTACAAAATAAATTCTGAATGGAAAGATTTCCCAATCTTGTTAAAAATAAGGAGATTCTCTTCTGTAAATCAGAAGCCCTTGGATCAAAGATCCAATGATGGGAAACTCCCCAAATCAATTGGAGAAAAGATCTGCTTAACTGATTGAACAAATCAGCTCGCCCTATATAAAGGCCCTAAGACTTTAAGTCTAAAAGATAGAGAAACATACAGAGAAACACACAGAGAAACCCCCATAAGCTTTGAGAAATCTCAAAAAGAAGAGCCAAGCTCTCGGTAAAAGAAGAAGATTTTCTTCAAGGTAAAAATAAACAGAGAGATGAAATCATCTCATATTAAAAAGAAGAATTCACTTCTTTCTTTAAGATCATAGATCTACAAGACCGAGGTCTTTTACATAGAGATCAAAGGATCTCATCATAAAATAAAAAGAACAACATAATTCTTCTCACAGATCATAGATCTATAAGACTAAGGTCTCTTATAAAGAGATCATGAATATCTCATTATAAAATAAAGGGGGGGAAATAAGACAATTCTCTTAGGATCACAGATCCATAAAGGCAAAGCCTTTCATTAAAATGAGAGATTGAAGCATCTCCTAAAAAAGTAAGAACTTTTGTTCTTAGAACCTTGAGACAAAGTCTCTTATAAACGAGAATTTATTTCTCGAATCATAAAGTTAATCAATTAGCGCTTTGCGTTCATAAAGTAGCGCTTTGCGCTCATGAATTGGCGCTCAGCGCCAGGCGCACCACGTGCTCCTCACGTGTGCGCCACTGAACAAATAGCGCTTTGCGCTCATAAATTAGCGCAATACGCTCATGGACTGGCGCAAAACGCTAAGCGCACCACATTCTTCTCACATGTACGCTACCCAGTAGAAGCGCACAACGCTCTTTGACTGGCGCAAAGTGCCAAGCACGGCACGTGTTTTTCACGTGTGCGCTGATAGAACATAAACTGTTCTTTAAAATAAAACCCAGAGCTATGATAAATGCTCAGCATTCAGTAAAAGACAAAAATTGTCAGAAGCTCAAATCAATGCTCAGCATTGTCAAATGTTTAACATTTTTAACTGAGTGGGCCGAGCCCAAATTGGCTATAAACCCTTCATTCAGATTAAATGAGCCCATATGCTCATAAATCTTTTTTAACAGATCTTAGTCCTAAACTGGACTACAGATCTCTCAATCAAAATTGGTTTAAGGGTACATCTCTTCACTCCTCTGATTTTTGTTGTTGTAATCCTTCAACGTCTTTAGAGAGGTGACGGGTCCCGACAACCATACATTCCATAGACTACGTCGTCTTTAAACTGGACTGTGGGGTCCTTAAACCCTTAAACTATGATGTCCTTAATCTCGGACTGTGGGATCCTTAAACTCATGGATTATGATGTCCTTAACCTTGGACTGTAGGGTCCTTAAACCCATGGACTATGATGTCCTTAACCTCGGACTGTGGGGTCCTTTAAACCCATGGACTATGATGTCCTTAACCTTGGACCGTAATGTCCCTAAACTAATGGACCGCAATGTCCCTAAACTAAACAATAGAGCCCAAATGCTCTTTTGTTGGATCTAAATGATCCCGTTAAGTTGATCTTAGTCTAAAATTAGACTAACGTATTCTTAACAAACGTTTAAGTTGATCTTAGTCTCAAATGAGACTAACGTATCTTTAAACCCAACCCCAAACCCAAATCTAAGAAAATACGGATTTGGACTAATCCACGCCCTGCGGGCGACAACATAAATTAGTCTCCATATACAATCCACGGGCAACCACAAACAAAACAAACACCCACGACACGAAGTGACCACCTGGAGAAGGAGAAAGTGGTTACCGCGATGCGATAGCGTAATTAACTGCAGGGGCTTGCACCTGCAGGGGAGAGCGTCCCCACAATCAAAAACCCCTCAAACGAGGGGGAATCTGACGAAGTCTGCTACATCGGCCCCATCCGTCTAAACCTTCGATACACGGTGCCATAAATCAACTTGGCATCTTCAGAGAGGTGGAGGATAGCACCAAATAGCATTTGCCCTCAGGAGAGACGGACCTACGCAGTCTTGTCGCCGTTTTCGGCGGAGAACAGATTTTAGCACGCCCGGTGGGACCTTTTCCTCTTTCTACTCCACACTTCGTGTGTCGTGTTCGCGAACGAATCGCTGTTTAATATGGTCGCCCTTGGGTTCGAGATACTAAGATTTGGTTTTACTCTCGTGCAGAAAAAAGAACATCAATGGCCTCTAACTGGTCCAGCTGCAACTGCAACTCCCGTTCCTCCTCATCTGGAGGTGTAACTTACGGGCCCCAAGCGGCCTCCCTTTTCACAATGCCAGTGGAGCAGGTGACTCAAGCCATCATTGGGCTATTCTTCGGGACCATGCTCCCATCGATGAACTTCAACGCCTCTGTACCATTGCAAGAAGCTCCGAAGAGCTCGGTCTTTAATCGGCTCACAACTACTGCGGCCCCTCTCAACGGGTCGTCCAGCTCCAACGCCTCAGTCTTTGACAGACTGGGCCAAAGCTCATTTGGGCCCATGAAGAAGCTCATGATACCAGAAAGGGTTATCCCTAAGCGGATAGCCATTCCTGCTCATGAGGTCGTCAAGGCGGCTTCTCCTACCAAAGGGTCGATCTTCACAAGACCGACTGTTTCAGCTCCTGTTCCAGGCAAAATCGTCAAGGCTGCTTCCCATGCTCGGAGGTCTGCCTTCGATAGGTTGGTTATCCCCACTCAGTGGACATCAGTCTTCAATAGGCTGACAACGACAACTTCTGACCAACACAGGGGGCATGAGGAAGTCACCCCTACAGCTGAGACAATCCCAACGGCTCGAAACGCTCGACGTCGCCACTGGCGCCGAGTAAGGAAGACTGGGGGCAACTCTCCTTCTAGACTGACTCCGCTGGCTCCAACGGTGGAAATCGATGCCACTGTTCCAGCTGGGAACAGCTTTAAACCGCTAAGGAGGGTGCGCAAAAACTCTCCGACTGTCGTGCTGAAGAGATCTCCTCCACCCATGGAGAATGTTACAAAGGTGAAGCTAGAGCAGCCCCCTCAGCGGCTCTCCTCTAAAATATATAAAGTTTGGCGACAGGTCCAGGACTCCGTAATAGATCAAGACTATCTCCGCCAACAGGAAAAGATGAAGGTTCGGCGAGAAGAGGACCACCCTGTCAATCCACAGAAGGAGACAGCTACTTGGGTGCCCACTGCAATGGCCCCCTCAACCTCGACCGCTCATAAGAGGAGAAAGCTGGAGAAAATCCCGGTGTCTGGGACAAATCGCAAGAACACTGACTCTAAACGCCCCAAGTCTGGGGGCATGGTGGTGCACACCATTTATATAGCATCCGGAAAAGAGGATAGCCATATCTCCACAGGTTATCGACCGCTTACGCGATCAGTGACTAATGCTCAGGAGCAACAACAACAAAAGCTCCAAGAAATGCTAACAGCTATGGCCACACTTACGGGACCGAAAGCAAGCCCAGAGACATCCTCGGAGTAGCGCCGTGAGCAGGAAACTGATGGTGAATTCCTTCGAAGGATGCTTGAGAAGAGGGACAAAGAGGCCGCGGAACAAGCGGCCAATATAAAATAAATAGCCTTTCTGTTCCAAGATATGGTGGGAATGATGATCCAGCCGGACCCTCCAGCCAAAGATCCTCCAGTAATAATTGAAGATGATAGAGGAGAGATATCAAATCCTCTGCCGGCTCTGTCAACAGCCAAGGAAGAGACAATCTCCAAAGCTGCCCTGGATGATTACATCGCTCAGCAGATACGAGCTCACCAGGCGAATGAAGCAGCTGGGCAAGTTGTTAAAACTGGACGACCCTATCCGGGTTGGTATGACCAAATAAAGTACCTGCCGGGATACACAATCCCTAAATTCCACGTATATAAGGGGACGGGGAATCCACAGCAGCATGTTTCTCAATTCAGGGCTCTGTGCGGCAACACTGGAGGTGATGATAAACTACTGCTCTGCCAGTTTGTTGGCATCATGTCGGAGACGGCATTCGAGTGGTATTAAGAACTCCCGAATGACTCTATCAAGACATTTGCAGAGATGGAGCTGCTATTCACCCAGCATTTCATGAGTGCTAGCGAACGCACCCCAATCACGGCATTGATCAATGCCAGGGTGAAGCCTGGAGAAACATGGGTTTAGTATGCAATACGGTGGCGGAATCTATAGTCGAAGTGCGAGCAGCGCATTGAAGAAGCACCTGCGGTAGGCATGTTCGTGGGTACTCTTGACCCTCAAGCGACCATTTCACAATTCATGATGTTTTTCAAGCCGACCACTTTCCAGGCCTTGATTGACAAGTTGGCCCAAATGGACTAGATGGGTCATAGACCATCTCCTTTGAAGCTGGAATCTCGAAATGAAAAAGGGAAAGGGAAAGCGACCTTCGTCGCCAATGCTCAACAGCAGCCCAGTGGTCCAAAACTAACTGATCGCCAAGACGAGAAACGACGATTCTTTAAAGAGAAAATGAAGCGCCCTTATTCGTTTCCCCAGGACAAAACAAGGAGATTGTTCAAACTAGCGGTGCGCAACAGGCTCATCAATTTGCCGAATCCAAAACGCCCATTGCAACCCGGTAAGGCTAATAATTCCAATTATTGCCCCTATCACTAAGCGATAGGCCATCCAATCGAAGATTGCTTCATCTTCAAAGGCTGGATTGAGGACCAATACCAACAGAATAAATTCGCATTATCTAAGAATTGGAAAGTAAGCCTACCTTAACCGTACGCTCTTAAAAAGGGGGACACACCGAGGGCATCGTGCTCTTTTGTCGAAGAAGCTCCATGGGAGGTCGCTCTTTCAGCCAAAACAAAAAGAATGCTGAAGGATCTCCAAACCTGTCCGGCGATCAAATGGAAAAGTCCGCTGGAACCCGAAGTCATCAAGGGAATGCTGAAGCCGCGCTCGACGCCAAAAATTGGTGGTGATAGTCAAAGCGCCCATACCCAGCCGTCAAAGTCTTCGAAGAAGAAGAAGAAGACCAAAAAGCCCGTGACGCCTGGTGACAAGCGCACGGACCTGCAAAAATAAATTGACGCGCTGGAAGAATATAACCAGAATACGCGGGCCCCAGTCACACTCCAAGAATTTCTCAGCCGCGTCCTTGAGGACGGAGATGACGACAATGGAGTAGACTCGTCGGATGAACCTGAGGATTATGGAGATGACGACAATAGCAAGCTGCCATGTGATCTCTCACTCGTCGATAAACGATGAAGAAGCTCCTGATGCAGAGAAACTGAGGGCAAATCTCAAATCGGAGCTCCTAGTACCATCAGACGAGATGATTGATGCATTCTTGAATGAAGCTCTTCTGAAAAGCAAGGCTGATCGAGAGCGCGAAATGGCCATATTTGAAAAGGCCAAATGCCGGCGACTGGATGAAAGGGTTGAAGTGCCCCAACTAAACTGAGGCATGCCCGCGACAGACAAGAGCAGGCTTAAAACAAAGAAAAGGTTCGCCAAAGCCGTATCGATGGGAATGAAGCGGCCACCCTCCGAAGGAAACACTTTTGATGAAGTACACCTTAATGAAGAGGATGTGCATTCTAATTACTGTTTATATCATCGAAGGATTGCGCACCCTACTGAAGAATGCAACGCCTTTAAAAATTGGTGGCAAGGGTATGTCGCTCACAGGCAGCACTTTAAGAGGATGAAGCGTGAAGCTCGTCGACACCGGAAACATGCGACAGACGAACGTGGAAGAGCTGCTGGCAACTGTCACATGGTTGATAGCAGGGGATCACAAGTTCTCACCTTCGGGAGTGATTCTGAAGAAGAAATGGCTCTCGGCCTCTCTTCAAAGAATCCACCTCAGGAAAAAGAGGAAGAACCAAATAGCTGGGAGAACATTCAGCTACGCAATCGCACATTACCTGAAAAGAGTCTCGGACCCGTAAACAAGGGGTCGGACAAAAAGGATAAGGGAAAAGAAAAGGGCCCTGAGGATATCACCCTCGATGACCAAGCCGTCGAAGAGCTGACAGCCAAGGATCTACCCAAGAAAAGTAAGGTGGATTACAACGTTCTGGCACACCTGAGGAAGATACCCTCACAGCTAAGCATTCTCGACGCCCTTCTGCTATCCAAAGAGGCGAGAGATTCTTTGATCAAGGCACTACAAGCGCCCGAGCAGTTCCAAGCTTTCCTCGCCGAAGAAAAGATGAAGGACGAGCTGGAAGAAGTGCACACAGCCGATATCACCTTTGGCGATGAAGATCTCCTCCTCGGGACGTGCGAGCATAACCGTCCCCTTTATGTCTCTGGATATTGCCATGACATTAAGATAGGGAAGATCCTAGTTGACAATGGATCCTCCGTTAACTCCTCAATGTAAGAGTGTTGAAGGAAATCTGCATGAGCGTTCAACACCTGGCTTGGGATAAGATCACTATCTCCGGGTTTGACTCCCAGTCATCAAGGATGCTCGGGTCTGTGATACTGACGTTATGCTTTAGGTTACTCGTCACGGACATTAAATTTCACGTCATTGACGCCAAGACATGCTACAATGCTTTGCTCGGCAGGCCTTGGTTACACGAGTATAACATCATCCCTTCTACACAGCATCAGTGTATAAAGTATTTCAAGGATGGTCTTGAGTATACTGTGATAGGGGAACTAAACCCATTCTCCGTGAATGAAGTCCGAAAGTACGAAAATGCAAAATACTTCTTACCAGATTTCGAAGACACAGAAAGATGTCACAAACCGGAGAGCAAACAAAAAGCTATCACCACCATTCCGGTCTTCGGAAAAGATACTGAAGAGGAAGAAGAAATAATTTATTCAGGGCCGCCCCAACGCAACAAGCCGGGACCGTCCACCCCTATTTTGGTCTTCGGCAGCGACTCGGAAGATGAGGTCAATACCGTATTTTCTGTTCGGCCATCGATACAAGCCTTCGCCGACGATGATCAGAGTTTGCGGATCGCCATGGTTCCACAAGAGCACTACAAAGAGCTCGACGCACTTAATACATATAGTGTGCAAGAACTGCAAATGTTCTACGTCCTTCCCAGGCGAAAAGATGAAAAGGCGATCCTCTTTTATCAATCCACAGAAACCAAAGTGGAGAAAGAAATTTGGCATGGTGCCGATTCTACACTTGACAAGCTCTAGCCCATCCGTCTGCCCAGATACTACACAGAAGGATTGAAGAGGCTGTTGAGGTGCCAGGGCGTACCCCTTAAGTAGACTACTCAACAAGCTCAGTTCTACAACAGGATCTGGAACGTCCCCGGAACTGAGCGAAAATTGCCCAACGGGAGAATGGAAGTGATCGGGCTTGGATACGTTCAATCCAGGAAACGGGAGCTATTCTATGACTGCTATGTCATACATGACTTCGATGAAGAAGGAGATGCTCTGTGGGAAGATGCTAGCCCTGAACCAAAATGAGGTCCCGCCTTAAAAATGCCAAGTCCGTCGTTCGAAGAACAGATGGACAAGCTTAGAAGGGAAGCGAGTCAAAAGGTTTGAGACAACCATAATCGCGAAATAGACATCTATGAGAAAGCCAGGACGCAGCGCCTCCTTCAGCAATCTACAAAAAATGATGATGCTCTTCGTCGCTAACCCGTCATACAAAAGACCTGGCGCAGAAGCAAAAATAAATCAAAGAACGGAAAAAACGTTCGACAGCAGCGTAGCGGGTCTGAGAAGCCACGCGATCGAAAATCGAGCAGCCGGGATCCGTCTCTTATAAAGAAGATGGGTCGAGCATACTCTTTTTCCCGAGACAAGACAAAGAAGATATTCGATCTTGACATAGATCATTAGATGATGACGTTCCCAGAGTCCAAGCACCCCGAGCAAGCAGACGAGGTCTCTCACCCAGACTATTGCTCCTATCACCGGGCAATAGGACATCCCCTCGAAGACTGCTTCACATTCAAAGACTGGGGAAAAGAGCAATATCAGCAAGGCAGGTTCACTCTATCAAGCAGTTGGAAGGTAACCCCACAACAAAAGCATGAACCGAAAGCCACGTATGCGGCAAGAGTAGAACCAGACCAACATCGGTCTTAGAAGCGATCTCGTACTTGTCACGTAATAACGATGTCAGAAGAAGAACCCGAGAATATGGATAACCTCCCCTGGTGCTTCGAAAACGATGATGATGAGGTGATCTCAGAGTTTCCACCAGCGCCAAAAGAGCTGGAAGATGGGATACATACCACTACAGATAACCTCAAGAAAATTGACTTGGGGACGACAAGTGACCCGTGGCCGACATTCGTCAGTGAGTTGTTGTCTGAAGAAAGGGTGGCTATGCTAAAAGATGTGCTCATGCAGTATAAAGACTGCTTCGCATGGAACTATTCAGAGATGCCGGGACTCGATCCAGAGATCGCCGTCCACAAATTGGCGATATCTCCGGACATCAAGCCAGTCAAACAAGCACCGAGAAGAATGCGGCCCGAGCTTGAGATGAGCATCAATGCCGAGGTCAAGAAGCTAATCGACTCCGGCTTCATCCAAGAGGTTCAGTATCCTGACTGGATCGCCAACATCATCCCCGTGATGAAGAAAAATGGGACGGTGCGCATATGTGTGGACTTTCGGGATCTCAATAAAGCTTGCCCGAAGGACGATTTTCCTGTACCGGTTACCGAGCTGATGATAGATAACACGTCCACTCACGAAGTCTTCTCCTTCATGGACGGATCATCAGGATACAATCAGATAAAGATGCATCCCGAGGACCCGAAGCATACCGCTTTCCGGACCCCTTTGGGCATATTCTGCTATAAGGTGATGCCTTTCGGTCTGAAGAATGCCGGTGCCACCTATCAGAGGGCCATGACGAAGATTTTCGATGACCTCATACATGAAATTGTCGAATGCTATATTGACGACCTTGTGGTGAAAAGCAAATCATACGAAGAACATTTAGAACATCTGAAGATCGTATTTCAGTGCCTTCGGAAATACAACTTGAAGATGAACCCTCTCAAATGCGCATTCGGAGTGTCCTCAGGCAAGTTCCTGGGATTCATTGTACGACACCGGGGCATCGAGATAGACCCGTCGATGATCAATGCGATTATGGAAATGCCTCCGCCCAGGACTCTCAAGCAATTGAGGTTTCTCCAAGGGAAGCTCGCGTATATCCTGCGGTTCATAGCTAACCTCTCTGGCAAGTGCCGCCCCCACAATCACCTGATGAAGAAGGGAACCCCGTTCGTTTGGGATCGCAAATGCCAAAGCGTGTAGGACGAAATCAAGCAATACCTACGGAATTCTCCGGTGCTAACCGCTCCAGTCAAAGGAAAGCCTCTCATTCTATATACAACCTCCCTTGAGGGTTCTCTAGGCGAATTATGGGCACAAGAAAACAACCAAGGGAAGGAGAGAGCCCTCTACTATTTGAGTCGAGTTCTTATGGGGGTAGAAAACAATTACTCTCCTATTGAAAAACACTGCCTGGCGTTGATCTTTGCAATAACGAAGCTCAGACATTATGCGTTGGCACATGAAATCCATCTCATATCAAAAGTGGATCCCCTAAAATATTTGATGTCAAGAGCCATACTAATAGGACGGCTCGCTAAATGGGCCCTACTTTTGATGGAGTTCTCGATAACATACCGACCCCTCAAGGCAGTGAAAGGCCAGGCCATCGCCGATTTCCTCGCCGAACATCCTATACCTGCCGACTCTCCCTTGAACTGCGAATTACCAGACGAGTACGCGTTTGACACGATCGATGGGGAGAGAAGAAAGAATGAAACCTGATGGGAATCTACTTCGATGGAGCATCTTCCATGAAGAAGCGCAAACAGAGCACCCCCATAATCAAATCCGGGGTGGGCCTCATCTTCGTGACTCTACAAGGAGGGATAATGCGCTTTGCCTTCTCCTTAATAGAGCCGAGAACGAATAATGAGGCCGAATATGAAGCTTTAATAGCAGGTCTTGAGATCGCTGTCGACATGGGAATTGAAGACCTTTTAATATACGGAGACTCCCGACTGGTCGTTAGCCAAGTAAATGGCGACTATCAGACGTGCAAACCGAAGTTGGTAAAGTACGGCGAAAGGGTACAACAATTGCTGACTCAAATCCTTGCCTATGCCCTGGAAAGCATACCGCATGCGGAAAATAGCAAGGTGGATGCATTAACCAAGTTCGCTAAAGAACTGGCCGACGAGAATCTCGATGACGTGAGGATCGTTGTGCAAAGCCGTCGGGTTTTTGCACCAGCAGAAATATCTCCAGAGTCGTCCGAAGAAAAAGGAACGACAGAGCAAGCAACCCTACAAGTAAAAAACCAGGAAAAGGCTAAGGATTGGAGAGAAGTCTTTATAGACTACTTCAAATCCCATCGAACATCTGAAGATGCGTCGTCAAGACATCAGCTCATGAAACGAGCTCTATCTTTTGCCTTCATCAATGATACGCTGTATAAAAGATCATTTGATTCTCTGTGGCTAAGATGCCTGAGACCTGAAGAAGCAAAGAGAGTCGTCCAAGAAACTCACGACGGACTCTGCAGTTCTCACCAAGCCGGGCCGAAGATGAAACAAAAGATCAAAAGGATGGACTACTATTGGCCCACGATGATTCAAGACTGTCTAGAATACGCGAAGCAGTGCCACTCATGCCAGATTCACGGGGACTTTATCCACCAGCATCCGAATCTGCTACACCCGACGGTGGCTAGCTGGCTATTCGAAATGTGGGGAACTGACATAATCGGACCCATCGAACCAGCATCGTCCACGGGACATCGATTCATATTAGCGACAACAGATTACTTCTCCAAGTGGGCAGAAGCAATACCACTAAAACAAGTGAAGACGGAGAATATCCTCCATTTCTTCAAGACACACATTATTTATCGGTTCGGCACTCCACGACGGATTATCTCCGATAACGGGCCAGCCTACAGAAGCCACAAAATCAGCCGCTTCATACAACAGCATAATATAGATTGGAGATACTCTTCGGTCTACAATCCCCGACCTAACGGTCTTGCTGAGACTTTCAACAAGACCTTGACGAAGATCGTGAAAAAGTCAGTGTCTCGAAATAAGAAGGATTGGCACGAGAGACTGCATGAAGCTCTCTGGGCGTATCAAACTATGTTCAAAACGGCCATAAACACAACGCCGTATGCATTGGTATTCGGCACAGAAGCAGTACTCCCCCTCGAGATAGAGTTGCCCTCTCTACGAGTGGCGGTTCACTACGAGCTAACAGACGAAGAAAATGCTCACCTTCGGCTTGAGGAGCTCGACGCCCTTGATGAAACCCGGCTCATGGCGCAACAAAACCTGGAGGCTTACAAAGCGAAGATGACGCGTTCATATAAAATATTGACTAGGCCGAGAACATTCCGCCAAGGCGAACTCGTGCTAGTGGTCAAAAGACCCAAGATCCCCAATCGTGCCAAGCGGGGGAAATTCGAGCCGAACTATGAAGGCCCGTATATCATAGACAAAGTTTACCAGGGTGGAGCCTATCTACTCATGGACATGCATGGTGAAAGACATTCCAGGCCAATAAACGGTCGCTTCCTGAAAAAATACTACGCCTGACGAGTCACGGCCTAGGTCAACAATAGATGACGACGCCTATGTCCGCTCTCTATCTTCCTAAGCCCAAACTCTATAAGTAGTAACCGGCTACGGACCGAAATGTCCTAAAAATAACAACGGACTGAAACGTTCCTAAACTAACGATGGACCACTATGTCCTAAAACTGGCTACTGACCGAGACGTCGATAAACTACTACGGATCGCAGCATCCCAAGGCTGAGACCAAAAAAAACAAAAGAAAACGGTATGTCCATAAGCAAAATGGGCACGGATGAAAATCCGAAAGGGCTCCGTGAGTAAAAACAGCAGGACTACCGGTGAGTTTTGTGAAAACCCAAAAGGGCGCAATCTCGTTAAAAGACACTTGCAAGGTCCTCTAGACCTTGTAAGGAGAAAATACCTGCGTGAGATCCTTACGACTCACGAAGGAGAAATACACTTAGGAATCCCCACGATTCTTAAGGAGAAATTACACTTGCGAGATCCTCACGACTCGTAAGGAGAATTCCCCTTTGAGACCCTCACGGCTCATAGGATTCAAAAGCCTTAAGCTACAGGGATCTGAACCTGTTCTTAAGCCATCACAACCTCCAGTGTTGCCCTACAAGCGTCTCGACCCTTGTATATAATCCACGGGCACAAATAAACATTTCCCTAACAAAGTCCTACCAGAGACTGGGGATATGCTCGCACGGTGAACAACCCTTGTAAGTCCTCTCGACTTATAAGGAGAAAACACTCTTGTAAGATCCTTACGACTTATAAGAGACCATACACTTGGGAATCCTCACGATTCTTAAGGAGAAAACGCACTTACGAGATCCTCACGACTCGTAGGGAGAAATACCTTTATGAGACCCTTATGGCTCGTAAAGTCAAAAGCCTTAGTCGACAGGATCCTAACCCTGTTCTCTAAGCCACCTTTGTTCGACATCGACAGAGGCAAATGATGATTCGCTCCTGGCAATATCCCAGTTGTAGCGATGCTGATGCCTAAATCGGTATCAAATCTCAAATTCGCAGCGAAAAGCCAGCAATCCACAAATGCATATAAAAATAGCCGAAATGATGGGGCAACTTGCGACAAAATCAGCAAGTAAAATATATCCATATGAAATAGCCGAAATGGTTGGGCAACTCGCAATAAAAAGCAGCGAGTAAATAAAACAAATAGCCAAAATGATTGGGCATCGTGAAAAATAGCCGAAATGATTGGGCAATCGCGACTTTCGCGATATAAAAGCTGAAATGATATAGTATCGCGGAAAGAAAAATATATAAAATAAAACTTTTTGCCCTACATGTGAGATCACATTGATCCCTGTATACAATCAAGGGGCACAAACAAAGAGGGAACCATACCTTCCCACCAGGCTCCATCAGAAAAAGAAGCCAAATCTCGACGGTTCACAGACAGCCTGGAGATCATCTCAACATTCGTCTCATTACAACAGACGCAACATCAGCAAATTGGAACTGTGGCAATTCCCAGTTCCATGACTCGGCGGTGCACAGACAACCGAGAGTCAACCCCCGACTCCGTGAATGCAGATAAAGTCAACCCCTCCTGGTCTAGTGGAACACGGCTAATGTCAATCCTGATCCTGTAGGAAGCGTCCAGAGCAAATCCTGGTCTAGTGGAACACAGCTAATGTCAATTCTGACCCCGTGGGAAGCGTCCAGAGCAAATCCTGGTCTAGTGGAACACGGCTAATGTCAATCCTGACCCCGTGGGAAATAGCCACAGTGGATCCTGGTCCTGTGGAACACGGCTAATGTCAATCCTGACCCCGTAGGAAGCATCCAGAGCAAATCCTGGTCTAGTGAAACACGGCTAATGTCAATCCTGACCCCGTGGGAAGCGTCCAGAGAAAATCCTGTATTAGTGATATGTATGCCTTAGAGGCCATTACTGTACATACGATGTATATTGAAGTGGATGCTTGGACATATATGGTGAGGACTTTCTTGCTCGACATGATAGTATGCTATCCGGTTGCTCTTTATCTTAACATGTACTCTGATTGTCTCTATGATACATGTTGATAAAGCCCTTAGGATGAGTACTTGACTACCAGGACTATGATGAAGATCATACAAGTGGGGACATTATAGTCGCTAAGTACATCCTTTAAATGTTCCTAGTCGTAGGTATATCGAGACGGGGCATCGATATACCAGAGTAGACTAGCGTATATCTTCTCGACCCATGTAGATGAGCGATGGATGATCCCATATCCATTGGTGTTTGACATCAGAGACAGTATACGAGTGCTCAGTGGAGACTGGGTACACTGGATGGACTCGCCAAGAAGTCCCAGATGGTATTATATCTCACGTCAGATGGCAGTTCTCTGGTGACACTGGTACAGGTTAGTCTGTAGACCCAAGATCGTCATAGAGTCTTGTGTGATTCCCACTGTACTTTGATTTCCACCTTACCGCATCCAAGAGGGCGTGCAAAACGGTGGCTTTTGGGTACAGTTCCGAATCATATGGAGGCAATGAGCGATAGGAGGGGTTTCGTCTCTCCCGGTATAGGGAGTTGATGTTGCGCTGTGTTCGATTGGCTATAACTAGAAATCCTTGGCCAGGGTTGTTGAGATTTACTGGTAAGTGTTATCAGTAGTTTCTTGAACTGTTATGGACCTCATATCGACACGACTTATCGGTTACTGGGGTCTGACGTTTACCACCCCTAGACCAGATATACGACATATCAGATGAAGAGACCGGACTGTACGGGAGTGTTACTGATTGGATTCGTAGGAGAATGTACAGGCTTGCTTGTTGATCTTCTGATCGCTCAATACTGGGGTGGCTGTTACGTTTAACTGACCGCTTGCAGCTTGTGGGTGTTTGATATGATCATCACCTACTGCCGGCGTATTGACAAGTCTTTAGAGTCCTACACAGAGGTTTCCTGGCTCAAGCGAAACGGAGTAGGAGCGCATATGTGATATGTGCAGGACCGAAATTGATGCGTGTATGTGTACCGCATTCTATTCTCGCGATGTGTGACATAATTGGTTATATGTGATATAGCCGAGTTATCGGATCAAGCGTTGATTCGATAAGATGTTGCATTTCATATTAGTCGGTTATATGTGATATAGCCGGATTATTAAATCAAGAGTTGATTTGATAATTTAATGTATAATTATATATTTGATATATTATATTATATTAACTAATATTTAGCTCACTAATGATTTCTTTTCTCACTTGATGTGCACATTGTATATATGTGATATGTATATTTGTGTACATGTATTGTGTCATGCTTGATGATACATACAAGATGGGTGTATGAGATTAATACCATACTAGGGTTAAGTTAGAGTTTCTATTTATGTTAAGCTAATTCAAAAGAGATTGAGTTTGTTATGCTAAAGCTTGGACAAAAGCTTTTGGATAAGCTTTGAAAAAGTCAACTCTTTTGTCTAGTTAAAGATATTTATCAAACCCAACCCTTAACCATAATGTGTGGTTTATTCTCTACATGAGTTAAGCATGATAGTTTTAACTCAACCATGGGTGCAATAATTCATTTGGATGAATTATTCATGAGTTCTTCTTCTTCTTCTTCAAGCTCCATGAAAAGTTTGCTAGCTTCAATGGAGGTATGAGAAATAATGTGAGAAAATCAATTCTAAAGTGAGCCCACTTCCTACTTCTTCATCCTCTACCACTTGCCATGTAGTAAAGTGTGTTCTCTTCACAAAGTTCATGACCTAGTGAAGGAATAGCTTGAGTTAGTGTCTCTTCGACGTAGATCATCTTCGGCCTCGAAGTTATCGAAGCAAGCATGTTCGTTTCTTCATAGAGCCTCTCTAGAGTCTGGAGTTTACGATCGCAGCGAAGGGGACTACTACACGGAGCTATTTGAAGTGAAGGACCGGTCTACAAAGGTTGTATTCCTTGCTCACTATTAGATGTAAAGTGTTTACATATCTTGTTTAACCCTAAGTCTCTATTTAAGATCTTGGTTAGGGTTTGTTTAGCACCCAAAAATTTTAATATAGCATGTTTGATACTTGCCAAAACCTTGCTAAGGTGCTAAGCTAACCCAACATCCTTGTCTAGTGGAACACGGCTAATGTCAATCCTGACCCCGTGGGAAGCGTCCAGAGCAAATCCTGGTCCTGTGGAACACGGCTAATGTCAATCCTGACCCCGTAGGAAGCGTCCAGAGCAAATCCTGGTCTAGTGGAACACGGCTGATGTCAATCCTGACCCCATGGGAAACAGCCAGAGCGGATCCTGGTCTTGTGGAACACGGCTAATGTCAATCCTGACCCAGTGGGAAGCATCCAGAGCAAATCCTGGTCATGTGGAACACGGCTAATGTCAATCCTGACCCTGTGGGTGTTAGTTGTATGTATGCCCTAGAGGCCAGTATTGTACAGATGATGTATATTTTATTGGATGCTTGGACATATATAGAGATGACTTTCTTGCTCGACATGATAGTATGCTATCTGGTTACTCTTTATCTTAGCATGTACACTTGTCTCTTTATACTGTCTTATAGTTACATGTTGGTAAAGCCCTTAGGATGTGTACTTGACTACCTGGACTATGATACAGATCATACTAGTGGGGACATGGTAGTCCATAGGTACATCCTTCAAGGTCCCTAGTCGTGGGTGTATCGAGACGGGGCATCGATATACCAGTGTAGACTAGCGTATACGCTTCTCGACCCATGAGATGGGCGATGGATGATCCCATATCCATTGGTGTTTGACATCAGAGATGGTATACGGGTGCTCAGTGGAGACTGGGTACACTGGACGGACTCGCCGAGAACTCCCAGATGGTATTATACCTCACGTCAGATGGCAGTTCTCAGGTGACACTTGTACAGGTTAGTCTTTAGACCCGAGATCGTCATAGAGTCTTGTGTGATTCCCACTGTGCTTTGATCTCCACCTTACCACGTCCATGAGGGCGTGCAAAACGGTGGTCTTTGGGTACAGTCCCGAGTCACATGGAGACAATGAGCGATAGGAGGGGTTTCGTCTCTCCCGGTATTGGGGGTTGATGTTGCGCTGTGCTCGATTGGCCGTAACAGGGAAGTCCCTGGCCAGGGCTGATCAGAGATTTGCTGGTAAGTGTTACCAGTAGTTTCTCGACCCGTTATGAGCCTCACATCGGCACGACTTATCGGTTATTGGGGTCTGACGTATACCACCCCTAGACTTGATATGCGACATATGAGACGAACAGATCGGACTGTACGGTAAGTGTTACTGGTTGGATTCACAGGAGTGTGAGCGGGCTAGCTCGTCGATCTTCTGATCGCTCAATACCCGGGTGGCCGTTATGTTTAGCAGACCGCTTGCGGCTTGTGGGTGCTTGATATGATCATCATCTGCTACCGGCGTATTGACGAGTCTTTAGAGTCCTACACAGAGGTTTCCTGGCTCAAGCGAAACGAAATAGGAGCGCATATAAGATATGTGCAGGAGCAAGAATAATGTGTGTATGTGATACCGTATTTCATTCTCGCGATGAATGTGTCGATTGGTTATATGCGATATAACCTAGATATCGAATCAAGAATTGATTCGATAAGCCGATACATAAGATACTAGTCGGTTATATGCGATATGACCGAATCGTTAAATCAAGTGTTGATTTAATGATTTAATGTATAATTATATATTTGATATATTACTTTGCATTAACTAGTATTGGTTCATTTTAAAAGGATTTTCTCACTTGATGCACATTGTATATGTGATATATTTTTGTGCACTTGTTTGTATCATGTTTGATGATACTTCCTCACTTGGGTTTGTGTAAAGATTAAACCATGGTTACATGTATAATGGTTAGGGTTTTGATTATTTACTTAGTTATTTATTTATTTATTCATTTTGGATATTATTAAGAATGGTGGCTTATTTTGTTTCTATGTTGAAGCTTCTTGAAGCTTTGACAAAGTCCACCATCCTTATCTCATCCTTAACCCTAACCATTCCTACTAACCTTAGTTTAATCTCTACACTTGACCATGGTCAAGATATGATAAGTATTCATATTAGTTTCATTTTTAAATAGGACTTATCATATTCTTTCTTCTTTTTGATCATCTTCTTCTTCAAGAAAAGCTTAAGGTCCATCAATGGCAACTTGAGCTAAAGTGAGAGAAATCCAATTCTAAAGTGAACCCACCTCCTATTTCTTCACCCTCTACCTCTTGCCAAGTTGTTTTGGGTGTTTTCTTCACAAGTTTCACAACTTGGTGAAGTCGGAGCTTGAACTTGTGAAACCTCGACGTAGATCATCTTCGGCACGAAGCCGACGACCTAGTCCGCCCAATTCTCCGATGAAGCTGACGTTTGAGTTCGGGATTCGAGATGGAAAGCGAGAGGATGCCTACGTGGAGCTAAGGAAGTGGAGAACCGAATCTACAAAGGTTGTAGCCTCTCTCCTTTAGTTAAGTTGTTAACTAGTTTCATTTATCGCCTAAATTTCTAGTTAACGATCCGTATTAGGGTTTCTCGGCACCCATAAAATTGAAAAATTGGCATGGTTGATGCCTTATGAGACCTCTATAGAGTGCCTAGGAACCCTACAGTGGTATCAGAGCCTAGCTAGAGCCTTAGGCGAAGTCTATCTGACGTTTGAAGTCTGATCGAACCAAAACCCTAACCCGAAAACGGCTCTCTGTACATTTTTTAAAAAATGGGTTTTTTCCAAATTAAAAATATGCAGAAAACTCAGCAGGGAATTCTAAGAATTACGGCGCAAAATTTATTTCATGACCCTTCACATGCGCGGCGGAACCGCGGCATAAGCCTAGCTTATGCGGCGGTTCCGCGGCTAAAGTATGACGTCAGCCCTACCAATTTGCACTGTAATTTCTATTTAACAGTGCTGAGTTCTCTGGGTATTTTTAAATTTTATTCAAGAGTTGAATTTTCTGGGATTGTTTTGGGGATTCGGTGTTTCGATCGGAGTATCAGATTTTATCTATGTGGCTTTCCGGATAAATTTTAGAATATGTTAAAAAGTTCGACCGAATATAAATACCCAATTTTTCCCTTATCGGGAAATTTCCAAGTGTTGGATTTTTCCGTAGTTTAACGACGTTCTAAGTAGTGCAAGTAACGCGATGGACCCTCTAGAAGACAACAAACCTTAACTCGATTATGTGACCGTCTTGAACTGCCCTTTGAACCTTCGGGTTTGGGGCAGTACACCGTGCCACATGTGAGGCGTTGGCTTGACCCTTCCACGGCTGGACCGTTGGTACTGAGGCACGAACTGAATGTTGTTAGACTTATTTCATGTGTTGACCTGTATCGGGAAAACTTGGGTATTCGACTGTTCGATCGGAAAGTTTAACATTTTCTGTTTATCTGGAATGTGATACAATAATTGGAATTCACAAACAGTTATGAGATAACTGAATGAATGTTATAAATCTAGCGATTTAGTTTCATTGGATATTGAAAAGAGTTTTCGATAATGAGACTAAATTGCGGGGTTTATAACTGTTAGACATGTGATGTCTAAGTATTTCATTTGTTTAGGCATGTGATGTCTAAAGAGGTTGCGGATTCCAACTGTTGTAGTTTTACACTTTCTTTTCTGTGACCGTAAGTGTAATATGTGCTATCGCCGGTTTCGTTGCTATATGTCAACGACAATTGGGATGCGCAAATTTACTTACGTTGATGACATGTGATGTTATGTGTTGCTGGATATGTTATATTGGATTGTCGTGTTTGAATAGCCGGGGTTTTTTATGTGAGATGAGTGTTTTTCTTTTTCATTCATGTAAAAACTTGTATGTAATATTCTTTTATTTGGGGCACTTCCAGGTTGCGGAAGATGTCACCTTTTGTATATTATTTACTTTTCCGCATTAGGATAGACCCAAGGAGGGGAGCATAAGTAACCGGGTTCTAGGGTCCAGTGGGAGACCATCTCGAGGAGTCGAGTCCGGGTCTCCTAACCCTAGAATTGGCAGGGTTGCTTGCCGCTCTTGTAGGGGTCTAGGGGTGTGGGATTGGCTGTTCATCACGACCGTGGAATCCGTGTTTTATACTGGCTCGTATTGAAAACACGGACGTCCTAGTATATCCAATGTTTCATATGTTTCTTCTGCTGCGATATCTGTGATGAGATCATGTGATGTTCTATGATAGATACTTTATATAGTATATATGATATATTATATAGACGTTACTTATGTTTTGCACCCGCACTAGCCCTGCCCTGCTCTGTCGTTAGTTACCTAACCTAACGGTGCACGAGGGGACATCGAGGCGAATGCGGATGGCATAAGTGTACGTCGTATTTATCTGTGATGTTTAGGTATTTAAATGATGGGACTTCATTAATGTGATTAATGAAAGAAAAGAAACCTAAGATGTTGTAGAATCAAATTTTAAATAAAACAGGTAGCTACAGTTCTTGCTTTGCACAGCGGTATATGTGATATATCCTGCACCTTATTCGATGAGGAAAGGACCGAGATCCCTTCACCGGGAGTGACTCCTTTAGCAATAACTGGCAGATGCTACACACTCGGTTTGTTTTTGATAGCTTCTATAGTTTCTGCTTTGCACAGCGATATATATGATATATCCCGCACCTCATTCGACGAGGAAAGGGCCGACGATCCCTTCACCGGGAGTGACCCCTTTAGCAAAACTAGAAAAGCCTCAAAATCATTCCATTTCAAAACTTCATTTGATTCTACAACGATATCAAGTTCATTACGCAATAGGTTTTCAGAAAAACCTGACGTAGCCCTCCGTCATTTCAGATAAGTACTAGTTAGTATTCTTGCTACGTTTGTTGACTATGTTAAGGCGTAGTGTGCGGTAGCTAATTAGTGCTTATCTGTATAAGCATATGATGCGATTGGATTAGGGTAGTCGTGCGACTTTGTTGACTATGTTAAGGGTCGTGTGGGTGGGTTTAATTCAATCGGGAAATGACGGGTTGAACTTGACTAGCACTTATGATTTGTTGACTATGTTAAGGTCATATAGCTGCTAGGGGCAAAATATTATCGGGAATTTCAAGTGTTGAAATTTGCAATGAGATTGCATACCTTCTATGAGATAGTTGGATCCCGATACCCACTGCGAGTAAGAATTACTCCTGGGAGAGTTTTACACATTACAATTAGCCGATCAAGTAGGTGTCTAGAAAGGTGTCAACGGGGTTACGCCTCTGGGAAAACGAGGTTTACAGTAATTAGGTTCGTGCGAAAGCACGGGGGATCTCCCTCAAAGTACCGACACTGGCCTGGCTGAAAGATTGGCGAACTTGTTGTGTGTAATTAATCCCGGCTAGTCTTTCCTTTTAGGGTTTGAAAGAAGATTTGATAAAAAACTGTGGGAGCCATCCTGATTAGATAAGATAATAACCAATCTGATCTTGCACGAGCTTACGCTAAAGTGTTTTCTTCTCTCTCTCTCCAGGTAGCGACCATTTCATGCCATAATAAAGATAATAATATGGATGTATTGACCGAACCCGCATGTTATACTGTGCTGGGGAACGTTGGTTCCGTTCTTTCCTATAAGAGTTATAGGACTGAACAGGAAATAGGGGAATACCAGGATTCCCATGCCCCCCGATTGAAGAAAGTACATGATGATGCATTTTCTTCGGGTGTGTTCGTTACAGAGAACTGTTTCTCCATTTGCCCTACATCCTGGGTATTAGATACCGGGTCAGGATCCCATATATGTAATCAGTTACATGGGCTTAGAAAAGGTAGAGAACTTGGAGAAGGTGATAAAGACATTAGAGTTGGAAATGGTGCAATTGTTGCAGCTAAGACTGTCGGGGAATATCACCTTGTATTACCAACTGGTAATACATTGGTTCTGAACGAATGCTATTACATGCCGAACCTGATATGCAACATTATATCGGTTTCTTTGTTGAGCAAAGAGGGATATAATTTTGTATTACAGGACAATGTTATGAACATTTTCCGTAACCAAAAGTTGGTTGGATCAGGCACGTTGTGCAATGGCATTTATGTTCTAAACCAATCAACAGTTCTGAGAATAACAAACACACACAAGAGGAAGAGTTCAGAACTGAACGATTCCTTCTTGTGGCATTGTAGACTGGGTCACATCAATACGACACGACTGGCTAAGTTGCATAAGGATGGATATTTGAAACCTTTCGAATTTTCATCTTATGACACTTGCCAGTCATGTCTCAAAGGCAAGATGACCAAAACTCCGTTTACGGGACACGGAGAAAGAGTTACCGAACTCTTGGGACTGATACATAGTGATGTATGCGGTCCCATGTCTACACATGCCAGGGATGGTTCTTCATACATCATTACATTCACTGACGATCTCTCTAGGTTCGAGTATGTGTTCCTGATGAAACACAAATCAGAAGCTTTTGAGAAATTTAGAGAATATAAACAAGAAGTCGAGAACCAAACCGGAAAAAGTATTAAAATCCTTCGATCTGATCGAGGAGGTGAATACTTGAGCAATGAATTCCTGGACTTCCTAAAAGAGAATGGGATTCTCTCTCAGCTGACTCCTCCATATACACCACAGCACAACGGTGTATCAGAATGGAGGAACCGCACCCTATTAGATATGGTGCGCTCTATGATGAGCACAGCTGAGTTACCTATTTCCTTCTGGGGATATGCGCTGGAGACGGCTGTGTTAGTGTATATGCCCTAGAGGCCATTACTGTATCATACTGGTTTGTATATTACTTAATGGATGCTTGGGATATTCACCTTGTATACACAATCTTGCTCAAAATAGTAGTATGCTACTTGGTTTGTTTCTACTTCAATGTGTACATGTGTTTATTTTTGTATATCGCCTATACACATTAGTAGAGCCCTTAGGATCTTTTCTTGATTACCAGCGATGTGATGGCCGTCACACTAGTGGGGCTGGGTAATCTATAAGCACATCCTTATGCAGGTCCCTGGTCGCAGGACTATCGAGACAGGGCATCGATACTCCGGAGTAGACCAGCGCATGCGCTTCTCATCCCAGTGTGGGAGACGGTCTGTCCCACAGCCGTCAGTACGTCGTACTTGAGATAGTATGCGGGTGCTCGTTAGGTTACGGGTACACTGGACAGGACTCGTCGGGAACTGACTAGTTGGTATTATACCTATCGTCAGTTATCAGTTCCCAGGTGACATGAGTACAGCTTAGTCCGCTGACTTGACACTGTCACTCCGCCTCGAGTGTGTTCCCACTGTACTTTGATCACTACCCTACCACGGCTCAAAGGAGTCGTGCAAACAGGTAGTGGTTGGGTGCAGTCCCGAAGCACTTGGAGGCAGTGGCGGTTAGACAGGATTCGTCTCTCCCGGTATTGGGGGTTGACATCGCGCTGTGTCTAGGAGAGCCATTACACGAGTAGTCCCTGGCCAGGGCAAACGAGATATACTGGTAGGTTTCCAGTGTTATCTCAGGGTGTTTTGGGCTTCGCTCCGGCACGACTTGTACCGCTATTGGGGGACTGACGTTTACCGCCCCTAGGCCCGCCATGCGATGTATCAGACGAACGGACCGGACTGTACGGAGAATGCCACACTCAGGCTCAGTAGGAGTTCAGATGGGTTTCGCCTCGTCGGTCTTCTTGTCGGCACTACCTGGGGACCGTTACGCACAGCTAGTGCCGCTTGCGGTCTATGGTTAAACCCACTGCCAGCGTAGTGTCGAGTCTTTAGAGTCCCACACAGAAAGCTTTTCGCCTTTAGGCAAAAGAGTAGAGGTCGCATGGTATTGCGACAGGTCGCATGGTTTTGCGACAGGGTTCGGTCACATCCGTGCACTTGTGCACGTACAGTGTCCGGACAGTTTACACTAGCGGGCTTTGGTTTAAGCCAGATCCTAGTGTACCTTTTGGGATTGGATTTATCCAGTGTGCATTCGTGTTCCTCGGAACGCGGATGCGGGTGTGTATGCACAGTTGACAGGGAGGCAGAGGCAGCGGATTCTCATTAGGGTTGTTGACAGTTGACCGTTGACTATTTGACTTTTTGCTCAACCCTAATGAGAATATGATATGTGATTAACTATTATACTAATTAAGTATTATGGTGACATGGTTGTTGACTTTTGTTGACTTTGTTGACTTGTTGACTTTTGTTGACTTGTTGACTTTGTTGACCGGTTGACTAGGCTTGACTAGTTGACCATCATGATAACCATAGCCATCATTTCATGGCAAAGACTTTTACTTGCTTGCTCATTTGTGTAAAATGAGTGCATGAAATGATATGGTTATGGTTGCTTCAACCATCACATAAGACTTTTGTTAGTATGATGAGTTATGATTGCTTTGGATTATGAGAGGGTGAAAGACAAAAGAGAGCCTCATTCTTTCTTGCTCATTCTCTCTCTTGTTCTTGAGCTCTCCTTTTGCTCTTACCCTCTTGCTCATTTTCCCTCTCTTTAATCTATGGTTCTCTTGTCTCATGAGTTGAGAATCAAGAACCATAGATAAAATCCCATTCTAATTCTGCTCTACTCATTCTAGTTCACTAGGTTTAGCAAACCAAGTGAACTAGTTTCTTCAAAGAACGAAGAAGGAGCTAAAGGTTGGAGCTTTCAGGTGGATCTATCTTCGGCGTACGGAGACGACGAGAAGAAGCCGGTCCGGACCACCATCGGAGCTTGAAGACGAAGGAGTTCAAGACAAGCAAGGTATAACCCCCTAACCGAGTAGCTAGAAACTCATAGTTAGGTTGTTAGATAGATGTTTAACCAAGATCCGGGTTTTAGGTCCATGTTACCATCTTTAAGAAAATCGTTTTTTACCAAATTCCGCATTCCCGAAAGTACTGGGAGAGGTAGCATGGACTTACAGTGGTATCAGAGCCTAGTTAAACTCTATCTAACAAGTTAGCAAGTAACTAGAAGATCGATCAAAGAAAAAGTCCCAAAAACGAACCCATGAATTTTCAACTTTCTGTCGATTTCAAATGTACTGGAAAAATTTTTTGGAACACACCTAAAATCGACTCAGGCTTTTTTAAAGGATCTGCAAAAATTTGGGCCCCTGACTCGATCAAAACGCCGCGTTTCCGCAGCGGGAGCACGCTCCCGCCGCGGAAACGCGGCCGAGTTGACTCGGTCAAGGGTTTTCTTTTCTGCAGTTTGCTAATTGGGGTATTTTGGGATTTTTGGTATATATATTTTCAACCCAGATTTTCCAGAACGAAAATTTTATTTTGGGGTCCCGAAAATCCGTATTTTTGATCGAACTTCTAAAAGACTTAAGCTAACGGGTTTTTCTGTAATGTGATATTTGTATTGAACGTCTACTAATCGCTATATATCGATTAGTGGGGGTTATACAAATCTGTGATCTGTATTGTTGCTGGAATGTGTATATGAATATGTTGGATTGTCGCGGGTGAATAGCCGGGGGGTTGTGAGACGAGAGTTTTCTTTTCTTTCAATTCATGTAAATTTGTAAATTGATGTAATAATTATTTGTATGGCCGCACAACCGGGTCGGGGTTGTAGCCGTCATTGTATAATTTCTTTTTACTGTTTTTGCTCCTAGGATAGACCCATGGAGGGGGTGCACAAACTACCGGGTATGCCGAAGTGTCGAGTGGCCTACTCATGGAGATGAGGGAGGTTACTACGCTTCGGGTACTTGGCGGGTAGTTTGCCGCACCCGTAGGGGTCTTGGGTGGGGTCTTGGCTATTCACCGCGACCGTGTAATCTGTCTTTTGTTACAGGCTCGTACAAATTACAGATTCCTAGTATATCCAATGTATTCATCTGTGATCTGAAATGTTTATCATTGCAGTATATCTATATATGATATTATTTAGGCGTTGCTTATGTTTTACAGACGCGCTAGCCCAGCCCCCGCTCTGTCGTTAGTTAAGTAACCTAACGGGTAATGACGGGGCCCCGTGGCGAATGCGAATGGCATAAGCGTACGTCATATTTTGGTTGTTTTCTGCAATGGTAGGATTAAATGATGGGACGCATTAAAAGAACTAATGCAAGAATATCACGCATTAAAAGAACTAATGCAAGATAATAAACCAAGTTAAAGTCGTTGGAACACTTTCGAAAAACCACTCGGTTCTTTTCAAAACAACTTTTAAATGCGGAGCTTGAGCCACTCCTTTTAAAAGCTATCTCGTTCCATCGACCAAATCAAGTTCACTGCGTTCACGGTTTTGCCAAAACCATTCGTAGCCCTCCGTCGTTTCGTATGAATATTCAATAGTATTCAAGCTGTGTTTGTTGACCTTCGTCAAGGCATAGTGATTGGTAGCTATTGGGTATTCATATGTAGCATAGATAGATGCGTTGGTTTGGAACATTCGCATTACCTTGTTGACCTTCGTCAAGGGTATATACGGGTGGATTCAAATTAAACTGGATAATGACGGGCAGAACTTGACATGTGACTTATGATTTGTTGACCTTCGTCAAGGTCATAAGAGCATGGGGCAAAAATCCACATCGGGAGTTTCATAAGTACTGAAACTTGCTAGATTTGCATACCATTTGGAGTGTGATGATTCTGGTAGAATTCCTTCAGTTTCATCACGCAATGATATTTGGATCCCGATCCTACTGTGAGTATATGCTACTCCTCGGGAAATTTCTCACTAAACGATCAATGCTATAAACCTAGTAGGTGCCTAGAAAGGTGTTAGCGGGGCTATGCCCCCAGGGAAAAGAGGTTCTCTAATTAAGGAACTTCGCGAAAGCGTTGGAAAACCTCCCTCGAAGTACCGACACCGGCCTGGCTGAACGGTTAAGCAAGTATTGTGCGGTGGGATTGATCCCGGCTAATTCTTCCTTTATGGTTTGAGGAGGGATTCGAGAAACAGTGGGAGCCATCCTGTTTAGACAAACTAAAAACCACCCTAAACTTGCAAGAGCATCATGCTGAGTGTTTCTTCTTCTCTCTCCTAATTGCAGCGACCAATCGACATGACTGGACTTAAGTTACTCCTAGATAAAAACAAACTGACAGGGCCAAACTACAAAGATTGGCTCAGGAATATCAAGATAGCAATCACTTACGACAAGCTGGGGTATCTTCTTACCACCAAAGCTCCCCCTGTCCCTGGTCCAACTTCCAGCGTCGCGGATAAGGAAATCTGCAAGACTTGGGAGATTGATAGCGCGAAGGCCAAATGCCTCCTGCTTGCCTCGATGGACAACGAACATCAGAGGAGGCACGAGAATATGGACATGGAATCCATATTGCTTCATACAAAAGAACTGTATGGAGAGCAATCTCGTATCGCAAGATACGAAGCGTCGAAAAAGTTATTTTCGACAAGAATGGCCGTCGGATCATCAGTAGCCGAGCACGTGCTAAAGATGATCGGCTACATTGAGGAGCTCGCGGACCTAGGGATCACATTGGAGAGTGAGCTATATACGGATATAGTTCTCCAGTCCCTTCCTTCCACTTACGCCCAGTTTATACTGAATTTCAACTTACAAGAAAAAGAGGTTGAACTTTCAGAGCTCCTCAACATGCTGAGGAGCGCAGAGGGCACCCTACAGAAAGGTAGGGATACATCCACTTTGTTTGTAGGAGGATCATCTTCTTCTAGGTCCAAGGCGAAAGCCAAGGGAAAGAAGAAGAAGGCCCCCGCCAAACCAAGGGGCGGTGTTAGTAAAGTGGATATGAAGGGAAAAGGTAAAGCAACAAAGATAGCGGGGAAGCTTGTGGATAAGGAAGAATGCTTCTATTGTCATAAGAAAGGACACTGGAAGAATGATTGCAGGGCCTGGAAGGCCAGAACACAATAATTGAAGCAGGTTACAGCTTCAGCTTCAGGTGTGTATGTTATTGAAAACTGTCTTTCAATAAACTCTACTTCCTGGGTATTGGATACCGGATCAGGATCTCATATCTGTAATTCTTTGCAGGCGTTGAGAAACCGTAGGGTTTTGAAGGCAGGTGACATGACCCTCAGAGTTGCGAACGGAGCTAGCATGGATGCTAAAGCCGTGGGGGACTATCACCTGGGAATGTCAGATGGACATGTTTTGGTTTTGCGTAATTGCTTTTTTGTACCCAACGCAACTTGTAATATCATTTCTGTATCTTTAGTTTCTAAAGAAGGTTATGAATTTTCGTTTATAAGTAATGTTGTAAACATTCACCTTAATCAAGTTTTGATTGGGTCAGGTACATTGAGTAATGGTATATACGTATTGAACCAACCACAGATTTTCAATGTCCAGAATACACACAAAAGAAAGTCTCCAGAAATAAATCAGACTTTCTTGTGGCATTGTAGACTGGGTCACATCAATGAGAGAAGGTTGACTAAGTTACATACAGAGGGATATTTGAATGCGTTCGAATATCAATCGTATGCCACTTGTCAATCCTGTCTCAAAGGAAAGATGACAAAGACTCCGTTTACTGGACATGGAGTAAGAGCGAGCGAGCTCTTGGGACTCGTACACAGTGACGTATGCGGTCCAATGTCTACACATGCCCGAAGCGGACATTCTTACTTCATTACTTTTACGGATGACTTCTCAAGGTACGGTTATGTCTTCTTAATGAAACATAAGTCCGAGGCCTTTGGAAAATTCCAGGAGTATAAGAATGAAGTAGAGAAACAGACCGGCAAAAGTATTAAGATTCTAAGATCGGATCGAGGTGGAGAATACTTAAGTGCCGAATTCCTGAATTACTTAAAAGAGAATGGTATTCTCTCTCAGCTTACTCCTCCATACACTCCGCAACATAACGGTGTATCGGAGAGACGGAACCGAACCCTATTGGATATGGTTCGGTCCATGATGAGTAACGCTGAGTTACCGCGATCATTCTGGGGATATGCACTAGAAGCAGCTGCGTATCTCTTGAACAAGGCTCCCACCAAGACTGTGCCTACCACCCCATATGAGATGTGGACTGGAAAGAAACCCTGTCTTAAGTATCTTAAGGTATGGGGATGTCCAGCTTTTGTAAAAAAGCAGCATGCGGACAAGCTTGAGGCACGTTCAGTACAGTGTAAGTTTGTGGGATACCCAAGGAACTCCAGGGGGTATCTTTTCTATTCCGCTGAGGAACAAAAGGTTTTTGTTTCTCAGCATGCCCGCTTCTTGGAAACTGAGTTTTTGGAAACCCAGATAAGTGGGAGCACAATAGAACTGGAAGAAGTTCCAGAACCACAGACTGTTACTGAAAGCTTAGTGGAACCAGAGGGTTCAACAGAACAGGACATTCCTACGCCGCTCCGCAGGAGTAGTAGGCAGACTCATCCGCCCGAGAGATACTACGGTTTTCTCATAGACGGGGATAGAGAGGATTGCATCATAGATTATGATGAGCCTACTAGCTTCCAGCAGGCCGTTCAGAGCGTGGACTCAGTGAAATGGCTGGATGCAATGCGGACCGAAATGGAGTCCATGTACACCAACAAGGTATGGACGTTAGACATTGCTCCAGACGGGGTAAAACCCGTAGGATGCAAGTGGATCTTCAAAAGGAAGATTGGTGTAGATGGACAGGTTGAGACCTATAAAGCTAGGCTGGTAGCAAAGGGTTTTCGTCAAAGACCTGGCTTGGACTATGACGAAACCTTTTCTCCAGTAGCCATGCTGAAATCCATTCGGATCCTTCTTGCCATTGCTGCCTTCCACGATTATGAGATCTGGCAAATGGACGTAAAGACAGCCTTTCTAAATGGAAATTTAGAGGAGTGTGTCTATATGGACCAACCAGAGGGTTTCATTCAGAGTGGGAGCAGCGGAAAGGTGTGCAAGTTGCTTAAGTCCATCTATGGACTAAAGCAGGCATCGCGGAGTTGGAACATCTGCTTTGATGAGACGGTCAAAGAATTTGGCTTTATCAAAAATCCAGATGAACCATGCATCTATAGTAGATTTGTAGTGAGAACTGTAGTATTCCTCGTTTTATACGTGGATGACATTCTCTTAATAGGAAATGACATTCCTATGCTACAATCTGTCAAGGGGTTCTTGTCACACAGGTTCTCCATGAAAGACCTGGGTGATGCCTCATACATTCTGGGTATCCGGATCTACCGTGACAGATCCAAGAGGATATTAGGACTTTCTCAGTCCAGGTACATCGACACCGTGCTGAAAAGATTCAGTATGGAAGATTCCAAGCGCGGTAATCTACCGGCTTGTCACGGGATCACCCTCTCCAAAGAGATGTCTCCCAAGACTGATTTGGAGAGGGATCGCATGTCTATTATACCCTACGCTTCTGCGGTAGGCTCTATAATGTATGCGATGTTGTGTACCAGACCGGATGTAGCTTATGCACTGAGTGTGGTCAGCCGGTATCAGTCAAATCCTAGGGAGAAACACTGGATAGTGGTAAAGAACATTCTCAAGTACCTGAGAAGGACTAAGAAGATGTTCTTGGTGTATGGTGGAAAAGACCTCCATATCGAGGCCTTTGCTGACTCCAGCTTCCAGAGTGACAAGGATGATTCCAAGTCCATGTCGGGTTTTGTCTTTACCCTCAATGGAGGGGCGGTGTGTTGGAAGAGTTCCAAATAGGAAACCGTTGCTGACTCGACAATGGAAGCGGAATATATCGCTGCATCTGATGCCGCAAAAGAAGCCGTCTGGATGAGGAAGTTCTTGAAAGAACTTCAGGTGGTTCCGTCCATTGTTGATCCAATACCTCTGTATTGCGACAACAACGGGGCTATAGCTTTAGCGAAGGAACCCAGGTCCCATCAGAGATCCAGGCACATCTTGAGGCGGTATCACCTGATCAGGGAGATCGTGGATCGCCAGGAGATCGAGGTTCGGAGAGTCGCTTCAGAAGATAACACTGCAGATCCATTCACCAAGGCCCTGCCCCAGACTCAGTTCGAGCGGCTGATCGAGATGATAGGTCTTCGATACGCCAGTACATGGCCTTAGTGCAAGTGGGAGATTGTTAGTGTATATGCCCTAGAGGCCATTACTGTATCATACTGGTTTGTATATTACTTAATGGATGATTGGGATATTCACCTTGTATACACAATCTTGCTCAAAATAGTAGTATGCTACTTGGTTTGTTTCTACTTCAATGTGTACATGTGTTTATTTTTGTATATCGCCTATACACATTAGTAGAGCCCTTAGGATCTTTTCTTGATTACCAGCGATGTGATGGCCGTCACACTAGTGGGGCTGGGTAATCTATAAGCACATCCTTATGCAGGTCCCTGGTCGCAGGACTATCGAGACAGGGCATCGATACTCCGGAGTAGACCAGCGCATGCGCTTCTCATCCCAGTGTGGGAGACGGTCTGTCCCACAGCCGTCAGTACGTCGTACTTGAGATAGTATGCGGGTGCTCGTTAGGTTACGGGTACACTGGACAGGACTCGTCGGGAACTGACTAGTTGGTATTATACCTATCGTCAGTTATCAGTTCCCAGGTGACATGAGTACAGCTTAGTCCGCTGACTTGACACTGTCACTCCGCCTCGAGTGTGTTCCCACTGTACTTTGATCACTACCCTACCACGGCTCAAAGGAGTCGTGCAAACAGGTAGTGGTTGGGTGCAGTCCCGAAGCACTTGGAGGCAGTGACGGTTAGACAGGATTCGTCTCTCCCGGTATTGGGGGTTGACATCGCGCTGTGTCTAGGAGAGCCATTACACGAGTAGTCCCTGGCCAGGGCAAACGAGATATACTGGTAGGTTTCCAGTGTTATCTCAGGGTGTTTTGGGCTTCGCTCCGGCACGACTTGTACCGCTATTGGGGGACTGACGTTTACCGCCCCTAGGCCCGCCATGCGATGTATCAGACGAACGGACCGGACTGTACGAAGAATGTCACACTCAGGCTCAGTAGGAGTTCAGATGGGTTTCGCCTCGTCGGTCTTCTTGTCGGCACTACCTGGGGACCGTTACGTACAGCTAGTGCCGCTTGCGGTCTATGGTTAAACCCACTGCCAGCGTAGTGTCGAGTCTTTAGAGTCCCACACAGAAAGCTTTTCGCCTTTAGGCAAAAGAGTAGAGGTCGCATGGTATTGCGACAGGTCGCATGGTTTTGCGATAGGGTTCGGTCACATCCGTGCACTTGTGCACGTACAGTGTCCGGACAGTTTACACTAGCGGGCTTTGGTTTAAGCCAGATCCTAGTGTACCTTTTGGGATTGGATTTATCCAGTGTGCATTCGTGTTCCTCGGAACGCGGATGCGGGTGTGTATGCACAGTTGACAGGGAGGCAGAGGCAGCGGATTCTCATTAGGGTTGTTGACAGTTGACCGTTGACTATTTGACTTTTTGCTCAACCCTAATGAGAATATGATATGTGATTAACTATTATACTAATTAAGTATTATGGTGACATGGTTGTTGACTTTTGTTGACTTTGTTGACTTGTTGACTTTTGTTGACTTGTTGACTTTGTTGACCGGTTGACTAGGCTTGACTAGTTGACCATCATGATAACCATAGCCATCATTTCATGGCAAAGACTTTTACTTGCTTGCTCATTTGTGTAAAATGAGTGCATGAAATGATATGGTTATGGTTGCTTCAACCATCACATAAGACTTTTGTTAGTATGATGAGTTATGATTGCTTTGGATTATGAGAGGGTGAAAGACAAAAGAGAGCCTCATTCTTTCTTGCTCATTCTCTCTCTTGTTCTTGAGCTCTCCTTTTGCTCTCACCCTCTTGCTCATTTTCCCTCTCTTTAATCTATGGTTCTCTTGTCTCATGAGTTGAGAATCAAGAACCATAGATAAAATCCCATTCTAATTCTGCTCTACTCATTCTAGTTCACTAGGTTTAGCAAACCAAGTGAACTAGTTTCTTCAAAGAACGAAGAAGGAGCTAAAGGTTGGAGCTTTCAGGTGGATCTATCTTCGGCGTACGGAGACGACGAGAAGAAGCCGGTCCGGACCACCATCGGAGCTTGAAGACGAAGGAGTTCAAGACAAGCAAGGTATAACCCCCTAACCGAGTAGCTAGAAACTCATAGTTAGGTTGTTAGATAAATGTTTAACCAAGATCCGGGTTTTAGGTCCATGTTACCATCTTTAAGAAAATCGTTTTTTACCAAATTCCGCATTCCCGAAAGTACCGGGAGAGGTAGCATGGACTTACAGGCTGCATACCTATTGAATCAAATTCCATCTAAATCTGTACCTACCACACCATATGAGATATGGAGTGGGAAGAGACCATATTTTAAACGAGTTAAGATATGGGGTTGTCCGGCCTATGTCAAAAGGCAAAATCCAGACAAACTCGAGGCACGGTCAGTTCTCTGCAAGTTTGTGGGATATCCTAAGAATTCACAAGGATATTTTTTCTACCATGCTGAAGAACAAAAGGTGTTTATTTCTCAATATGCCACCTTTTTAGAAAAGGAATTTCTTGAAAAAGAAATTAGTGGCGAAATGGTAGAGCTGGAAGAAGTTCCAGATACACAAACCGTAACTGAAGATTTAGTGGAACCAGAAGATTCAGTAGTTCCCAATGAACCTCAGCCTCTCCACCGATCTAGTAGGGTTCCTCGCCAACCTGAGAGATACTACGGTTTTCTCATGGATGGAGGGAGCGAGGATTGCATCATGGAGGATGATGACCCAACTAGCTTCGAGCAGGCCATCACGAGTAGGGACTCAGTGAAATGGCTGGATGCTATGCGGTCCGAGATGGAATCCATGTACACCAACAAAGTATGGACTTTGGAAGTTGCTCCTGAAGGGGTAAAACCCATTGGGAGCAAGTGGATCTTCAAGAAAAAACTTGGTGTAGATGGGAAAGTGGAGACTTTCAAAGCTAGACTTGTAGCAAAGGGTTTTCGTCAAAGACCAGGTGTGGACTATGACGAGACCTTTTCTCCAGTGGCTATGCTTAAATCCATCCGGATCATGCTTGCCATCGCTGCATATCATGATTACGAAATCTGGCAAATGGATGTTAAGACCGCCTTTCTAAACGGTGATTTAGAAGAGTGCGTGTACATGACTCAGCCAGAGGGCTTCGTAGACAGTGGGAGCAGCGGCAAGGTGTGCAAGCTGCTTAAATCCATTTATGGATTAAAGCAAGCATCGCGGAGTTGGAACATCTGCTTTGATGTCATTATCAAAGAGTTTGATTTCGTCAAAAACCCAGATGAACCTTGTATTTACAAGAAGGTGGCAGGGAGTAAGGTTGTCTTCCTCGTATTGTACGTAGACGACATACTCTTGATAGGAAATGATATTCCTATGCTGCAATCGGTCAAGCTCTTCTTATCACAAAGATTCTCGATGAAAGATCTTGGTGATGCCTCCTGCATATTGGGGATCAGGATCTATAGAGATAGATCCAAACGGATACTGGGATTGTCCCAATCCAGGTACAATGACACCATACTAAAGAGGTTTAGTATGGAAGAATCCAAGCGTGGGAACTTGCCCACGATCTCTGGAGTCACTCTCTCCAAAGAGATGTCTCCCAAGACTGATTTGGAGAGAGCTCGCATGCAAGGGATACCCTATGCTTCGGCTGTAGGCTCTATCATGTATGCGATGCTATGTACCAGACCCGATGTAGCATACTCACTAAGTGTAGTGAGCAGGTATCAAGCTGATCCTGGAGAGAGTCACTGGAAAGCTGTGAAGAGCATTCTCAAGTACTTGCGAAGAACTAAAGAGATGCTCTTGGTGTATGGTAACAGAGAACTCCAAGTGGAGTCCTTTACCGATTCGAGCTTCCAGAGTGATAAGGACGACTCTAAGTCGCAGTCGGGCTTTGTCTTTACCCTTTACGGAGGGGCGGTTAGCTGGAAGAGTTCCAAGCAGGAAACCGTGGCAGACTCGACGATGGAGGCTGAATACATCGCTGCCAACGATGCTCCCAAAGAGGCTGTCTGGATCAAGAAGTTCATTACTGAATTTGGAGTGGTTCCATCCATTGAGCATCCAATACCTTTGTATTGCGATAACAATGGAGCGGTGGCTTTGGCCAAGGAACCCTGGTCCCATCAGCGATCCAGGCATATTCTGAGGCGGTATCACCTGATCCGGGAGATAGTTGATCGCCGGGAGATCGAGGTCAGGAGAGTTGACACGAAGAACAACACGGCGGATCCACTTACGAAGGCCATTCCCCAGATACAGTTTGAGAGACTCTTCGGGATGCTCGGTATGCGATACTACAGCAGCTGGCCCTAGTGCAAGTGGGAGATTGTTAGTTGTATGTATGCCCTAGAGGCCAGTATTGTACAGATGATGTATATTATATTGGATGCTTGGACATATATAGAGATGACTTTCTTGCTCGACATGATAGTATGCTATCTGGTTACTCTTTATCTTAACATGTACACTTGTCTCTTTATACTGTCTTATAGTTACATGTTGGTAAAGCACTTAGGATGTGTACTTGACTACCCGGACTATGATACAGATCATACTAGTGGGGACATGGTAGTCCATAGGTACATCCTTCAAGGTCTCTAGTCGTGGGTGTATCGATACGGGGCATCGATATACCAGTGTAGACTAGCGTATACGCTTCTCGACCCATGAGATGGGCGATGGATGATCCCATATCCATTGGTGTTTGACATCAGAGATGGTATACGGGTGCTCAGTGGAGACTGGGTACACTGGACGGACTCGCCGAGAACTCCCAGATGGTATTATACCTCACGTCAGATGGCAGTTCTCAGGTGACACTTGTACAGGTTAGTCTGTAGACCCGAGATCGTCATAGAGTCTTGTGTGATTCCCACTGTGCTTTGATCTCCACCTTACCACGTCCATGAGGGCGTGCAAAATGGTGGTCTTTGGGTACAGTCCCGAGTCACATGGAGACAATGAGCGATAGGAGGGGTTTCGTCTCTCCCGGTATTGGGGGTTGATGTTGCGCTGTGCTCGATTGGCCGTAACAGGGAAGTCCCTGGCCAGGGCTGATCAGAGATTTGCTGGTAAGTGTTACCAGTAGTTTCTCGACCCGTTATGAGCCTCACATCGGCACGACTTATCGGTTATTGGGGTCTGACGTATACCACCCCTAGACTTGATATGCGACATATCAGACGAACAGACCGGACTGTACGGTAAGTGTTACTGGTTGGATTCACAGGAGTGTGAGCGGGCTAGCTCATCGATCTTCTGATCGCTCAATACCCGGGTGGCCGTTACGTTTAGCAGACCGCTTGCGGCTTGTGGGTGCTTGATATGATCATCATCTGCTACCGGCGTATTGACGAGTCTTTAGAGTCTTACACAGAGGTTTCCTGGCTCAAGCGAAACGAAATAGGAGCGCATATGAGATATGTGCAGGAGCGAGAATAATGTGTGTATGTGATACCGTATTTCATTCTCGCGATGAATGTGTCGATTGGTTATATGCGATATAACCTAGATATCGAATCAAGGATTGATTCGATAAGCCGATACATAAGATACTAGTCGGTTATATGCGATATGACCGGATCGTTAAATCAAGTGTTGATTTAATGATTTAATGTATAATTATATATTTGATATATTACTTTGCATTAACTAGTATTGGTTCATTTTAAAAGGATTTTCTCACTTGATGCACATTGTATATGTGATATATTTTTGTGTACTTGTTTGTATCATGTTTGATGATACTTCCTCACTTGGGTTTGTGTAAAGATTAAACCATGGTTACATGTATAATGGTTAGGGTTTTGATTATTTACTTAGTTATTTATTTATTTATTCATTTTGGATATTATTAAGAATGGTGGCTTATTTTGTTTCTATGTTGAAGCTTCTTGAAGCTTTGACAAAGTCCACCATCTTTATCTCATCCTTAACCCTAACCATTCCTACTAACCTTAGTTTAATCTTTACACTTGACCATGGTCAAGATATGATAAGTATTCATATTAGTTTCATTTTTAAATAGGACTTATCATATTCTTTCTTCTTCTTGATCATCTTCTTCTTCAAGAAAAGCTTAAGGTCCATCAATGGCAACTTGAGCTAAAGTGAGAGAAATCCAATTCTAAAGTGAACCCACCTCCTATTTCTTCACCCTCTACCTCTTGCCAAGTTGGGTGTTTTATTCACAAGTTTCACAACTTGGTGAAGTCGGAGCTTGAACTTGTGAAACCTCGACGTAGATCATCTTCGGCACGAAGCCGACGACCTAGTCCGCCCAATTCTCCGATGAAGCCGACGTTTGAGTTCGGGATTCGAGATGGACAGCGAGAGGACGCCTACGTGGAGCTAAGGAAGTGGAGAACCGGATCTACAAAGGTTGTAGCCTCTCTCCTTTAGTTAAGTTGTTAACTAGTTTCATTTATCACCTAAATTTCTAGTTAACGATCCGTATTAGGGTTTCTCGGCACCCATAAAATTGAAAAATTGGCATGGTTGATGCCTTGTGAGACCTCTATAGAGTGCCTAGGAACCCTACAGTGGGAAGCATCCAGAGCAAATCCTGATCTAGTGGAACACGGCTAATGTCAATCCTGACCCGTGGGAAGCGTCCAGAGTGGATCCTGATCCTGTGGAACACGGCTAATGTCAATCCTGACCCCGTAGGAAGCATCCAGTGCAAATTCTGGTTTAGTGGAACACGGCTAATGTCAATCCTGACCCCGTGGGAAGCGTCCAGAGCAAATCCTGGTCCTGTGGAACACGGCTAATGTCAATCCTAACCCCGTGGGAAGCATCCAGAGCAAATCCTGGTCTAGCGGAACACGGCTATTGTCAATCCTGACCCCGTGGGAAGCGTCCAGAGCAAATCCTGGTCTAGCGGAACACGGCTAATGTCAATCCTGACCCTGTGGGAAGCGTCCAGAGCAAATCCTGGTCCTGTGGAACACGGCTAATGTCAATCCTGACCCCGTGGGAAGCAGCCAGAGCGGATCCTGGTCCTGTGGAACACGGCTAATATCAATCCTGACCCCGTGGGAAGCATCCAGCGCAAATCCTGGTCTAGTGGAACATGGCTAATGTCAATCCTAACCCCGTGGGAAGCGTCCAGAACAAATCCTGGTCTAGTGGAACATGGCTAATGTCAATCCTGACCCCATGGGAAGCATCCAGAGTGGATCCTGGTCCTGTGGAACACGGCTAATGTCAATCCTGACCCCGTGGGAAGCGTCCAGTGCAAATCCTGGTCCTGTGGAACACGGCTAATGTCAATCCTGACCCCGTGGGAAGCGTCCAGAGTAAATCCTGGTCCTGTGGAACACGGCTAATGTCAATCCTGACCCGTGGGAAGCGTCCAGAGAAAATCCAGGTCTAATGGAACACGGCTAATTTCAATCCTGACCCCATGGGAAGCAGCCAGAGACGATCCTGATCCTGTGGAACACGGCTAATGTCAATCCTGACCCCATGGGAAGCATCCAGAGCAAATCCTGGTCCTGTAGAACACGGGTAATGTCAATCCTGACCCCGTAGGAAGCATCCAGAGCAAATCCTGGTCTAGTAGAACACGGCTAATGTCAATCCTGACCCTATAGGAAGCGTCCAGAGCAAATCCTAGTCCTGTGGAACACGGCTAATGTCAATCCTGAACCCATGAGAAGCAGCCACAGTGGATCCTGGTCCTATGGAACACGGCTAATATCAATCCTGACCCCCGTGGGAAGCGTCCAGAGGAAATCCTGGTCTAGTGGAACACGGCTAATGTCAATCCTGACCCCGTGGGAAGAGTCCAGAGCAAATCCTGGTCTAGTGGAACACGGCTAATGTCAATCCTAACCCCGTGGGAAGCGTCCAGAGCGGATCCTGGTCCTGTGGAACACGGCTAATGTCAATCCTGACCCCGTGGGAAGCGTCCAGAGCAAATCCTGGTCTAGTGGAACACGGCTAATGTCAATCCTGACATTGTGAGATGCATCCAGAGCAAATCCTGGTCCCGTGGAACACGGTTAATGTCAATCCTGACCCCGTGGGAAATGCCCAAAGCAACCCCTGACTTCGTGAAATGCAGATAATGTCAACGTCATCAATCACTTACGGGTCTTCTCGACTCGTAAAGAAGAAAACTTTCTTGTGATATCCTTACGACTCGCAAGAGAAAACACACTTAGGAATCCTAACAATTCTTAAGGAGAAAATACACCTACGAGATCCTTTCGACTCGTAGGGATAAAAGTCTTTATGAGACCCTCACGGCTCATAAAGTTGAAAAGCCTTAGGCAGCAGATCTGAACCTGCTTCCTAAGCCATCACTACCTCTCGAAGAGTCCAAGATGGAATGCTCTCTATCATCTACAGGCTACGCTTACTAAAGTAACATGTCGGCAATAAAGAAAAGAGAAGAAAGTAAGAGATGACACAAGATAGTACGAAAGAAATGTATCTTTTATTTATAAGTTCAAGTGGGTACAAGATACATCATATGAAAGAATAAAAAATGGATACATGTTATTCAAGAATTACAAATGTTAATTGGTATAAAAACAACTATTGGGAGGGAGGCATTTTCAATAAACCAATCAGTTGCTCGCGCACTCCCCTCGGCCCCTTTTCACGGTCAGCTGCCGCGGCTAATTCCGCTTCAACCTGAGCCCGTTGCTGCAAATAAGATGAAAGTTGCTCATCAATGACTCGCTGAGCTGCCCCACGACTTTGCGCATCTTGCTCGATGAGGTCGAGCTTCTGCCTCAACGTTAGCCCTTCAGAAATACATCGTAGAAGGCCCTCAAAGATAGCTTTTAGCTGTACAGCATTTTCATCAACTTGAGCGTGCAGCCGGGCAGATTTGCTTGAAATCTCTTCGCACTCCTTACGCTTTAAGGCCGCTTCTTGTTCAAGATGGTGGAAGTAGGGAGTGCTCTGCTCGACCCACGCAGCCCGTTGGGAGTTCACAGCCAGGACCTCGGGACTAGGACGTCCGAGCTCAAGCTCATGCAGGCAGGCCTCAATTTTCCTGCAGTGATTAACCCAAGACTCAACGACGCCCTCGCTATGGAAGTTCATGAGCATCGCCAGCATAGGATTAACCTCGGCAGCAAAATCTGCCGTGAGTGCAGGGATCTCCGCGTCAAGCTCTTCAATGGATTCACTCAACATACGAAAACTGGTCGCAGCGCCATTAGAAGATGGACGTCTAGAAAATGGTCCTGCTGGTATTAATATACAAGATTCGAAGGGAGCAGGAACCGGTGCGACTGCTGCAAAAAGAATTACGGTTAAAAACTAACTCGCAAAATAAATAAATCACATGAGTGATGAAGTATACTGTACCGGCTGCGGCAGATGGCAAGGCCGGGAGTACCGGTGGCGCAACTATTCTTTCATCTCCTCCTTCAATCTGTAGTGTTGTAGTCAAAACAAGGAAGAATTAGCAACGACTTGGCTTCCTGTAAAAGAAAAGAGAAGATATTAGCTAGAGACTGTGCTCACCAACGCTACTAGATGTAGCAATCTCCGACTGGAAGGAAAAATGTGGGTGCAGTACCTGATACAGATGATCAAAAAGGACTCCTGCAAGGGTGTAATAATGCAATGTCAGTACATAAAGTATATTGCCTACAATGAAACCAATAAGTCACAAATCCGTACCTTCCAGCATTTGGGAGGACACGAGAGAAGGCAAAGGGTCGGCAACCGTCAAAGCAGCAACTGGTGATGCTTTCTCGGGTGGCACAATCTCAACGTTCACCACACCTGCATTAGAAACGAGAGAAATACTGTCAGAGGAGATTGAAAGGGATTGCATAATGAAAAGGAGAGCAATGACCCAAAATCAACCTGGTGGGTCGCCGGTCGAAACCGCGACAAGGGCGTCACTGGGTGCAGCGATTGCTTCACTCTCCCCCATCGGAATGGTTTCGCCGCCTGTAGCTTCATCCCCTGACTCCACGAGAGCCGTCGTGATACTCGCAGCGCCCGGCAATGGCAAAGAACCGCAAGGGGAAAGAGTGGCAATTGGGGCAGTTCCAGACTCTTGAGAAAGAGTGGCCACTTTAGGCTCAGTGGTTGCCGCCGTCTCACCTACCACTTCCTCATTGAGACTCGGCCCTGCAGGATAGGATATATGAGAATCTGAAGATTAAAACTTTGAAAAAAGGACTCAGTGTTACGTTACCTTGGGTTGGTCTTTCAATTGCTTCCCGAGCCGCACGTGCCGCCTATCTGTGAGCAGTAGACATGGCGGCCGAAGCACCCTCTGAAGAAGCGAGGACAGGGGTAGCAGTGCTCGAGCCTGCACCCGCGGCCAAGGCGGCGTTATGTTCTCTTGCTGTACGCCTCCTGCGCTTCATTTCCGCCTGGGCTGTGAGAGTCGATCTTCTCAGGACCTCTATCAAGGAGACGTCATCGTCCACGCCAGGAGCTACCTCTGGAACCGTTATGGCGTCCGTCATCTGTTGCTTAAGTAAAGCCTCTTTTGGCAATACTGAGGAGGCCGGGACTTCGATAGCTAGCCCTAAAAGCATCTCCGCATCACCCTGTGGGATTGGCACTATACTGGGGATGACCTGAGTCGAGATAGTCCCTGCGATAAGATGAAAAAGGGGTCATATTAACCATAAGAAAGGGGAATGAAGGCACAATAAGCTGAAATATACCAATGCCCAGCGAAGCACGAAGCCTCTCTTCCTCCTCAAAAGTCTTGAGGGAAGCCGCGAGAGCCTCTTCAGTGGAAATGCCTGTTAAAGAAAGAGTGTCAGTCAAAACATGAAAACAAAAACATAACAACAAAAAGATGCGACTAAAGATTACCTGACTCGGAAAGGATGATCAGTCTTGCTTTGTGGCTAGTTAGACGCTCGGAAGCTGCGATGGCAGCCTCCAGATCAGTATCATCCGGCGCCATGAATAGACCCTCGTTGGTCCCATATTCGCTCCGGCCATCGCTATAAGGAGCATGAGGCTCCTGACCAAATACAACGTCTGCAGAAAGAATCGACTTCTTCTTCTTCTGCGAGCGAGTACCGGTCGCCGCTAGCACAAGCTTACGCTTGGTGGGCACCTTGGGACGACGAGTCCCGATATCTGAACCCACGCCAGACTCGGGAGACTCCACAGTCACCGCTTTCATGCAAGAACGGGGTATCGGTAGCTCAGGCCTATCATTCGGGACCTCGACTGCAGCAACCTCTCTCAAAGGAGGATGAACGATGGTCCGTTGCTTCAAAGGGATGGATAGATTCCGGCAGGGGGTGCACCCTTACGGTCGAGCAACAACTTCTTTTCCTCCCTGATGACGGCACCCATCGCATATTGATACCACGCCACATATACGTTCAGGGCCTTCGGAACACGACTTGGCTCACTAATGAAGAAATTGGACCCTGTGTTTAGGCGCATGAAGTGGTGCAAAGCGCTCCGGATACCCTCTTCAGTATAAACCGGTTCTGTCAAGAATGCCTCGAGCGGGACGCCCGAATTATAACTTGATTGCTGGGCAAAACGGTGGGGGTTATATCTCATAAACAAAGCCGAGTCGTTTTGCCTGAACACCAAGTATCCCGCCCTGATCGATTACAAATGGAGAATCTCTCGAGCTTTCAAGGTAGAAGCTCCGTCCTTAAAAGTGTCCCGCAATGGCTGCACTGTCTTAGCAGATTCCTTACCGATGGTCATAACCTTATCAACAAAGGTCATGCCATCCCCGACGGTACGTGGGCGAAAAATAACACCCCGAGCCTCTCGCTGACTTGGCTCCACAATGGAAGCATTGACCAGCCGCATGATCCGTGGAAAATTGCAAGTGTCATAGAAATGAGGCCGCTTGTGCATTCCAAAAGCACCGAGCATATGCAACTTGAGCCATGAGGTAAAATAATGCATCGGGAAGTTCACGGGCTGTACCCCCGGCTGAGTAGTGTCAGCCGCCGAACTAAGGTCGTGATACAAATGAGCCAGCCCGGCAATTCCAACAGCAACCTGTCTCCCTTCAACCATCCAATGAGCTGGGTAGAAGACAGATGACCTCATGTAGCGAGGGTATATGTGAAGCGCGAACCAGCTTAACCACAAACCGAGGAACCCTAGAAAGAACGCTTCCTCATCGATGCCCGGAGCGGCAATTTCTGAAAAGGGGACGATCGCGACGTTTGGAAGAAAGGAACTATTTTGATCGGCTTCCAATATTGGCCGGCTATTCAAGCCAAAGCCGAAAGTATCATCAAGTTTGGCAAACTTTTTATCTTGTTGTGATAAAGTTTCTGGGCGGAGAAAGCGGGTGATGAAGTCCGCAAAGCTAACCCTATGGCTTCTAGATTCAAGAAATAGGCCCTCGTAAATGTTTAGCACCTTGATCAAGCTGGGGAATCGCTGCTGAATGGCATTCTCTGGATTTAGACCCGTCATCACCAGTCGGGTAGCGAAAACATACTCATCAGGGGGCAAGATCTCCTCATAATGCTCCCCTCTGACAGGCAAGCCGGAGATATCCGCAAACTCTTCCAAGGAGATGGAAACTTCCTGATCTAGCATAAGGAAGGTATGAGTTGGAACGTTCCATTGTTCCAAGAAGGCTTTGACCCACCATGCTGGAGGTGTGGAATACTGGAACAGAGAAGTATAGATCGCAGGGTACAACCCAAGCTTCAGCAGCTCTAACTTCTTTGCCGATAGGATGTATCAGGCCCACTGCAGATATCCAGCTGAGTGACGGGGAGTCAAGCCTATGTTGTATGGCTGTCCCCAAGGGCGTGACTCACCCTGGCATATACGCCGCCCTAGAATATCCAAAGCCATCGGCGGTTGTACTGGCATCGCAGCCATAGAAGGCTGAAGACAACTCTCTGAAGTCCAATTAACCACCTCCACGGCATAGTTTACCGGGGGTACGTCAGCATAATGAATCGCCGAAATGGGCTCCGAAGGTGTTGCGCAAGAGAAGCTGCGCCGACCCATGATGATCTGGTTATACCATGTTCCCCATAAATGAAGTTTCTTGTGCTCCGGGTCATGGTCTTTGATCAGCGCAAGAACCTCTCGGTCTACGGGCGCTTGGGGGAATCCGCTTTCTGAGCGGACAAACGGGAAGGAAGTGTCGAAAGACATAGTACATGCGCAGAAAAGAACAAATTTTCAGCTGCCAATGCTATAGTTTAAGTTCTGTCACTAGGTACTTTAAATCTGTACTACACTGCAATGCAGTGAAAAGGGACCAATGGGGACCCACATAATCCAGATGACATTGCATCGTTAATAAAATAGGCTCATCATTTGATGAGACTGTCATTAAATAAGGAAATCCTCAATTGATTCTCATTCAATGAGAATTCCTCGGGCCAGGGAGTAAATTTCCCCTCGAGAGTAGTGCTCTATGACAGATTGACATCTCTCAGCTCTGGGAATAGGAAAATTCCTCAAAGGAAATTCTGAAGAGCCTTGCCCTGTAAAAAAAATGAAATGATGGAATAATCATCAGAAAACATAAAATAAAATTTTTAATAAATTAAAATTCTAAGATCTTCAAGATCTATGAACAAACTCTAAGAGTTCTTCATGAGCAAAGCTCTGTTAATGGGCTAAGGGACCCTAAGAAAGATCTCTTTAGATCTATGGGTTCAAGAGAGCAAAGCTCTATCAACAAAAACCCTAAAATAAGTTTTCTTTAGATCGAAGATCTATGAAGAGAAAAGCTCTATTAGTGGGTGAAACCTTAGATTATTAAATGATCTACTCAAAGATTTAATTTTTACCTAAGATTTTGATAGAGTTCTGTCCTTAAGAAAGTTCTTAAGCAAAAGAGTTATGCTCTGCAAGAGAATAATAATTCTCAGAAGGAAGAAGATGAGCAGAAATCATCCTAAGGGCCAAAGGTCCTATTTATAGGCACTGAGATGCCGTTTCAACTTCTGAGTTGATCAAAGGGCGCAGATGTTGCCACCGCTCCACTCACATGTGGGCCACGTGAGCGCAACGGTGGGGGGGGCATTTGTTTCCCCCAATCAGAGCAAAGCTCTGTTCAAAATTCAAATTTTGAAATAAAGCAAACGCTTCTTAGTAGCGCCAAGTGCGCTGCGCCCTAAGCAGCACACCATGTGCAAAGCACATGTGCGCTAGCGCTAAGTGCGCTGCGCTCTAAGCAGCGCACCACATGCAAAGCATGGGTGCGCTAGCGCTGGAACTAAAAGCTCCTCACCTTCAGATCAGAGATCCAATAAAAATGATAAATCATCAATTAATCATAATTAAATTCTGTTAAGGAAAGATTCCTCAAAATCTTTCCAAACAACAAGATTGTGCTCTGTAAATCAGAGCACCGTTGGATCAATGATCCAATGGTGATTAAAAATCACCAAAAGTACAGAATAAATTCTGTATGGAAAGATTTCCCAATCTTGTTAAAAACAAGAAGATTCCCTTCTGCAAATTAGAAGCCCTTAGATCAAAAATCCAACGATGGGAAACTCCCCAAATCAATTGGAGAAAAGATCTCCTTAACTAATTGAACAAATCAGCTCGCCCTATATAAAGGCCCTAAGACTTCAAGTCTAAAAGAAAGAGAAACACACAGAGAAACCCCCGTTAAGCTTTGAGAAATCTCAGAAAGAAGAGCCAAGCTCTCGGTAAAAGAAGAAGATTTTCTTCAAGGCAAAAATAAACAGAGAGATGAAATCATCTTATATTAAACAGAAGAATTCACTTCTTTCTTTAAGATCATAAATCTACAAGACCAAGGTCTTTCACAAAGAGATCAAAGTATCTCATCATAAAATAAAAAGAAGAACATAATTCTTCTCACAGATCATAGATCTATAAGACTAAGGTCTCTTATAAAGAGATCATGAACATCTCATTATAAAGTAAAGGGGGGAAATAAGACAATTCTCTTAGGATCACAAATCCATAAAGGCAGAGCCTTTCATTAAAATGAGAGATTGAAGCATCTCCTAAAAAAGTAAGAACATTTGTTCTTAGAACCTTGAGACAAAGTCTCTTATAAACGAGAATTTATTTCTCGAATCATAAAGTTGATCAGCTAGCGCTTTGCGCTCATAAAATAGCGCTTTGCGCTCATGGATTGACGCTCAGCGCCAGGCGCACCATGTGCTCCTCACGTGTGCACCACTGAACAAATAGCGCTTTGCGCTCATAATTTAGCACAATGCAGTCATGGACTGGTGCAAAGCGCTAAGCGCACCACGTGCTCCTCACGTGTGCGCTACCCAGCAGAAGCGCACTGCGCTCTTTGACTGGCACAAAGTGCCTAGCGCGCCACGTGTTTCTCACGTGTGCGCTGATAGAACATAAACTGTTCTTTAAAATAAAGCCCAGAGCTATGATGAGTGCTCAGCATTCAGTAAAAGACAAAAATTGTCAGAAGCTTAAATCAATGCTCAGCATTGTCAAATGTTTAACATTTTTAACTGAGTGGGCCGAGTCCAAATTGGCTATAAACCCCTCATTCAGATTAAATGAGCCCATATGCTCATAAATCTTTTTTAACAGATCTTAATCCCAAATTGGACTACAGGTCTCTCAACCAAAATTGGTTCAAGGGTACATCTCTTCACTCCTCTGATATTTGTCGTTGTAATCCTTCAACGTCTTCAGAGAGGTGACGGGTCCCGACAACCATACATTCCATAGACTACGATGTCTTTAAACGGCACTGTGGGGTTCTTAAACCCATGGACTATGATGTCCTTAAGCTCGGACTGTGGGGTCCTTAAACTCATGGACTATGATGTCCTTAACCTTGGACTATAGGGTCCTTAAACCCATGGACTATGATGTCCTTAACCTCAGACTGTGGAGTCCTTTAAGCCTATGGACTATGATGTCCTTAACCTTGGACCGTAATGTCCCTAAACTAATGGACCGCAATGTCCCTAAACTAAACAATAGAGCCCAAATGCTCTTTTGTTGGATCTAAACGATCCCGTTAAGTTAATCTTAGTCTAAAATTAGACTAACATATCCTTAACAAACGTTTAAGTTGATCTTCGTCTCAAATGAGACTAACGTATCCTTAAACCCAACCCCAAACCCAAATTTAAGAAAATACGGATTTGGACTAATCCATGCCCTACGGGCGATAACATAAATTAGTCTCCGTATACAATCTACGTGCAACCAAAAACAAAACAAACATCCATGACACGAAGTGACCATCTGGAGAAGGAGAAAGTGGTTACCGCGATGCGGTAGCATAATTAACTGCAGGGGCTTGCGCCTGCAGAGAAGAGCGTTCCCACAGTCAAAAACCCCTCAACGAGGGGGAATCTGACGAAGTCTGCTACAGCGGCCGCATCCGTCTAAACCTTCGATACACGGTTCCATAAATCAACTTGGCATCTTCGGAGAGGTAGACGGATAGCACCAAATAGCATATGCCCTCGAAATTCAGGCGAGACGGACCTCCCCACGCGGTCTCGTCGCCGTTTTCGGCGGAGAACTGGCTACTTGAAGAATTGGGAACAATACAGGACTTCAATATCTTATGGAACGACAGCCAAAGTGTGATACATTTGATGAAAAACAGGGCTTATCACTCGAGGACGAAGCACATCAAGGTGCGATATCATTTCATTTGCATTGCGGGGAAAAAATGTGAGTTAACATTGCAAAAGATCGAGGGAGAAAAGAATCCGGAAAATATGTTCACCAAAATCGTAGACAAAGACAATCTGGAGTTCTGTTGTAGGTTGGTGAAGCTCTCCATGAAAATTTGATGAGGAGAGAGTAGAGAAAAGTCGTGTAAAGTCCATTGGCGTTGGGAATCAAGGTGGAAATATTTCCAAGTAAGAGATTGTTAGATATTGAGGAAAAACTTCCAGTTCAGATGTCTGTCGTCGACAACAGCAGAGTCTAAACATGCATACAGAGCCATGTCAGAAATATAGAGAAACAGCTTACGTCTAAAAGCCAGCGAAGCAGACGTCTGCAAAACTCACGAATCCCAATCCAGAGCGTAAGCAGACGTCTGGCCAGGTGTAGGTCAGAGTCCGCCCTTGGGAGATAAAGATTTACAGAGTGTAGGCAGACGTCTCCCCAAGTGTGGGTCAGACATCTGCCGTCGACAGATCATCTGTGAAACTTTATTTAGTAAATTAAGATTTATCTCCTGTTTTCTGTAGGATTTGGGTTTCTCTATATAAGGGGGCCTCTCATATATATTATTTACTGTCAAAAAAGGGAGATCATTATATTAAAAGGGTGGCGATTAGGGTTTGTGAGATCTAGGGAGATTTGTGTAAAATCTCCTAGGGTTGCTAGTGTAATTGATTCCGCTCTACCGTAGATTAAACATTCGGTGGGTGAATCTCGTTAACAAATCTATCGTCTCTTGTTTGTGATTCTTATTTACTTATTCTTGCATTGTTATTAATTTGTCTTTTTGTTATTAATTACGTGATTGGTTGCTGATTGCGTGATTTGGTTTGTCGTGAATATTGTTTCGTGGAACGTCTTCCCCCTCCCTAACAACATCTGTATTCATCGAGCACGCGGCTTTACCCCGTTTGCTTTGTTTCTGCCAAGGATACAGATATTGTTTATTGAAATAAAATAAAGGAAATAATACATGCTGAATCTTTATACCTGAAACTCTTTGCTCCAAAACGAAATGATCATGGCCCTCCAGTAATCGTCATTCCAATCAGGATCTGGTTTTGTCGACGATGCTTTGTCCATGGAATCGAGGTCTACAATTTTACTATAGCAATAGTTCTTGTGGCTTCTCCAAATTTTCACTAGGTGTGTAAGGAGATTCGCGAAGTTTTTCATCTTTGACATGCCTCTCCGTACTGTTGGAATTTTTCAGTTCTTGTAAGTTCACCTCCATAACTGTTGGAATTTGGTTAGCATACGTCCATGATAGGTAGGCCCAACTCATTAGTTAAGTTGTGAGAAGAGTTTTAGAAACTAAATGGTTCACCGATAAAAATCATCTTTTTTTGAAACCGTGTGTATGTTAACAATATAAAAGAAACGGAAGAGTTCTCTCCAAGAAAACACTAATCCCATTCTCTTTTCCACTTCTTTTACAAAATTTCATTCAAGATAAAGTTCTCCCGACAAAAGATCCATGAATGTGTGTATACTTAATTTTCAATATGGTTGCAGTTATATATGTTCACCAGTGAGCAGAAAAGGTTTGGACTTCATGGAACCAATTGTTCATATCATAATATTGCATTATTATATTCCCCATTCTTATTCATTTTACAAATAAACAGGTGCTTTTGATCCATGTCTGCTACATAGTTGCAGGTTACAGGTTCTCGGAACAAAAACAGTGAAAAAGTTAAAAAGACGATACAAAAGTGAGACTACGACCAACAAATGGAAAAATCTTGATCAAGCCTACAGTTGGAGAATAAACGAAAATCAAATGAACAAGTTCACAAGTACAAAGGCAATGCAAGGTTCAAGACTTTGACACGAAACAAGCGGTAAAAGTCCACGACTATATTCACTGTGGAGATCTGGAAGAGAACCAGAAGACATTCTGAAGAACAAACTGAAGAAAATAGAAGGAAAAATGCAATAGAAGATTCCCTGAAAAATTGAGCCATCAAGGACCCTATATGGCCGCGGATCCGCGGCCAAACAGGGGCTTTGGCCACGATTCCGAGGCCATAAGGGACACGTATTGGTGGAAAAATGTGTCGGTGGAGGCGGCGCGTTCACTAGTTCTTTTCTTAGGGGGTAAATTTGTAAAAAAAGATATGACGTGATTGTAACCTAGGGTTTCTATGTTCTATAAATAGAAACCCTAAAACCTGTTTTAGGTTATGCCTCTTCTTGTGCCTCATTGTATTTATCAAAATTCAGATCCTGTAAATGTTGGAAGAGAGCATCAAATAAAAATTAGAGTAAGTTTTCTTTTCATTGCCCTAATTAATTTTATTATCTGCCATAGTGTAACTTTTATTATCTGCCCTAGTTAATTAGTTTAGAACATGTTTTTCAATTCTCTAATGAGTGAGTAGATCCTCGCTTGTTAGGGTTAGGAATAGGGAATGTTTGAGAGATGAAGATCTCTCACCCCTTTTTTGCCCATCATATATTTTTATAGGACTCCATGCATACATACACACACCGCTCCCTACGACACCCTATCCTACGAGGTAGCGGTGATACCGTAATATAAACGACCGGTTGCGTATGTTTTCTATGGAGGTTAGGGTAATAATTAAGAAAGGAAGGAAAAGAACATAGAGGAAGAAACATCGTTTCTTCCCGATGGTACTAATCCCCTTTATTAATTATTACCATAACACCTAAAGAGATCTAAATTAGGGCATTGAAAGCGGTGAGGAAATCTTCAATTTCCAAACTTAACCTAAACCTAACCCTAGCAAGATTCTAATCCTAGTTTAAATCAGTTTAGTTTTTAGTGATAATCCATCCACACCGTTTGGAATTAACTCGTTAGGCCAAATTAGGAAATACACAACATCCCTGTGGACCGACCCGTACTCACCGGCTAGCTACCAAGCGACGCCGTTCTTGATTGCGGTAAAATTATTCTTTGATTCATCTTAAAAAACGCATAAGCACTAAAAACAGTCAATCACCAATCATCATCTAATATCACAACACAACAAAAAAATCCACAAAAAAATTCATGCCAAATATACTTTACTTCCTTGAACTTTGATTCTTAAAAGCATAATCTAAAGTTTCTCCCACACAAAACATAGCAAGTCTGCAGAAGTGACTTATAAAATCTAATAGAAGGCAGTAATGGAAACTGATGGAGGCTGTGATCTCCTTCAGATGTTGTCCTCCGTCGATCCTGTTATGGTGGTCTTTAACGGTTGAGATTTGGTTTGGAAGTTGTTGAGCATGTGGATCTCAATGGGTTGGCGTTGACGCCGAGCTATCTACAAAAGAAGTCCCAGGGTGGGTGACCACTGTAGGACCCTCCGACGATTAAGTTAGTGTCGGGGAATAAGTGCAAAGTAACGGCGTATCGGAAATGATTTCGAGTTACCTGGGTCGTCTGAGAGAGGGGCTATATAGTGGTCACGTGGAGCGAGCGAGCGCGAAATCGTCACCGTCAGTTACGCCCCTGCGTTATCCTCGCATTAATGGAGGGATACGCCCATTAATGGGGGGATGTGCTAGCGTAGGACGCGGAACCTGGGGAGGGGGTATCTTTCCCTGACGAGATACGCGGAGCCGTTGTGGGGGCGCTTGGGTTCCGCGCTCTTGGTCGATCAAGGAAGCCGAGAAAGTTCGGCCTGTCAGATTGCTCGAAGACAAGTAGTGAAGCCGAGGAAGCTCATTGTGTCAAATGGCTCGAAGACGAGCAAGGAGACCGAGAAAGCTCAGAGACAAGCTGTTGGTAGTTTGCTAGGTGAAGTTGGAAAGTACTCAAAAAGTCTCCTGAATGGTCGGACATTTCCTTAAGACAGGGTCCTGAGGAATGCCCCTAGTGCAACTCATTTATTCCACCTCCGTAGCCTTTAGGACATGTCATCCGCCACGTGTCGTAATCTTGGGAAATACAACTTGTGAGCATCGTCATTAGCCCTCACTCTCATTCCGACCTATTTATGGGTCGGGTCGAGAGTGGCCTGCTCGGTTTTTTTCGGCTCAGTTTGGCGCCGAGAATCAGAACGTGGATCGCCCGGGAACGACATGGCGTTTGGCGGTTGCGTCGTTTCGATCTTTAGGCCTACGTATTGTCTCGTCGTGCGCCCAAATTTTTGCGCGTATCTCCGATGGCGTCAGTTAGGATACGAGCCACGTTTCGGACGTCGGTTGGTGGAAGAGATAGGCTGTCTCTGACTCCTGCAACCGAAGAGACGTCCCCAATGGTCGACTGCCATGTGGAGCTTCGACTGCCGCTTGGGCGCGACGTTTCGTTTTGGCGGGAACATATCTGGGCCATAGGATGTTCTCTTTTGAGTTTATAAATAGAAGGGGACCATCCTAAGGACAACACTTTGCTTTAATTCTCTTTCATTTGTTGAAGATTGCCCGGCGCTCCACTTTTTAGATCGGATCCCCTGTTGCTTTTTCCTTGGTGAGACCCTTTCTTTGAATCGGGTTAGATGTCTCCGTCTGAGAAGTCTGTAGAGGTAGTGAGGGTTGAGTCGGATGATGAGGGTCCAGTTGCTGGGGCCGAGTCCAATGGGTCTTCCTCCTCTTCAGCTTTAGATACCCAAGAGGGTTCCTCTTCTGCTATGTCTTCTGTATCGGGCACCCCGCCTAGAGTCAGGGCTGCCCCTGTCACTCGCCGTCGGGCGGCAACAAGGGCCCCCAAGGTGCGCATCGGGAACACCCGCGATGCGCCCTCTGTCTTGAAGAGTCTGGACGAGCTTTTCGAAATTTAGACTCGATTCCAGATCCTCTCTAACCATTCCATCCGTTTAGCTAGAGAGGGTGAGCTGGCAGACCAGGTGCAGGGCAAGAAGATTTCCCTATATTTGGAAGCGTTCAGGGCAGGAATGCGTCTGCCCTTCCCAATCAAGGTTTGTGGGGTGCTTTGTTGCTTTCATCTTGCCCCGGGCCATCTAGCGCCGAACTTGTGGAGAATTCTCCTTAGGCTGGCCTGGTTAAAAATTGATCAGATCCCCTTCAGCTTGACTCTCCTTGTGTCCTTCCTCTGCTATAGAAATTACCCCGGCACCAGCAAGGAAGAGCTGAGCTGGGTGTATTTTTCATATAAGAAGTGTAAGGGTGGGGCGACTGGGTCAGGGGTACTAGTCGTCCCTTCTTCCATCCACGAATGGAAAAAGAAGTTTGTATTCATCGGGCCGCCTGAGCGCGAGCATTGGCATGGGCCCACACAGTGGCACCGGGCCGACTGCCAGAGGGCAAAGCAGTCAACTTCCCCGAAAGTGAGGGTGGTGTCCCAGTGGGAGCCAATCCAACGGGCAAATGTCCTGCTATCCGAGCAGGCACTGAGCTAGGCTGGACTCAGACCTGCGTGTTTCTTGGGTAAGTTAGGGATTTCGACAACCTTTTTAGGCTTCGTTAACTTCCTTTGCCCTTTCATTGTCGCTAACCCCCTTTTGTTTGTGTTACTTTTTCGCAGAGCCCATGGACCGAGCAAAAATCCTAGCCGTCCTGACCGCCAAGACTTAGGGAAAGAAGGCCAGGGTGCAAGCTCATCCCGACCCGGTCCGAGCTCGGCTCTGAGGCCAACTCCACTGTCCAAGCCTTCTACCGCTCCCCGAGTTCCAGAAGAACGCCATGGGGGAGCCATAAGCACTCGCGGGACTTGGCGCCCCAGGCAAGAGAGGAGGAGGAAGCTGAGCCTACCGAAATCCCTCTTAAAAGGCTGAAGCTGACGGTCTCTCGACCACCTTCTACCGGGATACCAGTGCAGGAGGGCGACTTCTGCATAGAGGTGCCCTCGGGGCTTTCTGTTGCCGACAACCTGCTTTTGGACGTGGAGCAGGCAGCCGGGTATAAGATTCCCCGGGGGACCATGAAGACCCAGGTGGCCGCCATAGCGCAGGAGGTGGTTTAGGTCAGTACTTGACTTTTATTTAAAAATTTTAAGTCTCGTTTCCTCGGTTTAAACTTTCTAACCCGTTTGCTGCTTTTCCTCAGGTCCTTCATCTCTGCGCTCTCCTTGTCACCATGGAATATGAGGAGGTAGCCCTGGACATGAAAAAGGCAGGTGAATCCTCCTTGCGGGAGGAGGAACCCCGCCTCCAACTACGGCAGGCGAAGGAGAAGGCGACTCTCCTCGACACTCAACTGGTCGCCGAAGGGCTAACGAACTCCAAGTTGAAAGAGTCTCATCGGCTCTTGGATGAGTCTAACCGGGCCATCCAGACCAAGTTAGACAAGGTGAACAACCTCTACAACTTGATGAAGAAGTCGAGGGACGCCCTCAAGAGGGATGTTCGGGTGGATTTGGACATGGTGAAGCTCGCTAAGTGCCGGACGGTGAAGGATGTGGAGGCATATAAGGCGTCAGATCAATTTTACGCCGATCTCGCCGAATCTGCAACCGTCGTGTAGCACAGTGCTGTGGGTTTGATATCAGCGAGCTCCGTGCTAAGTATCCCCTGGTCGAGGAGGTGCTGCAGGGGGAAGTCGCCAAAGCAGCTGTTAGGGGCGAGGCTGCCGGTGGAAGCGCCGACCCCGAGGTCTTAGTTTTGGTCCCTGATGTTGGCATTGAGCAGGGCAAGACCCTCCCCGAGCGGGCGGACTGAGCTTTCTTTCCTTGGGGATTTCTTTTTCTTTTTCAAAATTTTGTTAGCCTCCAGGCATTTTTGTAAGGCTGAGGAGCCCAGAATACCTTGTATTGATTATAAATAAAGTGCGTTTTTTTCCCTTACTCAAATGTCTGCTCACTGCGCAAGTACTTTTAGCTCGTCTATTTTTCATTGTTTGAATCTTCATTGTGCAAGTATTTTTAGCTCATAGGTTTCTTTATCTTGCGAGTGTTAGGCCGGTGTCTATCTTTTCTGCGAGTATTTGTAGGCGCAGTAGCCAAGTGCTGGAAGGTCGGTATCCTCCCTTTCCCCGGAGTCGAGGAGGCGATCGCGCATCGAGTATGAATCGATCGATGGCTAAGTGTAGGAAGGTAAGTCTCCTACCTTTCCTCGGAGTCGAGGTGGCGGTCGCGCATTGAGTGTGAACCGATTGATGGGCAGAGCAGGAACCTGCTCGGCGGCCTCGTGAGGAGGGCTTTAGATCCACGATATTGATGGGCAGGAAGCTATCTACTGCGGATGGACCGAGCAGAAAGCTACTCGGTGGCCTCGTGAGGAGGGCTTTAGATCCACAGTGTTGATAGGCAGGAAGCTAACCCCTATGGATGGACCGAGCAGAAAGCTACTCGGTGGCCTCATGAGGAGGGCTTTTGATCCACAGCGTTGTTGGGCAGAAATCTACCCACTGCGGATTGACCGAGCAGGAAGCTACTCGGCGGCCTCGTGAGGAGGGCTTTTGATCCACAGCGTTGTTGGGCAGGAAGCTACCCACTGCGGTGTTTGACCGAGTAGGAAGCTACTCGGTGGCCTTGTGAGGAAGGCTTTTGATCCACTGCATTGATGGGCAGGAAGCTACCCACTGTGGATGGACCGAGAAGGAAGCTACTCGGTGGCCTCGTGAGGAGTGCTTTTGATCCACAGCATTGTTGGGCAGGAAGCTACCCACTGCGGATTGACCGAGAAGGAAGCTACTCGGTGGCCTCATGAGGAGAGCTTTTGATCCATAGCATTGATGGGCAGGAAGCTACCCACTGTGGATGGACCGAGCAGGAAGCTACTCAGTGTGCTCATGAGAAGGGCTTTTGATCTACAGCATTGATGGGTAGGAAGTTACTCACTGCGGATGGACTGAGCAGGAAGCTACTCGGTGGCCTCATGAAGAGGGCTTTTGATCCACAGCATTAATGGGAAGAAACCTACCCACTGCGGATGGACCGAGCAGGAAGCTACTCGATGGCCTCATGAGGAGGGCTTTTGATCCACAGCGTTGTTGGGCAGGAAACTACCCACTGCGGATTAACCGAGCAGGAAGCTACTCGATGGCTTCATGAGGAGGGCTTTATTGACTCTATAGTATCTTCTTAGGCATCACGCAACCTCCCTTGACCAGTAAAGGGTGGGAATAGTGATCGTCGCGGGTGACACATGGCAGTGCCATATTGGGAAAGTGCGATATTCCGTGATTTGCGTCGTTGCGCGAGTAAATCTCGACCGTTGGAAGATTTTTTATTGAGGCTATAAATAGCGAAGGCATGTTGATTTCTTTTTATTCTCGCATTCCTGGTCGGCCACGTATATACTATCAGGGAGATCGTTTCGCATAATGACGTATACTTTTACAACCTCGATCGTTCTGAAGAAACGTACGAGGCGGGGATAAACCGCTTGGAGGGCCACTATGGGCGCTTACTCCCCCGGAGATCTCCTCTTCTTCAGGTGTTGATTTATGCAATATGGAGGACTTTGCTGGGTCTGCACAATACTCTATCCCCGCGGTTGATGAACGAGGCGTTTGACAAAATGCACACGGTTCACGGTCTCGGTCTGATCTCAAAGAGTAAGCGGGATTGCTCGGTAGACCTCCTTCTTGAGAGTTTCCAACAAAGGTTGGTCATCGCTTCCTTCTCAGCGGAAGAGGATCCTGGGAAATCCGTGGCTTCTAGGGTCCGCGAGTACCGTCGGAAGGAGCGGGTCGAAACTGCTCGGGATCGGCTGGATGAGCTTTCCTCGGTAGCACCGACAGTGTTTCCTTAACCCCCCGCCCCCTTTTGTTGTAATGGTTATAAGGCTGGGGAGCCCACAATACCTTTTAAAAAATAAAGTTATCCTTCGCCGAAGTTTGTTGTCTCTTTTTATCTCTTCAGTACATTTTATACTTTTTCTTAGAACAAACCTTGGAGTCTCGGAACCGAGAAAAGAGACAAAGGGCTGGAGTCCTATGGTGGACTTAGCCCGGAAGACTTAGTTAAATGCTAAAATGAATTACATTATTTCAAAAGAGGATACATATTTACCTATACAATTTGAGCTTTTCTGCGTTATAAGGTTGGGGAAAATTATGCCCCCTGGCGTCTTGCAGGCGGTACGCTCCACCAATACTTCCGTTACGAGGAATGGTCCATCCCATTTTGGGGAGAACTTGTGGAGTCTCCCTTGGTCCATGAACTTGTTTCTTCGTAAGACCAGGTCTCCACTCTTGAAGGCCTGATGTTTAACTCGGACATTGTAGTAGCCTGCGGTTTGCTGCTGGTAGGCGGCCGCTCTAATTTGCGCTCGATCCTATTTTTCCAACAAGATGCCCAAGCTACTTCGGAGCACCGAGGTGTTGGCTTCATCATCAAAATGTTCTATCCTATAACTGGGTAGTCCGATCTCCGCGGGGACCATTGCCTCGGTACCATAGCAAAAGCTGAATGGGGTTTCTCCCGTGGGTGTCTTCTTTGACGTTCGTAATGCCCACAGCACCTGTGGCAGTTCCTCGACCCAGCCACCTTGCCTTCCTTCTAAACGGGCTCTGAGACTGTGGATGACGCCTCGGTTCACTACCTCGGCCTACCCGTTGCATTGAGGATGCGCAACCGCAGAAAACTTTATCAGTATGTGGTAGTCGCTGCAGAATTCTTTGACTTTATTGTTTTTGAAGTTGGTCCCATGGTCGGTAACTATATACCTTGGGATTCCAAATTGAGAAATTATGTTGTTCTGCAGGAACTTTATCGTAGATGTGGCGTCCGGTTTTCTGATGGGTACGACCTCTATCCATTTCATGAAGTAGTCCACGGTGACGAGGATGTATCGGTGTCCGCCAATACCGGTGTGGAGTTGATCGACCATATCCATCCCCCATTGTGCAAACGGCCAAGGGGGGCTAAGTAGCATTTGTTCGGTTGCGGGAAGACGATGTATACTGCCGAAGAGTTAGCAGTTCTTGCACCTTCTGACCAGCTTCTCGGAGTCCTGGTGCAATTTCGGCCAGTAGTACCCTTGGAGCAGCGTCTTCTGGACCAAGGTACGGGCTCCTTGATGTGCTCCCCCGACCCCTTCATATATTTCTCGCAGAATGTAGTTGGCCTCGTAGGGGTCGATGCATCTGAGCAGATGCTGAGTGTATGACTTCTTGTATAGGTTTCCGTTGCTCCAGACGAAATGGCGTGCTTTGGCCCGTAGCCGGCGAGCTTCCCCTCGATCTTCAAGGAGCAAACCATTTTCCAGGAACTCCACGAGGGGCTTCCTCCAATCTTGCCCTTCTTCCCAGGTTGTGTATATCTGGAGCGTTACCTCCCCTTCTTCCATGCTGGGTCGAGGTAAGACTTCGAAGAGGATATTTCTTTTACGAGTGGCCGAATAGGAAGAAGCGAGCTTGCTCAAACCGTCGGCTCGGGTGTTCAGGTTCGTGGGGATCTGCTCCACTTGGATTTCGTCAAAATTTTTTCGAATCCTTTTTACCTCGGCCAGGTATTTTATCATGAGCGGTTCCCGGGCTTCAAAATGCCCGGTTACTTGGCCGATGACCAGTGCGGAGTCGCTGCGAACTCTGATGGTCTTCAGTCCTACCCTGGAGGCGATCCGCAGTCTTGCCAGCAAGGCCTCATATTCCACAGCGTTGTTTGACGCTCTGAACCCGAGCTTTAAGGAATATTCCATTTCCGCTTCGTCCAGGCCGCGGATGATCAAGCCAGCCCCGTTCCCCTCCTTGGTAGAGGATCCATCCACGTATATCACCCAATCCGGGATAGGATCGGGAACCTCCTCGACCGAGGGACGTGGTTCGGGGCCCCGTGTCGGCGTTTTTTCTTTAGTGGGGATGGTGCATTCGACAACAAAATCTTCCAAAATATGTACTTTGATGGCTTGTCGGGGGTGGTATTTGATATCGAATTGGGACAGTTCCCATCTCCACTTCTCAAGGCGTCCCGATGACTCAAGGGAGGCAAGAATGGACCCTAAAGGTCGTTCAGTGAGGACGAGGATCGTGTGCGTTTGAAAATAGTGCCAAAGTTTCTTGGAGGCGATGACAAGTTCCAAGACTATTTTCTCTATGGCCGGGTATCTTGTTTCTGCGTCTTTGAAAACATGGCTCATGTAATAGACCGGCCTCTGTATGCCTTCGTATTCTCTGACAAGCACTGAGCCTGTAGCTTGGTCGGAGATGGCCAGATATAGCAATAGTTCGTCACCTTTGACTGGTCGGGTGAGTAGCGGTGGGGTCGCTAGATGCGCCTTGAGTTGTTCGAGAACGTTCTGGTACCCCCAGACCATTCGAACTTAGGGATTTTCCTTAGGGCACTAAAAAACGGGAGGCACTTCTCCTTGGATCTGGACATAAAGCGACTCAGGGCAGTGACCCTTCCCGTGAGCCGCATGATATCAACATTGTTCTTGGGCTTGCCATGTTGTGGATGGCGCTGATCTTTTCAGGGTTTGCTTCGATTCCTCAGTGGGTTACCATGAACCTGAGGAACTTCCCACTAATGACTCCGAACGTGAACTTAGCTGGATTCAGCTTCATTTTGTACTTGCGCAGGACGTCGAACGTCTCGCTGAGGTTTTTAGTGTGCCTATTTGACGAGATGGATTTCATGAGCATGTCGTCGACGTAGACTTCCATATTTCTATCGATCTGAGGTTTGAACAGCTTATTGACCAGGCGCTGATATATGGCCCCGGCGTTTTTGAGTCCGAAGGGCATCACTTTGTAGCAGTATACCCCACGATCAGTAGTGAAGCCGGTAAGTTTTTTGTCGGCTGGGTTTATCCTGATCTAATTATAACCGGAGAAGGAGTCCATGAAGCTCAATAATTCATGGCCGGCCGAGATATCTACCAGCCGGTCTATCCAAGGGAGGCGATAGTTTTCTTTGGGGCAGGTCTTGTTCAGATCCGTGAAATCAACGCACATGCGCCATTTTCCGTTTGCCTTCTTGACCATGACCACGTTCGTCGGCCAATCTGAGTAGTCCAGGTTTCTAATAAAGTTAGCGGCGAGCAGTCGATCCACTTCGTCTTCTATCGCCTTTTGCTTGGCCAGCGCAAAGCTTCTCTTCTTTTGTCGGACGGGTTTTGCTTTCGGGTCGACCCGGAGCTTGTGGGAGATCACTCTAGGGTCGATTTCGGGCATGTCCGCCGGCGCCCAAGCGAATACGTCCGAGTTTTCTCAGAGGAACCGGATCAAGTCTTCACGGTTGTCTCTAGTCATTAGTGAGCCGATCTGAACTGTCCAGCCATCGACCCCTTCTTTGAGGGGGACTTCCGCCAATGCTTCCACCGGGGAACCTCTAACCTCCCTTTGCTCGTCGTGTGTATCCAAAGACCCTTGGAAGTCAGGCATGCCCTCAAAATCGTCGCCCTGCTCTCCGGCAGCGGACGTCGAGGTGAGGCAAATCTTAGCGATTTGCTGGTCTCCATAGGCCCGGTCTATTCCCCCTTGCTCCAAAGGGAATTTAAGCGCAAGGTGATAAGTCGAGATCTAGGCCCGGAGAGCATTTAAGGTAGGACATCCATGGAAAATGTTGTAGGATGAACGGACCTTGACGACGAGGAAGTCCACTGGTATGGTTCGCGTATTGCCTATTTCCCCAATGTTGAGGAGGAGGGTGACCAATCCCTCGGTAGGGACGGAATGATTGGTGAACCCAGAGAGGACATAGGAGGTAGGTCGGAGGTTGGATGGTCCTAGCCCCATACGCTGGAAACAGTCGTGGAACAAGATATCCGCCGAGCTTCCTGAGTCGACCAATATCCTCTGGACTTTGTAACGGTAGACTCTGGCCATTATCATGAGAGGGTCGTTGTGGGGGAGCGATATACCATGGAGGTTCTCCTCTGTGAAGGTGATCGGCTCGTCCTTCCTGCACTTCTTGTGTGGCGTACCGTTTGTACCCTCGATTGGGAGGATATTGTGGTTCCCCTTGCTTTCCAGATATGGATTTGAGGTAACAGCCATGATCTGCCCGATCGTTAATTCCCTAAGAGGGGTTTGGTCATTTTGCTCCCGCTCCGCCTGCCGCTTGTCCCGTAGGTATTTCGCCAAGTGGCCTAAGCGGATCAACTCCTCGATGTAGTCACGGTGTTGATTGCAGTTCTCAGTGGGATGACCCTACGACCTGTGGAAAGCACAATATAGACCGCAGAGACGCTTTCCCGCTCTTTGGGTGACTGGCGGGATCTTGAAGAACCTCTCTCTCTCTCTTAGCTTCCTCCCGTAGCTCGTTCTGAGAGATGTTTAAAGAAGTGTACTCCTGAAATATCGGGGAGTAAAGCATCAGACAATCGACTTTCTTCTTAACCTCCCTATCCCTCTTCTTTATGTCCTCCTGGTCGGCTCGGGGCAGGTTTGAATTTACCTTGGACTCGAGTTGGATTTCTCGCTCGGTCCAGACTTTTACTTCGGCCATGGTCTTAGGTTGCGCTAATGCAAAAGAACGGAGCCACCCTTTGTGCCTAAGACCCGACCTCAGCACGGTGATGAATATTTCATCGCAGTGCTCGGGGACCTCGAGGAGAGCGTTGTAGAAGCGGGTGACATATCTTTTGAAGGATTCTTTGTCATCACTCTTGACGGTGAACAGGTAGTCGACCTTCTTTTTTTGTCGTCGATTGCCGACAAAGTGACCGAGGAATTAGGTGGCCAGCTCATCGAAGGTCGAGATGAAGCATGGCGTAAGTCCTCGGAACTAGTCCCGGCCAGCCCGGATGAGGGTGGTGGGGAAAGCTCGGCATTGAGCCGCGTCCGAGTTATCTTGGAAGCTCATACCCGCTGTAAGTGCGTCTAGGTGATCCTTCGGGTCAGATTTCCCGTCAAAGAGGGCCACTTTTAGCGGCTTGTTCCAGGACGAGACGTGCTCGGCCAGCAGCTCTTCTGTAAAGGGCTTTGTTAATGAGTCAGCGGAGTACCTGGCCCCTTCGCCGGACGCATGGTCATCCCGTCTTATGCCTTCGATTTTCTTTTCAAGGGCTTCAAGCCGGTGGTGGTATCACGAGGATTCCGCACAGTCGGAGTGGTGGCTAGCCCCGCTCTGGATCTGCGAGACGGTGCGGCTTCGATTCCACTCTATCAAATTTCACAAATCATCGGGCGAGGCCCTCCTTGAGGGATCCTGCCATTCGCAATTCACACGGCCCCGGCAAGCGTGGGGATGATGGTCATGCCTGGAAGCAGGCGAGCTGACCGACACCTCCTTAGGGGGAGAGAACACATGGCGGGCATCGGTGCGCTGGCCCAGTTTTCCATAGGATCGAGGCATGGAGCTGTCCGGTGCCCACCGGGTCATGGAATCAATCGTCGCATGAGGGTCACAGTGGCTGGAGTCGGCACACCGGCTCTCGGTGACACTGGGATGAGCACGAATGAGATCGTGAGAGTGCCCATCTGTCCTTCTACGGACGTCGTTATCCCAGGGAGGGGGAATTGCCGTCTGGTGGGTTGGGCCCGCCGTCTAAACGCAGATGAGGGCATCCACCAACGATGTAAGCCTATCTATCCGAGTGGATAAGGCTTTGATCACGTTGGGAGGAGGAGACAAGCCACTCCCTCCTCCGTTGTGGCGGCTCGTATTTAGATCATCGCGGTTGTCGCTTGCCATCGGGTTGAGGGCGGAAGATCAATTTCAGGGGTGGAGAAGCTTCTGAAACTTTCGCACAGACGGCGCCAACTGATGGAGGCTGTGATCTCCTTCAGATGTTGTCCTTCGTCAATCCTGTGATGGCGGTCTTTGACGGTTGAGATTTGTTTTGGGAGTTGTTGAGCATGTGGATCTCAATGGGTTGGCGTTGACGCCGAGCTATCTACAAAAGAAGTCCCGAGGTTGGTGACCACCGTAGGACCCTCTGACGATCACGTTAGTGTCAGGGAATAAGTGCAAAGTAACGGCGTATTGGAAATGATTTCAAGTTACCTGGGTCGTCTGAGAAAGGGGTTTATATAGTGGTCGCGTGGAGCGAGTGGGCGCGAGATCGTCGCCGTCAGTTACGCCCCCGCGTTATCCTCGCATTAATGGCAGGATATGCCTATTAATGGGGGGACGCGCCAGCGTGGAACGCGGAACGTGGGGAGGCAGATATCTTGCCCTGGCGAGATACGCGGAACTTTTGCGGGGGCGCTTGGTTTCCGCGCTCTCGGTCGATCAGGAAATTCGAGAAAGCTCGGCCTGTCAGATTGCTCAGAGACAACCAGTGAGGCCGAGGAAGCTCGTCCTATCAGATGGCTCGGAGACGAGCTGTTGGTAGTTTTCTAAGTGAAGGTGGAAAGTACTAAGGAAGGTCTCCTGAATGGTCAGACACTGATGATGCTCGATATCGGTGATCTCCCAGATCATGATACATGGCCGATGGCATTTCCCAAATCTCACAAGAAAAGACCTACAGTGGCCGACCAGACCACTCCTGTGTTCGTCCCACAAACAAGCGCCGGCTCACCTCCGAGCCCCCTGCACAATTAGCCTCCTCGGCCTCCTAGCTCGTCTCCGAGCTACCGCAGAACTAAGATACCTCGGCTCTCCCGCTCGTCCGCGAGCTCTCCCGCCGAGGTCATCTTCCTTGGTCTCATCGACCGACCAACGACACCGCTCAAAGGCGCAAACGCCATCCCGTGAATCTCGCCGTGCACGAGATATCCGCCGCCACATCCCACGTTCCACGCCATCACGATCCCCCATTAACGAGCCTGTCTCGCCATTAATGGGAGATCCCTCTCATCACGCGGGCATGACGTCGGGAGCATAACGGCTGTCGTGATTCTCGCGCCTGCCCTGCCTGCTACCCCCGCTATATAAACCCTTTCTTCAGACGGTCCAAGTAAGCCATTTTTACTCCACTAAGCCATTACTCTGCTCAGATTTCCTCTCTAACTTGACCGTCGGAGGGTCTTTGGTGGTACAACCACCCCGGGACTTCCTTGCAGGTAGCTCGGCGCAAACAACCTCAAACCCATTGAGATCCACACGCTTCAAGAGCCAGCCTCCAGATCAAATCTCAGCCGTCCATCGCCGCCATCAGCAGGCCAACGGAAGGTAACATCTTGGCGCGGATCCGCCCCGCGTCAGATGGCGCCGTCTGTGGGAAACCTTGATTCCACAAAAACAAAAGTTCATCTTCCAATCTTAATCTAATGGCGAGCGATCATCACGACGACCCCAGCACCAGCAGCCGCCTCCCCCTCAACAGAGGCGTGGAGGAACCTCCTCCGCCGAATGCCATCAACGTCCTTTCCGGACGGATATACTGACTCGCGTTTGTCGTGGAGGTGCTCATCCGTGTCCAAACGGTAAGGAAAGATCCCCAGGTCGCCGGTCCCCCGCCTCGGGACCAAGACCCCTACCGAGGAAGAGAAGGCTCCGCTCGTGCAGGCACGGCCGATCGTCGCCTCACCGTTTCCAACAGCCGCAGGCCCCCCGGGCCGACGTGTTCAATAACCCGGTGGGCACCTCTTCATTTTGCCCCAAGGTCTTACGCCAGAGAGTTTCGCCCTGAGTCTCGTCACACCCCTGTCCCTCCCGAGGCGGTGGCGGTCAGCTCGCGTGTTCGCAGGCATGACCTGCACCCCCTCCCTGGATGGGGTCGCGCACGCGAGATTCTCCCCGGCAGCTCAAAAACAACCCTACCGGGGGGCATGAGGAACCTCACCGAAAAGAACCGAGTCCCGTCAAAAATCATGGCCATGGCGGCGGGAAGTACGACAAGTACCTACGAGACACAGTACCCCACGCCAGCCCCGGAGGCCGACAGCCGTCCGAGGAAGAAGGCCAGGGAGACCAAGCCGATCACCTTTGACGATGGGGACTTTCACGGCATATACCTGCCCCATAATGACCCCCTGGTGATTACGGCCCGGGTCCATCAATACAAGGTGCACAGGATCCTGGTCGACTCAGGAAGCTCGACAGACATTCTCTTCCACGACTGCTTTCTGCACATAGAGCTCACCACGGCAGACCTGAAGCCGACCTCCCACGTCCTTTCAGGATTCACCAACCACTCTATCCCGGCAGAAGGGGTGATCACCCTGCAGTTCAACGTCGGGGATGCCGACCGTACGCGGACAGTGCAGGTGGAATTCATCGTAGCAAAAATTCCGTCGGCCTACAATATCCTCCTCGTCCGCCCCACGCTAAACTCCTTCCGGGCCCAGATATCGACCTACCACCTGGCGATGAAGTTTCCTCTCGACCAGGGCAGGATAGGTCGGGTCTACGGAGACCAGCGAATTGCAAAGGTTTGGTTCACCGCAACATCTTCATCGGAGAGGCCATTCGACGACGTTGAAGGTAAAGGTGACATCAAGGGCTCTCTAGACACTTGAAATGAGCAAAAAGAGGTCCGAGGGACCTCGGTGGAGCCTCTGACAGAGGTCCCCCTCGTAGAAGGGGACGACGAAAAACTCGTTCTGATCGGGTCGCTTCTGACAGGAACTCAGCGAGATGACCTGGTTCATTTCCTCAGAAACAACTCCGACGTGTTTGCCTGGGCGCCTGCTGATATGCCTGGGATCGACCCCAAAGTTATATCTCACAAGCTCGGGGTAGATCCTACGGCCCGACCGTCAGACAGAAAAAGCGAAGCTTCGTCCCGGTCAAAAAGAAGGCTATCGAGGACGAGGTAGATCGGCTCCTCGCTGCCAACTTCATTCGGAATGTGCTATATTCGGAGTGGCTAGCAAATGTAGTCCTGGTCAAGAAGTCAAGCGGGAAGTGGCGCATGTGCTTCGACTTCACTGATCTCAACAAGACCTACCCCAAAGATAACTATCCCTTTCCCCAGATAGATCAGCTCGTTGACAGCTCGGCAGGCCACGAGCTATTGAGCTTCATGAACACCTTCTCCGGCTACAATCAGATCCGTATGAATCCGGCAGACGAAGATCTCACCGCATTCACAATGGACCGGGGGGTATACTGCTAAAAGGTGATGCCATTCGGCCTCAAGAACGCCGGGGCTACGTACCAACGGTTGGTCAACCGCATGTTCAAGCCACAGATCGGCAGGAACATGGAAGTTTACGTCGACGACATGCTCGTCAAGTCAGTCTCGTTGACCGACCACGCCAAGGACCTGGGCGAGGCCTTCGAGGTACTCCGCAAGTTCAAGATGAAGTTGATCCCCGCCAAGTGCGCATTCGGGGTCACCGGGGGAAAGTTCCTCGTTTTCATGGTCACCCACCGTGGGATCGAGGCTAACCCAGAAAAAATCGACGCTATCCTCAACATGACCACGCCCAAGACCAACGTCGAGATCATGCGACTGACAGGGCGGGTAGCCGCTCTGTCACGTTTCATGTCGAGGTCTGGGGAAAAGTGCCTCCCATTCTTCAAAGCTCTCAAGAAAATTCCGAGGTTCGAGTGGTCAGAAGAGTGCCAGACCGCCTTTAACCAGTTAAAAAGGCACCTTGCGACGCCACCGCTGCTCACCCGACCAGTTGAAGGAGATAAACTATCGCTATATCTGACAGTATCCGACCAACCAGCGAGCTCAGTGCTCGTACGAGAGGTCGACGGAGTGCAGAAGCTGGTATACTACATGAGCCACGTCTTCAAAGACGCAGAAACGAGGTACCTAGCCATAGAGAAGACCGTTTTAGCACTCATTGTGGCCTCAAGGAAGCTACGACACTACTTCCAGGAACACATTATCCTCGTTCTCACCGAGCACCCACTGGGGGCTATCCTCGCCTCACCCAAATCCTCGGGCCGCTTAGAGAAGTGGAGGTGGGAGCTGTCCCAATTTGACATAAAATACCGCTCGAGGCAGGCCATCAAAGCACAAGCCCTGGTCGATTTCATCGTCGAATGCACCATCCCCGGCAAGGAACCGGAGTCCATGCCGACCCTCGCGGCTCAGCACCCAATCGAAAGGAAACCCGACTCGGTCCCTGAATGGGTCATTTACGTCGATGGGTCTTCAACCGAGGAAGGCTGTAGCGTCGGCCTCATCATCCGGGGCCCGAATGAGGCAAAAATGGAGTACTCTCTAAAGCTCGGATTAAAGGCCTCAAACAACATGGCGGAGTATGAGGCCCTGCTAGCTGGACTGTGCATGGCCTCCGGGCTAGGGCTGAAGACAATTCGAATCCGTAGTGACTCAGCCCTAGTCGTCGGCCAAGTGACCGGCCACTTCGAGGCTCGGGAACCTTTAATGATGAAGTATCTGGCCGAAGTAAGAAAACTTCGGAAGAACATCGATGAAGTCCAGGTAGAGCAAATACCCAGGCAGCTCAATGCCCAAGCCGACGCCCTGAGCAAGCTGGCTTCATCCTACTCGGCCAACAACAAGTGATCTATCCTCTTCGAGACCTTGCCACGGCCCAGCATGGAAGACGGGGCAACAATACTTCATGTATATACGGCGCAGGAAGATGACCAAGATTGGAGGAAGCCCCTGATGGAATTCCTAAGGAATGGTATGCTCCCAGAAGATCGGGGAGCAGTCCGCCATCTCTGAGCCAAAGCCCATCATTTCGTATGGAGCAATGGGAACCTTTACAAGAAATTCTTCACTCAGCCCCTGCTCCGGTGCGTCGACCCCCATGAAGCCGACTACGTCCTCCGTGAAATCCATGAAAGGGTCGGCAGTGCACATCAAGAGGCCTAAACCTTAATCCAGAAGGTATTTCTCCAAGGGTACTACTGGCCAACTATTCACGAAGACGCCCAGAAGCTCGTCAGGAGATGCAAAAGTTGCCAGCTCTACGGAAGCATACCTTGCCTACCTGCTATCGAGCTGACCGCATTAACCTCCCCGTGGCCGTTCGCCCAGTGGGGATTGGACATGATAGGCCAGTTCCCTACCGGTGCGGGCGGGCACAAATATGTCCTCGTCGAGTAGATTACTTCACGAAGTGGATCGAGGCCGTCCCCATCAGGAAACCGGATGCCGCTACGACCATCAAGTTCCTGCAGAACAACCTGATACTCTGGTTCGGCATCCCGAGGTGTATCATCATCGACCATGGGACGAACTTTGAAAACGAGAAAGTGAAGGATTTCTGCAATGAATATCATATCCTCACGAAGTTTGCCGCGGTTGCGCATCCCCAGTGCAACGGACAGGCCGAAGTGGCTAACCGGGACATTCTCTGAGGTCTCCGGACCCGTCTAGAGGGACGCCAAGGCAGTTGGGTCAAGAAACTACCCCAGGTCTTATGGGCCCTGCACACGTCAAAGAAGACCCCCACCGGGCAAACCCCTTTCAGCTTCTGCTACAGGACCGAGGCAATGGTCCCAGCGGAGATCAGGCTACCCAGCCATCGGGCCGAACACTTTGATGACGAAGTGAACACCACGGCACTATGGACCAACCTGGATATCTTGTTGGAGAAACGAGACTGGGCTTAGATCAGGGCTGCCGTCTATCAGCAGCAAACTGCCCGATGCTACAACGCGCAGGTCAAGCATCGCTCATTCAGGACCGGAGATCTAGTCCTACGGCGAAATGAATTCGTCGATCAAGGCAGGCTGCACAAGTTCTCCCCAAGATGGGACGGTCCTTTCCTTGTCTCCGAGGTACTACCCGGCGGAGCCTACCGCTTACAGGACGCGGACGGGCGCAAGTTTCTGCGGCCTTACAATGCCGAGAAGCTCAAGCTGTACCAGTGAAATCAATACCTATGTGTAGGGTCCCTAGGCACACACTAGAGGTCTCACAAGGCATCAACCATGCCAATTTAAAATTTTACAAGTGCCGAGAAACCCTAATACGGATCGTTAACTAGATTTTAGGCGAAACAAGCAACTAGTTAACAACTTAACTAAGTGAACGGAAATACAACCTTTGTAGATCCGGTCCTCCACCTCCATAGCTCCGCGATGAAGTCCCCTCACTGCGATCATCGGATCCCGGGCTCTAGCATCGGCTTCATCGGAGAAATGGGAGGGCTAGGTCGTCGACTTCGATGCCGAAGATGATCTACGTCGAGGCAACACTAGATCAAGCTCCAACTTCACCAAGCCATGAAACTTGTGGAGAAAACACCCTATACTACTTGGCAAGTGGTAAAGGATGAAGAAATAGAAAGTGGGTTCACTTTAGAATTGGATTTCTCACTCTTTTTCTCAAGTTGCCATTGTTGGTAGCAAGGTTTTCTTCTTGTTAATGAAGAAGAAGATGAAGAAAGAATATGATAAGTGTTGTTTTAAAAAAAGGAAAATAATATGAATACTTATCATATACTAACCATGGTTATGTGTAGAGAATAGACTATGGTTAGGTGGAATGGTTAGGGTTAAGCATGAGACAAAATGGTCACTTAGTCAAAGCTTCATGAAGCTTCAACAACAAACAAAGAAAGCCACCAATTTTCTCTTTATCTTTTCCATAATAAATAAATAAATAAATAGATATGAAAATCAAAACCCTAACCATTTAAATAACCATGGTTTAATCTTTACACAAACTCAAGTAAGCATGTATCATCAAACATGATACAATCAAGTGCACAAAAGTATATCACATATACAACTTGTGTACTTCAAGTGAGAAAATCCATTTAAAGTGAACCAATACTAGTTAATGCAAAGTAATATATCAAATATATAATTATGCATTAAATCATTAAATCAACACTTGATTTAACGATCCGGTCATATCGCATGTGACCGACTAATATCCAATGTATCGGCTTATCGAATCAATCCTTGATTCGATAACTAGATTATATCGCATACAACCATATCGATACATTCATCGCGAGAATAGAATACGGTATCACATACACGCATTATTCTCGGTCCCGCACATATCTCATATGCGCTCCTATTTCGTTTCACTTGAGCCAGGAAACCTCTGTGTAGGACTCTAAAGACTCGTCAATACGCCGGCAGCAGGTGATGATCATATCAAACACCCACAAGCCGCAAGTGGTCTGCTAAACGTAAAGGCCACCCGGGTATTGAGCGATCAGAAGATCGACGAGCAAGCCCGCTCACACTCCTGTGAATCCAACCAGTAACACTTACCGTACAGTCCGGTCTCGTCGTCTGATATGTCGCATATCTCGCCTAGGGGTGGTAAACGTCAGACCCCAATAGCTCGATAAGTCGTGTCGATATGAGGTCTATAACAGTTCGAGAAACTACAGGTAACACTTACCAGTAAATCTCAGCAACCCTGGCCAGGGATTTCCGGTTATAGCCAATCGAACACAGCGCAACATCAACCCCCTATACCGGGAGAGACGAATCCCCTCCCTTCGCTCATTGCCTCCATGTGACTCGGGACTGTACCCAAAAACCACCGTTTTGCACGCCCTCTTGGATGTGGTAAGGTGGAAATCAAAGCACAGTGGAAACCACACAAGACTCTATGACGATCTCGGGTCAACAGACTACTCTGTACCAGTGTCACCAGAGAACTGCCATCTGACGTAAGGTATAATACCATCTGGGAGTTCTCGGCGAGTCCGTCCAGTGTACCCAGTCTCCACTGAGCACCCGTATATCATCTCCGATATCAAACACCAATGGATATGGGATCATCCATCGCCCATCTATATGGGTCGAGAAGGTATACGCTAGTCTACTCTGGTATATCGATGCCCCGTCTCGATATATCCACGACTAGGGAGTTTGAAGGATGTACTTATGGATTACCATGTCCCCACTAGTATGATCCGCATCATAGTCCAGGTAGTCAAGTACACATCCTAAGGGGTTTACCAACATGTATCAGAGAGACAATCAGCGTACACGTTAAGGTAAAGAGCAATCAGATAGCATACTATCATGTCGAGCAAGAAAGTCCTCCCTATATATGCCCAAGCACCCACTATAATATACATCCTATGTATAGTAATGGCCTCTAGGGCATACATATAACTAACAATCTCCCACTTGCACTAGGGCCATCTGATAGCAGTGGCTGTAGTATCTCATACTCAACCATCCCATAAAAGTCTCTATCTGGGAAAAGGCCTTTGTGAGTGGATCCGCCGTGTTGTCCTCTGTGTCTACTCTCCTAACCTCGATCCCTTGGAGATCAAGCATCTCCATGATCAAGTGATACTGCCTTAGAATATGTCTGGATCACTGATGGGACGGACGTTCCTTGGTATAAGCCACAACTCCATTGTCACACAATGGGAGGAACTAAGTTCATCTCATGAACAAATATACATCCAGACTGCCTCTTTGGTAGCATCTTAAGTAGCGATATATCGAGCCTTTATCGTCTAGTATGCCACGGTATCTAGCTTGGAACTCTTCCAACATACCGTCTCTTTACTGAGGGTAAAGACAATGCATGTCACTGACTTTCAGTCGTCCTTATCACTCTGGAACCCTTCCAGTGATTCTCCCCAGGATCGGTTGATACCATCTTACTACAACTAGTGAGAATCCTAACATCCAATTAGATCTATCTCATAGATCCAAAACCCAGGATTTAGGAGGTATCACTTTGATCCTATATGGAGAATCATTGTGATAAGCGGAGATTGACTGAGAGTAGCATAGGAAACTCCTTCCCTATCAAGAGCATGTCATCCACGTACTCTACGAGGATCGTCACTATACTCCCTACTACCTTTTTGTTTATACAAGGTTCATCTACCATTTTGATGATGTCAAACTCTTTGACTAACTTATCAAAACAGATGTTCCAACTCCGCGATACCTGCTTTATCCTATAAAGCATCTTGTACACGTTTCCGCTGCTCCCACTGTCTATGAAGCCCTCTGGCTGTGTACTTATAGACGTTCTCTTCTAAAACATCATTTAGAAAAGCAGTCATGGCACCCAACCGCCAGATATCCTAGTCATGGTATGTAGCCGTGGCAAGTAGGATCTGGATGGACTTAAGCATAGCCACTTAAAAAGGTTTCATCATTATCCATGCCTGGTCGATGACGAAAAGCTTTAACAAGTCTAGCTTTGAAAGTCTCAACTTTTCCATCTACACCAAGTAATCTTCTCAAGATATACTTGCTCCTGATGGGGATTTAACCCTTCAGATATAGCAACCAAAGTCCATACTTTGTTGGTGTACATGGATTCCATCTCAGATCGCTAAGCATCCAGCCATTCTTACAGAGTCCCACTCCTGATGGCCAGCTCGAAACTAGTTGGGTCATCATCTCATGATGCAATCCTCGCTCCCACTGTCATAGAGTAACCGAAGTATCTCTCAGGTGGGTGAGGAACCCTACTAGATCGGCGGAGAGGCTGAGGTTCGTTGGTCTCTACTGAATCCTTTGGTTCTATCAAATCATCAGCTGCAGTTTGTATAGCTGGAACATTTCCAGTTCTACATAACAGATCTTGCCTCGAGCTTGTCCGGATTTTGCTTTTAGACATAGGCCGGACAACCTTAAATCTTAACTAACTTAAGATATGGGCTCTTCCGTTTCTATATCACATATGAAGTGGTAGGCAACTGATTTGATTCGAACCCTATTCAATAGGTATGCAGCTTCTCAAGCGCATAACTCCCAAAAAGGAAACAGGTAACTCAGTATTACTCATCATAGAGCGCACCATATCGAATAGGGTGCAATTGCTCCGTCCCGATATACCATCGTGCTATGGTGTATACGGAGGAGTAATGCTGAGAGAGAATCTCATTCTCCTTTAGAAAAGTTCAAGAATTCCGTGCTCAAGTATTCTCCTCCTTGATCTCATCAAAGGACATAATACTTATACCCGTATTTTGGTTCTCTACTTCTAACTTATATTCTGTGAATATCTCAAAAGGTTCGGACTTGTGTTTCAACAGGAACATATGTCTGAATCAAAAGAGATTATCAGAGAATTTAATGAAGTACAAAGAACCTCTCCCGGCATGTGTTGACAGGGGACCTTACATACATCAACATGTATCAACCCAAGAGTTCACTAACTCTTTCTCTGTTTCCAATAAACGGAACTATGGTCATCTTATCTCTGTGACATGACTGGCAAGTTTCATAAGATGTAAATTCAAACTTATTTAAATATGCATCTAATTGTAACTGTAGCCAGTCGGGTCGCATTGATATGACCTAGTCTACAAAGCCTCAAGAAGGATTCGTTCATTTCTGAACTCTTCCTCTTGTGTGTGTTCTGTATACTAGGAACTGTAGTTTGATTTAGAACGTCAATGCTTTTAGATAACGTGCCTGAACCGATCAACTTTTGATATAGGAAATGTTCAAAACATTATCCAGCAATACAAAATTATATCCTTTCTTTACTAGTAAAGAGACTGATATGATTTTGTATATCAGGTTCGGTATCTAATAACATTCGTTCAGAATCAATGTACTGGTCATACAGGGTGATAGTGACCAACAGACTTGGCTGCAACACTTGCCCCGTTCTCTGTCTCATGAAACTTATCACCCGTTCTCAGTTTTTCTACCTTTTTGTAGCCCTATGTAACAGATTACATATCTGGGATCCTGATCCGGTATCATATACCCAGGATGCGGAGGATACTGAGAAACAGTTCTTTGTAATGAACACACCCGAAGAAGATGCATCATATGCACTTCTTTCGTTTGGGCAGCAAAGGAATTCTGGTATTCCCCTATTTCCTGCTCTGTCTTATAACAATTATAAGTTGGAGCGGGACCAATGTTCCCCAGCTCAGTATAACAAGTGGGTTCGGTCAATATTCCGTATTATTATCATGATTAAGGCGTGTTATGGTCGCTACCTGGAGAGAGAGAGAAGAAAACACTCAGCGTGCGCTCTTTCAAGAATAGATTGGTTATTATTTTATCTAATCAGGATGGCTCCCACTGTTTTAATCAAATCTTCCTTCAAACCCTAAAAGGAAAGACTAGCCGAGATTAATTACACACTACATGTTCGCCAATCTTTCAGCCAGGCCAGTGTCAGTACTTTGAGGGAGGTCCCCCGTGCTTTCGCACGAACCTAATTAATGTAAACCTCGTTTTCCCAGAGGCGTAACCTCGTTAACACCTTTCTAGAAACCTACTTGATCGGCTAATTGTAATGTATAAAACTCTTCCAGGAGTAACTCTTACTCGCAGTGGGTATCGGGATCCAACTATCTCATATAAGGTATGCAATCTCATTGCAAATTTCAACACTTGAAATTCCCGATAATATTTTGCCCCAAACGATCTATGACCTTGACAAGGTCAACAAACCATAGACCGTAAGTCAAGTTCAACCCGTCATTTCTTGATTGAATCAAACCCACCCGCACGACCCTTAACAAGGACAACAAGGTCGTACGACTACCCTAACCCAATCTGCATCATATGCATAAGCAGATAAATACTGGTTAGCTACCGCACACTGCGTCTTGACAAGGTCAACAAACGCAGCACGAATACTAAACAGGACTTATCTGAAATGACGGAGGGCTACGACAGGTTTTTCTGAAAACCTATTGCGTAATGAACTTGATATCGTTGTAGAATCAAATGATTTTAAAATGGAGTGTTTTTTAGGCTTTTCTAGTTTTGCTAAAGGGGTCACTCCTGGTGAAGGGATCGTCGGCCCTTTCCTCGTCGAATGAGGTGCGGGATATATCATATATATCACTGTGCAAAGCAAATACTATAGAAGCAATTAAAAGACAAACCAAGAGTTGTAGCATCTGCCAGTTATTGCTAAAGGAGTCACTCCCGGTGAAAGGATCTCGGTCCTTTCTTTATCGAATAAGGTGCAGGATATATCATATATACCGCTGTGCAAAGCAAGAACTGTAGCTACCTGTTTTATTTTTGAAATTCAATTCTACAATATCTTTAGGTTTCTTTTATTTTCATTAATCATATTAATGAAGTCCCATCATTTAAATCATCTAAACATCACAGATAAATACGACGTACACTTATGCCATCCGCATTCGCCTCGATGTCCCCTCGTGCACCGTTAGGTTAGGTGACTAACGGCAGAGCGGGACAGGGCTAGTGCGGGTGTAAAACATAAGTAACGCCTATATAATATATCATATATACTATATACAGTATCTATCACATGATCACATCACAGATATCGCAGCAGAAGAATCATATGAAATATTGGATATACTAGGACGTCCGTGTTTTCAATACGAGCCAGTATAAAACACGGATTCCACGGTCGTGATGAATAGCCAAACCCACACCCCGAGACCCCTACGAGAGCGGCAAGCAACCCTACCAATTCTAGAGTTAGGAGACCCGGACTCGACTCCTCGAGTTGGTCTCCCACTGGACTCCAGAACCCGGTTACTTGTGCCCTCCTCCTTGGGTCTATCCAAGTGCGGAAAAGTAAATAATATACAAAATGTGACATCTTCCGCAACCTGGAAGTGCCCCAATAAAAGAATAATACATACAAGTTTTTACATGAAAGAAAATGAAAAAACATTCATCTCACATAAAAAACCCCGGCTATTCAAACACGACGATCCAATATAACATATCCAGCAACACATAACATCACATGTCATCAACGTAAGTAAATATGCCCATCCCAATTGTCGTTGACATATAGCAACGAAACCGGCGATATCACATATTACACTTACGGTCACAGAAAAGAAAGTGTAAAACTACAACAGTTGGAATCCGCAACCTCTTTAGACATCGCATGCCTAATCAAATGAATTCCTTAGACATCGCGTGCCTAACAATTATAAACCCCGCATTTTGGTCTCATTATCGAAAACGCTTTTCAATATCAAGTCGGGCAATTCAACAAGATTCCCGACATCCTGATCGAATGCTCGTCGCAACCTTTATTAGGCGGCCGCTCCCCCGATACCGTCGACGAAGTGCACCAAGGCGGAACACCGCTACCGCGAGCACCCGGACGGATGCTTTCGGCGACGGGGTTCTCCTACAGTCACTTGGTCGGGGCTATGGAGTTAGGCTGTCTATTAAGTTTACCCGGCGAGTGTCCGCGTACGCTACGTGATTGCGACGGACTTTTGATCACATCAAAATTCCGTGGCAACCGATCAAGTGAGACTAAACTGCTATGTTTATAACATTCATTCAGTTATCTCATAACTTATTGTGAATTCCAATTATTGTATCCCATTCCAGATAAATAGAAAATGTTAAACTTTCCGATCGAACATTCAAACACCCAAGTTTTCCCAAAACAGCTCAACACATGAAACAAGTTTAAAAACATCCAGTTCATGCCTCAGTACCGACGGTCCAGCCGTAGAAGGGTCAAGCCAACGCCTCACATGTGGCACGCCGTACTGCCCCAAACCCTAAGGTTCAAAGGGCAGTTCAAGACGGTCACATAATCGAGTTAAGGTTTGTTGTCTTCTAGAGGGACCATCGCGTTACTTGCACTACTTAGAACGTTATTAAACCACGGAAAAATCCAACACTTGGAAATTTCCCGACAGGGGAAAAAGTGGGTATTTATATCCGGTCGAACTTTTTAACATATTCAAAAATTATCCGGAAAAACACAGACGAAGTTAAACTTCCCGATCGATACACCGAGTCTCCAATACAACCCAGAAAACTCAACTCTTGAGTAAAAATTAAAAATTCCCAGAAAATACAGCACCCAAATGTAGGAATTACTGTGCAAAGACCAACTGAAGAAAAGACAAAATGGTCGCGGAACCGCCGCATTAGCCATGCTAATGCCGCGGTTCCGCCGCGCTGTAAGGGAATCAGGGGTACGGGCTTCACAGTAATTCTTAGAAACTCCTGCTTATTTTTCTGCATATTTTTAATTCTCAAAATTCCCCAGTTTACAAAAAAGTACAAAAAGGGGTGAAAAGCGGGGATTACGGGTTTGATCGGACTTCTAACATCGTCTACGCATCGCCTAAGGCTCTAGCTAGGCTCTGATACCACTGTAGGGTTCCTAGGCACACACTAGAGGTCTCATAAGGCATCAACCATACCAATTTAAAATTTTACAAGTGCCGAGAAACCCTAATACGGATCGTTAACTAGATTTTAGGCGAAACAAGCAACTAGTTAACAACTTAACTAGGTGAACGGAAATACAACCTTTGTAGATCCGGTCCTCCACCTCCATAGCTCCGCGATGAAGTCCCCTCACTGCGATCATCGGATCCCAGGCTCTAGCGTCGGCTTCATCGGAGAAATGGGCGGGCTAGGTCGTCGACTTCGATGCCGAAGATGGTCTACGTCGAGGCAACACTAGATCAAGCTTCAACTTCACCAAGCCATGAAACTTGTGAAGAAAACACCCTATACTACTTGGCAAGTGGTAGAGGATGAAGAAATAGGAAGTGGGTTCACTTTAGAATTGGATTTCTCACTCTTTTTCTCAAGCTGCCATTGTTGGTAGCAAGGTTTTCTTCTTGTTAATGAAGAAGAAGATGAAGAAAGAATATGATAAGTGTTGTTTTAAAAAAAGGAAAATAATATGAATACTTATCATATACTAACCATGGTTATGTGTAGAGAATAGATTATGGTTAGGTGGAATGGTTAGGGTTAAGCATGAGACAAAATGGTCACTTAGTCAATGCTTCATGAAGCTTCAACAACAAACAAAGAAAGCCACCATTTTTCTCTTTATCTTTTCCATAATAAATAAATAAATAAATAGATATGAAAATCAAAACCCTAACCATTTAAATAACCATGGTTTAATCTTTACACAAACTCAAGTAAGCATGTATCATCAAACATGATACAATCAAGTGCACAAAAGTATATCACATATACAACTTGTGTACTTCAAGTGAGAAAATCCATTTAAAGTGAACCAATACTAGTTAATGCAAAGTAATATATCAAATATATAATTATGCATTAAATCATTAAATCAACACTTGATTTAACGATCCGGTCATATCGCATGTGACCGACTAATATCCAATGTATCGGCTTATCGAATCAATCCTTGATTCGATAACTAAGTTATATCGCATACAACCATATCGATACATTCATCGCGAGAATAGAATACGGTATCACATACACGCATTATTCTCGGTCCCGCACATATCTCATATGCGCTCCTATTTCGTTTCGCTTGAGCCAGGAAACCTCTGTGTAGGACTCTAAAGACTCGTCAATACGCCGGCAGCAGGTGATGATCATATCAAACACCCACAAGCCGCAAGCGGTCTGCTAAACGTAACGGCCACCCGGGTATTGAACGATCAGAAGATCGACGAGCAAGCCCGCTCACACTTCTGTGAATCCAACCAGTAACACTTACCGTACAGTCCGGTCTCGTCGTCTGATATGTCGCATATCTCGCCTAGGGGTGGTAAACGTCAGACCCCAATAGCTCGATAAGTCGTGTCGATATGAGGTCTATAACAGTTCGAGAAACTACAGGTAACACTTACCAGTAAATCTCAGCAACCCTGGCCAGGGATTTCCGGTTATAGCCAATCGAACACAGCGCAACATCAACCCCCTATACCGGGAGAGACGAATCCCCTCCTATCGCTCATTACCTCCATGTGACTCGGGACTGTACCCAAAACCCACCGTTTTGCACGCCTTCTTGGACGTGGTAAGGTGGAAATCAAAACACAGTGGGAACCACACAAGACTCTATGACGATCGCGGGTCAACAGACTACTCTGTACCAGTGTCACCAGAGAACTGCCATCTGACGTAAGGTATAATACCATCTGGGAGTTCTCGGCGAGTCCGTCCAGTGTACCCAGTCTCCACTGAGCACCCGTATATCATCTCCGATGTCAAACACCAATGGATATGGGATCATCCATCACCCATCTATATGGGTCGAGAAGGTATACGCTAGTCTACTCTGGTATATCGATGCCCCGTCTCGATATACCCACGACTAGGGACTTTGAAGGATGTACTTATGGACTACCATGTCCCCACTAGTATGATCCGCATCATAGTTCAGGTAGTCAAGTACACATCCTAAGGGCTTTACCAACATGTATCAGAGAGACAATCAGCGTACACGTTAAGGTATAGAGCAACCAGATAGCATACTATCATGTCGAGCAAGAAAGTCCTCCCTATATATGCCCAAGCACCCATTACAATATACATCCTATGTATAGTAATGGCCTCTAGGGCATACATATAACTAACACTATGAGTGTGCACCTCCCCTTTCACAAAGACAATGTAAATTTTTCTAAAAAGTCCTTTCCATTCAAATAACAAGAAGGGAACGTTAGAACATTGCAAAAAGAGGAGTTCTGTCTTTGTGATCAAAGCCCTCACCAAGAGGCAACTGAGCAGCTTCACTACTCGGTCCATCCTTAGCAGGCCTCCCATGGCCCCTCCAGCGCTAAGGATCAAAGCCCTCACCGAGCGGCTACCCTGCTCGGCTATCCCTGGCTGGTAGCTCCCTACCCCATAATGCCAGGGATCAAATCCCTCGCCAAGAGGAAACTGAGCATATTCACTGCTCGGTCCATCCTTAGCAGGCCTCCCATGGCCCCTCCAGCGCTCAGGATCGAAGCCCTCACTAAGAGGCAGCCGATCGGCTACCCCGCTCGGCTATCCCTGGCTGGTAGCTCCCCTACCCCACAATACCAGGGATCAAAGCCCTCACCAAGAGGCAGCCGAGCGGCTACCCTTCTCGGCTATCCCTGGCTGGTAGCTCCCCTACCCATAACGCCAGGGATCGAAGCCCTCACTAAGAGGCAGCCGAGCGGCTACCCTGCTCGGCTATCCCTGGCTGGTAGCTCCCCTACCCCACAATTCCAGAGATCAAAGCCCTCACTAAGAAGCAGCCGAGTGGCTACCCCGCTCGGCTATCCCTGGATGGTAGCTCCCCTACCCCCACAACGCCAGGGATTAAAGCCCTCACCAAGAGGTAGCCGAGCGGCTACCCTGCTCGGCTATCCCTGGCTGGTAACTCCCCTACCCCACAACGCTAAGGATCGAAGCTCTTACTAAGAGGCAGCCGAGCGGCTACCCCGCTCGGCTATCCCTAGATGGTAGCTCCCCTATTCCACAATGCCAGGGATCAAAGCCCTCGCCAAGAGGCACCCGGCAGCAACCCTGCTCGGCCATCCTTAAGGATCAAAGCCCTCGCCAAGAGGCACCGGGCAGCAACCCTGCTCGGCCATCCTTAGTAGGCCTCTTATGGCCCCTCTCGCGCTAAGGACAAAAAACCCTCGAAAGAGGCAACCGGGCCCACCCTTGCTCGGTTATCCCTGGCCGGTAGCTCCCTATCCCAACACACCAGGGATCAAAGCCCTCGCCAAGAGGAATCGGGCAACAACCCTGCCCGGCCTATCCTTAATGATCAAAGCCCTCACCAAGAGGCACCAGACAGTAACCCTGCTCGGCCCATCCTTAGTAGGCCACTTACGGCCCCTCCCGTGTTAAGGATCCAAAGCCATCGAAAGAGGCAACCGGGCCCGCCCTTGCTCGGTTATCCCTGGCTGGTAGCTCCCTACCCCTACAAACCAGGGATCAAACCCCTCATCATGAGGCACCGGGCAGCGACCCTGCTCGGCCCGTCCTTAGTAGGCCACTTACGGTCCCTCCCGTGCTAAGGATCAAAAGCCCTCAAAAGAGGCAACCGGGCCCGCCCTTGCTCGGTTATCCCTGGCTGGTAGCTCCCTACCCTAACACACCAGGGATCAAAGCCCTCACCATGAGGCATCGGGCAGCTACCCTACTCAGCCCGTCCTTGGTAGGACACTTATGGCCCCTCCGCGCTAAAGATCAAAGCCCTCACCAAGAGGCATCAAGCAGCTACCCTGCTCGGCCCCGTCCTTAGCATGCCTCTCCCAGCCTCCCATGCTAAGAAACATGACCTCACCATGAGGCATCCGGTCTGTCTACGTCTAAGCGATCTCCACCTTGACTTTGGGGCCATGGAGATACCGTCTTTGCACACTGGGCAAATGAACAGATTCAACTCGACGTGTAATCGCTAGACATAGAACCGACATAACACAAAGGCAGTACTATGCAACTACAAGTGTTTACCGACAAAGGAAAATACGCGCGCAAATACTACGGCAAAAATTCTTTATTCACAAAGCCAAAAGTCTTTACAAGGGTATTGTGGGCTCCCCAGCCTTATCAAATTACCCGGAGGCTTACAAAAGAGAGAGGAAGAAAAGCCAAAAAGTTCGAGTCGCAAGCCCCGCCTAGACCTCGCCTCCCTCATCACCGTCAGCCGGAGGCATGACCACCGAAAGTGGGACTCGATCACGGAGCTCACCATCGAAAAACTCTAGAAACTGCTCCTTGACGGTATCAAGAGCTTTGTTCCATGCAATGGCGGAGGCCTCGCTGAGGTCAACGTAAAACTGGTCCGACCCCTTGTAATCGGTCACCGCCTTCCTAGCCCGAATCTTGGCAACCTCCGCAGTCTGAAGCGCCGCCTCGGCATCCCGCCTGCTGGCATCCCTCGCCCTCTTCATAGCTGCAAAGCGATCGGCCAATTCCATCAACTTTGCCTCGATGACTCGGTAGGACTCACTTAGGCGGTGATAGGACTCCTGGCACCTTGAGACGGCGAGTTCTGCGGCGGCCGATCGGGCTTCCAAGACAACCATCCTCTCCTACTCCAGACACAGCTCAAGTCGTAGGTCCTCGGCCTCCGAAGAAGACTCTCCCGCCGGCCTCGTAGCATGGATAGCCCCCTCGGCCTCCATACAAGCGACAAGGGCGCAGCGCTGAAGGACCTGACGGGAAACAACAGAGAGACTTAGAGACACTCGGACTAAAGATAGGGCGCTCAAAACGATACATGAGGGAGTACGTATCTGCACCGTCTCCTGAGCTATAGCCGCCATTTGGGCCCTGAGGGTCCCCCGCGGAATCTTGCACCCGGCCGACTCTTCCACACCAGCAAGCAGGCCGGCAGCAACGGAAAGCCCAGACGGGACAACGAAATGGACGTCCCCCTCCTGCACAGGAATCCTGCAAGGATTCTCCGATGGTGGCGCACGAGAGACCCGTCCTCTTCCTCTTAAGAGGAACCCCGTCTTCGCCCTCTCCTGCATCCCTCGTCTGGGGCTCAGGAACCCGTGGACGCCATTGGCTGCCGCTGGGACAATCATCGGGAGCTTGTGACGAGGCAGATGGCCCCGCCATCAGCAGCACATTTGGTGCTGGGCTAGGGTCAACCAGAGGCACGGCCGCACCGCCGGCCCCCATCCGGGACTGAGCGCCGAGAGCACCAAGAGTCCTAGATCGATCCATTTGCCCTGCCAAAGGGAGAGGTAGACTCGACTCAGAAGGAGAAGAAGCAGAAAAAAGAAAAGGAAGACATCTAACCTGCTGAAGAGAAGTCCTCCGGAATGCGGAGATACGACCTAAAAAGGAGAGCGCAGAGCTAACAAGACCAAAGACGAGGAGATTATGAAGAGGAATGGGCCCTCACGTGGACCCCACCTCTACTTATTGCCACCGGCGTTCTCATCCAACAGCGACGGTCATCTCCCGCCGAAACAGTTCAGTATACTCGACGGCCACGATCGCTCCACCTGTCGCATGCACATTGGCATATCCCCTCAGACGCCAGAGGTCTGCGGCCCGTCGCGTCAGCCAACCAGTGCCCGACACGTAGACTGTCGCTTCAGTAAACGTACACACGATCCGGCGTACCCTCTTTAATGCAGAGATCTCTTCTCTAATCCGCTGGCATCATCCATAGAATACAACAGATTACCCGGGAACACGCCCCGATGATATCTTCGAAAGGAGCTCACCTCGGGTTGACTCGGCAGACCACTCTCGACCTGACTCGTCAGCCGGTCGGGACGAGAGTGGGGGGCTAATGATGATGCTCGATATCGGTGATCTCCCAGATCATGACACGTGGCAGATGGCGTGTCCCAAAGCTCACAAGAAAGGACCTACAGTAGCCGACCAGACCACTCCTGTGCCCGTCCCATAAACAAGCGCCGGCTCACCTCCGTGCCTCCTGCACAATTGGCATCCTCGGCCTCCCAGCTTGTCTCCGGGCTACCGCGAAACCAAGATACCTCGGCTCTCCCACTCGTCCGCGAGCTCTCCCGCCGAGGTCATCTTCCTCGGTCTCATCGACCGACCAACGGCACCGCTCATAGGTGCAACCGCCATCCCGCGAATCTCGCAGTGCGCGAGATATCCGCCGGCCACATCTCACGTTCCACGCCATCGCGATCCCCCATTAACGAGCCTGTCTCGCCATTAATGGGAAATCCCGCTCATCACGCGGGCGTGACGTCGGGAGTGTAACGGCCGGCGTGATTCTCGCGCCTGCCCTGCCTGCTGCCACCGCTATATAAACTCTTTCTTCAGACGGTCTAAGTAAGCCATTTTTACTCCACTAAGCCGTTACTCTGCTCGGATTTTCTCTCTAGCTGGACTGGCGGAGGGTCCTCAGTGGTACAACCACCCCATGGACTTCCTTGCAGGTAGCTCGGCGCAAACAACCTCAAACCCATTGAGATCCACATGTGTCACGCCCCGCTTCCCAGAGTACGCAAGATTTGGGCACGTGACATAGCCAACCATGCTACCTGTGGGTAGGAAGTATCCATCCACAGTCACATTACGGTTGTAAAGATATCAAGAACAAGTTAAAAAGCTAATCTAATACATGTCCAAATCCATAATAACAAGAATCAATAAACAATAAGTGCGGAAGCTAATGATCCAATACAATGAATAAACAGTATGTCCCATAATGCGGGCTCACATCTGGAAATGAAATGACAGAAATAAACTAACTCTAAAGAACTCACAGTTCAGCCTGCTGGCTGAAGTACTCCTGCTCGGTCGACGACGAAGGTACGGAATCTGGGCCATGCAAAACCCAGACGTCAGCGCGTCATGATATCAAGTATGTAGCATAAACATGGTAATAAACAATGCGAGCATGAACATGAATAAAGCAGTAATAAGAAGTAACAAGCAGGGTAATGTGCAATGGTGACTAAACTGTCCTATCAGGTTTTCTACTCTACAGTCTTTGAAACCAGTTGATGAATCGTCGATGTAACTCAATAGTATCCCGTGCGTGCCCGGGACCACGGTCATGATCCTCGGGGCTGAATCCGAGACGTGCCGCTAAGCAGTAAAAGGTAGTAGGATAGATGAGTGATGTCAGCATCAACACTCCGGAGCTGGCCAAGCCCGTAAGACTGATCAGAACAATGTATCGAACTGTTGAGTTACACGTCGGTTTCACCTTTGATTTCCCCATACCCCCAAGCTATGTATGTCAGTCAGGTATTCAGTAGTCAAGGACTAATGCCAACACAAGTCAAGTAAAGGTAGGTCTGTCTGGATCGACAGCAGGAATGGTTAGGTTTGTCGGCATTAGGCATGAGATCAGGTAACAGGTCAGGTTACTTTCAACAGGTAGAGTCGATATGTACAGGGTGTTGTGTCCGGTGTATCAGTACATGTGTCAGGTGTATCAAGATCGGTCAATATGTAATGCAATCAGGTATATGATGATAACAGGTATAGTAACAAATAATGAACAGTAGCAGGAAACAGTAACTAACAAATATTATTCTATGTGAACACAGTGATGTTTGTATTTTCATATTAATCCGGTTCACGCACCTTTGAGGTGCAATAGCCACAAGACGAAACAATATCGATAATATACGCAATGGAGTTACATGAATTTGAAGTAAGCATAATAATTGTCTCATGAGTGATTTTAACAAATGAAGTGGGGATGATCTACTTGGTTTGATTAGTTAAGTATGAATTAACAGCAGACCGGTTAATACGAGCAATGATTTCATTGGTTTAAAGTTACGGATAATTGTGACTAGCAATTCTAAGTTTTAACAAGGTATCGATGTTATAATAGTTGTGTGGTTATAATATGATGATTAAATTGTAGCATGTTAAAGCAAGTATTCGGATACTTGCCTCGGCGGTTCCGCAAACCGAGACACGGATGCGATGTCGGCGGAAACCACGATACGGAAGCACGGGCCACGGATCGAGTCCCAACAGAGGTCAACGGGATCACACGGACCAGGGGACTTCGCTGGAGCGTCGGGTTCGTCAGACGGCACGGTCGGATTCCGGCAAAATGTCATCGGTAACTAGTTAGCAACAAGATACGATACACGCAAAATAACGACCAGCGGGGGGTTGTACCAAAAGGAAAGAGAAGGAAACTTACAGGGAGACACCAGGGGGGTGACCACGGCGGGTTCGACGGCACTGGAACGCCGGCGAGGCCGCGACGGTGGCTGCGAAGGCTGGAACAGCCGCTGGGCTTGCTGGAGAGGGGTGCGACGAGTGGAGGAGGGTGTGGTCGGCTCTGGTGGTCGTGGGAGAGAGAGAGGTGGTCGGAGGTGGCGTCGACGAGGTCGCCGGCACGTTTCTCCGGCGAACAGCGGGGTAGGCGATGGGTTAGGGCTCGGGTTTACTGTTCCGGCGAGGGGAGGAAGGAAACGACGACGAGGTCTCGACGAGGAGGGTAAGAGGGAGTCGTGGGAGGCTTCGACGGTCGGAGGCGACGTCGACGGCGAGGTCTGCGAGGGGATGGAGGCGTCGGGGAGATGGGTTGCAGGCGCGGGAAGGAGCGGGAGAACGGGAGGAAAAGGGTAGGTGGGTGCGGTGGAGGTCGTGGTGGTGAGGGCGGCGACGGCGAGGTCTCGAGGAAGTCGGCGATGGGATCGCGAGGGCTAGGGTTAGGGTTTGAGGGGGTTTCTCGCGACGAAGATGGGTCGGGGGCGGCTGCTGCATGGGAAATATTAATAGAGGAAGAGAGAGAGAGAGGTTAGAGAGAGAGAGAGAGATTGGAGAGAGAAAGGAAAGATTGAGAAAAATATTGTGGGGAGAGAGAGAGAGAGATAGGGAATGGGAGTGGGGCCCACGCGGGTGTAATCCCACGCTGGGATTGGCCACGAGAGAGATTTAAAAGAGATTTGGAATTAAATTGGAAAGAGTTGGAGATAAAAAGCAGGTAAGGAATATATTTATATTCGTATATTTAGTTTAAGGTATTAATTTTAAATGGGCCATTTTGGCGCAAAATGAAACATTTCCAAATCGCGCCCGGGTTGCGCCCAAATGTTCCAAATTCAAATTATAGGATTTTAAGCGGGTTCCAAATTTTGAAAAGAGGTGTTTAGTGATTAAAATGCATGCCCCCAAGTCGGACACTTGCACGCGCGCGTAGTCGCCCAAACTTGCCCGTTTAGCCAAACGGAACGGAATCTCGACACGCGGACGCTACCACGCGACTAGTGGCGACGAGTAGGCTAACATGGACATCTTAAATTTCATTTTCGGAGTTAAAATTTGTTATGTGCCAAAATGGCTTAACCGGGTAAAATTTAGCAATGAACACCAGAAAATCAGGAAAATTGGAAATGAGCAAATCACAACCCTCAACTAGTAATATACATAGTATTATTGGGCTCGGGTGTTACATCATACCCAACTACAAAGAATTTCGTCCTCGAAATTCCAAGAATACAAGATAACTAACTACTGGAAAAGATGACGGAATTTCTGTCGGATCTCGTCTTCTCGCTCCCAAGTAGATTCTCCATGCAATCGGTTACCCCAAGAACCTAGCACAAGAGGGATAACCTTGTTCTTAAGAACCTTTCTCTTCGATCCTTGATCTCGACTGGTCGCTCCTCAAAAGTCAGGTCCTCCCGAACGGTCAACTCCGAATGATCCAAGACATGAGTCTCATCACGAACATACCTCCGTAGTTGAGACACATGAAACACATCGTGAACTCCTGCTAATGACGGTGGTAACACCAACCGGTACGATACCTCTCCATCACGCTCCAATATCTCGAAGGGTCTAACGAATCGGGGACTAAGCTTTCCCCGACTTCCAAAGCGAATCACCCCTCTAGTCGGTGATAACTTCAGGAATACCAAATTGCCCACGGCGAACTCTAGAGGTCTTCTTGACGTGTCGGCCCAACTCTTCTGTCTGTCTTGAGCTGCCTTCATATGCTTCCTGATTGTATTCACCTTCTCGACTGTCTGTACCACCAAATCTGGTCCTAGTAACCTTCGTTCACCAACATCATCCCAACAAACCGGCGAACGGCACTTACGACCATACAACGCTTCAAACGGAGCCATCTGAATTGTCGCTTGGAAGCTATTGTTGTACGAAAACTCCACCAGGTGTAGATGATCTTCCCAAGAACCTTTGAAGTCCAACATGCAAGCCTTCAACATATCTTCAAGGGTCTGGATCGTTCTCTCTGATTGTCCATCAGTCTGGGGATGATAAGCTGTGCTAAATTTCAATCGAGTCCCCAAACTTTCTTGTAAACTCCTCCAAAAGTGTGACAAGAACCGAGTGTCCCGATCGGACACGATGCTTACCGGCACTCCATGCAATCTGACAATCTCCTGCATGTACCGCTCTGCCAAAGTCTCCGTCGATTGACCAACCCGAAAAGGAATAAAGTGAGCTACCTTGGTCAACCGATCGACAATCACCCATACAGCATTGTTGCCCTTTGGACTCCGCGGTAAAGCCGTCACGAAATCCATGGTTATATGTTCCCACTTCCATTGAGGAATCGGAAGTGGTTGCAACAAACCAGCAACCCTTTGGTGTTCAGCCTTGACTTGCTGACACACCAAGCACTTAGCTACGAAGCGAGCAATTTCCCGTTTCATACCTCCCCACCAGAAATGCTGTCGAAAATCTCGGTACATCTTCGTCCCTCTTGGACGTACAGAGTAAGCTGAACTGTGTGCCTCCTTCATAAGCTCTTCACGCACATCTCCTTTTGGCGCACACACACGGCTACCATATCTCAACGAACCATCTTCAGGGATCAGTAAATCGGTTCGCAGTCCGGCTTCAATCTGCTCTCGAAACTTTGGTAGTCTAGGATCCTGCGATTGTGTCGCTTTAATCTTCTCAACTAAGGACGATTGTACTTGCAACTGCATAAACTGTCCTGTAGCCCGCGGTAGCACAACCTCCAAGTCAAATCTCCGAAAATCCTCGATGATCTCCCTCTGTGCAGTCAATAACTGAAATGCTGGTAACCGACTTAGTGCATCTGGCACGACATTAACTTTTCCCGGATGATACTTAAGATCAAGGTCGTAGTCGGCCATCAGCTCCAACTATCTGCGTTGCCTCATGTTCAACTCCTTCTGAGTGAACACATACTTTAAACTCTTGTGATCCGTAAAGACTTCAACTCTCTCGCCCAAAAGGTAGTGTCTCCAAATCTTCAGGGCGAAGATCACGGCTGCAAGCTCTAAGTCATGAGTCGGATAGTTCTGCTCATGAGTCTTCAGCTGTCTCGATGCGTAAGCGACGACTTTCCCATTCTGCATCAAAACACATCTCAATCCTTTTTCCAGATGCGTCGCTGTGAAACACCAGTCCTCCTGAATCATCCGGTACGGTTAGGATAGGGGCGGTTATCAACTTCTGCTTCAACGTCTCGAAGGCCAATGCACATCCATCTGTCCAAACAAACGGTACCTCCTTACGCGTAAGCTTGGTTAACGGCTCAGCTAAACGAGCGAAGTTCTCCACAAATCTTCTGTAGTAACCGGCGAGTCCAAGAAAACTTCTTATCTCTGCAACATTCTTTGGAACAGGCCAATCTCGAACTGCTGCAATCTTCTCGGGATCAACGGCGATTCCATCGCCCGACACGACATGCCCCAGAAACTTCACTTCTTCCAACCAGAATTCGCACTTACTCATCTTCGCGAATAATTTCTCCTGTCTCAGCGTTTGCAGTGCGATCCTTAAGTGCTCAGCATGCTCCTCCGGACTCTTTGAGTACACCAGAATATCGTCGATGAATACCACAATAAACTGGTCCAAGAACGGTGAACAGATCCTGTTCATCAAGTCCATAAATATTGCCGGCGCATTAGTCACTCCGAAGGTCATCACTAAATACTCGAAATGCCCATACCGAGTCCGAAACGCCGTCTTGCAAATGTCTTCTGCTTTCACTCGGACCTGATGATATCCTGATCGCAAGTCCAGTTTCGAGAATACCCTCGCGCCACTAAGCTGCTCAAAAAGTTCTCCAATGCGAGGGATCGGGTACTTGTTCTTAATAGTCACCCGGTTCAATTCTCGATAATCAATGCACATCCTTCTCGTGCCATCCTTCTTCTTTACTAAAAGAACTGGAGCTTTCCAAGGTGAGTTGCTGCTTCGAATCATCCCTTCTCGAGTAATTCACTCACTTGTTTCTTAACTCCCTCCAATTCTACTGGTGCCATTGGATAGTCAGCTTTTGATACTGGCGTTGCACCAGGAGTAAGGTCAAACGCAAACTCCACACCTCGCTTCGGTGGTAAGCCCGAAATGTCTTCAAACACGTCCATAATGTCGCGGACAACTGCCGGCTCTTCATCACTCTCCACTACCATAGCCGCAAGAACACTGTTCGTCGGCCTAGCCCTAAACTCGACTGGCCCGACAGAATTTCTTTCTCCAATGAAAGTAAACTTAGGATGCCCGGGAATCTGGAAATTACCTTCCTTGCCCTACAGCCAATGTGGGCGTGGAAAGTGTCAAGAAAATCCATCCCCAAGACAACCTCATAACTGCCCGTATCTATCCCCAAGAAGTCTGCAAAAGCTCCCGTCCGCAAACAACAACTGTACAATCTCTACCTTCCTTACTAGCTATGATTTTTCCATTTCCAGTGTGTATGTCCCAGAAACTAGACAGGGTCGTGCAGGTGATCGAGTGTGTAGTTATAAATTTGGATGACATAAACAATGGGATGCTCCGAAATTAAGTAATGCCAAAGCGGGAAAACCATGAACGAGTAAATTACCTGAAACCACTTCTCCCGATGCCATAGCTTCTTCAGCTGTCAACGTGAACGCTCGAGCCTGCTGTGGTCCTTGAGCAGGCGGTTCCTGTCCTTGGAACGGTCCCTGCGAAGGCTTCTGTGTATCATCCTTTGTGCGAGGCTTCGACGGACAAGCATCAACGGTGTGATCTGCCGCTCCACATCTAAAACAGAGTCCCAGCCTCAAACGACACTCCCTTCGCACATGTCCGGGTTTATGGCAGTGGTTACAGATCACGCTCCCCTTCCGATCACCCATACTCCTTTTCTTCATCGGTGCTACGCTGCGCCTGTTCACTGGAATACTTCTACGTACCGACGTTTGGTTCAGTGCAAAAGCCGGTTCCAGCTCGATCTGTTCCTTTAGACTCTCCAGCAATCCCCTTATCACTCTACGCCTGGCGGCTAAGACCGCACTTCTTCGGTCCATCTTCAAATTCGTACCTGCCATGAATCCTGGAAATCAAAGTACCCAACATTAGCATGATGATAGATTCTGAGTATAGATCAAGGCTAGAACTCCAAGATACTTAAATAGAGTACTGCATTGTAGCTATGCCGCGGTATCATAGCCGCAATTACTTAACTCCACCCAAGTCGCCTAAGTCCTAGAGATAACAAGAAGTTAGGTTTTCAAGTTTGACAATGCAAAGTAAGTTTGCATGTCGACATGATCTGGAAGAATGATTCAAGGACGGTAAAACGGTCAAGGTGGCAGGACATGTTTCCTAATCACGGGTATTCTGATTCGTGTATCGGGTGCAATACCCAACTACAAGAATCAACCCAATTAACATATGGCTCTGATACCATAAAACCATGTCACGCCCCGCTTCCCAGAGTACGCAAGATTTGGGCACGTGACATAGCCAACCATGCTACCTGTGGGTAGGAAGTATCCATCCACAGTCACATTACGGTTGTAAAGATATCAAGAACAAGTTAAAAAGCTAATCTAATACATGTCCAAATCCATAATAACAAGAATCAATAAACAATAAGTGCGGAAGCTAATGATCCAATACAATGAATAAACAATATGTCCCATAATGCGGGCTCACATCTGGAAATGAAATGACAGAAATAAACTAACTCTAAAGAACTCACAGTTCAGCCTGCTGGCTGAAGTACTCCTGCTCGGTCGACGACGAAGGTACGGAATCTGGGCCATGCAAAACCCAGACGTCAGCGCGTCATGATATCAAGTATGTAGCATAAACATGGTAATAAACAATGCGAGCATGAACATGAATAAAGCAGTAATAAGAAGTAACAAGCAGGGTAATGTGCAATGGTGACTAAACTGTCCTATCAGGTTTTCTACTCTACAGTCTTTGAAACCAATTGATGAATCGTCGATGTAACTCAATAGTATCCCGTGCGTGCCCGGGACCACGGTCATGATCCTCGGGGCTGAATCCGAGACGTGCCGCTAAGCAGTAAAAGGTAGTAGGATAGATGAGTGATGTCAGCATCAACACTCCGGAGCTGGCCAAGCCCGTAAGACTGATCAGAACAATGTATCGAACTGTTGAGTTACACGTCGGTTTCACCTTTGATTTCCCCATACCCCCAAGCTATGTATGTCAGTCAGGTATTCAGTAGTCAAGGACTAATGCCAACACAAGTCAAGTAAAGGTAGGTCTGTCTGGATCGACAGCAGGAATGGTTAGGTTTGTCGGCATTAGGCATGAGATCAGGTAACAGGTCAGGTTACTTTCAACAGGTAGAGTCGATATGTACAGGGTGTTGTGTCCGGTGTATCAGTACATGTGTCAGGTGTATCAAGATCGGTCAATATGTAATGCAATCAGGTATATGATGATAACAGGTATAGTAACAAATAATGAACAGTAGCAGGAAACAGTAACTAACAAATATTATTCTATGTGAACACAGTGATGTTTGTATTTTCATATTAATCCGGTTCACGCACCTTTGAGGTGCAATAGCCACAAGACGAAACAATATCGATAATATACGCAATGGAGTTACATGAATTTGAAGTAAGCATAATAATTGTCTCATGAGTGATTTTAACAAATGAAGTGGGGATGATCTACTTGGTTTGATTAGTTAAGTATGAATTAACAGCAGACCGGTTAATACGAGCAATGATTTCATTGGTTTAAAGTTACGGATAATTGTGACTAGCAATTCTAAGTTTTAACAAGGTATCGATGTTATAATAGTTGTGTGGTTATAATATGATGATTAAATTGTAGCATGTTAAAGCAAGTATTCGGATACTTGCCTCGGCGGTTCCGCAAACCGAGACACGGATGCGATGTCGGCGGAAACCACGATACGGAAGCACGGGCCACGGATCGAGTCCCAACAGAGGTCAACGGGATCACACGGACCAGGGGACTTCGCTGGAGCGTCGGGTTCGTCAGACGGCACGGTCGGATTCCGGCAAAATGTCATCGGTAACTAGTTAGCAACAAGATACGATACACGCAAAATAACGACCAGCGGGGGGTTGTACCAAAAGGAAAGAGAAGGAAACTTACAGGGAGACACCAGGGGGGTGACCACGGCGGGTTCGACGGCACTGGAACGCCGGCGAGGCCGCGACGGTGGCTGCGAAGGCTGGAACAGCCGCTGGGCTTGCTGGAGAGGGGTGCGACGAGTGGAGGAGGGTGTGGTCGGCTCTGGTGGTCGTGGGAGAGAGAGAGGTGGTCGGAGGTGGTGTCGACGAGGTCGCCGGCACGTTTCTCCGGCGAACAGCGGGGTAGGCGATGGGTTAGGGCTCGGGTTTACTGTTCCGGCGAGGGGAGGAAGGAAACGACGACGAGGTCTCGACGAGGAGGGTAAGAGGGAGTCGTGGGAGGCTTCGACGGTCGGAGGCGACGTCGACGGCGAGGTCTGCGAGGGGATGGAGGCGTCGGGGAGATAGGTTGCAGGCGCGGGAAGGAGCGGGAGAACGGGAGGAAAAGGGTAGGTGGGTGCGGTGGAGGTCGTGGTGGTGAGGGCGGCGACGGCGAGGTCTCGAGGAAGTCGGCGATGGGATCGCGAGGGCTAGGGTTAGGGTTTGAGAGGGTTTCTCGCGACGAAGATGGGTCGGGGGCGGCTGCTGCATGGGAAATATTAATAGAGGAAGAGAGAGAGAGAGGTTAGAGAGAGAGAGATAGGGAATGGGAGTGGGGCCCACGCGGGTGTAATCCCACGCTGGGATTGGCCACGAGAGAGATTTAAAAGAGATTTGGAATTAAATTGGAAAGAGTTGGAGATAAAAAGCAGGTAAGGAATATATTTATATTCGTATATTTAGTTTAAGGTATTAATTTTAAATGGGCCATTTTGGCGCAAAATGAAACATTTCCAAATCGCGCCCGGGTTGCGCCCAAATGTTCCAAATTCAAATTATAGGATTTTAAGCGGGTTCCAAATTTTGAAAAGAGGTGTTTAGTGATTAAAATGCATGCCCCCAAGTCGGACCCTTGCACGCGCGCGTAGTCGCCCAAACTTGCCCGTTTAGCCAAACGGAACGGAATCTCGACACGCGGACACTACCACGCGACCTGTGGCGACGAGTAGGCTAACATGGACATCTTAAATTTCATTTTCGGAGTTAAAATTTGTTATGTGCCAAAATGACTTAACCGGGTAAAATTTAGCAATGAACACCAGAAAATCAGGAAAATTGGAAATGAGCAAACCACAACCCTCAACTAGTAATATACATAGTATTATTGGGCTCGGGTGTTACAACATGCTTCAGGAGCCAGCCTCCAGATCAAATCTCAGCCGTCCATCGCCACCATCAGCAGGCCAACGGAAGGTAACACTTGACGTGGATCCGCCCCGCGTCAGACACTTTCTCGAGACAGGGTCCCAAGGAATGCCCCTAGTGCAACTCATTTATTCCACCTCCGTTGCTTTTAAGTCATGCCATCCGCCACGTGTCATAATCCGGGGAAATACCACTTGTGAGCATGATCAGAAACACACAAGATAATGTAACAGTAACCATTTATATTGTTAGAAGAATAGCAAAAAAAAAAATAACTTTAAATTGGTTTAAATGGTTAATAGGTTATGAAATATCTAGATTAGGGTTATGTGGTTGTTTAAATGGTTACTGGGTGACTTAGACTAAATTTAATAGTTAACAACTAATAGTTTAAGATTTTAATAAAAGGCTCGAGATCAGTTTGGATCAGTTTTGAGGAAGAGGGTTGGCGAGAAATTAACTTTGGAGAAAGGATGAATATATATTTGGGGAAAATGAGAGGAGAGAGAGTGGGGAAAATTTTGGGGTTTTGACTGCTCAACTGACCAAACTCTACGCGATAATTGGGTGCAGTTTGGTCTACTGACAAGTACATTATCTTGCATATTGGGACGAAACTCAACCTGAGTTTCGCGTCGGATTTGAACCCCACGTTTAATTAGGGGCCATTTCGTTGCAGTGTCAATTGAAAAACAGGCCCTACCTGATTTCATACACAAAGTATGAAATTATTGTTCCCTATTCTTTAATTTGAATTAGTGAAATGTTGATGTACTCTGATAAATAATATTGCTTTCAGCTTTTGCCATAACACCTTGCCCTGTATCATATCATGCTTTGATAAATAAAACACATATATTGCTACAATTCGCTGCGTGATTTTTACATTTGCTGAACTTCCTTGAAATGGAGTCTGAATTGTATATAGACATATCATAAAGATGCACTATATTTCTAAATTCACAAATACCGAATTTTATATTTGGCTAGCTTCAAATTCTTGAATAAAATTAGACATATTTTTCCCTTTTATTCCATTCATATTGCTTGCAACGTAGCCACAACTTCTTTTTCATTGTTGGAAAGCTAGGATCGAACTCCGCAGCCTCTTGCAAATCAAAGGTAAACACTGCCACTACTACAAAAAGGGGTTAAAGTAACGAGGACTTGGTCACGGTCTAACCCGTAACCTAAATTTACTCACGGTTTTATTTTCTTTCGCCACGGTTATAACCGTGACACAATCCTATAGGTGGCCGAGCTCACCCCGCACTCATGATAAATCCCAAATCTTCCCCCCTATTTCCCCCCGATCCTTAATTTTTCCCTTCCAAAAAAAATCTCTCGTCTCTCTCCTCCTCGATCGCTCGCCGCCGCCGTCTTGCCCGTCGCCGGGGCCGCCTACCCTCGCCGCCATGGCCATCCCTTTCGAAGCCCTCGCCTCCTCCCCTCCGTCATCAAGCCCGGCATTTGGATTGAAACCATAAACCGCGATCAAAGTCTCGGTCGTCGTCGCCGCTGGAGCTTACTGGAGTGTGGTCATCGTCGTCGCTGAAGGTCGTAACCTCTGTCGTCAAGCCCCCGTCGAAGACCTCGCCGTCGATTGTAAAGAGATGAGTATGAATTTATTTTTTCGGTTTAATTATACTTTTCCAAAAATTAAATTAAAATTTCTGTTGTTGTTGAATTGTTACTGCGGTTTTTGTTTTTAATGTTCTTCCTTAGTGTTGGTTTTGATGTTGTTGGTGTTAGTGTTGGAGTTAGTGGTTGTGGTGTTGGTGCTGCTGATGGTGGTGATGTAGGTGTTGTTGTAGGGAGGGTCGGGAGGGTTAGAGTTTGGGTTGAAGGTTAGAGCTGAGAGGGGTTGGAGGGTTAGGGTTACAGTTAGGGAGGGTTAGGATTTAGGGTTAGGATTAGACATAGGATTAGGGGTTAGGGTATTTTAGAGTAAAATTGCAACAATAGTAGTTAAGAGTATTTTAGTGAAATTGCAATAATAGTTAGGAGTATTTTAATGTAAAAAAGGTAAAATTGAGCAAAATAGGTTTTTTAGTAAAATTTTAAGATAGCTTAGTGGAAAATCATCAATAGCTAAGGGTGTTTTAGTAAAATTTATAATAATTTAGTTAATTTAAGAAGATGAATTGCTTAGGGGGTTAGGATTAATTAATGTTACGGTTATGATTAAGGTTAATGGTTAGGGTTCGGGTTAATGGTTGGGGTTCGGGTTAATTAGCGTTAGGATTATAACTGTTACCAAATATATATTCTGTGTGTGTGTGTGTACATACACACACACAGGCATACACACACACACATACACATACACACAGACAGACACGCACACGCACACGCGCGCGCACGCATACAAGCATACATGCACGCACACACATGCACATATATACACACACAAAGACACACACACATATACAAATATACACAAACCTTGATTCATCATCATTCTTCTCTACATTGAACTCTTTTCAAATCCCACCAACCCTAAATCCAAAATCTTAAACTCGATTAAGAAAACCCTTAAGTTTAAAGAAATTTACCCTAAAATAAAAACTTCAAAATCTTGAAATTGAAACGTAAATGTAAAACCAATTCAAATTAAATCTTGAAGTAATTGTATGTCATTCAATGATAATATGAAAATTTCACATTCTCATCGATAATTAATCATACGTGCAAATGAAAACGTGACTTAGTTCCCTTGTATCGGTTAACATACGTTCGGTGTTCGTCGTGACATAAAACTACACGAAATTTGTTAAACACCGGACGTTATCGTTCGGTTCTAACAACCGTCGCGTAATCTATATGATGAGAATTAATATTCAATGGTATGATAACTGATAGATTTATCCCGTGTGGACAAATTAGGAATGTATAAAGCAGACATCTGCATTTATTTGTGTTTTTCATTCGTTTCAGGATATTTCATCGGTACCTTTCCGCTGGTTCTCCGTATAAAATGATAGATTAGATGTTCGTTTTAATGGTGTTTCACAGCATTGAAATGATTATTTGTTCTATTACAGTGTACTCGGAGAACGGCGTGGAAGTGCTGCCGAAATTTTCTCGAAACGGATAAAAGCACAAGTAAATGGGTGTACACTTTATACATTCTTAATGGGATAGGTGCCTTACCCCTACAGTCGTTACTCTCGACATCCAATAAAGAGCATTTAATATTATCATCATCTTTCTTGGAAGAAGAATCCAACTCTCGAGCTTTGAGATTGGAAGGAGAAAGTTCTCAATAAGAGTTTGAGAAAAGACCAATCCAATAACAATTGAAACCAAAATTAACGAAGTTTTCAATTAAACCTAACACTAACGCTTCTTATTATCTGTCTATCTCGTATTTGTCACAAAATCTTAATTCCATGACTCTTATCTATAGAAACCTTATTATGTTCCATTTTCTTCCAATATGGCATTTCCGTACCTCTACGACAATAGTTGGATGTGCGTCGACGTTTCTTCGAGAACCATTGATTTTTTTCCTTAACAGTATTTACTTTTTCACCGATTTTGCCTACGCATGTCTTGGGATTGTTCACTGCCGAAAACAAAAACGAACCGGGATGTATCGTCTTGCCTGAATTTAGGGGTAGATGCTATTTGGATTTATCCGTCCACTTCTCCGAAGATGCCAAATTAATTTATGGCACCATATAACGGAGGTTTAGACAGATACGGCCGTTATAGCAGACTTCATCAGATTTCCTCTCGTTTGCGAGGGGTTTTTGATTGTAGGACGCTCTTCCTTGCAAGTGCAAGCCCCTGCAGTTAATTACGTTATAGCATTGAGATAACCACTTTCTCCTACTCCGGAAGATCACTTCGTGTCGTGTGTGTTTTTGTTTGTTTAGGTTGCCCGTGGATTGTATACGGAGACTAATTTATGTTGTCGCTCGTAGGGCGTGGATTAGTCCAAATCCGTATATCTTAAATTTAGGTTTGTTTTATTTAAGGATCGTTAATCTGGTTTGAGATTAAGATCGAATTAAATGTATGTGAGCAGTTGGGGCTCGCTTAGTCTTTGGTTAAGGATACGTTAGTCCAATGTGAGACTAAGATCCACTTAACGGGGTTTCAGGATCATGTTTGTTTCAGATCCAACAAGAGAGCATTTGGGCTCTGTTGTCTTAGTTTAGGGACATTTCAGTCTATTATCGCCTTTTAGGGGGCGAAATTCTAGTTTAAGGACATCTCGATCTGTTGATCACCAATTTGGAGGTGAGATTTTAGTTTAAGAACGTCTCGGTTGGTTGATCGCCATTTTGGAGGTGAGATTTTAGTTTAAGGATGTCTCGGTCCGTTGATCAGCATTTTGGAGGTGAGATTTTAGTTTAAGCACGTCTCGGTCCGTTGTCCATCTTGCGCGCACGTGTATTTGTTATGTGATGGGATGAACAACGATGATTTGGGATGCACCTAATTTGGGGTGCGGTCAGATTTGAGGTGTGCACATCAGTTTGGAAGTGCACCCAAAAGCTGTCGGTTGTTGGGACCCGCCACCTCTCTGAAGATGTTGAGGAATTACAATGACGTGGATCAGAGGTGTGGAAAGATTTACCCTTAAACCAATTCCCGTATTTGAAGGAAAAAGAGTTTGTGGTAAACCCGGAAATCATTAGTCATATTTTGAGACTAAGATTTCCTCGGGAGGATGTGGGATGAGTGCCGTTTTGGATATCATCAGTTGGAAGATCAATAGTCGTATTTGGGACTAAGGTCGGCTTGGAAACTCATGAGCACATGGGCTTGGATGGTCTGAATCAAGGAGGTACTATCCTCGAGAGGACCTAACCAATTTGGGCTTGGTCCATTCAGTTTTTGTTGAAAAGTGCCAAGCACTTTTTTGGGCTCTATATAATCAGTCCCCATTTTGTACAAAGAGTGCTGAGCACTTATGTAAGTTTTGACGCTCACATATAATCATGTGGGCTTTTAGTCATGGGGATTGCCCAATAAGTGTTAAACACTTTACCCCTTTTGTCTTTGTATGGAGTATTATGCACTCTTTATGGCGCCCACGTGAGAAACATGTGAGGCGCTGGACGTGAGGTGCTGGGCATTGCCCAATGAGTGCTAAAAACGTTTTTCTTACGTGGCGCCCACGTGAGGATCACGTGGGGTGCTGGGCGCTGAGCGCCGCTCATTGAGTGCTAAGCACTCCTTTTTTCTGTGGCGCCCACATGAGGGGCACGTGGGGCGCTGGACGATGAGCGCCGCTCATTGAGTGCTAAGCACTCCTCTTTTTTGTGGCGCCCACGTGAGGGGCATGAGAAGCGTTGGGCGCTGACCGCTGCTCATTGAGTGCTAAGCACTCTCCCTTTTTTGTGGTGCCCACGTGAGGGGCACGTAAGGCGCTGGACGCTAGATTTTTCCTTATATGCTTTGTTTTGAGGAATTCGATTTTCTAATTCTTTTCTGAATCTTTGATCCTCAAGAACAAGTTATTCCTGATGAGAATTAAATTCTCAACTTGTGGGAGACTTGTCTTGTGGATCTCAGATCCGGAGAAAGAACTAAGTTCTTTTAAAAAAGTTAAACTCTTCAATAGGTAAATGAGATGTTTTAATCACTCTTCTTTTTATTTACCTAGGTTTTTTCTGAGAAGAGAGATCTTCTTCTTTCTTCCTTTTTGAAGCTTTCTGTTTTGTTTTTTAGAAGCTTATGGGGGGTTCCTCCTCCTTAGACTTGAAGTCTTGGGTCCTTTATATAGTAGAGGCAAGTTTGTTGATTAGTTGAAGAAATCTCTCATTAAGAGATCCTAATTGATTTGGGAATTTTTATCCACCATTGGATCTTTGATCCAAGGGCATCTGTTTTACAGAATAAGATTGGGGAAATGTTTTCCCTTGCACAGAATTTATTCTGTAAAACGGTGATTTTTTTAATCACCGTTGGATTTTTAATCTAGCGGCTATCTGTTTTACAGAGAGCAATCCTTCTTGTTTAGAAAGATTGAGGGAATATATCCCGAAAATATAATTTTATTCTATAATTTAATTTGGGGAATGTTTTCTCCTGACAGAATTTAATTCTGTATTTCTGATGATTTATCATCTCCGTTGGATCCTTAATCCAACGACTCTGTTTAACAGAGAGTAGAATTTAATGAGCGTGACGAAGGTCAACAAATCATAAGTCACATGTCAAGTTCCACCTGTCATTGTCCAGGTTAATTTGAACCCACCCGTACAAGCCCTTGACGAAGGTCAACAAGGCTATACGACTGTCCCAAACCAACACATCTATCTATGCAGCAGAAAGACAACAAGCAGCTACCATACACTATTCCTTGACGAAGGCCAACAAACATAGCATGAATACTACGTGCTACCCGTCTGAAACGACGGAGGGCTACGAATGGTTTCTGGCGAAAACCTTTAACGTAATGAACTTGATATCGTTGAAGGAACGAATAGCTTTTTAGAAAATATAGTGACGAAAACCTTTACTAAAGAGGTCACTCCCGGTGAAGGGATCTCGGCTCTTTCCCCGTAGAATGGGGTGCAGGATATTCCAAATGAATACCACGGTGCAAAGCAAAAGTAATCGGCTATAGTGAAGTTAATGCCCTGACGCAAACTTCTGTCCAAGGGGTCACTCCCGGTGAAGGGATCTCGGCCCTTGCCTCGTCGACTGAGGAGCAGGATATTCCAAATGAATACCACGATGCAAAACAAGAGTGAACGTCCTTGCAATAACAGCTTTTTGAAAAAGTGTTCCAACAACATCAGATTAGGTTTGTTTAACTTGCATTGATCCGAATCAACGCAGTCCCATCAATTGATCACACCACAAAGAACGAAAATATACTGACGTACGCATATGCCATCCGCATTCGCCACTGGGTCCCGTCATCACCCGTTAAGTTAGCTAACTAACGGCAGAGCGGGGACTGGACTAGCGCGGATGAAAAACATATACAACATCTACTAATATATATACCAATATATAGTATTTCGCTCAAGGCGTGAATAAAATGCAACATCACAGAAATGTACAGCATCACAGAACAATACAGATATCTGGGATCCCCGGGTTTCACAGAGCCACTACTGAAACCCGACGTTCCCCTGGTCGTGTGGATAGCCTGTGCAATGAAAACCTATACCCCCTACGAGTGCGGCGAATAGCCAGCCAATCCTGGAGTGAAGCCCCCTCCGTCCCAATGCCATGAGATGCGGGCTTGTTGCCTTCTAGAACCCGGCTATCCGTGCACCCCTCCGCGGGGTAATCCTAGTACAGAAAGTAAAATATACATACAACGGGTACATCGACCGCAACCTGGTCGTGCCCCAAAAGAATAATACAAACAGGCAGTGACGGCAGTCCACATGTCGGACGCTCGCCCCGCAATAACAAATGTACATAATACAACAAAACTGTACTAGCATTGCATCCAGGCTATCCCCCACGACCGATCCGCAACAACACAGCAAAAACATAGAACATCAACGTGAAAGTCACGTTCGCAAATCCGTCTAACCGGGCTATAGCAGTTAGACCGGATTTACCGATCGAGTGACATTCACGGTCGCAGATATAATGTAAATACTGTGAAAAATGTGTTTAAAATATCCGATCGATCAAATAATTAACAAGTGGGCCCCCAAGCAATACTGTAGCACTCACAGAAATAATTGGCCCAATTTTAATATTCCAAAACCCCTTCAAATAGCCCAGAAGCCCACTGGAAAATTTGTACACAGTGAGGACACCAATGTGCGGCGGAACCGCGGCCCAAGTGGGGGTTTGGCCGCGGTTCCGCGCTACAGTGGTCGACTGACTGTGTCGAACTTTTCCAGTATGCTTAGAATTTCATGTATATCAGTTTTCTACAACCTGAAAAATTTTTGGAGACCGGAAAAATTCGACAGAAAACTGATGTGAACAAAAATGCAAGTTTTGGAATTTTGGTCGATCGGAAATGTAAAACACATCAAACGAAGCTAGACGAAGTTAATGGCGAGGCTCTGATACCACTGTAAGTGCACGGCGGCGCCCCGGCCGTCAATCCGACGGCCAAATGCGGAAACGGTGATAAACTTTAATTTTGCGAACTTAGCAAACCGGCACCACCGCGCACTAAACACCCGGATCGTAACCATTAACTAGTCTAGCTAACAAGAAGAAAGGGAAGAGATATACCGAATGATCCGAGTCCTTCGGTCTTCGTCTCCACTCCGATCTCCCGCGGATGCTTCGTCCGTCATCTCCTCGTTGTCGCCTCTTCGCCGGAAGGGCACCACATCGCCTGCATCTTTTACGGGCTCCCACCTCAATACCGAGGCAACTCGGGCGCGAAGCTGGCGAGTCGACGCGTCCAAGATTTGCTGTAGAAAGTGTAGTGTAGAGCTTATGTCTCATTTGGGGTTTGTTGCCTTTGTAGATGATGGAGGAATCAAGATAAGAAAAATGGTGCTTGCATTTTTCTAGCATGAAAAGAGATGAACAAATTTTCCCTCTTGAAAATGATCCTCTCTTCTTCTTCTCTCAAGTATGAAAAACTTCTCTTCTTAGAAAATGGTGGAGGAAAGAATATGAAGCATGAAGGGAGGTGATGGTAGGAGCACAAGTGGTGACCACATCCAAAACATCATCATAACAAATTCACATCAACCTCTAATCACCTCAAATCACCAAAAAGCAAGTGATGATGATAGAAAAGAATGGTATCAAAAGATGCTTTCATAATTAATACATTTGCAAGAAACCCCTCCACAATGTGTTATTTGCAAACTTGCAAATAACACCCTCCATCGGAAAAGTCCGGCCGGGAAAGAACAAAGGAAAACCGGCCGGAACGGAATGCAAACTGGCAACTCCAGAAAACTGGTCCCGTAATAAATTACAGGAAAACCCCGATACTGTGCATACACACCCGCATCTGTATTCCGTCCGAAATACAAATGCAAAGAGACAAAATCTACACTGTACTATACTAGGATCCGGCTTAAACCAAAGCCGGCTAGTAATATCCGTTTGATCCTGATCCGTGCAATACCGCACGTATCTGATCGAACCCTGCCATATCACCATACGGCCACTAGTACAAACTGTCCGATCCTGATCCGTGCAATACCGCACGTATCTGATCGGATCCTGCCATATCTCCATACGGCCTCTACAGCGTTTCGCCCGAAAGCTTGAGTAACTGAAAGTATGGTGGACTCTAAAGACTCGTCAATACTATGGCTGTGGATTTAACCACTAGCACGTCAGAGGTATAAGCCAATACGTAACGGGCCACCAGCTATTGACTAAAAGGGACGTCGATGAGCGAACTCATCCTGACACCCTACTGAGCCTGTCAGTGACAATATCCGTACAGTCCGGTCCGTTCGTCTATGAGCATCGCATGTCGGGCCTAGGGGGTGGGTAAAAGTCAGACCCCCAAAAGCGGTACAAGTCGTGTCGGAGTGTAGCCCAGAACACCCTGAGATACTACTGGAATACCTACCAGTAAATCTCCTGCCTTGGCCAAGGACTTCGTGTAATGGCTCTCCTAGACACAGCGTGACCTCACCCCCAATACCGGGAGAGACGAACCCCTGAAGATCCGCTCACTGCCTCCATGTGGCTCGGGACTGTACCCAACTAAAACTTGTTTGCACGACTCCTTTGAGCCGTGGTAGGGTAGTAATCAAAGCACAGTGGGAACTCACACGAGACAAATGACGATCTCAGGTCGATGAACTAACCTGTACACATGTCACCAGGGAACTGCTATCTGACGTCAGGTATAAGACCAACTAGCAGGTTCCCAGCGAGTCCTGTCCGGTGTACTCATAACCCAATGAGCACCTGTATACATCTTAGGTGAACCAACTGACACCAGTGGCTTGTGAGACCGGCCACCGCCCCTCGTCGGGGTCTCGACTGTATACACTAGTCTACTTTGGAGAATCGATGCCCTGTCTCGAAACTCCCACGACTAGGGACTATTAAAGGATGTGCTTATAGACTCCAGCTCTCACTTATATGATCGCCCTCATACTGCTGGCAGTCAAGCAAGAATCCTAGGGGCTCTATCAACGTGCAATAGCGACTTGTCAGGTCACCTAAAGCAGTACACGATGATAAAGGTAAACCAGATAGCGTACTATCATTTCGAGTAAGATTGTCCTCCCGGGATAGGTCCTCCCTCAATCATTGCAATCACGTGCCTGTGACCCAATAATTGACTCTGAGGGCACTATCTCCAACAATCTCCCACTTGCACTCAAGGCTAATTATTGCGATGTCGCATACTCACAGCCCGTGTGATACCGAACACCCAACTCCTCTACTAGTCAGTCTCACAAAGCTCGTTTGCGAGACTATTGCGTTCGAGGAATAGCCTCAGCGAGTGTATCCGCCTAGATGTTTCTTTCTATGTCTCTCTATATCTCAAGTTCGCGGAGAAAGCCATCTCCCGAAATGAGCAATACCTGTCTTAGAGTGTCTGGATGTCTGATGGGACCGAGCTCATAAATGAACTCCAAATCCAAACTTCTTAGACTGTATCGTCAACTGAACTTAATCAGTATCCTGCGCCATGCCTCCCTCAGTATTGCCTTGGACCACCTGTCCAGAATACTGCCCCTCGTCAGAAGGAAAAACTATAACTCTGACAACCTCCTTGTCGTCCAGGTCACCTTGGAAGCCTGGAATGATAACTGTCCCCCGATGAGGCTGTCATTATCATATCCCTAGAACATCCACTTATGTTCTAAAACTGCTTCCGACTGTTTCTCCAGGATTGGATCAATGTCAACTTATTGCATCTACTGCAAGAACAACATCTGGTGTGGTACTTGACATCTCATGATTGACTCAATTGCCTAAGCAAGTGATCTGCCAATCATGCACATCCCTATCTACTTTAGTCTATAAGACACCTTTAGAGAGGGTGACTCCATCACTTGCAGGTACACTACCGTGCCAGGAGTCGTCCATTCTAAATACTCTTAGAATGCTGTCAAAGTACCCTGATTGGGAAACCACCCAAATCTAGATCTAAAACCATAGATCTAGTAACCAGTATGTTTGATATAATGTCCAAGTCCTTTATGGAGAAACCACTGTGTGACGACCAAAGTATAACCGACCGTAGTATAGGAATATCCTTTCCTACTCTGTGTATGTCATCCAAATACCATGACATCACACCCTACTACCTTCTCAACAGATCCATCCCCTATTCTGATGACGTCAAACCTATGACAGTCACATCAGAAATAGATGATCTATCTCCGCTACATCGGCTTTAGTCTATGAATAGACATAAGCCTCCTGTCCACCAATGCTTCCGCTGCTCCCACTGACTACGACAACCCTCTGGCAGAGTCATATACACGTACACTTCTAAAACAAGTTTAGAACGACGCTATACTCATCCTCCCGCCGGGTCTCACAGTCTGGAACAACAGCAATGGTAAGTGTGGGTAAACAAGAACTTCCCTGTCACCGTCCTTGAGACTACCGGAGTACCTCTCGGGTGCCTGAAGTTACCCACCTTGTCTGCAGAGTGGCCAATGGAGTGTCAAAACAGATTGAATCTTTAGGTTCCTTATCAAATCTTCAGTAATTGTCTGTGGTTCTGGAATCACTTCCAGTTCTACCATACTCCCACTACTGTTTTCTGAAAAAAAAAATCCATTTTTAATAAAACTGTGGCGAGTCTAGAACAATATCGCTATTGTTCATCCAGATGGTAGAAAGTCAACCCTCGTCATAGCCTGGGTCAACCCACAAACAGTTATTACAGAAACGTGCCTTTGAGTTATCCAGAGTCTGGTTTTAAGCATAAGCCGGACAAATCCCCGTACCTTAACAACGTTAAGATACGAACTGTTCTATATCCAATATAGAACCAGAGGCACTGATTTAATTGAACCAGATTCAAATCATGCAGCTGTCTCCAGTGCATGTCAACAAAATGGAAGGAGGCCGATCAGCGTTACTCAACTTAGGAATGGTTCCAATTATGAGTAACCTGAAAGAGAAGCAATTTCTCTTTATCATTACCATCAACTGAATACCATACACAAGTATCTACATCTTCGATCACTTTGAAGAATCCCGATACTTGCTACACCTGGTTCTCTACTCTATTCAAATACCTATAACTCCTCAAAACTTAGACCCTGTGTTTCTACGAAACACATGTCTAAGAACTAGAGAAGTTAAAAGTAAACAGAATATAGTATGAGGACCAACCCCTCTGTCCTAATGGACACTGGACAACATACAATACTCTGTATAAGTCCGCCGAGTCTAACAACTCTTTCACTGTGTGTCGTAGGTTGAAAACTGTACTTATGGTTAAGAAGAATTACATCGCTGTTTAATGCTCCTTACCTAACCATCCACTGATATAGGTAAATGTCATCGACATAATATCAAAAGGTATATCTCACTCTATGAAAATAGACGTACAGACATATCAATTTGAAATTGGTGCACAACAGCGGATATTCAAAACCAAATATTTGCCGACCGGCAAACAGCCCAGGTGATCTCCTCAAATATCACCGATTACAACGAATCCCGATATAATGAGGATGATCACCCAATTCCCAATAACTTACTCCCACTCATCATCTGTAAAACCATACAGATGTGAGAATCATACCTGGTAAATACATACCCTGGAGTAAGTATCTAATCGGGAAATCAGTTTTCTTTTAACAGTACACAGTGAACTGAAACATTGAAATGTTTCGATGGGATATCCTGGTATTCCTAGCAATGCCTCTACCATTATCCAGATTCACAATTATAACCGCATAATTCTTTGCCACCTCTCCAAATCCCTTTATATGTCTTTAGTCGTTACCTTCTGCACACCCCTTAGGCCAAATGGTTTTCTTCCTTCCCTACCGTTAAGCACCAGCCTATGGTTTGGAAGAAGACTATCCAATAAGCATAATGGGTGTACTGTCCTAGTCCTAGGAGCACTCGCAATGCGAGAGAAGGTGAAGATAAAAGACAACCGAATAAACCTTATTCCTATTTCTCCTGGACCAGAATCCATCCCCGAACTGGAACAAGTTCCTTTCGAGTTCGTATATAACCATACGATGGAGTATCCAATAAACTGTGGATCTTCGTAGTGATACGGAGTGTCCTGGAGAAATACAAAGGTGATTTAGGATTGGCGAAGAAAAACTTGGTTTGGTCGTGAATATCAGTCGCAATTTACTTTGCCCTCTTACTAATCCCTTGCTTTGTCTTAATCTTAATACCTTCTGCACACCATCGTTATGCTAATTGGTTTTCTTCATTCCCTACCGGTCGGCACCAGCCTAAGGTTTGGAAGAAGACCATCCAATTTGCGTAATAGGTGTACTATCTCCTAAACCAAGGAGTACTCGCAACCTGAGAGAAGGTAAAAGGAAAAGACAACTGAATAGTCCTATCCGTTTTCTCCAGAACCGGAAACCATCCTCGAATTCCTTCGAGTTCGTATCTAACCATACGATGGCTTTGTCCAATGGAAGTGGACGTTCGCAGTAATACGGGGTGTCCTGGAGAAAAGGGTAAAAGTAGGAGTGGCAATGAGGTCTGCAACTCTGACAATCCAAAAGCCAGTGTTAAGAAGGTTCGGTCAACTTGGTCACTGAGTCATAGTCTTAGGGTCGGGTCAATGGTCGCTGCCAAAGAGAGAGAGAAAAGAAACACTCAGCGTGCACTCTACCCAAGATCAGAATGGTTACCAATTTATCTAATCTGGAAACCTCCCACTGTACCTCAAACTCTCCTCCAAACCTGAAAGAAGAATTAGTCGGGGTCACCCGAGGAGTAAACCAACTCATCAGTGGGAATCGGGATCCAACTATCATCGCATGATAACGTGACGGAATCCGCTCACGCTATCACACTCCAGAAGGTATGCGCATATCTGGCAAGTTTCAGTTCTTTTGAAACTCCCGATGTGATTTCTGCCCCATGCTCTTATGACCTTGACGAAGGTCAACAAATCATAAGTCACATGTCAAGTTCCACCCGTCATTGTCCAGGTTAATTTGAACCCACCCGTACAAGCCCTTGACGAAGGTCAACAAGGTTATACGACTGTCCCAAACCAACACATCTATCTATGCAGCAGAAAGGCAACAAGCAGCTACCATACACTATGCCTTGACGAAGGCCAACAAACATAGCATGAATACTACGTGCTACCCGTCTGAAACGACGGAGGGCTACGAATGGTTTCTGGCGAAAACCTTTAACGTAATGAACTTGATATCGTTGAAGGAACGAATAGCTTTTTAGAAAATATAGTGACGAAAACCTTTACTAAAGAGGTCACTCCCGGTGAAGGGATCTCGGCTCTTTCCCCGTAGAATGGGGTGCAGGATATTCCAAATGAATACCACGGTGCAAAGCAAAAGTAATCGGCTATAGTGAAGTTAATGCCCTGACGCAAACTTCTGTCCAAGGGGTCACTCCCGGTGAAGGGATCTCGACCCTTGCCTCGTCGACTGAGGAGCAGGATATTCCAAATGAATACCACGATGCAAAACAAGAGTGAACGTCCTTGCAATAACAGCTTTTTGAAAAAGTGTTCCAACAACATCAGATTAGGTTTGTTTAACTTGCATTGATCCGAATCAACGCAGTCCCATCAATTGATCACACCACAAAGAACGAAAATATACTGACGTACGTATATGCCATCCGCATTCGCCACTGGGTCCCGTCATCACCCGTTAGGTTAGCTAACTAACGGCAGAGTGGGGACTGGACTAGCACGGATGAAAAACATATACAACATCTACTAATATATATACCAATATATAGTATTTCGCTCAAGGCGTGAATAAAATGCAACATCACAGAAATGTACAGCATCACAGAACAATACAGATATCTGGGATCCCCGGGTTTCACAGAGCCACTACTGAAACCCGACGTTCCCCTGGTCGTGTGGATAGCCTGTGCAATGAAAACCTATACCCCCTACGAGTGCGGCGAATAGCCAGCCAATCCTGGAGTGAAGCTCCCTCCGTCCCAATGCCATGAGATGCGGGCTTGTTGCCTTCTAGAACCCGGCTATCCGTGCACCCCTCCGCGGGGTAATCCTAGTACAGAAAGTAAAATATACATACAACGGGTACATCGACCGCAACCTGGTCGTGCCCCAAAAGAATAATACAAACAGGCAGTGACGGCAGTCCACATGTCGGACGCTCGCCCCGCAATAACAAATGTACATAATACAACAAAACTGTACTAGCATTGCATCCAGGCTATCCCCCACGACCGATCCGCAACAACACAGCAAAAACATAGAACATCAACGTGAAAGTCACGTTCGCAAATCCGTCTAACCGGGCTATAGCAGTTAGACCGGATTTACCGATCGAGTGACATTCACGGTCGCAGATATAATATAAATACTGTGAAAAATGTGTTTAAAATATCCGATCGATCAAATAATTAACAAGTGGGCCCCCAAGCAATACTGTAGCACTCACAGAAATAATTGGCCCAATTTTAATATTCCAAAACCCCTTCAAATAGCCCAGAAGCCCACTGGAAAATTTGTACACAGTGAGGACACCAATGTGCGGCGGAACCGCGGCCCAAGTGGGGGTTTGGCCGCGGTTCCGCGCTACAGTGGTCGACTGACTATGTCGAACTTTTCCAGTATGCTTAGAATTTCATGTACATCAGTTTTCTACAACCTGAAAAAATTTTGGAGACCGGAAAAATTCGACAGAAAACTGATGTGAACAAAAATGCAAGTTTTGGAATTTTGGTCGATCGGAAATGTAAAACACATCAAACGAAGCTAGACGAAGTTAATGGCGAGGCTCTGATACCACTGTAAGTGCACGGCAGCGCCCCGGCCGTCAATCCGACGGCCAAATGCGGAAACGGTGATAAACTTTAATTTTGCGAACTTAGCAAACCGGCACCACCGCGCACTAAACACCCGGATCGTAACCATTAACTAGTCTAGCTAACAAGAAGAAAGGGAAGAGATATACCGAATGATCCGAGTCCTTCGGTCTTCATCTCCACTCCGATCTCCCGCGGATGCTTCGTCCGTCATCTCCTCGTTGTCGCCTCTTCGCCGGAAGGGCACCACATCGCCTGCATCTTTTACGGGCTCCCACCTCAATACCGAGGCAACTCGGGCGCGAAGCTGGCGAGTCGACGCGTCCAAGATTTGCTGTAGAAAGTGTAGTGTAGAGCTTATGTCTCATTTGGGGTTTGTTGCCTTTGTAGATGATGGAGGAATCAAGATAAGAAAAATGGTTCTTGCATTTTTCTAGCATGAAAAGAGATGAACAAATTTTCCCTCTTGAAAATGATCCTCTCTTCTTCTTCTCTCAAGTATGAAAAACTTCTCTTCTTAGAAAATGGTGGAGGAAAGAATATGAAGCATGAAGGGAGGTGATGGTAGGAGCACAAGTGGTGACCACATCCAAAACATCATCATAACAAATTCACATCAACCTCAAATCACCTCAAATCACCAAAAGCAAGTGATGATGATAGAAAAGAATGGTATCAAAAGATGCTTTCATAATTAATACATTTGCAAGAAACCCCTCCACAATGTGTTATTTGCAAACTTGCAAATAACACCCTCCATCGGAAAAGTCCGGCCGGGAAAGAACAAAGGAAAACCGGCCGGAACGGAATGCAAACTGGCAACTCCAGAAAACTGGTCCCGTAATAAATTACAGGAAAACCCCGATACTGTGCATACACACCCGCATCTGTATTCCGTCCGAAATACAAATGCAAAGAGACAAAATCTACACTGTACTATACTAGGATCCGGCTTAAACCAAAGCCGGCTAGTAATATCCGTTTGATCCTGATCCGTGCAATACGCACGTATCTGATCGAACCCTGCCATATCACCATACGGCCACTAGTACAAACTGTCCGATCCTGATCCGTGCAATACCGCACGTATCTGATCGGATCCTGCCATATCTCCATACGGCCTCTACAGCGTTTCGCCCGAAAGCTTGAGTAACTGAAAGTGTGGTGGACTCTAAAGACTCGTCAATACTATGGCTGTGGATTTAACCACTAGCACGTCAGAGGTATAAGCCAATACGTAACGGGCCACCAGCTATTGACTAAAAGGGACGTCGATGAGCGAACTCATCCTGACACCCTACTGAGCCTGTCAGTGACAATATCCGTACAGTCCGGTCCGTTCGTCTATGAGCATCGCATGTCGGGCCTAGGGGGTGGGTAAAAGTCAGACCCCCAAAAGCGGTACAAGTCGTGTCGGAGTGTAGCCCAGAACACCCTGAGATACTACTGGAATACCTACCAGTAAATCTCCTGCCTTGGCCAAGGACTTCGTGTAATGGCTCTCCTAGACACAGCGCGACCTCACCCCCAATACCGGGAGAGACGAACCCCTGAAGATCCGCTCACTGCCTCCATGTGGCTCGGGACTGTACCCAACTAAAACCTGTTTGCACGACTCCTTTGAGCCGTGGTAGGGTAGTAATCAAAGCACAGTGGGAACTCACACGAGACAAATGACGATCTCAGGTCGATGAACTAACCTGTACACATGTCACCAGGGAACTGCTATCTGACGTCAGGTATAATACCAACTAGCAGGTTCCCAGCGAGTCCTGTCCGGTGTACTCATAACCCAATGAGCACCTGTATACATCTTAGGTGAACCAACTGACACCAGTGGCTTGTGAGACCGGCCACCGCCCCTCGTCGGGGTCTCGACTGTATACACTAGTCTACTCTGGAGAATCGATGCCCTATCTCGAAACTCCCACGACTAGGGACTATTAAAGGATGTGCTTTTAGACTCCAGCTCTCACTTATATGATCGCCCTCATACTGCTGGCAGTCAAGCAAGAATCCTAGGGGCTCTATCAACGTGCAATAGCGACTTGTCAGGTCACCTAAAGCAGTACACGATGATAAAGGTAAACCAGATAGCGTACTATCCATTCGAGTAAGATTGTCCTCCCGGGATAGGTACTCCCTCAATCATTGCAATCACGTGCCTGTGACCCAATAATTGACTCTGAGGGCACTATCTCCAACACACTGACAGTCTCTCTGTTACATGTTGGTAAAGCCCTTAGGATGTGTGCTTGACTACCTGGACTATGATGCGGATCATACTAGTGGGGACGTGGTAGTCCATAAGTACATCCTTCAAAGTCCCTAGTCGTGGGTGTATCGAGACGGGGCATCGATATACCAGAGTAGACTAGCGTATACCTTCTCGACCCATACAGATGGGCGATGGATGATCCCATATCCATCGGTGTTTGACATCAGAGATGATATACGGGTGCTCAGTAGAGACTGGGTACACTGGACGGACTCGCCGAGAACTCCCAGATGGTATTATACCTCACGTCAGATGGCAGTTCTCTGGTGACACTGGTACAGAGTAGTCTGTTGACCCGAGATCGTCATAGAGTCTTGTGTGGTTCCCACTGTGCTTTGATTTCCATCTTACCACGTCCAAGAGGGCGTGCAAAACGGTGGTTTTTGGGTACAGTCCCGAGTCACATGGAGGCAATGAGCGATAGGAGGGGATTCGTCTCTCCCGGTATAGGGAGTTGATGTTGCGCTGTGTTCGATTAGCTATAACAGGAAATCCCTGGCCAGGGTTGCTGAGATTTACTGGTAAGTGTTACCAGTAGTTTCTCGAATTGTTATAGACCTCATATCGACACGACTTATCGAGCTATTGGGGTCTGACGTTTACCACCCCTAGGCGAGATATGCGACAGATCAGACGATCAGACCGGACTGTACGGTAGTGTTACTGGTTGGATTCACTGGAGTGTGAGCGGGCTTGCTCGTCGATCTTCAGATCGCTCAATACCCGGGTGGCCGTTACGTTTAGCAGATCGCTTGCGGCTTGTGGGTGTTTGATATGATCATCACCTGCTGCCGGCGTATTGACGAGTCTTTAGAGTCCTACACAGAGGTTTCCTGGCTCAAGCGAAACGAAATAGGAGCGCATATGAGATATGTGCGGGACCGAGAATAATGCGTGTATGTGATACCGTATTCCATTCTCGCGATGAATGTATCGATTAGGTTATATGCGATATACCCTAGTTATCGAATCAAAGGTTGATTCGATAAGCCGATACATAGGATACTAGTCGGTTATATGCGATATGACCGGATCGTTAAATCAAGTGTTGATTTAATGATTTAATGTATAATTATATATTTGATATATTACTTTGCATTAACTAGTATTGGTTCACTTTAAGATGGATTTTCTCACTCGGATGTGCGCATTATATATGTGGTATGATTTTGTGCACTAGCTTGTATCATGTTTGATGATGCATGCTTTTTGGTTAAGTGTAAAGTATTAAACCTTGGTTAATGAATAGGTTAGGGTTTATTATTTGTTATTCATTTATCTTATTTAATTATCCATTTATTTATGATAAATGAATAAAAGAAAATGAAATGAAATGGTTGCTAATTTTGGATTCTAGTTGAAGCTTCTTGATCTTTTGACTAAGTGACCATTTTGTCTCTAGCTTGACCCTAACCATTCCTTTAACCATGATTGATTCTCTACACATTACCATGGTTAAAGATTATGATAAGTATTCTTTTATTTTATATTTTCTAATAACTTATCATAACATTTTACCATCTTCTTCTTCATTTCTTGAAGTGAAGAAAGCTTGCCTCCATCAATGGCAAGTGATGAAAAAGAGTGTGAAATCCAAATCTAAAGTCTACCCACTTCCTATTTCTTCATCCTCTACCTCTTGCCAAGTAGTAGAGTGTGTTTCCTTCACAAGTTTTTAAGGCTCGGTGAAGGTGGACCTTGATCTAGTGATGCTTCGACGTAGATCATCTTCGGCACGTTGTCGATGACCTAGCCCGTCCATTCTCCGATGAAGCCGACGCTAGAGCCCGGGATCCGTCTTGGACAGCGAGGAGACTTCATTGCAGAGCCGTGGAGGTGGAGCACCGGATCTACAAAGGTTGTATATCCGTATTCTCATAGTTAAATTGTTAACTAGCTTCTATTTCGCCTAGTTTTCTAGCCAACGATCCGTAGTTTAGGGTTTCTCGGCACCGTTAAATTTGAAATTGGCATGGTTGATGCCTTGTGAGACCTCATTAGGATGCCTAGGAACCCTACAGTGGTATCAGAGCCTAGCTAGAGCCTTAGGCGAAGTCCAGACGAAGTTTGAAACCCGAACGAACCCGAAACCCCAACTCAAATGTGCTCTCTGTACTTTTTCTAAAAACAGGGATTTTTCAGTATTAAAAATATGTAGAAATATCAGCAGGAAATTGTAAGAATTACTGTGCAAATACGACACTGTTTGGAGTTTAAACAGCCGCGGAACCGCGGCATGAGCATGGCTCGTGCGGCGGTTCCGCCGCCACTTGATGACGTCAGCAATACCTATTTTCACAGTAACTCCTTTTTAACTGTGCTGAGTTTTCTGGGTATTTTTAAAAATTATTCAAGAGTTGAATTTTCTGGGTTGTTTTGGGGATTCGATGTTTCGATCGGGGTATCAAATTTTGTCTGTGTGGCTTTCCGGATAAATTTTAGAATATGTTAAAAAGTTCGACCGGATATAAATACCCAATTTTTCCCCTGTCGGGAAATTTCCAAGTGTTGGATTTTTCCGTAGTTTAACGATGTTCTAAGTAGTGCAAGTAACGCGATGGTCCCTCTAGAAGACAACAAACCTTAACTCGATTATGTGACCGTCTTGAACTGCCCTTTGAACCTTCGGGTTTGGGGCAGTACGGCGTGCCACATGTGAGGCGTTGGCTTGACCCTTCTACGGCTGGATCGTTGGTACTGAGGCACGAACGGAATGTTGTTAGACTTATTTCATGTGTTGAGCTGTATCGGGAAAACTTGGGTGTTCGATTGTTCGATCGAAAAGTTTAACATTTTCTGTTTATCTGGAATGGGATACAATAATTGGAATTCACAAAAGTTATGAGATAACTGAATGAATGTTATAAACATAGCAGTTTAGTCTCACTTGATCGGTTGCCACGGAATTTTGATGTGATCAAAAGTCCGTCGCAATCACGTAGCGTACGCGGATACTCGCCGGGTAAACTTAATAGACAGCCTCACTCCATAGCCCCGACCAAGTGACTGTAGGAGAACCCCGTCGCCGAAAGCATCCGTTCGGGTGCTCGCGGTAGCGGTGTTCCGCCTTGGTGCACTTCGTCGACGGTATCAGGGGTGCGGCCGCCTACTGAAGTTTGCGACGAGCATTCGATCAGGATGTCGGGAATCTTGTTGAATTGCCCGACTCGATATTGAAAAGTGTTTTCGATTTTGAGACTAAAATGCGGGGTTTATAATTGTTAGGCATGCGATGTCTAAGTAATTCATTTGGTCAGGCATGCAATGTCTGAGGTGGTTGCGGATTCCAACTGTTGTAGTTTTACACTTTCTTTTCTGTGACCGTAAGTGTAATATGTGATATCGCCGGTTTCGTTGCTATATGCCAACGACAATTGGGATGCGCATATTTACTTACGTTGATGACATGTGATGTTATGTGTTGCTGGATATGTTATATTGGATCGTCGTGTTTGAATAGCCGGGGGTTTTTATGTGAGATGAGTGTTTTTTCATTTTCATTCATGTAAAAACTTGTATGTAATATTCTTTTTACTGGGGCGCTTCCAGGTTGCGGAAGATGTCACCGTTTGTATATTATTTACTTTTCCGCACTAGGATAGACCCAAGGAGGGGAGCACAAGTAACCGGGTTCTGGAGTCCAGTGGGAGACCAACTCGAGGAGTCGAGTCCGGGTCTCCTAACTCCAGAATTGGTAGGGTTGCTTGCCGCTCTCGTAGGGGTCTAGGGGTGTGGGTTTGGCTATTCATCGCGACCGTGGAATCCGTGTTTTATACTGGCTCGTATTGAAAACACGGACGTCCTAGTATATCCAATATTTCATATGTTTCTTCTGCTGCGATATCTGTGATGTGATCATGTGATGTTCTTTGATAGATACAGTATATAGTATATATGATATATTATATAGGCGTTACTTATGTTTTACACCCGCGCTAGCCCTGCCCCGCTCTGCCGTTAGTTACCTAACCTAACGGTGCACGAGGGGACATCGAGGCAAATGCTGATGGCATAAGTGTACGTCGTATTTATCTGTGATGTTTAGGTACTTAAATGATGGGACTTCATTAATGTGATTAATGAAATAAAAGAAACCTAAGATGTTGTAGAATCGAATTTCAAAATAAAACAGGTAGCTACAGTTCTTGCTTTGCACAGCGGTATATATGATATATCCTGCACCTTATTCGATGAGGAAAGGACCGAGATCCCTTCACCGGGAGTGACTCCTTTAGCAATAACTGGCAGATGCTACACACTCGGTTTGTCTTTTGATTGCTTTTAAGAGTTCTGCTTTGCACAGTGATATATATGATATATCCCGCACCTCATTCGACGAGGAAAGGGCCGACGATCCCTTCACCGGGAGTGACCCCTTTAGCAAAACTAGAAAAGCCTCAAAAGCACTCCATTTTAAAATCATTTGATTCTACAACGATATCAAGTTCATTACGCAATAGGTTTTCAGAAAAACCTGTCGTAGCCCTCCGTCATTTCAGATAAGTAGTAGTTAGTATTCGTGCTACGTTTGTTGGCCTGCGTCAAGGCGTAGTGTGCGGTAGCTAACTGGTGCTTATCTGCATAAGCATATGATGTGATTGGATTAGGGTAGTCGTGCGACTTTGTTGGCCTGCGTCAAGGGTCGTGCGGGTGGGTTTAATTCAATCAGGAAATGAAGGGTTGAACTTGACTAGCGGACTATGGTTTGTTGGCCTGCGTCAAGGTCATAGGACGCTAGGGGCAAAATATTATCGGGAATTTCAAGTGTTGAAATTTGCAATGAGATTGCATACCTTCTATGAGATAATTGGATCCCGATACCCGCTGCGAGTAAGAGTTACTCCTGGGAGAGTTTTACACATTACAATTAGCCGATCAAGTAGGTGTCTAGAAAGGTGTTAACGAGATTACGCCTCTGGGAAAACGAGGTTTACATTAATTAGGTTCGTGCGAAAGCACGGGGGACCTCCCTCAAAGTACCGACACTGGCCTGGCTGAAAGATTGGCGAACTTGTAGTGTGTAATTAATCCCGGCTAGTCTTTCCTTTTAGGGTTTGAAGGAAGATTTGATAAAAAGCAGTGGGAGCCATCCTGATTAGATAAAATAATAACCAATCTATTCTTGCAAGAGCGCACGCTGAGTGTTTTCTTCTCTCTCTCTCCAGGTAGCGACCATATCACGCCTTAATCAAGATAATAAAACGGATTATTGATCGAACCCGCTTGTTATACTGAGCTGGGGAACGTTGGTCCCGCTCCAACTTATAATTGTTATAAGACAGAGCAGGAAATTGGGGAATACCAGATTTCCCGTGCCGCCTAAACGAAGAGAGTGCATGCTGATGCATCATCTTCGGGTTTGTTCATTATACAGAACTGTTTCTCAGTATCCTTTACGTCCTGGGTATATGATACCGGATCAGGATCCCATATATGTAATCTGTTACATAGGGCTACAGATAGGTAGAGAACTGAGAACGGGTGATAAGTTTCATGAGACAGAAAACGGGGCAAGTGTTGCAGCCAAGTCTGTCGGTCACTGTCACCCTGTATTACCAATACATTGATTCTGAACGAATGTTATTAGATACCGAACCTGATATACAAAATCATATCTGTCTCTTTATTAGTAAAGAAACGATAAAATTTTGTATTGTTGGACAATGTTTTGAACATTTCCTATATCAAAAGTTGATCGGTTCAGGCACGTTATCTAAAAGCATTAATGTTCTAAGTCAAACTACAGTTCTTAGTATACGGAACACACACGAGGGGAAGAGTTCAGAATTGAACGATTCCTTCTTGAGGTATTGTAGACTGGGTCAGATCAATGTGACCCGACTAGCTAGAGTTACATATAGATGCATATTTAAATTAGTTTGAATTTACATCTTGTGAAACTCGCCAGTCATGTCACAAAGATAAGATGACCACAGCTCTGTTTATTGGAAACAGAGAAAGAGTTAGTGAACTCTTGGGATGATACATGTTGATGTATAAAGGTCCCCTGTCTACACATGCCAAGACCGGTTCTTTGTACTTCATTACATTCTCTGATAATCTCTCAAGATTCAGACATATGTTCCTGTTGAAACACAAGTCCGAACCTTTTGAGATATTCACAGAATATAAGCGAGAAGTAGAGAACCAAAATACGGGTATAAGTATTATGTCCTATGATGAGATCAGGGAGGAGAATACTTGTGCATGGAATTCCTGGACTATTCTAAAGGAGAATGAGATTCTCTCTCAGCATTACTCCTCTGTATACACCATAGCACGATGGTATATCAGGGCGGAGCAGATACACCCTATTTGATATGGTGTGCTCTATGTTGAGTACTACTGAGTTACCTATTTCTTTTTGGTAGTTATGCACTTGAGAAGATGCATACCTATTGAGTAGGGTTCAAATCAAATCAGTTGCCTACCGCTTCATATGTGATATGGAAAGGGAAGAGCCCATATCTTAAGTTGGTTAAGATTTGGGGTTGTCCGGGCTATGTCTAAAAGCAAAATCCGGACAAGCTCGAGGCAAGGACTGTTATGTAGAACTGGAAATGTTCCAGCTATACAAACTGCAGCTGATGATTTGAAAGAACCAAAGGATTCAATAGTTACCAATGAACCTCAGCCTCTCCGCCGATCTAGTAGGGTTTCTCACCCACCTGAGAGATACTTCGTTTTCTCTATGACAGTGGGAGCGAGAATTGCATCATGAGATGATGACCCAACTAGCTTCGAGCTGGCCATCAGGAGTGGGACTCTGTAAGAATGGCTGGATGCTTAGTGAACTGAGATGGAATCCTTATACACCAACAAAGTATGGACTTTGGTTGCAATATCTGAAGGGTTAAATCCCCATCAGGAGCAAGTATATCTTGAGAAGATTACTTGGTGTACATGGAAAAGTTGAGACTTTCAAAGCTAGACTTGTTAAAGGTTTGAATCATTAACCAGGTATGGATTATGTTGAAACCTTTTCTAAGGATCTATGCTTAAGTCCATCCAGATCCTACTTACCACGGCTACATACCATGACTACGATATCTGGTGGTTGGGTGTCTTGACTGCTTTTCTAAATGATGATTTAGAAGAGAGCGTCTATAAGTACACAGCCAGAGGGCTTCGTAGACAGTGGGAGCAGCGGAAACGTGTGCAAGATGCTTTATAGGATAAAGCAGGCATCGCGGAGTTTGAACATCTGTTTTGATGGATTATTCAAAGAAGTTGACATCATCAAAATGGTAGATGAACCTTGTATATACAAAAAGGTAGTAGGGAGTATAGTGACGATCCTCGTAGAGTACGTGGATGACATACTCTTGATAGGGAAGGAGTTTCCTATGCTACGCTCGATCAATCTCCGCTTATCACCACAATTCTCCATATAGGATCAAAGTGATACCTACTAAATCCTGGATTTTGGATCTATGAGATAGATCTAATTGGATGTTAGGATTCTTACTGGTTGTAGTGAGATAGTATCAATTGATCCTGGGGAGAATCACTGGAAGTGTTCCAGGGTGATAATGACGACTGAGTGTCAGTCACAGGCATTGTCTTTACCCTCAGTAAAGGGACGGTATGTTGGAAGAGTTCCAAGCTAGATACCGTGGCATACTAGAAGATAAAGGCTGAATACATCGCTACTTAAGATGCTACCATAGAGGCAGTCTGGGTGTATATTGGTTCATAAGATGAACTATGTTCCTCCCATTGTGTGACAATGGAGTTGTGGCTTATGCCAAGGAACGCAGGTCCCATCAGTGATCCAGACATATTCTAAGGCAGTATCACCTGATCATGGAGATGGTTGATCTCCAAGGGATCGAGGTTAGGAGAGTAGACTCAGAGGACAACACAGCGGATCCACTCACAAAGGCCTATTCCCAGAGAGAGATTTTTATGGGATGGTTGAGTATGAGATACTGCAACCACTGCTACAGATGGCCCTAGTGCAAGTGGGAGATTGTTAGTTATATGTATGCCATAGAAGCCATTACTATACATAGGATGTATATTGTAGTGGATGCTGGGACATATATAGGGAGGACTTTCTTGCTCGACATGATAGTATGCTATCTGGTTGATCTTTACCTTAACGTGTACACTGACAGTCTCTCTGTTACATGTTGGTAAAGCCCTTAGGATGTGTGCTTGACTACCTGGACTATGATGCGGATCATACTAGTGGGGACGTGGTAGTCCATAAGTACATCCTTCAAAGTCCCTAGTCGTGGGTGTATCGAGACGGGGCATCGATATACCAGAGTAGACTAGCGTATACCTTCTCGACCCATACAGATGGGCGATGGATGATCCCATATCCATCGGTGATTGACATCAGAGATGATATACGGGTGCTCAGTAGAGACTGGGTACACTGGACGGACTCGCCGAGAACTCCCAGATGGTATTATACCTCACGTCAGATGGCAGTTCTCTGGTGACACTGGTACAGAGTAGTCTGTTGACCCGAGATCGTCATAGAGTCTTGTGTGGTTCCTACTGTGCTTTGATTTCCATCTTACCACGTCCAAGAGGGCGTGCAAAACGGTGGTTTTTGGGTACAGTCCCGAGTCACATGGAGGCAATGAGCGATAGGAGGGGATTCGTCTCTCCCGGTATAGGGAGTTGATGTTGCGCTGTGTTCGATTAGCTATAACAGGAAATCCCTGGCCAGGGTTGCTGAGATTTACTGGTAAGTGTTACCAGTAGTTTCTCGAATTGTTATAGACCTCATATCGACATGACTTATCGAGCTATTAGGGTCTGACGTTTACCACCCCTAGGCGAGATATGCGACAGATCAGACGATCAGACCGGACTGTACGGTAGTGTTACTGGTTGGATTCACTGGAGTGTGAGCGGGCTTGCTCGTCGATCTTCAGATCGCTCAATACCGGGTGGCCGTTACGTTTAGCAGACCGCTTGCGGCTTGTGGGTGTTTGATATGATCATCACCTGCTGCCGGCGTATTGACGAGTCTTTAGAGTCCTACACAGAGGTTTCCTGGCTCAAGCGAAACGAAATAGGAGCGCATATGAGATATGTGCGGGACCGAGAATAATGCGTGTATGTGATACCGTATTCCATTCTCGCGATGAATGTATCGATTAGGTTATATGCGATATACCCTAGTTATCGAATCAAAGGTTGATTCGATAAGCCGATACATAGGATACTAGTCGGTTATATGCGATATGACCGGATCGTTAAATCAAGTGTTGATTTAATGATTTAATGTATAATTATATATTTGATATATTACTTTGCATTAACTAGTATTGGTTCACTTTAAGATGGATTTTCTCACTCGGATGTGCGCATTATATATGTGGTATGATTTTGTGCACTAGCTTGTATCATGTTTGATGATACATGCTTTTTGGTTAAGTGTAAAGTATTAAACCTTGGTTAATGAATAGGTTAGGGTTTATTATTTTTTATTCATTTATCTTATTTAATTATCCATTTATTTATGATAAATGAATAAAAGAAAATGAAATGAAATGGTTGCTAATTTTGGATTCTAGTTGAAGCTTCTTGATCTTTTGACTAAGTGACCATTTTGTCTCTAGCTTGACCCTAACCATTCTTTTAACCATGATTGATTCTCTACACATTACCATGGTTAAAGATTATGATAAGTATTCTTTTATTTTATATTTTCTAATAACTTATCATAACATTTTACCATCTTCTTCTTCATTTCTTGAAGTGAAGAAAGCTTGCCTCCATCAATGGCAAGTGATGAAAAAGAGTGTGAAATCCAAATCTAAAGTCTACCCACTTCCTATTTCTTCATCCTCTACCTCTTGCCAAGTAGTAGAGTGTGTTTCCTTCACAAGTTTTTAAGGCTCGGTGAAGGTGGAGCTTGATCTAGTGATGCTTCGACGTAGATCATCTTCGGCACGTTGTCGATGACCTAGCCCGTCCATTCTCCGATGAAGCCGACGCTAGAGCCCGGGATCCGTCTTGGACAGCGAGGAGACTTCATTGCAGAGCCATGGAGGTGGAGCACCGGATCTACAAAGGTTGTATATCCGTATTCTCATAGTTAAATTGTTAACTTGCTTCTATTTCGCCTAGTTTTCTAGCCAACGATCCATAGTTTAGGGTTTCTCGGCACCGTTAAATTTGAAATTGGCATGGTTGATACCTTGTGAGACCTCATTAGGATGCCTAGGAACCCTACAACCCAGAGCAAAAGTCTCTTCATCTGTGAAGGTCTAGTCAAATTATTCAGGGTCGGCGTAGTTTTACTTGCCCAGCGCCTTCAGATCCAATCCCAGCGATCCATTACGCTGATTCGCCGCCTGTGACCTTCGCAGTAGAAGAGATCAACTGGACCTCGAAAGGTCATCCTCAGCCGTCCAACCGCTGCATGATACTTTCAAGGACGGGGCTTCTGCGTTGAGGGCTCGAGAAGTTATACACCTGTATTCAATCAGGCCGGGCTTCCTAGTATTTAGACAGAACACCTCAGTGATGTTTATGAGATACAACCCATATCGTTTTGCCCAACAATTGGGTTATAACCAAGGTGTTCCTTTTGAGACATTCTTAGTTGAGCCGGTTGCTACGGAAGAGGGTATTCGCGGCGCAATGCATCATTTTATGTGATTAAATACGGGGTCCCATATCCTTATCAGCGAGCCGAGCTATGGGCCAAAAGCCTCGAATGCTTACATCGCGTGGTACCAGCATACGATAGGTGTTGTTATCAGGGAGGAGAGGTGGCTTCTACTTGACCACAAGGATGTCGTCCCAGCCGGTAATCCATCGGTCCCGCTGAAGCGATGCACCACTGTTCGTCCTTTTTTAAGAGAAATCACTACGGTTGTAGTCCCACGAGCTTTTCCTGATAAGTTTCGACCGGATGCTCTTGCAAATGCGGTAGTTGTGGCGTCTCCGGACTCGGGCACCGGTTCAAAGATTAGGACCCGTCGTCTGAAAAAACCCGTTAAGCGAAAGCTTTTATCATCGGCGGCGAGAGTTGTTACACAGAAAAGGAAGAAGTCCCTATTTTATGATGACGTCATATTCAGACATGATCCTCATGCCCCTTATAGCGAGGGCTTGAGCGAATATGGCACCAACGAGGGTTTATTTGACGCGCCTGCCACCGATACTGACCTTCAGGCTGCCATTGATGCTTCAAAATGACTGGCCCGTGAAGAAGCAGCGTTGGTTTCTATTGCGGAGTCTGGTATATTTCATTTACACTTTTCCGCATCTATCATTTCCCTCCTTATTATGCTTTATTAACGCTTTCCTCCTTAACAGGTATCTCTGCTGAAGAGGCTCTCGCGACTTCCCTCAGGATGTTTAAGGAGGAAGAGAGGCTCCGCGCTTCTTTGGGCCTTGGTATAATTCGTTTCATTACACCTTTACTCTTTTAATTCCTTTTATTCATGGTCTGACTCTCTTTTTTCATCCTACTACAGGGACCACCAAAACCCAGGTTATTCTGAGTGCAGTGCCAATCCTAGGTAGTAATGCAGGAAAGCTTCCAGAGCCACCGACCGCGGCCGACGCCCTCCCAAGGCTACCACTGGAGGCATTGCTGAAGCAGCCGATGATGGTGTTGTAGCGGCTCCGAAGGCCGAGCTCGGTTCGGACGACGACGTCCCACTGTCGGAAGTTTTAAGGAGGTCGATTCTGACAGTCCAGGCTGAGAGGAAGTGTAGAAAGCACGCTGCGAGGGAGCGCGAATCTTTCTTGGATGCGGGTGCAGGTTTGAGTAATATACCACCTACTGACATTCATTCGGTGGACGTTCCTTCTACCCTGTTTACTGCCTATATACAGGTTGCGCATGCAGCTCGTGAAAAGGGCGAACGGCTACTTCAAGGTAGAACAACGCACAGCTCTTAGTAACAGCCCCTCCCCCATTTTTTATATCATAACATACGCATTTTTTATTTAGAGCCAGATTTAGGCGACGGCGTGATAAGCGAAGTGCCAACAATTAAAGAGCCTGAAGTAGCCAATCTTTCTCGGGAATCCGGGACCGTTTGTTCAGTCGAAAATATTGTGCATTTGATATAACATTTTCCTTGCTATTTCTATATAATAAAAGATGTTTATTATAAATATGACACATATGAGGGTTTATCTGTAAAAATACTATTTTCATGTGTTTATATATTATAATTAACATTATGAAGGAAAATGTAAGCATGTAATATCTATGTAATATTTAGTCCATTTAAATATGCATACCATATCAAATATCTTTGACCGATTCTCTTAAAACTATAATATCATGTCAAAAGATAATATCTCAATAAAAACAAATTCTACTAACATTATTTATTGAGCTATGGTGCAGAAATTATTCCAGGACTGAAATCAAGGAAATCCGAGTTGGCGAGATCAAATATGCCAAAATATTCAAGTAAATCGAAGAAATCAATTCTGACAGAGACTTGGAGAAGATTTTCAAAGTCCATATATTCAAAAGATCACCATGTGTCAGAGAGATGAAGCCCCAGAAATTTGAGCCAAAGATCCTACCAAAGCGCGGCTAAACCATGGCCAAAACCCACTATTGGTAGCGGATCCGCGGCCTGTTAGAGGAGTTGGGATATGGGATTTTCTATACAGGATTGTCTCAACAAACCCTAACTTATAGAATCTAGGGTTTTCAACTTCTGTGATTATAAATAGAACCGAGTGCCTCTTGGAAAATTTATCAAACCGACGCGATCACGAAGTCCACGACGGCTCAAGAATCCTGATTGATCATCAACAGTTCATCTACCTCCTTAAGAAGAGATCGAGAAACAAACTAGGGTTTTGTAATCATTTTGTAAAGTAACAAAGTGTACTTAATCTTGTTGATTAATAAAGATAGTTTTATTTTATTGCATTTTATTTTCTTCATGATTTCTATCTTTTCTTTTCCCAACATGCACGAGTAATTCTTCGCTTGTTAGGGTTTGTAGGATTAGGGTAGATTAATGGATGATGAAGATCCTTAAACTCTTTTTACATCCTATAAAGTTTATAAACTTTATCAAAAGAATAGTTAATATCCTAATCAGGCACGCTATCAATTCAGTGATATTCATGACCGTGATTAGAGATTAGATTAACAATTGTTTTGGTAAAGGCTAGACATGAACGAAGATCCATGTCAAGGTAGGGGTTAAGAGTGAGAACCCTTTTCCCTCCAGAAACCCTAACATGCATCATTGTAAATCTAGTTTTAAATCTATTAAAGGATAAAAGGAGTAATCTGTAATTAATCATCCATGACTACTAAATCTTAACGAACCCTACAAGCCCCCTTCTAATATAAAACCTACATCCGTAGTTAATCTAGATCTATATTCTACATCCGTGTTTAACGTAGATCTAGAAACTATTTCTACTATTCATTATTCTTCCTCTTTTCCTAATCAACACACCTAAAGTATGATTAAAAGATTCAACCTTTTCCTGAGGACAACCCGTACTCATCTCGGTCTAGCTACATGCGACACCGTTATTGATTGCGGTTATTCTACACAACTCTAAAAATATCAACAATCAAATGGCGCCGTTGCAGGGGATACGTGCATAATTTTTTATTCTTACTATTTGTGTTGAATTCTTATTCGATCAATATCATAGATAAAACAAAACTGCAAATTGTATATTTAACGATTATCGTGTGAATTTTGCAAGGGGGTCTGGAGTCACAGACTTGAGGAAACAGAGATTCAGAGACATTCATCAAGATCCAGAGGAGCAAAGGAGGCCACGTAGAAAAACTTTTCACCAGATCTCCAAAGTAGGCGGCGGAACCACGGCAAGAAGAGCCAGATGGCGGCGGAACCATGGCTTTCTAGGGGAATTAGGGTTGCAAACTTCTCTGGTATTTTTCTATATCCTTCTCTCTCCTCTGAAATCCAATAAAATATCTTTTCTCCAGGATTCTTTGCAAAATATCGCTGCGCAAAAACCTTTTTGCAAGTTTTGTTTTGCGGTTTGTTTTTGCATATTTTAATACAGACATTAAGGGGCAAAGACCAAATTCAGATTAAGTGGGGATTTCATCACCCTTCCTAGGCCCCACAAATCACAAAACGAGGATCCGCATCAACCTACATTAATTAAAAAATATCTAGACAAGACTCTAAGGACTGTCGCGCTCATTAAGGACAGAGGAAGGTCATGGGTAATTTATCATTTATCCGCATTACTTTTGTGGTGTCTAGGCAAGTGTGTCTAAGGCATGTGGTTACTTAATTAGACCCTCTATTTTCGGTGATTCATATAGCGGATACTTCCCACTTACCTGGCACTTACCTGGCCACAAGAGTAGTAAAGAGGTGGTAGAGAATTGATCCTGCGGCTTATCCTTTGGAAGTCTAGGAACGGTCTAGAAACTTGATCTAGGTAACCTTAGTTCTAGGGTTGTTTGTACATTTTTGTGTGATTTGTCTTGAGTCACACTTTTTCAAAAACAAACCAATTTTAAATCATACACACGCTGCCACTTGCGCTAAAACCGTTTAGTGCATGCTCGGCTAGATACGGGATTCTAGTACCCGTCTTGTCCGTGTTTCGGCTATCGAATCTGAAGTCGGTACTTCCTCATTTTCATTTTCGCCACCACCCACCACATCGACCGAGATGGACGATACTCCATCAGATTATAACACCACTCTGCCACCACCCGTACGTGCGCAGAATCCACCGCGCATTTCTCTACAAGAGAGATACTATCCTATACGCGGTCCACTTCCTACCTGTTTATCCATTCCATAAGCCAAAGGGGATAATTTTGAAATTAAACCCCATTACATCAACCTGTTGCCCAAATTTCACGGGCTCGAGTCTGAAGATGCATACGTTTTTATCACCAAATTCGAAAACGTATGCGTAATAATGGGTACTTCACAACTGTCCGTGGATGCTATGCGATTGCGTCCTCTCCCGTTCACTTTGTGCGACTTGGAAGAAAAATGGCTTAATAATACTGCCGCACACTCTATTACCAATTGGGATGAATTCTTGATAGCATTCCTTAAAAAAATTTACCCCAATCATAAGACCGCCCGTGTTCGGAGTGAGATCAACCAGTTTACCCAACTTCCCAATGAACCATTTTGGAAGTGCTTTGAACGGTTTAAGGATCTGCTTGTCCAATGTCCTCATCATAGAATACATAGATGGGATCTATGCCGAATTATATATGAGGGCATTAATCTAGCGACAAAGCAGATGCTTGAAACCATGTGTCAATGCAATTTCATGTCCAAAGACAATGGTGAAGCCTGGAAATATCCGGAAGATCTCGCTGAAAACACTTTGCAGTGGGAAAGCGTTAGACAACCTTATAGGGGAGGTATCCATCAGCTTGATGTTTCCATAGCCATAAAAGCCGAAATGGCGGCAATACAAAAGAAACTCGAGGCTATGGAGAACAAATTCTCATCAATCTCCTTAAACCAGGTTACGCTTCCTAAGACTGTATGTGGTTGCTGTTCCGATCCATCACATCTGGCAGAAGAATGTCCTTCAAATGTACCGTTTCAAGGTCAAGAACACACTAATACTACATTTCAGCAGCAACCTAAAAACAATCCTTATTCTTCCACATACAATCAGGGATGGAGGAATCATCCTAATTTTGCTTGGAACCAAAACCAAAATCAAAACCAGTTCCAAAGCAATTATCAAAGATCTCCTCCACAGCAACAGCAACCACCACCACAGAGTCAGCACCCCTTTCAATCGCAACCTTTTCAAAAGCCGGCCAATAATTCTTTCCAAACGGCTGGGAATGAAAACTCATATGCACTCAAATGAAGCGTGGATATGTTTATTAAACATTCCATGCAATCGACGGACGAAATAAAGTCTTCTATCCGATCTTTAACACAGACCACCAACTCCCACGGTGAGAGTATAAAATTGATAGAAGCACAACTTGCACAAATAAATGCCGCGATGAGTACGAGAGAAAAAGGGAAACTTCCATCTCAATCCCTACCAAATCCTGGCCACTCACAAAATCATAATGTGAGTGTCGTCACCATGTTGAGATCGGGAAGAGTGCTAGATAACCAAGTAGGTGAACATGTTGATGAACACGTCGGTGATATTAATAATACCCTGGCTTCTACTTCTTCCCCTAATTCGTCTAGTCTCCCACCTTCTTCCGAGCCTATTCTCCGTTTTCCCCAAGGCTCGAACACTCCGCCCACTTCCTCGAATCTACCTAAAACGATCCCCACTCCAATTCTGGGATCGATTCCATCCCCACAAGCTTCTCTACAAATGTTGGACCCAAGACTTATTGATAAAGCTCCTTTTCCAAACAGGTTGAGGGCTAACAAACCTAATGCACAAATGGAGAAAGTTGTGGAAATGTTTAAGCAAGTTAACATAAATATCCCTCTCTTTATTCAACAAGTTCCATCTTATGCGAAAATCCTTAAGGACTTGTGCACTAGGAAAAGATATTCATGACAAGTAACGTGAGTACAGCTTGTACCTAACAATTGCCTAAAAAACGTAAAGACCCCGGTTGTCCTACAATATCTATAACTATTGGGGGTAAAAGTATCAATCGTGCTCTACTTGACTTCGGCGCTAGTGTTAACTTGCTGCCATATTCCGTCTATGAGCAGCTAGGTATAAAAGAGTTGAAATCTACCCACTGCACTCTCCAGATGGCAGATCGATCTATCGCCCAACCTAGGGGTGAACTAGAGGATGTGTTAATCAAAGTCGAGGAATTCATATTCCCTGTGGACTTTATTGTTTTAGATACACAGCCTGTGGTGAACCTACGCAATCAAATCCCGGTGATACTCGGTCGACCTTTCCTAGCAACTTCCAACGCTGTCATTAATTGTCGTAATGGTTCTATGAACATATCTTTCGGGAAGATGACAATTGAGCTTAATATTTACAGGCTAGGAAGTCAACCATCTGATCCTTCTGCTCATTTAATCAATGTCTGTTCCATCAACGAGATAGCTTCCAACAGCTGTGAAGCTGAAGTACTTTGCTATGATGATCTTGACAACACTAGTGCGACATTGTTTGATCTAGAAAATCATTATAGTGAGGATACTTTTGATGAGTCCACCCCCGAGTTCGAATCTTTTGACTCATCGCAAAATTCAGTAGCGCTTTCCGAGTCAATATCATATGCAAGTTATGAACCTCTTGGGGAGTCCGAATATCATTCCCTTACCCCTCCTTCTATCGTCTCTCCACCAACTCTAGATCTCAAACCGCTACCTTCTCATCTGTAATATGCATATTTAGGTGAGAATGAGTTTTTACCCATGATAATATCCGCTTCTCTAGCTTTAGATCAAGAGAACGCTCTTTTGACGGTATTGAGATCGAATCGGCAAGCATTTGGTTGGACAATGGCTGACATAAAAGGGATTAGTCCTTTAATTGTTGAACATCATATATATTTGATGGATGAAGACAAACCAACCCAAGACCCACAAAGACGGTTAAACCCCATCATGAAGGAGGCGGTAAAGAAAGAAATCGTCAGGTGCTTAGATAGTGGTATAATTTACCCAATATCTGATAGCCAATGGGTAAGCCCTATTCATGCAGTCCCTAAAAAGTCTGGCATTACGGTCATAACCAATTAGGCTAATGAGTTAATCCAAACACGCACCCAAACTGGGTGGCGCGTATGTATTGATTATAGGAAACTCAATACCGCAACGCGGAAAGATCACTACCCTCTACCTTTCATTGACCAGATGTTAGAACGATTAGATGGACATGAATACTATTGTTTCTTGGACGGATACTCTGGCTATAACCAGATCCCCATCGCCGAAAAGGATCAAGATAAAACCACATTTACTTGTCCTTTCGGTACTTTTTCTTATAGACACATGCCCTTTGGGTTATGCAACGCTCCCGCTATATTTCAGCGGTGTATGATGGGGATATTCTCAGACATGGTTGAGAATTTCCTAAAGATATTTATGGACGATTTCTCCATATTTGGGGACTCCTTTGAGGATTGCCTTCGTCATCTTGACGCGGTTCTTACTCGCTGTAAGGATAAGAACCTAACTTTGAATTGGAAAAAAATGTCATTTCATGGTCCAAGAAGGTATTGTCCTTGGGCATATCATTTCACAAAAAGGCATTGAGGTTGACAGAGCTAAAATTGATGTCATCCATAACCTTCCTCCTCCCAAATGCTTCAAAGATATACGATCCTTCCTTGGTCATGCATGATTTTATAGGAGATTCATTAAGGACTTCAGCAAAATTTCTAGACCCTTAACTCTTCTCTTGGCCAAGGATACTACATTTCACTTCAATTCGGATTGTGAGGCTGCTTTTGAATCTCTTAAAAGATCTCTCACTATAGCCCCCGTTCTATCATCTCCGGATTGGAATCACCCGTTCGAGATTATGTGTGATGCATCAGATTTTGCTATTGGTGCAGTCTTAGGACAGCACATTGATAAGATGCCACATGTAATTTACTATGCAAGTATGACCTTGAACGATGCACAAATTAATTACACAACTACCGAGAAAGAACTCTTGGCAGTTGTATTTACATTAAAAAAATTCAGGCCCTACTTGATTGGCTCGCCAATAGTGGTTTACACTGATCACTCCGCCCTACGACACCTTTTATCGAAGAAGGATGCTAAGGTCAGGCTAATACGTTGGATCCTGTTGTTACAAAAATTTGATCTTGTCATCCGAGACAACAGTGGATGTGAAAACATAGTAGCTGACCATCTTTCACGCATCTCTTCTTCACCGACGTTGACCGTGCTGATAAATGACTCATTTCCTGACGAACAGCTCTTGACCGTATCCTGCGAACCTTGGCTCGTGGATATTGTGAATTATCTAGCGACGGGACCTATTCCTAGCAATTGGTCGAAACAAGGCAAACTTCGATTTCTATCCCAAGTAAAACACTTTTACTGGGATGAACCTTATTTGTTTAAATATTGTTCCGATCAAATCATTCGCAGATGTGTCCCTAACGATGAATTCAAGAATGTGTTATCATTTTGTCATGATCAGGCATGCGGCGGTCACTTTGGTCCTCGAAAAACGGCGGAGAAAGTTTTGCAATGTGGTTTTTATTGGCCAACATTATTTAAAGATGCATATGATCATTGCAAAACTTTCCCGCGGCGTCAACACTTGGGTCGGATTTCACGTAGAAATGAGATTCCGCTCCAACCTATCTTAGCTGTGGAGATATTCGACGTTTGGGGTATTGATTTTATGGTCCTTTTTCCCAACTCTTTTGGGAATTTATATATCTTGTTAGCGGTTGATTATGTCTCAAAATGGGTGGAAGCAATACTGTGTCGTACTAATGACAACAAGGTTGTTATTAAGTTCCTTAAAGAAAATATCTTTCGCGGTTCAGACACCCTCGTGCTATAATTAGCGACAACGGGACGCATTTCTGTAATCAGTGTTCTCCTCCGAAACATAGAGACGCGACCGCGTAGGTCCGTCTTGCCTGAATTTGTGGGCAGATGCTATTGGTGCTATCCTTCCACCTCTCCGAAGATGTGAAGTTGATTTATGACACCATATATCGAAGGTTTAAACAGATGCGACCGATGTAGCAGATTTCGTTAGATTCCCCCTCATTGTGAGGGGGTTTTTATTGTGGGGACGCTCTTCCCAGGAGGCGCAAGCCCCTGCAGTTAATTACGCTACCGCATCGCGGTAACCACTTTCTCCTTCTCCAGATGGTCACTTTGTGTCGTGTATGTTTGCTTTATTTTTGGTTGCCCGTGGATTCGAGGTACTACGATTTGGTGTCTTGCTCCGAGCAGAAAACAGAAGATCAATGGCTTCAAACTGCACTAACTGCAACTGCAGCTATAGCTTCGTCCCGTCCGGAGGAGTGACTTATGGGCCCCAAGAAGCCTCCATCTTCGCTATGCCGGTGGAACAGGTGACTCAGGCCACCACTAGATTGTTCTTCAGGATCATGCTCCCACCGATGAGCTTCAACGCCCATGTACCATCGTAAGAAGCTCCCAAGAAGTCGGTCTTTGATCGGCTTGCAACTACAGTGGCCCCTCTCAACGGGTCGCCTAAATCCAGTGTCTCGGTCTTTGACAGACTGGGTTAAAGCTCATTTGGGCCCATGAAGAAGCCCGTGATACCAGAAAGGGTTATCCCAAAAAGGATAGCCATTCCTGCTCTCGAAGTCGTCAAAGCGGCTTCTCCCGCCAAAGGGTCGGTCTTCACAAGACTGGCTGTATCAGCTCCCGTTTCAGGCGAAATCGGAAGTCTGCTTCACCTGCTCGGAAGTCTGCTTTTGATAGGTTGGCCATCCCTACTCAGCGGACATCAGTCTTCAATAGGCTGACAACGACAACTTCTGACCAACACAGGGGGCATGAGGAAGTCACTCCTACAGCTGAGATAATCCCAATGGCTCGACACGCTCGACGTCGTCACTGGCGTCGAATAAGGAAGGCTGGGGGAAACTCTCCTTCTAAACTGACTCCGCTGGCTCCAACGGCGGAAATCGATGATGTTGTTCCAACTGGGAACAACTTTGAACCGCTAAGGAGAGTGTGCAAAAACTCTCCGACTGCCGTGCTGAAGAGATCTCCTCCACCAGTGGAGAACGCTACTAAGGTGAAGCTAAAGCAGCCCCCTCAGCGGCTGTCCTCTAAAATTTACAAAGTTTGGCGACAGGTTCAGGACTCGGTGATTGATCAAGATTACTCTCGCTAACAGAAAAAGGTGAAAGTTCAGCGAGAAGAGGACCATCCTATCAAGCCACAAAAGGCGACAGCTACTTGGGTGCCCACTGCAACGACCCCCTCAACTTCGACCACTCACAAGAGGAGAAGGCCAGAGAAAATCCCTGAGTCTGCGACGAATCGCAAGACCACTGAACCTAAACACCCTAAGTCTGGGGGCATGGTGGTGCATACCGTCTATATGGCATCCGGAAAAGAGGATAGCTGTATCTCCACAGGTCATCGACCGCTTACGTGATCGGTGACTAAGGCTCGGGAGCAACAACAAAAAAAGCTCCAAGAGATGTTAACAGCTATGGCCGCACTCACAAGACCAAAAGCAAGCCTAGAAACATCCTCGGAGCAGCGCCGTGAGCAAGAAACTGATGCCGAATTCCTTCGGAGAATGCTTGAGAAGAAGGACAAAGAGGCCGCGGAACAAGCGACCAATATAAAACAAATGGCCCTTCTATTCCAAGATATGGTGGGCATGATGATCCAGCAGGATCCCCCAGCTGAAGATCCTCCAGTAGTAATTGAAGATGATAGAGGAGAGATATCAAATCCTCTGCCGGCTCTATCAACAGCCAAGGAGGAGACAATCACTAAAGCTACCCTGGATGATTACATCGCTCAGCAGATACGAGCTCACCAGGCGAATGAAGTGGCCGGGCAAATCATTAAGACTGGACGACCCTATCCAGGATGGTATGACCAAATAAGGTACCCGTCGGGATATACGATCCCTAAATTCCATGTATATAAAGGGACGGGCAATCCACATCAGTATGTCGCTCAGTTCAGGGCCTTGTACGGCAACACTGGAGGTGGCGATAAACTGCTACTTCGCCAGTTCGTCGGCAGCTTGTCGGAGACAGCGTTCGAATGGTACTCTGAACTCCTGAACGACTCTGTCAAGACATTGGCGGAGATGGAGCTGCAGTTTACACAGAGATTCGCAAGCGCTAGCGAGCGCACCCCGATCACCGCATTGATTAACGCAAGGGTAAAGCCAGGCGAGAGATGGGTCCAGTATGCAATACGGTGGCGGAATCTATGGTCGAAGTGCGAGCAGCACATCGAAGAAGGTCCTGCGGTAGGCATGTTCGTGGGTTCTCTCGACTCTCAGGCGACCATTTCCCAATTCATGATGTTCTTCAAGCCAACTACTTTTCAGTCCTTGATTGACAAGCTGGCCCAAAAAGACCAGATGGGCCATAGGCCTTCCTCTTCAAAGGCGGAGCCTTGGAATGAAAATGGCAAAGGGAAAGCAACCTTCGTCGCCAACGCTCAACAACAACCACGTGACCCGAGACCGGTTGTTCTCCAAAACAACAAGCGGCAATCCCTCGATGAGAAGATGAGACGTCTTTACTCATTTCCCCGGGATAAAACAAGGAAACTGTTTGAACTGGCAGTGTGCAATGGGCTCATCACTCTACCGGAGTCGAGACACCCAACGAGACCTAACGACGTCAACGATCCTAATTACTGCCCCTACCACCGAGTATTGGGTCATCCGATCGAAAATTGCTATGTCTTCAAAAATTGGATTGAAGACCAGTATCAACAGGGCAAGTTCGCACTGTCCGAAAACTGGAAGGTAAATCTGCCACAACCACATGCTCCGAAAAAGATAGACATGCCGGGGGCATCGTGCTCATTCATAAAGGAAGCTCCATGGGATGTTGTTATTTCGGAAAAAACTTTAAAAAATGCTGAAGATCTTCAAACATGTCCGGCGATCAGGTGGAAAAGCCCGCAAGAGCCGGAGATCATCGACAGGATGCTGAAAGCACGCCCAACATCGGGAATTAATAGCAATAGGCATAGCACCCAGGAACAGCCGTCACAGCCTTCGAAAAAAAGGAGAAGACTAAAAAGCCCGCGCTGTCTAACGACAAGCACACGGATCTGCAAAAGCATATTGATGCGCTGAAAGAATACAACCAGAGGGCGCGAACCCCAGTAACGCTTCAAGAGTTCCTCAGTCACATCCTTGAGAATGAAGATAACGACAATGATGAGGGAGACGACTTGTCAGAAGAATCCGAAGATTATGTGGCAAGTTGCCACATGATCGCTCATTTGTCGTTAAGTAACAAAGCAGCTCACTCGGCGTTAGGAGATAACGTAGAGGAGCTGGGGGCAGGAGCAGTGCCAAAACCCTTGGATTGTGTGACAAGGTCTATCAAGGAGAAACCTACTTGTTCATAAAGTATCCGGTGAAACTTCGCCTCAAAGCTACAGCGGATCGAAACATCCCAAAACTAACGATGGACCACAATGTCCTAAAACTTGCAACTGACCGAGACGTCTATAAACTACTACGGACCGCAGCATCCTAAGGCTGACGTGGTAGAAAAAAAAGAAAAAAAAAGAAAAAAAAAGGAAAATGGGCACGGTTGAAAACCCGAAAAGGCGCCGTGAGTAAAAACAGCAGGACTACCGGCGAGTTTTGTGAAAACCCGAAAGGGCGCAATCTCGTTAAAAGACACTTGCAAGGTCCTCTCGACCCTGTAAGGAGAAACCACCTGTGTGAGATCCTTACGACTCACAAAGGAGAAATACACTTAGGAATCCTCACGATTCTTAAGGAGAAACCACGCTTACGAGATCCTCACGACTCGTAAGGAGAATTCCCCTTTGAGACCTTCAAGGCTCATAGGGTTCAAAAGCCTTAAGCTACAGGGATCTGAACATGTTCTTAAGCCATCATAACCTCCAATGCTACCCTACAAGTGGTTCAATATTGACCCTTGTATATAATCCACGGGCACGAATGAACATTTCCCTAACAGAGTCCTACCAGCGACTAGGGATATGCTCACACGGTAAACAAACACTTATAGGTCCTCTCGACTTGCAAGGAGAAAACACTCTTGTAAGATCCTTACGACTTTTAAGAGAACACACACTTAGAAATCCTCACAATTCTTAAGGAGAAACTGCACCTACGTGATCCTCACGACTCGTAGGGAGAAATACCTTTATGAGACCCTTATGGCTCATGAAGTCAAAAGCCTTAGTCGACAGGATCTTAACCCTGTTCGCTAAGCCACCTTTGTTCAACATCGACAGAAGAAAATGATGATTCGCTCCTGGCAATATCCCAGTTGTAGCAATGCTGATGCCTAAATCGGTATCAAATTCCAAGTCCTTTCATGGCAAATGATGATTCACTCCTGGCAATATTCCAGTCGTAGCGATGTTGATGCTAAGATTGGCACCAGATTCGAAGTTCCATACTCATGGCGAAAAGTCAACGAGCCAAAAATGCATATGAAATAGCCGAAAAGATGGGACAACTTGCAACGAAATCAGCAAGTAAAAATATATGCATACAAAAACAGCCGAAATGATTGGGCAACTCGCAATAAAAAGCAGCGAGTAAAAAGAAAAATAGCCGAAATGATTGGGCAACTCGCAATAAAAAGCAGCGAGTAAAAAGAAAAATAGCCGAAATGATTGGGCACCGTGAAAAATAGCCGAAATGATTGGGCAATCGCGACTTGCGCGATACAAAAAGCTGAAATGATAGAGCATCGCGGAAAGAAAATAAAAAATATACATATGAAATTAAAATTTTACCCTACAGGTGAGATCACATTGATCCCTGTGTACAATCTAGGGGCACAAACAAAAAGGGAACTATATCATCCCATTAGACTCCATCAGATAGAGAGCCAAGTCTCGACGGCCACATCTACAGCCTGGAGACCCACGACAGCGTTCCTTCTCATTCCAGCAGGATTTAGACGCGATAATCAATCTCGAAGCTACGACAAAGTCCTTTGTTCCAAATCTCGACGGCCATATCTACATCCTAGAGAACAACAATAGCGTTCCTCCTCATTCCAGCAGGATTTATACGCGAAAATCAATCTCGGAGCCACGGCAAAGTCCCTAGTTCCAAATCTCGACGGCCATGTCTACAGCCTAGAGAACAAAAATGGCATTCCTCCTCATTCCAGCAGGATTTATACGCGAAAATCAATCTCGGAGCCACGGCAAAGTCCCTAATTCCAAGTCTCGACGGCCACATCTACAGCCTGGAAACCCACGACAGCGTTCCTCCTCATTCCAGCAGAATTCGGACGCGACATCACCAATTGGAGCCATGGCAGAGTCCCTAGTTCCAAGTCTCGACGGCCACATCTACAGCCTAGAGACCCACGATGGCGTTCCTCCTCATTCCAGCAGGATTCGGACGCGACATCACCAATCGGAGCCATGGCAAAGTCCCTAGTTCCAAATCTCGATGGCCACATCTACAGCCTGGAGACCAACAACGGCGTTCCTCCTCATTCCAGCAGGATTCGGACGCAACGTTAACAAAGCAGAGCCATGGCAAAGTCCCTAATTCCAAGACTCTATGGTCCACAGACAACCTAGAGTCAACCAATGACCTTCCCGCCGGATCAACGCTCCGTCTCGGAAACAAGTTAACCGACCTCCAGGGAAATCAGTGTCCTTGGCAAAAACCTTGATTCAGGGAAATCAGCGTCCTTGACGAGAGCACCTCGATTCGCGTCGACCCGCAGAGAAATCAGTGTCTTTGCAGGAATATCTCGATTCATCTCAACTCCAAGGAATTCAGTGTCCTTGGCAACCTCCTCGATTCAGGAAAATCAGCGTCCCTGATGAGAGCACCTTGATTCGCGTCGACCCGCAGAGAAATCGGCGTCTTTGCAGGAATACCTCGATTCGTCTCAACCCTAGGGAAATCAGTGTCCTTGGCAACCTCCTTGATTCAGGGAAATCAGCGTCCTTGACGAGAGCACCTTGATTCACGTCGATCCGCAGAGAAATCAGTGTTTTTGCAGGAATACCTCAATTCGTCTCAACCCCAGGGAAATCAGTGTCTATGGGAAAACCTCGATTCGCGTCGACCCGCAGAGAAATCAGCGTCTTTGCAGGAATACCTCGATTCGTTTCAACCCCAGAGAAATCAGTGTCCTTGGCAACCTCCTCGATTCAAGGAAATCAGTGTCCTTGACGAGAGCATCTCGATTTGCGTCGACCCGTAAGGAAATCAGTGTCATTGCAGGAATATCTCAATTCGTCTCAACCCCGGGGAAATCAGTGTCCTTGGCAACCTCCTCAATTCAGGGAAATCAGTGTCCTTGACGAGAGCATCTCGATTCGCGTCGACCCGCAGAGAAATCAGCGTCTTTGCAGGAATACCTCAATTCGTTTCAACCCCAGGGAAATCAGTGTCCTTGGCAAAAACCTAGATTCAGGGAAATCGGCGTCCTTAACGAGAGCATCGTGATTCACATCGACCCGCAGAGAAATCAGCGTCTTTGCAGGAATACCTCGATTCGTCTCAACTCCAAGGAAACCAGCGTCCTTGGCAAAAACCTCGATTCAGGGAAATCAACGTCCTTGGCGAGAGCATCTCGATTCGCGTCGACCCGCAAGGAAATCAGTGTCTTTGCAGGAATATCTCGATTCGTCTCAACTCCGAGGAAATCAGTGTCCTTGGCAAATACCTCGATTCAAGGAAATCAACATCCTTGGATAGAGCATCTCTATTCGCGCCGACCCGCAGAGAAATCGGTGTCTCTGCAGGAATATACAATGTCAGCAAAGCGGAGCCGCGGCAAAGTTCCCAGTTCCATGACTCAGCGGTACACAGACAAACCAAAGTCAACCCTCGACCTCCCTGTTGAAGCAATGCTTTAACTCGAGAGTAGGTCAACTCATCAATCACTCGACTTGTAAGGAAGAAAATTCTCTTGGGAGATCCTTACGACTCTCAAGAGAAAACACATTTAGGAATCCTCACGATTCTTAAGGAGAAAATACACCTACGAGATCCTCTCAACTTGTAGGGAGAAAAGTCTTTGTGAGACCCTCACGGCTCATAAAATTGAAAAGTCTTGGTTGGCAGATCTTAACCCTGTCCCTCAAGCCATCACTGCCTGCAAAGAGGTCAACATGGACTATCCACGGGCCACACTCTCCGAAGTCAAACATCGGTGAGGAGGGAAACAACCACTTACGAGTCCTCTCGACTTATAAACGAGAAAATTCTCTTATGAGATACTTACGACTCTCAAGAGAAAAAACACTTAGGAATCCTCATGATTCCTAAGGAGAAAATACACCTATGAGATCCTCTCGACGCGTAGGGAGAAAAGTCTTTGTGAGACCCTCACGGCTCATAAAGTTGAAAAGTCTTGGGTGGTAGATCCTAACCCTGTCTCCCAAGCCATCACTACCTTGCAAAGAGGTCAACATGGACTATCCACGGGCCACACCCTCCGAAGTCGAACATCGACGAGGAGGGAAACAACCACTTACGAGTCCTCTCGATTATAAGTGGGAAAATTCTCTTGTGAGATCCTTACGACTCTCAAGAGAAAACACACTTAGGAATCCTCACGATTCCTAAGGAGAAAATACACCTACGAGATCCTCTCGACTCGTAGGGAGAAAAGTCTTTGTGAGACCCTCACGGTTCATAAAGTTGAAAAGTCTTGGGCGGCAGATCCTAACCCTGTCCCCCAAGCCATCACTACCCTGCAAAGAGGTCAACATGGACTAATCCACGCCCAATGGGCGACAACAAAAATTAGTCTCCGTATACAATCCACGGGCAACCAAACACAAAACAAACACCCACGACACGAAGTGACTATATGGAGAAGGAGAAAGTTGTTACCGCGATGCGGTAGCTTAATTAACTGCAGGGGCTTGCGCCTGCAGGGAAGAGCGTCCCCACAATCAAAAACCCCTCAAACGAGGAGGAATCTGACGAAGTCTGCTACATCTGCCGCATCCGTTTAAATCTTCGATACATGGTGCCATAAATCAACTTGGCAACTTCAGAGAGGTGGACGGATAGCACCAATTAGCATCTGCCCCGAAATTCAGGCAAGACGTTCACCGCGTCTCTTGCCGCATTATTCGGAGGGTAACAGATTCTGGCACGCTCGGTGGAACCTTTTCCTCTTTCCACTCCACACGTCGTGTGTCGTGTTCGCAAACGAATCGAGGTTTTCTATGGTTGCATGTGGATTCGAGGTACTAAGATTTGGTGTCTTGCTCCGTGCAGAAAACAGAAGATCAATGGCTTCAAACTGCACTAACTACAACTGCAACTATCGCTCCGTCCCGTCCGGAGGAGTGACTTACGGGCCCCAAGCGGCCTCCATCTTAGCTATGCCGGTGAAACAGGTGACTCAGGCCACCACTAGATTGTTCTTCAGGATCATGCTCCCACCGATGAGCTTCAACGCCCCTGTACCATCGCAAGAAGCTCCCAAGAAGTCGGTCTTTGATCGGCTTGCAACTACAGCGGCCCCTCTCAACGGGTCGCCCAAATCCAGTGCCTCAGTCTTTGACAGATTGGGCCAAAACTCATTTGGGCCCATGAAGAAGCCCGTGATACCAGAAAGGGTTATCCCAAAAAGGAAAGCCATTCCTGCTCTCGAAGTCGTCAAAGCGGCATCTCCCGCCAAAGGGTCGGTCTTCACAAGACTGGCTGTTTCAGCTCCCGTTTCAGGCGAAATCGTCAAGGCTGCTTCACCTGCTCGGAAGTCTGCTTTCGATAGGTTGGCCATCCCTACTCAGCGGACATCAGTCTTCAATAGGCTGACAACGACAACTTCTGACCAACACAGGGGCATGAGGAAGTCACTCCTACAGCTGAGATAATCCCAACGACTCGACACGTTCGACGTCGCCACTGGCGCCGAGTAAGGAAGGCTGGGGGCAACTCTCCTTATGGACTGACTCCATCGGCTCCAACGATGGAAATCGATGCTTCTGTTCCAACTGGGAACAGCTTTGAACCGCTAAGAAGAGTGTGCAAAAACTCTCCGACTGCCGTGCTGAAGAGATCTCCTCCACCCGTGGAGAACGCTACTAAGGTGAAGCTAGAGCGGCCCCCTCAGCGGCTGTCCTCTAAAATTTACAAAGTTTGGCGACAGGTTCTGGACTCGGTGATTGATCAAGATTACTCTCGCCGACAGAAAAAGGTGAAAGTTCAGCGAGAAGAGGACCATCCTGTCAAGCCACAAAAGGCGACAGCTACTTGGGTGTCCACTGCAATGGCCCCCTCAACTTCGACCGCTCACAAGAGGAGAAGTCCAGAGAAAATCCCTGAGTCTGTGACAAATCGCAAGATCACTGAACCTAAACACCCCAAGTCTGGGGGCATGGTGGTGCATGCCGTCTATATGGCATCCGGAAAAGAGGATAGCCGTATCTCCACAGGTCATCGACCACTTACGCGATCGGTGACTAAGGCTCGGGAGCAACAACAACAAAAGCTCCAAGAGATGTTAACAGCTATAGCCGCACTCACAGGACCGAAAGCAAGCCCAGAGACATCCTCGGACCAGCGCCGTGAGCAGAAAACTGATGCTGAATTCCTTCGGAGAATGCTTGAGAAGAAGGACAAAGTGGCCGCGGAACAAGCGGCCAATATAAAACAAATGGCCCTTCTATTCCAAGGTGGGCATGATTATCCAGCCGGATCCCCCAGCCGAAGATCCTCCAGTAGTAATTGAAGATGATAGAGGAGAGACATCAAATCCTCTGCCGGCTCTATCAACAGCCAAGGAGGAGACAATCTCCAAAGCTACCCTGGATGATTACATCGCTCAGCAGATACGAGCTCACCAGGCGAATGAAGTGGCCGTGCAGATCGTTAAGACTGGACAACCCTATCCAGCTTGGTATGACCAAATAAGGTACCCGCCGGGATATACGATCCCTAAATTCCATATATATAAAGGGACGAGAAATCCCCATCAGCACGTCGCTCAGTTCAGGGTTTTGTGTGGCAACACTGGAGGTGACGATAAACTGCTACTTCGCCAGTTCGTCGGCCGCTTATCGGAGACAGCGTTCGAATGGTACTCTGAACTCCCGAACGACTCTGTCAAGACATTTGCGGAGATGGAGCTGCTGTTTACACAGAGATTCGCAAGCGCTAGCGAGCGCACCCCGATCACCGCATTGATTAACGCCAGGGTAAAGCCAGGCAAGAGATGGGTCCAGTATGCAATACGGTAGCGGAATCTATGGTCGAAGTGCGAGCAGCGCATCGAAGAAGCTCCTGCGGTAGGCATGTTTGTGGGTACTCTCGACCCTCAGGCGACCATTTCCCAATACATGATGTTCTTCAAGCCAACTACTTTTCAGGCCTTGATTGACAAGCTGGCCCAAATGGACCAGATGGGCCATAGGCCTTCCTCTTCAAAGGCGGAGCCTTGGAATGAAAAGGGCAAAGGGAAAGCAACCTTCGTCGCTAACGCTCAACAACAACCAAGTGACCCATGACTGGTTGTTCGCCAAAGCAACAAGCGGCAATCCCTCGATGAGAAGTTGAGACGTCCTTACTCGTTTCCCCGGGATAAAACAAGGAAACTGTTTGAACTGGCAGTGCGCAATAGGCCCATCACTCTACCGGAGTCGAGACACCTAACGCGACCTAACGACGTCAACGATCCTAATTACTGCCCCTACCACCGAGTATTGGGTCATCCGATCGAAAATTGCTATGTCTTCAAAAATTTGATTGAAGACCAGTATCAACAGGGCAAGTTTGCGCTGTCCGAAAACTGAAAGCTAAATCCGCCACAACCACATGCCCCGAAAAAGATGGACATGCCCCGAAAAAGATGGACATGCCGGGAGCATCGTGCTCATTCATAAAGGAAGCTCCATGGGAAGTTGTTCTTTCGGAGAAAACTAAAAAAAATACTGAAAGATCTTCAAACATGTCCGGCGATCAGGTGGAAAAGCCCGCAAGAGCCGGAGATCATCGACGGGATGCTAAAACCACGCCCAACATCGGGAATTAATAGCAATGGGCAAAGCACCCAGGAACAGACGTCACAGTCTTCGAAGAAAAAGAAGAAGACCAAAAAGCCCGCGCTGTCTAACGACAAGCGCACGGATCTGCAAAAGCATATTGATGCGCTGAAAGAATACAACCAGAGGGCGCAAACCCAGTCACACTTCAAGAGTTCCTCAGTCACATCCTTTAGAATGAAGATAACGACAATGATGAGGGAGACGACTTGTCAGAAGAATCCGAAAATTATGTGGCAAGTTGCCATATGATCGCTCATTTGTCGTTAAGTAACAAAGCAGCTCACTCGGCGTCAGGAGATAACGTAGAGGAGCTGGGGGCAGAAGCATTGCCAAAACCCTTGGATTGTGTGACAAGGTCTATCAAGGAGAAACCTACTTGTTCATAAAGCATCCGGCGAAACTTCGCCTCAAAGCTACAGCGGACAGAAACGTCCCCAAACTAACGATGGACCGCAATGTCCTAAAACTTGCAACTGACCGAGACGTCTATAAACTACTACGGACCGCAGCATCCCAAGGCTGACGTGGTAAAAGAAAAAAGAAAAAAAAAGGTATGTCCACAAGCAAAATGGGCACGGATGAAAACCCAAAAGGGCGCCGTGAGTAAAAACAGCAGGACTACCGGTAAGTTTTGTGAAAACCCGAAAGGGCGCAATCTCGTTAAAAGACACTTGCAAGGTCCTCTCGACCCTGTAAGGAGAAACCACCTGCGTGAGATCCTTACGACTCACAAAGGAGAAATACACTTAGGAATCCTCACGATTCTTAAAGAGAAACTACGCTTACGAGATCCTCACGACTCGTAAGGAGAATTCCCCTTTGAGACCCTCATGGCTCATAGGGTTCAAAAGCCTTAAGCTACAGGGATCTGAACCTGTTCTTAAGCCATCACAACCTCCAATGATGCCCTACAAGTGGTTCAATATTGACCCTTGTATACAATCCACAGGCACGAATGAACATTTCCCTAACAGAGTCCTACCAGCGACTAGGGATATGCTCACACGGTAAACAAACACTTCTAGGTCCTCTCGACTTGCAAGGAGAAAACACTCTTGTAAGATCCTTATAACTTATAAGAGAACACACACTTAGAAATCCTCACGATTCTTAAGGAGAAACTGCACCTACGTGATCCTCACGACTCGTAGGGAGAAATACCTTTATGAGACCCTTACAGCTCATGAAGTCAAAAGCCTTAGTCGACATGATCTTAACCCTGTTAGCTAAGACACCTTTGTTCAACATCGACAGAGGCAAATGATGATTTGCTCCTGGCAATATCCCAGTTGTAGCGATGCTGATGTCTAAATCGGTATCAAATTCCAAGTCTTTTCATGGCAAATGATGATTCGCTCCTGGCAATATTCCAGTCGCAGCGATGCTGATGCTAAGATTGGCACCAGATTCCAAGTTCCATACACGTGGCGAAAAGTCAACGAGCCAAAAATGCATATGAAATAGCCGAAATGATGGGGCAACTTGCAACGAAATCAGCAAGTAAAAATATATGCATACAAAAACAGCCGAAATGATTAGGCAACTCGCAATAAAAAGCAGCGAGTAAAAAGAAAAATAGCCGAAATGATTGGGAAACTCGCAATAAAAAGCAGCGAGTAAAATGAAAAATAGCCGAAATGATTGGGCACCGTGAGAAATAGCCGAAATGATTGGGCAATCGCGACTTGCGCGATACAAAAAGCTGAAATGATAGAGCATCGCGGAAAGAAAATAAAAAATATACATATGAAATGAAACTTTTGCCCTACAGGTGAGATCATATCGATCCCTGTATACAATCCAGGGGCACAAACAGAAAGGGAACTATATCATCCCACCAGACTCCATCAGATAGAGAGCCAAGTCTCGACGGCCACATCTACAGCCTGGAGACCCACGACAGCGTTCCTCCTCATTCTAGCAGGATTTAGACGCGACAATCAATCTCGTAGCCACGACAAAGTCCCTTGTTCCAAATCTCGACGGCCATGTCTACAGCCTAGAGAACAACAATGGCGTTCCTCCTCATTCCAGCAGGATTTGTACGTGAAAATCAATCTCGGAGCCACGGCAAAGACCCTAGTTCCAAATCTCGACGGCCATGTCTACAGCCTAGAGAACAATAATGGCGTTCCTCCTTATTGCAGCAGGATTTATACGCGAAAATCAATCTCGGAGCTACGGCAAAGTCCCTAGTTCAAAGTCTCGACGGCCACATCTACAGCCTGGAGACCCACGACAGCGTTTCTCCTCATTCCAGCAGGATTCGGACGCGACATCACTAATTGGAGCTATGGCAAAGTCCCTAGTTCCAAGTCTCTACGGCCACATCTACAGCCTAGAGACCCACGATGGTGTTCCTCCACATTCCAGCAGGATTCGGACGCGACATCACCAATCGGAGTCATGGCAAAGTCCCTAGTTCCAAGTCTCGACGGCCACATCTACAGCCTGGAGACCAACAACGGCGTTCCTCCTCATTCCAGCAGGATTCGGACGCAACATTAACAAAGCAGAGCCATGGCAAAGTCCCTAGTTCCAAGACTCTACAGTCCACAGACAACCTAGAGTCAACCAATGACCTCCCCGCCGGATCAACGCTCCTTCTCGGAAATAAGTTAACCGACCTCCAGGGAAATCAGTGTCCTTGGCAAAAACCTCGATTTAGGGAAATCAGCGTCCTTGACGAGAGCACCTCGATTCACGTCGACCAGCAGAGAAATCAGTGTCTTTGCAGGAATACCTCGATTCATCTCAACTCCAGGGAAATCAGTGTCCTTGGCAACCTCCTCGATTCAGGAAAATCAGCGTCCTTGACGAGAGCACCTTGATTCGCGTCGACCCGCAGAAAAATCAGCGTCTTTGCAGGAATACCTCGATTCATCTCAACCCCAGGGAAATCAGTGTCCTTGGCAACCTCTTCGATTCAGGGAAATCAGCGTCCTTGACGAGAGCACCTTGATTCGCGTCGATCCGCAGAGAAATCAGTGTCTTTGCAGGAATACCTCGATTCGTCTCAACCCCAGGGAAATCAGTGACCTTGGCAAAACCTCGATTCGCGTCGACCCGCAGAGAAATCAGCGTCTTTGTAGGAATACCTCGATTCGTTTCAACCCCAGGGAAATCAGTGTCCTTGGCAACCTCCTCGATTCAAGGAAATCCGTGTCCTTGACGAGAGCATCTCGATTTGCGTCGACCCGTAAGGAAATCAGTGTCTTTGCAGGAATATCTCAATTCGTCTCAACCTCGGGGAAATCAATGTCCTTGGCAACCTCCTCAATTCAGGGAAATCAGTGTCCTTGACGAGAGCATCTCGATTCGCGTCGACCCGCAGAGAAATCAGCGTCTTTGCAGGAATATCTCGATTCGTTTCAACCCCAAGGAAATCAATGTCCTTGGCAAAAATCTCGATTCAGGGAAATCGGCGTCCTTAACGAGAGCATCTTGATTCGCATCGACCCGCAGAGAAATCAGCATCATTGCAGGAATACCTCGATTCGTTTCAACTCCGAGGAAATCAGCGTCCTTGGCAAAAACCTCGATTCTGGGAAATCAGCATCCTTGGCAAGAGCATCTCGATTCGCATCGACCCGCAAGGAAATCAGTGTCTTTGCAGGAATATCTCGATTCGTCTCAACTCCGAGGAAATCAGTGTCCTTGGCAAATACCTTGATTCAAGGAAATCAACATCCTTGGCGAGAGCATCTCGATTCGTGCCGACCCGCAGAGAAATCGGTGTCTCTGCAGGAATATACAATGTCAACAAAGCGGAGCCGCGGCAAAGTTCCCAGTTCCATGACTCGGCGGTACACAGACAAACCAAAGTCAACCCTCGACCTCTCTTTTGAAGCAATGCTTTAATTCGGGAGTAGGTCAACTCATCAATCACTTATGAGTCCTCTCGACTTGTAAGGAAGAAAATTCTCTTGGGAGATCCTTACGAATCTCAAGAGAAAACACACTTAGGAATCCTCACGATTCCTAAGGAGAAAATACACCTACGAGATCCTCTCGACTCGTAGGGAGAAAGTCTTTGTGAGACCCTCACGGCTCATAAAGTTGAAAAGTCTTGGTTGGAAGATCCTAACCCTGTCCCCTAAGCCATCACTGCCCTGTAAAGAGGTCAACATGGACTATCCATGGGCCACACTCTCCGAAGTCAAACATCTGCGAGGAGGGAAACAACCACTTACGAGTCCTCTCGACTTATAAGCGGGAAAATTCTCTTGTGAGATCCTTACGACTCTCAAGAGAAAACACACTTAGGAATCCTCATGATTCCTATGGAGAAAATACACCTATGAGATCCTCTCGACTCGTAGGGAGAAAAGTCTTTATGAGACCCTCACGGCTCATAAAGTTGAAAAGCCTTGGGTGGTAGATCCTAACCCTGTCCCCCAAGCCATCACTGCCTTGCAAAGAGGTCAACATGGACTATCCACGGGCCACACTCTCCGAAGTCGAACATCGACGAGGAGGGAAACAACCACTTACGAGTCCTCTCGATTATAAGTGGGAAAATTCTCTTGTGAGATCCTTACGACTCTCAAGAGAAAACACACTTAGGAATCCTCACGATGCCTAAGGAGAAAATACACCTACGAGATCCTCTCGACTCGTAGGGAGAAAAGTCTTTGTGAGACCCTCACGGCTCATAAAGTTGAAAAGTCTTGGGTGGCAGATCCTAACCCTGTCCCCCAAGCCATCACTGCCCTGCAAAGAGGTCAACATGGACTAATCCACGCCCTACGGGCGACAACATAAATTAGTCTCCGTATACAATCCACGGGCAACCAAACACAAAACAAACACCCACGACACGAAGTGACCATATGGAGAAGGAGAAAGTTGTTGCCGCGATGCGGTAGCGTAATTAACTGCAGGGGCTTACGCCTACAGGGAAGAGCGTCCCCACAATCAAAAACCCCTCAAACGAGGGGGAATCTGACGAAGTCTGCTACATCGGCCGCATCTGTTTAAACCTTCGATACATGGTGCCATAAATCAACTTGGCATCTTCGGAGAGGTGGACAGATAGCACCAATTATCATCTGCCCCGAAATTCAGGCAAGACGTTTATCGCATCTTCGCGTTTCGGAGGGGAACAATCGGTCTTTCGAGGTTTTGATGCAGAAATATGCAATTAACCACAAACTTTCTACGCCCTATCATCCCCAAACAAGCGGGCAAGCTGAGATCTCAAATAGGCAGATCGAGCAAATTTTGGAGAAGACAGTTTCTAAAACCCGTAAAGATTGGTCAACCAAATTGACGGATACTCTTTGGGCATTTCGTACTGCTTATAAGACCGATCTTGGTATGTCTCCGTACCGCCTTGTATTTGGAAAGGCATGCCACCTTTCTGTCGAGATCGAACATAAAGCAATGTGGGCTATCGAAGAGCTAAACTTTGATTTTGATCAAGCCAGCAGCTATCGGAAGCTGCAATTGAATGAGCTAAGCGAACTCCATGATGAAGCTTACGATAATGCGATGATAGTAACGAACCGGACTAAAGTGTTTCACGATAAAAACCTTTTTAGGAAAACTTTCAGACTGGGACAAGTCCTTGTTTACAATTCCCATCTCCATCTGCATCCGGATAAGCTTAAATCTCATTGGAAAGGACCTTTTATGGTGCGGTATGTATACCCGCACGGGACAGTAGAAGTTGAAAATATTAAAAACGGTTTAATTTTTAAAGTAAATAGACATAGATTGAAACCGTATTTTTCTTCTAACCCAACGGAGGAGCTCCTGTTTTTAAAGGAGCCACTTTATCATAACTAAATTTCCTCCGCCTCACCTCCATGTTTCGGTAACATTGTCTCATTTTAAGAATGGAAGTGAGTGATAAAAGACTTCACTGAATATCTGTGCGTGCCAAAGTACAAGTTTAGGGGTAGTTTTCAGTTAACCATTATTTTACCCCTCTTAATTTATCTCCCTAAGTCTAACAGGTCGATGCATTAAAAAAAAGACATCAGTGAGGACACTGCTGAAAACATGTTTGGAGGGAAGGTTTGTATTCACTAAATTATCTTTTGGCACTTGACACTATACAATTTTTTTTTATAATAAAAGAGTAGAAAGTGAAAATTACATATGAAGCATAGGAAAAGTTTAAGAAAAGCAAGAAAATTAGATGTTTTCTTAAATGAAACCAGTAATAAGTAGTTATGAGCCGTTTTCCCAAGAGTTAGTAAGATGACGGAAATTACTAATCTGAGGATAAAATTAAGTCTGAAAAATAGTCCTTATTCTTAACGCCAAACATTTGAACATTGATACCCTACTATACGCACTTACATACATCTTGTAACTTGGGATAGTAGAGGATATCTTGAAATGCTCTTGTCTAAAAGCCTTAGTATGAAAAAAAAGTTTAAATGGTGAAAAAAATGAACACTGGTTTTGTAATTACCAAGGCAGCATAAAAAAATATAGCGAGAGTGCTTTATCACCTAGTATCTTAGACCAACTGGTTTGGGAGCCACTACTAAGCCTTAGGTGTTACGAAACGAGGAATTATGCCTAAATGCGCAAGCACATTTTGTAATCGGTCGGTTAGTTCCTCAAGAAGTATTAACGGTCGCATGAAGGATGTGTGAGCAATTTCATCAAAATATTCACCAATTATAAAATACTTTGGAAAATGGACAAGAGTATGGTAGCTTGAATTGAATTCTCTAAGTGTAGGGATGCCTTTTACACACACGTAGGGATATATGATCAATGTTTGGAAGAAAGATAGGGAGGAAGACTAAAGGCGATGTTTTATTGAGGGATGATGTGATGTCTAACATTTTTTCATGACCATTAAGATAGGGCTCATGACAACCGAAAAACTGGTGTAGTTGGAAACTCTTATTTTCAAGTTCTTTATTTTATAGTTCTTATCTTTATATGTAATTTTCACCATCTTTCTTTTATTATAGGATTTTGTGGGTGTAATCCGCTGAAACCCCTCGGGAGACAACACTCCTCCTACTAGGGACACCTAAAAGTTTAACGGCTTATTGCACATGCTCAGTACAATCGTGTTGCCTACGAAAGTGTGCTGTTTAGGTTTTTCTCTTTCTTTTTCTTCTTCTCTTGAATAACTAGTTTGTTCGGGACGATCAAAGTTAAGTTTAGGGGTATTTGTTCTGTCCAAAATATTGTGCATTTGATATAACATTTTCCATACTATTTCTATATAATAAAAGGTGTTTATTATAAATATGACACATATGAGGGTTTATCTGTAAAAATACTATTTTCATGCGTTTATATATTATAATTAACATTATGAAGGAAAATGTAAGCATGTAATATCTATGTAATATTTAATCCATTTAAATGAGCATACCATATCAAATATCTTTGACCAATTCTTTTAAAACTATAATATCATGTCAAAAGATAATAGCTCAATAAAAACAAATTCTACTAACATTATTTATTGAGATATGGTGCAGAAATTATTCCAGGACTGAAATCAAGGAAATCCGAGTTGGCGAGATCAAATCTGCCGAAATATTCAAGTAAATCGAAGAAATCAATTCTAGCAGAGACTTAGAGAAGATTTTAAAAGTCCATATATTCAAAAGATCACCATGTGTCAGAGAGATGAAGCCCCAGAAATTTGAGCCAAAGATCCCACCAAAGCGCCGCTAAACTGCGGCCAAAACCCACTATCGGCGGCGGATCCGCGACCTGTTAGAGGAGTTAGGATATGGGATTTTCTATGCAGGATTGTCTCAACAAACCCTAACTTATAGAATCTAGGGTTTTCAACTTCTTTGACTATAAATAGAACAAAGAGTCTCTTGGAAAATTTATCAAACCGACGCAATTACGAAGTCTACGACGGCTCAAGAATCCTGGTTGATCATCGACAGTTCATCTACCTCCTTAAGAAGAGATCGAGAAGCAAACTAGGGTTTTGTAATCATTTTCTAAAGGAACAAAGTGTATTTGATTTTGTTGATTAATAAAGGTAGTTTTATTCTAGTGCATTTTATTTTCTTCATGATTTCTATCTTTTCTTTTCCCAACATGCGCGAGTAATTCTCCGCTTGTTAGGGTTCGTAGTATTAGGGTAGATTAATGGATGATGAAGATGCTTAAACTCTTTTTACGTCCTATAAAGTTTATAAACTTTATCAAAAGAATAGTTAACATCCTAATCGGGCGCGCTATCAATTCATTGATATTCATGACTACGATTAGAGATTAGATTAACAATTGTTTTGGTAAAGGCTAGACATGAACGGAGATCCATATCAAGGTAGGGGTTAAGAGTGGGAACACTTTTCCCTCCAGAAACCCTAATCTACATGCATCATTGTCAATCTAGTTTCAAATCTATTAAAGGATAAGAGGAGTAATCTTTAATTAATCATCCATGACTACTAAATCTTAACGAACCCTACAAGCCCCTTTCTAATATAAAACCTAGATCCGGAGTTAATCTAAATCTATATTCTACATCCGTGTTTAACGTAGATCTAGAAATGATTTCCACTATTCATTATTCTTCCTCTTTTCCTAATCAACACACTGATTGATGTAGGATTTTACGATCAAAAATAATTTACCGCAATCAAGAACGGCGTCGCTTTGCAGCTAGCCGGTGAGTACGGGTCGGTCCACAGGGATGTTGTGAATCTCCTAATCGCTCTAACGAGTTAATTCCGATTGTGGTCGGACAGATTATTAAATCTAGAAACTAAATCTATCTATACTAAGATTAATCTATATCTAAGTCTTGCTAAGGTTAGGTTTAGGAATGGTTTGGAAATGTAAATAAATCTCAACGCTTTCTATACCCAAATTAGGATCTAAGAGGAGTTATGGTAATTATTAATAAAAGAGATTAGAATTATCGGGAAGATGTTTTCTTCCTCTAGTTTCTTGTCCTTCCTTTATCAATCCTTACCCTAACCTCCATGGAAAACACGCGCAACCGGGCCTTTATACTACGGTATCACCGCTATCTCGAGGGATAGGGTGCCGTAGGGCGCGGTGTGTGCGTGTATGCATGGAGTCCTATTGATTATATGTGATGGGTAAGAAAGGGATGAGAGATCTCATCTCTCAAAAGCCTTTCCCAAAGCTAACTCTAAACAATTATCTAGGGCAAAGAATTAAATCTAGCTAGAGCAAAGAATGAAAAATTACCTACTTAACAGATGGCTCTCTCCAAACATCAACACAGGGTTGTCAGATCTGAATTCATGAAATGAAAAGAGGCACCGATGCTCTCCAAAAGAATTCTAAAATTTATTAATGAAGGGAGGCATAAGAAAATACAATGACTTGGGTTCTATTTATAGGGAATAGAAACCCTAGGTTACAATTGACCCGCATGTCTACAATTACAAATTTGCCCTTATGTTAACTTTTCAGCGCAGCCACAATATTTTAGTCAAAATTTCACGAACCCCGGGCTTCATACGGCCGCGGAACCGTGGCCTGGGTAGGGTTTGGGCCGCGGTTCCGCGGCCCATTGGTAGGTTCATGTGCTGGGGTTTTGTGGGCTTCTTCTGATATTCTTGGGCTTTCTGATTGTTTAGTTCTTTTATCAATTGGGCTTCTACATTGGCTCCAGATTTCCAGTGAACAATTTGCAATGGATTTTTAACCGTTCGCTTTGTAATTTTGGACCTTGTGTTGCCTTGTTAATTGTGAGCTGTCCTTCGTTGTAGGCTTGATCAAGAGTCTTCTGTTTGTTGGTCAAAGTCCACTTTTTCATCGTCTTTACATCGTTTTCACTGTTTTCTGTCCAAGAACCTGTAACCTGTAATATGTAGCAGACATGCGTCAAAAGCACCTGTTTATTTGTAAAAAGAATAAGAATGGGGAATAGAATAATGCAATATTACGGTATGAACAAATACCCCCAAACTTATCTTTTGCTCGTCCTCGAGCAAACTTATTTTTTATTCTCTACAAAAAACCTAACCGCACTTTCGCAGGGAATCGCGATTGCACTGAGCACGTGCAACAAGCCGTTAAACCTCTAGGTGTCCCTAGTAGGAGGAGTGTTGTCTCCTGAGGGTTTTCAGCAGATACTACCCACAAAATCCTATCAATTCGGCATATCGACTTTTATTCTTCAATTAGGTTTTCTAACAAGGAATTCTATTATCTTCGACTCGTAAATTATCCACCCATATTCTTCACACTTCCTCATCATTTAACTTAAGATTATATATGTTCTATAAACTTACTTAGCTTTCGGCATTTCTTAAGTTTTCTTTCTAGGGTTCCATCTCCACTTAGGAATTTTTATCAACTCTATTAAAGATACAAGTTCTATTTTTCATTCCTCTCTCTTATCTAAATCCCAATCACATACCCCTACGTGTGTGTATAAATCACCCCTACACTCGGAAATTCAAATCAAGCAATCATACTCTTGTCCGTTGTCCAAAGTACTTATTAGTTGGTGAATTTTTAAATGAATTTTGCTTACACATTCTTCATGCGATCGTTAATACTTCTTGAGGTACCAATAACCGATTACAAGACGTGTTTGCACATTAAAGCGTAATTCCTAGTCTTGCAACACCCAAGGCTTTTAGCAGTGACTCCCAAACCAGTTGGTCTAAGGCACTAGGTGATGAAGCACCCTCGCTAAATATTTTTCTATTTTTGCAGCCTTAAGTAATCACAAAGACCAGTGTTCATTTTTTTTCTTTATTCACTTTTTTTTCTTTTATTTTCATTGTACTAAGGACTTTAGACAAGAGCATTTCAAGGTCTCTTCTACTATTCCAAGTTTCAAGGTGCGTGTTTGTGCAAGTTGTAAGGTATACATTTTCAGAATCTAGACTTAAGCTAGGAATTATTTTTCAAACTTATACTCTAATAAGAACATCAATACTTTTTCTTTGTTTCAACTTAGCCCAAGAACTGAACTCAAAATTTGCCTATTTCTAAATAAACTACAAAGACATATATTTTCTACCGTTAAACTTTAAAGAAGGTTATTTTTAGGGTTTTTAATTTACTAAGTCTAAGATCTAGTTGTTCCTAGCCAGTTAACCTATTTGTCAAACTCAAGTCAAATATAGCCAAAATTGAATACATTGATTTTTATAATTTTTGAAATTTTCAAATTTTTATGGGTTTTAAAATAAGTATGCAAATGCAAAAATATGTACAAATGAATGCGAAGGAAGAAGACGTACCGAGCATACCCCCAAACTTAAACTTGACAGTGTCCTCACTGTCATGCCACACCAAGAGGGTCAAAATGTCGGCACTCCCCTGTTTATTTATTTATAATTTTTTTATTTTTTTTTGTTTTGAAATTTTTTTTATAGAAAAAGAAAACAAAAAATATATATACATATATACAACAAGGTTCCCCCCAAACTTAAGCTTGGCCTTACACAAGCCAAAGGTTAGCACCAACCATTCAAAAATCTCATCGTGGTAATGGTCGAGTTGGTGAAAGAATGGAGTGGAAAGAAAAGAGATGAGAAGCATACGAGACCGTGGGGGAAGAAGGATAGAATATGGTCTCGGTGGAGGAGAAGAATGGCGGAAAGGAGAAAGAAGTGGAGTACGATCTTGAGGGTGTAAATCGAGTGAATAAATTAGCGCAATTTATGATGACCGATGTGTCAAAAGCGATTGTGCTAACCTATCAACCCGTCTAGAAATGGGGTCAAATCCCTCAAGATTCGCAAGAAAGCATGGGTACGCCGAACTTGGTATTGGAGATAAAAGCGTAACGGTCTGTTGTACGGTCGGAACGATAGGAAGGACGAAAGGGAGTGAATTAGGGATAGTCTCATTCTCACCGTAGTAAATTTTCTCGAACTTAAAAGATTCCATCAATGGTTCGAAACTACTGTAAGCAACCGAGTCTGATGGTTTAACTAACTCATCTGAAAATTCAAAGGACTCAAACTCGGGCGGGGAAACATCAATATCGTCCGAAAAAGTGAAACACTTGTCTGTGAGAACTGTGTCAGATTCAAAGGAAAAATTTTCAAGCTCACAGTCTTCAAGCGTGATATTAGGCGTGGTCGGAACGATGGAAAGAAAGGAGGGTGATTTAGTTAAAGGTTCAAGATGATGAATTGGAAAATCCGACACATCAAACAAAAATGGTTCAACCTCAATATTATCCTCAATACTCTCCTCAATACTATCCCCATAATTCTCCTTAATATTTAACTCATCCATGCTATTATCATCAAAATCAAGACGCATATGAAGTTCGGGAGAAACATCTAATGACTCGGGATGATGCATTGGACATAAAATTTCAATCAAATCGACAGGTTCATCATCCGAAATATTCCCGGTGTCTATATCCTCAATCAAGTGAAAATCAATTTTTTTCTGACACCTCATCAAAAGCATGGATATTCATCAATTCAGGTTCTAGAGTGGAGGTGTAAAGGTCAAACGGATTAGGTGCGGTTTCACTCGAAAGGGGTTCCTCATAATCTGGCAAATCAAGCACTACAAAGTCGCACAACTCATCATTTTGGACACATGTTTGAAAATTGGAGTTGTTGGATTCAATTGGGTATGGGTAGGTTTGATTTGGAAATCCTCTCACATTCTCACTCTGTCCAACCGCCTCCTTATACATTGAAAAATTTGGAGCTAGCGGGAAACTAGCTACCGGTTCAGTAGGTTGCATAAGGGCGGCCATGGACGCTTCCACATTCCTAACCATTTTGTTTGTTGCTGCGATATACGCCTCCAACGACTGTTCCAAACTAGACATGGGTTGTGGAGGGGTTTCGGTAAAAGATTCAAAACTGTTTGGATACGTGAAACTCCCATATGGCTGTGTAGAATCAATGTCTAGTGAAGGTGGGAAAGTCAGGTAGGACTGGTAGGAAGTGGATGGTTGGACAGGAGTAGGATCAACATGTGGATAAAAAGGTGAATGGACTTGTTGATCCCTAGAACTAGATGTGTGGAGAGGGGTGAAAGATCGGCTGCGAGATTGAGCAATATGCTCAGCAATGGACATCGGCTTAGGAGTGACAGAAGGACTTGAAAAAGTGGTATCAACATATGGAGGTGGTAAAGGTTGACTTGGTTGACACAAAGTGGGTTGAAAAGTCGAACTGTTTCTTCTAGATGCCTCTATTTGATCTTTCAAAGATATTTTAGGCAAGGAAGGATCGTCTTTAAATTGACCGAACAAATTGACGTACGACGCAAAATTAGGTTCGGGATTCCAAAGTTCGGCAAGTGATTTATTATGTGGGGTACCCATGTTAGAAGAAAGGGGAAAAGAAAGAATGTTTGTTGTGGTGCAAGGATTTATTTACGGCAAAAGTTGGCAAGTTTTCTAATAAAAATTTTCCTTTTCCTTTTTATCTTTATTTGATTTGTTGCAAAAAGATTTTCGAGAAAAGATATGCAACAGAAAAATATCACTTGCAATCAATTTCTAATTTAAGCGAGGCGCAAAAATCCTGCACAAAATTGTTATTTGGAAGGGGAAATATTTTTATAGCGCACGGAATCCTGCAGGAATTTTCAAAAAAGATATTTCAAAAATTACAGAGGAGGAACAGAGGAGACTTACAGTGCAATTTTCAAGAGCTAAAGTCACCAAGAAGCCGCGTTCCCGCGGTCTGAAGCCACCTTCCGCGGCGTTTCCGCGGTCAGTTTGCTGGCTCGAGTCCCAAGATTTTTTCTGTACTTCTGATTTGACCAGACGGCCGCGGTTACGCGGTCTTAGGTCGGTTTTAGCGGCGGAACGGCGGCACGATGGAGGGCTCGGGTCTCTGGAAAAATTCTGCTACTCTGTTTTGCAGTCCCCTTCTGTTTTGATATTTTGTTTTCTGTTTCTCTCTCTAGATTTTTCCAGATCCGAATTTGTTCCTGCAAAATTCACACAACAAAGTACCCTTTCCAAAAAAAAAATAACATATGATATATTTTTATATTTTTTTGATTTTTTAATTTTAGAATAACCCGAAATTGCAAAAAGAAAATGACACGCCATCCCCGGCAACGGCGCCATTTGATTGATGTAGGATTTTACGATCAAAAATAATTTACCGCAATTAAGAACGGCGTCGCTTTGCAGCTAGCCGGTGAGTACGGGTCGGTCCACAGGGATGTTGTGAATCTCCTAATCGCTCTAACGAGTTAATTCCGATTGTGGTCGGACAGATTATTAAATCTAGAAACTAAATCTATTTATACTAAGATTAATCTATATCTAAGTCTTGCTAGGGTTAGGTTTAGGAATGGTTTGGAAATGTAAATAAATCTCAACGCTTTCTATACCCAAATTAGGATCTAAGAGGAGTTATGGTAATTATTAATAAAAGGGATTAGAATCATCGGGAAGATGTTTTCTTCCTCTAGTTTCTTGTCCTTCCTTTATCAATCCTTACCCTAACCTCCATGGAAAACACGCGCAACCGTGCCTTTATACTACGGTATCACCGCTACCTCGAGGGATAGGGTGCCGTAAGGCGCGGTGTGTGCGTGTATGCATGGAGTCCTATTGATTATATGTGATGGGTAAGAAAGGGATGAGAGATCTCATCTCTCAAAAGCCTTTCCCAAAACTAACTCTAAACAATTATCTAGGGCAAAGAATTAAATCTACCTAGAGCAAAAAATGAAAAATTACCTACTTAACAGATGGCTCTCTCCAAACATCAACATAGGGTTATCAGATCTGAATTCATGAAATGAAAAGAGGCACTGATGCTCTCCAAAAGAATTCTAAAATTTTTTAATGAAGGGAGGCATAAGAAAATACAATGACTTGGGTTCTATTTATAAGGAATAGAAACCCTAGGTTACAATTGACCCGCATGTCTACAATTACAAATTTGCCCTTATGTTAACTTTTCAGCGCAGCCACAATATTTTAGTCAAAATTTCATGAACCCCGGGCTTCATACGGCCGCGGAACCGCGGCCTGGGTAGGGTTTGGGCCGCGGTTCCACGGCCCATTGGTAGGTTCATGTGCTGGGGTTTTGTGGGCTTCTTCTGATATTCTTGGGCTTTCTGATTGTTTAGTTCTTTTATCAATTGGGCTTCTACGTTGGCTCCAGATTTCCGGTGAACAATTTGCAATGGATTTTTAACCGTTCGCTTTGTAATTTTGGACCTTGCGTTGCCTTGTTAATTGTGAACTGTCCTTCGATGTAGGCTTGATCAAGAGTCTTCTGTTTGTTGGTCAAAGTCCACTTTTTCATCGTCTTTACATCGTTTTCACTGTTTTCTGTCCAAGAACCCGTAACCTGTAATATGTAGCAGACATGCGTCAAAAGCACCTGTTTATTTGTAAAAAGAATAAGAATGGGGAATATAATAATGCAATATTACGGTATGAACACACACCTAAAGTAAGATTAAAAGATTCAACGTTTCCCTGAGGATGACCCGTACTCATCTCGGTCTAGCTACACGCGACACCGTTATTGATTGCGGTTATTCTACACAACTCTAAAAACATCAACAATCACCGTTCCAACTGCCGCTCTTTCTCCCTGTGGATCTTTGATATCGGCGAGTGACGCAAGTGTTACGACGACCCTTATCGAGTCAGGGGATGAAGCCGTGGGTGCTGAATCTATTCTCCCAATAGAAACCAAAGAAGTCGTTACGACTGGTGACGCTTCGGGTACGGTTTCGGTTTTTGACCCATCAGGTACTCCTTGGGCTATTATCTTTAAGCTTTTAATCCTGCTAAGCATCTCTGATGATATTTCTTTTGTCCTGAGCATAGGCGCAGTAGACCTTGAAGCAGTACTGGTTGAAGAATTGCCGCCGGTCATTGCTCTGACTGCCACGGTTCCACCCCTTTCTTCGACACCTCTCCGAATTCTGGAAGGTGATGATTTCTCATTTCTTTGCTTCAGTATACATACCATTTTCCTGTACTGACCATTTATTGTTGCAATCCTGCAGGAGTGCTCTTTGATCGCTTACACCAGGTGTTAAGCCCGTATTTTGCCTTCCAGTCGGCATTCATTCCTCTTTCCGGCATTGGTTAGTATACTCCTTTTTTTATGTCACTAAGCTTTCCCCATATTGACCGCAGTACCACAGCTCGAGGGAAGAAGTGAAGGGATAGCCGAGTCTCCTGTTCTCCCTGTCGTGCCGCCTTTAATAGATGGTACGGTAGATCTCATCCATTAGCCATCCTCTTTATATATATATATATATATATATATATATATATATATATATATATATTTTGTTAAATCAAAATCTTCCCCTCGTTCGTGCATGATTCATTTTGCAGCGATTAAAGCTGGTTCGGTTCCTTTCGAGTCCCGCATTCTTATGCCTACGGGCCTTTTGCCAAACGTCAATCTTTTAGGGCCGCAATGACAAGAAAGCGGATATTAAGCGAATTTATCGAGGATCTTGATGCCGAGGCTCTTAACTCCGCTGTAGATTTTGCTAACGAAGTTAACCCTATGTTGATGACACTTGCGAATTTCCACAACGAAGATCTCGTTCGCTCTTGGGTTGATCATTGTAAGAAGATCAAGGCTTGTTTGCATGAGGTCGAGCTCAAGCGTCTCGCTCCTGAAATACTAACCTTGAAGGCTCAGCAGATCACGTGGATCAAGAAGAGTGCCAATTTCATTCAACATTTTGAACAAAAGTTGGCCCTGAAGCGGAAGAAACAGGAGATGGCTTCTGACGAATCCATAAAATTGCGTGCCCAGCTTGAAGCGAATGTCGCGCAGCTGCAAGTTATCTTCGAAAACCTCCGACAATGTATTTCTGATGGGGTGGCGTTGAGGCAGAAGTTGTACTTTACCGAGCGGGACATGCAAGATTGCGAAGTTGCCAAGCAGGAAATCGCTGAGAGGCTTTCATCATGCTTGCAACAACGGGCTCAAATTGAAATGGAATTGGTCGCAGTAGAAGTACGCAAAGAGGAGCTGCGAGGAGCGCATGAGCGGGTTGCCAACTTGTTGAAAGCCCCTCCTTCCTAATTGTAACTGTATTCCCTTTTTTGCATTAATTGTATCTCTTAAACATTTTTATTCATGAATAAGAATATACATTTTTTCTTTGCATTCGCTTATCTGTGTCTTGATGTGGCGCTAATTATTTTATTTACTCATTTCAGAGTTTGTAGTTTATTTACTCGTTTCAGAGTTTCTAGTTTACGTACTCATTTCGGAATTTGTAGTTTATTCACTCATTCCGGAGTCTCTAGTTTATAGACTCATTTCGGAGTTTGTAGTTTATCCACTCATTCCGGAGTCTCTAGTTTATGGACTCATTTCGGAGTTTATTTAGTTTACCTCCCTTGGGCTTATAGGCAAACCCGTCCTAACGTTATAGATAACCCCTACTCTTTGCGACAGAGGTCCGTTAGGTTTTGTGGTACTAGGGTTTTTAGTCCGTGGTACCGTCGTGTTGGCTGATGCATTCCCCGATATGCAATCTTTATGCTACTATTCGAGTAGTCCCGTGACTGTCGTGTCTCTGATCCCTTCGGGGGCTGGATAAGATATCTTCAAGTAATCTTCTTAGGCAGTTTGACCATTAGAAGAGCAAGCATCAGGAATTTTGTCATGCCACTTTTTACTTGAGGTTGGGCTCAGTTTGGGAGCCCCAATGAGTCATAACCACTCCGTACTGGTGCGGGATGATCTCCGATAATCTTTCAGGTTTTTTTGAGTTACCGTCAAGACCCTGAAGCTAGGAATTTTGCCTTCACTTCCTTTTGTTTTGGCTATTTTGGAGCCTTTGCTGACATTGTGTCTGCTGTAACGAGAAGAATGTCGGAATTGTCTTTAGGTTGTTTTGTGAACCGTTAAGACTTGGAGCTAGGAATTTTTCCATGGCTCCGTTTTGTTTCAACCCTGGAGTCTTTGTTGATGTCGCGTCTGCATCCTGCTGGAGTGAGAGGGAACGCCGTTGTTGACATTGCATCTGCTGTAACGATATGAATGTCAGGATAGTTTTTAGGTTGTTTTGTGAACCTTTAAGACTTGGAGCTAGGAATTTTGCCATGGCTCCATTTTTTTTTGACCTTAGAGTCTTTGTGGACATCGCGTATGCATCCTTCTTGAGTGAGAGGGAATGCCGTTGTTGACATTGCGTCTGCTGTAGCGAGACAAATGTCGGGATAGTCTTTAGGTTGTTTTGTGAACCGTTAAGACTTGGAGCTAGGAATTTTTCCATGGCTCCGTTTTGTTTTGACCCTAGAGTCTTTGTTGACATCGTGTCTGCATCCTGCTGGAGTGAGAGGGAACGCCGAACTGATTTCCAGACTGTGGTTGCCACCGTTGAGATCTGGTTCTCCCTTTGACGGAGCCTAGTGGGAAAATATGGTTCCCTTTTTCATTTGTGCCTATGGATTGTATATAGGGGTCGGTGTAGACTCATCTACAGTGCCAAGGAAATTTTATTTTATTTTATTTTTTATTTCCGCGATACTCTATCTTTTCAACTTTTCATATCGCGAAAGTCGCGATTGCCCAATCATTTCAGCTATTTATCATGGTGCCCAATCATTTCGGCTATTTCATATTTTTACTCACTGCTTTTTATTGCGAGTTGCCCAAATATTTCGGCTATTTCATATGCATATATTTTTTGCTCACTGATTTTAATTGCGAGTTGCCCCATCATTTTGGCTATTTTTATATGCAATTTTGCTCGCTGATTCTTACTGCGAGTATGGAACTTAAGATCGGATACCAATCTTGGCATCAGCATCGCTACGACTGGAATATTACCAGGAGCGAATCATCGTTTTCCGTGAAAGGACTTGGAGTTCGACACCGATTTAGGCATCAGTATCGCTGCAGCTGGGATATTTCCAGGAGCGAATCATCATTTGCCTGTGCTGATTTGAATAAAGGTGGCTTAGTACACAGGGTTAGGATCTTGTCGACTAAGACTTTTCGAATTTATAAGCCGTAAGGATCTCATAAAGTTATTTCTCCCTACGGGTCGTGAGGATCTCGTAGGCATACTTTCTCCCTAGAAGTCGTGAGGACTCCTATGTGATATTTTCTCTTGCAAGTCGTAAGGATCTTACAAGAGTGTTTTCTCCTTACAAGTCGAGAGGACTTATAATTGTCGTTCACCATATGAGGCATTCCTCGTCATTGGTGGAACTTGGTGGGGGAAATCATTTATTTATACCCATGGATTGTATATAAGGGCTAATATTGGACCGTCTGTAGAGCAACTTGGGGAATACGACGGCTTAAGAACAGGTTTGGATCCCTCTAAATTAAGACTTTCAAATTCTATGAGCCGTGAGGGTCTCATAGGGGGAGTTCTCCTTACGAGTCGAGAGGATCTCGTAAGTGAAAATTTTACAAGATTGCGTCCTTTCGGGTTATCACAAGCTCGCCGGTAGCCCTGCTGCTTTTACTCGCAGTGCCCTTTCGGGTTTTCATCTGTGCCCATTTATCTTGTGGACATACCGTTTTTTTTTCCGGTGGTGTTTAGGGGTGGCTTTGTCGCTGAAGTAGCTGAACAGTCGGTAGAACTTGAGTTGAGATCTTTGCTATAAAGACTTCGAATGCAATATGGATCTCAAGAGACTGTATCATCATATCTAGAGCAACACACTAGTTTAGGGACTGTCACACCCCGCTTCCCAGTGTACGGCGAAGGGGACGCGGCGAGGTCCGCTACGTATGTACTCAGAAGTACATACGCTAAGCGTAGCTAAGCAATATAGAAATAAATACACAAGAGACAAGAGTATAAAAAGAACAGCAACTTTTATTTATTAACATTCTTTGTACAATACATGAAAAGGAAATACAACTGAAATAAAGATGCCTAAACAGTGGCATAACAGGAAATGAAAAAGTACTGAAAAGAAAAGTGTACAATGATACTACAGTGCAGGGTCCTCAGTAAACTGCTCCAAGTCTTCTTGCGATGGCTCAACCTCTGCCGGGTCCAAATCACCTGACGACATTCAAAGAAGAGAGAAACAGAATGTCGTCAGCAAACAGATCGCTCGGTAAGTCCCAAAGGTAAGAGCGAAGTAGAGAAGACAGAATAAGAAGATACATTTTAAAGTGTAAACTATTGTTGTAATATTATGTCAACGCTGTTGTTTGTAGCTTGGTACAGAAGGATGCCAGTGTATACGAGGGGGGTCTCTATATGGTAGAGACCAGGGCAAACGGAAAGTACAAGGAACCGTTAAGCCACGGTACAACAGCAACGGAATATAGGTTAGGTGTCTTAATCTGACCACCTCGTGCCACCTTTAACACCTTCTATACCAATCTACCTCTTAAACCCCGTAGTGTTTTAACAGTATTGTGGTGTGGTTTTATGTAAGTTGGATGACTGACCAAAACCATCATATCAGTAAACGGATTGTACCAGGTAATTGGAATAATGGAATAATGGATGTATATCCATGGTTTGATTCAGTCAGGTTGAATAGATTGTTAACTGGATTCAGGAATTCATGTGTTCATGTTGAGTTGGAATATTAAAGAATATAGATTGACTTGAATTATATTCAAGTCAGAAATAGTCAGACTCAAACCCGAGTCAAACTAAAAGAAAAGTAATTTGAAATTCTATAATTGTTAGGGTCCTTATTGTAATTTATAGAACTTGAGGGGGTTTTATGTAAAAAGTACTTTTGTATAGTTTTCAAGATACACCTCAAGTATTTATTATTCGTATTTATAGTTATAATGAGTGTAAATTTTATTTGTGTTATTCTAGTGAATATATCCTAATAAAAGTATTAATTTATAATATTGATTTATTTGAAATTCATGGTATTTAAATGTAACTTTTAATCTTGTAATTTTTTAGGAAAAGGTGGAAACTTTATCTTATAATAAAATAGGTGTTTAAATGAAAAATATACATATGTTTATACAAGAATAATTTTATATAAATATTTTATTTTCCAAAAAAAATCTCATTTCCTTAAATGTCGTATTTTAAACCTTTCGAGACCGAATGCTCCTTGCGGAGGTCTGAATCTCGCACTACTAAGCTCGAGGGTGCACGATAAACCGTACAATCCCTAACGAGTTCCCCAAATATGGTTTGTAGTGGCGCTTTGCAAAGATTTAATAAATACTATTCATTTAGAAAACGGTTTTATAAAGATAAGGTATTTATTTATAAATGGATGTAAATTTCCGTATTTTAGTTTCTAGGGTTTCCTAAGCCAACTAGCTTATTTCTAACAGGTCTAAACGACAAGTCGTTAGAAGTCTCAAATCGCCTCTTCACCGCCAATTATGGCCAGGTAAGTACAAGTGAGGAGGGAGGGATCCGCTCACGAATCGTGAGGCGGGCCTTTTAAAGTTACCCAAGCTCACTTGCCTAGCCTAGACACCACAAAGTCAGTTTAGATAAACGATCGATGTCCACAACTTATCGTATTTTCCTAGTAAGAAATATTTATTTAAAAATGTAACAAATCTAAACCTCTAAGAATGGTTTTATGAAGATTATGGTATTTTAATGAAAATTTCGTTTTATCGTATTCTAAATTTTTATGATATCATTTTAGGGTTTGCATTTGCGTGTGTGTGGAGGTAGGTCATTACCTCGTGCTCTATTTTAAATGTATATTAAGGTTAAGGGGTTAAATGTGAAATTGAAACTTTATGGTATTAAAGTGAAAATACGGTAAATTGAAAAGGTTATCATTTCATGTGTGAAAACTTATTCAAACTGATTTTTACAAGTTTAGTAGTCAAGATGAAGGTGTTTAGGAATGATTTAATTGATTAGAAGAAGAAAAATAAACATTATGGTATTAATGTGAAAAAGAATACGATATTGCAAAAGTTATCATTTCATGTGCGAAACTTTGTCCAAATTAGTTGTTATGTGATTAATAGTCAACATGGATAAGTTTAGGTATTATGCAATTAGTGACAAGTGAGATTTTATAGAAAAACCGAATCGGAAATCGGTTTGTTCCGATTTCCGTCGGGTTTCATAAGTTCGTATTTTTGAGAAGTAGAAAGAAGAAAAGAACGGGACTTACGGGTTTCGATCTATACTAAAGAGTATAGGGGAACTAGGGGAGTGGCCGAGGTGTTGTTTCGTCGCCGGTTGTTTCAAAGAACGTCGCCGGAAATCCGTCAGCGCTTCGCCGTGAACTCGGTTTCAAAGCACACTTTTCTTGTGAAAATTTCAAGAGAGTAAACCTAGGGTTTTGGGATGAGAGGGTAGAGGGTAGGGGGTCTATTTATAGGGTAGCTAGGGTAGGGTAGGTGAAAGGTTTTTATTTTTAAAAAAAATTGTAAAACTTAAAGAAAAAGCATTAAAATTTGAATTAAATTGGTTGTATTTAACATTTGAGAACCGATCAATTAAATTGGAGTTAACAGGGGAGTTGGGAATACGAAAAGCCAAAACTTTCGTTTTGGCGACTCGGCCGTTCGGCCGAGTCCGGCCGGCGGCGCCGGCCGAGTCCGGTGGCTAAAACGGAGGGGGTCTTCTAATGGAGCTTATGGTATACTCCGTTTTTAGGGTTCAATTCATCTTTAGGGAGTTATAGCCTGTGGACTGTTGGGCTTCCAAGAGTTTTAAAAGAAAAATAATCTAAAAATAATGTGGGCCATGGGATTCGAACTCTGGAAGAAGGATTGTCAGGCCTTCAAAGCCAAGGACATGAAGCAAGTAGTTGCTTCAACTTCAGGTGTGTTTGTAATCGAAAATTGTCTTTCAGTTAACTCTACATCATGGGTACTTGATACCGGTTCTGGTTCTCACATCTGTAATTCATTGCAGGATCTGAGAAATAGTAGAGTGCTGGGGACAGGTGATATGACTCTCCGGATGGGCAATGGAATGCATGTAGATGCAATTGCAATAGGGGAATATCACCTAGGGTTTACTAGTGGACACATTTTGGTGTTGTACAGCTGTTTTTGTATTCCCAGTATATTGTGTAATATTATATCAGTATCTTTGTTATCGAATGAAGGATATAGTTTTGCGCTTGAAAAAAATGTTATGAACATTCACCTAAATCAAGAACTGATTGGGTATGGCACACTGGAAAACGGCATATACATACTTAATCAACCTCAAATTTTCTATATTCAAAACACGCGTAAAAGAAAGGCTCCAGATTCGAATCAAGCCTTCCTATGGCATTGTAGACTTGGTCATATAAATGAAACAAGGTTGACTAAATTACATAAAGATGGATATTTAGATCCGTTTGAATATTCATCATATGCAACTTGTCAATCATGTATCAAAGGAAAAATGACCAAATCTCCGTTCACCGGACACGGAGAAAGAGCCACTGAACTTTTGGGACTTATACACAGTGATGTATGTGGTCCGATGTCTACGCATGCACGAAGTGGTCACTCCTACTTCATCACTTTTACTGATGACTTCTCTAGGTATGGACATGTGTTCTTAATGAAGCATAAATCCGAGGCTTTTGAGAAGTTTAAGGAGTATAAAAATGAAGTAGAGAAACAAACTGGTAAAAGCATCAAGACACTTTGATCTGATCGAGGTGGAGAATACTTAAGTGGAATTCTCTCTCAGCTTACTCCGCCTTATACACCTCAGCATAATGGTGTATTAGAAAGGAGGAATCGCACGCTATTAGACATGGTGCGTTCAATGATAAGTAGTGCTGAGTTGCCACTTTCCTTCTGGGGATTTGCTCTAGAATCAGCAGCATACTTATTGAATAGAGTTCCAACTAAGTCTGTGCCTACCACTCCATATGAAATGTGGAGCGGGAAGAGACCATATCTCAAGTATATCAAGATATGGGGGTGTCCGGTATATGTTAAAAAGCATAATCCGGACAAGCTCGAGGCACGATCGGTTTTATGCAAGTTCATAGGATACCCCAAGCATTCAAAAGGGTATATGGTCTACCACACTGAAGAACAAAAGGTGTTTGTCGCTCGTCACATTGTCTTCTTAGAAAGCGAATTTCTTGCAAAAGAAATTAGTGGGAGCGCGGTAGAGCTGGAAGAAATTCTAGAACCTCAAGCTGCTACCGAGGACTTAGTAGAACCTCAGATTTCAATAGAACATGACGAACCAACGCTACTCCGCAGATCTAGCAGGCTTTCTCATCCTCCTGAAAGATACTATGGTTTTCTTCTAAATGGGGATCGAGAGGATTGCATCATCGATGATGATGAGCCTACTAGTTTTCAGCAGGCTATTACGAGTAGTGACTCGATGAAATGGCTGGATGCTATGAGATCTGAAATAGAATCCATGTACACCAATAAAGTATGGACTTTAAAAGTTGCTCCTCCTGGAGTAAAACCAGTTGGATGCAAATGGATTTTCAAAAAGAAGATTGGTGCATTTGGACAAGTGGAAACCTACAAAGCTAGACTCGTAGCAAAAGGTTTTCGTCAAAGACCAGAATTGGACTATGATGAAACCTTTTCACCTGTAGCTATGCTTAAATCCATTCGGATCCTGCTTGCGATTGCTGCCTTCCATGACTATGAAATCTGGCAGATGGACGTAAAAACAGCTTTTCTAAATGGACATTTAGAAGAGAGTGTTTACATGGATCTACCAGAAGGTTTATTAGACAGTGGGAGCAGCGGAAGAGTCTGCAAGTTGCTTAAATCCATTTATGGATTAAAGCAAGCATCGCGGAGTTGGAACATCTGCTTTGATGAGACAGTCAAAGAGTTTGACTTTATCAAAAATGTAGATGAACCATATATTTATAGGAAGATCGTAGAAACAGCAGTAGTCTTCCTCGTTTTGTACATCGACGATATACTACTAATAGGGAATGATATCCCTATGCTACAATCAGTAAAGCTCTTCTTGTCACAGAAATTCTCTATGAAAGACTTGGGAGATGCATCATACATTCTGGGCATTAAGATCCATCGTGATAGATCTAATAGAATGTTGGGACTTTCACAGTCCAGGTATATTGACACCATACTAAAGAGATTTAGTATGGAAGATTCAAAGCGTGGCAATATGCCCGCTTATCATGGAATCACCCTCTCCAAAAAGATGTCTCCAAAGACTGATGAAGAGAGGGCTCGCATGAGCATTATACCCTACGCTTCGGCGGTAGGATCAATAATGTATGCGATGTTATGTACCAGACCGGATGTAGCTTACGCACTTAGTGTGGTAAGCAGGTATCAGTCTGACCCAGGTGAGAAACATTGGATAGCAGTAAAGAACATTCTCAAGTACCTGAGAAGGACTAAGGAGATGTTCTTGATTTACGGTAATGAGGACCTCCAGGTAGAGGCTTTTACTGACTCCGGCTTCCAAAGTGACAAAGATGATTCTAAATCCATTTCAGGTTTTGTGTTTACCCTCAATGGAGGGGCGGTATGTTGGAAGAGTTCCAAACAGGATACCGTCGCAGACTCAACTATGGAGGCTGAATATATAGCTGCTAGTGAAGCCGCAAAAGAGGCTGTCTGGATGAGGAAGTTTATTTCTGAACTTCAGGTGGTTCCGTCCATTGCCAATCCAATACCTTTGTATTGCGATAACAATGGCGCTGTAGCTTTAGCGAAGGAACCAAGGTCCCATCAGAAATCCAGGCATATCTTAAGGCGGTTTCACCTGATCAGGGAGATCGTGGATCGTCGGGAGATCGAGATACGGAGAGTGGACACAAAAGACAACACGGCAGATCCATTCACCAAGGCCATCCCTCAAGTGCAGTTCGAGAGGCTGTTTGAGATGTTGGGCATGCGGTACGCCAGCAACTGGATCTGGTAGAGATAGTGGGTACTCATTACACCAATTATAGGCCTTAGTGCAAGTGGGAGATTGTTGGATATATATGCCCTAGAGACCTACATTGTATAGGATACTTGGGATATGTATGTTCATGACAGTCTTACTTGATATGATAGTACGCTATTTGGTTTGTCTTTGTCTTAACGTATGATATATTTTACTTGGTATTTATATATGTATGTTGATAAAGCCCATAGGGTGTTTGCCTGACTACCGGCGTTGTGATGGCAGTCATACTTGTGGGAGATGGATAGTCAATAGGCACATCCTTAGATGTCCCTGGTCGCAGGAGTATTGAGACTGGGCATCGATACTCCGGAGTAGACTAGTGTATACATATCTAGACCCTGAGGAGGAGCGATGGACTGGTCCCGTAGCCATTGGTGGAGTGCACCTAAGATTGTATACAGATGCTCACTGGGTGTGAGTACACCGGACAGGACTCGACGAGAACTGACTGGATGGTATTATACCTAACGTCAGATAGCAGTTCTCAGGTGACATGTGTGCAGATAGTCCGTTGACTTAAGGTCATCATTTGTCTCGTGTGAGTTCCCACTGTGCTTTGATTATTACCCTACCACGATTCAAAGGAGTCATGCAAACAGGTTTTAGTTGGGCACAGTCCTGAGCCATGTGGAGGCAGTGAGTGACTGTTAGGGATTCGTCTCTCCCGGTATAGGGAGTTGATATCGCACGGTGATCGGTTGGTCATTACCATAAGTCCCTGGCCAGGGCTGATTGAGAATTACTGATAGATTGATCAGTAGATTCTCGGATGGTGATAGAGCCATACCGACACGACTTGTACGGTTATTAGGGGTCTGACGTCCACCACCTCCGTAGACCATACATGCGATACTCTTAGACGAACAGACCGGACTGCGCGGATATTGTCACGGACTGGCTAAGTAGGATTTCAGATGGGTTACCTCATCGGCTTTCTTATCGACAACTACCTGAGGACCGTTACGTACAGCTAGTGCCGCTTGCGGTCTGTGGTTAAACCCACTGCCAGCGTAGTAGTCGAGTCTTTAGAGTCCCACACAGAGATTTCCCAAACCCAGGAGAAAAGATATAGAAGTCGTACGGTTTTACGACAAGGGTTCGGACGCGCACGTGTGTTTACACACATACGTCATTCGGACGGTTTTTACTAATCGGCTTTGGTTTAAGCTAGATTCTAGTATCAGGTTATTGGATTTGTACAGTCTAAAGTTTTTCCGTGTTTTCACGGATAGGATGGGCGTTCTCGTAATTTTCCGAGAAGCTTCTAGAAGGTGATGACTTGGGGGGAGAGGTAGCATTATCATTTAATGATTTAGTGACTCATTGTGAGTGATTCATCATGTCATTAATGCATCATTAAATGCTTAATGACTCACATGATGAATCACCCACTTGTATTAATGAAACATGATGAATAATCTCATATTATTTATTTCTTTTTAATTCATTATGTTTCATATATCAAGTGAGAAGCTATTTCATTATTATTATTATTATCATTATCATCTTCTCACACTCTCTCTTCAAGCTCTCTTTCCTTCACCAAAGCCTAATCCTACCCCTCATGAGTTGAGAACAAGGATTAGGAAAGACTAATTACTCTATAACCTATCTCTACATCACCTTCGCTACTCTATTTAGCAACTAGAGAAACTAAGTAACCTCAAGTTTAGAGGTTATAGCTTGGATTAGGGTTCTCGGGTGGATCGTCTATCACGGAAGGAAGCCGAGGAGGACGTGGAGATCCAAAGAGGCCGTAGATAACATAAAGACGAAGGACTAGAACAGTTTGGTATAATCTCTTAACATAGTAGTTTAGAACTCTATAGGTTTTGTTAAGTATTGTTTAGCAAACGATTCATACGGTTATTCGATGTTTAACCAAAGAACAAGATCGTTTTTCATATTTCCGCCTCCCCACAAGTATTGGGGTGTTGAACATCGACTTACAAGATCATCAGTCGCGAAGTGCCGAACCGGTAGATGACATGTGTCTTGAAGAAATGGAGAATATTCTCCTTCTTCGCCTCCCTTAGCGGTACTGCTTCTGCCCACTTAGAAAAGTAGTCGGTCGTTGCCAGTATGAACTGGTGTCCTTTGGATGATGTTGGCTCAATGGAGCCGATTATATCGGTTCCCCACATTTCGAACGGCCAGCTGGCTACCGTTGGGTGTAGCGAATTTGGATGTTGGTGGATGAAGTCCCCGTGAATTTGGCACAAGTGACACTGCTTCGCATATTCGAGGCAGTCCTGAACCATTGTGGGCCAATAATAGCCCATCCTTTTGATTTTCAGTTTCATCTTTGGCCCGGCCTGATGAGAACCACAAAATCCATCGTGAGTTTCCTGAATGGCTCTTTTTGATTCTTCTGGTCCCAGGCATCTCAGCTACAGACAGTCGAATAATCTCTTATATAGAGTATCATTGACGAAAGCGAACGACAGAGCCCGTTTCATGAGCTGATGTCTTGACGACGCGTTTTCAGGCGTTCGATGGGATTTGAAGTAATCTATGAACACTTCCCTCCAATCATTGACCTTTTCTTTGTCTTTTATTTGGAGGACCGTTTGTTTGGTCATTTCTTTTTCTTCAGATGGCTCAATTGAATCCTCTGAAGGTATTTCTGCTGGCACGAGAACCCGGCGACTTTGCACAACGATCCTTATGTCATCGAGGTTTTCGTCAGCCGGCTCTTTAGCAAGCTTGGCTAATGCATTCGCTTTGCTTATTTCCACACGCGGTATGCTTTTCAGGATGTAGGAAGGGTTTTGTGTCAGCAGTTGCTGCACTCTCCTACCATATTTTATCAACTCTGGTTTGCACGTCTGATAGTCGCCATTTACTTGGCTAACGACCAGCTGGGAGTCTCCATATATGAGGAGGTTTTCGATTCCCATATCGACAGCGATCTCAAGACCCGCTATCAAAGCTTCATATTCAGCTTCGTTGTTTGTTCTTGGTTCCATTAAGGAAAGGGCGAAACGCATTATCCCTCCTTATGGAGTCACGAAGATGAGGCCCACCCCGGCTTTGATTATAGGGGTATTATGCTTCCGCTTCTTTATGGAAGATGCTCCATCAAAGTAGAGTTCCCATTGGACATTATTTCCCTCCTTCTTCCCTTCGATTGTGTCGAACGCGTGTTCGTCTGGCAATTCGCAATTTAAGGGAGAATCGGCTGGTATCGGATGCTTAGCGAGAAAGTCGGCGATGGCCTGACCTTTCACTGCCTTGACGGGTCAATACGTTATTGAGAACTCCATCAAGAGGAGAGCCTATTTGGCAAACCTTCCTGTTAGTATGGCCCTTGACATCAGATATTTGAGAGGATCCAGCTTTGATATGAGATGGACCTCATGTGCCAAGGCGTAGTGCCTGAGCTTCGTTATCGTGATGATCGGTGCCAGACAATACTTTTCGATGGGGGAGTAGTTGTTTTCTGCCCCCAGGAGAACTCGACTCAAATAGTAGAGATCTCTCTCCTTTCCCTGATCATTCTGCTGTGTCCATAGCGCGCCTAGAGAACCTTCAAGGGCTGTTGTGTACAGGATAAGGGGTTTTCCCTTAACCAGAGCGGTCAGTACCGGCGGGTTCTGCAGGTATTGCTTGATTTCATCCAGTGCACTTTAGAATTTACGATCCCAAATGAACGGGTCCCCTTCTTCATTAGATGGCTATAGGGGCGGCATTTGCCGAAGAGGTTGGCTATGAACCGCCGGATATACGTGAGCTTTCTTTGGAGAGACCGCAGTTGTTTGAGAGTTCTTCACATGGGCATTTCCATAATCGCCTTGATCTTTGATGGGTTTATTTCGATGCCTCGATGTCGTATGATGAATCCTAGGAATTTGCCTGAGGAGACTCCAAACGTGCATTTCAGAGGATTCATCTTTAGATTGTATTTCCGAAGATGCTGGAACACTATGTTCAGATGTTCCCAGTGCTCCTCGTATGATTTGCTTTTCACCACAAGGTCGTCAATATAGCATTCGACGATCTCATGTATGAGATCATCGAAGATCTTCGTCATGGCCCTCTGGTAGGTAGCACATGCATTCTTCAAACCGAAAAGCATCACCTTATAGCAGAATATGCCTAGCGGAGTCCAGAAGGCGGTGTGTTTTTGGTCGTCAGGATGCATTTTTATTTGATTGTAGCCTGAAGATCCATCCATGAAGGAGAAGACCTCATGAGTGGACGTGTTATCGGTATCAGCTCGGTAACAGGTACTGGGAAGCCATCCTTCGGATAAGCTCTGTTAAGGTCCTGAAAGTCTACGCAGACACGCACTGTCCCATTTTTCTTCATCACTGGAATAATGTTGGCAATCAAGTCGGGATACTGAACTTCTTGGATGAAGCCGGAGTCAATTCGTTTCTTGACTTCGGCATTGATACTCATTTCGAGTTCGAGCCGCATTTTTCTTGGCGCTTGTTTGGCTGGCTTAATGTTTGGCGATATAGCCAGTTTATGTACCGCTATCTCTGGATCTAGTCCCGGCATCTCGGAGTACTTCCATGCAAAGCAGTCTTTATATTGCATGAGTACGTCCTTTAGTGTGGCCACCTATTTTTTAGACAACAGCTCACTAACGAACGTGGGCCTCGGCTCATTTTCCGTGCCCAAGTCGATTTTCCTCAGGTTGTCCGCCGTAGTGTGTATCCCATCTTCTGGCTCTTTTGGTGCTGGTGGAAACTCTGAGATCACCTCCTCCTCGTCCTCATTTATGAAGCACTTGAAGAAGTCATCCATATTCTCGTGCTCTCCCTCCTTTGAGAGTGTTATCATGTGGCAAGTATGAGTTCGCTTCCATTCTTAGTGTTGAGCTGGTCCTACCTTCGCAATATAGGTTCTCTTTAGCTCATGCTTTTGCGGTGGGGTCACCCTCCAGCTGTCGGATAAAGCGAACCTGCCTTGTTGATACTGATCTTCAACCCAATCTTTAAAGGTGAAGTAGTCCTCCAGGGGATATCCTATTGCTCGATGGTAGGAGCAATAATCCAGGTGATGGACCTCATTTATCTGTTCAGGGTACCGAGGCTCCGGGAGCGTCATCATTTGATGCTTGATGACAAGGTTGAATATTTTTCTTATCTTTTCTTGGGGGAAAGAGTATTCTCGTCACATCTTCTTTATAAAAGTCGGATTCCAGCTGACTTTTACTCGATCGCGTGGCTTATTGGGTCTTCTTCGCTGTTTTCGAACGCCATTCTCGTTCTCCACCATGTTTTTGCCTCTATGTCGGGCCTTTTCCTTGTTGCGAGAACCTACAGCGGACTGAGGGTGAAGGGCATCGCAATTTTCCTTTTTCGCAGACTGCTGAATAAGATGCTAAGTCTTGGCCTTTTTGTAAATAGTCATTTCGCGGTTGTGATCATCCCGAACCTTTTGACCATCTTCTCTTATTATATTGTCAACTTACTCTTCGAACGACGGACTTGACGTTCTTATTGCGGGATTTTGCTTCGTTTCAACATCACAGCTATCTGGAAAAGCATTCCTCTCTCCACCGGAGCTGTTATGACGCGGCAGCCATGAAATCGCTCCCGTTTATTAGATTGAACATATCCGAGCCCAGTCGTCTCCATTCTCCCGTTGGGCATCTTTCTCTGAGTCCCGGGGACATCCCAAATCTTAATGTAGAACTGGGCATGTCGAGTGGTTTGTTTGAAGGGTACGCCTTGACAACTTAATAACCTTTTCAATCCCTCTGTGTAATATCTGGGCAGACGGATTGGTTGAAACCTGTCAAGTGCAAGATCGGCACTATGCCAGACTTCTTTCTCTACATTAGTTTCCGTAGATTGGTAGAATAGGATCACCTTTTCATCTCTCCGCATGGGAGGGACGTAGAAAATCCGCAGCTCTTGTACGCTGTATGTATCAAGCGCATCAAGTTCTTTGCAATGCCATGGTGGAACTATGGTGATTTGTAAACTCTGATCAGCTCCAGTAACGGTTTGTGCTGATGGGCAAGTAGAGAACACGGCGTTGGCCTCGTCCTCAGAGTCACTGCCAAAGACCAAAGTAGGAGTAGATGGTCCAGGCCTGTTGCATTGGGGTTGCCCCGAGTAGACTATTTCCTCGTCTTCCTCGGTGTCACTCCCAAAGATTGGGTTGGTGACAACGGACTTTCGTTTATCCTCTGGTTTATGACATCTTTCCATATCTTCGAAGTCTGGTAGGAAGTACTTTACGTCTTCATATTTTCATACTTCGTTTACGGAGAATGGATTTAGCTCCCGACGATGTATTCAAGGACATCTTTGAAATACTTCATATACTGGTGTTGTGTAAAAGGGATGACATTGTACTTGTGTAACCAAGGCCTGCCGAGCAAAGCGTTGTAGCAAGTCTTGGCATCGATGACATGGAATTTGATGTCAGTGATGAGGAGCCCAAAGCGTAACGTCAATATTACGGACCCAAGCGTCCGTGATGACTTTGAGTCAAACCCAGATATGGTAATTTTGTCCTGAGCCAGGTGTTGAACATTCATGCAGATCTCCTTCAGCACCTTCACATTGAGAATGTTGACGGAGGACCCGTTGTCGACCAGGATCTTCCCTATCTTGATGTCGTGGCAGTACCCGGTGACATATAGAGGACGGTTGTGCTCGCACGTTCTGAGGAGAAGATCTTCATCGCCGAATGTGATGTCAGCTGCATGAACCTCTGCCAGCTCATCCTTCATCTTTTTTTCTGCAAAGAAAGCTTGAAACTGATCGAGCTCCTGTAACGCCCTGATCATAGAATCTCTTGCTTCTTTAGACAGGAGGAGAGCATCCTGTATGCTCAGTTATGAGGGTATCTTTCTCAAATGTGCCAGGACATTGTAATCCACCTTGTTTTTCTTAAGCGGATCCTTGGCTGCGAACTCTTTGATGACTCTATCATCGAGGGCAATTTCCTCAGAGACTTTTTCCTTCCCCTTGTCTCTTTTGCTCGAACCTTTGTTTGTATGCCCGAAGTTCTTTTTAGGCAACGTACGGTTACGCAGCTGAATGTTCTCGCAGTTCTTCTCCTCTTCTTCTTTTTCAGAGGTGGATTCTTTGAAGAGAGGGCCGAGGGTTATTTCTTCCTCAGAATCGCTCCCGAATGTAAGAACTTGGGATTTTCTTTTTGTCGAACTAATACCAACCATATGACAGTTGCCAGCCATTCCTTCACACTCATCTGTCGCGCTTCTTTGCTGTCGACGAGCTTTGTGCTTCATCCGCTTGAAATGTTGTCGGTGAGCAACGTATCGTTGCCACCACTTCTTGAAGGCATGGCACTCTTCGGTGGGGTAGGTGACCCTTCGATGATATAGGCAATAGTTCGAATATGAAATCTCTCCGTTGAGGCATGTGGCCCCGGGAATATCTCCCTTGAGAGATGGTAGCTTCATTCCCATTGACAGGGCTTTTGCAAACTGTTTCTCCGTCTTAAAACTGCTTTTGTTTGCCATAGGTGTGCTTCGGTCTGGTTGGAGTACTTTGTGACTCTTCCTCACTGTGTCTTCTTCATCCTGACGCCGATACTTGGCCTTTTCGTATATGGCTGTTTCACGTTCTCGGTCAGCTCTGCTCTTTTGAAAAGCTTCGTTTAGTAGCCTGTCAATTAGGCATTCTGGCAGCTTCGAGGATTTTGGCACCGATTCTGCCCCCAGTTCCTCTGCGCTGCCTTCCGACGCTGAGAGAGTTTCTTCGTTATTTAACGACGAATGAGAAACCATGTGGCAACTTGCTACATAATCTTCGATTTCTCCCGATGAGCTATTTCCTTTATCATCGTCACTATCTCCGTTCTTAAGTATATGGTTGAGAAACTCTTCGAGGGTGACAAGGGTCCGCGCCTTTTGGTTGTACTCCTCCAGCGCATCGAAGTACTTTTGCAGGTCCGTGCGCTTGTCGTCGGGCTGCACGGGCTTCTTGGTCTTCTTCTTTCCCTTCGAAGACTTTGAAGACTTGACCTGGGTGTTTTGCCCATCGTTAGCAGTTTTCGGTGTGAGACGTGGTTTCAGCATCCCCTCAATAATCTCGGGCTCTAGCAGGCTTTTCCACCTGATCGCCGGACATGCTTGAAGATCCTTCAGCATTCTTTTGGATTTATCTGAAAGGAAACTTCCCACGGAGCTTCTTCCACAAATGAACATGATGCCCCCGGCGTATCCACCTTTTTAGGAGCGTGCCTCTGTGGTGGGGTCACCCTTCAGTTATCAGAAGGCATAAATTTCCCCCGTTGATACTGGTCCTCGATCCATTTTTTGAAGACATAGCAATCCTCAATGGAGTGGCTCACCATTCGGTGATAGGAGTAGTAATTGGGATTGTTGACATCACCGGGCTGCGGTGGACGTTTTGGGTCCGGCAGAGTGATGAATTTGTTGCGCACTGCCAGTTCGAACAGTCTCCTCGTTTTATCACGGGGAAATGAGTAAGCACGTCCTAGCTTCTCTTCCAGGGATTGGCGCGGGCGCGCGTTGTTTTGGCGAGCAACCGGTTTCAGGTCACTCGGTTGTTGTTGAGTGTTGGCAATGAAGGCCGCATTCCCTTTACCCTTAGCATTTCGAGGGTCCATTTTTGAAGAGGAAGATCTGTAGCCCATCTGGTCTATTTGGACCAACTTGTCGATCCGAGCCTGGAAGGTGGTCGGCTTAAAGAACATCATAAACTGGGACACGGTCGCCTGAGGATCCAGAGTCCCAACGAACATCCTCACGGCAGGAGCTTCTTCGATGCGTTGTTCGCATTTTGACTATAGGTTCCGCCACCGGATTGCGTATTGAACCCAGTCTTCTCCTGCCTTCATCCTGGCATTGATTAATGCCATTATCGAGGTGCACTCGCTTGTGCTGGCGAGCCGCTGCGTGAACAACAATTCCATTTCCGTGAATGTTTTGATGGAGTCATTTGGGAGCTCCGAGTACCATTCAAATGTTGTTTCCGACAGGCTGCCAACGAACTGGCAAAGCAACAATTTATCGTCGCCTCCAGTATTGCCGCACAAAGCTCTAAACTGAGCTACGTGCTGATGAGGATTTCCTGTCCCCTTGTATACATGGAATTTGGGGATTGTATATCCCAGCGGGTACTTGATTTGATCATACCAGTCCGGATACGGTCGCCCAGTTCTGACGACTTGGCCAGCCGTTTCATTCGCTTGATGAGCTCGTATTTGTTGAGCTATGTAATCATCAAGGGCAGCCTTGGAGATCGTTTCCTCCCTGACTGTTGATAAAGCTGGAAGAGGGTTTGATGTTTCCCCTTTTTCGTCCTCGATGATTATCGGCGGGTCTTCAGCTGGAGGTTCTGGCCGGATCATCATTCCAACCATGTCTTGGAACAGGAGCTCCATCTATTTTATATTAGCAGTCTATTCCGCGGCCTCCTTATCCTTTCTTTCCAGCACCCTTCGCAAGAGCTATGTATCGGTCTCTTGCTCTTGGCGCTATTCTGATGCTGACTCTGGATTTCTTTCTGTCCGGTGAGTGCTTCCATTTTCATCAGCATCTCCTGGAGCTTTTGTTGTTGCTCCTGAGCCTTTGTTAACGACCAAGTTTGCGGCGATCGTGCCCTCAGACTTGGGGCGTTTGGATCCTCATGTCACGCCCCGCTTCCCGGTGTACGGTGGGGGAACGCGACTAGGCCCGCTACGTATTTACTCAGAAGTAAATACGCTAAGTGTAACTAAGCAATATAAAGTAAAGTACACAAGAGACATGAATATAAATGAACAGCAACTTTATTTATTTAACATTCTTTTACAGTACAACTAAAATGTAAATACATGGAATGAAAGCAATGCCTAAACAATGGCATAACAGAAATGAAAATGAAATATGTACAAGTAAAGTTCAATGCTCCGGGTCTTCAGAGTACTGCTCCAAATGCTCCTGGCTAGTCTCGAGCTCTAGTGTGTCCGATCCACCTGACAACATTCCAAAGAAGAAGAGAAATAGAAATGTCGTCAGCGAACAATCGCTCGGTAAGTCCCAAAGAATGAGAGAAGTAGAATAGACAGAAAAGAGAGTATATATAGTATAATATTTGATTGTTAGGTTAACGTAGTGTTTGTAGCTTGGTACAGAAGATGCCAGTGTATACGAGAGGAGTCCAACTTACACCGTGTATTTTGGTAACCCGTAGTACAAGGCTCCATCAAAAATACCACGGAACAACCGCATGGATGTAATTACGAATGGATGTAAATGGAGAGTCATGTAGACGGAGTATATCCATGGTTCGGTTCAGTCAATACATATTGATATAGACTGAATAGATGGATTCATGGATTCATGTTGTATTGTAGTTTATACTTGAATCACATTCAAGTCAGATTGATTTCATGTTTGACCATGACTCGAACTGAGTCCGACTTTTAAACAAAATTGAAGTCCTGATTGTTTTGATATTATCGGTAACTGCTGCACATGGACGGCAGGATTTGTGTCTTTTTCCAAGACAATTACCGTGTTGATAACACCGTTTGTTAGATTGTCTATCTTAAATAGGAAAGCACCATATCTCCGGCTCCCTGAGGCTTAAGAGACTGGTCCTGCTTAAACCTATGTTTACTAGGGTCCTTATTGTAATTTAACATAACTTGAGGGGGGTTTATGTAAAAATAGTTTGATATAATTTTCAAACTACACCTCAAGTATTTAATTATCGTCTTTAGGGTTTTCATAGATGTATATTTTATAATTGTGAAATTTTTAGTGAGTAAAACCTAATTTTCATAGTATAGGGTATTTTCATGAAATATTGGAATTATTTTGTATTTGGATGGTATTTTTATGTAAAGGTGATTCCTTTTGAAAACTTGGAATATTTATATAATATAATTAAAATAGATATTTTGATGATATATATATATTTAAAAATAAAATTTATTTATTTTCTTGTAGAAATCTCATTTTCTAAAGAAAAATGCATAAAAATTCCATCGAGATTGAATGCTCCTTTCGGAGGTCTGCATCTCGCTCTACTAGACCCAAGGATGTGCGATAATCCGCACCATTCCGAACGGGGTCCCCAAAAGTGGGTTGTAGAGGCGCAATTGTAAGGAATTGTTTAATACATCTTTTTAAAGAAATGGTTTTATAAGTTAATGATATTTATTTGAAATATCGTATTATCCACAACTATGTTCCCAAATTTCCATCGTGCTATGTCAAAGATGTGTGTTGTGATGAGGTAGGTCATTACTTCATGAATTATCTAAAGGTAATACAGGAATTATGATGATTTATGTCGAAACTAAAGTATATGGTATTTTACTGTAAAACTATGATAAAAGTTGTATAAAAGATTATTTTGAGATGATTCTTGTTTTAAAGTGTTTGTTAATTTTTGTTAAACATGATATGAGAGTGTTCCCCGTCGAAACACGGAGACGCGACCGTGTAGGTCCGTCTTGCCTGAATTTGGGGGCAGATGCTAATTGGTGCTATCCGTCCACCTCTCCGAAGATGACAAGTTGATTTATGACACCATGTATCGAAGGTTTAAACTGATGCGGCCAATGTAGCAAACTTCGTCAGATTCCTCCTCATTTGAGGGGGTTTTTATTGTGGGGACGCCTTCCCTGCAGGCGCAAGCCCCTGTAGTTAATTACGCTACCGCATCGCGGTAACCACTTTCTCCTTCTCCAGATGGTCACTTCGCGTCGTGGGTGTTTGTTTTGTTTTTTGGTTGCCCGTGGATTGTATACGGAAACTAATTTATGTTGTCGTCCGTAGGGTGTGGATTGGTCCAAATCTGTATTTTCTTAGATTTGGGTTTGGGGTTGAGTTTAAGGATACGTTAGTCTCATTTGGGACTAAGATCAACTTAAACGTTTGTTAAGAATACGTTAGTCTAATTTTAGACTAAGATCAACTTAACGGGATCGTTTAGATCTAACAAAAGGGCATTTGGCCTCTATTGTTTAGTTTAGGGACATTGCGGTCGATTACCAGTTTTAAGACATGGTGGTCCAGTTTAAAGACGTCATAGGCTGTAAAGGTCAAGGACATCATAGTCCATGGGCTTAAGGACCCCATAGTCCGAGGTTAAGGATATCATAGTCCATGGGTTTAAAGGACCACACAGTCCAGTTTAAAGACGTTATAGTCTATAAAGTTTAAGGACATCATAGTCCATGAGTTTAAGGACCCCACAGTCCGTGGAATGATTGGTTATCGGGACCCGTCACCTCTCTGAAGACGTTGAAGGATTACAACGACAAATATCAGAGGAGTGAAGAGATGTACCCTTGAACCAAAGTTGATTGGGAAATCTGTAGTCCAATTTGGGACTAAGATCAATTAACTGGATTATGAGCACATGGGCTCAGTCAAATCTGAATTGAGAACTTATGGCCAACTTGGGCCAAGTCCAATTAGGTCTGAAATGTTGGACCTTTGTTTGGACTGTTGAACATTTGTCTGGGTTCAGTCCCATATTATTTAGCAATGCTAAACAGGGGTTTGGGGTTCTGACAACATTTTGTCTTTGGCTGAGCACTAAACATTCACTATAGCTCTGGACTTTACATGGCATATCATATGAACTGATCAATTTTGAGGTTCAGTTGAAGGGGAGATTTGCCTCTGGAAAACTTAGCCAATTTGGGCTAAGCTTGTTTGAAAATAGTGTTAAACACTAACACATATTTGACGATCACGTGTTCTCACATGATGCACTTAAAATAATGTTAAACACTAGGGACAGAACACTTAAAATAGTGTTAAACACTAGAAATGAGGTGGTCACGTGGAGTCACGTGAGGCGCCATAGAATTGGGCCAGAGTTCCCTTATTTTACTCTCAAAAGCTGCCAATAAGTGTTAAACACTTAACCTTTGTAATCATCACGTGTGGGCACGTGATAGTGCCCATGTATTGGGTATTAATTCCTCTGTTTTCCCTCATTTGCCCTTTTTTAAAAAGGTGTTTGTCAGGGGGTCATGTGGGGACACGTGAGGCGCCCTAAATCAGTACTTCCTTTGGCTTTATTCCCTTCAGTTTTGAGGGTCACGTGTGAGCACGTGAGGCATTGCCTCCAAACTTTTTCTTTCTCATTTTGAGGATTCTGTTTGAGGGTCACGTGGGGGACGTGACCATGTCCCATTCGTTCTTTTCTGATCATTAAAGGAAGGGTCACTTGTTGCCACGTGACCACGTTTACGTACATGAATAATTTAAGTCCTTTGTTTAAGAATTAAATTCTTTGGTAGGGTTAAGCCCTAATTTTGTTTTAAGGAATTAAATTCCTATGTATATAGAAGAATTAAATTTTTATATAGGGTTAAACCCTAATTTTATTTGGAGGAATTGAATTCCTATGAATTTGGGAGAATTAAATTCTCATATAGGGTTAAACCCTAGTTTCATTTGGAGGAATTAAATTCCTATGAATTTGGGGAAATTAAATTTCTTAAACTCAATTCTCTCTCTAAGTTTTGGATCTGCATGGCAGAATCTCCCCGATGAGAATTAAATTCTCAACCTGTGGGAAGATCTGCTTCTGCAGATCTTCAACCAAAGGAAAAACTAAGTTCTTATTCAGAAGAGTTAAACTCTTAAATTGAGAATTAAATTCTCTTTTTTTTTATGGAACTTAGATCTATTTCCCCTTTCTCACCTAGGGTTTTTTTCTCTTTTGAAGAAATCTTCTTTTCTCTCTGTTGTTGTATCTCTCTAAAAAAAATTCCAAGGATCCTTCTCTTCTCTTCTTGGCTCCTATTTATAGAAGAAAGAAAAGAATCAGTTTGTTTAGTCAATCTTTCATTGAAAGATTTTGGTTGTTTTTATAACCAACATGATCTTTTAGATCATCCAGTGAATTTTATTCACCATTGGATTTTTAATCCAAAAGATATTCTGTTTGTTATTCTTGGTGAATTTCAGTAAAATCTTTCCTTGTATAGAATCTTTCTATAAATTGGTGATTTTTAATCACCATTGGATTTTTAATCTAACGGTGCTCCTCTTTAAAGAGCACAATCTTTTTTTGTTTGGAAATATTTAGAGAGATATTTTCCAGTTAGGGTTCTCAATTCCTTCTTAATTAGAATTTAACTCTATTAGTTCAGAAAGCTTAAAAGCCTATTACGTGTTGGCACGTGATCCCATTGTTTGATCATTAAAATAGAATTTAATTCTATTAATTAAAGAGCTTAGGAACCCATCACGTGTTGGCACGTGACCCCCCTTGATTAACATTTTAACCAGAATTTAATTCTGCTGTTTTACAGAACTAAGGAATCATCACGTGTCAGCACGTGACCCTTGGTCACGTGTGAGCACGTGATGCCCCATTGGGATTTTTCCATGCTGTTTTATTATACCTTTTAATTCCTTCAGTGGGATTTTAAAGGCCCATCACGTGTGGGCACGTGACTCCTGTTGATTAGAATTCAATTCTCTTATAACAGAGTCCCCAGAAAACCATCACGTGTCAGCACGTCACCCTTGGTCACGTGTGAGCACGTGATGCCCTATTGGGGTTTTTCCTAATATTTTATGAGGGAACAAATGCCCTCACAGCGTTGTTCTCACGTGTTTGCATGTGAGTGCAACGCTGCCATCTTTTGTGGTCGTTGGATCTGTCTATGGAAGGGGGTAGATGAACCGTTTCTCATCACATCCTATAAATGCAGGGGTCTCTTCAGAAACGCCTCCACTCTTTCATCTTCTTCCTTGTTCATTTTCCTTTGAGAATTTAATTCTCTTTCCGAGAGCTCAGTTCTCTGTTTCAAAAATTTCCAGAGTTTAACTCTGTCAACAAAAGATCTCCTTTTTTAGGTAAGGATCTTGAACAGCCGAAGAACTTCTTGTAGAAATTTTCTTTGGATTTTAAATCCACACCAAGGGTTTTTCCCTTTAACAAGAACCCCTCTTTCCGAGTTAAAATAATGTCCAATGTTTAGATAATAAACTCCTTTGGTTAAGGCTTCTCTGATCTCAGGGATCGATGGTGATACTTGTCTTCTCTCTAGAATTTAATTCCATTCCCGAGAGCTTAGCTCTGCCAATTTTCTGGGAATTTAATTCCTTTAAAGAACTCAGTTCTTCACAGAGAACTTCTTGAGATGTTCTTGCCCTGAGTTGTTCTTTACAAAAACAAAAAAAAATTCAGATAGATCCTTCTTGATTTGCATAGAGTTCTTGCAGTGGGTTTTCTCCTTGGGGAATGTGTAGAGTTGTTTGCAATCCACTGTTCATTTATTGAGAATATTCCTTTTATTCCCATAATGATTACCCTGCCTCATCATTAGTGAGCCGTCATCTTGATTCTGTGGGGCCCCTGTGTTTTGTTACCAATGATCCCATAAAATAAGTTGTTTTATCGTTTTCTTCCACTGTCCTTATACACACACACACACACACACACACACACACACACACACGTGTGGGCTTCATTAACAGTTTCCTTTCCTTTGTTTCAGGAATAATAGCTTCTGTTCCATACTTCCCTTTCACCCGCTCGGAGGCTGCCTTTCCTCAGTCACCGTCTGACGAAGAGGTGATGGCGATGATTAGAGCTCACGACCCTGATTGCACCAATTTATTTCTATGTGGGACCTTGTACGGTCATATCATCCGCGGTCGTCGAAGCTTTCTTTGTGAGGTACCAATGGAGCCTATCCGCCCATTCTTGCCGATGTACCGTTCGTGGACTGCTTTTGCTATGGAGGTAGCAAATTGGACCCCTACCGGCCGGCTCGAACCCTCGATAACCGGGATACCAAATCAGCCTGCGCCGGCCATAGACATCTTGGGGCGTTGTATCTGCCAAATTGAAGCTCAGCCATGGGGACAAGTTTACAAGATAGGGCTTACCCCTCGCCATCCCACAGGCTACCTTCTCTGGGCTCGTTACATCTTATCCGCTCATCGTGCGCGACTGCAGAGGGTCGGGCTTTACCAAGCGGTGTATGCGTCCCTCTTCCATTATCAATCTCCCCATGTATAGTGGGTTAAAGCTTTCCTAAATCAATGGAATCTTCCCACAAATACTTTCTTGTTAGGGGACCGTAAAGTTTCGATCTCTTTGGAAGAGTTTCGCGAGATCTCGGGTTTACCGATCAAGAGAGTGCCCTACGAAGAATTGTTGCCCCCTGACGAGTATGTTTTCGAGACTATGCCCGCTATGCTTGACGGCTTGTTGACTGAAAACGCCGTCCGCCACAAGTACCCGAGTCTGATTAAGACGCTGGGGATTTTTGAGAAGCTGTTCACGGAATCAAAAGAACAGGGTGTCACTTTCAAAAGCTTTATTGCCTGCTTTCTTCATGGAGACGTTCTATCAAAGGCGGCTCTAAAGTTCACGAATATCAATGACCCTTTCAGGTTTGGTTTAAATAGGCTACCGGCTAGAGAAGAGGATTTGCCTCAATTCTACATTCCAATCTTGTCAGCTGTACCTTTCGAGTCGATCACAGCTCCTGGCATGGATGAAGAGACTTTCTTCATTGGCTTTATCAGCATTTGGCTCAGCTAGTTTGTAGTTCCAACGCACCATCGATTCATGAGAGCCTCGGTTATTTACCCTGCTCATCGCATCGCCGAAGGGACACGACTAGCCATGGGCATTGCAGGGCTGTCGCATCTGTACCATGGGCTAAGCAGTGTAGCTAATACGTCAACCCCAGGCATGAACGTAGTTAATTTCTCTCTTCATTATTTTACGTCATGGATTGAGATGCACGTGCTAGGGGCATTTGCCGCGCATCAGAGACCCAGCTTTTATGATGCCTATACTTTTCCGCGGCTCATGAGGTTATTGGACGCTTCTGCTCCTGATTCGACTCAATTAGGGGATCTTCGCATGCTGCTCAATCCTTTTGCTAATGAAGGCGGAATGGTATTTAATGATCGAATCATCTCTGCTCCCTCGGGACCTGTTCAACAGTTGTTCGATCTGTCGAAAGAGGGAGTACCATCTTTGAGGCCCAAGGAAACCATGCATCTGTACTCAATCAGACCTGGTTATCTGGTGTTCCGTCAAAACAATGCGGCCTTTTTCATGCGGTGCAACCCACACCGCTTTACCCGACAATTGGGATATGATCAGGGTATTCCCTTCAAGGCATTCACAGTGGAGCCCAGCCCTTCTTTGGAAGCTGTTCGTGATGCCACCCACCATTTCATGAGGCTGAACACCGGTTCTCATTTCATGATCCCCGAGGCCGATTACATTCCAAGGTGCGGGAGGGCTTTCACGGGTTGGTATCGCCACTGAGTTAGTCCAATAATTGCCGAGGAGAGGAGAATACTTTTTAGGCTTAGAGCTCCTGCCCCGCTCCAGGCTACGGGAGTCCCACCGTGACCGCGGACAATGGCTCTCCCTTCCTTGAGGTATACTGGAACCGTACTCATTCCTGAGGCGGCGGATGTGGACTTGGCTCCGACAGTTGGTATGCCATTGCGCACCAGAGCTCAGGCAAGAAACTCTGATAAGGCGCCGGTAGCAGTTTCATCGGCTGTGGCGTCAGCGATTGCAGTATCCTCATCAGTAGCACCGCCGAGAGAGGATACTTAAGGCAAAGTGGGTCAACACCGCAACAAAGCACCGAGGGGAAAGAAGCGATCGTCTTCTGGTGCTAGTTCTGGGTCAAAAAGGCGAAAGAAGACGGTCACCAATCTGCTCGACTTCTTAGTGGAATCAGAGCCTATATTTCAAGATGAACCACTAGCTATACAAGAGCCGGATGGTGGTCTTCTTTTCCCGGGTTCATCTGCTGAGGAAGCCGCACAATTGGCTGAGGCTATAAGACGCTCCCAGGATGAAACTGAGAATGTAAGGGTCCCGAAGAGGCCTTATCCTGCCGTCATCTTCTACGAAGATCCTCCATCGATAAAGCGAATATTTATAGGTCCTCTAGAGGAGGGAGGCGAGAGAGCTCTTAAGCAGCCCATCTCGGCCGACGCTGAAGACGCGCTGTCGTTGTGGACTGGCGGCCACGAGTCTACTCTTGAACCCCGACGAGCATACCTCCTCAGGAAGGAACGTCGGCTTGAAAAATCCATATTAGAAGATCCTTTGCACATTGGTACATTTATATTTCCCCCCATTTTTGTTGTAATATTTTGCACTGCTTTATATGTATACATCCTTATCCTCGTGAAAACTTTGCAGAGACTTTGGAAATGGCAGAGGATTTGAGTTTGAGTTGCGCCTTGACTATGGACTCCGCAAATATCCCCGATGAGACACTAATAAGTGTGGAGGGGGTCGACACAACTGTTGTTCCTGCCACGGAGCTCCCCTCGGTGACTCTCGTTCCCCAGGTGCTTGCTCCTCCGGAAGAGGCATCTTCATTGGTCGTGGATTCCATGGATCTTTCTGGGGACGGCCCGGAGACTGTGGGACAGGTGGTCGAGGTCACCGTCCTTTCATTGGAGCCTGCAGCGATGGCCACTGCTCCCCAATCGGAAGTTATTATACCGGCCCATGTCCCTAATGAGGTGACTGCGGGCGTGGAGGAGGCTGCCGAAGCTGCTATCTCTCCAGTCCAGAGCGGAAGGAGCATTGAAGGTAGCTTTCTATATTTTATTTTAATAATCTCTCCATTATCTGAACCTTTCTATCTTTTCAGAATTGCGCGGGTTGGCGGCGTCTATCGCTGATCTATCTCCCAGAAAATCCTTTCAGCGTTTGCTAGAGATGGCCGCTCCACAGGCGATATCCCCTCAACGCATCGTCATCTCTTTCGGGCAAGGTTAGCGTTATTTGTCTTTTTCTCACGGCATTATTATTATTTCATATAATGACACTGATGTCTTCTCCAGTTCTGGAGGCCGATGACGAAGTTGAGATTCTTGACGGGCCTGGGGTGTCTTCGGACCCTTTTTGCATGACTGTGGGTATTCAACGTTGTTCCATCTGCTCTTTGCTTACAAGTCTCGCTGATTGTTTATAAATCTTAACAGCTTTGCCGGTTCTTACCACGCTGGAATCTAGCATCGTCATGCCACCCGGCCCTTATGCTCTACGTGCCTCGGAACGGATGGCCAAGCTAAGCCTTCACTCCCTGTCAACCCTGATTGAAGACCTTCGTGCTGGCAGTCTGATCACGACCAAAGCGTTTGCCGCTGAAGCCAATGGTTCTCGTCCCTTTCTTGCTACTTACCATAGTGAAACATTGGTACAAGTCTGGGTTGAGTTCTGTCGGCAGGTGGAGGCTTGCTTGCATATTCTTGAATGTACATGCCTTCCTTCAGAAGTTGTGGCCGCGAAAGCGAGCTTATGGGGGCTGATTGAGCGGTGCACTGCGAACATGCTATCATGCGAGAAGAGGCTCAGCCGAAAGTTTTCGGAGAGGGAGCTGGCTTCCAAAGCGCTGAAGGAACTTCAAGCCAATCTTACGGCCAAGACCACTCGGGCATATGAACTTTGGCGGGTGCTTCAAGAGGCTATCAAGGAGGTGGTAGCCATTGATAAGGCCATCATTTTCACTCGCGAAATGGTCGAAGCTCATAAGGTTACCGAAAAAGAGCTTGAAAGTCGGCTTACCTCATACTAGGCTCAACAGGCTCAAGCGGAGGCCCGTCTCTTAATGATAATGAATCATGAGGCTGAGGCCCAGCGAAAAAAGGATGAATAGGCAAATCTATTGAATCGTCCGCCGACCTGAAGAATTGTATATTTTTCTTTTTATTCTTCTTTTGTACATACTCCTGAATGAGAGTATTTTTTGATTCTTTCATAGATTGTACTTTGTATTCATTTTGATTCATGAATAAAAGACATATTTTGTTTCATGATGGTGTGTCCCTTTTAGTAAATGCATTTTGTGGATAATCTATTTTGATCTCCTTGTAGGACAGCGATGGCTTAAGAGTCAGGTTCAGATCTGCCTCCTAAGGCTTTCCAACTTTATGAGCTGTGAGGGTCTCATAAAGGTATTTCTCCTTACGAGTCGTGAGGATCTCATAAGTGTAATTTCTCCTTAGGAGTCGTGAGAATTATTCCCAAGTGTGCTTTCTCTTGAGAGTCGTAAGGATCTCACAAGAGAATTTTCCCTCTTACAAGTCGAGAGGACTTGTAAGTGGTTGTTTCCCTCCTTGTCGAGATTCGACTTTAGAGAGTGTGGCCCGTGAATGGTATGCAAGGGTCCATTTTGGACTAACTTGCAGGGCCCCAGTGCTTAGGAAACAGTTTTTTTAATCCCCACTGCCTAAGGCTTTTCCTTACGAATCGAAACGAATCGAGAAGTTCTCGCAAAGACACTAATTTCCTCACGAGTCGAGATGGGTCGAAAAGTTCTCGCAAGAATGTCCTAACATGACGGTTAACCTCTGCTCTTTACGACAGAGGTCCGTTAGGGTCTGTGGTACTAAGGTTTTTCCTGTCGTACCGTCGCGTTAACTGATGTATCCCTTGATAGGAAATCTTGCTTTTCGAGTAGCCTTACGACTGTCGTGTCTCTAATCCCTTCGGGGGTGGTCAAGACGTCTTCAAGCAATCTTCCTAGGCAGTTTGACCGTCGGAAGAGCAAGCGTTAGGAATTTTACCATGCCGCTTTTTACTTGAGGTTAGGCTCAGTTTGGGGAGCCCGATGAATCATAACCACTCCGCGCTGGTGTGGGATGATCTCCGATAATCTTTCAGGTTTTATATGAGTTGCCATCAAGACCCTGAAGCTAGGAATTGGTCCTTTGCTTCGTTTGCCAGCATTGCGTCTGCTGTATCGAGACGAATGTCGCGATTGTCTCCAGGTTATTGGTGAACCGTTGAGGTTTGGAACTAGGGATTTTACCGTGGCTCCGTTGTTTGATTGTCGTGTCTGAATCCTGCTGTAGGAAGAACGTTGTGGTCACATCTCGTCTGCTGTATCGAGACAAACGTCGAGGTGGTGACCACTCCGCGCTGGTGTGGGATGATCTCCGATAGTCTTTCAAGTTTATATAAGTTGCCGTCAAGACCCTGAAGTTAGGAATTTGGTCTTTGCTTCATTTGCTGGCATTGCGTCTACTGTATCGAGATGACTGTCGCGTAGTGACCACTCCGTGCTGGTGTGGAATGATCTCAGATAGTCTTTCAGGTTTTATATGAGTTGCCGTCAAGACCCTGAAGCTAGGAATTTGGCCTTCGCTTCGTTTGCTGGCATTGCGTCTTCTGTATCGAGACGAATGTCGCAGTGGAGCTGGGATTTTGCCATCACTCCGCTTAGTTTCGATCGTAAGGTTTTTCGTCAACGTTGCATCTGCATCCTGCTGGACTGTGAAGGAACGCCGTTGTTGACATTTCGTCTGGTGTAACGAGACGAATGCTGAGGGGGAGTTGGGATTTTGCCGTCACTCCGCTTTGCTTTGACCATGGGGTCTTTCGTTGACGTTGCATCTGCGTCCTGCTGGACTACATAGGAACGCCGTTGTTGACATTACGTCTGGTGTAACGAGACGAATGCTGAAGTAGAGTTAGGGTTTTGCCATCAATCCGCTTTGTTTCGACCGTGAGGTCTTTCGTTGACGTTGCATCTGCATTCTGCTGGACTGCGAAGGAACGCTGTTGTTGACATTGCGTCTGGTGTAACGAGACGAATGCTATGGTGGAGTTAGGATTTTGCCGTCACTCCGCTTTGTTTCGACCCTGAAGTTTTTCGTTGACGTTGCATCTGCATCCTGCTCGACTGCGAAGGAACGCCATTGTTAACATTGCGTCTGGTGTAACGAGACGAATGATGCGGTGGAGTTAGGATTTTGCCGTCATCCCGCTTTGTTTCGACCATGAGGTCTTTCGTTGACGTTGCATCTGCATCCTACTGGACTATGAAGGAACGCCGTTGTTGACATTGCGTCTGGTGTAACGAGACAAATGTTCAGGTGGAGCTGAGATTTTGCCGACACTCCGCATTGCTCACGTTGCGTTTGCTGTAACGAGACGAATGTCAAGGTGGTCTCTAGGTTGTCTGTGAACCATCGAGATTTGGAAGTAGGGACTATGTCGTAGCTCCGTTTGGTGATGTTGCGTCTGGGTCCTGCTGGAATGAGGAGGAACGCCGTTGTGGGCCGTTAGGCTGTAAATGCGGTCGTCAAGACTTGGCTCTTTTTCTAATGGAGCCTGGTGGGATGATATGGTTCCCTTTTTTGTTTGTGTCCCTGGATTGTATACAGGGATCGATGTGATCTCACCTGTAGAGCAAAAAGTTTCATTTTATATATTTTCTTTCCGCGATGCTCTATCATTTTAGCTTTTATATCGCGAAAATCGCGCTTGCCCAATCATTTCGGCTATTTTTCGTGGTGCCCAATCATTTCGGCTATTTATTTTATTTTTACTCGCTGCTTTTTATTGCGAGTCGCCCAATCATTTCGGCTATTTGTATGCATACATTTTTACTTGCTGATTTTGTTGCAAGTTGCCCTATCATTCCGGCTATTTCGTATGGATTTGTGGCTCGCTGGCTTTTCACTGCGAATTTGGGATTTGATACCGATTTCGGTATCAGCATCGCTACAACTGGGATATTGCCATGAGCGAATCATCATTTACCTCTATCGATGTCGAACAAAGTTGGCTTAGCAAACAGGGTTAAGATCCTGTCGACTAAGGCTTTTGACTTCATGAGCCGTAAGGGTCTCATAAAGGTATTTCTCCCTATGAGTCATGAGGATCTCGTAGGTGCGTTTTCTCCTTAGGAATCGTGAGAATTCCTAAGTGTGTAGTCTTACAAGAGTGCTTTCTCCTTATAAGTCGAGAGTACTTACAAGTGTCATTCTCCATATGAGCATATCCCCGGTCTCTGATGAGAGTTTATTAGGGAAATGTTTATTCGTGCCAGTGGATTGTATACAAGAGTCAGCATTGAACCGCTTGTAAGGCAAAATTGGAGGTTGTGATGGCTTAAGAACAGGTTCAGATCCCTGTAGCTTAAGGCTTTTGAATCCTATGAGCCGTGAGGGTCTCAAAGGGGAATTCTCCTTACGAGTCGTGAGGATCTCGTAAGTGTGTTTTCTCCCTGGGAATCGTAGGGATCCCTAAGTGTGTTACTCCCTTGTGAGTCGTAAGGATCTCACGCAGGTGGTTTTCTCCTCACAAGGTCGAGAGGACCTTGCAAGTGTCCTTTAACGAGATTGCGCCCTTTCGGGTTTTCACAAAACTCGCCGCAGTCCTGCTGTTTTTACTCACGGAGCCCTTTCGGGTTTTCATCCGTGCCCACTTTGCTTATGGACATACCGTTTTCTTTTTTTTATTATTATTTTTTTTGTGTCATCCTTGGGATGCTGCGGTCCGTAGTAGTTTATCGACATCTCGGTCAACAGCCAGTTTTAAGATATAGTGGTCCGTCGTTAGTTTAGGAACGTTTCGGTCCGTCGTTGCCGTATTTGAGGCGAATTTCTAGTTTACGGACTTTTCGGTCCAAAGGGCTTTCTCTATGAATGAGAACGATGCCCCCGACATGTCCATCTTTTTCGGATCATGTGCTTGTGGCGAGTTCATTTTTCATTTTTCAGACAGCGCGAATTTACCTTGTTGGTATTGGTTCTCAACCCAGCCTTTGAAGATGAAGTAATCTTCAATCGGATGGCCTACTTCTTGGTGGTAAGGGCAGTAATTAGGATTGTTGACATCACCTGGCTGCAACGGACGTTTTGGGTCCGGCAGATTGATGAGTCTGCTGCGCACTGCCAGCTCGAACAGTCACCTCGTTTTATCCCGGGGAAACGAGTAAGGACGTCCCAGTCTCTCCTCGAGGGATGGGCGTGGACGCATGTTGTTTTGTCGAACAACCGGCTTTAAGTTGCTCGGCTGTTGTTGAGTATTGGCGATGAAGGTTACTTTCCCTTTCCCTTTCCCATTTTCATTTCGAGATTCCAGCTTCAAAGGAGATGATCTATGACCCATCTGATCCATTTAGGCTAGCTTGTCAATCAAGGCCTGGAAAGTAGTTGGCTTGAAGAACATCATAAATTGGGAAATGGTCTCCTGAGGGTCGAGAGTACCCACGAACATGCCTACCGCAGGCGCTTCTTCAATACGCTGCTTGCATTTTGACCATAGATTCCACCACCCTATCGCGTACTGAACCCATGTTTCTCCAGGCTTTACCCTGGCATTGATCAGTGTTGTGATTGGGGTATGTTCACTAGCGCTCGCAAAATATTGGGTGAACAGTAATTCCATCTCTGTAAAAGTTTTGACGAAGTCGTTGGGCAGCTCCGAATACCATTCAAAGGTCGTTTCCGCCAAGCTGCCGACGAACTGACGAAGTAACAATTTGTCGTCATCTCCGGTATTGCCGTAAAGAGCCCTGAACTGAGCGACATGTTGATGTGGATTGCCTGTCCCCTTGTATACGTGAAACTTAGGAATTGTGTATCTTGGCGGATACTTGATCTGATCGTACCATCCTGGATATGGTCGCCCAGTTCTGACGACTTGGCCAGTTGCTTCATTTGCTTGATAAGCCCGTATTCGCTGAGCTATATAATCATCCAAGGCAGCTTTGGAGATCGTCTCCTCCTTGGCTGCTGAACAAGCCGGAAGGGGATTTGACGTCTCCGCTCGGTCATCTTCGAGGTTAATCAGAGAATCTTCAGCCGGAGGGTCCGGCTGGATCATCATACCCATCATGTCTTGGAATAGAAGGGCCATTTGTTTTATGTTGGCCGCTTGTTCCGCGGCCTCTTTGTCCTTCTTCTCAAGCATTCTCCGAAAGGAATTCAGCATCAGTTTCTTGCTCACGGTGATGCTCCGAGGATATCTCCGGGCTTGCTTTCGGTCCAGTGAGTGCAGCCATAGCTGTTATCATTTCTTGGAGCTTTTGTTGTTGTTGCTCCTGAGCCTTAGTCACTGATCGCGTAAGCGGTCGATGACCTGTAGAAGCACGGCTTTCCTCTTTTCTGGAAGCCATATAGACGGTGTGCACCACCATGCCCCCAGACTTGGGGCATTTGGGTTCAGTGGTCTTGCGATTCGTTGCAGACTTAGGGAATTTCTCCGGCCTTCTCCTCTTGTGGGCGGTCGAAGTTGAGGGGGTTGTTGTAATGGGCACCCAAGTAGCTGTCACTTTTTGTGGCTTGACGGTATGGTCCTCTTCTCGCTGAACTTTCATCTTTTTTTGTCAGTGAGAGTAATCTTGATCAATTACCGAGTCTTGGACCTGTCGCCAGACTCTGAAAATTTTGGAGGACAGCCGCTGAGGGGCCGCTCCGGCTTCTTTTCTGTAGCAATCTCCATAGGTAGAGGAGATCTTTTCAGCACGGCAATCGGAGAGTTCTTGCGAACCCTCCTAAGCGGTTCAAAGCTGTTCCCAGTTGGAACAACAGCATTGATTTCCACCATGGGAGCTGGCGGAGTCAGTCCGGAAGGGGAATTGCCCCCAGCCTTCCTTACTCGGCGCCAGTGGCGATGTCGAGTGTGTCGAGCGGATGGGATTGTCTCAGCTATAGGGGTGACTTCATCATGCCCCCTGTTTTGGCGAAGGGTTGTCACCGGCGTCAGCCTTTTAAAGACCGATGTCCGTTAAGAAGCAATATCCAATCTGTCAAAGACAGACCTCTGGGCAGGGGAAGCAGCTTTGAGGACTTTGCCTGGAGCGGGAGCCGGAATGGCCAGCCTTGTTAAGACTGACTTTTTGTCAGAAGAAGCATCTCTGATGATTTCGTCCGCTTGAGCCGGGATGGCTATCCGCTTTGGGATGGATGCTTCAGGTATCGCGGGCTTGTTTATAGGCCCATTGGAGCTTTGGCCCAGTCTGGTGAGAACTGAGGTGCTTAGTTTGGGCGACCCGTTAAGAGGGGCCGCAGCAGTGGTAAGCCGATCAAAGACCGACTTCTTCTGAGCTTCTTGCGATGGTACCGGGACGTTGAAGCTCATCGGTGGGAGCATGGTCCCGAAGAATAGCCCAGTGGTGGCCTGAGTTACCTGCTCCACTGGCATAGCGAAGATGGAGGCCGCTTGGGGCCCGTAAGTCACTCCTCCGGACGGGACGGAGTGAGAGTTGCAGTTGCAGTTAGTGCAGTTTGAAGCTATTGATCTTCTGTTTTTTTTTCACGGAGCAAGACACCAAATCTTAGTACCTCGAATCCACAAGCCACCATAGAAAACCGCGATTCATTCGCGAACACGACACACGAAGTGTGTAGTGGAAAGAGGAAAAGGTCCCACCGGGCGTGCCAGAATCTGTTCCCCGACGAAACACGGAGACGCGACCGCGTAGATCCGTCTTGCCTGAATTTAGGGGCAGATGCTAATTGGTGCTATCCGTCCACCTCTCCGAAGATGCCAAGTTGATTTATGACACCATGTATCGAAGATTTAAATGGATGTGGCCAATGTAGCAGACTTCGTCAGATTCCCCCTCATTTGAGGAGTTTTTGATTGTGGGGACGCTCTTCCCTGCAGGCGCAAGCCCCTGCAGTTAATTACGCTACCGCATTGCGATAACCACTTTCTCCTTCTCCAGATGGTCACTTCGCATCGTGGGTGTTTGTTTTGTTTTTTGGTTGCCCGTGGATTGTATACGGAGACTAATTTATGTTGTCGCCTGTAGGGCGTGGAGTAGTCCAAATCCGTATTCTCTTAGATTTGGGTTTGGGGTTGAGTTTAAGGATACGTTAGTCTCATTTGGGACTAAGATCAACTTAAACGTTTGTTAAGGATACGTTAGTCTAATTTTAGACTAAGATCAACTTAACGGGATCGTTTAGATCCAACAAAAGAGCATTTGGGCTCTATTGTTTAGTTTAGGGACATTGAGGTCGATTAAAAGTTTTAGGACATGGTGGTCCAGTTTAAAGACGTCATAGTTGGTAAAGGTTAAGGACATTATAGTCCATGGGCTTAAGGACCCCACAGTCCGAGGTTAAGGACATCATAATCCATAGGTTTAAAGGACCCCCACAGTCCAGTTTAAAGACGTCATAGTCTATAAAGTTTAAGGACATCATAGTCCATGAGTTTAAAGACCCCACAGTCCGTGGAATGATTGGTTATCGGGACCCGTCACCTCTCTGAAGACATTGAAGGATTACAATGACAAATATCAGAGGAGTGAAAAGATGTACCCTTGAACCAAAGTTGATTAGGAAATATGTAGTCCAATTTGGGACTAAGATCAATTAACTGGATTATGAGCACATGGGCTCAGTCAAATCTGAGTTGAGGACTTATGGCCAACTTGGGCTAAGTCCAATTAGGTTTGAAATGTTGGACCTTTGTTTGGACTGTTGAACATTTGTCTGGGTTCAGTCTCATATTATTTAGCAATGCTAAATAGGGGTTTGGGGTTCTGACAACATTTTTTCTTTGGCTGGGCACTAAACATTCACTATAGCTCTGGACTTTACTTGGCATATCATATGAACTGATCAATTTTGAGATTCAGTTGAAGGGGAGATTTGCCTCTGGAAAACTTAGCCAATTTGGGCTAAGCTTGGTTTGAAAATAGTGTTAAACACTAACACATATTTGACGATCACGTGTTCTCACGTGATGCACTTAAAATAGTGTTAAACACTAGGGACAGAACACTTAAAATAGTGTTAAACACTAGAAATGAGGTGGTCACATGGAGTCACGTGAGGCGCCAGAGAATTGGGCCAGAGTTCCTTTATTTTACTCTCAAAAGCTGCCAATAAGTGTTAAACACTTAATCTTTGTAATCATCACGTGTGGGCACGTGATAGTGCCCATGTATTGGGTATTAATTCCTATGTTTTCCCTCATTTGCCTTTTTTTAAAAAGGTGTTTGTCAGAGGTCACGTGGGGACACATGAGGCGCCCTAAATCAGTACTGCCTTTGGCTTTATTCCCTTCAGTTTTGAGGGTCACGTGTGAGCACGTGAGGCATTGCCTCCAAACTTTTTCTTTCTCATTTTGAGGAGTCTGTTTGAGGGTCACGTGACCATGTCTCATTCATTCTTTTCTGATCATTAAAGGAAGGGTCACGTGTTGCCACGTGACCACGTTTACGTGCTTGGATAATTTAAGTCCTTTGTTTGAGAATTAAATTCTTTGGTAGGGTTAAACCCTAATTCTGTTTTGAGGAATTAAATTCCTATGTATATGGAAGAATTAAATTCTTATGTAGGGTTAAACCCTAGTTTTATTTGGAGGAATTGAATTCCTATGAATTTGGGAGAATTAAATTCTCATATAGGGTTGAACCCTAGTTTCATTTAGAGGAATTAAATTCCTATGAATTTGGGGGAATTAAATTCCTTAAACTCAATTCTCCCTCTAAGTTTTGGATCTGCATAGAAGAATCTCCCCGATGAGAATTAAATTCTCAACTTGTGGGGAGATCTGCTTCTGCAGATTTTCAACCAAAGGAAGAACTAAGTTCTTATTCAGAATAGTTAAACTTTTAAATTGAGAATTAAATTCTCTTTTCTTTTATGGAACTTAGATCTCTTTCCCCTTTCTTACCTAGGGTTTTTTTTCTCTTCTGAAGAAATCTTCTTTTCTCTCTATTGTTGTATCTCTCTAAAAAAATTCCAAGGATCCTTCTCTTCTCTTCTTGGCTCCTATTTATAGGAGAAAGAAAATAATCAGTTTGTTTAGTCAATTTTTCATTGAAAGATTATGGTTGTTTTTGTAACCAACATGATCTTTTAGATCATCCGGTGAATTTTATTCACCATTGGATTTTTAATCTAAAAAATATTCTGTTTGTTATTCTTGGTGAATTTCAGGAAAATCTTTCCTTGTATAGAATTTTTCTATAAAATGGTGATTTTTTATCACCATTGGATTTTTAATCCAACGGTACTCCCTTTTACAGAGCACAATCTTTTTTTGTTCGGAAAGATTTAAAGAGATATTTTCCAGTCAGGGTTCTCAATTCCTTCTTAATTAGAATTTAATTCTATTAGTTCAGAAGGCTTAAAATCCTATCACGTGTTGGCACATGATCCCATTGTTTGATCATTCAAATAGAATTTAATTCTATTAATTAAAGATCTTAGGAACCCATCACGTGTTGGCACGTGACCCCCTTGATTAACATTTTAACCAGAATTTAATTCTGCGGTTTTACAGAACTAAGGAATCATCACGTGTCAGCACGTGACCCTTGGTCACGTGTGAGCACGTGATGCCCCATTGGGGTTTTTCCTTACTGTTTTATTATACCTTTTAATTCCTTCAGTGGTTTTTTAAAGGCCCGTCACATGTGGGTACGTGACTCCTGTTGATTAGAATTCAATTCTCTTATAACAGAGTCCCCAGAAAACCATCACGTGTCAGCACGTAACCCTTGGTCACGTGTGAGTACGTGATGCCCCATTGGGGGTTTTCCTGATATTTTATGAGGGAACGGAGAGTATGGTATTGATTGTTTAAGAAAAATAACCTTTTTAAGGAAAAAACCGATTCGGAAGTCGGATTAACTTGGCTTCCGTCGGCTTTTAGAAATTAAAGTTTTTAAAATAGTAGAAGAGAGGGGAAGAGAGGACTTACTGGCTTTTGGGAAAGAAGAGGGGTAGGAGAAGACTAGTGAAGCGTCGGGATGTCGTTTCGTCGCCGGAATCTCCTTAGATCGTCCACGAAACTTCACCCTTTGTTAACTCCACTTGTACACAAAAGAGACTTGGAAATTTTGTAGAGTTTTTGTAATAGAATTCTGAGTGAGGATGTGTGAAATAAGGTATGGTATTTATAGGAAAAATTATGGTTGGTGTGTTTAAGAATGCATTTAAAATTTTCATTAAAATTTGGATTTATTGATGTTTTATTGTTCTCGGGATAATTGCAGAGAAGATAAACAGCCTAGGGGAAGTGGGGTAGGCCAAAGGGTTGCAAGGGAAAAGAATGGGGGGCATCACCTGTCACGACCCGAAATATTAGCTCGTGACCAGCACTTGAATCACGCAACGTCTAAAGGCGTAACGGAATTTAAATAAGCTGAAACCCAGAAATCTAAACCTTTTAAGAAAAATAAAGGAGGTGAGGTTTTGAAATAAAGGTATAATGAAAGCAAGTTTTCTTAATGCATAGAAAAGGAACATGAATGATGCAAGTGAAATTTATTAGTTTGAAAACATGTTTCGTCTTTTAAGAATTTCGGCAGCACCTCCTTTGTATATTTTGATCCAAAACCATAAATACATAATAATGATAAAGGCATCCCCAAGCGGGAGCTAGCTATTCGCCAAACGGCGGATCACAACCACGCAATACAGTAAAAATAAGTATACGACGCCCAACAGCGAAGTTCACCACAAAAAGATAAATGAATAAGCAAAACATCAAACTACAAGTAACAAAAAAAACCTCTCGCTCTAAGTCTTGCAACCACAATCTCACTAAGTCTTATTACTTATACAAATCACTAATTTTGATTGATGGAGTTAACTAGATACAATATGAAATGTAGATACAAGAGTGGGAATGATACAAATATCCCACCTACCAATGCAAAACACCCGAATGCAACTGTGTGCCAGCGAAACCGTTACTGATCCAAGCGGTCAACCTGCAAGAACTATGTCACAACGGGGGTGAGTTGCCAACTCGTGAGTAGAAAAATATCAACAGATAGAAATCGAATAAACAACGACTCCTAGGTCAACTATATCATAAAGGTAATACTATAATATCTAGGGTGACCGAGTCTGTATATGTTCCAATAAGGTAGTCAATACGTATATGCATGCGGATAACATCCAACAGTAATAATCAATGCATGTATATGGATCTCGTCCAACCATAATCAAGGTATGTATGCATGTGGATCTCGTCCACCCAAAATCAAGGTATGTATGCATGTGGATCTCGTCCACCCATATAATCAATGTCTGTATGCACGTAAATATCATAAAGGAGTGTGCATGAAAGTATGAGGATATAAATCAATGGTGTCCCTCACGACACATCAAAGTCATGGAACCTGAGTGCCTAGCATCGACATTCGAAAACATCATGAAAACCGTTCCCAGCATCGGCACGTAAATCCTCATATATCAGGCTCCGTCGGTCCGGATTGACTCATATCAGGCTCCGTCAGTCCGGATCGGCCCATATCATCTCTCGACTCCGGTCGGTATCCTCCGGATATCCGCCGAGCCCAAATACTATCACCGGTAGGTAGTGGTCCCTCTACCAACCTCATCTCCTACTGCACGACAGATCCGTTCTCGCCCCGGGGTACCATACTGGGTCCACCATGTACCCGCAATCGGCCTCATCCGCCTCCTCGAATCGGGTTTCACATGTCGCTCTCAGAACCGAGAAAACACATGGTGGACGCACTGAAATATCATATCAAGACAAACCGGGTTTTTAAAACAACATATAATCTCTTTTGAAATGTCCACGGTTCTCAAATCCAGAAATCTCATGGAAACAGTATATCTCAATGCATAAAATAATAAAGCATGATGTATGCGACATATAAGAGAAATGCGAGCATATCCGTGTATCATGCAACATGGAACAGTGATATGACATATTAAGGGAAAACCGCTCTTTTAAAATGATTCCAGTTTTAAAATATATCCGGCGGTTCCCAATCTCCCAATAAAACCAGTTCTCTATGTAGGTACAATATGTACATGCACAAGTATAGATGTACCAATGTATGTGTGCACCAATATGGATAAACAATGTGTATGTGTGCAAATATGGTTATATCAATGTGTATGTGCGCAAATATGGATATATCAATGTGTATGTGCTCAAGTATAGATATATCAATGTATATGCAAGCATGTTATGCGAAGAGTCATATCATGATGCTACAATCCTATTGTGTAGTAACATGGCAATTATCGATGATGAAGTGTGTGAGCCTACAATCTGTGTACGTATAACATACGCATCTTCGATAATGGTGCAGGTGTACTATCACAGGTATGAGTAATGCAATGCGAATAATATGAATGCAGCATAAAGTAATCATACGCAAATACTGACGGGTATACGTATCTAACATGATCGAGTCGGTGAATCAATCAATCGGCATCCAGCCACACAATGTCACGTACGGTATAATCCATCGTACGGTATCCTCTAGTCAAGGGTATGGATCAATCATAAAATCCAACTCGTCACGTACGGAAAAGATCATCGTACGGCGGCATTAAGCTACCAAGGATCCTATCATCCTATAAGACGAGGAGGGTACGGACCCAACGCCACGTACGGCCTGTCATCCATGATTTACAACCTTATATATATATATATATATATATATATATATATATATATATATATACCTATGTCCCAGGTCACATCCATAACGATCTCATAACAGGAGACCGGCAAGGTATCAATCACCTCAGTCAACTCACATCCGTATACCGACATATCACCAAATTCATCATATCGCATCTTACAATTATTTTCATCACATTTATCTCTCACATTAAGTCGAGTTTACATAAACACTTTATCTCTACTATAAGTATAAGTATCTAATCTAACATACACACCCGAACCATACAATCAGATTTTTAAAGAAGCAAATCGTAGTTTTGAAAATAGGGGTTACGGTGTTTTTAAAGAAAAGATATCATTTGAAAATCCGTAACATCCCTCAAGGTATATATTTAAAAGATACATACGATTCTTCGGTTTAGAAAAAGGTATGGTTCGGATGACGCATCTATATCGACTATCTAGTCCTATAGTATCCTAAACGGCAATATCGTCAAGCATCATCCTCAAATGTCGTCATCACAAATTAGCCGTATTATATCACTTCTAACTACCCTTAGTTTCTAATATGGTTTCACTAACTATGATTTAACTCTAACCCTAGTTTCCAAATCTAGGTTTCCTTAACCATATTCTATAAATCGGTTTCCACCAAGACTTTGCGGGGGTGCTATACGCCATCCACCCGACTTCCCCCGTGGATATAGATCCACTCACCTTGGTTCTTTTTCGCCGAAGTCGATGACGCCATGCTCCATCGACTCGGAATCCACGCAAAGGTACCTATAATAATAAACAATCACAATGCGTATTAAAATCAAGATGGAAAAACCAAAACGGCACACGTTTCGCTCATAGGTTAAAACCTATAGCTTCGCGTGCAAAACACAACAATTAACCCTGGCCATTGACGTCCAAACGCCACACGACGGAAACACAATACCAAATATCAAAATCAAGTCAAAACAAAGTCGTAAAAGAATGCATCAACTCATGGAAATGGTCCCAGATTTTACCCTAAGCTAAATTGGTCAATTCTGCATATATGGAGGGTCTAATTTACAGCAAAAGGATCCCCAGAACAAATGCGAACCAATTCCAACCTACCCTGGCCGCAATTTGCTGCCAGATTGAATAAATCTGCGGCCTGGTCTTTGGGTTAGGGCCTCGGTTCTCCGTGGTAGCTTCCTAGGTGCCGGCACGACTCCCAGTATTTGCTAAATTATTTCTAGTGCCCCCGGGTTGCTCCAGATTCCAAAATACCCTCACAATTCACACATTTATCCGATGTCGGGGTTTCTAAATCCGTGTTTTGGGTTCCATCCCTTGTTCTAGGTCAGTAAAACACCACCCAAGCCTTGTTAACAGCCACTAGGCATCATCCAATCCATACAACACTCAAACCCTAATTAAGAATTTTCTAACCTCACTAAATCAGACTTAAACACTTCTAAACATGCAAGGATACTAAATTAAAAGTAATACTATGCTAATGGTGATGAAATTATCTCATTTGGGCAACCTAAGAAAAACCCTAGCTCCTCATGGTTGTCAAAATCTCACTTTTCTTGGTCCAATGTGTAGAGAAGGAGGAGGTGATCAATTTTAATGAAAGGGGTTTAGGGTTTTGATGGATATTTTTAGATGATCTATAGGGGTGAAGTGGAGGGAGATGAAGATGAAGAGGAGAAGAAGAAATGAAATGGGGAGGGGCATGGGGCTGCTGCCCCCCCTCTCTCTCTCTCTCTCTCTCTCTCTCTCATTCTAACCCTCTCACTCTATTATTACCCTTTTGCCCTTTTTCACCCTTTTCTTTTAAACTTTAAAAACAAAACACAAATACCCCTAAAATAACACAAATGAGATAACATGCAACCAAATGCAACATGATATGGTGCACTAGCCATGAAAATCTGTACAAACACGGATTTGGCTTAATCGCGATTAGCAGTGCACTAATCGGGTTTTATCAAAACTGCATATAATAAATTTTAAAATTGCCAAATCCTTTAAATATATTTTTAAATGAATAAATCATTTTAATTTTCTTTTATTTCACAATTATTGGTATATATTTATACCCTTTTTCGAAAACCCCAATTTCACAAATCGGGCAGTTTTCGGGAAAAATATTATTTTAATATTAAATTCCAAAAATAATATTTTATATTTTCTGAAATGTTACAATCTTCCCCCCTTAAATAAATTCGGTTCCCGAATTTAAATTTAAACCCCCAAAATCTAAAACATTTCAATAATCAGCTCAAATCAACGGGGCTCTGAAATCACGGAAGATGCAGAAATAATAAAGCGCGTCCAGCGCGCACAAAAACAAGTACAAAACTCAAAATCAAACTCCATCAAGCGTCACGCAAATCATCGGATTTGCACGCATATTCTCGGAGTTACAATAGAGATGCAGATCTCGAAATTCACTACTGAAATCCAATATACACTAGTCAAATACTATAATACGTGTATAGTACGCATCTTTGAAAACTCCAAAATCTGAATAGAATACATGCAAAATCTTTTCTAAATCACCGCGAGAATGCATAAATCATGGCATAACTGACGAACGCTCATTTTAAAATAATAATATATGTCCGTATATGTTTTCTTAAATACGCGTTCCGTCGTTTTTAAAATATCCCAAAAGGTTTTCCTTTATAAACGTTCGTGTCGCTCACGGACACGTAGAAATAGCGAGACTATAGCTCCTCTTGAAAACCCTTTTGGTAATCTTTTAATGCATGCAAAGTACTCAGGTACTATCCTCAGATCAGTCATGTTTGGCTACTACACAATATAGTGCCCAACATGAAAACAAAGTGCTCAAAAGCAAAATCGGCCTTAAAAGGCGTATCCAATAATCACATGCGTCTGGTGCACATGGAAATCAAATCCAAATACAGGTGCCACAATACGCACAAAGCAAAACTAAGTGCAACGGGTGTGCACAAAAGCATCTGTCCACTGCAACGGGTGTGCACGACAATAATATCTGGTGCACCTATTGTGCACGAAACAACATCTGGTGCAACAAATGCACAAAATACAATCAATAACTCAAACGCATAAAAAGCAACACCGAATACACCAAAGTGTATAAATCAAAATCGTGTGCAACTATGTGCACAATATCCGTATCAATGCACTGCAAGCACATGTGAGCTATACCGAGTGCAAAAATCACATCATCCGTATGAAATCCATGAAATCATAAACACATGCTACGAAGGTACAAAATCGACATCAAACGCAATAGGCATGCACAAATCGCAAATCAACACAACGGTGTATAAAATATATATCAGGTGCGATAACTATGCGCAAAATGTAAATACTCAGTAGGTGCAGCCATGGTGCACGAAATCAATATCAGGAAACTCGTCATCAAAACTCAAATCCAAGCGATATAAGCGTGATTCTCGGATCATAGACGCAAATCGCAATAAATGACATCGAGGTACACCTCCTACAATGTGGAAAAAAATCGGGGCGCCTAAAACTGGCAGGGCAAGAACATCCATTTGCCTCCGGCTTACGGCCTGGCGTCCTCTGTCTATGGGTCCTTATCTTCTCTGTGGATTACCAATCCCGCAATCCATCGGCTCATCGTCCCTGTCAAGTGTGCTAACGGGAACGATTCCGCTCTAGCACTTCTCTAGTCATCTCTCGGTCAATCATCACGACCACTCGTAAAGCAGCACGTTACTAGCGTCGGCCTCTGATCCTCTGAATACACGTGACACATCCGATCCTCGGTGCAAATCTCATTGCAGCGGTGTCCTGGAAGGAATCCTGCTCAGGGTCTCTTCCGATCTTGCCCATGCCGAACTTTACGGAGGCTGGTACTCTTACATAATCTTTTCTCGTTTTATGGACATCTGCGTGTTCCGCACACATTTCCTCAGAAACTGGCCGTATCCCAACGCCTCTGTAAGCATATCAGGTCTCTGATCTCGACGGGGAGTAATAACAGCTCGTCAGCATCTCGCACGAACCTCTGGTTCCACTTGTCTTTATCGTCGTCCACTATGACGTCACGCCATGCTATCTGTGCACTGCAACTGTTCTCGGCCTCTGTCAATCCGAAGTCTCTTACACGGACTCGAAATTGCGTACTCTGTATCTTCATCACTCTGTAGAAGATATCTGGCCGAACACGTCCTTGGGAACTCGTCCCAACCATCGGAGGAATACTCAATACTCGTCCGTCCTTGATCAACTCACAACGCATCTGGATGAGGTCTTCTATCCGAAGCTAGTCAGCTTGCCGATCTCTTATCGCATGATATCTGGACGACGTCAAACTTTTCGATCGAGTCATCGAGGTCCCAAAATTTCCCGAAAGCTCATACCTGAGCACAGTCTAAAAATATCCGGTACATACCACTGTACCTCTGGACCAGCCGTAGAAGGGCAAACCCAAGCCTCACTGATGGCACCACTAAACTGCCACAAACCCTAAGGTTCAAAGCGGTTCCATGGTCATCATGTCGAGTTAGGGTTTCATTCTTCTAGAGGGTCCACAGAATTACCTGCATGTTCCTCCGAACACTTTAAACTTGGGAAAAATGGGTTTCTGACACTCGCTCGAACTTTTTAATTTCGCCTAGGCTACATGCGAATACCCTTCGTCCGCACGCTAAACAATGCCTCAATCCTCCAGGAAAAGCGATATACCGGCGGTCATCTCTGGATCAGTCTGCTCTAGATCTGAGTAAAACTCTCCACACTGGAAATTTTCAACTCAACTGGGCCTGCGTCGGCACATCAATCTGACGAATCACCTTCGTCTCTCAATTCGGGGTAGACTAGCTATCATCTGTCGCATTTCTGCCTGGAAGCTCCGGCGATCTTAGCTCGTAAGCTCTGGAAGCGACATCCCATCAATCTCAGCAACAGATGGGTCATCTGTCCACACGGTAGATGATATCATAATCTCTGAGGTAAGCTGTACATCAACAGTCCTCTCGCAACTGGCAGCTCTAACAGTGGCCCGATCCTCCGGTGTAAAACCAAGCACTCGCCTCCACAAGAGGCCACAACATAACACTACATCGAGACGTTCCCATGTCACCAGAAAACACAATGGTCAGCCCTTGTACCAGACGAGCTCGCCCTGACCGCAACAGTAGCAGCAGCTCAACTGCGCTCAAACCATGGTGACAGGAACCTCAATCGAGTATCGAAGAGAGCAGATCAACGGCAAGAAAGGAAACGACAGATCCAGAATGGATACATGATCATAAGAAGGAACAGCATCAATGAAAGTATGATCATGGAAACAAATAGAATCGAGGATCTCAAATAGATGTATAATCATGGGTATGAAGAGAATCATAGATCTCAAAAATATGTACATCCTGAGGTTTCTTAAGTGGAGTATCGTATCGTAAATATGCCGCGGAACATACGTACGGTACGTCACTCTACTCAAGCTACCTACTCCATCAATCAGGGTCAACCTATGAAACGAAAGTTCGGGTCTAATACCACTCCCCCCCCCGTTCAAGTCTAAGTTCCGTAAGGTCAAGCCTAAGTTCCGAAATACATACCCGCCCTAGACTCCGCATAGTCAAACATAGACTCGAACCAAGGTTAAACCTAACGCTCTGATACCAACTTTGTCATGACCCGAAATATTAGCTCGCGGCCAGCACTTGAATCACGCAACGTCTAAAGGCGTAACGGAATTCAAATAAGCTGAAACCCAGAAATCTAAACCTTTTAACAAAAATAAAGGAGGTGAAATTTTGAAAATAAAGGTATAATGAAAGCAAGTTTTCTTAATGCATACAAAAGGAACATGAATGATGCAAGTGAAATTTATTAGTTTAATGAAAGCAAGTTTTCTTAATGCATACAAAAGGAACATGAATGATGCAAGTGAAATTTATTAGTTTGAAAACATATTTTGCCTTTTAAAAATTTCGGCAGCACCTCCTTTGTATATTTTGATCCAAAACCACAAATACATAATAATGATAAAGGCATCCCCAAGTGGGAGCTAGCTCTTCGCCAAACGGCGGATCACAACCACGCAATACAGTAAAAATAAGTATACGACGCCCAACGGCGAAGTTCACCACAAAAAGATAAATGAATAAGCAAGACATCAAACCACAAGTAGCAAAAAAAACCCTCGCTCTAAGTCTCGCAACCACAATCTACTAAGTTTCATTACTTATACAAATCATTAATTTTGATTGATGGAGTTAACTAGATACAATATGAAATGTAGATACAAGAGTGATAATGATACAAATGTCCTACCTACCAATGCAAAACACCCGAATGCAACTGTGTACCAGCGAAGCCGCTACTGATCCAAGCGGTCAACCTACAAGAACTGTGGCACAACGGGGGTGAGTTGCTAACTCATGAGTAGAAAAAAATCAACAGATAGAAATCGAATAAACAACGACTCCTAGGTCAACTATATCATTTAGGTAATACTATGATATCTAGGGTGACCGGGTCTGTATATGTGCCAACAAGGTAGTCAATACCTATATGAATGCGGATAAAATCCAACAGTAATAATCAATGCATGTATATGGATCTCGTCCAACCATAATCAAGGTATGTATGCATGTGGATCTCGTCCACCCAAAATCAAGGTATGTATGCATGTGGATCTCGTCCACCCATATAATCAATGTCTGTATGCATGTAAATATCATAAAGGAGTGTGCTTGAAAGTATGAGAATATAAATCAACGCTGTCCCTCACGACACATCAAAGTCATGGAACCTAAGTGCTTAGCATCGACACTCGAAAACATCATGAAAACTGTGCCCAGCATCGGCACGTAAATCCTCATATATCAGGTTCCGTCAGTCCGGATCGGCCCATATCAGGCTCCGTTAGTCTGGATCGGCCCATATCATCTCTCGACTCCGGTCGGTATCCTCCGGATATCCGCCGAGCCCAAATACTATCACCGGTAGGTAGTGGTCCCTCTGCCAAGCTCATCGCCTACTGCACGAAAGATCTGTTCTCGCCCCGGGGTACCATACCGGGTCCACCATGTACACGCAATCGGCCTCACCGCCTCCTCGAATCGGGTTTCACATGTCGTTCTCAGAACTAAGAAAACACATGGTGGACGCACTGAAATATCATATCAAGACAAACCGGGTTTTTAAAACAACATATAATCTCTTTTGAAATGTCCACGGTTCTCAAATCCAGAAATCTCATGAAAACAGCATATCTCAATGCGTAAAATAATAGAGCATGATGTATGCGACATATAAGAGAAATGCAAGTATATCCGTGTATCATGCAACATGAAACAGTGATATGACATATTAAGGGAAAACCGCTCTTTTAAAATGATTCCAGTTTTAAAATATATCCGGCGGTTCCCAATCTCCTAATAAAACCAGTTCTCTATGTAGGTACAATATGTATATGCACAAGTATAGATGTACCAACGTATGTGTGCACCAATATGGATAAACAATGTGCATGTGCGCAAATATGGTTGTATCAATGTGTATGTGCGCAAATATGGATATATCAATGTGTATGTGCGCAAGTATAGATATATCAATGTATATGAGAGCATGTTATGCGAAGAGTCATATCATGTGTTAGTTATATGTATGCCCTAGAGGCCATTACTATACATAGGATGTATATTGTAGTGGATGCTTGGACATATATAGGGAGGACTTTCTTGCTCGACATGATAGTATGCTATCTGGTTGCTCTTTACCTTAACATGTACACTGATTGTCTCTCTGTTACATGTTGGTAAAGCCCTTAGGATGTGTACTTGACTACCCGGACTATGATGCGGATCATACTAGTGGGGACATGGTAGTCCATAAGTATATCCTTCAAGGTCCCTAGTCGTGGGTGTATCGAGACGGGGCATCGATATACCAGAGTAGACTAGCGTATACCTTCTCGACCCATACAGATGGGCGATGGATGATCCCATATCCATTGGTGTTTGACATCAGAGATGATATACGGGTGCTCAGTGGAGACTGGGTACACTGGACGGACTCGCCGAGAACTCCCAGATGGTATTATACCTTACGTCAGATGGCAGTTCTCTGGTGACACTGGTACAGAGGAGTCTGTTGACCCGAGATCGTCATAGAGTCTTGTGTGGTTCCTACTGTGCTTTGATTTCCACCTTACCACGTCCAAGAGGGCGTGCAAACGGTGGTTTTTGGGTACAGTCCCGAATCACATGGAGGCAATGAGCGATAGGAGGGGATTCGTCTCTCCCGGTATAGGGAGTTGATGTTGCGCTGTGTTCGATTGGCTATAACCGGAAATCCCTGGCCAAGGTTGCTGAGATTTACTGGTAAGTGTTACCAGTAGTTTCTCGAACTATTATAGACCTCATATCGACACGACTTATCGAGCTATTGGGGTCTGACGTTTACCACCCCTAGGCGAGATATGCGACATATCAGACGACGAGACCGGACTATACGGTAAGTGTTACTGGTTGGATTCACAGGAGTGTGAGCGGGCTTGCTCGTCGATCTTCTGATCGCTCAATACCCGGGTGGCCGTTACGTTTAGCAGACCGCTTGCGGCTTGTGGGTGTTTGATATGATCATCACCTGCTGCCGGCGTATTGACGAGTCTTTAGAGTCCTACACAGAGGTTTCCTGGCTCAAGCGAAACGAAATAGGAGCGCATATGAGATATGTGCGGGACCGAGAATAATGCATGTATGTGATACCGTATTCTATTCTCGCGATTTGTATCATCGGCAGGTTATATGTGATATAGCCGGGTTACCGGATCAAGTGTTGATTCGATACATTGATACACTTGATACTAGTCGGTTATATGCGATATGACCGGATCATTAAATCAAGTGTTGATTTAATGATTTAATGCATAATTATATATTTGATATATTACTTTGCATTAACTAGTATTGGTTCACTTTAAATGGATTTTCTCACTTGAATTGCACAAGTTGTGTATGTGATATACTTTTGTGCACTTGTTTGTATCATGTTTGATGATACATGCAAACTTGGGTTTGTGTAAAGACTTAAACCATGGTTATGATTATGGTTAGGGTTTTGATTTACTCACTTATTCATTTATCTATTCTTTTTTGGTTAAAAGATAAAAGAAAAGAAAACAAAATGGTTGCTTTCAAACTTGAAGCTTGTTGAAGCTTCATGAAGCTTTAACCAAGTGACCATTTTGTCTTCATCTCCTTAACCTAACCATTCAAACTAACCATAGTTTATTCTCTACATTAGACCATGGTTGATATATGATAAGTATTCATTTTATTTTATTTTGGACATATACTTGTCATATTATCTTCTTCTTCTTCTCCTTCTTCAACATGAAGAAAGCTTGCCTCCATCAATGGCAACTAGTGAAAAAGAATGAGAAATCCAATTCTAAAGTGAACCCACTTCCTATTTCTTCATCCTCTACCTCTTGCCAAGTAGTATAGGGTGTTTTCTCCACAAGTTTCAAGACTTGGTGAAGTGGGAGCTTGATCTTGTGATGCCTCGACGTAGATCATCTTCGGAATCGAAGTCGACGACCTAGCCCGCCCATTTCTCCGATGAAGCTGACGCTAGAGTCCGGGATCCGATATGGACAGCGAGGGGACTTCATCACGGAGCCATGGAGGTGGAGAACCGGATCTACAAAGGTTGTAGCCTCTTTCTTTTAGTTAAGTTGTTAACTAGTTTCTTTTTTCGCCTAAACTCTAGTCAACGATCCGTATTAGGGTTTCCCGGCACTTGTAAAATTTGAAATTGGCATGGTTGATGCCTTGTGAGACCTCATTAGTGTGCCTAGGAACCCTACAGTGGTATCAGAGCTACTAGGCATTAGATGTCGACCTATGGGGGGTTCTCACTGTGTGACAGTGTGGCGAAGCATAGGCTCTTACCCCCAGGGTGTCCCGAGACCGAAAAGTGTTCCGGCGGGTTGTAGTCCTCGCGAGGGGGCATGCGTAAAAAGTAGCTGCTGAGGGACCCGTTGGTTCCACGGCGACCCCATTGGATGGGGTTGCTGCCTGACCTACAGTGGTATCAGAGCCTAGCTAGAGCCTTAGGCGATGTGTAGACGGAGTTAGAAGTCCGATCGAACCGAAACTCTAATTCAAAACTTGCTCTCTGTACTTTTTTGAAAAATGTGGATTTTTCTAAATTAAAAATATGCAGAAAAATAAGCAGGGTTTTATAAGAATTACTGTGCAAAATGAGGTCGTAATTCCATCAAAACGCCGCGGAACCGCGGCCTTAGCCCACGTGGCGCGGCGGTTCCGCAGCTATACTGTTGCATCGTTGACCAAAATTTGCACAGTAATGTTTATATTTGACTGCTGTATTTTCTGGGATATTTTAACTTTTACTCAAGAGTTGAGTTTTCTGGGTTGTATTGGGGACTCGGTGTTTCGATCGGATTGTCTAATTTTGTCTATGTGTTTTTCCGGATAATTTTTGAATATGTTAAAAAGTTCGACCGGATATAAATACCCAATTTTTCCCCTGCCGGAAAATTTCCAAGTGTTGGATTTTTCCGTGGTTTAAAGACGTTCTAAGTAGTGCAAGTAACGCGATGGACCCTCTAGAAGACAACAAACCTTAACTCGATTATGTGACCGTCTTGAACTGCCCTATGAACCTTCGGGTTTGGGGCAGTACGGCGTGCCACATGTGAGGCGTTGGCTTGACCCTTCTACGGCTGGACCGTTGGTACTGAGGCATGAACTGGATGTTTTTAACCTATTTCATGTGTTGATTTGTTTCGGGAAAACTTGGGTGTTCGAATGTTCGATCGGAAAGTTTAACATTTTCTATTTATCCGGAATGTGATACAATAATTGGAATTCACAAGAAGTTATGAGATAACTGTATGAATGTTATAAACATAGCACTTTAGTCTCACTTGATCGGTTGCCACGGAATTTTGATGCGATCAAAAGTCCGTCGCAATCACGTAGCGTACGCGGATACTCGCCGGGTAAACTTAATAGACAGCCTCACCCCATAGCCCTGACCAAGTGACTGTAGGAGAACCCCGTCGCCGAAAGCATCCGTTCGGGTGTTCGCGGCAGCGGTGTTCCGCCTTGGTGCACTTCGTCGACGGTATCAGGGGTGCGGCCGTCTACTAAAGTTTTCGACGAGCATTCGATCAGGATGTCGGGAATCTTGTTGAATTATCCGACTTGATATTGAAAAGTGTTTTCGATAATGAGACTGAAATGCGGGGTTTATAATTGTTAGGCATGCGATGTCTAAGGAATTCATTTAGTCAGGCATGCGATGTCTGAGGAGGTTGCGGATTCCAACTGTTGTAGTTTTACACTTTTTTTTCTGTGACCGTAAGTGTAATATGTGATATCGCCGGTTTCGTTGCTATATGTCAACGACAATTGGGATGGGCATATTTACTTACGTTGATGACATGTGATGTTATGTGTTGCTGGATATGTTATATTGGATCGTCGTGTTTGAATAGCCGGGGGTTTTTATGTGAGATGAGTGTTTTTCATTTTCATTCATGTAAAAACTTGTATGTAATATTCTTTTATTGGGGCACTTCCAGGTTGCGGAAGATGTCACCTTTTGTATATTATTTACTTTTCCGCACTAGGATAGACCCAAGGAGGAGGGCACAAGTAACCGGGTTCTGGAGTCCAGTGGGAGACCAACTCGAGGAGTCGAGTCCGGGTCTCCTAACTCTAGAATTGGTAGGGTTGCTTGCCGCTCTCGTAGGGGTCTAGGGGTGTGGGTTTGGCTATTCATCGCGACCGTGGAATCCGTGTTTTATACTGGCTCGTATTGAAAACACGGACGTCCTAGTATATCCAATATTTCATATGTTTCTTCTGCTGCGATATCTGTGATGTGATCATGTGATATGTTCTGTGATGGATACTGTATATAGTATATATGATATATTATATAGACGTTACTTATGTTTTACACCCGCGCTAGCCCTGCCCCGCTCTGCCGTTAGTTACCTAAGCTAACGGTGCATGAGGGGACATCGAGGCGAATGCGGATGGCATAAGTGTACGTCGTATTTATCTGTGATGTTTAGGTACTTAATTGATGGGACTTCATTAATATGATTAATGAAAATAAAAGAAACCTAAAGATGTTGTAGAATTGAATTTCAAAAATAAAACAGGTAGCTACAGTTCTTGCTTTGCACAGCGGTATATATGATATATCCTGCACCTTATTCGATAAGGAAAGGACCGAGATCCCTTCACCGGGAGTGACTCCTTTAGCAATAACTGGCAGATGCTACAACTCTCGGTTTGTCTTTTGATTGCTTCTATAGTTTCTGCTTTGCACAGTGATATATATGATATATCCCGCACCTCATTCGACGAGGAAAGGACCGACGATCCCTTCACCGGGAGTGACTCCTTTAGCAAAACTAGAAAAGCCTCAAAAGAACTCCATTTTAAAATCATTTGATTCTACAACGATATCAAGTTCATTACGCAATAGGTTTTCAGCAAAACCTGTCGTAGCCCTTCGTCATTTCAGATAAGTGGTAGTTAGTATTCGTGCTACGTTTGTTGGCCTGCGTCAAGGCGTAGTGTGCGGTAGCTAACTAGTATTTATCTGCTTATGCATATGATGCAGATTGGATTAGGGTAGTCGTGCGACTTTGTTGGCCTGCGTCAAGGGTCGTGCGGGTGGGTTTAATTCAATCAAGAAATGACGGGTTGAACTTGACTAGCGGACTATGGTTTGTTGGCCTGCGTCAAGGTCATAGGACGCTAGGGGTAAAATATTATCGGGAATTTCAAGTGTTGAAATTTGCAATGAGATTGCATACCTTCTATGAGATAGTTGGATCCCGATACCCGCTACGAGTAAGAGTTACTCCTGGGAGAGTTTTACACATTACAATTAGCCGATCAAGTAGGTGTCTAGAAAGGTGTTAACGAGGTTACGCCTCTGGGAAAACGAGGTTTACATTAATTAGGTTCGTGCGAAAGCACGGGGGACCTCCCTCAAAGTACCGACACTGGCCTGGCTGAAAGATTGGCGAACTTGTAGTGTGTAATTAATCCCGGCTAGTCTTTCCTTTTAGGGTTTGAAGGAAGATTTGATAAAAACAGTGGGAGCCATCCTGATTAGATAAAATAATAACCAATCTATTCTTGCAAGAGCGCACGCTGAGTGTTTTCTTCTCTCTCTCTCCAGGTAGCGACCATATCACGCCTTAATCAAGATAATAATATGGATGTATTGACCGAACCCGCTTGTTATACTGAGCTGGGGAACGTTGGTCCCGCTCCAACTTATAATTGTTATAAGACAGAGCAGGAGATTTGGGGATTACCAGAATTCCCGTGCCGCCCAAACGAAGAGAGTGCATGCTGATGCATCATCTTCGGGTGTGTTCGTTACAAAGAACTTTTTCTCAGTATCCTCCGCATCCTGGGTATATGATACCGGATCAGGATCCCAGATATGTAATCTGTTACATAGGGCTGCAAAAAGGTAGAAAAACTGAGAACGGGTGATAAGTTTCATGAGGCAGAAAACGGGGCAAGTGTTGCAGCCAAGTCTGTTGGTCACTGTCACCCTGTATTCCAAATACATTGATTCTGAACGAATGTTATTAGATACCGAACCTGATATACAAAATCATATCAATCTCTTTATTAGTAAAGAAATGATAAAATTTTGTATAGTTGGATAATGTTTTGAACATTTCCTATATCAAAAGTTGATCGGTTCAGGCACGTTATCTAAAAGCATTGATGTTCTAAATCAAACTACAGTTCTTTAGTATACGGAACACACACAAGAGGAAGAGTTCAGAAATGAACGAATCCTTCTTGAGGCATTGTAGACTAGGTCATATCAATGCGATCCGACTGGCTGAAGTTACATTTTAGATGCATATTTAAATCAGTTTGAATTTACGTCTTGTGAAACTTGTCAGTCATGTCACAGAGATAAGATGACCATAGCTCCGTTTACTGGAAACAGAGAAAGAGTTAGTGAACTCTTGGGATGATACATGTTGATGTATGTAGGTCCCCTGTCTACACTTGCCAAGACCGGTTCTTTATACTTCATTACATTCTCTGATGATCTTTCGAGATTCAGACCTATGTTCCTGTTGAAACACAAGTCCGAACCTTTTGAGATATTCACAGAATATAAGTTAGAAGTAGAGAACCAAAATACGGGTATAAGTATTATGTCCTATGATGAGATCAAGGAGGAGAATACTTGAGCACGGAATTCTTGGACTTTTCTAAAGGAAAATGAGATTCTCTCTCAGCATTACTCCTCCGAATACACCATAGCACGTTGGTGTATCGGGACGGAGCAATCACACCCTATATGATAAGGTGTGCTCTATGATGAGTACTACTGAGTTACCTATTTCCTTTTTGGGAGTTATGCACTTGAGAAGCTGCATACCTATTGAATAGGGTTCAAATCAAATCAGTTGCCTACCATTTCATATGTGATATGATAAGGGAAGAGCCCATATCTTAAGTTGGTTAAGATTTGGGGTTGTCCGGGCTATGTCTGAAAGCAAAATCTGGACAAGCTCGAGGCAAGGTCAGTTATGTAGAACTGGAAGTGTTTCAGCTATACAAACTACAGCAGATGATTTGGTAGAACCGAAGGATTCAATAGTAACCAATGAACCTCAGCCTCTCCGCCGATCTAGTAGGGTTCCTCACCCACCTGAGAGATACTTTGGTTTCTCTATGACAGTGGGAGCGAGGATTGCATCATAAGATGATGACCTAACTAGTTTCGAGCATGCCATCAGGAGTGCGACTCTGTAAGAATGGCTGGATGCTTAGCGATCTGAGATAGAATCCTTATACACCAACAAAGTATGGACTTTGGTTGCTATATCTGAAGGGTTAAATCCCCATCAGGAGCAAGTATATCTTGAGAAGATTACTTGGTGTAGATGGAAAAGTTGAGACTTTCAAAGCTAGACATGTTAAAGGTTTTTATCATCGACCAGGCGTGGATAATGATGAAACCTTTTTCAGTGGCTATGCTTAAGTCCATCCAGATCCTACTTGCCACGGCTACATACCATGACTACGATATCTGGCGGTTGGGTGCCATGACTGCTTTTCTAAAATGATGTTTTAGAAGAAAGCGTCTGTAAGTACACAGCCAGAGAGCTTCGTAGACAGTGGGAGCAGCGGAAACGTGTACAAGATACTTTATAAGATTAAAGCAGGTATCGCGGAGTTGGAACATCTGTTTTGATGAGATAGTCAAAGAGTTTGACATCATCAAAATGGTAGATGAACCTTGTATATACAAAAAGGTAGTAGGGAGTATGGTGGCGATCCTCGTAGAGTACGTGGATGACATGCTCTTGATAGGGAAGGAGTTTCCTATGCTACACTCGGTCAATCTCCGCTTATCACAATGATTCTCCATATAGTATCAAAGAGATACCTACTAAATCCTGGGTTTTGGATCTATGAGATAGATCTAAATGGTTGTTAGGATTCTCACTAGTTGCAGTGAGATGGTATCAATCGATCCTGGGGAAAATCACTGGAAAGGTTCCAGGGTGATAAGGATGACTGAATGTCAGTCACAGGCATTGTCTTTACCCTCAGTAAAGGGACGGTATGTTGGAAGAGTTCCAAGCTAGATACCGTGGCATACTAGATGATAAAGGCAGGATACATCTCTACTTAAGATGCTACCAAAGAGGCTGTTTGGGTGTATATTGGTTCATGAGATGAACTAGGTTCCTACCATTGTGTGACAATGGAAGTATGGCTTTGGCCCGGGAACCCCGGTCCCATCAGTGACCCAGACATAATCTAAGGCAGTATCACCTGATCATGGAAATGGTTGATCTCCAGGGTGATCGAGGTTAGGAGAACAGACTCAGAGGACAACACGGCGGATCCACTCACAAAGGCCTTTTCCAAGAGAGAGACTTTTATGGGATGGTTGAGTATGAGATACTGCAATCACTGCTATCAGATGGCCCTAGTGCAAGTGGGAGATTGTTAGTTATATGTATGCCCTAGAGGCCATTACTATACATAGGATGTATATTGTAGTGGATGCTTGGACATATATAGGGAGGACTTTCTTGCTCGACATGATAGTATGCTATCTGGTTGCTCTTTACCTTAACATGTACACTGATTGTCTCTCTGTTACATGTTGGTAAAGCCCTTAGGATGTGTACTTGACTACCCGGACTATGATTCGGATCATACTAGTGGGGACATGGTAGTCCATAAGTACATCCTTCAAGGTCCCTAGTCGTGGGTGTATCGAGACGGGGCATCGATATACCAGAGTAGACTAGCGTATACCTTCTCGACCCATACAGATGGGCGATGGATGATCCCATATCCATTGGTGTTTGACATCAGAGATGATATACGGGTGCTCAGTGGAGACTGGGTACACTGGACGGACTCGCTGAGAACTCCCAGATGGTATTATACCTTACGTCAGATGGCAGTTCTCTGGTGACACTGGTACAGAGTAGTCTGTTGACCCGAGATCGTCATAGAGTCTTGTGTGGTTCCCACTGTGCTTTGATTTCCACTTTACCACGTCTAAGAGGGCGTACAAAACGGTGGTTTTTGGGTACAGTCCCGAATCACATGGAGGCAATGAGCGATAGGAGGGGATTCGTCTCTCCCGGTATAGGGAGTTGATGTTGCGCTGTGTTCGATTGGCTATAACCGGAAATCCCTGGCCAGGGTTGCTGAGATTTACTGGTAAGTGTTACCAGTAGTTTCTCGAACGGTTATAAACCTCATATCGACACGACTTATCGAGCTATTGGGGTCTGACGTTTACCACCCCTAGGCGAGATATCCGACATATCAGACGATAAGACCGGACTGTACGGTAAGTGTTACTGGTTGGATTCACAGGAGTGTGAGCGGGCTTGCTCGTCGATCTTCTGATCGCTCAATACCCGGGTGGCCGTTACGTTTAGCAGACCTCTTGCGGCTTGTGGGTGTTTGATATGATCATCATCTGCTGCCGGCGTATTGACGAGTCTTTAGAGTCCTACACAGAGGTTTCCTGGCTCAAGCGAAACGAAATAGGAGCGCATATGAGATATGTGCGGGATCGAGAATAATGCGTGTATGTGATACCGTATTCTATTCTCGCGATTTGTATCATCGGCAGGTTATATGTGATATAGCCGGGTTACCGGATCAAGTGTTGATTCGATACATTGATACACTTGATACTAGTCGGTTATATGCGATATGACCGGATCATTAAATCAAGTGTTGATTTAATGATTTAATGCATAATTATATATTTGATATATTACTTTGCATTAACTAGTATTGGTTCACTTTAAATGGATTTTCTCACTTGAATTGCACAAGTTGTGTATGTGATATACTTTTGTGCACTTGTTTGTATCATGTTTGATGATACATGCAAACTTGGGTTTGTGTAAAGACTTAAACCATGGTTATGATTATGGTTAGGGTTTTGATTTACTCACTTATTCATTTATCTATTCTTTTTTGGTTAAAAGATAAAAGAAAAGAAAACAAAATGGTTGCTTTCAAATTTGAAGCTTGTTGAAGCTTCATGAAGCTTGACCAAGTGACCATTTTGTCTTCATCTCCTTAACCTAACCATTCAAACTAACCATAGTTTATTCTCTACACTAGACCATGGTTGATATATGATAAGTATTCATTTTATTTTCTTTTGGACATATACTTATCATATTATCTTCTTCTTTTTCTCCTTCTTCAACATGAAGAAAGCTTGCCTCCATCAATGGCAACTAGTGAAAAAGAGTGAGAAATCCAATTCTAAAGTGAACCCACTTCCTATTTCTTCATCCTCTACCTCTTGCCAAGTAGTATAGGGTGTTTTCTTCACAAGTTTCAAGACTTGGTGAAGTGGGAGCTTGATCTTGTGATGCCTCGACGTAGATCATCTTCGGCATCGAAGTCGACGACCTAGCCCGCCCATTTCTCCGATGAAGCTGACGCTAGAGTCCGGGATCCGATATGGACAGCGAGGGGACTTCATCACGGAGCCATGGAGGTGGAGAACCGGATCTACAAAGGTTGTAACCTCTTTCTTTTAGTTAAGTTGTTAACTAGTTTCTTTTTTCGCCTAAACTCTAGTCAACGATCCGTATTAGGGTTTCCCGGCACTTGTAAAATTTGAAATTGGCATGGTTGATGCCTTGTGAGACCTCATTAGTGTGCCTAGGAACCCTACATCATGATGCAGCAATCCTACTGTGTAGTGACATGGCAATTATCGATGATGAATTGTGTGAGCCTACAATCTGTGTACGTGTAACATACGCATCATCGATAATGGTGCAGGTGTACTATCACAATGCAATGCGAATAATATGAATGCAGCATAAGGTAATCATACGCAAATACTGACGGGTATACTTATCTAACATGATCGAGTCGGTGAATCAATCAATCGGCATCTAGCCATACAATGTCACGTACGGTATAATCCATCGTACGGTATCCTCTAGTCAAGGGTATGGATGAATCATAAAATCCAACTCGTCACGTACGGAAAAGATCATCGTATGGCGGCATTAAGCTACCAAGGATCCTATCATCCTATAAGACGAGGAGGGTACGGACCTTACGCCACGTACGGCCTATCATCCATGATTCACAACCTTGTATATATATATATATATATATATATATATATATATATATATATATATATCTACCTATGTCCCAGGTCACATCCATAACGATCTCATAACAGGGGACCGGCAAGGTATCAATCACCTCAGTCAACTCGCATCCGTATACCGACATATCACAAAATTCATCATATCGCATCGTACAATTCTTTTCATCACATTTATCTCTCACATCAAGTTGAGTTTACATAAACACTTTATCTCTACTATAAGTATAAGTATCTAATCTAACATACACACCCGAACCATACAATCGGACTTTTAAAGAAGCGAATCGTAGTTTTGAAAATAGGGGTTACGGTGTTTTTAAGGAAAAGATATCATTTGAAAATCCGTAACATCCCTCAAGGTATATATTTAAAAGATACATACGATTCTTCGGTTTATAAAAAGGTATGGTTCGAATGACGCATCTACATCCACAATCTAGTCCTATAATATCCTAAACGGCAATATCGTCAAGCATCATCCTCAAATGCCGTCATCACAAATTAGCCGTATTATATCACTTCTAACTACCCTTAGTTTCTAATATGGTTTCACTAACTATGATTTAACTCTAACCCTAGTTTCCAAATCTAGGTTTCCTTAACCATATTCTATAAATCGGTTTCCACCAAGACTTTGCGGGGGTGCTATACGCTATCCACCCGACTTCTCCCGTGGATATAAATCCACTCACCTTGGTTCTTCTTCGCCGAAGTCAATGACGCCACGCTCCGTCGCCTCGGAATCCACACGAAGGTACCTACAATAATAAACAATCGCAATGCGTATTAAAATCAAGGCGGAAAAACCAAAACGGCATACGTTTCGCTCATAGGTTAAAACCTATAGCTTCGCGTGCAAAACACGACAATTAACCCTGGTCGTTGACGTCCAAATGCCACACAACGGAAACACAATACCAAATACGAAAATCAAGTCAAAACGAAGTCGTAAAACAATGCATCAACTCATGTAAATGGTCCCAGATTTTACCCTAAGCCAAATTGGTCAATTCTGCATATATGGTGAGTCTAATTTACAGCAAAAGGATCCCCAGAACAAATACGAACTAATTCCAACCTACCTTGGCCGCAATTTGCGGCCAGATTGAATAAATCTGCGGCCTGGTATTTAGGTTAGGGGCTCGGGTCTCCGTGGTAGCTTCCTAGGTGCCTGCACGACTCCCAGTATTTGCTAAATTATTTCTAGTGCCCCGGGTTGCTCCAGATTCTAAAATACCCTCACAATTCACACATTTATCCGATGTCGGGGTTTCTAAATCCGTGTTTTGGGTTCCGTCCCTTGTTCTCGGTCAGTAAAACACCACCCAAGCCTTGTTAACAGGCATTAGGCATCATCCATTCCACACAACACTCAAACCCTAACTAGGAATTTTCTAACCTCACTAAATCAAACTTAAACACTTCTAATGGTGATGAAATTAGCTCATTTGGGCAACCCAAGAAAAACCCTAGCTCCTCTAGGTTGTCAAAATCTCACTTTTCTTGGTCCAATGTGTAGAGAAGAAGGAGGTGATCAATTTTAATGAAAAGGGTTTAGGGTTTTGATGGATATTTTTAGATGATCTTTAGGGGTGAAGTGGAGGGAGATGAAGATGAAGAAGAGAAGAAGAAATGAAATGGGAGGGGCATGGGGCTGCTGCCCTCTCTCTATCTCTCTCTCTCTCTTTTATTCTAACCCTCTCACTCTATTATTACCCTTTTGCCCTTTTTCATCCTTTTCTTTTAAACTTTAAAACCAAAACACAAAACACCCATAAAACAACTCAAATGAGATAACATGCAACCAAATGCAATATGACATGGTGCACTAGCCATGAAAAGTTGTACAAATACGGATTTGGCTTAATCGCGATTAGCAGTGCACTAATCGAGTTTTTATCAAAACTGCATATAATAAATTTTTAAATTGCCAAATCCTTTAATTATATTTTTAAATGGATAAATCATTTTAATTTCCTTTTATTTCATAATTATTGGTATATATTTATACCCTTTTTCGAAAACCCCAATTTCGCAAATCGGGCAGTTTTCAGGAAAAATATTATTTTAATATTAAATTCCAAAAATAATATTTTATATTTTCAGAAATGTTACATCACCGAAGGTTGGCCCCATGGTATCGGCCTTTTTTAACCATCTCGTCGGTCCTTTACCGATGAGGGTGCTGGGTTTGGTGCCACGTGTTTGTGTCGCCTCGTATACCCTCGTGCACATGTTTGTTTATTCTGTGTCTCTTCAGTTTATGTGTAGTGCATGTGTAGACTCTTCGGATTCTAAAAGATTAAAAGAAAATACCATAAAAATAGTATGTGGCTGATGAGATTTGAACTCAGGTGTTATGTCTCAGCAGTGCAAGGTTTTACCAATGAGCTACAAACTCCTTCTTGCTGTTCAAAAGCAAAACGAACTTATAACTCGTGCTCAGTCTTAGGTGTTCTTTTCTGTATTTTGGAAGAAAAAAATCGTACAGAAAGTTTAGAGTTGTTACACATCACCTTTGGAATTTGCCGCTGGTGGTGGGAGATTCTCCGGCCTTCTCTTTTTGTGGGAGGTCGAAGTTGAAGGAGCCATTATAGCAGGCGCCTGTGTGAAAGAAGTCCCTCGCTGTATGCTGGAGGGATGGTTTTCCTCTTGTAGAACCTTTATTTTCTCCGGTTGACGAGAGTAATTCTTGTTAATCACAAAATCTTGTACTTTCCGCCAGACTGTATGGATTTGGGAGGACAGCCGCTGAGGGGGCTGCTGTAACATTTCAAAATAATAAAATATTATTTTTGGGAATTTTTATAATTTAATACTATTTTAATGAATATTTTAATATTTCGGTATAATTAAATACAAATAAATGGGGAAAATTTTGGAAAAAATTATAGGAAATTCCAAAATAGGGTATTTTATGGAATTATGCCATTTTTAAGATTTTGTGATTAGTTATGTGCTAATTTAGTGTTAATCACGATTAAAAATCGCTAATCGATTTTTAACAATTTTGTGCAAAACATGCACATATCTTTTTCTACACTTGTGCATTTTCTACCATGTTGTTTTGGGGTTACTATTTGAGTGAGAAGGAATTTGGGGAAATAGAAAAAGAAAAGAAAAAGAAAAGGAAAAGAAAGGGAACATGTGCATTTATGAGGCATGGGGGGTTTTATCATGGATCTCCCCCTCTCTCCCCCTCTCATTTCCCTCATCTCTCCCTCTCCATTCTCAGCTGAGCTGCTGCACTCTTCCTCCTCCCCTCTTCAACTCCCCAAATCATCATAAAAACAACCCCAAAATCCTATTCCCATTTCACAAAAAATGTTCCCGAGCTCACTAGCTACGCATTGAACCTAGCAAGATTGGATTTGGAGGACTTTGAGCAACTCAAGAATTTTCTTGAGTTGCCAAAGGAGGTAAATTCTGGACCTATTAGAGTAGTATTTCATTTCTTGTGCATCAATTCTAGTTTCATGTCGATATGGTGTCGTTTGGTGGATTTGTGAAACTTCAAGTTAGGGTTTAGGTGAGATCTGAAATTAAAGATGAAATTGAGGATTGTGGTGACTTTAGAACCTCTGGTGTGATGTTATTTTGGATCAAACTAGAGACTAGAACACAGAATACGGATTTAAGAGACGATGTCGGGGAAAAACCGTGAATCTGTGATCGTATTTAGGAATCTGCTATCACCCCGAGACCCCAAAAATAAAACTGAGTTGACAGTGAGATGTGCAGGCACCCTGGAACCACCACACAAAGCCCTAGCCCCTAATTCATTGTTTGGGCCACAGATTTAATCCCTCTGGCCGCAAATTGTGGCCAGAGCAGGAGGGAACCGTCTCGTTTTTGTTCTGTAGCCTTTTACCCTCTAAACTTGACCCTGGGTATGTGTATTTTTGACTGTTTCCACCTAAGGTAAAATCTGGGTTAGTTTTCCTATGTTGGCGCATGATTTACGACTTGTTTTAGCATGGATTTTGGTATTTAGTGATTCGTTTCTGTCGGGTGGCGTTTGGACGTCAACGACAAGTGGATATTGATCGTGTTTGCATGCGAGACGATAGGTTTTTACCTATGCAAGTAGCGTGTGCTGTTTCGGGTTTTTCCGATGTGATTTTCATGTGCTTTAGCGTTGTGATTACCTGTAGGTACCCTATGTGATGTTGAGGCGAAGAAGATGAAAATGGCGACATCGGCGTTGGCACACGAGACGCAAGGTGAGTAGATTTATATCTACGGGGAGAAGTCGGGTGGATGGCGTATAGCACCCCCGCAGTCCATGGTGATGTATACGAATACGTATACACATATATATTTATTATGTGTTGTTTAAGATTATTGATGGTAATAATGGATTATTGATGATAAGGATGTATTGGTTTGGTATAGTGCGAAACCCTAGAGTAATGGTTGCACCCACACATACACGCACACATATACTTACATACATTCTTTCATTTATCTGTGCGCATACGGAGGTGTGTATATCTACACATGGGTATGGGACTATGTGTTCATATACGGGATTTGTGGATGATACGTGGGATTGAGATGAGTCGATGAGTATTGATTTGAGGCCGTGAGATCGGCGGTTGACAGGATTCGTATGGGAGATACGACAGGATGCTTTAGCGGGCCTTTGGGCATGTGTTTTACCCCGCATTCATATTATATAGATGGTATCGATGGTACTAGACTTAGACTTGTACCCTAGATTATGTGATATGATGGTAGTGATACCTGATTTGTGATGAGATGAATGTGATATTGACCCGTACCCAGTTATTGGGATGCCGTACGACGATTTACCGTACGAGCTTTACATTGATGTTAGATCTGCACTCATGACTCGAGGATGTTACGTGATATACCGTGTCGTACGTGAAACTATTGAGGCGAGATCTCCGACTATTGTATATTTATATGTATATCGACTCAGGTTTAGGTGGTTTCCATACCCCTCCCGATTGACTTGATAGTTGGGTCCGTAGTTCGCATAGTAGGCATAGACTAGACCCGAGTCATACCTATTTCAAAACTAACGAATCGGGGATATTTTAAAGATAGGCAAAAAGGGATTCTACGGATATTTTCAAACGACGCATCTTTTCTTAAAGCACCGTAGCCCTTATTTTACCAAAAACCCGGATTCGTCTTATTTCAAATGGCAAGGCTGCATGATATATTTATTGAGGTAGATTCTTTACTGTTGCGTTGATTATTCGATTCCGCATATTCATGCTATTTGCATTGCATCGCTTGTGTTTATTAATATATTACAGTCATGCTGCTAGGACACCAGCACCATTATCAATGATGCGTATGTTCCACGTACACTGTTTGCCGGCTCACACACTTCATCATCGATAATTGCCATGTCACTACACTGTAGTACTATTGCATTCAGTATATGATTCTTGCATGACATAATGATATGCTTGCATTCCTTTTACATGTCGCCTACATCATGCTTTCTGATGATACGCATTGAGGTATGTTGTTTCCATAATATTTCTGGATTTGGGAACCGTGGGTATTTCAAAAGAGAATATGAAACTGTTTTAAAAACCCGGTTACCCTTGATATGATATTTCAGTGCGTCCACCATGTGTTTTCTCGGTGCTGAGAGCGACATGTGAAACCCGATTCGAGGAGTGGACGAGCCGATTGCGGGTACATGGTTGACCCGGTATGGTTCCCCTCGGCAAGATGATCGATGGACTTTGCCGATTGAGTCTGGAGGCGGGCGAGTACCTACCGGTGATTGGTTGGACCTGGCGGTCATCCGGAGGATACCGACCAGAGTCGATAGATGGATATGGGCGTACTGCTGGGGCCGAGGGCCAATTCCGCAGACGGAGCCAGTGGGCTGGTCCGGACTGACGGAGCCCGATATACGAGGATTTACGTGCCGATGCTGGGCACAGTTTTCATGATGTTTTCGAGTGTCGATGCTGGGCACTCCGGTTCCATGATTTTTGACGTGTCGCGAGGGACACAGGTGGTTTATATCCTCATATTTCCATGCATATGCTGATGATATTTACATGCATGATGGTTATTATCATTGGGTGACGAGCGGACGGGATCCACGTACATGCAGATTTGATTACATTGATCATACCTCATATTTATGATATGCTATTACCTGAGACACTGGCCCGAGCACTTGGCACTACACTCATGTATAGAGATTACATTGCCAGTTTAGCATGCTTCAGACTTATTCATATTGAGGTTTATTTATATCTGATCGTATTAACCTAGGTTGGGTCATACATTCGATCTCTGCTTGTAGATATTTTCTATTCACGAGTTGGCTAACTCACCCCCGTTGTGCCACAGTTCTTGCAGGTTTTTGCCATACAGATTCCATAGCGGCATTTCTGGCACACTGCTTCCATATGGGTGACTTGCTTGGGTAGGTGGGTTCTTTTGTATCAGAACCGCCATTGTACCTGTACTATTCATTGTATCTAGAAATTCTATCAACCAAAACTTGTATATTGTTTCAGACTTAGAAAAGCAGTGATGTATTATTCGACCTTAGAGTCGCGCTCGTAGTATTATGATTTTCTGGCTGTTTTGAGTTTCTTTTGGGTTTTGGTCATCGCCCTTTGGCGTTATATATTATTATTGCTTGCGTGGTTGTGACCGTCGATTGACGAAGAGCTAGCTCTTGCTTGGGGATGCCTTTTATCATTTCATATATATTATTCTTGTTGTACCCCGTTTGGGGCCAGTTTTTATAAAGGAAACTCTGCCGAAATTTTCAGAAAAGACTACACATTTTTTTAAAAATGCATTTTCGGCTTAGTTATTTGAAAAACTTTGATTTCAAACATGCTTTATTTACTTATTAAAAACCAGTTCCTTTATTTACTCCTTAAATGGTTTTAGATTTCTGGGCTTTTGGCTTACTTGGATCAGATGGAGTCCTATAGACTTTATATGGTTCAAGGGCCAGTCACATGCTCTTTCGGGTCATGACAGCTGCTCCGGCTTTGTCTGTGTCATATTTTCAGCAGGAAGTGGAGATTTCTTCAACACTACGGTTGGGGATTTTTTCCGCACTCTCTTTAGGGGTTCAAAGCTGTTCCCGGTTGGAACAGCGGCGTCAACTTCCACTATTGGAGCTGGTGGAGTAAGTCCAGAGGAGGAGTTGCCCCCAGCTCTTCTCATCCAACGCCAGTGGCGACGTCGAGCGTGTCTTGCAAACAGGACCACCTCAGTTGTGAAAGCGGCTCTGCCATACCCCCGGCTTTGATGAAGGGCTACTGTTGGTGTCAGCCTATCGAAAACTGACGTCCGTTGAGAGGGAACGGCCAATCTTTCGAAGGCCGATTTTCTGGTAGGGGAAGCACCTTTGACGACTTCACCCGCAGCAGGTGTTGGGAGGAATATCCATTTCGGGATAGCCCCTTCAGGTATCGCGAGCCTCTTTGTGGGCCCACTTAAGCTTCGGCTCAGCCTGTTGAAGACTGAGGTGGCGGGTTTGGACGACCAATTGAGAGGGGCCGTGGTGGTTGCAAGTCGATCGAAGACCGACTTCTTGGGAGCTTCCTGTGGTGGCACTGGGGCGCTGAAGCTTGCTAGCAGGGGCATGGTCCCGAAGAATAATCCAGTGGTGGCTTGAGTCACCCGCCCCACCGGGAGGCCGCATTAGGCCCATATGTCACTCCTCTAGTTGGGGTGGAGCGGAAGTTGTTGTTGCAGTTGGTGCAGCTGGAAGCCATTGATGTTCACTTCTTCTCTCTACACAGGAACAAGACACCAAATCTTAGTATCTCGAATCCAAGGGAAACCATAGCAAACCGCGATTTTGTTCGCGAAACATGACACACGAAGTGTGGAGTGGAAAGAGGAAAAGGTCCCAGCGGGCGTGCCAGAATTTGTTCACCGCCGAAAACAGAGACGAACCGGGATGGATCGTCTTGCCTGAATTTGGGGGCAGATGCTATTTGGATTTATCCGTCCACCTCTCCGAAGATGCCAAGTTAATTTATGTCACCGTATATCGGAGGTTTGGTCAGATGCGGCCATTGTAGCAGACTTCGTCAGATTCCCCCTCGTTTGCGAGGGGTTTTTGATTGTGGGGATGCTCTTCCCTGCAAGCGCAAGCCCCAGCAGATAATTATGTTATCGCATCGCGATAACCACTTTCTCCTGCTCTGAAAGTTCACTTCGTGTCGTGTGTGTTTTTGTTTGTTTAGGTTGCCCGTAGATTGTATACTGAGACTAATTTATGTCATCGCCCGTAAGGCATGGATTAGTCCTAATCCGTATATCTTAGATTTGGGTTTGTTTTATTTAAAGATCATTAATCTGGTTTGAGATTAAGATCGACTTAAATCTATGTGAGCAGTTAGGGCTCGGTTAGTCTTTGATTAAGGATATGTTAGTCCACTAAGATCCACTTAACGGGGTTTCAGGATCATTTTTGTTTCAGGTCCAACAATAGAGCATTTGGGCTTTGTTGTCTTAGTTTAGGGACATTTCGGTCCATTATCGCCATTTTGGGGGGGGCGAAGTTCTAGTTTGAGAATATCTCAGTCTGTTGATCACCATTTTGGAGGTGAGATTTTTGTTTAAGGACGTCTCGGTCCGTTGATCACCATTTTGGAGGCGAGATTTTAGTTTAAGGACGTCTCAGTCCATTGATCACCATTATGGGGGTGAGATTTTAGTTTAAGGACGTCCCGGTCCGTTGTCCATCTTGCACGCACGTGTATTTGTTACATGACGGGATGAACAATGATGATTTGGGATGCACCCAATTTGGGGTGCGGTCTGATTTGAGGTGTGCACATCAGTTTGGAAGTGCACCCAAAAGCTGTTGGTTGTTGGGACCCGCCACCTCTCTGAAGATGTTGAGGAATTACAACGACGTGGATCATAGGTGTGGAGAGATGTACCCTTGAATCAATTCCCGTATTTGAGGGAAAAGGATTCAGTGGTAAACCGGAAATCATTAGTCATATTTTAAGACTAAGATTTCCTCGGGAGGATATGGGATGAGTACCATTTTGGATATCATCAGTTGGAAGATCAATAGTCTTATTTGGGACTAAGGTCAGCTTGGGAAGTCATGAGCACGTAGGCTCGGATGGTCTGAATCAAAGACGTACTATCCTCGAGGGGACCTAGCCAATTTGGGCTTGGTCCATTCAGTTTTTGTTGAAAAGTGCCAAGCACTTATTTGGGCTCTGTATAATCAGTCCCCTTTTTGTACAAAGAGTGCTGAGCACTTATGTAAGTTCTGACGCTCACATATAATCATGTGGGCTTTTAGTCATGGGGATTGCTCGATAAGTGTTAAACACTTTACCCATTTTGTCTTTGTATGGAGTACTAGGCACTTTTTATGGCGCCCACATGAGAAACACGTGAGGCGCTGGGCGCTGGGCACTCTCCATTTTTTATGGCGCCCACGTGAAGGACACGTGAGGCGCTGGAAGCTGCCCAATGAGTGCTAAACACTTTTTTCTTCTGTGGCGCCTACTTGAGGAACACGTGGGGCGTTGGGCGCTGAGCACCGCTCATTGAGTGCTAAGCACTCCTTTTTTCTATGGCGCCCACGTGAGGAGCACGTGTGGCATTGGGCGCTGACCGCCACTCATTGAGTGCTAAGCACTCCTCTCTTTTTTGTGGCGCCAACGTGAGGGGCACGTGAGGCGCTGGGCGCTGACCGTCGCTCATTGAGTGCTAAGCACTCCCCTCCGTTTTGTGGCACCCACGTGAGGGGCACGTGAGGAGTTGGGCGCTATCTTTTTCCTTATATGCTTTGTTTTGAGTAATTCAATTTCCTAATTCTTTTCTGAATATTTGATCCTCAAGAACAAGTTCTTCACGATAAGAATTAAATTCTCAACTTGTGCGAGACTTGTTTTGTGGATCTCAGATCCGGAGAAAGAATTAAGTTCTTTTAAAAGGGTTAAATCCTTCAATAGGTAAATGAGATGCTTTGATCTCTCTTCTTTTTATTTACCTAGGTTTTTTCTTCTGAGAAGGGAGATCTTCTTCTTTCTTCTTTTTTGAAACTTTCTGTTTTGTTTTTTAGAAGCTTATAGGGGGTTTCTCCTCCTTAGACTTGAAGTCTTGGGTCCTTTATATAGTAGAGGCAAGTTTGTTGATTAGTTGAAGAAATCTCTCATTAAGATATCCTAATTGATTTGGGGATTTTTACTGACCATTGGATCTTTGATCTAAGTATCAACTGAACAAATACCCCCAAACTTATATTTGATCGTCCCGAGCAAACTAGTTTATTTAAGAGAAGGAGAAAAAGAAAGGGGAAAGCTAAGCACACTTTCGTAGGCAACACGATTACACTGAGCATGTGCAACAAGCCGTTAAACCTCTAGGTGTCTCTAGTAGGAGGAGTGTTGTCTCCTGAGGGTTTTCAGCGGATTACACCCATAAAATCCCATAATAAAAGAAAGATGGTGAAAGTTATATATAAAGATAAGAACTATAAAAGAAAGAACTTGAAAATAAGAGTTTTCAACTACACCAGTTTTTCAGTTGCTATGAGCCCTATCTTAATGGTCGTGAAAAAATGTTAGAAATCCATCATCCCTCAATAAAACGTCGTCATTATTCTTCATTCCTATCTTTCTTCCAAACATCGATCATATACCCCTACGTGTGTGTAAAAGACATCTCTACACTCGGAGAATTCAATTCAAGCTATCATACTCTTGTCCATCTACTTCAGTACTTTTTAATTGATGAATATTTAGATGGAATTTGCTCACACATTTTTCATGCGACCGTTAATACTTCTTGAGGTACTAACTGACCGATTACTCATGTGCTTGCTAATTAGGCGTATTAGTATTTTCCCCGTCTTGCAACACCTGAGGTTTAGCAGTGACTCCCAAACCAGTTGGTCTAAGGCACTAGATGATGAAGCACCCTCGCTATATTTTTTTATTGCTGCCTTGGTGATTACAAAACCAATGTTCATTTTTCTTCACCATTTTATCTTTTTATTCATTTATTATTTCCTTCATACTTTGGCTTTTAGACAAGAGCATTTCAAGGTATCCTCTACTATCCCGAGTTTTAAGACGTGTGTAAGTGCATATAGTAGGGTATCAACATTCAAATGTTTGGCTTTTAGAATATGGACTATTTTTCAGACTTATTTTTATCCTCAGATTGCCAATTTCCTTCATCTTACTAACCCTTGGGACAACAGCTCATAACTACTTATTATTGATTTTGTTTAAGAAAACCTCTAACTTTCTTGTTTTTCTCAAACTATTCCTATCTTTCATATGTAAATTTTCACTTTCAAACTTTTATTATCAAAAAAAAAATTTTGTGTGCTTATATAGTGTAATGCAAAGTAATGTGTAAATCAGCACAAAGCTCCCCCAAACCTATTTGCAGCAGTGTCCTCACTGTTGTTTCTTATAAATCTCAAAAACCTGTAGACTTAGGAGGAAAGGTTATTAACGGGGGCACAAAAATTGAAAGTGAAAATTCTCCCCCAAACTTATTATTGGCTCATAATTTTGAGGACAATTTTATTTTCAAGAGCCAAAAATATAACCCCCCTTCCCAAACTTAAGTAAAATAGTATTAAGCATTTAAAATTATTGGAGAGGGTAAAAGTTATTGGTCAAATTAAAGCCTTGCAAAGACCAAAAGTCAAAACCAACCATTCAAAAATTTTATCAATGAAGCACCAAGGTTGGTAGAAGAACATGTCGCCAATTGACGTGAAGAAGTGGGGAGGAGATAAGAGGTGTAATGGAAAAGGTTTACGTCTCAATTTGTAGAGACAAAACAATGATGATGGATTACTCGCATTCTCATTCTTGATAAGAAGAAGATGTGGCGGTTTAATTTCTTTAGGTTGGGGTTGATTCATCACAACGCCCATGTCTTCTAAGAATGCGAGTTCATCAGCGAAAATTTCCTCGAAGCTTTCATCGATATCCCGAATAATAATCTCATCAGAAAAAACGGGATGATACTCTGACTCCATAAAAGGTTCACATTTAGCGTTAACTGTTGGCCCAGACAACAACGTAATAGCGGAGTCGAAATCAGTATCGTGAAGCTCTTCAATTTCGCTGCTGTCGGAATCTATTGTTTCAACAGAACACACATGAGCATAGGGTTCGGAGGGTTCACTTCCCAACTTGTAAATGTTAAGCTCAATTGATATCTTCCCGAAGAATAGGTTCATAGAGCCGTTTCTACAATTGATTATTGCGTTGGAAGTTGTAAGAAAAGGTCGATCTAAAATCACCGGAATTTGGTTTCGTGGGTTCGCTACAGGTTATGTATCTATAACGATAAAGTCCACAGGAAATATAAATTCCCCGACTTTGATTAACACATCCTCTAGCTCACCCCTAGGTTGGGTGATAGATCGATCGGCCATCTGAAGAGTGCAATGCGCCGGTTTTAACTCTCCGATCCCTAATTGCTCATAAACAGAATACGGAAGCAAGTTAACACTAGCACCTAAATCGAGTAGAGCACGATTGATATTTTTACCCCGAATAGAAATAGAAATTGTAGGACTTCCGGGGTCTTTTCGTTTCTTCGGTAGTTATTGTGTAAAAGCAGTGCTCACATTACTCGTAAGGAAAACTTTTTTAGGTACTTGAACTTTTCTCTTCCTAATGCACAAGTCCTTTAGGATTTTCGCATAAGACGGAACTTGTTGAATAGCATCTAGGAGAGGAATATTTATGTTAACTTGCTTAAAAATTTCCACAATCTTCTCCATTTATGGACTTGGTCTGTTGCCCCTTAACCTGTTTGGATAAAGTGCTTTATCAATAAGGGTTGGGTCCAACATTGGAGAGGATTGTGGGGATGGAATGGATCTCAGAATTAGAGTGGGGATCGTTTTAGATAGATTTGTGGAAGTGGGCTGAAGGTTCGAGCCTTGTGGGAAGCGTAGAATAGGCTCGGAAGTAGGTGGGAGACTAGACGAATTAGAGGAAGAAGTAGAAGCCGGGGTATCATTGGTATCACTAACATCATCAAATTGCTCACCCACTCGGTTTTTCAGCACTTTTCCCGATCTCAACGTAGTAACGGCATTCACATTATGATTTTGTGAGTGGCTAGGATTCGGTAGGGGTTGAGATGGGAGTTCCTTTTCTCTCTCGCACTCATCGCGGCGTTCAACTGTGCTACTTGGTTTTCTATTGATTTAATACTCTCACCGTGGGAGGCGGAGTCTTTCTTTATGGTATCAATAGAATACTTCATATCAGCCGACATTTGAATGGAATGTTTCATAAACAAATCCAAAGTTTGTGTGAGTGAAGAGTTATCAGTACCGGCCAGTTGCGGTGCAGAAATGTTGGCCGGATTTTAAAAATTTTGTGACTGAAAGGGGTGCTGACTTTGTGGTTATAGTTGCTATGGAGGAGGTCTTTGACAATTGCTTTGGAACTGGTTTTGATTTTGGGGTTGGTTTTGGTTCCAACCAAAGTTAGGATGATTCCTCCATCCTTGATTATACGTGGAAGAATAAGGATCGTTTCTAGGTCGCTGCTGAAAGGCAGCATTAATTTGCTCGTGACCTTGAAACGGTGCATTCATAGGACATTCTTCCGTCAAGTGTGAAGGATCTGAACAGCAACCACACTCGGTCTTGGGAAACGTTACCTAATTTAGGGAGGCTGATGAGAATTTGTTCTCATAGCGTCGAGTTTCTTCTGCATTGCTGCCATTTCGGTTTTTACTGCGATGAAACATCGAGCTGATGAATACCTCCCCTAGATGAAGGGGGTCTTACGCTTTCCCACTCCAAAGTGTTTTCAGCGAGGTCTTCCAGATATTTCCAAGCTTCACCATCGTCTTTGGACATGAAATTGTATTGACACATTGTTTCAAGCATCTGTTTTGTCGCTGGATTAATGCCCTCATATATAATTTAGCACAAATCCCATCTATTGATTCCATGATGAGGACATTGGACAAGCAGATCCTTGAAACGTTCGAAGCACTTCCAAAATGGTTCATTGGGAAGCTGGGTAAACTGGTTGATCTCGCTCCTAACACGGGCGGTTTTATGGTTTGGGGAAAACTTCTTAAGAAATACTATTACAAATTCATCCCAATTAGTGATAGAGTGTGCGACAGTATTATAAAGCCATTTTTCTGCCAAGTCACACAGAGTGAATGGGAGAAGACGCAAGCGCATAGCATCCACAGTCAGTTGTGAAGTACCCATCATTGCACATACGTTTTCGAATTTAGTGATGAAAACGTACGCGTCTTCAGATTCAAGCCCGTGAAATTTGGGCAACAAATTGATGTAGTGGAGTTTAATTTCAAAATTATCCCCGTTGGCTGGTGGAATAGATAAGCAAGTGGGAAGTGGACCACGGATAGGATAGCATCTCTCTTGGAGAGAGATGCGCGGTGGATTCTACGCACCTACGGGTGGTGGCAGCGTAGTGTTAAAGTATGATGGAGCACCGTCCATCTCGTTTGATGTGGTGTGTGGTGGGGGAAAAGAAGATGAAGAAGCACCGACTTCGGAGTCGATAGCAGGAACGCGGACAAGACGGGCACTAGAATCCCGTGTCCAGCCAAGCATGCACTAAGCGGGTTTAGCGCAAATGGCAGCGTGTGTGATTTAAAATTGGTCTGTTTTGAAAAGTGTGTCGGACTTAGAAAAATCACACAAAAATGCACAAACAACCCTAGTACTAAGGTTACCTAGGTCAAGTCTCTAGACCGCTCCTAGACTTCCAAAGGACAAGCCGTAGGATCAATCCTCTACAACCTCTTTACTACTATTGTGGCCAGGTAAATGTCAGGTAAGTGGGAGGTATCCGCTATACGAATCACCGAAAATATCGGGCCTAATTAAGTAACCACCTGCCTTAGACACACTTGCCTAGGCACCACAAAAGTAATGCGGATAAGCGATAGATTACCCACGACCTTCCTCTGTCCTTATTGAGCGCGACAGTCCTTAGAGTCTTGTCTAGATATTTTTTAAATTAATGTAGGGTTAATACAAATGCTCGGTTTGTGATTTGTGGGGCTTAGGAAGGGTGATAAAATCCCCACCTAATTTGAATTTGGTCTTTGCCCCTTAAAAATTCGTATTAAAATATGAATAAACAAACCAATTACAAAACTTTGCAAAAAGATTTTTGAGCGGCAATATTTTGTAAAGAATCCTGCAGAAAAGATATTTTATTGGATTTCAGAGGAGAGAGAAAGATATAGAAAAGATACCAGAGAAGTTTGAAAACCCTAAATCCCCTAATGTGCCGCGGTTCCACCACGGATTAGGCAAATCTGATGAAGATTTTTACTACATGGCCTCCTTTGCTCCTCTGGATCTTGAATAATGTCTCTGGATCTCTGTTTCCTCAAGTCTGTGACTCCAGATTCCCTCGCAAAAATTGCACACTTATCGTTAAATATGCAAGATGCAGTTTGTTTTGTTTTATGATATAGATCGAATAAGAATTCAACACAAATAGTAAGAATAAAAAATTACGCACGTATCCCCGGCAACGGCGCCATTTGATTGTGATATTGTTTGTAGTGTAACCGCAATCAGAACGGTGTTGCGCGTAGCTAGACCGAGGTGAGTACGGGTCATCCTCAGGGAAACGTTGAACCTTTTATTCTTACTTTAGGCGTGCTGATTAGGAGAGGAGGGAGAATAAAGAATGGTGAAGAATGGTTATAGGATCTAGATCTACGTTAAACACGGATGCAAAATATAGATCTAAATTAACTACGGATGTAAGTTTATATAAGAAGGGGTTTGTAGAGTTCGTTAAGATTTAGTAGTCATGGATGATTAATTAAAGATTACTCCTTTTATCCTTTAATAGATTTAAAACTAGATCGACAGTGATGCATATAGATTAGGGTTCCTGGAGGGAAAAGGGTTCCCACTCTTAACCCCTATCTCGACATGGAACTCCGTTCATTTCTAGCCTTTACCAAAACAATCATTAATCTAATCTCTAATCGCGGTCAAGACTAGCAATGAATTGATAGCGCGCCCGATTAGGATGTTAATGATTCTTTTGATAAAGTTTATAAACTTTATAGGATTTAAAAAGAGTTTAAGGATCTTTAGCATCCATTAATCTACCATAATCCTACGAACCCTAACAAGCGGAGAATTACTCGTGCATGTTGGGATAAGAAAAGATAGAGAGGGAAATCATAATGAAAAACTATAAAGAGATAGAATAAGAAAAACTACCTTTATTAATCAACAGAATCAATTACACTTTGTTCCCTTAGAAAATGATTACAAAATGCTAGTTTGCTTCTCGATCTCTTCTAAGGAGGTAGATGAGCTGTTGATGATTAACCAGGATTCTTGAGCCATCGTGGACTTCGTGATCGCGTCGGTTTGATGATTTTTCCAAGAGGCTCTCGGTCCTTATTTAAAGTCCTAGAGCCAGAACCTTAGTTTCCTAATATGGTAACTAGTTGTTACGATTCTAACCAAAAAATCCAGAATCCCAACCCCCTTAGAGTGCGGCGGAACAGCGGCCGTTGGATGGGTTTGACCGTGGATACACGGTCTTATGGTGGGATCTTGGCCTTAAATTTCTGGGGCTTCATCTATGTAGCTCTTGGTGATCTTTTAAATATCTAGATTTTGAAAACCTTCTCTATATTTTTACCAGAATTGGTTTCTTCAATTTACTTGAATATCTTCGGCTGATTTGTTCTAACAACTTTGATTTCCTTGATTTCAGCCCTGAAAATTCTGCACAACAACTCAACAAATAATATTAGTAGAGTTTGTTTTATTGAGATATTAACTTAACCATTTAGAATTGGTCAAAAGTATTTAATAAGGTAAGCATATTTAAATGGGCCAAATGTTATATGGATATTATATGTTTACTTTTTCCTACCAAATGTTAATTATAATATATAAACACATGAAAATAGTATTTTTACAGATAAACCCTCATATGTATCATATATTATAATAAACACCTTTTATTATATAGAAATAGTAGGAAAAATGTCATATTAAATGTGCAGTTTTATCAACTGAACAGCTTCTGTTTTACAGAACAAGATTGGGAAAATATTTTCGTTTGCACAGAATTTATTCTGTAAAACGGTGATTTTTTTTAATCATCGTTGGATTTTTAATCCAGCGGCTCTCTGATTTACAGAGGGCAATCCATCTTGTTTAGAAAAATTGAAGGAATATATCCCGACTATAATTTAATTTGGGGAATGTTTTCTCCTGACAGAATTTAATTCTGTATTTCTGATGATTTATCATCTCCGTTGGATTCTTGATCCAACGGCTCTGTTTAACAGAGAGAAGAATTTAATTCTACCTTGGTGTCGGCGCTCATGTATTGTGCACGTGGGCGCTAATTAAGATTTTAATTCCTTTATGTGCTTTGCATATCGGCGCCCACGTGAGGAGCACGTGCGGCGCCAATATAAGAGTTTTTAACTCTGGCGCTAGCGCTCTCGTGGAAGGCACGTGAGGCGCTGCCTCTTAAATTTTGAACAGAGCTTTCCTCTTATTATTGGGGGAAACAGAGATACCGAAAGAGCACAAAATCTATTGTCCTTACTATAAATGTATGAACACCGATTGCAGAACAAGTCGGATGTTGAGTTACATATCATGAAAAACAGTTTCGTCAGATATTACATTAAGTGGGATATTCATGGAGAAAAGGACGATGGAATGCCAGTGAAAGAGACGGAAAACGAATTTATTGAAGCGGAAACCGAAGAGTGGTAAGGGATAGTAGAATAGAAGGAGGAAGAAGAGGAATGGCAGTTTGAAGAAGACGAAGCGATACTGTGTACGCGCCGATCGATGACATGGATGGACTTATAAATGCCGCTGAACTTCCTTATGATACGGAAAATACTGGACCCGCGTTATTGGAAAAGTACAAAGCTTCCTCGAGAATCCCTTTATATCCAAATTGCAAAGGGTTTTCGATACTATCCTTTTTCGTACGTCTCTTCTAGATCAAGTGCAATAACAGGTGGAGTTACAGGTCTTTCACCGATCTCCTAGCATTGCTGAAGGAAGCTTTTCCCGATGGAAATGAAGTGTCACCGAGCTGGTATGAAGCGCAAATGATAATCACAAACAGTGGCCTAAACTGTGAGAAGATACATGCATGCGAGAATGACCGCGTTTTGTTCCGGAAAGAACACGCCGCACTCAAAATCTACCCAGTGTGCGGGAAAAACCGATTCAAGCCTAAGAAAGACTCTAGTTCGAATGATGTGCCCGTGAAGATTCTTCGTCATTTTCCGTTAATACCGAGGCTGCAATGGTTATTTATGTGTGAAAAGACGACGTCCGAAATGCAGTGGCACCATAAAGCGTCTCGTGAAGAGGGAAAAATGAGTTATCCTGGAGATTCGATACCGTAAAAAGTTTTAAATGAAAAACATCTTTCGTTCAGCGCAGACCTTTATAACGTGAGGCTAAGGATTGCGAGCGACGGTTTCAGTCCATTTGGGATGGTTCGCGGCTGGCATACTCACAGTACTTAGCCCGTTGTGGTGACTATATACAACCTGCCGCTATGGAGGACTATAACACAGTCTTATTTTATGTTGGCACTTTTAATCGACGTTCTCTTGTTTTCTAGGAAAAATATCGGTGTGTACATTCAACCCTTGATCGATGAGTTAAATTTGCTGTGGGAACCTGGTGTGAAAACTTATGACACAAATGGTAAACAATTTTTTCATATGCATGCTGCTTTTTTGTGGATGATTAATAATTTTCCTGCCTACGGCATGCTGTCGGGGTGGACAACTCAAGGTAGGCTTGCTTGCCCTGCTTGTCATATTCATACGAGCAGTGTACGCTTGAAGTTTAGCGGGAAAGAGTCATTTATGGGTCACCGACAATTCTTGCCTTTAACTCACAGATTCAGAAGGAATAAAAAAATGTTCAATGGAAAAACGGAGACCGGTATGCCGCCTGAATCATTGTCCGGTAACGACATACTGCAATAATGGAGAGGTTATCAGAATATCACACTCGGAAAGAAATAGAATAAAGATGTAATGCCATGCCCATCTGGCTGGAAGAAACTTAGTGGTTTATTTCAGCTTCCGTACTGGTCCGATCTACCGCTGCGCCACAATTTAGATGTCATGCATATCGAGAAGGGCGTCTCTGAGCACATCATCAATCTTTTGCTGTGTAAGGATGAAAAACGAAGGACAATCTCAACGTCTGTCGTGATTTAACTAATTGGATGGTTTGTCCATTAGAAAAGAACTGCAATCTCGACCTGTGGCTGGTAAACCGAGTTATTACGAGATCCCACCGGCAATCTACAACATGAACAAAGAGGATAAGCGGCGGTTCTTACGTGTATTGAAAGAATTGAAAGTCCGCAACGGTTTCTCATCAAACATATCTAAACAGGTGCAGATAGAAAACGAAAAAATCATAAGACTCAAGAACCACGATTACCACATATTGATGCAATATCTTCTTCCTTTATTCCTCAGAGTATCGGTAAAACCCGAAGTTGATCTCGTGCTTAACGACTTTTGCACGTATTTCCGCCAATTGTGTTCCAAAAACGTGGACGTCAATGAGATAGCAGAGCTCGAAAAAGACATTCATTTGATCCTCTGCAAGCTCGAAACTATTTTTCCACCTTCCTTTTTCGACATTATTGTTCACTTATCCGTCCATCTGGCAACCGAGGTCAGGATTGGCAGTCTGGTCCATTACCGTTGGATGTATCCAATCGAGAGATATTATTGACGTTTATTATTCATCATTTAAATTGCAAAGAATTATCATGAATTATTAATTTATTTCATTTTCAACAGATATCTGTTAACTTTAAAAAAACTATATCCGCAACGAGTATCGTCCTGAAAGTTTGATTGCTCAAGGTTATCTTCTGGAAGAAGTCAAGTCTTTCTATGCTCGTTTCCTGAATTACGATATCAGGACGAAGCTGAACAAACCGTAGAATGTTCCTGACGGTCCAATTGGAGAAGGAAGGCTAAAAACATATCTTACGATCTCACGACCAGTGTAAATGCGTACATCTTATAAACAACGATTATTTTTGCTAAATATATAGAATAAGTGTTTTATTACTTCATCGTTTTAAACGTTCAAAATTAAATTTAATCTAATTAATATAATTGTATATTAATGAATAGAGCGCACAAAGATATACTCACGAGATCGAATCCTAGGACGTGGTCAAATGATAGGATTGAAGAAGAACAGAGGCGCACTTTCGCCGCTTGGTCTATAAAAGAAGTGAACGAACAATTGAATCGCGAAGAGCACGTTAATAGAGAGGTCCACGACCTTTTAAACAGTCCAACGATTGCAGCTAGGTTTTACAACGGGTACGGGGTATCCAGATATAAATTTGAGGAAAAATGTATGGAACATATTAGGGCTACGCAAAATAGCGGTATTGCAACCGTCGATGAGAATGGAAATCCCTACTACGGTGTTCTTGAGAAAGTTATAGCGGTCTCATACCAGCATACAACTATCTCATTTCATATATTCCAATGCAAATGGTATAATACCAAGACTAACCAGGGTATGAAGGTCGATCAATACAATCTAATTTTGGTAAACACCAAACGGATGTTACCAAAATACGACAGCTTTATGCTTTCCACAATGGCAACACAAATACATTATTCTCGGGACTTGTAGAAGGTTGACTAAGATGTTGTTTGTCGTTGGAAACTGAGAGATTATTATAACATGCCGACGTTGAATGGCTCTGAAAATGAGAGTGACGATGAAGATCTCACGATAACACATCTCAGTCCATCTATTGAACATACCAGAGATCCAAACTATTATGTATCGTCCATCCATACATTTGTAAGAAGTGACATCGGCCAATTGATTGTCACGGATCAAGATTTTGAGAATCCACCTAACGAATCTTCAGATAATGTACCACATAAACATGTTAGGTAATGAAGTTAAATTAAATGTTCTAAATTGCATAATGATTATAAATAATGAAATAACATTTATATATATATATATATATATATATATATATATATATAATGAAATAACGTTTATATATATATATAGGATTTGATTATGAGCGCAGGAAAAAGCAGTAAACGCCACAAGAGACAGCGTCTACAAGACATTCTGAGTCGATCCATACTCGCCGACGAGACTGTCTCAGGACCCTCAGCAGGCACGGGAGCCGCAGCAACAGCTCCTATCCCTAACAGCGCTCCTCTATTACAGCCACATCACCCCATATGGCCCCTCTATCCACACCGCATCACCCCCGACTATCCCCTATCCTTACTAGCGTGCCTCCTATTACCGCCACATCACCCTCCATGGCCCTATACTCACACCGCATTATTTCCAACTGTCCCCCTATCCTTACTAGCTCTCCCCGTACTACCGCCAGATCACCCGCAGTGTCGCAACCTTCCCCTACCCATACTAGTGCGTAAGTAGGTTCCCATACCCCCGTCACTCCAGCACATGGTGCGTAGTTTACTCATTTAAAATTTGATACATCATTACAATATATGTGTATATTCAATCATCTAACAGTTTATTGTTTGTGGATCCGTATTCTACTCGCGGGATGGCGTCTAGCGCCGGTTCTAGCGCCACGCCGGGGACGACAGGTATAATCGTTATTTCTTAAACCTTTTAAATAATGATTGTAATTTAAATTTGTAAAATTCTATATTCATATTCAAAATATTATAATATTGTGTATGTATATCTATTTTTTCGCAGGCTCGAGCAGTTTTAGGACAGGGGTCCTACTAGGCCCGACTGCTGCAAGCCGTGGACGGATGCTGGGCCATGCGATCTGATCTTTGACGCGACAGACGTTCCTGTTGGAGAGCACGCGACCCAGTGGGGGATTATGTTGGGCAGGAGCTCTGTACTTATTATAAGTACCCGCTCCATATTCGGTGGAACAATACCCAGACCGAGTGTGCTATGTAGTTTTTTGGGTCAGAGGAAGTATGACATATCCTTTCATACATTTAAATTTCAATCGTCGTTATATGCATATATATATAATTATTTGTTTAATATATTTCAATTTCATACTAGAAAGAATTATAGATTCATTAGCGAGCGCGGCGAGCATGACGTGTATAGGCCATTCGAATAGATCGTGTTCTCGCTCACTTTCTAGACCAGTGTCAAGTGATCAAGCGATATCGCCGATGGGAAGTAAATAGTGAACTTTAACTTTCCTGGACCGCGGCGACCGAAGATCAGCGGATGCACTTGATGGAGGTCATAGCGCTGGAGATCCCGAAAGAGAATTGGCCACTTCTTATCATCTATTTTGAGCGCAATGGTATGCAGGTATCAATTTAATTTTTAAGATTTTAACAATACAACATGAAATCGTATTCTAAAATATATTATAATCTTTATTTTTGCAAGACGATATCGGTTCAAAACAAACAAAACCGGAACAACGACGTGAGAGAACGCGCAATCCTGATCCCAGGGAAGTGCTCGCAGGCCAACGCTCGGTAGCACTTGTTGAGTATTTCGACACTTAATTCCATATGTTTTCTATATCGTTAATTAATTATTAAACTAAATCCTAACTTCATCACAGAGAAAAAAAAGACCCCGCCAACTACAATGAAGCCAAGGAGTAGGTCATGTTACATAAGGGCACAGGCGCGTACATGGTAAGTTTTGTATAATCAAGTTGATTACGTATTTTAAATTAGCACCTGTGTGTGTATACATATATTCTATACAGACCCAGTTCCAGAAGCAGACGAACGTTTTGGAACTTGGTCCTGGCAACTCAATCACCGCCATTGTCCCAATCGTAAATTCGATATCCGACAGGTATCACGGTAGGTAAGAGTACGGAGTTGGTCTCGAGGCCCATTGATTTTTTGATAGGCGTTCAACCGCGCATGAGTACGTCGTGACCCAGACACGGGCGGATGCAGCAGCTACGTCGCAGGAGGAGATCCATCGGCTCCGCGAACATGTGGAGCAGCAACATCAGACGCAGCAGGAGACGCGGCAAGAGTTTCAGGAGATGTGGCAAGAGCTGCAGGAGCTTAGTGCGGAGATCCGAGAAATGAGGCAGTCGCATGCCGATTCCGTCCAGTAGGCCATACGGAATGATTTGAGTGGATTTTTTAGGCCACGGGACGATAGAGGTGGATCGTCGTCCCAACGACGTTAGTTTTATTTTTTGATTTGTTGACACATACAATAAAACTTTAGTGGAGTATTGATCATATTAGACGATTTTTTGACGCATACATTTTTTGATTTGTTAATTTGTGGAGTATTGATCATATTGATTGAATTTTTGTTTATGTTTGCATGCAATTCGGAGCTTATTACTTTAATTATCGTATATTGCGTGAGATTTGAATATATTGCGTGAATAATAATTATATATTGATACTTGTGAATGGAAATTATATATTGCTGGTTGTGATTGAAATTAACACGTGTGGGACGCGAAAAATTTAATTATTTAAAAAAAAATAACTTATCATGGTTGTAACCGTGATTAAAAACAATTGATCACGGTTACAACCGTGAACAAAAGGCTGCTCCAGATACTGATATCTGGCACAGGTCTGTGTTATGGGTCACGATTATAAGTTTTGTTCACGGTTGTAACCGTGACCCATAACTGGTTTTGTTCACGATTAGAACCGTGAACAAAAACTTGGAGCCCACCAATTAACTGATTTTTTAATTTTTTTCACACTAAGAAACGTTCACAGTTATGACCGTGAACGTTTCTTATTTTGTTCACAGTCAGAACCGTGACTCAATATTTGCTTACGCAGGTTTGGGTCACGGTTCCCTCACGGTTTAAACCGTGAATAAAAGTTCTTTTGTTCACGGTTTAAACCGTGAACAAATCTCTGCCCTGTAGTAGTGTGCTACACTATTTATCCATCTAGCTAACTATCAACTATCAAAATTAAAAGAACAATTCATTTTTTAGCTAATTTCTCTCATCACAGATCTGGTTATTTATATGAGGAAGATGATGGAAAAAAGACACAATTGCCCTTGCTGGTGGGCGGTGCTCGAGTTAGTTATCCGTGCGGCCCGCTAATATTCTTTTTTACCCCCGCCTCTTTTGAAGGAAAGGGCTCTTGGATATCGGGTGCATCATCAAACGAATTAACCGCTTCAGTATCTCTCTTTTGGGTAACAGATAACGGGTATGGCTCCAATGGGCCGATACGGGTCGAATCTCTCTTTGTTCCCAACTTAGCTCAGCATTCTTTGTTTCAATTTCAATCACCCGCTCATTATCCATGTCCACTTGCCGTTTGATGAAATGGATCAAATTTATGTTTATTTGGTGTCGGGACTTTTTTGTTATCGTCTCACTAATGAGATAGGCATGCACACTACACACACACAAGTTTTTTGTACGTGTCATGCACGTGTAGAATTAAAAATGTCATTACAATTTACATTTGATAATTTCATATATGAAATATGGCATATGGTCATTAGTATACACACATATTATTTTTAATACACTTGCTTTGTATTCATAGAAAATAGCTATATGAATTATAAGGATTTGTTAAATTTTGACATATTTATAGAAAATTAAAAATATCCTAAATATTAGTTTTGACTAAAAAAGAAAACGCAACAGAAAAAATTATAATTGTTTTTTATAAATAATATGGATAACTAACTTATTTATTTTGATTGAGTTTTAAAAAATAGTCTCACTAATTAATATGATAAATAGATGCAACTTGATACCATGAACTTTATCCACTTTTCCCCAAACTACCATGGACTTTTAAACTTATGCAAAACTACCACAAACTTCAATTTGTATCATAAAACTCTTTAACAGGGTTGTGAGGTTTTTAAAACACTAACTCAATACTCACCGTTAGCCTCCTAACGTAATGATGGAAGATACCAAAAAAATTATTTTTGGCATATTAAGAAGTTTTTTAGTGCAATTAAAATGTATGGGGGTCTTTTAAGTAAATACAAAGCATGGATGTGCTTTTTAGTAATTAGTGAAGTATGAGGAGGTATTTTAGTAAAAAGCTCTATTAGTTTATGATATTATTAGCTAAGTTTAAGATTTATTATTTAATATTATAAAGAGAATATTTTTTTGAGAAGTATCTTAAATAATTTTAATTAAGATAATAAAAAATATTTAAAATATCCAACTTATTAAACTTTTTAAACATAAAATGTCCTATTAATAACCATTAAATCCTATATTATATTAACTAATTCTTTAAAAAAACTATATGAAAAATTTGTCATAATTAATTCAGAAAATAAAAATGTTATCATTGTATATTGTTATCCTAATTACCAAAAATTTTAACAAATTTACTTATAAGAGTGGTAGAGATAGATAATGATAATAGTTTGATAAAAAGTAACATTGGTTAACATAAAATCGATTTATTTTTTGGATGAAAAGTTTAATAAGAAGAAATATGAGATGTATAATAGATTTGATAAAGAAATATAAAATATGAAGAGTAAAGAGAGTTTTTAAAATAAAAGCTAATTTTCACCAAAAAAAATAAAAATAAAAGGGAATTTAACAGGTGATATAAAAAAAACTTAATAAAAGTCTCAGCTAACTCCATTTATATTTTAATGAACTATTGTACAAAAATAAAATTTGATTTTTAATTTTAAATTGAAATAGATGATATGTTAAGTTACATATGATTATTTCAAATGGAGCGCAAAGTTTTTTTTACTTAAAAATAAAAAATAATTAAGATAAGAAATTAGTTCGACTATTCTACTTCTAAGAGGAGAAGGAATCTCTTTCTCATATATATATTGTACACCGTTGGAAGGGTTGATCTAGCGGGAGAAAATATGAGATGATGCCATCACCATTTATGATGGGAATTTATCGCTAACTATCTTTATATATCCAACAGTTAAATCGCAAATCCAAAGGTGAGAACATATGAGTAAAATATTTCCTCTTGTCACATCCTGCTTATCAAAAGAAGGTGAAGGGTGACGTGATATGGTCCGCAACCTAACTATATTGAAAGTGGTCCATTAAATACAATTATGTTAAGCGTCTGAATATTTATAACATGCAGGGTATTTACCAAAACAAAATAATAAAAGCGGAAGGCATTTATTTTAATTAACCAACTTTATTATATCCCAAAAGAAAGAGTAAAATAAACTAAATAGTTTAATTATATCGAAATAGAAGCAAAAGGCCCTAAATACGTGGGCAACAAAACAAAAATAAACTAGCTAATATTCCGTTGTCAGGTCCGCATAATCTTCACTAGTTGGTTCCACACCTTGATTCTTGTAACACCCGAGCCCAATACTACTATTTCTGTTACTAGTTGAGTGTTACATATTACTCATTTCATTTATCTTGCTTGTTTGGGTCTTACTGTAAAATTTTAACTGGCTAAGTCATTTCTGCATATAACAAATTTTAGCACCTAAAATAAAATTAAAAATATCTATCTTGGCCTACTCGTCACCCCTAGCCGCGTGGTAGCGTCCGTGCGTCGAGTTCTCGTCCCGTTCAGTGAAACGGGCGAGTTTGGACGGCTACGCGCGTGTACAGGTGTCCGACTTGGGGGTATACTTTTTCATCATAAAACATTTCATTTTAAAATTTGGAACCCGCTTAAAATCCTATTATTTAAATTTCAAACTTTTGGACGCAATCCGGGCGCGATTTGGAAATATTTCATTTGGCGCCAAAATCCCAAATTAATAAAATATTAAAACCATCGCATAATCTAATAATTAACCAATCTCTGAAGATTAATCTTCTAAATCTTTTAAAATTTTTCTTAAAACCTTTGCAATCTTTTGCACAGCCAATCAACGTGGGTTTATAACCCCGTGGGCCCCCCTCCACTATTCCTCTCTCTCTCTCTCTCTCTCCCTCTAACGTCTCTCTCCTTCTCTCTCTACCTTTCTTTTTCTCTCTCTCTCTCTAATTTCCTCTCTCTCTCCTCTATATATATACAGTCTTCCCTTCTTTTCCCCAGCACGAGAAAGCTTTACCCATCGCAAACCCTAGCCCTAGCCACCGTGCCCGCCGCCACCGCAGCTCCGACGCCGGCGCTAGCACAGCCAGGATCCTTGCCTCCTCAACCTCGTCTCATCCTTCCTCCTTTCCCCACGTTCCCGTGCATCCTACGCCATAGCCGCGGCCACCTGCACCCATCCCTGCTCACCCGTCGCACCGTTTGTGTCACCGCCGGCGATCTCAATCCGCCTCCCCGGCCTCGCTCGTCCCCTCAGTAAGTTTCTTCTTTCTCCTTCCTTCTCATTTTCTTCCCTCCTCCTTTCTATGTTCATTGGTGATCTGTAGGTCTTCACAGTCACTGTTGGTCGGCCGCCGGAGCTCCGTCGACGAGGTCGACCGTCGCCACCCGTCCCACAGACCATTCGAGATACCCCGACCCGTGTGGTTCCACTGTTCGTGTTTGGGTTCTTTCCATGAACCGTGCGTCCGTCGCGAGTTTCCCCGCCGACGTTACGTTCCGTTTTTCTCGGCTCGCGACCCGTCGAGGCAAGTATCACTTGCTACATGCTATACTATACAACTATATATGTTTGACTCATTAAACCTGCAAACTTAACTCGGTATAGTTACTTTCTTATTTGGTTGCAATATGACATATATCATTTTACAGTTAACATAGAAATTACAATTTGCTACTTTTAACCTAAGAACCAAGTTTACCTGTTAATCACATTTTACCGTTTAATAGATTATAGCTCTTTCCTATGTAGTTCTATTACATTCGGACATTCGTATTCAAAGGCTTGATATAACGGTATTGCATCATCCTTTAAACTGTTGCACCGCTAAGGGTGCTCAAAACCTGTTAATATAATAAAACGGCTGCTATGTATTAATGCACTATTGTGATTGAATGAACTGCTTATTATTGTTTAATTTATTGCTTATTTTCTGCTATCAATCCCCTGTACGATTATATATCTGTTTGTGAGTACACCCACGATGTATTCGTACCTTGACTTGACATTACTACACGATGCACCTGACATGGTACCGTTTACCTTGACTTGACCCGATGTACCATGACCGGACGTGTTACCTGATCTCATGCCTAATGCCAACAAACCTGACATGGAGTCCTCAGGGACCAATCTTGTTGTCTATCCAGACAAACCTACTGTTACCTGATCTTGTGTTGGCATTAGTTCTTGACTACTGAATACCTGACCTGACACATATAACTTGGGGGTATGGGGAAATCAAAAGTGTAAACTAAAGTGTAACTTAAAAGGGTATTACTTGATCCGTGGTCTCGGGGGGTAACGGGACAGAGCCATTCGTGACTCTTACATTTTCCTGATCCGTGGTCCCGGGGGGCAACGGGACAGAACCACTATTGGTTCCCATATTCCTGATCCGTGGTCCCGGGGGGTAACGGGACATATCCTTTGAGTTACATGGAGGATTACTCAATTGATTTCAAAGACTTTAGAATAGAAAACCTGATAGAACAGTTTAGTTTACCCACTGCACGCTACCCTGTACTGGTATGATTCATATTATTGTTATTCTTGCTGTATTCATGTTTATATTACATTGCCTGCTACACTGTTCATATTATATTACTTGATGACATGACGTGCTGACGTCTGGGTTTTGCATGGCCCAGATTCCGTACCGCTGTTGCAGTCCGAGCAGGAGTACTTCAGCCAGCAGGCTGAGCTGTGAGTTTAGTAGTAGTTAGTTTTATTTCCTGCATTTATTTCCTAATGTGAGCCCGCATTATGGGATACACTTTTCAGTTATTTGTATTGGATCATTTGCTTCCGCATTTATTTATTATTGACTCCTGTTATTCTGGATTATGGACATGTTTTAGATAGTTTTATCTTATTCTTGATATCTCTACAGCCGTAATGTGACTGTGGATGGATACTTCCTACCCACAGGTAGCATGGTTGGCTATGTCATATGCCCAATCTAGCGTACTCTGGGAAGCGGGGCGTGACATGGTTCTTTTGGTATCAGAGACATAGGATAGTCGGGTTGATTCTTTTGTAGTTGGGTATTGTACCCAATACACGAATCAGAATACCCGTGTTTAGGAAACATGTCCTGCCACCTTGACCGTTTTACCATTCTTGAATCACATTCTTCCTGATTATATCTTTTACGATGTGCAAACTTCCTTTGCATATCGATTCGAAAACCTGATTCCTTGTTATCTCTAGGACTTAGGCGACTTGGATGGAGTTATGTAATTGTGGCTATGATACCGCGGCATAATTACAATGCGGTACTCTATTTAAGTATCTTGGAGTTCTAGCCTTGATCTATATTCAAAATCTATCATCATGCTAATGTTGGGTATTTTGAGTTCAGGATTATGGCCGGTAAGAAATTGAAGACATACCAGAGGCGTGTGGACGAAGCCGCCATGCTTGGAGTGATAAGAGGAATGCTGGAGAATCAAAGAAACAGACCGAGCTGATCCAGCAGCAAGCGGACTCGTTTCGGGAAGGTTTGCAGATCGTTCAGCAGTCTGTGAACAATGTTGGAGCTAGACCAGTTGACCGAGTAGGGACCGTAGAAGATTTTAGGCGGTTGGGTCCGTCTACATTTACTGGTTTAAAGGAACCGTCGCCAGTGGAGCAGTGGCTAGTTGACACAGAGAACTTGCTTTTTGTGGCACAGATTCCAGATGACAAAAAAAGTTGTTGTGGTACGCATTCAGCTAGTGGACTACGCCCGAGAATGGTGGCTTGTTGAGGAGACCCGCTTGCTCAAGCCGATCAAGTGGGCGGATTTTTCTAAGAGTTTCCTGGAGAAGTTCTTCCCGCGGACTGCACGGGAGGAAATGGAAGAGAAGTTCATCGGACTAAAGCAGAAGGGAGCACCCGTAGATGTGCATGTAGCAGAATGGACGAGACTCAGTAGTTTCGCTGGACCTTTAGTTGCCAACGATGCAGACAGGGCACGGAGGTTCATGCGCAGACTGGACGTGGACATCCAGAGGCAGATTGGCTCCCTGGGTTTGACCACTTTCTCACAAATACTTGCAGCAGCCAAGAGCAGCAGAGTTTATCTGGGATGAAAGGGAGTTTGCAGCAGACAACAGTTGCGTTAAGGAAGCAGTTCGGTCGGGCCGGTCTAGTTTAGGGCTAGGCCGACAAACAATATTCTTGTATCAATGGAAGTGATGAAAGTAAAGAGCCGGCTGTTGTTCATGATTCTATGGACGTGTTTGAAGAAATATCGGGTTTACCGCCGAGCAGAGACGTGGAGTTCGCAATTGATCTTATTCCTGGTGCAGCGCCAGTATCTAAAGCGTATTATCCAATGGCGCCAGTAGAGTTGGAAGAAGTAAAAAAACAGGTTGCTGAATTGCTTGAAAAGGGTTGGATTCGAAGCAGTAACTCGCCTTGGGGAGCTCCAGTTCTTCTAGTAAACAAGAAGGATGGCACAAGAAGGATGTGCATCGACTATCGAGAATTAAACCGGGTGGCTATCAAGAACAAGTACCCGATCCCTCGCATTGGAGAACTTTTTGAGCAGCTTAGTGGCGCGAGGATATTCTCGAAGTTGGATTTACGATCCGGATATCATTAGGTCCGAGTGAAAATAGAAGATATTTGCAAGACGGCGTTCCGAACTCGGTATGGACATTACGAGTACTTAGTGATGCCCTTCGGAGTAACGAATGCGCCGGTAGTATTCATGGACTTGATGAACCGAATCTTTTCACCGTTCTTGGATCAGTTCATTGTGGTATTCATTAACGATATTCTGGTTTACTCAAAGAGTTTTGAGGAGTATGCTGAGCATTTGAAGATCGCACTGCAGACGTTGAGACAGGAGAAGCTTTATGCGAAGATGAGTAAATGCGAGTTTTGGCTGGAGGAAGTGAAGTTTTTGGGACATGTTGTGTCTGGCGATGGCATTGCCGTCGATCCAGAAAAGATTGCAGCAGTTCGAGATTGGCCTATTCCAAAGAATGTTGCTGAGATAAGAAGTTTTCTTGGATTAGCCGGATACTACAGAAGATTTGTGGAGAACTTTGCTCGTCTGGCAGAGCCGTTGACCAAGCTTACGCGCAAGGAAGTACCTTTTATATGGACGGATAAGTGTGCGTTAGCTTTTGAGATGTTGAAGCAGAAGTTGATAACCGCCCCTATTCTGACCGTGCCAGACAATTCCGGAGGATTGGTGATTCACAGCGACGCATTTGGGAAAGGATTGGGATGTGTTTTGATGCAGCATGGGAAGGTTGTAGCGTACGAATCGAGACAACTGAAGACCCATGAGAAGAATTATCCAACTCATGACTTGGAGCTTGCGGCTGTGATTTTCGCTTTGAAGATTTGGAGACACTACCTTTTAGGCGAAAGGGTTGAAGTTTTACAGATCATAAGAGCTTGAAGTACGTGTTCACACAGAATGAGCTTAACATGAGGCAGCGTAGATGGTTGGAGCTGATGGCTGACTACGATCTTGATCTTAAGTACCATCCGGAAAAGGTTAATGTTGTGCCGGATGCGCTTAGTCGGTTACCAGTAATTCAGGTGTTAACTACGCAGAAGGAGATCATTGCAGATTTTCGAAGATTTGACTTGGAGGTTGTGCTACCGCATTCTACGGGACAGTTGATGCAGCTGCAAGTACAGTCATCGTTGATCGAGAATATTAAAGCAGCACAATCACAGGACCCTAGACTGCAAAAGTTTCGAGGACAGGTTGAAGCCAGACTACGAACAGATTTATTGATCCACGAAGATGGTTCATTGAGGTATGGTAGCCGTCTGTGTGTGCCAAAGGGAGATATTCGTGAGGAGCTTATGAAGGAGGCACACAGTTCAGCTTATTCTGTACATCCAGGAGGCACAAAGATGTACCGAGATATTCGACAGCATTTCTGGTGGGAAGGCATGAAACGGGAGATTGCGCGCTTTTGTGGCTAAGTGCTTGGTGTGTCAGCAAATTAAGGCTGAACATCAAAGGGTTGCTGGTTTATTGCAACCGCTTCCGATTCCTCAGTGGAAGTGGGAACATATAACCATGGATTTCATGACGGCTTTACCGCGGAGTCCAAAAGGCAACAATGCAGTATGGGTAATTGTTGACCGATTGACCAAGGCAGCTCACTTTATTCCTTTTTGGGTTGGTCAATCAACAGAGACTTTGGCAGAGCGGTACATGCAGGAGATTGTAAGATTGCATGGAGTACCGGTGAGCATCGTGTCCGATCGGGACACTCGGTTCTTATCACACTTCTGGAGGAGTTTACAGGAAAGTTTGGGGACTCGATTGAAGTTTAGCACAGCTTATTATCCTCAAACTGATGGTCAGTCGGAGAGAACGATCCAAACTCTTGAGGATATGTTGAGAGCATGCATGTTGGACTTCAAGGGGTCTTGGGAGGATCATCTACTTTTGGTGGAGTTGTCTAACAACAACAGTTTTCAAGCAACTATTCAGATGGCTCCGTTTGAAGCTTTGTATGGTCGTAAGTGCCGTTCACCTGTTTGTTGGGATGATGTTGGTGAACGAAGATTACTGGGACCAGATTTGGTGGTGCAGACAGTTGAGAAGGTGAATACAATCAGAAAGCATATGAAGGCAGCTCAAGACAGACAGAAAAGTTGGGCTGACACGTCAAGAAGACCTCTAGAGTTCGCCGTGGGTGATTTGGTATTCTTGAAAATATCACCGACTAGAGGGGTGATTCGTTTTGGGAGTCGAGGAAAGCTTAGTCCTCAATTCGTTGGACCCTTCGAGATACTGGAGCGCGTTGGAGAGGTAGCGTACCGTTTGGCGTTACCGCAGTCCTTGGCAGGTGTGCACGATGTGTTTCACGTATCTCAACTACGAAGGTATGTTCGAGATGAAACACACATCTTGGATCATTCGGAGTTAACTGTACGGGAAGACCTGGCTTTTGAGGAGCGACCGGTTGAAATCATGGATCGTAGGGAAAAGGTTCTTAAGAACAAGGTTATCCCCCTTGTGCTCGTTTCTTGGGGTAATCGATCGCATGGAGAGTCCACTTGGGAGCGAGAAGACGAGATCCGACAGAAGTTTCCTTACCTTTTCCAGTAGTTTTCTATCTTGTATTCTTGGAATTTCGAGGACGAAATTCTTTTGTAGTTGGGTATAATGTAACACCCGAGCCCAATACTACTATTTCTGTTACTGGTTGAGTGTTAGATATTACTCATTTCATTTATCTTGCTTGTTTGGGTCTTCCTGTAAAATTTTAACTGGCTAAGCCATTTCTGCATATAACAAATTTTAGCACCTAAAATAAAATTAAAAATATCTATCTTGGCCTACTCGTCACCCCTAGCCGCGTGGTAGCATCCGTGCGTCGAGTTCTCGTCCCGTTCAGTGAAACGGGCGAGTTTGGACGGCTGCACGCGTGTACAGGTGTCCGACTTGGGGGTATCCTTTTTCATCATAAAACATTTCATTTTAAAATTTGGAACCCGCTTAAAATCCTATTATTTAAATTTCAAATTTTTGGACGCAACCCGGGCGCGATTTGAAAATGTTTCATTTGGCGCCAAAATCCCAAATTAATAAAATATTAAAACCATCGCATAATCTAATAATTAACCAATCTCTGAACTGATTAATCTTCTAAATCTTTTAAAAATTTTCTTAAAACCTTTGCAATCTTTTGCACAGCCAATCAACGTGGGTTTATAACCCCGTGGGCCCCCCTCCACTATTCCTCTCTCTCTCTCCCTCTAACGTCTCTCTCCTTCTCTCTCTACCTCTCTTTTCTCTCTCTCTCTCTCTCTAATTTCCTCTCTCTCCTCTATATATATACAGTCTTCCCTTCTTTTCCCCAGCACGAGAAAGCTTTACCCATCGCAAACCCTAGCCCTAGCCACCGTGCCCGCCGCCACCGCAGCTCCGACGCCGGCGCTAGCACCGCCGGGATCCTTGCCTCCTCAACCTCGTCTCATCCTTCCTCCTTTCCCCACGTTCCCGTGCACCCTACGCCATAGCCGCGGCCACCTGCACCCATCCCTGCTCACCCGTCGCACCGTTTGTGTCACTGCCGGCAATCTCAATCCGCCTCCCCGGCCTCGCTCGTCCCCTCAGTAAGTTTCTTCTTTCTCCTTCCTTCTCATTTTTTTCCCTCCTCCTTTCTATGTTCATTGGTGATCTGTAGGTCTTCACAGTCACTGTTGGTCGGCCGCCGGAGCTCCGTCGACGAGGTCGACCGTCGCCACCCGTCCCACAGACCATTCGAGGTACCCCGACCCGTGTGGTTCCACTGTTCGTCGTTTGGGTTCTTTCCGTGAACCGTGTGTCCGTCGCGAGTTTCCCCGCCGACGTTACGTTCCGTTTTTCCCGGCTCGCGACCCGTCGAGGCAAGTATCACTTGCTACATGCTATACTATACAACTATATATGTTTGACTCATTAAACCTGCAAACTTAACTCGGTATAGTTACTTTCTCATTTGGTTGCAATATGACATATATCATTTTACAGTTAACATAGAAATTACAATTTGCTACTTTTAACCTAAGAACCAAGTTTACCTGTTAATCACATTTTACCGTTTAATAGATTATAGCACTTTCCTATGTAGTTCTATTACATTCGGACATTCGTATTCAAAGGCTTGATATAACGGTATTGCATCATCCTTTAAACTGTTGCACCGCTAAGGGTGCTCAAAACCTGTTAATATAATAAAACGGCTGCTCTGTATTAATGCACTATTGTGATTGAATGAACTGCTTATTATTGTTTAATTTATTGCTTATTTTCTGCTGTCAATCCCCTGTACGATTATATATCTGTTTGTGAGTACACCCACGATGTGTTCGTACCTTGACTTGACATTACTACACGATGCACCTGACATGGTACCGTTTACCTTGACTTGACCCGATGTACCATGACCGGACCTGTTACCTGATCTCATGCCTAATGCCAACAAACCTGACATGGAGTCCTCAGGGACCAATCTTGTTGTCTATCCAGACAAACCTACTGTTACCTGATCTTGTGTTGGCATTAGTTCTTGACTACTGAATACCTGACCTGACACATATAACTTGGGGGTATGGGAAAATCAAAAGTGTAAACTAAAGTGTAACTTAAAAGGGTATTACTTGATCCGTGGTCCCGGGGGGTAACGGGACAGAGCCATTCGTGACTCTTACATTTTCCTGATCCGTGGTCCCGGGGGGCAACGGGACAGAACCACTATTGGTTCCCATATTCCTGATCCGTGGTCCCGGGGGGTAACGGGACATATCCTTTGAGTTACATGGAGGATTACTCAATTGATTTCAAAGACTTTAGAATAGAAAACCTGATAGAACAGTTTAGTTTACCCACTGCACGCTACCCTGTACTGGTATGATTCATATTATTGTTATTCTTGCTGTATTCATGTTTATATTACATTGCCTGCTACACTGTTCATATTATATTACTTGATGACATGACGCGCTGACGTCTGGGTTTTGCATGGCCCAGATTCCGTACCGCTGTTGCAGTCCGAGCAGGAGTACTTCAGCCAACAGGCTGAGCTGTGAGTTCAGTAGTAGTTAGTTTTATTTCCTGCATTTATTTCCTGATGTGAGCCCGCATTATGGGATACACTTTTCAGTTATTTGTATTGGATCATTTGCTTCCGCATTTATTTATTATTGACTCCTGTTATTCTGGATTATGGACATGTTTTAGATAGTTTTATCTTGTTCTTGATATCTCTACATCCGTAATGTGACTGCGGATGGATCCTTCCTACCCACAGGTAGCATGGTTGGCTATGTCACGTGCCCAATCTAGCGTACTCTGGGAAGCGGGGCGTGACAATTCTCGTCATAATACTCATTCTCATCTAACGGACATTTCAGAGATAGAGAAGAAAAAAGGAAAATCTGTCAGCGAGTTACACTCGGGTAAGATTGTCTCATAAGAAAGTAAAGATATAAAAACGAGCAAGTGTATATAAGCATGATCTATATGAGCAGATATGATGTATATGGGTATATGGGTATGAGGTGTATACAAATAAGACATGTTGACAGAGCTATTTGTAAATATGAGTATGTTTGTATGAGATATATGTTAGGTAAAAGTTTTGCATTAGTTTGTTTAAATAAGGATTCGGATACTCGTGATTATTCCGTTGTGGCCACGAAACAACAACTGGAGAAGTGAAATGTATCGCTTCACTTCTCAGAATCATGATCGAGTAGTAGGGGAATCCGAATTCCGTATCTCCTTACCTAATCAAACTACCCATCCCCGTTATTCAGTGTAAAGGTTCTGACGTATTAGAGTTAGTGCGTATATCATTTAGGCATGAATTTTCTACACTGTATGTCATCCACATTTTGGATTATTCGCTCTTAAAGTAGGGTTAGTATTCGCCCGAATATCGGATTAGTATTCATCCACACATTGGACCATTCGCCCTCAAAATAGGGTTAGTATTCGCCCGAATATCGGATTAGTAGCCGTTCACATATTGGACTGTTCACCTGCCTGCAGGGGTCTTCATTTATAAGTATTCCATACCTAGATTTGCGCATTCTAACCCTAACTGTATGATGTGTCATGTCTGTCATAAACTTGTATTTAAATAATTGATCTCAATTAATATGGCTTTCCACAACCACTCATTTTATCTTGTTACTTTTTAAAGTCTGTAAGGTGTATCATAATATTTTATAGAACCCTTAGTTAAAAAGATCATGGCATTTAATGGTAGTTATTGTTTATAAGAAAACTATGTCATTTTAGAGTAATTATAATTTTGGGAAACCCATGGTATTTTAATGAAAATATATTTTTAATGAAAGATTATGGTATTTATTTGAAATTATCTTTTAATAAAGTTTTAGGTATTGTTTTTGGAAAATATCATTTAAAAAGGTTATGGTTTTTATTTGAGAATAGCCTTTTAGTAAAGATCAAAATATTTAAATGAAATTATATCATTTTAGGATGGATTAAGATATTCTATTGTAATTAATAATTTTATAAAGTTATGGTTTTTTATTTGGAGGTAACATTTTAGAAATATATCTGCGTTGGCAACCGATGTACATTGACGGCAGTATTTATGTTCTTTTCAGGGACGATTGCCTATCAACCACGAGTTATTTACGTAAAACATTTTCTTATAAAAATTAGGGTATTTTATTAAGGGTGATATTCTACAGGAACAACTCCGCGTTGACAACCGCTGCACATAGACGGCAGTATCTGTATCCTTTTCAGGGACGATTGTCTATTAACCACGGGTTGTTTCATGTGAAATATTCCCCTATTAGGGTATCTTATTAAATCTTAGTTAATAGGCTAAACAAAATTATTATAAAAATATTCTCTTTGAGTGGAAGGAGGTTAAGTTGAAAACCATAGCATAATTATTTAGATTAGTATTCCCTTTTTTTTTTTTTAAAAAGTAAAGGGATATTAACAAATTGAAGTAATTGGTGGATAAAAGTGCAAGTAAAAACATATCGTTTTAGTGTGTCTAAAGTATTTTATTCAAAACCATCTTATATCATTTCGGTATTTTAAATACATACAACATTTTAATAAAATTAGAGTATGTTGTGGAAGTAACCTATTTCGAGATTTTATTGGCATCATAGATAAGTGTGTGTGCATAAAGGGTGGATTGATACCTCATGGGTTATAACATCAAGAATATTATTTTCCATGTAGGATGAGAGTGCAATATTTACGCATATAAGGATAATTTAATTAAACTATTTTAAGCATGTGGCAAATTTATAATTAAGAGATATCACAATAGGCGTACAGAAATATTTTTAACATCATTTTAGAATAATATTGAGGATTAGAACTTGAAACTAAGATCATTAAAATAAAGAAGGTGACAGACAAGTGGAGAGAGGCGGATCCTACATTTATTTTGAGTTGGATGTCGATGGGTCGAAAACGTAGACTTGAACTACGATCTCAATAACTTCGCGCTTGGATTTTTTCTCAATAACTGGGTGGAACCATAGCGTCGGCATCGTCGATATGAAGATATGGGAATTTTTTCCAGAATTTTCGAAGTTCTGTAGTATGAGAAATTAGTGTTTGAAAGTTTCTATTTATAGGGTCTTTCTCCAACAATAAAATCTGGTCAAATACCTCAAAATCCGCGCCCAATGATTTCCCCAATCATCATCTGATGATTGCCGCCGCCGCCGAATCGTGGCCATTGGATCTGAATCCAATGGCCCACGAGCCGCCGCCAGCGTCGCCATATTGCCGTCGCCAGCGTCGCCACGTGGCCGCGTGAGGGATCACGCGGTTTCGCGTGGTCCCCCACTACGTGGCGCCGCCAGCAGTTCTGGGCCGTTGGATCTCCCGTCCAATGGTCCAGGTTAAAGGTTGGTTTTAATTTTTTTTAAAATAAAAAATCTAACTGTTTATTTATAAAAATCGAATTTGTTTTTAAAAAAATTGTTAAAAATATTGAAAAATACAGGAAAAATATGAGAAAAATTCTAGAAAATATATTTTATTTTTATCTTTAGTTTAAAAATAATTTTGGCTAAAACTAAATAATATTCACATATCTAGGAGATCTATTAGTTATTATAATTATTTAAAAATCTATTTTATCCTTGAAAATATTTTAATTACTAAATAATTATTATAATTGATAATAAAAATATGTAATTTATTTTAAGGTATTATAAAATTTCATTAAAACATTTTAAGCCCAGAAAAATATAAATAGTATTTAGAAAATTCCTTTAATTATATTTAAATGCTTTAAAAATTACTCACGTCTCTTTTAAAAATAAAATTATTAAGATAAAATATTTTTCCATCCAGTAAATACGCAAATAAATACTTGGTACTAAATAAAGACTTTTTATTGGGTATCAGAAAATACGGTCGTTACACCTCTCCTCTAAAAGTAGAATAGTCTAACTCTTGGTTAAGATATAACCGACAAAAAATTTCATCAATTAGCTTATAAAAATAGTATAGATAGATATAGATATAAAGAAAACAATTTGATAAAATATAAAATCGGTCAACATAAAATCGGCATAACTTTTGGATGAAAATTTTTATAAGGAGAAATATAAAATATCTAATAGATTTACTCTACAAAAAAGAAAGTTTGATTTTAAATTTTAAATTTAAATGGTTGATATAATAGGTTTCATATGAATATTTCAAATAGATCGTAATTTTTTTTTTAAATAATAATTTTATAAGAGATAAAAATTAATTAAGATGTGATCGACCAAAACTTTGATCATAATAAGAGTAGTATAGATATAGATACAGATAGATAGATAGATAATGATAATGATAATAGTTTGATAGAAAATAATATCGGTCAACATAAAATCAGGATAAATTTCGGATGAGAAAATTTATAAAAAGAAATATGAAATATCTAATAGGTTTGAAAGAGAAATATAAACTATAAAAATTAAAGAGATAATTTTTATAATAAGAGGGAATTTGTTGAGTGATATAAAAAACTTAAATAAAAATCTCAACTAACTCAATTTATATTTTAATAAATTACTTTATAAAATTAAAGTTTGATTTTAACTTTTAAATTGAAACATTATCATATGATAAGCTCTTTATGATTATTACAAATAGACCGTAAATTTTTTTTTTAAAAATAATTTTTATAAGAAGAAAAATGAAATACCTAATAGATTTTGAGGGAGAAATATAAAATATAAAAATTAAAGAGAGAATATTTAAAATAAGGAATTTGATAAGTGATCTAAAAAACCTAAATAAAAATCTCAACTAACTCAATTTAAATTTTAATAAACTACTCTATGAAAACAAAGTTTGATTTTAAATTTTAAATTAAAACGGTTTATATGATATGTTCCATATGATTATTTCAAATATACCATAATTTTTTTGAAATAAATAAATAAATTTATAATATATAAAAATTAGTTAGGATATTACGGACCAAAAATTTAAGCAAAGAAGTATAGCTAGATAGACAGATAGATAGATACAGATATAGATAGATAGATAGAAATTAACACCTGTCAACATAAAATCGAGTTAACTTTCAGATGAAATTTTTTATAAGGAGAAGTATGAAATATCTAATAGATGTACTCTATAAAACAAAGTTTGATTTTAATTTTAAATTGAAATGGATGATATAATAGGTTCCATATGATTATTTCAAATAGATCGTAATTTTTCTTTTTCTTTTTTATATAATTTTATAAGTAATAAAAATTAGTTAAGATACGATCCAAAACTTTCATCAATTTGGTTATAAGAGTAAAATAAAGTATAGATATATGTTATCAAAGGAGTTAACTATATATTAGACAAAATCTTTTGGTACTGTTAACCTGATATTGATCCTCTAATAATTAGACTCGGTAACTCATTCTCGGACATCTATGGTTGAAGAAACAATAGATAAGGAAGAGAGGCTTGCATTAATCTTAATTATCAATTGTTACCGCTTACTCTACTATATATCTACCAAGAAAAATTTCCTGATAGCAAATGTAGTCTACAAGTGGAGAGGTCCTTGACCTCGTCGTTTAAGGGTTTTTTTTTCTTATATCAAAATAGGTTCGAATACGATATGAATATGCAAATTAGGGTTTACTGGATATAGAAATTGCTTTTGCAAACCCGGTTATCATAAAACATAATATCACCTTCTCATGGTTGATGCAAATGTTGATCTTCCTCTTTTCCTGTCATTATTTATGAAATCTTAGTTTCAAGCCAAATATATCTTGGTAAAACGGAATCTCAAGCGTTACAGAAGGAAATTTCCATCATGCAAGAGGCGGACACACCAAATTTGATGTGAATAAGGATTCACATCAAATTTGGTGTGTCCGCCTCTTGTATGATGGAGATGAAGATGATGGATGCTGACATGACCGTGGGTTATGGTTTGGGTTTAATCGTAGAATTGAGGCGAAGATTTGTAGAAGAACAATGAAAGGATGGAGAGATCTTTGATTTATCGAAAGCACAGGGGATTAACGGGACCCCAATCCCTTACAAATTTAGGAGCTCAAGCTCTATCTTCTCTCATATGTTTAACCTGTTCCTCTATCACCACTCATAGGATTCACAGTTCCCTCTTCACCTGAGATTTTCATATTATTTAGTAATTCAGTAGGATCATGGATATCGGATGCCGATCGTCGAAAAATATGACGGAGGTTTGACATTTTTTGACGCCATAAAAGAAAGCTTGCTTCTGTGGCACCTATATATAAATAATAGAAAAAAAGATGATACATTTGATATATGGTGCTAATGTCTAACATTTACACCTTATGTAAGGCAAAAGAACAAAACTGAGCACATACCCTGATACCCACAAAAGATTCTTGAAACAATCTATGGTAAAAACAAACTCAGCCTTAACTCAGGAGAGACAATTGTTGCTCTCAGAGTCTACTGTATTTTCCTCTGATTGTGCATACAATTGGTTCCAAAATAAGACATCAGGAATGCAAATGCACATGCACATGCTATGATACTGAAATAGCTCATGTGTTTTTTTCCCTGAAAAATTGGACAAAATTAGCACAGCCAACTTGAAGTAGTGCTTGAATGCACACATGTGGCTACAGATCCTTAATTTATGAGGTGAGTTATGGTGCCGTTAATTGCAAAATAGAATACCTATTTGTGAATTGAGATGTGATTTGATTCCACTTGTTTAGCATCAAAAAATACAAAAAGAATCAAAGGCTCAGCCCTCACTCCTAGAAAAAGACCTCTTTCACAACCCATATGGATCTTTGTGAAGAAAAGCATAAAATGGAACTTTACATAAAGAACCCACTTGTACTATAAAATTGAATCACCTGACATTTTCTAAGCTATCCGACTGTAGAATTGTTGGTGCAGAAAAAGAAGGAAGCTTCCCATTGCTTTAATTTTCTAGTTCAACATCTTTCACTAATAAAGAGGATAATAACCGAAAAGATGTTTATGCAAAGGAAAGATGGATTCAAAGTTAAAAACTTCTTTTATTCAAAATTTTCAAACTAAAGAGATGATTAAAAAGCTACTGATTAGGGCAATAGAGACGATGCATAGAACCAAAGTTGGTCCCTTTGATTTCTATAACCTTTTCCATACATAACACAACATGCATGCACTAGTACAACTTTCCTTCTTTCTTGCAAACACAACCATAATGTTACAAGCACTGTATCTCTTCATTCTGGCTCTAGAAATTAAGATACAGAGGAGCGAGGTGCCGATTGCCAGAATTGTGCATTCTTCACCTTAGAGACGCTGTTGAGCACCCCCAATGGCGTTACATCGCCCATCACCGTAACTTTCTTAGCTGCGAAGTCTATGTTGAATGATCTAACCCCTAAAGTCATATGGAAGTGATTAATTACCGCTAATATAAAATATATGTTTGCAAAACTTTTATTCGCAATACGTGTTTACTCCTAGAATTAACACCGAATTACACTTAAACATAGCAGTTTTCGTATGCCTTAAAGTTTTTTATTACAGTCACCAGCCTTAGGGGGGAAATCCCTTTAACCCAAAGCTGAAAGGATTTTACTGTCATAAAAAAACTCAAGGTGTTTTAGTGACAAACAGCTACAGTTAACAGTTTGTAATTTAAAATCTTCAACTGAAGGGAAACCATTCATCAACTTGCTGCATATAAAGGGTCCTCGTTGGATTATTGTGAAAGGACCGTTTACTTATATACCGCGGATCCGGTCAAAGCTGGATTTGAAACTTTTTTGTCAAATCTGATTATCCACCGTTCTTGATGTAATACATGGACGATCAAGATTTAGTAGGAAAATAAATATATCTTTAAAAATAAGACTTATTTTATTTCAATTTCAGCCGTCCATGTATGACACCATGGACGGTTGATAACTAGCTTTGATGAAAAAACTTCAAATCCAGCTCTGATCTGATTCATGTCCTTGATTTTTGTAAGTAAACAAATTCTTAAATTAAAATACACAAATCATGTAACATAAACTAATCATGCTAACCTTCCATTTTGGAGATGTGTTTCCTCACTTTTCCTTCACAACCCTTGCAATGCAAAGACACCTTAAGAACCACCACCACCTAACAAAATCAAGATTTCATATTTAGCAAACTACTGCAAAAAGTTATAATTAGCATTAAATTATGTATAGTTAAGCACTACTATTAAAGCCCAATCAACAACTGTAATGATGCTGTAAGCCACATCAATGAAAATTGAAGGGGAAAGAAAATTACTTGATTAGCAAGAAAAACTAAACCAAACCTGATCATGATGTGATCCAGGAGAAGAAGAGGCCTTTCGAGCATCGGACGACAATTTATCGGCTTTCAAGTCTTGAAGCACCCGCGGAGAATCGATCAACGCTTGGTCTTTTCTAATATCAGAAGATATTGATGGCCTCACAAAAGCTTTAGATGATTCATTTTCTTTCATAGGCTTAAGAAGCCTAGGTGAAGTTAGTGCCAACGGCTTCGGCTTTTCGAATATTTCTAAAGCAAGAGCTGAAGTACTACTCTGTTTAGCTTCAGGGTACACATCGGAAAACGAAGCTTCATCAAGTAGAAACCTAGAAGAGCTTGCAGGGCTTATAAGATCACTTTTAGTACTAGTGCTGGTTCTGGTTCTGGTACTTGGTATGCGATCTAGGCTCTTTCGACTGTTTTGAGAGTACGGCTTTGGTTTTGATGGATTTGTTCTTCGAGGGCGGTCGACTGATGATCTTGTGATGATCGTAGAGCGAATGATCGATTTCCGATCGATACTTGAGCACACTGCAGCTGATGCTGGTGATGCACATGAGAAGTTGGATGCTTTTAGTTCTTTGAAGAGGAGAGGAGCCATGGTCTGCTTAGCATGAGAGAGAGAGAGAGAGAGAGAGAGAGGGAGAGGAGATTCTTGATGGGGGCAAGCTAGGTAAGCTTATGGTATTTGCTTTTGCTTTTAAACTTGGTGAGAGGGAATCAAGGGAGGTCTACTGAGAGTGAGATTAGTTTAACCTCTTTAATTTGACTAGTGAGAGATTTTTAGTTCAAATGGTTTAGGAATTTTCAACTTAAAATAGGGGGCTTGAATTTTGAATTGTTTTTGCCAAATAAACTTGGGATATATGTGCAATATTTCTTTGATATATAGGTTATCAAGGCTGACTGAATTTCTGTGAAATTCACAAACATCCATGCAGAGATGAAGAGAATGAGGCCAACGAATTGATCTTCGCAATCCGATCATACGCTTGACATGTCAACACATGATTGCATATATACAGACACGGCGACAAAAGAGACGACGTCTTAAAGACGGTGGCCTACGTATGACCAAGCCCTATCTGAGCTTAACGAAGCATAAACAGAGAAAGACCTAGTATAGCGGTTCTGTCATACGACTATAATCAAGTCTGCTATCAAAAACCCCTGGCCCAAAGAATCTTTTTAAAATACCGTTAGGCTAACTTTTCTGCTGTCAAAAACCTCCGGCTGCAATATTTGTATAGTTTCCTGGAATATCTTGCAGAAAACTATATATAGATATTGCAGCCAGGGGAGAAAAGTTTGTGAAAGGTTTTTCTAAAATGATTCTTTGGCCGATGGGGCTTTTGACAGCAGAAAAGTTTGTTGAGTTTTTTTTGGGCAAACCCTAATTTATCAGAGCGATTGTCATACAAAAGGGAAGCTCCACCTGAGCTAGAATGGATAATATTGGTAATGATGATGAGAAGGAATATTGTTAATTAGGCTTCATTAAGTACCAATTAAACTAATTAAGATATTAAATTAAAACTCTCTTTGGCTTTCGGCATGATTGCGATTATCATTACTACTTGCACGGGCCTGACCCACTTTTTCCTACCATCACCGGGCTATCCATCATTATCCTCTTAATCTTAATTTCTCATAATTGCCCCATCATGGATTCTAATTTCCCTATTTTCTTTTCCTTTCTTTGTTTATCGAGCATCGGAAAGCTATATATATAACGTGATCATGATAGCAAAGAAAGGAATAAAAATGTACCAACAACCGATTATAGCAGAAGAGGCTGAATTTGAAAAAATTAATTAACACATGATAGCAAAAAGAAAAGAAGAAGGTAGAAGTGGAATGTTGATAATGTGTACACTCTCTGAGTAAAAAGAAAAACTGCTAGAAGAAACTATAGCATAAATAAGTTCTACATCATTTTATTTCAGTAAAGAATTAATAGATAATATTTATCCTTTCTCAAATCATAAAGAATATAATTTTGCAAATAAACAAAATATCGTAAGAACAAAATAAGGTTAAAATATTCTGACTTGAGTGATAAGGTGAGTTTATGAGCTCTTGCATTTAGGGATGATGACGCCACCTTCGCGCAGGTCATCAAGAATTCATCCTCCCAATACAATACCATTCTTTCCGGAGTCCTGACAGCGCACGAACGGTCAGGAGTTTGACCTCGAAATTGATGATTGCCCAATATAATAGATAAAATAATTTGAAGGAATATGTTTAGAATATAAAATTGAGAGCGAAAAGCTTTGATATACATATATTTTTCACTAACTTTTCCCGGAGGATTAGACATCATATATATGTGTGTGTGTGAGTGATCTATCGCAAATGGATACATGTTCTTTAAAAACAGAAACGATCTTTGACATATTTGAACGATCCAAACGGTTCAAGTTGATCACCTTATCCTCAAATATATGTGTATGAAAAATCAAAACATTTAAAGACCTCTAACGTCCATGCATCGAATGAGCACAAAATGTACGTTTTTCAATATAGCAACATAAACTCCATCTAATACATTAGTTAGAGGTCCTCAAATCCTTTGATTTTTCGTACACAGATTTGAAGGTAGGATGATCAACTTGAACGATTCAGGTAGTTCAAATATGTCGTGAATCGAGAGTTTCCGTTTTAAAAAAATGTGGACCGGTTTGCAATATATATATGGGAGTGATCTATTGCAAACCGGTCTGCGTTTTTTAAAAACGGGAATTCTCGGTCCACGACATATTTTAACGATCTGAGCCGTTCATGTTGACCATTCTACACTCAAATGTATGCGTATGAAAAATCAAAGGATTTGAAGAGCTCTAACCTATACATCAGATAAAGTTTATATTGCATTATCGAAAGACGTTCATTTTTTACACCTATTGATACATAGGTTAGAGTTTTTCAAATATTTTGATTTTTCATACACATATATTTGAAGGTAGGGTGATCAATTTGAACGGCTCAGATTGTTAAAATATGCCGCGAGAGTTTCCGTTTTTAAAAAACGCGGACTGATTTGCAATAGAGCACTCCCATATATATATATAAGAATAATGTAGAAAAGAGGCTCTAGAAGACTTTTTCGTTAGGTGGTGTCAAAAAACTACACCCTCCACCATTTTGTTCGACGATCGGCACCAATCATCATCATCTTTATAACCTAACATGAGGATACACCAAATTTCATGTGATTCCAACACTTTTTCACCATTGATTTAACAATGTAAAAAGTCCTATTGTCGGTAAACCGTTAAATTTGCACCCCCTAAATCAATGGTGGAAAGGTGATGGAGTCATATGAAATTTGGTGCATCAATATCTTAGAAGATAAAAATGATAATGACGAATGCCGATCGGCAGAAAAAAAGTTGGAGGGTGAATATTTTTGTGCCACCTAACGAAAAATCCTTCCGGAGGCTTCTTTCCTTCACTATTCTTTCTCTGTATATACACTTAGAGAGAGAGTGTGTGTGTGAGAGAGAGTGGGTGGGTGGGTTAAACGAACAATAATAATATGCTAATAATTCATATCGATAAATAGTGTGTGTGTGTGTGGTGGGGTGGGGTGGGGTCGGCGTGGGGGGGCGAGGGAGAGAGAGAGAGAGAGTGATAGTGAGTTAATGGACAATAATAATATGCTAATAATTCATATCAATAAATAGGCAAATAACTCTCAATATTAATAATACATTAATAGAGTAAAACAATAACATGTGAGAAAGGAATTAAAAGGGCAATTAAACAGGGTAGTAAATAGCTGCTTTTAATAGGTTAACAAAGAATATATAAGTTGAAAGAAAACAGGGAGAAATAAATGCAAAGATAATAATAAGAGTTAATTACAAAATAACTTGGTTTTTTCTCTCATTATATTTTATCAAAATATCTAACAAAAACAAAGTGATATATAGTATCATCTGTAATGGGAGACAAACAAGCGTTCGTTTCATCTGTTCTAATATCGCTCATGATATTTTGTTAATTTAGCAGGTTTGAATACATTTCACTAAACTATCCCCGAAATTTCAGAGTACTCCACTAAACTACCCTTAACTTGTTTTACAACAACTATCATGAACTTATTAAATTTCATTTAACTCCATAGCGTTTATAGAATTTTAGAGAAGATAATTTTTAGGGTTTAAACTTGATTGATTTGTATTGAATATCAATTGCGTATATATATACATTTTAAATGATGAAGAATAAAAGTAAAATAAAATCTTTCCTAAACAAATAAATCACAAAAGTTATGGAAATAAAATATTTCCAAAAATCTGCAGCTTCCGCGTTCATGATCGGCAGACGTCTGATGAAGCAAAGGTCAGACATCTGCTTGTTCTCTATTGTTTCTGGAGACTGATTGCCAGACGTTTGCTCCTCCTTCATCATACGTCTGGCTTCGATCTGTTATTTTGGCAGACGTCTGTACGAGATACTTCAGACGTATGTTGTACTTTTAACTGCTTTTCGTTAATACGCTCCCCCAAGATTGAGGCTCCTTTGGAGACTCCGATCTTTGATCGAAGTTTGAGCAGTTGTGTACGTTCAAGTGTTTTTGTGAGGACATCCGTAAGTTGATCATGAGTGCTGATGTGGTGTACACAAATGGTTCCATTTTTAACGCACTTCCGAACGAAGTGATAATCAAGAGCAATATATGTGATTCATCCGAGAGTGGAAAACTGGATTCGCACTAAAATAGGTAGCCCCGGTGTTTTCACAGTATAGAGAGGACAGTTTGCGTAAAAGTACCTTGAGTTCATATTGAAGATTTTTCATCCAAAGTACTTCAGTCGTAGCATTCACAAGGACTTTATATTCAGCTTCGGAGGAGGATCGAGAACAGTATTTTGTCGAGCCGATTTCCATGATATGCTATTCGTTCCTAGATAGACAATATAAATAGTTGTGGAACGACTGTTATTGCAACTTCCATCCCAGTCAGAGTAATTAAAGGCATGAAGAGTCAGAGTATATCGTCGGCGGAGGTAAACACTATGATGTATCGTACCTTTGAGGTAACAAAGAACACGTTTGAGGGCCGTCCAGTGAAGTTCTCTAGGAGAGTGCATGTATTGGGAGAGGCGGTTGATGGCAAAGGAAATGTTGGGTCGAGTGAGAGAGAGGTATTGAAGTGCACTAACTAGCCGACGGTAAGGCGTGGGATCAACAAAAGAAGACCCGTCATGGCGAAGTAAAGGAGTGGTATTGTATATTGGAGTGGTAACTTCTTTAACTCCTTCCATAGAGAAATTTTTTAGGAGATCGGTGATGTGGCGATACTGAGATAGAAAAAGTCCTTGTGTCGTGGGAATAGCTTCTACATAAAAAAAAGTGATGAAGGTCGTCGAGATCTTTTAGAGAGAAACGTTGCCCAAGTTGACGAACAAAAGATTGAATAAACTGAATGTTATTACCAGTGAGAATATTATCATCAACATACACTAAGAAGTTAGCGGTGGTTTTCTTAGAGTAGACGAAGAGAGACGTATCCGTTACGGAATTTGTGAAGCCGGTTTGAAGGAGATAGTCTTTGAGTTCTTGATACCATGCCCTACGCGCTTGCTAGAGAATATAGAAAGCTTTCCGTAGTTTGCAGACATGGTTAGGTAGGGAGGAGTGTTGGAATTCTGGTGGTTGAGCCATATACCCATCTACATGGAGAGTACCGTTGAGAAAAACATTATTAATGTCAAGTAGCCTAAGAGGCCATCCATGTGAGAGTGCGATGCATAAGTGTTATCGGCTTAATAACGGGGCTGAAGGTGGCGGAGTAGTCTATGTCAAGCCGTTGGTGGAATCCTTTCGCCACAAGACGAGCTTTATATCGGGCAATAGTGCCATCAGAGTTTCGCTTGATTCAGAAAACCCATTTGCAACCTATAAAATTCAGATTTGATTTTGGGACAAGATCCCATGTTCCGTTCTTCATGAGGGCATCAAATTTTTCGGACATTGCAGCACACCAGTTGGGATCCTTCACTGCTTGAGATACATATGTTGGTTCAAGGGTTTGGGGTATGGGATGAACAGCAGTATGATTGATATATTGGGAGTTGAAGTATTTCGGGTTCAGTTTTCGTTCATTGTTGGTTCGGAGATTTAGGGGTCAAGGAGTATGGGATAATTGTGGAGAGGGTAAATGTGATTGAGCGGTTGTGCAGAAGGTTGGGGAGGTAGGGACAAATAGGTTGGCGATGTTATCGATATTGGAAGATGAGAATTGTGAAGATTCAATAGAGGTGGAGAGGTCGAGGGTATGAGATGTTAATGATTGGGGTACAGTGGGGGTTGGGTTAGGTTAGGTGGGAATGATGTGAAGTTTGGTAGGTTGGTTATACGTGATTGGTTGCGATGCTGCGTCAGGGGAGGCCAAATCTTGCGGAAGAGCCTATTGATGTCTATTAGATACCTGCATGGGAAAATTGGTTTCAACGAATTTAACGTGACGAGAAATGCAAATTTTGTAAGTGAAGGGATCTAGACATTTATATGCAGATTTAAATGTTGAATAATCTAGAAAAATTCAAGAAGTGGATTTAGGTTGAAATTTGGAGGTGTACGGCCTTAACCAGAGATAGCAAAGACATCCAAAAATTTGAAGACATTTGTAGTTTGGTGGACGTTGAAATAATTTTTCAAATAGGGATTGAAAGTTAAGAACCAGTGTGGGAAAACGATTTATGAGACAAACAACAATTTGAAAAGGTTAACTCCGATACTTAGAGGAAGTGAGGGCATATGCAAGAGTGTGAGTTTCGACAATATAACGATGGCGACGTTCTAATGTTATATTGTGTTCAGAGATATGTGAAGGAGTGGTGAGATGAGAGACACCATAGAAGGTGAGAATGGAGGCAAGAGATATGCATTCACCGCCATTATCAGAATATATTGATATGAGCGGTAATTGAAAATATTTTTCGACGATATTTTTGAATTGAGGAAAAATGGTGGCAACATCAGATTTACGTCTCATAGGATACAGCTACATGTATTTTATGTAATAATCAACAGTGATTATGTAATAACGAAAACCATCATACGACAATTCAGTGGCACTCTTGTAAGTGCACGGCGGCGCCCCGGCCGTCAATCCGACGCCGGGATGCGGAAGCGGTGAATAACTTAAAATTTGCGGACTTAGCAAACCGGCACCACCGCGCACTATCACCCGGATCGTTACCATTAACTAGTCTAAGCTAACAAGAAGATGGGAAAGAGATATACCGACGATCCAAGTCCTCCGGTCTTCATCTCCAATCCGATCTCCTCGCGGGATCTCCGTCCGTCTCCTCCTCGTCGCCGGAAATGCACCACGTTGCCTACATCGTTTACGGGCTCCCACCTCAATGCCGAGGCAACTCGGGCACGAAGCCGGCTACTCGACGTGCCCAAGATTTGCTGTAGAATATGTGAAGAACCATGTCTCAATTTGGGGTTGTGGAATTGCCATTGGTGGAGGGATAGAACTTAGGGGTTTGTGGATTGAACTTGTGGGATTTTTGCAACATGAAATGAGCCAAAACCTCCCCACAAAAATTTGGGACAGCCCCTACTAAGTTTGGCCGGCCATGAGAGGTGAGGAGAAGAGCATGGAGTGAGGGAGTGATATGATATATATACCAAAAGATCAAAAACCACAACCATAATCAAAAAGAGAAAGAAAGGAATGGTTATGATATCAAGCAATGATCACAAGCAAAACCAACACTCATCCAACCATCATCACCAAACTCATCATCAACAACCATGATGATCACTAAAAGTCAAGCAATCATGAAGCTAGAAGTCAAGGTCAATGAGAGGCTATCATGATAAAACAAAGATGCAAAGACCCCCTCCACAAATGCCTATTTGCAACAATGCAAATAAGCCCTCCTCCACCAATCTTCGGCCAATGAACGGAACAATGGAAATTGGCCGAAACGGAAAGCAAACTGGCAACTCCAGAAAACTGGTCCCGTAATAAATTACAGGAAAACCCCGATACTGTGCATACACACCCGCATTTGTATTCCGACCGAAATACAAATGCAATGAGACAAAATCTCCACTGTACTATACTAGGATCCGGCTTATACCAAAACCGGCTAGTAATATCTGTTCGATCCTGATCCGTGCAATACCGCACGTATCTGATCGAACCCTGCCATATAACCATACGGCCTATAGTACAAACTGTCCGATCGTGATCCGTGCAATACCGCACGTATCTGATCGGACCTTGCCATATCTCCATACGGCCTCTACAACCTTTCGCCCGAAAGCTGAGTAACTGAAATGTGGGGGACTCTAAAGACTCGTCAACACCTCGGTTGTGGATTTAACCACTAGCACGTCAGAGGTATAAGCCAATACGTAACGGGCTACCAGGTACTGACTAAAAGGGATGTCTGTGAGTGAACTCAGCCTGACAACCCTACTGAGCCTGTCAGTGACAATATCCGTGCAGTCCGGTCCGTTCGTCTATGAGTATCGCATGGCGGGCCTAGGGGGTTGGTAAAAGTCAGACCCCCAAAAGCGGTACAAGTCGTGTCGGAGTGTAGCCCAGAACACCCTGAGATACTACTGGAATACCTACCAGTAAATCTCCTTGTCTTGGCCAAGGACTTTGTGTAATGGCTCTCCTAGACACAGCACGACCTCACCCCCAATACCGGGAGAGACGAACCCCTAAAGATACGCTCACTGCCTCCATGTGGCTCGGGACTGTACCCAACTAAAACCTGTTTGCACGACTCCTTTGAGCCGTGGTAGGGTAGTAATCAAAGTACAGTGGGAACTCACACGAGACAAATGACGATCCCCAGGTCGATGAACTAACCTGCACACATGTCACCAGGGAACTGCCATCTGACGTCTGGTATATGACCAACTAGCATGTTCCCGGCGAGTCCTGTCCGGTGTACTCATAACCCAATGAGCACCTGTATACATCTTAGGTGATCCAACTGACACCAGTGGCTTGTGAGACCGGCCACCGCCCCTCGTCGGGGTCTCGACTGTATACACTAGTCTACTAATGGAGTATCGATGCCCGGTCTCGAAACTCCCACGACTAGGGACCTTTTAAGGATATGCTTGTAGACCCCCAGCTCCCACTTATATGATCGCCCTCATACTGCTGGTGGTCAAGCAAGAATCCTAGGGGCTCTATCAACGTGTAATAGCGACGTGTCAGGTCACCTAAAACAGTACACGATGATAAAGGTAAACCAGATAGCATACTATCATCTCGAGTAAGACTGTCCTACCGGGATAGGTCCTCCCTCAATCATTACAATCACGTACCTGTGACCTAATAATTGACTCTGAGGGCACTATCTCCAACAATCTCCCACTTGCACTCAAGGCTAATTATTGCGATGTCGCATACTCACAGCCCGTGTGATACCGAACATCCAACTCCTCTACTAGTCAGTCTCACAAAGCTCGTTTGCGGAACTATTGCGTTCGAGGAATAGCCTCAGTGAGTGGATCCGCCTTGTTGTCTCTTTCCATGTCTCTCTAAATCTCAAGTTCGCGGAGAAACCTATCTCCCGAAATGAGCAATACCTGTCTTAGAATGTGTCTGGATGTCTGATGGGACATAGCTCATAAATGAACTCCAAATCCAAACTTCTTAGACTATATCGTCAACTGAACTTAATCAGTATCCTGCGCCATGCCACCCTCAGTATTGCCTTGGACCACCTATCCAAAATACTGCCCCTCATCAGAAGGAAAACTATAGCTCTGACAACCTCCTTGTCGTCCATGTCACCTTGGAAGCCTGGAATGATAACTGTTTCCTGAATGAGGCTGTCGTTATCATCTCCCTAGAACATCCACTTATGTTCTAAAACTGCTTCCGACTGTTTCTCCAGGATTGGATTAATGTCAACTTATTGCATCTAGTGCAAGAACAACATCTGGTGTGGTACTTGACATCTCACGATTGACTCAATTGCCTGAGCAAGTGATCTGCCAATCATGCCCGTCCCTCTCCCCTTTAGTCTGTAAGACACCTTTGGAAAGGGTGACTCCATTACCTGCAGGTACACTACCGTGCCAGGAGTCGTCCATCCTAAATACTCTTAGAACGCTGTCAAGTACCCTGATTGGGAAACCACCCAAATCTAGATCTAAGACCATAGATCTAGTAACCAGTATGTCTGATATAAAATCCATTTCCTTTGTGGAGAAAACACTGTGTGACGACCAAAGTATAACCGATCGTAGTGTAGGAGTTTCTTTTCCTATTCTGCGTATGTCATCCAATACCAGGATACCACACCCTACTACCTTCTTAATAGATCCATCCCCTATTCTGATGACGTCAAACCCATGACTGTCACGTCAGAAATAGATGATCTATCTCCGCTACATCTGCTTTAGTCTATAAATAGACATAAGCTACCTGTCCACCAATGCTTCCGCTGCTCCCACTGACTACGACAACCCTCTGGCAGAGTCATATAGACGTGCACTTCTAAAACTAGTTTAGAATGACGCTATACTCATCCTCCCGCCGGGTCTCGCAGCCTGGAACAACAGCAATGGTAATTGTGGGTAAACAAGAACTTCCCTGTCACCGTCCTTGAGGCTACCGTAGTACCTCTCGGGTGCCTGAAGTTACCCACCTCATCTGCGGAGTGGCCAATGGAATGTCAATTCAGATTGAATCTTAAGGTTCCTTATCAAATCTTCAGTAATCGTTTGTGGTTCTGGAATCACTTCCAGTTCTACCATACTCCCACTACTGTTTTCTGAAAAAATCCATTTTTATTAAAACTGTGGCGAGTCTAGAACAATATCGCTATTGTTCATCCAGATGGTAGAAAGTCAACCCGCGTCATAGCCTGGGTCAACCCACAAACAGCCATTACAGAAACGTGCCTTGAGTTATCCAGTGTCTGGTTTTAATCATAAACCGGACAACTCCCCGTACCTTAACATCGTTAAGATATGAACTGTTCTATATCCAATATAGAAACAGAGGCACTGATTTAATTGAACCAGATTCAAATCATGCAGCTGTCCCCAGCGCATGTCAACTAAATGGAAGGAGGCTGATCAGCGTTACTCAACTTAGGAATGCTTCCAATTATGAGTAACCTGAAAGAGAAGCAATTTCTCTTAATCACTGCTATCAACTGAATACCACATACAAGTATCTACATCTTCAATCACTTTGAAGAATCCCGATACTTGCTACACCTGGTTCTCTACTGTATTCAAATACCTATAACTTCTCCAAATTCGGACCCTGTGTTTCCACGAAACACTTGTCTAAAAACTAGAGGAGTCATAAGTAAACCGAATATAGTACGAGGACCAACCCCTCTGTCCTGATGGACCCTGGACAACATACAATACTCTGTATAAGTCCCTTTGAGTCTAATAACTCATTCACTGTGTGTCGTAGGTTGAAAACTGTACTTATGGTTAAGAAGAATTACACCGCTGTTTAATGCTCCTTACCTAACCATCCACTGATATAGGTAAATGTCGTAGACATAATTTCAGAAAGGTATATCTCACTCTATGAAAATAGACGTACAGATATATCAATTTGAAATTGGTGCATAACAGCGGATATTCAAAACCAAATATTTGCCGACTGGCAAACAGCCCTGGTGATTTCCTCAAATATCACCGATTACAACGAATCCCGATATAATGAGGATGATCACCCAATCCCCAATAACTTACTCCCACTCATCATCTGTAAAACCATACAGATGTGAGAATCTTACCTGGTAAATACATACCCTGGAGCAAGTATCTAATCGGGAAATCAGTTTTCTTTTAACATTATACAGTGAAACTGAAACATTGAAATGTTTCGATGGGGTATCCTGGTATTCATAGTAATGCCCTTTCCATTATCCAGATTCACAACTGTAACCGTATAATTCTTTGCCACCTCTCCAAATCCCTTCATATGTCTTTAGTCTTTACCTTCTGCACACCCCTTTAGGCCAAATGGTTTTCTTCCTTCCCTACCGTTCGGCACCAGCCTATGGTTTGGAAGAAGACTATCCAATAAGCATAATGGGTGTACTGTCCCAATCCTAGGAATACTCGCAACACGAGAGAAGGTGAAGATAAAAGACACCTGAATGTACTTTATTCCTATTTCTCCTGAACCAGGATCCATCCCCGAACTGGAACAAGTTCCTTTCGAGTTCGTATATAACCATACGATGGAATATCCAAATAAACTGTGGATCTTCGTAGTGATACGGAGTGTCCTGGAGAAATACAAAGGTGATGTGGGAGTGGTAACGAAATATTTGGTTTGGTCGTGAATATCTGTTGCAATTTACTTTGCCCTCCTACTAATCCCTTGCTTTGTCTGAACTTAATACCTTCTGCACACCATCGTTATGCTAATTGGTTTTCTTCATTCCCTACCGGTCGGCACCAGCCTAAGGTTTGGAAGAAGACAATCCAATTTGCGTAATAGGTGTACTACCCCTAAACCAAGGAGTACTCGTAACCTGAGAGAGGGTAAAAGGAAAAGACAACTGAATAATCCTATCCGTTTTCTCCAGAACCTGAAACCATCCTCAAATAAATTCTTTCGAGTTCGTATCTAACCATACGATGGTTTTGTCCAATGGAAGTGGACGTTCGTAGTAATACGGGGTGTCCTGGAGAAAAGGGTAAAAGTAGGAGTGGCAATGAGGTCTGCAACTCTGACAATCCAAAAGCCGGTGTTTAAGAAGGTTCGGTCAACTTGGTCACTGAGTCAAAGTCTTAGGGTCGGGTCAATGGTCGCTGCCAAAGAGAGAGAGAAAAGAAACACTCAGCATGCACTCTAACCTAGATCAGAATGGTTACCAATTTATCTAATCTGGAATCCTCCCACTGTACCTCAAATTCTCCTCCAAACCTGAAAGAAGAATTAGTCGGGGTCACCCGAGGAGTATACCAACTCATCAGTGGGAATCGGGATCCAACTCTCATCGCATGACAACGTGACGGAATCCGCTCACGCTACCACACTCCAGAAGGTATGCGCATATCTGGCAAGTTTCAGTTCTTTTGAAACTCCCGATGTGATTTCTGCCCCATGCTCTTATGACCTTGGCGTGAGGTCAAAATATCATAAGTCACATGTCAAGTTCTACCCATCATTATCCAGGTTAATCTGAATCCACCCGTACATACCCTTGACGTAGGCCAAAATAGTAGTACGACTGTCCCAAACCAACGCATCTATCTATGCAACAGATAAATACCCGGCAGCTACCAAACACTATGCCTTGGCGTGAGGTCAAAATACATAGCTTGAATACTACCGAATATTTAACTGAAATGACGGAGGGCTACGAATGGTTTCTGGCGAAAACCTTTAACGTAATGAACTTGATATCGTTGAAGGAACGGATAGCTTTTTGAAAATATAGTGACGACAACTTCCGCTAAAGAGGTCACTCCCGGTGAAGGGATCTCGGCTCTTTCCCCGTAGAATGGGGTGCAGGATATTCCAACTGAATACCACGGTGCAAAGCAAAAGTAATCGGCTATAGTGAAGTTAATGCCCTGACGCAAACTTATTGTCCAAGGGGTCACTCCCGGTGAAGGGATCTCGGCCCTTGCCTCGTCGACTGAGGAGCAGGATATTCTAAATGAATACCGCGATGCAAAACAAAAGTGAACGTCCTTGCAATAACAGCTTTTTGAAAAAGTGTTCCAACAACATCAGATTAGGTTTGTTTTTAACTTGCATTGATTCGAATCAATGCAGTCCCATCAATTGATCACACCAAAAAGAACGAAAATATACTGATGTACGTATATGCCATCCGCATTCGCCACTGGGTCCCGTCATTACCCGTTAGGTTAGCTAACTAACGACAGAGCGGGGACTGGACTAGCGCGGATGCAAAACATATACAACATCTACTAATATATATACCAATATATTATATTCGCTCAAGGCGTGAATAAAATGCAACATCACAGAGAATGAACAGCATCACAGAAACAATACAGATATCTGGGAACCCCGGGTTTCACAGAGCCGCTGAAACCCGACGTTCCCCTGGTCGTGTGGATAGCCTGTGCAATGAAATCCTAGACCCCTACGGGCGCGGCAAGTCACCCGCCAAAACCTGAAGCGAGGCAGCCCCCTTCAGCGCCGTGAATGGACCACCCAGCACTTCACGGAATCCGGTAACTTGGGCACCCCTCCTGGGTCAACCTGTACCCCCTACGAGTGCGGCGAATAGCCCGCCAATCCTAGAGTGAAGCCCCCTCCGTCTCAATGCCATGAGATGCGGGCTTGTTGCCCTCCAGAACCCGGCTATCCGTGCACCCCTCCGCGGGGCAATCCTAGTACAGAAAGTAAAATATACATACACCGGGTACATCGACCGCAACCAGGTCGTGCCCCAAAATAATAATACAAACAGGCAGTGACGGCAGTCCACATGTCGGACGCTCGCCCCGCAATATCAAATGTACATAATACAACAAAACTGTACTAGCATTGCATCCAGGCTATCCCCACGACCGATCCGCAACATCACAGCAAAAACAAAAACATCAACGTGAAAGTCACGTTCGCAAATCCGTCTAACCGGGCTATAGCAGTTAGACCGGATTTACCGATCGAGTGACATTCACGGTTGCAGATATAATGTAAATACTGTGAAAAATGTGTTTAAAATTTTCCGATTGACCAAAAATTAACAAGTGGGCCCCAAACCAATACTGCAGCACTCACAGAAATAATTGGCCCAATTTTAATATTCCAAAACCCCTAATTACACCCCTGAAGCCCACTGGAAAAAGATGGCCCACTGAACTCTCAAGACTGCGGCGGAACCGCGGCCCAATAGAAGGGTGGGGCCGCGGATCCGCGCTCTGTGTGAGAGATCAGAGTGTCGAATTTTCCCAGAGTTCTTAGAATCTCCTGCACATCATTCTGAGACCACCTAAAAAATTTTTAGACTCCAAAAATTCTCAACAGAAAACTGATGTGAGGTAAAATGAGTTTTTGGAATTTTGGTCGATCGGAACCGCAAAACACATCAAACGAAAGCTAGACGAAGTTAATGGCGAGGCTCTGATACCAGTGTAAGTGCACGGCGGCGCCCCGGCCGTCAATCCGACGCCGGGATGCGGAAGCGGTGAATAACTTAAAATTTGCGGACTTAGCAAACCGGCACCACCGCGCACTATCACCCGGATCGTTACCATTAACTAGTCTAAGCTAACAAGAAGATGGGAAAGAGATATACCGACGATCCAAGTCCTCCGGTCTTCATCTCCAATCCGATCTCCTCGCGGGATCTCCGTCCGTCTCCTCCTCGTCGCCGGAAATGCACCACGTTGCCTACATCGTTTACGGGCTCCCACCTCAATGCCGAGGCAACTCGGGCACGAAGCCGGCTACTCGACGTGCCCAAGATTTGCTGTAGAATATGTGAAGAACCATGTCTCAATTTGGGGTTGTGGAATTGCCATTGATGGAGGGATAGAACTTGGGGGTTTGTGGATTGAACTTGTGGGATTTTTGCAACATGAAATGAGCCAAAACCTCCCCACAAAAATTTGGGACAGCCCCTACTAAGTTTGGCCGGCCATGAGAGGTGAGGAGAAGAGCATGGAGTGAGGGAGTGATATGATATATATACCAAAAGATCAAAAACCACAACCATAATCAAAAAGAGAAAGAAAGGAATGGTTATGATATCAAGCAATGATCACAAGCAAAACCAACACTCATCCAACCATCATCACCAAACTCATCATCAACAACCATGATGATCACTAAAAGTCAAGCAATCATGAAGCTAGAAGTCAAGGTCAATGAGAGGCTATCATGATAAAACAAAGATGCAAAGACCCCCTCCACAAATGCCTATTTGCAACAATGCAAATAAGCCCTCCTCCACCAATCTTCGGCCAATGAACGGAACAATGGAAATTGGCCGAAACGGAAAGCAAACTGGCAACTCCAGAAAACTGGTCCCGTAATAAATTACAGGAAAACCCCGATACTGTGCATACACACCCGCATTTGTATTCCGACCGAAATACAAATGCAATGAGACAAAATCTCCACTGTACTATACTAGGATCCGGCTTATACCAAAACCGGCTAGTAATATCTGTTCGATCCTGATCCGTGCAATACCGCACGTATCTGATCGAACCCTGCCATATAACCATACGGCCTATAGTACAAACTGTCCGATCGTGATCCGTGCAATACCGCACGTATCTGATCGGACCTTGCCATATCTCCATACGGCCTCTACAACCTTTCGCCCGAAAGCTGAGTAACTGAAATGTGGGGGACTCTAAAGACTCGTCAACACCTCGGTTGTGGATTTAACCACTAGCACGTCAGAGGTATAAGCCAATACGTAACGGGCTACCAGGTACTGACTAAAAGGGATGTCTGTGAGTGAACTCAGCCTGACAACCCTACTGAGCCTGTCAGTGACAATATCCGTGCAGTCCGGTCCGTTCGTCTATGAGTATCGCATGGCGGGCCTAGGGGGTTGGTAAAAGTCAGACCCCCAAAAGCGGTACAAGTCGTGTCGGAGTGTAGCCCAGAACACCCTGAGATACTACTGGAATACCTACCAGTAAATCTCCTTGCCTTGGCCAAGGACTTTGTGTAATGGCTCTCCTAGACACAGCACGACCTCACCCCCAATACCGGGAGAGACGAACCCCTGAAGATACGCTCACTGCCTCCATGTGGCTCGGGACTGTACCCAACTAAAACCTGTTTGCACGACTCCTTTGAGCCGTGGTAGGGTAGTAATCAAAGTACAGTGGGAACTCACACGAGACAAATGACGATCCCCAGGTCGATGAACTAACCTGCACACATGTCACCAGGGAACTGCCATCTGACGTCTGGTATATGACCAACTAGCATGTTCCCGGCGAGTCCTGTCCGGTGTACTCATAACCCAATGAGCACCTGTATACATCTTAGGTGATCCAACTGACACCAGTGGCTTGTGAGACCGGCCATCGCCCCTCGTCGGGGTCTCGACTGTATACACTAGTCTACTAATGGAGTATCGATGCCCGGTCTCGAAACTCCCACGACTAGGGACCTTTTAAGGATATGCTTGTAGACCCCCAGCTCCCACTTATATGATCGCCCTCATACTGCTGGTGGTCAAGCAAGAATCCTAGGGGCTCTATCAACGTGTAATAGCGACGTGTCAGGTCACCTAAAACAGTACACGATGATAAAGGTAAACCAGATAGCATACTATCATCTCGAGTAAGACTGTCCTACCGGGATAGGTCCTCCCTCAATCATTACAATCACGTACCTGTGACCTAATAATTGACTCTGAGGGCACTATCTCCAACATCTCTAAGTATTAGTGTAAATTAATTGCAAAGATTTAGAAGCACGAAGGGAATTTTCAGAAAAAAAAGTTTATAATTTTTATTGCAATCACACGAATTACATTGAAAATTATTAACTACCGAGATTGTCACGCCCCCCCTTCCTAAAATACGGGATACGAGGGGTGACTAGGCCAGCCATGCACCTACAGTCAGGGAATAATCCCGTCGTAGTCACACTTCGGCTTTTAGAATTATATAGTAGTCAGTAAATAGTACTTGAGTAAAGGAAAATCACAGTTCACAACTTTATTATATTGCAAATAAAAGAGTTCGAGATAAATTTATTTTGCATAATAAAATAAACTAACCAACAAAACAAGTGCTGAAATCAAGGGAAATAATGCCGGTGATGCAGTCTAGGCCTCCACAATCTCGAATGGTAGGTCCTGCTCCTGGGATGGACCCACTTCGTCCTCTGAGCATGCACGCTCAGGTCGTCAGGACGACACATATAGCAATAATTATACAATGGTGTGCAATGTTATTAAACGCAAAAGTGCAACAGAATGCAGAACATGAAATCAAACAATATCTTACATATGAACAGTGGTATAACCATCATGTCAGTAAACTAGGCAATGTGTATCTCACTACTTATCGGTCATTAAGTTAATGAAATCATATGGTGGAAATGATGCTCGTGTTTAACAAGGGTCTCGTGCATGCCCGAGACAACGGTTCGCTGTTCCCGAGACATAACCCTGTCAGCCGTGCCGCTAGGCCCATGACCTAATGTATATATATGTATATCAGTAATAGCGAATGATCATCCTTTAAATCACTGTATCTCGCTAAATACAAGTTCAATTCCATCTTGATTTCCCCATTCCCCAGGTTATAGTATACATTCATGTATCCGATGGATTGTGAACAAATACGTATCGCTATTACTTTCAATTACTTTTCCACTATCAGTATCACTGTCGTATTTGTCACAACACAATCACTAACATTAATATATCAACAATGCAAATCAGTCGCTAGGTTTCAACGTGATGATCACTATGCAGCAGGTATAAGGAAAACACGAAAATAAGCAGAAATGCACTGAACAGATATTCCCTATTTCAATGAGGACCAATGCCATATAACTTGTAAAATTTACGATAAATCACACGCAAAGATTTGACCAAAATAATATAAAGGATGTATAAAGCACACTTGATTATATAAACAGTAAAATTTATTTCATGTCAATCGGGATTCAGGTTAGGGAATTATCATCATTTTAAGATAGTGATCGATTGCTGGAATCCCAGTTTCAGAACTGGAAGCCCAACTTCGCATGCGTTTTATCAATGATTGTGTTCAGATTCAGATGTTTCCCCAGTTGAATGAAATATAGTTCTATCAGTTAAGTTTCCAACTCATCAAACAGATTATCGATAGCAGTTCTATATTGAAAGTTATGTTCTGTTTAATGTGACGGTGTAAGGAACATTTCTGCAGAAACTGCAGAATACCGCGACACTCTAAAATACAGATTTAATATCAAAAGACGGTGAAACAGCACGGGACCAGATTCATGTGTTAGATAAATAAATTATCTACGCGACCATATGGAGCTCCGCGCATTTTCAGTTTTATGCAGGCATGTACAGGTGCTTAAATTCAGGTTTCCCTGTGGAATGCTGCTCCGGACTGCAGTCCAGAGTCGCATTTACAGTCAATTCTAGTTGCTGTAATCTATCAATATCGAAAAATAAACTATATATTGTTCTATATTATCGAGTCTGCTTCGATATGAGCCATAGAACATCACATTCGAATCTGTATTTAATTTACAATGATTTTAATAAGAAACATGCGCGGTAAAATTTCAGATTTGACGTAGCTAGACGGAGGTATCATTTCATAGCGATGAAGTCAATATTTTCATCTCAAATTCTTATAAGTTATTTATTATCATTAAAGGGATTTATGCGCCATAAATTCCGCCATTTTGAAATGAGGTTTTCATTAGGGTAGTGTATCGAACACTTGCCAAATATAAATATGTCACGATCGATACTTTGTTTTCTTTCAACCAAATAACGGTAAGTAATTCTTCCGTGCTCTACACAATAATAATACGCGTTATCCACTCAATCATGTTCCAACCATCATAGCTACGAGTGTAATTAAAATGTAACGGTTATACGACAAAATATATAAAAGTGTTCATACTTTAGGTTACTCGTTATAACATAATACGATAGCATGAGTAGCAAGTGAGGAGTTTCACTTGCCTTAGACAATCGCGACGACGATAATCCCAGCAGTGACGACGGCGAGAGGCAGCAACAGTGACGGTGACAGCACGCGCAAGGGCACAGCACGGCACAAGCAGCGGCGATGGCAGCGAGCTCGGGTGGCGGCTGGAGGCAGTGGGTGTAGAGGCTCGGTGTGGGGCTGCTCGGAGCTTACAGCTTGGAGGTGGTGAGCTCCGACGATGGTGGATGATGAGGACGAGGGCTCGGTGTCATGGATGGGATTGCCGGTGATGAGGTGGTTAGGGTTCGTCGGCGAGGCGTAGGGGCGCAGTGGGTTTGGGTGCTGTGGCTTAGGGGATCCGGTGTCGTAGAGGACATGAGGGGCTTGTCGGAAGTTTTAGGTTGAGTGGGGAGAAAGAAGAGACGGAGTTTGCCGGGGACATCGTCGGTGACGGTTGGAGCTTGTGGATAGGAGGGCTCGGTGTTGGAGCAGAGAGAGAGAGAGAATGACGCAGAGAAGGAACGAGGGGGAGAGTGAAGTAGAGAGGGGGTGGCAGAGAGTGGTCGTCGTGGGTTGTGGGCGATGAGTCGTGGCCGTTGTGGCGTAGGTGCGAGTAATGGGGGAAGACGTGGGGGAGCCGCTGGGGCCTTGGAGCCGTTGGGGAAGGAGATGTTGGGTCACAGGGCGAGCGCGAGTCATGTGGAGGTGGGCGCGAGGAGCGGGCGTGGGCACGAGAAGCGGGGAGTGAGGAGCCGTTGCGAGAGAAAGAGGCAGGAAAAGGAACGAGCGGAGGAAGAAGAGGGGAAAGCGGGCGCGGGTCGGGTCGGGCTTGGGTTGGGTCGGGTAGAATTAGGATTTGGGTAGTTTAGGTTTAGGAATAATTAATATAGAATAATAAAATATAATAAAATGGATATAAAAATGAAATAATTTTGGAAAAATCTGAAAATACGGAAAAAAATCATATACGGAACTGGGGATTTACATCATACCCTCCTTACAAAAATTTCATCCTCAAAATTAAAAATGAAAACAACGGAACAACAACACTATACAAACAGAAGCGGAAAACGTGCACGGATGTCCTCCTCGCAGTCCCAGGTAGACTCCCCTGGAGAACGACCACCCCAAGACACTCGAACCAGGGGAATGACTTTTTTCTTCAGCACTTTTTCTCGACGATCAAGAATAGTGGTAGGCTGCTCCTCGTAGGACAGATCAATGCCCAATGTCAACTCCGAATGGTCCAGGATATGGCTGTCATCCCGAACATAGCGTCTCAACTGAGATACATGAAAAGTGTTGTGCACACCAGCTAGCGATGGAGGTAAGGAAAGTCGATAGGCCACCTCTCCCACTCGTTCTAGCACCTCAAAAGGTCCGATGAATCGGGGACTGAGTTTCCCGCGATCTCCAAACCTGATAACATCGCGGGTAGGAGAAATCTTCAGAAACACATGATCTCCGACCTCGATTTCTAGCACTCTCCTGCTGGCATCCGCCCAACTCTTCTGTCGGTCCTGAGCCGTCTTAATGCGTTGTCTGATCATCTGGATCTTGTCTGTTGGCTATGGTACCCTCAAGGCAATTATTGTAATCGCAGGCAGATGATTATGATGATTGAGGGAGGACCTATACCGATAAAACAGTCTTACTCAAGATGATAGTATGCTATCTGGTTTGTCTTTATCATCATGTACATGTTGATAGAGCCCATAGGATTCTTGCTTGAATACCAGCATTATGATGGCGATCATATACGTAGGAGCTGGGGGTCTATAAGCACATCCTTAAATGTCCCTAGTCGTGGGAGTATCGAGACCGGGCATCGATACTCCAGTGTAGACTAGTGTATACTGATCGAGACCCCGACGAGGGGCGGTGTCCAGGTCTCACAAGCCATTGGTGTTAGTTTGTGCACCTATGATAGTATACAGGTGCACATTGGGTTATGAGTACACTGGACGGACTCGCCGGGAACCTGCTAGTTGGTATTATAGCTATTGTCAGATAGCAGTTCCCAAGTGACATGTGTACAGGTTAGTCTGTCGACCTGAGATTGTCATTTGTCTCGTGTGAGTTCCCACTGTACTTTGATTACTACCCTACCATGGCTCAAAGGAGTCGTGCAAGCAGGTTTTAGTTGGGTACAGTCCTGAACCACATGGAGGCAGTGATCGGATCATCGGGGATTCGTCTCTCCTGATATTGGGGGTTGATGTCGCGTTGTGTACGGATGGCCATCACCATAAATCCATGGCCACGGTGGACGAGAATTATCGATCCAGGATTGATAGTTTCTCAGGTGGTGATGGGGTTTCATACCGACACTAAATGTCGCGTTGTTAGGGGTCTGACTTTAACCACCCCGTAGACTTAATATGCGATACTCTTAGACGAACAGACTGGACTGTATGGATATTGTCACTGTCAGGCTCAGTAGGGGTTTAGGATGAGTTTGCTCGTCGGCCTCCCTTTCGCTTAATACCTGGGTAGCCGTTACGTACAGGTAGTGCCACTGACGTGCTTGTGGTTAAACCCACTGCCAGCGTATTGATGAGTCTTTAGAGTCCCACACAGAGGGCTTTCACGGTTCAGACGATATGGTGTAGATGGCGTATGTTGGTACATACAGGTGTCCGATTAAATATGTGCATATACTGCGCAGACTTTAATCGGACGGTTGATAATACTAGCGGCTTAGGATTAAGCCGGATTATTAAATCAGGTTTTGATTTAATAATTTACACATGTATTTATATATATGTATTCTAGTATTATTGTTCGCTATTTATTTTTTCTCTTGGCTATTTTTATTTTTGTACGAATATGCGTATATATATTTCGATACATGTACCGGGAAGTATTCTGTATTTTATACGGAATAGCTTCTAGAAGATGCCACATTATTATTGATTTTTAGAAAATCATTTGCTTTTAAATGAGGTGGAAAAGGTGGCATGAGTCAAGGCATGGGTCAAAGCATAGAGATAAGGCATGGTTGCAATTGTTTAATGATAATTGGAAATGGTATTTTTTTTTTGTGAAGGAGATGAGAGAGGAGAGGGGCCGGCCACTAATTGAGGCGGGTTTCTTTTTCTTTTGGTTACACTACACTTGCTCTCTCTCACTCTCTCATTTTTCACACTAAAATACTTAGCCAATTTCCTTAGCTCATGCCCTTGATCATCACCTCATTCATCTTCTATGGTTGCTAAGTTAAACAAATGAATATGAGAGAAAATATAGTGACACACTACTACACCTCGACTCTCCATCGCTAGCAACTTTGGAGCGTCGGTTGCCTTGTTCGTCGAGGTTGGAGCTTGCGCCGTTTCCCTCAGGTGGATCATCGGAGATGGAGGAAGACCGGCAACCAAACTACGTCAAAGAACCACTACGATCTTGGAATGAACACTGAAGGACACGGATCAACTCGATATAACCATTCTAACTCTTAGTTAAGCTTGTTAGATTAGGGTTTAAGGTCGATCCGGAAACCGGGTAATGGTAGCGCCAGTTTAGTAAATTTTTATTCCGTATTTGGCCACGGTTTTATGGCCGGGGCGCTGCCGTAACCCTTCATGGTATTAGAGCAACCCTTTAAACCCTTAGCTAGTTAGTTTAGACAATGTTAAAGTATCGAAATCGAAACAACCCGATAACAGTGCACTGCAGTTTTCTGTTCTCTGTCGTTTTTTAAAAATCTTCAAAAAAAATTTCAAACAATTGCAGAAGACTTCTAGAATGACCACTTGACCATACCCTAAATACGAACCCACTTCACCTATTTTGGGCCGAGCACAATCATCAAAATTCCGAGGAGGCCGGCCAGGGTAGGGCATTTGGGGTTCGTTTTTTGGGTGTGGTTTGGTCTCTGGAAACTTGGTGCAGTTGAATTGTTTGTTTAGCTCAGTTTTGATATTATGTTATTAGTTGTTCGGGGGCTATTCGGGGTGTTTCGAAGTCATTGTTTTAACACTGTTTAAATGTTTATATCAGTACATAAATTATTATCTGCGACCGTGAATGTTATTTGATCGGTACAACTCGTATAATTGCTATATGTCTTTTAGACGGGTTTGCGAACGTGACATTCATGTTGATGTTCTATATTGTGCTGTGATGTTGGTTGGATCGTCGTGGTGGATAGCTATGGTGCAATATTAGTACAGTTTAATTTCATTTGTACATTTGATATTACGGGGCGAGCGTCCGACATGTGGACTGCCGTCACTGCCAGTTTGTATATTATTCTTTTAAGGCACAACCCGGTTGAGGTCGATCTCACCCTTGTATATTATTTTCTTTTCTGTACTAGGATTACCCCGCGGTGGAGTGCACGAATAGCCGGATTCTATAGGGCAACGGGTCCGCATCTCATGGCGTTGAGACAGAGGGGACCTTACTCTAGAATTGGCGGGCTATTCGCCGCACTCGTAGGGGGTATAGGTTGACCCAGGAGGAGTGCTCAAGTTACCGGATTCCATGAAGTGCCGGGTGGCCCATTCACTTTGCTGAAGGGGGCTTCCCCGCTTCTGGTTTTGACGGGTAACTTGCCGTGCTCGTAGGGGTCTAGGTTTTCATTTCACAGGCTATCCACACGAACGTCGGGTCTTACTTGCGGCTCAAGTGAAACCTGGGGCTCCAGATTATCCACCATTCTGTCTTGTTTCTGTGATGCTTCTGTGATGCTGCTTTATATCATGCATGGGACGATTGTTATATATTTATATATATACTAGTAGATGTTGTATATGTTTTTCACCCGTGCTAGTCTAGTCCCCGCTCTGTCGTTAGTTAAGTAACCAATAGGTGATGACGGGACCCAGCGGCGAATGCGGGTGGCATATACTTTTATTTTCGTTCTTTTCTGGTGTGATTAATTGATGGGACTGCGTTGATTCTTATCAATGCAAGGATAAAACAAACCTTTATGATGTTGTTGGAACCAAGTTTTTAAAAAACTGACATTACAGACGTTCTCTTTTGCTTTGCACAGTGGTATTCAGTTATGAATATCTAGCACCTCATTCGACGAGGCAAGGGCGGAGATCCCTTCATCGGGAGTGACCCCTTGGGTAAAAGTTTGCGTCAACGTAATAACTTTACTATAGTCGATTCTTTTGCTTTGGATCGTGGTATTCAGTTTGGAATATCCTGCACCTCATTCGACGGGAAAAGAGCTGAGATCCCTTCAACGGGACTGATCTCTTTAGCAAAAGTTTTCGCCACTATATATTTATAAAACCATTCGGTTCCTTCAACGATATCAAGTTCATTATGTTAAAGGTTTTTCGCCAAAAACCAGCCGTAGCCCTCCGTCATTTCAGATTAGTATTGCTTAGTATTCGTGCTACGTTTGTCGTTGCTATTCGCCGAGACGTAGTGTGCGGTAGCTCTGTAATGCTTTTCTATCGCATGGATATGTGGATTGGTTAGGACAGTCGTACGACTTTGTTGATTATTCGTCAAGGGTCGTGCGGGTGGGTTTAACGCAATCAAGAAAATGACGGGTTGAACTTAACTAGGACCTTTTGATTTGTTGATTATTCGTCAAGGTCACTTGGGTCCTAGGGGTAAAAATCACATCGGGAGTTTCAAACATACAGGAAACTTGCCAGGCTTGCGCATTGTCAAGCCCCGCTTCCCAGTGTACGGCGAAGTGGACGCGACGAGGCCCGCTACGTATGTACTCAGAAGTACATACGCTAAGCGGATCTAAGCAATATAAAATAAATACACAAGAGACAAGAGTATAAAAGAACAGCAACTTTTTATTTATTAACATTCTTTGTACAATACATGGAAAGGAAAATTCAACTGAAATAAAGATGCCTAAATAGTGGCATAACAGGAAAAGGAAAGTACTGAAAAGAAAAGTGTACAATGAAATTATACTGCTGGGTCTTCGGCAAATTGCTCCAAGTCTTCTAGGGTTGGTTCAACTTCTGCCGGGTCCAGGTCACCTGATGACATTCAAAGAAGAGAGAAACAGAATGTCGTCAGCGAACAGCTCGCTCAGTAAGTCCCAAAGGTAAGAGAGAAGTAGAGAAGACAGAATAAGAAGAAACATTTTTAAAGTGCAAACTATTGTTGTAATGTTATGTTAACGCTGTTATTTGTAGCTTGGTACAGAAGAATGCCAGTGTATACGAGGGGAGTCTCACTTGCCAGAGACTAGGGCACGTGTAGTACAAGGAACCGTTATGCCACGGTACAACAGCAATAGGATTCAGGTTAGGTGTATTAATCTGACCACCTCGTGCCACCTTTAACACCTTCCGTACCAATCTACCCCTTAAACCCCGTAGTGTTTTTAACAGTATTGTTATCTTGTAAAATTGTATTGATTGTAAGATTGATTAACCGACTGTCCGAAACCATGATATCAGGAAACGGTTATAACCGTAGAGTCATGTAAATGGAATACTGGGAAACATGTAAAAGGAATATATCCATGGTCCGGTTCAGTCAGGTTATATAGATTGTTAACTGGATTCTGGGATTCATGTATTCATCTTGAGTTGAAATATACAGAATATAGATTGACTTGAATCATATTCAAGTCAGAAATAGTCAGACTCTAACCCGATTCAGACTAAAAGAAAGATAATTTGAAGTTCTATATTTGTTAGGGGCCTTATTGTAATTTATAAAACTTGAGGGGGTTTATTGTAAAAAGTAATATTGTATAGTTTTCAAAATACACCTCAAGTAATTATTATTTATCTTTATAGTTATAATGAGTGTGGATTTTATTTGTGTTATTCTAGTGAATATATCATAATAAAAATATTAATTGATTTATTTAAAATTCATGGTATTTTAATGTAACTTTTTAAACTTGTGATTTTAGAAAAATGTGGAAACTTTATATTATAATAAAATAGGTGCCTAAATGATAATTAAATATATTTTAATACAAGAATAATTTTAAATAAATATTTTATTTTTTCCAAAATTTCATTTTCCTTAAATGTCGTATTTTAAACCTTTCGAGACCGAATGCTCCTTGCGGAGGTCTGAATCCCGCATTACTAGCCTGCGGGTGCACGATGAACCGTACTATCCCTAACGGGTTCTCCAAAGGTGGGTTGTAGCGGCGCTTTGCTTAGATTTAATAAATATCATTCCTTTAGAAAAACGGTTTTATAAATATAAGGTATTTATTTGTAAAAGAGTATAGTTTTCCGTATTTTAGTTGTTAGGGTTTCCTAAGCCAACTAGCCTATTTCTAAGGTTTAAACAATAAGTCATTAGAAGTCTCAAATCGCCTCTTCACCGTCAATTACGGTCAGGTAAGTGCCAGGTAAGTGGGAAGGAAGCACAGTCGTGGGCCTAATTAAAAACCACTAGCATAGACACACTTGCCTAGACACCACAAGACAGTTTAGATAAATGATCGATGTCCATGACATATCGTGCTTTTATTTTAAAAGATTTTATTTAGAATTGTGTACAACTTAAAACTTTTAGAAAAGGTTTATAAAGAATGTGGTATTTTAGTGAAAAGTCATGTATTTTCGTATTCTATATTTTAATGTTTATCAATTAGGGTTATATTTGTGTGTGTGTAGAGGTAGGTCATTACCTCGTGACTTATTTTAAGTTTTAATGAAGTTTAGAGGTTAACAAGATATATTAAACTTGAAGGTATTAAAGTGCAAGAATACGGTATTTGAAAACGTTATCATTTCATGTGTGAAAATTCATTCAAATTGATTTCTACAAGTTTATTTATCAAGGTAAACATATTTAGGAGTGAGGGAATTAATTAGAACAAGAAAAATAAACTCTTTGGTATTTTTATGAACAGAATACGGTATTACAAGAAAGCAATCATTTCATGTGAGAAACTTTGTTTAAATTGGTTTATGGGTGATTAATAGTCAACATGAATATGTTAGGGTATTGTGGATTAGGTGACAAGTGAAATTTTGTAGAAAAACCGAATCGGAAATCGATTTGTTCCGATTTCCGTCGGGGTTCGTAATTCCGTATTTTAAGAAATAGAAAAGAGGGAAGATTGGGACTTACGGGTTTTCAAACTCTTCTAAAGAGTAAAGAGGACTAGGGGAAAGGCCGAGGTGTGGTTTCGTCGCCGGTTGCTTCAAAGCACGTCGCCGGAATTCCGTCAGGGCTTCGCCGTGAACTCGGTTTCAAAGCACACACTTCTTGGAAAACTTTTGAGAGAGTGGCTCAAGATTTTGGGGGGTGAGAGGGTAGTGTGTAGGGTTGGTATTTATAGGGTTAGGCTAGGGTTAGGGTAGATGAAAAGTTAAAAATAAAAATGCGATAAAAGGTAATAAAAATGTATTAAAAGTGGAGTAATTGGGGTTTTTAAAGAGCTCTAGAAGTGGTATGAGGCTGAAACTTTGCAGGTGCGTAGGGAATATGAAAAGACACAACTTTCAAGTTGTGACCATCGCCGGAATCGGCCGAATCGGGGGTGACTCGGCCGTGACTCGATCGGATCACTGAGTCGGCCGAGTCAAGGCCGAGTTGGCCGATTCCCGACCGAGTCCGGTGACCTGGATCCCTCCCGACGGTTCATCTAACTTCTGCAAGTGTTACATGTTTGGGTGTAGTGGGGTTTTTGTGAGATATGCACGTGTAAACTCTTGGTATTCTAAAGGTTTTAAAAAAAAATCAATATTAAAAATAATGTGGGGTATGGGATTTGAACTCTGGTGGCTTGGTTCAGCAGTGCAAGGTGTTACCAATGAGCTACAAGCTCCTTCTTGTAATTATTGTAGGGAAATAGATACTTAAAATGTTATCAGCAACATTAAATACTCCATGTATACTTCAAATTTAAATCAAATTTAGGTATACAAAAAAATTGGAGTTGTTACACGCATACTTTTTGGAGTGTGGTAACTTGAGTGGCTTCCATCAAGTTTTCATGCGATGAGAGTTGGATCCCGATTCCTACTGATGAGTTGGTTTACTCCTCGGGTGATCCCGGCTAATTCTTCCTTCAGGTTTGGAGAAGAATTTGAGGATACAGTAGGAGGTTTCCTGATTAGATAAAGTGATTAACCATTCTGATCTAGGTTAGAGTGCACGCTGAGTGTTTTCTCTCTCTCTCTCTCTCTCTCTCTGGCTGCGACTATGACCTAACCCTTGACTAAAACTCATGAACCAAGTTAATCGAACCTTCTTAAAACACTTTGGATTTTGGAATGTCACGGTGTCGCATACATCATTGCTACTTCTATATCACCTTTTGCATTTCTCCAGAACACCCCGTATCACTACGAACATCCACTTCCATTGGATAAATCCATCATATAGTTACATACGAACTTGAATGAACTTGTTCCAGATTCGAGGATGGATTGTGGTTCTGGAGAGATTGAATAGGATTATTCGGTTGTTTTTTCTCTTTACCTTCTCTCAGGTTGTGATGGCTCCTAGAATTAGGAGAAGGTACACCTATTGAGCTTATTGGATAGTCTTCCTCCATACCATAGGCAGGTGCCGAAAGGTGGGGATGGAAGAAAACCAATTAAGCCTAAGGGTGGTGTACAGAAAGTAATAAGTAAAGACAAATTAAGGGATTAGAATAACGGCAAAGAAAATTGCGACTGCTATCATTCACGGCGAAACTAGGTATACCCCTGCCACTCCTATATCCACTTTGCATTTCTCTAGAATACTCCGTATCACTACGGATATCCACTTCCATTGGATATGCCATCGTATAGTTACATACGAACTCGAAGGAATTCGTTCCAGATTAGAGGATGGTTTCCGGTTCAAGAGAAATTGGATAGGATTATTCATATGTCTTTTCTCTTTACCTTCTCCCAGGTTGCAAGGGCTCCTAGGATTAGGAGAGTACACCTATTACGCTAATTGGATAGTCTTCTTCCAAACCTTAGGCTGGTGCCGAAGGGTAGGGAAGGAAGAAAACCAATTAGCCTAAAGTTGGTGTACAGAAGGTAATAAGTAAAGACATAATTAAGGGATTGGAGTGATGGCAGATAAGTATATGGTTACTGTCATGAATCAGGATAGTGGAAGAGGCATTACTAGGAATACCCCGTTACCCCTTTGAAATATTTTCATGTTTCAGTTTGACTGTGCGATGTTAATTGAAAACTTTTTCCCAATTGGAATCTAACTCCAGAGTATGTATTTACTAGATCAGTTTCTCACATCTGTATGTTATTACGGATGGTGAGTGGGAGTAAGATATTGGGAATTGGGTGATTAGATCCTCAATATATCGGAATTCATTGTAATTGGTGATATTTAAGGAAATCATCTGGTTTTTGCCGGATGACAAATATTTGGTTTTGAATATCCGTTGTTATGCACCAATTTCAAACTGATATATCTGTACATTTATTTTATAAAGTGAGATATAATTTTTTGATATTATGTCTGTGACATTTACCTATATCGGTTAGTGATTAGGTAAGGTGCATTCAACAGCGGTGTAATTCTTCTTAACTATACTACAGTTTTTCAACCTACGACGCACATGGTTTGAGTTGTTGAACTCATGGGACTTATACAAAGTATTGTAGGTTGTCCGGTGTCCATTAGGACAATGGGGCTGGTACTCGTACCATATTCTATTTACCCATAACTTCTCTAGTTCTAGACAAGTATTTCATAGAAATACAAGGTTCAGACTTTGAGAAGTTATAGGTATAAGAATAAAGTAGAGAACCGTTTGTTGGAAGTATCAGGATTCTTCGATGAAATCGAAAATGTAGATACTTGTGTTTTGGTATTCCATTGATAGTAATGGCTTTGAGAACTTGCTTCTCTTTCGGGTTACTCATATATGGATGCACTCCTAGATGAATAATGCTGATTGTCCTCTTTCCATTTGGTTGATATGCACTGGAGACAGCTGCATGATTTTGAATCTGGTTCCAATTAAATTAGTACTTTTGTTTCTATATCAGATATATATAGAATCAATTTATATCTTGACGATATTAAGGTATAGGGAGTTGTCCGGCTGATACTTAAAACCAGAATCCGGATAAACTCAAGGCACGTTTTAGTAATAGCTGTTCGTGGGTTATCCCGGGCTTTGATGAGGGATAATTTTCTACCATCAGGAAGATCAATATTTATATTGTTTTTGACTCACCACAGTTTTAGTAAAATGGACTTTTTCAGAAAACACAAGTGGGAGTATGGTAGAACTGGAAGTTATTCCAGAACCACAAACGATTACTGGAAAGTTAATAGAACCTAAGTATTCAATTGGATTTGATGTTCCATTAGCCACTCCGCAGATTTGGTGGGTAACCTCAGGCACTAGATAGGTACTTCGGTTTTCTCAGAAACGGTGACAGGAAGGTTCTTGTTTACCCAGACCTGCCATTGCTGCTGTTCTAGACTATGAGACCCGGCAGGAGGATGAGTATAGCGTCGTTCTAAGCTAGCTTTAGAAGTGCACGCGTATATGACTCTGCCAGAGGGTTGTTGTAGTCAGTGGGAGTAGCGGAAGTATAGTGTGCAAGTAGCTTATGTCTATTTATAGACTAAAGCAGGTATAGTGGAAATAGATCATCTATTTTTGATATAATAGGCATAGGCTTTGACTTCATCAGAATAAGAGATGGATCTGTTAAAAAGGTAGTAGAGAGTGATGTCCAGGTATTAGGATGACATACACTTGATAGGAAGAGATATTCCTATACTACGATCGGTTATACTGTGGTTGTCACAAAGTTGTTTCTCCACACAAGATATGGATATAATATCAAGGTTTCTGGTTACTAGATCTATGGTTTTAGATCTAGATTTGGGAAGTATACCAATTTGGGTACTTTGACATTATTCTAAAGGTATTTTAGAATGGACGACTCCTGGCAAGGCGGTCCACCTGCAGGTGATGGAGCCACCCTCTCTAAAGGTGTCTTACAGACTAAAGGAGAGAGGGATCTGCATGATTAGCATATCACTTTCTTAGGCAATTGAGTTAATGATGAAATGTCAAGTACCACACCAGATGTTGTTATTGCACTAGCTGTGATAAAGATATATTAATCCAATCCTAGAGAAACATTGGGAAGCAGTTTATTGAACATAGATGGATGTTCTTGGGAAATGATTAAGGCACCCTCCTTCGGGAGACGATTATCATTTCAGGATTTCAAGGTAACCTGGATGACAGAGTGACTGTCAGAATTATAGTTTTCCCTTTTTTCGAGGGATAGTATGTTAGACAGGTGGTCCAAGCGGATACTGAGGAAAGGCATGGCGCAGAATACTGATTAAATTCAGTGGATGAAACAGTCTAAGAAGTTTGCTGTATTTGGAGTTCACTTGTGAACTGGGTCCCATCAGATATCCAGACAAATTCTAAGACAGGTATTGCTCATTTCGGGTGATAGCTTTTCTCCGTGAAGTTGAGATACAGAGAGATACAGAAAGAAACATTAGAGCGGATCCACTCACTGAGGCTATTTCTCGAACGCAATAGTTACGCAAACGGGCTTTGCGAATCTGATTAGTAGAGAAGTTGGGTGTTCGGTATCACACGGGTTGTGAGTATGCAACATCACAATAATTGGCCTTAAGTGCAAGTGGGAGATTGTTGGCTATAGTGCCCTCAAGGCAATTATCGTAATCGCAGGCAGATGATTATGATGATTGAGGGAGGACCTATACCGATAAAACAGTCTTACTCAAGATGATAGTATGCTATCTGGTTTGTCTTTATCATCATGTACGTGTTGAGAGAGCCCATAGGATTCTTGCTTGACTACCAGCATTGTGATGGCGATCATATACGTGAGAGCTGGGGGTCCATAAGCACATCCTTAAATGTCCCTAGTCGTGGGAGTATCGAGGCCGGGTATCGATACTCCAGTGTAGACTAGTGTATACTGATCGAGACCCTGACGTGGGGCGGTGGTCAGGTCTCACAAGCCATTGGTATTAGTTTGTTCACCTATGATAGTATACAGGTGCTCATTAGGTTATAAGTACACTGGAAGGACTCGTCGGGAACCTGCTAGTTGGTATTATACCTATTATCAGATAGCAGTTCCTAGGTGACATGTGTACAGGTTAGTCTGTCGACCTGAGATCGTCATTTGTCTCGTGTGAGTTCCCACTGTGCTTTGATTACTACCCTACCACGGCTCAAAGGAGTCGTGCAAACAGGTTTTAGTTGGGTACAGTCCCGAGCCACATGGAGGCAGTGATCGGATCGTCGAGCATTCATCTCTCCCGGTATTGGGGGTTGATGTCGCGTTGTGTACGGATGGCCATCACCATAAATCCGTGGCCACGGTGGAAGAGAATTATCGATCCAGGATCGATAGTTTCTCAGGTGGTGATGGGGTTTCATACCGACACTAAATGTCGCGTTGTTAGGGGTCTGACTTTAACCACCCTCCAGACTCGATATGCGATACTCTTAGACGAACAGACCGAACTGTATGGATATTGTCATTGTCAGGCTCAGTAGGGGTTCAGGATGAGTTTGCTCGTCGGCCTCCCTTTCGCTCAATACCTGGGTAATGGTTCGTATGTCTCAGATATTTCTAAACCGCAATCAAGAACGGCGTCGCTTGGTAGCTAGCCGGTGAGTACGGGTCGGTCCACAGGGATTTTGTGAATTTCCTAATAGGTCTAACGAGTTAATTCCGATGGGTGTCGGATTGATTATCTCTAAAACCTAAATTGATTTATACTAAAATTATCTAGATCTAAGTCTTGCTAGGGTTAGGTTTAGGGTAGGTTTGGAAATGTAAATAAATCTCACCGCTTTCTATACCCAAATTAAGATCTATGAAGTGTTATGGTAATTATTAATAAAGGGGATTAGAACCATTCGGGAAGATGTTTCTTCCTCTAGGTTCTTGTCCTTCCTTTATCAATCCTTACCCTAACCTCCATGGAAAACACACGCAACCGGGCCTTTATACTACGGTATCACCGCTACCTCATGGGATAGGGTGCCGTAGGGAGCGGTGTGTGCATGTATGCATGGAGTCCTATTGATTATATGTGATAGGCAAGAAAGGGATGAGAGATCTCATCTCTCAAAAGCCTTCCCTAAAGCTAACCCAAACAAGCGAGGAGACTACTCGCTCATTAGGGAATTGAAGAACATTCTATCTATCTATCTAGGGCAAGGAATTAAAGATCTAAACTAGGGCAATTAAATAAAACTGCTTACTTACAGATGGCTCTCTCCAAACATTTACACAGGGTTGTCAGATCTGAATAGATGATATGAAAAGAGGCATCGATGCTCTCCAAAAGAAATCTGAATTTTATTAATGAAAGGAGGCATACCTCAAAAGAGGTATTAGGGTCTCTATTTATATATTCATAGAAAACCCTAGGATTACAATCGACGCACATCTGCTATTACAAAAATACCCCTAAAGAAGACTAGTCAACGCACCGCCACAGAAAAAATACACTGACACGGGCTCTTAATGGCCGCGGATCCGCGGCCAAAAGCAGGGTTTGGCCACGGTTCCGCGGCCGTATGGAGAGACTGTATGCTCAATTTTTCTGGGAATGTTCTGGTGCATGTTTCCTTCAAGATTCTTCAGCCCTTTTCTCATATTGGCTTTTAGGTTTCTTCCAGATCTCCACAGTGAATAATTATAGTGGACTTTTACCGTTGCTTTATGACGAAGTCTTGAACCGTGTGCTACCTTTGTTCTTTGTGAATTTGTTAATTGATCTTCAATGTTCCTCAAGATGTGGGCACGATCAAGATTCCACCATTTATCGGTCGCAGTCTCACTTTTGTATCGTCTTTTGTCTTTTTCATTGTTTTTGTCCCGAGAATCTGTAACCTGTAACTATGTAGCAGACATGGGTCAAAAGAACCTGTTTACTTGTAAAATAACTAGGACCGAGGAATATAATAATGCAATATTATGATATGAACAGGTAGTCGTTACGTACAGCTAGTGCCGCTGACGTACTTATGGTTAAACCCACTGCCAGCGTATTGACGAGTCTTTAGAGTCCCACACAGAGGGTTTTCACGGTTCAGGCGATATGGTGTAGATGGAGGAAGACCGGCAACCAAACTACGTCAAAGAACCACTAGGAGCTTGGAATGAAGACCGAAGGACACGGATCAACTCGGTATAACCATTCTAACTCTTAGTTAAGCTTGCTAGATTAGGGTTTAAGGTCGATCCGGAAATTGGGTAATGGTAGCGCCAGTTTAGTAAATTTTTATTCCGCATTTGGCCACGGTTTTATGGCCGGGACGCTGCCGTAACCATTCATTGTCTACCGTCTGAACAATAAGTTCGGGGACCAGTAATCTCCGCTCTCCCAAGTCATCCCAACAAACAGGGGATCGACATTTCCGTCCGTAAAGTGCTTTGAATGGAGCCATCTGGATGCTAGCTTGGAAACTCATGTTATAAGAAAACTCCACCAGATGAAGATGATCCTCCTAAGAACCCTGGAAGTCTAGCATGCAAGCCCTCAACATGTCCTCGAGCGTCTGAATGGTAGGCTCAGACCGCCCGTCCGTCTGTGGATAATAAGCCATGCTAAACTTGAGACGTGTACCCAGACTCTCCTGTAAGCTCTTCCAAAAGTGTGAAACAAATTTGGTGTCTCAATCTGACACTATACTGACCAGAACTCCGTGAAGTCGCACTACCTCTTGCATATATTTCTCCGCAAGCGATTCTGTCGACTGTCCCACATAGAATGGTATAAAGTGTGCAGCTTTCGTAAGACGATCGACGATAACCCAAATGGCGTTGTTGCCCCTAGGGCTCTGTGGTAAGGCAGTCATAAAATCCATAGTAATGTGCTCCCACTTCCACTCGGGTATCGGAAGTGGTTGCAACAGTCCAGCTGTTCTCTGGTGTTCTGCCTTTAGTTGCTGGCATACTAAACACTTGGATACAAACTGTGCGATCTCTCGCTTCATCCCGTTCCACCAATAGTGTTGCTTCAGATCTCGATACATTTTCGTGCCTCTCGGATGCACAGAATAAGCCGAACTATGAGCCTCAGCTAGTACCTCTTCTCGAACATCCCCCTTGGGGACGCAGAGTCTGCTGCCGAATCTCAGAGAACCGTTTCGATGTATGAGTAAGTCCGTCCTCAGCCCGGATTCCACCTGCTCCCTGAACTTCTGCAGTCGAGGATCATCAGCTTGCGCAGCCTTAATGCGATTTTCAAGAGAAGACTACACCTGTAACTACCAGAACTACCTGATTGCACTCGGTGTAATAACCTCTAGTTCGAGCTTCTGAAAATCCTCAATGATGCTCTTCCGACTGGTCAACATCATGGCTGCTGGCTTGCGACTGAGAGCGTCGGGTACGACATTTACCTTTCCGGGATGATAATGTAAGTCCAAGTCATAGTCTGCCATTAATTCTAGCCATCGGCGTTGCCTCATATTCAGTTTTCTCTGAGTGAACACGTATTTCAGACTCTTGTGATCTGTGTACACCTCCACCTTTGCGCCTAATAAGTAATATCTATAGATCTTCAATGCGAAAACCACTGCATCTAACTCTAAGTCATGTGTTGGGTAGTTCCTCTCGTGATTCTTCAGCTGTCGTGAGGCATAAGCAACCACCCGACCGTGCTGCATCAGAACACAGCCTAAGCCTTTCCCTGAAGCATCGCTATGTATCACCAAACCACCTGAATTATCTGGCACTATAAGAATAGGTGTCGTGGTTAATTTCTGCTTTAGTACCTCAAAGGCCCGAGTACACTCCTCCGTCCATACGTACGGTACTTCCTTCCTTGTCAGTTTTGTCAAAGGTTCAGCGACTCGTGCAAAGTCTTGAACGAACCACCGATAATATTCTGCCAATCCCAGGAAGCTTCTGATCTCGGCCACTGACTTCGGAGTTGGCCAATCTCTAACAGATTCTATCTTCGCCGGGTCCACTGAGATGCCTTCGCCTGAAACAACGTGTCCCAAGAACTGCACTTTGTCGAGCCAGAACTCGCACTTGCTCAATTTTGCGTACAGCTTCTCTTCCCGAAAAATTTGTAATAATGTTCGCAAGTGTTCGGCATGGTCTTCTCGGGTCTTGGAGTAGACTATGTGGTCGATGAATACAACGACAAACGTGTCCAAGTATTTCGCAAATACTCTATTCATCAGATCCATAAATATAGCTGGAGCATCGGTAACACCGAACGGCATCACAAGAAACTCATAATGCCCGTATCGGGTCCTGAAAGTCGTCTTGCATATATCTTCGGCCGCTACTTTGATCTGGTGATAGCCCGAACGAAGATCCAGCTTCGAAAATAGCCTGGCCTCACCCAACTGATCAAATAAGTCGTTGATACGTGGAACGGGGTATTTGTTCTTTATCGTAACTCTGTTCAGCTCCGGGTAGTCTATACACATCAGTAGTGATCCGTCTTTTTTCTTCACCAACCAGACTGGTGCACCCCATGGCGAAGCGCTTTGGCGAATAAATCCTTTCTCCAGGAGTTCTCCAATTTGTTTCTTCAATTCTACCAACTCAACTGGCGTCATCCTATAAGGAGCCTTAGAAACTGGCGCTGTCCCTGGAATCAAGTCAATAGAGAATCCCAAGACGCGGGGAGGTGGTAGACCTGGTAAATCTTCAGGGAACACATCAAGAAAATCCCGAACGATCTCTGGGGCTGGACTTTAATCAATCTCCATAGCTGTCAACGCTTTTGGCTTGGCTCTAAACTTTGCTGGCTCCAAAGACTCGCTTCCGCCTTCGAAAACAAATTCAAGGTGATTGGGGATGTGGAAGGTCACTTTCCTAGCTCGACAATCGATGATCTCATGGAAAGTGCTCATCCAATCCATCCCGAGAATTGCGTCATAGCTGCCCGTCCTGATTAAAAGGAAATTCGCATAGAATTCCCCGCCGCATACTACCACCGGACATAATCTACACTCTTGGTTGGACACAATAATGTCGTAACCCGTATGTATCTCCTAACATTTGGTCAACGACTCATGAGGTATAGAGTGTGTGTCAACAAACCACGTGGAAATAAAGCAATGCGAAGCACCCGAATCGAAAAGAACTCTAGTGGGTACAGAATAACAAGGATGGTACTTGTAACCACATCTCCAGAAGCCTCTGCCTGCTCGGCGGACAGGGTGAAAGCCCGTCCTGGATTCCGACCTGTACCGGTCTGCCTCTGATCGAAAGACCGCTGCTGGGACCCCCAAGGTGGACCCCTCTGAGCTGATGTGCCGTACGACGGTTGTTGTTGCTCGAACCCTCCCTGTAGCTCAGATCTCTGGGGCACCCGCTGACCCTGTGCTCGTTGGATCCGCAAATCAGACACTGCTCCTTAGCTCTGCGGCAATCTCTCTGCATGTGTCCCGGCCTCTGGCAATAATCGCAAAACAGGGCCCTCCGCTGCGGCTGCTGAGGTGAGAAGGCGTGCTTCATCTGTGTGACACCCGACCTGTGAACTGGGATCGCTCCATGGGGAGAGATAGTAGGCCGTGCTGGAACTACGTGGGGTCTTCTGTCCATCGATCATTGGCCCTTGGCCTTCTCTGCCAATCTTTCCTGTACTCGTGCAGCATTCAAAACTTGGGCGAAGGTTGGTAGGTCGAGAGACGCGATGAGTTGTTGCAGTTCAATATCGAGCCCTTACTGGAACCGTCTTGCCCTGGAGGCTTCGGTGACTACCATGTACGGTGCGAAGCGACTCAACCGATTGAACTCCGCGGCGTAGACATCCACTGAGCGCCCATTTTGCTTCAACATAATGAATTTCTCCTCCATCTCGGCCTTGGCAGTAGCCGGAATGTGGTGATCCAGAAAGCATGCGGAGAACGTGTCCCATCCAATAGGTTTTTCTAGTCGTCTCTCCTCTACGGACCACCATGTGCGGGCCTCGTCTTCTAGCTGAATCTTCACCACGTTCACTCTGTCGTCGTCAGGAACTCGAGCGGTTGTCAGGAGGTTCTCTACGTTGATGAGCCATTGCTCGGCCTCAAGTGGACTTGCTAACCCCGTGAATACTACTAGATGAAGCCTCCTGAAGTCTGAAACGGTACCGACCTTAACCTGTGCAGTCGGTACGAGCACGCCCTTGGGGGCGGCGGGAACAGCCGTAGATCTCTCCAGGGCGGTAATTGCGGTCTCCTGTACTGCCTTCAATCCCTCGGCTAGGAGATCGGTCTTTCTTCCTTGAGCTTAGGCCAGGGTCATCAGTGTGCAAAGGATCTTCTCGATACGGTCATGGGGACCGGCACCGGAGGAGTTGCCTAAGGAGTCCATATTCCTGAAAAGATCAAAGAAATCAGATTCAAGCAAGGCTACACGATGATTCAACGATGATTAGAAGTGAGGAAGAAAATAAGGCATACGCTAAGGGTGTAACTCAATCTAGAGGTCCCTCGACGGAACTGTAAGCGCTTTGATACCAACAAAACCATGTCACGTCCCGCTTCCCAAAATATGGGATACAAGGGGTGATTAGGCCAGCCATGCTCCTACGGTCAGGGAATTATCCCGCCGTAGTCACACTTCGGCTTCTAGCATTACATGGTAGTCAGTAAACAGTACTTGAGTAAAGGAAAATCACAGTTCACAACTTTATTACATTGCAAATAAAAGAGTTCGAGATACATTTATTTTGCAGAATAAAATAAACTAACCAACAAAACAAGTGCTGAAATCAAGGGAAATAACGCTGGTGATGCAGTCTAGACCTCCACAATCTTGAATGGTAGGTCCTGCTCCTGGGATGGATCCACTTCATCCTCTGAGCTTGCACACTCAGGTCGTCAGGGCAACATATATAGCAATAATTATACAATGGGGTGCAATGTTATTAAACGCTAAAGTGCAACAGAATGCAGAACATGAAATCAAACAATATCGTACATATAAACAGTGTGGTATAACCATCATGTCAGTAAACTAGGCAACGTGTATGTCACTACTTATCGATCTTTAAGTCAATGAAATCAGATGGTGGAAAGGATGCTCGTGTTTAACAAGGGTCTCGTTCATGCCCGAGACAACGGTCCGCTGTGCCCGGGACATAACCCTGTTAGCCGTGCCGCTAGGCCCACAACCTAATGTATATATATGTATATCACTAATAGCGAATGATCATCCTCTAAATCACTGTACCTCGCTAAATAAGAGTTCAATTCCACCTTAATTTCCCCATTCCCCAGGTTATAGTATGCATTCATGTATTCGATAGATTGTGAACAAATACGTATCGCTATTCCTTTCAATCACTTTTCCACTATCAGCATCACTGTCGTATTTGTCACAACCCAATCACTAACACTAATAAATCGATAATGCAAATCAGTCGCTAGGTTTCAACGTGAATGATCGCTATGCAGCAGGTATAAGGCAAACATGAAAATAAGTAGAAATGCACTGAACAGATATTCCCTATTTCAATGACGACCAATGCCATATAACTTGTAAAATTTACGATAAATCACACGCAAAGATTCGACTAAAATAATTTAAAGGGAGTATGAAGCACACTAGATTATCTAAACATTAAAATTTATTTCATGACAATCGGGATTCAGGTTAGGGAATTATATTTTAAGGTAGTGACCGATTGCTGGAATCCCAGTTTCAGAACTGGAAGCCCAACTTCGCGCGCGTTTTATCAGTGATTGTGTTCAGATTTAGATGTTTCCCGAGTTGAATGAAATATAGTTCTATCAGTTAAGTTTTCAACTCATCAAACGGATTATCGATAGCAGTTCTGTATTGAAAGTTATGTTCTGTTTAATGTGACGGTGTAAGGAACATTTCTGCAGAAACTGCAGAACACCGCGACACTCAAAAATACAGATTTAATATCAAAAGAAGGTGAAACAGCACGGGACCAGATTCATATGTTATCTAACTAAATTATCTACGCGACCATATGGAGCTCCGCGCATTTTCCGTTTTATGCAGGCATATACAGGTGCTTAAATTCAGGTTTTCCCATGGAATGCTGCCCTGGACAGCAGTCCAGAGTCGCATTCCCAGTAAATTCTTGTTGTCGTAATCTATAAATATCAAAAAATAAACTATATATGGTTCTATATTATCGAGTCGGCCTCGATATGAGCTGTAGAACATCACATTCCAATCTGTATTTAATTTACAATGATATTAATAAGCAACATACGCGGTAAAATTTCAGATTTGACGTAGCTAGACGGAGGTATCATTTCATAGTGATGAAGTCAATATTTTCATCTCAAATTCTTATAAGTTATTTATTATCATTAAAGGAATTTATGCACCATAAATTTTGCCATTTTGAAATGAGGTTTTCATTAGGGTAGTGTATCGAACACTTGCCAAATATAAATATGTCACGATCGATACTTCGTTTTCTTTCAATCAAACAACGGTAAGTAATTCTTCTGTGCTCTACACAATAATAATACGCGTTATCCACTCAATCGTGTTCCAACCATCATAGCTAAGAGTGTAATTAAAATGTAACGGTTATACGACAAAATATATAAAAGTGTTCATACTTTAGATTACTTGTTATAACATAATACGATAGCATGAGTAGCAAGTGAGGAGTTTCACTTGCCTTAGACAATCGCGACGACGATAATCAAGGCAGCGACGACGGCGAGAGGCAGCAACGGTGACAGCGATGACATGCGCAAGGGCATGGCACGGCACAAGCAGCGGCGATGGCAGCGAGCTCGGGTGGCGGCTGGAGGCAGTGGGTGCAGGGGCTTGGTGTGAGGGTGCTCGGAGCTTGTAGCTTGGAGGTGATGAGCTCCGACGATTGTGGATGACGAGGATGAGGGCTCGGTGTTATGGATAGGGTTGCCGATGATGAGGTGGTCGGGGCTCGTCGGCGAGGCGTAGGGGCGCAGTGGGTTCGGGTGCTGTGGCTTGGGGGATCCGGTGTCGTAGAGGAGAGGAAGGACTTGTCGGATGTTTTGGGTTGAGTGGGGATGATGATGCTCTATATTGGCGATCTCCCGGATCAGGACACGTGGCAGATGACATGTCCCAGAACTCAGAAGAAAGGGCCCACAGGGGCTGACCAGGTCACCCATGTACCCGACCTGCAAGCAGAAGCTGGCTCACCTCAGAGCCCCCTGCAAATTGGCCTCCTCAGCCTATCAGCTCACCCCCGAACTACCACAGGACCAAGATACCTCGGCTCTCCCGCTCGGTCCCGAGCTCTCCAGCCGAGGCCATCTTCTACGGTCCCTCCGACTGACCAACTCCACCGATCACAGGCGTAACCGTCGCTACGCAATCTCGCCATGCGCGGATTCTCCGCCGGCAACATCCCACGTTCCATGCCATCACGATCCCTATTAACAGGCGATCCGCTTATTACGCGGGCGTGACATTGGGAGAGTAACTGCCGGCGAGATTTTCGCGCCTACTACTGCGTGCTGTAGCCACTATATAAAATCCCATCACAGAGGGGTCAAGTAATCTTTTTTTCACTCCACTTAGCCGTTACTCCGCTCGAATCTTGTGCTAACTTGATCGTCAGAGGGTCCTTGGTGGTACCAAACCACCCCGGGACTTCCTTGCAAGTACTCGACGCAAACTCCTTAAAACCACCAATCTCCTCAAAACCCATTGAGACCCACATGCAACAGGAGATCCCCTCCAAGATCCACCGGGAGATCGACGGAAGACAACATCTGACGGAGACCCAAAAAGGACTTCCATCAGCTGGCGTCGTCTGTGGGAACCAAAACTCCACAAAAATAAAAGTTGGCCTTCCGATTTCCATCCATATGGTGTGCGATCACCCTGAAGATCCAGGTACCAGCCGCTGGCGCCCACCGTGGGGCGCGGATGAACCTCCTCCGGCGACCGTCATCAACACCCTCGTCGGCCGAATAGACCGACTGCAGTCCATCATGGAGGCGCTCGTCCGCGTTCAAACGGTCGGGCCAGGGCCCCGGATCGCCGCTCCTCCGCCTCCAGAAGACTCTGCCCTCGTCGGCACGGCTGACCACCGGCAGGCTACGTCCTATGGCCACAGATCTCATGGGCCGATACTCGTCCACTAGGCGATCATTAAGCCTCCTCTAGTGGAATCGAAACGAGGCGACTCTAGCATTTTGACTCCCCGCACATTCAATGCGCATGCTACGCGCACGTTCGCCGTGACCGTTCCTGTTCTCCATACCTGCAGCGGGACAATCGGGCGAAACCTCATGAAGAATCGGCCAAGCATCTACCATGCTCGACTGTCTCTGGCCGGTAGCTTCCCTACACACAACGCCGGGGATCAAAACCCTCGCTAAGAGGCAGCCGCGCAGCTTCACTGCCCGGCTATCCTTAGCAGGACTCCTACGGCCCCTCCAACGCTAAGAATCAAAGTCCTCCTTAGAGGCAGCCGAGTGGCTTCCCTGCTCGGCTATCCTTGGCCGGTAGCTTCCCTACTCACAACGCCAGGGATCAAAACCCTCGCCAAGAGGCAACCGCACATCTTCACTGCCCGGTTATCCTTAGCAGACCTCCTACAGTCCCTCCAACGCTAAGGATCAAAGCCCTCGCCAAGAGGCAACCGCTATCCTTAGCAGGCCTCCTACGGCGCCTCCAACGCTAAGGATCAAAGTCCTCCTTAGAGGCAGCTGAGCGGCTTCCCTGCTCGGCTATCCCTGGCCGGTAGCTCCCTACTCGCAACGCCAGGGATCAAAGCCCTTGCCAAGAGACAACCGCGCAGCTTCACTGCCCGGTTATCCTTAGCAGGCCTTCTACGGCCCTTCCAACCCTAAGGATCAAAGTCCTCCTTAGAGGCAACCGAGCGGCTTCCCTGCTCCGCTATCCCTGGCCGGTAGCTCCCTTACTCGCAACGCCAGGGATCAAAGCCCTAGCAAAGAGGCAACCGCGCAGCTTCACTGCCCGGTTATCCTTAGCAGGCCTCCTACGGCCCCTCCAACGCTAAGGATCAAAGTCCTCCTTAGAGGCAGCCGAGCGGCTCCCCTGCTCGGCTATCCTTGGCCGGTAGCTCCCTTACTCGCAACTCCAGGGATCAAAGCCCTCGCCAAGAGAAAACCACGCAGCTTCACTGCCCGGTTAACCTTAACAGGCCTCATACGGCCCCTCCAATGCTAAGGATTAAAGCCCTCCTTAGAGGCAGCTCAGCAGCTACCCTGCTCGGCTATCCTAGGCTGGTAGCTTCCTACTCGCAACGCCAGGGATCAATGCCCCCACCAAGAGGCAACTGCGCAGTTTCACTGCTCGGTTATCCTTAGCAGGCCTCCTACGGCCCCTCCAACGCTAAGGATCAAAGCCATCGCCAAGAGGCAACCGCGCAGCTTCACTGCCCGGCTATTCTTAGCAGGCCTCCTACGGCCCCTCCAACGCTAAGGATCAAAGTCCTCCTTAGAGGCAGCCGAGCGGCTTCCCTGCTCGGCTATCCCTGGCCTGTAGCCCCCTACTCGCAACACCAGGGATCAAAGCCCTCGCCAAGAGACAACCGCGCAGCTTCACTGCTCGGTTATCCTTAGCAGGCCTCCTACGGACCCTCCAACGCTAAGGATCAAAGTCCTCCTTAGAGGCAGCCGAGCGGCTTCCCTGCTCGGCTATCCTTAGCCGGTAGCTCCTCTACTCGCAACGCCAGGGATCAAAGCCCTCGCCAAGAGGCAACCGCACAGCTTCACTGCCCGGTTATCCTTAGCAGGCCTCCTACGTCCCCTCCAACGCTAAGGATCAAAGTCCTCCTTAGAGGCAGCCGAGCGGCTTCCCTGCTCGGCTATCCCTGGCCCGTAGCTCCCCTACTCGCAACGCCAGGGATTAAAGCCCTCGCCAAGAGGCAACCGTGCAACTTCACTGCCCGGTTATCCTTAGCAGGCCTCCTACGGCCCCTCCAACACTAAGTATCAAAGCCCTCCTTAGAGGCAGTTTAGCAGCTACCATGTTCGGCTATCCCCAGCTGGTAGCTTCCTACCACAAATGACAGGGATCAAAAGCCTTTGTTTCCCCCAATCAGAGCAAAACTCTGTTTGAAATTCAAATTTCAAAATTGAAGCAACGCTTCAGATACAGCGCCTAGTGCGCTGCGCCCTAGACAGCACATCATGAGTGTGCTAGCGCTAGGCGCGCTGTGCGCCACGTGTCGAACACGGGTGCGCTAGCGCAGGGCGCGCTGCGCTCTGAGCAGCGCACCACGTGTCAAACACAGGTGCGCTAGCGCAAAGTGCGCTGAGCTCTGAGCAGCGCACCACGTGCAAAACACGGGTGCGCTAGCGCTGGAATTAAAAAACTCCCCACCGTTAGATCAAAAGATCTAATAATAATGATAAATCATTAATTAACCAGAATTAAAATTCTGTAATGGAAAGATTTTTCAATCTTGTTAAAAACAAGAAGATTGCCTTCTGTAAAACAGAAGCCCTAGGATCGAAGATCCAATGGTGGGGAAACATCCCCAAATCAATCAGAGAAAGATCTCTTTAACTGATTCAACAAATCAGCTTGCCCTATAAAAAGGCCCCAAGACTTCAAGTCTGATATAGAGAAATCCCCCCATAAACTTTGAAAAAAAACCTCAAAGATAAAGAGCAAGCTCTCAGCAAAAGAAGATACTTCTTCAAGGTAAAGATGATGGATGATGAACACAGAGATGAAATCATCTCATAAAAAGAAGAATTCTTTTCTTTAAAAAAGATCATAGATCTACAAGACAAAAAGTCTTTCATAAAGGAGATCAAAAGATCTCATCATAAAATAAGAGAACATAATTCTTTTCACAGATCATGGATCTATAAAGGCAAAGCCTTTCATCGAAATAAGAGATTGAAAATCTCTCCTGCAAAATAAGAACTGTTGTTCTTAAATCTTGAGACAAAGTCTCTTTTAAAAGAACATAAACTTGTTTTCCCAGATCATAAAATTGATCAAATGCGTCTTGCGCTCATGAAATGCGCCTTGCGCTCTTGAACAACGCTTCTGCGCTCTCTGGACCGGCGCTAAGCGCCAAATGCGCCACGTGTCAACCACGTATACGCCAATTAACAACATATGCCTTGCGCTCTTGAACAGCGCTTCTGCACTCTCTGGACCGGCGCTAAGCGCCAAATGCGCCACGTGTCAACCACGTATGCGCTAATTAACAACTTGCGCTTTGCGCTTCTGAAATAGCGCACTGCGCTCATGGGCTGGCGCTCAGCGCCAAGCGCACCACGTGTCATTCACGTGTGCGCCACTAAATTAAAAGCGCAATGCGCTTATGGATTAGCGCTCAGCGCTCATAAACTGGCATCATGCACTCATCATCTAGCGCCTAGCGCTGAGTACGACACGTGTCCCTTACATGTGCGCTACTTGGCAGTAGCGCATTGCGCTTTTCGATTGGCGCAAAGAGCCTAGCGCGCCACGTGTTGCGCTGACAGAACATAAATTGTTCTTTAATAAGCTCAGAGCTCTGGTGAATGCTCAGCATTCAATAAAAGACAAAAATATTGTCAGAAGGACCAAGCCCAAATAAAGGCTCAATAGCCAGAATAAAAATGTTAAACATTTATTGGACTTAACCCAATATTGTCCATAAGCTCTCAACTTATATTAATTGAGCCCACCTGCTCATAAATATTTCAACAGATCTTAGTCCCAAATTGGACTACAGATCTTCCAACCAACTCATATCGGTTTAAGGGTACATCTCTGAACCTCTCTGATATATGTCGTTGTAATCCCTCAACGTCTTCAGAGAGGTGACGAGTCCCGACAACCATACACTTCATAGACTATGACGTCTTTAAACTGGACTGTGGGGTCCTTAAACCCATGGACTATGATGTCCTTAACCTTGGACTGTGGGGTCCTTAAACCCATGGACTATGATGTCCTTAACCTTAGACTGTGGGGTCTTTTAAAACCCACGGACTATGATGTCCTTAATCTCGGACTGTGGGGTCCTTTAAAACCCATGGACTATGATGTCCTTAACCTCGGACAGTAGGGTCCTTTAAAACCCATGGACTATGATGTCCTTAACCTTGAACTGTGGGGTCCTTTAATACCCATGGACTATGATGTCCTTAACCTCGGACTGTGGGGTCCTTTAAAACCCATGGACTATGATGTCCTTAACCTGGACCGAAACATCCTTAAACTAACATTGGACCATAATGTCCTTAAACTAATTGACCGCAATGTCTCTAAACTAAACAATAAAGCTCGAATGCTCTTTTGTTGGATCTAAACGATCCCGTTAAGTTGATCTTAGTCTAAAAATCAGACTAACGTATCCTTAACAAACGTTTAATTTGATCTTAGTCTCAAATGAGACTAACGTATTCTTAAACCCAACCCCCAAACCCAAATCTAAGAAGATACGGATTTGGACTAATCCACGCCCTACGGACGACAACATAAATTAGTCTCCGTATACAATCCACGGGCAACCACAAACAAAACAAACACCCACGACACGAAGTGACCATCTGGAGAAGGAGAAAGTTGTTACCGCGATGCGGTAGCGTAATTAACTGCAGGGGCTTGCGCCTGCAGGGAAGAGCGTCCCCACAATCAAAAATCTCTCAAATGAGGGGGAATCTGACGAAGTCTACTACATCGGCCGCATACGTTTAAACCTTCGATACATGGCGCCATAAATTAACTTGGCATCTTCGGAGAGGTGGAAGGATAGCACCAATTAGCATTTGCCCTCGAATTTCAGGCCTTACGTCCCAACGTCCCGGTCGCGTCTTTCGGCGGGGAACAACCCTCCCAGAGGCAGTCAAGCCCAACCCTCGCTCGGCTATCCTTCAGGACAAAATCCCTCGCCAAGAGGCACCGAGCAGTTGTAGGGTTCCGGTAGCGCCCCGGCCATCAAAACGCGGCCAAAATGCGGAACAAAATTTTTCTAAACTGGCGCTACCGATACCCGCTTTACGGATCGACCTTAAACCTGAAACTAGCAAACTAAGAAGAGGTTAGAATCGTTATACCGAGATGATCCGAGTCCTTCGGTCTTCATTCCAAGCTCCTAGCGGCTCCATGATGATGTTTGGTCGCCGGTCTTCCTCCATCTCCGATGATCCACCCAAGGGAAACGGCGTAAGCTCCAGCTCGACGAACGAGGCAACCGACGCTCCAAAGTTGCTAACGATGGAGAGTCGAGGTGTAGTAGTGTGTCACTATATTTTCTCTCTTTCCTTTTTGCTCATTGAACAAGCATAGAAGATGAATGAGGAGGTGATGAACTTTTTGCATGAAGAACAAAATTGGCTAAGTATATGTGAGAATGAGAGAGTGGACTAATGTATGTTATCATATCCCAAATGAAATGAACCCCCCACCATCAAATATGGCTGTCCCCCCTCTCTCCTTCCCATCATGAAAAATTATCATTTTCCTTTTCCAATTGCAATAAAATAATAGCAACCATACTTTGTTCCATGCCTTGACCAATACCTCCTTTCCACCTCATTTCCCAAATGATTTTCAATAAAGAAAATCATTAATGAGGTGGCACCTTCTAGAAGCTATTCCGTATAAAATACGGAATACTTTCGGTACATGTACCGAAATACATATACGCGAATTCGTACAAAAATACGAATAGCCGAGAGAGAAAATAAATAGAGAACAATAATACTAGAATACATATATATAAATACATATGTAAATTATTAAATCAAAACCTGATTTAATAATCTGGCTTAATCCTAAGCCGCTAGTATTATCAACCGTCCGATTAAAGTCTGCGCAGTAAGTGCACATATTTAATCGGACACCTGTATGTATCAACATACGCCATGTACACCATATCGCATGAACCGTGAAAACCCTCTGTGTGGGACTCTAAAGACTCGTCAATATGCTGGCAGTGGGTTTAACCACAAGCATGTCAGCGGCACTAGCTGTACGTAACGGCTACCGAGGTATTGAGCGAAAAGGAGGCCGACGAGCAAACTCATCCTGAACCCCTATTGAGCCTGATAGTGATAATATTCGTACAGTCCGGTCTGTTCGTCTAAGAGTATCGCATATCGAGTCTAAGGGGGTGGATAAAGTCAGACCCTAACAACGCGATATTTAGTGTCGGCATGAAACCCATCACCACCTGAGAAACTATCAATCCTGGATCGATAATTCTCGTCCACCGTGGCCATCCGTACACAACGCGACATCAACCCCCAATACCGGGAGAGACGAATCCCCGACGATCCGATCACTGCCTCCATGTGGCTCGGGACTGTACCCAACTAAAACCTGTTTGCACGACTCCTTTGAGCCATAGTAGAGTAGTAATCAAAGCACAGTAGGAACTCACATGAGACAAATGACGATCTCAGGTCGACAGACTAACCTGTACACATGTCACCTGGGAACTGCTATCGGACAATAGGTATAATACCAACTAGCAGATTCCCGGCGAGTCCGTCCAGTGTACTCATAACCCAATGAGCACATGTATACTATCTTAGGCGAACAAACTAACACCAATGGCTTGTGAGACCTGGCCACCGCCCCTCGTCGGGGTCTCGATCAGTATACACTAGTCTACACTGGAGTATCGATGCCCGGTCTCGATACTCCTACGACTAGGGACATTTAAGGATGTGCTTATAGACCCCAGCTCCCACATATATGATCGCCATCATAATGCTGGCAGTCAAGCAAGAATCCTATGGGCTCTATCAACATGCACATGATGATAAAGACAAACCAGATTGCATACTATCATCTTGAGTAAGACTCTTTTATCGGTATAGGTGCTGCCTCAATCATCATAATCATCTGTCCGTGACTTTGATAATTTTCTTGAGGGCACTATAGCCAACAATTTCCCACTTGCACTTAAGGCCAATTATTGTGATGCCGCATACTCACAGCCCATGTGATACCGAACACCCAACTTCCCTACTAATCAGTTTCGCAAAGCCTGTTTGCGAAAATGATTGCATTCGAGAAATAGCCTTAGTGAGTGGATCCGCTCCTGTAACACCCGCGCCCAATGCTACTATTTTCAGTTACTGTTTGAGCATAATATGATACTCATTTCATTTAACTTACTTGTTTGTTGCTTGCTGTAAAATTTACCCGGCAAAGTCATTTCTACATATAACAAATTTTGGCATCTAAAATAAAATTGAAAATATTCATCTTGGCCTACTTGACACCCCTAGTCTCGTGATAGCGTCCGTGCATTGTGTTCTCGTCCCGTTCAGTGAAACGGGCGAGTTTGGACGGCTACGCGCGCGTACATGTGTCCGTTTTGGGGGTATGCTTTTTAATCATAAAACACTTAATTTTAAAATTTGGATCCCGCTTAAAATCCTATTATTTTAATTTTAAATTTTTGGACTCGACCCGGGCGCGATTTGGAAATATTTTATTTAGCGCCAAAATCCCAAATTTTAATATTATTAAAACCATCGCATATATTTTTCTAACTAACCTGATATCTTACTGTTCATTACCTATCTTTTAAATCTTTAAATTAACCTATATATATATATATATCCTACTGTTCCTTAAAATGTTTTGAATCTTTAATTAATATTTATCCCTAACTAACGATTCCCCTTTAGCCAATCGCATTCCTTTTAATTCCGTGGGCCCCCACCTACAGCTCTCTCTCTCTCTCTCTCCACTTTTTCTCTCTCTCTCTTATATATTCTCTCGTACTTCTCTTTATCATTCTTTCTCTTCTTGCTTCATGTCTCGTTTCTCATTTTTTTTAACTGTTCTTTTGTTGCCGGAATTCCGTCGTGCCGGTGACGCTTCTCGACGTTCCAGCGAGGTACCCCGACCCGTGTGATTCCTTTGTTCGTTGTTTGGGTTCATTCCGTGAACCGTGCACCCGTCGCGAGTTTTTCCCGCCGACGGTTAACGTTCCGTTTTCCCGATTCGCGACCCATCGAGGCAAGTTAATCTTGCTACATGCTATATAATTCATTTTATACCTATTTAAATAAATACCATACCTATAGTTTAAATCTAGTGCCCCATGTTTAATTTTATAACGTTTCGATGTTCCGTTTGCATCCGTTTATATCATATTAAATCTAGATCATGAAAACTTATCTTGTGACATACTAGATTACATTATACTGCATCCATATCAATTAAAATATACATCGTCATAATATTTCTTATTATTATCTTTAATTAGTTTATAATCTGCATTTTATGATATTATATATATAAAATATTATAGTTTACACATGAAACGTCGTTGAAAAAGCGGATACGACAAATCTGAAATTTACTGTACACATTACCGTATAAAATTCATTATAAATTATAGAAAAATTATTAGTATACGTTCTTTAGTTCGTTACGAAGCTAACTCAGAATACTATAACACTATGAAATATTTACTTGCAAAATAAATTGTTTAAATAATGTAAAATGCAAATGAAAATGTCTCCAAACTGCTGTCCAGGGAAATTCCAGCAGCAAACTTACAATTTCGAATGTTCATAACTTTTTGTAGGGACAACTTGAGATGCTTATACTTATGAAACTGAAAACCTTATTGAATTATCTTTGTTTTGGTATAAGACACGTTCCTTTTGGAGAACGTTTGTTATTTTTAACCTATTTTACAAATTAGGATGACGCTGAATTTCTGAACGGAACTTTCTTGTGCATGGTTAATCAGTACCACTTTTATAGTTATTAATCTCTTTGAATATGCTATCCATATTAATATTATTATATCAATATTTATATCACATATTGCTTAGTTGTACATCCCACATTACCATTTTATAGTTTTATAACTTTTCGGATACCCGTTTGCATCCATCGCATTTAAGATACATATAATTGCATCCATAGACCACATTACTACATAATAATGTGATATTAACACTCCATGTTTAATAAATTGCATCCTAATTAATATTGGAACTATAAATGTAACCCTAATCGATAACTGTGCATCCATATCCTTGAAATTATATCTATTTGCATATCATATTACATGTTCCAGTTTATTGTTCTGATAGTACTCATGCTTATTTATACACATGCTTATGTTAGTTTGATTATGAGCACCCACATGACATCTTGTGCTTCCTGACATGACCTGTTACACTTCCTACTTGACATGACATGGTACCGTACACTCTTGACATGACATGACACCTTTATACATTACCTGGCTTGACCTGGTGTACCATGGCTTTACCTGTTACCTGATCTTGTATCTAATGCCAACAAACATAACATGTAGTCCTCATGGACCGTTCCTGTTGTCTATCCAGACAAACCTGCTTTTACCTGATCCTGTGTTGGCATTAGTTCTTGACTACTGAATAGCTGACTTGACATACATAACTTGGGGGTATGGGGAAATCAAAGGTGAAACCTGACTTGTAACTCAACAGTTCGATACCTGTTCTGATCAGTCTTATGGGCTAGGCCAGCCCCGGAGTGATGATGCTGACATCACTCGCCCATCCTGCTACCTGTTACTGCCTAGCGGCACGTCTCGGATTCAGCCCCGAGGGTCTTGACCGTGGTCCCGGGCATGCATGAGATACAATTGAGTTACATCGATGATTCATCAATTGATTTCAAAGACTTTAGAATATAAAACCTGATAGAACAGTTTAGTTCACCCACTGCACGCTACCCTGTACTGGTATGATTCATATTATTGTTATTCTTGCTGTATTCATGTTTATATTACATTACCTGCTACACTGTTCATATTATATTACTTGATGACATGACGCGCTGACGTCTGGGTTTTGCATGGCCCAGATTCCATACCGTTGTTGCAGTCCGAGTAGGAGTACTTCAGCCAGCAGGCTGAGCTGTGAGTTCAGTAGTAGTTAGTTTTATTTCCTGCATTTATTTCCTGATGTGAGCCCGCATTATGGGACACACTTTTCAGTTATTTGTATTGGATCATTTGCTTCCGCATTTATTTATTATTGACTCCTGTTATTCTGGATTATGGACATGTTTTAGATAGTTTTATCTTGTTCTTGATATCTCTACAGCCGTAATGTGACCGTGGATGGATACTTCCTACCCACAGGTAGCATGGTTGGCTATGTCACGTGCCCAATCTAGCGTACTCTGGGAAGCGGGGCGTGACAGCTCCAATGTTTCTTTCTGTATCTCTCTTAATCTCAACTTCGCGGAGAAAGCTATCTCCCGAAATGAGCAATACTTGTCTTAGAATTTGTCTGGATGTCTTATGGGACCTAGTTCAAAAATGAACTCTAAATCCAGCAAACTACTTAGACTGTATCGTATACTGAATTTAATCAGTAACATGCGCCATGCCTTCCTCAGTATCCGCTTGGACCACCTGTCCAACATACTGTCCCTCAAAAGAGGGAAAACTATAACTCTGACAGTCACTGTCATCCAGGTCACCTTGGAAGCCTGAAATGATAACCGTCTCCTGAAGGAGGCTGCCGTTACCATATTCCAAGAACATTCACTTATGTTCATAAACTGCTTCCCAATATTTCTTCAGGATTGGATTAATATATCTGCTTATTGCATCTAGTGTAAAAGCAATATCTGGTGTGGTACTTGACATTTCATGATTAACTCAATTGCCTAAGCAAGTTATATGCTAATCATGTAGATCTCTCTCCCCTTTAGTCTGTAAGACACCTTTAAAGAGGTTGACCCCATCACCTACAGGTAGACCACCATGCCAAGAGTCGTCCATTTAATGTCAAAATACCCAGATTAGGATACTTCCCAAATCTAGATCTAAAACCATAGATCTAGTAACCAAAAACCCTGATATTACATCCATATCTTGTGTGGAGAAACAACATTGTGACAACCACAGTATAACCGATCGTAGTATAGGAATATCTCTTCCTATCAAGTGCATGTCATCTCAAATACCTGGACATCACTCTCTACTACCTTCTTACCAGATCCATCTCCTATTCTGATGAGGTCAAGACCTATGACTGTCACATCAAAAATAGATGATCTATTTCCCCTATTTTTGCTTTTAGTCTATAAACCGACATAAGCTACTTGCCTTCTATGCTTCCACTGCTCCCACTGACTACAACAACCCTCTGGCAGAGTCATATATACGTGCACTTCTAAAACTAGTTTAGAACGACGCTATACTCATCCTCCTGCCAGGTCTTATAGTCTAGAACAACAGCAATGGCAAGTCTGGGTAAACAAGAACCTCCGTGTCACCATCTCTGAGAAGACCGAAGTACCTCTCGGGTGACTGAGGTTACCCACCAAATCTGCGGAGTGGCTAATGGAACATCAAATCCAATTGAATCCTTAGGTTCTATTAAATTTCCAGTAATCGTTTGTGGTTTTGGAATAACTTCCAGTTCTACCATACTCCCACTTGTGTTTTTTGAAAAAGTCTATTTTACTAAAATTGTGGCGCGTCAAGAACAATATAAATATTGATCTTCCTGATGGTAGAAAATTAACCCTCGTCAAAGCCCGGGATAACCCACAAACTGCCATTACTGAAACGTGCCTTGAGTTTATCCGGATTCTGGTTTTAAGCATCAGCCGGACAACTCCCTATATCTTAACATCGTTAAGATACAAATTGATTCTATAAAAATCTAATATAGAAACAAAAACACTAATCTAATTTGAACCAGATTCAAAATCATGCAGCTATCTCCAGTGCATATCAACCAAATGGAAAGAGGACAATCGACATTACTCATCTAGGAGTGCATCCATATATGAGCAACCCGAAAGAGAAGCAAGTTCTCAAAACCATTACTATCAATGGAATACCAAACATAAGTATCTGCATCTTCGACTTCCTCGAAGAATCCTGATACTTACAATAAATGGTTCTCTACTTTATTCTTATACCTATAACTTCTCAAAATCTGAACCTTGCATTTCAACGAATTACATGTCTAGAATCAGAAAAATTATGAGTAAACAGAATACAGTGCGAGTACCAACCCCATTGTCCTAATGGACACTGGACAACATACAATATTTTGTATAAGTCCCCTGAGTTCAACAACTCAAACCCTGTGCGTCGTAGGTTGAAAAACTGTAGTATGGTTAAGAAGAATTACACCGCTGTTGAATGCACCTTACCTAATCACTAGCTGATATAGGTAAATGTTACAGACATAATATCAAAAAGTTATATCTCACTTTATAAAATAAATGTACAGATATATCAGTTTGAAATTGGTGCATAACAACGGATATTCAAAACTAAATATTTGTCATCCGGCAAAAACCGGATGATTTCCTCAAATATCACCAATTACAACGAATTCCGATATAATGAGGATCTAATCACCCAATTCCCAATATCTTACTCCCACTCACCATCCGCAATAACATGCAGATGTGAGAACTGATCTGGTAAATACATACCCTGGAGTTAGATTCTTATTGGGAAAACAGTTTTCAATTAATATCGCACAGTAAAACTGAAACATGAAAATATTTCAAAAGGGGTTAACTGGTATTCCTAGTAACGCCTCTTCCACTATCCTAATTCACGACAGTAACCATATACTTGCCTGCCCTCTCTGCAATCCATTTATTATGTCTTTACTTATTACCTTCTGTACACCTCTTTTACGCTAATTGGTTTTCTTCATTCCCTACCTTTTGGCACCAGCCTAAGGTTTGGAAGAAGACTATCCAATAAGCGTAATAGTTGTACTCTCCTAATCCTAGGAGCCCTCACAACCTGAGAGAAGGTAAAGAGAAAAGACATCTGAATAATCCTATTCAATTTCTCCTGAACCAGAATCCATCCTCGAAAAAGTTCCTTCGAGTTCGTATATAACTATACGATGGATTTATCCAATGGAAGTGGATATCCGTAGTGATACGAAGTGTCCTAGAGAAATGCAAAGTGGATGTAGGAGTGGCAGGGGTATTCACGATCTTTGTTGTGAATGATGGTGATCGCAACTTTCTTCGCCATTATTCTAATCCCTTTATATGTCTTTACTTATTACCTTCTGTACACCACAGTTAAGCTTGTTGGTTTTCTTCCTTCCCTACCGTTCGGCACCTGCCTATGGTCTAGAGGAAGACTATCCAATAAGCTCAATAGGTGTACCCTCTCCTAATCCTAGGAGCCCTCACAACCTGAGAGAAGGTAAAGAGAAAAGACAACCGAATAATCCTATTCTATCTCTCCAGAACCAGAATCCATCCTCGAAAAAATTCCTTCGAGTTCGTATGTAACTATACGATGGATTTATCCAATGGAAGTGGATGTTCGTAGTAATACGGGGTGTTCTGGAGAAATGCAAAGGTGATATAGAAGTGGCAATGATGTATGCGACACCGTGACATTCCAAAATCCTTAGTGTTTTAAGAATGTTCGTTCAACTTGGTTTTATGAGTTTTAGTCAAAGGTCGGGACAGTCGCAGCCAGAGAGAGAGAGAGAAGAAACACTCAGCGTGCACTCTAACCTAAATCAGAATGGTTAATCATTTTATCTAATCTGGATGGCTCCCACTGTTTCCTCGAATTCTAGAATTAGTCGGAATCACCCGAGGAGTAATCCTACTCATCAGTGGGAATCGGGATCCAACTATCATTGTATGATAACTTAATGGAAACCACTCAAGTTACCATACTTCAGAAGGTATGCGCAAAGTTTCCTGTACGACTAGCAAGTTTCCTGTATGTTTGAAACTCCCGATATGATTTTACCCCTAGGACCCAAGTGACCTTGACAATGCCAACATATCAAAGAGTCCTAGTCAAGTTCAACCCGTCATTATCTTGATTGCGTTAAACCCACCCGTACGAGTCCTTGACAATGCCAACATAACCGTACGACTGTCCTAACCAATCCACATATCCATGCGACAGAAAAGCATTACAGAGCTACCGAACACTACGCCTCGGCAATGCACGACATACGTAGCACGAATACTAAGCAATACTAATCGGAAATGATGGAAGGCTACGGCTGGTTTTTGGCGAAAAACCTTTAACGTAATGAACTTGATATCGTTTAAGGAATCCAAGTGGTTTTATAAATATATAGTGGCGAAAACTTTTGCTAAAGAGGTTACTCCCGGTGAAGAGATCTCGGCTCTTTCCCTGTCGAATGGGGTGCAGGATATTCCAAACTGAATACCACGATGCAAAGCAAAAGGAAACGACTATAGTAAAGTTATTACATTGACGCAAACTTTTACCCAAGGGGTCACTCCCGATGAAGGGATCTCGGCCCTTGCCTCGTCGAATGAGGTGCAGGATATTCCAAAATGAATACCACGGTGCAAAGCAAAAGAGAACGTCTGTAATGTCAGTTTTTAAAAAACTTGGTTCCAACAACATCATATATAGGTTTGTTTTATCCTTGCATTGATAAGAATCTATGCAGTCCCATCAATTAATTATACCAGAAAAGAACGAAAATAAAATGTACGTATATGCCATCTGCATTCGCCACTGGGTCCCGTCATCACCCGTTAGGTTACTTAACTAACGACAGAGCGGGGACTGGGCTAGCGCGGGTGCAAAACATATATAGTATATATATATAACATTCGTCCCAGGCATGATATAAAGTAACATCATAGAAACATCACAGAAGCAATATAGAATGGTGGATAATCTGGAGCCCCGGGTTTCACTTGAGCCGCAAGTGAGACTCGACGTTCCCTGTCGTGTGGATAGCATGTGCAATGAAACCTAGACCCCTACGAGCACGGCAAGTTACCCGCCAAAACCAGAAGCGAGGCAACCCCCTTCAACAACGTGAATGGGCCACCCAGCACTTCACGGAATCCGGTAACTTGGGCACCCTTCCTGGGTCAACCTATACCCCCTACGAGTGCGGCGAATAGCCCGTCAATTCTAGAGTAAGGTCCCCTCCGTCCCAACGCCATGAGATGCAGACCAGTTGCCCTCTGGAACCCGGCTATTCGTGCACTCCACCGCGGGGTAATCCTAGTACAGAAAATAAAATAATATACAAGGGTGACATCAACCTCAGCCCGGTCGTGCCCCAAAAGAATAATATACAAACTGGCAGTGACGGCAGTCCACATGTCGGACGCTCGCCCCGCAATATCAAATGTACAAATGAAATAAAACTGTACTATCATTGAACCACTGCTATCCACCACGACGATCCAACCAACATCACAGCACAATACAGAACATCAACGTGAATGTCATGTTCGCAAACCCGTCTAAAAGACATATAGCAATTAGACGAGTTTACCGATTATATGACATTCACGGTCGCAGATTATAATGTATGTACTGATAAACGCACACTTAAAATATCCATCGACTAAGTTCCAAATTGCCCCCAATAACAAAACAACACTTCACTGAAACCTGGGCCAAAACAGAATATCACAAAAATCACAATTCCAAGTATAGGAGCTACAGTGAAAATTGAAGGCTCGTCGCCAAAAATGGCCGTGGAACCGCCGCCAATAGGGGTTAGTGCGGCGGATCCGCGACACTTTAGTGGCATCACGAGCTTAAATTTTTTGTGTAGCCTTATATTCGCCTGCACGGATTTTTAAGATGCCTGAAATAATTTTTTGACCACTTTTGAAAATCGACAGCAAACAGAAAATGGAAAACGTGATTTTGGCAATTTTCGTCGATCGATCTTTTAAGCACGTTTAAACAAGCTAGTAAGGGGTTTAAAGGGTGGCTCTGATACCATGTAGGGTTCCGGTAGAGCCCCGGCCATCAAAACGCGGCCAAAATGCGGAACAAATTTTTTCTAAACTGGCGCTATCGATACCCGATTTACGGATCGACCTTAAACCCAAAACTAGCAAACTAAGAAGAGGTTAGAATCGTTATACCGAGATGATCCGAGTCCTTCGGTCTTCATTCCAAGCTCCTAGCGGCTCCATGATAATGTTTGGTCGCCGGTCTTCCTCCATCTCCGATGATCCACCCGAGGGAAATGGCGCAAGCTCCAGCTCGACGAACGAGGCAACCGACGCTCCAAAGTTGCTAATGATGGAGAGTCGAGATGTAGTAGTGCGTCACTATATTTTCTCTCTTTCCTTTTTGCTCATTGAGCAAACATAGAAGATGAATGAGGAGGTGATGAACTTTTTGCATGAAGAACAAAATTGGCTAAGTATATGTGAGAATGAGAGAGTGGACTAATGTATGTCATCATATCCCAAATGAAATGAACCCCCCACCATCAAATATGGCTGGCCCCCCTCTCTCCTTCCCATCATGAAAAATTATCATTTTCCTTTTCCAATTGCAATAAAATAATAGCAACCATACTTTGTTCCATGCCTTGACCCATACCTCCTTTCCACCTCATTTCCCAAATAATTTTCAATAAAGAAAATCATTAATGAGGTGGCACCTTCTAGAAGCTATTCCGTATAAAATACGGAATACTTTCGGTACATGTACCGAAATACATATACGCGAATTCGTACAAAAATACGAATAGCCGAGAGAGAAAATAAATAGAGAACAATAATACTAGAATACATATATATAAATACATATGTAAATTATTAAATCAAAACCTGATTTAATAATCTGGCTTAATCCTAAGCCGCTAGTATTATCAACCGTCCGATTAAAGTCTGCGCAGTAAGTGCACATATTTAATCGGACACCTGTATGTATCAACATACGCCATGTACACCATATCGCATGAACCGTGAAAACCCTCTGTGTGGGACTCTAAAGACTCGTCAATATGCTGGCAGTGGGTTTAACCACAAGCATGTCAGCGGCACTAGCTGTATGTAACGGCTACTCAGGTATTGAGCGAAAAGGAGGCCGACGAGCAAACTCATCCTGAACCCCTACTGAGCCTGACAGTGACAATATCCGTACAGTCCGGTCTGTTCGTCTAAGAGTATCGCATATCGAGTCTAAGGGGGTGGATAAAGTCAGACCCTAACAACGCGATATTTAGTGTCGGCATGAAACCCATCACCACCTGAGAAACTAACGATCCTGGATCGATAATTCTCGTCCACCGTGGCCACGGATTTATGGTGATGGCCATCCGTACACAACGCGACATCAACCCCCAATACCGGGAGAGACGAATCCCCGACGATTCGATCACTACCTCCATGTGGCTCGGGACTGTACCCAACTAAAACCTATTTGCACGACTCCTTTGAGCCTTGGTAGGGTAGTAATCAAAGCACAGTGGGAACTCACACGAGACAAATGACGATCTCAGGTTGACAGACTAACATGTATACATGTCACCTGAGAACTGCTATCGGACAATAGGTATAATACCAACTAGCAGATTCCCGGCGAGTCCGTCCAGTGTACTCATAACCCAATGAGCACCTGTATACTATCTTAGGCGAACAAACTAACACCAATTGCTTGTGAGACCTGGCCACCGCCCCTCGTCGGGGTCTCGATCAGTATACACTAGTCTACACTGGAGTATCGATGCCCGGTCTCGATACTCCTACGACTAGGGACATTTAAGGATGTGCTTATAGACCCCAGCTCCCACATATATGATCGCCATCAAAATGCTGGCAGTCAAGCAAGAATCTTATGGGCTCTATCAACATGTACATGATGATAAAGACAAACCAGATAGCATACTATCATCTTGAGTAAAACTGTTTTATCGGTATAGGTCCTGCCTCAATCATCATAATCATCTGTCCGCGACTATGATAACTGCCTTGAGGGCACTATAGCCAACAGCAGTAACCCTGCCCGGCCAAGGGTCCTTGGTAGGCTTCTTACAGCCCCTCCCGCGCTAAGGACCAAAATCCTCCTTTGAGGCGGTCGAGCCCGACCCTTGCTTGGCTATCCCCGGCTGGCAGCTTCCTAACACAATCGACAGGGATCAAAGTCCTCGCCAAGAGGCACTGGGCAGTAACCCTGCTCGGTGCCCGTCCTGAAGGATCAAAGCCCTCGCAAGAGGCAACCGAGCCCGACCCTTGCTTGGTCATCTCCGGCTGATAGCTCCCTACCCATGACGCCAGGGATCAAAGCCCTCGCAAGAGGCATCTGAGCGGCTACCCGCTCGGTCATCCCAGGCTGGTAGTTGCTTACTCACGACTCCAGAGATCAAAGCCCTCGCCAAGAGGCAACCGCGCAGCTTCACTGCCCGGTTATCCTTAGTATGCTTCTTACAGCCCTTCCAACGCTAAGGATCAAAGCCCTCGCCAAGAGGCACCGAGCAGCTACCTTGCTCAGCCATCCTTCGCAGGCCTCTCACGGCCCCTCCAGTGCCAAGGATCAAAGCCCTCATGAAGAGACAGCCCTGCAGCTATCCTGCTTGGCTATCCCTGGCTGGTAGATCCCCTACCCCACAACGCCAGGGATCAAGCCTTCATCACGATGCCGCCAAATTCCTTCCTGCTCGGCGCATCCCCAGTGGGCATCCTCCTGCCCATCAGACGCTGAGGATCTGAGGTCCTCATCGTGAGGCCGTCGAGTTCCTTCCTGCTCGGCGCATCCCCAGCGGGCATCCTCCTGCCCATCAAACGCTGAGGATCTCAAGCCCTCATCGCGAGACCGCCGGGTTCCTTCCTGCTCGGCACATCCCCAGCGGGCATCCTCCTGCCCATCAGACGCTGAGGATTTGAAGCCCTCATTACGAGGCCGCCGAGTTCCTTCCTACTCGGCGCATCCCCAGCGGGCATCCTCCTACCCATCAAACGCTGATGATCTGAAGCCCTCATCACGAGGCCGCCGAGTTCCTTCCTGCTCGGCGCATCCCCAGCGGGCATCCTTCTGCCCATCAGACGATGAGATCTGAAGCCCTCATCGCGAGGCCACCGAGTTCCTTCCTGCTTGGCGCATCCCCAACGGGCATCCTCCTGCCCATCAGACGATAAGGACCTCAAGCCCTCATCGCGAGGCCGCCGAGTTCCTTCCTTCTCGGCGCATCCCCAGTAGGCATCCTCCAGCCCATCAGACGCTGAGGATCTCAAGCCCTCATCGTGAGGCCGCCAGGTTCCTTCCTGTTCGGCGCATCCCCAGCGAGCATCCTCCTGCCCATTAGACGTTGAGGATCTGAAGCCCTCATCGCGAAGCCGCCAGGTTTCCTCCTCCTCGGCGCATCCCCAGCGGGCATCCTCCTGCCCATCAGACACTGAGGATCTGAAGCCCTCTTTGCGAGGCCGTCGAGTCCCTTCCTGCTCGGCGCATTCCCAGCGGGTAGCTTCCTACCCTATAAAGACACGGATCCAAGACCCGCCGAATAAACTCGTGCTCAACGTGCGATCAGCGCCTCAACTCTGGCAAAGGGAGGATACCGACCTTCCCACACTCGTCCTTCGCTCGACTCATACTCGATGCGCGACAACAAGAACGCCGTGTCGTCCCCGGAAAATCTACCACAAGGAATTACCAGCGCCAAGCCGCACAGAGAGAATCAAGCAGTCCACTCTCGACCCGACTCATAAAATAGATCGGAACGAGAGTGAGGGGGCTAATGATGATGCTCTATATTGGCGATCTCCCGGATCAGGACACATGGCAGATGACATGTCCCAGAACTCAGAAGAAAGGGCCTACAGGGGCCGACCAGGCCACCCCTGTACCCGACCTGTAAGCAGAAGTTGGCTCACCTCAGAGCCCCTGCAAATTGGCCTTCTTGGCTTCTCAGCTCGCCCCCGAGCTACCACAGCTAAGATACCTCGGCTCTCCCGCTCAGTCCCAAGTTCTCCTGCCAAAGCCATCTTCCTCGGTCCCTTCGACCGACCAACTCTACCGCTCACAGGCGTAACCGCCGCTCCGCAAATCTTGCTATGCACGGATTCTCCGCCGGCAACATCCCCCGTTTCACGCCATCACGATCCCCATTAACAGGCGATCCGCTTATTACATGGGCGTGACGTCGGGAGCGTAACTGCTGACGAGATTCTCGCGCCTTCTATTGCGTGTCGCCGCCACTATATAAACCCCCATCACAGAGGGGTTAAGTAAGCCTTTTATCACCCCACTTAGCCGTTACTCTACTCGAATCTTGTGCTAACTTGATCGTCGGAGGGTCCTTGGTCGTACCAAACCATCCCGGGACTTCCTTACAGGTACTCAACGCAAACTCCTCAAAACCACCAATCTCCTCAAAACCCATTGAGACCCACACGTAACAGGAGATCACCTCCAAGATCCACCGGGAGATCGACGAAAGACAACATCTGACGGAGACCCGAAAAGGACCTCCATCAGGGGAGAAAGAGGAGACAGAGTTTGCCGGGGAGATCGTCGGTGACGGTCGGAGCTTGTGGATGGGAGGGCTCGGTGTTGGAGCAAAGTGGGAGAGAGAGAGAGAATGACGTAGAGGGGGAACGAGGGGGAGAGTGAGGTAGAGAGGGGGTGACAGAGAGTGGTCGTCGTGGGTTGTGGGCGACGAGTCGTGGCCGTTGTGTCGTGGGTGTGAGTAGTAGGGGAAGACGTGGGGGAGCTGCTGGGGCCTTGGGGCCGTTGGGGAAGGAGATGTTGGGTCGTTGGGCGAGCGCGAGTCATGGGGAGGTGGGCACGAGGAGCGGGCGTAGGCACGAGGAGCGGGCGTAGGCACAAGAAGCGGGGAGCGAGGAGCCATTGCGAGAGAAAGAGGCGGGAAAAGGAACGAGCGGAGGAAGAAGAGGGGAAAGCGGGTGCAAGTCGGGTCGGGCTTGGGTTGGGTCGGGTAGAATTAGGATTTGGGTAGTTTAGGTTTAGGAATAATTAATATAAAATAATAAAATATAATAAAATGGATATAAAAATGAAATAATTTTGGAAAAATCTGAAAATACGGCAAAAAATCATATACGGAACTGGGGATTTACAGAGACATCAGATAATAACTTATTTCTCTTAACGACTGACTGAAGGATTCGGATGGAGAGATGACCAAGATGATAGTGCCACTCACTTATTTCGGACTTGGAAGTAGCATGAATTTGAGATTGGATGGAAGGTGGTAAGTAGTAGACATCATTATGGCTGTCCCTGCGAAGAAGAGGCGCCCACGTGCGAAGATCCTTCACCAAAAAATTAGAGAGATAAAACTCAAGTGAGATTTTGTTTGATTTGCAAAATTTAGCAACAGAAATTAAGTTTTGAGTAATAGATGGTGCACAAAGGACATTATCTAAAAGAAAGGGTTTTTGGAGTGAGTACAGTGTTGTGTTACCGATATGAGAAATTTTCAAATCTAAACCATCACCTATATTGATCTCATCGGGACCACCGTAATCGGTGTAGCAGTGAAGAGTCCCAACATCGTATGTAACGTGGTGAGAAGCACCAGTGTCCAATATCCAGGAGGAGGGAGCGGGCCGGTTGGTATTTGTGTTGTTTGCCACTGGTTGAGGGAGCGTCTGTGCTGGGTGTTGCAGTGAATATATTTGCACCGCGTTCTCACGAATAAAGTAAGCAAGTTTACGACAATCTTTGGTGTTGTGACCGGGACACTTGCAGAAATTGCAGTAGGAGTTGGAGTGGGACGAGTTGTTCTTATTTATGCCAGAGTACTAGTTGTGATTGCTGTTCCGAGCGAAATTGTTGTTGTTGCGATTGTAGGAGACACTTCCACGCTGTTGCGAAGGGCAATAGGAGGAGCAATTGAATTGGTTGGTATAATTGGTAGTAGCTAGAGAGAGACGTACTCGTATCTTCCTTCGTCAGATGGCGTTCATAGTCTATGAGTTTCTCGTCAAAGGTTATGGTGTTATCACGAATTCAAATAGCAGCGGCGGACTTTTTGAATTCAGGTCCAAGGCCAGCGAGAATGTGAAGAACTAGGACATCTTCGGGAAGAGCGTGGTCGGCGAGAGCGAGATCGTCGGAGATAGAGAGTATCTCTTATAGATACTCGCTTATAGGTCGCGAACCGTGTTAATTGTCGATCAGGCGTTCCTTGAACGACATAACTCATGAGCGAGATTTGTTCGCAAGGAGAATACCAAGGCGATCCCATGCTTCCTTAGAGGAGGAAACAGAGGATATATGTGGCTGGATCGTCTCGACACAGCTACCGAGGATACCGTTGAGAATAAGTTGATTTTGACAGTACCATTGATGGTAGTCTGGATTTGCAACATGCTTGGTAGTGTCATTGACGTCGGCGATAGTCCTCGTAGGAGGGGATTTGGATCCGTTAATGTGACCAAAAAGATCGTGGCCAATTAGAACTGATTTGATTTGATTTTTCCACACAGTGAAATTTGTGTCGGAAAGTTTTGTTGAAAAAGAGAATTTGGTGATAATATGGATTGAGTTTTGAGAGGAGGCCATGGATTAGAAATTGAGCTTTTAATCGTAAGGCTCTGATACCATATAGAATTTTAGAGAAGATAGTATTTTTTAGGGTTTAAACTTGATTGATTTGTATTGAATATCAATTGCGCGCGCGTGCACACACACTTTACATGATGAAGAATAAAAATAAAATAAAATCTTTTCTAAACAAATAAATCACAAAAGTTACAGAAATAATATATTTTCAAAAATCTGCAGCTTTCACGTGCACGATCAGCAGACGTCTGATGAAGCAAAGGTCAGACGTGTGCTTGTTCTTTATTGTTTCTAGAGACTGATTGCCATACGTCTTCTCATCCTCCATCAAACGTCTGGTTTCGATCTGTTGTTTTGCCAAACGTCTGCTGTGGTTTTAACTGCTTGTCACCAATAGCGTTCTTAATTATAATTTTAAATTATCTTTCATCATAGAGCATCCTTGAAAACCCTAATTCCAAAATAAAATGCAAAAGTAAAATTTCAAGAAATCCGGGAAAAATAATTACAAAAAAAGATCTGATTATATAAAGTTAGAGAAAATAAATCAAATAATGATTTAGAACATAGATCAACTAAGCTGAGAGGGAGAAGCAAAATTGATACAAGCTTAGATAAATACAATTATTAAGGGAAGTGCAGTAAAAAAAAGTACGTATTTTCCATGTAAAAGTTATATTTAGCCAAGAATTAATGGCGGGGTTTTTCTTGAAAAATATGAAAAAGTTCATCATATTTTTGGATAATAAAACAAGTGTAGTATACTAGAAAACACTAATGTTCAGGGTAGTTTAGCTAATTTTACCAATATATTCCATTTCAAAAGTTATGGTGACGTATTTGATATTTCTGATTTCTTTTGTTAAAAAATAAACCATAAATTCAATTTATTCAGCATTATAAAATTGTTGTTTATATGCAAATTGAGTATCTTATGTTATTATGTTACATGAGTTGAATTGAAAATCTTTTTTATTCAGTAAAAAACAAAACAAAAAAAATGTCCTTGTTCTAAGCAAATTTTAAGGAGCATTTCATTGCGATTGGAATGGCCTGTTTTATTAAATAATTTATAAAATTTTTTACCTCTATTCTTCCAATTTATTCTTTAGGCGTGTTTGGAATTATCTATGATATTAATATAAAATTAGAAGAAAATGCCAAACTTGGTATACGGCTAATAATGCAAAGATAGAATAAACTAATATTTCAAACTTCTTTATTCCATGCACCTTGATTCAAATCCTCACATGACCGTTGTGTGACATGTTTGTTTGTGTACATGCAGTCCCTAAACAAAATGGAAGTCCTTGATCAATGTTTTTCTTTTCACATATTTTGGTTATTATTTTATGTGGCGGTTGACCGAGAAAAAAGAATAGACCAGCTATGATGACAGAGACACACCTGGAAATATAATTTAATCTTCAATGTTTACATGTTCTATCCCCCCCTCATTTTCCTCCCTTTTGTTTTTTTTCATTTATTTGTTTGTATTTAAGAAATCAGGTAGTAAAGGCACTGCAATGATGATAACAAATGTGATAAAAAATTTCAAAAAAGTGTTAGTCGTATCTTCAATAGCATAGCTAATCCGTGATAAATTTTTTAGTCGGGATGGTCGCAGACACGGGACAAATTACGTAAGGTATTAAGGACCATTGCATGTGGAGCCAAGAACCCTTCAGTTTTTATCCCAATATAGTGTTTTCGATATACATAGGGTTAATGGGAAAAAAAAAACACTATGAGAGATACAAGAGTACGATAAGACATAGATGGTCCCCCAATAATTAAATGAAGCTTGTTTATGTTGAAAACTCCGTACACTCATAAATAAAATAACCATTACCCTTCATATATTAAAATTAACAAATTAACAATTGAAATCAAGAAAATTGAATTAAAGATATGAGCATTACAAATGATTGCGTCATAATGGCTGGAGCAACTACCAAATGTTAAAAGTGCGATTCCTAGGATTCTTTAATATTCGAAATGTCGTATTTGAGACGTAAAATTGTAGATTAAGGCTTTTGATATGTCGGTCCTTGCAGATAACAAGTCTAGATCATATGAAAACTATGCATGTTGTTATCAGACTTTTCAGAAGAAAATAACAAGTGAAGAAATTATTGGTTGGTCGTGGCAAATAATCATCGGCAAATCTCCTTGATCATTGAGGAGGAAAACATGTCCCAATTTGAGAAAAATAAATTATGCTTGATTATATAGAAGACAAAGATTTCTGTTTCGTATAAATAATATGTGGGTCCCACTTAAACGGCTAGCTTGCGTGCCTCCCTCGTAAAGCATTAATACTGTCCTTATATGCAAACGTTTATATTAATTATTTTTGAATGGTTAATGAAATTTAAATAAAAAATCACTGGCCAATTCACATGATACTTCAGCGTGCTCTCGATTATCAAACAAACAGCAGATTTAGAGGGTGGTACTTTGTTTTGTTTTCTTGTGACGGTGCAGAAAGTTTAACCCCCACACACAACACACCGATGCACGCAAGCACAACAAAAGCTCGCACCACTAAAAGATCCATGATTTAGAGAGCGGTTACTATTTGGGATTATTTTATATCCCTCCTTAATTTCTCTGATCTTATCTTTTAAAAGAAAAACTCCATGCATTTTCAAATTTCTCACTTGAATTTCATATTTCTTCTTTTACATTTTCAAATCTGGACTCAACCTTCCATTTATTACACCGACTTATACTTTCTAACTACAATTATGACCACTTAATATTATTTTGTGGATTGATGATAATAGTATGATTAAAAGTTAAATTGGAAAATCAAAATGTCAGTTAATTTTTACATGGAAAATTTTTAAAATGAATAAAATATCTTTGGGATTGAAGGGGGAATATTTCAAAAAAAAAAAAGAATTTGAGAAGGTATATATCACCATATTAGTTACTAACGGGAGCTAATCCATTAAGGCCGGGATCATTTTATAAAACGAGGTCCACTTTTCTAACACACAACCCTTCATGTTTTACACCAATCCAAACTGGTAATCTTGATCTATATGTTTTAGATAGCTTAAGTATCAACTTTCACGAGATTTGGAGAGCTCTACACATCCATTAGGTGGAGTAAAAAATTAACTGTTTTTCGATACGTGTAAAATGCGATCACTTGATGTATATGTTAGAGATTTCCAAATCTTCTGAAATTTGATACGTAAGCTATCTAAAACATGTAGATTAAGCTGACCGATTTGAATGGGTATAAACTGGCCGTGTGTTTAAAAATTTGACCTCAATTTATAAAATGATCCCCAGGCTCAACAGATCAGGTCCCTAATAAGTTCAGTTAATCTCTCCCTCCCTCTCTCCCTCCCCTCTCTCGCAGTAATCTAATGTTATATTTAGTCTTCATTTTCAACTTCTTATTATTCATACATGTACATCGCATATGCAAACATCTACTTACCATGAAGGGCCGGGGGGATTTGGTTGAGCTCATATCTTCGGTTGGAAAAGGAATATCGGTCAACTTCAATCGGCTTAACAAGACGAATATGCAATGAGAATGTGTGTTACAACCTACGGTAGACTTTTCCTTGAATGCATGACCAGGAGAATGTGCAATAGTACAAATAGGGGCAATCCAATGCCCCTGCGGTCATGACTGTAGGGGCAAAAAAGCCATCTGTTGGTCAAAAGGCCGTAGGGGCTAGATTTTGCGCCTACGGATGGAAATTTGTCTTTACGGACATAACCGTCGGGACAACTGTCCCTACGGTTTCCAACGTAAGGGTAATTATTTTTTTAATTTATGGAAAAAATAGTAATTTCTTGCCCTTACTATTAAAAACGTACGGAAAATTAAAATAATCCGTAGGGTCGGACCTTGATTTTAATAAAAAAGATTTAAAAAAAGTTGTAATTTACGTCTCTACGGTTGTCACTGTAAGGACATAAATTTGGCCCTATGGACTACACCGTGAGATTAGACTTTCATTTTAATAAAATTTTCTTTTAAAAAAACTTGTAATTTATGCCTCTACGGTTGTCATCGTAAGGGCATAAATTTGGCCCTAACGATTCCACCGTAGGGGAAAATATCAGTTTTTATGATATTTTTCCCTCACGATTGCAGCTTTATGGGCATCCGTTGCCCCTATGGTGTTAATATATACCCCTACGGGCAAAATTTCATATATATATATATATATATATATATATATAGAATGCGTTTCCTGTTTTTCCCTGTCCTATACATAATAATATATATATCGCACGGTACATCATATAACCAAATACAAAAATATTTATAAACAACATTCCACACATAATATATAACAAAATAAACAAAAACAATACGAAATCAATTGAAAGTCATGATCATAAACATCATATACAACAACCGATATCCAAAATAAACAATATGTATCAAATAAAGTACACGCATCCTTCAGAAATCCAAACAATATAAATAAATCTATGCTAGCTCCATCCACGTTCTCCACCTCCAAGTATCTGGAAAATCTGGCGCATCTGCTCCTCACTGCGGCCATGTGCCAACAAAATTTCGAGTAATGAAGGAGTGGCCTGTGCAGGAATAGGAGTGGCCTGTGGAGCCGAAAGAGTGGCATGCACAGAAGAGCCTGGATGAGTGGCCTACGGAGCCGGATCCATAGGAGCGACCTGCATAGCCATAGCTGAAGTAGTGGCTTGTGAAGTTGCATCCGAAGGAGGGGCATGTGGAGCCAGAGTTGAATAAGTAGCCTGTCGAATCTGTAAAGTTTTTTGTTTGTGTAATAAACGAGTAAGGAACGGTGTACTATATTTAGTCTATATGTATAGTTGTGAAATTCTAAGTAAAAATCAAGTCTTGCGAATTGAAATGATATGTTATTGATCTATAGGCTCGTCGCTCAGGTTTGTTTTTGTGCTTGTTGTTGTTATAATTGTTATTGTTGTGGTGTTGTTGTTGTGTGTCTGTGTGTGTCTCTGTCTCTATGTGTATGTCTCTTTGTGTGTGTATGTGTGCGCGCACGCGTGCTTGTGTGTATGTGTATGTGTGTCTGTAACATACGTACCTTCATCTTCTACAACGCCTCGAATTTGGAGTTCAGCACGTCAAACTGCTGCTCCAAACGTCGCTCGCGTGGGGTAGGAGAAGTAACTGCCGGAGAGAAGGACAACTTCAGATGAGCTCTGCTGGGACCAAGTCCCCGGCTTCTCTCCTAACCCCGTGGTGCCTTTCGTGTACGACGTCTAAGAAAGGGAACAACATGGCCGGATCGGTCTCTGCGGTGAAATCAATACCTGACGACTCCTCCTGCTGCACCACCCGCTCCTACACCATGTAAAGCATTGAAACATAAGTAAACCGTTTAAATTTAAACTATTCAGAACAAAATTTCATTTGAATTAGAAAAAATATTAACACTTACGTAATACGCCTGGATAGCAATGTCGGGATATCGAAGCTCGCTCGTGGCCGGATTTGTCAATGTGGCGTGGACGGATAGATAATTCTTCAACATGCTCGGTATACCAACCTAAGCCAGGGTCTCTGCAATTCACTAAAAATTTGCATATATAATAACATAACTTTGCATATTGCATTATATCAAAATAGATATATTGTGATTTACCGCTGCCTCCATGGCACGAGTAATGTTCCTCGATCCACCCATGTAAATAGGTCGACCTCTTTTTGCGGACTTTCGATTCTCCTTATTTTGAGCGGCCTGTTTCTGCATAACACAATCAGATTTAGTTTTCTAATTAAATAACAAAAAAATAAATTATATGCTAAACACTGAATTCCATTTAAATTACAAAACTGCTTGCGCTCAAATGCAAAAAACTAACACAAGAGAGACCATGTATCTATATCGACCCGGCTAAAGGCCGAATATTGCAGGAGAGCTGCTCTCTCCGTCTTGGGGGTCGTCCTCCATAGCTCATAGCAATCATTCTTCAGCTCATTCCTATTATACCGGACCTTAGTCTGCACGTTGGTCATGAGGCCCCGGTAAAGAGCGTGAAGATCGAGTACTCTATCAGGGTGATCGGGATTGGGTACGGGCTAAAAGTCATAAACCGACTGCAAATACAAGAAATTAATGTTTTTAAATTATCAGTTCCAACTGATAGTAAATTTATTTGATTAATCAAATTAAAATATATAATAATACCTGGGTCTGTGCCCAAAATAGAGCAAAGGAGCGAGTGTGCTGCCCGCCCCAGTCAACGTGAAGAGGATACTTCTTTTATATGTAGTTCTCATCCCCCATACACCGGCCGAAACTCTCGGCATTATCTCCAGTGTAGTGATAATCATAGGTAAAGAAAAAGGGGAATGGTCCTTGCCCCTTAGTGGTATCGGGCCTCAGCTTGTGGGACTAATTGAGCCCTTCAGTCCCCTTCTCAGGCTGTAGCGACCCTGCATCTACAAAATATATAGATATACAATCAATATCAAGACAACAATATTTAGAATGCAAGAATTAATGAAAGGTGAAGTGCAATATATACCTTCGACAACATCACCACGAGCTCGAGCCCGAGCAGCAGCATGAGCGGGACGATAGTTCCTCTGGTGCGGAACAGCCGGTGACCCGGACGTGGATGCATCCCCTCCAACTAGATAATAAACAATGACGATATAAATAACTTCTGAATAAAATAATACATAATCAATTTGACGTATTAAAATAATACTAACCTGCAGACTACGGATCGTGCAGGAGCGGCCTTTGTCCGGATGAATATGTATGTATATCTATATTAAGTAACTTCGAAATGTATATGCGTGTATATATATAATATAACATTCAAAATGAATATGCGTGTAATATAAAATATATAAACGTATCTGCTGCACGTGTTAGAGCGTCCTGTTCCCCGTATGTGGAGGCACCACTTACAACTAAAGTGTAAATCGACTGGAGAGGGTACAGACAATCTGACTGCATCCACAAGTATTGGGAGATCTAGAGGGGATATGGAAGAGGGTGCAAGAGACCCCTCTATGGTAGGATCTGCACCCTACGTAGATCCCCGCGCAGAAGAATCCATCTGTCGGTGCCCTTGCCTTTACTGATGCCCATACAGCTGCCCCTATCGGTGCCCCCGCTGGTGCCCCTCGCTGCTCCTGACGTCGCTATCACACCTAGATAGAAGTACAATCACTACATATGCATGCAATACAAGTATAGATCGTAGAAGATATGAAGTCATAATATAACACTAATGATAACCTTTTTCATTTCGTAGACGCATTAGACGTCTTGGGAATACTTATTTGGATCTCATCATCAATATCGTTCCTAACCCACGTAATTTCCCGCTCAGCCGAAGATAACCGGTTTACGGAGACAGATGGTTGGAGCATTCTAAGTATTCTCTCTTCTTCCTCCTCATCGCTATCGTCTATATAATCCTCGAATTCTGGGACATCATAAACATCCTTGGGTTTATATCGGCATATGACACTCCATCTAGGATGCTTCAAATACTCTGAGTGGTATATTTGAAATGATTGTTGCAGAAAGATAAATGGATCGTCCTGACAGTAAAATTGACGTGTGTTTACATTAGTCAATCTATATTCATCTTTTCAAGTCCCGAAATTGTCTCTCCACCTATTCATATCAGTTCGTATATTGTACCGAATACACTGAAATATATAAAACGGTTCTGATCGTCCAGAATATTGGATATCAAGTTTGCAATCTTAGTATCCATAATAAATCACATCATTCAACCCTACGATCGCAATACCACTATTCTGGGTGGTTCAAGATTTTTCTATGTTCTTAACTTCAAATTTATATCCAAGGACACCGAATTCTTTATAGTATGCAACCTCCATGCTAAAAAACTGAACTAGACATCTTGAGTCTCTCTCTAATAATGCAAACATGTTCAAATTTTGGATCTGACAAAACAAATTATATGGAAAATACATAACTATATCCATTTAGATTAAGACTAGTAGCAAAAATATGAGATTCAAAAATCTTACATAATTTGCAAACCGGGCGTTGAAATTATCCTGATGATATTTTTCAAATAGATCATTATTCCAATCAGGATGCCCCTCATGTACTTCATTATTATGAATTCTGTTATCAATATTAAATTTTGAAGTCAACATTATATTATTTCATATATATATACATATATAAAGAACAATTAATACGAAACATACTTACTCTCTAATTTCATCTAGATATCCGCTATTGAGAATGATAAATTGCTGTATCTTGTTGATAAATATGAGTTCTACTCTCTTATAATCAGGTTTACCATACGGTCCGTCCTGAATTCTCCGAGGCTTGTTAAGCCTTGTTTCAGTGTTTTCGTCTAAATAGCGGGAACAAAATGTGGTTATTTTATCTAAGAGATAACCTTGTATGGTAGAACCACGTGGTCGATTTTCATTGCGTATATAATTTTTTAGAGTATAGAGGTACCTGAAGAAATATATATTGAATAAATAAATACAAGTATATAAGAAAGTAAAACTTTTACAAAATGTCTGAACCGAAAAATTCAAGGTACCTTCCGACGGGATACATCCATCGATATTGTACCGGTCCGGCAAGTTTAGCCTCAGTTGCAAAATGAACTGTCAGGTGTATTATGATATCGAAGAACGGCGGGAGAATTCGCTCAACCATGCACAGTATCAAGGGAATCACATTTTTTAGCTTCTCCAGCGTGTCAACCTCGATATTTTTAACGCACAATTCCCTAAAAAAGGAGCAAAGATCATTGATAACTAGACCAACCAATTCGTGAAGGGAAGTCCTGAGGGCTAATAGGAGAAGGTGCTCCATAATAACACAGTGATCATGACTTTTCAGCCCACCGATCTTGTCTTTCATAATTTTTATCTTCTTACTAAACAATCCTGATAAACATGTGGAAACTCTCAAATTGTGTGACACCTGCAGGAACCTTTTCTTCTCTGATTGTGACATATGATATGTGTCATTGGGAAGTAGAAACTTTCCTGGTTTACCGGGTATCAGTTTAGGATGCAAATCATTTCTAATTTCCCAGTCTTGAAGATTCATGCGAGCACGAAAGTTGTCTTTCAATTTTCCATCCTTATAAAGAAGCAAGTTAAGTACGTACTCGGATAATCCCTTCTCAATGTGCATGACGTCTAGACAATGACGTACTAAATTTGTTGACCAGTACGGTAGCTTGTAGAAAATGCTTAATTTGTTCTAGCCGGGTGGAGTGTCATTTCTTGTAGGATCTATTTCGAAGGTCACGTTATTGTAACCATCCCACTGAGCAATCACGTCCTCTCCGGATAATATGGCTGGAGGCCCAAGAAGCTCTTGACGACCATCGAAGTGAACATCGTCAAACATGTAGGGATGGTCCAGTTACAGGAAACGCCAATGACCACAATAACAAGGCTTTTTGCAAAAATTCAACCGTCTCGATATTTTATCTTAGTGGCAGTAAGGGCATACTTTGTAACCATGTACGGATCAACCTGATAACATTCCATATACATGAAAGTTATTAATTGTCCACATTAAAGTCCCACGCATCGTGAATGTTGTATCTGTGTTTGCATCGTAAATCTCGACACCATCAATGAATAAGGATTTTAACTCATCGATCAGTGGTCGAAGGTAGACATCGATATTGTTTCCCGGTGATTTCGGTCCGACAATAAGAAGAGGGATCATAAAGTAGGACTGATCTATAGCCAACCACGACGATAGATTATAAACTATCATTACAACGGGTAATGTGTTGTAGCCTCCACCCATGTAGTTGAATGGGCAGAAGTCATCACTAGCCAGTCCGAGCCTGGCATTATGAGGAATCCTATCGAAATCCTTCCATGCCTGCGTATCTCTTAGATGACTCATTGTTCCGTCTTTGCTTGGAGCAGCACAGCGATACCAAATCATTGCCTTTGCTGTTTTCTTACACCTCAATAGCCTCTGCAGGCTTTGTGTTATGGGAAAGTATCGTGCTAACTTGACAAGTATATATGGCTTCTTATCAGATACTTTCAGTTTATATCTATTGTAAGGTGTTTTTCGTCACCCCGTTAAGATAGGAATGCGCACGCTTGTCAGGAATATACATATTCCTCCTTCCTGGGGTAGGCCGGGATTTATTGATTATGGGGATCCGAATCACCGGCAGCCGCGGACTAAACTGCCGTTAATTATTCTTCGCTTTTGAAGTGGGAGAACCTCCGATTGACGGGTCAAACTGGTCATGCGAACTCAATATATCGTGTGCGTGTCTTGTGTTTTGAAGGGTGTTTGGACGTATCGGGGGCCTCGCAGAGTTTACGGGGGTCCCGCTAACTGGATAGCGGGTTGGGGGTCAAGGGGGCTAGCAGCCCCCTTGCGGGCTGTGGGGTAGCACCCCGTTAGAAATTTATTTCTAACGAGAGAGGTATTTTTAGTGGGAAGTGTATGGAAAAAGAATGGTGAGTAGCGTCCTAAGGACGCGTAGGCGTTGGGAGCCAGAGCCTCACACGCCCGGCACATAGGCGCTAGGCGCCCGCGGGCCACGTGCAAGGCGTATGGGCACCAGCGCCTTATGCACCTGGCACGTGGGCACTGGGCGCCAATGCCTCACGCGTCCGGCACGTGGGCTCTAAGGCTCCAGTGCCTCACGTGCCCGGTATGTGGGCGCTGGATGCCTGCAGGAAAAAGGGCTTAGCCTCGTGATCTGAAGTTAAACTCCCAAAAGGATTATTATTATTATTTTTATTGTGGAGTTCAACTCTAAAAGAATTTTTATTATGGAGTTAAACTCCAAAAGATTTTAAATGGAGTTAAACTCCTAAAAAGATTTTATTTGTGGAGTTAGACTCCAAAAGATTGTGAATGGAGTTAAACTCCGAAAGACTCCATAAGATTTTGACAAATGGAGTTGAACCTCCAAAAATCCTCGAAGATGATCAAAGGGGACCCCTTTCTTCTCCCGCTTAACCCTGGATTTTCTTTTGAGCCTTGGACCTTCCCAAAGTGGGATTTTTCGAGATAGGTCTTCTTCTTCCTCCTTTCTGGCTGGATCTTGGAGAAAATAGGGGTGAGACTTAAAAATATCCCTTTTTGGAGATTTAATGGAAGATCCGAGTTCCCCTTTAAGGGTTTTATAGTGAAAAACTATTTCTTTTTGGAAAAGGAAGCGTCTTGATTTAATTCAGAAAAGAGAAGAAGGTTCAGAACCTTGAGGAAAGAGAAGGAGGCACAGAACCCTAACTTTTGAAGAGAATGAAAAGTTTTTCTTTTTTTTTTATCATGTTTTCCTTTATAAGCTACACACTTTATATATAGCCCCGTGGGCTTTACCAAATAACACTTGTGCCATCCCATACCTTATGTGCTTATTTCTTTTTCCATATAAGCCATGAGATTTACAAAATTTTGGCTTTCTACCCTTTTTTCATACATTTATTTCTAAAAAATTTCATTGAACTAATTTATTGCTTCATTCTTGGCATGGAGTCGGCCTCTACTATACTTGGTCTTGACTTGGGCATGGGCCCACTTCGCTGGGGGTTGACTGACTTTGACTTGGTCAATCGGGATGTAATTTTTGACCCCAACAAAGTGCCCCCATCAATAAATGCACACCACATATATCACGCCCCACTTCTCAATGTACGGGGAAGAGGACGTGGCGAGGCCGCGACGTATTTACTCAGAAATAAACACGTTAAGCGTAAATAAGGAATATAAAAGTAAAGCACAAGCATGACAAGAGATATAATGAAACAAAAACTTTGATTTATATTCATTCTTTACATACAACTGGAAAGTAAAATACAATAATGGAAAGCGATGCATAAACAATATCATATGAACTGAAAAGAAAAGTAAGTACAAGTAAGAACTAGAATTCCGGCTCCTCAGCAAACTGCTTCAAATCTTCCTGACTGGGCTCGATCTCCTGAGAGTCGGGTCCTCCTGACAACATTCCAAAGAAGAAGAAATAGGAATGTCGTCAACGAACAATCGCTCGGTAAGTCCCAAAAGAGAGATAGATCAAGTAAAAAGAATAGATATGATAATTTATCTATTTTTTTGTTATACTAACGTAGTTGTTTGTAGCTTGGTACAGAATATATCAGTGTATACGAGAGGAGTCTAACTTGCTCCGTGGACTAAGGCATATGGAGTACAAGGCCCCGTTAAACCCACGGGACAACGGTACAGATATTCAGGTTAGGTGTATTAGAGTGACCGTCTTATTCTACTTCTAATACATTCCGTACCAATCTACCCCGTTAAAAACCCCGTAATGCATATTGTATTGATTGTAAATATAAGACTTGCCAAGACCACGGTATAAATTGTTCATGTAAATGGATCAGGATATAAACGGATAGTCATGTAGTCAAGTTCAAGATATATCCATGGTTTGGTCAAGTCAAGGCATGTTGCATGTTCGTATTGTTCGGTATTCATATTCAAGTGTTCATGTTTGATACATTGGATTCATGTTGAATTAGATATATGGTTGGATTCATATTTGGGTTGGATTCATATTTAGATTGTATTCAGATTAGACTGAGACTCAAATTGAGTCGGACATTTAAACATATTTGGGTTCTGAATTAGGTTTAGGAGTTATCGGTAACTGCTGCATATGTATGGCAGGATTTGTAACATTTTCCAAGCCAATTACCATTGATAACCCCGTTTTAGTTTTCTACCTTAAATAAGCAAGCACCCACTTTCTCCGGCTCCCTGAGGCTCAAGAGAATTGGTCCCGCTTAAACCTATATTTAGTAGGGTCCTTATTGTAATTTAATATAACTTGAGGGGGTTTTATGAAAAATATTTTTGGTATACTTTCAAAATAAACTTCAAGTATTTATTTATATTTTTTAGAGTTGTCATGGATGTGAATTTTATAGAATGTGGTATATTAGTGAATGTATATATATAGTTTGAATAATTCAAGGTATTTTAGTGTAAACTTGACTTGAATGGATTCTTATTGGTATTTTCATGAAACTTGTAATTCTTTTCTTTTGTTTAGAAAAACATGGAATTTATTATATATTTAAAATAGATGGTTTGATAATATTTATATATAATTATTAAAAATAAAAATTTATTTATTAAATAGAAAATCACGTTTTTCTTAAGAATTGAATTAACAATTCCATCGGGATCGTATGCTCCGTGAGGAGGTCTGTATCTTGCCATACTAGTCCGATGGATGTGCGATAACCCGCACCAACTGAATCGGATTCCTCAAAATGGGTTGTAGAGGCATAATTGCAAGGAATTTAAATAACACATTTAAATACAGTTTTTTAATAGTTTATGATATTTTAATGTAAAAGTCGTATTTGCCACATGATATTGTTTTCAAGTGAATAGTGCTATATCAAGATGTGTGTATGTGAGAGGTAGGTCATTACCTCGTAAGGTTTTCTAAAGGTATGCTAAGCTAAATACTTAAAAGATGTCATATGTAAAGTTTGCGGTATTTAAACGAAAATTGCAAATAAAAGTTATATAACATGATATTTTAAGATGAACTTGTTTTCAATGTTTGTTTCATGATTGTTAAGCAAGGTATAATGATTTGAATGATTGGTTATTAAGAAAGATGGTGTTTTTAACGAGTTCAGAAACGGATGTCGGAATAACTCCACTTCCGACGAGTTTTGAAAATAGAACTTTTTAAATTAGGAGAAGAGGAGAAGAGAGGGGACTTACTAGCGTAGAGAAGAGAGGGGAGGTTTAGGAAAAGGTTGGTGGCTTTGTGGAGTTGCGGGGTCGCCGGAATCGTTCCGAATTCTCGCCGAAACTTGACCTAGTGCTAACTCCACTTGTACTCATCTTTGACTTGGAAAATTTTGATGATTTTTGAACAGAATGAGAAGGGCTAGGGTATGATGTTGGATTTAAAGGGTAAAATTACGGTTTTGAGAATTGAAGAGAGAATTAAAATATATTAAAGTTTGGATTAATGGGTGATTTTAATCTTTCTGTTAATTTACAGAGAAATCAAACAGTACTGGGGTAGTAGGGGTAGGCCAAACGATTAGTATGCAGAGTTTGGAGGCATTACCTACGGGGGAGGCCGGCGCCACCGGCCTTTTCTTGCATCTCGCCGGTCCACTGTTAGAGGTGGGGGCTTGGATGAATGCCACATGTCTAGGTAGGTTCATATAAAATTGTGCACATGTTTATTTTATCCGACTTTTCATTTTTACGTGTATTACACGTGTAAACTTTTGGGCTTACAAAAAGTTTAAAATAAAAATATGTAAAAATATATATAGTTGATGGGATTCGAACACAGTGGCTATGTTACATCAATGCAAGGCTTTACCAATGTGCTACAGGTTGTTTCTTGCTATTCTTAAACAAATTAAATTTATAACTTGTGCTCAGAATTACAACTCTATTCTGTATATTAATTTTAAAAAAAATTGTGCATTAAAAAACAGAGTTGTTACATTCTACCCTCCTTATAAAAATTTCGTACTCGAAATTTACAATTATATAAGTACTAATTTAAAAATAAGAAAGGGTATCTTGCACGCATGTCGTATTCACGTTCCCACGTTGATTCTCCTGGCGAATCTTTTCTCCACATCACTCAAACTATGTTTACTTCCTTGTTCCTAAGTGACTTTACCTTTCTGTCCAGGATTTCAACGGGTTGCTGCTCACAAGATAGATCTATCTGTACAGTGAGGCCGGAGTGATCAAGGATGTGGCTGGGGTCGCTCACATATCTTCGAAGCTGGGATACGTGAAATACGTTGTGCACTCCTTCCAATGAGGGTGGTAGTGCCAAACGATATGCCACCTCTCCGACTCGTTCGAGAATATCGAACGGTCTAATGTATCTCGGACTGAGCTTACCCCTCTTACCAAAACGAATTACTTCACGGTTTGGAGAGATCTTCAAGAACACATGATCTCCCGGCTGGAACTCCAGGTGTCGGCGCTTTGCATCAGCCCGGTGCTTCTGTCGGTCTTGGGCTATGCACATTCTTTCCCTGATCATGCGAACTATATCCACAGTTGTCACGATCATCTCTGGTCCAAGGAGTTCCCTATCTCCGATGTTGTCCCAACTTCATGGTGATTAACACTTCCTTCCATAGAGAGCTGCAAAAGGTGCCATTCCAATACTCACTTGGTAGCTGTTGTTGTATGAGAACTCCATAAGATTTAGGGGATCTTCCTATGATCCTCCAAAGTCTAACATACAATCTCTTAGCATGTCTTCAAGAATCTGAATTGTTCACTCAGACTGTCCATTTGTTTGTGGATTATAAGTTGTGCTGAAGTTCAGATTCGTTTCCAAGCTAGCTTGCAGACTCTGCCAAAACCGTGATCGGAATCTGGTGTCACGATCGGAAACAATGCAAACCGGTACTCCATGTAATCTCATGATTTTCTGCATGAGTTCATGGGTATCAGAAATAGTACACTATGAAGAGTTAAATCTTACTTAGATTCAGACTTACATCCATGTACTTCTTTGCTAGTGTCTCGGTAGATTAGCCAACTCGAAATGGGATGATATAAGCCGACTTTGTGAGTCGATCCACAATAACCCATACTGCATTGTTACCTTTTGTGCTGTGAGGAAGTGCAATCACGAAGTCCATGGTGATGTGTTGCCACTTCCATTCTGAAATAGGTAACAGTTGAAGTAAACCAGCAGTCCTGTGATATTCGGCTTTTACTTGCCGACACACCAAGCATTTGGCTACGATTCTGGTTACTTCACGCTTCATGCCATGCCACCAGTAATGTTGACGTAGATCTTTGTATATCTTTGTACCACCAGGGTATACTGAATATAGAGAGTTGTGAGCTTCTTCAATCAACTCTTCCTGAACAGAACCTTGTGGTACACACAATCTGTTTCGTATATCCATCTTCGTGGATGATGAAGTCGGTTTGAAGTTCGATTTCTACTTGTTCTCGGATCTTTTACAATTTGGTATCACTTGCTTGGGCTGCTTTGATCTGGTTGACAATAGGGGACTGAACTTGTAAGTTCATCAACTTTGAAGTATTACCTGGCATAACCACTTCTATCTCCATCTTATGTAATTCTTGCTGAAGTTTCCACTGTGCGGTGAGATTCATTGATAGTGGTTGACGACTAAGTGCATCAGGAACTACATTCACCTTCCCTGGATGATATTGTAGGTTGATGCCAAAGTCCGCCATGAGTTCTAACCATCTTCTCTGCTGCATATTCAACTTCTTCTGAGTAAACACATATTTCAGACTCTTGTGGTCCGTGTATATGTCCACTCGCTCTCCAAGTAAATAATGACGCCAAATCTTAAGTGCAAAGATAACGGCCGTCAACTCCAAATCATGTGTTGGATAATTGCGCTCATGAATTTTCAGCTGTCTTGCTGCATAAGATACAACTTTACAGTGCTGGTGTAGAACGCATCCTAATCTCTTACCGGATGCATCATAATGCACAACGAAACCTCTAGATTGGTCCGGTATTATGAGAATAGGTGATGATGTCAACCTTGACTTGAGTTCTACAAAAGCTTGTTCACTTGCTTCTAACCACACGAATGCTTCATTTTTATGTGTGAGCTTGGTCAGGGGTGTTGTAATCTTTGAAAATCCTTCTATGAATCTTCATTAGTATCCTGCTAATCCCAAGAAACTTCAAATGTCCTTCACTGTATTTGGTGTCGGCCATTCTCTTACTGCTGATACTTTAGCTGGATCCACAGAGATTCCTTCGCCTGAAACGATATGTCCTAGAAATCCGACTTGATCTAGCTAAAATTCGCACTTGCTATACTAGGTATAGAGTTGATGCTATCATAAAGTCTCCAGGATAATTCGTAAATGTTCAGCGTGCTCTTTTCGATTTTTTGAATACACCAGGATGTCGTCGATGAAAATAACATCAAATTTGTTTAGGTACTCTCGGAAAACCTGGTTCATCTGATTCATGATTATGGCTGGTGCATTGGTCACTCCAAATGGCATCATGAGAAACTCATAATGACCACAGCAAGTCCTGAATGCCGTCTTCGGAATATCAGACTCTTTGACCTTCACCTGATAATAACCTGAACGAAGATCTAACTTTGAGAAAACCTAAGACCTACTTAGCTGATCGAACAGATCGTCGATGTGTGGTAGTGGATACTTGTTTTTTATCGTGACTTCGTTCAGAGCTCAGTAGCCTATGCACATTCTGTACGAACCTTCCTTCTTCTTCATAAGCAGAACTGGAGATCCCTAACTTGAGATACTGGGAAAAATTCATCCTTTCTTCAAAAGTTCGTCCAATTGAGTATGGATCTCCTTCAATCCTTCAGGACTTAAGCGATATGGTACTTTGATCACCGGTTGTGCACCAGGTACTAAGTCAATACTGAATTCAAGAGCATGATTGGGAGGCAAACCTGAGATGTCTTCAGAAAATATATCTTCGAACTCTCGGACTACTTATTGCTTATCTTCTTCAACTTGTAGTGTAGCAACCACTGTCTTCTTTGGTTTAGCCTTGTAGGTGCTAAGTTCCAGGGTTCGGTCTCCACTCTTGAAATAAAAGATCGGATGGTCTGAAATCTCGAACACTATCTTCCTTTGATGACATTCGATGGTAGTATAGAAAGTTCCTAGCCAGTCCATTCCCAAGACTACAGTGAAGTTCGGTATGTCCAGCACCTTGAAATCAGCATAAAATTCTCTGCTGCAGACGACTACTGGACATAGGTCGTATCCCAAAGTTGCCTTTAGAACGCCCTTCCCTGAACTGACATTCCAGCTGGATACGAGCGGTTTTACTATAATCGCATGAGTTCAGATGAACCGTTATGACATAAAGCAATGTGATGCTCTAGTATCGAAGAGTGCTAAGGCAGGTAGGGAGGCTACTAAGATTGTACCTAAGTTGTGTGGGATATGTTTAGGTATAGGAAAAGATATATATGGATGTAAACAAGTATTGAACAGATTTGAAAGATGTGAAGTTACTAGTGATGACTTGGCCGGTGACTTCAGCTTCTTCCATAGTCATTGTGAAAGCAAGACGCCTAGGTACATTCCTCCTTGTTGGAGGAGCATTCCTATGTCCGTTCCTCCGCCCTTGAGGTAAGTTCCTTTATGCTTGATAGAACTGATGAGGAGGAGGTGGAGCTGGGAGAGCAAGACGAGTTGCAGGTGACTAGATAGCTGGCCGCTGCGGAAAAGCGATGACTGATCTAGGGGCTAGATTTGGATTGAGTCTATGAGAACATGCAACAATGTTATGAGTGGATGAGCCGCAGACTAAGCACAGGCGGTTTGCACGCCTGCAGTCCTTCGCCAGGTGTCCATTCCTCCTGTAGTAGGTGCAAAAGTCTGGACTGGGCCGGTTAAAAGTTACTCCCAGACTCCTGAGTACAAACGGTGGCCTGGAAGAGGCTCCTCCTGCTATCTGAGTAGCAGGGCGCTTCACACCGGCAGATTGAGGTCCGCCCTTCTTCTTCACAACTACTTCATATCTTCGGGCAGCCTTTAGTGCAAGGTCATGGGTTGGGAAATCCTCTGTAGCTAGAGCAGTTTGGATTTTCGGGTCCAACCTTTGTTGAAATCGTCTAGCCCAGATCTCAGCAGTCGGTATGAGATGTGCTGCGAACCTGTTATGGTCTTGTGTTAGCAGTGTAGTATGTGATATCAAGGAAATTGAATATTTGAGACATATTTTACCTGCTCAGCATAGTGAATTCAGCATCATACTCATCCACAGATTTGCTCCACAAAGAGCCTTGTTGCAGGTGAATGAATTCTGCTCCATGTGAAAACGGGCAGTCTTGGGAAAATAATTCACGTCGAACATGTCGCGATATGTCTTCCATTCAATCGGCTGGGTAAGTCGGCTTTCATCAGCCTTCCATTATACCCTGGCATTGTCTGTAAGTTGCAGCTTTACAACTCTTACCCAAGCTATCTCTGGCACTTATGCTGCTTCCAGGTCGTCCTCAATCGACTGAGCCCATTCTCCAGCTTGTAGGGGGCTCTTTTTCCCTGAAAACCGCTTTGGGTGCAAAGCCCGGAATTGCATCGCTGCGGGTGCTTTGGCTTCTGGGTGGTGCAATAGGATAGCAGTCTGCTGCTGTTGTCCCTCCAAGAGGCTCTTGATTGCCTCAAGAAATACCGTTTGCTCATTGATAGGAGCTGCTATGGTAGGTGTAAATGGGAAAGGTAAGGGTGGGTTGTTTTCATTCACGTTGGTGCCGGTGTTGTTCGGGGAATCCATAACCTTGAAAAAAATAGGGTTAGGATAGATTCAAGGAATTTAAAATGTAAAGAATGTTTTTAGTTGTTGATTCATATAATTCTTGTGATATATTGCTTAGCTTTCCATGCAGAACTGACCTGCATGAGCCGCTAACAAAATCTGTCACGTCCTGCTTCCCAATATACGGAGAAGTGGACATGGCGAGGCCGCGACGTATTTACTCAAAAGTAAACACATTATGCGTAAATAAGTAATATAAAAGTAAACCACAAGAATGACAAGAGATGTAATGAAACAACAACTTTTCATTCTTTACATACAACTGGAAAGTAAAATACAATAATGGAAAGCGATACCTAAACATTGGCATATGAACTGAAAAGAAAAGTAAGTACAAGCAAGAACTAGAACTCTGGCTCCTCAGCAAACTGCTCCAAATCTTCCTGATTGGGCTCGATCTCCTGAGAGTCGGGTCCTCCTGACAACATTCCAAAGAAGAAGAAATAAGAATGTCGTCAGCGAACAATCGCTCGGTAAGTGCCAGCAGAGAGATGGATCAAGTAAAAGGAATAGATCTGATAATTTATCAATTTTTTTGTAATACTAATGCAGTTGTTTGTAGCTTGGTATAGAATGTATCAGTGTATACGAGAGGAGTCCAACTTGCTCCGTGGACTAAGGCATATGGAGTACAAGGCCCCGTTAAACCCACGGGACAATGACACGGATATTCAGGTTATGTGTATTATAGTGACCGTCTCATTCCACTTATAATACATTCCGTACCAATCTATCCCGTTAAAAATCCCATAATGTATATTGTATTGATTGTAAATATAAGACTTGTCAAGACCATGGTATAAATTGTTTATGTAAACGGATCAGGATATAAACGGATAGTCATATACTCAAGTTCAAGATATATCCATGGTTTGGTCAAATCAAGACATGTTGCATGTTCGTATTGTTCGGTATTCATGTTCAAGTGTTCATGTATGATACATTGGATTCATGTTGAATTAGATATATGGTTGGATCCATATTTGGATTGTATTCAGATTAGACTGAGACTCAGATTGAGTCAGACACTTAAACAGATTTGGATCCTGAATTAGGTTTAGGAGTTATCGGTAACTGCTTCACATGGACGGCAGGATTTGTGACTTTTTCCAAGCCAATTACCATTGATAACCCCGTTTTAGTTTTCTAACTTAAATAGGAAAGCACCCACTTTCTCCGGCTCCCTGAGGCTCAAAAGAATTGGTCCCGCTTATACCTATATTTACTAAGGTCCTTATTGTAATTTAATATAACTTAAGGGGTTTTTATGAAAATATTTTTGGTATACTTTCAAAATAAATCTCAAGTATTTATTTATTTTCTTTACAGTTTTCATGAATGTGAATTTTATAGAATGTGGTATATTAGTGAATATATATATAGTTTGAATAATTCAAGATATTTTAGTGTAAACTTAACTTGAATGGTTTCTTGATGGTATTTTCATGAAACTTGTAATTCTTTTCTTTTATTTAGAAAAACATGGAATTTATTATATATTTAAAATAGTTGGTTTGATAATATTTATATATAATTATTAAAAATACAAATTTATTTATTAAATAGAAAATCATGTTTTTTTAAGAATTGCATCAACAATTCCATCGAGATCGTATGCTCCGTGAGGAGGTCTGCATCTCGCCCTACTAGTCCGATAGATGTGTGATAACCCACACCAACCGAATCGGATTACCCAAAATGGGTTGTAAAGGCATAATTGCAAAGAATTTAAATAACACAATTTAAAGAATACGGTTTTTTTAATAGTTTATGGTATTTTGATGTAAAGTCGTATCCACTCTTTCATTTTCTCTGACAAGAGTGAGCTAATGTAGGTCGGCCTTGGATTTTCGGGTGTTCCTAAATCAATCTCGGTTAGCTCGTCGAAGGTTGCTTGTCCGCCATCTTTGAACTCTTGAGGGGCTTCTTCTGGCTCGGCTAGCTCATCTTCATCATTTGACTCTTCGCTGACTTCACCAATATGGATCATGTAGCATGCCTTGATATCAGATTGAATGAAACCTATGCCCCGTCTATCTGGGATTCATCCATCGATGAGTGCTCGGACCTGAGGTGGGTGCCACGGCCCCTCATAAAGCTTCACTTCGGAGTCCGTTTGATATAACCGACATCCGCACTTTTTAAAATATTCCCGCATCCCGGGCGCATAATATATGGGGTTTAGGACGGCTCTTATTCCTCTTTCATAGGGAAGGCATGTGACAGATAAATTGTCCAGGTGCACGATAGGATTTGACCCATAAAAAAGGATGCCCTTCTGTCCACTCTTTCTTTCGGGAACGTAGAAGGTCTTCAGCTGGTCCACGGTGGAGACTGACAATGCATCGAGCTCTTTCCATATCTGCTTTGGCACCCTTATGATGGCTAGGGACCCTTCCGTAACTTCGAAGGTTTCTCTTAACTTCGGTTTTTTGTATGAGGGCCCAATCTGCATAGCTATTGCAAGGCAGGTCCTCTTCCTCTGACTCTTCAGTGTCGCTGTCGAAATGGGGGCGAATTTTATGGAAGGATGGACTAATCAGTGTCACTCTCGAAATGCGGACGTACTTAGGGATTTTTGCTTTTGAAAGTAACAGCCGGCACAGATTTGCTTTTGAGTTTTGGGTCCGTTCTGTCTTTGGTTAGCCGTGGTTCAGCATTTTAGAGGTTCACAAAGTACCGAGAATCTTCGTATCGGACTTCATGCACACCGAACGGTTAGATGTCCCTGTCAATACGTCTTTCTTCGCCATTTTTGGTATACTTCATGCACTAATGGAGAGTTGATAGAACGATGCCATAATCGTGAAGCTACAGTCATCCCAGGAGGATCTTATAGGACGTGTCGGTGTCGATCACATATATCTTAGATTCGGTTTGCAGGTCCCCAAACCTGAACGGCAAAGCTATGGATCCCAGAACTTGCTGGCTGTTTTGATTGAAGCCCTGGATGACAATCCTCTCCCTTGACAGGTGTCGGTCGGACGTCCATTAATAAACTCTAGAGTCCGCAAGTTCATGATATTCACTGAGGACCCCGGATCAATCAATATACAATTAATCCGATCTCCGTCACTGTACCCTATCACGTAAAGTGGTCGGTTATGCTCAGCGGTTCTCAGTAACAGGTCTTCATCCTTAAATGTGACCGCGGCTTTATCCAGAGTGTACTGGGCCTCTTTCATATTAATTTCCGCAAAATGAGCCTGGTACCACTCGGGGTTTTGTAGAGCATGAATGAGAATATATCTGAGATCCTTGGACAGGACCAGAGAATCATAGATTCTTAAGAGAGACAAAAGCTTCTGGAGATGAGCCAAGACATTATAGTCTACTGGGGAAGGACTCGAGTCTTCACAAGCAATCTCTCTTCCATCTTCTTCATTAGCGACTTGTTTTTCCTTCCCTTTTGAGGCGTTGCCTTTATTTGGCGGTAGAGCTTTGCCGCTTCTGAGCTGGATTTGGTTGGCCTTTGTGGCGAGCTCCTCGTCCTCTTTAGGAAAACAAAGTTCTTCCTCAGATTCTCTACCAAGGTGGACGACATAACAGGTCAGTATAGGGATCTCATCATCTGAGTCTTCTTCTAGCTCCTCCAGAATCTTAGCCGCTTTTACAGGGAAGAACTCGTTCAATTGAATTAAAGTTCTTTCCTTTTGTTCATAGTCTTCAAGAGAATCAATATATTTTTGAATACTCGATCTCTCTGTAGACTACTTTTCGCGTCGAGCTGCACTTTTCTTCTTCTTGAGCTTTTTAGATTTTGAGCCTGATTGAGCCAAAGTGGTAGCTGGAATGGTGGGCTCCTTCTGCCCCTCCTATTCTGTTCTGGGCTCTCTCTGAAGTAGCTTTAGCAATTTCTTCATCTTTTTTGGACATGTGCATGCTCCATGGAGGGTGCGTCGAGTTGGATTCATTTCTCGGGACAGCGGATTCAACTGTCTGCTCCCAAAAGACTTCAGCTTCTGTCTGTATAAAGTTGGTAGTTGAAGCTTGGTTGTTCACCAACACACTCTTGGATAGCTCGATCTCTCTGGTCTTGTATTGATTTTCAACTCATTCTTTGAAAATGTAGCAATCCTCGATCACATGGCTCACTATTCTATAGTACGGTCAATACAAGAGATTGTCGGTCATTTTTGCTTTGTGAGGTCTCTTCGACTCCGGCAATTGTAGACCGTTGTTCAGGGCATCCTTGAATATATTTCGAACCTTGTCCTTCCTGAAAGAGTAGACTTTATTCTTTTTCTCCTCTAGGGAAGGCCCTTCTCCTCCTAGCACTGCTTTCAGGCCTAGTTTGTTTTTGACCCGCACGCCTTTCTCTTATCTTCAATGTCAGACGCATTGAAGGCATTGGTCTTGTTAGAGCTCCCACTTTTACGGTTGTCTTCTTTTCTACTCTTCTAAGACTTGTCACCCTGAGAGTCCGGGGTAGACTCTTGTTTCGAGCGTTTCAACATTTGTACTCTCTTGGTCAGCTCTTGAAACGTCTTGAGACCTGCTGTACGTAAGAATGGGATCATCCAATTGTTGGGGTTCCCAATAAGAAGGCTGACGGACTGGTCCTGCTCTAGCGGCAGTTCGCACTTGACAGTGAGGTTGCGCTATCGGAAAATAAAGTCCGTGTTGCTTTCGTTTTTTCCTGGCTTGGTTCTCGCGAGGTCAGTAATGGAGATTTTGTCACTAACACTCATGAATCTTTGCCGAAACAGAGACTCCATTTGGGTGAAAGTAGTGACAGACTCGTCTGATATACTTGCGTACCAGTCGAAAGCGACACCAGTCAGGCTGTTGATAAACCGACGAAGAAGGAGCGCATTATTGCCCCCTGTATTTTCGCATACGCTTTAAAATGGGCGACATGCTGATTTGCGTTTCCCATCTCGTCAAATCTTTTGAACTTAGGAATGACGTAGCCGCTCAAGAACTCGATTAGATCGTACTATGCGGGATATGGCCGCCCACTGCCAATTTATTTCTGAGCTTCGGCTTTGGCCACCAATGTTATAACCATGCCGGTGACTAAATCCATTACCCGATCTTATGTTAGCAGGATAATGCTATCTGGGGCTAAGGCATCCCTAGAAGCGGAATGTGGCCAGCTTTCGTGCGGCTTGCACAATCTTAGACCCAAGGGGATAGGCATCAGTTGCTTTGGGTTGTCATCACCCGGCTCATGCATAGAGACATATGCTTGATTGGAAGGCGCCTGAGCAATTTGAGCCGTGAGCTTCATCACAACATTCGTCAGGTCATTAATTTTTGAGTAGAGCTTGGCCATCTCTTTATCTTTGCTCCTGAGTTGTTTTTGAAGCTCTTGAAGTAGCTCTTACTCGGCAGTCCTGGGGCGGAAAGTTGGCTCTTTCTCGCTGTCCGAGCTTGGCTCCACATGGAGTGAGGGGTCATTCTTCCTATCGGCCTCATCGAGAGGGTTTTCATCGTCCAACGGAGGCGATTGATCTTGGGAAATAGCAACCACATTCAAGCCAGATTGGGGTTGAGATGTGGTGGCCCCATCCTTACTTTTGCTACACAAGTTATCGCTAGGATGCGCGCCCGCTATATAGACCGTATGGATAACATATCCAGTCGTATTTTCATTATTGGCAGCTGATTTTGCAGACTGCTGTCGTGGCCCTTCTTTATCGATAACTGGCAATCAACTGAAGGCGGTTGGACTGACCGGGTTCTTGAATGGTGCTGGCGCTTCCTTTTTGGCTTTGCCCCGCTATTTTCACGCGGCACAGAGCACCTGATAGACTCTTGAAGAGACGGTGTCATGTTTTCTCTATTGGGGCTGGGATATGTCTTTGTGGTATCATTCGGACAACTGTTTTCCTGATTCTGGCGGTCATGGCGTTTTTCTGAACCCACTTCAGAGATTCGAAGGAATTGCTGACTTTTACGGTTGACTCAGCCGTTGTCACGGGGTAACCCTGCTCTTGGAACCTCATAAGATTCCACTTGGATGGAGTCCTGGCCCTTTTGTTGGCTCGATACATGAGCCGCTTCTATCTCAACCTTTCTGTTTTGAGCACTTGGCAAGTTTCGACTCTTCGGGAAGCCGCCGTAGACCGAGCGATGGAGAGCTTTGGAGACACGCCTTATTGCGCACTTGTTGGAGTTGTCGCCTGAGCTTGTCCGTGACGTTTGATGATGCCTTTTGTACTGGCAGTCTTGCCCCCTCCTGGAGCGCCAGAGAGTCGTTCGGTAAGTTTGGGTTATGGTGCCTTAGCGATCACAACGTTCGGACTCTTACCCCTTGAGACCGGCTTGGCCACCTGGTTTGCCGGGATTTCTGCCAGATGAGCACTTCCGGCAAGATAGATGATGAAGAAACCAAATTGCCGGGACAGTTCCTCCCACTGCCGAATGAGGCCTATGGGGAGAATCACGTGCGCATTGATCTTGACCACGTAAAGGATCGGGGTCGCGACGGAAGCTAAATTCATCTTAGAAGACATCGTTGTTGAAAGTTGATTGCTGCATGGAAAAGTATTATTTTAGTACAAATATCGGTATATATGTTAAATGAGTTCGCATGAACGCTTAGCCCGAGATATGGGAGGAGAGAATGGTCCCACCGGGCGTGTCAGAATCTTTAGGGTATTTTTCGTCACCCCATTGAGACGGGAATGCGTGCGTTTATCAGGCATGTACAGATTCCCCCTGCCTGGGGTAGGCTGGGGTTTCTTGATTGTGGGGATACGAATCTCCGGCAGCCGCGGACTAAGCAACCGTTAATTACCCCTCGCTTTTGAAGTAAGGGAACCTCTGATTGACGGGTCAAACTGGTCATGCGAACTTAATATGCCGTGTGTGTGTTGTGTTTTGAAGGGTATTTGGACGTATCGGGGGTCTCGCAGAGTTTACGGGAGTCTCGCTACCCGGATAGCGGGCTGGGGGTCAAGGGGGCTAGCAACCACTTTGTGAGATGCGGGGCAGCGTCCCGTTAGAAATTTTTTTTCTAACGAGAGAGGTATATTTAGTAGGAAGTGTATAGAAAAAAAGAGGGGTGAGTAGCGACCTAAGGACGCTGGGCGTCCGGCGCCAGTGCCTCACGCGCCCGGCACGTGGGTGCCGAGCATCCGCGGACCACGTGCAAGGCAAATGGGCGCTAGGCACCAGCGCCTCACATGCCCGGCATGTGGGAGCTGGGCATCTGCAGAAAAAGAGGCTTGCCCCGGAATCTGGAGTTAAACTCCCAAAAGGATTTTTATTATTATTTTTATTGTGGAGTTCAACTCCAAATGAATTTTTATTATGGAGTTAAACTCCTAAAAGGATTTTATTTGTGGAGTTAGACTCCAAAAGATTTTTAATGGAGTTAAACTCCGAAAGTCGCTAAAAAATTTTGAAAAATGGAATTGAACTTCGAAAACTCCTCGGAGATGATCAAAGGGGACCCTTTTCTTCTACCGCTTAGTCCCGAATCTTCTTTTGAGACTTGGATCTTCCCAAAGTGGGATTTTTGGAGATGGGTATCCTTCTTCCTCCTATTTATTGGCTGAATCTTGGAGAAAAAGACGGTGAGACTTAAAAATCTCCCTTTTTGGAGATTTAATGGAAGATCTAAGTTCCCCTTCAATGGGTATATGGTGAAAAACTATTTCTTTTTGGAAAAGAAAGAGTTAAAGTTTTGATTTAATTTAGAAAAGAGATGAAGGTTTAGAACCTTGAGGAAGGAGAAGGAAGCATAGAACCCTAACTTTTGGAGAGAATGAATTTTTTTTCTTTTTTCATCATGTTTGCCTTTATAGGCTACACACTTTACATATAACCCCTTGGGCTTTACCAAATGGCACTTATGTCACCTTATGCCATATGTGCTTATTTCTTTTTGCTCATAAGCCATGGGGTTCACAAAATTTTGGCTTTCTGCCCATTTTTAATACAATTATTTCTAAAAAATTGCATTGAACTAATTTATTACTTCATTATTGGTATGGAGCTGGCCACTTCCATGCTTGGTCTTGACTTGGGTTTGGGCCCACTTCGCTGGGGGTTGACGGACTTTGACTTGGTCAACCGGGGTGTAATTTTTGACCCCAACACCTATCCTCTCCGCAGGCGGGACACTCTTTCAAATCTGAGTTCTCTTTCTAGTACAACACACAATTTTTGGGACATACATGAATTTTTTCACAAATCAGACATCATCTTCTGAGCTTCATACCAGCTCTCGGGCACGTTATTTCCTAGAGACATAGAATCTTTTAGTAACTTGAGAGGCATTGTGAATGAATTGTTGCTCTATCTATTTAAGCACTTAATCTGGAAAAGTTGGATAAACCATGATAGTGTGGAATACTTTGCATTCTCATAAATTGGTCTTCTAGTATTATTCATGCACTTCTCATATTTATCCGCATGCTATCCTTGACCGGAAGGAATGTCTTCTTCAGTAGGATTATTATCCCCGAGAGCAGCGTCTACTATATGCTCTATTTTCTCTCCTGGAAAAAAGTTTTCTTCTTCTTCTCCTTTCCCGTGATATAGCCAAGTTGTATAAAATTTGGTAACACCATGCTTAACTATGTGAAGCTTTACAATTTCTATCTTCTGCCAGAACTTATTCCCACACCTATCGCACGGACAAAAGATCTTCCCCAACACAACCTTATTTTGTTCATGTGCAAATTCGATGAAGGCAACAATTCCATCAACAAACTTAGGTTCATGCGTTTTGCCAATCCATGTACATCCAGTCCTTAACTCTGATATACTAATGAGCCACGTTAGATTGTACAACATATAAAATATAAGTTTCATAAACTGAAGAAAGTAATGAAGTTATGGAAGTTGGTTTTTTATGGTGACTTGAGAAATCTAAGAAAAAGATGGTTATTGACAAAGAAGAGAATAAGAAAGGAAAGTTTGTTGTTGATTTCAATTTATGATTTTGCTTAGGTATAGGGTTGTTATTGTGTATGTACATGTGTGTGTGTATGATGTGTATGCATGTTGTATGTGTGTATTTCGGCTGTCTGGGGTAAGGCTTCTATCCCATTAAGAATGTATAGAGCAGACACCCATTCGCTTGTACTTTCATCCGTTTCGAGAAAATTTCGGCAGCACCTCCCCGCTGTTCTCTGAGTACATTGTAATAGAACAGATAATCATTTCAATGTTGTGAAACAATATTGAAATGAACATCTAATCTATCTTCGTACATGGAGAACTAGCTGAAAGGCACTGACGAAATAACTTGAAACGAATGAAAAAACAAGTGAATGCAGGTGTTTGCTTTATACATTCCTGACTTGTCCTCACAGGACAAATCTATCGGTTCTTATACGATTGAATCTTCTCGTCATAAAAACTACACAACGGCTGTTAGCACCGAACGATACCGTTCGATATTTAATAACCTTCGTGTATGTCACGACCCGAAATTTGGCACGTGACGACACTTAAACCACGTAACGTCTATAGGCGTAACGCAATTTAAGTAAGCCGAAAATCCAGAAATCTAAACCATCAAAAGTAGTAAGTGATAAGAACATTGTTAAAAACTTTTGGGAATCTTAAGTAAAAAATCTTTAACTTAAGTTGTTTTCATAAAATTTTGGCAGCACCTCCTTTGTAAAAACTAGCCCCGAAACGGGTACAACATAGAATATAAATAAAGCATCCCCAAACGGGAGCAAACCACGCCAACGGCGGAAACAAACTCCAAAACCATAATATACGATGCCGTAGCGAAGAAATATAACTGAAAACAGCATAAGAAGATAAAACTACATAGCAAAGGCCGGCTCCCACGGGCACGGCACCCAGAGTCACAAAAAATAGTACAACATCGATCCTCACAACTTGTCTCTAAGTCAAATACATGAAGGTGGTAGATGGAGAGTACTAGATTCAACAAAAGATATACAATGTACATAAACGGATAACCGCGAAACCCACCTATAGCAAAAAACCTCACAGCCAACCGTAGCGGTATTCGCAAAAGTAGAGATAATATGAAGCCCTGCCGCGACTATTCTGAGTGTCAACCTGCAAAACACTGTGGCACAACCGGGGTGAGTTGCCAACTGGTGAATAGTAAAAAACATCATGCAGGTAATCGCAGGTACGCACGTACTGTGATAATCTATCACATGCAAACATATTGTATAATACGACAATATGTATATGCAAGAACAGTTCGGGCCAAATCCTGAAGAAAGCTCAAAAGCGCTGTTTGATGAGCCTCATGAAAGGTATTATATCAGGTACTACTAATACATGAAGCAATGCATATCAAATAAATGCTGAGTATGGGATACAACATAACATCATCAATGAATCATCATCGTAGAAAATCCTGGTGTCTATCAACGATACCCCAAATCCCAATACCTCAGGCACCATCACTCTGATCGGCCCTCATGTCTGTAAATCTTATGGAACCTGAGTGTCCAACATCGACACTCGAAACATCATGAAATACTCGTGTCCAGTATCAACACGTAAATACTCATCTCTTAGGCGCCGCATACCCAGATCGGCCCTCAATATATCTCATGTCATAGCTCCCACACAGTATCCTCCGGATAACCGTCGGGTTCTATACTATCACCGGTAGGTAGTGCTCCCCTGCCAGGCTCACCGCCTAATAATACGAGTCTTCTTGCCCCGAGGTACCTCACCGGGTCCACCATGTACCTACAGACGGTTCGCCCTCGCTCCTCGAATCGGGTATCTAACACAAGTCTCAGAACCGAGAAAACCCATGGTGGACGCATCGAAATATCATATCTAGAGAAACCGGGTTTTAAAAATAATATATAATTTCTTGAAATATCCCCACGGTTCTCAAATCCATAATCACATGAAATCCATATCTCAATGCATAAATCCATGAAATCTGATATATGCAACATAAAACAGCAATATGAGCATATTAAGGGAAAACCGCTCTTTTAAATGAATCCAGTTTTAAAATATATCATGCGGTTCCTAATTCCTTCGAAATCAAGTGCAGTATCACATGAGGTGTACATGTAACTATAGCAAGATATGTGTATCTATATGTAAGCATGTATGTATGATGCATTTCGTATGCGCAATAGCACAATAATCAACGTCTTAACGTCAATGACAATACAATACCACATAGGGGTATATGTAGCTCTAGCAAGGTATGCGGGTGTACATGTAAGTATGTATGTATGATGTACATGTAGCTAAAGCAAGGTATATGTGTAAGCATGTAGGTATATAATGTATATATGTAAGCATGTAGGTATAGCATGTATAATACATTTCTTATGTGCAAGGGAATAAGAATCAATGTCTCAATGGCAATAACCGATACAATATCATATATGTATATATGTTGTGCGTATCATGGTAATTACCGACGGTGTGTGTGTAGCATACAATTTGTGCTCGTGCAATATGAACCGTCAGTAATGGTGTTGTGTTTCATTAATATTATGTCCATATGCAATAGGAAAATGAGGTATGCAACAATGATACACACGCACAATCAATGTCCATATACTTATAACTAATAATCATGTCATTGAATCTAGCCCAGACGCATAAGGCCATACAGGCGATTCCCCTGTAGATGTAGAATCTACTCACCATAAGCTCGAGCTAAGAAATCCGACCACCTACTTCTCTTTCTTTGCAGCGTCCGAAGTCCTCGCTTGCGATCCTAAATTTCATAAACACAACACATAAGACTAAATATCCTGCGCCGACACAAAAACAACGAAACACAAGGATACCGTCCACAAGATAAACACGCTGTGCACTTAGTGCACAAAACGCGTACAACATCGGCACAACCTTAGGTAGGAACGCAAAACAACACATCCGTCAAGTCTAGACCCTGATCGTACCGATCGCGCATTTACAATACATATATATCGTGGAAGATAATATATATAACATCGCAATGTCAAATGAAACCCACACCTAATTTAACCGAAAACCTAGTAAGTTTCTTCTAATCATTTTAGCTCAAATCTAGAAATTTAAACAATTCTAGTGGCCACAATCATCACATAATAGCTTGATTAAGCCACACAAACCCTTACTACAATTTTAATTTCACCCAAATAAGATTTAGTAAAACCTAGTTTGCAATTAAGCTTAATTAGACAATTAGGAAAAATAACAATTAACTATCTCACAACTAGGTTAAGTTTTCCAAGTCTAAACTACTCAATTAACCATTTCAAACAATCAAAACCTTAACTTAATCTTCATAACCCTTACTAGAAATTCCAAAACATGCTAATTAAAGCCATATTTAACATCTAATAACTAGATTAAGGTATTTAAACAACAACTAAAACTTAGGGTTTGGATTTTATACCTCAAACTTGATTCACAAATTTGCAACTAGATTTTCAAAATAGCCTCCAAAATGCTAACTTTCATTAAGATCCAAGCTTGGTTAAGGCTAAAGAATAATGGGCATGGATTTTTTAGAGTTTGTGGGATTATTTATTGATTTTTGATGAACTTTTGAACCTTTAAGAAGTGGAAATGGAGTGAGGAAAATAATGGGGCAGCAAGGGGGGGGGTCGGCCAAAATGGAGGAAAGAAGAAGGTTGTGGAATTGTGTGGAAAAATCTAGGTTAAAACACCATTAAAGCTTAATTAATACACCTCCCATCATGCCACATTTTAATTCTTTTAATTAAAATTTCCATTAAACCTTCAAAATATCTAGATATTTCCAAGATATTTTTGAAAAGAAGACAAAAGCTTAATCTTGTTATTAAGTTGGCATGGATTCACATTAGCATAATTAACCCAATCAAATTTGTAATTACTACTAATTATGTGTATAATTAAAAGCTTATAATAATATTTTAATTAAGAAAAAAATATTTAAGTGAACTAAAATTTACAAGTGACTAACTAAATACCGCATACTAGCAATTTCCTAGTTAAACTAGATGCAGTTAAGTCTATACAGAAAAATGATCACTTCTAGGTTTTTACGGAAAAACACAATTTATTTTACCTAATATCGGAAAATTCGCCTAAATGATTTTTAAAACGTTACAATCTTCCCCCCTTAAAGAAATTCGGTCCCCGAATTTAAAATTTTAACTACGCGTACCTTTGAAGAGATGAGAGAATTTCTTCCGCATCTCGCTCGCAGCCTCCCAAGTGATCTCCTCACGAGACGGGCTACGCCAAAGAGCCTTTACAGATGGCAAGACCTTTGACTGAAGTTTCTTCACCTGCCGATCCAATATAACTATCGACTGCTTGGTGAACGAAAGATCGCATTCTAGTTGAATGGTCTGATGCTGAATCATGTGAGAAGGGGCATGAAGGTATTGTGAAGTATCGATACAAGGAATACAGGGTGAACATCCGGAAATCTGGGCGGAAGTGCCAAACGATAAGCAACGGTACCAACTCGCTCAAGGATCTCAAAAGGACCTACAATTCTGGGACTAAGTTTCCTTTCATCCCAAAACTCATCATGCCATTCATCGGAGAAATCCGTAGGAATACATGATCCCCTACTGCGAACTCGAGCCTGTGACGATGACGGTCGGCATAAGATTTCTGTCTGCACTGGGCTGCTCTCTTCCTATCCTGAATCAACTGGATCTTCTTCGTAGTCTCTACAACTAGCTGGGGTCCAAAAATCCTGCTCTCGCTGAGTCAATCTAACAGACTGGCGATCGACACAATCTGCCATACAAAGCCTAAAAAGTTTCCATCTGAATCGTCTTCTGATAACTGTTATTATAGGAGAACTCTATCAATGGTAAGTGACGATCCCAACTGCCAAAAAACTTAAGCGCGCACAGACAAAGCATAACCTCCAGAGTCTGTATAGTCCGCTCTGACTGACTATTGGTCTACGGATGGAAAGCGGCGCTAAAGCTCAAACAGGTACCTAAGGCTTCCTGAAACTTCTGCCAAAGACGGCTAGTGTACTGGGTTCCTTTATTGGATACAATGCATGATGGAACTCTGTGCAAACACACAAACTTATCAATGTACAACTGAGTATACTGAGCATAACCGAAAGTGGTCTTCACTGGAAGGAAGTGAGCCGCTTTCGTTTACCGGACAACAATCATCCAAATGGAGTCATACCCTTGACTAGACCTGGGTAGATCCATAACGAAATTTATGGAGATTTGCTCCCATTCCAACTCTGGAACGGTTAAAGGTTGCAACTCTCCTGCCGGTCTCAAATGCTCAGCTTTAGCTCGCTGACAAGTCAGGCACCTCGAAACGAAATCCGAAACATCACTCTTCATCCTTTCCCACCCGTAACTACCTTTCAAGTCACGTTACATCTTGGTGGAACTTGGGTGAAAACTAAAAGCTGACTGATGTGCCTGCTTTAGGATCTCGTGTCTCTACCCATCGGTATTAGGTACACACAAGCGAGTCCCGTAACGTAGCACACCCTGGTCATCAATCAAGAACTCCGAATCTCTACCCTGCCGAACATGCTCAAGAATCTCAGACAAATAGGAATCGGCGGGCTGTGCCTCACGAAAACGATTAAGTAGAAGTGGACGGGCACGGACATGAGCAAGCTGTCCCCCAGTGGAGGTGAACTTAACTGTACTCAGCTGTCGCACAAGAACTGCAAATCTGCAGAAGACTGTCTCTGAACTGCGCTCAACTGGGACAAGCTACCCCCGGGTCTACGACTCAAAGTATCAGCTACCACATTCGCCTTGCCCGGGTGATAAAAGATCTCACAATCATAATCCTTCATAAGCTCCATCCAACGGTGCTGTCTCAAAATCAGATCCCGCTGCAGGAAGATGTACATAAAGCTCTGGTGGTCCGTGAAAATCTGACACGACTCTCCGTACAAGTAGTGTCTTCAATTCTTCAGCGCAAGACCACCACGGCCATCTCAAGATCATGAGTAGGATAATTTTGCTCGTGCTCATTCAACTACCAGAAAGCATAAACGATAACTCTATCATGCTGCATCAATACACAATCGAACCCCACTCACGAAACATCACAGTAAACGACAGGGTCGCCCGATCCAGAAAGCAAAGATAGAACTGGTGCAGTCGTCAACCGAGTCTTCAACTGCTGAAAACTCAGCTTGCATGCCTTAGTTCAAAGAAAAGGAACCCCCTTCCTGGCCAGTCCGGTCAGCGGTGTAGTGATACTCGAGAAATCCTGCACGAAACGGCGGTAAAAACCGGCTAAGCCCAAAAGCTACGGACCTCAGTCACTGATACAGATCTAGGCCAATGCTGTACGGCCTCGATCTCCCTCGGGTCCATATGAATACCGTCTCTCTTAACCACATGACCTAGAAAGTCAATACTATCAAGCCAGAAGGAACACTTCGAGAATTTAGCAAACAGCTGGTGCTCTCTCAATGTCTGCAAAGCCATCCTCAAGTGCTGCTCATGTTCCTCTCGACTCTTAGAATAGATCAGAATGTCATCAATAACACAATAATAAACTGGTCGAGGAATGACCTGAAAAAAATCCGGTTCATCACATCCATGAACGCTGCTGGGGCATTGGTGAGTCCAAACGACACCACCAAAAATTCATAAAGCCCGTAGCGCGTACTAAAAGCAGTCTTCGAAATGTCATCATTCCAAACCCGCAACTGATGATGACCTGATCTCAAATCAAACTTAGAAAATGTCCCGCACCCTGGAGCTGATCAAACAAATCGTCAATGCGAGGTAAATGATACCTATTCCGCACCGTAACTCGGTTTAATTGATGAAAATCAATACACAAGCTCAATATGCCGTCCTTCTTGACGAACAGAACAGGAGCTCCCCAAGGCGGAACACCTGGATGTACAAGTCCCCCATCAAGCAACTCTTGCAGCTGATCCTTAAGCTCCCTAAGCTCCACCGGCTCATCTGGAACAACGTTGGGAAACTCTCGCACGATAGGAACCCGGTCTAACAAATCTACTGTGGCTCCGGTATCACGAATGGAAGATAAGAATCCTCGACATCCTCTCCTCAAAAGCCGACTAGCAAAAAAAGCTGAAATCAAGCTGTGAGGGCGGCACCACGGTCCCCCTGCACAACAAGAACTGACTCGCCGGGAAAACAAAACCTGACCGTCTTCTCGCGGCAGTCCATAGACGTATAGCATGTAGCTAACCAGTCCATGCCCAGGAGAATGTCAAAGTCCAACATACTTACCAGGATCAAATCGACAGACGAATCTCTATCTCCTATCCGATTGGCACTCGACCGAAACAAGTGTCGCGCAACAAAAGAATCGCCAACAGGAGTAATCACAGCAAACGACTGATCTAGCAAACACAACTCTCGGCCCAACCTCGACACGAAGTGTGTAGAAACATACGAGTGATAGATCCCGGATTAAACAAAACGTGTGCATCAAAAGAACATACGAAAAAGAATACCTGAAAACTCTGCATTGGACGCCTGCGCGTCCTGATGAGTCAAAGCAAATGCTCGTGCCTGTCCTCTACCTGCAACTGGCTATCCTCCTCCTCTGCCACCCTGTCCTCTCTGAACATACCCTCTGCGACCATGACCTCTCAGAACATAAGTCTGACGCGGATCAACAACAGGCGCAAAAGGACACTCTCCCTGAGGTGAAGGTGATAAGGTAACATATGGTACGGCTGCCTTCCTCTGGCGTACCACGGTACAATTCTTAACGAGGTGATGGAAACTCCCTCATCGGAAACATCCATACGATGACTGCTGACCCTCCTGGGGATAAGAGCTAAACAACTGACCTCATTCGAAGCCTCTGCTACTCCCATGACCTGAACGAAATCTACTGCGGTGTCCAAACATCTGTCTCTGGGCTGATACACCTGTACGAGCCCTCCTTGGTCCTGGAACTTCCAAAATCTCGAGAAGACTCTCCTCATCTAGTAGAGCTGCGTCCACTGCTGCGATATACGTGACACAATGCTGTGTCCTGAAAACAAGGAATAACTGGGTAACAGGAGTGACAACCTCCTGTCGCTGCGCTCGACTGGCCTCAACCAACGATCCCATCATCTGGCGCAAATCCCGCATATCTGCCTCTAGCCTAGCGATACGATCTATCGAAGGCGGATCAATCTTCTCCTGTACAGCGAGCATACCGTCCTGGTCAGTCCTCGTGTCAGAATAGCCAACTCTGACCTCGGCTCTCACTGCCTCTCCCTATGCCCTCGTAGTTTTCAGCGGCATAAAGGCTAGAAATGGAAACAGGATCCGATAAGAACACGGAAATCGAATCACAAGGATATATGTAATCATGGAAGGAATTTCAAGCAATAAGTCCTAAGGACACTTAGGCGGAGTACCGTGTCGTAAGTATGCCACGGACATACATACGCTACGTCACTCTGTTTAAACTACCTATTCCATCATACCAAGGTCATCCTACCTTCCGAAAGGTAAAACCTAGCGCTCTGTACCAACCTTGTCACGACCCGAAATTTGGTACGTGACGGCACTTAAACCACATAACGTCTACAGGCATAACACAATTTAAGTAAGCCAAAAACCAAGAAATCTAAACCATCAAAAGTAGTAAGTGATAAGAACATTGTTAAAAACTTTTGGGAATCTCAAGTAAAAAATCTTTAACTTAAGTTGTTTTCATAAAATTTTGGCAGCACCTCCTTTGTAAAAACTAGCCCCGAAATGGGCACAACATAGAATCCTGCTGTCTATCAATGACACCCCAAATTCCAATACCTCAGGCGCCGTCACTCTGATCGGCCCTCATGTCTGTAAATCTCATGGAACCTGAGTGTCCAATATCGACACTCGAAACATCATGAAATACTCGTGTCCAGTATCAACACGTAAATACTCATCTCTCAGGCGCCGCATACCCAGATTGGCCATCAATATATCTTATGTCATAACTCCCGTATAGTATCCTCCGGATAACCGTCGGGTTCTATTCTATCACTGGTAGGTAGTGCTCCCCTGCCAGGCTCACCTCCTAATAATACGAGTCTTCTTGCCCCGGGGTACCTCACCGGGTCCACCATGTACCTACAGACGGTTCGCCCTCGCTCCTCGAATCGGGTATCTAACACAAGTCTCAGAACCGAGAAAACTTATGGTGGACGCATCGAAATATCATATCTAGAGAAATTGGGTTTTCAAAATAATACATAATTTCTTGAAATATCCCCACGGTTCTCAAATCTATAAATCAAATAAAATACATATCTCAATACATAAATCCATGAAATCTGATATATGCAACATAAAACAGCAATATGAGCATATTAAGGGAAAACCGTTCTTTTAAATGAATCCAGTTTTAAAATATATCATGTGGTTCCCAATTCCTCCGAAATCAAGAGCAGCATCATATGAAATGTACATGTAACTATAGAAAGATATGCGTATCTATATGTAAGCATGTATGTATGATGCATTTCATATGTGCAATAGCACAATAATCAACGTCTCAAGGTCAATGACAATACAATACCACATAGGGGTACATGTAACTCTAGCAAGGTATGTGGGTATACATGTAAGTATGTATGCATGATTTACATGTAGCTAAAGCAAGGTATATGTGTAAGCATGTAGGTATAGTATGTATATGTGTAAGCATGTAGGTATAGCATGTATACTACATTTCATATGTGCAAGGGAATAAGAATCAATGTCTCAATGGTAATAACCGATACAATATCACATATGTATATATGGTGTGCGTATCATGACAATTACCGACGGTGTGTGTATAACATACAATTTATGCTCGTGCAACATGTAACGTTTTTAGAAATCGTTATACGAATTTTTCCATTTTAGGGTAAAATAGTCGGTATTTTCTGTTTTAACCCGATTGTGATCAAACCTCTGTACAGACTTGTTGGCACTTAGTTTAGCTAGAATAAAACTAGTGCGCAAACTTTGGGGGTCAATGGGAAGTTATGGTTCAAATAGAATTTTTCCCTAATTAAATATTATTTTAAGTGGTAATTATATTTTTGGTTTGGGTTAAATTACTTTTAATGAGAATCATTTGAATCTTATCACTAGAATTAGTTTAGAAGCTTCTCTTAAAATATCTAGATCTTTTGTGCACAAGGATTAATGTTTTTAAAGAAAAGAAAAGAATGAAAAAGGTGGCAATTTCAATTAATGAAGCATTTATTGCTTTAAGCTAGAATTTCTTCATTTTTATTACACAAACACCCCCCATCACCCCTTGGCCGAGCCTTCCCCATTTTTGCCCCAAAATTTTTCCAAGCTCATTTCTTCTTCTCTTTCATTCAAAAACTCTTCAAAAATTCCAAAATAAATCCACAAAACCCTAAATAAAACTTTAACCATCATTTCCTTTCACTAAACTTGCTTAGTTCTTCATGAGAAACTTGATCTTTGGAGGCAAAAGTTGATGGAATCTTGTTTCTAGAATTTGTTCTTGAGAGGTATAAATTCTAACCCTAATCCTCTTTTGTTATGATAAATCATTAAGATAGCTAATTAATTGGATTATTATAGCTTTAATCTTATATTTAATTCATTCTTTATAATTTTAAAGAAATTCAAGTTAGGGTTTGTGATGGATAATGGTTAAAATGAGGACTTTGGAAACTTAATCTTGTGAATGATAATTATTGATAATTCCTAAGTTAACTAATGAAGTTTTTGCTTACTAGGTTTTAATAAAACCTAATTGGGTGGGTTTAAAATTATAGAAACAGTTTGGATAACATAGTTAAGCCGCTTTGCGATGTTTGGAACTGCTAGAATGGTTTTAGTTTTAGACTTGTGCAAACTATTGCGATAAATTGCTTACTAGGTTTTGGTGTTTTTCCGACGTGGGTTCAATTGGTCGTTGCGAGGTGATATCTATTATCTTCCTCGTATTTTATTGTGTTATGTTTGCGCGATCGGGATGATCGAAGTCTAGACATGGTGTTCCGTAGTTTGGCGACCTAGTTAGGGTTTTTGCCGATGTCGTGCACGTTTAGTGCGCTAGGCGCGCAGTGTAATTTTCTGGGCGTTATCCTTGCGTTTCATTATCTTTTTGTCGGCATAGGATATTTAGCTTATGTGATGTATTTGTGAAATTTTAGGGTCGCAAGCAGAGACTTCGGGCGCTGCGAACAAGGGGAAGCAGGTGGTCGGATTTTCATAGCTCGAAACCATCGGTGAGTAGATTTAACATCTACGGGGAATTCGCCCGTATAGCGTTCAGCGTCAGGGCTAGATATGATATGATATTAGCCGCATGTTTATATGCTCATATAGAGGTGATGCATGAATTTCATTGCATATAGTTACTTGTTGTGCCTGAACCTGTATTCATTGTATATTGCACTATTATTGACAGTCCATGTTGCACGAGCACTAATGATATGCCACACACACACTATCGGTAATTGCCATGATACGCACAACACAAATATTCATTGATATACCTTTCTAATGGTTAGTGACATAGAGGCATTTATTCTGGTGTGATAGCGCATTTGACATATTGCATATCTGTATACCTACATACTTATACATATGCCATATTATATCTACATGCTCGCACATATATTTTGCTATTGTTACATGATCGGCTTTTTATAACATATATATCGGTGGAGTGGGACGCTGCATATATATGTATTTTGAATTTGGATATTTGGGAACCACGAGATATATTTAATGACTTGATGCATTTAAATAGCGGACTTTTCCCGTGATATGCTCATATTGATATTTTATGTTGCATATGTTATTTTACATGGATTTACGCATTTGAGATATGTTTTCATGCAATTTGGGAATTTCAAGTGTCGATGTTAGGCACTTATATTCCGAGAGATATATGGATTTTGGAGACCGATACGTGGAACACAAGTGTCGAGGTGGGATACTTGGGTTTCGAGGAACGTATGGATATCAGAAAGACCGATACGTGGAACACAAGTGTCGAAGTGACATATAGTACCTTGGTGGTGTACTTCGATCATGATAGTTCCATATTCATATTTCAATACTCATGCTACCAGCTTACATGTTATTGATCATTGCTGTTAGTACATATTTGCGATTTCAGTATGATGTTATTTTCTATTCACGAGTTGGCAACTCACTCCCGTTGTGCCACAGTGTTTTGCAGGGCTTACCCTCAGTGTAGTCGCGGCAGGGCGTCTTATTATCTCTACTTTTGCGGATACCGTTACGGTTGGCTGTGAGGCCTTTGCTTTTAGGTGGGTTTTGCGGTTATCCATTTGTACATTGTATGCCTTTTTGTTGGATCTAGTATTCTCCATCTACCACTTCTTGTATTTGACTTAGAAACGAGTTGTGAGGATTCGGTGTTGTATTATTATTTTTGTGACTTTGGGTGCCGTGCTCGTGGGAGCCAGTTTTATTGAAAAGTTTTACTTCTTTATGCAGTTTTCTTTTATATTTCTTCGCTTCGGCATCGTATATATGTTCGTGGTGGTTGTCTCCGCCGTTGGGCGTGATTTGCTCCCGTTTGGGATGCTTTATATTTATCTATGTTGTACCCGTTTTCGGGGCTAGTTTTTACAAAGGAGGTGCTGCCGAAATTTTCAAGAAAGAAAACTAAAGTTAATGATTTTTACTTGAGATTTCCGAATGTTTTAAACTATGTTTTTCTTCATTTATCCCTTTTTGGGGTGGTTTAGATTTCTGGGTTTCGGCTTACATAAATTATGTACGCCTGTAAACGTTACGTGGTTTAGGGGCCGGTCATGCTCGAAATTTTGGGTCGTGACAAAGTTGGTATCAGAGCGCTAGGTTTTACCTTTCGGAGTGTAGAGTGACCTTGGTATGATGGAGTTGGTAGCTTAAGCAGAGTAACGTAGCGTGTGTATGTTCCGCGGCATACTTACGACGCGGTAGTCCACCTAAGTGACCTTAGGACTTGTTGATTGGAATTCTTTATGTGATTTTATACATCCTTGTGATTCAATTTATGTATCCTTATTAAATCTTGTTTCAATTTCCAGCCTATATGCCGCCGAAAACTACGAGGGCATAGAGAGCAGCCGCGAGGGCCAACGTCAGAGTCGACTCGTCTGAGGCGAGGACTGACCAGGGTGGTACGCCTGTTGTACCGGAGCACATTGCTATGTTTGGGGCTGGTATGCAGGACCTGCGCCAGATGATGGGGACTTTATTGGAGGCCATTCGAGCGCAGGGGCAGGCAGTTGTTCCACCCGTTGCAGGGACCACGATGGTACGTACCTACTGTTCCGACAGTCACAGTTACAGCTCTGGAGGTTATTACCGTGTCACTGACAAGTTCATGAGGCTGAGGCCTCCGGTGTTCACTGGAACAGATGCTACTGAAGATCCGCAGTCGTTTATCGACCGGATAGCCAGGATTTGTCGTTCGCTCAGATGCTCCGACGAGAGATGGGTGGAGTTCGCGAGTTTCCGTCTGGAGGGTCTGGCCCAGAAGTGGTGTGAGTACTTGGATAGGGGCAGAGCCGCGGGTCTTGCTCCTATGACCTGGGCTGGGTTTGTGACTGTGTTTCTCGCCCGTTTTCTTCCACCGAGCGTCAGGGATGCGCGAGCGCGTCGATTTGAGTCGTTACGCCAGACTCTGGGGATGACGGTGTCTGAGTATGATGTACTGTTTACCGAGCTGTCTGTGTATGCTCCGTACTTGGTGGCGACTGAGGAGATAAGGGTGAAGAGATTTGTTCGCGGCCTGCTTACCCAGTTGTTCTTAGCCATCAGCATTCAGCATTGTGACACGTATGCGGCAGCAGTGGATGCAGCCCTATTGGTGGAGGAGCATCTTTCTGAGTCGTCAGTTGCTCCGGAGCCGAAGAGGGTTCATACTGGTGATTCGGCGGGGAGGCGGGCGTTTAGACGTCGTAACAGTTCCCGTTCAGATACTGGAGGTAGTGGAGGTTCGGGACGAGGTCGGCTTTTTAGTTCTTACCCTCAGGAGGGTCAGCAGTTTGCATCTGGATGTTACCGGTGCGGGAGTACGGGTCATCGGGTTCGAGATTGTGCTGAGCCACGTGTGAGCGAGGCAGCTGTACCGCAGGTTACCTTACCACCTTCTCCACCTCAGAGGGCGTTTCCCCTTAAGCCGGTTGTTGCACCACGTCAGACTCATGTGCAGAGAGGTCGGGGTCGCGGGGGTTTTGTACCGAGAGGGCGGGGTGGTAGAGGCGGAGGTCAGCCAGTTGCCGGTAGAGGGCAGGCTCGGGTGTTTGCCTTGACTCATTAGGATGCATAGGCGTCCAATGCTGTGGTTTCAGGTATCCTTTCTGTATGTTCTTATGATGCACATGTTCTTTTCGATCCGGGATCTACACATTCGTATGTTTCTACGCACTTCATACCGAGGTCAAGCCGAGAGTCATTTTTGCTAGATCAGCTGCTTGTCGTAACTACTCGTGTTGGAGAGTCATTTGTTGCACGACACGTGTTTCAGTCATGTGCTGTCCGTATTGGTGATAGTGATCTGTCTGTCGACTTGATCCTTCTTGAGATGCTGGACTTCGACGTTCTGCTGGGTATTGTAACACCCGAGTCCAATGCTACTAATTTCAGTTACCGTTCGAACGTAGTGTGACACTTATTTCATTTATCTTGCTTGATGGTTAATTATTGTAAATTCTACCCGGAAATTAATTTATGCATATAACAATTTTGGCATCTAAAATAAAATTAAAATTATTCATCTTGGCTTGCTTGACACCCCTAACCCTGTTGTAGCGTCCGTGTATCGTGTTCTCGTCCCGTTCCGTGAAACGGGCGAGTTTGGACGGCTACGTGCACGTACGCGTGTCCGTTTTGGGGGTATACTTTTTGATCAAAAAACACTTCATTTTAAATTTTGGATCCCGCCTAAAATTCTATTATTTCAATTTCAAATTTTTAGACCCGACCCGGGCGCGATTTGGAAATGTTTTATTTGGCGCCAAAATCCCAAATTTTAATATTATTAAAACCATCGCATATATTTTTCTAACTAACCTGATATCTTACTGTTCATTACCTATCTTTTAAATTTTTAAATTAATATATATATATATCCTAGTGTTCCTTAAAATGTTTTGAATTTTTAATTAATATTTATCCCAAACTAACGATTCACCTTTAGCCAATCGCGTTCCTTTTAATTCCGTGGGCCCCCACCTGCAGCTCTCTCTCTCTCTCTCTCCACTTTCTCTCTCTCTCTCATATATTCTCTCGTACTTCTTTTTATCATTCTTTCTCTTCTTGCTTCATGTCTCGTTTCTCATTTTTTTTAACTGTTCTTTTGTTGCCGGAATTCCGTCGTGCCGGTGACGCTTCTCGACGTTCCAGCGAGATACCCCGACCCGTGTGGTTCCTTTGTTCGTCGTTTGGGTTCATTCCGTGAACCGTGCGCCCGTCGCGAGTTTTTCCCCGCCGACGGTTAACGTTCCGTTTTCCCGATTCGCGACCCATCGAGGCAAGTTAATCTTGCTACATGCTATATAATTTATTTTATACCTATTTAAATAAATACCATACCTATAGTTTAAATCTAGTGCCCCATGTTTAATTTTATAACGTTTCGATGTTCCGTTTGCATCCGTTTATATCATATTAAATCTAGATCATGAAAACTTATCTTGTGACATACTAGATTATATTATACTGCAACCATATCATTTAAAATATATATCGTCGTAATATTTATTTTTTATTGACTCCTGTTATTCTGGATCATGGACATATTTTAGATAGTTTTATCTTGTTCTTGATATCTCTACAGCCGTAATGTGACTGTGGATGGATACTTCCTACCCACAGGTAGCATGGTTGGCTATGTCACGTGCCCAATCTAGCGTACTCTGGGAAGCGGGGCGTGACATGGTTCTTTTGGTATCAGAGCCATAGGATAGTCGGGTTGATTCTTTTGTAGTTGGGTATTGTACCCAATACATGAATCAGAATACCCGTGTTTAGGAAACATGTCCTGCCACCTTGACCGTTTTACCATTCTTGAATCACCTTCTTCCTGATTATATCTTTTACGATGTGCAAACTTCCTTTGCATATCGATTCGAAAACCTAATTCCTTGTTATCTCTAGGACTTAGGCGACTTGGATGGAGTTATGTAATTGTGGCTATGATACCGCGGCATAGTTACAATGCGGTACTCTATTTAAGTATCTTGGAGTTCTAGCCTTGATCTATATTCAAAATCTATCATCATGCTAATGTTGGGTATTTTGAGTTTAGGAATATGGCCGGTAAGAAATTGAAGACATACCAGAGGCGTGTGGACGAAGCCGCCATGCTTGGAGTGATAAGAGGAATGCTGGAGAATCAAAGAAACAGACCGAGCTGATCCAGCAGCAAGCGGACTCGTTTCGGGAAGGTTTGCAGATCGTTCAGCAGTCTGTGAACAATGTTGGAGCTAGACCTGTTGACCGAGTAGGGACCGTAGAAGATTTCAGGCGGTTGAGTCCGTCTACATTTACTGGTTTAAAGGAGCCGTTGCCAGTGGAGCAGTGGCTAGTTGACACAGAGAACTTGCTTTTTGCGGCACAGATTCCAGATGACAAAAAAAGTTGTTGTGGTACGCATTCAGCTAGTGGACTACGCCCGAGAATGGTGGCTTGTTGAGGAGACCCGCTTGCCCAAGCCGATCAAGTGGGCGGATTTTTCTAAGAGTTTCCTGGAGAAGTTCTTCCCGCGGACTGCACGGGAGGAAATGGAAGAGAAGTTCATCGGACTAAAGCAGAAGGGAGCACCCGTAGATGTGCATGTAGCAGAATGGACGAGACTCAGTAGTTTCGCTGGACCTTTAGTTGCCAACGATGCAGACAGGGCACGGAGGTTCATGCGCAGACTGGACGTGGACACCCAGAGGCAGATTGTCTCCCTGGGTTTGACCACTTTCTTACAAATACTTGCAGCAGCCAAGAGCAGCAGAGTTTATCTGGGATGAAAGGGGAGTTTGCAGCAGACAACAGTTGCGTTAAGGAAGCAGTTCGGTCGGGCCGGTCGAGTTTAGGGCTAGGCCGACAAACAATATTCTTGCATCAATGGAAGTGATGAAAGTAAAGAGCCGACTGTTGTTCGTGATTCTATGGACGTGTTTGAAGATATATCGGGTTTACCGCCGAGGAGAGACTTGGAGTTCGCAATTGATCTTATTCCTGGTGCAGCGCTAGTATCTAAAGCGTATTATCCAATAGCGCCAGTAGAGTTGGAAGAAGTAAAGAAACAGGTCGCTGAATTGCTTGAAAAGGGTTGGATTCGAACCAGTAACTCGCCTTGGGGAGCTCCAGTTTTTCTAGTAAAGAAGAAGGATGGCACAAGAAGGATGTGCATCGACTATCGAGAATTAAAGCGGGTGGCTATCAAGAACAAGTACCTGATCCCTTGCATTGGAGAACTTTTTAAGAAGCTTAGTGGCGCGAGGGTATTCTCGAAGCTGGATTTACGATCCGGATATCATCAGGTCCGAGTGAAAACAGAAGATATTTGCAAGACGGCGTTCCGAACTCGGTATGGACATTACGAGTACTTAGTGATGCCCTTCGGAGTAACGAATGCGCCGGCAGTATTCATGGACTTGATGAACCGAATCTTTTCACCGTTCTTGGATCAGTTCATTGTGGTATTCATTGACGATATTCTGGTTTACTCGAAGAGTTTTGAAGAGCATGCTGAGCATTTGAAGATCGCACTGCAGACGTTGAGACAGGAGAAATTGTATGCGAAGATGAGTAAGTGCGAGTTTTGGCTGGAGGAAGTAAGGTTTTTGGGGCATGTTGTGTCTGGCGATAGCATTGCCGTCGATCCAGAAAAGATTGCAGCAGTTCGAGATTGGCCTATTCCAAAGAATGTTGCTGAGATAAGAAGTTTCCTTGGATTAGCCGGATACTACAGGAGATTTGTGGAGAACTTTGCTCGTCTGGCAGAGCCGTTGACCAAGCTTACGTGTAAGGAGGTACCTTTTGTATGGGCGGATAAGTGTACGTTAGCTTTCGAGACGTTGAAGCAGAAGTTGATAACCGCCCCTATTCTGACCGTGCCAGACAACTCCGAAGGATTGGTGATTCACAGCGACGCATCTGGGAAAGGATTGGGATGTGTTTTGATGCAGCATGGGAAGGTTGTAGCATATGCATCGAGACAGTTGAAGACCCATGAGAAGAATTATCCAACTCATGACTTGGAGCTTGCGGCTGTGATTTTCGCTTTGAAGATTGGAGACACTACCTTTTGGGCGAAAGAGTCAAAGTTTTTACAGATCATAAGAGCTTAAAGTATGTGTTCACACAGAAGGAGCTTAACATGAGGCAGCGTAGATGGTTGGAGCTGATGGCTGACTATGATCTTGATCTTAAGTACCATCCGGGGAAGGTTAATGTTGTGCCAGATGCGCTTAGTCGGTTACCAGTAATTCAGGTGTTAACTACGCAGAAGGAGATCGTCGCAGATTTTCGAAGATTTGACTTGGAGGTTGTGCTACCGCGTTCTACGGGACAGTTGTTGCAGCTGCAAGTACATTCTTCTTTGATCGAGAATATTAAAGCAGCTCAATCACAGGATCCTAGACTGCAAAAGTTTCGAGAGCAGGTTGAAGCCGGGCTACGAACAGATTTATTGATCCACGAAGATGGTTCGTTGAGGTATGGTAGCCGTTTGTGTGTGCCAAAGGGTGATGTTCGTGAAGAGCATATGAAGGAGGCACACAGTTCAGCTTATTCTGTACATCCAGGAGGCACAAAGATGTACCGAGATATTCGACGGCATTTCTGGTGGGAGGGCATGAAGCGGGAGATTGCTCGCTTTGTGGCGAAGTGCTTGGTGTGTCAGCAAGTTAAGGCTGAACATCAAAGGGTTGCTGGTTTATTGCAACCACTTCTGATTCCTCAGTGGAAGTGGGAACATATAACCATGGATTTCGTGACGGCTTTACCGCGGAGTCCAAAAGGCAACAATGCAGTATGGGTAATTGTTGACCGATTGACCAAGGCAGCTCACTTTATTCCTTTTTGGGTTGGTCAATCAACAGAGACTTTGGCAGAGCGGTACATGCAGGAGATTGTAAGATTGCATGGAGTACCGGTGAGCATCGTGTCCGATCGGGACACTCAGTTCTTATCACACTTCTGGAGGAGTTTACAGAAAAGTTTGGGGACTCGATTGAAGTTTAGCACAGCTTATCATCCTCAAACTGATGGTCAGTCGGAGAGAACGATCCAAACTCTTGAGGATATGTTGAGAGCATGCATGTTGGACTTCAAGAGGTCTTGGGAGGATCATCTACTTTTGGTGGAGTTGTCTTACAACAACAGTTTTCAGGCAACTATTCAGATGGCTCCATTTGAAGCTTTGTATGGTCGTAAATGCCGTTCACCTGTTTGTTGGGACGATGTCGGTGAACGAAGATTATTGGGACCAGATTTGGTTGTGCAGACAGTTGAGAAGGTTAACCCTATCAGAAATCATATGAAGGCAGCACAGGACCGACAGAAGAGTTGGGCAGATACGTCAAGAAGACCTCTAGAGTTCACCGTGGGTGATTTGGTATTCTTGAAGATATCACCGACTAGAGGGCTGATTCGTTTTGGAAGTCGAGGAAAGCTTAGTCCTCGATTCGTTGGACCCTTAAGATCGTGGAGCGTGTGGGTGAGGTAGCGTATCGTTTGGCGTTACCGCAGTCCTTGGCAAATGTGCACGATGTGTTTCACGTATCTCAACTCCGTAAATATGTTCGAGATGAAACACACGTTTTGGATCATTCGGAGCTAACAGTACGAGAAGACTTGAATTTTGAGGAGCGACCGATTGAAATCGTGGATCGAAGGGAAAAGGTTCTTAAGAACAAGGTTATCCCCCTTGTGCTTGTTTCTTGGGGTAATCGCTCGCATGGAGAGTCCACTTGGGAACGAGAAGATGAAATCCGGCAGAAGTTTCCTCACCTTTTCTTGTAGTTATCTATCTTTGTATTCTTGGAATTTCGAGGACGAAATTCTTTTTGTAGTTGGGTATAATGTTACACCCGAGCCCAATGCTACTAATTTCAGTTACCGTTCGAACGTAGTGTGGCACTTATTTCATTTATCTTGCTTGATGGTTAATTATTGTAAATTCTACCCGGAAATTAATTTATGCATATAACAATTTTGGCATCTAAAATAAAATTAAAATTATTCATCTTGGCTTGCTTGACACCCTTAACCCTGTTGTAGCGTCCGTGTATCGTGTTCTCGTCCCGTTCCGTGAAACGGGCGAGTTTGGACGGCTACGTGCACGTACGCGTGTCCGTTTTGGGGGTATACTTTTTGATCATAAAACACTTCATTTTAAATTTTGGATCCCGCCTAAAATTCTATTATTTCAATTTCAAATTTTTGGACCCGACCCGGGCGCGATTTGGAAATGTTTTATTTGGCGCCAAAATCCCAAATTTTAATATTATTAAAACCATCGCATATATTTTTCTAACTGACCTGATATCTTACTGTTCATTACCTATCTTTTAAATCTTTAAATCAACCTATATATATATCCTACTGTTCCTTAAAATGTTTTGAATTTTTAATTAATATTTATCCCTAACTAACGATTCCCCTTTAGCCAATCGCGTTCCTTTTAATTCCGTGGGCCCCCACCTGCAGCTCTCTCTCTCTCTCTCATATATTCTCTCGTACTTCTCTTTATCATTCTTTCTCTTCTTGCTTCATGTCTCGTTTCTCATTTTTTTTAACTGTTCTTTTGTTGCCGGAATTCCGTCGTGCCGGTGACGCTTCTCGACGTTCCAGCGAGATACCCCGACCCGTGTGGTTCCTTTGTTCGTCGTTTTGGTTCATTCCGTGAACCGTGCGCCCGTCGCGAGTTTTTCCCCGCCGACGGTTAACGTTCCGTTTTCCCGATTCGCGACCCATCGAGGCAAGTTAATCTTGCTACATGCTATATAATTCATTTTATACCTATTTAAATAAATACCATACCTATAGTTTAAATCTAGTGTCCCATGTTTAATTTTATAACGTTTCGATGTTCCGTTTGCATCCGTTTATATCATATTAAATCTAGATCATGAAAACTTATCTTGTGACATACTAGATTACATTATACTGCAACCATATCATTTAAAATATATATCGTCGTAATATTTATTATTATTATCTTTAATTATTTTATAATTTTCATTTTATAATGTTATACATTTGAAAATCTTATAGTTTACACATGAAACGTCGTTGAAAAATCGGATATGACAAATCTGAAATTTACTGTACACCTTATCTTATAAAATTCATTATAAATCATAGAAAAATCATTAGTATACGTTCTTTAGTTCGTTACGAAGCTAACTCAGAATACTATAACTCTATGAAATATTTACTTGCAAAATAAATTGTTTAAATAACGTAAAATGAAAATGAAAATGTCTCCAAACTGCTGTCCAGGGAAATTCCAGCAGCAAACTTTCAACTTCGAATGTTTATAACTTTTTTTAGGGACAACCTGAGATATTTATACTTATAAAACTGAAAACCTTATTGAATTATCTTTGTTTTGGTATAAGACACGTCCCTTTTGGAGAACCTTTGTTATTTTTAAGCTATTTTACAAATTAGGGTGACGCTGAATTTCTGAACGGAACTTTCTTGTGCATGGTTAGTCAATATCACTTTTATAGTTATTAATCGCTTTGAATATGCTATCTATATTAATATTATTATATCAATATTTATATCACATATTGCTTAGTTGTACATCCCACATTACCATTTTATAGTTTTATAACTTTTCGGATATCCGTTTGCATCCATCGCATTTAAGATACAGGTAATTGCATCCATAGATCACATTACTACATAATAATGTGATATTAACACTCCATGTTTAATAAATTGCATCCTAATTAATATTGGAACTATAAATGTAACCCTAATCGATAACTGTGCATCCATATCCTTGAAATTATATCTATTTGTATATCATATTACATGTTCCAGTTTATTGTTCTGATAGTACTCATGCTTGTTTATTTATACACATGCTTATGTTAGTTTGATTATGAGCACCCACATGACATCTTGTGCTTCCTGACATGGCCTGTTACACTTCCTACTTGACATGACATGGTACCGTACACTCTTGACATGACATGACACCTTTATACATTACCTAGCTGGACCTGATGTGCCATGGCTTTACCTGTTACCTGATCTTGTGTCTAATGCCAACAAACATAACATGTAGTCCTCATGGACCGTTCCTGTTGTCTATCCAGACAAACCTGCTTTTACCTGATCCTGTGTTGGCATTAGTTCTTGACTACTGAATACCTGACTTGACATACATAACTTGGGGGTATGGGGAAATCTAAGGTGAAACCTGACTTGTAACTCAACAGTTCGATACTTGTTCTGATCAGTCTTACGGGCTAGGCCAGCCCCGGAGTGATGATGCTGACATTATCGCCCATCCTGCTACCTGTTACTGCTTAGCGGTACGTCTCGGATTCAGCCCCGAGGGTCTTGACCGTGGTCCCGGGCATGCACGGGATACTATTGAGTTACATCGATGATTCATCAATTGATTTCAAAGACTTTAGAATAGAAAACCTGATAGAACAGTTTAGTTTACCCACTGCACGCTACCCTGTATTGGTATGATTCATATTATTGTTATTCTTGCTGTATTCATGTTTATATTACATTGCCTGCTACACTGTTCATATTATATTACTTGATGACATGACGCGCTGACGTCTGGGTTTTGCATGGCCCAGATTCCGTACCGCTGTTGCAGTCCGAGCAGGAGTACTTCAGCCAGCAGGCTGAGCTGTGAGTTCAGTAGTAGTTAGTTTTATTTCCTGCATTTATTTCCTGATGTGAGCCCGCATTATGTGACACACTTTTCAGTTATTTGTATTGGATCATTTGCTTCCGCATTTATTTATTATTGACTCCTGTTATTCTGGATTATGGACATGTTTTAGATAGTTTTATCTTGTTCTTGATATCTCTACAGCCGTAATGTGACTGTGGATGGATACTTCCTACCCACAGGTAGCATGGTTGGCTATGTCACGTGCCCAATCTAGCGTACTCTGGGAAGCGGGGCGTGACAGGTATGGACTGGTTAGCTACTTGATACTCATCCGTGGACTGCCGCGAGAAGACAGTTAGGTTTTGTTTTCCCGGCGAGTCAGTGTTTGTGGTGCAGGGGGACCGTGGTGTCGCCCCTCACAGTTTGATTTCTGTCCTTTGCGCTAGTCGGCTTTTGAGGAGAGGTTGTCGAGGATTCTTGGCTTTCATTCATGATACTGGAGCCACAGTGGAGTCGTTGGACCAAGTTCCTACCGTGCGAGAGTTTCCCGACGTTTTTCCAGATGAGTTACCTGGGATGCCGCCAGAGCGCGATATTGAGTTCTGCATTGATCTGATTCCTGGCACGGAGCCTATTTCTATACCGCCTTATTGGATGGCTCCGGCAGAGCTTAGAGAGCTTAAAGATCAATTGTAAGAATTGCTTGATAGGGGACTTGTGCGTCTGAGTGTTTCACCGTGGGAAGCTCCTGTTCTGTTCGTCAAGAAGAAGGACGGCAGTTTGAGGTTGTGTGTGGATTATCGTCGATTAAACCGAGTTACGGTGCGAAATAGGTATTCTTTATCTCGCATTGACAATTTATTTGATCAGCTCTAGGGTGCGAAACATTTTTCTAAGATTGATTTGCGTTCGGGTTATCATCAGTTGCGGGTTCGGAATGATCACATTCCGAAGACTGCTTTTCGTACGCGCTATGAGCATTATGAGTTTTTGGTGATGTCGTTCGGACTCACCAATGCGCCAGCAGCATTCATGGATCTGATGAACCGGATTTTCAGGCCGTTCCTCGACCAGTTTATTATTGTGTTTATTGATGACATACTGGTTTACTCTAGGAGTCGTGAGGAGCATGAGCAACACTTGAGGATTGCTTTGCAGATATTGAGAGAGTACCAGCTGTATGCTAAATTATCAAAGTGCGCATTTTGGCTTGACAGAGTTGACTTCCTGGGTCATGTGGTGACTGGTGATGATATTCTTGTGGACCCGAGGAAGATCGAGGCTGTGCAGCTTTGGCCCAGACCTGTATCGATGACCGAGGTCCGCAGCTTTTTGAGTATAGCCAGTTATTATCGCCGTTTTGTGAAGGATTTCTTGAGTATCGCAGCACCGCTGACTGGGCTGACCCGGAAGGGAGTTCCTTTTCTTTGGACTGATGCGTGCGAGCAGAGTTTTCAGCAGTTGAAGACTCGGTTGACGACTACACCAGTTCTATCTCTGCCTTCTGGATCGGGAGGCTATGTTGTTTACCGTGATGCTTCTCAGGTGGGGCTCGGTTGTGTACTGATGCAGCATGATAGAGTGATTGCTTATGCTTCTAGGCAGCTGAAGAAGCACGAGCAGAATTACCCCACTCACGATCTTGAGATGGCCGCGGTGGTCTTTGTGTTGAAGATTTGGAGACACTACTTGTACGGGGAGTTGTGTCAGATCTTCACGGATCACAAGAGCTTGAAGTACATCTTCCAGCAGCGGGATCTGAATCTGCGACAGCACCGTTGGACGGAGCTTGTGAAGGATTTTGATTGTGAGATCCTTTATCACCCGGGCAAGGCGAATGTGGTAGCTGATACTTTGAGTCGTAGGCCCGGGGGTAGATTGTCCCTGTTGAGCGCAGTTCAGCGACAGTCTTCTGCATATTGGCAGCTCTTGTGCGATAGTAGAGTTCAGTTCGAGTTCACTTCCGTTGGGGAACAGCTTGCTCATGTCCGCGCCCGTCCACTACTATTTGATCGTATCTGTGAGGCGCAACCCAGTGATGCCCGTTTGTCTGAGATTCTTGAGCTTGTTCGGCAGGGTACAGTTTTGGAGTTCATGATTGATGACCAGGGTTTGCTACGATGCGGGACTCGCTTGTGTGTACCAGATGCTGATGGGTTGAGACGTGAGATCCTAGAGCAGGCACATCAGTCGGCTTTTAGCATTCATCCAGGTTCCACCAAGATGTACCGTGACTTGAGAGACTTTTACTGGTGGGAAGGGATGAAGCGCGATATTTCGGACTTCGTTTCGAGGTGCCTGACTTGTCAGCAAGTCAAGGCTGAGCATCAGAGACTGACTGGAGAGTTGCAGCCTTTACCTGTTCCGGACTGGAAATGGGAGCAGATTTCCATGGACTTTATTGTGGGTCTACCCAGGACCAGTCGAGGGTATGACTCCATTTGGGTGATTGTTGACCGGTTGACGAAAGCGGCCCACTTCCTTCCAGTGAAGACCACTTTCGGTTTTGCTCGATATGCTCAGTTGTACATAGATGAGATTATACATTTGCACGGTGTTCCCACGTGCATAGTATCCGACAGAGGCACCCAGTTTACTAGCCGTCTTTGGCAGAAGCTTCAGGAAGCTTTGGGTACCTGGTTGAGTTTTAGCATCGCTTTTCATCTACAGACCGACGGTCAGTCGGAGCGGACTATACAGACTCTGGAGGATATGCTCCGTGCATGTGTGCTTGATTTTGGTTGTAGTTGGGATCGTTACTTGCCGTTGATTGAGTTCTCCTACAACTACAGTTTTCAGGAGACTATTCAGATGTCACCTTTTGAGGCTTTGTATGGTAGGAAGTGTCGATCGCTAGTCTGTTGGACCGAACTCAGCGAGAGTAGAGTTTTGGGACCCCAGCTAGTTCAGGAGACTATGGAGATGATCCAGCTGATTCAGGACAGGATGAGAGCAGCCCAGTGCAGGCAGAAGTTTTATGCCGGCCATCGTCGTCGCAGACTTGAGTTCGCAGTGGGGGATCATGTATTCCTGAGGATTTCTCCGATGAAAGGCGTTATGCGATTTGGGAGGAAGGGGAAGCTCAGTCCCAGATTTGTAGGTCCTTTCGAGATCCTTGAGCGAGTGGGTTCTGTTGCTTATCGTTTGGCGCACCTGCCCCGTTTTCCGGATGTTCACCCCGTTTTCCATGTGTCGATGCTTCGTATATACCTTCATGACCCTTCTCACATGATTCAGCATGAGGCCGTTTAGCTTGAGCACAATCTTTCGTTCACCGAGCAGCTGATAGTTATTTTGGACCGGCAGGTGAAGAAACTTTGGTCAAAGGTCTTGCCATATGTGAAGGTTCTTTGGCGTAGCCCTACTAGTGAGGAGATCACTTGGGAGGCCGAGAGCGAGATGCGGAAGAAATTCCTTCATCTCTTCGAAGGTACGCGCAATTAAATTTTAATTCGGAGACCGAATTTCTATAAGGGGGGAGATTGTAACGTTTTAAAAATTGTTATACGAATTTTTCCGTTTTAGGGTAAAATAGTTGGTATTTTCCGTTTTAACCCGATTGTGATCAAACCTTTGTACAGACTTGTCGGCACCTAGTTTAGCTAGAACAAAGCTAGTGCGCGAACTTTGGGGGTCAATGGGAAGTTTTGGTTCACATAGAATTTTTCCCTAATTAAATATTATTTTAAGTGGTAATTACATTTTTTGTTTGGGTTAAATTACTTCTAATGAGAATCATTTGAATCTTATCACTAGAATTAGTTTAGAAGCTTCTCTTAAAATATCTAGATCTTTTGTGCAAAAGGATTAATGTTTTTAAAGAAGAGAAAAAGAATGAAAAAGGTGGCAATTTCAATTAATGAAGCATTTATTGCTTTAAGCTAGAACTTTCTTCATTTTTATTACACAAACATCCCCCCTCACCCCTTGGCCGAGCCTCCCCCATTTCTGCCCCAAAATTTTTCCAAGCTCATTTCTTCTCTCTTTCACTCAAAAACTCTTCAAAAATTCCAAAATAAATCCACAAAACCCTAAATAAAACTTTAACCATCATTTCCTTTCACTAAACTTGCTTAGTTCTTCATGAAAAACTTGATCTTTGGAGGCAAAAGTTGATGAAATCTTGTTGCTAGAATTTGTTCTTGAGAGGTATAAATTCTAGCCCTAATCCTCTTTTGTTATGCTAAATCATTAAGATAGCTAATTAATTAGATTATTATAGCTTTTATCTTATGTTTAATTCATTCTTTATAATTTTAAAGAAAATCAAGTTAGGGTTTGTGATGGATAATGGTTAAAATGAGGACTTTGGAAATTTAATCTTGTGAATGATAATTATTGATAATTCCTAAGTTAACTAATAAAGTTTTTGCTTACTAGGTTTTAATAAAACCTAATTGGGTGGGTTTAAAATTATAGAAACAGTTTGGATAACATAGTTAAGCCGCTTTGCGATGTTTGGAACCGCTAGAATGGTTTTAGTTTTAGACTTGTGCAAAATATTGCGATAAGTTGCTTACGAGGTTTTGGTGTTTTTCCGACGTGGGTTCAATTGGTCGTTGCGAGGTGATATCTATTATCTTCCCGTATTTTATTGTGTTATGTTTGCGCGATCGGGATGATCGGAGTCTAGACATGGTGTTCCGTAGTTTGGCGACCTAGTTAGGGTTTTTGCCGATGTCGAGCACGTTTAGTGCGCTAGGCGCGCAGTGTAATTTTCTGGGCGTTATCCTTGTGTTTCGTTATCTTTTTGTCGACATAGGATATTTAGCTTATGTGATGTGTTTGTGAAATTTTAGGGTCGCAAGCGGGGGCTTCGGGCGCTGCGAACAAGGGAAGCAGGTGGTCGGATTTTCATAGCTCGAGACCATCGGTGAGTAAATTTAACATCTACGGGGAATTCGCCCGTATGGCGTTCAGCGTCAGGGCTAGATATGATATGATATTAGCCGCATGTTTATATGCTCATATAGAGGTGATGCATGTATTTCATTTCATATAGTTACTTGTTGTGCCTGAACCTGTATCCATTGTACATTGTACTATTATTGACAGTCCATGTTGCACGAGCACCAATGATATGCCGCACACACACTGTCGGTAATTGCCATGATACGCACAGCACAAATATTCATTGATATACCTTGCTAATGGTTAGCGACATAGAGGCATTTATTCTGGTGCGATAGCGCATATGACATATAGCATACCTGTATACCTATATGCTTATACATATGCCATACTATATACCTACATGCTCGCACATATACTTTGTTATTGTTACATGATCAGCTTTTTATAACATATATATCAGTGGAATGGGACGCTGTATATATATGTATTTTGGATTTGGATATTTGGGAACCACGAGATATATTTAATGACTTGATGCATTTAAATAGCTGACTTTTCCCGTGATATGCTCATATTGATGTTTTATGTTGCATATGTTATAGTACATGAATTTACGCATTTGAGATATGTTTTCATGCGATTTGGGAATTTCAAGTGTCGATGTTAGTCACTTATATTCCGAGAGATATATGGATTTTGGAGATCGATACGTGGAACACAAGTGTCGAGGTGGGATACTTGGATTTCGAGGAACGTATGGATATCAGAAAGACCGATACATGGAATACAAGTGTCGAAGTGGGATACTTGGGTTTCGAGGAACGTATGGATACGAGTATTTATGTGTCGATGTTTGACACTCAGGCTCCATGAGACTTACAGGATTTGGGGGCCGATCTGAGGGCCGATCTGAGTATTTTGGGATTTGGGGTGTTGTTGATTTACACCGGATTTTTCCATGCTTATGAGACTTACAGGATTTGGGGGCCGATCTGAGGGCCGATCTGAGTATTTTGGGATTTGGGGTGTTGTTGATTTACACCGGATTTTTCCATGCTTATGATTTGTAAATGAGATTATTTATTATCCCGCACTCAGTATTCAGTTGATATGCATTTGATTCATGTAGATATAGTACCTTGGTGGTGTACCTCGATTATGATAGTTTCATATTCATATTTCAATACTCTTGCTACCAGCTTACATGTTATTGATCATTGCTGTTAGTACATACTTGCGATTTCAGTATGATGTTATTTTCTATTCACGAGTTGGTAACTCACCCCCGTTGTGCCACAGTGTTTTGCAGGGCTTACCCTCAGTGTAGGCACGGCAGGGCGTCTTATCATCTCTACTTTTGCGGATACCGCTACGGTTGGCTGTGAGGCCTTTGCTTTTAGGTGGGTTTTGCGGTTATCCGTTTGTACATTGTATGTCTTTTTGTTGGATCTAGTATTCTCCATCTACCACTTCTTGTATTTGACTTAGAGACGAGTTGTGAGGATTCGGTGTTGTATTATTATTTTTGTGACTTTGGGTGCCGTGCTCGTGGGAGCCGGTTTTGTTGAAAAGTTTTACTTTTTTATGCAGTTTTCTTTTATATTTCTTCGCTTCGGCGTAGTATATATGTTGGTGGTGGTTGTCTCCGCCGTTGGGCGTAATTTGCTCCCGTTTGGGATGCTTTATATTTATCTATGTTGTACCCGTTTTCGGGGCTAGTTTTTACAAAGGAGGTGCTGCCGAAATTTTCAAGAAAGAAAACTAAAGTTAATGATTTTTACTTAAGATTTCCGAATGTTTTAAACTATGTTTTTCTCCATTTATCCCTTTTTGGGGTGGTTTAGATTTCTGGTTTTCGGCTTACTTAAATTACGTACGCCTGTAGATGTTACGTGGTTTAAGGGCCGGTCATATGCCAAATTTTGGGTCGTGACACAACAGAACCGTCAGTAATGGTGTTGTGTCTCATTAATACTATGTACATATGCAATAGGAAAATAAGGTATGCAACAATGGTACACATGCACAATCAATGTCAATATACTTATAACTAATAATCATGTCATTGAATCTAGCACAGACGCTGATTGGTCTGAAAAAGTGTTTATAGAATAACCGTAATCAATAACGGTGTCGCGCGTAGCTAGACCGAGATGAGTACGGGTCGTTCTCAGGAAAACGTTGAATCTTTTACTCTTACTTTAGATGTGTTGAAAAAGAGAGGAGGGATAAAGAATATTGTAGAAATGTTTCTAGATCTACGTTAAGCACTAATGCAAAAATATAGATTTAGATTATTTTAGGGATGTGGTCAATATAATAAGGGGGCTTGTAGGGTTCGTTAGGATTTAGTAGTTATGGATGATTAATTAAAAGTTACCCTTTTTATTCTTTAATAGATTTAAAACTAGAACGACGGTGATGCGTGTAGGTTAGGGTTTCTGGAAGGAAAAGGAATCCCACTCTTAACCCTTATCTCGACACGGAACTTCGTTCATATCTAGCTTTTACCAAAACAATCATTAATCTTATCTCTAATCGCGGTCGGGACTAACAAAGAATTGTTAGCGCGCTCGATTAGGATGTTAATGATTCTTTTGATAAAGTTCATAAACTTTATAGGACTTAAAAAGGGTTTAGGGATGTTCATCATCCATTAGCCTACCCTAATCCTACGAACCCTAACAAGCAGAGAATTACTTGTGCATGTTGGGAGAAAAAGAGATGGAAAGAAATTTCATAATTAAACTACGAAGAAATAGAATAAGAAAAAGAAAGCTACCTTTATTAATCAACAATATTCATTACACTTGAATCCTTAGAAAATGATTACAATTTCTAGTTGCTTCTCGATCTCTTCTAAGGAAGTAGATGAACCGTTGATGATCAGCCTGGATGCGTGAGCCGTCTTGGACTTCGTGATCTCTTCGGCTTGATGCCTTTTCCAAGTGGCTCTCGGTCCCTATTTATAGTCCAAAGCTAGAAACCTTTGCTTCCAAATTAGGTAAATAACAACAGAGATTTTTGCCAAAAATTTGTAGCAAATAAATCCTCAAGATTGCCGCGGATCCGCGGCCCAAGGGGGGTATGGCCGCGGATCCACGGCCATTCAATCAAAGAAGTTGATTTTCTTTAGGGGGCTTCTCTCTACTTGGCATGTGGACTTCTCTGGGATCTTTGGATCTTTGAAATCTTCTCGTAGTCGCTGCCAGACTTGATCTCCAAGTTTTGCTTTCTTAATTAGGCAAGTTTTCTTTAACAACTTGATTTCTTGGAAAAATTCTGCACAACAACTTGGAAAAATTCTGCACAACAATTTAAATAACATTTAGTAGACTTTGTTCTACTAGGATTTGGTCAATGATATTATTTGCATACAATTTCCTACCAAATTCTAATTATAATATATCAACACATGGAAAATAGTATTTTTACACATAAACCCTCATATGTATGATATATTATAATAAAGACCTTTTTTAATATGGAAATAGTAGGAAAAATGTAATAACAAATGTGCAGTTTTATCAACTGAACAAATACCCCCAAACTTATCTTTGATCATCCCGAGCAAACTAGTTTATTCAAGAGAAGGAGAAAAAGAAAGGAGAAAACTAAGCACACTTTCGTAGGCAAACACGATTGCACTGAGCACGTGCAACAAGCCGTTAAATCTCTAGGTGTCCCTAGTAGGAGGAGTGTTGTCTCCTGAGGGTTTTCTGCGGATTACACCCACAAAATCCAATAACAAAAGAGAGATGGTGAAATTTACATATAATGATAAGAACCATAAAAGAAAGACTTTGAAAATAAGAGTTTCCAACTACACTAGCTTTTTAGTTGTCATGAGCCCTATCTTAATAGTCATGAAAAGATGTTAGAAATCACATCATCCCTCAATAAAACATTGTCTTTATTCTTCATTCCTACCTTTAATCCAAACATTGATCATATACCCCTACGTGTGTGAAATGGACATCCCTACACTCGGAGAATTCAATTCAAGCTATCAAACTCTTGTCCATCTACCTCAGTACTTTTTAACTTGATGAATATTTAGATTTGCTCACACATTTTCATGCGACCGTTAATACTTCTTGAGGTACTAACCGACCGATTACTCATGTGCTTGCTGATTAGGTGATATTATTTTCCTCGTCTTGCACCACCTAAGACTTAGCAGTGACTCCCAGACCTGTTGGCCTTAGGGTACTAGGTGAAGAGGCCCCCTCGCTATATTTTTTTATTGCTGCCTTAGCGATAACAAAACCAGTGTTCATTTTTCTCTTTTCACCATTTTATATTTTCTTCATTTTTTTCATTTACTTCATACTTTGGCTTTTAGACAAGAGCATTTCATAGTATCCTCTACTATCCCGAGTTTCAAGACGTGTGTAAGTGCATATAGTAGGGTATCAACATTGAAATGTTTGGCTTCCAGAATAGAAACTATTTTTCAGACTTATTTTTATTCTCAGATTAATGACTTCCTTCATCTTACTAACTCATGGGACAACAGCTCATAACTACTTATTACTAGTTCGTTTAAGAAAATTTCTAATTTTCTTGGTTTTCTTAAACTATTCTTATCTTTTGAATGTAATTTTTCACTTTCTACTCTTTTGTTATAAAAGATTTTTTTTTTAAATTTTTTTGAAAATGTTGTGCTTATGCAAAATATGATGCAAATTGATGTGTAAATAAACACAAACCTCCCCAAACCTGTTTACAGCAGTGTCCTCACTGATGTCATCCGTTAATCTAAAAAACCTGTAGATTTGGGAGGAAATTATTAATGGGGGCAAGAATATATGAAAGTGAAAATCCTCCCCCAAACTTAATTTTGGCTCACAATTTTGTAAAAATCATTTTCTTTCAAGAGCCCAAAATATACCATCCCCCAAACTTGAGTTAAACAATTTTAATCATTTAAAATCACATGAGGGGGTCAAGGTTATTGGTCAATTCCAAGCTTTGCAAAGACCGAAGGTCAACACCAACCATTCAAAAGTTTTATCGAGGAAGTACCAAGGTTGGTAGAAGAACATGTCACCTTTCGACAAGAAGAAGTGGGGAGGTGATAAGAGGTGTAATGGAAAAGGATTGCGTCTCAATTTGGAGAGACGACACAGTGATAGTAATGATGGATTACTCGCGTTATCATGATTGTCCAAAAGAAGGGGTGGAGGTCCAATTTCTTCATTTTGGAGTTGATTTATCTCAACACCCGTATCTTTTAAAAATACGAGTTCATCAGCGAAAATTTTCTCAAAGCTTTCATCGATACCCCGAAGAATAATGTCATCAGAAAAAATGGGGTGATCATCAGACTCTATAAAAAGTTCCTCATCAGCGTTAGATGTTGACCCGGACAACTCGGTGGAAGAGTACATGGTTGGGTCAAACAACATATGAATAGAGTCAGTATCATGAGGTTGATCAAATTCGCTGCTGTCGACATCCATTAATTCGACAGAACACACATGAGCATAGGGTTCGGAGGGTTCACTTCCCAACTTGTAAATGTTAAGCTCAATTGACTTCTTTCCAAAGGATAGGGTCATAGAGCCGTTTCTACAATTGATTACTGCGTTGGAAGTGGCCAAAAAGGGTCGACTGAGTATCACCGGGATTTGATTGCGTGGGTTTGCCACAGGTTGTGTATCTATAACGATAAAGTCCACAGGGAATATGAATTCTCCGACTTTGATTAACACATCCTCTAGCTTACCCCTTGGTTGGGTAATAGATCGATCGGCCATCTAAAGAGTGGAATGCGCAGGTTTTAACTCTCCGATCCCTAATTGCTCATAAACAGAATACGGAAGCAAGTTAACACTAGCACCTAGATCGAGTAGAGCACGATTGATATTTTTACCCCCAATGGAAATAGAAATTGTAGGGCTTCCGGGGTCCTTTCGTTTCTTGGGTAGTTGTTGTGTAAAAGCAGTGCTCACATTACTCGCAAGGAAAACTTTTTTAGGTACTTGAACTTTTCTCTTCCTAGTGCACAAGTCCTTTAGGATTTTCGCATATGACGGAACTTGTTGAATAGCATCTACGAGAGGAATGTTTATGTTAACTTGCTTAAAAATTTCCACAATCTTCTCCATTTGTGGACTTGGTCTGTTGCCCCTTAACCTGTTTGGATAAGCTGCTTTATCAATAAGGGTTTGTTCCAACATTGGAGAGGATTGTGGGGATAGAGTGGATCCCAGAATTGGAGTTGGGATCGTTTTAGGTAGATTTGAGGAAATGGGTGAAGGGTTCGAGCCTTGGGGAAAACGAAGAATAGGCTCGGGTGAAGGTGGGAGACTAGACGAATTAGGGGAAGAAGAAGCAGCTGGGGTATCATTGGTGTCACTATCATCACATTGCTCACCCATTCGGTTATTCAGCACCTTTCCCGATCTCAACGTAGTAACGACACTCACATTATAACTTTGTGAGTGGCCAGGATTAGGTATGGGTTGAGATGGGAGTTTCCCTTTCTCTCTCGTACTCATTACGGCGTTTAACTGTGCGAGTTGGTTTTCTATTGATTTAATACTCTCTCCATGGGAGGCGGAGTCTTTCTGTATGGTATCAATAGAAGACTTCATCCCAGCCGACAATTGCATGGAATGTTTCATAAACATATCCAAAGTTTGTGCGAGTGAAGAGTTGTCAGTACCGGCCACTTGTGGTGAAGAAGTGTTGGCCGGATTTTGAAAATTTTGTGACTGAAAGGGGAGCTGATTTTGTGGTTGTGGTTGCTGTGGAGGAGGTCTTTGATAATTGCTTTGTTGGTTTTGGTTCCGAGCAAAGTTAGGATGATTCCTCCATCCTTGATTGTACGTGGAAGAATAAGGATCGTTTCTAGGTCGCTGCTGAAAAGCAGCATTAGTTTGAACCGATGCATTCATAGGACATTCTTCCGTTAAGTGTGAAGGATCTGAACAGCAACCACAGACGGTCTTGGGAAGCATGACCTGATTTAGGGAGACTGATGAAAGTTTGTTCTCAATAGCATCGAGTTTCTTCTGTATCGCTGCCATTTCGGCTTTTACTGTGATGGAAACATCGGGCTGGTGAATACCTCCCCTAGATGAAGGTGGTCTTACGCTTTCCCACTGCAAAGTGTGTTCAGCAAGGTCTTCCAGATATTTCCAAGCTTCACCGTCGTCTTTAGACATGAAATTGCATTGACACATTGTTTCAAGCATCTGCTTTGTCGCTGGATTAATGCCCTCATATATTATTCGACATAAATCCCATCTTTGTATTCCATGATGAGGACATTGGACAAGCAGATTCTTGAAACGTTCAAAGCACTTCCAAAATAGTTCATTGGGAAGCTGGGTGAACTGGTTTATCTCGCTCCTAACACGGGCGGTCTTATGATTCGGGTAAAACTTCTTAAGAAATGCTATTACGAATTCATCCCAATTAGTGATAGAGTGTGCTGCAGTATTATAAAGCAATTTTTCTGCCAAGTCGCACAGTGTGAATGGGAGAAGACGCAAGCGCATAGCATCGACAGTCAACTGTGAAGTACCCATCATTGCGCACACGTTTTTGAATTTGGTGATGAAAACGTACGTGTCTTTCGACTCAAGCCCGTGAAATTTGGGCAGCAGATTGATGTAGTAGGGTTTAATTTCGAAATTATCCCCGTTAGCTGGTGGAAGAGATAGACAAGTGGGAAGAGGACCACGGATAGGATAGCATCTCTCTTGGAGAGAGATGCGCGGTGGATTCTGCGCACCTACGGGCGGTGGCAGCATGGTGTTATATTCTAATGGAGTGCCGTCCATCTCGGTCGTGGTGTGTGGTGGGGGAAAAGAAGATGAAGAAGCACCGATCTCGGAGTCGATAGCAGGAACGCGGACAAGACGGGCACTAGGATCCCGTGTCCAGCCGAGCATGCACTAAGCGGGTTTAGTGCAAATGGCAGCGTGCGTGTGATTTTAAAATTGGTTTGTTTTGAAAAAATTGGGACTCAAGACAAATCACTCTAAAATGCACAAGCAACCCTAGAACTAAGGTCATCTAGGTCCAGTCTCTAGACCGCTCCTAGACTTCCAAAGGACAAGCCGCAGGATCAATCCTCTACCGCCTCCGTACTACCCTTGTAGCCAGGTAAGTGCCAGGTAAGTGGGAAGGAACCACAGTAGTGGGCCTAATTAAAAACCACTAGCCTTTGACACACTTGCCTAGGCACTACAAAAGTAATGCGGATAAACGATAGATTACCCACGACCTTCCTCTGTCCTTATTGAGCGCGACAGTCCTTAGAGTCTACTTTAGATATTTTTTAAATTAATGAAGGGTTGATCTAGATGCTCGGTTTGTGATTTGTGGGGCTTAGGAAGGGTGATGAAATCCCCACCTAATCTTGATTTGGTCTTTACCCCTTAAAGTCCATATAAAAATATGCAAAACAAAACCAATTACAAAACTTTTGCAAAAAGATTTTTGAGCGGCCCTATTTTGCAAAGAATCCTGCAGAAAATAGATTTTATTGGATTTGAGAGGAGAGAGAAAGAGTTGAGAAAGATACCAGAGGAGTTTGGAACCCTAGATTTCATGTTTCCTCAAGTCTGTGACTCCAAATTTTCTTGCAAAAATTCACGCACAAATCGTTAAATATGCAATTTGCAGTTTTGTTTTAATAATGATATGAATCATCTAAGAATTCAACACAAATAGTAAGAATAAAAAATTATGCACGTATCCCCGGCAACGGCGTCATTTGATTGGTCTGAAAAAGTGTTTGTAGAATAACCGCAATCAATAACGGTGTCGCGCGTAGCTAGACCGAGATGAGTACGGGTCGTCATTAGGAAAACGTTGAATCTTTTACTCTTACTTTAGATGTGTTGAAAAAGAGAGGAGGGATAAAGAATATTGTAGAAAGGTTTCTAGATCTACGTTAAGCACTAATGCAAAAATATAGATTTAGATTATTTTAGGGATGTATTTAATATAATAAGGGGGCTTGTAGGGTTCGTTAGGATTTAGTAGTATGGATATTTAATTAAAAGTTACTCTTTTTTATCCTTTAATAGATTTAAAACTAGAACGACGGTGATGCGTGTAGATTAGGGTTTCTGGAGGGAAAAGGAATCCCACTCTTAACCCTTATCTCAACACGGAACTCCGTTCATATCTAGCCTTTACCAAAACAATCATTAATCTAATCTCTAATCGCGGTCGGGACTAACAAAGAATTGTTAGCGCGCCCGATTAGGATGTTAATGATTCTTTTGATAAAGTTCATAAACTTTATAGGACTTAAAAAGGGTTTAGGGATGTTCATCATCCATTAGCCTACCCTAATCCTACGAACCCTAACAAGCGGAGAATTACTCGCGCATGTTGGGAGAAAAAGAGATGGAAAGAAATTGCATAATTAAACTACGCAGAAATAGAATAAGAAAAAGAAAGCAATCTTTATTAATCAACAATATTCATTACACTTGAATCCTTAGAAAATGATTACAATTTCTAGTTGCTTCTCGATCTCTTCTAAGGAGGTAGATGAACCGTTGATGATCAGCCTGGATGCTTGAGCCGTCTTGGACTTCGTGATCTCTTCGGCTTGATGCCTTTTCCAAGTGGCTCCCGGTCCCTATTTATAGTCCAAAGCCAGAAACCTTTGCTTCCAAATTAGGTAAATAACAGCAGAGATTTTTGCCAAAAATTTGCAGCAAATAAATCCTCAAGATTGCCGCGGATCCGCGGCCCAAGGGGGGGTATGGCCACGGATCCGCGGCCATTTAATCAGAGCAGTTGATTTTCATTAGGGGGCTTCTCTCTACTTGGCATGTGGACTTCTCTGGGATCTTTGGATCTTTGAAATCTTCTCGTAGTCGCTGCCAGACTTGATCTCCAACTTTTGCTTTCTTAATTAGGCAAGTTTTCTTTAACAACTTGATTTCTTGGAAAAATTCTGCACAACTTGGAAAAATTCTGCACAACAACTTAAATAATATTTAGTAGACTTTGTTCCACTAGGATTTGGTCAATGATATTATTTGCATACAATTTCCTACTAAATTCTAATTATAATATATCAACACATGGAAAATAGTATTTTTACACATAAACCCTCATATGTATGATATATTATAATAAAGACCTTTTTTAATATGGAAATAGTAGGAAACATGTAATAACAAATGTGCAGTTTTATCAACTGAACAGACGCATAACGCCATACGGGCGATTCCCCTGTAAATGATAAATCTACTCACCATGATCTCGAACTAAGAAAATCCGATCACCTTCTTCCCAGCATCCGAAGTCCCCGTTTGCGATCCTAAATTTCACAAACATAACACATAAGACTAAATATCCCGCGCCGACATAAAGACAATGAAACGCAAGGATAACGTCCACAAGATAAACACACTGTGCACTTAGTGCACAAAACGCGTACGACATCGGCACAACCTTAACTAGGAACGCAAAACAACACAACCACCAAGCCTAGACCCTGATTGTACCGATCGTGCATTCACAACATAATATATATCTTGGAAGATAATATATATAATATCGCAACGTCAAATGAAACCCATGCCTAATTTAACCGAAAACCTAGTAAGCATTTTCTAATCATTTTAGCTCAAATCTAGAAGTTTAAACAAATCTAGTGGCCACAATCATCACATAATAGCTTGATTAAGCCACACAAACTCTTAATACAATTTTAATTTTATCCAAATAAGATTTAGTAAAACTTAGTTTGCAATTAAGCTTAATTAGACAATTAGGAAAAATAACAATTAATAATCTCACAATTAGGTTAAGTTTTCCAAGTCTAAACTACTCAATTAACCATTTCAAACAATCAAAACCTTAACTTGATCTTCATAACCCTTACTAGAAATTCTAAAACATGCTAACTAAAACCATATTTAACATCTAATAACTAGATTAAGGTATTTAAACAACAACTACAACTTAGGGTTTGGATTTTATACCTCAAACTTGATTCACAAACTTACAGCTAGACTTTCAAAATAGCCTCCAAAATGCTAACTTTCATCAAGATCCAAGCTTGGTTAAGGCTAAAGAATAATAGGTATAGATTTTTTTTAGAGTTTGTGGGATTATTTGTTGATTTTTGATGAATTTTTGAAGGTTTAAGAAGTGGAAATGGAGTGAGGTAAATAATGGGGCAGCAAAAGGGGGGGGTCGGCCAAAATGGAAGAAAGAAGAAGGTTGTAGAATTGTGTGGAAAAATCTAGGTTAAAACACCATTAAAGCTTAATTAATGCACCTCCCATCATGCCACCTTTTAATTCTATTAATTAAAATTTACATTAAACCTTCAAAATATCTAGATATTTCCAAGATATTTTTGAAAAGAAGACAAAAGTTTAATCTTGTTATTAAGTTGGCATGGATTCACATTAGCATAATCAACCTAATCAAATTTGTAATTACCACTAATTAAGTGTATAATTAAAAACTTATAATAATATTTTAATTAAGGAAAAATATTTAAGTGAACTAAAATTTACAAGCGACTAACTAAATACCGCATACTAGTAATTTCCTAGTTAAAATATAATGGAGAGTTGACCAAAATGAGCACTAAATACAGTGGCCTTAACGAATTGATATACTAGGTGCAGTTAAGTCTATACAGAAAAATGATCACTTCTAGGTTTTTACGGAAAAACACAATTTATTTTACCTAATATCGGAAAATTCGCTTAAATGATTTCTAAAACATTTCAGTGTAGATTTCTGTCACGACGAATATCGAACGTATGTTAGCCGATAGACAGGGACTAAGGTGTGCTTTAATTTTCATATATGATTATTGAAGAGGATATGAAAATTTCATATTATCATTTTCATATTATCATCGAGTATCATATATACACTTAGTGTAAGATTTAATTTGAATTGGTTTTATGTTTACGTTTCAATTTCACGGTTTTGAAGTTTTTAGTTGAAGTTAAAAAAAATTACGTTTACGATATCATCGAGTATCATACACTTAGCTATTATTTTTTCACTAAACTGCCTTAAAATTTTGCCTAAGTAACCTATTTCTTCAATTTTACTAAATTACATTAAAATACCTTTAACTATTGTTAGTTTTTCTCTAAACTATCTTAACAAATTTAACTAAACAATTCATCTTCTTAAATAAACTATATAAATTACTATAAACTTAACTATAATACCCTTAACTACTATTGTTTTTAACTAAACTATCGTTAAAATTTTTTAGCAAAAACCCCTTGCTCAATTTTATTTTTTTACACTAAATACCCTTAACTATTGTGGGTTTTTCACTAAAATACCCTAAACTATAGTTGTTTTTCACCAAACTTCCTACAACAATTCACTACATTACCTGAACCCTAACACTTAAACCTAATAATAAGTTTAACGTTAACCCTAATCAAAACCTAACCCTAATTAACCCTAACCCTATTCCTAACCTAACCCTAGCCAAACCCTAACCCTAATGCATTACCCTAACGAAACCCTAACCCTAATCATAACCCTAACCCTATCCCTAATCATAACCCTAACTCCCTAATTAACCCCTAACCCAGCCCTAACCCTAAATCCTAACCCTAACAGCAACAACAATAACACCACCAACAACAAAATTATTAAATAAATTCATAAAATTGAAGAAATCAAGAACAAAATTTAGTAAAATTAAAATTAAAATGGAAGAAACTAACCTTTAACAGCGGTAAATCGAGGGTGGCGATGAGGTGGCTACGTTTGGAGGCGACAATGTGGCAAATCGAGGCTGGCGGTGAGGGGAAGCTAGGGCTCGATGGGCTGGAGAAGGCCAGGAAGGAGGAAGGGTAGCAACGAGGAACTCGAGGTCGATCGGCGGCGATGGAGCACATCGACGGTGATAGATCATCTCGACATTGGCGATGGGGGAGGAAAGAGAGGAGGAAGGGGCCGAGGGAAATTTTTTTGGGAGGGAGGTGGGAAGGATAAAGGGGAAGAGGAGGTTAGGGTTTTTCTGGACGTCAAAAGGGAGGAAGAGGAGGCTGCAACAGGGGGAGGAGGTGGAGGATTCTTCGAGGTGGGGATGACAGTGGATGTGACGGTCGATTGGGGGCTTGAATACGGCGGTGGAGGAGGTTGGGGGCAATTTTTTGGGCGGTGGAGATTGGAGGCGATCGATGGGGGAAATTTTTTGATGGGAAAAATATTGGCCGTGGGGTGGAAAGATATAGATAATTTTCTGTTTTATTTTTTTTAAAATACCCTTACTTTGCTCTTACGGTGCCACCCGTAGGGGTTTCTCTTGTGGCACCGTAGGGGGAAATTACAATTGGGAATTTTTAATAATTTTTTTATGCTTATGCCCCAACGGTTGTGACCGTAGGGACACTATTTACCCCTATGGTTGTAACCGTAGGGGCAAACTAAAATTTCCCCTATGGATTTTCCCACCAGCAGGGGCAACCCATATCTGTTCTAGTGGTGAAGAGTTACAACACCATATAAAAGCCTAACCGCTACTTCAGAAACCACAACCGTAAGGGCAAACTAAAATTGCCCCTATGGATTTTCCCATCAGTAGGGGAAACCGATATTTGTACTAGTGGTGAAGAGTTACAACACCATATAAAAGCGTAATCGCTACTTCAGAAGCCTGTAACTATAAGATTGAAAGATAATCAAGGACCCATATTTTGATCAACTAACAATTTTATCATATCTATGTCATAATATATCTTAAGTGTGGCATAAATGACCATGCTGTAGGAGGCCCTTCGGAAGTAGTGTTTACTGTCAGTAACTCCTTCCATCTTGATGGCAACAGCTGTGTGCGAAGTCATTGCCGGAGTAGAGTGTGAATGCCTCTCCAGTGTGATTTTGTTTATAGCCAACACTAGCACTACTACAGAGGGGGTCATTCGTAACAGTTAGAACCCTTACCTAAACCCTTATGGGTAATGGTTCCAACCGTTATACAACCGTTATGAGTACCCCCGTAACCAGAACTATGGTAACGGTTCCAACCGTTGCCATTACCAAATTCGGTAACGGTTAGAATTATTACCATAGAGGTATACAGGGTAATGAGATCGAAATATACCAGATACCAGCCCCTTATTGGTAATAGTTGGAATCATTACCAATACGTAACTGTTACCAATATGTACCAGGTATCTGATATATTTCAGATATCATACTCGTTCCCACCTCTATGGTAACTGTTCCAACTGTTACCAAAGAGATTAATGGTAACGGTTAGAACTGATATGCAAATATATATTTTTTAAACCTGAAACATTACGTGCGCACTGCACGCGTGCTTCTTTTATTTACAACCAGCAATACAAAATAATAATATCACCAAATCGCGCGCAATTATAATAATCAACAAATAATATGAAAGAACACAAAATACACAAAAAATACAGATAATGATATACAAATCTCCATAATATACATCCGAAAAATATACGTAAAATATATAATACAAAACAAATTTACATGATCTAATGTCATTGGAACAATGCACCTCCATCGCTGTCCCATGTCCTGAACATAGTACCTAACTCATCTCGTACGACCCGCCGCATGGCCTCCTCCTGCTGCCGCTTCATCTGCTCAACCCGCTCCATAAGCACCTACAGCTGTTGTCATGTCTGTTGATGAACCTCTTGCTGCTGTGCCATCTGCTCATGGAACGATCAAATCTGCTCTGCCGACGCTGCTTCCGCATCTACCCGCGTCTGGGTCATGACGTACTTATGGACAGCCTTACGCTCAGCAAAGAGTCGGTAGGCCTCAGGACCAACCCTGTGTTCATACCCACCATGATGCCCATGGGATAGCTCGTCGAGGACAGGGGCAATTGCGATAATCGGGTCGTTGGAGCCATTTCCTAAGAGGGCAGTCTTTGTTAGTTGTAGGTGCCCTTAGAGGCAATTAGTTGTAATTGTGACCTTTATGTATAGAAATTTCTCGTTCGTAATAATAGTATGCTATTTGATTTTTTCTTTATTGGTATATCTTTTAATACTCTGTTTATTATTGATTACTAATAAAGTCCATAGAATAATACAAGACTATAGGATTTTGATATAGATCACAATAATAATACCTGACTAGTCGATAAGTATATTCTTAAATGTTCCTAGTCATAGGAGATCAAGATAGGACATCGATACCCCGGAAGACTAGTGTGTATTATAGTTACTCATCAGAGAGAGTAATAACTTTCTTATAGTCATCTGGTGTGGTGACATTATAGTATCGTATATAGGTGCTTATACATAATAAGTACAACAAACGACTCATTTTGAATTTCCAGTTGGTAATTATACACAACTATCAAATGGAAATTCATATGGTAATAACCGGTACGACTTAATCTCCAGACCTGAGACTCGCCCCAGTACCTTGTGTGTGCTAGAGATTACTTTAGTTACTAACCAACAACAAATTCATTAATACCGTATATAACGGTAGTAGTTGGATATGATCGAATACATATGAAGGTTGTGAGGAGTTAATATAGGATTCTTTTCTCCGGTATATAGAGAATGATGTTCTGCAGTGTGCGATATATCAGTGACCTAAACTCTCTGGCCAGGGTACTAAAGATCAAATTATAAGTAGGTATCGGTTTTATCATAGGGTTACGTGATAATATCAACAAAATAGTTATTTGAGTTATTAGGGTTTGACAGTACTATCAATCCCTAAACTAAATAAGGAGCATAAGTAGACGAGGAGACCAGACCGTACGGAAGTTGCCACTGATAAGTATTGATTTGCTTGGATAGCATTTTCCTATTCCAATCTAGTCAAAAGTTTACCGAGGTAGTCTAAATACGTAGCTATTTTCCCTAAAAACTTGTGGATTATACAGTTCACAGAATTAGTTCGAATTAATTATCCACTGCTGAGTGAACGTCAAGCCTCCGATGTCACACATAAGTGAACTCCTACTTGCCAAACATGGAAGTATAAACTAAATAAGAGATAGTATTTGTTTGATATACAAAAGAATTTAATTAAATAAGTATATTAGATATACTATTGATATTTAATTAAATAAGGGTAAAATCATCAAATGCGATTTGGTGTACGAATCAAGTTAATATATGAAATTAAATGAGTAAATAATACATGCCTATATATATATATATATAATATTGTTGTGGATTTTATGTGTATCAAATATTATATGCATATGTATATGTGTGGGCCAACATGTATGAAAGTAATAACGAATTAGTTTGTTTAAGAGAATAAACAAATTAATTAATTGTGAGGGTTTTATTAGAAAACTATATCCCTATATATAGGCTTCTATTTGATACAAACCCTAACTCTAATCAATTCCTCTCATCCTATCAAATGTCTAGGCCACCCCTCCCTTTCTTTTTGTCACACCCTGCTTCCCAGAATACAGTAAAAGCACATGACGAGGCCTGCAACGTTTTTATTACGAGAAGGTCATTTCCCGTAATAAATACGTTAAGCGTTTTTTAAGCAACAGTAACTTTATTTACATTCAAATTTCAAATACAGATGTCTGACATAAAAAATACAATAACTGAAAGATGCCTAAACAATGGCATGATGGTAATAAATGCAAAAACAAAAACTAGTAGTCTAGCTGAGAGGTAAGCTGATCGAACTCCTTCTGGCTGGGCTCGATCCCCTCAAAATCCTGTCCTCCTGAAGAACATTCCAAGAAAAAAAATATAGAGAAATGTCGTCGGCGAACTAGCGCTCAGTAAGTCACCAAAAAATAAGTAATGATGTATATGTAAAAACGAATAGGAATCCAGGTAGTAATGGATAGGTAAGAATGTATGTAAAGGTATCTCAAGTATGACAGGTATATGAATATGATTATTCTCTTCTAACGTGGTTATTTGTAGTTTGATTAAAAAAGGTATAGTGTATATGAGAGTAGTCCAGCTTACCTTGTGGACCAAAGGTGTCAGAAAGTACAAGACTCCGTCAAACCCCACAGAACAAGGACAAAAGCATATTCAAGAGACGTCTTTCAAAGCGACCTCTCGTATCACGACATTGTTTACCGCCGAAAGACCAGACTGAGACGTTGGGACGTCTAGCCCGAATTTAGGGGCAGATACTATTTGGACTTCTTCATCCACCTCTCCGAAAATACCAAGTTGATTTATGGCACTATCTATCGGAGATTTGGACAGATGTGTAACGACTCTATTTTAATGTACAGAAATTTTTTAAAGTTAATATACAAATGGAGTATTTGTAAGTCCTTAGCACAAGTTATAAATTTGAATTGCTTTTGAACAGCAAAAAAGCACTTGTAGATCATTGGTAAAACCTTCTACTGTTGTGATATAGCCCCTGTGTTCGAATCCCTTTAGCCACATAATATTTTTGCTGATTTTTCTTATAAATTTTTTGGAAGCCCAAAAGTTTCCACGTACAAAACACGTAAAATTGAAAAGTCTCAAAAATCAAACATGTGCACTGAGCTATATGAAGCAACTAGGACACATGGCAACAATCCCACACCCCACCATACTAAGATGGTCGGCGAGATTGTGCATGGGCCTGGCGCCGCCGTGCCTCCCGTAGGAAATGCTCCAAAAATTTTCCTTGCACCTCTTAGCCTCCGCCTCTAACCCTAATTATGTTTGATTTTCCTGTACATTAACAGAGAATTAAAATGAGGTATTAATCCAAAATTTTAATGTATTTTTAATTCCATTCTTTATTACCCTAAACCCTAATTTCTCCTATAAATACAACCCTACAACTTAGCCCTCCTCGTTCAGAAATCCATTGCCAAAACTCTCTAAATTTTCCAAGTCCAAAAGTTGTACAAGTGGAGTTAGCCCAAGGCCAAGTTCCAGCGACAACTTGGGGAAAATCCGGAGACACCGCGATTCCACGCCGCTTTTGAAAATTCCCTCTACCTCCCCTCTCTTCTCTAAACTAGTAAGTCCTTTCTCTTCTCTCTTTTTCACTTCTCAAAATTGTTTCTTTTCAAAACTCGTCGGAAGCAGAGTTATTCCGACTTCAGATTCTAATATCATCAAAAACACAATTTTTCTTAATAACAAATTTACCATCATTTTATATATTATTTAACAAATATAAAACAATATTCACAACAAGTTTCAATTCAAAATAATATGTATTGCAACTTTTATTTCACTTTTTCGGTAAAATACCATCAAGTTTATGTACGATATTACTTTATCGTTTTGCTCATATAACCTTTAGAAAAGTCATGAGATAATGACCTACCTCATTATAACATTTATCTTGACATAGCACGATGGCTTTTGTAACAATTTTTGTGGGACAAAATACAATTTACATTAAAATACCTTAAACTATCAAAACCCGTATTCTTTAAATTGTTTTAATTAATTCCTTGAAAATAAACCTCTACAACCCATTTTGGAGAATCCTATCGGGATGGTGCGGATTATCACACGTCCTCAGGACTAGTAGAGCGAGATGCAGACCTCCTCACGAAGCATACGATTTCGATAGAATTTTTATTACTATTTCTAAGAAAACGTGATTTCTATTAATAAATAAATCCTAGTTTTAATATATATATATATATATTATCAAAATATCTATTTTAAATATATAATATATTCCATGTTTTCTAATCAAAAGAAAAGAATCACAAAAGTTCATGAAAATACCATAAAGAATCAATACACGTCAAATTACAAAAAAATACCATGTACTATTCAAGTTAGGTTTATATCCACTAGACTATCTCATCACTCTTAAAAAAAATTACATCTATGAAAACCCTATAGACGATAATTAAATATTTGAGGTGTATATTGAAACTATATCAAAACTGTTTTTCATAAAACCCCCTCAAGTTATTTTAAATTACAATAATGACCCTAGTAAATATAGGTTTAAGCGGGACTAGTTCTCTTGAGCTTCAGGGAGCCGGAGAATTTGGGTGCTTTCCTATTTAAGGTAGACAACAAAAAATGGTGTTATCAATACGGTAATTGGTTTGGAAAAGTCACAAATCCTGCCGTTCATGTACAGCAGTTACCGATAACTCCAAAACTAATTCGGGACTTCAATTCGATTTGAAGTGCCTGACTCAGACAGAGTCTCAGTCTAATCTGAAATCAATCCATCCTTGAATACAATTTAAGTACAACTCCATTTCAACATGAATCCATTTATACCAGAATACAATCAATATCAACATGACTTGACTGAACCGAACCATGGATATACTCTATTTACATGACTATCCATTTATATCACTTCCATTTATATGAACTACTGATATCATGGTTTCGCCAAGTGCTACATCTATTAAACAAAACAATACAAATCAATACAAAATACATTACGAGGTTTTAAAGGGGTAGACTGGTATGTGTTAGAAGTGGCACGAGATGGTCAATTTAATACACCTAACCTGAATATCCATTGTTGTTGTTCCGGGGCTTAATGGTTCCTTGTGCTCTATATACCTTAGTCCATGGAATGGTTGAACCCCTCTCGTATACACTGGCATATTCTGTACCAAGCTACAAACAATTGCGTTAACATAACAATCAAACAATTTACCAGTTATATACCCTTATATGTCTATTCTACTTCTATCTTTCTTTGGGACTTACTGAGCGATTGTTCGCCGACGATATTCCTTTTCTCTTCTTTCTTTGGAATGTTGTCAGGTAGATCCGACTCACTAGAGATATAGCCTAGTGCTGACGACTTGGAGCAGTTCACAGAAGACCCTGAGCTTTAGATACATGTATATATTTTTCTTTTCAGTTTATGCCATTGTTTAGGAATTGCTTTCCATTCTTATATTTAAATTTTCAGTTGTATTGTAAAGAAATGTTTAATAAATAAAAGTTGTTGTTCAATTACATCTCTTGTCATTTTCTTATGTATTTTATCATATTGCTTATTTACGCTTAGGGTGTTTGCTTCTGAGTAAATATGTCGCATGACCCGCCACGTCCCTTGTCCGTACACCGAGAAGCGGGGCATGACAAGATGCGACCGTTGTAGCAGAATTTATCAGATCCCCCTTCGTTTGTGAGGGCTTTTTGATTATGGGGACGTTCTTCCCTGCAGACGCAAGACCCTGCAGTTAATTACGTTATCGCGTTGCGATAACTTCTTTCTCCTTCTCCGGTGGTTCACTTAGTGTCGTATTGTGTTTTTTTTATTTTGGGTTGCCCATGGATTGTATATGGAGACTAATTTATGTCATCATTCGTAGGACGCGGATTAGACCAAATCCTTATATTTGAGATTTGGGTTTGGGTCAAGGATTTTCTTTACGGGGTCTACGTTGGTAACTTGGTTTGCCAACGGGAATGAACATAGGACGCATTTCTCACATTTGTGAGGTCCATCCGTTCATAACATATTTGAGTTTGATCTAAGGATCGTTAGTCATATTTGAGACTAAAATCAACTTAGAAACAAGTGAGTATATGAGCTCAATTATATTAGTTTAAAGACATCACGGTCGAACATCGCCATGTTTGGAGCGAATATTAGTTTAAGGATGTTTTGGTCCATTATCGCCGTGTTTGGGGAAAATATTAGTTTAAGAACGTTTCGGTCCATTATCATCGTGTTTGGGAAGAAATTAGTTTAGGGACATTTTGGTCCAACATTCCCATTTTGGGGACGAATGTTAGTTTAAGGACATTTCGGTCCAACATTCCTATTTTAGGGACGAATGTTAGTTTAAGAATATTTCGGTCCAACATTCATCTTGCGCGCACGTGTGTTTGTTACGTGGTAAAGTGAACGATGGTGACATGGGATGCACTCAATTTGGAATGTGACCCAATTTGAGGTGTGCACGTCAATTTGGAAGTGCATCAATGTAGGATGTCTTATTATCTATCTTGATGAAATTTTATATCAAGTTGGGACGAGAAAGGAGTTGTTGATTGTCGGGACCCGCCACCTCTCTAAAGATATTGAGAAATTACAACGATATATACCAGAGGTATGAAGAGATGTACATTTAAACCAAATCACATGCTTGAGGGAAAGATCATGGTGGATCATCTAAGAATCATTAGTCTTATTTGAGACTAAGTTTACCTTAGGAGATGCGGGATGAATATTATTTTGGATATCATCAATAAGAGATTATTAGTCATGTTTGAGAATAAGATCGGTTTGGAAATCATGAGCATATGGGCTCGCTTGAAGAATCAAAGAGGTTTAACCTCAGAAAACTTAGCCAATTTGTGTTAAGACTGGCTTTCTGTACTACCCAGCTGTGCTAAGCACTCAGTTGTATATAGAGCTCATATGTGTTTCACGTGAGGCGCTATAATAGTGCTAAGCACTAGCCTTTTGTGGCACTCACGTTTGTTTCACGTGAGGCGCTCCAATAGTGCTAAGCACTAGTTTTTTATGGCGTTCAAGTGTGTTTTACGTGAGGTGCTGAGGTTTTGGCTTCTTTTGGGCGCTCACATGTATTTCATGTGAGGCGCTGAGTTTTGGCGCCGCATTAGTGCTAAGCGATAAATTTTTCAGGAACTCACATGTGTTTCACTTGAGGCGCTATATAACTTGGTCTTGGGTGCTCACATGCTTTTCATGTGAGGCGCTGAATTCTTTTTGGAGATTTAATCTCTGTTGATATTTTTAGAGAACTTAAATCTCTGTTGATGGTATTTTGACAATAAACCAAGATCACTATTTTGAGGATCTGGGATCATGTTCTTAAAGAACTAAGTTCTTGATTTGAAGAAACTAAGTTTCTAAAGTATTATGGACTCCAAATTCTCCATGTTCTTTTATCCATATTTTTCTGTTCATGTTTTCAGAGAGGTTAAACCTCTGTTAATGGTATTTTGACTATTAATGATCATCAAGATCACTATTTTGAGGATCTTGGATCGGGTTTTTAAAGAACTAAGTTCTTGATTTGAAATAACTAAGTACCTGGAGTATTATGGACTCCATCTTCTTTCTGTTTAAATTTGTTCTTCCCTGAATGTTTGATTCTCAAGAAAAAAATCTTCCCGATGAGATTTAAATTCTCAACTTGTGGGAGACTTGTCTTGTGGATCTCAGATCCGGAGAAAGAAGTAATTTCTTTTAAAAGGGTTAAACCCTTAGATGTGATATGATAGGTAAAGAAGATATTTTGATCTCTTCTTTTTTCCTTTACCGAGGGTTCTGAGGAGGAACATCTTCTTCTTTGAGAATTAAATTCTTTGTTCTTTTTTTGTGGAGTTTTTACAGAGCCTTATGTATTTTTTTTACAGAAACTTATGGGGGGTCTCTTTATGTGAGACTTGAAGTCTCGGGTCTTTTATATAGTAGAGGTAAGTTTGTTAATTAGTTTTGAGAAAATCTCTTATTGAGAGATTCCAATTGATTTAATTGGTCTCAAAATTGATTTGGGAAATTTTACCCACCGTTGGATCTTTGATCCAAGTGTTTCTGTTTTACAGAATATGTTTTCTTATTTTTAGCAAGATTGGGAAAATATTTTCACATATACAGAATTTATTCTGTCAAACGGTGATTTCTAATCACCATTGGATTTTTAATCTAAGGGCTCTCTATTTTACAGAGAATAATCTTTTTTGTTTGTAAAAATTGAGGCAAAATATTCCTCAGAATAGAATTTAATTCTATTATTTGATCATCATTAGATTTTTGATCCAACGGCGCTTTTTTAATAAAGAGTATCCAAATTTTTTTTAGGGAAATATCCTCATGTAGAATTTAATTCTACTAATATAAATTTGGGCGTCGGCGCTCATGTGTTGTGCACGTGGGCGCCACTTAAGAATTTAATTCTTATTTATGATAGGTGCTTCTGTGCTTGCACATTAGCGCCCACGTGAGCTTTGCGTGCGGCGCCACCATAGGATTTAATCCTAAAGGGTTGGCACTGGCGCTGGCGTGAAACACTGCCTCATCGAAATTTAACAGAGCTTAGCTCTTTTTATTATGTTTAAATTTTAGGGAAACAAATGCCCCCACCGTTGTTCTTGCGTGGCTCACACATGAGTGCAACGGTGTCACTTTTTTCACCGTTTGATCTTTTAGCGAGTTGAATCGTCCCTTCACATCTTATAAATAGGGCCTTTGGCCCTTGAGATGACTGTCGTCTTATCATCTTTCTTGAGTCTTCTTCTTCCTTGAGAATTTAATTCTCATCTCAGAGCTAAGATCCCTACCCACAGAACTTCCTTTGATTAGAGTTAAGCTCTTGATTTTGTGGAGGCCATTGATTTTCCTTTAGACTGTAATGATTTTAGTATTTTTATTCCTAACCACTGGTTTTTTTTCCAGCTACTATGGCTTCTAATTTGTATGATCTTGAAGAGATTATCTCTTATGAGGAGATTCACATCCAAGGTCCCTGTCAAGACCAGGAGTTTACTAATGCCCAATGCGCCGAGGTGATGCGTCGCTTCGACGATTACAACAGTCGATTGCTCCCCCGCCGTTTTGCTCTTTTAAAGATCGTTGTTGGGTAGATCTGGGAAGCTATACCCGGGCGTCTTGAAGTTATGCCACTCCAAGCGCTCGATGACGCCGAGGATAAGGTGCCTTCAGCGTACTTGATGGGGTTGATCTCAATGAAATAGAGAGATAATCTCGTCGCTATCGTGCACCGCGTCTTTCAACAGAAAACGATAGTATCAGCATATTAGAGGGTGGAGGACATCAGTGATGATCCTGACGCTTGCATCTGAGAGAAGATGCATAAGAAAATGGTTGATGAGGCTAAACATGCATTGCTCAAGCTTGCTTTTGAGTTTTAGAATCCATGTTCAGAGTTTAGCGTTCTGCTATTGTAAACATTTTGATGATATTTGTTTTTTTATCATCCTTATCACCAATATATAAATTTCTTCAAAGTATGAATGACAAAGCTCCCCTTTTTCTTTACGCCAATGCTCATATGTGCCTTACGTGAGGTGTTGTTATATATATATATATATATATATATATATATATATTTATAAACTAGCGCCGGCGCTCACGTGTCATGCGCGTGAGGCACTGCTCCAGGATTTAATCTTGAAAAGAACTAGCACCGGCGCTCACATGTCATGCACGTGAGGCGCTGCTACATGTTCTAATCTAAAAAGAATCAGCGCCGGCGCTCACGTGTCATGCACATAGGGCACTGCTGAGGGAATCATTTCACCTTCTTGTTTTGATTTCCATGAGTCAACTCTTTCTTTTCCCATGCCCTTTTTGTCAGGCCTTGGAAATAGTTCCACCACGCATAACATTTTCTGTGCCAAAATTTAAATGTTCTCTTTATATTCTAAAACAATGATCTTCTTCTTCTTCATAAGGAAAGAACCATTTTTTAACAAATCAAGAGTTATGGCTTGTAATCGTCCTCATGCTCGTCGGTAACCATGGGAGTTGCCTATCGAGAGAATTGTTCCTTGTTTTCCTGCACGATTAGTGGATCCCGTTCTTACAGATGACCAATGTGACACGGTGATGTACGAGCTTCTGACTCGTAAGGGCTCTCCTCTTCCTATCGGCTCCATTTGGCTATGGATGATCTTCCTGTCTGTGTTTTTTGACATTCCTTTTCATCCGGTGGAGATGACTCCGGCGATGCTCGATGCAATGGAGGACAAAATCGAGTGCGTTCATGAGGCAGATTTGATTACCCAGCCTCTGAAAGATCGCTCTGTTCAGTTTCTAAGCCAGATACGGGCTCAGCGGGCTATCATGTCTGCCTTCGCTAATGGGCTTGATGCTGACCAATGGGGAGAGACTGCTTGCGAAGATCGCCGCTTCGACATGGTGGAGAAGGCTGAGAGGGCTTTAGAAAACCATATTCATAGTTTTGTAAACCCTTGTACTTTTGATCCCGTATTCGGTGATCTGTTTCCTGCAAAATAAAGTATTTATTTAAACGTGTTTCATTATTGTTGACCGCCGAATGTTTTATCCCCAACATATATTTATGTGTGCATCTTGCATCTGCGCATGTACTTTTACCCTTAGGTTTTTTTTAAGTGCTAACGTCACTGATGTTCTCGTGTCATGCACTGACCCTCCACATGCGTATATAAATCGGCATGCTTCCAACGCTATCTTCATTCAAGTACGCATGTGTTTGTAAGTGAGCGCTTAAACAGCTGCGAATCAAATGCTGTCCTCACTGTCTTGCATAGCATACATCTGGTTTCGTGCTGGCATGTCATAGTTTTTTTTGAGAAGATAGCGAGCGGATACAAGCATCGTCATCTACCATTAACTCAAATCTCAATTCTTAAGAAGTGTAGTTCTGAGCCCCGAGACTTATGAGTTGCGCTTTTCTATTTCTTGTTCGGAGTCTCTAGTTTATATACTCATTTCGGAGTTTGTAGTTTATTTACTCGTTTCAGAATCTTTAGTTTATGTACTCATTTCGGAGTTTGTAGTTTATTCACTCATTTTGGAGTTTCTAGTTTATGTACTCATTTCGGAGTTTGTAGTTTATTCACTCGTTTCGAAGTCTCTAGTTTATGTACTCATTTCGGAGTTTGTTGTTTATGTACTCATTTCGGAGTATCTTTAGTTTACCTCCCTTAAATTTATAGGCAAACTTGTTCTAACGTTGCATGCGGATAACCCACATTCTTTTTACGATAGAACTCCATTAGGTTTGTGGTACAAGGGTTTTAGTTCGTGGTACCGTCATGTTGGCTGATGTATCCCTCGCTATGCAGTTTTAAGCCGCTATTCGAGTAGCCCCGCGACTGTCGTGTCTCTGATCCCTTCGGGGGCTAGACAAGACAACTTCAAGTAATCTCCTTAGGACATATTACCGTCGGAAGAGCAAGCGTTAGGAATTTGCTATAACGCTTTTTACCTGAGATTAAGCTCAATTTGGAGCCTCGATGAGCCATAACCGTACCTGTTGGGAACTCTCCCGCGCGTGCAAATGCGTATGTTTTAGAAACAGATATGATTTTAAGGAAACGGATTGCGCAGGCGGGATCGTTATCGTTTTAAAATTTATAAACCGCAAATGCACGGCGCGTTTTAGCAAGCCGGCAGGTACGGGTTGATCCGCAGGGAATTATGTATTAGGTATTGTTGTTTAAGGTTAAACAAATAATGAATTGGTTGGTTTGTCATAAAAAATGAATAGAATCCAAAAACAAGAAAAGCAAGCAAAGAAGCTAAGAAAGAAGTGGTTGTGGCTTTAGCTCGGAAGGTCGAATCGTGACGATTCCTTCGACGCTCCCTTGATCATGAGTTGTTTGTCCTTGTGTCGATCTCGATGCGAAGTATGACTTGTCAAGGCGGTGGCGGGGCACAAGTCATCAAGTTTCCGATATTCGACGCAAACACGAAACGAGTCCGTTTTGTTCACTTACTGTTTGTATGTCCAAATTTGGGGTATCAACACTAAGCACAAGGGTTAGCAAGCATACCACAACATCAAAAACACAAATTAGAGAGTGAGAGAAAATGATTTCAGTGTTAAGTGTGCTAAGTGTTTGTGATGGTATATGGTATATGAAACCAAGAGATTTGTCAAGTCACTTAATCACAAAATACCACATCCAAACTTAGCAAACATAACACCAACTTGATTCTAACCTTATGGTTGCAAGATGGGGTTTGTGGCGAGAATATGGTATGTGATGAGATTACAAAGTAACCATGGAATCAACATACCATATTAACCCATCCAAGATACAATACTAAGTTTATAATCACATTAAAGCACATTAAATATTAACAGGAGGAGGAGGAGGCAAAGCCTTTCATCTTACTTCCTTACCATAACCACAACCAAAGATATTTAGTTACACATAATAATGAAAAGAAAAACAAAGCAAGTAAAGAAAAGAAAGCAAATAACAAAGCAAGATACTAACACTTGAAGTTGAGGTACAAGATGTTGGTAACTTGTTTAACCTCCATAATGAAGCTCTCAAGAGAAAACTTCAAAATGGAATAAGAAGAAGAGACTAAGTTAAAACCCACTCACTCTCAACTCTAAACCAAAAACAAAAGAAACTATAAAAATAGAGTACATGTTACATCCCCCTTGCTCTAATCTGTTCTGGTATTTATAGGCTCAATTCCAGAATAAACAAATAATATAGATGGACTGATGTGACCCTAAGAAATGACCAGAAGAAAAATGGAGGCATTTGGAGCAAATAAGACCGGTGACACCGGTTTTTGAGGGGGTCTCGCCAGTTTTGGTCAAGGCATTGGGGCTCGTTTTGCTCTGGGGATCTTGAGTGTACTCCATAATCTTTCTGGTGCTGTTTGATTTCTTTTTAATAACCTAGTTTGCACTAAGGAATTTGGAGGGAAACTTGAAGCATTACATCACATCACAACTTTTAGCATTAAACACACATCACACTCATGTGTGCCCACTTGAACAAGTCATGAGTGTGCCAAGGCAGCCTCCACCATGGTCCATGTCCAAAAAGAGCTATATGCACACTTGTATTGTGTTGGACCAAAATTGTGTACACATGTTTATTTGCAATAGAGCTCTTTGAATATCGGTCGGTTTTCTGTTCTGATTGCAGTGTTGGCTCCCAAATGTTATATCCGTGATATTGAGTGTGTTTTCAGTATTTTATCATGAATACCTGTAATCTGTAATTACTGAGAAGACACTGATTAATAGTACCGATATATCACAAAATAGATAATGAATGAGCGGTATTAAAATGCAGTTTTATGAGATGAACAAATACTCCTAAACTTACCTTTTTCTCGTCCCGAGCAAACAAAAATACTCACTAGTAAAATAGGGGGTTGCCCCTACGGATGGAATTATCCGTTGGGGCAGATTTTACTTGGCCCTACGGATTACTCCGTAGGGCTAAAGGGTTGCCCCTACGGGCACTGACGTTCAAGAATAAAAAAATTAATTCTTAATTTGGTGTTTGCCCCTACGGTGGCGCAAACAAAGGACCTACGGATATATCCGTAGGGGCAAGTAAATATCGATTTAAAACAAAGCCAGATCGAAAAGCCTACGCTCATTTTCTCTCTCTCCCTCAAACGCGCGCGAAAAATCCTAAATCGCCACCGTCGCGTCGCCACCGTCGTTGGGCAGAGTCGCCACCGTCGTCGCCACCGCCGATTTCGTCGCCACCCTCGTCGCCACCGCCGGTTTCGTCGCCACCGTCGTCGCCACCGCCGGTTTCTTCGCCAATTCGATGCCGTCGTCGCTCCAAGTAACCAGCGCACCCGTTCAGGTATAAATCTCGAGGTAAATTAAAGCATTTTTGGATTATTCATGGCTGGGTCTGGGTTGCGCGCGTGAGAGTTGGGTTTGGGCAGGGGCGCGGTGGCGGTCGGGGTCGGGGTCGGGGTCGGGGTAGGGTTAGGGTTGGGGTTCGGCTGCTGCTGGGGTGGGGCTGGGGTTAGGGTTACGGTGGGGCTGGGGTTAGGGTTACTGTGGGGCTGGGATAGGGTTACGGTGGGCTGGGGTTAGGGTTGGGGCTAGGGTTAGGGTTACTGTGGGGCTGGGGTAGGGTTACGGTGGGCTGGGGTTAGGGTTGGGGCTAGGGTTAGGGTTACTGTGGGGCTGGGGTTAGGGTTATGAGAGGCATGTCAGCATATTTATGTGTAATAATTGAGAGGATCAAGCTAAGTTCTATGCAAGCAGTCCCTCAGAATACATAGAAAGCTAGCCTTACATTTTAAATTAACATATTCCATAGTTGTCTTAATGGTAAGGCAGATACCCATATTGTGTAAGAGCTGACATTAATACAACCATAGGGAGCTGACTGATTACATCTCATGTGGCATTAAAATCTATAAATGGACATACGAGATAATGCAAAGAAAGAGCAATAGATCAAGACTCAATCAACTTTCCTATGCTTTATGATTTCAGCGGATAGCTCAAGTTTAGTTTCAACTTTATATTCTTATTTTTCTCTCTTTTTTCTTTAGTGCTTCTTCCTCCATTTCTTTGAAGAGTCTCTCACAGCGAAATACACTCCATTTTTTTCTTAATGGGATAGAATCCTACCCCCGACAGCCGGAACACATACATACAAACGCATAATTAGAGAGCGACTCGAGATGTTCGGGTTAAAACCAATATATGATACTCGATGATGATATGAAACCTTCATATTCCCATCGATACCCGTATATGAAACTAAAGCGCCACTTAGTCCCGGTCTATCGGTTAACATACGTGCGATGCTCGTCGTGACCTAGAACTATACGAAGGTTGTTAAATATCGGACAGTATAGCTCGATACTAACAACCGTCGTATAGTCTGCGCGACGAGAAAATTCAATCGTATGGTAACCCATAGATTTGTCCCGTGTGGACAAGTTAAGAATGTATAAAGCAAACGCCTTCATTCACTTGTGTTTTCATCCGTTTCGAGATATTTCGTCGGTACCTTTCCGCTGGTTCTCCGTGTACAAAGATAGATTAGATGTTCATTTCAACGTTGTTTCACAGCTTTGAAATGATTATCTATTCTATTACAGTGTACTCGGAGAACAGCGGGGAGGTGCTGCCGAAATTTACTCGAAACGGTTGAAAGCACAAGTGATGGGCGTTCGCTCTATACATTCTTAATGGGATAGAAGCCTACCCCCGACAGCCGGAACACATACATACAAACGCATAATCAGAGAGCGACTCGAGATGTTCGGGTTAAAACCAATATATAGAATACGGAGAACAGGAAGTCGGCGAAGAAGGGTCGCCCCACTTACACAGGTGGCTCGAGGAACATTACTCGAGCCATGGAGTTATCGGTAAATTAAGAGTTATTCTCTAATATTCTGCAATATTAAGAGTTATTCTCTAATATTTCTAATATTAAGAGTTACTTTATAATATTGTAGACATCTCGGACCGTGGCGTCAGGTGGTACACCGAGCGTGCTGTCCGCATATCTTGCCGTCCACGGCACCTCGACAGATCCCGCCACGGGCGAGCTTCGATGTCCCGACGTCGCTACCCAGGAGTACTGCGTAAGTGTTAATATTTTTTCTACCCAAATTTGAAATTTTAGTTTTGGAAGGTTCAAGTTTAAATTTTATACTTATACTTTACTGCTTAATGTGGGTGTAGGAGCGGGTGGTTGAGCAGGCCCAGGCCTCGGGGATCGATTTTACCGGACAGAACGATCCGAGGCTGCTGACCCCAGTTCTGGACGCCGCACACGGAGGGCACCACGGAGGTTGGGAGAGAGGCCGGGGATTGGGCCCTAGCAGGGCCCATATGAGGTTGGACTCCACCCCGGCGGTTACTTCCTCCGTCTCCAGTGGCCGGCATGTCCATCAGGAACTGGATAGCTTGAGGGCCACCGTTCAGGAGTTGAAGGAGATGCTGGTATGTATACTACTTTATAGTAAAATATCATTTCATATTATATACATATCAACATATCCATAATTAGTACGTATATAGGTTGAGCTTATTTGGTTTTAGACTTAAGTCTGATTAATCATACATACATATGTAATTAAAATAAACAACGCTTTTCCAAACTAGATATCCAAACAGGGTTTCGAAATAACTTAATAATGAAACGAATTCGAATAATACACAGTTCTTACACGCTTCTTACACACGTTATGTCCAGACGCGACAGGGTAGATCGGCCGAGCCTCCACATGCATCTCCTTCAGCTGCGGCTCCGCAAGCCACTACATCGGCTGCGGTTCCGCAGACAGCTCCTGTAGCTCCACCGCCCACTCAGACTCCCGCAGCCGCGGCTCCGCAAGCGACTACCTCGACGGCGGCTGCGCAGACCACATCGCCAGCTCCACATGCCGATCAGACTCCCTTATATGCAGCATTGCAGAGTGTATTGACGGATGAGCAGGCGCGCGTTATTCTAACGTTATTCGGAGGTGGAGCTGGACCGAACTAGGGTAGCTTTTTGGTTCTTATTTTTTGAAACATGTATTTATATCACATTGTACTACATTTTGAAACGATATTGATATTGGTTTGTATTTATATCATATTCAGTTTTTGGGTTTCTTTTGTATATTATATATATGCGTGAGATGTGATTATGAATACTGCAATATATGATTTGATTGATGTATATAGTATTGTGCACAGGGCGGCAAAAAATCTAGCAGCCCATTTTTAAAAAAAAAATACAGACAATATGTACCTACGGCTTAAGCCGCAGGTACATACACTAACCCTACGGGTATATCCGTAGGGGCAAACTATCAGGAAACCTGATATTTTCCCACCTGATATCAGTGCAGGGTGTTGGGGTTGTCCCTACGGATATGTCCGTAGGGGCCAGTATTTATCCCCTACGAATTTATCCGTAGGGGAAAATATCAGGTTTCCTGATATTTTCCCACCTGATATCAGTCCAGGGTGTTGGGAGTAGCCCCTACGGACTTAACCGTAGGAACTACTTTATATCCCCTACGGATGTAGCCGTAGGGATCTAAAAGGGACCTACGGGTATATCCGTAGGTATATACAATATATTCAAAAAAATAAATTACATATATGATTTTATTACCCCTACGGGGTACTCCGTAGGGGCTATAACACCTACTGATATATCCGTAGGGGCTTAAATTTGTCCGTAGGGGCACGTTCAGGGCCTCAACTTGCACCTGCGGCCTTTGCACCTACGGGGTCTTTTTTCGCCCCTACGTATATATCCGTAGGGGCAGTGGGTTGCCCCTACCGATAAATCCGTAGGGACAACCCTTATTTGTAGTAGTGACTAGCCTCCCTTTCGCAGAGAACGCGATTGCACTGAGCATGTGCAATAAGCCGTTAAACCTCTAGGTGTCCCTAGTAGGAGGAGTGTTATCTCCTGAGAGTTTTCAGTGGATTACACCCACAAAATCCAGTCAAGTTAGCGTCGTGGAGAAACTGTTGATTCTAATCTTAAGTTAGAGATCAAAATTAGAAGTTCTATTATCCAAGTTAGAAACGTTAAACCCTATTTTTCACTCCTCGCAATTTGTTGAACATAAGCTCATATGCGTCTTTATGTGATTGTGCGGATAGTGTCCATAAGGTTTTAAGAACTTTGATTAGGATCATCATGTCATAATCACAGACCAGGATAAACTTCTGAAGGATCACATGAGTTTGAAAGGAGTTAAGATTTTCTCAAGTTTTTGTTCTCAAGTTAGGTTTCAAGTCAGAATTTTAAATCAATTTTAACAGAGAACCTAAGTCTGAGGTTTCACTCCTACCTTTCACTAGTTGTTGTTCATACATACCTTCGTGATCGTGCACAACGTCTTAAAAAATATAAAACTTCATATCTCCGCGAAAAAACTGTTTTATAATTAAAAAATCATCTCCGCCAAGATTATTCTCCCACAAAGAACCGTGAGGACTTTTAACTCGGGGAGAACACTTGCTTAGCTTGTTTTATTTAGCGATTGAAAACTTAACGAGATTTGGGTCAATGAATCCCAAACCAGATGGTTTTAGGGTATTAGGTGTGGAGACACCCCAAGGACTTAATTACCCAAGATACCAAGGCCACAAAATAAAAGACTCATTTTGTTTGTGTTTAAAATATTCTGAAAGCAGTGCAAACGGAGATATTGCCAGCTTTTTTTCTTTTTAATCCTGAAGACGTGTTTATGTGAATAAGGTATGTAATCACTCCAACAGGGTTTCAGATGGGTTATTTTTTCAGACTTATAGTTTCTATTCAAACCTTAATAATATCCTTCATATTCACTTTACTTTATGAACTATTCTTGATATTACTTAACTCAGAACAAACCTGTTTGATTCTAAAGATATTTTTTCAGTTTTCAAAAGTTTTTAGACATGTCAGACTTTCATCAAATTCTCAAACACATACGACACGTGTAAAGTGATTTAAAAGATGTATATCGGCTATGGTTAAACTCAAAGGAGGGTTATCTTTCGGATTTTCAATCTCTCGAAAAGGATTTAGTTGCTTCTACTTATCAATCGAATCGTCGGACTTCGAATCTAACTTCCCCTGCTAGCTATTATGAAAAAGTTTTTATATTTTTGAAGAAATTTTTTCAATTTTTATGAGTTTTTAAATATGTGTGCAATGCAGAGTATACACATGATGCAGCAAAATAAACGCAGTGCTCAACCCCAAACCTGAGTTTTACGATGTCCTCATCGTTGCCCCCGTCGCTGGTAGCTAGACTTAAACATCAGGGTGAGAATTTATTCAAAGAAAAAGAAGAAAAAACCTAAGACTAATTACAACATGTACAAGTTAAAAGATTGGGTTAGTCTAGAAATTAATACCAGCTATTTAAAATTTTTGTCTATATAGTGCAATGGCTGGTAAAAGAATATGTATATAGAAAAAGAAAAAGAAAAAGAAAAGGTATATGTTAGATTTTAGTGAAGGGCAAGGGCGTGTAAAAGTAGGGATCAGAAGACGTTGAAAGTGAAAATGAAGTTTTGAAGAGGTCAAAGAATTATTTTCTGAATGAATTGAATGTTTAAGAAGCACATGTTGAATTCCGAGGTCAAGTTCGTTTAAAACCTAGAGTTCATCCGCAAAATGTTCAGCGAAAGAAAGGTTTTTAGGATGTTCCCAAATTGATCCTAACTCAAACTCACCAAGAATATCAGGTTCATCCGCAAAAATTTCCTCAAAACTCGATATGAAAGAATATTTTTCAATGCTATCTTCCTCCCTATAATTTTTCACAATCCTATTCGTATCATTATAGCTCACAGACTCTCCCAATACAATTTCTCCCTCATCACATTCACAAATGGGTAGGTTCATGACATCTAAAAAATTAGGTTCCCACACTAACGTTTCTTCCGAAACAATATCACTAGGTGATACAAAAATTGTGGGTTCCTGATCATTGATCTCTTCAAACAATCTATTCAAACCATACCCAACAAATTCACTGTTAGTGTATATGCCTTAGAGGCCATTACTGTATCATACTAGTTTATATATTACTTGATGGAAGCTTGGGATATTCACAGTTGTATAAGCAATCTTGCTCAAAATAGTAGTATGCTACTTGGTTTGTTTCTACTTTAATATGTGCATGTGTTTCTTTTAGCATATCGCTTATACATATTAGTAGAGCCCTTAGGATCTTTGCTTGATTACCAGCGTTGTGATGGCAGTCACACTTGTGGGGGCTGGGTAATCTATAAGCACATCCTTATACAGGTCCCTAGTCGTAGGACTATCGAGACAGGGCATCGATACTCCGGAGTAGACTAGCGTATGCACTTCTCATCCCAGCAGGGGAGATAGTCTGTCCCACAGCCATCAGTACGTTGTACTGGAGATAGTATGCGGGTGCTCGTTAGGTTACGAGTACACTGGACACGACTCATCGGGAACTGTTGGTTGGTATTATACCTATCGTCAGTTATCAGTTCCCAGGTGACATGAGTACAGCTTAGTCCGCTGACTTGACACCGTCACTTCGCCTCGAGTGTGTTCCCACTGTTCTTTGATTACTACCCTACCACGGCTCAAAGGAGTCGTGCAAACAGGTAGTAGTTGGGTGCAGTCCCGAAGCACTTGGAGGCAGTGACGGTTAGACATGATTCGTCTCTCCCGGTATTGGGGGTTGATATCGCGCTGTGTCTAGGAGAGCCATTACACATAGTCGTCCCTGGCCAGGGCAAGCGAGATACACTGGTAGGTTTCCAGTGTTATCTCAGGGTGTTCTGGGCTACACTCCGACACGACTTGTACCGCTATTAGGGGACTGACGTTTACCACCCCCTAGGCCCACCATGCAATATTCTCAGACGAATAGACTAGACTGTACGGAGATTGTCACATTCAGGCTCAATAGGAGTTCGGATGGATTTACCTCATCGGCCTTCTTATCGACATCTAACTAGGGACCGTTACGTACAGCTAGTGCCGCTTGCGGTCTGTAGTTAAACCCACTGCCAGTGTAGTGTCGAGTCTTTAGAGTCCCACACAGAGAGTTTCATTGCACTGAGCGAAAGGTGTAGAGGCCGTATGGTTTTATGGCAAGGCTACGATCACTTACATACACTTGTGCGCGTATGTTTTTCGGGCAGACAATACTAGTGGGCTTTGGTTTAAGCCGGATCCTAGTATTGTATGGATGGATTAGTTTTGTCTTCTGTGCATTCACATTCTACGGAATGCGGATGCGGGTGTGTATGCACAGTTGTGAGGAGCGAAGAAGAAGGTGGTGCCTCATTAGGGTTTTGACAGTTGATTCGGTCAAAACGATTATGAGGCGGGCTCATTAGGGTTTTGACAGTTGGTTCGGTCAAAACCATTATGAGCAGGGGACATTATTTACTAATCTTTTTAGTGATAATTATGTTATGGCTAATTGCTATGACCATTTGACCATACTTGACTTTGTTGACCGTTTGACCAAAGTTGACTAGGATCTTCATGAGAGGTCTAGAGTCTTCTTTGGTTTTCATTTTATTTTTGTGATGAAAATGGTCAAGTCAAGGTAGCCATCCACTTTATCATGAAAAGATTAGTAATGATGATGTTTATTATTCCATGGTTCATTTTCTTTAGTTCATAATTCTTTTCTCATTCTCTCTCTTGAAAAAAAGAAAGCTCCATGGTTGCTCTTTCATCTTCCTCCTCTTGATTTTTCCTTTGATCTCATGTGTTGAGAGAATAAGGAACCAAATTGACAAACACATCCATATACCTCTTCTACACAACCTAGGACATCAAGCTTAGCAACCTTGTTGCCCTAGTTACCTCGGTTTGAGGTGGAGCTCGGAACACAAACTCTCCGGTGGATCGTCTTCAACTCTAGGAGGCTGCGGAGGTGACCAAGATCCGGATCGATCCTCGGAGCTTTGATGGACGAGAAGGACAGCGGAGAGAAGACCCAAAGGACCAGTTTCGTGAGGTATAATCTCTATGACATAGTAGATAGAACCTCATGTAGTTTGCTAGGTTTTTGTTTAGCAAAGATCCTCATTTTAGTCCATGTTGTTTTGTGTCAAAAAATCGTTTTTTACCGTTTCCGCCTCCCCGTAAGAACCGGGGTGAGCAACATGGACTTATAGTGGTATCAGAGCCTAGCTAAACAACAACTAGCATGTTAGCAAAGTTTTTAGAATTTCGATCCGAGAAAAAATCGTGAAACATGTCCGGAAAATGAACTTTCTGCCGATTTTTAAACCTGTTCAAAAAATAATTCCACATACACTAAAAATCGGCTCAGGGTTTTTTAAAAACACACAGCAAAAATGAGCCAGTGACTCGGCCAACTATCCGTGGAACCGCGGCCAAACCATGCGTTTGGCCGCGGATCCGCGGCCGAGTTGACTCGGCCGCGACTCGGTTTTGCTGCAGTGTGTTCTATGTTATGTTTTGGGATTTTTAAAGTATTTTGTTTTTGCCCAGAATTTCCAGAGAACAAAGTTGTGTTTGGGGTAGCTGCAAATCCGTATTTTTGATCGAAATTCTGTAGACTTTGGCTAATGGATTATATCTGTGATGTGATATATGTATTGAACGTCTGCAAATCGCTATACGTCGATTAGTGGTGGTTATTCATATCTGTGATCTGTAATGTTGATGGTTTGTGTATATGAACTCGTTGGATTGTCGTGGATGAATATCCGGGGTTTGTAAGATAAGAGTTTCTTTTTTCTTTCATTTACTGTAAAATTTGTAATTGATGTAATATTATTTTTATGGCCGCACATCCGGGATGAGGTTGTAGCCACCATTGTATATTATTTCTTTTACTGTTTTTGCTCTTACGATAGACCCAAGGTGGGGTGCATAAACTACCGGGTATCTCGAAGTGCCAAGCGGCCTACTCACGCTGTTGAGGGAGATTGCTTCACTTCGGATATTTGGCGGGTAGTTTGCCGCACCCGTAGGGGTCTAGAGTGGGGTTTGGCTATTCATCGCGACCGTGTAATCCGTCTTTCGTTGCAGGCTCGAACGAAACGCGGATTCCTAGTATATCCAAAGTGTTCATCTGTGATCTGGAATGGCTATCATTGCATCTGACGAATGTATATATCTATATATGATATCTAGTAGGCGTTGCTTATGTTTTGCATCCGCGCTAGTCCAGCCCCCGCTCTATCGTTAGTTAAGTAACCTAACGGGTGATGACGGGGCCCCGTGGCGAATGCGGATGGCATAAGCGTACGTCATATTTTCGTTGTTTTCTGCAATGGTAGGATTAAATGATGGGACACATTAAATTAATGCAAGAAAATAAACCAAAGTAAAGTCGTTGGAACAGTTTCAAAACCACTCGGTTTCTTTTCAAAAACAACTTTTAAATGCGGAGCTTAAACCACTCCTTTTAAAGGCTATCAAGGTTCCTTCGATTATATCAAGTTCACTACGTTCACGGTTTCGCCAAAACCATTCATAGCCCTCCGTCATTTCAGTTAAATATTCAGTAGTATTCAAGCTATGTATTTTGACCTTCGCCAAGGCATAGTGATTGGTAGCTGCTGAATATTTATCTGTAGCATAGATAGATGCTTTGGTTTGGGACAGTCGTACTACTATTTTGGCTTTCGTCAAGGGTGTGGGTTCAAATTAACCCGGATAATGACGGGTAGAACTTGACATGTGACTTATGATATGTTGGCCTTCGTCACGGTCATAAGAGCATGGGGCAAAAATCCACATCGGGAGTTTCTAAAGAAACTGAAACTTACAAGCGCTGCATACCATTTGGAATGTGATGATTCTGGTAGGATTCCTTCAGTTTTATCATACGATGATATTTGGATTCCGATCCTACTGTGAGTATATGCTACTCCTCGGGAACTTTCTCACTTAACGATCAATGCTATAAACCAAGTAGGTGTCTAGAAAGGTGTTAGCGGGGCTACGCCCACAGGGAAAAGAGGTTACTTAATTAAGGAACTTCGCGAAAGCGTTGGAAAACCTCACTCGAAGTACCAATACTGGCCTGGCTGAACGGTTAAGCAAGTACTGTACGGTGAGATTGATCTCGACTAATTCTTCCTTTTTGGTTTGAGGAGGGATTCGAGAAACAGTGGGAGCCATCCTGTTTAGATAAATTAAAAACCAATCTAAACTTGCAAGAGCATCATGCTGATTGTTTTCTTCTCTCTCTCTTAATTGCAGCGACCCAGTGACTATATATAGGTTACATCTAGATAATAAAATGACTGAATCTGACTGTTATGATTGGCAAAGATCTGTCCAGATGTCCATTGCCCATGACAAGCTGGGACACCTCTTAACTTATCAAACCCCTGCCGTCTCAGGACCAGTTTCCCCTGTCACGGATATTGATATCCGTAAGACATCGAAAAAAGACTGTGCAAAAGCCAAGTACCTCGTGTTAGCCTCAGTTGATGGTGCATACCAGAGGCAGCACGAGAAGATGGACTTAGTTTCTATCTTCCTCCATAACAAAGATTTATATGGAGAGCAATCTCGTATCGCAAGATATGAGACCTCGAACAAATTTCTTCAAGCGAGATTGGCTATCGGGTCATCTATAAGGGGCAACGTCCTTACAGAGACCAGCAATTTTGAGCTCACGGACCTGAAGACCACGTTGAAGAACGGGTCAAATACTGACTTGATTCTACAGTCTCTGCCCTCTGCTTATACCCTGAAGGAAACCAGGGAAGTAGAAGGAAAGGGAAGGGCAAAAGTTTCGGGACTGGATATAGTAAAAGAGAGACATTCCTATTGTTACGGGAATGAACATTGGCAGAAGGATTGCAGGGCTAGCAAAGTCAGTAGCCAGGATTCGAAGCATGTTGTGGCTTCGGCTTCGGGTGTGTTTGTAATAGAGAACTGTATGTCAGTTAACCCTACTTCCTGGGTATTGGATACTGGATCAGGATCTCATATCTGTAATTCGTTACAGGCTCTGAGAAACTGTAGGGTTATCAGGATAGGTGATATGACTCTCAAGGTTGCTGACGGAATAAGCATGAACGCTGAATCCGTAGGGAAATATCATCTTGGACTGACAACTTGGCAGATACTGATTCTGCGTAACTGTTTGTATGTACCAGGTGCGACTTGTAATATCATATCTGTATCCTTACTTTCTAAGGAAGGATATGATTTTACTTTTGTAAGCGATGTGGTCCACATCCACCTAAATCAAGTTCTGATTGGGTCAGGTACATTAGAAAACGGGATATACGTATTGAATCAAGCTCAGATTTTTAGTGTCCAGAACACACTTAAAAGAAAGTCTCCGGAATTAAATCAGGCTTTCTTATGGCATTGTAGACTGAGTCACATTAATGAGACACGGTTAACAAAGTTACATAAAGAGGGATAATTGAATCCGTTCGAGTAGCAGTCTTATGCCACTTGTGAATCTTGTCTCATGGGAAAGATGACAAAGATCCCGTTTACTGGACACGGAGAAAGAGCAAGCGAGCTCTTGGGACTCATACACAGTGACCTGTGTGGTCCAATGTCTACACATGCGCGAAGTGTTTATTCATACTTCATTACTTTCACAGATGATTTATCTAGGTATGGACATGTCTTCCTGATGAAGCATAAATCCGAGGCTTTTGAGAAATTTCGGGAATACAAGAATGAAGTTGAAAAACAAACAGGCAAAAGTATCAAGACACTGAGATCTAATCGAGGTGGTGAATACTTGAGTGCCGAGTTTCTGGACTACTTAAAAGAGAATGGAATTCTCTCTCAGCTTACTCTTCCATACACACTACAGCACAACGGTGTATCGGAAATGCGGAATCGAACCCTATTGGATATGGTTCGTTCCATGATGAGTAAGGCTGAGTTACCGCGATACTTCTGGGGTTTTGCACTAGAATCAGCTGTATATCTTTTGAACAAGGTTCCATCCAAGTCTGTGCCTACCACACCATATCAGATGTGGTGTGGGAAGAAACCCCATCTTCAATATCTAAAGATATGGGGATGTCCAGCTTTTGTTAAAAAGCAGCATGCGGACAAACTCGAGGCACGCTCAGTACTATGAAAGTTTGTGGGATACCCAAAGAACTCCAGGGGGTATCTTTTCTATTACGCAGAGGAACAAAAGGTTTTTGTTTCTCGTCATGCCCACTTTCTGGAACATCAGTTTTTAGAAAAAGGAACAAGTGGGAGCGCTGTAGAACTGGAAGAAATTCCAGAACCACAAGCTATTACTGAAAGCTTGGAAGAACCAGAAGTTTCAGGAGAACCAGACATCCCAACGCCACTCCGCAGGAGTAGTAGGCAGTCTCATCCGTCCGAGAGATACTACGGTTTTCTCATAGACGGGGATAGAGAGGATTGCACTATTGATTATAATGAGCCTACTAGCTTCCAGCAAGCCATTCAGAGCAGTGACTCGGTAAAATGGCTGGATGCAATACGGACGGAGATGGAGTCCATGTACACCAACAAAGTTTGGACTTTGAACTTTGCTCCAGAAGGAGTAAAACCCGTAGGCTGCAAATGGATTTTCAGAAAGAAGATTGGTGTAGATGGGCAGGTTGAAACCTATAAAGCTAGACTTGTTGCAAAGGGTTTTCGTCAAAGACCTGGTTTGGACTATGACGAGACCTTTTCTCCAGTGGTTATGCTTAAATCCATTCGGATCCTTCTTGCCATTGCTGCCTTCCACGATTATGAGATCTGGCAGATGGACGTAAAGACGGCTTTCCTAAATGGAAATTTAGAAGAGTGCGTCTATACGGATCAGCCGGAGGGATTCATTCAGAGTGGGAGCAGCGGTAAAGTGTGCATGTTGCTCAAGTCCATCTATGGACTGAAGCAGGCATCGCGGAGTTGGAACATCTGTTTTGATGATACTGTCAAAGAATTTGACTTTATCAAAAACCCAGATGAACCATGGATTTACAGTAAGATTGTAGGGAGAATTGTGGTATTCCTCGTCTTGTACGTGGATGACATTCTCCTAATAGGAAATGATATTCCTATGCTACAGTTAGTCAAAGGATTCTTGTCACAGAGGTTCTCCATGAAGGACCTGGGCGATGCCAACTACATTCTGGGGATTCAGATCTATCGTAATAGATCTAAGAGGATGGTGGGACTTTCACAGTCCAGGTACATCGACACCATACTGAAACGAATCAGTATGGAAGATTCAAAGCGCGGTAATCTACCGGCTTGTCACGGAATCACCCTCTCCAAAGAGATGTCTCCCAAGACTGATTTGGAAAGGGCTCGCATGTCATCTATACCCTACGCATCTGCGGTAGGCTCTATAATGTATGCGATGTTGTGTACCAGACCAGATGTAGCATACGCATTGAGCGTTGTAAGCCGGTATCAGTCGGACCCAGGGGAGAAACACTGGATAGCAGTAAAGAACATTCTCAAGTACCTGAGAAGGACTAAGGAGATGTTCTTGGTGTATGGCAAAAAAGACCTCCAGATCGAGGCCTTTGCTGACTCCGGCTTCCAGAGTGACAAGGATGACTCAAAGTCCATGTCGGGTTATGTCTTTACCCTCAATGGAGGGGCGGTTTGCTGGAACGGTTCCAAGCAGAAAACCGTTGCTGACTCAACTATGGAAGCGAAGTACATAGCTGCTTGCGATGCCGCAAAGGAAGCTGTCTGGATGAAGAAGTTCCTCACAGAGCTTCAGGTGGTTCCTACCATTGTTGATCCAATACCGCTGTATTGTGACAACAACGGTGCTATAGCTTTAGCGAAGGAACCCAGGTCCCATCAGAAGTCCAGGCACATTTTGAGGCGGTACCACCTGATCAGGGAGATCGTAGATCGCCGGGAGATCGAAGTGAAGAGAGTAAATTCGGAGAATAACACTGCAGATCCATTCACGAAGGCCATACCCCAGACTCATTTTGAGCGGCTGATCGAGATGATAGGTCTTCGATACGCCAGTACACGGCCTTAGTGCAAGTGGAAGATTGTTAGTGTATATGCCCTAGAGGCCATTACTGTATCATAATAGTTTGTATATTACTTGATGGAAGCTTGGGATATTCACAGTTGTATAGACAATCTTGCTCAAAATGGTAGTATGCTACATGGTTTGTTTCTACTTTAACATGTGCATGTGTTTTCTTTAGCATATCGCTTATACATATTAGTAGAGCCCTTAGGATCTTTGCTTGATTACCAGCGTTGTGATGGCAGCCACACTTGTGGGGGCTGGGTAATCTATAAGCACATCCTTATACAGGTCCCTAGTCATAGGACCATCGAGACAGGGCATCGATACTCCGGAGTAGACTAGCGTATGCGCTTCTTATCCCAGCAGGGGAGATGGTCTGTCCCACAGCCATCAGTACGTCGTACTGGAGATAGTATGTGGGTGCTCGTTAGGTTACGGGTACACTGGACAGGACTCGTCGGGAACTGTTGGTTGGTATTATACCTATCGTCAGTTATCAGTTCCCAGGTGGCATGGGTACAGCTTAGTCCGCTGACTTGACACCGTCACTTCGCTTCGAGTGTGTTCCCACTGTTCTTTGATTACTACCCTACCACGGCTCAAAGGAGCCGTGCAAACAGGCAGTAGTTGGGTGCAGTCCTGAAGCACTTAGAGGCAGTGACGGTTAGACAGGATTTGTCTCTCTCGGTATTGGGGGTTGATATCGCGCTGTGTCTAGGAGAGCCATTACACGTAGTCGTTCCTGGCCAGGGCAAGCGAGATATACTGGTAGGTTTCCAGTGTTATCTCAGGGTGTTCTGGGCTACACTCCGACATGACTGTAGGGTTCCTAGGCACTCTAATGGAGTCTCACAAGTGATCAAACATGCACAAATCAAATTTTACAAGTGCCTACAAACCCTAATACGGATCGTTAACTAGATATATAGGCGAAACAAGCATGTAATCGAATTAAATGCTAAGGGAAAGTGACAACAACCTTTGTAGATCCGGTCCACCACTTCCTAAGCTCCGCGATGATCTCCCTCCGCTGTCCAAATCGAATCCCGAACTCAAGTATCGGCTTCGTCGAAGAAATGGGCGGGCTTGATCGTCGGTTCGATGCCGAAGATGATCTACATCGAGGCATCACAAGAACGAGCTCCGCCTTCGCCAAGTCAAGAAACTTGTGAAGACAACACACTCTACTACATGGAAAGTAGTAGAGGATGAAGAAATAGGAAGTGGGTAGACTTTAGATTTGGATTTCTCACTTGTTTTCTCAAGTTGCCATTGAACTAGAAAGCTTTTCTTTTTCTTAGTTCTTGAAGAAGAAGAAGAAAGATATGATAGATAGTTTTAATAAAAAAATGAATAAGAATTAAATCTTATCATACTTTTAACCTTAGTTAAGTGTAGAGAAAAAACCATGGTTAATGGAATGGTTAGGGTTAAGGATAAGAACAAAAAAGGAGACTAAGTCAAGACTTCATGAATGTTCCACTAGCAAACAAAAAATGCCACCATTTCATCATTCATCTTTTCCAAAATAAAAAGATAAATAAAGAAATAGATAAATAAGTAAATGACTAAACAAAATCCTAATCATTAGTTTAAACCATGGTTTGATTCTTTACACTTAACCAAGTAAGCATGTATCATCAAACATGATACAAACATGTGCATAAAAGCATATCACATATACAACTTGCACAATTCAAGTGAGAAAATCAATTTAAAGTGAACCAACACTAGTTAACGCAAAGTAATATATCAAATATATAAATATGCACTAAATCATTAAATCAACACTTGATTTAACGATCCGGTCATATCGGATATAACCGACTAGTATCTTATGTATCGGCTTATCGAATCAATCCTTGATTCGATAACTAGGTTATATCGCATATAACCAATCGATACATAGATCGCGAGAATGTAATACGGTATCGCATACTCGAATTATTCTCGGTCCCGCACATATCTCATATGCGCTCCTATTTCGTTTCGCTTGAGCCAGGAAACCTCTGTGTAGGACTCTAAAGACTCGTCAATACGCCGGCAGCAGATGATGATCATATCAAGCATCCACAAGCCGCAAGCGGTCTGATAAATGTAACGGCCACCCAGGTATTGAGCGATCAGAAGATCGACGAGCAAGCCCGCTCACACTCCTGCGAATCCAACCAGTAACACTTACCGTATAGTCCGGTCTGTTCGTCTGATATGTCGCATATCTCGCCTAGGGGTGGTAAACGTCAGACCCCAATAGCTCGATAAGTCATGCCGACTTGAGGTCCATAACATTCGTGAAACTACTGATAACTCTTACCAGTATATCACAGCAACCCTGGCCAGGGATTTCCTGTTATGGCCAGTCGAGCATAGCACAACATCAACCCCCAATACCGGGAGAGACGAATCTCCTCCTATCGCTCATTGCCTCCATGTGAATCGGGACTGTACCCAAAAACCACCTGTTTGCACAACTCAGTAGAGCCGTGGTAGGGTGGAAATCAAAGCACAGTGGGAGACACACAAGACTCTATGACGATCTCGGGTCAACAGACTAAGCTGTACCAGTGTCACCAGAGAACTGCCATCTGACGTGAGGTATAATACCATCTGGGAGTTCTCGACGAGTCCGTTCAGTGTACCCAGTCTCCACTGAGCACCCGCATACCATCTCCGATGTCAAACACCAATGGATATGGGATCATCCATCTCCCATCGCATGGGTCGAGAAGATATACGCTAGTCTACTCTGGAATATCGATGCCCCGTCTCGATATTCCCTCGACTAGGAACAATGAAGGATGTACTCATTGACTACCCAGGCCCCACTAGTATGATCTACATCATAGTCCTGGAAGTCGAGTACACATCCTAAGGGCTTTATCAACATGTAATCAGAGAGACAGAAAGTATACATGTTAAGATAAAGTGCAACCAGATAGCGTACTATCATGTCGAGCAAGAAAGTCCTACCTATATATGTCCCAGCATCCACTACAATATACATCCAATGTACAGTAATGGCCTCTAGGGCATACATATAACTAACAATATCCCACTTGCACTAGGGCCATCTGTAGCAGTGGTTGTAGTATCTAATACTCAACCATCCCATAAAGTCTCTCTTTGGGAAAAGGCCTTCGTGAGTGGATCCGCCGTGTTGTCCTCTGAGTCTACTCTCCTAACCTCGATCATCCTGGAGATCAACTATCTCCATGATCAGGTGATGCTGCCTCAGAATATGTCTGGGTCACTGATGGGACCAGGGTTCCAGGGTCGAAGCCACACTTCCATTGTCACACAATGGTAGGAACCTAGTTCATCCTATGAACCTATATACACCCAAACTGCCTCTTTGGTAGTATCTTTAATAGCGATGTTACCAACCTTTATCGTCTAGTTTGCCACGGTATCTTGCTTGGAACTTTTCCAACATACCGTCCCTTTACTGAGGGTAAAGACAATGCCTGTGACTGACATTCAGTCGTCTTTATCACTCTGGAACCCTTCCAGTGATTCTCCCCAGGATCGATTGATACCATCTCACTACAACTAGTGAGTATCCTAACATCCAATTAGATCTATCTCATAGATCCAAAGCTTAGGATTTAGTAGGTATCACTTTGATCCTATATGGAGAATCATTGTGATAAGCAGAGATTGATCGAGCGTAGCATAGGAAACTCCTTCCCTAACAAGAGTATGTCATCCACGTACTCTACGAGGATCGTCACCATACTCCCTACTACCTTTTTGTTTACACAAGGTTCATCTACCATTTTGATGATGTCAACATCTTTGACTAATCCATCAAAACAGATGTTCCAACTCCGCGATGCCTGCTTTATCCTATAAAGCATCTTGCACACGTTTCCGCTGCTCCCACTATCTACGAGGCCCTCTGGCTGTGTTCTTATAGACGTTCTCTTCTAAATCAATATTTAGAAAAGTAGTCATGGCACCCAACCACCAGATATCGTAGTCGTGGTATGTAGCCGTGGCAAGTAGGATCTGGATGGATTTAAACATAGTCCCTGGAAAAGGTTTCATCATTATCCGTGCCTGGTTGATGACGAAAACCTTTAACAAGTCTAGCTTTGAAAGTCTCAACTTTTCCATGTACACCAAGCAATCTTCTCAAGATATACTTGCTCCTGATGGGGATTTAACCCTTCAGTTATAGCAACCAAAGTCCATACTTTGTTGGTGTATAAGGATTCCATCTCAGATCACTAAGCATCCAGCCATTCTTACAGAGTCCCTACTCTCGATGGCCTGCTCGAAACTGGTTGGGTCATCATCTCATGATGCAATCCTCGCTCCCACTGTCATCGAGAAACCGAGGTATCTCTCAGGTGGGTGAGGAACCCTACTAGATCGGTGGAGAGGCTGAGGTTCGTCGGAAACTATTGAATCCTTTGGTTCTGTCAAATCATTAGCAGTTTTGTACAGCTGGAACCTTTCCAGTTCTACAGAACTGATCTTGCCTCGATCTTGTCCGGATTTTGCTTTTGACATAGGACGGACAATCCCAAATCTTAACTTACTTAAGAGATAGGATCTTCCCGCACCATATCTTATATGGAGTGGTAGGCACTGATTTGATTTGAACCTAATTCAATAGGTATGCAGCTTCTCAAGCGCATAACTCCCAAAAAGGAAATAGGCAACTCAGTAGTACTCATCATAGAGCACACCTTATCATATAGGGTGTGATTGCTCCGTCCCGATATACCATCGTGCTATGGTTTATACGGAGGAGTAATGCTGAGAGAGAATCTCATTTTCTTTTAGAATAGTCCAGGAATGCTATGCACAAGTATTCTCCTCCCTGATCTCATCATAGGACATAATACTTATACCCGTATTTTGGTTCTCTACTTCCTACTTATATTCTGTGAATACCTCAAAAGGTTCGGACTTATATTTCAACAGGAATATATGACTGAATCTTGAGAGATCATCAGAGAATATAATGAAGTATAAAGAACCAGTCCTGGCATGTGTAGACAGGAGACCTTACATACATCATCATGCATCAGTCCCAAGAGTTCATTAACTCTTTCTCTGTTTCCAATAAACAGAGCTATGGTCATATTATCTTTGTGACATGACTGGCAAGTTTCACAAGATGTAAATTCAAACTGATTTAAATATACATCTAAATGTAACTTCAGCCAGTCGGGTCGCATTGATATGACCTAGTCTACAATGCCTCAAGAAGAATTCGTTCATTTCTGAACTCTTCTTCTTGTGTGTGTTCAATATACTAGGAACTGTAGTTTGATTTAGAACATTAATGCTTTTAGATAGAGTGCCTGAACCGATCAACTTTTGATATAGGAAGTGTTCAAAACATTATCCATCAATACAAAATTATATCCTTTCTTTACTAATAAAGAGACTGATATGATTTTGTATATCAGGTTCGGTATCTAATAGCATTTGTTCAGAATCAATGTATTCGTAATACAGGGTGACAGTAACCAACAGACTTGGCTGCAACACTTGCCCCGTTTTCTGTCTCATGAAACTTATCACCCGTTCTCAGTTTTTCTACCCTTTTGTAGCCCTATGTAACAGATTACATATCTGGGATCCTGATCCGGTATCATATACCCAGGATGCAGAGGATACTGAGAAACAGTTCTTTGTAATGAACACACCCGAAGGAGATGCATCATATGCACTTTCTTCGTTTGGGCGGCATAGGAATTCTGGTATTCCCCAATTTCCTGCTCTGTCTTATAACAATTATAAGTTGGAGCGGGACCAACGTTCCCCAGCTCAGTATAACAAGCGGGTTCGGTCAATACATCCGTATTATTATCTTGATTAAGGCGTGATATGGTCGCTACCAGGAGAGAGAGAGAAGAAAACACTCTGCGTGCGCTTTTGCAAGATCAGATTGGTTATATATTTTATCTAATCAGGATGGCTCCCACTGTTTTTATCAAATCTTCCTTCAAACCTTAAAAGGAAAGACTAGCCGGGATTAATTACACTCTACAAGTTCGCCAATCTTTCAGCCAGGCCAGTGTCGGTACTTTGAGAGAGGTTCCCCGTGCTTTTGCACAGACCTAATTACAGTAAACCTCGTTTTCCCAGAGGCGTAACCCCGTTGACACCTTTCTAGACACCTACTTGATCGGCTAATTGCAAAGTGCAAAACTCTCCCAGGAGTAACAATTACTCGCAGTGGGTATCGGGATCCAACTATCACATAGAAGGTATGCAATCTCATTGCAAATTTCAACACTTGAAACTCCCGATAATGGTTTTTACCCCTAGCACCTATGACCTTGGCTAAGGTCAACAAATCATAGGTACTAGTCAAGTTCTACCCGTCATTTCGTGATTAATTAGACCCACCCACATGACCCTTGGCTAAGGTCAACAAAGCCACATGACTGTCCTAACTAATCGCATCATATGCGGTGTAGGAAGACATCACTTAGCTACCGTACACTGTGCCTTGACTATGGTCAACAAACACAGCACGAATACTAAGTACTCTACTTCCTAAAATGACGGAGGGTTGCGAATGGTTTTTGTGAAAACCTTTAACGCTTTGAACTTGATCTCGTTGCGGAATCAAATGGTTTTTAAATGGAATGTTTTCGAGGCTTTTCTAGTTTTGCTAAAGGGGTCACTCCCGGTGAAGGGATCGTCGGCCCTTTCCTCGTCGAATGAGGTGCGGGATATATCATATATATCACTGTGCAAAGCGGAAACTATAGAAGCGATCAAAGACAAACCGAGGGTTGTAGCATCTGCCAGTTATTGCTAAAGGAGTCACTCCCGGTGAAAGGATCTCGGTCCTTTCCTCATCGAATTAGGTGCAGGATGTTCTATAATGAACACCGCGATGCAAAGCAAGAACTGTAGCTACCTGTTTTTATTTTGAAATTCGATTCCACAACATCAATTAGGTTTATTTTCTTTCATTAATCTCATTAATGAATATCCCATCAATTAAGTCCACCTAAACATCACAGATAAATATAACGTACGCTTATGCCATCCGCATTCGCCTCGATGTCCCGTCTGCACCGTTAGGTTAGGTAACTAACGGCAGAGCGGGGCAGGGCTAGCGCGGGTGTAAAACATAAGCAACGTTTATATAATATATCATATATACTATATATAATATCTGTCACAGAACATCACATGATCACAGATAAATCACAGCAGAAGAAACATATGAAATATTGGATATACTAGGACGTCCGTGTTTTCAATACGAGCCAGTATAAAACACGGATTCCACGGTCGTGATGAATAGCCAATCCCACACCCCTAGACCCCTACGAGAGCGGCAAGTAACCCTACCAATTCCAGGGTTAGGAGACCCGGACTCGACTCCTCGAGTTGGTCTCCCACTGGACCCCAGAACCCGGTTACTTGTGCTCCCCTCCTTGGGTCTATCCTAGTGCAGAAAAGTAAATAATATACAAATGGTGACAACATCCGCAACCTGGAAGTGCCCCAATAAAAGAATATTACATACAAGTTTTTACATGAATGAAAATGAAAAAACACTCATCTCACATAAAAAAACCCCGTGCTATTCAAACACGACGATCCAATATAACATATCCAGCAGCACATAACATCTCATGTCATCAACGTAAGTAAATATGCGCATCCCAATTGTCGTTGATATATAGCAACGAAACCGGCGATATCACATATTACACTTACGGTCACAGAAAAGAAAGTGTAAAACTACAACAGTTGGAATCCGCAACCTCCTCAGACATCGCATGCCTGACCAAATGAAATACTTAGACATCGCATGCCTAACAATTATAAACCCCGCATTTTAGTCTCATTATCGAAAACTTTTTTCAATATCAAGTCGGGCAATTCAACAAGATTCCCGACATTCTGATCGAATGCTCGTCGCAAACTTTAGTAGACGGTCGCACCCCCGAAACCGTCGACGAAGTGCACCAAGGCGGAACACCGCTACCGCGAGCACCCAAACAGATGCTTTCGGCGACGGGGTTCTCCTACAGTCACTTGGTCGGGGCTATGGAGTGAGGCTGTCTATTAAGTTTACCCGGCGAGTATCCGTGTACACTACGTGATTGCGACGGACTTTTGATCACATCAAAATTCCGTGGCAACCGATCATTTGAGACTAAAGTGCTATGTTTATAACATTCATTCAGTTATCTCATAACTATTTGTGAATTCCAATTATTGTATTACATTCCGGATAAATAGAAAATGCTAAACTTTTCGATCGAACAATCGAACACCCAAGTTTTCCCGATACAGCTCAACACATGAAATAAGTCTAACAACATTCAGTTCGTGCCTCAGTACCAACGGTCCAGCCGTAGAAGGGTCAAGCCAACGCCTCACATGTGGCACGCCGTACTGCCCCAAACCCGAAGGTTCAAAGGGCAGTTCCAGACGGTCACATAATCGAGTTAAGGTTTGTTGTCTTCTAGAGGGTCCATCGCGTTACTTGCACTACTTAGAACGTCGTTAAACTACGGAAAAATCCAACACTTGGAAATTTCCCGACAGGGGAAAAATTGGGTATTTATATCCGGTCGAACTTTTTAACATATTCTAAAATTTATCCGGAAAAACACACTGACAAAATTAGACAATCCGATCGATACACTGAGTTCCCAATACAACCCAGAAAATAAAACTCTGGAATAAATATTAAAATATTCCCAGGAAAACCAGCACTGCATACTAAGAATTACTGTGCACATTTCATCAAATAAAGATACATTATGGCCGCGGATCCGCCGCATAAGCCATGCTTATGCGGCGGAAACTCGGCTCTTTGATGGATACAGGAGCTCGAATTTCACAGTAAGTCTTAGATCTTCCTGCTGATTTTTCTGAATATTTTTAATTCACAAAAAACCACGAATTTCAAAAAAGTCCAGAGAGCATGTTAAAATCGGGGTTTCGGGTCGATCGGAGTTCTAACTCCGTCGGGACTTCGCCTAAGGCTCTAGCTAGGCTCTGATACCACTGTAGGGTTCCTAGGCACTCTAATGGAGTCTCACAAGTGATCAAACATGCACAAATCAAATTTTACAAGTGCCTACAAACCCTAATACGGATCGTTAACTAGATATATAGGCGAAACAAGCATGTAATCGAATTAAATGCTAAGGGAAAGTGACAACAACCTTTGTAGATCCGGTCCACCACTTCCTAAGCTCCGCGATGATCTCCCTCCGCTGTCCAAATCGAATCCCGAACTCAAGTATCGGCTTCGTCGAAGAAATGGGCGGGCTTGATCGTCGGTTCGATGCCGAAGATGATCTACGTCGAGGCATCACAAGAACGGGCTCCGCCTTCGCCAAGTCAAGAAACTTGTGAAGACAACACACACTACTACATGGCAAGTAGTAGAGGATGAAGAAATAGGAAGTGGGTAGACTTTAGATTTGGATTTCTTACTTGTTTTCTCAAGTTGCCATTGAACTAGAAAGCTTTTCTTTTTCTTAGTTCTTGAAGAAGAAGAAGAAAGATATGATAGATAGTTTTAATAAAAAAATGAATAAGAATTAAATCTTATCATACTTTTAACCTTAATTAAGTGTAGAGAAAAAACCATGGTTAATGGAATGGTTAGGGTTAAGGATAAGAACAAAAAAGGAGACTAAGTCAAGACTTCATGAATGTTCCACTAGCAAACAAAAAATGCCACCATTTCATCATTCATCTTTTCCAAAATAAAAAGATAAATAAAGAAATAGATAAATAAGTAAATGACTAAACAAAACCCTAATCATTAGTTTAAACCATGGTTTGATTCTTTACACTTAACCAAGTAAGCATGTATCATCAAACATGATACAAACATGTGCACAAAAGCATATCACATATACAACTTGCACAATTCAAGTGAGAAAATCCATTTAAAGTGAACCAACACTAGTTAACGCAAAGTAATATATCAAATATATAAATATGCACTAAATCATTAAATCAACACTTGATTTAACGATCCGGTCATATCGGATATAACCGACTAGTATCTTATGTATCGGCTTATCGAATCAATCCTTGATTCGATAACTAGGTTATATCGCATAAAACCAATCGATACATAGATCGCGAGAATGTAATACGGTATCGCATACTCGAATTATTCTCGGTCCCGCACATATCTCATATGCGCTCCTATTTCGTTTCGCTTGAGCCAGGAAACCTCTGTGTAGGACTCTAAAGACTCGTCAATACGCCGGCAGCAGATGATGATCATATCAAGCATCCAAAAGCCGCAAGCGGTCTGCTAAACGTAACGGCCACCCGGGTATTGAGCGATCAGAAGATCGAAGAGCAAGCCCGCTCACACTCCTGCGAATCGAACCAGTAACACTTACCGTATAGTCCGGTCTGTTCGTCTGATATGTCGCATATCTCGCCTAGGGGTGGTAAACGTCAGACCCCAATAGCTCGATAAGTCATGCCGACTTGAGGTCTATAACATTCGTGAAACTACTGATAACTCTTACCAGTATATCATGTAAGTCTATGCTACCTCTCCCGGTACTTTCGGGAATGCGGAATTTGGTAAAAAACGATTTTTACGGAGGTGGTAACATGGACCTAAAACCCGGATCTTGGTTAAACATCTATCTAACAACCTAACTATGAGTTTCTAGCTACTCGGTTAGGGGGTTATACCTTGCTTGTCTTGAACTCCTTCGTCTTCAAGCTCCGATGGTGGTCCGATTGGCTTCTTCTCGTCGTCTCCGTACGCCGAAGATAGATCCACCTGAAAGCTCCAACCTTTAGCTCCTTCTTCGTTCTTTGAAGAAACTAGTTCACTTGGTTTGCTAAACCTAGTGAACTAGAATGAGTAGAGAATACTTTGTGTGGGATTTTATCTATGGTTCTTGATTCTCAACTCATGAGACAAGAGAACCATAGATTAAAGAGAGGGAAAAAGAGCAAGAGGGTGAGAGCAAAAGGAGAGCTCAAGAACAAGAGAGAGAATGAGCAAGAAAGAATGAGGCTCTCTTTTTTCTTTCACCCTCTCATAATCCAAAGTCATCATAACTCATCATACTAAAAAAGTCTTATGTGATGGTTTGAAGCAACCATAACCATATCATTTCATGCACTCATTTTACACAAATGAGCAAGCAAGAAAAAGTCTTTGCCATGAAATGATGGCTATGGTTATCATGATGGTCAACTAGTCAAGCCTAGTCAACCGGTCAACAAAGTCAACAAGTCAACAAAAGTCAACAAGTCAACAAAGTCAACAAAAGTCAACAACCATGTCACCATAATACTTAATTAATATAATAGTTAATCACATATCATATTCTCATTAGGGTTGATCAAAAGGTCAATAGTCAACGGTCAACTGTCAACAACCCTAATGAGAATCCACTGCCTCTGTCTCCCTGTCAACTGTGCATACACACCCGCATCCGCGTTCCGAGGAATACGAATGCAAACTGGATAAATCCAATCCCATAAGGTACACTAGGATCTGTCTTAAACCAAAGCCCGCTAGTGTAAACTGTCCGGACACTGTACGCGCACAAGTGCACGGATGTGACCGAACCCTGTCGCAAAACCATGCGACCTGTCGCAATACCATGCGACCTTTACTCTTTTGCCTAAAGGCGAAAAGCTTTCTGTGTGGGACTCTAAAGACTCGACACTACGCTGGCAGTGGGTTTAACCACAGACCGCAAGCGGCACTAGCTGTGCGTAACGGTCCCCAGGTAGTGCCGACAAGAAGACCGATGAGGCGAAACCCATCTGAACTCCTACTGAGCCTGCGTGTGACATTCTCCGTACAGTCCGGTCTGTTCGTCTGATACATCGCATGGCGGGCCTAGGGGGCGGTAAACGTCAGTCCCCCAATAGCGGTACAAGTCGTGCCGGAGCGAAGCCCAAAACACCCTGAGATAACACTGGAAACCTACCAGTATATCTCGTTTGCCCTGGCCAGGGACTACTCGTGTAATGGCTCTCCTAGACACAGCGCGATGTCAACCCCCAATACCGGGAGAGACGAATCCTGTCTAACCGTCACTGCCTCCAAGTGCTTCGGGACTGCACCCAACCACTACCTGTTTGCATGACTCCTTTGAGCCGTGGTAGGGTAGTGATCAAAGTACAGTGGGAACACACTCGAGGCGAAGTGACAGTGTCAAGTCAGCGGACTAAGCTGTACTCATGTCACCTGGGAACTGATAACTGACGATAGGTATAATACAAACTAGTCAGTTCCCGACGAGTCCTGTCCAGTGTACCCGTAACCTAACGAGCACCCGCATACTATCTCAAGTACGACGTACTGACGGCTGTAGGACAGACCGTCTCCCACACTGGGATGAGAAGCGCATGCGCTGGTCTACTCCGGAGTATCGATGCCCTGTCTCGATAGTCCTGCGACCAGGGACCTGCATAAGGATGTGCTTATAGATTACCCAGCCCCACTAGTGTGACGGCCATCACATCGTTGGTAATCAAGCAAAGATCCTAAGGGCTCTACTAATGTGTATAGGCGATATACAAAAATAAACACATGTACACATTGAAGTAGAAACAAACCAAGTAGCATACTACTATTTTGAGCAAGATTGTATATACAAGGTGAATATCCCAAGCATCCATTAAGTAATATACAAACCAGTATGATACAGTAATGGCCTCTAGGGCATATACACTAACAATCTCCCACTTGCACTAAGGCCATGTACTGGCGTATCGAAGACCTATCATCTCGATCAGCCGCTCGAACTGAGTCTGGGGCAGGGCCTTGGTGAATGGATCTGCAGTGTTATCTTCTGAAGCGACTCTCCGAACCTCGATCTCCTGGCGATCCACGATCTCCCTGATCAGGTGATACCGCCTCAAGATGTGCCTGGATCTCTGATGGGACCTGGGTTCCTTCGCTAAAGCTATAGCCCCGTTGTTGTCGCAATACAGAGGTATTGGATCAACAATGGACGGAACCACCTGAAGTTCTTTCAAGAACTTCCTCATCCAGACAGCTTCTTTTGCGGCATCAGATGCAGCGATGTATTCCGCTTCCATCGTCGAGTCTGCAACGGTTTCCTGTTTGGAACTCTTCCAACACACCGCCCCTCCATTGAGGGTAAAGACAAAACCCGACATGGACTTGGAATCATCCTTGTCACTCTGGAAGCTGGAGTCAGCAAAGGCCTCGATCTGGAGGTCTTTTCCGCCATACACCAAGAACATCTCCTTAGTCCTTCTCAGGTACTTGAGAATGTTCTTTACCGCTATCCAGTGTTTCTCCCCAGGGTTTGACTGATACCGGCTTACCACACTCAGTGCATAAGCTACATCCGGTCTGGTACACAACATCGCATACATTATAGAGCCTACCGCAGAAGCGTAGGGTATAATAGACATGCGATCCCTCTCCAAATCAGTCTTGGGAGACATCTCTTTAGAGAGGGTGATCCCGTGACAAGCCGGCAGGTTACCGCGCTTGGAATCTTCCATACTGAATCTTTTCAGCACGGTGTCGATGTACCTGGACTGAGAAAGTCCTAATATCCTCTTGGATCTGTCACGGTAGATCCGGATACCCAGAATGTATGAGGCATCACCCAGGTCTTTCATGGAGAACCTGTGTGACAAGAACCCCTTGACAGATTGTAGCATAGGAATGTCATTTCCTATTAAGAGAATGTCATCCACGTATAAAACGAGGAATACTACAGTTCTCGCTACAAATCTACTATAGATGCATGGTTCATCTGGATTTTTGATAAAGCCAAATTCTTTGACCGTCTCATCAAAGCAGATATTCCAACTCCGCGACGCCTGCTTTAGTCCATAGATGGACTTAAGCAACTTGCACACCTTTCCGCTGCTCCCACTCTGAATGAAACCCTCTGGCTGGTCCATATAGACACACTCCTCTAAATTTCCATTTAGAAAAGCTGTCTTTACGTCCATTTGCCAGATCTCATAATTGTGGAAGGCAGCAATGGCAAGAAGGATCCGAATGGATTTTAGCATGGCTACTGGAGAAAAGGTTTCGTCATAGTCCAAGCCAGGTCTTTGACGAAAACCCTTTGCTACCAGCCTAGCTTTATAGGTCTCAACCTGTCCATCTACACCAATCTTCCTTTTGAAGATCCACTTGCATCCTACGTGTTTTACCCCGTCTGGAGCAATGTCCAACGTCCATACTTGTTGGTGTACATGGACTCCATTTCGGTCCGCATTGCATCCAGCCATTTCACTGAGTCAACGCTCTGAACGGCCTGCTGGAAGCTAGTAGGCTCATCATAATCTATGATGCAATCCTCTCTATCCCCGTCTATGAGAAAACCGCAGTATCTCTCGGGCGGATGAGACTGCCTACTACTCCTGCGGAGCGGCGTAGGAATGTCCTGTTCTTCCGAACCCTCTGGTTCCACTAAACTTTCAGTAATAGTCCGTGGTTCTGGAATTTCTTCCAGTTCTACTGCGCTCCCACTTATTTCCTTTTCTATGAACTGGTGTTCTAGAAAGTGGGCATGACGAGAAACAAGAACTTTTTGTTCCTCTTCACAGTAGAAGAAATATCCCTTGGAATTCTTTGGATATCCCACAAACTTGCACAGTACTGAGCGTGCCTCGAGCTTGTCCGCATGCTGCTTTTTGACAAAAGCTGGACTTCCCCATGTCTTAATGTGATTAAGATGGGGTCTCTTCCCACACCACATCTCAAATGGCGTAGTAGGCACAGTCTTAGTGGGAACTCGGTTCAAAAGGTATGCGGCTGATTCTAGCGCATATCCCCAGAATGATCGCGGCAACTCATCGTTACTCATCATGGACCGTACCATATCCAATAGGGTGCGGTTCCGTCTCTCCGATACACCGTTATGTTGCGGGGTGTATGGAGAAGTAAGCTGAGAGAGAATTCCGTTCTCTTTTAAATAGTCCAGGAACTCGGCACTTAAGTATTCTCCACCTCGATCCGATCTTAGAATCTTAATACTTTTGCCGGTCTGTTTCTCTACTTCATTCTTATACTCCTGGAATTTTCTAAAGGCCTCGGACTTATGTTTCATCAAGAAGACATAACCGTACCTTGAGAAGTCATCCGTAAAAGTAATGAAGTAAGAATGTCCGCTTCGGGCATGTGTAGACATTGGACCGCACACGTCACTGTGTACGAGTCCCAAGAGCTCGCTCGCTCTTACTCCATGTCCAGTAAACGGAGTCTTTGTCATCTTTCCTTTGAGACAGGATTGACAAGTGGCATACGACTGATATTCGAACGCATTCAAATACCCTTCTGTATGTAACTTCGTCAACCTTCTCTCATTGATGTGACCCAATCTACAATGCCATAAGAAAGTCTGATTTATTTCTGGAGACTTTCTTTTGTGTGTATTCTGGACATTAAAAATCTGTGGTTGGTTTAACACGTATATACCATTACTCAATGTACCTGACCCAATCAAAACTTGATTAAGGTGAATGTTTACAACATTACTTACAAACGCAAATTCATAACCTTCTTTAGAAACTAAAGATACAGAAATGATATTACAAGTTGCGTTGGGTACAAAAAAGCAATTATGCAAAACCAAAACATGTCCATCTGACATTCCCAGGTGATAGTCCCCCACGGCTTTAGCATCCATGCTAGCTCCGTTCGCAACTCTGAGGGTCATGTCACCTGCCTTCAAAACCCTACGGTTTCTCAACGCCTGCAAAGAATTACAGATATGAGATCCTGATCCGGTATCCAATACCCAGGAAGTAGAGTTTATTGAAAGACAGTTTTCAATAACATACACACCTGAAGCTGAAGCTGCAACCTGCTTCAATTCCTGTGTTCTGGCCTTCCAGGCCCTGCAATCATTCTTCCAGTGTCCTTTCTTATGACAATAGAAGCATTCTTCCTTATCCACAAGCTTCCCCGCTATCTTTGTTGCTTTACCTTTCCCCTTCGTATCCACTTTACTAACACCGCCCCTTGGTTTGGCGGGGGCCTTCTTCTTCTTTCCCTTGGCTTTCGCCTTGGACCTAGAAGAAGATGATCCTCCTACAAACAAAGTGGATGTATCCCTACCTTTCTGTAGGGTGCCCTCTGCGCTCCTCAGCATGTTGAGGAGCTCTGAAAGTTCAACCTCTTTTTCTTGTAAGTTGAAGTTCAGTATAAACTGGGCGTAAGTGGAAGGAAGGGACTGGAGAACTATATCCGTATATAGCTCACTCTCCAATGTGATCCCTAGGTCCGCGAGCTTCTCAATGTAGCCGATCATCTTTAGCACGTGCTCGGCTACTGATGATCCGACGGCCATTCTTGTCGAAAATAACTTTTTCGACGCTTCGTATCTTGCGATACGAGATTGCTCTCCATACAGTTCTTTTGTATGAAGCAATATGGATTCCATGTCCATATTCTCGTGCCTCCTCTGATGTTCGTTGTCCATCGAGGCAAGCAGGAGGCATTTGGCCTTCGCGCTATCAATCTCCCAAGTCTTGCGGATTTCCTTATCCGCGACGCTGGAAGTTGGACCAGGGACAGGGGGAGCTTTGGTGGTAAGAAGATACCCCAGCTTGTCGTAAGTGATTGCTATCTTGACATTCCTGAGCCAATCTTTGTAGTTTGGCCCTGTCAGTTTGTTTTTATCTAGGAGTAACTTAAGTCCAGTCATGTTGATTGGTCGCTGCAATTAGGAGAGAGAAGAAGAAACACTCAGCATGATGCTCTTGCAAGTTTAGAGTGGTTTTTAGTTTGTCTAAACAGGATGGCTCCCACTGTTTCTCGAATCCCTCCTCAAACCATAAAGGAAGAATTAGCCGGGATCAATCCCACCGCACAATACTTGCTTAACCGTTCAGCCAGGCCGGTGTCGGTACTTCGAGGGAGGTTTTCCAACACTTTCGTGAAGTTCCTTAATTAGAGAACCTCTTTTCCCTGGGGGCGTAGCCTCGCTAACACCTTTCTAGGCACCTACTAGGTTTATAGCATTGATCGTTAAGTGAGAAATTTCCCGAGGAGTAGCATATACTCACAGTAGGATCGGGATCCAAATATCATTGCGTGACGAAACTGAAGGAATCCTACCAGAATCATCACACTCCAAATGGTATGCAAATCTAGCAAGTTTCAGTACTTATGAAACTCCCGATGTGGATTTTTGCCCCATGCTCTTATGACCTTGACTTTGGCCAAAATATCATAAGTCATATGTCAAGTTCTACCCGTCATTATCCAGGTTAATTTGGACCCATCCGTACCTACCCTTGACTTTGGCCAAAATGGCAGTACGACTGTCCCAAACCAACGCATCTATCTATGCTACACATGAACACCCAATAGCTACCAATCACTGTGCCTTGACTTTGGCCAACATACACAGCTTGAATACTATTGACTATTCATGTGAAACGACGGAGGGCTACGGATGGTTTTGGCAAAACCGTGAACGTAGTGAACTTGATATAGTCGATGGAACGAGATAGCTTTTAAAAGGAGTGGCTCAAGCTCCGTATTTAAAAGTTGTTTTTGAAAAGAACCGAGTGGTTTTTCGAAAGTGTTCCAACGACTTTAACTTGGTTTATTATCTTGCATTAGTTCTTTTAATGCGTGATATTCTTGCATTAGTTCTTTTAATGCGTCCCATCATTTAATCCTACCATTGCAGAAAACAACCAAAATATGACGTACGCTTATGCCATTCGCATTCGCCACGGGGCCCCGTCATTACCCGTTAGGTTACTTAACTAACGACAGAGCGGGGGCTGGGCTAGCGCGTCTGTAAAACATATGCAACGCCTAAATAATATCATATATAGATATACTGCAATGATAAACATTTCAGATCACAGATGAATACATTGGATATACTAGGAATCTGTAATTCGTACGAGCCTGTAACGAAAGACAAATTACACGGTCGCGGTGAATAGCCAAATACCCCACCCAAGACCCCTACGGGTGCGGCAAACTACCCGCCAAGTACCCGAAGCGTAGTAACCTCCCTCATCTCCATGAGTAGGCCACTCGACACTTCGGCATACCCGGTAGTTTGTGCACCCCCTCCACGGGTCTATCCTAGGAGCAAAAACAGTAAAAAGAAATTATACAATTACGGCTACAACCCCGACCCGGTTGTGCGGCCATACAAATAATTATTACATCAATTTACAAATTTACATGAATTGAAAGAAAAGAAAACTCTCGTCTCACAACCCCCGGCTATTCACCCGCGACAATCCAACATATTCATATACACATTCCAGCAACATTACAGATCACAGATTTGTATAACCCCCACTAATCGACATATAGCGATTAGTAGACGTTCAATACAAATATCACATAACAGAAAAACCCGTTAGCTAAAGTCTTTTAGAAGTTCGATCAAAAATACGGATTTTCGGGACCCCAAAATAAAATTTTCGTTCTGGAAAATCTGGGTTGAAAATATATATACTAAAAATCCCAAAATACCCCAATGAGTAAACTGCAAAAAAGAAAACCCTTGACAGAGTCAACTCGACCGCGTTTCCGCGGCGGGAGCGTGCTCCCGCCGCGGAAACGCGGCGCTTTGATCGAGTCAGGGGCCCAAATTTTTGCAGTTTCTTTAAAAAAGCCTGAGTCGATTTTAGGTGTGTTCCAAAAAGTTTTTCCAGTACTTTTGAAATCGACAGAAAGTTGAAAATTCATGGGTTCGTTTTTGGGACTTTTTCTTTAATCGATCTTCTAGTTACTTGTTAACTTGTTAGATAGAGTTTAACTAGGCTCTGATACCACTGTAAGTCCATGCTACCTCTCCCGGTACTTTCGGGAATGCGGAATTTGGTAAAAAACGATTTTTACGGAGGTGGTAACATGGACCTAAAACCCGGATCTTAGTTAAACATCTATCTAACAACCTAACTATGAGTTTCTAGCTACTCGGTTAGGGGGTTATACCTTGCTTGTCTTGAACTCCTTCGTCTTCAAGCTCCGATGGTGGTCCGATTGGCTTCTTCTCGTCGTCTCCGTACGCCGAAGATAGATCCACCTGAAAGCTCCAACCTTTAGCTCCTTCTTCGTTCTTTGAAGAAACTAGTTCACTTGGTTTGCTAAACCTAGTGAACTAGAATGAGTAGAGAATACTTTGTGTGGGATTTTATCTATGGTTCTTGATTCTCAACTCATGAGACAAGAGAACCATAGATTAAAGAGAGGGAAAAAGAGCAAGAGGGTGAGAGCAAAAGGAGAGCTCAAGAACAAGAGAGAGAATGAGCAAGAAAGAATGAGGCTCTCTTTTTTCTTTCACCCTCTCATAATCCAAAGTCATCATAACTCATCATACTAAAAAAGTCTTATGTGATGGTTTGAAGCAACCATAACCATATCATTTCATGCACTCATTTTACACAAATGAGCAAGCAAGAAAAAGTCTTTGCCATGAAATGATGGCTATGGTTATCATGATGGTCAACTAGTCAAGCCTAGTCAACCGGTCAACAAAGTCAACAAGTCAACAAAAGTCAACAAGTCAACAAAGTCAACAAAAGTCAACAACCATGTCACCATAATACTTAATTAATATAATAGTTAATCACATATCATATTCTCATTAGGGTTGATCAAAAGGTCAATAGTCAACGGTCAACTGTCAACAACCCTAATGAGAATCCACTGCCTCTGTCTCCCTGTCAACTGTGCATACACACCCGCATCCGCGTTCCGAGGAATACGAATGCAAACTGGATAAATCCAATCCCATAAGGTACACTAGGATCTGGCTTAAACCAAAGCCCGCTAGTGTAAACTGTCCGGACACTGTACGCGCACAAGTGCACGGATGTGACCGAACCCTGTCGCAAAACCATGCGACCTGTCGCAATACCATGCGACCTCTACTCTTTTGCCTAAAGGCGAAAAGCTTTCTGTGTGGGACTCTAAAGACTCGACACTACGCTGGCAGTGGGTTTAACCACAGACCGCAAGCGGCACTAGCTGTGCGTAACGGTCCCCAGGTAGTGCCGACAAGAAGACCGACGAGGCGAAACCCATCTGAACTCCTACTGAGCCTGAGTGTGACATTCTCCGTACAGTCCGGTCTGTTCGTCTGATACATCGCATGGCGGGCCTAGGGGGCGGTAAACGTCAGTCCCCCAATAGCGGTACAAGTCGTGCCGGAGCGAAGCCCAAAACACCCTGAGATAACACTGGAAACCTACCAGTATATCTCGTTTGCTCTGGCCAGGGGCTACTCGTGTAATGGCTCTCCTAGACACAGCGCGATGTCAACCCCCAATACCGGGAGAGACGAATCCTGTCTAACCGTCACTGCCTCCAAGTGCTTCGGGACTGCACCCAACCACTACCTGTTTGCACGACTCCTTTGAGCCGTGGTAGGGTAGGTATCAAAGTACAGTGGGAACACACTCGAGGCGAAGTGACAGTGTCAAGTCAGCGGACTAAGCTGTACTCATGTCACCTGGGAACTGATAACTGACGATAGGTATAATACCAACTAGTCAGTTCCCGACGAGTCCTGTCCAGTGTACCCGTAACCTAACGAGCACCCGCATACTATCTCAAGTACGACGTACTGACGGCTGTAGGACAGACCGTCTCCCACATTGGGATGAGAAGCGCATGCGCTGGTCTACTCCGGAGTATCGATGCCCTGTCTCGATAGTCCTGCGACCAGGGACCTGCATAAGGATGTGCTTATAGATTACCCAGCCCCACTAGTGTGACGGCCATCACATCGCTGGTAATCAAGCAAAGATCCTAAGGGCTCTACTAATGTGTATAGGCGATATACAAAAATAAACACATGTACACATTGAAGTAGAAACAAACCAAGTAGCATACTACTATTTTGAGCAAGATTGTATATACAAGGTGAATATCCCAAGCATCCATTAAGTAATATACAAACCAGTATGATACAGTAATGGCCTCTAGGGCATATACACTAACATATCACAGCAACACTGGCCAGGGATTTCCTGTTATGGCCAGTCGAGCATAGCACAACATCAACCCCCAATACCGGGAGAGACGAATCCCCTCCTATCGCTCATTGCATCCATGTGAATCGGGACTGTACCCAAAAACCACCTGTTTGCACAACTCAGTAGAGCCGTGGTAGGGTGGAAATCAAAGCACAGTGGGAGACACACAAGACTCTATGACGATCTCGGGTCAACAGACTAAGCTGTACCAGTGTCACCAGAGAACTGCCATCTGACGTGAGGTATAATACCATCTGGGAGTTCTCGGCGAGTCCGTCAGTGTACCCAGTCTCCACTGAGCACCCACATACCATCTCCGATGTCAAACACCAATGGATATGGGATCATCCATCTCCCATCGCATGGGTCGAGAAGATATACGCTAGTCTACTCTAGAATATCAATGCCCCATCTCGATATTCCCTCGACTAGGAACAATGAAGGATGTACTCATTGACTACCCAGGCCCCACTAGTATGATCTACATCATAGTCCTGGAAGTCGAGTACACATCCTAAGGGCTTTATCAACATGTAATCAGAGAGACAGAAAGTATACATGTTAAGATAAAGTGCAACCAGATAGCGTACTCTCATGTCGAGCAAGAAAGTCCTACCTATATATGTCCCAGCATCCACTACAATATACATCCAATGTACAGTAATGGCCTATAGGGCATACATATAACTAACAACGACTTGTACCGCTATTAGGGGACTGACGTTTACCACCCCCCTATGCCCGCCATGTGATATTCTCAGACGAACAGACCGGACTGTATGGAGATTATCACATTCAAGCTCAGTAGGAGTTTGGATGGGTTTACCTCATCGGCCTTCTTATCGACTTCTACCTGGGGGCCGTTACGTACAGCTAGTGCCGCTTGCGGTCTGTGGTTAAACCCACTTCCAGCGTAGTGTCGAGTCTTTAGAGTCCCACACAGAGAGTTTCCCTGCACTGAGCGAAAGGTGTAGAGGCCGTATGGTTTTACAGCAAGTCTACGATCACTTACGTACACTTGTGCGCGTATGTTGTTCGGGCAGACAATACTAGTGGGCTTTGGTTTAAGCCGGATCCTAGTATTGTATGGATGGATTAGTTTTGTCTTCTGTGCATTCGCATTCTATGGAATGCGGATGCGGGTGTGTATGCACAGTTGTGAGGAGCGAAGAAGAAGGAGGTGCCTCATTAGGGTTTTGACAGTTGATTCGGTCAAAACCATTATGAGACGGGCTCATTAGGGTTTTGACAGTTGGTTCGGTCAAAACCATTATGAGCCGGGGACATTATTTACTAATCTTTTTTGTGATAATTATGTTATGGCTAATTGCTTTGACCATTTGACCATACTTGACTTTGTTGACCGTTTGACCAAAGTTGACTAGGATCTTCATGAGAGGTCTAGAGTCTTCTTTGGTTTTCATTTTATTTTTGTGATGAAAATGGTCAAGTCAAGGTAGCCATCCACTTTATCATGAAAAGATTAGTAATGATGATGTTTATTATTCCATGGTTCATTTTCTTTAGTTCATAATTCTTTCTCATTCTCTCTCTTGAAAAAAAGAAAGCTCCATGGTTGCTTCTTCATCTTCCTCCTCTTGATTTTTCCTTTGATCTCATGTGTTGAGAGAATAAGGCACCAAATTGACAAACACATTCATCTACCTCTTCTACACAACCTAGGATATCAAGCTCAGCAACCTTGTTGCCCTAGTTACCTCGGTTTGAGGTGGAGCTCGGAACACAAACTCTCGGGTGGATCATCTTCGACTCTAGGAGGCCGCGGAGGTGACCAAGATCCGGATCGATCCTTAGAGCTTTGATGGATGAGAAGGACAGCGGAGAGAAGACCCGAAGGACCGGTTTCATGAGGTATAATCTCTATGACATAGTAGATAGAACCTCATGTAGTTTGCTAGGTTTTTGTTTAGCAAAGATCCTCTTTTTAGTCCATGTTGCTTTATGTTAAAAAATCATTTTTTACCGTTTCCGCCTCCTCGTAAGAACCGGGGTGAGCAACATGGACTTACAGTGGTATCAGAGCCTAGCTAAACAACAACTAGCATATTAGCAAAGTTTTTAGAATTTCGATCCAAGAAAAAATCGCGAAACATGTCTGGAAAATGAACTTTCTGCCGATTTTTAAACCTGTTCAAAAAATAATTCCACATACACTAAAAATCGGCTCAGGGTTTTTTAAAAACACACAGCAAAAACGAGCCAGTGACTCGGCCAACTCACCGCGGAACCGCGGCCAAACCATGCTTTTGACCGCGGATCCGCGGCCGAGTAGACTCGGTCGCGACTCGATTTTGCTGCAGTGTGTTCTATGTTATGTTTTAGGATTTTTAAAGTATTTTGTTTCTGCCCAGAATTTCCAGAGAACAAAGTTGTGTTTGGGGTAGTTGGAAATCCGTATTTTTGATCGAAATTCTGTAGACTTTGGCTAATGGATTATATCTGTGATGTGATATATGTATTGAACGTCTGCTAATCGCTATACGTCGATTAGTGGGGGTTATACATATCTGTGATCTGTAATGTTGATGGTTTATGTATATGAACTCGTTGGATTGTCGCGGATGAATAGCCGGGGTTAGTGCGATGAGAGTTTCTTTTTTCTTTCATTCAATGTAAAATTTGTAATTGATGTAATATTATTTTTATTGTCGCACATCCGGGATGAGGTTGTAGCCGCCGTTGTATATTATTTATTTTACTGTTTTTGCTCCTAGGATAGACCCAAGGTGGGGTGCACAAACTACCGGGTATCTCGAAGTGCCGAGTGGCCTACTCACGTTGTTGAGAGAGGTTGCTTCACTTCAGATATTTGGCGGGTAGTTTGCCGCACCCATAGGGGTCTAGGGTGGAGTTTGGCTATTCATCGCGACCGTGTAATCCGTCTTTCGTTCCAGGCTCGAACGAAACGCGGATTCCTAGTATATCCAAACTGTTCATCTGTGATCTGGAATGGCTATCATTGCATCTGACGAATGTATATATCTTTATATGATATCTAGTAGGCGTTGCTTAAGTTTTGCATCCGCGCTAGTCCAGCCCCCGCTCTGTCGTTAGTTAAGTAACCTAACGGGTGATGATGGGGCCCCATGGAGAATGCAGATGGCATAAGCGTACGTCATATTTTCGTTGTTTTCTGCAATGGTAGGATTAAATAATGGGACGCATTAAATTAATGCAAGAAAATAAACCAAAGTAAAGTCATTGGAACAATTTCAAAACCACTCGGTTTCTTTTCAAAAACAACTTTTAAATGCAGAGCTTAAACTACTCCTTTTAAAAGCTATCAAGGTTCCCTCGATTATATCAAGTTCACTATGTTCACGATTTCGCCAAAACCATTCGTAGCCCTCCGTCATTTCAGTTAAATATTCAGTAGTATTCAAGCTATGTATTTTGACCTTCGCCAAGGCATAGTGATTGGTAGCTGCTGAATATTTATCTGTAGCATAGATAGATGCTTTGGTTTGGGACAGTCGTACTACTATTTTGGCCTTCGTCAAGGGTATGTACGGGTGGATTCAAATTAACCTGGATAATGACGGGTAGAACTTGACATGTGACTTATGATATGTTGGCCTTCGTTAAGGTCATAAGAGCATGGGGTAAAAATCCACATCGGGAGTTTCTAAAGAAACTGAAAGTTGCTAGCGTTGCATACCATTTGGAGTGTGATGATTCTGGTAGGATTCCTTCAGTTTTATCACACGATGATATTTGGATATCGATCCTACTGTGAGTATATGCTACTCCTCGAGAACTTTCTCACTTAATGATCAATGCTATAAACCAAGTAGGTGTCTAGAAAGGTTTTAGCGGGGCTACGCCCATAGGGAAAAGAGGTTACTTAATTAAGGAACTTCGCGAAAGCGTTGGAAAATCTCCCTCGAAGTACCAACACTGGCCTGGCTGAACGGTTAAGCAAGTATTGTACAATGAGATTGATCTCGACTAATTCTTCCTTTTTGGTTTGAGGAGGGATTCGAGAAACAGTGGGAGCCATCCTGTTTAGATAAATTAAAAACCAATCTAAACTTGCAAGAGTATCATGATGAGCGTTTTCTTCTCTCTGTCTTAATTGCAGCGACCCAGTGACCACACATAGGTTACATCTAGATAATAAAATGACTGAATCTGACTGTTATGATTGGCAAAGGTCTATCCAGATGTCCATTGCCCATGACAAGCTGGGACACCTCTTAACTAATCAAACCCCTGCCGTCTCAGGACAAGTTTCCCCTATCACGGATATTGATATCCGTAAGACATTGGAAAAAGACTGTGCGAAAGCCAAGTACCTCGTGTTAGCCTCAGTTGATGGTGCATACCAGAGGCAGCACGAGAAGATGGACTTAGTTTCTATCTTCCTCCATAACAAAGATTTATATGGAGAGCAATCTCGTATCGCAAGATATGAGACCTCGAACGAATTTCTTTAAGCGAGGTTCGCTATCGGGTCATCTGTAGGGGGCAACGTCCTTACAGAGACCAGCAATTTTGAGCTCACGAACCTGAAGACCACGTTGAAGAACGGGTCAAATACTGACTTGATTCTACAGTCTCTGCCCTCTGCTTATACCCTGAAGGAAACCAGGGAAGTAGAAGGAAAGGGAAGGGCAAAAGTTTCGGGAATGGATATAGTAAAAGAGGGACGTTCCTATTGTTACGGGAATGAACATTGGCAGAAGGATTGCAGGGCTAGCAAAGCCAGTAGCCAGGATTCGAAGCATGTTGTGGCTTCGACTTCGGGTGTGTTTGTAATAGAGAACTGTATGTCAGTTAACCCGACTTCCTGGGTATTGGATAACGGATCAGGATCTCATATCTGTAATTCGTTACAGGCTCTGAGAAACCATAGGGTTATCAGGATAGGTGATATGACTCTCAGGGTTGCTGACGGAATAACAATGAACGTTGAATCCGTAGGGGAATATCATCTTGGACTGACAACTGGGCAGATACTGATTCTGCGTAACTGTTTGTATGTACCAGGTGCGACTTGTAATATCATATCTGTATCCTTACTTTCTAAGGAAGGATATGATTTTACCTTTGTAAGCGATGTGGTCCACATCCACCTAAATCAAGTTCTGATTGGGTTAGGTACATTAGAAAACGGGATATACGTATTGAATCAAGCTCAGATTTTTAGTGTCCAGAACACACTTAAAAGAAAGTCTCCGGAATTAAATCAGGCTTTCTTATGGCATTGTAGACTAGGTCACATTAATGAGACACGGTTAACAAAGTTACATAAAGAGGGATACTTGAATCCGTTCGAGTAGCAGTCTTATGCCACTTGTGAATCTTGTCTCATGGGAAAGATGACAAAGACCCTATTCATTGGACACGGAGAAAGAGCAAGCGAGCTCTTGGGACTCTTACACAGTGACGTGTGTGGTCCAATGTCTACACATGCGCGAAGTGGTTATTCATACTTCATTACTTTCACAGATGATTTCTCTAGGTATGGACATGTCTTCCTGATGAAGCATAAATCCGAGGCTTTTGAGAAATTTCGGGAATACAAGAATGAAGTTGAAAAACAAATAGGCAAAAGTATCAAGACACTGAGATCTGATCGAGGTGGTGAATACTTGAGTGCCGAGTTTCTGGACTACTTAAAAGAGAATGGAATTCTCTCTCAGCTTACTCTTCCATACGCACCACAGCACAACGGTGTATCGGAAAGGCAGAATCGAACCCTATTGGATATGGTTCATTTCATGATGAGTAAGGCTGAGTTACCCCGATCCTTCTGGGGTTATACACTAGAATCAGCTGCATATCTTTTGAACAAGGTTCCCTCCAAGTCTGTGCCTACCACACCATATCAGATGTGGTGTTGGAAGAAACCCCATCTTCAATATCTGAAGATATGGGGATGTCCAGCTTTTGTTAAAAAGCAGCATGCGGACAAATTCGAGGCACGCTCAGTACTGTGTAAGTTTGTGGGATACCCAAAGAACTCTAGGGGCTATCTTTTCTATTACGCAGAGGAACAAAAGGTTTTTGTTTCTCGTCATGCCCACTTTCTGGAACATCAGTTTTTAGAAAAAGGAACAAGTGGGAGCGCAGTAGAACTGGAAGAAATTCCAGAACCACAAGCTATTACTGAAAGCTTGGAAGAACCAGAAGTTTCAGGAGAACCGGACATCCCAACGCCACTCCGCAGGAGTAGTAGGCAGTCTCATCCGCCCGAGAGATACTACGGTTTTCTCATAGACGGGGATAGAGAGGATTGCACTATTGATTATAATGAGCCTACTAGCTTCCAGCAAGCCATTCAGAGCAGTGACTCGGTAAAATGGCTGGATGCAATGCGGACGGAGATGGAGTCCAAGTACACCAACAAAGTTTGGACTTTGGACTTTGCTCCAGAAGGGGTAAAACCCGTAGGCTGCAAATGGATCTTCAGAAAGAAGATTGGTGTAAATGGGCAGGTTGAAACCTATAAAGCTAGACTTGTTGCAAAGGATTTTCGTCAAAGACCTGGTTTGGACTATGACGAGACCTTTTCTCCAGTGGCTATGCTCAAATCCATTCGGATCCTTCTTGCCATTGCTGCCTTCCACGATTATGAGATCTGGCAGATGGACGTAAAGATGGCTTTCCTAAATGGAAATTTAGAAGAGTGCGTCTATATGGATCAGCCGGAGGGATTCATTCAGAGTGGGAGCAGCAGTAAAGTGTGCAAATTGCTCAAGTCCATCTATGGACTGAAGCAGGTATCGCGGAGTTGGAACATCTGCTTTGATGATACTGTCAAAGAATTTGACTTTATCAAAAAGCCAGATGAACCATGCATTTACAGTAAGATTGTAGGGAGAACTGTGGTATTCCTCTTTTTGTACATGGATGATATTCTCCTAATACGAAATAATATTCCTATACTACAGTCAGTCAAAGGATTCCTATACTACAGTCGTTTGCTGGAAGAGTTCCAAGCAGGAAACCGTTGCTGACTCAACTATGGAAGCGGAGTACATAACTGCTTGCGATGCCGCAATGGAAGCTGTCTGGATGAAGAAGTTCCTTACGGAGCTTCAGGTGGTTCTTACCATTATTGATCCAATACCGCTGTATTGTGACAACAACGGCGCTATAGCTTTAGCGAAGGAACCCAGGTCCCATCAGAAGTCCAGGCACATTTTGAGGCGGTACCACCTGATCAGGGAGATCGTACATCGCCGGGAGATCGAAGTGAAGAGAGTAAATTCGGAGAATAACACTGCAGATCCATTCACGAAGGCTATACCCCAGACTCAGTTTGAGCGGCTGATCGAGATGATAGGTCTTCGATACGCCAGTACATGGCCTTAGTGCAAGTGAGAGATTGTTAGTGTATATGCCCTAGAGGCCATTACTGTATCATACTAGTTTGTATATTACTTGATGGAAACTTAGGATATTCACAGTTGTATAGACAATCTTGCTCAAAATGGTAGTATGCTACTTGGTTTGTTTCTACTTTAATATGTGCATGTGTTTCTTTTAGCATATCACTTATACATATTAGTAGAGCCCTTAGGATCTTTGCTTGATTACCAGCGTTGTGATGGCAGTCACACTTGTGGGGGTTGGGTAATCTATAAGCACATCCTTATACAGGTCCCTAGTAGTAGGACTATCGAGACAGGGCATCGATACTCCGGATTAGACTAGCGTATGCGCTTCTCATCCCAGTAGGGGAGATGGTCTGTCCCACAGCCATCAGTACGTCGTACTAGAGATAGTATGCGGGTGCTCGTTAGGTTACGAGTACACTGGACAGGACTCGTCGGGAACTGTTGGTTGGTATTATACCTATCATCAATTATCAGTTCCCAGGTGACATGAGTAAAGCTTAGTCCGCTCACTTGACACCGTCACTTCTCCTCGAGTGTGTTCCCACTGTTCTTTGATTACTACACAACCACGGCTCAAAGGAGTCGTGCAAAAAGGTAGTAGTTGGGTGCAGTCCCGAAGCACTTGGAGGCAGTGATGGTTAAACAGGATTCGTCTCTCCCGGTATTGGGGGTTGATATCGCGCTGTGTCTAGGAGAGCCATTACACATAGTCGTCCCTGGCCAAGGCAAGCGAGATATACTGGTAGATTTCTAGTGTTATCTCAGGGTGTTCTGGGCTACACTCTGTCACGACTAGTACCGCTATTAGGGGACTGACGTTTACCACCCCCTATGCCCGCCATGCGATATTTTCAGACGAACAGACCGGACTGTACGGAGATTGTCACATTCAGGCTCAGTAGGAGTTCGGATGGGTTTACCTCATCGGCCTTCTTATCGACATCTACCTGGGGACCGTTACGTACAGCTAGTGCCACTTGCGGTCTGTGGTTAAACCCACTGCCAGCGTAGTGTCGAGTCTTTAGAGTCCCACACAGAGAGTTTCCCTGCACTGAGCGAAAGGTGTAGAGGCCGTATGGTTTTACGGCATGGCTACGATCACTTACGTACACTTGTGCGCGTATATTGTTCGGGCAGACAATACTAGTGGGCTTTGGTTTAAGCCGGATCCTAGTATTGTATGGATGGATTAGTTTTGTCTTCTGTGCATTCGCATTCTATGGAATGCGGATGCGGGTGTGTATGCACAGTTGTGAGGAGCGAAGAAGAAGGAGGTGCCTCATTAGGATTTTGACAGTTGATTCGGTCAAAACCATTATGAGGCGGGCTCATTAGGGTTTTGACAGTTGGTTCGGTCAAAACCATTATCAGCCGGGGACATTATTTACTAATCTTTTTAGTGATAATTATGTTATGGCTAATTGCTTTGACTATTTGACCATACTTGACTTTGTTGACCGTTTGACCAAAGTTGACTAGGATCTTCATGAGAGGTCTAGAGTCTTCGTTGGTTTTCATTTTATTTTTGTGATGAAAATGGTCAAGTCAAGGTAGCCATCCACTTTATCATGAAAAGATTAGTAATGATGATGTTTATGCATTATTATTCCATGGTTCATTTTCTTCAGTTCTTAATTCTTTTCTCATTCTCTCTCTTGAAAAATAGAAAGCTCCATGGTTGCTCCTTCATCTTCCTTCTCTTGATTTTTCCTTTGATCTCATGTGTTGAGAGAATAAGGAACCAAATTGACAAACACATCCATCTATTTCTTCTACATAACCTAGGACATCAAGCTTAGCAACCTTGTTGCCCTAGTTACCTCGGTTTGAGGTGGAGCTCGGAACACAAACTCTCGGGTGGATCGTCTTCGACTCTAGGAGGCCGCGGAGGTGACCAAGATCCGGATCGATCCTCGGAGCTTTGATGGACGAGAAGGACAGCGGAGAGAAGACCCGAAGGACCGGTTTCGTGAGGTATAATCTCTATGACATAGTAGATAGAACCTCATGTAGTTTGCTAGGTTTTTGTTTAGCAAAGATCCTTTTTTTAGTCCATGTTGCTTTGTGTCAAAAAATCATTTTTTACCGTTTCCGCCTCCCCGTAAGAACCGGGGTGAGCAACGTGGACTTACATTCACAAGGTCCCTCATTTAAAATTGGATTACAAAAATCATCGGTCTGCCTTGGAGGGTTTTCTTGTGCGTCCTGGTAACACTCAGTCAATTCAATTGTATCATCATCAATGAAATCATCAAAATTTGTTTGATCATTTATCTCACTCGAGTGACTTCCTAGATGACAGATACTAACATTATTGGGTTCCGATTGACTGTGTTCACTCCCTAGAATCCTTACAGCTAAATGTTTCGCGTGTTCATCTATTCTAACCAATGATTGAGCTTGAGCAAGAAACAATTGCTCAGACTGCTGTATGAACAGGGCTAGTGTAGAAGCTGATTGATTCTTGACCGCAGTCATTACTTCAATATCCTTCTCTAAAGTGTCAACCTAGCATCCATCTCACTATCATTCCCTAATGATGGTTTAATTGTTTCAGGTTGGAAGGGTTGTGATGGTGGTGATGCTAAAGCAGTCAATTTATCGACATCTTTCTCTAAATTTTCAATCATTTGGTCTATGGTTGAAGTGGGACAGGGTTCAAGAGTGTTAGGTGGGCGACCATTATCAAAATTCTGGGACGGTTGGTAACCCCCTAAGAGAAGACAGTTGTCATGAATGTGGGAAGAATCTTGGCAATTTGAACAAAAGAATTGGGACTGTGTATAAACAAAAGAATAAGAATCGTGAAAAATGGACTTGAATTTTTTGTCACCTATATTAACAAGAATTCATAAATATCACAAAAATAACGAATGTCACACCCCCAGCAGTCTATGTTATGCTAGTCAACTAGACCTGCTCAAGAACTTGATTGTTGAAGTAAAATTGTGTCGAGAAACAAGCTCAAGATATACGGATCACGAAGCTAGGTAAGTGTAAGAGAGAAGGGGTGGTTTTCCAACGCTTTCGCGAAGTTCCTTAATTAGATAACCGTTTCTCTTGAACACTTGCCTAAACACCCCGTGAACGATATACCGTTAAGAGGTGTTCTAAACACAGTCAACTTCTCTTAATGAGCGCGAAGTCCTTAAAGTCAGAGTTCTAATTGATTTTAAATTACTAGGGGTATGCAAGAATGTAGTTATGTGATTTGTAGGCTACGGAGAAAAGGTAATGAAATCATTTACCGTATATTGTTTGGTCTTTTTGCAATTAATTCCGTATTAAGATGCAAATGCGCAATCAATAAAAGAATTTAAGAAATCAAGCAATTTATGAAATTCTTTTTCTGTTTTAAGTTTAAGCGCTGCAACAAATACGGTTAGTTCTCCGTGCAAATTAGTGGCAAAATTGTGCGAAGAATTCTGCAAAAGATAGAATAGTGGAATGCGTCGGATTCAAGAAGAATGTGTTAGGAAATACGTGCCGATGTGATTTGGTTAAGAAAACCCCTTTTTGAAGTGATCCCGAGACTTTGATTGTTTGCTTGCGCAGGTCAAACTACTCGGATCTTTGGCACTATACTTTACTAACGTTTTGCAATTGAATTTGAGTCTCGCTCTACACGATCGCTGGTCGTAATTCCTTAAAAACTGAAATATCGAAAAAATACGATATTTAGTGTCAAAAGTGATATATCTGCCCTAATTCCTGCACACATAAAATTAGAAAAATCAAATAATACCACTAGATTACCAGGACTGCACTGGAGATCACACAAAACAAAAAATCCCAATTCACCTCTCTGGACCTGGCGGCGCCGGAAATTTCAATGATGTCGCCGGTCGAAATCTGAGGAGAGGGGCTATAATTTTGTGTGGGTTCTCAATGCACTATTAATAATATATTGGTATACTTTGATTTTTTCAGTTGAATCACAAAGTGCTAGCAGGTTGCAATGACAGAGAACAAGATGAAAAGAATTTGTTAGTTTTGAAAAAAATTGAGTTAAAAGTTAGTTTTGTTAGTAAGAACCAGAAATAACAATACCCAATACTACCAACTCCCCGGCAACGGCGCCAAAAACTTATTGGGAACTCTCCCCCACGCGCAAACGCGTATATTTTGGAAACAGATATGATTTTAAGGAAATGGATTGCACAAGCAAGATCATTCTCATTTTAAAATTTATAAACCACAAGTGCATGGTGCGTTGTAGCAAGCCGACATGTATGGGTCGATCCGCAGGGAATTGTGTATTAGGTATTGTTGTTTAAGGTTCAACAAATAATGAATTGGTTGGTTTGTCACAAAAAATGAATAGAACCCAAAAACAAGAAAAGCAAGCAAAGAAGCTAAGAAAGAAGTGGTTGTGGCTTTGGCTCAGAAGGTCGAATCGTGACGATTCCTTCGATGCTCCCTTGACCATGAATTGTTCGTCCTTGTGTCGATCCCAGCGCGAGGTATGACTTGTCAAGGAGGTTGCGAGGCACAAGTCTTCAAGTTGCCGATATTCGACGCAAACACGAAACGAGTTCGTTTTGTTCACTTACTGTTTGTATGTCCAAGCTGGGGGAATCAACACTAAGCACAAGGGTTAGCAAGCATACCATAACATCAAAAACACATATTAGAGAGTGAAAGCAAATGATTTTAGTTTTAAGTGTGCTAAGTGTTTTTGATGGTATATGGTATATGAAACCAAGAAATTTGTCAAGTCACTTAATCACAAAATACCACATCCAAACTTAGCAAACTTAACACCAACTTGATTCTAACCTTAGGCTTGCAAGATGGGGTTTGTGGGGAGATTATGGTATCTGATGAGGTTACAAAGTAACCATGGAATCAACATACCATATCAACCCATCCAAGTTACAATACTAAGTTTATAACCACATTAAAGCACATTAAACATTAACAAAAGGAGGAGAAGGCAAAGTCTTTCATCTCACTTTCTTAACATAACCACAACCAAAGATATTTAGTTACACATAATAATGAAAAGAAAAGCAAAGCAAGTAATGAAAAGAAAGCAAATAACAAAGCAATATATTAACACTTGAAGTTGTGGTATAAAATGTTGGTAACTTGTTTAACCTCCATAATGAAGCTCTTAAGAGAAAACTTCAAGAGGGAAGAAGAAGAAGAGACCAAGTTAGAACCCACTCACTCTCAAGCCTAAACCAAAAACAAAAGAAACTATAAAAATAGAGTATATGTTACATCCCCCTTGCTCTAATCTATTCTGGTATTTATAGTCTCAATTCCAGAATAAACAAATAATATAGAAGGACTGATGTGACCCTGAGAAATGACCAGAAGAAAAATGGGGGCATTTGGAACAAATAGGACCGGTGCCACCGGTTTTTGAGGGGGTCTCGTCAGTTTTGGTCAGGGCATTGGGGCTCGTTTTGCTGTGGTGATCTTGAGTGTACTCTATAATCTCTCTGGTGCTGTTTGATTTCTTTTTAATAACCTGGTTTGCACTATGGAATTTGGAAGGAAACTTGAAGCATTACATCACATCACAACTTTTAGCATTAAACACACATCATACTCATTTGTGCGCACTTGCACAAGTCATGAGTGTGTCAAGGCAGCCCCCACCATAGTCCATGTCCAAAAAGAGCTATGTGCACACTTGTATTATGTTGGACCAAAATTGTGTACACATGTTTATTTATAAAAGAGCTCTTTGAATATCGGTTGGTTTTCTGTTCTGATTGCAGTGTCGGCTCCCAAACGTTATATCTGTGATATTGAGTGTGTTTCCAGTATTTTATCATGAATACCTGTAATCTGTAATTACTGAGTAGTCACTGATTAATAGTACCGATATATCACAAAATAGATAATGAATGAGCGGTATTAAAATACAGTTTTCTGAGATGAACAACACCCTTCTGGGGTAGGATGATCTCCAATGCTCTTTTAGGCTTTATATGAGTTGCCGTCAAGACCTGAAGCCGGGAATATGTCGTCACTTCATTTTCGTTTTGATGATGTCGCGCCGATTCTTTGCTGAAATAGCATAGACATCTGTTGGACCTCTATGCTGTATGTATTGCAATTGAAGTCCGGAGCTAGGAATATACCATTGCTCGAATTTCATCTGATAGTTGCGTCCGCATCCTGCTGAAATGAGGGAGGAATGCCGGGATAGTCTCTAGGTTGTATATGTACCGTCAAGACTTGGAGCTAGGATTTTGCCATTACTCCATTTTTTCTTTAACCCTTGGGCCTTTCTTTTTTTTATGATGATGTTACGTTTGGATCCTGCTGGAATGAGAAGAAACACCGGGATAGTCTCTAGGTTGTATATATACCGTCAAGATTTGGAGCTAGGATTTTACCATTACTCCTTTTTTTTGCTTTGACCCTTGGGCTTTTATCGACGTTGCATCTGCATCCTGCCGGAATGACAATGTTGAGTTGGTCTCTAGACTATGATATTGTCATCGAGATCTGGCTCTCCCTTTGACGGAACCTGGTAGGAAAATATGGTTCTCATTCTTTCATTTGTGCCCATAGATTGTATACAGGGGTCAGTGTGGACCCACCTGCAGGTCAGAAAGTTTCATTTTTAGTATTTTTTTATTTCTTCCCGCGATGCTCTATCAGCTTTTTATGTCGCGGAAGTCGCGATTGTCCAATCATTTCGGATATTTATCGCGGTGCCCAACCATTTCGGCTGTTTTTATTTTTTTTTACTCGCTGCTTTTTATTGCGAGTTGCTCTATCATTTCGGCCCCATTTATTTTAAGTTGGGGATTTGAAATCTGATACCAATCTTAGTATCAGCATCGCTACCACTATAATATTGCCAGAAGCGAATCATCATTTGCCGCGAGGGGACTTTAAGTTTGACATCTATTTAGGCATCAGTATCGCTGCAACTGGATTATTTCCATAAGCGAATCATCATTTGCCTTTGTCAATTTGAACAAAGATGGCTTAGTAGACAAGGTTAGGATACTGTCGACTAAGGATTTTGACTTTATGTGCCATAAGGGTCTCATAAAGGTATTTCTCCCTACAAGTCGTGAGGATCTCGTAGGTGTGTTTTCTTCTTAGGAATCGTGGGGATTCCTAAGTGTATTTTTTTTGTAAGTCGTAAGGATCTTCTAAGAGTGTTTTCTCCTTATAAGTCGAGAAGAATTACAGGCACCGTTTACCACATGGGGACTTTTCTAGTCATTAGTGAAACTTGGTGTGGGATATATTTATTTATGCCCGTGGATTGTATACAAGGGTCAATATAGGACCGCTGTAGAGAGATATTAAGGGAATATAATGGCTTAAGAACATGTTTAGATCTCTGTAGCTTATAGCTTTTCAATCCTATGAGCCGTGAAGGTCTCATAGGGAGAAAATTCTCCTTACGAGTCGTAAGGATCTCGCAAGTGTAGTTTCTCCTTAGGAATCGTAGGGATTTCTAAGTGTGTTGCTCTTTTGTGAGTCATAAGGATCTCACGCAGGTATTTTCTCCTCACAAGGTTGAGAGGATTTTGCAAGTGCACATGAAATACGAGTTTGCGCCCATTTCGGGTTTTCACAACTCGCCGGCAGTTCTACTGTTTTTACTCACGGCGCCCTTTCAGGTTTTCATCCGTACCCATTTCGCTTGTGGACATACCTTTTTTTGGCGAGATTGTGCCCTTTCGGGTTTTCAAAAACTCGTCGGCGGTCCTGTTGTTTTTACTCACGGCGTCCTTTCGGGTTTTCATCCGTGCTCATTTCGCTTGTAGACATACCCCTTTTTTCTTTTTCTTTTTCTTTTTTTTAAGTAGATGAAACTCTCGAGAATAGTTTCGTCATGGGTGACCCACCTGTTTGGGGTGGCTTCATTACTGGAGTAGCTGTGCAGCCAGTAGGACTTGAGTTGCAACCTTTGCCGCTAGGACTTCGATTGAAATATAGATCTCAGGAGAGAATATCGCCGTATTTGGGGCGATGTGCTAGTTTAGGGACGTTCCGGTCCATTATCGCCGTGTTTGAGGAGAATTTTTAGTTTAAGGACTTTTCGGTCCAGCATTCCCATCTTGGGGACGAACGTTAGTATAGGGACATCTCGGTCCATTGTTAGTTTAAGGACATCTCAGTCCGTTATTAGTTTAGTGACATCTCGGTCCGACATTCCCGATTTTGGGACGAATATTAGTTTAAGGGCGTTTCGGTCCAATTTTCCCGTTTTTGGAACGAATATTAGTTTAAGAATGTTTCGATCCAACGTTCCCGTTTTTGGGACGAATATTAGTTTAGGGACATCTCGGTCCATTGTTAGTTTAAGAACATCTCGATCCGTTATTAGTTTAGAGACATCTCGGTCTGACTTTCCCGTTTTTGGGACGAATATTAGTTTAAAGATGTTTCGGTCCAACGTTCCCGTTTTTTGGACGAATATTAGTTTAAGGATGTTTCGGTCCATTATCGCCATGTTTGAAGTGACGGAGCTTTTTGGATACTACTCTCGAAATTCTGACTCAGGAAGATAGTGAGCGGACACAAGCGTCGTCATCTATCATTGACCTAGATTGTGACTCGTTAGGCGTAGTATTTTTTGAGGAATCAACCGTTTATTGGCCGGAATGGTCTTTCATCATGCATATCCATAAGCAGGTAGGCTCCACCTTGGTATACTTTGTCTATGATGTACGGGCTTTCATAGTTCGGCTTGAACTTCCCCAGTTTTGTACGATTGGGGATCATTGATCTTTTGACGACTAGCACGAGTTCGCCTTGGCGGAAAGTTCTCGGCCCGGTCAGTTTTCGTTTGAACGCGTCATCCTTTCCTTATAAGCCTTTAGATTTTTTTGTGCTATAAGGCGAGATTCGTCGAGGGCATTAAGATCCTCGGGCCGAAAATGAGCATTTTCTTCATCTGTCAGCTCGTATCGAACCGCTACTCGTAGAGAGGGGGGGTTCTATCTCCAACAGGAGCACAACTTCTGTGCCGAACACTAATATGTACGGTATTGTATTCGTGGCCATTTTGAATGTCGTTCTATACGCCCAGAGAGCTTCGTGCAGCCTTTCGTGCCAGTCTTTTTTGTTTCTGGACACCGTTTTCTGTATAATCTTTATCAAGGTCTTGTTGAAAGTTTTAGCTAGACCGTTGACCCGAGAATTATAGACTGAAGAGTATCTCCAATCTATTTTATGTTGTTGTGCGAAGTGTCTTATTTTATGACTTCTATAAGCTGGCCTATTATCTGAGATAATTCGTCGCGGAGTGCCGAACTGATAGATGACATGGGTTCTGAAGAAATGAAGGATATTCTCTGTCTTCACCTCTCTTAGTGGTACTATTTCTGCCCACTTAGAGAAGTAGTCGGTCGTTGCCGGTATGAACCGATGTCCTATGGACGATACCGGTTCAATGGGGCCAATTACATTGGTTCCCCACATTTCGAACGGACAGCTAGCCATTGTCGGGTGTAGCGGATTTGGATGTTGGTGGATGAAGTCCCCATGAATTTGGCACGAGTGACACTGTTTCGCAAATTCGAGGCAGTCCTGAATCATTGTGGGCCAATAATAACCCATTCTTTTTATCTTCAACTTCATCTTTGGTCTAGCTTGATAGGAACCGCAGAGTCCATCGTGAGTTTCTTGGACGACTTTCTTTACTTCCTCCGGCCCTAGGCATCTTAGCCATAGACAGTCGAATGATCTCTTATATAGAGTATCCTTGACGAAGGCGAAAGACAAAGCTCGTTTCATGAGCTGATGTCTAGACGACGTATTTTTGGGCGTTCATTAGGATTTGAAGTAGTCTATGAAGACTTTCCTCCAATCCTTGAACTTTTCTTCGCCCTTTATTTGAAGGGCTACTTGTTTGGTCATTTATTTTCTTTCGGATGGCTCTATTAAGTCTTCTGAAGATATATCTGTTAGTGCGAAAACCATGTGGCTTTGCAGAATTATCCTTACATCATCAAGGTCTTCATCGGCAAGTTTCTTAGCCAACTTGGCCAACGCGTCCGCCTTGCTGGTTTCCACATGCAGTATACTCGCCAGGGTGTAGGAGAGGATTTGTGTCAGCAATTGCTACACTCTTTTGCCATACTTTATCAGCTCTGGTTTGCATGTCAGATAGTCGCCATTTACCTGGCTAACGATCAGCTGGGAGTCTCCATATATGAGGAGGTCTTTGATTCCCATGTCGATAGCGATCTCTAGGCCTGCTATCAAAGCTTCGTATTCAACTTCGTTATTATTTCTTGGCTCTATTAAGGAGAGGGCATAACGTAATATCCCTCCTTGCGGAGTCATGAAGATAAGGCCCACACCGGCTTTAATAATATGGCTATTTTTCTTTCGCCGCTTCATGGAAGATGCTCCATCGAAGTAGAGTTCCCATTGGGAATCATTTTCTTCTTCATTTGTAGCAAACGCATGTTTGTCTGGCAACTCAAAATTTAAGAGGGAGTCAGCCGGTATTGGATGGTCCACAAGAAAGTCGGCAATAGCCTGTCCTTTTATTGCTTTGAGGGGATGATACGTTATCGAGAACTCCATCAGGAAGAAGGCCCATTTGGTAAGCCTTCCTGTTAATATGGCCCTTGACATTAGATATTTGAGAGGATCCACCTTCGATATGAGATGACCTCATGTGTCAAGGCATAATGTCTGAGCTTCGTTATTACGAAGATCAGTGTCAGGCAATACTTTTTGATAGGGGAATATTTATTTTCTGCCCCCAGGAGAACTCGACTCAAATAGTACAGAGCCCTCTCCTTTCCCTGATCGTTTTCTTATTCCCATAATGCGCCTAGAGAACCCTTAAGGGCCGTTGTATATAGGATAAGGGGTCTTCCTTTAACTGGAGCGGTCAATACTGGTGGATTTTGCAGGTATTGCTTGATTTCATCTAGTGCGTTTTGGCATTTTTTATCCCAGATGAACGGGGTCCCCTTCTTCATCAAATGACTGTAGGGATGACATTTTCCGGCATAGGTTGGCTATGAACCGCCGGATATTTGCGAGCTTTCCTTGAAAAGATCGCAACGGTTTGAGGGTCCTCAGCATGGGCATTTCCATAATTGCCTTAATCTTTGAGGGATCGATTTCGATATCTCGGTGACGTATGATAAAACCTAGGAATTTTCCTGAGGAGACTCCAAACGCGCATTTTAGAGGATTCGTCTTCAGATTAAACTTCCAAAGTCGTCGGAACACTATTTTTAGATGTTCCCAATATTTCTCATGAGATTTGCTCTTTACCACAAGGTCGTCGAGGTAGCATTCGACAATCTCATGGATGAGGTCATTGAAGATCTTTGTCATGGCCCTCTGGTAGGTAGCGCCAGCGTTCTTCAGACCGAAGGGCATCACATTACAGCAGAATATGCTCAGCGGAGTCCGGAAGGCTGTATGCTTTTTGTCTTCTGGATGCATTTTTATTTGGTTATATCCTGAAGATCCATCCATGAAGGAGAAGTCCTCATGGGTAGACGTGTTATCGATCGTTAGCTCGGTAAAAGGTACTGGGAAGTCATCCTTCGGGCAAGCTTTGTTGAGGTCCCAAAAGTCCATGCAGATGAGCACCATCCCATTTTTCTTCATCACTAGAATAATGCTAGCAATCCAGACGGGATATTGAACCTCTTGGATGAAGCCGAAGTCGATTAATTTCCTAACTTCAGCGTTGATGCTCATCTCAAGTTCGATTCGCATCCTTCTTGGTGCCTGTTTGATTAACTTTATTCCCGACGATATAGTCAGTTTATGTACTGCCACCTTTGGATCTAGACCCGGCATTTCAGAGTAGTTTCAGGCGAAGCAGTCTTTATATTGCATGAGCACCTATTTTAACGTGGCTACCTATTTTTTAGATAATATTTCACTAACGAACGTTTGCCTTGGATAATTTTCTGTTCCTAAGTCAATTTTTTTTAGGTTGTCCGCCATAGTGTGTATCCCATCTTCTAGCTCTTTTGGTGCTGGTGGAAACTCTGAGATCATCTCGTCCTCGTCTTCATTTGCGAAGCACTTGTAGAGGTCATTCATAGTCTCTTGTCTTCCCTCTTTTGAGAGTGTTATCATATGGCAGGTATGAGTTCGCTTCCTTTTTAGCTCGTGCTTTTGTGGTGAGGTTAACCTCCAGCAGTCAGATAACATAAACTTGCCTTGTTGATACCATAGTCACAAATTCGTCGTTCGGGAATAATTCGGCGAGGTCGAAAATTCGGATTCGGAGAACTATTCGGAAAAAATCGGCAGGTATTCGGGAAAGATTCGGTAAGTGTTCGGGAAATGTTCGAGAAGGATTTCGAGCAATAAATTAATATATGAGAAGCTAGGTTTTGATTTTGTGAATTATTTGCTGTTTTTTGAATTATTCGCTGTTTTCTCACATAATTCGGGAATAATTCGGGAATTATTCGCGAATAATTCGTGAATTATTCGGCCAGATCGGCAATGGCGATTAATTCGGAGATTAATTCGTCTGATCAAAAATTCGCGAATTATTCGCGAATTCGGCGAATAATTCGCGAATTATGTGACTATGGTTGATACTGGTCTTCTATCCAGTTGTAACAACCCTAAACTTTCTGTACAAAATTTTTCCAAAATACAGAAAGGAATACCTAAGCCTGAGCAGAAGATATAAATTTAATTTGCTTTTGAACAACAAGAAAGAACTTATAGCTCATTGGAAAAGCCTTGCACTGCTATGACGTAGCCCCTGTGATCGAATCCCCCTAGCCACATATATTTTTTTAATTAATTTTCTTTCAATATTTTAGAAGCCCAAGGGTTTACATGTGCACTACGCGTAAAATGAAGAGTTACAGAATAAATAAATATGTGCACTGGGGTATATGAGGCGACAGGGACATGTGGCCCCAATCCAGAGCCCATCTCACCGGATCGAATCGGCGAGATTCATTGAAGAGATCGGCACCGCCGGGCTGCCCGTAGGGGATGGTCCCCATTTCTTTAGCATAGCACCTCTTCGCCTACCCCACTACCCCCATATTATTTGTTTATTCTGCATTCATCCAGAGAATATTAAATCACCATTTAATCCAATTTTTAATGCATATTTTTAATGCATTTTTTAGCCCTCAAAACCCTAATTTTTCCTATAAATACCACACTCCATTTCACCCCTCCTCACTTAGAATTTCATTACAAAAACTCTACAAAATTTCCAAGTCCCAAGTTGTGCAAGTGGAGTTAGCAAGAGGCGAAGTTCCGACGACGTTCCAAAGAGATTCCGGCGACGAAACGACGCCCCGACGCTTCCCTACTTTCCCCCCTTCTCCCCTCTACCTTAATAGCTAGTAAGTCCCCTCTCCACTTCTCTTTTTCCATACTAAAAACTTCTCTTTTTCAAACTCATCGGAAGCGGAGTTATTCCGACTTCCTATTCATTTTTCTTTAAAAATTCCATTTTTCTTAAACCCTAAATACCACACTCTCATATAAAATTTAACAAACATAAATAAACACATTAGAACAAGTTTCATTTTAAAATAAATCATGTTGCAATCTTTATCTCATTTTTACAGTAAAATACCACCATGTTTACAAACAATATTGTTATCCACTTTCTACCGTATTACTTTTAGAAAACTCACGAGATAAGGACATACCTCAGCACAACACACATATTGGACATAGCATGATGGACTTTGAAATTCTAGATTATGGGAAATACGCTTCCACGAATAAATACCCTAAACTTATAAAACTGTGTTCTTTAAAAAGAGTGTTAATTAATTCCTTATAATTACGCCTCCACAACCCATTTTTGGGAACCCCGATCGGGATGGTGCAGGTTATCGCACATTCTCGGGCCTAGTAGAGCGAGATGCAGATCTCCGCAAGGAGCATTCGATCTCGATGGAATTTTTAATGCTATTTTTAAGAAAATGAGATTTCTACAAAATAAATAAAATTTATTTTTATTATATATATATATATATATATATATATATGAATATTATCAAAAGATCTATTTTAAATATATTCTACAAATATTCCATGTTTTCTAATTCAAAGGAATTACAATTACATGAAAGTACCATTTCAATACATTACAATACAATTCCAATATTTTAATGAAATACCATATACAAGGAAAACGAGGTTCCACTCTCTAGAAATTTCACTTTTATAAAATATACATCTATGAAAACCTAAAGATGATAATTAAATAATTGAGGTGTATTTTGAAATTATATCAAAGCTATTTTTACATAAAACCACTTCAAGTTATGTCAATTTACAATAAGGACCTTAGTAAATATAGGTTTAAGCGGGACCAATTCTCTTGAGCCTCGGGGAGCCGGAGAATGTGGGTGCTTGCTTATCTAAGGTAGACAATCTAACAACGGTGTTATCAACACGGTAATTGTCTTGGAAAAGGATACAAATCCTGCCGTCCATGTGCAGCAGTTACCGATAACTCCAAAACAATCAGAACTTCAATTTTGTTTAAAAGTCTGACTCAGTTCGAGTCATGGGCAAATATACAATCAATCTGACTTGAATTCAATTCAAGCATAACTCCATTTACAACATGAATTTGTCTATACCAGAATGCAATCCATAACAACATGAACATGACTGAACCGATCCATAGATATATTCTGTTTACATGACTATCCATTTACATCCATTCCATTTACCGATATCATGGTTTCGGCAAGTCTTCCATTTACTACAAGACAATACAATACAATCAGTACAATCAATACAATAAACATTACGGGGTTTACAAAGGGGTAGCCTGGTACAGAACATGTTAAAGGTGGCATGAAGAGGTCACTGAAGACGTAATTACATCCATGTCGTTGTTCCGTGGTATTTTCGACGGAGTCTTATACTACGGGTTACCAAAGTCCACGATGTAAGTTGGACTCCTCTCGTATACACTGGTATATTCTGTACCAAGTTACAAACAACTGCGTTAACATTATAATAAAAAATTACTAGTTATACTCTCTTTCTGTCTATTCTATCTCTACCCATCGTTGGGACTTACCGAGCGATTGTTCGCTAATGACATTCCTATTTCTCTTCTTCTTTGGAATGTTGTCAAGAGGACCTGACTCTGAGGAGCTCGAGACCAGCCAGGAGCACTTAGAGGAGACCCCTGAGCAGTACACAGAAGAACCCAAGCTATAGTCATTTATACATATTTTCTTTTAGTTCATGCCATTGTTTAGGCATTGCATTCTGACTTATATTTACATTTCCAGTTGTACCTGTAAAAGAATGTTTAATAAATAAAGTTGCCGTTCATTTATATTTATGACTCTTGTGTACATTTTACTTTATATTGCTTAGATACGCTTAGCGTGTTTACTTCAGAGTAAATACGTAGCGGGCCTCACCGCGTCCCCTCTCCGTACACCGGGAAGCGGGGCGTGACACCATTCTTTGAAGGTGTAGCAGTCTTCAAGGGGATGATCTATTGCTCGATGGTAGAAGCAATAATCCGGATGATGGACCTCGTTTATTTGTTCAGGGTGCCTAGACTCCAGAAGCATCATCATTTGATACTTCATAACAAGGTTGAATATTTTCCTTGTCTAGTCTTGAAGAAAAGAGTATTCCTGACTCATCTTCTTTATAAAGGATGGGCTCCAATCGAGTTTTTCTTGATTGTATGGCGTTGTTTCCTCCAATAAAAGAGCAAAGCTCTGTTCAAAATTTAAGAGGCAGCTCCTCACGTGCCTTCCACGAGGGTGCCAGCGCCAGAGTTAAAAACTCTTATATTGGCGCCGCACGTGCTCCTCACGTGGGCGTCAATGTGCTAAGCATACAAAAATCTTAAGTAGCGCCCCCGTGCACAACACGTGAGCACTGGCGCTTAGTAGAATTAAATTCTACTCTCTGTTAAACAGAGTCGTTGGATCAAAAATCCAACAGAGATGATAAATCATCAGGATGCAGAATTACATTCTGTTTAGAGGAAACATTCCTCAAATCATTCTAAACAAGAAAGATTGCCCTCTGTAAAACAGAGTACCGTTGATTAAAAATCTAATGGTGATTAAAGAAGCACCAATCTACAGAATAAATTCTGTATGGGAAAATATTTCCCCAATCTTGTTCTGTAAAACAGAAACCCTTGGATCAAAGTTCCAATGGTGGGTAAAAATCCCAAAATCAATTAGGATCTTTTAATGAGAGATTTCTTCAACTAATCAACAGTCTTGCCTCTACTATATAAAGGACCCAAGAATTCATGTCTCAGAGAGAGAAACCCCCCTATAAGCTTCTAAAAACAAAGCAGAAAGCTTCAAAAAGGAAGAAAGTAGAAGATCTCCCTTCTCAGAAAATACCCTAGGTAAATAAAAGGAAGAGAGATCAACGCATCTCATTTACCTATTAAAGGGTTTAACCTTTTTAAAAGAACTTAGTTATTTCTCAGGATCTGAGATTCACAAGACAAGTCTACCATATGTTGAGAATTTAATTCTCATCGGGAAGAACTTGTTCTTGAGACTCAGAAAAGAATTAGCAAATCGGATTCCTCAAAACAAAGTATATAAGGAAAAAGATATCGCCCAACGCCTCACGTGCCCCTTACGTGGACGCCACAGAATAAAAAGAACTCAGGGAGTGGCGCCCAACGCCCCACATGTCTCTCACATGGGCGATACAAAAGAAATGAGTGCTTAGCATTCAGTGGGTGACGCTCAGCGCTCAGCACCGCACGTGACCCACACGTGGGCGCCACAGAATAAAAAGTGCTTGGCACTAACTAGGCAGTGCCTAGCGCCTAGCTCCTCATGTGCTTCGCACGTGAGCACCATAAAGAGTGTTTAGCACTCTATATAAAGACAAAAGGGGTAAAGTGTTTAACACTTATTGGGAAATTCACATGAATGAAAACCCCACATGATTATATGTGAGCGTCAGAACTTACATAAGTGCTCAGCACATTTTGCACAAAAAAAGGGACTGAGCCTAAACAAGTGCTTAGCACTCTTTTTCAAATAAAAAGAAAACTGAGTGGACCAAACCCAAATTGGTTAGGCTCCTTAAGAGTAGAAACTCCCTAATTCAGATCAACCGAACCCATTTGCTCACCACTTCCCAAACTGATCTTAGTCTCAAATACGACTATCGATCTTCTAACTGATGATATCCCAAAACGACATTCGTTCCACATTCCCCTGAGGAAATCTTAGTCTCAAAATACAACTAATGATTCCTGGGTTTACCATTAATCCCTTTTCCCTCAATTACGGGAATTGGTTTAAGGGCACATCTCTCTACACCTCTGATGCATGTCATTTTAATTCCTCAACATCTTTAGAGAGGTGGAAGGTCCCGACAACCAACTGCTTTTTGGTGCACGTGCACATTCCAAATCAAACCACATCCCAAACTGGATGCATCCCATATCATCGTTGCTCATCCCGTCACGTAACAATTACACGTGCACGCAAGATGATCAATGGACCGAAACGTCCTTAAACTAACAACGGACCGAGACGTCCTTAAACTAAAATCTCAACTTCAAAATGGTGATCAAGGGACCGAGACGTCCTTAAACTAAAACCTCACCTCTAAAATTGTGATCAACAGACCGAGACGTCCTTAAACTAAAACCTCACCTCAACAGACTGAGATGTCCTCAAACTAAAACTTCGCCTCCAAAATGGAGACAACGGATCAAAATGTCTTTAAACTAAAACAACAGAGCCCAAATGTTATTTTGTTGGATCTGAAACAAAAATGATCCTAAATCCTTGTTAAGTAGATCTTAGTCTCAAATTGGACTAATGTATCCTTAACAAAAAACCAACCGAGCCCCAACTGCTCATATACATTTAAATCGATCTTGATCTCAAACGGATCAACAATTCTTAAATCAACCCAAATCCAAATCTAAGAAAATATACGGATTTAGACTAATCCACGCCCTACGGGTGACGACATAAATTAGACTCCGTATAAGATCCATGGGCAACCAAAAATAAAACAAAGACATACAACATGAAGTGAACTTCCGGAGCAGGAGAAAGTGGTTATCGCGATGCGATAAGGTAATTAACTACAGGGGCTTGCATCTACAGGGAAGAGCGTCCCCACAATAAAAAAAAACCCTCGCAAACGAGGGGGAATCTGACGAAGTCTGCTACAACGGTCACATCTGTCCAAACCTCCGTCATACGGTGCCATAAATCAACTTGGTATCTTCGGAGAGGTGGATGGATAAATCCAAATAGAATCTGCCCCCAAATTCAGGAAAGACGATCCATCCCGGTTCGTTTTTGTTTTCGACGGTGAACTGATTCTGGCACCCCCGGTGGGACCTTTTCCTCTTTCCACTCCATACTTCGTGTGTCGTGTTTCGTGAACAAAATCGCGGTTCGCTATCGTTGCCCTCAGATTCGAGGTATTAAGATTTGGTGTCTTGTTCCTATGCAGAAAGAAGAAGGATAAAGGTTAATGGCTTTCAGCTGCACAAACTGCAACAGCAACTCCCGCACCGTCCTAACTGGAGGAGTGACGTACGGGCCCAATGCGGCCCCTATCTTTTCTATACCGGTGAGGCAGGTGACTCAGGCCACCACTGGATTTTTCTTCAGGACCATGCTCCCGCCAACAAGCTTCAGCGCCCCAGTGCCACCACAGGAAGCTCCAAAGAAGTCGATCTTCGATTGACTTGCAATCACCATGGCCCTTCTCAATAGGTCATCCAAGTCTGCCACCTCAGTCTTCAACATGATGAGTCGAAGCTCAAATGGGCCTGCAAAGAGGCTCGCGATACCTGAAGGGGCTATCCCAAAACGGATAGTCCTCCGAACTCCTCCGGTGGGTGAAGTCATCAAAGGTGCTTCCCCTAACAGAAAGTCGGCCTTCGAAAGATTGGCCATTCCCTCTCAAAGGACGTCAGTTTTCGACAGGCTGGCATCAGCAGCAGCCTTTAACCAAAGCAGAAGGCACGATGGAAATGCTTCTATAACTGAGGTGGTCCCATCTGCAAGACACGCTCGACGTCGCTACGGGCGTCGGGTGACAAGAGCTGGGGGCAATCCCCCTCTGGACTTGCTCCACCAGCTCCAATGGTGGAAGTTGACGCTACTGTTCCAACCAGGAACAACTTTGAACCGCTAAAGAGGGTGTGCAAAAACTCCCCAACCGTGGTGCTGAAGAAATCGCTCCTACCTACTGAATACATGACGCGAGCAAAACCAGAGCAGCCCCTTCAGCGGCTGTCCTCCCAAATCCACAGGGTCTGGCAGAAAGACCAGGACTCTGTGATCAACAAAGAACACTCTCGTCAATTGGAGAAAATGAAGGTTCGACGAGAGGAAAATCATCCCTCCACCATACAGCGAAGGACTTCTTTCACACAGGCGCCTGTTACAACGGCTCCTTCAACCTCGACCTCCCATAAAAGGAGGAGGCCGGAGAAAATCACATTGCCTGTGGCAAATTACAAAGGCGCTGGACCTAAACGCCCCAAGTCTGGGGGCATGGTTGTACACACGATTTACATGGCTTCCGGGAAAGTGGAAAGCCGTGCTTTCGTGGGTCATCGGCTGCAAACTCGGTCATTGACAAAAGCTCAGGAGCGACAACAAAAGCTCCAGGAGATGCTAACGAAAATGGCAGTACTCACCGGGTAGAAAGAAAGCTCGGAATCGGCGTCTGAACAGTGCCAGGAGCATGAGACCGATACAGAATTCCTGTGAAAGGTGCGGATAAGGAGGCTGCGGAACATGCTGCTAATTTAAAACAGATGGCGCTTCTATTCCAAGTCATGGTTGGAATGATGATCTAGCCAGAACCTCCAGCTGAAGACCCGCCGATAATCATCGAGGACAACAGAGGGGAAACATCAAACCCTCTTCCAGCTTTATCAACAGCCAGAGAGGAAACGATCTCTAAGGTCATCCTTGATGATTACATAGCTCAACAAATCTAAGCTCAAATCAAGTACCCGTCGGGATATACGATCTCTAAGGCCGTCCTTGAAACGGAAGGCCAAGTCGTCGGAACTGGGCGACCGTACCCAGGCTAGTATGATCAAATCAAGTACCCGCCGGAATATACGATCACCAAATTCCATGTGTACAAAGGGACAGGCAACCCGTATCAGCACGTCGCTCAGTTCAGAGCTCTACACGGCAATACTGGAGGCAACGACAAATTGCTGCTTCGCTAGTTTGTTGGTAGCCTGTTAGAGACGGCGTTTGAATGGTACTCGGAGCTCCCAAATGACTCCATCAAAACACTCACAGAGATGGAACTGCAATTCACACAGCGGTTTGCCAGCGCACGTGAGCGCACCCCGATCACGGCATTAATAAATGCCAGGGTGAAGCCAGGAGAGACCTGGTTTCAATACACAATCCGATGGCGGAACCTCTGGTCAAAATATGAACAATGCATCGAAGAAGCTCCTGCTGTGGGCATGTTCATAGGGACTCTCGATTCTCAAGTGACTGTGTCCCAGTTCATAATGTTCTTTATGCCGACCACCTTCCAGGCTTTGATCGACAAGTTGGCCCAAATGGACCAAATGGGCCACGGACCTTCCTTTTCAAAAATGGACCCTCGGAATGCAAAGGGTAAAGGGAAAGCGGCCTTCGTTGCCAACACTCAACAACAACCGAGTGATCCGAAACTGGTTGCTCACCAAAACAACGCGCGCCCGCGCCAATCTCTTGAAGAGAAGCTAGGACGTGCTTACTCGTTTCCCCGTGATAAAACGAAGAGATTGTTCGAACTGGCAGTGCGCAACAAACTCATCACTCTGCCAGACCCAAAACGTCCACTGCAGCCCGGTGACGTCGACAACCCCAACTATTGCTCCTATCACAGAATGGTGAGCCACCCAATTGAAGATTTCTACGCCTTCAAAAATTGGATCGAGGACTAGTATCAACTGGGGAAATTTACGCTTTCTGAGAACTGGAGGGTGAACTCGCCATAGAGGCATGCTCCTAAAAAGGTGGTTACGCCGGGGGCATCATGTTCGTTTGTGGAAGAAGGACCGTGGGAAGTCGTCCTTTCAGCTAAAACTAAAAGAATATTGAAGGATCTTCAAGCATGTCCGACGATCAGGTGGAAAAGCCCGATGGAGCCCGAGATTATTGAGGGGATGCTAAAACCGCGTCACACATCGAAAACTGCTAACGATGGGCTGAACACCCAGGTCAAGCCTTCAAAGACTTCAAAGGGAAAGAAGAAGACCAAGAAGCCAGTACAGCCTGACGACAAGCTCACAGAACTGCAAAAGTACATTGATGTGCTGGAGGAGTACAACCAGAAGGCGCGGACCCCAGTCACTCTCGAAGAGTTTCTCAAGCATATCCTTAAGAATGGAGATAGTGACGTTAAAGAGGAAAATGGCTCGTCAGGAGAAACCGAAGATTATGTAGCAAGTTGCCATATGGTTTCTCATTCATCATTAAATAATGAAGAAACTCCCTCGGCGTCGGAAAGCAACGCAGAGGAACTGGGGGCAGGATCAGTGCCAAAATCCCCGGAGCTGCCAGAAGACCCAATTGACAGGATGCTAAACGAAGCCCTTCAAAAGAGCAAAGCTGACTGAAAACGTGAAATGGTCATATACGAAAAGGCCAAGCGTTGGCGTCAGGCTGAAGAAGCTGCGGTAAGGATGAGTCGTAAAGCACTCCAATCAAGCCAAAGCACACCTTCTACAAACAAGTGCAAGATCAAAGCAGAGAAGCGGTTCGCCAGAGCCCTGTCAATGGGAATGAAGCTGCCCTCTCTCGTGGAAAATGCTCCCGGGATCATGTGCCTTGACGAGACAGATATACATCTGAACTATTGCCTATATCATCGGAGGGTCACCTACGCCACCGAAAAGTGCAATGCCTTCAAGAAGTGGTGGCAAGGATACGTCGTCCACCGACAACACTTCAAGCATATGAAGTGCAAAGCTGGTTGACTGCAAAGAAGCGCGACAGATGAGAGCGAAGGAACGGCTGGCAACTGTCATATGGTTGATACCAATTCGACAAAAGGAAAAACTCAAATTATTACATTCGGGAGCGATTCTGAGGAAGAAATAACCCTCGGCCCTCTCTTCAAAGAATTCACCTATGGAAAAGAAGAAGAGGAGAAGAACTGCGAGAACATTCAGCTGTGTAACCGTGCGTTGCCTGAAAAGATCCTCGGGCCTACAAACAAAGGTTCGAGCAAAACAGATAAGGGGAAGGAAAAAGTCCCTGTGGAAATTGCCCTCGATGATAGAGTCGTCAAAGAGCTTGTAGCCAAGGACCCGCCTAAGAAAAACAAGGTAATTATAATGTCCTGGCACATCTGAGGAAGATGCCCGCACAACTAAGCATACTGGATGCTTTTCTCCTATCCAAAGAAGTAAGAGATTATCTGATCAGGGCATTACAGGAGCCCGATCAGTTCTAAGATTTCCTTGCAGAAGAAAAGATGAAGGACGCGCTAGCAGAGGTTCATACAACAGACATTACATTTGGTGATGAAGATCTCCCCCTCGGAACGTGCTAGCACAACCGTCGTCTATAAGTCACCGGGTACTGCCATGATATCAAGATAGGGAAGATCCTGGTCGACAACGGATCTTCCGTCAACCTTCTCAACATGAAGATGCTGATGGAGATTTGCATGAACGTTCAGCACCTGGCTCGGGATAAAATTACCATCTCTGGATTCGACTCTCAGTCATCGCGGACGCTGGGGTCCATAATATTGACATAACGCTTTGGACTTCTCATCACTGACTTCAAATTTCATGTCATCGATGCCAAGACTTTCTATAACGCTCTGCTCGGCCGGCCTTGGTTACACGAGTACAACGCTATCCCTTCTACCCAACACCAGTGTATGAAGTATTTCAAAGACGGTTTCGAGTACACAGTTACAGGGGAGCTAAATCCATTCTCCGTAAATGAAGTCCGAAAATATGAAGACGCAAAGTACTTCCTACTAGACTTCAATGACACGGAAAGATGTCATAAGCCAGAGAATAGAAAAAAAGCCATCGCCACTATCCCGATCTTTAGGAGCGATACCGATGAAGATGAAGAGATAGTCTACTCGGGGCAACCCCAATGCAATAGGCCCGGACCATCTACTCTTATTTTGGTCTTTGGCAGTGACTCTGAGGATGAGATTAATGCCCTATTCTCCACTCGGCTGTCAGCACAAACCATTACTGGAGCTGATCAAAGTTTACAAATCACCATGGTTCCACCATGGCATTGCAAAGAACTCGATGAGCTTGATACATACAACGTGCAAGAGCTACGGAATTTCTACATCCCTCCCAGGCAAAGAGGTGAAAAGGAAATCTTCTTCAACCAATCTACGGAGACTAAAGTAGAGAAAGAATTCTGGCATGGTGCTGATTTTGCACTTGACAGGTTTCAACCAATCCGCCTGCCCAGATATTACACAGAGAGATTGAAAAGGCTATTAAGATGCCAAGGCGTACCCATCAAATAAACCGCTCGACAAGCCCAATTCTACTACAAGATTTGGGACATTCCCGGGACTCAGCGAAAGATACCCAACGGGAAGATGGAGACAGCTGGGCTCGGATACGTTCAGTCCAAGAAACGGAAGCGATTTCATGGCCGCCGCGTCATAAACAGCTCTGGTGAAGAAGTGAACACTCTTTCAAATAGCCGTGACGTTGAAACAAAACGAGATCCCGCTCTAAGAACATTAAGTCCATCGTTCAAAGAACAAGTTAACAAGCTAGTAAAAGAAACATGTCAAAAGATTCGTGATAACCACGGTCATGAAATGACTATTTATGAAAAGGCCAGGACGCAACGCCTCAACCAGCAGTCCGTGGAGAAAGAAGAATACAACGCCCTCCATCCTCCGCTAGCTGTAAGTCCTCGCAAGAAGGAAAAATCCCGAAATAGAGGCAAAAATAAGGTAGAGAACGAGAATAACGTTCGAAAACAGCGAAACGGATCTAAGAAACCACCTGATCGAGTAAAAGTCAGCTAGAAACCGTCTTTATAAAGAAGATGGGACGTGAATACACTTTCCCCTAAGACAAGATAAGAAAAATATTCAACCTTGTCATCAAGTATCAAATGATGATGCTCCCGTAGCCTTGGTACCCTGAACAGAGATATGAGGTCCATCACCCGGATTATTGCTCCTATCATCGAGCAATAGGACATCCTCTTGAAAACTGCTTCATCTTTAAAGACCAGGTCAAAGACCAATATCAACAGGGCAGGTTCGCTTTATCCAATAGCTGGAGGGTGACCCCACCGCAAAAGCATGAGATAAAGAGAACCTATATCGCGAAGGTAGGACCAGCTCAACACCAAGAATGGAAGCGAACTCGTATTTGCCACATGATAACACTCTCAAAGGAAGGAGAGCACGAGAATATGGATGACTTCTTCAACTGCTTCGCAAATGAGGAGGAGGAGGAGGTGATCTCAGAGTTTCCACCAGCACCAAAAAAGCTGGAAGATGGGATACACACTATGGCAGGCAACCTGAGGAAAATCGATTTGGGCACAGAAAATGAGCCAAGACCCACGTTTGTCAGTGAGCTGTTGTCTAAAATACAGGTGGCCACACTAAAAGACGTACTCATGCAATATAAAGATTGCCTTGCATGGAACTACTCCGAGATGCCGGGACTAGATCCAGAAATAGCGATACATAATCTGGCTATATCGCCATACATTAAGCCAGTCAAACAAGCACCAAGAAGAATGCTACTCGAACTCGAGATGAGTATCAATGCCGAAGTCAACAAACTAATTGGCTTCGGCTTCATCCAAGAGGTTCAGTATACTGATTGGATTGCCAACATTATTCCAGTGATGAAGAAAAATGGGACAGTGCGTATCTGCGTGGACTTTCGGGACCTCAACAAAGCTTGTCCGATGGATGACTTCCCAGTACCTGTTACCGAGATGATGATCGATAACACGTCCACTCATGAGGTCTTCACCTTTATGGATGGATCTTCAGACTACAATAAAATAAAAATGCATCCTGAAGACCAAAATCACACCGCCTTCCGAACTCCGTTAGGCATATTCTGCTATAAGGTGATGCCCTTCGATTTGAAGAACGCAGGCGCTACCTACCAGAAGGCCATGACGAAGATTTTCGATGACCTCATACATGATATTGTCGAATGCTATATTGACAACCTTGTGGTGAAAAGCAAGTCGTACGAGGATCACCGAGAATATCTGAACATAGTGTTCCAGCGTCTTCGGAAATACAATCTAAAGATGAATCCTCTGAAATGCGTGTTTGGTGACTCCTCAGGCAAATTCCTAGGACTCATCATACGACACCGAGGCATCAAAATAGACCCATAAAAAGTCAAGGCGATTATGGAAATGCCCATGCCAAGAACTCTTAAACAACTACGGTCTCTCCAAGGAAAGCTCGCGTATATCCGACGGTTCATAGCCAACCTCACCGGCAAATACCGTCCTAAAGCCATCTAATGAAGAAGGGGACCCCGTTCATTTGGGATCGTAAATGCCAAAGTGCACTGGACGAAATTAAGAAATACCTGCAGAACCAGCCGGTACTGACCATTCCGGTCAAAGGAAAGTCCCTCATCCTGTACACAACGGCCCTTGAAGGTTCTTTAGGCGAGCTATGGGCACAGGAAAATGATCAGGGAAAGGAGATAGCTCTACTATTTGAGTCGAGTTCTCCTGGGGGAGAAAACAACTACTCTCCCATCGAAAAACACTGTCTGGCACTGATCTTCGCGATAACGAAGCTCACGCACTATTCCTTGGCACATAAGGTCCATCTCGTATCAAAGGTGGATCCTCTCAAATACTTAAAGTCAAGAGCCATACTAACAAGAAGGCTAGCCAGATAGGCCCTCCTCTTGATGGAATTCTTGATAACGTATTGACCCCTCAAAGCAGTGAAAGGCCAGGCCATCGCCGACTTTCTCGCTGAGCATCCGATACCATCTGATTCTCCCTTAATTTGCGAATTTCCAGAAGAACACGCATTCGACACAATTGAAGGGGAGAAGGAAGAAAATAATGTCCAATGGGAACTCTACTTTGATGGAGCATCTTCCATGAAGAAGCAGAAGCATAATACCCCTATAATCAAAACTGGAATGGGCTTCACCTTCGCGACTCAGCAAGGAGGGGTACCACGTTATGCCTTCTCCCTGATGGAGCCGAGGACTAACAACGAAGCTGAATATGAAGCTCTGATTACAGGTTTCAAGATCGTCGTTGACATTGGGATTCAAGACCGCCTCATATATGGAGACTCCCAGCTGGTCGGTAACCAAGTAAATGGCGACTAGCAGACGTACAAACCAGAGTTGATAAAATATGGCAGGAGAGTGCAGCAATTGCTGACACAAATACCCTCCTACATACTGGAAAGCAAACCGCATGTGGAAAATAGCAAAGCGGATGCATTAGCCAAGCTTGCTAAAGAGCTGGCTGATGAAAACCTCGATGACGTAAAGATCGTTGTGCAAAACCGCCGAGTTCTCGCGTCAGCAGAAATACCTTCAGAGGATTCGATTAAGCCGTATGAAGGAAAGGAAGTAACTGAACAAGCTGTCCTCCAAATAAAAGACAAGGAAAATGTCACGCCCCGCTTTCCAAAGTACGCTAAAGTGGGCACGTGACATAGCCAACCATGCTACCTGTGGATAGGAAAAATCCTTCCACAGTCACATTACGGCTGTGAAGATATCAAGAACAGGAAAGTAAACTAACTATCCAGTACATGTCCATAAGCCAGAGTAAAAGAGTCAAGAGATAACAATATGCGGAAGCCAAAACATACAATAAATGAAACACCTGAAGTGAAACTACGTACCGACAGGAACCTCACCACTCGTCTAACAGCGGCAAAACTCCAAATCAGTCTGCAACAAGGTAGAAAAATCTGGGCCATGCAAAACCCAGACGTCAGCGCGTCAAGTCATCAATTAATAACATAATAAACAGGAAATGCGAATATAAACATAAATAAAGCAAGGGCAACGGTAATATAAATCAGAGCAGTGTAGGGTAGTGTGCAAAGGGTAAACTAAACTATTCTATCAGGTTCTAAAGTCTTTGAAACCAAATAATGTAATCCTCATCGTAACTCGTCGGTAGTTATTCCGTAACGCCCGGAAAGACGGCAAACAATAGGTATTCCGTAACGCCCGGAAAAACGGCAAACAATGGGTATTCCGTAACGCCCGGAAAAATGGCAAACAATAGGTATTCCGAAACGCCCGGAAAAACGGCAAACAATAGGTATTCCGTAACGCCCGGAAAAACGGCAAACAATCGGTATTCCGTAACGCCCGGAAAAACGGCAAACAATAGGATGGCCCTTGGAGTTACGTTCGGTTACAATACTGATTTCCCCATACCCCCAAGTTATATGTGTAAGTCAAGTCAGGTATCCCGTAATCAAGAAACTAATGCCAACGCAGGATCAGGTAAACATGTTTGTTTGGATAGACAACAGGAACGTTCCGTGAGGACTACATGTCAGGTTTGTTGGCATTAGACACAAGATCAGGTAACGGGTCAGGTCATGGTACATCAGGTCAAGTCAAGCAGTATACGGTATCATGTCGGATCAATCAATATGTATGTAGCAAGTCGGGTCAAGATGTAAACAATATCATGGGTGTACTCATACTCAGTTACATAATCAAGCATGGTTAACAATATGAGATAAGCAATGAAGTAAGCAATAGGCAGATTCACTGAATTAGCAGTACAGTTGTCAGTTGTGTCACAGAGATGATTTCAATGTTATGCGAATGCAGTATGACAATTATGGCCTTTTAATCATGTCAACAAGTTTAAGCACTTTAGAGGTACAATGATTTATATAAAGGTTCAATACAGCTATTACAGGTTAAAATGCATACGAGTGTCCGAATGGAACAAAACTATAGAGATAAATGCCATAAGCTATGTCAGTATTAAAAATGTGATTAAACAGGTAAATGTGATTATTAGGTTCAATTGCAAACTGTAGGTTCCAAGTTTAAAGATAAAATGATATATAACAATATTGTACATGAAAATGAGAAATGATCGTACCAAAGTTAAATTTACAGGTTTAGGGTGTCATCAATATGTATGTAAATATTATTTATCATGTAGCAAGGGGTACTTGCCTCGACGGGTCGCGAATCGGGAAAACGGAACGTAGAATGTCGGCGGGAAAAACTCGCGACGGGCGCACGGTTCATGGAATGAACCCAAATGACGAACAGTAGAATCACATGGGTCGGGGTACCTCCCTGGAACGTCGGGACACTTCGCCGGCACGGACGGATTCCGGCGAACTCTAAAAACAGTGAATAAACAATAATCAAATTGCAAGAAACGAATAAAAGAAGAATCAAGAAGAAAGAAGGGAAGGAGGATGGAGAAGAGGGTGCTCACGATGCTCTGTGGAGGGGGTTGTGATCGTCGACCACGTCGACGGAGTTCCGGCGCACGAACTGCAAAACCCCGGCAATCAACAGAGATATTCTTGTTAAGAATGAAAGAGAATAAAGAAGGAAAGAAGGAAGAAGATCATACTGTGGTATGGAGTTCAGGGATTTTAGGGGAGTCGGCAAGTGGTGACGACGCCGAGGGGTTGCCGGCACGGGTTCACCGGCGAAGGGTGATGGCTGCAGATCTTGAAGGCTAGGGTTCTCGTGCTGTTTCGCTAATGGTTGCATAGGGTTTGATGAGGGAGAAGAGAACAGAGGAGAGGGAGATGAGTCGTGGAAAGAGGTCGTGACGGCGACGAAGGATGGTCGGCGAAGAGATGCAGGAGCGAGGTGCAGGTGGCCGCGGTGAAGGTGCAGGGTGCACGGGGTTGAAGAAGGAGGAAGTGGATGAGGCGAGGTTGAGGAGGCGGGGATGCTGGTGACGTTCGCGTCGGCGTTGGTGCTGCAGCGGCGAGGGGTGAGGCGGCCGGGTTCGACAAGGTTGGGTACGTGAAAACGAAAAGAGGTGGAAGAAGAGGGAATATATGAGAGAGAGAGAGAGAGAGAGAGAGTGGGGAGAGAGAGAGAGACGGGGAGAGGGAGGAGAGAGATAGAGAGAGAGAAGAGAGAGGTAAAGGGCCCATGGTTTAAGAGGAAGGAATGTGATTGGTTGATGAATTGTTTGTTAGGAAAAGATTTGATTAAAAGATTTAGAAGATATGAAAGTTATAATATAAGGTTTTAAAGAATATACGATTGTTTAAATATTAAAATTTGGGATTTTGGCGCAAAGTAAAACATTTCCAACGCCCGGGTCGGGTCCAAAAATTTGAAATTGAAATAATAGAATTTTAGGCGGGATCCAAAATTTAAAATGAAGTGTTTTATGATCAAAAAGCGTACCCCCAAAACGGACACACGTACGTGCACGTAGTCGTCCAAACTCGCCCGTTTCACTGAACGGGACGAGAACACAACACACGGATGCTACAACGGGGTTAGGGGTGTCAAACAGGCCAAGATGAATATTTTTAATTTTATTTTAGATGCCAAAAATTGTTATGTGCAGAAATGAATTTGCCGGGTAAAAATTTACAGTAAGTAACAATCAAGCAAGATAAGTGAAATAAGTGCCACACTACGCTCAAACGGTAACTGAAATTAGTAGCATTGGGCTCGGGTGTTACAGAAAAGGTCAAGGATTGGAGGGAAGTCTTCATAGATTACTTCAAATCCTATCGAACACCCGAAAACGCGTCGTCAAGACATCAGCTCATGAAACGGGCTGTCTTTTGCTTTCGTCAATGATACTCTATTTAAGAGATCATTTGACTACCTGTAGATGAGATGCCTGAGACCAGAAGAATCAAAAAGTGTCGTTCAAGAAACTCACGATGGACTCTGCGGTTCTCATCAGGCCGGGCCAAAGATGAAGCTGAAGATCAAAAGAATAGGCTATTATTGGCCCACAATGGTTCAGGACTGCCTTGAATATGCAAAGCATTTTCACTCGTGCCAAATTCACGCGGACTTCATCCACCAGCATCCAAATCCGCTACACCCAACAGTAGCTAGCTGGCCGTTCGAAATGTGGAGAACCGATATAATCGGCCTCATTGAACTAGCGTCATCCAAAGGACATCGGTTCATACCGACAACGACCGATTACTTCTCTAAGGGGGCAGAAGCAGTACCGCTAAGAGTAGTGAAGATGGAGAACATCCTCCATTTCTTTAAGACACATGTCATCTACCGGTTTGGCACTCCGCAACGGATAATCTCGGATAATGGACCAGCCTATAGGAGCCATAAACTCAGCCGCTTCGCAGAACGGTATAAAATAGACCGGGGATACTCTTCAGTCTATAATCCTCATGACAACGGTCTAGCTAAAGTTTTCAACAAGACCTTGAGCAAGATTATAAAGAAAATGGTGACCATAAACAAAAAGGACTGGCATGAAAGGATTCATGAAGCTCTCTGGGCGTACCGGACGACATTCAAGACAGCCACGAATACAACCCCATATGCATAGGTCTTCAGCACTGAAGCAGTCCTTCCTTTGGAAATAGAACTCTCTTCTCTCCGAGTAGAGCTTTGATACGAGCTAGCAGATGATGAAAATGCCCATCTTCGGCTTGTGGAGCTCGACGCCCTCGATGAAACTCGTCTCATAGCGCAGCAAAATCTGGAGGCTTATAAGGCAAGGATGACACGGTCATATGAAAAACTTACTAGGACGAGAACATTCCGCCAAGGCGAACTCGTGCTAGTCGTCAAAAGACCTATGATCCCCAATCATGCAAAACGGGGTAAATTCGAGCCAAATTATGAAGGCCCGTACATCATAGACAAGGTCTATTAGGGTAGGGCATACTTGCTCGTCGATATGCATGGCGAAAGACCCTTCAGGCCAATAAACGGTCAATTCCTCAAGAAAAACCACGCTTAACGAGTCACGACTTAGGTCAACAATAGATGACGACGCCCATGTCCGCTCTCTATCTTCCTGAGTCAAAACTCCAAAAGTAGTATCCAAAAGATTTTTTGTCCCAAACATGGCAACAACAGACCGAAATTTCCTTAAACTATACGTTGCCTTTAAAATAGCGATAACGGACCGTAATATCCTTAAACTAAAACTTCACCTCGAAAATGGTGATAATGGACCAAGATGCCCCTAAACTGACAACGGACCGTATGTCCTTAAACTAAAACTTCGCCTCTAAAATGACGATAATGGACCGAGATATCCCTAAACTAACAATAGACCGAAATGTCTTTAAACTAGCGCGTCGCCTCAAACACGGTGATAATGGACCAAAATGTCTATAAACTAGTGCTCTGCCTCAAATATGGCGCATCGCCCCAAATACGGCGATATCCTCTCTTGAGATATATATTACAATCAAAGCTCAAATGGTGAAGACCGTAAATCAAGTCCCGCTGGCTACACAGCTACTCCAGCGGTGAAATCACCCCAAAGTCTTATTGGCGAACAGATGGGTGTTAAAAAAATGATACGTCCACAAGTGAAATAGGCATGGATGAAAACCCGAAAGGGCGCCGTGAGTAAAAATAGCAGGGCTATCGGCGAGTTTGTGAAAACCTGAAAGGGCGCAATCTCGTTGTTAAAAAAACGGTATGTCCAAAAGCAAGATGAGCACGGATAAAAACCCAAAAGGGCACCGTGAGTAAAAATAGTAGGACTACAGGCGAGCTTGTGAAAACCCGAAAAGGCGCAATCTCGTAAAATTTTTACTTACGAGATTCTCATGACTCGTAAGGAGAATTCCCTCTATGACACCCTCACGGCTCATAGGATTCAAAAGTCTTAAGTTACAGGAATCCAAACCTGTTCTTAAGCCATCATATCTCCCGAATTGCCCTACAAGAGGTCTATATTGACCCTTGTATACAATCCACGGGCACGAATAAATATCCCCTCCCCAAGTTCCACCACTGGCGAAAAATTTCCCCATATGGTGAGTGACACTTATAAGTCCTCTCAACTTGTAAGGAGAAAACACTTTTGTAAGATCCTTACGACTTGCAAGAGAAAATATCACTTAGGATTCCTCATGACTTCTAGGGAGAACCTATATCTACAGTATCCTCTCGACTCGTAGGGAGAAAACCCTTTATGAGACTCTTACGGCTCATAAAGTCAAATTCCTTAGTCGACAGGATCCTAACCATGTCTTCTAAGCCATCTTTGTTCAAATCAGTAAAGGCAAATGATGATTCGCTCCTGGCAAAATTCCAGTCGTAGCGATGCTGATGCCTAAATCGGTATCAAATTCTAAGTCCTCTCACGACAAATGATGATTCGTTCCTGACAATATTCCAGTCACAGCGATATTGATGCCTGAACAGGTATCAAATTCCAAGTCCTTTCAAGGTAAATGATGATTCGCTCCTGGCAATATTCCAGTCACAGCGATGCTGATGCTGTCACGCCCCGCTTCCCAGAGTGCGCTAAGATAGGCACGTGACAGAGCCAACCATGCTACCTGTGGATAGGAAATATCCCTCCACAGTCACATTACGGCTGTAGAGATATCAAGAACAGTAATAAACTATCTAACACATGTCCAGAAGCTAGAATAAACGAGTCAAGAATAAAAATAATGCGGAAACAAAAAGATCCAATACAATAATAAACTGAATGTACGTCCCATAATGCGGGCTGACATCAGGAATGAAAATACTGAAAGGAAACTAAACCAACTAATAACAGGTCCTTACTGCTCGGCCTGTTGATCATAATACTCCTGGAATGCCTGCGATAAGGATAAGGGATCTGGGCCATGCAAAACCCAGACGTCAGTGTATCATAATATCAATAATTCTAAGAAAGCAGGATATAATGGGATATGTAGGCATGAAGTATGAACAGTAACAAGTCACCAATAACACGTAAACAGTAACATGAATATATATATCAGTGAACAGGATATAAACAGGTGAAGTGCAGTGAGTAGTCTAAACTGTGCTATAGGGTTATCTACTCTAAAGTTATTCGAAATCAATTAATTTAATCCTCACCGTAACTCATCGGTCTATGTCCCGTTCATTCCCCATGGGAGCACGGTAAAATGATGTAATAGACTGTGAGTCTATGTCCCGTTCATTGCCCATGAGACCACGGTAAAATGATATAATAGCCCTTTGAGTTACGTTCAGCTACATTCTTGATTTCCCCATACCCCCAAGTCATGTGTGTAACTCAGGTATTTATAAATCTGAGACTAATGCCAACACAGGATTAAGCAGGAACAGGTTTGTCTGTATAGACAATAAGAAATGTCCGTAGGGACAGCAGGTCAAGATTTTTGGCATTAGTAACAAGATCAGGTAACATGTCAAGCTGTGGTACGTCAGGTCATGTCAGGTGGTATACATGTATCGAGTCATGTCAAGTAGTGTACAGGTATCAAGTCATGTCAGTAGTAGTGTATCAGGTCATGTCAGGTAGTGCACAAGTGTCGATTGGGTGCTCATAATCAAACTGTAACAAGTATAGATGCACAAAATCAAGTATAGAGTACTAATAAAATGAACTAACATGAATGGTATGCACATAGATAGAAAGTCAATGACATGGATGCACACTATCGATTATGATTACTTTTAATAGTTCTAAAACTAATTAGATTGCACTTTATTAAACATGGGGTATTAAAACAACAGTATTAGGTTATTAATAAGATCTGTAAATAGAGCTATATGCATTCTATATGATATGGATGCAAGCGGACATCAGATAACCGAAAAATGATAAACTAACAAGTGAGAGATATACAACTAAGCAATATGAGATGCAACTATTCAATTTGATGCAGTATGATAGTATAGTATGTAACAAGATAAGTTTTCATGACCTAGATCTAAAATGATATGAATGGATGCAAATGGAATATCGAAAAATTATAAAACTAAACATGGGGTGGATGATTTAAAATACAGGTATGATATTTATTTAAATAGGTATAAACTAAGTTATATAGCATGTAGCAAGATTAACTTGCCTCGATGGATCGCGATACGGATACGCACGGCAATGTCGAATGTCGGTAAAAGTCTCGATGCACGCGTACACGTACAGAACAGAACCAGGCAAGGCAAGAACACGACCGCGCTGTCTGGGAACGTCCTCAGAATCGCCCGGATCAACAGCGACGGGCACGGCTCCGGCGATCACCGGAAAACGCGAATCAAGAAAATAAAAGAGAAGGAAAGAAGAAGAAGAAGAAGAAAGAGAAGAAAGTTGTGGTTCTCCGGGTTCTCTTGGGCAGAGAAGAAGGCGAGGGGGTGTCGTCTACGATGGGCAGTCGACGACAAGGTGCAGGAGGGGTTTTCCGGCGATGTAGTGGGGTTTCTTGGGTTCTTGATTGCTAGGGTTTTCTTGGGTCGGGGAAAGAGGGGAGAAGCGAAGAAGAGGAAGGTAGAGATAAGGTGAGCGATGAGGGTTCAAAGGTGAGGCGATGGCGAGGTGGTCGGAACTCCGGCGAGGTGCAGGTGAGGCAAGTGGCTGGTAGGGTGAGGGTTGTAGTGTGCAGTGGAGGCTCGGTGTAGGGTGGTCTGGACTGTAGGGAGGGTGAGAGGAGGTCGAGGTGATGGTAGCGACGGGGATGGTGGCGACAGCGAGGGGTCGCCGGCAACGGGAGGTGATGGGTGTCATGGTGATGGGTTGCGGGGTTTTGGCTTAGGGTCGGGATGGGTTGTGGGGAAGAAGGAGGTGGTGTTAGGGATGTCGATGAGATGGTGGAGGCGAGGGTGAGGCGACGACGGCGACGAGGGCATGAGGCTGTGGTCGGAGGTATGGGTGCAGGAATCGGAAGAACGCTGCGGCAATGGAGGAAGGGTCGGTGATTATTTTTTATTTAAGGAGGGAGGTTGAAGAGGTTGAGAAGTGGGAGAGGGTTGAGGCGACGACGGCGAGACAAGGCATCGACGGGCGAGCGCGGGCGAAGGCAGGGACGTGGGTTCGGACGCGCGAAGGAAAAGGAGAAGGAAAGAAAATAAAGAAGGAGAAGAAGAAGAGAGAGGAGAGAGAGTACGTGAGGGGTGAGTTAAAAATAAAGATTTGTATAAAATATATATATATATATGGAGGAGAGAGAGAAGAGAGAGAGAGAGAAATCGAGAGGAGTGAGAAAGAGAGAGAAATCGATAGGAGTGAGAAAGAGAGAGAGGAGAGATGGATTTGTTTTTTAGTGGTTTAAAAAAATCTTTTACTGTTATATAACTTTTTAATAAAGATATTATATTAATTAAAATCGGATTTTCTGGTAAAAACAAGATTAGTCCAAAACATGCCCGGGTCGGGTCTAAAATTTAGATTTAAAATCCGAAAAATATATGCAACTTCCAAAATTCAAAATGAATGCTCAGGTAACGAAAATGCATACCCCCAAGAACGGATGCACGTACGTGCGCGTAGCCATCCAAACACGTTCGTTTTACTGAATGGGATGAGAACAAGATGCGCGGATGCTGCCCCGGGGCTAGAGGTATCATACAGGCCATGAAATGTATTTTTAAAATATTTTACATGACTTAAAATGTTATATGGTAAAAGATGCAATGCCAGATAAAATGCAAGTATGCAGTAAACATGAAAGTGCACCTGTCTATGTAACAAGTCAAGTTAAACTATAAATATGAATCGAATAGATTCCAAGCAAGCGGGTCGGGTCGAATGCAATTTAAAATGTAAAATACCATTCGCACCAAAAACACGATAAATCAAGAAAATACCACAAATAAGGAAATACGGGAATTAGAATTAGTATAAATGAACCAGGGTGTTACATTATACCAAACTACAAAAGAGTTTCGTCCTCGAAATTTCCAAGAACAAAGAAGGTTAAACAATCAAGAACTACAAGAATAGATGTGGAAACTTCTTTCGGATTTCATCTTCTCGTTCCCAAGTTGATTCTCCATGCGGGCGATTTCCCCGAGAAACCAGTACAAGAGGGATGACCTTGTTCTTAAGAACCTTTTCCTTTCGATCCACAATCGACATTGGTCGTTCCTCAAATGTTAAATCTTCTCGTACAGTCAGCTCCGAATGATCCAGCACTTGTGTTTCATCTCGAACATATTTACGGAGTTGAGATACATGAAACACGTTATGAACATTCTCCAAAGATTGCGGTAAAGCCAATCGATACGCCACTTCTCCAACACGCTCCAAAATCTCGAAAGGCCCAACGAATCGAGGACTAAGCTTTCCTCGACTCCCAAAACGAATCACTCCTCTAGTCGGTGATATCTTCAAGAATACCAGATCACCAACAACGAACTCTAGAGGTCTTCTCGATGTATCGGCCTAACTCTTCTGCCGACCTTGTGCTGCCTTCATATGATTCCGGATAGTGTTAACTTTCTCTACTGTCTGTACGATCAAATCCGGTCCTAACAATCTTCATTCTCCAATATCGTCTCAACAAACAGGTGAACGACACTTGCGACCATATAATGCTTCGAATGGAGCCATCTGAATAGTCGCCTGAAAACTGTTGTTGTACGAAAACTCCACTAAGTGTAGATGATCTTCCCATGAACCCTTAAAGTCCAACATGCAAGCTCTCAACATATCTTCAAGAGTTTGGATTGTTCTTTCCAACTGGCCGTCTGTCTGAGGATGATAATCTGTGCTAAACTTCAACCGAGTACCCAAACTTTCCCATAAACTCCTCCAGAAGTGTGATAAGAATCAGGTGTCACGGTCGGATACGGTGCTCACAGGTACTCCATGTAATTTCATAATCTCCTACATGTATCGTTCTGCTAACGTTTCCGTTGACTGACCAACTCGAAATGGTATGAAATGAGCTGCCTTGGTCAATCGATCAACAATCACCCAAACTGCATTGTTGCCCTTTGGACTCCACGGTAAAGCCGTCACGAAATCCATGGTTATATGTTCCCACTTCCATTGAGGAATCGGAAGTGGTAGCAATAAACCAGCAACCCTTTGATGTTCAGCCTTAACTTTCTGACACACCAAGCACTTTGCTACAAAGCAAGCAATCTCCCTTTTCATGCCTTCCCACCAGAAATGTTGTCTTAGATCGCGGTACATCTTCGTGCCTCCAGGATGTACGGAATACGCGGAACAGTGTGCCTCCTTTATAACTTCTTCCCGAATGTCTCCTTTTGGCACACACAAACGGCTATCATACCGCAACAAACCATCTTCATGAATCAACAAGTCCGCTTCAACTTGTTCTCGAAACTTCTGAAATCTTAGGTCCTGTAACTGCGGTGCTTTAGTATTCATGATCAATGGCGACTGTACTTGCAGCTGCATCAATACATATCCCATTCCTTCCCTAGATGTATCGCTGTGAATCTCCAATCCTCCGGAACCGTCTGGTACGGTCAAACTAGGAGCGGTTATCAATCTCTGATTCAATGTCTCAAAACTGACACACATTTATCCGCGTGCCTTCCTTTTACTAAAAGAACTGGAGCTCCCCAAGATGAATTGCTGCTGCGAATCCAACCCTTCTCAAGTAATTGACTTCTTCCAACTCCATTGGTGCCATTGGATAATACGCGTTTGAGATTGGCGTTGCACCAAGAACAAGGTTGATCGTGAACTCTACATCTCGCTTCGGGTAAACCTGAGATGTCCTCGAACACGTCTATGAAATCTTGAACTATAGTTGGAGCTTCAACTTCTATCGACGAAAGAACAATGTTTGTCAGCCTAACCCTACACTCGACTGGACTGACAGAACTGCTAACTCCAAAACAACCTCTGGATGTCCAGGAATCTGGAAATTCGCTTTATTTGCTCTACAATCAATGTGCGTGTGGAAAGTGCCGAGAAAAATCCATTCCCAAGATAACTTCATAACTACCGGTATTAATCATCAAGAAATCTGCGAATAACTCCCGTCCGTAAATAGCTACAGAACAATCCTTACATTCTCTACTAGCTATGATTTTCCCATTCCCAGTGTGTATGTCTAAATAACTAGACAGGGTAGTGCAAGTAATCGAGTGTGTAGTATTAAACTTGGACGATATAAATCAATGGGATGCACTAGAATCGAATAACGCTAATGCGAGAAAACCATGAACAAGTAGGGTACCTGAAACGACTTCCTCTGAAGCCTTGACCTCTTCAGTCGTCAGGGTAAATGATCGAGCTTGATTGGGTCCCTGAGTCAACTGCTTCTGCTCCCGAAACTGCTTCTGCGGTGGCCTCTGAGCATCATCATTCATGCGAAGCTTTGATGGACAAGTATCAGTGGTATGATCAGCTGATCCACAAATAAGACAAAGTCCAAGTCTCCTTCAACAATCTCTCCAGAAAGGACCCGGTCGTTGCAGTAATCGCACAATACCCTTCCTTTTTGCTTGGGCAAAACTGGCTTCTTCAATTGTATAACGCCACGCCTGTCCACCGGAATACCTCTGCGTATAGGCGCTCGATTCGGCGTAAGCGCCGGCCTCCGTACCGCAACTGTCGGCTGCTGTGTATTTCCAGTCTTTATTGATAGGCTCTGCTGCTCTCGAGCCGCTTTAAGTACTTGTGAGAAAGTGGTCAAACCCAGAGATATAATTTGCCTCTGGATGTCCACGTCCAAACTGCGCATAAACCTTCGTGCCCTATCAGCTTCTTTGGCCACCAAAGGTCCAGCAAATCGACCGAGTCATGTCCACTCAGCCGCATGTGCATCCATGGATCTGTCATTCTGCTTTAAACTGATAAATCTTTCTTCCATTTTCTCCCGTGCAGTCTGCGGGAAGAACTTCTCCAAGAAGCACTGTGAGAACGTTGCCCAACTGATCGGCTTGGGCAAACGTGTCTCCTCTACAAGACACCATTCACGGGCATAGTCTACCAATTGGATACGTACTACATCCACTCTCTTGTCCTCTAGAATTTATATTGCAACGAGCAAATTCTCCTTATCGACTAGCCACTGCTCTGCTGGCAACGGCTCTTCCAGACCAGTGAAAATGGACGGACCAAGTCTCCTGAAATCCGCCACGGTACCCACATGCTCTATTGGTTTGGCCACAACATTTTTTACGGACTGCTGGACGGTCCGCAAACCTTCCTGAAAAGCTTCGGCTTGCCGCTGGTTCAGCTCAGTCTGCCGTTTCTGGTTCTCTAGCAAACCACGAATTACTCCAAGTAAGGCGGCGTCATCCATATGCCTCTGGTACGTCTTCATACTTCTGTCCGTCATGATTCTGCAACCAATACACCAAAGAGGATTAGTATGATGAACAAGATTCAAAATTTGCGATGAATGATGACTATGAATCAAGGATATGAATCAAAACTACAACTCCACGTTACCTAAATAGAGTACCGCAATGTAACCATGCCGCGGTACATAGTTACAATCACATAACTCCACCCAAGTCACCTAAATTCTAGAGATAAACAATAGGAAACCAAAGTTTCAAGTCGAGATGCAAAGAGGTTTGCATACTGTCAAGGTAAGGATCAGGAGGAAGTTAAGATTCAAGAATGGCAAGATGGTAAAGTGGCAGGACATGTTCCTAATCACGAGTATTCTGATTTGTGTATTGAGTCCAATACCCAACTACAAAAGAATCAAACCCGATTAACCTAGATCCTATGGCTCTGATACCAAACAAACCCTGTCACGCCCCGCTTCCCAGAGTATGCTAAGATAGGCACTTGACAGAGCCAACCATGCTACCAGTAGATAGGAAATATCCCTCCACAATCACATTACGGCTGTAAAGATATCAAGAACAATAATAAACTATCTAACACATGTCCAGAAGCCAGAATGAACGAGTTAAGAATAAAAATAATGCGGAAGCAAAAAGATCCAATACAATAATAAACTGGAATGTATGTCCCATAATGCTGGCTCACATCAGGAATGAAAATACTGAAAAGAAACTAAACCAACTAATAACAGGTCCTCACTGCTCGGCCTGTTGATCAAAATACTCCTGGACTGCTTGCGATAAGGATAAGGGATCTGGGCCATGCAAAACCCAGACGTCAGTGCGCCATAATATCAATAATTCTAAGCAAGCAGGATATAATGGGATATGTAGGTATGAAGTATGAACAGTAACAAGTCACCAATAACAGGTAAACAGTAACATGAATATATATATATATCAGTGAACAGGATATAAACAGGTGAAGTGCAGTGAGTAGTCTAAACTGTGCTATAGGGTTATCTACTCTAAAGTTATTCGAAATCAATTAATGTAATACTCACCGTAACTCATTGGTCTATGCCCCGTTCATTCCCCACGGGACCACGGTAAAATGATGTAATAGACTGTGAGTCTATGTCCCGTTCATTCTCTACGGGACCACGGTAAAATGATATAATAACCCTTTGAGTTACGTTCAGCTACATTCTTGATTTCCCCATACCCCCAAGTCTTGTGTGTAAGTCAGGTATTTATAAATCGTAGACTAATGCCAACACAGGATCAAGTAGGAACAGGTTTGTCTGTATAGACAACAGGAAATGTCCATAGGGACAACAGGTCAAGATTGTCGGCATTAGTAACAAGATCAGGTAACATGTCAAGCTGTGGTACTTCAGGTCATGTCAGATAGTGTACATGTATCAAGTCATGTCAAGTAATGCACAGGTATCAAGTCATGTCAGTAGTAGTGTATCAGGTCATGTCAGGTAGTGCACAAGTGTCGAGCGGGTGCTCATAATCAAACTGTAACAAGTATGGATCCACAAAATCAAGTATAGAGTACTAATAAAATGAACTAACATGAATGGTATGCACATAGATTGAAAGTCAATGACATGGATGCACACTATCGATTAGGATTACTTTTAATAGTTCTAAAACTAATTAGATTGCACTTTATTAAACATGGGGTATTAAAACAACAGTATTAGGTTATTAATAAGATCTGTAAATGCAACTATATGCATTCTATATGATATGGATGCAAGCGGACATCATATAACCGTAAAATGATAAACTAACAAGTACGAGATATATAACTAAGCTATATGAGATGCAACTATTCAATTTGATGCAGTATATGATAGTATAGTATGTAACAAGATAAGTTTTCATGACCTAGATCTAAAATGATATGAATGGATGCAAACGGAACATCGAAAAGTTATAAAACTAAACATGGGGTGGATGATTTAAAATACAGGTATGATATTTATTTAAATAGGTATAAAATGAGTTATATAGCATGTAGCAAGATTAACTTGCCTCGATGGATCACGATACGGATACGCATGGCAACGTTGAATGTCCGTAAAAGTCTCGATGCACGCGCACACATACAGAACAGAACCAGACAAGGCAAGAACACGACCGCGCTGTCTGGGAACGTCCTCAGAATTGCCCGGATCAACAGCGACGGGCACGGCTCCGACGATCACCGGGAAACGCGAATCAAGAAAAGAAAAGAGAAAGAAAGAAGAAGAAGAAAAAGAAGAAAGAGAAGAAGGTTGGGGTTCTCCGGGTTCTCTGGGGCAGAGAAGAAGGCGAGGGGGTATCGTCGACGATGGGCCGTCGATGACAAGGTGCAGGCGGGGTTTTCCGGTGATGTAATCGGGTTTCTTGGGTTCTTGATTGCTGGGGTTTTCTGGGGTCGGGGAAAGAGGGGAGAAGCGGAGAAGAGGAAGGTGGAGATGAGGTGAGCGATGAGGGTTCGAAGGTGAGGCAATGGCGAGGTGGTCGGAACTCCGGCAAGGTGCAGGTGAGGCAAGTGGCTGCTAGGGTGAGGGTTTTAGTTTGCAGGGGAGGCTCGGTGTAGGGTGGTTTGGATTGCAGGGAGGGTGAGAGGAGGTCGAGGTGATGGTAGCGACGGGGATGGTGACGACAGCGATGGGTCGCCGGCAACGGGAGGTGATGGGTGTCGTCGTGATGGGTTGCAGGGTTTTGGCTTGGGGTCGCGATGGGTTGTGGGGAAGAAGGAGGTGGTGTTAGGGATGACGATGAGATGGTGGAGGCGAGGGTGAGGCGACGACAGCAACGTGGGCGCGAGGCTGGGGTCGGATGTATCGGTGCTGGAATCGGAAGAACGCTGCGGCAATGGAGGAAGGGCTCGGTGATTATTTTTTTTAGGAGGGAGGTTGAAGAGGTCGAGGAGTGGGAGAGGGTTGAGGCGACGATGGCAAGACAAGGAGTCGACGGGCACGCACGGGCGAAGGCAGGGACGTGGGTTCGGACGTGTGAAGGAAAAGAAGATGGAAAGAAAATAAAGAAGGAGAAGAAGAAGAGAGAGGGGGGAGAGTACGTGGGGTGAGTTAAAAATAAAGATTTGTATAAAATATATATATATGGAGGAGAGAGAGAAGAGTGAGAGAGAAATCAAGAGGAGTGAGAAAGAGAGAGAGAGAGAGAGAGAGAGAAATCGAGAAGAGTGAGAAAGAGAGATGAGAGAGATCGAGAGGAGTGAGAAAGAGAGAGAGGACAGATGGATTTGTTTTTTAGTGGTTAAAAAAAATCTTTTACTGTTATATAACTTTTTAATAAAGATATTATATTAATTAAAATTGGATTTTCTAGTAAAAACAAGCTTAGTCCAAAACACGCCCGGGTCGGGTCTAAAATTCAGATTTAAAATACGAAAAATATATGCAACTTCCAAAATTCAAAATGAATGCTCAGGTAACGAAAATGCATACCCCAAAGAACGGATGCACGTACGTGCGCGTAACCATCCAAACACGTCGGTTTCACTGAACGGGATGAGAACAAAATGTGCGGATGCTACCATAGGGCTAGGGTATTATGCAGGCTATGAAATGTATTTTTAAAATATTTTACATGACTTAAATGTTATATGGTAAAAGATGTAATGCCAGATAAAATGCAAGTATGCAGTAAACATGAAAGTGCACCTGTCTATGTAACAAGTCAAGTTAAACTATAAATATGAATCGAACAGGTTCTAAGCAAGCGGGTCGGGTCGAATGCAATTTAAAATGTAAAATACCATTCGCACCCAAAACACGATAAATCAAGAAAATACCACAAATAATGAAATACGGGAACTAGAATTGGTATAAATGAACTAGGGTGTTACAGATGCCAAAATTGGTATCAGATCTCAAGTTCCATACCCGCAACAAAAAATTAGCGAGCAAAAAAAAATGTATATGAAATAGCCGAAATGATGGGGCAACTCGCAATCAAAATCAGCGAGCAAAATATATGCATATAAAAACAGCCGAAATGTTTGGGCAACTCGTAATAAAAAGTAGCGAGTAAAAAGAAAGAATAGCCGAAATGATTGGGCTCTGCGATAAAAAGTCGAAATGATTGAGCAATCGAGACTTTCGCGATATAAAAAGCTAAAATGATAGAGCATTGCGGACAGAAATAAAATGAAATGAAACTTTTTCCTTGCAGGTGAGTCCACATCAACCCCTGTATACAATCCATGGGCACAAACAAAAAGGGAACCATATTTTCCCATCAGGCTCCGTCAAAGGGAGAGAAAAGTCTTGATGGTTCATAAAACAACCTAAAGACTACCTCGACACGCTTCTCGTTACAGCAGACGCAATATCAACAACGGCGTTCCTTCTTACTCCAGCAGGATGCAGACGCGACGTCAACGAAAGACCTCTGGGTCGAAACAAAACGGAGCCATGACAAAATTCCTAACTCCAAGTCTTGATGGTTCACAAAACAACCTAAAGACTATCTTGACATGCTTCTCTTTATAGAAGACGCAATGTCAACAACGGCGTTCCTTCTAACTCCAGCAGGATGCAGACGCGACGTCAACAAAAGACCACAGGGTCGAAACAAAACAGAGCCATGGAAAAATTCCTAGCTCCAAGTCTCGATGGTTCACAAAACAACCTAAAGACTACCTCGACATGCTTCTCTTTACAACAGACACAATGTCAACAATGGCGTTCCTTCTCACTCCAGCAGGATGCAGACGCGACATTAACAAAGGACCCCAGGGTAGAAACAAAACGGAGCCATGTCAAAATTCCTAGCTCTAAGTCTTGACGGTTCACAAAACAACCTAAAGACTACTCTAACATTCTTCTCGTTACAGCAGACACAATGTCAACAAAGGATCCAAAATAGCCAAATCAAAAGGAAGAAAGGCCAAATTCCTAGCTTCAGGTTCTTGACGGCAACTCAAATAAAACCCGAAAGACTATCGGAGATCATCCCACACCAATGCGGAGTGGTTATAACTCATCGGGGCTTCCAAACTGAGCCTAACCTCAAGTAAAAAGTGACATGGAAAAATTCCTAACGCTTGCTCTTCCGACGGTCAAACTGCATAAGAAAATTACTTGAAGATGTCTTGTCCAGTCGTCGAAAGGATCAGAGGCACGACAGTCACGGGGCTACTCGAACAGCAGCGTAAAGTCTGCATATCGGGAAACGTATCAGCCAAAACGACAGTACCATGGACTAAAACCCTAGTACCACAAAACCTAACGGACCTCTGTGGTAAAGAGCAGGGGTTAACTATAACGTTAGGACAAGTTTGCCTATAAGCCCAGGGGTGGTAAACTAAATAAACTCTGAAATGAGTCTATAAACTAGAGACTCCAGAATGAGTGAATAAACTACAAACTCCGAAATGAGTCCAAAAACCAGAAACTCCGAAATGAGTGAATAAACTACAGGCTCCGAAATGAGCGCATAAACTACAAACTCCGAAACGAGTAAGTAAACTGATTACCACCACATTAAGGCATCAAAACCAAGATCCGCATAAAAGATAATGTATGTTCTTATTCATGAATCAAAATGTTTAAGAGATACAACCAATGCAAAAAGGGGAATACAATTACAATGATTAAGAAGGAGGTGATTTCAACAAACTGACGACCCGCTCACGCGGTCCCCACAATTCCTCCACGCGTTCAGCTACGGCGGCCAGCTCCGCTTCGATTTGAGCTCGTTGTTGCAAGCGGGATGAAAGCTTCTCAACAATTTCCCATTTAGCAGCTTCGCAACTTTGCGTGACCCGCTCAGTGAAGTTAAGCTTCTACTTTAGCGCTAACTCGTCAGAAATACATCGTTAGAGGTCTTCAAAAACAGCTTTCAGCTGCGTGGCATTCGCTTCAATTTGGGTGCGCAATTGGACGGATTCAGCGGAAGCCGTCTCATGCTCATTTCGCCTCAGGGTCACCTCTTGATCAAAATATCGAATGAAAGTGACACTCTGCTCGATGCACGTGGCCCGCTATGGTTTCAAGGTTAATACCTCAGTAGCGAGACGCTTAAGCTCAATCTCATACAGACAAGTCTTGATCTTCTTGCAATAATCAACCCAAGAACCGACGAGGTCTTCATTGTGGAAATTTACGATCGTCTCCAACATTGGATTGACTTCGTCGGCAAAATCCATAGCAGAGGTGAAAGCCTCGGCGTCAAGATCCTCGATAAACTCGCTTAACATTCGCCGGCTAGTCACCGCGCCCCTAGAAGATAGACGTTTAGCAAAGGGCCCCTTGGGCATGGGAATGCGGGACTTAAAAGGAGCTGCAACCGGTGTAATCGCTGCAAAATAAATTACGATTAGATTTCAATTTGAAAGACAAAGAAAACACCTGACGGACGAAATCTACTGTACCAGCTGTTGAAGGTGGCAAAACAGGGAGCTCCGGAGGCTTGGCTATTCCTTCGCTTCCTCCTTAGAACCGTGATACTGTGGTCAATATAAGAAAGGCTTAGCAACAGAAAGTCTACTCAGGAAAAGGAGAAACACTAAACGAAAAAATATACTGACCAATGTTGGAAGAGGGAACGACTTTCGATTGGAAGGAAAATTGTGGGTGTAGCACATGGTATAAGTGGTCAAAGAGCATTCCTGAAAGGTTGTGACAATATATGGTTAAGGCAAAGAAAGTTGGTGTCTACAATAAAGCAACTAAATGAGAAACCATTGCCTTCCAAAATTGAGGGAGGCATAGAACAAACCGTGACAATCAAGGCAGCGACCGGCGGTAATTCTTCAGCCAGTACAGCTTCAGGATTTATTGCGCCTATACTCAAGACAAAGGAAATATCATCAGAGACACTTAGCAGGATTAAAAACTCAAAGGCAATAACCCAAGGAATACCTGACAAGTCAAAATCCGAAACCGTGCCCGAAGCATCACCAGTTGTGACGGCTTCTTTGATTTCTATTGGGAGAGCAGATCAACGCCCACAACTTCATCCCCTGATTCGACAAGGGCTGTCGTATTGCTTGCGTCACCCGCCGATATCAAGGATCCACAGGAGGAAAGAGCGGCGATTGAAACGGTCCCAGAATCCATAGAAAGATTGGACGCTTCAGGCTCTTTAGTTGCCGGCACTTCACCTGTCACGCCGTCACCCAAATTTGTCCCTATAAATAAAAATGCGTATGTTAAATAAATAGAAAGGGGGAAGGAGCTGTTATTAAGGACCGTGCATTTTTCTACATTGAAGTAGCAGTTCACTCTCTTCATGAGCTATACGCGCAACATGTCTATGGGTAGTAGACAGGGCAGAAGGAACGTCCACCGGAGGAATGTCTGCAGGTGGAACATTACTCGAACTTGCACCCGCAGCTAAGACAGCTTCGCATTCCTTCGCAGCGTATTTTCTACGCTTCCTCTCAGCCTGCGCCGTGTGAACTGACTTCCTTAAAACTTCCGACAGTGGAACGTCGTCGTTCGAACCGAGCTCGGCCTCCGGAGCCACTATGGCGTCCATTATCGGCTGATTCAGCAACGCCTCTTGTGGTGGCCTTGGGATGTCCTCGGCTACAGTTGGTGGCTCTAGAAGCTTTTCTGCGTCACCGCCTGGGATTGGAACTACACTTGGAACAACCTGGGTTTTGGTAGTCCCTGCAGCGGGATAAAGAAAAGAGTCAGACCATGAATAGAAGGAACTAAAAGAGAAAAGGTGTAGTGAAACGAATTATACCAAAAGCAAATTGTTCGAACCGAGCTTGGCCTCCGGAGCCACTATGGCATCCACTATCGGCTGTTTCAGCAACGCCTCTTGTGGTGGCCTTGGGATGTCCTCGGCCATAGTCGGTGGCTCTGGAAGCTTTTCTGCGTCACCGCCTGGGATTGGAACTACACTTGGAACAACCTGGGTTTTGGTAGTCCCTGCAGTGGGATAAAGAAAAGAGTCAGACCATGAATAGAAGAAACTAAAACAGCAAAGGTGTAGTGAAGCCAATTATACCAAGACCCAAGGTGGCGTGAAGCCTCTCTTCCTCCTTAAATGTCTTGAGGGAAGCCGTTAGAGCCTCTTCGGTATAAATACCTGTTAAAGAAGAGAGCGTTAATAAAGCATAATAAGTGGAGAAGGGGTGGATGCAGAAGAATGTAAATGAAGTATACCCGACTCTGCAATAGAGACCAACGCTGTTTCCTCGCGGGCCAGTCGCTTGGAAGCTGTGAGGGCAGCCTGAAGATCAGTATCGGTTGCAGCCGTGTCAAACAAACCTTCATTGGTGCCATATTCGCACAAGCCCTCACTGTAGGGAGCATGGGGCTCTTAGCCGAATACGATGTCAGCTGAGAATAAATATTTCTTTTTCTTCGGCGAACTGACGCCAACAGCTGACAATAATCGCTTGACTGGCTTCTTCGGACGGCGAGTCCCGATCTTCGAACTAATGCCCGATTCCGGGGATGCCATGGCTACCGCAGTTGCAGGAACATCCGGCCAAAGATTATCAGGAAAAGCTCGTGGGACTATAGCCGTAGTGATTTCTCTTAAAGAAGGGCGAACGGCTGCTCATCGCTTCAAAGGGACTGCTGGATTACCGGCTGGGACGGCATTTTTATGGTCGAGTAACAGCCGCCACTCCTCCCTAATAACAGCACCCGTCGCATGCTGGTACCACGCCACGTGAGCATTCGATGCTCTCGGCACATAGCTCGGCTCGCAGACAAGGAAATGGGACCCCGTATTTAATCGCATAAAATGATTCATCGCGCTGTGAATACCCTCCTCCATAGCAACCGGCTCGACTAAGAACGCCTCAAGAGGAACATCTTAATTATAACCCAACTATTGAGCGAAGCGGTGCAGTTTGTACCTCATGAACAGCACTGAGGCGTTCTGTCTAAACAATAGGAAGCCCAGCCTGATAGAGTACAGGTGCATAACCTTCTCGGCCCTCAACGCAGAAGCCCCAACATTAAAAGTATCGTGCAACGGTTGGACCACCTTGGTGGATTCTTTGCCGATAGTCAAGACTTTATCGACAAAGGTCATACAGTCCCCAACCATGCGTGGTCGAAGGAGCAATCGCCTCTCGTTGTGACGGGTCTAGAGTGGAACCGTCAACTAGATACAGGACCTGGGGGGAGTTGTAGCTTTCATAGAATCGGGGTCGTTTATGAACACCAAAGGCAAACAGCACGTGCATCTCCACCCATGATATGAAGTAATCCAATGGGAAATACACAGGCTTTATCCCCGGCTGACTAGTGTCAGCTGCTAAACTTAGGCCATGGTATAGATGAGCTAACCCCGCGATCCCAACGGCCACATGCGTCCCTGCGACGATGCGATGAGACGGATAAAAAAAAGATGGCCTTATGTAGAGGGGGTGCATCAGAAGTGCAAACCAACTCAGCCACAGGCTAATGAACCCCAAAAAGAATGTCTCTTCGTCAACTCCTAGGGTAGCGGTAGCGATCTCTACAAAAGGGACGACCGGAGTGTCCGGAATAAAGAAATTCTTTAAATCTGCCTCCGCCGTCGGCAAGTTATCCAAACCAAATCCGAACAGGTCGTCGAGTTTGGCGAATTTCGCAGCCTGTTTAGACAGAATTTCCGGACGAAGAAAGCGAGCGAAAAAATTTGAGAAGCTAACCCCATGCCCGCCAGCCTCCAGGAATAAATTCGCATACATGTTCAACACCTTGATCAAGCTGGGGAACTAATGTTGAATGGCGTTCTTCGGGGTAAGGCCCATTACCTCTGATTTAGTGGAAAAAATGTACTCATCGGGAGGAAGTATCTCCTCATAATGCTACCCTCTGACGGGTAAGCCGGAGATCTCCGCGAACTCTTCTAATGAAATCTAATCTCCTGATCTGATAAGAGAAATGTATGAGTCGGGATGTTCCATTGTTGCAAGAAAGATTTGATCCACCATACATGAGGTGGGGGATGGTGAAAGAAGGATGCGTAGATTGCGTGGTACAACCTGGTCTTTAATAGCAGCGACTTCTAGGCAAAATAGGATATACCGGGCCCACTGTAGATAGCCGGCCGAATGACGGGAAGTCAATCCTATAATGTAAACTTGCCTACAAGGGTGCGACTCTCCTTGGCATATGCGTCGCCCCAAAATGTCCAAGGTCATTGGTGGCTGTACAGGTATCAATGTCATGGAAGGCTGAAGACGACCTTCCGAGGTCCAGTTGGCCTCTTCTACGGCGTAAGTCACTTGAGGCGGGTCAGCGTAATGAATCACTAGGATTGGCTCCGAAGGCGCTGCACAAGAAAAACTGCGCCGACCTCGGATAATCTGATTATACGGTGACCCCTACAGATGAAGAGATTTTTGCTCTAGGTCATGATCCTTAATAAGCGCGAAGACTTCCCGATCTACGGGCGCGTCGACAAAAGCGCTTTCCAAACATACGAAGGGAAAAGAGGAATTGGAAGCCATAGTACCTGCACAAAAAGGGAGGAGTCATCGACACAATGATTAAGGCCTTAATATTCTTTGTCACTTAAAATTGTTCTGCACGCAGTTCAAAAAATGAGAAAGGGACAGGGGCCCCACAAAATCAAGGTAACGCCCCATCGATGATGGGGCAGTCACTCATTAAAAATAGAATCCAAAAGAATGTTAAGGCAGGTTAAACTCCTGCGAGAACTGTGTTCTACAAACAGATTTCAAATCTGTTAAGAAAATTAGAAAGGGAATAAAATTCCCAAAATTTTCAGAGCCAAGCTCTGTAGAGCAATGGGATAACATTCCAGAACCCTCAAAAGTAAAGCTTTCTAACTGGATAAAACCCAAAGATCTTAAAGATCTGCAAGAAAAAAAAATCTTAGAACACTAAAAGATCCTTGTAAAAGAAGAGCAAAGCCCTGTTAATGGGTTAAAACCCTAAAACATGAAGAAATTCTTTTCAGAGTTTGGTCATAATTCTTACCAAATTTTGACAGAATTTTAACTCTAAAAGAGTTTCCTTGGACAGGGATCTGAGCACTGGAAAGAGAATTAAATTCTTAGAGAAAGAAAAAGGCTGGAGAAAATGGACAGCAGTCATCTTAAGGGCCAAATGCCCTGCTTATAGGCACAGAAAGACGGTTCAACTTCCAGAAAGATCAAACGGTGGAAAAGAAGCCACCACTGCACTCACGTGTGAGCCACGTAAGCGCAACGGTGGGGGTATTTGTTTCCCCCAATAAAAGAGCAAAGCACTGATCAAATTTTAAGAGGCGGCACCTCACGTGCCTTCTACTAGGGCGCCAGTGCCAGAATTAAAACTCTTATATTGGCACCGCACGTGCTCCTCACGTAGGCGCCAATGTGCAAAGCAAACAAAAATCTTAAGTAGCGCCCACGTGCACAACACGTGAGCGCCAACGCCTGGTAGAATTAAATTCTACTCTCTTTTAACAGAGCCGTTGGATCTTTGTTGGATCAAAAATCCAACGGAGATGATAAATCATCAGGAAGCATAATTAAATTCTGTTTAGAGAAAACATTCTTCAAATCTTTCTAAACAAGAAAGATTGCCCTCTGTAAAACAGAGTACCACTGATTAAAAATCCAATGGTGATTAAAGAATCACCAATTTACAGAATAAATTCTGTATGGGAAAACATTTTCCCAATCTTGTTCTATAAAACAGAAACCCTTAGATCAAAAATCCAATGGTGGGTAAAAATCCCCAAATCAATTAGGATCTCTTAATGAGAGATTTCTTCAACTAATCAACATACTTGCCTCTACTATATAAAGGACCCAAGACTTCAAGTCTCAGAGAGAGAACCCCCCCCCCAAAGCTTCTAAAAATAAAGCAGAAAGCTTTAAAAAGGAAGAAAAAAGAAGATCTCCCTTCCCAGAAAAAACCCTAGGTAAGTAAAAGGAAGACAGATCAAAGCATCTCATTTACCTATTGAAGGGTTTAACCCTTTTAAAAGAACTTAGTTCTTTCTCCGGATCTGAGATCCACAAGACAAGTCTCCCACAAGTTGAGAATTTAATTCTTATCGGGAAGAACATGTTCTTGAGGATCAAAGACTCAGAAAAGAATTAGGAAATCGGATTCCTCAAAATAAAACATATAAGGAAAAAGCTAGCGCCCAGCGCCTCACGTGCCCCTCACGTTTGCGCTACAGAATAAAAATAACTTAAGGAGTGGCGCCCAGCGCCCCACGTGTCTCTAACATAGGCGCTACAAAAGAAATGAGTGCTTAGCACTCAGTGGGTGACGCTCAGCGCCCAACGCCTTACGTGACCCTCACGTGGGCGCCACAAAATAAAAAGTGCTTGGCACTCACAAGGAAGCGTCTAGCGCCAAGCTCCTCATGTGCTTCGTATGTGGGCGCCATAAAGAGTGTTTAGCACTCCATATAAAGACAAAATGGGTAAAGTGTTTAACACTTATTGGGCAATTCCCATGACTGAAAACCCAACATGATTATATGTGAGCGTCAGAACTTACATAAGTGCTCAGCACTTTTTGCACAAAAAAAAGGGACTGAGCCCAAGCAATTGCTTAGCACTCTTTTTCAAATAAAATGAAAACTGAGTGGACCAAGCCCAAGTTGGTTAGGTCCCTTGAGAGAAGAAACTCCCTAATTCAGATCAACCGAGCCCACGTGCTTACTACTTGCCAAACTGATCTTAGTCCCAAATACGACTATTGATCTTCCAACTGATGATATCCTAAAACGATATTCGTCTTACATTCCCCTGAGGAAATATTAGTCTCAAAATACGAGTAATGATTCCTGGGTTTACCATTAATCCATTTTCCCTCAATTACGGGAATTGGTTCAAGGGTACATCTCTCTACACCTCTGATGCATCAGAGAGATGGCGGGTCCCGACAACCAACTGCTTTTTGGTGCACTTCCCCAACTGACGTGCACATCCTAAATCAAACCACATCCTAAACTAGATGCATCCCATATCATCGTTGCTCATCCCGTCACGTAACAAATACACGTGCACACAAGATGATCAATGGACCGAAACGTCCTTAAACTAACAACGGACCGAGACGTCCTTAAACTAAAATCTCACCTACAAAATGGTGATCAACGGACCGAGACATTCTTAAACTAAAATCTTTCCTCCAAAATGGTGATCAACGGACTGAGACGTTCTGAAACTAAAACATCACCTCCAAAATGGTAATCAACGGACCGAGATGTTCTTAAACTAAAACCTCAACTCAACAGACCGAGATGTCCTCAAACTAAAACTTCGTCTCCAAAATGGCGATAACGGACCGAAACGTCCTTAAACTAAAACAACAGAGCCCAAATGCTCTCTTGTTGGATCTGAAACAAAAATGATCCTAAAACGTTGTTAAGTAGATCTTAGTCTCAAATTTGGACTAACGTATCCTTAACAAAAAACCAACCGAGCCCAACTGCTCATATACATTTAAGTCGATCTTGATCTCAAAACGGATCAATGATCCTTAAATCAACCCAAACCCAAATCTAAAAAAATATATGGATTTGGACTAATCCACGTCCTACGGTCGATGACATAAATTAGTCTCCATATACGATCCATGGGCAAACAAAAATAAAACAAACACATATGACATGAAGTGAACTTCCGGAGCAGGAGAAAGTGGTTATCGTGATGCGATAAGATAATTAACTGCAGGAGCTTGCGCCTGCAGGGAAGAGTGTCCTCACAATCAAAAAAACCCTCGCAAACAAGGGGGAATCTGACGAAGTCTGCTACAACGGCCGCATACGGTACCATAAATCAACTTCGCATCTTCGGAGACGTGGACGGATAAATCCAGATAGCATCTGCTCCTAAATTCAGGCAAGACGATCCATCCCGGTTTGTCTCTGTTTTCGGCGGTGAATGTTCATATCAGATTTTTGCATTTTCATACCGTCCAATTTTTATCACATTGCATATCCGTAGATACTCTTGAGCCGTGTTTGCTAGTCAATTGCAGGATACAGGTCCTCGGTTCCAAAACGGTGAAATTCATGGAAAAACACGACAAAATCCGGGTTCCTGCCAACCACAGATAAAACACGGTCTCCGCTCTTCATCCGTATGTTGCCAGATACCAGTTTAGGAGACAAAAGGACAAATCAATTGTCACCTTCATGCACAAAGCACTATGGTAGCACATAATCCAAGAGATCTACACGGAGCTCGAGGCAATCATCCACAAAAAGTCCACTTCATAACACCTTTCCCTCAACAGAAATTCTGGAAGAATTTTGGATGTATTTTCAGAAAATACATACAACAGACAAGAGGGGACAGAAGAACAGGGAAGTACCCCAAAGCCCACACCCTAAACCTACCAAGGTGCGGCGGATCCGCGGCCAAAGGGGGGTCTAGGCCGCGGATCCGCGGCAGTACAGTGCCTTCAGCCGACCAATTTTCAGGGGTATTTTGGTATTTGCATTTTTGGTCTGGTGGTTGCCCTAGGTTTTCATTCTCCAGCCTATAAATAGCCCAGAAGTTTAAGAAGGAAAGGGTCCATAATCTTGTATTTTTCTTTGCTAGGTTTTAGTGCATGTTCTTCTTCCTCTTCTCACCTCTTCTCCATTAAACTTGTAAGTGAGCTTTTGAGTGAAGAGTGATGAATAAAGAAGACCATTTTTATTATCATGCTTGTCTCTTTCTTTACTTGTTATAATTGTTGTAATTTTAATTGTTAAGTAGTTGTTGTTATTTCCTTGTTGTTTGTTTCTTCTCTCTTTTTCTTTATCCTTTCATACGACAATGATACTTACGCTTGATCCTCGCCAAGGTGAGGTCGCAAACAGTTAGTCGTATTCTTCTAATCTCTTTCTTTCTATCTTCCTCTTTTGTGTTGTTTTATTTTTCCGTATGATGAAGTGTGAGTAGTTCTATACTTGTTAGGGTAGGATAAGGGAAGTTTGAGAGAAGGAAATCTCTCTCACTCTTTCCTTGCCTAACAACTTAAATCAACTCCCGTTAACCCAACCACAATCCGCTCCTTACGGCACCCTATCCTACATGATAGCGGTGATTCCGTAGTGAGACCGGTTGTGGTTGAATTAACCGGAGGTTATGGATAAGAGCCAAGAACGGACGGACAAGCACCAAAAGGAAGGACTATGCGTTGGAAAGCCTAGCTTATACTCGCAAGTTCCTTCCTAGTCGTGCTAATCCCCGTTGTTGCCGATTACCGTAACACCGATATTAAGTGGGGCAACGAAAGATGTGGAGACTCCTAACTCAAACTAACCTAATCCTAACCCTAACAAGCTCTCTTTAAATATCAACTCAACACTTAGATAACTACAAACAAAATCTGAACAACCGGACTTAACTCGTCGAAAAACACATAGAAAAAGATTCCCATCTCCCTGCGGACGACCCGTACTCAACCGGCTAGCTACGTGCGAAACCGTCTTGATTGCGGTATTTAAACTAGAACTTGAACACGCTCGTATCCTAACAATCAGTGAACAGGCGTCTTAGATACACTTTGTTGTTTTCGAACGTTGTTTGCGTTCTTTACCCTGTTTTTATCTCCATTTCAGGATTTTCCCCTTCGTGAGAACATACAGTGGGCCGAGAATAAAGAGAATTATAGTCTTTCTTCTCCGCAGATTGCTGACTGAGACGTTGTGACCTCTCCTTTTCATAAATGGCCATTTCGCGGCTGTGATTATCCCGGCTCTTTTGACAAGTTTTTTTCCTTAGCTTGTCGATTTGTTCTTCGAGCGACAGACTTAACGTCCATAGAGCGGGATTTAGCTCTGTTTCGACGTCACGGCTATTTGGAATTGCGTTTTCCACTTCACTCGAGTTGTTTAAGACGTGGCAACTGTGGATCTACTCCCGTTTCTTGGAACGAACGTATCCGAGCCCGGTTGTCTCCGTCTTCCCATTGGGCATCTTTTGCTGAGTCCCGAGAATATCCTACAAATTTTTGTAGAATTGGGCTTGTCAAACAGTTTGTTCGAGGGGTACTGTTCCCCTCCGAAAGACGCGCAAGACAAACGTCTAGCCTGAATTTCAGGGTAGATGCTAATAGGTGCTATCCGTCCACCTCTCCGAAGATGCCAAGTTGATTTATGACACCACGTATCGAAGTTTAGACGGATGCGGCCGATGTAGCAGATTTTATCAGATTGCCCCTCATTTGAGGGGTTTTTGATTGTGGGGACGCTCTTCCCTGCAGGCGCAAGCCCCTGCAGTTAATTATGCTACCGCGTAGTGGTAACCACTTTCTCCTTCTCCAGATGGTCACTTCGTGTCGTGTGTGTTTGTTTTGTTTTTGGTTGCCCATGGATTGTATACGGAGACTAATTTATGGTGTCGCCCGTGGGGCATGGATTAGTCCAAATCTGTATTTTCTTAGATTTGGGTTTGGGGGTTGGGTTTAAGGATACGTTAGTCTCATTTGAGACTAAGATCAGCTTAAACGTATGTTAAGGATACGTTAGTCTAATTTTAGACTACGATCAACTTAACAGTTTATTAAGGACACGTTAGTCTAATTTTAGACTAAGGTCAACTTAACCATTTGTTAAGGATACGTTAGTCTAATTTTAGACTAAAATCTACATAACAGGATCATTTAGATCCAACAAAAGAGCATTTGGGCTCTATTGTTCTAGTTTAGGGACTTTGCGGTCAATTGCCAGTTTAAGGACATGGCGGTCCAATGTTAGTTTAAAGACATCACGGTCGAGGTTAAGGACATCATAGTCCGTGGGTTTAAAGACCTCACAGTCAAGGTTAAGGACATCATAGTCCATGGGCTTAAGGACCCTACGGTCCAATGTTTAGTTTAAAGAGATCACGGTCGAGGTTAAGGACATCATAGTCCGTGAGTTTAAAGACTTCACAGTCAAGGTTAAGGACATCATAGTCCATGGGCTTAAGGATCCCACAGTCTAATGTTTAGTTTAAAGACATCACGGTCGAGGTTAAGGACATCATAGTCCGTGAGTTTAAAGACCTCACAGTCAAGGTTAAGGACATCATAGTCCATGAGTTTAAGGCCCCCACAGTCCGATGTTAGTTTAAATACATCACGGTCGAGGTTAAGGACATCATAGTCTATGGGATTAAGGACCCCACAGTCCAATGTTAGTTTAAAGACGTCACGGTCGAGGTTAAGGACATCATAGTCCACGGGTTTAAGGACCCCACAGTCCAATGTTAGTTTAAAAACATTACGGTCGAGGTTAAGGACATCATAGTCCATGAGTTTAAGGACCCCACAGTCCGTAGTTTAGAGACGTCATAGTTTATGAAATGTGTGGTTGTTGGGACCCGTCACCTCTTTAAAGACGTTGAGGAATTACAACGACAAATATCAAAGGAGTGAAGAGATGTACCCTTGAACCAGAGTTGATTGGGTAATCTGTAGTCTAATTTGGAACTAAGATCCATTAGTTAGATTATGAGCACATTGGCTCAGTTAATTCTGAATTGAGGACTTATGGCCAACTTGGGCTAAGTCCAATTAAGTTTGAAATATTGGCCCTTTGGACCATAAGACATTTGTCTGGGTTCATCCCCTCATCATTCAGCAATGCTATAGAAGAATTTGAGGGCTCTGATAATTTGTTATTTTTGAATGGGCATTAAACATTATAGCTCTGAATTTTACTCAATTTTGAGATTCAGTTGAAGGGGGGGCTTTTTGCCTCTGGAAAATTAGCCAATTTGGCTAAAGATAGTGTTAAACACTAGAGAACAACAGTGTTAAACACTGGAAATAAATAGTGTTAAACACTAAAAATAAAACTCTCGAATTAGTGTTAAACACTAGAAGACAACAATGTTAAACACTGGAAATAAAACCTTTAAATTAGTGTTAAACACTAAATAGGGATGGGTCACGTGGGGACACGTGAGGACACCCAAAGATAGGGCCAGATCCCTTTTACTTTGTTCTGCAAATAAGTGTTAAACACTTTTGATTTTCTGGCCATCACGTGTTGGCACGTGATGGAGATTTGTGCGCTGATTATTAAAATATTTATTAGGGGTCACGTGGTAACACGTGAGGGTGCCCAAAGCCAATACTGCCTTTACTTTTGTTCCCAATATTATGAGGGTCACATGGGGGCACGCAAGGCATTTTCTCAAAACATTTTCCTTCTTATTTTTGGGGGATCTGTTAGAGGTCACATGGGGGCACGTGACCTGGCTTTATTCGTTCTTTCTAATCACTGCGGATTGGGGTCACGTGTCATCACGTGACCCATGTTCTTTACGTGCATGGAGATCTTTCAAGTCTCTTTATTTTTTTAGAATTAAATTCTCTGTAGGGTTAAACCCTAATTATGGTTTTAGAGGAATTAAATTCCTATGCATGTGAAAGAATTAAATTCTTATATAGGGTTAAACCCCAGTCCTGTCTTGAAGGAATTAAATTCCTATGATTTTGGGAGAATTGAATTCTCATGCAGGGTTGAACCCTAATTTTATTTAGAGGAATTAAATTCCTATAAATTTAGGAGAATTAAATTCTTATATAGGGTTGAACCCTAATTTTATCTTTGAGGAATTAAATTCCTATAACTTTGGGAGAATTAAATTCTCTTATAGGGTTAAACCCTAGTTTAATCTTTGGGAAAATTAAATTCTCTAAACTCAATTCCCCCTCTAAGTTTTGGATCTGCATGACAGAATCTTAACCCGATAAGAATTAAATTCTCAACCTATGGGGAGATTTGCTTCTACAGATCTTCAACCAGAGGAAGAACTAAGTTCTTTTTGCAGAAGAGTTAAACTCATAGATTGAGAATTAAATTCTCTTTTTGAAGTTCTGATCCCTTTCTTTTTCTCACCTAGGATTTTCTTTCTTGAGAATTAAATTCTCCTTTCTTTTTTTCTCTCTGTTTTTGTTATCTCCCAAAAAAAAAAATAGATCCCTTTTCTTCTCTTCTTGGCTCCTATTTATAGGAGAAAGAAAAGAATCAATTTGTTTAGTAAATCGTTCATTTAAAGATTTTGTTTGTTTTCATAACTAATATGATCCTTTAGATCACTCAGTGAATTTTATTCACCATTGGATTTTCAATCCAAAAGATATTTTGTTTGTTATTTCTGGTGAAATTTAGGGAAATCTTTCCTTGTCTAAAATCTTTTCATAAATTGGTGATTTTTAATCACTCTTGGATTTTTAATCCAATGGTTCCCCATAATACTTTTTTGTTTGGAAAGATTTAGAGAAATACTTTCCCAGTTTAGGTCTTTGTTTTCCCTTAATTAGAACTTAATTCTATCAAGTTATAAGGCTCTCAAAGCCTATCACGTGTTGGCTCGTGACCCCTTTATCTGATTATTAAATAGAATTTAATTCTATCAATTAAAGAGTTTAGGAACTTGTCACGTGTTGGCACGTGACCATCTTGATTAAACATTTTATTCAGAATTTAATTCTGCCTTTTAACAGAGCTAAGGAATCATCACATGTCAGCAAATGACCCTTGGTCACGTGTGAGCACGTGATGCCCCATTGGGGTTTTTCCTTAGTGTTTTATTATACCTTTAATTCTTTTCAGTGGGTTTAAAGGCCCATCATGTGTTGGCACGTGACCCCACTGATTAATTATTTTCAATTATTTATTTTGTTCAGTGCTTACAGGCTTTACCTGTAAATGATCACGTGTATGCACGTGATGTCCGGTCACGTGTGGGCATGTGATGCCCGGTCACGTGTGGGCATGTGATGCCCGGTCACGTGTGAGCACGTGATGCCTCATAACTTTTGATCCCGGATGAATTATGAAGCCCATAATATATCAAATCGAAGGCTTTTTCGAGACGCTTTCGATATCATCAGAATTTAGCTATTTCTCATTCGGGAGTTTGTCAAAATGCATCTCGGAAAATACTGGTTCGCATTTTCTTCCTTAGATTACACGTGCATAGCATATTTGCTCATAACTTTTGATCCCGGATGAATTATAAAGCCCATAATATATCAAATCGAAGGATTTTTCGAAATGCTTTCGATACCATCAGAATTTAACTGTTTCTCATTCAGGAGTTTGTCAAAATACAGCCCGGAAAATACTGGTTCACATTTTCTTAAACGTATCGCTGCCATTTGATACCTTGGGCTCTTTTTGGCAGAATTTTTTTTTTGGCGGGACCAAATGCCCCCCACTACTTTTCCCACATAAGTATATACATGGGTGAAGTAGTGCAAAGTAATTTATAGCGTATGACCAATTTTGGGTTGGTATATAATCTTCACGATCTTGATCTGAGAAGATAACGAGCGGACACAAGCGTCGTCATTTATCATTGACTCAAATCTCGACTCTTAAGGGATATAGTTCCAAACCCTCAGCTCCATGAGCCGCACCCTTCTGTTTCTTTATGTCTTACTCTGGCATGAAGTAGTTTATATGCTTTATGAGTAACTTCTCCATTTCAGTGGCATGTAGCTTTGGCAAGTGTGGCCCATAGATGGTAACTAACAGTTCATCTTGAACTCTTTATAAGGTAGCGATGCCTTGGGAAACAGGGTTAGGATCTGTTGCCTAAGACTTTCCAACTTTATGAGCCGTGAGGGTCTCACAAAGGCTTTTCTCCCTACGAGTCGTGAGGAACTCGTAGGTGTATTTTCTCCTTAGGAATCGTGAGGATTCATAAGTGTGTTTTCTCTTGAGATTCATAAGGATCTCACAAGAGAATTTTCTTCCTTACAAGTCGAGAGGACTCGTAAGTGATTGATGAGTTGACCTACTCCTGAGTCAAAGCATTGCTTCAATAGGAAGGTCGAGGGTTGACTTTGGGTTGTCTGTGCACCGCCGAGTCATGGAACTGAGAACTTTGTCGTGGCTCCACTTTGCTGACGTTGTATATTCCTATAGAGACACTAATTTCTCTGCGGGTCGGCACGAATCGAGATGTTCTCGTCAAGGATGCTGATTTTCCTAAATCGAGGTATTTACCAAGGACACTGGTTTCCCTGGAGTCGAAACGAATCGAGGTATTCCTGCAAAGACACTGATTTCCTTGCGGGTCGACGCGAATCGAGATGCTCTCGCCAAGGACGCTGATTTCCCTGGATCGAGGTTTTTGCCAAGGACGCTGATTTCCTCAGAGTTGAAACGAATCGAGGTATTCATGCAAAGACTCTGATTTCTCTACGGGTCGATGCGAATCGAGATGCTCTCGTCAAGGATGCCGATTTCCCTGAATCGAAGAGGTTGCCAAGGACACTGATTTTCCTGGGGTTGAGACGAATCGAAGTATTCTTGCAAAGACGCTAATTTCTCGGCGGGTCGACACGAATCGAGATGCTCTAGTCAAGGACGCAGATTTCCCTGAATCGAGGAAGTTTCCAAGGATACTGATTTCCCTAGGGTTGAGACGAATCGAGGTATTCCTGCAAAGATGCTGATTTCTCTGCGGGTCGACACGAATCGAGATGCTCTCGTCAAGGACGCTGATTTTCCTGAATCGAGGAGGTTGCCAAGGACACTGATTTTCCTGGGGTTGAGACGAATCGAGATATTTCTGCAAAGATGCTGATTTCTCTGCGGGTCGACGCGAATCGAGATGCTCTCGTCAAGGACACTGATTTCCCTGAATCGAGGTTTTTGCCAGGGACACTGATTTCCCTGGGGTTGAGACGAATCGAGCTATTCCTACAAAGATGCTGATTTCTATGCAGGTTGACGCGAATCAAGATGCTCTCGTCAAGAACACTGATTTCCCTGAATCGAGGAGGTTGCCAAGGACACTGATTTCCCTGGGGTGAGACGAATTGAGGTATTCCTGCAAAGACGTTGATTTCTTTGCGGGGCGACGCGAATCGAGATGCTCTCGTCAAGGACGCTGATTTCGCTGAACCGAGGTTTTTGCCATGGACACTAATTTCCTCGGAGTTGAAACGAATCGAGGTATTCCTACAAAGACACTGATTTCCTTGTGGGTCGAGGCGAATAGAGATGCTCTCGCCAAGGACGATGATTTCCCTGAATCGAGGTTTTGCCAAGGACACTGATTTCCCTGGAGGTCGAAACGAATCAAGAGATTCCTGCAAAGACACTGATTTCTCTGCGGGTCGATGCGAATCGAGGTGCTCTCGTCAAGGACGCTGATTTCCCTGAATCGAAGTTTTTGCCAAGGACACTGATTTCCTCGGAGTTGAAACGAATCGAGATATTCCTGTAAAGATGCTGATTTCCTTGCGGGTCGACGCGAATCGAGATGCTCTCGTCAAGGATGTTGATTTCTCTAAATCGAGGTATTTGCCAAGGACACTGATTTCCTTGGAGTTGAAATGAATCGAGAGATTCCTGCAAAGACACTGATTTCCTTGCGGATCGACGCGAATCGAAGTTCTCGCCATGGACGATGATTTCCTTGAATCGAGGTTTAGCCAAGGACACTGATTTCCCTGGAGGTCGGTTGACTTGTTTCCGAGACGGAGCATTGATCCGGCGGGGAAGTCATTGATTGACTCTAGGTTGTCTGTGGACCGTAGAGTCTTGGAACTAGGACTTTGCCGTGGTTCCGATTGATGGTGTAACATCTGTGTCCTGCAGGAATAAGGAGGCACACCGTTGTTGGTCTCCAGGCTGTAGATATGGCCATTGAGATTTGCAACTATGGACTTTGCCATGGTTCCGTTTCGTTGCGACTCTGAGGTCGTTTGTTGACGTCACGTCTGCATCTGGTTGGAGTGAGGAGAAACGCCGTTGGTGATCTCTAGGCTGTCTGTGAACCATCAAGATTTAGAACTAGGGGACTTTGCCATTGTTCCGTTATTTTGACACTAGGGTCGTTTGTTGACGTCGCATCTGCATCTGGTTGGAGTAAGGAGAAACGCCGTTGGTGATCACTAGGCTGTCTGTAAACTGTCGAGATTTGGAACTAGGGGACTTTGCCATGGCTCCGTTATTTTGACCCTGGGGTCGTTTGTTGATGTCGCATCTGCATCTGGTTGGAGTGAGGAGCAACGCCGTTGGTGATCCCTAGGCTATCTGTGAACTGTCGAGATTTGGAACTAGGAGACTTTGCCATAGTTCCGTTGTTTTGACCCTGGGGTCGTTTGTTGACGTCGCATCTGCATCCTGTTGGAGTAAGGAGAAACGCCGTTGGTGATTTCTAGGCTGTCTGTGAACCTTCGAGATTTGGAACTAAGGGACTTTGTCGTTACTCCGTTTGTTGATGTTGCGTCTGCATCCGATTGGAGGGAGGAAGAACGCCAGTGTTGATCTCTAAGTTGTCGATGTTAACGACGAGACCCTGAAGCTAAGGATCTTCCTTCACTTCGTTTGTTGACATTGTGTCTACAATATTGTGACGAATGTCGAGATTGTCTTTAGGTTGTCTATGAACCGTTGAGATTTGGCTTCGCTTCGACGAAGCCCGGTGGGACGATATGGTTCCTTTCTTGTTTATGCCCATGCATTGTATACAGGGGTCACTGTGACCTCACCTGTAGGGCAAAAAGTTTCATTCCTTCATTTTTTTATTTCTTTCCGCAATGCTCTATCATTTGAGCTTTTTATATCGCGAAAGTTGCGATTGCCCAATCATTTCGGCTATTTTTTCTTTTTACTCGCTTTTTTTATTGCGAGTTGCCCAACCATTTCGGCTATTTTGTATGCATATATTTTTACTTGCTGATTTTGTTGCAAGTTGCCCTATCATTTCGGCTATTTCATATGCATTTTTGGCTCATTGACTTTTCGCCACGAGTATGGAACTTGGAATCTGGTGCCAATCTTAGTATCAGCATCGCTGCAACTGGAATATTGCCAGGAGCGAATCATCATTTGCCATGAAAGGACTTGGAATTTGATACCGATTTAGGCATCAGCATCGCTACAACTGGGATATTGCCGGCAGCGAATCATCATTTGCCTCTGTCGATGTCGAACAAAGGTGGCTTAGCAAACAGGGTTAGAATCCCGTCGACTAAGGCTTTTGACTTCATGAGCCGTAAGGGTCTCATAAAGGTGTTTCTCCCTACGAGTCGTGGGGATCTCGTAGGTGCGTTTTCTCCTTAGGAATCGTGAGGATTCCTAAGCGTGTGTTCTCTTATAAGTCGTAAGGATCTTACAAGAGTGTTTTCTCCTTGCAAGTCGAGAGGACCTACAAGTGTTTGTTCACCGTGTGAGCATATCCCTTGTCGCTGGTGGGACTCTGTTAGGGAAATGTTCATTCGTACCCGTGGATTGTATACAAGGGTCAATATTGAACCGCTTATAGGGCAATCTGGGGATTGTGATGGCTTAAGAACAGGTTCAGATCCCGGTAGCTTAAGGCTTTTGAACCCTGTGTGCCGTGAGGGTCTCAAAGGGGAATTCTCCTTACGAGTCGTGAGGATCTCGTAAGTGTGTTTTTCTCCTTAGGAATCGTGAGGATTCCTAAGTGTATTTCTCCTTTGTAAGTCGTAAGGATCTCACGCAGGTGGTTTCTCTTTACATGGTCGAGAGGACCTTGCAAGTGTCTTTTAACGAGATTGCGCCCTTTCGGGTTTTCACAAAACTCACCGGTAGTCCTGCTGTTTTTACTCACGGAGCCCTTTCGGGTTTTCATCCTTGCCCATTTTGCTTATGGACGTACCGTTTTTTTTACGAGTCTGCGCCCTTTCGGATTTTCACAAATATCGCCTGTAGTCCTGCTGTTTTTACTCACGGCGCCCTTTCGGGTTTTCATCTGTGCCAATTTTGCTTGTGACATACCCTTTTTTTTAACGTCATCCTGGGGATGCCGCGGTCCGTAGTAGTTTATAGACGTCTCGGTAAGTTGCAAATTTTAGGACATTGCGGTCTATTGTTAATTTAGGGACATTTCGGTCTTTTGTTCGTAGGTCCGAGATTTTTCGGGCAACATACGATTACGCAGCTAGATTTTCTCGCAAATCCTCGCATCTTTTATGCCGGAAGTGGATTCCTTGAAGAGAGGGCGGAGGGCGATTTCTTCGTCAGAGTCGCTTCCAAAGGTGACAACTTGCGATCCCTTGGTGTCGACTATGTGACAGTTGCCAGCGGCTCTTTTGCGCTCATCTGTCGTGATTTTCTGTTCCCGACGAGCCTTGCGCTTCACTCGTTGAACGTGTTGTCGGTGGGCAACATATCCTTGCCACCAGTTTTTAAAATCTATGCATTCCGCGGTAGGGTGTGCAATCCTCTGATGGTATGAGCAGAAGTTAGGATGTATGTCCGCTTCATCAAGATGTATACTGCCAGGAGAATTTCCTCTTAAAGAGGGCAACTTCATTCCTATTGACAGGGCTCTAGCGAATCGTTTCCTTACTTTAAGCTTGCTTTTGCTGACGATAGGGATGCTTCGATCCGGTTGGGGTGCCTCGACCTTTTCATTCAGTCGTCGGTATTTGGCTTTTTCGAATATAGCTAGTTCGCGCTCTCGATTGGCTTTGCTTTTCTGACGGGCTTCGTTCAGTAGCAAGTCGATCATCTCGTCAGACGGTTCCAAGGATTTTGGCTTCGATCCTGCCCCAGCTCTTTTATGCTGTCTTCTATCACCGAGTGAGCTTCTTCATCAGTTAACGCCGAATGAGAGACCGTGTGGAAACTTGCCACATAGTCCTCAGATTCTTCTGACGAGTCATCCCCGTCATTATTGTCGTTATCTCCGCTCTCAAGGATATTGTTAAGAAATTCTTGGAGTGTGACCGGGGTCCGTGTCTTCTGGTAATATTCCTCCAGCGCGTCAATATGTTTTTGCAGATCCGTACGCTTGTCATCAAACTGCGCGGGCTTTTTTATCTTCTTCTTTTTCTTCGAAGACTTTGACAGCTGGGCCCGAATGTTTTGTCCACCATCATTATTAACTCCCAATGTTAGGCGTGGTTTTAGAATCCCCTTTATGATCTCCACCTCTGGCGGGCTTTTCCACCTCCTCGGCGGATATGTTTGAAGATCTTTCATCATTCATTTAGTTTTTGCCGAAAGAACGACTTCCCATGGAGCTTCCTCTATAAAAGAGCATGATGCCCCCGGCGTGTCCACTCTTTTAGAGGTGTGCTGTTGTGGTGGATTTCCTTCCAGTTTTCGGACAGCGCGAACTTGCCCTGTTGATACTGGTCTTCGACCCAATTTTTGAAGACGTAGTAGCCTTCGATCGGATGGCCTAATACTCGGTGGTAGGGGCAGTAATTAGGATCGTTGACGTCGTTCGGTTGCGGTGGGTGTCTCAACTCCGGTAGAGTAATGAGCCCATTGCGCACTGCCAGTTCAAACAGTTTCCTTGTTTTATCCCGAGGAAACGAGTAAAGACGTCTCAACTTCTCATCGAGGGATTGCCGTTTGTTGCTTTGGCGGACAACCGGTCTCGGGCCACTCGGTTTTTATTGAGCGTTGGCGAAGAAGATTGCTTTCCCTTTGCCCTTTTCATTCCGAGGCTCCGACTTTGAAGGGGAAGGCCTATGGCCCATCTGGTCCATTTGGGCTAGCTTGTCAATCAAGGATTGGAAAGTAGTCGGCTTGAAAAACATCATGAATTGTGAAATGATCGCCTGAAGGTCAAGGGTCCCCACGAACACGCCTACCGCAGGCGCTTCTTCGATGCGCTGTTCACACTTCGACCATAGATTCCGCCACAATATTGCATACTGCGCCCATGTTTCGCCCGGTTTCACCCTGGCATTGATCAACGCCGTGATTGCGGTGCGTTCGCTGGCGCTTATGAAACGCTGGGTGAATAACAGCTCCATCTCCGTGAATGTTTTGACGGAGTCATTTGGAAGTTCCGAATACCATTCGAAGGCCGTCTCCGCCAAACTGCCAACGAATTGGCGAAGCAGTAGCTTATTGTCACCCCCGGTGTTGCCGCACAGAGCCATAAAATGAGCGACATGCTGATGCAGATTTCCAGTCCTCTTATATATGTGGAATTTGGGGATCGTGTATCCCGGCGGGTACTTTATTTGGTTATAACAACCCGGGTAGGGTCGCCCAGTTTTAACGACTTGGCCAGCCGCTTCATTTGCCTGGTGAGCTCGTATTTGCTGAGCAATATAGTCATCCAGAGGGCCTTGGAAATAGTTTCCTCTTTGGCTGCTGAAAGAGCCGGCAGAGGATTTGATGTCTCTCCTCTATCATCTTCAATTATTATAGGAGGATCTTTGGCTGGAGGGTCCGGCTGGATCATCATGCCCACCATATCTTCGAATAGAATGGCCATTTACTTTATATTGGCCGCTTGTTCCGCAGCCTCCATGTCCTTCTTTTCGAGCATTCTCCGAAGGAATTCAGCATTAGTTTCCTGCTCACGGTGCTGCTCCGATGACGTCTCCGGGCTTTCTTTTGGTCCCTTAAGTGCGGCCATAGCTGTTAGCATCTCTTGGAGCTTTTGTTGTTGTTGCTTCTGAGCTTTTGTTACCAATCGGGTGAGTGATCGATGACCCATGGAGATACGGCTATCCTCTTTTCTGGATTCCATATAAATGGTATGTACCACTATGCACCCAGACTTGGGGCGTTTGGGTTCAGTGGTCTTGCGATTCGTTGCAGACTCAGGGATTTTCTCCGGCCCTCTCCTCTTGTGGACGGTCGAAGTCGAGGGGGCCGTTGCAGTAGGCACCCAAGTAGCTGTCGCCTTCTGTGGTTTGACAGGGTGATCCTCTTCTTGCCGAACCTTCATCTTTTTCTGTCGGCGGAGATAGTTTTGATCTACCACGGAGTCCTGGACCTGACGCCAGACCTTGTAAATTTTAGAGGGCAGCCGTTAATGGGGCTGCTCCGGCTTCGCCTTTGGGGCATTCTCCATAGGTAGAGGAGATCTTTTCAGCACTGCAGTTGGCGAGTTCCTGCGCACCCTATCAAGTAGTTCAAAGCTGTTCCCAGTTGGAACAGCAGTATCGACTTCCACCATTGGAGCTGGCGGAGTCAATCCAGAAGGGGAATTACCCACAGCTTTCCTCACCTGGCACCAGTGACGACGTCGAGCATGTCGTGCGGCCGGGATTACCTCCACTGTTGGATGAGCTTCCTCATGCCCCCTGCTTTGAGGAGAGGCTGTTATTGGCGCTAGCCGGTCGAAGGACGACGTCCGTTGAGAGGGGATAGTCAGTCTTGCGAAGGCCGAATTTCGAACAGGGTAAGCAGCCTTCGTGACTTCGCGTGGAGTAGTAGCTGAAACGGCCAGTCTTGTGAAGACCGACCCTTTAGCAGGAGAAGCTGCTTTGACGAATTCAGGAACAGGAATGGCTATCCTTTTCGGGATAACCCTTTCTGGTATCGCAGGATTCTTCACGGGCCCACATGAGCTTTGGCCCAGTCTGTTGAAAACTGAGACACTGGATTTGGGCGACCCGTTGACAGGGGCCGCGGTAGTTATAAGCCGATCAAAGACCGACTTCTTCAGGGCTTCTTGCGACGGTAATGGGGCGTTGAAGCTCATTGGTGGGATCATAGCCCAAAGAATAGCCCAGTGGTGGCCTGAGTCACATGTTCCACCAGCATAGCGAAGTTGGAGGCCACTTGGGGCCCGTAAGTCACTCCTCCGGACGGGACGGAGCGAGAGTTACAGTTGCAGTTAGTGCAGTTTGAATCCATTGATCTTCTGTTTTCTGCACAGAGCAAGACACCAAATATTAGTACCTCGAATCCGCAGGAAACCATAGCAAACCGCGATTCGTTCGCGAACACGACACACGAAGTGTGGACTGGAAAGAGGAAAAGGTCCCACCGGGCGTTCTAGAATATGTTCCCCTCCGAAAGACGCGCAAGACAAACGTCTAGCCTAAATTTCGGGGCAGATGCTAATAGGTTCTATCCGTCCACCTCTCCGAAGATGCCAAGTTGATTTATGACACCACGTATCGAAGGTTTAGACGGATGCGGCAGATGTGGTAGACTTCGTCAGATTCCCCCTCATTTGAGGGGTTTTTGATTGTGGGGACGCTCTTCCCTGCAGGCGTAAGCCCCTGCAGTTAATTACGCTACCGCGTCGCGGTAACCACTTTCTCCTTCTCTAGATGGTCACTTCGTGTCGTGTGTATTTGTTTTGTTTTTGGTTGCCCGTGGATTGTATACGGAGACTAATTTATGGTGTCGCCCATAGAGCGTGGATTAGTCCAAATCCGTATTTTCTTAGATTTGGGTTTTGGGGTTGGGTTTAAGGATACGTTAGCCTCATTTGAGACTAAGATCAACTTAAACGTATGTTAAGGATACGTTAGTCTAATTTTAGACTAAGATCAACTTAACAGTTTGTTAAGAACACGTTAGTCTAATTTTAGACTAAGGTCAACTTAACCATTTGTTAAGGATATGTTAGTCTAATTTTAGACTAAGATCTACTTAACAGGATCATTTAAATCCAACAAAAGAGCATTTGGGCTCTATTGTTCTAGTTTAGGGACTTTGCGGTCAATTGCCAGTTTAAGGACATGGCGGTCCAATATTAGTTTAAAGACATCGCGGTCAAGGTTAAGGACATCATAGTCCGTGAGTTTAAAGACCTCAAAGCCAAGGTTAAGGATATCATAGTCCATGGGCTTAAGGACCGCACGGTCCAATGTTTAGTTTAAAGACATCACGGTCGAGGTTAATGACATCAAAGTCCATGAGTTTAAAGATCTCACAGTCAAGGTTAAGGACATTATAGTCCATGGGCTTAAGGGTCCCACAGTCCAATGTTTAGTTTAAAGACATCACGGTCGAGGTTAAGGACATCATAGTCCATGAGTTTAAAGACCTCACAGTCAAGGTTAAGGACATCATAGTCCATGAGTTTAAGGATCCCACAGTCCGATGTTAGTTTAAAGACATCACGGTCGAGGTTAAGGACATCATAGTCTATGGGATTAAGGACCCCGCAGTCTAATGTTAGTTTAAAGACATCACGTTCGAGGTTAAGGACATCATAGTCCATGGGTTTAAGGACCCCACAGTCCAATGTTAGTTTAAAGACATTACTGTCGAGGTTAAGGACATCATAGTCCATGAGTTTAAGGATCCCACAGTCTGTAGTTTAGAGACGTCATAGTCTATGAAATGTGTGGTTGTCGGGACCCGTCACCTCTTTGAAGAGGTTGAGGAATTACAACGATAAATATCAAATGAGTGCAGAGATGTACCCTTGAACCAGAGTTGATTGGGTGATCTGTAGTCCAATTTGGAACTAAGATCCATTAGTTAGATTATGAGCACATTGGCTCAGTTAAGTCTGAATTGAGGACTTATGGCCAACTTGGGCTAAGTCCAATTAAGTTTGAAATATTGGCCCTTTGGACCATAAGACATTTGTCTGGGTTCAGCCCCTCATCATTCAGCAATGCTAAACAAGAATTTGAGGGCTCTGATAACTTTTTATCTTTGAATTGGAATTAAATATTATAGCTCTGAATTTTACTCAATTTTGAGATTCAGTTGAAGGGGAAGCTTTTTGCCTCTGGAAAATTAGCCAATTTGGCTAAAGATAGTGTTAAACAATAGAGAACAACAGTGTTAAACACTGGAAATAAAAATCTAAAATTAGTGTTAAATACTAAAAATAAAACTCTCGAATTAGTGTTAAACACTAGAAGACAACAGTGTTAAACACTGGAAATAAAACCTTTAAATTAGTGTTAAACACTAAATAGGGATGGGTCACATGGGGACACGTGAGGACACCCAAAAGTGGGGCCAAATCCCTTTTACTTTGTTATGCAAATAAGTGTTAAACACTTTTGATTTTCTGGCCATCACGTGTTGGCACGTGATGGAGATTTGTGCGCTGATTATTAAAACATTTATTAGGGGTCACGTGGTAACACGTGAGGGCGCCCAAAACCAATACTACATTTGCTTTTGTTCCCTATATTATGAGGGTCACGTGGGGGCACGCGAGGCATTGCCTCAAAGCTTTTTCCTTCTTATTTTTGGAGGATCTGTTAGAGGTCACATGGGGGCACGTGACCTGGCTTTATTCTTTCTTTCTGATCACTACGGATTGGGGTCACGTGTCATCACGTGACCCATATTCTTTACGTGCATGGAGTTCTTTCAAGTCTCTTTATTTTTTAGAATTAAATTCTCTGTAGGATTAAACCCTAATTATGGTTTTGGAGGAATTAAATTCCTATGCATGTGAAAGAATTAAATTCTTATATAGGGTTAAACCCCAGTTCTGTCTTGAAGAAATTAAATTCCTATGATTTTGGGAGAATTGAATTCTCATGCAGGGTTGAACCCTAATTTTATTTGGAGGAATTAAATTCCTATAAATTTAGGAGAATTAAATTCTCATATAGGGTTGAACCCTAATTTTATCTTTGAGAAATTAAATTCCTATAACTTTGGGAGAATTAAATTCTCATATAGGGTTAAACCCTAGTTTAATCTTTGGGAGAATTAAATTCTCTAAACTCAATTCCCCCTCTAAGTTTTGGATCTGCATGGCAGAATCTCAACCCGATCAGAATTAAATTTTTAACCTATGGGGAGAATTGCTTCTGCAGATCTTCAACCAGAGGAAGAACTAATTTCTTTTTGCAGAAGAGTTAAACTCTTAGATTGAGAATTAAATTCTCTTTTTGAAGTTCTGATCCCTTTCTTTTTCTCACCTAGGGTTTTCTTTCTTGAGAATTAAATTCTCCTTTCTTTTTTTCTCTCTGTTGTTGTTATCTCCCAAAAAAGTAGATCCCTTCTTTTCTTTTCTTGGCTCCTATTTATAAGAGAAAGAAAAGAATCAATTTGTTTAGTAAATCTTTCATTGAAAGATTTTGTTTGTTTTCATAACTAATATGATCCTTTAGATCACTCAGTGAATTTTATTTACCATTGGATTTTCAATCCAAAATATATTCTGTTTGTTATTTCTGGTGAAATTTAGGGAAATGTTTCCTTGTCTAAAATCTTTCCATAAATTGGTGATTTTTAATCACTCTTGGATTTTTAATCCAACGGTTCCCCATAATCCTTTTTTTGTTTGGAAAGATTTAGAGAAATACTTTCCCAGCTAAGGTCTTTGTTTTACCTTAATTAGAATTTAATTCTATCAAGTTATAAGGCTTTCAAAGCCTATCACGTGTTGGCACGTGACCCCTTTATCTGATTATTAAATATAATTTAATTCTATCAATTAAAAAGTTTAGAAACTTGTCACGTGTTGGCACGTGACCCTCATGATTAAATATTTTATTCGGAATTTAATTCTGCCTTTTAACAGAACTAAGGAATCATTACGTGTCAGAACGTGACCCTTGGTCACGTGTAAGCACGTGATGCCCCATTGGGGTTTTTCCTTAGTGTTTTATTATACCTTTAATTCTTTTCAGTGGGTTTAAAGGCCCATCACGTGTTGGCACGTGACCCCACTAATTAATTATTTTCAATTATTTATTTTATTCAGTGCTTACAGGCTTTGCGTGTAAATGGTCACGTGTCTGCACGTGATGCCCGGTCACGTGTGGGCACGTGATGCCCGGTCACGTGTGAACACGTGATGTCTCATAACTTTTGATCCCGGATGAATTATGAGGCCCATAATATATCAAATCGAAAGCTTTTTCGAGGCACTTTCGATACCTTCAGAATTTAGCTGTTTTTCATTCGGGAGTTTGTCAAAATGCAGCTCGGAAAATACCGTTTCACATTTTCTTCCATAGATTACACATGCATACCATATTTGCTCATAACTTTTGATCCCGGATGAATTATGATGCCCATAATATATCAAATCGAAGGATTTTTCGAGAAGCTTTCGATACCATCAGAATTTAGCTATTTCTCATTTAGGAGTTTGTCAAAATACAGCCTGGAAAATACTGGTTCACATTTTCTTAAACGTATCGCTGTCATTTGATACCTTTGGCTCTTTTGCGCAGAAATTTTTTTTTTGGCGGGAACAGGTACACCTTGGTATCTTAACAACCTTTTCAATCCCTCCGCGTAGTATCTTGGCAGAAGGATTAGTTGAAGCCTGTCGAATGCAAAATCGGCACCATGCCAGACTTCTTTTTCTACTTTATTTTCCGTAGATTGGTAGAAGAGGATCGCTTTTTCACCTCTTCGCCTAGGAGGTACGTAGAAAGTTTGTAGTTCTTATACGCTGTGTGTTTGGATCAGATCAAGTTTCTTGTAATGCCGAGGCGCAGCCATTGTAATTTATAGAATCTGATCTGTTCCGGCAAAAGTACGCATTGACGGGCGGACGGAGAACACTGCGTTTGCCTCATCCTCTGTGTCGTTGCCAAAGACCAGAATAGGAGTAGATAGTACAGGCTTATTATTTTCTTTTTGGGGTTGCCCCAAGTAGACTATTTCTTCATCTTTCTTGGTATCGCTCCTAAAGATTGGGATAGTGGCGACGGACTTCTGTTTATCCTCCGGCTTATGACACCTTTCTGTATCTTCAATGTCTAGTAGGAAGTACTTTGCATCTTCATATTTTTTGACCTCGTTTAAGGAGAACGGATTTAACTCCTCTGTGACAGTGTATTCCAAACCATTCTTGAAATACTTCATACACTGATATTGTGTAGAAGGGATGACGTTGTACTCATGTAACCAATGCCTATTGAGCAAAGCGTTATAGCAAGTCTTGGCGTCAATGACATGAAATTTGATGTCAGTGACGAGCAGCCGGAAGCGTAGCGTCGGTATTATAGACCCAAGCATCCGTTATGACTGTGAGTTGAACCCAGAGATGGTAATTTATCTTGGACAAGGTGTTGAACGTCCATGCAAATTTCCTTCCGCACCCTTACGATGAGAAGGTTGACGGAGGATCCATTATCGACAAGGATTTTCCCTATCTTGATGTCGTGGCAGTACCCGGTGACGTATAACAGTCGATTATGTTCGCACGTACTGAGGAGGAGATCTTCATCACTGAATGTAATGTCAGCTATGTGGATCTCTGCCAGCTCATCCTTCATCTTTTATTCTGCGAAGAAAGCTTGGAACTGATCGGGCTCTTATAATGCCTTGATCAGGGAATCTCGTGCCTCTTTGGACAGGAGGAGAGCATCCAATATGCTCAGTTGCGAGGGTATTTTCCTCAGATGTGCTAGAACGTTGTAATCCACCATGTTTTCCTTAGGATGGCCTTTTGCTGCGAGCTCTTATTTGCGAGGGTATTTTCTCTCTCAGCTTACTCCTCCATACACACCTTAGCACAACGGTGTATCAGAAAGGCGGAATCGCACCTTATCGGATATGGTACATTCCATGATGAGTAACGCTGAGTTACCGCGATCCTTCTGGGGTTATACACTAGAATCTGTTGCATATCTTTTGAACAAAGTTCCTACTAAGTTTGTGCCTACCACACCATATGAAATGTGGAGTGGGAAGAAACCCTATCTTAAGTATCTTAAGATATGGGGATATCCAGCTTTTGTCAAAAATCAGCATGCGGAAAAGCTCGAGGTACGATCTATACTATGTAGGTTTGTGGGATACCCAATGAACACCAGGGGGTATCTTTTCTATTACGCGGAGGACCAAAGGGTTTTAGTTTCTCGGCATGCCCGCTTTCTGGAGAATCAATTTATTGAAAAAGAAATAAGTGGGACCGCAATAGAATTAGAAGAAATTTCAGAACCACAAACTATTACAGAAAGCATGGTGGAACTATAAGTTTCAAAAGAACCGGACATCCCTGCACCACTCCGCAGATCTAGTAGGCAGTCATATCTGTCCGAGAGATACTATGGTTTTCTCGTAGATGGGGATAAAGAGGATTGCATCATCAATGATGATGAGCCAACTAGTTTCCAGCATGCCATTACATGCAAAGACTCGGTAAAGTGGTTGGATGCAATGCGGACCGAAATGTAAGCCATGTACACCAATAAAGTATGAACTTTGGACATTACACCTAAAGGGGTAAAACCCGTAGGTCACAAATGGATCTTCAAAAAGAAGATTGGTGCAGATGGACAGGTAGAAACCTATAAGGCAAGACTTGTTGCAAAAGGTCTTCATCAAAGATCTGGTTTGGACTATGATGAAACCTTTTCTCTAGTGGCTATACTTAAATTCATTCGGATCCTACTTGTCATTGTTGCCTTCCATGATTATGAAATTTGGCAGATGGACATAAAGATCGCTTTTCTGAATGGAAATTTAGAAGAGTGTGTTTATAAAGATCAGCCGGAGGATTTCGTAGAGAGTGTGAGCAGCGCAAGAGTGTGCAAGTTGCTTAAATCCATTTATGGATTAATACAGGCATTATAGAGTTGGAACATCTTCTTTAATGAGACGGTCAAATAATTTGAGTTTATCAAAAATCCAGATGAATCATGCATTTATAGTCAGATTGTACTTAGAACTATAGTATTCCTCATCTTGTACGTGGATGACATTCTCCTGATAGGAAATGACATTCCTATACTACAATCAGTCAAACTATTCTTGTCACAGAAATTCTCCATGAAAGACCTGGGTGATGCCTCCTACATGCTGGGGATCCAGATCTATCGTGATAGATCTAAGAGGATGTTAGGACTTTCCCAGTCCAGGTACATCGACACAATACTGAAAAGATTTAGTATGGAAGATTCCAAGCGCAGTAATCTACCGGCTTGTCACGGGATCACCCTCTCCAAGGAGATGTTTCCCAAGACTGATTTGGAAAGAGATTACATGAGTATTATACCCTATGCTTCTGCGGTAGGCTCTATAATATATGCGCTATTGTGTACTAGACCAGATATTGCTTACGTACTGAGCGTGGTAAGTAGGTATCAGTCAAACCCTGGGGAGAAGCACTGGATAGCGGTTAAGAACATTCTCAAGTACCATAGAAGGACTAAGGAGATGTTCTTGGTGTACGGCAGTAAAGACCTCCATATTGAGGCCTTCACTAACTCCAGCTTCCAGAGTGATAAGGATGACTCCAAATCCATGTCGGGTTATGTCTTTACCCTCAATAGAGGAGCGGTCTGTTGGAAAAGCTCCAACCAGGATACCGTTGCTGACTCGACGATGGAGGTTGATTATATCGCTGCATGTGACGCTGCGAAAGAAGTAGTCTAGATGAGAAAGTTCATAACAGAACTTCAGGTGGTTCCGTCCATTGTTGATCCAATATCTTTGTATTATGACAACAACGGGCTATAGATTTAGCGTAGGAACCCAGGTCCCATCAGATGTCCAGACATATCTTGAGGCGGTATCACCTGATCAGGGAGATCGTGGATCGCCGGGAGATCGAGGTGCGGAGAGTAGACACGGAGAACAACACTGCAGATCCACTCACAAAGGCCATCCCTCAGACACAGTTCGAAAGGCTATTCGAGATGATAGGTCTGCGATATGCTAATGCATGGCCTTAGTGCAAGTGCGAGATTGTTAGTGATATATGTCCTAGAGTCCATTATTGTATTGTACTGGATTGTATATTATATTTTGGAAACTTTGGATATACATTGATATAATAACAGTCTTGCTCAATATGATAGTATGCTATCTGGTTTGATTCTATCTTAATATGCATATATGTTTCTTTTCTCGTATTGCTAATACATATTGATAGAGCCCTTAGGATCTTTACTTGACTGCCAGCGTTGTGATAGCAGTCACACTAGTGAGGGCTGGGTGGTCCATAAGCACATCCTTAAGCTTATCCATAGTTGTAGGATTATCGAGACAGGGCATCGATAATCCAAAGTAGACTAGTGTATATACTTCTCATCCCAGTCAGGGGAGATGAACCATCCTGCAGCCATTGGTATGTGATACCAGAGATAGTATACAGGCGCTCATTAGGTTATGAATTACACTGGACGGACTCGATGGGATCTGCTGGTTGGTATTATACCTACCGTCGGCTAGCAGTTCCCCGGTGACATGAGTACAGGTTAATCCGTTGACTTGACATCATAATTCATCTTGAGTGTGTTCCCATTGTACTTAGATTACTACCGTACCACGACTCAAATGAGTCATGCAAACAGGTATTGCTTGGGTGCAGTCCCGAAGCACTTGGAGGAAGTAGGGGTTAGAAGAGATTCGCCTCTCCCGGTATTGGGAGTTGATATCGCACTGTGTTCGGATAGCCATTACACAAAGTCCCTGACCAGGACAAGTGAGACTTACTGGTAGGTACACTAGTAGTTTTTCAGGGTGTATTAGGCCCTACACAGACACGATTATTACGCTATTAGGGGTCTGACGGTTACCACCTCCTAGGACCGATATGCGATACTCTTAGACGAACAGACCGGACGGTACAGAGATTGTCACGGATAGGCTCAGTAGGGGTTCTGACGAGTTTGCTCGTCAGCTTTCTTTTCGACAGCTACTTGGGTAGCCGTTATGTACAGCTAGTGCCAATGACGGACTTATGGTTAATCTCACTGCCAGCGTACTGTCGAGTGTTTAGAGTCCCACACAGAGGGTTTCCCTGGTTCAGGCGAAACGATATAGAGGTCATATGGTTTTACGTGCAGGGTTCCGATCATATACGTGTATTGGCTACACGGATGTTGTTCGGACGGATAATACAAGTACGTATATACAGTGAGAGCATTCTTGTAATTTTACAAGAGATGCTTCTATAAGGGGACACCTCATTATTGGATTTATCTATTTTTGGAAAATAGATTAATGAGGTGGAAAATGGAGATATTTGTGGCATGAGGTGAAGCATGGATATTCTTTGTTTATTGGTTTGGCCTCACTATTCAAGCATGGTTGTTATTTCTTTATGAAAAATAATGCATGCTTAAGGAGAGAAAAGAATGATCCATTCTTCACTTTAGCTCATTTGCATATTTTCTTTCTCTCTCCTTTTTTCTCTCCTCCTTCTTCCTCAAGACCCAAACCCTCACATGTGTTGTGAATCCTAGGGTCACTTGAGATTAAATAGTCCAATTAACACTCTACATCTTCTAAGCTACCTAGTTTAGCAAACTAGGTACTTTAGTTATCTTGGTTTAGAGGTTGGAGCTTGAACCATAGACTTTCAGGTGGATTGTCTTCGACACGAGGAGGCCAACGAACGAGCGAGATCCGCACCTTCGAGGAGCTCAAGTAAAGAAGAAGAAGACTTGAAGGACTAGAATCATCAAGGTATAAAACACTTACATAGTAGTTTAGAACTCTATGTAGTTTAGCTAGTTAAAGTTTTCAAAAAGATCCTGGAGTTTGGGTCGATGTTGCAAAGTTAAAAATCTTCTTTTGTGTATTCCATCTCCCCACAAGTGCGTGGAGTGTGCGTTATCGACTTATAGTGGTATCAGCGCCTACTTAAACCTTAACTTTAACTAGCTAGCAAGTAGTTAGAGCTTCGATCGACGGAAAATTGTTTGAAATTGCATTTCCATATATAGCTTGCTGTTCGTTTTTAAAAGTTTTTCAAAAAATTATTTCAGTGACCTTAAAAATATGAGCAGGCTTTTTCTAGGACCAAGGAAAAATTTCGAGCTCATAACCTACCAACTAGACCGTGGAACCGTGTCCAAATAGGTCATTTGGCCGCGGATTCGCGGCCGAGTTATGGCCAATGTGCTACCAATTTTTCTGTGGTTCATGTACTTGGAAATATAATTTTTGGCATATCTGGATTTTACCCAGATTCGTTTGTGTACTGGTTTGTGCATGGGGTAAACGCGGAAAATTATAATCAATCAAAATTCTAAATTCTTGATTAACTGTGTTTTATGTTTGTATATGTGTTGCTAAACGTCTACTAATTGCTATATGTCGATTAGAAGGGGTTGCAAATATCTAGTATCTTGTTGATAGTTTGTGGATACGAAGTATTGGACCATCATGAATGAATAGCCAGGGGATGTGAGAAGAGTGTTCTTTTCTTTCATTCATATATATTTATAAATTGATGTAATATTCTTTTATGGGGCACATCCTGTTGGATGTAATGCCCTCAAAGTCAATTATTGGATCACAGGTACGTGATTGCAATGATTGAGGGATGACCTATACCAGTAGGACAGTCTTACTCAAGATGATAGTATGTTATCTGGTTTACCTTTATCAGTCGTGTACAGTTTTAGGTGAAATGATCACTATTACACGTTGATAGAGCCCTTAGGATCCTGCTTGACTACCAACAGTATGATGGCGATCATATATGTGAGAGTTGGGTAGTCTATAAGCACATCCTTAAAAGCGGTCCCTAGTCGTAGGAGTTTCGAGACAGGGCATTGATACTCCGGAGTAGACTAGTGTATACAGTCGAGACCCCAACGAGGGGCGGTGGCCGGTCACACAAGCCATTGGAGTCAGTTGGATCACCTAAGATGTATACAGGTGCTCATTGGGTTATGAGTACACCGGACAGGACTCGCCGAGAACGTGCTAGTTGGTATTTATACCTAGCGTCAGATAGCAGTTCCCTGGTGACATGTGTATAGGTTGGTTCATCGACCTGAGGTCGTCATTTGTCTCGTGTGAGTTCCCACTGTGCTTTGATTTCTACCCTACCACGGCTTAAAGGAGTTGTGCAAATAGGTTTTAGTTGGGTACAGTCCCGAGCCACATGGAGGCAAGTGAGCGGATCGGCAGGGGATTCGTCTCTCCCGGTATTGGGGGTGAGATCGTGTTGTGTCTAGGAGAGCCATTACACCAAGTCCTTGGCCAAGGCAGGTGAGAATTACTGGTAAGTATTCCAGTAGTTTCTCAGGGTGTTCAGGGCTACTCTCCGACACGACTTATACCGCTACTGGGGGTCTGACGTTACCAGCCCCCTAGGCCCGATATGCGATACTCATAGACGAATGGACCGGACTGTATGTATATTGTTACTGATAGGCTCAGTAGGGTTTCAGGATGAGTTCGCTCATCGGCTTTCCTTGAGGTCAGTACATGGGCAGCCGTTACGCACAGCTAGTGCCGCTGATGTGCTTGTGGTTAAACTCACTGCCAGGGTACTGACGAGTCTTTAGAGTTCCCCACAGATAGTTTCCCAAGTTCGGGGCGAAACGTTGTAGAGGCCATATAGTTTTACGGCAGGGTTCGAAAATGCACGTGCACTTGTGCACGTGTCATATTTCGGACAGATAATACTGGTGGCTTTGGTTTAAGCCAGATCCATGTATTATTTTGAGTCGGAATATTTTAGTCTCATCGTATTCGTATTCGGTCGGAATACGGATACAGGTATGTATATACAGGTGAGGGGTATTCTCGTAATCCGTTACGAGATTACTTTAGAAGATGCATTTCTTTTGTTTAATCATTTTGGTTTAAATGGTTAAAAGGTTTCTGGAAAGTGTGACTCATTTTGGATGACTCTAGAATGTTCACTAATGACTCATGTAATGAGTCATCTAGTGAGTCATTAAAGAGTTAATGTGTTTTGTTTTGGGTGAGATATTTTAGGGTTGAGTTGGAGATATTTTTGTAAGATATTTTCTTAGTTTCTCCAAATCAAAACCCTTTATATATCACACCCAAATGTTTTGGGCAGCCAAAGGATTTATTTTGTGTGCTTGGTTTTTGCTCACTAGAGTTTCTTGAGTTCACAATTTCCAATCCTTAGCATCTTCTTCAACCTCCACCCTAACACTCTCATGTGATGAGAACCCTAGGGTGTTTGAGATAAACTAGTCTACTCATTCTCTACTTCATCTTGGTCATCTCTTTTAGCAGACTTGATGACCGAGTTGCCTCGGTATAGAGGCGGGAGGACGTTTAAAGATCCGATGACGTGGTGCCACCTCGAGGAGGAGATAGGAGATCGGAGTTGCCGCGAGGAGCGTGGGATGATGGCTAAAGACCGAAGGACTCGGATCGATCGGTATAGCCTTTCTACCTCTTTACAGTTTGTTAGTTTAGCGTTAATGGTAAGATCCGGGTTATAGTATGTGATAGCGCCTGTTATAAAAGTTTTTGTTCCGCGTTTGGCATCAGAATGACAGCCGGGGCCCTACCATAGACTAACATTGTATCAGAGCCACGCCATTAACTTTTACTAACTTGTTCTAACGTATTTAAAATATCGATCGAACGAAATTTCCAAAACCGCACTTTTCATGTTAAAGTTTCTGTCGATTTTGTTTTGTCGTCTAAAAATTATTTTGATCATCTCAGAAAATCGTGCAGGGTTTTTTAAGGATACTGTAGAAATTTGGTTCTCTGTCTCCACAGTACTGCCGCGGAACCGCCGTACAAACCATGGTTTGGCCGCGGTTCCGCCGCCGTTTTGGAGCAACAGAGTACCATTTTTCTACAGTAGTGTCTTTCATGGAGAATTGTGGTTTCTGGAATATTTTTTTTGGGCGATTTTGTTTAAGTACTGCAGTTGTACGTGGAGCCCACTTTGGGAAGTTTTGTCGATCGGAATTTTAAACTTGTCAGTTTACAGTACTTACATTATATCTCCGACCGTGAATGTCATTCGAGCGGTAAACCGTGTCTAATTGCTATAGTCATTTTAGACGGGTTTGCGAACGTGACATTCGCGTTGATGTTCTGTGATGTTGCGGATTTGTCGTGGTGGATAGCTGTGTGCAATGGTAGTGCAGTTTGGATTTATTTGTACATTTATTGCGGGGCGAGCGTCCAACATGTGGACTGCCATCACTGCCTGTTTGTATAATATTCTTTTGGGGCACGACCGGGCTGAGGTCGATGTACCCGTTATACATATTTTTCATTTCTGTACTAGATTTACCCCGCGACGGAGTGCACGGATAGCCGGATTCTAGAGGACAACGGGTCCGTATCTCATGGCTTTGAGAGGTAAAGGGGCTCACTCTAGAATTGGCAGACTATTCGCCGCACTTGTAGGGGGTACAGCTTGACCCAAGATGGGGTGCTCAAGTTACCGGATTCCGTGAAGTGCAGGGTGGACATTTACTTTGCTGTAGGGGGGCTGCCTCGCTTCAGGTTTTGGCGGGTAACTTGCCGCACCCGTAGGGGTTTAGGTTTCATTGCACAGGCTATCCAAATGACCAGGGGAACGTCGGGTTTCAGCAGCGGCTCTGTGAAACCCGGGGATCCCAGATTATCTGTATTGTTCTGTGATGCTTATTACTTTTCTGTAATGTTGCGTTTATCACGCCTGGAGCGATTATTGTATATTGGTATATATACTAGTAGATATTGTATATGTATTACACCCGTGCTAGTCCAGTCCCCGCTCTGTCGTTAGTTAAGTAACCTAACGGGTGATGACGGGACCCAGTGACGAATGCGGATGGCATATACGTACATTATATTTTTCGTTCTTTTCTGGTGTGATTAATTGATGGGACTGCGTTGATTCTGATCAATGCAAAGGAAAACAGACCTGTTTGGACGTTGTTGGAACAGTTTTAAAAAGTGTTATTATAAAGACGTTTTCTTTTGTTTTGCATAGTGGTATTCAGTTGGAATATCCTGCAGTTCATTCGATGAGGCAAGGGCCGAGATCCTTTCACCGGGAGTGACCCCTTGGGCAGAAATTTGCGTCAGGGTAATAACTTCACTATAGTCGATTACTTGTTGCTTTGCATCGCGGTATTCAGTTGGAATATGCTGCACCTCATTCCACGAGGAAAGAGCCGAGATCCCTTCACCGGGAGTGACCACTTTAGCGAAGGTTTTCGCCACTATATTTTGTAAAAAGCTATCAAGTTCCTTCAGCGATACAAGTTCGTTACGTTAAAGGTTTTTCACCAAAAACCAGCCGTAGTCCTCCGTCATTTCTTTTGGGTATTCAGTAGTATTCGAGCTATGTATTTTGACCAACGCCAAGGCATAGTGTTTGGTAGCTACTGGGTATTCATCTGATGCATAGATAGATGAGTTCGTTTGGGACGGTCGTTTTGCCATTTGGCCAACGTCAGGGGCATGTACGGGTGGGTTCAAATTGACAAGATAATGATAGGTAAAACTTAGCATGTGACTTATGGCATTTGGCCAACGTCAGGGTCATAAGAGCATGGGGCAAAAATCATATCGGGAGTTTCTAAAGAAACTAAAACTTGCCAGGCATGCGCATACCTTCTGGAGTATGATAACATGAGTGGATTCCTTCACGTTATCATGAGATGAGAGTTGGATCCCGATTCCCACTGATTAGTTGGTTTACTCTTCGGGTGATCCCGATTGATTCTTCTTTCAGGTTTGGAGGAGAATTTGACAGTACAGTGGGAGGGGATTAGATAAATTGATAACCATTCTGATCTAGGTAAGAGTGCATGCAGAGTGTTTCTTTTCTCTCTCTCTCTCTTTGGCAGCGACCATTGACCGACCCTAGACTATGACTCAGTGACCAAGTTGACCGAACCTTCTTAAAATACTGGCTTTTGGATTGTCCGAGTTGCATAAGTCATTGCCGCTCCTTCTTTTACCCTTTGCATTTCTCAGAACACCTCGTATCACTACGAACATCCACTTTCATTAGATAGATCCATCGTATGGTTATATACGAACTCGAAGGGACTTCTTCGAGGATGGATCCAGGTTCAGGAGAAATAGAATAAGGTATTATTCAGTTGTCTTTTATCATCACCTTCTCTCAGGTTGCGAGGGCTCCTTAGTTTAGGAGAGTACACCTATTACGCTTATTGGATAGTCTTCTTCCAAACCATAGGCAGGCGCCAAAAGGTAGGAAATGAAAAAAACCAATTAGCCTAAGTAGGGTGTACAGAAGGTAATAAGTAAAGAAAAAATAAAGAGATTAGAAAGAGAGCAAAGTAAATTGCGACTGCTATAATTCACGACCAAACCGCATACTTCATCGCCACTCCTACTTCACCTTTGTTTTTTTTCTCCAGTTCAGGAGAAATAGAATAAGGTATTATTCAGTTGTCTTTTATTATCACCTTCTCTCAGGTTGCGAGTACTCCTAGGATTAGGAGAGTACACCTATTATGCTTACTGGATAGTCTTCTTCCAAACCATAGGCTGGTGCCGAACGGTAGGAAAGGAAGAAAACCACTTAACCTAACGATGGTGTACAGAAGGTAACGACTAAAGACAAATAAAGGGATTTGGAGAGATGGCAAAGAAATATACGGTTACAGTCATGAATTGGATTATGGAAGAGGCATTACTAGGAATACCAGGATACCCCTACAAAACATTTTAATGTTTCAGTTTCACTGTGCATTGTTAAAGGAAAACTGATTTCCCGATTAGATACTTACTCCAGGGTATGTATTTACCAGGTATGATTCTCACATCTGTATGGTTTTACAGATGATGAGTGGGAGTAAGTTATTAAGAATTAGGTGATCATCCTCATTATATCGGAATTCGTTGTAATTGGTGACATTTGAGGAAGTCGCCTGGGTTTTTGCCGGACGACAAGTATTTGGTTTTGAGTATCCGTTGTTGTGCACCAATTTCAAACTGATATATCTGTACGTTTATTTTTATAAAGTGAGATATAACCTTTTGAAATTATGTCTGTGATATTTACCTATATCAGTTGACGATTGGGTAAGGAGCATTGAACAGCAGAGTAGTTCTTAACCATAAGTACAGTTTTCAACCTACGATGCACAGGTTTTGAGTTATTCGACTCAGGAGACTCATACCGAGTATTGTATGCTGTCCAGTGTCCGTGTCCATCTGGACAAAGGGGTTGGTCCTCGTACTATGTTCTGTTTACTTGTGACTTCTCTAGTTTTAGACAAGTGTTTCGTAGAAATATAAGGTCTAAGTTTTGAGAAGTTATAGGTACAAGAATAAAATAGAGAACCAGGTATCGCAAGTATCGGGATTCTTCAAAGTTATCGAAGATGTAAATACTTGTGATTGGTATTCAGTTGATAGTAATGGTTTTGAGAAACTGGTTTCTCTTTCAGGTTACTCATAATTGGATGGACTCCTAAAGTTGAGTAATGCTGATTAGCCTCTCTCCATTAAGTTGATATGCACTGGAGACAGCTGCATGATTTGAATCTGGTTCCAATTAAATAGGTGCAAAAGTTTCTATATTAGATATAGAATGGTTCTTATCTTAACGATGTTAAGGTACGGGGAGCTGTCCGGCTTATGATTAAAACCAGACTCTGGATAACTCAAGGCGCGTTTCTGTAATGGCAGTTTGTGGGTTGGCCCAGGCTATGACGAGGGTTGACTTTCTACCATCTAGAAGATCAATGGTGATATTGTTCTTGACTCGCCACAGTTTTAGTAAAATGGATTTTTTCAGAAAACAGTAGTGGGAGTATGGTAGAACTAGAAGAAATTCCAGAACTGCAAACGATTACGGAAAATTTAATAGGACCTATAGATTCAATAGGGTTTGACATTCCATTAGCCACTCCGCAGATATGGTGGGTAACTTCAAACACCCGAGAGGTACTCCGGTAGCCTCAAGGACGGTGACAAGGAGGTTCTTGTTTACCCTAACTTGACACTACTGTTGTTCCAGGTTATGAGACCCGGTGGGAGGTTAAGTATAGCATCGTTCTAAACTAGCTTTAGAAGTGCACGTATATATTATTCTGCCAGAGGGTTGTTGTGGTCAGTGGGAGCAGCGGAAGCATAGTGGACAAGTTGCTTATGTCTATTTATAGACTAGAGCAAATATAGCGGAAATAGATCATCTATTTTTGATGTGACAGTCATGGGTTTGACTTCATCAAAATAGGGGATGGATCTGTTAAGAAGGTAGTAGGGTGTGATGTCCTGATATTTCGATGGCATACACAGAGTAGGAAGTAAAATTCCTATACTACGATCGGTTATACTGTGTTTGTCACACAGTTGTTTCTCCACAAAGGATATGGATATAATATCTGACATTCTGGTTTCTAGATCTAGATTTGGGTAGTTTCCCAATGTGGGTACTTAGACAGTATTCTAAAGGTACTTAGAATAGATGACTCCTGGCATGGTGGTGTACCTGCAGGTGATGGAGTCACCCTCTCTAAAGGTGTCTTACAGACTAAAGTGGAGAGGGATGTGCATGATTGGCATATCTCTTGCTTAGGCAATTGAGTCAGTCGTGAGATGTCAAGTACCACACCGGATGTTGTTTTTACACTAGATGCAATAAGTTTATATTAATCCAATCCTGGAGAAATATACGGGAGCAGTTTAAGAACATAAGTGGATGTTCTAAGGATTTGATGACGGCAACCTCCTTCGGGAGACGGTTATCATTCCAGGCTTCTAAAGGTTACATGGATGACAGAGTGATTGTCAGAGTTATAGGTTTTCCTCTGACGAGATCAGTATTATGGACAGGTGGTTCAAGAGGATACTATAGGAGGCATGGTACAGGATACTGATTAGGTTCAGTTGTCGATACAGTCTAAGAAGTTTGGATTAGGAGTTCATTTATGAACTAGGTCCCATCAGATATCCAGACATATTCTAAGACAGGTATTACTCAATTCGGGAGAAGGCTTTCTCCGCAAACTTGAGATTAAGAGAGACATAGAAAGAAACGTCAGGGCAGATCCACTCACTGAGGTTATTTCTCGAACACAATAGTTTTACAAACGGATTTTGTGAAACTGATTAGTAGAGGAGTTGGGTGTTCGGTATCACATGGGCTGTGAGTATGCGACATCGCAATAATTAGCCTTAAGTGCAAGTAGAAGATTGTTGGATGTAGTGCCCTTAAAGTCAATTATTGGATCGCCGGTACGTGATTGCAATGATTGAGGGAGGATCTATACCGGTAGGACAGTCTTACTCAAGATGATAGTATGCTATCTGGTTTACCTTTATCAGTCGTGTACAGCTTTAGCTGACATGATCACTATTACACGTTGATAGAGCCCTTAGGATCCTGCTTGACTACCAACAGTTTGATGGCGATCATATACGTGAGAGTTGGGTAGTCTATAAGCACATCCTTAAAAGCGGTCCCTAGTCGTAGGAGTTTCGAGACAGGGCATCGATACTCCGGAGTAGACTAGTGTATACAGTCGAGACCCCGACGAGGGACGGTGGCCGGTCTCACAAGCCATTGGTGTCAGTTGGATCACCTAAGATGTATACAGGTGCTCATTGGGTTATGAGTACACCGGACAGGACTCGCCAGGAACCTGCTAGTTGGTATTTATACCTAGCGTCAGATAGCAGTTCCCTGGTGACATGTGTACAGGTTAGTTCATCGACCTGAGGTCGTCATTTGTCTCGTATGAGTTCCCATTGTTCTTTGATTTCTACCCTACCACGGCTCAAAGGAGTCGTGCAAACAGGTTTTAGTTGGGTACAGTCCCGAGCCATATGGAGGCAAGTGAGCGGATCGGCAGGGGATTCGTCTCTCCCGGTATTGGGGGTGAGATCGTGCTGTGTCTAGGAGAGCCATTACACCAAGTCCTTGGCCAAGGCAGGTGAGAATTACTGGTAAGTATTCCAGTAGTTTCTCAGGGTGTTCAGGGCTACTCTCCGACACGACTTATACCGCTATTGGGGGTCTGCGTTACTAGCCCCCTAGGCCCAATATGCAATGCTTATAGACGAACGGACCGGACTGTATGTATATTGTCACTGATAGGCTCAGTAGGGTTCCAGGATGAGTTCGCTCATCGACATCCCTTGAGGTCAGTACATGGGCAGCCGTTACGTACAGCTAGTGCCGCTGATGTGCTTGAGGTTAAACCCACTGCCAGGGTACTGAAGAGTCTTTAGTGTTTCCCACAGATAGTTTCCCAAGTTCGGGCGAAACGTTGTAGAGGCCGTATGGTTTTATGGCAGGGTTCGAAAATGCACGTATAAAATGCACGTGCACTTGTGTACGTGTCATATTTCGGACAGTTAATACTGGTGTGATTTAGTTTAAGCCGGATCCATGTATTATATTGAGTCGGAATATTTTAGTCTCATCGTATTCGCATTCGGTCGGAATACGGATACAGGTATGTATATACAGGTGAGGGGTATTCTTGTAATCCGTTACGAGATTACTTTAGAAGATGCATTTCTTTTGGTTAATCATTTTCCTTTAAATGGTTAAAAGGTTTTTGGAAAGAGTGACTCATTTTGGATGACACATTAATTCTAGAATGTTCACTAATGACTCATGTAATGAGTCATCTCGTGAGTCATTAAAGAGTTAATGTATTTTGTTTTGGGTGAGATATTTTAGGGTTGAGTTGGAGATATTTTTGTAAGATATTTTCTTAGTTTCTCCAAATCAAAACCCTTTAAATATCACACCCAAATTTTTTGGGCAGCCAAGAGGTTTATTTTGTGTGCTTGGTTTTTGCTCACTATAGTTTCTTGAGTTCACAATTTCCAATCCTTAGCATCTTCTTCAACCTCCAACCTAACCCTCTCATGTGATGAGAACCCTAGGGTGTTTGAGACAAAGTAGTCTACTCATTCTCTACTTCATCTTGGTCATCTATTTTAGCAGACTTGATGACCGAGTTTCCTCGGTATAGAGGCGGAAGGCCGTTTAAAGATCCGATGACATGGTGCCACCTCGAGGAGGAGATGGGAGATCGGAGTTGCCGCGAGGAGCATGGGATGATAGCTAAAGACCGAAGGACTCGAATCGATCGGTATAGCCTTTCTACCTCTTTACAGTTTGTTAGTTTAGCGTTAATGGCAAGATCCGGTTTATAGTATGCGATAGCACCAGTTATAAAAGTTTTTGTTCCGCGTTTGGCGACGGAATGACGGCCGGGGCGCTACCGTAGACTTACACATCTAGGTTGAGGTTGTAGCCTCCATTGTATTATTTCATTTACTTTTTCTTGCACCTAGGATAGACCGAAGGTGGGGTGCACAAACTACCAGGTTCTTGAAGTGTCGAGTGGTCTACTCATTTTATTGAGAGAGGTTGCTTCACTTCGGGAATTTGGCGAGTTGTTTGCCGCACCCGTAGGGGTCTAGGGTGGGGTTTGGCTATTCATCACGGCCGTAGAATCTGTTTTTCGTTCTAGGCTAAAACGAAACACGGATATCCTAGTATATCTAATATATTCATCTGTGTTGATCTGGAATGAATATTATTGCGTAAGACGAATGGCTATATATATATTATATATAATAAACGTTGCTTATGTTTTGCACCCGCGCTAGTCCAGCCGCTGCTCTTCCTTTAATTAAGTAACCTAACGGTGGATAACGGGGCCCCGTGGCGAATGCGGATGGCATAAACGCACGTTCTATTTTCATTTCATTCTGCAATGATAGGGTTAAATGATGGGACAGTATTAATATTGTTTAATACAAAGAAAACAAACCAAAGTTAAATCGTTGGAACAATTTCAAAAGCACTCGGATTTCTTGAAAAACAACTTTTAAATGCGAAGCCTAAACCGCTCCTTTTAAAAGCTATCATCGTTCTTTTGACTATATCAAGTTCATTACGTTCACGGTTTTCGCCAAAACCAACCATAGCCCTCCATCATTTCAGATGGATATTTAATAGTATTCAAGCAATGTATTTCGACCTTTGCAAAGGCATAGTGTGATAGCTGCTAGGTTTTCATCTATACGATAGATAGATGCGTTAATCTGGCACAGGCGTACAGCTGTTTTGGCCTTCATCAGGGGTTTGTACGAATGTGTTCAGATTAACTTGGAAAATGACGGGTAGAATTTGACTTGCTTCTTATGATATTTTGGACTTCGTCAAGGTTATAAGCGCCTGGAGCAAAAATCCACCTTGGGAGTTTCAAAAGAAAAGGAAATTTGCTAGTTTTGAATACCATCTGGAGTGATGATTTTGGTAGGATTTCTTCAAAGTTGTCACACAATGATAGTTGGATCCCGATCCCACCGTGAGTTTTGTTACTCCTCGGAAGAGTTTTTCACTTAAACAATCAATGCTATAAACCAAGTAGATGCCTAGAACGGTGTTAGCGTGGCTACGCCTCCAGGAAAAAGAGCTTATATAATTAAGGAACTTCACGAAGCATTGGAAAACCTCTCTCGAAATACCGACACTAGCCTGGACGAAAGGTTAAGCAAGAATTGTAAGGTGCGATTAATCTCGACCAATTCTTCTTTTATGGTTTGAACGAGGATTTGAGGAAACAATAGGAGTCATCCTGTTTAGATAAATTAATAACCAATCTAAACTTGCAAGAGCATCATGCTGAGCATTTCTTCTCTCTCTCCTAATTGCAGCGACCAAAATGACCGGGTTTAAATTACTGCTAAATAAAATAATATTGACTGGGTCAAACTATAAAGGTTGGCTAAGGAATGTCCAGTTGGCCATAACCTATGACAAGCTGGGCTATCTCCTTACTACCAAAGCCCCCACCGTCCCAGATCCAGATTTCACCATCACGGACATTGAGATCCGTAAGACATGAGAATTAGACTGTGCGAAAGCCAAGTGTCTTATGTCGGCCTCAATGGATAATGAACAGCAGAGGCGGCACGAGAAGATGGACTTAGCTTCCATCGTCCTCCGTATCAAAGATTTATCTGGAGAGCAATCTCGTATCGCAAAATACGAAACCTCGAAGAAATTGTTTCAGGCAAAATTGGCTATCATGTCATCTATAGGGGACCACGTCCTTAAGATGATTAGCTAAATTGAAGAGCTTGCGGACCTTAGGACCACGTTGGAGAACGAGTTGTATACAGACATGATTCTACAGCCCCTCCCCTCTACCAATGCCCAGTTTATCTTGAATTTCAATATTCAAGATAAGAAAGTCACACTTCCAAAACTCCTCAACATGTTGAGGAGTGCAGAGGGCACCCTGAAGAAAACCAAAGAGACACCCGCTCTGCTTATTGGGGAACCTTCCTCCTCTAGATCCAAAGCGAAAGCCAAAGAAAGATGAAGAAGGCCCCCACCAAGCCGAAAGGAGGTGTCAATAAGGTACAGGGGAAGGGCAAGGCAAATGTTGGGGGGCCAACAGTTGGGAAAGAGTAATGCTTCTATTGTCACAGGAAAGGCCATTGAAAGATGAACCGCAGGGCCTGGAAAGCCCAAAACCATGATTCGAAGCAAGTTGTGGCTTTGGTTTCAGGTGTGTTTATGATTGAAAACTGTCTGTCAATCAACTTTACTTCCTGGGTATTGGATACAAGATCAAGATCTCATATCTATAATTCATTGCAGGCACCGAGAAGCCATAAAGTTTTGAAGGCAGATGATATGACCCTTAGGGTTGCTTACGGAGCGAGCGTGGATGATGTGTTCGTAGGGGAATATCACATAGGATTGACAAGTGGACACATTTTGCTTTTGCATAACTGTTTTTGTGTACCTAGTTTGACATGTAATATCATTTCTATATCTTTACTATCTAAAGAAGGTTATGATTTTACATTTGTAAGAGATATTGTAAATATCCACCTTAATCTTGGTTTGATTGGGTCCGGTACACTAAACAACAGTATATACATATTAAACCAACACTAAGTTTTCAATGTCCAGAACATGCTTAAAAGAATGTCTCCAGAAGTAAATCAAGCTTTCTTATGGTATTCTAGACTGGGTCACATCAATGAAACACGGTTGACGAAGTTATATAAAGAGAGATATTTGGATCCGTTTGAATATCTGTCTTATGCAACTTGGCAATCTTGTCTCAAAGGAAAAATAACAAAAACTCCGTTCACTGGACACGGAGTAAGAGCCACCGAGCTCTTGGGACTCATACACGGCGATGTATGTGGTTCAATGTCTACACATGCAAGAATTGGTTATTCCTACTTCATTACTTTTACAGATGATTTCTCAAGGTATGGACATGTATTCTTGATGAAACATAAATCTGTAGCCTTTGAGAAATTCCAGGAATACAAGAATAAAGTGGAAAAATAAACAGGCAAAAATATGAAGACACTTCGATCTGATCGAGGTGGTGAATACTTAAGTGCTGAGTCTCTGGATTATTTAAAAGAGAATGGAATTCTCTCTCAGCTTACTCCTCCATACACATCTCAGCACAACGGTGTATCGGAAAGGCGGAATCGCACCTTATTGGATATGGTTTGTTCCATGATGAATAACACTGAGTTACCGCGATCCTTCTGTGGTTATGCACTAGAATATGCTGCATATCTTTTGAACAAAGTTCCTATTAAGTCTATGCCTACCACACCATATGAAATGTGGAGTGGGAAGAAACCCTATCTTAAGTATCTTAAGATATGAGGATGTCCAGCTTTTATCAAAAAGCAGCATGCGGACAAGCTCGAGACATGATCGGTACTGTGTAATTTTGTAGGATACCCAAGGAACTCCAGGGGGTATCTTTTCTATTACATGGAGGAACAAAGGGTTTTTGTTTCTTGGCTTGCCCACTTTTTAGAGACTCAATTTCTTGAAAAAGAAATAAGTGGGGGTGCAATAGAACTGGAAGAAATTCCAGAACCACAAACTATTACTGAAAGCATAGTGGAACCAGAAGCTTCAAAAAACCGGACATCCCTGTGCCACTCCGTAGATCTAGTAGGCAGTCTCATCCGTCCGAGAGATACTACGATTTTCTCGTAAATGGGGATAGAGTGGATTGAATCATCAATGATGATGAGCCAACTAGTTTCCAGGAAGCCATTAAGAGCAGAGATTTAGTAAAGTGGATGGATGCAATGCGGACCGAAATGGAATCCATGTATACCAACAAAGTACGGACTTTGGACATTGCACCTCAAGGGGTAAAACCCGTAGGCTGCAAATGGATCTTTAGAAAGAAGATTGGTGCAGATGGACAGGTTGAAACCTATAAGGCTAGACTTGTTGCAAAAGGTTTTCGACAAAGACCTGGTTTGGACTATGATGAAACATTTTCTCCAGTGGCTATTCTTAAATCCATTCAGATCCTACTTGCCATTGCAGCCTTCCATGATTATGAAATTTGGCAGATGGACGTAATGCCCGCTTTTCTGAATGGAAATTTGGAAGAGTGTGTTTATATGGATCAGCCAAAGGGTTTCATAGAGAGTGGAAGCAGCGAAAGAGTGTGCAAGTTGCTTAAATCCATTTACGGATTAAAGCAGGTATCATAGAGTTGGAACATTTGTTTTGATGAGTCAGTCAAAGAATTTAACTTTATCAAAAATCCTGATGAACCATGCATTTATAGTAAGATTGTAGCGAGAACTGTAGTATTCCTCATCTTGTACATGGATGACATTCTCCTGATAGGAAATGACATTCCTATGCAACAATCAGTCAAACTATTCTTGTCACAGAAATTCTCCATGAAAGACCTGGGTAATGCCTCCTACATGCTGGGGATCCAGATCTATCTTAATAGATCTAAGAGAATGTTAGGATTTTCACAGTCCAGATACATCGACACCATACTGAAAAGATTTAGTATAGAAGATTCCAAGCGTGGTAATCTACCGGCTTGTCACGGGATCACCCTCTCTAAAGAGATATCTCTCAAGACTGATTTGGAAAGAGATCGTATGAGTATTATACCCTACACTTCTGAGGTAGGCTCTATAATGTGTGCAATATTGTGTACTAGACAAGATATTTCTTATGCAATGAGCGTGGTAAGCAGGTATCAGTCAAACCCTGGGGAAAATCACTGGATAGCGGTTAAGAACATTCTCAAGTATCTGAGAAGGACTAAGGATATGTTCTTGGTGTACGGCAGTAAAGACCTCCAGATAGAGGCCTTCGCTGACTCCAGCTTCCATAGTGACAAGGATAACTCCAAATCCATGTCGGGTTATGTCTTTACCCTCAATGGAGGGGCGGTCTGTTGGAAAAGCTCCAATCAGCATACCGTTGCTGACTCGACGATGGAGGCAGAGTATATCGCTGCATGTGATGACACGAAAGAAGTAGTCTAGATGAGGAAGTTCATAACAGAACTTCAGGGGGTTCCGTCCATTGTTGATCCAATACCTTTGTATTGTGACAACAACAGGGCTATTGCTTTAGTGAAGGAACCCATGTCCTATCAGAATTCCAGACATATCTTGAGGCAGTATCACCTTATCAGGGAGATCGTGGATCACTGGGAAATCGAGGTACGGAGAGTAGACACGGAGAACAACACTGTAGATCCACTCACAAAGGCCATCCCTCAGATGCAGTTCGATAAGCTATTCGAGATGATAGGTCTGCGATATGCCAATACATGACCTTGGTGCAAGTGGAAGATTGTTAGTGATATATGTCGTAGAGGCTATTATTGTATAGTACTGGATTGTATATTAATTTAATCGATTCTTCATGTGTCGTGTTTCGAAAATGTATAAAGATCACAATCAAAGAAATTTGTAAACCGCAATCAATAACGGTGTCTATTGTAGGTTCGTTAGCGAGTGCGGATCGTCCACAGGGAAAGTGTGATTTGCTCGTATTTGATTTAGATGAATTGAAAATTAAAGAGAAAAGAAAAGACAATTCGATTCAAGATTTATAAAAGTGAATTTAAAGAATTATCAAAATCTAGATCTAATAACAAGAAAACATTAAAATCAAAAATCAAGAATTGATGATATCCAATCCAATTAGCAATCAAGAATCGAAGTGAGGCTCGTAGGAATCGATCGAATCGATAGTAGTGATGAAAACTTGTGATTACGTTTTCTTATCCATTGATGATTTGATGCTAAATCGATGATGATCAACGAGAATTAGGGATTTCTTGCGGAAACTAGGATTTCATCATCTATCCCTTTTCCTTTCGTTGATTTCATTCACACTCTAGCCTTTAGTAAATTCAAGCATCAATCGTGGATCACTAATTAAGAGCGAACACAATCAAGAAAGTATCGCTCGAAACTAGGTTGTCGATGATTCAATTTACTAAAGTTTACAAAACTCATTGGACTTAAGAATCGTACAAGAATCTAATCATCATCAACTTATCAATTTTCTCGATTCCTCCACGAGCGGAGTTTTTATTCAAGCATCATATCAAAAAACACAATCAAGAATTGAGATCTAATCATAATGCTCGAATATAAAAGTAAGCAAGATAAAGAAATTTCACCATTTATTTATCAACAATTTTGTTATAATTCTCTCAAGATCTACAAGATTCGAGGAAAGAACTAGATCATCGATTTGGCTTCGCACGTCTCCGTGAGTCGCGGATCGTCTTGGACAACTTGCTCGGATGAAGATCGGCTTCGATCCTAAAAGGTTGAAGGCTTCTTGCTTGAATTATACTCGGAGATCTTGAATTTGGCTTTGGTGATTGGATTAGGGTTAGGGTTATAAGTTGTGTCACTCAACTTGTATTGGGAATTGATGGAATGATCAACAACCTTTAGATAGAAGCTTTAGGGTTCCTTTTATAGCCTTAGGATTGGGATTAGCTTCCTTTATAAGCTAGGTTTAGTTTAGCTTCCCTTGTAAGTTTGGTAGTTAGGTAGAAGGTTCTAGAGTTAGTTAGTTAGGGTTAGCTTCCTTCATAAGTTTGGAGGTTAAGGAGAAGCTTCTAGGCTTAGGTAGTCACGTGGCTTGCTTTGGAAGCTTGAGGGTGTTTAGCTTGAACAAGGAGCTTTGCTATTCGGACAGAAGCTTCTGGAGATCTCTGGAATTTGGAATAGCTTGAAGAGGTGTGGGCCCTGAAAGAAGTAGTCTAAAGTGAAGCGACGCTGACATCACTATCACGTGACCGTGGATCCACCGCGTAAAGGCCCTTCTGGTCGCGGATCCGCGGCCCTTTGAAGGCTTCAATGCATGGAAATTCTGGATAATATTGGTGCTGGGTTTAGTGATGTTTCCTGATGTGTGGAATCTCATAATTCTTCCTTGATCACTGCCAGATCACAGGTCTTGGACTTGGCGTATTTTTAACAGCACTTTTGACAATTTCGGCTCTTTTCCTGGAATTTCCTGCATAAATTCTCGAGACAAGTGTTGCGCTATACACAGATGATGCATGCAATGATAAACCTTCAATTTCCCTCAAAAATGTCGGTTATAATATATAACACATTTTATTTGGTATTTTACGGACAAATTGCTAATATGTGCTATATTCATACCGAACACCTTTAGATGATTGCAGATAGTATGGAAATTGATGTGTTAAAAATGCAATATTTTCGACTGATCAAATTCCCCCAAACTTATTTTCGGTCGTCTCGAGCGAACTGTTTTATTAAAAAGAGAAGGAGTAAATAAAGAAAAAGAAAAACTAACTAGCACACTTTCGTAGGCAATACGATTGCACGGGGCACGTGCAACAAGCCTTTAAACCTCTAGGTGTCCCTAGTAGGAGGAGTGTTGTCTCCTGAGGGTTTTCAGCGGATTGCACCCACAAAATCCAATAATAAAAAGAAGACCATGAAATTTACATATAAAGTTAAGAATTGTAAAAGAAAGACTTTGAAAATTAGAGTTTCCAACTATGCTAGCTTTTCGGTTGTCATGAGCCCTATCTTAATAGTCATGAAAAAATGTTAGAAATCACATCATCCCTCAATAAAACATCGTCTTTATTCTTCATTCCTATCTTTCTTCCAAACATCGATCATATAACCCTACATGTGTGTAAAAGACATCCCTACACCCAGAGAATTCAAGTCAAGCTATCATACTCTTGTCCATCTGCCTCAGTACTTTTTAATTTGATGAATATTTAGATGGATTTGCTCACACACTTTTCATACGACCGTTAATATTTCTTGAGGTACTAACCGACCGATTACTCATGCGCTTGCTTATACGGTGTATTAGTATTTTCCTCGTCTTGCACCACCTAAGGCTTAGCAGTGACTCCCAGACCAGTTGGTCTAAGACACTAGGTGATGAAGCACCATCGCTATATTTTTTTATTGCTGCCTTGGCGATAACAAAACCAGTGTCCATTTTTCTACACCATTTATATTTTTTATTCATTTTTTTTATTTCTTTCATACTTTGGCTTTTAGACAAGAGCATTTCAAGGTATCCTCTACTATCCCGAATTTCAAAACGTGTGTAAGTGCGAATAGTAGGGTATCAACTTTCAAAATGTTTGGCTTCCAGAATAGGAACTATTTTTCAGACTTATTTTTATCCTCAGATTAGTGACTTCCTTCATCTTACTAACCCTTGAGACAACGACTCATAACAACTTATTACTAGTTCGTTTAAGAAAACTTCTAATTTTCTTAGTTTTCTTAAATTTTTCTAATCTTTTGGATGTAATTTTTCACGATCTAATCTTTTATTATTTTATTTATGTACAAATTTTTTTTTTGAAAATTTTTAAATTTTTATAGGTTTTTTTTTAAAAAATGTTTTGTGCTTATGCAAAGTATGATGCAAATGATGCGTAAATAAGCACAAATCTCCCCCAAACTTGTTTTCAACAGTGTCCTCACTGTTGCAATGCACTAAATCATAAAAAAACTGTAAGCCTGGGAGGAAATTTATTAACGGGGGAAATAAATATGATCGTGAAAATCCTCTCCCAAACTTATTCTTTTCACTCACTTCCATTCAAAAGATGATGCAGTAATTTACAGGACATGGAGGTAAGGCGGAGGAATTTTAATCAAGATAAAATGGCTCCTGTAAGAACAGGAGCTCCTCCGTGGGGTCAGTGGAAAATTACGGTTTTAATCTATGTCCATTCACTTTGAAAAATGTACCGTTTTTAACATTTTCTACCTCAACTGCCCCGTGCGGGTATACAGACCGCACAATAAAAGGTCCCTTTCACCGAGATCGTAGCTTACCCGTGTGAAGGTGTAGTCGAGAATCATAAAGAAGGACTTGTTGACCAGGTGTAAAAGTTTTCCTCAAAATGTTTTTATCGTGAAATACCTTAGTCCGATTCTTTACAATTACAGCGTTATCGTAAGCTTCATCGCGGAGTTCGCTTAGCTCGTTTAATTGCAGCTTCCGAAAGTTGCAGGCTTGATTAAGTCAAAGTTGATTTCTTTAATAGCCCACATTACTTTGTGCTCAATCTCGACTGGTAAGTGACAAGCCTTCCCAAACACTAACCTATAAGGAGACATCCCTAGATCGGTTTTATATGTAGTTCGGAATGCCCAAAGAGCATCCGTAAATTTGGTCGACCAATCTTTTCTATTCTTAGCAACAGTCTTCTCCAGAATTTGTTTGATCTGTCTATTTGAAATCTCAGCCTGTCCGCTCGTTTGGGGATGATAGGGTGTGGAAAGTTTGTGGTTGATTGCGATTTCCACATCAAAGTCTTGAAAGACCTGTTGCAGAAATGTGTCCCGTTATCGCTAATGATAGCGCGTGGGTGTCCAAATCGCGAAAAGATGTTTTCTTTTAAGAACCTAATGACAACCTTTTTGTCATTAATACGACAAGGAATAGCTTCAACCCATTTTGAGACGTAATCAACCGCAAGCAGTATGTACAGATTCCCAAAGGAGTTGGGAAAAGGACTCATAAAGTCAATGCCCCAAACGTCAAAAATCTCAACCACTAAGATGGGTTGCTATGGCATCTCATTTCTCCGGAAAATCCTACCCATGTGTTGACACTGTGCACAGGTTTTGCAATGATCAAATGCGTCTTTGAACAAGGTCGGCCAATAAAAACCGCATTGCAAAACCTTCTCCGCCGTCTTTCTAGGACCGAAGTGACCCCCACATGCCTGATCATGACAAAAAGATAGAACACTCTTGAATTCCTCATTCGGGACACACCGGCGAATGATCTGGTCAGGATAATACTTAAACAGATAGGGTTCATCCCAGTAAAAGTGTTTTACTTGGGATAGAAATCGATATTTGTCCTGTTTTGACCAATCGCTGGGTATCAGTCCCGTAGCAAGATAGTTCACAATATCCCTGAACCAAGGTTCATCGGATATGTTCAAGAGTTGTTCGTCTGGAAAAGAATCATTGATCGGCAGGGTCACAGGTGAAGAAGAGATGCGCGAAAGATGGTCGGCTACAACGTTTTCACATCCTTTTTTATCTTTGATAACCAGATCAAATTCTTGTAAAAGAAGGATCCAACGTTTTAGCCTACCTTTAGCATCCTTCTTCACCAAAAGATGTTTCAAGACGGAGTGGTCAGTGTACACAACAATTGGTGAGCCAATCAAGTAAGGCCTGAATTTTTCTAATGCAAATACAACCGCCAAAAGTTCTTTTTCGGTAGTTGTATAGTTAATTTGAGCATCGTTCAAGGTCTTACTTGCGTAATAGATCACGTGTGGCATCTTTTCAATGTTCTGTCCTAAAACTGCACCAACCACAAAATCTGATGCATCACACATAAGCTCAAAAGGGTGGTTCCAATCTGGAGACGATAAAACGGGGGCTGTAGTGAGAGAGTGTTTGAGTGAGTTGAATGTTGCCTCACAATCCGAGTCAAAGTGGAAGGTCGTATCCATGGCCAAGAGAAGAGTTAAGGGTCTAGCAATTTTGCTAAAATCCTTAATGAATCTCCTGTAAAAGCCTGCATGGCCAAGAAATGATCGGATATCCTTGACGCATTTGGGATGAGGAAGGTTTTGAATGACATCTATCTTAGCTTTATCAACCTCAATGCCTTTCCATGAAATAACATGTCCAAGCACAATTCCCTCTTGGACCATGAAATGGCATTTTTCCCAATTCAAAGTTAAGTTCTTCTCTTTACAATGAGTAAGAACTGCGTCAAGATTCGATAGGCAGTCAGAAAAAGAATTTCCGAAAATCGAGAAATCGTCCATGAAAATCTCCAAAAAATTCTCGACCATGTCCGAGAATATCCCCATCATACACCGCTGAAATGTAGCGGGAGCATTGCATAACCCAAAGGGCATGCGTTTATAAGCAAAAGTACCAAAAGGACAAGTAAAAGTGGTTTTATCTTGATCCTTTTTGGCAATAGGGACCTGATTATAGCCAGAGTATCCGTCCATGAATCAATAATACTCACGTCCAGCTAAGCGTTCCAGCATCTGGTCAATGAAAGGTAGAGGAAAGTGGTCTTTCCTCATTGCGGCATTGAGTTTTCTGTAATCAATACATACGCACCACCCAGTTTGGGTGCGTGTCTGAATTAACTCATTTGCCTCATTGGTAATGACTGTGATGCCAGATTTCTTAGGGATGACATGAATTGGACTTACCCATTGGCTATCGGAGATTGGGTAAATGATACCATTGTTTAGGCATTTGACGATTTCTTTCTTCACCGCATCCTTCATGACGGGGTTCAACCGTCTTTGTAGTTCTCGGGTTGGTTTGGCATCATCCATCAGATGTATATGATGTTCAATAATCAAGAAACTAATCCCTTTGATATCCTCTATAGTCCAACCAAACGCCTGCCTATTAGATCTCAATACCGTTAAAAGCGCATTCTCTTGCTCTGATGCTAGAGAAGCGGATATGATAACCGGTAAAGACTCATTCTCACCTAAATATGCATATTTAAGATGAGAAGGTAAAATTTTGAGATCTAATGCTGGCGGAGAAATAATAGAAGGTGGGATTATCGAATGATTTTCGGAGTCACAAAGAAGCTCATAGCCTATGAAAGATACAAACTCGGATGGTGATGAGTCAAGAGTGTCGGACTCAAGCATGGAAAATATGTCCTCACTAGGATGTGCAAGATCAAATATTGATGTGGTAGTGTCGTCGAGATCTTCAAAGCAAAGTTCATCAACTCCGTAACTTTCGGGAGCAATCTCGGGGACAGAGCACACATCAAGGATATGAGCAGAGGGTTCAGATGGCTGACTTCCAATTTTGTAGATGTTCAGTTCAATTGTCATTTTTCCAAAGGATAGGTTCATTGAACCGTTTCGACAGTTAATGACAGCATTGGAAGTGGCAAGGAATGGTCGACCCAAAATCACCGGAATTTGATTCCGTGGGTTTGCTACAGGTTGTGTATCTAGAACAATGAAGTCCACAGGGAATAAAAATTCCCCGACTTTTATTAACACATCCTCCAGTTCACCCCTAGGTTTGGTGATTGAACGGTCTGCCATTTAGAGAGTGAAGTGAGATGGTTTCAACTCTCCAATCCCTAGCTGCTCGTATACAGAATATGGAAGTAGGTTAAAACTTGCGCCAAAGTCTAGAAGAGCACGGTTGATGTTTTTACCCCCAATAAAAATCGATATTGTAGGACATCCTGGGTCCTTACGTTTCTTTGGTAGCTGTGGGGTAAACGCGGTGCTAACATTATTTGTCATGAAGACCTTTTGGGGCACTTGAGTCTTCCTCTTCCTAGTGCATAAGTCTTTAAGGATTTTCGCATAAGTGGGGACTTGTTGAATAGCATCTAGAAGAGGGATGTTGATGTTAACCTGTTTGAACATTTCCATAATCTTCTCCATATGTGGACCTGATTTGTTACCCCTTAACCGATTTGGATAAGCTGCTTTAGCGATAAGAGCTGGGTCCATCATAGGAGAAGGTGGTGTGTGTGGACGTGATCCCAGAATAGGAGTGGGGATCGTCTGTGGTGGAATAGAAGGGGGTTGCTAAGGTGTCGAGCCTAAAAGGAAACGGAGAATAGGCTCGTGAGAAGGCGGTGGGGTAGAAGAACAAGGATCAGAAGTAGAAGTGTGTGTGTAAGGAAAGGTCTCAGCCGGGGTATTATTGATAGATTTTTCTGTATCATCAATCTCTTCCCCAACATGATTATTCAGCACTCTTCCTGATCTCAACGTTGTGATGGCATTTACATTGTAATGCCCAGGATTCGGTAGGGGTTGAGACGGAAGTTTCCCTTTTTCTCTCGCACTCATTTCGTCTTTTAGTCGTGCAATTTCTGCTTCCATCGATTTTATACTCTCAGCTTGGAAATCTGAGTTTTTTCTTTATATCATTGACAGAAGACCTAACCTCAGCCGACACTTCCATGAAATTTGATAAAAGTGACTTCATGGTTTGTGTGAATGCAAAGAATTCGTCAAAACAAGTCAACTGCAAAGGATTAGAGGGTGCAGGAGTGTTGACCTGGTTTTGAAAATTTTGAGACTGGTAAAGGTGCTGAGTGAGTTGAAGTGGTTGCTGTTGTGGTGGAAGAGCCCTTTGGAAATTGTTTTGGTTTGGAGCCGTATTTTGATTTTGTTGTTGGTTCCAAGCAAAGTTATGGTGGTTCCTCCAACCCTGATTATATGTGGAAGAATATGGATTGTTTCTAGGTCTTTGAAAAGCGGCATTGGTATGCTCTTGACCTTGAAACGAAGAATTCAATGGACATTCTTCCGTCAAATGAGAAGAATCAGAACAGCATCCACATACAGTTTTGGGGAGCGACATCGGATTTAGGGAGGCTGCTAAAAATTTTTGTTCCATAGCTTCTAGCTTCTTTTGCATAGCTGACATTTCAGCTCTAACACCTATGGAAACATCAATTTGGTGAATGCCACCCCCAGACGATGACTGGTTTACACTCTCCCACTGTAAGGATCTTTCAGCGAAATCTTCTAAGAATTTCCAAGCTTCGCCATCATCTTTGGTCATAAAAGTGCCTTGACACATGGATTCAAGGTTCTGTTTAGTGGTAGGATTAATGCCCTCATAAATGATTCTGCACAGATCCCTTCTCGGGATTCCGTGATGTGGACATTGAACCAACAGATCCTTGAAGCGTTCAAAACACTTCGAGAATGGTTCATTCGGAAGCTGGGTGAATTGATTTATTTCGCTACGGACTCGAGCTGTCTTATGATTAGGGTAGAATTTCTTAAGGAATGCTGCAACGAATTCTTCCCAATTCGAAATGTAATGTGCGGTTGTGTTATACAGCCACTTCTCGGCTATATCGCACAAGGTAAATGGAAGAAGACGTAGGCGCATAGTATCCACAGAAAGCTGTGAGGTACCCATCATTGCGCATACATTTTCAAATTTTGTAATAAAGACATATGCGTCTTCAGACTCGAGACCGTGATATTTGGGTAGAAGATTGATGTATTGGGGTTTAATCTCAAAATTTTCCCCATTGGCTGGTAGAATGGAGAGACAGGTCGAAAGAGGACCTCGCATAGGATAGCACCTCTCTTGGAGAGAGATGCGGGGTGGATTCTGCACACCTGCGGACGACGGCAGAGTAGTGGTAAAGAAGTTCGATGGAGAACCGTCCATCGAAGTGGGTGTGGTGGTGGGTAAAGAAGAAGTAAATGTAGAATTACCGATTTCGGATTCGATCGGGGGAACGCGGACAAGTCGGGCACTAGAATCCCATGTCCAGCCTATCTTGCACTAAAGGGTTTAGTATAAGTGGCAGCGTTAAGATAATTAAGGAAAATGTGAAGTGGTGTTTGTTTTGAAAAAGATACGGATTTTTGAAAATATGATGCAAATCACAACAAATGCACAAGCAAAACCCTAAGTCTAATGGTCACCTAGGTCAAGTCTCTAGACCGCTCCTAACTGCCAGAAGACAAATCGCAGGATCAATCCTCTACTGCCTCTTTGTCCCTCCTGTGGCCAGGTAAGTGGGAGGTTCTCCACTACGTAAGTAGTGGGCCTAATTAAGTAACCACTTGCCTTAGACACACTTGCCTTAGACACCACAAAAGAAATGCGGATAAGCAATAGATTACCCACGACCTCCTTCTTTCCTAAGTGAGCGCGACAATCCTTAGAGTTATGTCTAGATTTCTTTTAGTTAATGAGGGTAATGCGGATGCAGTTTTGTGATTTTTGGGGCTTAGGACGGGTAATGAAATCCCGACCTAATCTGAATTTGGTCTTTGCCCTTTAATTTCCGTATTAAAAATGGAAACAACCAAGATCAAACACACACAATTTTTTTATTTTTTGCGGCGCTGCGAATTTTTGCAAAAAAACCTGCAGAAATTGATTAATGGAGCAGATGAGGGAGGAGATAAGAAAGTTAGGAATTCACCGAGAAATTTTCGTCCAGCGATGCTACAGGACCGCCGCAGATCCGTCGCAGTAAGCTTCTAATGCCGTGCTTCCGCGGTCCGATGGTTCGTTCCCTGTACAAAAATACTTGGCACAGTTCCTGTTCACTCCCTGAGCTCTCTGGACTATGAAGAAAATTTTTCCTCAAGATCCACAGATTCCAGATTCCCTTGCAACAAATCACAACGAATCGTTTAGTGTTTGCGTGAATTTTGATCTAAAAATTATGATAGAATAAACTTTTCAACTCAAATTTCAAAAACTAAAAAATTAGCACACTATCCCCGGCAACGGCGCCATTTGATTGAATCGATTCTTCGTGTGTCGTGTTTTGAAAATGTATAAAGATCACAATCAAAGAAATTTGTAAACCGCAATCAATAACGGTGTCTATTGTAGGTTCGTTAGCGAGTGCGGATCGTCCACAGGGAAAATGTGATTTGCTCATATTTGATTTAGATGAATTGAAAATTAAAGAGAAAAGAAAAGACAATTCGATTCAAGATTTATAAAAGTGAATTTCAAGAATTATCAAAATCTAGATCTAATAACAAGAAAACATTAAAATCAAGAATCAAGAATTGATGATATCCAATCCAATTAGTAATCAAGAATCGAAGTGAGGCTCGTAGGAATCGATCGAATCGATAGTAGTGATGAAAACTTGTGATTACGTTTTCTTATCCATTGATGATTTGATGCTAGATCGATGATGATCAATGAGAATTAGGGATTTCATGTGGAAACAAGGGTTTCATCATCTATCCCTTTTCCTTTCGTTGATTTCATTCATACCCTAGCCTCTAGTAAATTCAAGCATCGATCATCGATCACTAATTAAGAGCGAACACAATCCAGAAAGCATCACTCGAAACTAGGTTGTCGATGATTCAATTTACTAGATTTTACAAAACTCAAAGGACTTAAGAATCGTACAAGAATCTAATCATCATCAACTTATCAATTTTCTCGATTTCTCCACGAGCGGAGTTTTTACTCAAGCGTCATATCAAAGAACACAATCAAGAATTGAGATCTAACCATAATGCTCGAATATAAAAGTAAGCAAGGTAAAGAAATTTCACCATTTATTTATCAACAATTTTGTTACAATTCTCTCAAGATCTACAAGATTCGAGGAAAGAACTAGATAGTCGATTTGGCTTCGCACGTCTCCATGAGTCGCGGATGGACTTGGACCACTTGCTCGGATGAAGATCGGCTTCGCTCCAAAAAGGTTGAAGGCTTCTTGCTTGAATTGTACTCGGAGATCTTGAATTTGACTTTGGTGATTGAATTAGGGTTAGGGTTACAAGTTGTGTCACTCAACTTGTGTTGGGAATTGATGGAATGATCAACAACCTTTAGATAGAAGCTTTAGGGTTCCTTTTATAGCCTTAGAATTGGGATTAGCTTCCTTTAGAAGCTAGATTTAGTTTAGCTTCCCTTGTAAGCTTGGTAGTTAGGTAGAAGGTTCTAGAGTTAGTTAGTTAGGGTTAGCTTCCTTCATAAGCTTGGAGGTTAGGGAGAAGCTTCTAGGCTTAGGTAGTTATGTGGCTTGCTTTGGAAGCTTGAGGGTGTTTAGCTTGAACAAGGAGCTTTGCTGTTCGGACAGAAGCTTCTAGAGATCTCTGGAATTTGGAATAGCTTGAAGAGGTGTGGGCCGTGAAAGAAGTAGTCTGAAGCGAAGCGACGCTGACATCACTATCACGTGACCGCGGATCCGCCGCGCAAAGGCCCTTCTGGCCGCAGATCCGCGGCCCTTTGAAGACTTCAATGCATGGAAATTCTGGATAATATTGGTGCTGGGTTTAGTGATGTTTCCTGATGTATGGAATCTCATAATTCTTCCTTGGTCACTGCCAGATCACAGGTCTTGGACTTGGCGTATTTTTAACAGCACTTTTGACAATTTCGACTCTTTTCCTGGAATTTCCTGCACAGATTCTCGAGACAAGTGTTGCGCTATATACAGATGATGCATGCAATGATAAACCCTCAATTTCCCTCAAAAATGTCGGTTATAATATATAACACATGTTATTTGGTATTTTACGGACAAATTGCTAATATGTGCTATATTCATACCGAACACCTTTAGATAATTGCAGATAGTAGGGAAATTGATGTGTTAAAAATGCAATATTTTCGAATGATCATATATTACATTTTGGAAGCTTAAGATATACACAGATATAATAACAGTCTTGCTCAATATGATAGTATGCTATATGGTTTGATTCTATCTTAATATGTGTACATGTTTCTATTAGCATATCGCTAATACATATTGATAGAGCCCTTAGGATCTTAGCTTGACTACCAGCGTTGTGATGGCAGTCACACTAATGGGGGCTGGGTGGTCCATAAGCACATCCTTAAGCTTATCCCTAGTTGTGGGATTATCAAGACAGGGCATCGATACTCCAGAGTAGACTAGTGTATACACTTCTCATCCCAGTCAGGGGAAATGGCCTATCCCGCGGCCATTGGTATGCGATACTAGAGATAGTATACAGGTGCTCATTAGGTTATGAGTTACACTGGACGGACTCAATGGGAACTGCTGGTTGGTATTATACCTATCGTTGGTTAGCAGTTCCCGGGTGACATGAGTACAGGTTAGTGCGTTGACTTGACATCACTATTCATCTTGAATGTGTTCCGACTGTACTTAGATTACTACCCTATCATGGCTTAAATGAGTCGTGCAAACAAGTGGTGGTTGAGTGCAGTCCCGAAGCACTTGGAGGCAGTAGGGGTTATAAAGGATTCGTCTCTCCCGATATTGGGAGTTGATATCGCACTGTGTTTGGATAGCCAATACACAAATTCCTTGGCCAAGACAAGTGAGATTTACTGGTAAGTACACCAGTAGTTTCTCAGGGTGTATTAGGCCCTACACAGACACGACTTATTGCGCTATTAGGGGTCTGACGGTTACTACCCCTGGGTACAATATGCGATACTCTTAGACGAACAGACCGGACTGTACGGAGATTGTCACGGATAGGCTTAGTAGAGGTTCAGATGAGTTAGCACGTAATCTTTCTTTTCGACAGCTACCTGGGTATCCGTTACGTACAGCTAGTGCCACTGACAGACATGTGGTTAAACCCACTGCCAGCGTACTGTCGAGTCTTTAGAGTCTCACACAGAGGGTTTTCCTGGTTCAGACGAAACGATGTAGAGGCCGTATGGTTTTACGTGCAGGGTTCCGATCATATACGTGTACTGGCTACACGAATGTTGTTCGGACGGATAATACTAGTGGGCTATGGTTTAAGCCAGATTCTAGTATTATATTATTGGATTATTATTATCTGATCGTATTCGTATTTTTGCAGTACGAATACAGGTAAGTATATACGGTGAAGGCATTCTTAAAATTTTACAAGAGATGCTTCTAGAAAGGGACACCTCATTATTGGATTTATCTATTTTTGGAAAATAGATTAATGAGGTGGAAAATAGAGATATTTATGGCATGGGGTGAAGCATGGCTTATTCTTTGTTTATTGGTTTAGTCTCACTATTGAAGCATAGTTTTTATTTCTTTATGAAAAATAATGCATGATTGATGAGAGAAAAGAATGAGCCCTTCTTCACTTGCATGAGACTTAGCTCATTTGCATATTTTCTTTCTCTCTCCATATTCCTCTCCTCCTTCTTCCTCAAGTCCCTAACCCTCACATATGTTGTGAATCCTAAGGTCACTTGAGATTAATTATTCCAATTAACACTCTACATGAACTTAAGACACATTTCTCACATTTATAAAGTCCATCTATTCATAAGATATTTCAGTTTGATCTAAGGATCGTTAATCATATTTGAGACTAAAATCAACTTAGAAACAAGTGAGCATATAAGCTCAATTATATTAGTTTAAAGACATCACGGTCCAACATCGCCATGTTTAGAGCGAATATTAGTTTAAGAACGTTTTGGTCCATTATCTCCGTGTTTAGGGCAATTATTAGTTTAATGACGTTTCGGTCCAACATTCCCATTTTAGGGACGAGTATTAGTTTAAGGGCATTTCAGTCCAACATTCCCGTTTTGGGGACGAATGTTAGTTTAAGGACATTTCGGTCCAACATTCCCGCTTTGGGGATGAATATTAGTTTAAGGACATTTCGGTCCAACATTCATCTTGCGCGCGGGTGTATTTTTTACGTGGCAAAGTGAACGATGGTGACATGGGATGCGCTCAATTTGGGGTGCGACCCAATCTGAGGTGTGCATGTCAATTTGGAAGTGCATCAATGTGGGATGTATCATTACCTGTCTTGATGAAATTTTATATCAAGTTGGGACGGGAAAGGAGTTGTTGGTTGTCGGGACCCGCCACTTCTCTGAGAATGTTGAGGAATTATAATGACATATATCAGAGGTGTGAAGAGATATACCCTTGAACCAAATCCCACGTTTGAGGGAATGATCATGGTGGATCATCTAAGAATCATTAGCCTTATTTGAGACTAATATTATCTTAGGAGATATGAGATGAATAACATTTTGGATATTATCAATGAGAGATCATTAGTCATGTTTGAGACTAAGATCGGTTTGGAAATGACGAGCATATGGGCTCACTTAAAGAATCAAAGAAGTTTAACCTTAGAAAACTTAGCCAATTTGGGCTAAGACTGGGTTTCTGTACTATCTAACAGTGCTAAGCACTCAGTTGCATATAGCGCTCACATATTTCATGTGAGACGCTATAATAGTGATAAGCACAAGCCTTTTGTGGCACTCACATGTATTTCACGTGAGGCGCTCCAATAGTGCTAAACACTAGTCTTTTATGATGCTCACATGTGTTTTACGTGAGGCGCTGAGGTTTTGGCTTCTTTTGGGCGCTCACGTGTATTTCAAGTGAGGTGCTGAGTTTTGGCACCGTACAAGTGCTAAGCACTAATTTTTCAAGTGCTCACGTGTGTTAAACGTGAGGCGCTATATAACTTGGTCTTGGGTGCTCACGTGAGGCGCTGAGTTCTTTTTGGTGATTTAATCTATGTTGATATTTTTAGAGAACTTAAATCTCTGTTGATGGTATTTTGACCATAAACCATGATCATTATTTTGAGGATCTGGGATTATGTTCTTAAAGAACTAAGTTCTTGATTTTAAGGAACTAAGTTTCTGAAGTATTATGGACTCTATATTTTCCATGTTCTTTTATCCATATTTTTTTGTTCATGTTTTCAGAGAGATTAAAGCTCTGTTAATGGTATTTTGACCATTAATAATCATCAAGATCACTATATTGAGGATCTTGAATCGGGTTTTCAAAGTACTAAGTTCTTGATTTGAAGGAACTAAGTTCCTGGAGTATTATGGACTCCATCTCCTTTATGTTTAAATGTGTTCTTCCCTGAATTTTTTATTCTCAAGAACAAAATCTTCCTGATGAGAATTAAATTCTCAACTTGTGGATGACTTGTCTTGTAGATTTCAGATCCAGAGAAAGAACTAAATTCTTTTAAAAGGGTTAAACCCTTAGATGTAATATGATAGATAAGGGTAATATTTTGATTTCTTTTTTTCTTTACCTAGAGTTTTGAGGAGAAAGATTTTCTTTCTTGAGAATTAAATTCTCTGTTCTTTTTTTTTGTGGAAGCTTTTGGAGAGCCTTCTGTATTTTTTTCACAGAAACTTATGGGGGTCTCTCTATGTAAGACTTGAAATCCCGGGTCCTTTATATAGTAGAGGCAAGTTTGTTAATTAGTTTTGAGAAAATCTCTTATTGAGAGATTCCAATTGATTTAATTGGTCTCAAAATTTATTTGGAAAATTTTACCCACCGTTGGATTTTTGATCCAAGTGTTTCTGTTTTACAGAATATGTTTTCTTATTTTTGGAAAGATTGGGGAAATATTTTTTCATATACAGAATTTATTCTGTCAAACGGTGATTTCTAATCACCATTGGATTTGTAATCCAAGGGCTCTCTGTTTTACAGAGAACAATCTTTTTTGTTTGTAAAGATTGAGGAAAAATATTCCTCAGAATAGAATTTAATTCTATTGTTTGATCCAATGGCTCTGTTTAACAGAGAGTATCCCAATTTTTGTAGGGAAATATCCTCGTGTAGAATTTAATTCTATTGATATAAACTTAGGCACCGGCGCTCACGCGTTGTGCACGTGGGCGCCACTTAAGAATTTAATTCTTATTTATAATAGGCGCTCCTGAGCTTTGCACATTGGTGCCCACGTGAGCTTCGCGTGCGGCGCTACCATAGGATTTAATTTTTAGGGGTTGGCGCTGGCGCTGGCGCCCTCGTGACGAGCACGTGAAGCGCTGCCTCAACGAAATTTAACAGAGCTTAGGTCTTTTTATTATATTTAAATTTTGGGGGAACATACATATATTCCTTACCAACCTACCCCTTATCCCCGCGTATTTTATTGTATGGATCAAGTTTACAAGTCTTAACTGAATTCATGAATATAAAGAGTACAAGTTTCTATTCAAGTTGTATTTAAATATTCATATCAAGTTCAAGTTCAAGTCATATTCATGGTTCGGGTGAAGTCAAGTCAAGGGTTCAAGTTCAAGTTGAGTTCGAGTTTGTATTTGAGTTCGAGATTGTATTTGAGTTCGAGTTCAAGTTAGATTGGGATTCAAGTCAAATTCGAGTCCAATGTGATTTGATTCAAGTAATATTACACTTTATTTTAGCAAGGATTTTATCCTAATAGATTCCTTAAGTTTAGAAACAATCGAGCAACCCCTGCACATAGACGGCGGTATTTGTGACTTTTTCAAAGACGATTGTCAACGATAATTCCACCCTAAGATTACGATATATATTTAGGGAGAGACAAGTGGTGCATCATTGTTTACGGAAACTCGGAGACACAGATAAGAAAAGATACCACTCAAACCAATCTGCAATCTAAACACGTAACGTAGACTAGTCTTTTGGTTTCTAAGGTATTTATGTAAAAATTGTAAGGTTGTTTGCTCACTAGATAAGATTTTACAAAATTTAGCGGAAGCGATTTTGAAAAACCTAGAGAGCAAACCCTAAGAAACCGAAATCGAACCTAAATATTACAACTTGAAAACAAAATGAAGAAGCAAAGTTAGAAGTTCGAACTACAACCTTTGCAGCGTCTTCTAAAGCTCCTTTGATGGACTTGTTCTTCGCTCCAAGTGGTTTGAACGAACCTGCAAGTCGATCCTCTTCATTCTAGATGATCCACGCAAAGGAAACCGAACGTTGGCTCTAGCTTCACTCATGTGTGAACTTGGATGAAGCAACTTGATTTAATTCTTTCCTAAGGAATTAAATCAAGAGAAGTAGTAAGGTTCTCTTTGTGTTTTCTCTCTTCTCTAAATTTTCTTTTTCTTTTTCTTTTTCTTTTTAGAAAGTCTTGGAGGAAGAAGATGAAGTGTAGAGAGTTAAATGAAAATATCTCTTTTTAACTCTTTATGCATTCTAATTTGTGGAGAGGGGATGTTTCAATGAGTCATCCTATGACTCATAAGCCCACACCTTTCTCCACACTTCTAAAATGACAAGAAAAGAGTGTCTTTTATTTAATATGTTTACATATATATTCATATATATATACACACATACAAACACACACACACACACACACACACACACACACACACACACACATAATTATATTAAATACCTACACATGTTTATGTATCAAATACATATACCCATATTAGTATCAAGATACGAATACCATAGAGAGAGAAAATAAAAGATATAATACTATTGATATTAAATCGACACTTGATTTAATATCCGACAAGTATTATCAAAATGTTCGATTAAAATACTTGCATCATATGCATGTGTTTAATCGAACTCCCGCGCGTATCATCATACGCACACTACATCATTTCGCCAAAGCTAGGAAACCTTCTATGTGGGACTCTAAAGACTCGACAATACGCTGGCAGTAGTTCAGGATCATATCCATAACCACAAGCACGTCAGCGGAACTAGCTGTACGAAACGGCTGCCCAGGTATTTACCGAAAGAAAGGTCGACAAGCAAGCTCATCCTAACCCTGCAAAGCCTGTCAGTGACACTCATCATACAGTCCGGTCTCTTCATCTAAGAGTATCGCATATCAAGTCTGGAGAGTGGAATCCGTCAGACCCCCAATAACCCGATAAGTCGTGCCAATGATTAACCAATAACCACTATAGATATAACTGATAACACTTATCAGTTTATCAAATCCGCCCTGGCCAGGGACTTATGTTTACAGTCGATCAGGCATAATACGATATCATCTCCCTATACCGAGAGAGACGAAACCCTTCCGATTGCTCACTGCCTCCATATGGTTCGGGACTGTGCCCAACTAAAACCTGTTTGCACGGCTCTTTAAAACCTGGGTAAGGTAATAATCAAAGCACGGTTGGAAATGTTGGAGATAGTGCCCTCAGAGTCAATTATTAGGTCACAGGTACGTGATTGTAATGATTGAGGGAGGACCTATCCCAGTAGGACAGTCTTGCTCGAGATGATAGTATGCTATCTGGTTTACCTTTATCATCGTGTACTGTTTTAGGTGACCTGACACGTCGCTATTACACGTTGATAGAGCCCCTAGGATTCTTGCTTGACCACCAGCAGTATGAGGGCGATCATATAAGTGGGAGCTGGGGGTCTACAAGCATATCCTTAAAAGGTCCCTAGTCGTGGGAGTTTCGAGACCGGGCATCGATACTCCATTAGTAGACTAGTGTATACAGTCGAGACCCCGACGAGGGGCGGTGGCCGGTCTCACAAGCCACTGGTGTCAGTTGGATCACCTAAGATGTATACAGGTGCTCATTGGGTTATGAGTACACCGGACAGGACTCGCCGGGAACATGCTAGTTGGTCATATACCAGACGTCAGATGGCAGTTCCCTGGTGACATGTATGCAGGTTAGTTCATCGACCTGGGGATCGTCATTTGTCTCGTGTGAGTTCCCACTGTACTTTGATTACTACCCTACCACGGCTCAAAGGAGTCGTGCAAACAGGTTTTAGTTGGGTACAGTCCCGAGCCACATGGAGGCAGTGAGCGTATCTTCAGGGGTTCGTCTCTCCCGGTATTGGGGGTGAGGTCGTGCTGTGTCTAGGAGAGCCATTACACAAAGTCCTTGGCCAAGGCAAGGAGATTTACTGGTAGGTATTCCAGTAGTATCTCAGGGTGTTCTGGGCTACACTCCGACACGACTTGTACCGCTTTTGGGGGTCTGACTTTTACCAACCCCCTAGGCCCGCCATGCGATGCTCATAGACGAACGGACCGGACTGCACGGATATTGTCACTGACAGGCTCAGTTGGGTGTCGGGGTGAGCTTCCTCATCGACGTCCCATTTGGTCAGTACCTGGTAGCCCGTCACGTATTGGCTTATACCTCTGACGTGCTAGTGGTTAAATCCACAACCAAGGTATTGACGAGTCTTTAGAGTCCCCCACATTCAGTTACTCAGCTTTCGGGCGAAAGGTTGTAGAGGCCGTATGGAGATATGGCAAGGTCGGATCAGATACGTGCGGTATTGCACGGATCAGGATCGGACAGTCTGTACTATAGGCCGTATGGTTATATGGCAGGGTTCGATCAGATACGTGCGGTATTGCACGGATCAGGATCGAACAGATATTACTATCCGGTTTTGGTATAAGCCGGATTCTAGTATAGTACAGTGTAGATTTTGTCTCATTGCATTTGTATTTCGGTCGAAATACAGATGCGGGTGTGTATGCACAGTATCGGGGTTTTCCTGTGATTTATTACGGGACCAGTTTTCTGGAGTTGCCAGTTTGCTTTTCGTTTCGGCCAATTTCCATTGTTCCGTTCATTGGCCGAAGATTGGTGGAGGAGGGCTTATTTGCATTGTTGCAAATAGGCATTTGTGGAGGGGGTTTTTGCATCTTGATGCATCATGATGGCTTTCATGATGTGCACCATCATTGACCTTGACTTCTTCTTGTCATGATGGCATGACTTTGGAAGCCATCATGCATGTTGATGATGGTTGAGTTGAGTATTGGTTTTGCCTTGTCATCATTGGTTCTCATGATTTCCTTTTGCATGATAGCCTTCTCTCTCTCTCCCTTGTATTATGGAGATGGTCTTTCATTTTTCATTGGCCTCTCCCATTTTTCATTCTCTCCATTCCTCTCTAGTGGTGGCCGGCCAAGTCCTATAGGGGCTGTCCAAAATTGGGTGTGGGTATTTTTGGTTCATATCATGCTCCAAAATACCCACTAGCTCCTCCACATTGTTCTTGTTTCATCCCTCCACCATATGGCACCTCCATGAACCCCAAAAGAGACAATAGCTCACTACACATTCTACAGCGAATCTTGGGCACGTCGAGTAGCCGGCTTCATGCCCGAGTTGCCTCGGTATTGAGGTGGGAGCCCGTAAAAGTACCCGGCTTCGTGGTGCCCTTTCCGACGAGGAGGAGACGGACGGAGATCCCGCGAGGAGATCGGAGTGGAGATGAAGACCGGAGGACTTGGATCGTCGGTATATCTCTAACCCATCTTGTTAAGTAGCTTAGACTAGTTAATGGTTCGATCCGGGTTATAGTGCGCGGTGGTGCCGGTTTGCTAAGTCCGCAAAAATTTAAGTTATTCACCGCTTCCGCATTCCGGCGTCGGATTGACGGCCGGGGCGCCGCCGTGCACTTACAGTGGTATCAGAGACTCGCCGTTAACTTCGTCTAGCTTCGTTTGATGTGTTTTGCGGTTCCGATCGACCAAAATTCCAAAAACTCATTTTTACCTCACATCAGTTTTCTGTTAAGAATTTTTGGTGTCTAAAAATTTTTCTGGTGGTCTCAGAATGATGTGCAGGAGATTCTAAGAAGTCTGGGAAAATTCGACACTCTGATCTCTCACACAGAGCGCGGATCCGCGGCCCCACCCTTCTATTGGGCCGCTGTTCCGCCGCAGTCTTGAGAGTTCAGTGGGCCATCTTTTTCCAGTGGGCTTCAGGGGTGTAATTAGGGGTTTTGGAATATTAAAATTGGGCCAATTATTTCTGTGAGTGCTGCAGTATTGGTTTGGGGCCCACTTGTTAATTTTTGGTCAATCGGAAAATTTTAAACACATTTTTCACAGTATTTACATTATATCTGCGACCGTGAATGTCACTCGATCAGTAAATCCGGTCTAACTGCTATAGCCCGGTTAGACGGATTTGCGAACGTGACTTTCACGTTGATGTTTTTGTTTTTGCTGTGATGTTGCGGATCGGTCGTGGGGATAGCCTGGATGCAATGCTAGTACAGTTTTGTTGTATTATGTACATTTGATATTGCGGGGCGAGCGTCCGACTTGTGGACTGCCGTCACTGCCGGATTGTATTATTATTTTGGGGCACGACCTGGTTGCGGTCGATGTACCCGGTGTATGTATATTTTACTTTCTGTACTAGGATTGCCCCGCGGAGGGGTGCACGGATAGCCGGGTTCTGGAGGGCAACAAGCCCGCATCTCATGGCATTGAGGCGGAAGGGGGCTTCGCTCTAGGATTGGCGGGCTATTCGCCGCACTCGTAGGGGGTACAGGTTGACCCAGGAGGGGTGCCCAAGTTGCCGGATTCCGTGAAGTGCTGGGTGGTCCATTCACGGCGCTGAAGGGGGCTGCCTCGCTTCAGGTTTTGGCGGGTGACTTGCCGCGCCCGTAGGGGTCTAGGATTTCATTGCACAGGCTATCCACACGACCAGGGGAACGTCGGGTTTCAGCGGCTCTGTGAAACCCGGGGATCCCAGATATCTGTATTGTTTCTGTGATGCTGTTCATTTTCTGTGATGTTGCATTTTATTCACGCCTTGAGCGAAATATAATATATTGGTATATATATTAGTAGATGTTGTATATGTTTTGCATCCGCGCTAGTCCAGTCCCCGCTCTGTCGTTAGTAAGCTAACCTAACGGGTAATGACGGGACCCAGTGGCGAATGCGGATGGCATATACGTACATCAGTATATTTTCGTTCTTTGTGGTGTGATCAATTGATGGGACTGCATTGATTCGGATCAATGCAAAGTTAAAAACAAACCTAATCTGATGTTGTTGGAACACTTTTTCAAAAAGCTGTTATTGCAAGGACGTTTACTTTTGTTTTGCATAGTGATATTCGGTTATGAATATCCAGCACCTCAGTCGACGAGGCAAGGGCCGAGATCCCTTCACCGGGAGTGACCCCTTGGACAATAAGTTTGCGTCAGGGCATTAACTTCACTATAGCCGATTACTTTTGCTTTGCACCGCGGTATTCATTTGGAATATCCTGCACCCCATTCTACGGGGAAAGAGCCGAGATCCCTTAACCGGGAGTGACCTCTTTAGCAAAGGTTGTCGTCACTATATTTTAAAAAGCTATCCGTTCCTTCGACGATATCAAGTTCTTTACGTTAAAGGTTTTCGCCAGAAACCATTCGTAGCCCTCCGTCATTTCAGCTAAATATTCGGTAGTATTCAAGCTATGTATTTTGACCTCACGCCAAGGCATAGTGATTGGTAGCTGCCGGGTATTTATCTGTTGCATAGATAGATGCGTTGGTTTGGGACAGTCGTACTACTATTTTGGCCTACGTCAAGGGTATGTACGGGTGGATTCAAATTAACCTGGATAATGACGGGTAGAACTTGACATGTGACTTATGATATTTTGACCTCACGCCAAGGTCATAAGAGCATGGGGCAGAAATCTCGTCGGGAGTTTCAAAAGAACTGAAACTTGCCAGATATGCGCATACCTTCTGGAGTGTGATACCGTGAGCGGATCCCGTCACGTTGTCATGCGATGAGAGTTGGATCCCGATTCCCACTGATGAGTTAGTTTACTCCTCGGGTGACCCCGACTAATTCTTCTTTCAGGTTTGGAGGAGAATTTGAGGTACAGTGGGAGGATTCCAGATTAGATAAATTGGTAACCATTCTGATCTAGGTTAGAGTGCACGCTGAGTGTTTCTTTTCTCTCTCTCTTTGGCAGCGACCATTGACCCGACCCTAAGGCTTTGACTCAGTGACCAAGTTGACCGAACCTTCTTAAACACCGGCTTTTGGATTGTCAGAGTTGCAAACCTCATTGCCACTCCTACTTTTACCCTTTTCTCCAGGACACCCCGTTTTACTACGAACGTCCACTTCCATTGGACAAAACCATCGTATGGTTAGATACGAACTCGAAGGAATTTATTCGAGGATGGTTTCAGGTTCTGGAGAAAACGGATACGATTATTCAGTTGTCTTTTCCTTTTACCCTCTCTCAGGTTACGAGTACTCCTTGGTTTAGGGGTAGTACACCTATTACGCAAATTGGATTGTCTTCTTCTAAACCTTAGGCTGGTGCCGACCGGTAGGGAATGAAGAAAACCAATTAGCCTAACGATGGTGTACAGAAGGTATTAAGTTCAGACAAAGCAAGGGATTAGTAAGAGGGCAAAGTAAATTGCAACAGATATTCACGACCAAACCAAATATTTCGTTACCACTCCCACATCATCTTTGTATTTCTCCAGGACACTCCGTATCACTACGAAGATCCACAGTTTATTTGGATACTCCATCGTATGGTTATATACGAACTCGAATGGAACTTGTTCCAGTTCGGGGATGGATTCTGGTTCAGGAGAAAAAGGAATAAAGTACATTCAGATGTCTTTTATCTTCACCTTCTCTCGCGTTGCGAGTGCTCCTAGGATTAGGACAGTACACCCTTTATGCTTTTTGGATAGTCTTCTTCCAAACCATAGGCTGGTGCCGAACGGTAGGGAAGGTAGAAAACCAATTGGCCTAAAGGGGTGTACAGAAGGTAAAGACTAAAGACATATGAAGGGATTTGGAGAGGTGGCAAAGAATTATACGGTTATAGTTGTGAATCTGGATGATGGAAGAGGCATTACTAGGAATACCAGGATACCCCATCGAAACATTTCAATGTTTCAGTTCCACTGTGTACTGTTAATGGAAAACTGATTTCCCGATTAGATACTTGCTCCAGGGTATGTATTTACCAGATACGATTCTCACATCTGTATGGTTTTACAGATGATGAGTGGGAGTAAGTTATTGGGAATTGGGTGATTATCCTCATTATATCGGGATTCGTTGTAATCGGTGATATTTGAGGAAATCACCTGGGTTGTTTGCCGGTCGGCAAATATTTGGTTTTGAATATCCGCTGTTATGCACCAATTTCAAATTGATATATCTGTACGTCTATTTTCATAGAGTGAGATATACCTTTTGATATTATGTCGATGACATTTACCTATATCAGTGGATGGTTAGGTAAGGAGCATTAAACAGCGGTGTAATTCTTCTTAACTATAAGTACAGTTTTCAACCTACGACACACAGTGAATGAGTTATCAGACTCAAGGAACTTATACAGAGTATTGTATGTTGTCCAGGGTCCATCAGGACAGAGGGGTTGGTCCTCGTACTACATTCAGTTTACTTATGACTTCTCTAGTTTTTAGACAAGTGTTTCGTGGAAACACAGGGTCCGAATTTTGAGAAGTTATAGGTATTTGAATAGAGTAGAGAACCAGGTGTAGCAAGTATCGGGATTGTTCAAAGAGATCGAAGATGTAGATACTTGTGTATGGTATTCAGTTGATAGTAATGATAAAGAGATCTTGATTCTCTTTCAGGTTACTCATAATTGGAAGTATTCCTAAGTTGAGTAACGCTGATCCGCCTCCTTCCATTTAGTTGACATGCACTGGAGACAGTTGCATGATTTGGATCTGGTTCAATTAAATCAGTGCCTCTGGTCCTATATCGGATATAGAACAGTTCATATCTTAACGATGTTAAGGTACGGGGAGTTGTCCGGTTTATGATTAAAACCAGACACTGGACAACTCAAGGCACGTTTCTGTAATGGCTGTTTGTGGGTTGACCCAGGCTATGACGAGGGTTGACTTTCTACCATCTGGATGAACAATAGCAATATTGTTCTAGACTCGCCACAGTTTTATTAAAAATGGATTTTTTCAGAAAACAGTAGTGGGAGTATGGTAGAACTGGAAGTAATTCCAGAACCACAAACGATTACTGAAGATTTGATAAGGAACCTAAAGATTCAATCTGGATTGACATTCCATTGGCCACTCCGCAGATAAGGTGGGTAACTTCAGGCACCCGAGAGGTACTCCGGTAGCCTCAAGGACGGTGACAGGGAAGTTCTTGTTTACCCACAATTGCCATTGCTGTTGTTCCAGGTTACGAGACCCGGCGGGAGGATGAGTATAGCGTCGTTCTAAACCAGTTTTAGAAGTGTACGTCTATATGACTCTGCCAGAGGGTTGTCGTAGTCAGTGGGAGCAGCGGAAGCATTGGTGGACAGGTTGCTTATGTCTATTTATAGACTAGAGCAGATGTAGCGGAGATAGATCATCTGTTTCTGACGTGACAGTCATGGGTTTGACTTCATCAGAATAGGGGATGGATCTGTTGAGAAGGTAGTAGGGTGTGATATCCTGGTATTTGGATGATATACACCAAGTAGGAAAAGAAACTCCTACACTACGATCGGTTATACTTTGGTCGTCACACAGTTGTTTCTCCACAAAGGAAATGGATTTTATATCAGACATACTGGTTACTAGATCTATGGTCTTAGATCTAGATTTGGGTGGTTTCCCAATTAGGGTACTTGACAGCATTCTAAGAGTATTTAGGATGGACGACTCCTGGCACGGTAGTGTACCTGCAGGTAATGGAGTCACCCTCTCCAAAGGTGTCTTACAGACTAAAGGGAAGAGGGACGGGCATGATTGGCAGATTACTTGCTCAGGCAATTGAGTCAATCGTGAGATGTCAAGTACCACACCAGATGTTGTTCTTGCACTAGATGCAATAAGTTGACATTAATCCAATCCTGGAGAAACAGTCGGAAGCAGTTTTAGAACATAAGTGGATGTTCTAGGGATATGATAACGACAGCCTCATTCAGGAGACAGTTATCATTCCAGGCTTCCAAGGTGACATGGACGACAAGGAGGTTGTCAGAGTTATAGTTTTCCTTCTGATAAGGGGCAGTATTTTGGACAGGTGGTCCAAGGCAATACTGAGGGAGGCATGGCGCGCAGGATACTGATTAAGTTCAGTTGACGATACAGTCTAAGAAGTTTGGATTTGGAGTTCATTTATGAGCTAGGTCCCATCAGACATCCAGACATATTCTGAGACAGGTATTGCTCTTTTCGGGAGATGGCTTTCTCCGCGAACTTGAGATATAGAGAGACATAGAAAGAAACAACTAAGCGGATCCACTCACTGAGGCTATTCCTCGACCGCAATAGTTTCGCAAACGAGTTTTGTGAAACTGACTAGTAGAGGAGTTGGGTGTTCGGTATCACACGGGCTGTGAGTATGCGACATCGCAATAATTAGCCTTGAGTGCAAGTGGGAGATTGTTGGAGATAGTGCCCTCAGAGTCAATTATTAGGTCACAGGTACGTGATTGTAATGATTGAGGGAGGACCTATCCCAGTAGGACAGTCTTGCTCGAGATGATAGTATGCTATCTGGTTTACCTTTATCATCGTGTACTGTTTTAGGTGACCTGACACGTCGCTATTACACGTTGATAGAGCCCCTAGGATTCTTGCTTGACCACCAGCAGTATGAGGGCGATCATATAAGTGGGAGCTGGGGGTCTACAAGCATATCCTTAAAAGGTCCCTAGTCGTGGGAGTTTCGAGACCGGGCATCGATACTCCATTAGTAGACTAGTGTATACAGTCGAGACCCCGACGAGGGGCGGTGGCCGGTCTCACAAGCCACTGGTGTCAGTTGGATCACCTAAGATGTATACAGGTGCTCATTGGGTTATGAGTACACCGGACAGGACTCGCCGGGAACATGCTAGTTGGTCATATACCAGACGTCAGATGGCAGTTCCCTGGTGACATGTGTGCAGGTTAGTTCATCGACCTGGGGATCGTCATTTGTCTCGTGTGAGTTCCCACTGTACTTTGATTACTACCCTACCACGGCTCAAAGGAGTCGTGCAAACAGGTTTTAGTTGGGTACAGTCCCGAGCCACATGGAGGCAGTGAGCGTATCTTCAGGGGTTCGTCTCTCCCGGTATTGGGGGTGAGGTCGTGCTGTGTCTAGGAGAGCCATTACACAAAGTCCTTGGCCAAGGCAAGGAGATTTACTGGTAGGTATTCCAGTAGTATCTCAGGGTGTTCTGGGCTACACTCCGACACGACTTGTACCGCTTTTGGGGGTCTGACTTTTACCAACCCCCTAGGCCCGCCATGCGATGCTCATAGACGAACGGACCGGACTGCACGGATATTGTCACTGACAGGCTCAGTTGGGTGTCGGGGTGAGCTTCCTCATCGACGTCCCATTTGGTCAGTACCTGGTAGCCCGTCACGTATTGGCTTATACCTCTGACGTGCTAGTGGTTAAATCCACAACCAAGGTATTGACGAGTCTTTAGAGTCCCCCACATTCAGTTACTCAGCTTTCGGGCGAAAGGTTGTAGAGGCCGTATGGAGATATGGCAAGGTCGGATCAGATACGTGCGGTATTGCACGGATCAGGATCGGACAGTCTGTACTATAGGCCGTATGGTTATATGGCAGGGTTCGATCAGATACGTGCGGTATTGCACGGATCAGGATCGAACAGATATTACTATCCGGTTTTGGTATAAGCCGGATTCTAGTATAGTACAGTGTAGATTTTGTCTCATTGCATTTGTATTTCGGTCGAAATACAGATGCGGGTGTGTATGCACAGTATCGGGGTTTTCCTGTGATTTATTACGGGACCAGTTTTCTGGAGTTGCCAGTTTGCTTTTCGTTTCGGCCAATTTCCATTGTTCCGTTCATTGGCCGAAGATTGGTGGAGGAGGGCTTATTTGCATTGTTGCAAATAGGCATTTGTGGAGGGGGTTTTTGCATCTTGATGCATCATGATGGCTTTCATGATGTGCACCATCATTGACCTTGACTTCTTCTTGTCATGATGGCATGACTTTGGAAGCCATCATGCATGTTGATGATGGTTGAGTTGAGTATTGGTTTTGCCTTGTCATCATTGGTTCTCATGATTTCCTTTTGCATGATAGCCTTCTCTCTCTCTCCCTTGTATTATGGAGATGGTCTTTCATTTTTCATTGGCCTCTCCCATTTTTCATTCTCTCCATTCCTCTCTAGTGGTGGCCGGCCAAGTCCTATAGGGGCTGTCCAAAATTGGGTGTGGGTATTTTTGGTTCATATCATGCTCCAAAATACCCACTAGCTCCTCCACATTGTTCTTGTTTCATCCCTCCACCATATGGCACCTCCATGAACCCCAAAAGAGACAATAGCTCACTACACATTCTACAGCGAATCTTGGGCACGTCGAGTAGCCGGCTTCATGCCCGAGTTGCCTCGGTATTGAGGTGGGAGCCCGTAAAAGTACCCGGCTTCGTGGTGCCCTTTCCGACGAGGAGGAGACGGACGGAGATCCCGCGAGGAGATCGGAGTGGAGATGAAGACCGGAGGACTTGGATCGTCGGTATATCTCTAACCCATCTTGTTAAGTAGCTTAGACTAGTTAATGGTTCGATCCGGGTTATAGTGCGCGGTGGTGCCGGTTTGCTAAGTCCGCAAAAATTTAAGTTATTCACCGCTTCCGCATTCCGGCGTCGGATTGACGGCCGGGGCGCCGCCGTGCACTTACAGGAAACACATAAGACATTATGACAATCTCAGGTCTACATACTATCCTGTACTTATGTCACCAAAGAACTGCTATCTGACGATAGGTACAATACCATCCAAAAATTCTCGATGAGTCCGTTCGGTAAAACTCATTCTCCAATGAGCACATGTATACAATCTTAGGTGTCAAACACCGATGGCTATGAGAACAACCATTCCCCGATCAGGGTCTAGAAACGTATATAGTAGTCTACTCTGGAGTATCGATGCCTAGTCTTGATACTCCCTTGACTAGGAACATTTAAGGATGTGCTTATAGACTGCCCAGGCCACACTAGTACGATCTCTATTATAATCCTGAGAGTCAAGCAAAGATCCTACGAGCTTTATCAACATGTATTAGCGATAGTAATCATAAGTAGAAACTTTACACATGAATGATAAAGGCAAACCAAATAGCATACTATCATATCGAGCAAGATTTTCCTATACATATATATGTCCAACAATTACAATAATTCCCACTAGGGCATACATATCTAACAAAAATGTCATTTACAAAATTCTCGAGGGTTTTTAATTCCTCCTAAAGCCTCGAAAGTGTTTTTGATAAAAAAAAAAAGGTTAATTAGAAAGTCAAGAGTTTTATAACAATGTATTTTTGATTTGGTAGTATTTGAGATGAAAAATCTATCTTGAGGGAATTTTCTTACAAATTTTAATCTTTTCATTTAAAAATCAAGTTTTCATAAATGGTTTTATTTGGAAAAACGAATATATGATTTAAGAAAAAATTTAAATTATTTAACTTGTTTTAAAATGTCGTATATTCTTTAAAACCGTATTTTATTACTTTCGAGACTGAATTCTCCATAAGGAGTTCTGCATCTCACTCTATTATCCTAAGAATGTGCGATAACCCGCACTATCCATAAACGGATCCCTTAACGAGAGTTGTAGAAACTTATTTTCAAAGAATTTAAAAATAACAATTTAAAACATGTATGTTTGAAAGTGAGGGTATTTTAATGAAAAAATGTTTCCATAAAATGCTAAAATTGATTGATCGGGCTATGAAATCAAAGTTTACGTGAGTAGGGTAGGTCGTTACCCCATGCATTATCTTTATAAACATGTCATAAGAACTAGTATTTTAACAATATTAATTAAACAAGATATTTTAGCGTTACATGTATTCTAGTGTAGTTTAAACATGTCATAAAAATGTTTTAAGGGCATGTAAGATTAACAAGTGGGAATATTAATAAAAAGACATGTTAACCTACGATGATTCCTTTCAATTTAGCAAATATAAAAAAAATGTTGCGAATCGGTAAGATAGCATGAAATGGTTTCTTTTAAAACATAGAATTGATTTACTTAATTTGGTTTAGAGATATGGCAAAAGATAGATTCAAAATGATGTTAAGAGGGAATGATAAGAAACTTATGGGTTGCGTTCAAAACCAAAGAAGATGCCTCGATTGGCAGAACCAAGACCAAAGATGCACGGAAGAAGTTCGATCGACGGAGCATTGATTTCGGAAGCTTGGGCACTTCAGTTGAGCAATTCTTCAATAGTTTTGAGATAAATTTAGAGAAATTTTCAGAAATGAGGATGATGATAAGATGTATAGGTATTTATAAGAGATAGAGTGAGGGTATGATGAGTTAAGTGTAATTAAAAACAATAAAAATGTGAATTAAAAGGGAGAAATGGGTAAATGAAGAGACTAGCAGCTCTCTGGAAAAATTCAGGGAATTCAAAGTGTAAAAAGGGGTAGTGGGGAGTCCAAAGGTCGCACAGGGGAAGCACAGAGAAAATTGGGCACATCCAGGTCGCCTGTAGCGGCTCCTTGATGATTTTGGGCGGCCAAGATGAAAGCTTTAGTCTCGGAGTTCGTGCCTAGGGTTATAATTGGCTTTAACATCTCATTTATCCACTTTAATTCTATTGCAACTTCGTTTATCCATGTAATGCCCATGCAAACTCTTAGGCTTCCAAAAAGTTCAAATGAAAAATATTAAAATAATTGGGGCTGCTGGGATTCGAACATGCGGGCTTAGAAAAAGCAATGGAGGGGCTTAACCAGTGAACTATAAATAGTTTCTTGCTTTTATTTAACAAACTTAACTTATAACTCATTGTCAAAGCTGAAATACTCCTTTAAAAATACATTGAATATGATACAAATGTATAGGGATTTCAGGGTCATTACATCCTACCTTTCTTATAAAAATTTAATCCTCGAAATTTACACAAGAACTAAACTTCAAACAAATTAAGGTATTGTGTACTCATATCATCTTATCGTTCCCAAGTTGATTCTCCTGGTGACTCTTTTCCCCACATTACTTGGACTAGTTTCACCTCTTTATTACATAACGTCTTCTCCTTCCGATCTAAAATCTCGACTGGATGCTAATCACTAGTCAAATTGGTTTTTTCAGTTATCTTTGAGTGATCGAGTATATGGATGGGTTCACTCACATAACGGCGTAGCTGAGATATATAGAATACGTTATACACTCCTTCCAATGATGGTGGCAGTGCTAAACAATACGACACTTCTCCTACTCGTTCCAATATGTTGAACAGACCGATATATCTTGGGCTAAGCTTTCCTCATCATCCAAAATGAATGACTTCTTTGTTCAGAAAGATCTTGAGGAATATGTGATCTCCAGGTTGAAACTCCAAGTGTCGGCGTTTTGCATCTGCCCAATGTTTCTGCTTATCTTGGGTTATGCTCATCTTTTTCCTGATCATGCAAACTATATCAACTGTTGCCACGATCATCTCTGGCCCAAGTAGTTCTCGATCTCTAACATCGTCCTAACTCAGAGGTGAGTGACTTTTCGACCATAGAGTGCTGCAAACTGTGTCATCCCAATATTGTATCGGTAGTTGTTGTATGCAAACTCTACGAGATGCAAGTGATCTTCCCACTATCCTCCGAAGTCGAGCATACAGACCCTGAGCATATCTTCTAGGATCTGAATTGTCCGCTTGGACTGTCCATCGGTTTGAGGATGGTATGCAGTGCTGAAACTCAGACTCATGCTCAGGCCGGCTTGAAGACTCTGCCAAAACTGGGATCGAAATCTGGTGTCCCGATCGGAGACAATACAAATCGGTACTCCATGAAGTCTCACGATCTATTACATGATTCATGAGTATCAAGAAAAGTGGGGTACAATATGAAGGTTTAAATCTTACTTTAGATTTAATTTACCTCCATGTACTTCCTTGCCAAAAATTCTGTTGACTGGCCAACTCGGAATGGAATAAAGTGCGATGATTTGGCAATTCGATCCACAATAACCCTAACTGCGTCGTTACCCTTCGTGCTATAAGTGAGTTCAGTTACGAAGTCCATGGTAATGTGCTGCCATTTTCATTCTAGAATAGGTAACGGTTGTAGTACACTAGCAGTTCTGTGATGCTCAGCCTTCACTTGCTGATAGACTAAGCACTTAGCTACGCTCCAAGCTACTACTCTTTTCATTCCGTGCTACCAGTAATACTATTGAAGATCCTTGTACATCTTTATGCCGCTGAGCTGTACAAAATAAGGAGAGCTGTGAGCTTCTTTCATCAACTCTTCTTGAACGGTGCCGACTGGCACGCATAAACGGCTCCCATACCTTAAGGATCCATCCTCGTGAATGATAAAGTCGGATCGAAGTCCATTCTCGACTTGTTCTCTGATCTTTTGCAACTTAATATCTCCTTCTTGAGCTGCATTTATTTGATCTAAAAGCATGGACTGGATCTGTAGGTTCATCAAAGATGATATAATACCTGACACAAAAACATGAATCTCCAAGCCATGAAGCTCCTGCTGCAATTTCCACTATGATGTGAGATTCATCATGGGAAGTTGGTGTTAGTGTATATGCCCTAGAGGCCATTACTGTATCATACTAGTTTATATATTACTTAATGGAAGCTTGGGATATTCACCTTGTATAAACAATCTTGCTCAATATAGTAGTATGCTACTTGGTTTGTTTCTACTTCAATGTGTACATGTGTTTATTTTTGTATATCACCTATACACATTAGTGGAGCCCTTAGGATCTTTGCTTGATTACCAGCGTTGTGATGGCAGTCACACTAGTGGGGGCTGGGTAATCTATAAGCACATCCTTATACAGGTCCCTAGTCGCAGGACTATCGAGACAGGGCATCGATACTCCGGAGTAGACTAGCGTATGCGCTTCTCATCCCAGTGTGGGAGATGGTCTGTCCCACAGCCATCAGTACGTCGTACTGGAGATAGTATACGGGTGCTCGTTAGGTTACGAGTACACCGGACAGGACTCGTCGGGAACTGACCAGTTGGTATTATACCTATCGTCAGTTATCAGTTCCCAGGTGACATGAGTACAGCTTAGTCCACTGACTTGACACTGGCACTTCGCCTCGAGTGTGTTCCCACTGCACTTTGATCACTACCCTACCACGGCTCAAAGGAGTCGTGCAAACAGGTAGTAGTTGGGTGCAGTCCCGAAGTACTTGGAGGCAGTGACGGTTAGACAGGATTCGTCTCTCCCGGTATTGGGGGTTGACATCGCGCTGTGTCTAGGAGAGCCATTACACGAGTAGTCCCTGGCCAGGGTAAGCGAGATATACTGGTAGGCTTCCAGTGTTATCTCAGGGTGTTTTGGGCTTCACTCCGACACGACTTGTACCGCTATTAGGGGACTGACGTTTACCGCCCTCTAGGCCCGCCATGCGATGTATCAGACGAATAGACCGGACTGTACGGAGACTGTCACATTCAGACTCAGTAGGAGTTCAGATGGGTTTTACCTCGTCAGTCTTCTTATCGGCATCTACCTGGGGACCGTTACGCACAGCTAGTGCCGCTTGCGGTCTGTGGTTAAACCCACTGCCAGCGTAGCGTCGAGTCTTTAGAATCCCACACAGAGGGCTATTCGCCTCTGGGCAAAACAGGGTAGAGGTCGCATGGTTTTACGACAGGGTTCGTTCTCATCCGCGCACTTATGCACGTTTGGAGTCCGGACGGATATTACTGGCTGGCTCTGGTTTGAGTCAGATACTGGTATATGTTTTGGGGTTGCTTTTATCTCTCAGTATTCTTGTTCCTCGGAACGAGAATGCAGGTGTGTATGCACAGTTGTTTGAGGCGGAGGAAGAGGTTTTTCATTAGGGTTTCGGAACGGGTGCGTATGCACAGTTGACAGTCGTCTTTTTCCAAACCCTAATGGATTTATGAAATATCAATTAATAATAGTAATTAAATGAAATTGTGTCATGGTTGATTTTGTTGACTTGTTGACCATGGTTGACTTGTTGACCATGGTTGAATGTTTGACCATCATCATTGCTTTGCAAGGATACTCCTTGATTCTAGCTTACATTCATTTAATGAAGTGATGATAATGGTCATTCCAAATACAACCATCAACTATTTCATTTGAATTATTATTATTAATTAGATAATTCTTTTTCTTTTGTTATGGTTGCAAGAAGAAAAAGAGCCCATTCTATCATATTCATTCTCTCTCCTCACTTCATCTTCTTCTTCCTCAAGCTCAAGGAGAATCCTTCTCATGTGTTGAGAATCCCTCTCCTTGAAAAGAAAACACCCCTAAGACACTCTCTACTCACTCTAGGATCAAAGGTTTAGCAAGCCGAAGATTCTAGTTCTCTCAAAGTTCGAGAAAGAGCCCGAAGGTTGAACCCTCAGGTGGATCCATCTTTGACGGAAGAAGGCGACGAGGAAAGAACCATCAACCTCTACTAGGTTTCAAGAAGAAGGAGTTCAAGTTAGGTATAACCTTTTATCCGAGTAGCTAACTCTCCTTTGCATGTTTGCTAGTTTAGTTTAGACACGATCCCGACCTTGTTTAGTCCATGTTGCCCCATGCGCTAAAAATTTGTTTTTTATACCGTTTCCGCCTCCCCATAAGAACCGGGGGTCGCAACGTGGACTTACAGTGGTATCAGAGCCTAACTAAACTTAAACTAGCTTGGTAGCGAAGTGTATGGAAGTTCGAAACGGAAAAATCACAAAAACCGGAAATCAAAAACCCTAAGTTTCTGTTGAAATTTTTTGTGCTCTAAAAGTAAAAAGTTTTACTCCTAAAATCGGCTCAGGGTTTTGTGAGAACACCCACCAAAAACGATCCCATGAATCCTTCAAACCGCCGCGGATCCGCGGCCTCAGCTATTCTCTTCGCCGCGGATCCGCCGCCGTTTGGGCTCTTCATGTGATCGTGTTTTGTGCAGTGTTCTTCTGGTAGGGTTTTGGGATTTTTCAAATATATTATATGTGCCCAGATTTTTCCAGAAAAGAAATTTACTTTTGGGGTCCTATAAATCCGTATTTTTTTTTCGAACTTCGCTACACTTCGGCTATGTTGGTTATATCTGTGATGTTTGTATGTATTGAACGTCGGCTAATTGCTATAAGTTGATTAGTCGGGGTTATACATCTCTGTGATCTGTGTTTGATATTGGAATGTGTATATGAATGGATTGGATTGTCGCGGGTGAATAGCCGGGATGGGTGTGAGATGAGCTTTTGTTTTTCTTTCATTCATTTGTAATATGTAAATTGATGTAATAATATTATTTGTATGGCCGCACAACCGGGTCGGGGTTGTAGCCGTCATTGTATAATTCTTTTTACTGTTTTTTCTCCTAGGATAGACCCATAGAGGGGTGCACAAACTACCGGGTACTTGGCGGGTAGTTTGCCGCACCCGTAGGGGTCTTGGGTGGGGTTTTGGCTATTCACCGCGACCGTGTAATCCGCTTTTCGTTGCAGGCTCGAACGGATTGCGGATTCCTAGTATATCCAATGTATTCATCTGTGATCTGTAATGTCTATCATTGCTTTATATTTAGGCGTTGCTTATGTTTTACAGCCGCGCTAGCCCAGCCCCCGCTCTGTCGTTAGTTAAGTAACCTAACGAGTGATGACGGGACCCCGTGGCGAATGCGAATGGCATAAGCGTACGTCATATTTTGGTTGTTTTCTGCAATGGTAGGATTAAATGATGGGACGCATTAAAAGAACTAATGCAAGAATATCACGCATTAAAAGAACTAATGCAAGATAATAAACCAAGTTAAAGTCGTTGGAACACTTTCGAAAAACCACTCGGTTCTTTTCAAAACTAACTTTTAAATGCGGAGCTTGAACCACTCCTTCTAAAAGCTATCTCGTTCCATCGATTATATCAAGTTCACTACGTTCACGGTTTTACCAAAACCATTCGTAGCCCTCCGTCATTTCGCATGAATAGGCAATAGTATTCAAGCTATGTATGTTGGCCAAAGTCAAGGCATAGTGATTGGTAGCTATTGGGTGTTCATGTGTGGCATAGATAGATGCGTTGGTTTGGGACAGTCGTGCCGCCATTTTGGCCAAAGTCAAGGGTAGGTATGGGTGGATCCAAATTAACCTGGATAGTGACGGGTAGAACTTGACATGTGACTTATGATATTTTGGCCAAAGTCAAGGTCATAAGAGCATGGGGCAAAAATCCACATCGGGAGTTTCATAAGTACTGAAACTTGCTAGATTTGCATACCATTTAGAGTGTGATGATTCTGGTAGGATTCCTTCAGTTTCGTCACGCGATGATATTTGGATCCCGATCCTACTGTGAGTATATGCTACTCCTCGGGAAATTTCTCACTAAACGATCAATGCTATAAACCTAGTAGGTGCCTAGAAAGGTGTTAGCGGGGCTACGCCCCAGGGAAAAGAGGTTCTTAAATTAAGGAACATCGCGAAAGCGTTGGAAAACCTCCCTCGAAGTACCGACACTGGCCTGGCTGAACGGTTAAGCAAGTATTGTGCGGTGGGATTGATCCCGGCTAATTCTTCCTTTGTGGTTTGAGGAGGGATTCGAGAGACAGTGGGAGCCATCCTGTTTAGACAAATTAAAAACCATTCTAAACTTGCAAGAGCATCGTGCTGAGTGTTCCTTCTCTCTCCCCCTGCAGCGACCAAATCGAAATGACTGGACTTAAGTTACTTCTAGATAAAAACATACTGACAGGGCCAAACTACAAAGATTGGCTCAGGAATGTCAAAATGGCAATCACTTACGACAAGCTGGGGTATCTTCTTACCACCAAAGCTCCCCCCGTCCCAGGTCCCACCTCCAGCGTCGCGGATAAGGAAATCCGTAAGACTTGGGAGATTGATTGCGCGAAGGCCAGATGCCTCGTGCTTGCCTCTATGGACATGGAACATCAGAGGAGGCACGAGAATATGGACTTGGAATCCATATTTCTTCATACAAAAGAACTGTATGGAGAGCAGTCTCGTATCGCAAGATACGAAGTGTCGAAGAAGTTATTTTCGGCAAAGTTGGCCATCGGATCATCGGTAGCGGACCACGTGCTTAAGATGATAGGCTACATTGAGGAGCTCGCAGAACTTGGGACCACGTTGGAGAGTGAGCTCTATACGGACTTAGTTCTCCAGTCCCTTCCTTCCACTTACGCCCAGTTCATACTGAATTTCAACTTGCAAGAAAAAGAAGTTGAACTTTCAGAACTCCTCAACATGCTGAGGAGTGCAGATGGCACCCTACAGAAAGGTAGGGAAACATCCACTTTGTTTGTAGGAGGATCTTCTTCTTCTAGGTCCAAGGCGAAAGCCAAGGGAAAGAAGAGGAAAGCCCCCGCCAAACCAAGGGGCGGTGTTAGTAAAGTGGATACGAAGAGAAAAGCAAAGGCAACAAAGATAGCAGGGAAGCTTGTGGGTAAAGAGGAATGCTTCTATTGTCACAAGAGTGGACACTGGAAGAAAGATTGCAGGGCTTGGAAAGCCAAGACACAGGAACTGAAGCAGGTTGCGGCTTCAGCTTCAGGTGTGTATGTTATTGAAAACTGTCTTTCGATAAACTCTACTTCCTGGGTATTGGATACCGGATCAGGATCTCATATCTGTAATTCTTTGCAGGCGTTGAGAAACCGTAGGGTTTTGAAAGCAGGTGACATGACCCTCAGAGTTGCGAACGGAGCTAGCATGGATGCTAAAGCCGTGGGGGACTATCACCTGGGAATGTCAGATGGACATGTTTTGGTTTTGCGTTATTGCTTTTTTGTACCCAACGCAACTTGTAATATCATTTCTGTATCTTTGGTTTCTAAAGAAGGTTATGAATTTGCGTTTGTAAGTAATGTTGTAAACATTCACCTAAATCAAGTTCTGATTGGGTCAGGTACACTGAGCAATGGTATATACGTATTAAACCAACCACAGATTTTCAATGTCCAGAATACACACAAAAGAAAGTCTCCAGATATCAATCAGACTTTCTTATGGCATTGTAGACTGGGTCACATCAATGAGAGAAGGTTGACTAAGTTACATACAGAAGGATATTTGGATCCGTTCGAATATCAATCATATGCCACTTGTCAATCCTGTCTCAAAGGAAAGATGACAAAGACTCCGTTCACTGGACACGGAGTAAGAGCGAGCGAGCTCTTGGGACTCGTACACAGCGACGTGTGCGGTCCAATGTCTACACATGCGCGAAGCGGTTATTCTTACTTCATTACTTTTACGGATGATTTTTCAAGGTACGGTTATGTCTTCTTAATGAAACATAAGTCCGAAGCATTTGAAAAATTCCAGGAATATAAGAATGAAGTAGAAAAACAAACCGGCAAAAGTATCAAGATTCTAAGATCGGATCGAGGTGGAGAATACTTAAGTGCCGAGTTCCTGAATTACTTAAAAGAGAATGGGATTCTCTCTCAGCTTACTCCTCCATACACTCCACAACATAACGGTGTATCGGAGAGACGGAACCGGACCCTATTGGATATGGTACGGTCCATAATGAGTAACGCTGAGTTACCGCGATCATTCTGGGGGTATGCGCTAGAATCAGCTGCGTACCTTTTGAACCGAGTTCCTACTAAGACTGTGCCTACTACACCATATGAGCTGTGGTGTAGGAAGAGGCCCCATCTCAGTCACATTAAGACTTGGGGAAGTCCAGCTTTTGTTAAAAAGCAGCATGCGGACAAGCTCGAGGCGCGCTCAGTACTGTGTAAGTTTGTGGGATATCCAAAGAATTCCAAGGGATATCTCTTCTACTACGAGGAGGAACAAAAAGTTCTTGTTTCTCGTTATGCCCACTTTCTAGAACACCAGTTCTTAGAAAAAGAATTAAGTGGGAGCGCAGTAGAACTGGAAGAAATTCCAGAACCACAGACTATTACTGAAAGCTTAGTGGAACCAGAGGGTTCAAATGAACAGGACATTCCTACGCCGCTCCGCAGGAGTAGTAGGCAGTCTCATCCGTCCGAGAGATACTACGGTTTTCTCATAGACGGGGATAGAGAGGATTGCATCATAAATTATGATGAGCCTACTAGCTTCCAGCAGGCCGTTCAGAGCGTTGACTCGGTAAAATGGCTGGATGCAATGCGGACCGAAATGGAGTCCATGTACACCAACAAAGTATGGACGTTGGACATTGCTCCAGACGGGGTAAAACCCGTAGGATGCAAGTGGATCTTCAAAAGGAAGATTGGTGTAGACGGACAGGTTGAAACCTATAAAGCTAGACTTGTAGCAAAGGGTTTCCGTCAAAGACCTGGCTTGGACTATGACGAAACCTTTTCTCCAGTGGCTATGCTGAAATCCATTCGGATCCTTCTTGCCATTGCTGCCTTCCACGATTATGAGATTTGGCAGATGGACGTAAAAACCGCTTTTCTAAATGGAAATTTAAAGGAGTGTGTCTATATGGATCAGCCAGAGGGTTTCATTCAGAGTGGGAGCAGCGGAAAGGTGTGCAAGTTGCTTAAGTCCATCTATGGACTAAAGCAGGCATCGCGGAGTTGGAACATCTGTTTTGATGAGACGGTCAAGGAATATGGCTTTATCAAAAATCCAGATGAACCATGCATCTATAGTAGATTTATAGCGAGAACTGTAGTATTCCTCGTTTTATACGTGGATGACATTCTCTTAATAGGAAATGACATTCCTATGCTACAATCTGTCAAGGGGTTCTTGTCACAAAGGTTCTCCATGAAAGACCTGGGTGATGCCTCGTACATCCTGGGGATCCGGATCCATCGTGATAGATCCAAGAGGATATTAAGACTTTCACAGTCCAGGTACATCGACACTATATTGAAGAGATTCAGTATGGAAGATTCCAAGCGCGGTAACCTACCGGCTTGTCACGGGATCACCCTCTCTAAAGAGATGTCTCCCAAGACTGATTTGGAGAGGGATCGCATGTCTATTATACCCTACGCTTCTGCGGTAGGCTCTATAATGTATGTGATGTTGTGTACCAGACCGGATGTAGCTTATGCACTGAGTGTAGTAAGCCGGTATCAGTCAAACCCTGGGGAGAAACACTGGATAGCTGTAAAGAATATTCTCAAGTACCTGAGAAGGACTAAGGAGATGTTCTTGGTGTATGGCGGAAAAGACCTCCAGATCGAGGCCTTTGCTGACTCCAGCTTCCAGAGTGACAAGGATGATTCCAAGTCCATGTCGGGTATTGTCTTTACCCTCAATGGAGGGGCGGTGTGTTGGAAGAGTTCCAAACAGGAAACCGTTGCAGACTCGACGATGGAAGCGGAATACATCGCTGCATCTGATGCCGCAAAAGAAGCTGTCTGGATGAGGAAGTTCTTGAAAGAACTTCAGGTGGTTCCGTCCATTGTTGACCCAATACCTCTGTATTGCGACAACAACGGGGCTATAGCTTTAGCGAAGGAACCCAGGTCCCATCAGAGATCCAGGCACATCTTGAGGCGGTATCACCTGATCAGGGAGATCGTGGATCGCAAGGAGATCGAGGTTCGGAGGGTTGCTTCAGAAGAAAACACTGCAGATCCATTCACCAAGGCCCTACCCCAGACTTAGTTCGAGCGGCTGATCGAGATGATAGGTCTTCGATACGCCAGTACATGGCCTTAGTGCAAGTGGGAGATTGTTAGTGTATATGCCCTAGAGGCCATTACTGTATCATACTAGTTTGTATATTACTTAATGGAAGCTTAGGATATTCACCTTGTATAAACAATCTTGCTCAATATAGTAGTATGCTACTTGGTTTGTTTCTACTTCAATGTGTACATGTGTTTATTTTTGTATATCACCTATACACATTAGTGGGGCCCTTAGGATCTTTGCTTGATTACCAGTGTTGTGATGGCAGTCACACTAGTAGGGGCTGGGTAATCTATAAGCACATCCTTATACAGGTCCCTAGTCGCAGGACTATCGAGACAGGGCATCGATACTCCGGAGTAGACTAGCGTATGCGCTTCTCATCCCAGTGTGGGAGATGGTCTGTCCCACAGCCATCAGTACGTCGTACTGAAGATAGTATACGGGTGCTCGTTAGGTTACGAGTACACCGGACAGGACTCGTCGGGAACTGACCAGTTGGTATTATACCTATCGTCAGTTATCAGTTCCCAGGTGACATGAGTACAGCTTAGTCCGCTGACTTGACACTGGCACTTCGCCTCGAGTGTGTTCCCACTGCACTTTGATCACTACCCTACCACGGCTCAATGGAGTCGTGCAAATAGGTAGTAGTTGGGTGCAGTCCCGAAGCACTTGGAGGCAGTGACGGTTAGACAGGATTCGTCTCTCCCGGTATTGGGGGTTGACATCGCGCTGTGTCTAGGAGAGCCATTACACGAGTAGTCCCTGGCCAGGGCAAGCGAGATATACTGGTAGGCTTCCAGTGTTATCTCAGGGTGTTTTGGGCTTCACTCCGACACGACTTGTACCGCTATTAGGGGACTGACGTTTACCGCCCCCTAGGCCCGCCATGCGATGTATCAGACGAACAGACCGGACTGTACGGAGACTGTCACATTCAGACTCAGTAGGAGTTCAGATGGGTTTTACCTCGTCAGTCTTCTTATCGGCATCTACCTGGGGACCGTTACGCACAGCTAGTGCCGCTTGCGGTCTGTGGTTAAACCCACTGCCAGCGTAGCGTCGAGTATTTAGAGTCCCACACAGAGGGCTATTCGCCTCTGGGCAAAACAGGGTAGAGGTCGCATGGTTTTGCGACAGGGTTCGTTCTCATCCGCGCACTTATGCACGTTTGGAGTCCGGACGGATATTACTAGCTGGCTCTGGTTTGAGTCAGATACTGGTATATGTTTTGGGGTTGCTTTTATCTCTCAGTATTTTTGTTCCTCAGAACGAGAATGCAGGTGTGTATGCACAGTTGTTTGAGGCGGAGGAAGAGGTTTTTCATTAGGGTTTCGGAACGGGTGCGTATGCACAGTTGACAGTCGTCTTTTTCCAAACCCTAATGGATTTATGAAATATCAATTAATAATAGTAATTAAATGAAATTGTGTCATGGTTGATTTTGTTGACTTGTTGACCATGGTTGACTTGTTGACCATGGTTGAATGTTTGACCATCATCATTGCTTTGCAAGGATACTCCTTGATTCTAGCTTACATTCATTTAATGAAGTGATGATAATGGTCATTCCAAATACAACCATCAACTATTTCATTTGAATTATTATTATTAATTAGATAATTCTTTTTCTTTTGTTATGGTTGCAAGAAGAAAAAGAGCTCATTCTATCATATTCATTCTCTCTCCTCACTTCATCTTCTTCTTCCTCAAGCTCAAGGAGAATCCTTCTCATGTGTTGAGAATCCCTCTCCTTGAAAAGAAAACACCCCTAAGACACTCTCTACTCACTCTAGGATCAAAGGTTTAGCAAGCCGAAGATTCTAGTTCTCTCAAAGTTCTAGAAAGAGCCCGAAGGTTGAACCCTCAGGTGGATCCATCTTTGACGGAAGAAGGCGACGAGGAAAGAACCATCAACCTCTACTAGGTTTCAAGAAGAAGGAGTTCAAGTTAGGTATAACCTTTTATCCGAGTAGCTAACTCTCCTTTGCATGTTTGCTAGTTTAGTTTAGACACGATCCCGACCTTGTTTAGTCTATGTTGCTCCATGTGCTAAAAATTTGTTTTTTATACCGTTTCCGCCTCCCCGTAAGAACCGGGGGTCGCAACGTGGACTTACAGTTGGTGACTCAAGGCATCTGGAACTACGTTTACCTTCCTGGATGGTACTGAATGTTTATGTCGAAGTCTGCCATGAGTTCTAGCTATCTTCTTTATCTCATATTAAGTTTCTTCTGAGTAAATATATACTTTAGAATCTTGTGGTCGGTGTAAATATTAACTCGCTCACCCAATAAGTAATGTCGCCAGATCTTGAGAGTGAAGATAAACGTTTCTAATTCCAGATCATGGATAGGATAATTGTGCTCGTGTGTCTTTAGCTGTCTCGAAGCAAAAGTCAGAACTTTGCCACGTTGATGTAGCACACATCCCAATCCTTTCCCCGAGGCATCACAGTGAACTTCAAAACCGCTGGATCTATCCAGTAAAGTGAAAACAGGTGCAGAGGTTAGTCTTGTCTTCAACTCTACAAAAGATGTTTCACATGCTTTTGACCACACGAAATCTTCATCCTTACGAATAAGCTTGGTCAAAGATGTTACAATTTTCGAGAATCCTTCAATGAAGCGTCAGTAGTACCCATCTAGGCCCAAGAAACTTTTGATGTCCTTGACTGACTTTAGTGTCGGCTATTCTCTAACAACTAACACCTTAGCGAGGTTTACCGAAATACCTTCTCCTGATACAAAGTGTCCAAGAAATCCGTCTTTTTCAAGCCAAAACTCATACTTTCTATACTTGGCATAGAGTTAATGATGTCGTTGAGTCTCCAGAACTATGCGTTGGTAATCAGCGTATTCTTCCCGAGTCTTCGAATAGACCAAGATGTTGTCTATGAAGATGACATTACAAGATATGGCATCACAACGGTAGCATAAAATAACTAGTGCATTGGTTACTCCTAATGGCATCACGAGATATTCATAATGACCATATCGGATCCTGAACGCCGTCTTCGGAATGTATGATTTCTTGAATTTCACTTGATGATAGCTTGAATGAAGATCTAACTTGGAGAAGACAGAAGATCCACTCAGCTGATCGAAAAGGTCATCGATGCGAGATGGCGGATATTTGTTCTTCACAGTAATCTCGTTCAGTGCTCGATAGTCAACGTACATCCAGTAAGTACCTTCCTTCTTCTTCACTAGCAACACCAGGGATCCCCAAGTTAAGATATTGGGTCTGATCCAACCTTTCTTTAGAAGTTTTTCTAACTGGATACAGTGTTCTTTCAACTCTTCCGGACTTAATCGATATGGAGCTTTAATTACGGGTTGCGCATCAAGTTGCAGATCAATACTAAATTCAAGATCTCGATCGGGAGGCAAACCTGATATATCTTCAGGGAAAACATTCTCGAACTCTCGAACTACTTCGGGCTTTTCTCCTTCAGCTTGTAGAGAGGAAACTTCTGTTGTCTTTAGTCTGGCTCGGTAGCTTCTTGGCTCCAAGGTACTACCCCAACTCTTGAAATAGAAGACTGGGTGATCTGGTATCTTAAAAACCACCCTCCTTTGACGGAAACCAATGGTAGCATAAAATACTCCAAGTCAATCCATTCCCAACATAACGTCGAAATTAAATATGTCCAGCACTTTGAAATTTGCGTAGAATTCTTGGCCGCAAACTACAACTGAGAAATGATCATATCCCATAGTTGCCTTCAAAAATCTATTCCCCGAACTGACGTTCCAGCTTGAAACGAAGGGATTCACTGGGATCGTATGAGTTCTAACAAATCATTGTGACATGAAACAATGCAAAGCCCCAATATTGAAGAGTGCAAGCGTAGGTAGTTTGGCTACTAGTATAGTACCTAAGTTGTTTGGGATAGATTTTAGGTATTGAAAAGGACAAGGATATACTAGAACTGAAAAGGTTGAAAAGATGGGAAACAAAATTCACCAGTAATAACTTACCTTGTGGCTTTGGCATCTTCGACCGACATCGTGAATGCATGACGTTTTGGCGCATTCCTTCTTGCCTGCTACACATTCCTCTGGGCTTGTGGCACGCTTCTCTATGCCTATTGATACTGTCACTGAGGTTGTGCTGGCAGTCCACGTTGAGCTAGTGCATGAAGAGCTAAGCGGGGTGCAGGTGCCTGAGTAGCTGTCCTTTGTAGTGCTTGTATAGCGGGTCTCTGTATAGGAATTGTGCCACCTCAGTAACGTGGGTATGCTCCCAGACTATGATTAGATTCTTTACAAGCCAAACAAAGTTTGTTGGCACATCTACAGTCCTTCACTTGATGTACAGTTCTCTTGCAATAGAAACATATGTCTGGACTGGCGTTGTGGAATAATCTTCCTGGCCTCTTGGGTGTGAAAGCAGGCCTTGAAGAAGCTCCTACAGTCATCTGGTTCACTGGTCATTTGATTCCGGCTGATTGTGGCTTACCATTCTCCTTGACCACAACTTCATAGCGGCGGGATGCCTTCAGAGCGAGTTCATAGGTCGGATAGTCTCCTGTTGCTAATGCCACTTGAATCTCTGGGTCTAAGCCCGGTTAGAATCATCTGGCTAGAATATCATCAGTAGGAATCAAGTGTGTTGCGCACCTGATATGATGTTGATTTCAGAACAATTACGTGTTTAAGGAACAAAACTTGAGACAAATTCTTTACCCGCTAAGTATAGTAAATTCGGTATCATACTCATCTACTGATTTTACCCACATAGAGCCTTGCTCCAGGTGGATGAATTGTTGTTCCATATCAAATCGGGAAGTCTCTGCGAAATACTTGGCATCGAAAATATCACGGAATATCTTCCACTTTATCGGCTGTGCAAAACGGCTCTCTTCGACCTTTCACAAAACTCTGGTGTTGTCCGGATCTGGAGCTTTGCAACAAGAAGCCAAGCTATTTCTGGCACTTGAGCTGCAGAAAGATCGTCCTCGATACTTTGAACCCACTCCTCAGCTTCCAGGGGACTCTCCTTCCCAGAAAATTTCATCGGGTGCAACGCTCAAAATTGTTTCACACCTGATACTTCTGCTTCGGGATGGGCTAAAAGGATAGCAGTCTGCTGCTGCTGGACCTCCAATAGACTCTTGATTTCTTCGAGAAGCACCGTCTATTCATTGATTGGAGCTGTAACAGTAGGTGGAGATGGTAGGATAGGCGGTGGTGTGTTACTATTGATGTTAGTGCTGGTGTTGTTGAGAGAATTCATCACCTTGATAGAAAAGAAAAATTAGGATAGATTCTGAAGGGTTATGGTAGCGCCCCGGCCAACTTCCGTGGCCAAATGCGGAACAAAATTTTTATAACGATACGAAAATTGGCGCTAGAATAAACCTAAACCGGATCTTAAACCATAAACCTAACTAGCATGAAAGGGTTTTATCTACTATGATAGAAAGTATACCTAAAGAAAACAAGTCCTTCGGGTCTTTGATCCTCTCCTGAAGCTCCTTGATGGAAGTATGGATCGTGCTTTGAACTTCGGCCTCCTTGTGTCAACGATGATCCACCCGAGAGTTCCAACCTTGAGCTAAACCTCCAATTTGAGGTAATTAGAATACTTAGCCTGCTAATCTAAGTAGAGTAGAGTGAGTAGAGTGTGATTTAGAGTAGCTAAGTCTCATGAACCCTTGATTATCAACACATAATATACTAGGGTTTGTGTCACAACGCAAAATTTTGCACGTGACCGGCACTTAAACCACGTAACGTCTACAGGCATAACGCAATTTAAGTAAGCCGAAAACCCAGAAATCTAAACCATCAATAGTAGTAAGTTATAAAAACATTGTTAAAAACACTTAGAAATCTCAAGTAAAAATCTTTAAAGTTTAAATCATTTTCTTGAAAATTTCGTCAGCACCTCCTTTGTAAAAACTAGCCCCGAAACGGGAAGAAACATAAGATATAAGTAAACTAACATATGATATAAATGAAGCATCCCCAAATGGGAGAAAATCACGCCCAACAGCGGAAATAATCCCACAAGCATAATATACGACGCCGTAGCGAAGAAATAAACAATATAAGTGAAAAACAGCAAAAAAGATAAAACTGCGTAATAAAAGCCGGCTCACACGAGCTCGACACCCAGAGTCACAAAATAATACACAATATCGTCCTCACATCTCATCTCTAAGTCAATACATGAAATGGTAGATGAAGAGTACTAGATACAATAAGATGTACAATGAAATATAAAGTCGGATAACCGCAACCCACCTACAGCAAAATGGCTCACGGCCAACAGTACCGGTATCCGCTGCAAAAAGATACAATGAGATAGCCATGCCGCGACTACTCTGAGGGTAAACCTGCAAAACACTGTGGCATAACGGAGTTGAGTTTCCAACTCGTGAATAGTAAGTAACATCGTTCAGGTAATCGCAGGTATGCACGTACTGCGATATTCTAACGCATGCAATCTGATAGCATAATAAGTCAAATGGATATGCAACAATCATGAAGGATACTCTATCAAGTACTACAAATACATGAAGCAATGCATATCAACGAATGCTGAGTATGGGGTAAAACATATCATCATCACGAATCATCATCGTGGGAAAAAACCCGGTGTCCATCAACGACACTCCAAATCCCAATAACTCAGGCGTCGTACTCTAATCGGCCCCCGTATCCTGTAAATCTCATAGAACCTGAGTCCCAACATTGACACTCGAAAACATCATGAAATACTCGTGTCCATCATCGACACGCAAATCCACATATATCGGGCTCCGTCAGTACGGATCGGCCCACGGGCTCCGTCTATCCAGATCGGCCCTCGGGCTCCGGCAGTATGGGCCGGCCCATATCCATCTCTCGACTCAGATCAGTATCCTCCGGATAACCGCCAGGTCCAACCAATCACCGTTAGGTAGTCTTCCCTCTGCCAGGCTCATCGTCTACTGCACAACATCCCTTTCTTGCACCGGGGTACCATACCGGGTCCACCATGAACCCGCAAACGGATCATCCAGCTCCTCGAATCGGGTTTCTATCACACGTTTCAGAACCGAGAAAATGCATAGTGGACGCACTGAAATATCATATCAAGAGAACCGGGCTTTCAAAACAATGCATACTTTCTTGAAATAATACCATGGTTCTCAAATCCATAAATCACATGAAATTCGTATCTCAATGCGTAAATCCATGCAATATGATATATGCAACATAAAACCTTAATATGAGTATGTCAAGGGAAAACCGCTTTTTTAAATGAATCCAGTTTTTAAATATATCATGCGGCTCCCAATTTCTCAGAAAAATCGAATCCAATATCATCTAATGGTGCACATGTAGCTATAGCAAGTATGGGTGTATACATGTAAGTATGAATGCACGATGTATCTCATATGTGCAATAGAACAATAATCCATGTGTCAATATCAATAACAATAAAATATTGCATATGTGTATAGACTGTGCGTGTCATAGTAATTACCGACGGTGTGGGTGTAGCATACAAGTTAGTGCTCGTGCAACATGAACCGTCAGTAATGGTGCAGTATCCACTAGATACTAAATCAAGGCACAACAATGTAATGGTAATGATGCTTATGCACAATCAACATATACAAATATAAACATGTGGCTACACTATTATATCAAGCCCTGACACATAACGCTATATGGGTGATTTCCCCTTAGATGTTAAATCGAATCACAGTGATCTCGAGCTAGATATATCCAACCACCTGCTTCCTTTTCTTCGCATCGTCCGAAGTCCCCGCCTGCGATCCTATTAACACAAAACATAGCAAGTGCAACTCAAAAATCGACCAATAATACATACAATTACGCCTAAATTGACGCACCGATCCCAACAACTCACAAGTGTTCTCTTAGTAGCTAACATGTGTGGCGACATCAGCAGAAATCACGCGAAACACAAAAACTGAGTCGGACACCGTGTCAGATATCGTAACGCGCGTCGTCGAAATACTAAAACTAGCTAATCGAACCCAGATTTTACCCACTGTCAATACATAAAAATCTAGCAGTACCAAACAACCTAAAACCACTGCAGACAGCTGTTGGATATAGTGCCCTCAAAGTCAATTATTGGATCGCAGGCACGTGATTGCAATGATTGAGGAGGACCTATACCGGTAGGACAGTCTTACTTGAGATGATAGTATGCTATCTGGTTTGCATTTATCAGTCGTGTACAGCTTCAGGTGGCTGATCACTGTTATACATTGATAGAGCCCTTAAGATCTTGCTTGACTACCAACAGTATGATGGTGATCATATACGTGAGAGTTGGGTAGTCTATAAGCACATCCTTAATAATGGTCCCTAGTCATGGGAATTTCGAGACAGAGCATCGATACTCCGGAGTAGACTAGTGTATACAGTCGAGACCCCGACGAGGGGAGGTGGCCGGTCTCATAAGCCACTGGTGTCAGTTGGACCATCTAAGATGTATACAGGTGCTCATTGGGTTATGAGTACACCGGACAGGAATCGCGGAGAACCTGCTAGTTGGTATTATACCTAGCGTCAGATAGCAGTTCCCTGGTGACATGTGTACAGGTTAGTTCATCGACCTGAGGTCGTCATTTGTCTCGTGTGAGTTCCTACTGTGCTTTGATTTCTATCCTACCACGGCTCAAAGGAGTCATGCAAACAGATCTTTTTTGGGTACAGTCCCGAGCCACATGGAGGCAAGTGAGCGGATCGGCAGGGGAATCGTCTCTCCCGGTATTGGGGGTGAGATCGCGCTGTGTCTAGCAGAGCCATTACACAAATCCCTCGGCCGAGGTAGGAGATTTACTGGTAGGTACTCCAGTAGTATCTCAGGGTGTTCTGGGCTACACTCCGACATGACTTATACAGCTATTGGGGGTCTGACGTTACCAGCCCCCTAGGCCGATATGCGATACTCATAGACGAACGGACCGGACTGTATGTATATTGTCACTGTTAGGCTCAGTAGGGTTCTAGGATGAGTTCGCTCATCGGCTTCCCTTGAGGTCAGTACATAGGCAGCCGTTACGCACAACTAGTGTCGCTGACGGTTCGTGGTTAAACCCACTGCCAGGGTACTGATGAGTCATTAGAGTCCCCCACAGATAGTTTCCCAAGTTCGGGCGAAACGTTGTAGAGGCCGTATGGTTTTATGGCAGGGTTCGGAAAATACACGTGCGTTTACGCACGTGTATATTTCAGGCAGATAATACTGGTGGGCTTTGGTTTAAGCCGGATCCATGTATTATATTGTGTAGATATAATATCTTTGTCTCAGTTGCATTTGTATTCGGTCGTAATACAAATGCGGGTATGTTTATACTGTTACGGGGTTATCCTGAAATTCGTTTCGGGATCGCTTTTGGAAGTTGCCAGTTTTCTATCACCCGTCTTAAACATTCGGTTTAATACGGATTTATCTTTTCTTGAGGTGAGTCATGAGTGTGGAAGATTCTAGAAGCTTCTAGATGTGGTGACTAGGTTAGTGACTCTTTAATGCATTAAATGATGGATGATGACTAGGTTAATGATTCATTGTATGAAATTAATGTTTATGCAAGGTGTTTAAATGACGCATTCACTCATTTAATGTTACGGTCACCCCCCCTTCCTACACTCACCTCCCTCCTCTCTTTTAGTGGCCTGCCCATTCATTTGGGAAGGATTAAGGTTGTTTGGAAAAAAGATTATGATGGTTTTGGGTTCATGGAAATTAGTATACTCATTTCTCATTTTCACCCGATCCAAAAGGCAACTTCATTAAACGTTCATCCATAACCTTGGATGTAACGAAACAAAGTGTTCTACTCATTCTCTACATTACTCTTGGACATGTCGGCTAGCAAACTTCATGTCCGAGTTGCCTCGGTTCAGAGGCGGAGCACGTTTAAAGATCCGTTGACGTGGTGCCACTTGGACGAGGAGACCGGTGATCGAGCGAGATCAGAGCAGCCGCAACAAAGCGTGGGATGATGGTTAAAGACCGAAGGGCTTGGATCGTTTGGTATAACATTTCTACCCACTTTGTAGTTTGTTAGTTTAGCTATAATGGCAGATCCGGGTTATAGTATACGATAGCGCCAGTTAAAAAGTTTTGTTCCGTATTTGGCGTCTGAAAGACGGCCGAGGCGCTACCGTAGACTTACAGTGGTATCAGAGCCACGCCATTAAGCTTTACTAACTTGTGCTAACGCGTTTAAAACAACGATCGAATAAAATTTCCGAAATCGCAATTTTCCATGCAAAGTTTCTGTCGATTTTAAAACAAGCCTAAAAATCATTTTGAGCATCTCAGAAAATAGAGCAGGCTTTTCTAAGAAAACTGGTGAAATTTGGTCACGTGATCTTACTGTTCCACCGCGGATCCGCGGCCCAAACCAGGTTTTGGCCGCGGATCCGCCGCCATATTTTGAGATCACTAAACCCTATTTCTACAGTAGGGTCTTCATGGTAAATTGTGGTTTCTGAAATATTTCTTTTGGGCCCAGATTTTATTACTGTACAGCAGATGTACGTGGGGCCCACTTCGGGAAGTTTTGTCGATCGAAATTTTAAACTTGTTAGATTACAGTACTTACATTATATCTCCGACCGTGAATGTCATTCGAGCGGTAAATTGCGTCTAATTGCTATAGTTCTTTTAGACGGATTTGCGAACGTGACATCCGCGTTGATATTTTGTGTTGTGCTGTGATGTTCCGGATTTATCGTGGTGGATAGCAGTGTGCAATGGTTGTGCAGTTTGGATTTATTTGTACATTTGATATTACGGGGCGAGCGTCCAACATGTGGACTGCCGTCACAGCCTGTTTGTATAATATTCTTTTGGGGCTCGACCGGGCTGAGGTCGATGCACCTGTTGTATATATTTTTCATTTCTGTACTAGGTTTACCCCACGACGGGGTGCACGGATAGCCGGGTTCTGGAGGGCAATGGGTCCGTATCTCATGGCTTTGAGAGGCGGAGGGGCCTCACTCTAGAATTGGCAGACTATTCGCCGCACTCATAGGGGGTACAGGTTGACCCAAGGAGGGGTGCTCAAGTTACCGGATTCCGTGAAGTGCCGGGTGGTCCATTCACTATGCTGTAGGGGGCTGCCTTGCTTCAGGTTTTGGCGGGTAACTTGCCGCACCCGTAGGGGTCTAGGTTTCATTGCACAGGCTATCCACACGACCAGGGGAACGTCGGGTTTCAGTAGCGGCTCTGTGAAACCCGGGGATCCCAGATTATCTGTATTGTTCTGTGATGCTTATTATTTTTTCTGTAATGTTGCATATTATCACGCTGGAGCGATTATTGTATATCGGTGTATATATACTATTAGATGTTGTATATGTTTTACACCCGTGCTAGTCCAGTCCCCGCTCTGTCGTTAGTTAAGTAACCTAACGGGTGATGACGGGACCCAGTGACGAATACGGATGGCATATACATACATTTTATTTTCGTTCTTTTCTGGTGTGATTAACTGATGGGACTGCGTTGATTTTGATCAATACAAGGGAAAACAAACCTGTTTGGCAGTTGTTGGAACAGTTTTAAAAAGTGTTATTACAAAGACGTTTCCTTTTGTTTTGCATAGTGGTATTCGGATGGAATATCCTGCACCTCATTCGACGAGGCAAGGGCCGATATCCCTTCACCGGGAGTGACCGCTTGGGAAGAAGTTTGCGTCAGGGTAATAACTTCACTATAGTCGATTACAAGTTGCTTTGTATCGCGGTATTCAGTTGGAATATCCTGCACCTCATTCCACGAGGAAAGAGCCGAGATCCCTTCACCGGGAGTGACCTCTTTAGCAAAGGTTTTCGCCACTATATTTTTATAAAAAGCTATCAGGTTCCTTCAGTGATATCAAGTTCATTACGTTAAAGGTTTTTCGCCAAAAACCAGCCGTAGCCCTCCGTCATTTCTTTTGGGTATTCAGTAGTATTCAAGCTATGCATTTTGGCCAAAGTCAAGGCATAGTGTTTGGAAGCTGCTGAGTATTCATTTGTTGCATAGATAGATGAGTTGGTTTAGGACAGTCGTTCTGCCTATTGGCCAAAGTCAGGGGCATGTGCGGGTGGGTTCAAATTGACAAGATAGTGACGGGTAGAACTTGGCATGTGACTTATGGCATTTTGGCCAAAGTCAAGGTCATAAGAGCATGGGGCAAAAATCATATCGGGAGTTTCTAAAGAAACTGAAACTTGCCAAGTATGCGCATACCTTCTGGAGTGTGATAACATGAGTGGATTCCGTCACGTTATCATGCGATGAGAGTTGGATCCCGATTCCCACTGATGAGTTGGTTTACTCTTCGGGTGATCCCGATTGATTCTTCTTTTAAGTTTGGTGGAGAATTTAACAGTACAGTGGGAGGTTTTCTGATTAGATAAAGTGATAACCATTCTGATCTAGGTTAGAGTGCACGCAGAGTGTTTCTTTTCTCTCTCTTTTTGGCAGCGACCATTGACCGATCCTAGACTATGACTCGGTGACCAGGTTGACCGAACCTTCTTAAAATACTGGCTTTTGGATTGTCCGAGTTGCATAAGTCATCGCCGCTCCGTCTTTTACCCTTTGCATTTCTCAGAACACCCCGTATTACTACGGACATCCACTTCTATTGGATAGATCCATCGTATGGTTATATATGAACTCGAAGGGATTTCTTCGAGGATAGATCCAGGTTCAGGAGAAATTGAATTGGCTTATTCAGTTGTCTTTTATTATAACCTTCTCTCAGGTTGCGAGGGCTCCTTGGTTTAGGAGAGTACACCTATTAAGCTTATTGGATAGTCTTATTCCAAACCATAGGCAGGTGCCGAAAGGTAGGGAATGAAGAAAACCAATTAGCCTAAGTAGGGTGTATAGAAGGTAATAACTAAAGACAAAATAAAGGGATTAGAAAGAGGGCAAAGGAAATTGCGACTGCTATCATTCACGACCAAACCGCGTACTTCATCGCCACTCCTATTTCACCTTTGCTTTTTTCCCCAGTTCGGGAGAAATAGAATAAGGTATTATTCAGTTGTCTTTTATCATCACCTTCTCTCAAGTTACGAGTACTCCTAGGATTAAGAGGGTACACCTATTATGCTTACTGGATAGTCTTCTTCCAAACCATAGGCTGGTGCCGAACGGTAGGGAAGGAAGAAAACCACTTAGCCTAACGATGGTGTACAGAAGGTAATGAATAAAGAAAAATAAAGGGATTTGGAGAGATGGCAATGAAATATACGGTTAAAGTCATGAATTGGATTATGGAAGAGGCATTACCAGGAATACCAGGATACCCCTACGAAACATTTTCATGTTTCAGTGCATTGTTAAAGGAAAATTGATTTTCTGATTAGATACTTACTCCAGGGTATGTATTTACCAGGTATGATTCTCACATCTGTATGGTTTTACAGATGATGAGTGGGAGTAGTTTATTGGGAATAAGGTGATCATCCTCATTATATTGGAATTCGTTGTAATTGGTAATATTTGAGGAAGTCGCCTGAGTTTTTACCAGACGGCATGTATTTGGTTTTGAATATCTGTTGTTGTGCACCAATTTCAAAATGATATATCTGTACGTTTATTTTAATAAAGTGAGATATAACTTTTTAAAATTATGTCCGTGACATTTACCTATATCAGTTGACGATTGGGTAAGGAGCATTGAACAACGGAGTAGTTCTTAACCATAAGTACAGTTTTCAACCTACGATGCACAAGTTTTGAGTTATTCAACTCAGCGGACTTATACAGAGTATTGTATGTTGCCCAGTGTCCATCAGGACAAAAGGGTTGGTCCTCATACTATGTTCTATTTACTTGTGACTTCTCTAGTTTTTAGACAAGTGTTTCGTAGAAATACAAGGTCTAAGTTTTGAGAAGTTATAGGTATAAGAATAAAGTAGGGAACCAGGTATTGCAAGTATCGGGATTCTTCAAAGAGATCGAAGATGTAGATTCTTGTGATTGGTATTCAGATGATAGTAATGGTTTTGAGAAACTTGTTTCTATTTCAGGTTACTCATAATTGGATGGATTCCTAAGTTGAGTAATGCTGATTAGCCTCTCTCCATTAAGTTGATATGCACTGGAGACAGTTGCATGATTTGAATCTGGTTCCAATTAAATAAGTGCCAAAGTTTCTATATTGGATATAGAATGGTTCATATCTTAACGATGTTAAGGTACGGTGATTTGTCCAGCTTATGCTTAAAACCAGACTCTGGATAACTCAAGGCACGTTTCTGTAATGGCAGTTTGTGGGTTGACCCTGGTTTTGACGAGGGTTTATTTTCTACCATCTGGAAGATCAATAGTGATATTGTTCTTGACTCGCCACAGTTTTACTAAAATGGATTATTTCAGAAAACAGTAGTGGGAGTATGGTAGAACTGGAAGTGATTCCAGAACCGCAAACGATTACGGAAAATTTAATAGAACTTATATATTCAATCAGGTTTGACATTCCAATAGCCACTCCGCAGATATGGTGGGTAACCTCAGACACCCGAGCGGTACTCCGGTAGCCTCAAAGACGGTGACAGGGAGGTTCTTATCTACCCAGACTTGACACTACTGTTGTTCCAGGCTATGAGACCCGACAGGAGGATAAGTATAGCATCGTTCTAAACTAGCTTTAGAAGTACACGTATATATTATTCTTCCAGAGGGTTGTTGTGGTCAGTGGGAGCAACGGAAGCATAGTGGGCAAGTAGCTTATGTCTATTTATAGACTTGAGCAGATATAGCGGAGATAGATCATCTAATTTTGATGTGACAGTCATAGCTTTGACTTCATCAGAATAGGGGATGGATCTGTTAAGAAGGTAGTAGGGTGTGATGTCCTGGTATTTGGATAACATACACAGAATAGGAAGTAAAATTCCTATACTACAATCGGTTATACTGTGGTCTTCACACAGTTGTTTCTCCACACAGGATATGGATATAATATCAGACATTCTGGTTATTAGATTTATGGTTTTAGATCTAGATTTGGGTAGTTTCCCAATGTGGGTACTTTGACAATATTCTAATAGTATTTTAGAATAGATGACTCCTGGCATGGTGGTGTACCTGCAGATGATGGAGCCATCCTCTCTAAAGGTGTCTTACAGACTAAAGGGGAAAGGGATGCGCATGATTGGCAGATCACTTGCTTAGGCAATTGAGTCAATCATGAGATGTCAAGTACCACACCAGATGTTGTTTTTGCACTAGATGCAATATGTTTATATTAATCCAATCCTGAAGAAACATAAGGAAGCAGTTTTAGAACATAAGTGCATGTTCTACGGATTTGATGACGGCAGCCTCCTTCGGAGACGGTTATCATTCCAAGCTTCAAAGGTGACATGGATAACAGAGTGATTGTATAGTTTTCCCTCTGATAAGGGACAGTATTATGGACAGGTGGTCCAAGGGGATACTGTGGGAGGTATAGTGTTGAATACTGATTAGGTTCAGTTATCGATACAGTCTAAGAAGTTTGGATTTGGAGTTCATTTATGAACTAGGTCCCATCAGATATCCAGACATATTCTAAGACAGGTATTACTCAATTCGGGAGATGGCTTTCTCCGCGAACTTGAGATTAAGAGAGACATAGAAAGAAACATCAGGGCGGATCCACTCACTAAGGCTATTTCTTGAACATAAGAGTTTTACAAACGAGCTTTGTGAAAATGGTTAGTAGAGGAGTTGGGTGTTCGGTATCACACGGGCTGTGAGTATGCGACATCGCAATAATTAGCCTTAAGTGCAAGTGGGAGATTGTTGGATATAGTCAATTATTGGATTGCAGGCACGTGATTGCAATGATTGAGGAGGACCTATACCGGTAGGACAGTCTTACTCGAGATGATAGTATGCTATCTGGTTTGCCTTTATCAGTCGTGTATAGGTTCAGATGACTGATCACTGTTACACGTTGATAGAGCCCTTAGGATCTTGCTTGACTACCAACAGTATGATGGTGATCATATACGTGAGAGTTGGGTAGTCTATAAGCACATCCTTAATAGAGGTCCCTAGTCGTGGGAGTTTCGAGACAGGGCATCGATACTCCGGAGTAGACTAGTGTATACAGTCGAGACCCCGATGAGGGGCGGTGGCCGGTCTCACAAGCCACTGATGTCAGTTGGATCACCTAAGATGTATACAGGTGCTCATTGGGTTATGAGTACACCGGACAAGAATCGCGGGGAACCGGCTAGTTGGTATTATACCTAGCGTCACATAGCAGTTCCCTGGTGACATGTGTACAGGTTAGTTCATCGACCTGAGGATGTCATTTGTCTCGTGTGAGTTCCCACTGTGCTTTGATTTCTATCCTACCACGGCTCAAAGGAGTCGTGCAAACAGGTCTTTTTTGGGTACAGTCCCGAGCCACATGGAGGCAACTGAGCGGATCGGCAGGGGATTCGTCTTTCCCGGTATTGGGGGTGAGATCGCGCTATGTCTAGGAGAGCCATTACACAAAACCCTCTGCCGAGATAGGAGATTTACTGCTAGGTACTCCAGTCGTATCTCAGGGTGTTCTGGGCTACACTCCGACACGACTTATACCGCTATTGGGGGTTTGACATTACCAGCCCCCTAGGCCGATATGCGATACTTATAGACGAAAGGACCGGACTGTATGTATATTGTCACTGTTAGGCTCAGTAGGGTTCCAGGATGAGTTCGCTCATCGGCTTCCCTTGAGGTCAGTACATAGGCAGCCGTTACGCACAGCTAGTGCCGCTGACGGTTCGAGGTTAAATCCACTGCCAGGGTACTGATGAGTCATTAGAGTCCCCCACAGATAGTTTCCCAAGTTTGGGCAAAACGTTGTAGAGGTCGTATGGTTTTATGGCAGGGTTCGGAAAATGCACGTGCGTTTACGCACGTGTCATATTTCGAGCAGATAATACTGGTGGGCTTTGGTTTAAACCGGATCCATGTATTATATTGTGTAGATATAATATCTTTGTCTCAGTTGCATTTGTATTCGGTCGTAATACAAATGCGGGTATGTTTATACTGTTATGGGGTTATCCTGAAATTCGTTTCGGGATCGCTTTTGGAAGTTGCCAGTTTTCTATCACCCGTCTTAAACATTCGGTTTAATACGGATTTATCTTTTCTTGAGGTGAGTCATGAGTGTGGAAGATTCTAGAAGTTTCTAGATGTGGTGACTAGGTTAGTGACTCTTTAATGCATTAAATGATGGATGATGACTAGGTTAATGATTCATTGTATGCAATTAATGTTTATGCAAGGTGTTTAAATGACTCATTCACTCATTTAATGTTATGGTCAACCCCCCTTTCCAACACTCACCTCCCTCGTCTCTTTTAGTGGCCGGCCCATTCATTTGGGAGGATTAAGGTTGTTTGGAAAAAAGATTATGATGGTTTTGGGTTCATGGAAATTAGTATACTCATTTCTCATTTTCACCCGATCCAAAAGGCAACTTCATTAACCGTTCATCCATAGCTTTGGATGTAACGAGACAAAGTGTTCTACTCATTCTCTACATCACTCTTGGACATGTCGGCTAGCAAACTTCATGTCCGAGTTGCCTCGGTTCAGAGGTGGGAGCCCGTTTAAAGATCCGTTGACGTGGTGCCACCTGGACGAGGAGACCGGTGACCGAGCGAGATCGGAGCAGCCGCAACAAAGCGTGGGATGATGGTTAAAGACCGAAGGACTCGGATCGTTCGGTATAACATTTCTACCCACTTTGTAGTTTGTTAGTTTAGTGATAATGGCAGATCCGGGTTATAGTATACGATAGCGCCAGTTAAAAAGTTTTGTTCCGCATTTGGCGTCTGAAAGACGGCCGGGGCGCTACCGTAGACTTACAATAGCTACCCACAAAATTACAACACCCCATTCCCCCAATTGGCCGAGCTCGCCGGAAAATGCCTACATGCCGCCGGCCAAACAGTGTCAGGTGGGGCTTGTGTTACTGGTGTATACTCAGGGCAACTAGTACAACACTTCTACACTGCTAGTTTTCACAGTAAACACTCGGGGTAACAGCAGATCACAGACACCCTATAAAGACACTAAAAATACGATATGGTTTCAAAACTACATCTTTATTGTTCTAAACCGAAACTAATTAGCAACATAACCATAATAAACTCCGAAATAATAGTTTAAAGTCAATATCTATCCAAACTTGCTCAAAACCCTAGCTTTCCATGCTCCAAGTGATCCTAGTTGCTTGATCTTGACTTGTGAAGGGATTTGATGGAGTTTAGTGGAGGTTTTGTGTGGGTTTGTGAGGGTTGGGTTAGGGTTTCAGTTGAGGGAGTGTGAGAGTGAAGAAAAATATGAGATGGAGAAAATGATAAGTGAATGAGAGTGAGGGTGTATGTGAGTGAGGGATGAAGAAATGTGGTGTGAGTTTAGTTTAGAGCCATGCCTCCCTCTTCTCTCTCCTCATTTAATGCATGGCATGCTTGCCATGCCTCATGATGCCCCCCCTCTCTCTCTTCCTTAAGTCAACAATTCAAACCTCTTATTTAAAATAACTAAAAATTTAGATAATTGGATAAAACTTAATTAAAATGGGGTTAAGGTGCAATAGCTACTTAAGCATGGTTTAACACCTAATTAACCCTAGGTTAACATACACATGTGTGTGCAAGTCCAAAATAAATATTAATAAAATATTCATTATTTTTTATAAAATATTTGAAAACTATTTTGGTAAACTTTTTACTAAAACCCGCATTATCGCTTAATTAACACTAATCGCATTCTAAGGTGTTACAATCTTCCCCCCTTAGAGAAATTCGTCCCCGAATTTAAAAATCTTACTATCCGTACATTCGAAGAGATGAGAGAATTTCTTTCGCATCTCGCTCTTGGCCTGCCAAGTGACCTTTTCACTATTCGGGCTACGCCAAAGAACTTTCACAGATGGCAAGACCTTTGACCGAAGTTTCTTCATTTACCGATCCAATATCACTACCGGCTGCTCGGTGAACGAAAGATCGCGCTCTAACTGAACGGTCTGGTGCTGAATCAGGTGAGAAGGGTCATGAAGGTATCTGCGAAGTATCGACACATGGAATACGGGGTGAATATTTGGAAAACTATGTGGAAGTGCCAAACGATAGGCAACGGTACCAACTCGCTCAAGGATTTCAAAAGGACCTACAAATCTGAGACTAAGCTTTCCTTTCTTCCCAAATCTCATCACGCCTTTCATCGGAGAAATCCGTAGGAATACATGATCCCCCACTGCGAACTCGAGACTGCGACGACGACGGTCGGCATAACACTTCTGTCCACTGGGTTGCTCTAATCCTGTCCAGAATCAACTGGATATTCTCCGTAGTCTCTTGAACTAGCTGGGGTCCTAAAATCGTGCTCTCGCTGAGTTCGGTCCAACAGACTGGCGATCGACACTTCCTACCATACAAAGCTTCAAAAGGCGTCATCTGAATCGTCTCCTGATAACTGTTATTGTAGGAGAACTCTATCAACGGCAAGTGACGATCCCAACTACCACCAAAATCAAGCACGCACACACGAAGCATTTTCTCCAGAGTCTGTATATTCCGCTCTGACTGACCATCGGACTGCGGATGGAAAGCGGTGATAAAGCTCAAACGGGTACCCAAGGGTTCCTGAAGCTTCTGCCAAAGACGGCTAGTGAACTGGGTGCCCCTGTGGGATACGATGCATGTGGGAACGCCATGCAAATATACAATCTCATCAATGTATAACTGAGCATACTGAGCATAACCGAAAGTGGTCTTCAATGAAAGGAAGAGAGCCGCTTTCGTCAACCAGTCAACAATCACCCAAATGGAGTCATACCCTCGACTAGACCTGGGTAGACCTACAACGAAGTCCATGGAAATCTGCTCCTATTTCCACTCCGGAACGGGTAAAGGCTGCAACTCTCCTGTCGGTCTCTGATAATTAGCCTTGACTTGCTGACAAGTCAGGCATCTCAAAACAAAATCCGAAACATCACTCTTTATCCCTGCCCATCAGTAGATATCTCTCAAGTCACTGTACATCTTGGTGGAACCTGGATGAACACTAAAAGCTGACTGATGTGCCTGCTCTAGGATCTCGCGCCTCAACCCATCGGTATCAGGTACACACAAACAAGTCCCAAAATGTAGCACACCCTGGTCATCAATCAAGAACTCCAAATCTCTACCCTGCCGAACATGCTCACGAATCTCACAAACGGGCATCGACGGGCTGTGCCTTACAAATACGATCTAGTAGGAGTGGACGGCATGGACATGAGCAAGCTGTCCCCCAGTGGAAGTGAACTCAAATAGTACTCTGCTATCGCACAAGATCTGCCAATCTGCAGAAGACTATATCTGAACTGCGCTCAACTGGGACAAGCTACCCCAGGGCCTAAGACCCAAAGAATCGGCTACCATATTCTCCTTGCCCGGGTGATAAAGGATCTCACAATCATAATCTTTCACAAGCTCCATCCAACGGCGCTATCTCAAATTTAGATCCCGCTGCTGGAAGATGTACTTTAAGCTCTGGTGGTCCGTGAAAATCTGACACGACTCTCCGTACAAGTAGTGTCTCCAAATCTTAAGCGCAAAGATCACCGCGACTATCTCAAGATCATGAGTGGGATAATTCTGCTCGTGCTTCTTCAACTGCCGGGAAGCATAAGCGATAACTCTATCATGCTACATCAATACACAATCGAGCCCCACTCGAGAAGCATCATAGTAAACAACAAAGCATCTTGATCCAGAAGGAAAAGATAGAACTGGTGCAGTTGTCAACCGAGTATTCAACTGCTGAAAACTTTGCTCGCATGCCTCAGTCCAAAAAAAAAGGAACCCCATTCCCAGTCAGTCCGGTCAGTGGTGCAGAGATACTCGAGAAGTCCTGCACGAAACGGCGGTAATAAACGGCTAAGCCCAAAAAGTTGCGGACCTCTATCACTGATACAGGTCTAGACCAAAGCTGTACGGCCTCGATCTTTCTCGGGTCCACATGAATACCGGCTCCCGTAACCACATGACCAAGAAAGTCAACACTATCAAGCCAGAAGGAACACTTCAAGAATTTAGCAAACAGCTGGTGCTCTCTCAATGTCTACAAAGCAATCCTCAAGTGCTGCTCATGCACCTCTCGACTCTTGGAATAAACCAAAATGTCTTCAATAAACACAATAACAAACTTGTCGAGGAACGGCCTGAAAATCCGGTTCATAAAAGCCATGAACGTTGTTGGGGCATTGGTGAATCCGAACGACATCACCAAAAACTCATTATGCCCGTAGCGCGTACGAAAAGCAGTTTTAGAAATGTCATCTTTCCGAACCCGCAACTGATGATAACCTGATCTCAAATCAATTTTAGAAAAATGTCCTACACCCTGGAGCTGATCAAATAAATCGTCAATGAGAGGTAAAGGATACCTGTTCCGCACCATAACTCGGTTCAATTGACGATAATCAATGCACAACCTCAAACTGCTGTCCCTCTTCTTAACGAACAGAACAGGAGCTCCCCATGACGAAACACTCGGACGTACAAGTCCCCTATCAAGCAACTCTTGCAACTAATCCTTAAGCTCCCTAAGCTCCGCCGGGGCCATCCGGTAAGACAGTATAGAAATAGGCCCCGTGCCGGGGATCAGATCAATGCAGAACTCAATCTCACGCTCTGGCGACAATCCAGGTAACTCCTCGGGAAAACGTCAGGAAGCTCTCATACGATAGGAACCCAGTCCAACGAATCTACTGTGGCTCCAATATCTCGAATGAAAGCCAAGAATCCCCGACATCCCTCCTCAAAAGCCGACTAGCGCAAAGGGCTGAAATCAAACTGTGAGGGGCGGCACCACGGTCCCCTACACAATAAGAACTGACTCGCTGGGAAAACAAAACCTGACTGTCTTCTCGCGGCAGTCCACAGACGCGTAGCAAGTAGCTAACCAGTCCATGCTCAGGAGAACGTCGAAGTCCAACATCTCAAGAAGGATCAAGTCGACGGACGAATCTCTATCTTTAATACGGACAACACACGACTGAAACACGTGTCGCGCAACAAATGACTCACCAACAGGAGTAGTCACAACAAGTGCCTGATCTAGAAAACACGACTCTCGGCCCAATCTCGGCACGAAGTGTGTAGAAACATATGAGTGCGTAGATCCCGGATCAAAGAAAATGTGTGCAGCGAAGGAACATACTGAAAGAGTACCTGATGTAAGTCCACGTTACCCGTCCCCAGTTCTTTGCGGTTGCGAAAATGGTGAAAAACGATTTTCTACGGTGGGTAACATGGACTCAAAATACGGATCTTTGTTAAACAACTATCTAACAACCTAACTAGGAGTTTTACCTACTCGGTTAGGGGGTTATACCTTAACTTGAACTCCTTCTCTTCAACTCCTTGCGGTAGTCGGATCGGCCTCACCTCGTTGTCTCCTTGCGCCGAAGATGGATCCACCCGAAAGCTTCTACCTTTGGCTTCAACCTCAAACTAGAGAAAACTAGAACACTTGGTTTTCTAGACCTTGTATACTAGGATGAGTAGAGAAGTGTTTTGAATTTTATCTCTAAGGAAATGGTTCTCAACTCATGAGAGGGAGTTTCCTTGAGCTAGAGAGAGAGCAAGAGGAAGAGGGAGAGCTTGAGGATGAGAGAGAATGAGAATGATAGAATGAGAAAGCCTTTTTCCACCCATGCTCTCATAATACAAAATAATCATAATAATAACAATAATTAAGCATCTTGTGATGGTTCAAGTCAATGGCTTTATCATTTCATGCATTTATGCATTTTGTGAACAAAACAAGCAAGCAAAGGTCAATGCCATGAAATGATAGCCATTGTCATGATGGTGGTCAACAAGTCCAACCTAGTCAACCGGTCAACAAAGTCAACAAGTCAACAAATTCAACCTTTCAACCCAACCATGGCACAATAATACTTAATTTATTATTAATCATATTTCTTATTCTTATTAGGGTTTAGTAAAAGTCAACAGTCAACAACCATAATGAGAATCCTCTACCTCTGTCAACCGTGCTTACACACCCGCATCCGCATTCCGGGGAACATGAATACAAACGAGATAAAACCAATCCCAAAACGTACACTAGGATCTGGCTTAAACAAAAGCCCGCTAGTAATAACTTCCCGGACACTAAACATGCACAAGTGCACGGATGTGACCGAACCCTGTCGCAAAACCATGCGACCCCTACTCATTTGCCTAAAGGCGAATAGCTCTCTGTGTGGAACTATAAAGACTCGACACTATGCTGGCAGTGGGTTTAACCACAGACCGCAAGCGGCACTAGCTGTGCGTAACGGCCCCCAGGTAGATGCCGATAAGAAGACTGACGAAGTGAACTCATCCGAACTCCTACTGAGCCTGAATGTGACAATCTGCGTACAGTCCGGTCTGTTCGTCTGAGAATATCGCATGGCGGGCCTAGGGGGTGGTAAACGTCAGTCCCCTAATAGCGGTACAAGTCGTGTCGGAGTGTAGCCCAGAACACCCTGAGACAACACTGGAAACCTACCAGTGCATCTCGCTTGCCCTGGCCAGGGACGACTATGTGTAATAGCTCTCCTAGACACAGCGCGATATCAACTCCCAATACCGGGAGAGACGAATCCTATCAACCGTCACTGCCTCCAAGTGCTTCGGGACTGCACCCAACCACTACCTGTTTGCACGACTCCTTTGAGCCGTGGTAGGGTAGTAATCAAAGTACAGTGGGAACACACTCGAGGCGAAGTGACAGTGTCAAGTCAGCGGACTAAGCTGTACTCATGTCACCTGGGAACTGATAACTGACGATAGGTATAGTACCAACCAACTGTTCCCGACGAGTCCTGTCCAGTGTACTCGTAACCTAACGAGCACCCGCATACTATCTCAAGTACGACGTAATGATGGCTGTGGGACAGATCGTCTCCCCTGCTTGGATGAGAAGCGCATACACTAGTCTACTCTGGAGTATCGATACCCTGTCTCGATAGTCCTACGACTAGGGACCTGCATAAGGATGTGCTTGTGGATTACCCAGCCCCCACGAGTGTGACTGCCATCACAACGCTGGTAATCAAGCAAAGATCCTAAGGGATCCACTAATGTGTATAGGCGATATGTTAAAAAAAACACATGTACACACATTGAAGTAGAAACAAACCAAGTAGTATACTACTATTTTGAGCAAGATTGTCTATACAATGGTGAATATCCAAAGCTTCCATTAAGTAATATACAAACTAGTATGATACAGTAATGGCCTCTAGAGCATATACACTAACAATCTCCCACTTGCACTAAGGCCATGTACTGGCGTATCGAAGACCTATCATCTCGATCAGCTGCTCGAACTGAGTCTGGGGCAAGGCCTTCGTGAATGGATCTGCAGTGTTATCTTCTGAAGCAACCCTCCGAACCTCGATCTCCTGGCGATCCACGATCTCCCTGATCAGGTGATACCGCCTCAAGATGTGTCTGGATTTCTGATGGGATCTGGGTTCCTTCGCTAAAGCTATAGCCCCGTTGTTGTCGCAATACAGAGGTATTGGATTAACAATGGACGGAACCACCTGAAGTTCTTTCAAGAACTTCCTCATCCAGACGGCTTCTTTTGCGGCATCAGATGCAGCGATATATTCCGCTTCCATTGTCGAGTCAGCAACGGTTTCCTATTTGGAACTCTTCCAACACACCGCCCCTCCATTGAGGGTAAAGACAAAACCCGACATGGACTTGGAATCATCCTTGTCACTCTGGAAGCTGGAGTCAGCAAAGGCCTCGATATGGAGGTCTTTTCCACCATACACCAAGAACATCTTCTTAGTCCTTCTCAGGTACTTGAGAATGTTCTTTACCACTATCCAGTGTTTCTCCCTAGGATTTGACTGATACCGGCTGACCACACTCAGTGCATAAGCTACATCCGGTCTGGTACACAACATCGCATACATTATAGAGCCTACCGCAGAAGCGTAGGGTATAATAGACATGCGATCCCTTTCCAAATCAGTCTTGGGAGACATCTCTTTGGAGAGGGTGATCCCGTGACAAGCCGGTAGATTACCGCGCTTGGAATCTTCCATACTGAATCTTTTCAGTATGGTGCCGATGTACCTGGACTGCGAAAGTCCTAACATCCTTTTGGATCTATCACGATGGATCCGGATCCCCAGAATGTAAGTGGCATCACCCAGGTCTTTCATGGAGAACCTGTGTGACAAGAACCCCTTGACAGATTGTAGCATAGGAATGTCATTTCCTATCAAAAGAATGTCATCTACGTATAATACGAGGAATACGACAGTTCTTGCTACAAATCTACTATAGATGCATGGTTCATCTGGATTTTTGATAAAGCCAAATTCTTTGACTGTCTCATCAAAGCAGATGTTCCAACTCCGCGATGCCTGCTTTAGTCCATAGATGGACTTAAGCAACTTGCACACCTTTCCGCTGCTCCCACTCTGAAAGAAACCCTCTGGCTGGTCCATATAGACACACTCCTCTAAATTTCCATTTAGAAAGACGGTCTTTACGTCCATCTGCCAAATCTCATAATCATGGAAGGCAGCGATGGCAAGAAGGATCCGAATGGATTTCAGCATAGACACTGGAGAAAAGGTCTCGTCATAATCCAAACCAGGTCTTTGACAAAAACCCTTTGCAATAAGTCTAGCCTTATAGGTCTCAACCTGTCCATCTACACCAATCTTCTTCTTGAAGATCCACTTGCATCCTACGGGTTTTACCCCATCTGGAGCAATGTCCAAAGTCCATACTTTGTTGGTGTACATGGACTCCATTTCGGTCCGCATTGCATCCAGCCATTTTACTGAGTCAGCACTCAGAATGGCCTGCTGGAAGCTAGTAGGCTCATCACTATCAATGATGCAATCCTCTCTATCCCCGTCTATAAGAAAACCGTAGTATCTCTCGGGCGGATGAGACTGCCTACTACTCCCGCGGAGCAGCGTAGGAATGTCCTGTTCTTTTGAACCCTCTGGTTCTACTAAGCTTTCAGTAATAGTCTGTGGTTCTGGAATTTCTTCCAGTTCTATTGCGCTCCCACTTATTTCCTTTTCTAAGAACTGGTGTTCCAGAAAGTGGGCATTACGAGAAACAAAGACCTTTTGTTTCTCTGCGTAATAGAAAAGATACCCCCTGGAGTTCTTTGGGTATCCCATAAACTTGCACAGTACTGAGCGTGCCTCGAGTTTGTCTGCATGCTGCTTTTTGACAAAAGCTGGACATCCCCAGATCTTCAGATATTGAAAATAAGGTTTCTTCCCACTCCATATCTCATATGGTATGGTAGGCACAATCTTAGTTGGAACTCGGTTCAAAAGGTATGCAGCTGATTCTAGCGCATATCCCCAGAATGATCGCGGCAACTCAGCGTTACTCATCATGGACCGTACCATATCCAATAGGGTTCGGTTCCGTCTCTCCGATACACCGTTATGTTGCGGAGTGTACGGAGGATTAAGCTGAGAGAGAATTCCATTCTCTTTTAAGTAATCCAGGAACTCGGCACTTAAGTATTCACCACCTCGATCAGATCTCAGTGTCTTGATACTTTTGCCTGTTTGTTTTTCTACTTCATTCTTATATTCCTGGAATTTTCCAAAGGCTTCGGATTTATATTTCATTAAGAAGACATATCCGTACCTTGAAAAGTCGTCCGTAAAAGTAATGAAGTAAGAATAACCGCTTCGCGCATGCGTAGACATTGGACCGCACATGTCGCTTTGTACGAGTCCTAAGAGCTCGCTCGCTCTTACTCCGTGTCCAGTGAACGGAGTCTTTGTCATCTTTCCTTTGAGACAGGATTGACAAGTTGCATATGATTGATATTCGAACGGATCCAAATATCCTTATGTAACTTCGTCAACCTTCTCTCATTGATGTGACCCAGTCTACAATGCCATAAGAAAGCCTGATTTGTTTCCGGAGACTTTCTTTTGTGTGTATTCTGGACATTGAAAATCTGTGGTTGGTTTAATACGTATATACCATTGCTTAATGTACCTGACCCAATCAAAACTTGATTAAGGTGAATGTTCACAACATTACTTACAAATGCAAATTCATAACCTTCTTTAGATAATAAAGATACAGATATGATATTACAGGTTGCATTGGGTACAAAGTAATAATCACGCAAAACCAAAACATGTCCATCTGACATTCCCAGGTCATAGTCCCCCACGGACTCAGCATCCATGCCAGCTCCGTTTGCAACTCTGAGGGTCATATCACCTGCCTTCAAAACCCTACGCCTTCTCAGTGCCTGCAAAGAATTATAGATATGAGATCCCGATCCGGTATCCAATACCCAGGAAGTAGAGTTTATTGATAGACAGTTTTCAATAACATACACACCTGAAGCCGAAGCCGCAACTTGCTTCGGGTCCTGGTTCTTGGCCTTCCAAGCCCTGCAATCCTATTTCCAGTGTCCCTTCTTATGACAATAGAAGCATTCTTCCTTTCCCACATGCTGCCTCGCTATCTTTGTTGCCTTTGCTTTTCCCTTCGTTTCCACTTTACTAACACCGCCCCTTGGTTTGGCGGGGGCTTTCTTCTTCTTTCCCTTGGCTTTCTCCTTGGACTTAGAAGAGGAAGATCCTCCTACAAACAAAGTGGATGTTTCCCTACCTTTCTGTAGGGTGCCCTCTGCACTCCTCAGCAGGTTGAGGAGTTCTGAAAGTTCAACTTCTTTTTCTTGCAAGTTGAAGTTCAGGATGAACTGGGCATAAGGAAGGGACTGGAGAATCAAGTTAGTATAGAGCTCGTTCTCTAACGTGGTCCCAAGGTCCGCGAGCTCTTCAATATAGCCAATCATCTTAAGCATGTGTTCCGCTACCGATGATCCGACGGCCAATCTCGCCGAAAACAGCTTTTTCGAGACTTCGTATCTGGCGATACGGGATTGCTCTCCATACAGTTCTTTTGTATGGAGAAATATGGATTCAAGGTCCATATTCTCGTGCCTCCTCTGATGTTCATTGTCCATAGAGGCAAGCACGAGGCACTTGGCCTTCGCGCAATCGATCTCCCAGGTCTTACGGATTTCCTTATCCGCGACGCTGGAGGTGGGACATGGGACAGGGGGAGCTTTGGTGGTAAGGAGATACCCCAGCTTGTCATAAGTGATTGCCATTTTGACATTCCTGAGCCAATATTTGTAGTTTGGCCCTGTCAGTATGTTTTTATCTAGAAGTAACTTAAGTCCGGTCATGACGATTGGTCGCTGCAATTAGGAGAGAGAGAAGAAACACTCAGCATGATGCTCTTGCAAGTTTAGAGTGGTTTTTAGTTTGTCTAAACAGGATGGCTCCCACTGTTTCTCGAATCCCTCCTCAAACCAAAAAGGAAGAATTAGTCGGGATCAATCTCACCGTACAATACTTGCTTAACCGTTCAGCTAGGCCATTGTCGGTACTTCAAGAGAGGTTTTCCAACGTTTTCGCGAAGTTCCTTAATTTAAGAACCTCTTTTCCCTAGGGGCGTAGCCCCGCTAACACCTTTCTAGACACCTACTTGGTTTATAGCATTGATCGTTAAATGAGAAATTTCCCGAGGAGTAGCATATACTCACAGTAGGATCGGAATCCAAATATCATTGCGTGACAAAACTGAAGGAATCCTACCAGAATCATCACACTCCAAATGGTATGCAGCGCTAGCAAGTTTCAGTTTCTTTTGAAACTCCCGATGTGGATTTTTGCCCCATGCTCTTATGACCTTGGCGTGAGGTCAAAATGTCATAAGTCAGATGTCAAGTTCTACCCATCATTATCTAGGTTAATTTGAACCCACCCGTACCTACCCTTGACGTAGGCCAAAATGGCAGTACGACTGTCTCAAACCAACGCATTCTATCTATGCAACAGATAAATATCCGGCAGCTACCAATCACTATGCCTTGGCGTGAGGTCAAAATACATAGCTTGAATACTACCGAATATTTAACTGAAATGATGGAGGGCTACGAATGGTTTTGGCGAAACCGTGAACGTAGTGAACTTGATATAATCGATGGAACGAGACAGCTTTTAAAAGGAGTGGTTCAAGCTCCGCATTTAAAAGTTGGTTTTTGAAAAGAACCGAGTGGTTTTGAAAGTGTTCCAACGACTTTTACTTGGTTTATTTTCTTGCATTAATTTTAATGCGTCCCATCATTTAATCCTACCATTGCAGAAAACAACAAAAATATGACGTACGCTTATGCCATCCGCATTCGCCACGGGGCCACGTCATTACCCGTTAGGTTACTTAACTAACGACAGAGCGGGGGCTGGACTAGCGCGGATGCAAAACATAAGCAACGCCTAAATAGATATCATATATAGATATATATACATTCGTCAGATGCAATGATAGCCATTCCAGATCACAGATGAACACATTGGATATACTAGGAATCCGCATTCCGTACGAGCCTGTAACGAAAAACGGATTACACGGTCGCGGTGAATAGCCAATACCCCACCCTAGACCCCTACGGATGCGGCAAACTACCCGCCAAATACCCGAAACGAAGCAACCTCCCTCAATAACGTGAGTAGGCCACTCGGCACTTCGAGGTACCCGGTAGTTTGTGCATCCCCTCCATGGGTCTATCCTAGGAGCAAAAACAGTAAAAAAAATTATACAATGACGGCTATAACCTCATCCCGGTTGTGCGGCCATATAAATAATATTACATCAATTACAAATTACATGAATTGAAAGAAAAAGAAAACTCTCATCTCACAACCCCCCGACTATTCATCCGCGACAATCCAATGAATTCATATACACATACCATCAACATTACAGATCACAGATATGTATAACCCCCACTAATCGACGTATAGCGATTAGCAGACGTTCAATACATATATCACATCACAGATATAAACCCGTTAGCTAAAGTCTTTAGAATTTCGATCAAAATATGGATTTTTAAACCCCAAAAACAAATTTTGTTTTCTGGAAAATCTGGGCTGAAAAAACATATTGTAAAAATCCCAAAACACCCCACTGAACAAACTGCAGGAAAAATTGCCCACGGCCGAGTCAACTCGGTTGCGAATCCGCGGCGGGAGCATGCTCCAGCCGTGTTTCCGCGGCGCTTTGACCGAGTCGATGGACTATTTTTCTTGGGTGTGTTTTAAAAAGCCTGAGCCGATTTTTAGTGTAAGATAAATTATTTTTTTAACAGGAAAAAAATCGGCAGAAAGTATACATTTCGGGCGTGTTTCGTGACTTTTTCTCCTATCGAACTTCTAGTTACTTTGCTAACATTTTAGATAGTGTTTAACCAGGCTCTGATACCACTGTAAGTCCACGTTACCCGTCCCCGGTTCTTTGGGGTTGCGGAAATGGTGAAAAACGATTTTCTACGGTGGGTAACATGGACTCAAAATACGGATCTTTGTTAAACAACTATCTAACAACCTAACTAGGAGTTTTACCTACTCGGTTAGGGGGTTATACCTTAACTTGAACTCCTTCTCTTCAACTCCTTGCGGTAGTCGGATCGGCCTCACCTCGTTGTCTCCTTGCGCCGAAGATGGATCCACCCGAAAGCTTCTACCTTTGGCTTCAACCGCAAACTAGAGGAAACTAGAACACTTGGTTTGCTAGACCTTGTATACTAGGATGAGTAGAGAAGTGTTTTGGGTTTTATCTCTAAGGAAATGGTTCTCAACTCATGAGAGGGAGTTTCCTTGAGCTAGAGAGAGAGCAAGAGGAAGAGGGAGAGCTTGAGGATGAGAGAGAATGAGAATGATAGAATGAGTAAGCCTTTTTCCACCCATGCTCTCATAATACAAAATAATCATAATAATAACAATAATTAAGCATCTTGTGATGGTTCATGTCAATGGCTTTATCATTTCATGCATTTATGCATTTTGTGAACAAAACAAGCAAGCAAAGGTCAATGCCATGAAATGATAGCCATTGTCATGATGGTGGTCAAAAAGTCCAACCTAGTCAACCGGTCAACAAAGTCAACAAGTCAACAAAGTCAACCTTTCAACCCAACCATGGCACAATAATACTTAATTAATATTATTATTAATCATATTTCTTATTCTCGTTAGGGTTTAGTAAAAGTCAACAGTCAACAACTCTAATGAGAATCCTCTGCCTCTATCTCTGTCAACCGTGCATACATACCCGCATCCGCGTTCCGGGGAACATGAATACAAACGAAATAAAACCAATCCCAAAACGTACACTAGGATCTGGCTTAAACCAAAGCCCGCTAGTGATAACTGCCCGGACACTAAACGTGCACAAGTGCACGGATGTGACCGAACCCTGTCGCAAAACCATGCGACCCCTACTCTTTTGCCTAAAGGCGAATAGCTCTCTGTGTGGGACTTTAAAGACTCGACACTACGCTGGCAGTGGGTTTAACCACAGACCGCAAGCGGCACTTGTTAGTTGTATGTATACCCTAGAGGCCAGTATTGTACAGATGATGTATATTATATTGGATGCTTGGACATATATAGAGATGACTTTCTTGCTCGATATGATAGTATGCTATCTGGTTGCTCTTTATCTTAGCATGTATACTAGACTCTTTAAACTGTCTTATAGTTACATGTTGGTAAAGCCCTTAGGATGTGTACTTGACTACCTGGACTATGATGCAGATCATACTAGTGGGGAAATGGTAGTCCATAAGTACATCCTTCAAGGTCCCTAGTCGTGGGTGTATCGAGACGGGGCATCGATATACCAGTGTAGACTAACGTATACGCTTCTCGACCCATGAGATGGGCGATGGATGATCCCATATCCATTGGTGTTTGACATCAGAGATGGTAAACGGGTGCTCAGTGGAGACTGGGTACACTGGACGGACTTGCCGAGAACTCCCAGTTGGTATTATACCTCACGTCAGATGGCAGTTCTCAGTTGACACTTGTGCATGTTAGTCTGTAGACCCGAGATCGTCATAGAGTCTTGTGTGATTCCCACTGTGCTTTGATCTCCACCTTACCACGTCCATGAGGGCGTGCAAAACGTTGGATTTTGGTTACAGTCCCGAGTCACATGGAGGCAATGAGCGATAGGAGGGGTTTCGTCTCTCCCGGTATTGGGGGTTGATGTTGCGCTGTGCTCGATTGGCCGTAACAGGGAAGTCCCTGGCCAGGGCTGATTCAGAGATTTGCTGGTAAGTGTTACCAGTAGTTTCTCGACCCGTTATGAGCCTCACATCGGCACGACTTATCGGTTATTGGGGTCTGACGTTTACCACCCCTAGACTTGATATGAGACATATCAGACGAGGAGACCGGACTGTACGGGAAATGTTGCCGGTTGGCTCGACAGGAGTTATAGCAGGTTCGCTTGTTCTCTTCTGATCGCTCAATACCCGGATGGCCGTTACGTTTAGCTGACCGCTTGCGGCTTGGGGGTGCTTGATATGATCATCACCCACTGCCGGCGTATTGACGAGTCTCAGAGTCCCACAATGGAGTTTCCTAGTCCAGGCGAAACGTTGTGGTGCGCGTATGCGATATACGCATGGACCCGATTAAAATGCGCGTATAGGATACCGTATATTGGTCGGGCGGCTTGATTTTGGTAGGGGTCATATGTGATATGGCCGGATTGATAAATCAAGTGTAGATTTATCATTTAACCATTAGCTTCTCATTTGAAATCCTTTCTTGAGTATGATGGATATATGCATGCATGTATAGTTTCTTTATTGATTCATGCACATATGGATGTACATATACACAAACATACATACATACATCCTTCATGGTTGTATATACATGAAAATGGTGGCAATATAAGACTCACACCATGGTTTTATTTATGGATTAAATTGCATTTGATTTAAAACAAAAGGGAAAAAGAAAAATGGTCATTATTGGTTTGTTTCTACACTCTTCTCTTGACCTAACCATTCTCACCCACCATTTGACCATGGGTTACTTTTCCCTTTGTGTTTTTAACTCAAGTTCAATAATATCCTAACCATGGTTTGATATGAGAAGAGGAAAATATATATTGATATATTTTCTATTATCTTTTTAGACTAGAACTTATCATCTTCTCATATTGCCATCATCTTCTTCTTCCTCTCTCATTTTGCTCTCTAGTTCTTTGTAGTGAGCAATATACTCATCAAGATTGGATTTTGAAGTGAGAAAGAGAACCACAACACCATTCTACACAAGTCTAGCCCACTTGTTTAGAGTGTTAACTTGCTTTCGTTCACTTGATCGGATAAAGTTGCAAGCTTGGACAAAGCGGACTCCGGGTGGATCATCGGTGACCTCGAGGAGTTCAAGCGGAGATTTTTCAAACCCCAAGTAGCCGAGGAGTCTAGCGTAGGGAGCTACAAAGGTTGTACTCTCTAAACCCTAGCATTTCTTTCATAAGATGATGTGAAAAATTTGAAACCCTAATTTTTCTAGGAACGATCCGATGCTTGTTAGTTTAGCACCCTAAAAATGCATTCTTTGGTTCATGTGATGCTTCCAAACCCTTCATGAGGTGCTAGGCTAACCCAACATTGGTATCAGATCCGACCTAGAACATTAGGCGACACCTTTACGAAGTTAAAACTCCGATCGAACCGAAAATACGGGTTTTTGGGTGCTCTCTGGACTTTTTTCAAAATCTGGTTATTTTCAGAATTAAAAATATGTAAAAAATTCAGCAGGAAAATGTAAGAATTACGGTGTAAGAATTATGCAATGAACGGTTAATCTTGCCGCGGAAACGTGGCCTAAGCTTTCTTAGGCCGCGGTTCCGCGGCCGTACAAGTCGATCACTGCATAAATTTTATATTGTAATGTTTTGTTCTGCTTGTATATTTTTTAGAGTATTTTTAATCTGTATTTACTGCTGAAAATTTTTGGAGATGGTTTTGGACTTGTCGATTCGATCGGAATTTTCATTTCGTTGCTTTTCCAGGTAAATTAGAAAGTATTAAAGTGTTTGAACGAGTATCATTTGCTCACTTTTCACGGGGTTTAAAAGCTTTCGGAAATACGTGCAAGTTTGTTTGTGGTGGACTCTCTAGAAGACAACAAACCTTAACTCGATTATGTGACCGTCTTGAACTGCCTTTTGAACCTTTGGGTTTGGGGCAGTACGGCGTGTCACATGTGAGGCGTTGGCTTGACCCTTCTACGGCTGGACCGCTACCACTGTGTCACACTCCGGGTTTTTGAACTCCGCTCAAGTGTTGAGCTTTAGTGAATCTTGGGTATTTGATCGTTCGTTCGAAAACTTTAATACTGTCTAATTATCTGGAATGTGATGCAATGTGTGGAATTCATATTATAAAACATGAAATACGAGGTATGTGATACTTCGCATTTACGATGTCTAAAGAGAATGTGGATTCCAAATATTGCAGTTTTACACTTTTTTTTCTGTGACCGTAAGTGTGGTATGTATTTACCGATTGTCGTTGCTATACGTCGACGACAATCGGTGTATGCATACTTACTTACGTTAATGATATGGGATATTATGTGTTGCTGAGATATGATGTGCAGGATTGTCGGGATTGAATAGCCGGGGTTTTTTTTATGTGAGATGAGAGTTTTATATTTTCATTCATGTAAATTCAAATGTAATGTAATATTCTTTTATTTGGGGCACTTCCGGGTTGAGGTCGATGCCACCTGTGTTGTATATTATTTACTTTTCCGCATTAGGATGGACCCAAGGAGGGGAGCACGAGTGACCGGGTTCTGGGGTTCAATGGGAGGCCATCTCGAGGAGTCGAGACCGGGTCTCCTAAACTCCAGAATTAGTAGGGTCGCTTGCCACTCTCGTAGGGGTCCAGGGAGTGGGCTTGGCTATTCGTCGCGACTGTGGAATCCGTATTTTCTATTATTGGCTAAATACTAAATACGGACGTCCTAATATGTCCCACATTATATCTATGTTTCTGCTGCGATATCTGTGATGTGATCATTTGATATATTCTGATGGATACAGTATATAGTATATATGATATATTATATAGACGTTACTTATGTTTTACACCCACACTAGCCCTGTCCTGCTCTGTCGTTAGTTACCTAACCTAACGGTGCACGAGGGGACATCGAGGCGAATGCGGATGGCATAAGTGTACGTCGTATTTATCTGTGATGTTTAGGTGACTTAAATGATGGGACTTCATTAATGTGATTAATGAAAGAAAAGAAACCTAAAAGATGTTGTAGAATCAAAATTTTTAAAATAAAAAGGGTAGGTACAGTTTTTCTTTGCATAGCGGTATATATGATATACCCTGCACCTTATTCGATGAGGAAAGGGCCGAGATCCCTTCACCGGGAGTGACCCCTTTAGCAATAACTGGCAGATGCTACACACTCGGTTTGTCTTTTGATTGCTTCTATAGTTTCTGCTTTGCACAGTGATATATATGATATATCCCGCACCTCATTCGACGAGGAAAGGGCCGATGATCCCTTCGTCGGGAGTGACCCCTTTAGCAAAACTAGAAAAGCCTCAAAATCACTCCATCTCAAAACTTCACTTGATTCTACAACGATATCAAGTTCATTACGTAATAGGTTTTCAGAAAAACCTGTCGTAGCCCTCCGTCATTTCAAATAAGTTGCATATAGTATTCGTGCTACATTTGTTGGCTTTCGTCAAGGTGTAGTGTGCGGTAGCTATATGCTGCTTATCTGCTGCATATGATGCGACTGGATTAGGGTAGTCGTACGGCTTTGTTGGCTTTTGTCAAGGGTCGTGCGGGTGGGTTTAATTCAGTCAAGAAATGTACGGGTTGAACTTGACTAGTGGGCTGTGGTTTGTTGGCTTTCGTCAAGGTCATAGCACGCTAGGGGCAAAAGCATTATCGGGAATTTCAAGTGTTGAAATTTGCAATGAGATTGCATACCTTCTATGAGATAGTTGGATCCCGATACCCACTGCGAGTAAGAGTTACTCCTGGGAGAGTTTTACACATTACAATTAGCCGATCAAGTAGGTGTCTAGAAAAGTGTCAACGAGGTTACGTCTCTGGGAAAACGAGGTTTACTTTAATTAGGTCCGTGCGAAAGCACGGGGAACCTCCCTCAAAGTACCGATACTGGCCTGGCTGAAAGATCGGCGAAGTTGTAAGGTGTAATTAATCCCGGCTAGTCTTTCCTTTTAGGGTTTGAAGGAAGATTTGATAAAAACCAGTGGGAGCCATCTTGATTAGATAAGATAATAACCAATCTGATCTTGCAAGAGCATACGCTAAAGTGTTTTCTTCTCTCTCTCTCCAGGTATCGACCATGTCATGCCTTAATCAAGATAATAATATGGATGTATTGACCGAACCCGCATGTTATACTTTGCTGGGGAACGTTGGTTCCGTTCTTTCTTATAAGAGTTGTAGGACTGAACAGGATATAGGGGAATACCAGGATTCCCATGCCACCCGAATGAAGAAAGTACATTGTGATGCATTTTCTTCGGGTGTGTTCGTTACAGAGAACTGTTTCTCCATTTTCCCTACGTCCTGGGTATTAGATACCGGGTCAGGATCCCATATATGTAATCAGTTACATGGGCTCAGGAAAGGTAGAGAACTTGGAGAAGGTGATAAAGACATTAGGGTTGGAAATGGTGCAATTGTTGCAGCTAAGACTGTCGGGGAATATCACCTTGCATTACCAACTGGTAATACATTGGTTCTGAACGAATGCTATTACATGCCGAACCTGATATGCAACATTATATCGGTTTCTTTGTTGAGTAAAGAGGGATATAATTTTGTATTACAGGATAATGTTATGAACATTTTCCGTAACCAAAAGTTGGTTGGATCAGGCACGTTGTGCAATGGCATTTATGTTCTAAATCAATCAACAGTTCTGAGCATAACAAACACACACAAGAGGAAGAGTTCAGAACTGAACGAATCCTTCTTATGGTATTGTAGACTGGGTCACATCAATGCGACACGTCTGGCTAAGTTGCATAAGGATGGATATTTGAAACAGTTCGAATTTTCATCTTATGACACTTGCCAGTCATGTCTCAAAGGCAAGATGACCAAAACTCCGTTTACGGGACACGGAGAAAGAGTTACCGAACTCTTGGGACTGATACATAGTGATGTATGCGGTCCCATGTCTACGCATGCCAGGGATGGTTCTTCGTACTTCATTACATTCACTGACGATCTCTCAAGATACGGACATGTGTTCTTGATAAGACATAAGTCTGAAGCTTTTGAGAAATTTAGAGAATATAAACAAGAAGTCGAGAACCAAACCGGAAAAAGTATTAAAATCCTTCGATCTGATCGAGGAGGTGAATACTTGAGCAGTGAATTCCTGGACTTCCTAAAAGAGAATGGGATTCTCTCTCAGCTGACTCCTCCATATACACCACAGCACAACGGTGTATCAGAACGGAGGAACCGCACCCTATTAGATATGGTGCGCTCCATGATGAGCACAGCTGAGTTGCCTATTTCCTTCTGGGGGTATGCGCTTGAAACAGCCATACATCTATTGAAAATGGTCCCCACCAAATCTGTGCCTACCACTCCATATGAGATATGGAAAGGGAAGAGACCATGCCTTAACTATGTTAAGATATGGGGTTGTCCAGCCTATGTCAAACGACAAAATCTGGACAAACTCGAGGCACGGTCTGTTTTATGCAAATTTATAGGATATCCCAAGAATTCACAAGGGTATATTTTCTACCACCCTGAGGAACAAAGAGTGTTTGTTTCTCGGCGTGCCACCTTTTTAGAAAAGGAATTTCTTGAAAAAGAGATTAGTGGTCATGAGGTAGAACTGGAAGAGGTTCCAGCTACAAAAGCTACAACAGAAAATCTGGTGGAACCAGAGGATTCCGTAGTTCCCAATGAATCCCAGCCACTCCGCCGATCTAGTAGGGTTCCTCGCCAACCTGAGAGATACTATGGTTTTCTCATGGATGGTGGGAGCGAGGATTGCATCATGGAGGATGATGACCCAACTAGCTTCGAGCAGGCCATCACGAGTGGGGACTCGGTGAAATGGCTGGATGCTATACGGTCCGAGATGGAATCCATGTACACCAACAAAGTAAGGACTTTAGAAGATACTCCTAAAGGGGTAAAACCTATTGGGAGCAAGTGGATCTTCAAGAAAAAACTTGGTAAAGATGGGAAAGTGGAGACTTTCAAAGCTAGACTTGTTGCAAAGGGTTTTCGTCAAAGACCAAGAGTGGACTATGACGAAACCTTTTCTCCAGTGGCTATGCTTAAATCCATCCGGATCATGCTTGCCATCGCTGCGTATCATGATTACGAAATCTGGCAAATGGATGTTAAGACCGCCTTTCTAAACGGTGATTTAGAAGAGTGCGTGTACATGACTCAGCCAGAGGGCTTCGTAGATAGTGGGAGCAGCGGGAAGGTGTGCAAGCTGCTTAAATCCATTTATAGATTAAAGCAAGCATCTCGGAGTTGGAACATCTGCTTTGACGTCGTTATCAAAGAGTTTGATTTCGTCAAAAACATAGATGAACCTTGTATCTACAAGAAGGTGGCAGGGAGTAAGGTTGTCTTCCTCGTATTGTACGTGGACGACATACTCTTGATAGGAAATGACATTCCTATGCTGCAATCGGTCAAGCTCTTCTTATCACAAAGATTCTCAATGAAAGATCTTGGTGATGCCTCCTGCATATTGGGAATCAGGATCTATAGAGATAGATCCAAACGGATATTGGGATTGTCCCAATCCAGGTACATTGACACCATACTAAAGAGGTTTAGTATGGAAGAATCCAAGCGTGGGAACTTACCCACGATCTCTAGAGTCACTCTCTCCAAAGAGATGTCTCCCAAGACTGATTTGGAGAGAGCTCTCATGCAAGGGATACCCTATGCTTCGGCTGTAGGCTCTATCATGTACACGATGCTATGTACCAGACCCGATGTAGCATACTCACTAAGTGTAGTGAGTAGGTATCAAGCTGATCCTGGAGAGAGTCACTGGACAGCTGTGAAGAGCATTCTCAAGTACTTACGAAGGACTAAAGAGATGCTCTTGGTGTATGGTAACGGAGAACTCCAAGTGGAGTCCTTTACCGATTCGAGCTTCCAGAGTGATAAGGAAGACTCTAAGTCGCAGTCAAGATTTGTCTTTACCCTTTACGGAGGGGCGGTTAGCTGGAAGAGTTCCAAGCAGGAAACCGTGGCAGACTCGACGATGAAGGCTGAATACATCGCTGCCAACGATGCTGCTAAAGAGGCTGTCTAGATCAAGAAGTTCATTACTGAACTTGGAGTGGTTCCATCCATTGAGCATCCAATACCTTTTTATTGCGATAACAATGGAGCAGTGGCTTTGGCCAAGCAACCCAGGTCCCATCAGTGATCCAGACATATTCTGAGGCGGTATCACCTGATCCGGGAGATAGTTGATCGCCGGGAGATCGAGGTCAGGAGGGTTGACACGAAGAATAACACAGCGGATTCACTCACGAAGGCCATTCCCCAGATACAGTTTGAGAGACTCTTCGGGATGCTCGGTATGCGAAACTAGAGCAGCTGGCCCGAGTGCAAGTGGGAGATTGTTAGTTGTATGTATGCCCTAGAGGCCAGTATTGTACAGATGATGTATATTATATTGGATGCTTGGACATATATAGAGATGACTTTCTTGCTCGATATGATAGTATGCTATCTGGTTGCTCTTTATCTTAACATGTATACTAGTCTCTTTAAACTGTCTTATAGTTATATGTTGGTAAAGCCCTTAGGATGTGTACTTGACTACCTGGACTATGATGCAGATCATACTAGTGGGGACATGGTAGTCCATAAGTACATCCTTCAAGGTCCCTAGTCGTGGGTGTATCGAGACGGGGCATCGATATACCGGTGTAGACTAGCGTATACGCTTCTCGACCCATGAGATAGGCGATGGATGATCCCATATCCATTGGTGTTTGACATCAGAGATGGTATACGGGTGCTCAGTGGAGACTGGGTACACTGGACGGACTCGCCGAGAACTCCCAGTTGGTATTATACCTCACATCAGATGGCAGTTCTCAGGTGACACTTGTGCAGGTTAGTCTGTAGACCCGAGATCGTAATAGAGTCTTGTGTGATTCCCACTGTGCTTTGATCTCCACCTTACCACGTCCATGAGGGCATGCAAAATGGTGGTTTTTAGTTACAGTCCCGAGTCACATGGAGGCAATGAGCGATAGGAGGGGTTTCGTCTCTCCCGGTATTGGGGGTTGATGTTGCGCTGTGCTCGATTGGCCGTAACAGGGAAGTCCCTAGCCAGGGCTGATTCAGAGATTTGCAGGTAAGTGTTACCAGTAGTTTCTCGACCCGTTATGAGCCTCACATCGGCACGACTTATCGGTTATTGGGGTCTGACGTTTACCACCCCTAGACTTGATATGCGACATATCAGACGAGGAGACCGGACTGTACGGGAAGTGTTGCCGGTTGGCTCGACGGGAGTTATAGCAGGTTCGCTTGTTCTCTTCTGATCGCTCAATACCCGGATGGCCGTTACGTTTAGCTGACCGCTTGCGGCTTGGGGGTGCTTGATATGATCATCACCCACTGCCGGCGTATTGACGAGTCTCAGAGTTCCACAATGGAGTTTCCTAGTCCAGGAGAAACGTTGTGGTGCGCGTATGCGATATGCGCATGGACCCGATTAAAATGCGCGTATAGGATACCGTATATTGGTCGGGCGGCTTGATTTTGGTAGGGGTCATATGTGATATGGCCGAATTGATAAATCAAGTGTTGATTTATCATTTAACCATTAGCTTCTCACTTGAAATCCTTTCTTGAGTATGATGGATGTATGCATGCAAATATAGTTTCTTTATTGATTCATGCACATATGGATGTACATATACATATACATACATACATACATCCTTCATGGTTGTATATACATGAAAATGGGGGCAATATAAAACTCACACCATGGTTTTATTTATGGATTAAATTGCATTTGATTTAAAACAAAAGGGAAAAAGAAAAATGGTCATTATTGGTTTGTTTCTACACTCTTCTCTTGACCTAACCATTCTCACCCACCATTTGACCATGGGTTACTTTTCCCTTTGTGTTTTTAACTCAAGTTCAATAATATCCTAACCATGGTTTGATATGAGAAGAGGAAAATATATATTGATATATTTTCTATTATCTTTTTAGACTAGAACTTATCATCTTCTCATATTGCCATCATCTTCTTCTTCCTCTCTCATTTTGCTCTCTAGTTCTTTGTAGTGAGCAATATACTCATCAAGATTGGATTTTGAAGTGAGAAAGAGAACCACAACACCATTCTACACAAGTCTAGCCCACTTGTTTAGAGTATTAGCTTGATTTCGTTCACTTGATCGGATAAAGTTACAAGCTTTGACAAAGCGGACTCCGAGTGGATCATCGATGACCTCGAGGAGTTCAAGCGGAGCTTTTTCAAACCCCAAGTAGCCGAGGAGTCTAGCATAGGGAGCTACAAAGGTTGTACTCTCTAAACCCTATCATTTCTTTCATATGATGATGTGAAAAATTTGAAACCCTAATTTTTCTAGGAACGATCCGATGCTTATTAGTTTAGCACCCTAAAAATGCATTCTTTGGTTTGATGCTTCCAAACCCTTCATGAGGTGCTAGGCTAACCCAACAGCACTAGGTGTGCGTAACGGCCCCAGGTAGATGCCGATAAGAAGACTGACGAGGTGAACTCATCCGAACTCCTACTGAGCCTGAATGTGACAATTTGCGTACAGTCCGGTCTGTTCGTCTGAGAATATCGCATGGCGGGCCTAGGGGGTGGTAAATGTCAGTCCCCTAATAGCGGTACAAGTCGTGTCGGAGTGTAGCCCAGAACACCCTGAGACAACACTGGAAACCTACCAGTGCATCTCGCTTGCCCTGGCCAGGGACGACTATGTGTAATGGCTCTCCTAGACACAGCGCAATATCAACTCCCAATACCGGGAGAGACGAATCCTATCAACCGTCACTGCCTCCAAGTGCTTCGGGACTGCACCCAACTACTACCTGTTTGCACGACTCCTTTGAGCCGTGGTAGGGTAGTAATCAAAGTACAGTGGGAACACACTCGAGGCGAAGTGACAGTGTCAAGTCAGCGGACTAAGCTGTACTCATGTCACCTGGGAACTGATAACTGACGATAGGTATAGTACCAACCAACAGTTCCCGACGAGTCCTGTCCAGTGTACTCATAACCTAACGAGCACCCGTATACTATCTCAAGTACGACGTACTGACGGCTGTGGGCAGATCGTCTCCCCTGCTGGGATGAGAAGCGCATACGCTAGTCTACTCCGGAGTATCGATGCCCTGTCTCGATAGTCCTATGACTAGGGACCTGCATAAGGATGTGCTTGTGGATTACCCAGCCCCCACGAGTGTGACTGCCATCACAACGCTGGTAATCAAGCAAAGATCCTAAGGGCTCCACTAATGTGTATAGGCGATATGTTAAAAGAAACACATGTACACACATTGAAGTAGAAACAAACCAAGTAGCATACTACTATTTTGAGCAAGATTGTCTATACAATGGTGAATATCCCAAGCTTCCATTAAGTAATATACAAACTAGTATGATACAGTAATGGCCTCTAGGGCATATACACTAACACCTGAAACCACTACATTGGACGCCTGTGCATCCTGATGAGTCAAAGCAAATACCCGTGCCTTCCCTCTACCGGCAACTGGCTGTTCTCTGCTTCTGTCACCCCGTCCTCTCTTAGCGAACCCTCCGCGACCACGACCCTTATGAACATAAGTCTGACGCGGAGCAACAACAGTTGCAAGAGGCAACGCTCTCTGAAGTGGAGAAGGTGGTAAGGTATCATGCGATACGGCTGCCTCGTCCTCATGTGGCTCAGTACAATCTTGAACACGAAGATAGAAACTCCCGCACCGGAAACATGTAGATGATGCCTGCTGACCCTCCTGGGGATAAGATCTAAACAACCGGCCTCGTCCCAAGCCTCTGCTAATCCCCGTACCTGAACGAAATCTGTCGTGGCGTCTAAACATTTGTCTCCGTGCTGAGGTACCAGTATGAACCCTCTTCGGCTTTGAAACTACCGAAGTCTCGGCAAGACGCTCCTCAACCAATAGGGCTGCGTCCACTGCTGCTGCATATGTATCATAATGCTGTGCGCTGATAGCGAGGAACAACTGGGTAAGCAAGCCTTAAACAAACCTCTTGATCAGCATCTCCTCTGTAGTTACCAAATACGGAGCATACACAGATAGCTCAGTAAACTGCACATCGTACTCTGCCACCGTCATAGCCGGAGTCTGGTGTAATGACTCGAAACTGCGCACTCGAGCATCTCTGACACTCTGCGGAAGAAAACGGGCAAGAAACACCGTCACGAAGTCAGCCAAGGTCATAGGAGAAAGACCTATGGCTCTGCCCCTCTCTAAGGACTCGCACCACTTCTGGGCAAGACCTTTCAGATGAAAACTCGCGAACTCTACCCATCTTGCATTGGAGCATCTCAGCGAACAACATATCCTGGCCATCCGATTGATAAAAGACTGTGGATCCTCAGCTGCATCAGTGCCTGTGAAAACCGGAGGCTTCAGCCTCATAATCTCAGATAACGATACTGTAATAACCTCCGTAGCTATAGGTACAACTGCCTGAACCGTAGGTACCATCGCAGTCCCCGTAGCAGGTAGGACAACCTCCTGTCGCTGCGCTCTACTGGACTCCACTAATGATCCCATCATCCGGCGCAAATCCTGCATACCGGCCTCTAGCCTAGTAATACGATCAAGCGAAGGTGGATCAATCTGCTCCTGAACAACGGGCGTACCATCCTGGTCAGTCCTCGTCTCAGATGAGCCAACTCTGACCTCAGCTCTCGCGGCCGCTTTCTGCGCCCTCGTAGTCTTCAGGGGCATAATGGCTGGAAATGAAAACAGGATTTGATAAGAATACGGAAATCGAATCACAATAATGTATATAATCACGGAAGGAATTTCAACCAACAAGTCCTAAGGTCACTTAGACAGAGTACCGTGTCGTAAGTATGCCGCGGAACATACACACACTACGTCACTCTGCTTAAGCTACCTACTCCATCATACCAAGGTCATCCTACACTCTGAAAGGTAAAACCTAGCGCTTTGATACCAACTTTGTCACGACCCAAAATTTGGCACGTGACCGGCACTTAAACCACGTAACGTCTACAGGCGTAACGCAATTTAAGCCGAAAACCCAGAAATCTAAACCATCAAAAGTAGTAAGTGATAAAAACGTTGTTAAAAACACTTGGAAATCTCAAGTAAAAATCTTTAAAGTTTAAATCATTTTCTTAAAAATTTCGGCAGCACCTCCTTTGTAAAAACTAGCCCCGAAACGGGTACAAATATAAGATATAAGTAAAGCAACATATGATATAAATGAAGCATCCCTAAACGGGAGCAAATCACGCCAAATGGAGAAAACAATCCCACAAGCATAATATATGACGTCATAGCGAAGAAATAAACAATATAAGTGAAAAACAGCATAAAAGATAAAACTGCGTAATAAAAGTCGGCTCACACGAGCTCGACACCCAGAGTCATAAAATAATACACAATATCGTCCTCACATCTCATCTCTAAGTCAATACATGAAATGGTAGATGGAGAGTACTAGATACAATAAGATGTACAATGAAATATAAAGTCGGATAACCGCAACCCACCTACAGCAAAACGGCTCACGGCCAACCGTGGCGGTATCCGCTGCAAAAAGATACAATAAGACAGCCCCGTCGCAACTACTCTAAGGGTCAACCTGCAAAACACTGTGGCACAACGGGGTTGAGTTGCCAACTCGTGAATAGTAAGTAACATCGTACAGGTAATCGCAGGTATGCACGTACTGCGATACACTAACACATGCAATCTGATAGCATAATAAGTCATATGGATATGCAACAATCATGAAGGGTACTCTATCAGGTACTATAAATACATGAAGCAATGCATATCAACGAATGTTGAGTATGGGGTAAAACATATCATCATCATGAATCATCATCATGGAAAAAAAATCGGTGTCCATCAACGACACCCCAAATCCTAATAACTCAGGCACCGTACTCTAATCGGCCTTCATATCCTGTAAATCTCATGGAACCTGAGTGCCCAACATCGGCACTCGAAAACATCAAGAAATACTCGTGTCCATCATCGACACGCAAATCCACATATATCGGGCTCCGTCAGTCCGGATCGGCCTACGGGCTCCATCTGTCCGGATTGGCCCTCGGGCTCCGGCAGTACGGGTCGGCCCATATCCATCTCTAGACTCCGGTCGGTATACTCCGGATAACCGCCAGGTCAAACCAATCACCGGTAGATAGTCGTCCCTCTGCCAGGCTTATCTTCTACTGCACAACATCGCTTTCTTGCCCCGGGTACCATACCGGGCCCATCATGATCCCGCAAACGGATCATCCAGCTCCTCGAATCGGGTTTCTATCACACGTCTCAGAACCGAGAAAACGTATGGTGGACGCACTGAAATATCATATCAAGATAACCGGGTTTTCAAAACAATGTATACCTTCTGGAAATAATACCATGGTTCTCAAATCCATAAATCACAAGAAATCCGTATCTCAATACGTAAATCTATGCAATATGATATATGCAACATAAAACCGTAATATGAGCATGTCAAGGGAAAACCGCTCTTTTAAATGAATCCAGTTTTTAAATATATCATGCGGCTCCCAATTTCTCAGAAAAATCGAATCCAATATCATCTAAAGGTGCACATGTAGCTGTAGCAAGTATGGGTGTATACATGTAAATATGAATGCACGATGTATTTCATATGCGCAATAGAATAATAATCCATATGTCAATATCAATATCAATAAAATATTGCATATGTGTATAGGTTGTGCGTGTCATGGCAATTACCGACGGTGTGGGTGTAGCATACAAGTTAGTCCTCGTACAACATGAACCATCGATAATGGTGCAGTGTCCACCAGGTACTAAATCAAGGCACCACAATGTAATGGTATGTAATGATGCTTATGCACAATCAACATATACGAATATAAACATGCGGCTACACTATTATATCAATCCCTGACGTATAACGTCATACGGGCGATTTCCCCGTAGATGTTAAATCTACTCACAGTGATCTCGAGCTAAGTATATCCAACCACCTGCTTTCCTTTCTTCGCAGCGTCCGAAGTCCCCGGTTGCGATTCTATTAACACAAAATATAGCAAGTGCAACTCAGAAATTGACCAATGATACATACAATTACGCCTAAATCGACGCACCGATCCCAACAACTCACAAGTGTTCGCTTAGTGGCTAACGTGTGTGGCGACATCAATAGAAATCACGCGAAACACAAAAACTGAGTCAAATACCGTGTCGGATATCGTAACGCGCGTCTTCGAAATTCTAAAACTAGCTAATCGAACCCAGATTTTACCCACTATCAATACTTAAAAATCTAGCAGTACCAAACAACCTAAAACCACTGCAGATAGCTACCCACAAAATTACAACACCCCATTCCCCCAATTGGCCGAGCTCGCCGGAAAATGCCTACATGTCGCCGGCCAAACAGTGTAAGGTGGGGCTCGTGTTACTGGTGTATACTCAGGGCAACTAGTACAACACTTCTACACTGCTAGCTTTCACAGTAAACACTCGGGGTAACAGCAGATCACAGACACCCTATAAAGACACTAAAAATACGATATGGTTTCAAAACAACATCTTTATTGTTCTAAACTGAAACTAATTAGCAACACAACCATAATAAACTCCTAAATAACAGTTTAGAGTCAATACCTATCCAAACTTGCTCAAAACCCTAGTTTTCCATGCTCCAAGTGATCCTACTGGCTTGATCTTGACTTGTGAAGGGATTTGATGGAGTTTAGTGGAGGTTTTGTATGGGTTTGTGAGGGTTGGATTAGGGTTTCAGTTGAGAGAATGTGAGAGTGAAGAAAAATATGAGATGGAGAAAATGATAAGTGAATGAGAGTGTGAGGGAAATGAGAGTGAGGGTGTATGTGAGTGAGGGATGAAGAAATGAGGTGTGAGTTTAGTGTAGAACCATGCCTCCCTCTTCTCTCTCCTCATTTAATGCATGGTATGCTTGTCATGCCTCATGATTCCACCACCACCCCTCCTCTCTTTTCCTCAAGTCAACAATTCAAACCTCTTATTTAAAATAACTAAAAATTTAGATAATTGGATAAAACTTAATTAAAATGGGGTTAAGGTGCCATGGCTACTTAAGCATGGTTAAATACCTAATTAACCCTACGTTAATATGCACATGTGTGTGCAAGCCCAAAATAAATATTAATAAAATATTCATTAATTTTTATAAAATATTTGAAAACTATTTTGGTAAACTTTTTACTAAAAACCTGCATCATCGCTTAATTAACACTAATCGCATTTTAAGGTGTTACTGTTTGAGAGGAAGAAGGAGAGAGCAAGCTTGAGTAAAGAGAAAGTATTTGTGATAATGATAATAAAAATAGAATGGCTAACTTATATATGACCTCAAGCATGGCATGGAAAATATCTCGCCAAAATATCTAGGTCAAAAATATCTCATCAAAATTTCTAAGGTCAACAAGTCAAGCCAAGTCAAAGGTCAACCCAAGTAGCCATGCCATATATAATTATCATTTACCAAAAATAACAAATTCTTTTCTCCACCATTTTTGTTTTAACCAAGTCAATGGTCAAAACCATAATGAGGTGTCTCCTTCTTTACCTCCTCTCATCCGTATATACATACCTGTATCCGTGTTCCAAGAAACACGATGAGACAAAGCTAATCCAATAATCAAATACTAGGATCCGATTTAAACCAAAGCCTACTAGTATTGTCCACTCGAACACCACACGTGCATAAGTACAGGTATATGATCGAACCCTGTCGTAAAACCATACGACCTCTACTCGTTTCTCCCGAAGCTTGGAAACCCTCTTGTGGGACTCTAAAGACTCGACAGTACTCTGGCAGTGGGTTTAACCACAAGCACGTCAGCGGCACTAGTTGTATGTAACGGCTACCGAGGTATCTGTCGATAAGAAGGCCGACGAGCAAGCTCATCCAAACTCTTACTGAGCCAGTCCGTGACAATATCCGAACAGTCCGGTCTCTTCGTCAAATAGTATCGCATACCGGGTCTAAGGGATGGTGAACGTCAGACCCTAATAACCTGATAAGTCGTGCTGATGTGGCTCGGGACCAATCCAGAAAACTACTGATCAACCTATCAGTAAATCCTAACTGCCTTGGCCAAGGTCTTATGGTCCTGACCAATCGATCACTATGCGATATCAACTCCCAATACCGTGAGAGACGAATCCCCAACAATCGCTCACTTCCTCCATGTGGCTCGGGACTGTACCCAACCAAAACCTGTTTGCACGACTCAGTAGAGCTGTGGTAGGGTAGTGATCAAAGCTCAGTGGGAACTCACACGAGACAAATTCCGATCTCAGGTCCAAAGGCTAACCTGTACACATGTCACCCGAGAACTTCCATCTGACGACAGGTATAGTACCATCTGGAAGTTCTCGGCGAGTCCGTCCAGTATACTCACACCCAGTGAGAACCTGTATACGATCCTAGGTGCATCAGACCAATGGCTGCGGGACCAACCATCCCCCGACAGGGCTAAAAACGTATACACTAGTCTACTCTGGAGTATCAATGCCCAGTCTCGATACTCACGCGACTAGAGACCATTTAAGGATGTGCTTATGGACTACCCTGCTCCCACAAATATGATCGCCATCACAACGCACGTAGTCAAGCAAGATCCTACAGGCTTTATCAATATGTAACCGCAATATGTAATAACTAGTATGACATATGCCATGTTAAGATAAAGACAAACCATAATAGTATACTACCGTATCGAGTCTTTATCAATATGTGCAAACTGGATATAACAACAATAGAAATAAATACACATATCCTGACAAATACAAGTCAAATAATATACTATAAAACTGAGAAAGATTGTCCTGTACATACATATCCCTAGCATCCATATGTATACATATACAATACTGGCCTCTTGAGCATATATATCCAACAATCTCGCACTTTCACTAAAGGCCGGTAATTGGCATACCGAATATCCAACGTCTGCACTAAGGTCGGCTGCTGGCATACCGCATACCCAACATCTCAAAAAGTCTCCCGAACTGTGCTTGAGGGAGGGCCTTTGTAAATGGATCCGCCGTGTTCTTTTTTGTATCCACTCTCCGGACCACGATCTCCCTGATCAGGTGATATCGCCTTAAGATGTGCCTGGATTTCTGATGGGACCGTGGTTTCTTCGCTAAAGCTATAGCCCCATTGTTATCACAATACACAGGTATCGAATCAACAATGGACGGAACTATCTGAAGTTCAGCTATGAACTTCTTCATCCAGACCGCTTCTTTTGCGGCATCGCTTGCAGCAATATATTCAGCCTCCATCGTCGAGTCTACGACGGTGTCCTATTTGGAACTCTTCTAATACACCGCCCCTCTGTTGAGGGTAAACACAAAACCCAAGACAAACTTGTTGTCATCCTTGTCACTCTGGAAGCTTGAGTCGGTAAAAGACTCGACCCTGAAGTCTCCATTACCGCAAACCAGGAACATCTCCTTAGTCCTTCTCAGGTAATTGAGAATGTTCTTTACCGCTGTCCAGTGGTCCTCACCTGGGTTCGACCGATACCGACTCACCACGCTTAGCGCATAAGCTACATCTGGCCTCTTACATAGCATCGCATACATTATAGATCCTACTGCCGAAGCGTAGGGTATAGTGCTCATGCGAACCCTTTCCTCGTCAGTCTTGGGAGACATCTCGTTAGAGAGGGTGTTTCGTGCAATGTGGGTATGTTACCGTGCTTGGAATCTTCCATACTAAATCTCTTTAGTACGGTCTCTATGTACCTGGACTGCGAAAGTCCTAATAACCTTTTAGATCTATCTCTGTAGATCTTGATCCCCAGAATGTACGAGGCATCACCCAGGTCCTTCATGGAGAACCTTTGTGATAAGAATAGCTTGACCGATTGTAGCATAAAAATGCCATTTCCTATCAAAAGAATGTCGTCCACATACAAGACTAGGAACACGACAGTTCGTCCTACAATCTTCTTGTAAATACAAGGCTCATCCTCGTTCTTGATGAAGTCAAAATCTTTGATTGTTTCATCAAAACAGATGTTCCAGCTCCGCGATGCCTGGTTGAATCCATAAATGGATTTAAGCAACTTGCACACCTTCCCATTTCTCCCACTATCTACAAAACCTTCTGGCTGATCCATATAAACGCACTCTTCCAAACTGCCGTTTAGAAAAGCCATTTTCACGTCCATCTGCCAGATCTCATAGTCATGGAAGGCAGTAATGGCAAGTAGGATCTGAATGGATTTGAGCATAGCCACTGGAGAAAAGGTTTCATCATAGTCCACACCTGGTCTTTGACGAAAACCTTTTGCAACGAGTCTAGCCTTATAGGTTTCCACCTGCCCATCTACACCAAGTTTCGTTTTGTAGAACCATTTGCATCCAACGGGTTTTACCCCAGGTGGAGCAATATCTAAGGTCCACACTTTATTGGTGTACATAGACTCCATTTCGGATCGCATAGCATCCAGCCATTTATCAGAGTCCCTACTGATAATGGCCTGCCTGAAACTGGTAGGGTCATCTTCTTCCAAGATGCAATCCTCTCGATCCCCGTCTATAAGAAAACCGTAGTATCTCTCGGGCGGATGAGAAATCCTACCAGATCTGCGGAGTGGCTGAGGTTCGTCTGGGACTATTGAATCTAGCGGTTCTACTAAATCTTCAATTATAGTTTGTCCTTCTGAAATTTCTTCCAATTCTACCGTGCCCCCATTTATTTCTTTTTCAAGAAACAACCTTTCAAGAAAGGTGGCGTGTCGAGAAATAAAAACCTTTTGTTCATCGACATGGTAGAATAGATATCCATTCAAATGCCTAGGATATCCCACAAACTTACATAAAACTGACATTGCCTTCAGTTTGTCCGGATTTTGGTTTTTCACATAGGCCGGACAACCCCATATCTTAACCCTTTTAAGACATGGTCTTTTATTACTCCATATCACATATGGAGTCTTAGGCACAGATTTAGATGGAACCTGATTCAACAGATACGCTGTTGTTTCAAGCGCAAGCCCCTAGAATGAAAGAGGCAATTCTGCATTACTCATCATGGGGCGAACCATATCCAATAGGGTACGGTTTCTCCGCTCCGATACACCGTTGTGTTGTGGTGTATATGGAGGAGTAAGCTGAGAGAGAATCCCATTCTCTTTCAAAAAGTCCCTGAAATCCGTACTTAAGTACTCCCCCCTCTATCAGATCGGAGGATCTTAATAGTTTTGCCAATCTGGTTCTCTACTTCCTTTCTGAATTCTTTGAATTTATCAAAAGTTTCAGATTTGTGTTTCATAAGATACACATATCCAAATCTAGAGATATCATCAGTGAATGTGATGAAGTAGGAGAACCCACCCCATGTATGTATAGACATGGGACCACATACATCGCTGTGTATGAGTCCCAAGAGCTCTGCTACTCTTTCTCCGTGTCCGGTGAACGGAGATTTTGTCATCTTTCCTTTGAGACAAGATTGACAAGTTTCATAAGATGAAAATTCGAATGTATCCAAAAGTCCATCTTTATGCAACTTACTCAGTCTTTTCTCTCCGATATGACCAAGTCTACAATGCCACACGTAGAATTCGTTCACATCTGAACTCTTCCTCTTGCGTGTATTTTGTATGCTGAGAACTGTGTTTTGATTAAGAACATGGATACCATTACACAATGTACCTTTTGCAACCAATACCTGATTAAGGTAAATGTTCATGATATTTCTATCAAGAACAAACTTATATCCATCTTTATCAAGTAAAGAAACTGATATGATGTTGCAAACTATGGAAGGTACATAGTAGCAGTTATTCAAAATCATAGTATTGCCATTTGGCAATGCTAGGTGATATTCACCGACGACAGAAGTATCAACCTATGCTCTGTTCCCTACTCTGAGGGACATATCACCAGGTCAAACCATCCTACTTTTTCTCAGTCCCCGTAATAAATTACAGATATAAGATCCCGATCCAGTATCGAGTATCCAAGAGGTAGGACTGACCGAAAAACAGATCTCAATAACAAGAACACCTGAAGAAGACACAATAGTATGTTTCTTCTTCGATGGGGTCATCAAGGAATTCAAACAATCCTCTTTCCCTTGCTCGTACTCATGACTGTTGTCATAAGTTAGAGCCGAACCGACGTTCCCCAGCCCCGAATAAGAATTCGGATCGGTCAAGCGATACATTTTATTATATTGATTAGGGCGTGAAATGGTTGCTGCCTGGAGAGAGAGAAAAGAAACACTCAGCGTGCGCTCTTGCAAAATTAGATTGGTTTATTAATTTATCTAACCATGATGGCTCCCACTATTTTCTCGAATTCTTCTTCAAACCTAAAAAGAAGAATTAGTTGGGATTAATCGCACGTCACAATACTTGCTTAACCTTTCAGCCAGGCTGATGTCGGTACTTCGATGGAGGTTTTCCAATGGTTTCGCAAAGTTCCTTAACTACATAACCTCTTTTCCCTAGAGGCGTAGCCCCGCTAACACCGTTCTAGACACCAACTTGGTTTATAGCATTGATTGTTAAGTGTAATAATCTCCCAAGAGTAATCCTACTCATCAGTGAGATCGGGATCCAACTATCATTGTGTGATGACTTAGATGGAATCCACTCTAGTCACCATACTCCAGAAGGTATGCTAAATCTGCAAATTTCCTGTATGTTTGAAACTCCCGATATGGTTTTTGCCCCTAACGACATATGGTCTTGATAGAGACCAACGTACCATAAGTCGTAAGTCAAGTTCAACCCATCATTATCCTGGATTAACTTAGACCCACCCGCATAAGCCCTTGATAGAGACCAAAGTGGCTATGCGACTGTCCTAATCAACCGCATTCTAAAATGCAATAGATAAGTAACACTTAGCTACCGTTCACTATGCCTTGATAGAGACCAGCGTACATAACACGAATACTAACTGCTATTTATATGAAATGTTGGAGGGCTACAGCTAGGTTTTTAGCGAAAAACCCGTTAACGTAATGAACTTTGATATCGTTGAAGGGACCTGGGTGGTTTTACAAATATATAGTGGCGAAAACTTTTGCTAAAGAGGTCACTCCCTGTGAAGGGATCTTGGCTCTTTCGTCGTCGAATGAGGTGCAGAATATTACAAACTGAATACCACGATGCAAAGAAAAAAATAATCGACTATAGTAAAGTTATTACGTTGACGCAAAATTTTACTGAAGGGGTCACTCCCGATAAAGAGATCTCAGCCTTTTCCTTGTCGAATGAGGTGCTGGATATTCATAACCGAATACCACTGTGCAAAGCAAAAGAGAACGTCTGTAATGTCGGTTTTTAAAACTTGGTTCCAACAACATCATATTGGTTTGTTTACTTGCATTAATCAAAATCAATGTGATCCCATCATTTTAATCCTATCACACTAGAAAAGAACGAAAATACGATGTACGTATATGCCATCCGCATTCGCCACTGGGCCCCATCATCACCTGTTAGGTTACTTAACTAACGACAGAGCGGGGGCTGAACTAGCGCGGGTGTAAAACATATACAACATCTACTAGTAAATATATAAGTATATATATCATTCGTCCCAGGCATGATAATAAGCAACATCACAGAATCTTAGCGAACAATACATAATGGTGGATAATCTTGAAGTCCCGGGTTTCATTTGAGCCGCAAATAAAACCCGACGTTCCCGGTCATGTGGATAGCTTGTGCAATGAAAACCTGAACCCCTACGAGCGCGGCAAGTTACCCGCCAATCCCAGAAGTGAGGCAACCCCTTCAACAAAGTGAATGGGCCACCCGGCACTTCACGGAATCTGGTAACTTTGGCACCCCTCCATGGGTCATCCTATACCCCTTACGAGTGTGGCGAACAGCTCACCAATTCAAGAATGAAGCCCCCTCCGTCTCAACGCCAGACCCTAATAACTTGATAAGTCATGCTGATGTGGCTCAGGACCAATCCGGGAAACTACTGATCAACCAATCAGTAAATCCCAACTGCCTTGGCCAAGATCTTATGGTCTTGACCAATCGATCACTGTGCGATATCAACTCCCAATACCGGGAGAGACGAATCCCCAACAATCGCTCACTGCCTCTATGTGGCTCGGGACTGTACCCAACCAAAACCTATTTGCACGACTCAGTAGAGCCATAGTAGGGTAGTGATCAAAGCTCAGTGGGAACTCACACGAGACAAATGCCGATCTCAGGTCCAAAGACTAACCTGTATACATGTCACCCGAGAACTTCCATCTGACGATAGGTATAGTACCATCTGGAAGTTCTCGGTGAGTCTGTCCAGTGTACTCACACCCAGTGAGCACCTGTATACAATCTTAGGTTCATCAGAACAATGGCTGCAGGACCAACCATCCCCCAACGGGGCTAAAAACGTATACACTAGTCTACTCTGGAGTATCAATGCCCAGTCTCGATACTCACGCGACTAGGGACCATTTAAGGATGTGCTTATGGACTACCATGCTCCCACAAATATGATCGCCATCATAACGCACGTAGTCAAGCAAGATCCTACGGGCGTTATCAACATGTAACCGCAATATGTAATAACTAGTATGACATATGCCATGTTAAGATAAAGACAAACCATAATAGTATACTACCGTATGGAGTCTTTATCAATATGTGCAAACTGGATATAACAACAATAGAAATAAATACACATATCCTAACAAAGACAAGTCAAATAATATACTATAAAACTGAGCAAGATTGTCCTGTATATACATATCCCGAGCATCCATATGTACACATATACAATACTGACCTCTAGGGCATATATATCCAACAGATTCAAGAGATTTGAAATGCAAGGAATGCAAAGTTGTCGAAACTTATAATTCTTATAATATATTGCTTAAGACTTCATGCAGAACTGACCTGCATGGACCACCAATAAAACTTGTCACGCCCACTTCCCAGAAGATGGTAACGGTACGTAACGAGGTCCGAAACGTATTTATTATGATAAGGGCATTTCCCTTAATAAATACGTTAAGCATTTTTTAAACAATATAACAACATGCAAGAATTAACAAAAGTAAATAAAAATTCAACAACAACTTTATTTACATTCAAATTTCAAGTGCAGATGTTTGAAATAAAAGATACAATAACTGAAAGATGCCTAAACAATGGCATGCTGATAATAAATATAGAAAAGAAAACTAGTAGTCTGGCTGAGTGGTAAGTTGATCGAAGTCCTCCTAGTTGGACTCGATCCCCTCAGAATCTTATCCTCCTGACGAATATTCTAGGGAAAAGAAATAGAGAGGAATGTCGTCAACGAAATAGCGCTCGGTAAGTCCCCAAAAGAAATAAGTAATGATGTGTATGTAAAAACAAACAAGAATCCAGGTGGTAATGAGTAGGTAAGAGTGTATGTAATAGTATCTCAAGGATGAAAGGTATATGAATATGATTATTCTATTCTAACTTAGTTGTCTGTAGTTTGATAAAGAAGGTATGCATGTATACGATAGTAGTCTAGCTTACCCCGTAGACCAAAGGTACAAAAAGTATAAGGCTCCGTCAAAGCCCATGGAACAATTTCAAAAGCATATTCAAGAGGTTTCTTTTAAAGTGACCTCTCGTGCTGTCACGCCCCGCTTCCCGGTGTACGGGGAGGGGGACGCGACTGGGTCCACGGCGTATTTACTCAGAAGTAAATACGCTAAGCATATCTAAGCAATTTAAATTAAAATGTACACAAGAGACATGAATATAAATAAACAGCAACTTTATTTATTAAACCTTCTTTTATAGGAACAACTGGAAATGTAAATACAAGAATGGAAAGCAATGCCTAAACAATGGTATGAATTGAAAAGAAAATATGTACAAGTGACTATAGTTCGGGGTCTTCAGTGTACTGCTCAGGGGTCTCCTCTATGTGCTCCTAGCTGGTCTCGAACTCTTCAGAGTCGGGTCCTCCTGACAACATTCTAAAGAAGAAGAGAAATAGGAATGTCGTCAATGAACAATCGCTCGGTAAGTCCTAAAGAAAGAAGGAGAAGAATAGACAGAGAATAAAACAGGTGAAGTAGATATGTTATATTTGATATACTAACGTAGTTGTTGTAGCGTGGTACAGAATATGCCAGTGTATACGAGAGGAGTCCAACTTACACCTTAGACTTTGGTAACCCGTAGTACAAGGCTCTGTCGATAATACCACGGAATAACGGCATGGATGTAATTACGTCTTTTAGTGACCACCTCGTGCCACCTTTAACATGTTGCGTACTAGTTTACCCCTTTATAAACCCTATAATTTCTTTTTGTATTGATTGTATTGATGGTACTGATTGTATTGTATTGTCTTGTAGTAAATGGAAGACTTACCGAAACCATGATATCAGTAAACGGAATAGATATAAATGGATATTCATGTAATTAGAGTATATCCATAGTTCGGTTCGGTCATGTTCATGTTGTTATTGTAAATCTGTGTCACGCACCCCGCTAGACCTCGGGGAGGCGGAAGTTATGAAAAATGATTATCAAAGCATCGCAACACGGACTCGAGCTCCCGGATCGTGTCTAAACCCTAGCTAACATATACTGTGTGAGGATTAACTACTCGGATGAAAATTATACCTCACGAAACCAAGTCCTTCGGGTCTTTTAGTCGATGTACTCCTCGTCATCGTAGGCTCTAAGGATCGTAACGGATCGTGTCTTCCTCGTCGGCTTTCTCGAGTTAAAGAAGATCCATCCGAGAGTCTATAATCCTAGCTCCAACCTCAACTCCGAGGTAACTAGGGCAAGTAGCTTGTTAGACTAAATGGCCTAGGTTGTGTAGAGAAAGTAGATGGATTTCTTTGTATCTTGTAACCCTAATTGTCTTAACTCATGAGTGGTCTAGGTTTTGAGGGAAGAGGAAAAAGGCTTGAGGAAATGAGAAGGAGTTGTGAACTCTTGAAGACTTGCTTGACTGCCCTCTTTTGATATTGTGTGGTTTATTAGATATTTTGTGAGATAATTATCACCACAAAATATCAAGAAACCCTCACAAATATCTTGTGGTGACTCATGACCATGAGTCACCAAGTAGCCATGCTAGGTTCAATATTTAATCTACCTCATTTCCTCCACCTATCAAGTTAATCCAAAAAGAATAAACTTTAATAGGTGTTCCCTCTTCTAGAAGCTTTCCCGAACAATTATGAGAACGCCCCTCATCCGTATATACATACCCGCATCTGCATTCCGAAGAACACGAATACTAAGAGACGAAACAATCCATCAATACAATACTAGGATCCGGCTTAAACCAAAGCCCACTAGTATTGTCCGCCCGAACATCATATGCACACAAGTGCACGTACGTGATTGAAGCCCTGTCGTAAAACCATACGACCTCTAAATCTTTCGCCCGATGCAGGGAAACCCTCTGTATGGGACTCTAAAGACTCGACAGTACACTGGCAGTAGGTTTAACCACAAACCGCAAGCGGTACTAGCTACACGTAATGGCCATCCAGGTATCTGTCGATAAGAAGGCCAATGAGAAAACCCATCCAAACTCCTACTGAGCTTGCATGTGACAATCTCTGTACAGTCCGGTCTGTTCATCAAAGAGTATCACATATCGGGCCTAGGGGGTGGTAAACGTCAGACTCCTAATAGCGGCATAAGTCGTGTCAGAGTGTAGCTCAGAACACCCTGAGAAACTACTAGAATACCTACCAGTAAATCTCACTTGCCCTGGCCAGAGACTCTGTGTAATGGCTCTCCAAACACAGCGCGATATTAACCCACAATACCGAGAGAGACGAATCCTTTCTAACCGCCACTGCCTCTAAGTGCTTCGGGACTGCACCCAACTACTACCTGTTTGCACGACTCCTTTGAGTCATGGTAGGGTAGTAATCAAAGTACAGTAGGAACACACTTAAGGCGAAGTAGTAGTGTCAAGTCGACGGACTAAGCTGTACTCATGTCACCTGGGAACTGCTACCCGACGATAGGTATAATACCCACCAACAGTTCCTATACGAGTCCTGTCCAGTATACTCATAACCTAATGAGCACCTGCATACTATCCCCAGTACGACATACTAATGGCTGTGGGACAGACCATCTCCCCTGCTGGGATGAGAAATGTATACACTAGTCTACTCCGGAGTATCGATGCCCCATCTCGATAATCCTATGACTAGGGACCTGTATAAGGTTGTGCTTGTAGATTACCTAGCCCCCACTAGTGTGACTGCCATCACAACGCTGGTAATCAAGCAAAGATTCTAAGGGCTCTACTAATATGTATAAGTGATATGCTAAAAGAAACACATGCACATATTGAAGTAGAAACAAACTGTCACGCCCCGCTTCCCAAAATACGGAATACGAGGGGTAGACAAGGCCAGCCATGCTCCTACGGTCAAGGAAAAGTCCTGCCGCAGTCACACTTCGGCTTCTAGTTTCTCATGGTAAACAGTATATAATGCGCAGGTAATGAGAAATGCAGTAACTGAAGGAAACAATATAAAGACTGACCTGAAGTGGAACAAATGAATGTAACTCTGGAGGGCAAGTAAAGAAGTCTGTGATGCACGTCTAGTTCTGGTCCAAGCTAAATCTTCTCCTCACACTGAGCATGCATACTCAGGTCGTCAGAGCGACACAATAGCAATATATTATATATGAAATCAAGTGACAGTTCTAACAGTGGTAATAGATGTGAATAACGGTAAAACAGCATGAATATGAATGTGCAGTAATCAATGCAGCGGAGCAGTAAAGCAGTATAACGATATGTCATGTATGTCAACACAGTATATAAGGAATGTAAATGACAGTAACCCTATCAGTCTTTAAGTCTCACTGCACAGGTCAATAAGCCTATCGTCAGTCCAAGTGTGAGAGTCAACCACTCGCGAGTGTCCTCCACCCAAGGGTAGAACCCAAGGGCAAGGGACCACGGGCCCAACATGTAACGAGTGTATCACGGTGTATATATCACGTACCCTGTAAATCTCCATATAACTCCCTAAATATATAAGCCGGCATGGGACTCCCGAGATTCTGTTGAACTCACACTTAAACTACCCTACACCCCGTGGTCTACATCAAACGCTAACCATCACCCTAAATACTAATCGATCCATGTCAAGTCTGCGCGAGAACTGGAGGCAGGATCTCCATCAAGCACGTCCCGACTAATACCTAAGAAAATGGCAGTGTCGGATGCCTTATCTGTGACACCCGTGCAACGCTTCCACAAATGTCCCATTCCACTTATTAGTCACACATGCACGCATCCCACAGACGTCGACAATGCAATAGAATAATAGGGTCACTGATTGTGCACAAGTACGTATCACTTTCACTTAATCACGGATACACGAACACTGATGTACTTGCTACAATCATCACTAAAATCTAACACTGGGTAAATGCACGATGTCACTAGGTTATCAATACGATGATATGGGTATGATATGATGCGTGAACAAGTATATAAACATGATGAGGATGTTATGAAGCAGCATTCTTTCACTTGCACGATTTATCATGAAACATAAGTATATAATTTGGCAAAATGATAAACAGGTAGTAATTAGTATGTTCAGTTATCCATCCATAGAATTTAGTTTCAAGCCAATCGGGTTTCAGGATCATTAGTTATAACTATTCCATTTTAAGCGCACGCGGCTGAAAATCCGGTTTCAGAATCAGAAATCCATTTCGCAACGCATTTTAACCACAGTTGGGATCATAATTTAGCGACGCTACAGTTGAATGAATTCTAGGGTTTTCAGTAAAGTTTTCAACGCAACAAACGGATCTTCAATCGTGTCTGTATGTTAGGAGTTATAATCTGTTTAATATTAACGTGTCAATTCTGATTCTGCTGGGACTGTTATGTGTCCCGATCTTTTAAATTTTAGATTAAATATCAAACGGTAACGAAACAGAATGAAACCAAATTTGTTGTCTAGCTAACAGAGTTACCTACAATAAGCAATGGAGTTCCGCAACCTACGAGTTAAGGAAATCCTATGGTATCCATTACGGAACAGCAAGCACAATTTGAGTCGCTCTGGACTGCAGTCCAGAGTCGCACTCCGATACAATTATCATCACGATTTAAGTACAGGAATGTCTGGAAACTAACATAGGGTTAAAGTTCGTCGAGTTAGATTCGATTTGAGCCCTCGAATGCACCATTCTAGTGTGTATATGATTTATGGTGAATTTAACAGTTTTCAGGTACAATAAAATTACAGTTTTACGATTAAACTTGGGGGTAGTTATTTTAGTCGTCAACGGTCATAATTTCCAGCGAAACTTGCACACGTTATCCATCCCTACACGGGCCAATGCAATATATCCAGTTCCGTCAAATTTGATAAAGATTTCATAAGAGAACAAATATCGAACAGTTGTGTTGCAATATTTAACATAAGGCAAACATGGGATATATATACGATATTGACTGGTAACATATATAGAATAGCATGAAAGCAAGTAAAAACTTGCCTGGACACGTTTTGGGGCACACGGCAGCGGCACGACACACGTGCGGCACGGTAACGGCTAGTACGACGACTTGTATCCGTCACGGTAGTAAATCGGTTGGGTTTGAGCTTTAGTGGAGTTTGGGCTCGAGAGCTAGGAGGATTGACTTGGGCTCTGTGCAATGGCAGTGACGGTTGCGAGCTCAGACGATGCTGTGGGGGTGGTCGGTTGCTAGAAGGAGAGAGAGAGAGTTAGAGTTAGACAGAGAGAGAGAGAGAGAATTAGATTTAGAGAGAGAGAGAGGGGATTAGAGAGGGAGAAAGAGACACAGAGAGAGGGAAGTTAGAGAGAGAGAGACAGAGAGAGAGAGTGAGAGAGAACTGGAGAGAGAGAAAGAGGGAAATTGCAGAGAGCCAGAGAGAGAAAGAGAGATCAAGAGAGTGAGAGAGAGATGTAGAGAGAGTGAGGGGGGGAACAGGGGGTTACAGGAGAGAGAGCGATCTGAGATGAGGGGGAAGAGATGACGACGACGATGAGGAGCTCGCCGGCGTCGTGGCAGGGGACTCGGTGTACAGGTGAGTGGGTGCGGGGGAGTGGGTGCAGGCGAAGGCGCTCGGGGGCAGTGGAGGAAGAGAAGAGGAGGAGGAGGAGGAGAGGGAGGAGCGAGAAGAGAGAGCGAGTGGGTGAACGATGGTGGTGGAGGGCTGTCGTGGCGGTGGTGATGGAGGGAGGTGGCCGGAGTTTTCTCGCGAGAGAGAGGGGAGGTTTGAGATTGAAAGGGAGAGGGGAGTATGCAGAGAGAGAGACGTGGGGAGAAAGATGAGACGAGGCGAGCATCGTTGGGTAACTGTTGCGACGTGGGCGCAGGCGGAGGAGGCGGCGCTAGAAGCGCGCACGCGAGCGGGAAAAAGGGAAAGGACCGTTGGAGTTTGAAGAAGATGAACAGGGAGTCGGGTCGGGTGAGGGGTGAAGCGGGTGCTGGGGAAAAACTGGGCCGGGCCAAAGGAAAATAGAAGTTTATTAAGGGGAAAATTTTAGTGGGCTCGGGCCAAGAAAATTCAAAGAAAGAAAATGAATTTAATTAGAGGATTTAAGGGAGTGGGCCAGAAATGAGTGGGCTAGAGAAATGGGAAACATTTTAAGGGAAATGTGAATTTAGAGCGGGCCGGCTGTTGGGCTCAGTGAATTGAAAAAGAAAATGGTGGGAAAAGTGTGGGCTGATGGGCTGCAGAATAAAAATCAGATGGAGAAATTATAGGATTGGGAATAAATAAGGATAAGGAAAAATTTAGGGAAAAGGGGCCGGTCTGGAGATAACAAATCAAAGAATCTGGGAAAGATGTAAAATGGATAGGTAATAGGGTTTTTAAACTAACTTAAACAAATTTTAAATTCAACTAACAAATTTGTAAGTGATAATTTAAATAAATACGGACATTGGCGTATAAAAGGAACCAGGGTATTACATCATACCACCCTTACAAAAATTTCGTTCTCGAAATTTAAAGGAACAACTAGCTTTAAATAATAAGTGAGGAGTTATCATACCGAAAACTAATACATGTTGATTTACTTAAAAAAAACGGATAGACAAAGTTTTGGAGGTACATACACATACATAAGAACCACATACAAAAGGTTAGGTCTAAAAGGCATAATGCAGGAACACTATAAGGGCAACTATAAATATACGGGAACATAAGTAACAATAACGTATAATAACAATCAAAGTGTGCTCGATAAGAATCGAGACTCAAATATGTGCACATCTATGTTTATCAAAAATAAGCAGAAAGAAAAATAATAATAATAAGGCTCAACCATTTATAATAGTAATCATAAACACAAAACCCAAAATAAAGTAACGACAATAAAGCGGTGAAAATCAGTCGGTAGGTTAAAACATTTTAAGATTATGTATCGATACAATAGGTTTAAAATAATTTAGAAAACTCGTATAGTGAAATTAAGAAACATGGATCAAAAGTATGCGCGGTGTAAGGTTGCGCTACTGAAAATGAAAATAATAATAGTGTACTTAAAATACAAAAACGGAGTAATCAATAACACGGACCAAAATAATGGAAACTAAATTTTTTTTTTTTTTAATAACACTGTCCCTATATATAGTTAGGGTAATAGGAAGAGCACAAAATTGTGTAGGCTAGCTAGGGTATTGATTACAAGGAAGTGTGGATCATTCAAAGGTCGGTGGGTGGCAGCTTTAGCTTGAAAATCAGGGGAAATGGGATCGGGTCAGCACAAGAAGTAAGGGTGAACAGGAAAGGACTATAAGGAGAAAAATGTAAAAAATGTATGGGGAGGATACTGGTCGGTACATCATGTGAATCAAAATTTAAAAAGTTAACGAACTCGGAATTTCACAAGATATGTTCTCCTCCCAGAAGGATCTCAAAGGGCACAGATGAATGACGAAGGGTAGACCTTGAAAAGATCGGGGTGTGATATTGCTTATTCTGAGTGAGGGTTAAGGCAAGGTAAGAAGTAAGTGTAGACAGGTCCCAGTAGAAAGAATAATTGTACATAAGGAATAATCAAGTAGCACGCGAACTAAGAAGGTCGAAGGATTTGTGAACTCAGCAATATATTTCATTTCAAAAGATTCCAAACCAAACATTCTCAAAGAAGAAAGGTGGCCCTAAACTATACACAGTTTTTATTTGGCCAAGGAAGACAGCATCTAAAAGAAATTCCATCAGTCGCGGTTGTGGAGATTCAGCAGGTTGCGGTAGGCTCGCGCACTCAGGTAGGGGCGTCCATTTCCATAGCGCCTTGCGGGCATTGCCACTGGAAGTTCTTCCACAGCAGGGTCTTGATTTTCTGGTCCTTCTTCCTCGGATGGAGCTTCTTCATCGGGGTCCGATTCCATATGATTCTCTTCTTCTGGATTTTCTTCCACGGGATTTTCCTCAACTGGATTTTCTTCTATCGGGTCTTCATCGGGATCTTCTTCTATCGGGTCTTCCTCTATAGGGTTCTCTTCGGGGTCTCCTTCTTCTTTGTCAGAATCAGCTATCATGTCGAACTCTGGGACGGCTGCTCCTTCGCCCTCTGGGTCGTGGTTTCCGAAGTTGACTTGGGGACCGTTTATCTCATCGTCAGAACTCATCAGCGTGTGGTCTAAGGAAACGCAAGATTGTGCATCCTCATCTAGATGCGGCGCTGCTCCAGGGTGAGCCATGGCCTGAAAAGAAAAGTCATGATTAGACAGTGGAATACATCAAGGATGAATAGCTAAGTGTACGAAGCATAGAAAGATATGCGATGGCAGGAGCCGAAAATCAGGATAATAATGCTGTGATATTGAATGGTATGAATAGGGGGAAAAACAAGAGAATAATACATGTACTACGATTCAAAGTCTTTATTTCATTCCACAAAATATTTCAACGGGTACAAGATTTCAATTGGAAAGAAATATTCTTAAAAGGAATGGCAACATAATGCTGAAATTAGAAAACATAAAAATTCTTCTTTGATTGCGAGGCCGCTGCATTCTTGTCACTCGAGTTGAAACCTGTGCCAGGTCCGCCTTATCCTCGAAATTCGGATTATGCAGAAACCCTCACTTGGCCGAAGTGGAGAGTGTGGTCGAGTCTCCTCTCTGTAGTTCTTTCCTTTCTGGGCAGCCGTTGATGAGATGTTTGTTGGACCCGCATATCAGACATTTCCCTTGGGCGCGGCGACAATCCCTCCGAAGATGTCCTGGCCTTTTACAATACCCACAACATGGGGTCTTCTGCTGCTTCTGTCGCGGGGAAACAAATTGGCGTTTCATCTTCTTCTCTTTTCTTCGTCTAACTGGGATCCCTTTATGATTTGAGACTCCCGTTGGGGCCTGACTGACCTGCCTTCTCAGCCCTTCAGCTAATAAGTCGTTTGTTCGCTCCTGGGCTTCCTTTAAACCTTGCAGTGCACTCAGAATCTCAACGGTCTGATTCTGAGGAGCGGATACAGATGAAGAGTCGTTGAAAGGCATGATCCTGAAACAACAATTTTTAAGGATGATATAAGTCACAAGTTATACGAATCATGATATAATATGGATAGGACAAAGATTCGAGAGTCAGAGGTGATGAATTTATTGCAAGTGGAGAATCAACTGTACGACTCCAAGTCACTTAAACAGGGTATAGTAGTGTAATCGTGATATAGTTCACAATTACAACCACGAAACCTTGCCAAGTTACCTGAAACCCTAATGAAAGGATGGCTGAACACACGATATGAATATGGATCAAGAATATCAAGTTTACAATCTAGACCAAGGAATGTCTTAGATTGCCAAGCTATACACGGAAAACTGCAATCCCAATCGAAGCAAAACCTGGCTCTGATACCAACTAAACCATGTCACGCCCCGCTTCCCAAAATACGGAATACGAGGGGTAGACAAGGCCAGCCATGCTCCTACGGTCAAGGAAAAGTCCTGCCGCAGTCACACTTCGGCTTCTAGTTTCTCATGGTAAACAGTATATAATGCGCAGGTAATGAGAAATGCAGTAACTGAAGGAAACAATATAAAGACTGACCTGAAGTGGAACAAATGAATGTAACTCTGGAGGGCAAGTAAAGAAGTCTGTGATGCACGTCTAGTTCTGGTCCAAGCTAAATCTTCTCCTCACACTGAGCATGCATACTCAGGTCGTCAGAGCGACACAATAGCAATATATTATATATGAAATCAAGTGACAGTTCTAACAGTGGTAATAGATGTGAATAACGGTAAAACAGCATGAATATGAATGTGCACTAATCAATGCAGCGGAGCAGTAAAGCAGTATAACGATATGTCATGTATGTCAACACAGTATATAAGGAATGTAAATGACAGTAACCCTATCAGTCTCTAAGTCTCACTGCACAGGTCAATAAGCCTATCGTCAGTCCAAGTGTGAGAGTCAACCACTCGCGAGTGTCCTCCACCCAAGGGTAGAACCCAAGGGCAATGGACTACGGGCCCAACATGTAACGAGTGTATCACGGTGTATATATCACGTACCCTGTAAATCTCCATATAACTCCCTAAATATATAAGCCGGCATGGGACTCCCGAGATTCTGTTGAACTCACACTTAAACTACCCTACACCCCGTGGTCTACATCAAACGCTAACCATCACCCTAAATACTAATCGATCCGTGTCAAGTCTGCGCGACAACTGGAGGCAGGACCTCCATCAAGCACGTCCCGACTAATACCTAAGAAAATGGCAGTGTCGGATGCCTTATCTGTGACACCCGTGCAACGCTTCCATAAATGTCCCATTCCACTTATTAGTCACACGTGCACGCATCCCACAGACGTCGACAATGCAATAGAATAATAGGGTCACTGATTGTGCACAAGTACGTATCACTTTCACTTAATCACGGATACACGAACACTGATGTACTTGCCACAATCATCACTAAAATCTAACACTGGGTAAATGCACGATGTCACTAGGTTATCAATACGATGATATGGGTATGATATGATGCGTGAACAAGTATATAAACATGATGAGGATGTTATGAAGCAGCATTCTTTCACTTGCATGATTTATCATGAAACATAAGTATATAATTTGGCGAAATGATAAACAGGTAGTAATTAGTATGTTCAGTTATCCATCCATAGAATTTAGTTTCAAGCCAATCGGGTTTCAGGATCATTAGTTATAACTATTCCATTTTAAGCGCACGCGGCTGAAAATCCGGTTTCAGAATCAGAAATCCATTTCGCAACGCATTTTAACCCCAGTTGGGATCAAAATTTAGCGACGCTACAGTTGAATGAATTCTAGGGTTTTCAGTAAAGTTTTCAACGCAACAAACGGATCTTCAATCGCGTCTTTACGTTAGGATTTATAATCTGTTTAATATTAACGTGTCAATTCTGATTCTGCTGGGACTGTTATGTGTCCCGATCTTTTAAATTACAGATTAAATATCAAACGGTAACGAAACAGAATGAAACCAAATGTGTTGTCTAGCTAACAGAGTTACCTACAATAAGCAATGGAGTTCCGCAACCTACGAGTTAAGGAAATCCTATGGTATCCATTACGGAACAGCAAGCACAATTTGAGTCGCTCTGGACTGCAGTCCAGAGTCGCACTCCTATACAATTATCATCACGATTTAAGTACAGGAATGTCTGAAAACTAACATAGGGTTAAAGTTCGTCGAGTTAGCTTCGATTTGAGCCCTCGAACGCACCATTCTAGTGTGTATATGATTTATGGTGAATTTAACAGTTTTCAGGTACAATAAAATTACAGTTTTACGATTAAACTTGGGGGTAGTTATTTTAGTCGTCAACGGTCATAATTTCCAGCGAAACTTGCACACGTTATCCATCCCTACACGGGCCAATGCAATATATCCAGTTCCGTCAAATTTGATAAAGATTTCCTAAGAGAACAAATATCGAACAGTTGTGTTGCAATATTTAACATAAGGCAAACATGGGATATATATACGATATTGACTGGTAACATATATAGAATAGCATGAAAGCAAGTAAAAACTTGCCTGGACACGTTTTGGGGCACACGGCAGCGGCACGACACACGTGCGGCACGGCAACGGCTAGTACGACGACTTGTATCCATCACGGTAGTAAATCGGTTGGGTTTGAGCTTTAGTGGAGTTTGGGCTCGAGAGCTAGGAGGATTGACTTGGGCTCTGTGCAATGGCAGTGACGGTTGCGAGCTCAGGCGATGCTGTGGGGGTGGTCGGTTGATAGAAGGAGAGAGAGAGAATTAGAGTTAGACGGAGAGAGAGAGAGAGAGAGAGAGAGTTAGATTTAGAGAGAGAGAGAGAGAGGGGATTAGAGAGGGAGAAAGAGACACATAGAGAGAGGGAAGTTAGAGAGAGAGAGACAGAAAGAGAGAGTGAGAGAGAACTGGAGAGAGCGAAAGAGGGAAATTGCAGAGAGCCAGAGAGAGAAAGAGAGATCAAGAGAGTGAGAGAGAGATGTAGAGAGAGTGAGGGGGGAACAGGGGGTTACAGGAGAGAGAGCGATCTGAGATGAGGGGGAAGAGATGACGACGATGATGAGGAGCTCGCCGGCGTCGGGGCAGGGTACTCGGTGTACAGGTGAGTGGGTGCGGGGGAGTGGGTGCAGGCGAAGGCGCTCGGGGGCAGTGGAGGAAGAGAAGAGGAGGAGGAGGAGGAGAGGGAGGAGCGAGAAGAGAGAGCGAGTGGGTGAACGATGGTGGTGGAGGGCTGTCGTGGCGGTGGTGATGGAGGGAGGTGGCCGGAGTTTTCTCGCCAGAGAGAGGGGAGGTTTGAGATTGAAAGGGAGAGGGGAGTATGCAGAGAGAGAGACGCGGGGAGAGAGATGAGACGAGGCGAGCATCGTTGGGTAACTGTTGCGACGTGGGCGCAGGCGGAGGAGGCGGCGCGAGAAGCGCGCACGCGAGCGGGAAAAAGGGAAAGGACCGTTGGAGTTTGAAGAAGATGAACAGGGAGTCGGGTCGGGTAAGGGGTGAAGCGGGTGCTGGGGAAAAACTGGGCCGGGCCAAAGGAAAATAGAAGTTTATTAAGGGGAAAAATTTTAGTGGGCTCGGGCCAAGAAAATTCAAAGAAAGAAAATGAATTTAATTAGAGGATTTAAGGGAGTGGGCCAGAAATGAGTGGGCTAGAGAAATGGGAAACATTTTAAGGGAAATGTGAATTTAGAGCGGGCCGGCTGTTGGGCTCAGTGAATTGAAAAAGAAAATGGTGGGAAAAGTGTGGGCTGATGGGCTGCAGAATAAAAATCAGATGGAGAAATTATGGGATTGGGAATAAATAAGGATAAGGAGAAATTATGGGATTGGGAATAAATAAGGATAAGGAAAAATTTAGGGAAAAGGGGCCGGTCTGGAGATAACAAATCAAAGAATCTGGGAAAGATGTAAAATGGATAGGTAATAGGGTTTTTAAACTAACTTAAACAAATTTTAAATTCAACTAACAAATTTGTAAGTGATAATTTAAATAAATACGGACATTGGCGTATAAAAGGAACCAGGGTATTACACAAACCAAGTAGCATACTACCATTTTGTGCAAGACTGTCAATACAACTGTGAATATCCCAAGCTTCCATTAAGTAATATACAAACCAGTATGATACAATAATGGCCTCTAGGGCATACATCACTATCAATCTCCCACTTGCACTAGGGCCATGTACTGGCATATCGCAGACCTATCATCTCGATCAGCCGCTAGAACTGTGTCTGAGGGATGGCCTTCGTAAGTGGATCTGCAGTGTTATTCTCCGTATCTACTCTCCTCGCCTCGATCTCCCGGCGATCTACGATCTTCCTGATCAGGTGGTAGTGCCTCAAAATGTGTCTGGACCTCTGATGGGACCTGGGTTCCTTTTCTAAAGCTATAGCGTCGTTGTTGTCGCAATACAGCGGTATTAGATCAACAATGGTTGGAACCACTTGAAGTTCTGTAAGGAACTTCTTCATCCAGACTGCTTCTTTCGCGGCATCGCAAGCAACTATGTACTCCGCTTCCATCGTCGAGTCAGCAACGGTGTCCTATTTGGAGCTCTTCCAACAGACCGCCCCTCCATTGAGAGTAAAGACATAACCTGACATGGACTTGGAGGCATCCTTGTCACTCTGGAAGCTGGAGTCAATAAAGGCCTCGATCTGAAGGTCTTTTCCGCCATACACCAAGAACATCTCCTTAGTTCTTTTCAGGTACTTGAGAATGTTCTTTACTGCTACCCAGTGCTTCTCCCCTGGGATCGACTGATACCGGCTTACAACGCTCAATGCGTATGCTACATCTGGTCTGTTACACAACATCACATACATTATAAAGCCTACCGCAGATGCGTAGGGTATATATGACATGCGAGCCCTTTCCAAATCTGTCTTGGGAGACATCTCTTTGGAGAGGGTGATTCTGTGACAAGCCGATAGGTTACCGCGCTTTGAATCTTCCATACTGAATATTTTCAGTATGGTGTCGATGTACCTTGACAGTAAAAGTCCAACTATCCGTTTAGACCTATCACGATAGATCTGGATCCCCAGAATGTAGGAGGTATCACCCAGGTCCTTCATAGAGAACCTCTGTGACAAGAATCCTTTGACTGACTGTAGCATAGGAATGTCATTTCCTATTAAGAGAATGCCGTCCACGTACAAGACGAGGAATACCATAGTTCTCCCTACAATCTTACTAAATATGCATGGTTCATCTGGATTTTTAATAAAGTCAAATTCCTTGACAGTATCATCAAAACAGATGTTCCAACTCCACGATGCCTGCTTTAGTCCATAAATGGACTTAAGCAACTTGCACACTTTCCCACTGCTCCCACTCTGAATGAAACCCTCTGGCTGATCCATATAGACGCACTCTTCCAAATTACCATTTAGAAAAGCCGTCTTTACGTCCATCTGCCAGATCTCATAATCGTAGAAGACAGCAATGGCAAGAAGGATCCAAATGGATTTAAGCATAGCCACTGGAGAAAAGGTTTCATCATATTCCAAACTAGGCATTTGACGAAAACCCTTTGCAACAAGTCTAGCCTTAAAAATTTCAACCTGTCTATCTACACCAATCATCTTTCTGAAGATCCATTTGCAGCCTACGGATTTTACCCCTTTTGGAGCAATGTCTAAAGTCTATACTTTGTTAGTGTACATGGACTCCATTTCGGTCCGCATTGCATCCAGCCATTTTACCGAGTCGCCGCTCTGAATGGCTTGCTGGAAGCTAGTAGGCTCATCATTGTCAATGATGCAATCCTCTCGATTCTCGTCTATGAGAAAACCGTAGTATCTCTTGGGTGGATGAGCCTACTACTCCTGCGGAGTGGCGCTGGGATTTTCGGTTCTTCTGAAACCTCTAGTTCTACCAAGCTTTCAGTAATAGCTTGTGGCTCTGGAATTTCTTCCAGTTCTATTGCGCTCCCACTTTTCTGATTTTCTAAAAATTCAGCTTCCAAAAAGTGGGCATGACGAGAAACAAAGACCTTTTACTCCTCTGCGTAATAGAAAAGATACCCCTTGAAGTTCTTCGGTTATCCCACAAACTTACACTGTACTGAGCGTGCCTCGAGCTTGTCCGCATGCTGCTTTTTAACAAAAGCTGGACATCCGCATGTCTTAAAGTGTTTAAGACAGGGTTTCTTCCCACTCCACATTCGATATGGTGTGGTAGGCACTGACTTAGTAGGAACCTGGTTCAAAAGATATACAGCTGATTCTAGTGCATATCCCCAGAAGGATCGCGGTAACTCAGCCTTACTCATCATGGAACGAACCATATCCAAAAGGGTTCGATTCCGCCTTTCCGATACACCGTTGTGTTGAGCTGTGTATGGAGGAGTAAGCTGAGAGAGAATTCAATTCTCTTTTAAGTAGTCCAGAAACTCGGCACTTAAGTATTCACCACCTCGATCAGATCTCAGTGTCTTGATACTTTTGCATGTTTGTTTTCTACTTCATTCTTGTATTCACGGAATTTCTCAAAGGCCTCGGATTTATGCTTCATCAAGAAGACATGTCCATACCTAAATAAATCGTCTGTAAAAGTAATGAAATAGGAATAACCACTTCGTGCATGTGTAGATATTGGACCGCATACATCGCTGTGTATGAGTCCCAAGAGCTCTCTTGCTCTTACTCAGTGTCCAGTGAACGGAGTCTTTGTCATCTTTCCCATGAGACAAGATTCACAAGTAGCATAAGACTGATATTCGAATGGATCCAAATATCCCTCTCTATGTAACTTCGTTAACCGTGTTTCATTAATGTGGCCCATTCTACAATGCCATAAGAAAGCCTGATTTAATTTCGGAGACTTTCTTTTAAGTGTGTTCTGGATACTGAAAACCTGAGCTTGATTTAATATGTATATACCATTATCTAATGTACCTGACCCAATCAAAGATTGATTTAGATGGATGTGGACCACATCGCTTACAAATGTAAAATCATATCCTTTCTTAGAAAGTAAGGATACAAATATGATATTACAAGCTAGACTAGATACATACAAACAGTTATGTAGAATCAATATCTGCCCACTTGTCAATCCTAGATGATTTTCCCCTACGGATTCAGCGTCTACGCTCATTCCGTTCGCAACTTTGAGAGTCATATCACCTACCCTGATAACTCTACGGTTTCTCAAAGCCTCTAATGAATTACAGATATGAGATCCTGATCCGGTATCTAGTATCCAGGAAGTAGAGTTAATTGACATAAAGTTTTCTATTACAAACACACCCGAAACCAAAACCACAACATGCTTCGAATCCTGGCTACTGGCTTTCTAAGCCCAGCAATCTCTCTGCTAATGTCCTTTCCCGTAACAATAGGAGCGTCTCACTTTCCCTACTTTTAGTCCCAAAACTTTTACCCTTCCCTTTCCTTCTACCTCCCTGACATCGCATATCGGTTTTGTGGAGGTCTTCTTCTTCTCACCCTTTGATTTCGCCTTGGATGCAGAAAAGGAATATTCCCCAATAAGCAGAGCGGGTGTCTCCCTGGTTTCCTGTCACGACCCGAATATTTCGACTCGTGACCGGCACTTAACCACGCTACGTCTACAGGCGTAACGCGACTAAGTAAGCCGAACCCAGAAATCAAAACCATTTAAAAAAATAGTGAGTGTTGAAAACATTTAGTAAAACATTTAGAAAACCTTAAATAATTCAATAAGTTCTTTTAAAGTTACTTAATCATTTAAATAATTTTGGCAGCATTTCCTTTGTAAAAGTAGCCCCGAGGCCAGGTATAAAAGAGGATATGAGTAAAAATGAGATATAATGAAACAAAACATTCCCAAACGGGAGCAATCACGCCCAACGGCGGAAACCAACATCACAAGAGTAATATACGACGCCGTAGCGAAGAATGAGCAATAAGTAAACATCACAGAATATAAACTGCAAATAAAAACAGTCGGCTCCCACGAGCTCGACACCAGAATACAAAATATACACCATCGTCCTCACACAGTATCTATGTCCAGTACATAAATGGTAGATGGAGAGTACTAGATACAAAAAGGGATACAATAAAAGTAATCAGATACCACAACCCACATAAATGCAAAACAGCTCTCGCCGCAACTGTAGTGGTATCTGTAGCCAAAAGATGCAAAAGACAGCCTGCCGCGACAATGCTGAGGGCAACCTGCAAATACTGTGGCACAACGGGGGTGAGTTGCCAACTCGTGAATAGAGATAACATATAAAGGTAATCGCGAGCATACACGTATTGCGCTACTCTAACAAATGCCAGCAGATGATATCAATGCGAAATAAGCAGTATGTGCAATAATCATGCAGATGCTCTGTCAGGTAAAATAACTACAGGATGAGATATATGGTAATCAATGCTGAGCATGGGATAAACAACATCTACACGGAATATCAACGTGGACAACAATCGGTGCCCACAACTGCACCCAAATCCCAAATAACTCAGGCGCCGGCACACCCATCGGCCCTCAAATCCTGTAAATCTCTGAGAAATCACGAGTGCCCAACATCGGCACCCAAAATATCATAAAATACTCGTGTCCAGTATCGACACGCAAATCCTCATATATCGGGCTCCGTCGGTCCGGATCAGCCCACGGGCTCCGTCTGCGGTATCGGCCCTCGACCCCGGCAGTACGGATCATCCCGCATCCATCTCTCGACTCTGGTCAGTATCCTCCGGATAACCGCTAGGTCCAACCAATCACCGGTAGGTACTGGCCACCCTGCCAGGCTCATCGTCTACTCCACGAAAAACATTTCTCGCCCCGGGAAACCATACCGGGTCCACCACGAACCCACAAACGGATCATCCAACTCCTCGAATCGGGTTTCAAGCACACGTCTCAGCACCGAGAAAACGCGTGGTGGACGCACCAAAATATCATATCACGAGAAACCGGGTTTTCAAATAGTGCATCTTTTCTTAAAAATCCCAAAGTCCTCAAAAACCAGAAATCACATGAAAATCCAACACCAAGAAGTAAATCCAATGCGATGTGCTATGTACATCAATCCATGATATAGGTATAAGGGAAAACCGCTTTTAAAATTAGCTTCCGTTTTTAAAGATATCATGCGGCTCCCAATTTCCATGAAAGTCATATCGAATCATATATGAAATGAACTACAACAATATAATCATGGCAGTTCTACAGTGAGTGTGTCATGGCAATTACTAACGGTGTGTGTGTACCATGCAGATTAGTGCTCGTGCGACATAAACCGTTAGTAATAGTGCGGTGTTCTATCAATTCTAAGCATACATATAGCAGGGAATGCAATATGAAATGACAGTCCATGAGGTAAACGCAACATATAATAATAAGGTCCTATCAGTCCTGACGCATAACGCCATGCGGGCGATATCCCCGTAGATGTGAAATCTACTCAGCGAAGTTTCGCGCTAAGTGTAGACGACGACTTGCTTGCCCTTCTTCGCAGCGTCCGTCTCACTCGCCTGCGAACCTAGAATCACATAACTGTAGGGTTCCTAGGCACCCTAATGAGTTCTCACAAGGCATCGAACATGCCAATATAAAATTTTACAGGTGCCGAGAGACCCGACTACGGATCGTTTGCTAGAAAACTAGGCGAAAAGATAACTAGTTAACACTTAACTAAGGGGATACGGAAATACAACCTTTGTAGATCCGGTGCTCCACCTCCATAGCTCCGCAACGAAGTCCTCTCCGCTGTCCAAATCAAATCCGGGCTCTAGCGTCGGCTTCGTCGGAGAATGGGCAAGCTAGGTCGTCGATGTCCATGCCGAAGATGATCTACGTCGAGGCATCGCTAAATCAAGCTCCGACTTTACCAAGTCATGAAACTTGTGAAGAAAACACACTCTACTACTTGGCAAGAGGTAGAGGATGAAAAAATAGGAAGTGGGTAGACTTTAGAATTGGATTTCTCACTTGTTTTCATCAATCACCATTGATGAAGCAAGCTTCTTCTTGAAGTGAAGAAGAAGAAGATAGAAAAAGGTTATGATAAGTTATTTTGTAAAAGGAGATAAAAATGAATACTTATCATTAACCAACCATAGTTTAGTGTAGAGAATCAATCATGGTTAGAATGAAGGGTTAGGGTTAAGCATCAAGACAAAATGGTGACTTAGTCAAAGTATCATGAAGCTTCATAATGCATCCAAAGAAAGCCACCATTTATTCTTTATGCAAATCAAATTCCAAAAAGAATAAATAGATAAATAAATGAATAAAATGAATAAGGAAAAAGTAAACCCTAACCATTTCATTAACCAAGGTGTAATTCTTTACACTTAACCAAAAGGCATGCATCATCAAACATGACACAAGCAAGTGCACAAAATCATATCGCATATGCAATGTGCACATCCGAGTGAGAATATCCATTTAAAGTGAACCAATACTAGTTAATGCAAAGTAATATATCAAATATATAAATATGCATTAAATCATTAAATCAACACTTGATTTAACGATCCGGTCATATCGCATATAACCGGCTAATATCCAATGTATCGATTTATCGAATCAATCCTTGATTCGATAACTAGATTATATCGCATACAACCATTCGACACATTCATCGCGAGAATAGAATACGGTATCACATACACGCATTATTCTCGGTCCCGCACATATCTCATATGCGCTCCTATTTCGTTTCGCTTGAGCCAGGAAACCTCTGTGTAGGACTCTAAAGACTCGTCAATACGCCGGCAGCAGATGATGATCATATCAAACACCCACAAGCCGCAAGCGGACTGCTAAACATAACGGCCACCCGGGTATTGAGCGATCAGAAGATCGACGAGCAAGCCCGCTCACACTCCTGTGAATCCAACCAGTAACACTACCTTACAGTCCGGTCTGATCGTCTGATATGTCGCATATCTCGCCTAGGGGTGGTAAACGTCAGACCCCAATAGCTCGATAAGTCGTGTCGATATGAGGTCTATAACTATTCGAGAAACTACTGGTAACACTTACCAGTAAATCTCAGCAACCCTGGCCAGGGATTTCCTGTTATAGCCAATCGAACACAGCGCAACATCAACTCCCTATACCGGGAGAGACGAATCCCCTCCTATCGCTCATTGCCTCCATGTGACTCGGGACTGTACCCAAAAACCACCGTTTTGCACGCCCTCTTGGACATGGTAAGATGGAAATCAAAGCACAGTGGGAACCACACAAGACTCTATGACGATCTCGGGTCAACAGACTACTCTGTACCAGTGTCACCAGAGAACTGCCATCTGACGTGAGGTATAATACCATCTGGGAGTTCTCGGCGAGTCCGTCCAGTGTACCCAGTCTCTACTGAGCACCCGTATATCATCTCTGATGTCAAACACCGATGGATATGGGATCATCCATCGCCCATCTGTATGGGTCGAGAAGGTATACGCTAGTCTACTCTGGTATATCGATGCCCCGTCTCGATACACCCACGACTAGGGACTTTGAAGGATGTACTTATGGACTACCATGTCCCCACTAGTATGATCCGCATCATAGTCCAGGTAGTCAAGTACAGATCCTAAGGGCTTTACCAACATGTAACAGAGAGACAATCAGCATACATGTTAAGGTAAAGGGTAACCAGATAGCATACTATCATGTCGAGCAAGAAATTCCTCCCTATATATGTCCCAGCATCCACTACAATATACATCCTATGTACAGTAATGGCCTCTAGGGCATACATATAACTAACAATCTCCCACTTGCACTAGGGCCATCTGTAGCAGTGGTTGTAGTATCCCATACTCAACCATCCCATAAAAGTCTCTCTCTGGGAACAGGCCTTTGTGAGTGGATCCGCTGTGCTGTCCTCTGAGTCTACTCTCCTAACCTCGATCTCCCTGGAGATCAACCATCTCCATGATCAAGTGATACTACCTTAGAATATGTCTGGATCACCGATGGGACCTGCGTTCCTTGGCATAAGCCACAACTCCATTGTCACACAATGGGAGGAACATAGTTCATCTCATGAACCAATATACACCCAAACAGCCTCTTTGGTAGCATCTTAAGTAGCGATGTATCCCGTCTTTATCTTCTAGTATGCCACGGTATCTAGCTTGGAACTCTTCCAACATACCGTCCCTCCACTGAGGGTAAAGACAATGCCTGTGACTGACACTCAGTCGTCTTTATCACCCTGGAACCATTCCAGTGATTCTCCCTAGGGTCGATTGATACCTTCTTACTACAACTAGTGAGAATCCTAACATCCATTCAGATCTATCTCATAGATCCAAAACCTAGGATTTAGTAGGTATCATTTTGATCCTATATGGAGAATCATTGTGATAAGCGGAGATTGATCGAGCGTAGCATAAGAAACTCCTTTCTTATCAAGAGTATGTCATCCACGTACTCTACGAGGATCACCACCATACTCCCTACTACCTTTTTGTTTATACAAGGTTCATCTACCATTTTGATGATGTCAAACTCTTTGACTAATTCATCAAAAACAGATGTTCCAACTCCGCGATGCCTGCTTTATCATATAAAACATCTTGCACACGTTTCCGCTGCTCCCACTGTCTACGAGGCCCTCTGGCTGTGTACTTATAGACGCTCTCTTCTAAATCATCATTTAGAAAAGCAGTCAAGACACCCAACCACCAGATATCGCAGTCATGGTATGTAGCCGTGGCAAGTAGGATCTGGATGGACTTAAGCATAGTTGCTTGAAAAAAGTTTCATCATTATCCACGCTTGGTTGATGACGAAAACCTTTAACAAGTCTAGCTTTGAAAGTCTCAACCTTTCCATATACACCAAGTAATCTTCTCAAGATATACTTGCTCCTGATGGGGATTTAACCCTTCAGATATAGCAACCAAAGTCCTTACTTTGTTGGTGTATATGGATTCCATCTCAGATCGCTAAGCATCCAGCCATTCTTACAGAGTCTTACTCCTGATGGCCAGCTCGAAACTAGTTGGGTCATCATCTCATGATGCAATCCTCGCTCCCACTGTCATAGAGAAACCAAAGTATCTCTCAGGTGGGTGAGGAACCCTACTAGATCGGCGGAGAGGCTGAGGTTCGTTGGTATCTACTGAATCCTTTGGTTCTATCAAATCATCTGCTGTAGTTTGTATAGCTGGAACATTTCCAGTTCTACATTACAGACCTTGCCTCGAGCTTGTCCGGAATTTGCTTTTCAGACATAGGCTGGACAACCCCAAATCTCAACTAACTTAAGATATGGGCTCTTCCCTTTCCATATCACATATGAAGCGGTAGGCAACTGATTTGATTTGAACCCTATTCAATAGGTATGCAGCTTCTCAAGTGCATAACTCCCAAAAGGAAATAGGTAACTCAGTAGTACTCATCATAGAGCACACCTTATCATATAGGGTGTTATTGCTCCGCCCCGATATACCATCGTGCTATGGTGTATTCGGAGGAGTAATGCCGAGAGAGAATCTCATTCTCTTTTAGAATAGTCCAGGAATTCCGTGCACAAGTATTCTCCTTCTTGATCTCATCAAAGGACATAATACTTATACTCGTATTTTGGTTCTCTACTTCTCGCTTATATTCTGTGAATATCTCAAAAGGTTCGGACTCATGTTTCAACAGGAACATATGACTGAATCTTGAGAGATTATCAGAGAATATAATGAAGTATAAAGAACCAGTCCTGGCATGTGTAGACAGGGGACCTTTATACATCAACATGTATCATCCCAAGAGTTCACTAACTCTTTCTCTGTTTCCAATAAACAGAGCTATGGTCATCTTATCTCTGTGACATGACTCGCAAGTTTCATAAGATGTAAATTCAAACTGATTTAAATATGCATCTACATGTAACTTCAGCTAGTCGGGTCACATTGATATGACCTAGTCTACAATGCCTCAAGAAGGATTCGTTCATTTCTGAACTCTTCCTCTTGTGTGTGTTCTATATACTAAAGAACTGTAGTTTGATTTAGAACAGCAATGCTTTTAGATAACGTGCCTGAACCGATCAACTTTTGATATAGGAAATGTTCAAAACATTATCCAACAATACAAAATTTTATCATTTCTTTAGTAATAAAGAGATAGATACGATTTTTTATATCAGGTTCGGTATCTAATAACATTCGTTCAGAATCAATATATTGGTAATACAGGGTGACAGTGACCAACAGACTTGGCTGCAACACTTGCCCCGTTTTCTGCCTCATGAAACTCATCACCCGATCTCAGTTCTCTACCTTTCTGTAGCCCTATGTAACTGATTACATATCTGGGATCCTGATCTGGTATCACATACCCAGGACGTAAAGGATACGGAGAAACAATTCTTTGTAATGAACACACCCGAAGATGATGCATCAGCATGCACTCTCTTCGTTTGGGCGGCACGGGAATTCTGGTAATCCCCAATTTCCTGCTCTGTCTTATAACAATTATAAGTTGGAGCGGGACCAACGTTCCCCAGCTCAGTATAACAAGCGGGTTCGGTCAATATTCCGTATTATTATCTTGATTAAGGCGTGATATGGTCGCTACCAGGAGAGAGAGAGAAGAAAACACTCAGCGTATGCTCTTGCAAGAATAGATTGGTTTTTATTTTATCTAATCAGGATGGCTCCCACTGCTTTTTATCAAATCTTCCTTCAAACCCTAAAAGGAAAGACTAGCCGGGATTAATTACACACTACAAGTTCGCCAATCTTTCAGCCATGCCAGTGTCGGTACTTTGAGAGAGGTCCCCCGTGCTTTCGCACGAACCTAATTAATGTAAACCTCGTTTTCCCAGAGGCGTAACCCCGTTGACACCTTTCTAGACACCTACTTGATCGGCTAATTGTAATGTATAAAACTCTCCCAGGAGTAACTCTTACTCGCAGTGGGTATCGGGATCCAACTATCTCATAGAAGGTATGCAATCTCATTGCAAATTTCAACACTTGAAATTCCCGATAATATTTTGCCCCTAACGTGCTATGACCTTGACGAAAGCCAACAAACCATAGCCCGCTAGTCAAGTTCAACCCGTACATTTCTTGATTGAATTAAACCCACCCGCACGACCCTTGACGAAAGCCAACAAAGCCGCACGACTACCCTAATCCAATCGCATCGTATGCTGGCAGATAAGCAGCATATAGCTACCGCACACTGCACCTTGACGAAAGCCAACAAATGCAGCACGAATACTATATACAACTTATCTGAAATGACGGAGGGCTACGACAGGTTTTTCTGAAAACCTATTGCTTAATGAACTTGATATCGTTGTAGGATCGAATGATTTTGAAATCGAGTGTTTTTGAGGCTTTTCTAGTTTTGCTAAAGGAGTCACTCCCGGTGAAGGGATCGTCGGTCCTTTCCTCGTCGAATGAGGTGCGGGATATATCACATATATCACTGTGCAAAGCAAAAACACTTAAAAGCAATCAAAAGACAAACCGAGTGTGTAGCATCTGCCAGTTATTGCTAAAGGAGTCACTTCCGGTGAAGGGATCTCGGTCCTTTCCTCATCGAATAAGGTGCAGGATATATCTCATATACCGCTGTGCAAAGCAAGAACTGTAGCTATGTTCATCACAGAATACTGCATTTTATACCGCCCATTCTTACGCTCGGTTGTTTATAGGTAGGTGCTTTTAATCCGTGTTTGTTATATATTTGCAGGATACAGGTTCTCGGTTCTAAAACGGTAAATTCATGGAAAACACGACAAAATCCGGGTTCCTGCCAACCACTGAGAAAACACGGTCTCCGCTCGTCATCCGTATGTTGCCAGATACCAGTTTAGGAAGACAAAATGTCAAATCAATGTCACCTTCATGCACAAGGCTCAATGGCAACAACAAGTTCCAAGAAATCTACGCGGAGCTCGAGGCAATCATGACAAAAACATCCACAAAAAGTCCACCTTTCCTCAACAGAAATTCTGGAAGAATTGTGAAAGAATTATCAGAAAATATGTGTACTAGACAACAGGGGACAGCAGATCAGGGCCGTACAAGAAACCCCACACCCTAAACCTACTGTAGGGGCGCGGATCAGCGGCCAATAGGGGGTATTGGCGGTGGATCCGCGGCTAGGTGGGGCCCTCTCTGCGTCAACTTTTGGGGGTATTTTGGGTATTTCCCATGTGGTCTGGTGGTTGCCCTAGAACTCCATTCTCCTGCCTATAAATACAGCAGTTTTGAGCACAACCAAGGGTCATTCTTTGTTCTCCATTCTTTTGTAGGATTTAGTTCTTTTTCTTCTTCTTCTTCATTCCTCTTCCATGAAATTGTAAGTGAGAAGCTTTTTTGTGGATGTGAATAAAGATGAAGGTTTTTTGTATTATTTTTTTGTTTAAGCTTCCCCCTTGAGCTCTCTACCTTAACTTGATCTTGCAACCTCTTAAGTGAGCTTGCAAGTTTAAGTTTTGGTCATTGGTCTCAAGGGGTTGTATCATTTCGTTCTCGCCTTAGCGCTTCAATTCACATGCGTTCTCTACCCTTCCCTTGATCTTGCAACCTCTTCATTGAGATTGCAAGTTTAAGGGTTGGCTATTGATCCCATGCTTGTTTTGAGTTCTATGGTTCTTGTAATTACTTTCTTGCATTTTTTCATTCTTGCTTTTATTACTTGCAATTTTATTCATGCACTTTAATACTTGTATCTTTTCTTTTCTTTGTTCTTTTCTTTTTGTTCTCTTTTGTTCATTTTGTGAATGTTGTAATTATTATTGTTAAGAAGAAATACGGTATTATAAGTTAACATTTCTTTGCCAATTCCTTTTCCCGTTATTTTCCATTTGAACTTCGCCCAAACCATACGCAAGCGCTCCGTTAGGCACCGTACCCTGACAAGGTAACGGTGATTCCTAACCGCGACCGGTTGCGTTCGGTTTGGCCGGAGGCAAAAGCAAGAGACAAGAACGGAAGGACAAGGGTAAGTAAGCCGGATTCCACGAATACCGCGCTTAAATCCCCTAATCCACATTGTTGCCGATTGCTTAGCTTTAATTGGTCAAGACTCGGCTCAAAGGTTTTGAGTACGGATTTCTTTAGCTTATAATCTTGTATCCTTTCTTAACAACTTTATACTTGCAGATAAACACATAGGTTAGATCAAACAAACTCATACAGATTCTTTATTGACTCGTCTAAGACAAGAAAGGACATAACAACCATCTCCCTGTGGATCGACCCGTGCTCAACCGGCTAGCTGCAAAGCGACACCGTCCTGATCGCGGTTACACTTTAATTCTTTGAACATCCGACACGCTTTTAGCGTGCGATCAAATGGCGCCGTTGCCGGGGAGACGGTAGCGTATTTTCTTTCTTGTTATTCGGGTTGATATTCTTTTTGTATATATAAAAAAAAAAATATAAAAAAAAAATATTCTTTTTGTTCTTTTTGGATAATTTTTGTGGGCAAGAGTGCAGGTTTTTGCAGATTTGCAAACTGCAATTGTGTGGAGCAAAGTGTACATTCAAGTCTAAGGTGATTGCAAAGTACAGTGCCAAAGATCCGAGTAGTTTGACCCGCGCAAGCGAACTTTTCAAGCTTACCGGATTTGATTCAACGGGGGTTTCCTAACCCAAAACTTAACGGTACGTACTTTACTAACACCTTCTTCTCAAATCTGACGCTTCCAATATACTATTCTTTGCAGGATTCTTTGCAAGTTCGCTAGCAAACGCTAAAAAAAAATTGACTAACCCGTATTTGTTGCAGCGCCGCGCTTAAACTAAAAAACGATTGTTTGATTCTTTATAGAATTTTTGAATTGCGCATTGCATACATTAATACGGACTTAAGGGCAAGCGAACCCCACAACATACGGTAAAGGATTTCATCACCTTTTCCGTGGCCCACAAATCACGAACTTGAGTATAACGTTTACCCGCACAAAATTTAAAAGATTCTAGACTTTAAGCCTTAAGGACTTCGCGCTCACTAGGAGAAGTTAACTGTGTTTAGAACCTCGCTTAACGGTATATTGTTTACGGGGTGTCTAGGAAAGTGTTAACGGCGCAACCGCCAAAAGAGAAAGGGTTATTTAATTAAGGAACTTCGCGAAAGCGTTGGAAAACCTCCCCTTATCTCTGCACTTACCTGGCCTCGTGATCAGTGTATCTTGAGCCTGTTTCGCGACACAGTTTTACTTCGACAATCAAGTTCTGGAGCAGGTCTAGTTGACCTAGGTGAACCCTAGAACGATTAGGGGTGTGGTATTTTTGTGTCGTGATTGTTTTTGTCCATATTGTTTTTTATTCTTTTGTTAATATATAAACTATAAAAAAAAAATTCTTTTTCCCCTTCTTTCTTTCTCTCTCTTCATATCATGGGTACCCCACCTCGAAAAACTCTTGCCGAACTTTGGTACCCCCAACCAGACATCACTTCTTACGGTTCTTGTTTTGGTCGAGCTTCAAATGACCCCTCCATGCCAAAAATTTCTTTGAAAGATCGGATAGACGCATCTAGGACGAACAACTGGACCCCGCAATCCACTTCGTATCAACCGTTTCAAACATTCACACCTTCTTGCGTTGATACCCCTTTTGAAAATCCAGTTGTCACCCCGAGACCTATGTCTATTGCTGAACGTATTGAACAATCTCGTAGCCGATCTTTCACTCCTTTCACCACTACAAATTCTTGGGATCAACAATTCCATTCACCTTCTTATCCCAATGTTGATCCCACTCCTGTCCAGCCATTCAATTCCTACCAATCCTACCCTACTTTTGCACCTTCCCTAGACATTGCTTCAGAACAGCCTTTTGGGAGTTTTCAGTATCCATACAACCGTGAATCTTTTACTGAAACCCCTTCACAACCCATGTCTAGTCTAGAACAGTCGTTGGAAGACTTTAGGGTAGCGTCAAGCCAACAGATGATGGATTTGAATGCGTCCATGGCCGCCCTCATGCAACCTAGTGACCCGGTAGCTAGTTTTCAACTAGCTCCAACTTTTTCAATGTATGATGAGGCGGCAGGACAGGCTGTGAATTTGAGTGGAGAGAGTGAGATGTACCCCCTTCCAAATCAAACCTACCCGTCTCAAATTGAATCCCACAACTCCTGTTTTGAAAGTCTATCGAGTATCCCACATGATTTATCAATTGAAGATAGAATGCTGAATGAGTTGTGCGACTTTGTAGTGTTTGATTTGCCCGATTGTGAAGGGTCTCTTCCAAGTGAAACCGATCCTAAACCTTTTGACCTCTACACCTCCATCTTAGAACCAGAATCGATTAATATCCATGCTTTTGATGAGGTGTCAGAGAATTTTGATTTTCACTTGATTGAAGATATTGACGCTGGGGATATTTTGGATGATGAACCCATAGATTTGACTAGGTTTTTCTCTCCAATTCATCATCCCGAGTCATTAGATGTTTTTCCCGAACCCCATATACGTCTGGACTTTGCTGAAATGTGCATGGATGAGCTTAACTTTGAGGAGAATTTTGAGGATATTTTTGAGGATGAAACAGTTCTAGATGATGGGTCGGATTTTCCAATTCATCCTGTTCCTTTCACTGACTGTGTACACCCTCCCGAAACCTTAACCGATACCCTTCCTCAACCACTTCCCTCCATCCTTTCCATCGTTCCGACCTTGCAAGAACCTGTATCATTTTCACTTCCGGTGTCTGGTTTACCAAGTTCGGCGTACCCATGGTTTCTCACGAATCTTGAGGGATTTGACCCCATTTCTCGACGGGTAAATATATTAGCACAATCGCTTTTCACACATCGGTCATCACAAATTGTGCTAATCTATTTACTCCATTTGCACCCTCAAGTTCGTATTCCGCTTCTTTTTCCCTTCCGCCATTCTTCCTCTCATCTACCGAGACCGCATTCCACTTCTCTCCACTTACGATCTCGTGTATTCTCCATTTCTTTTCTCTACGCCTTCTTTGACCAACCACTGCTTTACAGAGATAAGATTTTTGAATGGTTGGTGTTAACTTTTGGCCTGTGTAAGGCCTTGTATAGCTTGATACTGTTCTTTCCCCCCTAAATCCTGAATTTCAACGCGTAACAGTGGAAACACTGTTTTACTTAAGTTTGGGGGGGACACTTTTTTTGTATATATTTTTGTTTTCCTTTTTGTTTTGTATATAATTTGTTTTTAGGGGGAGCGCCGACAATTTTGACCCTCTTGGTATAGCCTGACAGTGAGGGCACTGTCAAGTTTAAGTTTGGGGGTGTGCTCGGTAAGCTTTCTTCCTTCGCATTCATTTGTATATTTTGCATTTGCATACCTTATTTAAAAACCCATAAAAATCAAAAAAATTCTTAAAAAATATAAAAACTTTGTCGTCAAGTTAGCTTGTGGAAGAACTCTGATTCAACATTCGACGGTTTTTGTTTGAAAAGATAGGAATAACTAAATCCTATGTTTGGATTATGAAAACCTGAAAGATAACTCTCCTTTGAAGTTAACTATAGCTGATATACGTCTTTACATTACACTACACGTGTTGTGAGTCTTGGAAATTAGATGACAAGTCTTTTATGTTTAAAAAAAAAACTTTTAAATAGATAAATGATTTTCTGAGGATCAAATAGGTTTGTTCTGAAATAAGTAATATATCAAGAATAGTTTATGAAGTAAGTGAATATGAAGGAATGTTATTGATGCCTTAATTGGAACTAAGTCTGAAAAATAACCCATCTGAAACTTGATTGGAATGATTACACACCGAACCCACTAAACACGTCTTTTATCCAAAAAATAATTGAACTACCGGTTATATCTCCGTTCGTATTGAATCATCATGTTTTTCACGCCAAACTGTCTTTTGTTTTTGGACCTAGGTAACTTGAGTAATTAAGTCCGCTGGGGTGTTTCTACACCTAATGCCCTAAAACCAACTGGTTTGGGTGCATTGGCCCAAAGCTCGCTAAGAAGCCTAGAAAGTCTAGTTTAAAACAAAGTCAAGCAAGTGTTCTCTCCGAGTTAAAATTCCTAACGGTTCTTTGTGTGAGAATAATCTTGATAAAAGACAGGCTTTTATAAAAATTTTAAACGGAGATATGAAGGTTTTACTCCATGATAAAGACTATTGCACGTTCACAGAGGTGTGTATGAAATGAAAACAAGAAAAAGGTGGAGTGAAGAATAAGACCTAGTTTCCTGTTAGGGAAGATAGAAATTCTGAAGTTGAAACTTTACTGGAAAACGAAACTTGAAAAATGCTTAACTCGTTATAGAACTTATGTGATCCTTTTAAAATTGTTATCTGGGCTTTATTGTGCGACATGATGACTTTATTCGACCTTTCGGGAACTTAACGACACTATTTGCACTGCACGTAAAGACATATAAAATCTGTAGTTAAATAAGATGCGAGGTGTGAAAAATAAAGGTTCGATAGTCTAGACTTAGGATAATAGAATTGTTATTTTCTGAAACAAAACTTTAGGGTTTGAATCTTAGTTATTTTACAAAACCAACTTGACCGGATTTTGTGGGTAGTATCCGCTGAAAACCCTCAGGAGACAACACTCCTCCTACTAGGGACACCTAGAGGTTTAACGGCTTGTTGCACGTGCTCAGTGCAATCGCGTTCCCTGCGAAAGTGCGGTTATCATTTTATTTTTGTGAATAATTGGTTTTGCTCGGGACGAGAAAAAGTTAAGTTTGGGGGTATTTGTTCATCACAGAATACTGCATTTTATACCGCCCATTCTTACGCTCGGTTGTTTATAGGTAGGTGCTTTTAATCCGTGTTTGTTATATATTTGCAGGATACAGGTTCTCGGTTCTAAAACGGTAAATTCATGGAAAACACGACAAAATCCGGGTTCCTGCCAACCACTGAGAAAACACGGTCTCCGCTCGTCATCCGTATGTTGCCAGATACCAGTTTAGGAAGACAAAATGTCAAATCAATGTCACCTTCATGCACAAGGCTCAATGGCAACAACAAGTTCCAAGAAATCTACGCGGAGCTCGAGGCAATCATGACAAAAACATCCACAAAAAGTCCACCTTTCCTCAACAGAAATTCTGGAAGAATTGTGAAAGAATTATCAGAAAATATGTGTACTAGACAACAGGGGACAGCAGATCAGGGCCGTACAAGAAACCCCACACCCTAAACCTACTGTAGGGGCGCGGATCCGCGGCCAATAGGGGGTATTGGCGGCGGATCCGCGGCTAGGTGGGGCCCTCTCTGCGTCAACTTTTGGGGGTATTTTGGGTATTTCCCATGTGGTCTGGTGGTTGCCCTAGAACTCCATTCTCCTGCCTATAAATACAGCAGTTTTGAGCACAACCAAGGGTCATTCTTTGTTCTCCATTCTTTTGTAGGATTTAGTTCTTTTTCTTCTTCTTCTTCATTCCTCTTCCATGAAATTGTAAGTGAGAAGCTTTTTTGTGGATGTGAATAAAGATGAAGGTTTTTTGTATTATTCTTTTTGTTTAAACTTCCCCCTTGAGCTCTCTATCTTAACTTGATCTTGCAACCTCTTAAGTGAGCTTGCAAGTTTAAGTTTTGGTCATTGGTCTCAAGGGGTTGTATCATTTCGTTCTCGCCTTAGCGCTTCAATTCACATGCGTTCTCTACCCTTCCCTTGATCTTGCAACCTCTTCATTGAGATTGCAAGTTTAAGGGTTGGCTATTGATCCCATGCTTGTTTTGAGTTCTATGGTTCTTGTAATTACTTTCTTGCATTTTTTCATTCTTGCTTTTATTACTTGCAATTTTATTCATGCACTTTAATACTTGTATCTTTTCTTTTCTTTGTTCTTTTCTTTTTGTTCTCTTTTGTTCATTTTGTGAATGTTGTAATTATTATTGTTAAGAAGAAATACGGTATTATAAGTTAACATTTCTTTGCCAATTCCTTTTCCCGTTATTTTCCATTTGAACTTCGCCCAAACCATACGCAAGCGCTCCGTTAGGCACCGTACCCTGACAAGGTAACGGTGATTCCTAACCGCGACCGGTTGCGTTCGGTTTGGCCGGAGGCAAAAGCAAGAGACAAGAACGGAAGGACAAGGGTAAGTAAGCCGGATTCCACGAATACCGCGCTTAAATCCCCTAATCCACATTGTTACCGATTGCTTAGCTTCAATTGGTCAAGACTCGGCTCAAAGGTTTTGAGTACGGATTTCTTTAGCTTATAATCTTGTATCCTTTCTTAACAACTTTATACTTGCAGATAAACACATAGGTTAGATCAAACAAACTCATACAGATTCTTTATTGACTCGTCTAAGACAAGAAAGGACATAACAACCATCTCCCTGTGGATCGACCCGTGCTCAACCGGCTAGCTGCAAAGCGACACCGTCCTGATCGCGGTTACACTTTAATTCTTTGAACATCCGACACGCTTTTAGCGTGCGATCAAGCTACCTGTTTTATTTTGAAATTCGATTCTACAACATCTTAGGTTTCTTTTATTTCATTAATCACATTAATGAAGTCCCATCATTTAAGTACCTAAACATCATAGATAAATACGACGTACACTTATGCCATCCGCATTCGCCTCGATGTCCCCTCGTGCACCGTTAGGTTAGGTAACTAACGGCAGAGCGGGGCAGGGCTAGCGCGGGTGTAAAACATAAGTAACATCTATATAATATATCATATATACTATATACTGTATCTATCACAGAACATCTCATGATCACATCACAGATATCGCAGCAGAAGAATCATATGAAATATTGGATATACTAGGACGTCCGTGTTTTCAATACGAGCCAGTATAAAACACGGATTCCACGGTCGTGATGAATAACCAAACCCACACCCCTAGACCCCTACGAGAGCGACAAGCAACCCTACCAATTCTAGAGTTAGGAGACCCGGACTCGACTCCTCGAGTTGGTCTCCCACTGGACTCCAAAACCCGGTTACTTGTGCCCTCCTCCTTGGGTCTATCCTAGTGCGGAAAAGTAAATAATATACAAAAGGTGACTACTTCCGCAACCTGGAAGCGCCCCAATAAAAGAATATTACATACAAGTTTTTACATGAATGAAAATGAAAAACACTCATCTCACATAAAAACCCCCGGCTATTCAAACACGACGATCCAATATAACATATCCAGCAACACATAACATCACATGTCATCAACGTAAGTAAATATGCGCATCCCAATTGTCGTTGACATATAGCAACGAAACCGGCGATATCACATATTACACTTACGGTCACAGAAAAGAAAGTGTAAACTACAACAGTTGGAATCCGCAACCACCTCAGACATCGCATGCTTGACCAAATGAATTTCTTAGACATCCCATGCCTAACAATTATAAACCCCGCATTTTAGTCTCAAAATCGAAAACTCTTTTCAATATCAAGTCGGGCAATTCAACAAGATTCCCGACATCCTGATCGAATGCTCGTCGCAAACTTCAGTAGACGGCCGCACCCCCGATACCGTCGACGAAGTGCACCAAGGCGGAACACCGCTACCGCGAGCACCCGAACGGATGCTTTCGGCGACGGGGTTCTCCTACAGTCACTTGGTCGGGGCTATGGAGTGAGGCTGTCTATTAAGTTTACCCGGCGAGTATCCGCGTACGCTACGTGATTGCGACGGACTTTTGATCACATCAAAATTCCGTGGCAACCGATCAAGTGAGACTAAAGTGCTATGTTTATAACATTCATTCAGTTATCACATAACTTCTTGTGAATTCCAATTATTGTATCCCATTCCGGATAATTAGAAAATGTTAAACTTTCCAATTGAACATTCGAACACCCAAGTTTTCCCGATACAGATCAACACATGAAATGAGTCTAACAACATTCAGTTCGTGCCTCAGTACCGACGGTCCAGCCGTAGAAGGGTCAAGCCAACGCCTCACATGTGGCACGCCGTACTGCCCCAAACCCGAAGGTTCAAAGGGCAGTTCAAGACGGTCACATAATCGAGTTAAGGTTTGTTGTCTTCTAGAGGGTCCATCGCGTTACTTGCACTACTTAGAACGTCGTTAAACTAAGGAAAAATCCAGCACTTGGAAATTTCCCGACAGGGGAAAAATTGGGTATTTATATCCGGTCGAACTTTTTAACATATTCTAAAATTTATCCGGAAAGCCACATAGACAAAATTTGACACTCCGATCGAAACACCGAATCCCCAAACAACTCCAGAATGCTCAACTGTGTAATAAATATTAAAATATCCCAGGAAAATCAGCACAGAAATCTGAGAATTACTGTGAAAAGAAAAATGCGCAAAACGACAAAACCACCGCTGAACAGCCGCGGCATGCATAGCACGTGCCGCGGTTCCGCGGTGGAAAAGTTGACTTAGGCCCACGAAATTTACAGTAATTCTTAGAAAACCCTGCTTGATTTTCTGCATATTTTTAATCTTGAAAAATCCACAATTTTAAAATCTGGACAAAGAGCATTCTCGGGTGTGGGTTACGGGTTCGTTCGGGTTTCAAATTCCTTCTGGACTTCGCCTAAGGCTCTAGCTAGGCTCTGATACCACTGTAGGGTTCCTAGGCACCCTAATAAGTTCTCACAAGGCATCGAACATGCCAATATAAAATTTTACGGGTGCCGAGAGACCCGACTACGGATCGTTTGCTAGAAAACTAGGCGAAAAGATAACTAGTTAACACTTAACTAAGGGAATACGGAAATACAACCTTTGTAGATCCGGTGCTCCACCTCCATAGCTCCGCAACGAAGTCCTCTCCGCTGTCCAAATCAAATCCGGGCTCTAGCGTCGGCTTCGTCGGAGAATGGGCAAGCTAGGTCGTCGATGTCCATGCCGAAGATGATCTACGTCGAGGCATCGCTAAATCAAGCTCCGACTTCACCAAGTCATGAAACTTGTGAAGAAAACACACTCTACTACTTGACAAGAGGTAGAGGATGAAGAAATAGGAAGTGGGTAGACTTTAGAATTGGATTTCTCACTTGTTTTCATCAATCACCATTGATGAAGCAAGCTTCTTCTTGAAGTGAAGAAGAAGAAGATAGAAAAAGGTTATGATAAGTTATTTTGTAAAAAGAGATAAAAATGAATACTTATCATTAACCAACCATAGTTTAGTGTAGAGAATCAATCATGGTTAGAATGAAGGGTTAGGGTTAAGCATCAAGACAAAATGGTGACTTAGTCAAAGTATCATGAAGCTTCATAATGCATCCAAAGAAAGCCACCATTTATTCTTTATGCAAATCAAATTCCAAAAAGAATAAATAGATAAATAAATGAATAAAATGAATAAGGAAAAAGTAAACCCTAACCATTTCATTAACCAAGGTGTAATTCTTTACACTTAACCAAAAAGCATGCATCATCAAACATGACACAAGCAAGTGCACAAAATCATATCGCATATGCAATGTGCACATCCGAGTGAGAATATCCATTTAAAGTGAACCAATACTAGTTAATGCAAAGTAATATATCAAATATATAAATATGCATTAAATCATTAAATCAACACTTGATTTAACGATCCGGTCATATCGCATATAACCGGCTAATATCCAATGTATCGATTTATCGAATCAATTCTTGATTCGATAACTAGATTATATCGCATACAACCATTCGACACATTCATCGCGAGAATAGAATACGGTATCACATACACGCATTATTCTCGGTCCCGCACATATCTCATATGCGCTCCTATTTCGTTTCGCTTGAGCCAGGAAACCTCTGTGTAGGACTCTAAAGACTCGTCAATACGCCGGCAGCAGATGATGATCATATCAAACACCCACAAGCCGCAAGCGGTCTGCTAAACGTAACGGCCACCCGGGTATTGAGCGATCAGAAGATCGACGAGCAAGCCCGCTCACACTCCTGTGAATCCAACCAGTAACACTACCTTACAGTCCGGTCTGATCGTCTGATATGTCGCATATCTCGCCTAGGGGTGGTAAACGTCAGACCCCAATAGCTCGATAAGTCGTGTCGATATGAGGTCTATAACTATTCGAGAAACTACTGGTAACACTTACCAGTAAATCTCAGCAACCCTGGCCAGGGATTTCCTGTTATAGCCAATCGAACACAGCGCAACATCAACTCCCTATACCGGGAGAGACGAATCCCCTCCTATCGCTCATTGCCTCCATGTGACTCGGGACTGTACCCAAAAACCACCGTTTTGCACGCCCTCTTGGACGTGGTAAGATGGAAATCAAAGCACAGTGGGAACCACACAAGACTCTATGACGATCTCGGGTCAACAGACTACTCTGTACCAGTGTCACCAGAGAACTGCCATCTGACGTGAGGTATAATACCATCTGGGAGTTCTCGGCGAGTCCGTCCAGTGTACCCAGTCTCTACTGAGCATCCGTATATCATCTCTGATGTCAAACACCGATGGATATGGGATCATCCATCGCCCATCTGTATGGGTCGAGAAGGTATACGCTAGTCTACTCTGGTATATCGATGCCCCGTCTCGATACACCCACGACTAGGGACTTTGAAGGATGTACTTATGGACTACCATGTCCCCACTAGTATGATCCGCATCATAGTCCAGGTAGTCAAGTACAGATCCTAAGGGCTTTACCAACATGTAACAGAGAGACAATCAGCATACATGTTAAGGTAAAGGGTAACCAGATAGCATACTATCATGTCGAGCAAGAAAGTCCGCCCTATATATGTCCCAGCATCCACTACAATATACATCCTATGTACAGTAATGGCCTCTAGGGCATACATATAACTAACAATAACATATATCACACATAAGCTCAATTTCACAAAAACGTGATATTACGGTCCAACTAGACACCCGTGTCGTAAACCAATCGCGCGTGTGCGCGATACGCTAAAACGTGTGATCACGCGCCAGAAAATACCCTGACGCATCGCGATACGCAGAAACCCCAAACCCACACACGTATCACGCGTGCCGCGAAGGTTTAAAATACGAGAAATAGGTATTTAGTCCCAGATTTTTATACAGAACTTAAATTACAAAAATATGTATATCACAAAACTCCACATAGCAGCAGACACCCATAAGACCAAACCCCAACCCAAACCCTCCCCATCTGGCCGCAAATTGCGGCCAGATCGAATTTTCCGGCGGCCTAAACATGAAGAAAAGGGGTCGGGTTCTACCTGGGGTATCAGTACCTAACCACTTTACTGCAGTCTTCTCAAAATTATTCTGAACTCACCAGGTCGATAGCAGTTTTCAGAAACTCAAATTTTGCTTAAAAACGATGAATTTGCATCAAATAGGGATCTGGTGGTATTTTAGTGCAATTGGGGTTTAAGCTGGGTTAATATGGCCCTAACAACACTCTAACAACTTACTAACACCACAACACACATCACTTGGCCAAGGTTCTCACTAAACACCTCATATCGCACTAAATCGCACCAAAAACCACTAACCGAAGCAAAACTACACTAAACAAGTAAACTAGGGAGTAAATTTAGGAAATATACCCCACCCTCAACCTTAGGGAGCTGGAGGAAGAAGAAGAAGTGAAGGGAAGGAGCTGCAGTCGAAGTTGCTGCTGTTGCTGCTGCTCGCTGCTGCTACTGGTGCTGTTTCTGCTGCTGTGAAGCCTGCTGCTGCTGCTGTGGATGCTTGCTGCTGCTGGTGCTGAAGAGGTAAGTGTGTGTGTGTGAGAGAGAGTGAGGTTTGAGAGAAGAACAAAAAAGAAATGAGAGGAAAAATCATCACCCCAATGTCAACCCTTCCTCTCTCTCTCCTCATTAATTGCAAGCATGGCTTAAGCCATGATGCACTCTCTCTCTCTCACACCAAGTCAACACCCCAAGGAAATTCAAATTAAAGCAACTATTAAATTTTAATTAAACTTAATTAAAACCCAAAAGACTTAATCCCCATGATTAACCCACCATGGTTACTAATCATGGTAACAACTCATTTAAAAACCCTAGTTTACATGCACATGTGTGTGCAAGCCTAGGAAAATTTTAGAAAAATATTTATTAAATTAGGAAAAATATTTGAAACACAATTTGGTAAACTTTTTGTTAAAAACCCATTACTTAAATATAAATTGTCACTAAACACATCCTAAGGTGTTACAATCTCTCCCCCTTAAAGAAATTCGTCCCCGAATTTCAAAATCTAACTACACATACCTTCGAAAAGATGGGGATACCTCTTCTTCATCTCGCTTTCAGTCTCCCAAGTGACCTCCTCACGGCCCTGACCACGCCAAAGTATCTTGACTGATGGAATGTCCTTTGATCTCAATTTCTTCACTTGTCGATCCAAGATCATCACCGGCTGCTCTGCATAGGAAAGGTCGCGCTCAAGCTGGATCGTCGGATGCTGAATCGCATGCGAGGGATCATGAAGATATCTACGGAGCATCGATACGTGAAATACGGGGTGCACATCTGGAAAACTGGGTGGAAGGGCTAACCGGTACGCAACTGCACCAACACTCTCGAGGATCTCGAAGGGGCCCACATATCTGGGACTGAGCTTCCCCTTCTTCCCAAACCTCATCACACCTTTCATTGGGGAGACCCTCAAGAAAACATGATCACCAACAGAAAACTCAAGTCTGCGTCGCCGACGGTCCGCATAAGATCTCTGCCTACTCTGGGCTGCTCTCATCCTATCGCGAATCAACTGGATCTTCGCGGTCGTCTCCTCAACAATCTGTGGCCCTAAGATACTACTCTCACTGAGCTCTGTCCAACAGGCGAGCGATCTGCATCTCCTCCCATAAAGAGCCTCAAATGGTGCCATCTGAATGGTCTCCTGGTAGCTGTTATTGTAGGAGAACTCTACTAAGGGTAAGTGATGATCCCAGCTACCTCCAAAATCTAATACACAAGCTCTGAGCATGTCCTCGAGAGTCTGAATAGTCCGCTCTGACTGTCCGTCGGTCTGCGGATGAAATGCTGTGCTGAAACTCAAGCGAGTGCCCAAAGCCTCCTGAAGCCTCTGCCATAGTCGACTGGTAAACTAGGTGCCTCTGTCGGACACAATACACGTCGGGACTCCGTGCAGTCGTACTATCTCGTCAATGTAAATCTGGGCGTACTGAGCAAATCCGAAAGTCGTCTTCACTGGCAGGAAGTGAGCCGCTTTCGTCAAACGATCTACGATCACCCAAATGGAGTCGTACCCTCGCCTAGTCCTGGGTAGACCCACAACGAAATCCATCGAAATCTGCTCCCATTTCCACTCCGGAATGGGTAACGGCTGTAGCTCTCCCGCGGGCCTCTGGTGCTCAGCCTTGACTTGCTGACAAGTCAGGCATCTCGACACGAAATCTGCGATGTCCCTCTTCATTCCGTCCCACCAGTAAACACCTCTCATATCATGATACATCTTGATGGAACCGGGATGGACACTATATACCGATCGATGTGCCTCCTCAAGAATCTCGCGCCGCAGTCCCACAGTATCTGGTACGCGCTGTCTAGTCCTAAATAGTAGTAGCCCCTGATCATCGATCACGAACTCGGAAAATCTGCCCTGTCCAATCTGTGCCATGATCTCCGAACATCGGTCATCACTGCGCTGTGCCTCATGTATGCGGTCAAGTAACTGTGGGCGTGCACGAACATGCGCGATCTGTCCTCCGATCGGCGTGAACTCGAACTGTATCCGGCTATCGCATAATATCTGCCAATCTGCCGACGACTGCCCCTGTACTGCGCTCAAACAAGATAGACTACCCCCGGGCCTCCTGCTCAAAGCATCCGCCACCACATTTGCCTTGCCCGGGTGATATAAGATCTCGCAGTCGTAATCCTTCACTAACTCCATCCATCGGCGCTGTCTAAGGTTCAGGTCCCGCTGCTGAAATATATTTTTTAGACTCTTGTGATCCGTGAATATCTGGCACGACTCGCCGTAAAGGTAATGTCGCCAGATCTTAAGTGCAAAGACCACTGCAGCCATCTCCAAGTCATGAGTGGGGTAGTTCTGTTCATGTTTCTTCAATTGTCACGAAGCATACGCGATCACCCTGTCATGCTGCATCAAAACGCACCCTAGCCCCACTCGAGAAGCATCACAATAGACCACAAATCCGCCTGAGCCTGAAGGTAATGATAATACCGGTGCTGTCGTCAGCCGAGTACGTAGCTGCTGAAAACTGTGCTCGCACTCCTCCGTCCAATCGAAAGGGACTCCCTTCCGGGTCAACCCGGTCAAAGGTGTAGCAATACTGGAGAAGTCCTGCACAAATCTCCTGTAGTAACCGGCCAACCCCAAAAAGCTGCGAATCTCCGTAACCGATGTGGGTCTGGGCCAATGCTGCACGGCCTCGATCTTCCTCGGGTCCACACATATACCGTCTCGTGAAATCATATGCCCTAAGAAGTCTACGCTGTCCAGCCAGAAAGCACACTTGGAGAATTTCGCATAAAGCTGGTGCTCCCTCAAAGTCTGCAGTGTAATCCGCAGGTGCTGCTCGTGCTCCTCACTACTCCGGGAATACACCAAGATATCGTCAATGAACACTATAATGAACAGATCCAAATATGGCCGGAAAATACGGTTCATCAAGTCCATGAATACTGCTGGCGCATTGGTGAGTCCGAACGACATCACCAAAAACTCATAATGGCCGTAGCGCGTACGGAAAGCTGTCCTGGGAATGTCCTCCTGTCGAACCCGCAGCTGATGATAGCCCGATCGCAAATCGATCCTCGAAAAGTATCCTGCCCCTGAAGCTGGTCGAACAAATCGTCGATGCGCGGCAAAGGATACCTGTTCCGCACTGTCACCCTGTTCAGCTGGCGGTAGTCGATACACAGACGCAAACTGCCATCCTTCTTCTTGACGAACAGGACTGGAGCACCCCAAGGAGAAACACTGGGTCGAATAAGTCCCTTGTCCAGCAAATCTTGCAACTGACCCTTCAATTCTCTAAGTTCCGCCGGGGCCATCCGATAAGGCAGTATGGAAATAGGCCCCGTGCCAGAAACCAAATCAATACAGAAAGAAATGTCGTGCTCGGGCGGTAGCCCAGGAAGCTCGTCAGGGAACACATCAGGGAACTCGCTAACAACCGGAACCTGATCCAATGGAACCTGTGTAGCACTAGCATCACAAACATAGGCGAGAAATCCCTGACATCCCTTCCTCAAAAGCTGTCCAGCGCGAAAAGAAGAAATCACACTGTGAGGGGCGGCACCACGGTCCCCCAACACAACAAAAACCGACTCGCCGGGAAAACAAAATCTAACTATCTTCTTACGGCAGTCCATAGAAGCATAGCACGTGGCTAACCAATCCATGCCCAAAAGAACGTCGAAGTCCAACATCTCCAGAAGGATCAAGTCGACAGGCAACTCTCTCTCGCCAATACAGACGGTGCAGGACCGGAACACGTGCCTAGCAACAAACGACTCTCCCACAGGAGTGGTCACAACAAGTGGCTGATCAAGCAAACCGGACTCTCTACCCAAACTCGGCACAAAGTGTGTGGATACGTACGAGTGCGTGGATCCGGGATCGAACAAAACGTGTGCATCAACTGAACATACTGGAAGGATACCTGAAACCACTGCATTGGACGCCTGCGCGTCCTGATGCGTCAAAGCAAAAACCCGCGCCTGTCCACCACCTGCGACTGACTGCCCTGTGCCTCGGTCATCCCGTCCTCTCTGAGCAACTCCCCCACGCCCACGACCTCTCTGCGTATGAGTCTGGCGCGGAGCAACGGTAGGTACAACAGGCAACGCCCTTTGGGGTGGTGAAGGTGGTAAGGTAACATGCGGTGCTGCCGCCTCCCTCCGATGTATCTCAGGACAATCTCTAACGAGGTGAAGTAGACTGCCGCATCTAAAGCAACCCCGCGGCGACTGCTGACTCTCCTGGGGATACGAACTAAACATCTGACCTCGTCCCGAATCTCTGCTACTCCTCGTACCAGAACGATACCTGTCGCGGCGTCTGAATGACTGCCTCCGTGCGGATATACTAGTACGAACTCTCTTCGGCTCTGGAACTACCGAAGTCTCAGCAAGGCGCTCCTCGACTAATAGGGCTGCGTCTACGACTGCTGCATAGGTCTCGTAGTGCTGCGCGCTGATCGCAAGAAATAGTGGTGTAAGCAAGCCTCGAACAAATCTCTTGACTCGCAACTCCTCGGTAGCCACTAAATACGAGGCATAGACTGCTAGCTCTGTAAACAGCACGTCATACTCTGCCACTGTCATCCCTGGCGTCTGGCGCAAGGACTCAAATCTGAGTGCTCGGGCATCCCTAACACTCTGGGGAAGGAAACGGGCTAGAAATACTGTCACAAACTCCGTCCAGTCATAAAAGGAAGACCTGCTGCTCTGCCCTTCTCAACTGAATCACACCACTTCTGCGCAAGACCTTCCAGGCGAAAGCTCGCGAACTCAACCCATCTCGCATCTGCGCATCTGAGGGAACGGCATATCCGGGCCATCCTGTCGATGAAAGACTGTGGGTCCTCGGCTGTATCGGTGCCTGTGAAGACCAGAGGCTTCAGCCTCATGAACTCTGACAGCGATACTGTAATCACCTCCGTGGCTGCAGGGGCAACTGGCTGTGCGGTAGGTACCATCGCGGTCTCTGGAACCGATGGAGCTACCTCTGGTCGCTGTGCTCGAAGCGTCTCGACTAGTGATCCTATCATCTGGCGCATCTCCTGCATGCCGGATCCCACCGTCTGGCGTATCTCCTGCACACCAGCCCCTAGCGTGGCAATCTGATCTGTCACAGGAGGAACAGTCTGCTCGGGTACAACGGGTGCACTGCCCGGATCAGTCCTCGTCTCGGACGAGTCAACTCGAATCTCGGCCCTCGCGGCCGCTCTCTGCGCCCTCGTAGTCTTTGGCGGCATAATGGCTGAAAGGAAATTAGGATTCGATAAGAATACGGAAATCGAATCACAAGAATATATATATATACTCAAGAAGGAATTAAATTAATAAATCCTAATGTCGCTTAGGCGGAGTACCGTGTCGTGAGTATGCCGCGGAACATACGCACGCTACGCCACTCTGCTGCAGCTACCTACTCCATCATACCAGGGTCATCCTACACTCCGAAGGTAAAAGCTACACTCTGATACCAATTTTGTCACAACCCGAATATTTCGACACGTGACCGGCACTTAACCACGCTACGTCTACAGGCGTAACGCGACTAAGTAAGCCGAACCCAGAAATCAAAACCATTTAAAAAAATAGTGAGTGTTGAAAACATTTAGTAAAACATTTAGAAAACCTTAAATAATTCAATAAGTTCTTTTAAAGTTACTTAATCATTTAAATAATTTTGGCAGCATTTCCTTTGTAAAAGTAGCCCCGAGGCCAGGTATAAAAGAGGATATGAGTAAAAATGAGATATAATGAAACAAAACATTCCCAAACGGGAGCAATCACGCCCAACGGCGGAAACCAACATCACAAGAGTAATATACGACGCCGTAGCGAAGAATGAGCAATAAATAAACATCACAGAATATAAACTGCAAATAAAAACAGTCGGCTCCCACGAGCTCGACACCAGAATACAAAATATATATCATCGTCCTCACACAATATCTAAATCCAGTACATAAATGGTAGATGGAGAGTACTAGATACAAAAAGGGATACAATAAAAGTAATCAGATACCACAACCCACCTAAATGCAAAACAGCTCTCGCCGCAACTGTAGTGGTATCTGTAGCCAAAAGATGCAAAAGACAGCCTGCCGCGACAATGCTGAGGGCAACCTGCAAATACTGTGGCACAACGGGGGTGAGTTGCCAACTCGTGAATAGAGATAACATATAAAGGTAATCGCGAGCATGCACGTATTGGGCTACTCTAACAAATGCCAGCAGATGATATCAATGCGAAATAAGCAGTATGTGCAATAATCATGCAGATACTCTGTCAGGTAAAATAACTACAGGATGAGATATATGGTAATCAATGCTGAGCATGGGATAAACAACATCTACACGGAATATCAACGTGGACAACAATCGGTGCCCACAACAGCACCCAAATCCCAAATAACTCAGGCGCCGGCACACCCATCGGCCCTCAAATCCTGTAAATCTCTGAGAAATCATGAGTGCCCAACATCGGCACCCAAAATATCATAAAATACTCGTGTCCAGCATCGACACGCAAATCCTCATATATCGGGCTCCGTCAGTCCGGATCAGCCCACAGGCTCCGTCTGCGGTATCGGCCCTCGGCCCCGGCAGTACGGATCATCCCGCATCCATCTCTCGACTCTGGTCAGTATCCTCCGGATAACCGCCAGGTCCAACCAATCACCGGTAGGTACTGGCCACCCTGCCAGGCTCATCGTCTACTCCACGAAAAACATTTCTCGCCCCGGGGAACCATACCGGGTCCACCACGAACCCGCAAACGGATCATCCAACTCCTCGAATCGGGTTTCAAGCACACGTCTCAGCACCGAGAAAACGCGTGGTGGACGCACTAAAATATCATATCACGAGAAACCGGGTTTTCAAATAGTGCATCTTTTCTTAAAAATCCCACGGTCCTCAAAAACCAGAAATCACATGAAAATCCAACACCAAGAAGTAAATCCAATGCGATGTGCTATGTACATCAATCCATGATATAGGTATAAGGGAAAACCGCTTTTAAAATTAGCTTCCTTTTTTAAAGATATCATGCGGCTCCCAATTTTCATGAAAGTCATATCGAATCATATATGAAATGAACTACAGCAATATAATCATGGCAGTTCTACAGTGAGTGTGTCATGGCAAATTACTAACGGTGTGTGTGTAGCTTGCAGATTAGTGCTCGTGCGACATAAACCGTTAGTAATAGTGCGGTGTTCTATCAATTCTAAGCATACATATAGCAGGGAATGCAATATGAAATGACAGTCCATGAGGTAAACGCGACAAATAATAATAAGGTCCTATCAGCCCTGACGCATAACGCCATGCGGGCGATATCCCCGTAGATGTGAAATATACTCACCGAAGTCTCACGCTAAGTGTAGCCGACGACTTGCTTGCCCTTCTTCGCAGCGTCCGTCTCACTCGCCTGCGAACCTAGAATCACATAACATATATCACACATAAGCTCAATTTCACAAAAACGTGATATTACGGTCCAACTAGACACCCGTGTCGTAAACCAATCGCGCGTGTGCGCGATACGCTAAAACGTGTGATCACGCGCCAGAAAATACCCTGACGCGTCGCGATACGCAGAAACCCCACACCCACATACGTATCACGCGTGCCGCGAAGGTTTAAAATACAAGAAATAGGTATTTAGTCCCAGATTTTTATACAGAACTTAAATTACAAAAATATGTATATCACAAAACTCCACATAGCAGCAGACATCCATAGGACCAAACCCCAACCCAAACCCTCCCCATCTGGCCGCAAATTGCGGCCAGATCGAATATTCCGGCGGCCTAAACGTGAAGAAAGGGGGTCGGGTTCTACCTGGGGTATCAGTACCTAACCACTATACTGCAGTCTTCTCAAAATTATTCTAAACTCATCGGGTCGATAGCATTTTTCAGAAACTCAAATTTTGCTTAAAAACGATGAATTTGCATCAAATAGGGATCTGGGGGTATTTTAGTGCAATTAGGGTTTAAGCTGGGTTAAAATGGCCCTAACAACACTCTAACAACTTACTAACACCACAACACACATCACTTGGCCAAGCTTCTCACTAAACACCTCATATCACCCAAAATCGCACCAAAAACCACTAACCGAAGCAAAACTACACTAAACAAGTAAACTAGGGAGTAAATTTAGGAAATATACCCCACACTCGACCTTAAGGAGCTGGAGGAAGAAGAAGAAGTGAAGGGAAGGAGCTGCAGTCGAAGTTGCTGCTGTTGCTGCTGCTAGCTGCTGCTACTGGTGCTGTTTCTGCTGCTGTGAAGCCTGCTGCTGCTGCTGTGGATGCTTGCTGCTGCTGGTGCTGAAGAGGTAAGTGTGTGTGTGTGAGAGAGAGTGAGGTTTGAGAGAAGAACAAAAAAGAAATGAGAGGAAAAATCATCACCCCAATGTCAACCCCTCCTCTCTCTCCCCTCATTAATTGCAAGCATGGCTTAAGCCATGATGCACTCTCTCTCTCTCACCAAGTCAACACCCCCAGGAAATTCAAATTAAAGCAACTATTAAATTTTAATTAAACTTAATTAAAACCCAAAAGACTTAATCCCCATGATTAACCCACCATGGTTACTAATCATGGTAACAACTCATTTAAAACCCCTAGTTTACATGCACATGTGTGTGCAAGCCTAGGAAAGTTTTAGAAAAATATTTATTAAATTAGGAAAAATATTTGAAACACAATTTGGTAAACTTTTTGTTAAAAACCCATTACTTAAATATAAATAGTCACTAAACACATCCTAAGGTGTTACATTTCCTTCAGGGTGTAAGTACAGGATAGGGATTGTAGAATCAAGTCAGTATGTGACTCGTTCTTCAACGTGGTCTTCAGGTCCGTGAGCTCATCAATATAGCTAGTCATTGTAAGGGCGTTGTTCCCTACAGACGACCCGATAGCCAACCTCGCTTGAACAATTCTTTCGAGGTCTCATATCTTGCGATACGATATTGCTCTCATATAAATCTTTGTTATGGAGGAAGATTGAAGCTAAGTCCATCTTCTCGTGTTGCCTCCGGTTTATACCATCTACTGAGGCCAACATAAGGCACTTGGCATTCGTACTATGTTTTTCCGATGTCTTACGAATATCAACATCCGTGACGGTGGAAAATGGTCCTGAGACGGCGGGAGCTTGAGTAATGAAGAGGTGTCCCAGCTTGTCATAGGTAATGGACATAGGGACAGACCATTGCCAGTCATTATAGTCAGATTCAGTCATTTTGTTATCTAGATGTAACCTAGTCTTGGTCACTGGGTCGCTGCAATTAAGAGAGAGAGAGAATAAAACACTTTAGCATGATGCTCTTGCAAGTTCAGATTGGTTTTTAATTTATCTAAACAGGATGGCTCTCACTGTCTCTCGAATCCTTCCTCAGACCATAAAAGAAGAATTAGTCAGGATTGATCTCACCGTACAATTCTTGCTTAACCGTTCGGCCAGGCTAGTGTCGGTACTTCGAGGGGGGTTTTACGACGCTTTCGCGAAGTTCCTTAATTAAATAACCTCTTTTTCCTGGAGGCGTAGCCCCGCTAACACCGTTCTAGATACCTACTTGGTTTATAGCATTGATTGTTAAGTGAAAAAATCTCCCGAGGAGTAGCGGATACTCACAGTAGGATCAGGATCCAAATATCATTGTGTGATAATGCTGAAGGAATCCTACCAACATTATCAAACTCCAAATGGTATGCAACGCTAGCAAGTTTCAATTTCTTTAGAAACTCCTGATGTGGATTTTTGCCCCATGCTCTTATGACCTTGACGAAGGTCAACAAATCATAAGTCACATGTCAAGTTCTACCCATCGTTGTCCAAGTTAATTTAAACCCACCCGTATATACCCTTGACGAAGGTCAACTAAGTAATATGACTGTCTCAAACCAACGCATCTATCTATACTACATATGAACACCCAGCAGCTACCAATCACTATACCTTGACGAAGGTCAACAAACATAGCTTGAATATTATTGAATATTCATATGAAATAATGGAGGGCTACAGCTGTTTTTGGCGAAATCATGAATGTAGTGAACTTGATATAATTGAAGGAACTTGGTAGCTTTTAAAAGGAGTGGTTTAAGCTCCGCACTTTAAAAGTCTGCTGTTTTAAAAAAAACGAGTGGTTTTGAAATTGTTCCGACGATTCAGCTTTGGTTTGTTTTCTTTGTATTAATATAATGTGTCCCATCAATTAGCCTACCATTGCAGAAAAAGACGAAAATATGACGAACACTTATGCCATCCGCATTCACCACTGGGCCCCGTCATCACCCATTAGGTTACTTAACTAACGACAGAGCAGGGGCTGGACTAGCGCGGATGCAAAACATAAGAAATGCCTACTAGATATCATATATAGATATATACATTCGTCAGACGCAATAATAGGCATTCCAAATCACAGATGAACATATTGGATAAACTAGGAATTCCGCGTTTCGTTTAAGCCTGTAACGAAAGTCAGATTCTACGGTCGTGATGAATAGCCAAACCCCACCCCAAACCCCTACGGGTGCAACAAACTACCCGCCAAATACCCGAAGTGAAGCAAACTCCCTCAACAAAATAAGTAGGCCCACTCGGCACTTCAAAGTACCCGGTAGTTTGTGCACCCCACCTTGGGTCTATCCTAGAAACAGAAACAGTAAAAGAAATAATATACAACGGTGGCTACAACCTCAACCCAGATGTGGCCCATAAAAAAATAATATTACATCACTTTACAATTACATCAGATGAATGAAATGAAAAATCCTCATCTCACATCCCCAGCTATTCATCCACGACAATCCAATAAGTCCATATACACAAACCTAACATCACAGAAATGTGCAACCCCCAACTAACCGACATATAGCAATTAGTGGAAGTTTACAAACACATATATTACACCTTAAAACATTAAACGACGTTAAAACTACAACTTTGAAACACCCCGTATTGCCACAGTAAAGAATTGACAGAATATTCAAAATTGGCAAAAACAAACAACTCCTGAAACCCTAGATCCCAGTAACAAAACCACAGACCAAAGAACTAAGCATTTACCCATAAAAGAACCGAGCTCACCGGTTTTAGAGGCAATGTGGTCGGCCCAGTATAGGTGAAAATGTCTTGTTTTTGTTCTATGTTCACTTTAGAAGTGAAGGAGTACTCTGCAGTTGCTAAAATAATTTTTAGAGCCTTGTAAAAAATCAACAGAAACTAAGATGTAAGCTTCGATGTTTAGAGGTTATTTCGATTTCGTGGTTTTACTTGTCGTTTAATCTGTTAGTTATGGTTTAGTTAGGCTCTGATACCACTGTATGTCCGTTTTACGCACCCCTTTAGACCGTGGGGAGGCAGAAGTTATGAAAAACGATTATCAAAGCATCGCAACACGGACTCGAACTCCCGGATCATGTCTAAACCCTAACTAACGTATACTGTGTGAGGATTAACTACTCGGATGAAAGTTATACCTTACGAAACCAAGTCCTTCGGGTCTTTTAGTCGATGTCCTCCTCATCGTCATAGGCTCCAAGGATAGTAACGGATCGTGGCTTCCTCGTCGGCTTCCTCGAGTCAAAGACGATCCACCCGAGAGTCTATAGTCCGAGCTCCAACCTCAACTCCGAGGTAACTAGGGCAAGTAGCTTGCTAGACTAGATGGCCTAAGTTGTGTAGAGAGAGTAGATGGATTGCTTTGTATCTTGTAACCCTAATTGTCTCAACTAATGAGAGGTCTAGGGTTTGAGGGAAGAGGAAAAAGGCTTGAGGAAATGAAAAGGAGCTGTGAACTCTTGAAGACTTGCTTGGCTGCCCTCTTTTGATATTGTGTAGTTTATTAGATATTTTGTGAGATAATTATCACCACAAAATATCAAGAAACCCTCACAAATATCTTGTGGTGACTCATGACCATGAGTCACCAAGTAGCCATGCTAGGTTCAATGTTTAATCCACATCATTTCCTCCACCTATTAAGTTAATCCAAAAAATAAACCCTAATAGGTGTCCCCTCTTCTAGAAGCTTTCCCGAACAATAACGAGAACGCCCCTCATCGGTATATACATACACGCATCCGCATTTCAAAGAAAACGAATACTAAGAGACAAAACAATCCATCAATACAATACTAGGATCAGGCCTAAACCAAAGCCCACTAGTATCGTCCGCCCGAACATCATATGCACACAAGTGCATGTACGTGATCGAAGCCCTGTCGTAAAACAATACGACCTCTACATCTTTCGCCCGATGTAGGGAAACCCTCTATGTAGGACTCTAAAGACTCGACAGTACGCTGGCAGTGGGTTTAACCACAAACCGCAAGCGATACTAGCTACGCGTAACGGCTACTCAGGTATTTGTCGATAAAAAGGCCGATGAGCAAACCCATCCGAACTCCTACTGAGCCTGCATGTGACAATCTCCGTACAGTCCGGTCTGTTCGTCAAAAAGTATCGCGTATCGGGCCTAGGGGGATGGTAAACGTCAGACCCCTAATAGAGGTATAAGTCGTATCAGAGTGTAGCCCAAAACACCCTGAGAAACTACTGGAATACCTACCAGTAAATCTCACTTGCCCTAGACAAGGACTCTGTGTAATGGCTCTCCAAACACAGCGCGATATCAACCCCCAATACCGGGAGAGACGAATCCTTTCTAACAGCCACTACCTCCAAGTGCTTCGGGACTGCACCCAACTACTACCTGTTTGCACGACTCCTTTGAGCTGTGGTAGGGTAGTAATCAAAGTACAGTGGGAACACACTCGAAGCGAAGTAGCAGTGTCAAGTCGACGGACTAAGCTGTACTCATGTCACCTGGAAACTGCTACCCGACGATAGGTATAATACCCACCAACAGTTCCCTATGAGTCCTGTCCAGTGTACTCATAGCCTAATGAGCACCTGCATATTATCCCCAGTACGATGTACTAATGGCTGTGGAACAGACCATATCCCCTGCTGGGATGAGAAGTGTATACACTAGTCTACTACGGAGTATCGATGCCTCATCTCGATAATCCTAGGACTAGGGACCTGTATAAGGATGTGCTTGTAGATTACCGAGCCCTCACTAGTATGACTACCATCACAACGTTGGTAATCAAGCAAAGATCCTAAGAGCTCTACTAGTATGTATAAGCGATATGCTAAAAGAAACACATGCATATATTGAAGTAGAAACAAACCAAGTAGCATACTACCATTTTGAGCAGGACTGTCAATACAACTGTGAATATCCTAAGCTTCCATTAAGTAATATACAAACCAGTATGATATAATAATGGCCTCTAGGGCATACATCACTATCAGTTATAGATTGTATTCTGGTATTCGTGGATTCATGTTGTATTGCGGTTATACTTGAATCAAATTCAAGATAGATTGTATTCAGATTTGACCATGACTCGAACTAAGTCAGACTTTTAAACAAAATTGAAGTCCTGATTGTTTTGGAGTTATCGGTAACTGCTGCACATGTATGGCAGCATTTGTGTCTTTTTCCATATCGTGTTGATAACACCGTTATTAGATTATCTATCTTATATAGGCAAGCACCCATATTCTCCGGCTCTCCAAGACTCAAGAGAACTGGTCCCGCTTAAACATATATTTACTAGGGTCCTTATTGTAATTTAATATAACTTGAGGGGGTTTTATGTAAAAAATAGTTTTGATATATATTTTCAATACACCTCAAGTATTTAATTATCGTCTTTAGGGTATTCATAGATGTATATTTTATAAAAATGAAATTTTCTAGTGAGTAGAACCTAGATTTCATTGTATATGGTATTTTAATGTAAACTTGAAATGTTATTGAATTGTAAAGGTAGCTTTATGAACTTGTGATTCCTTTGATTTAGAAAACAAGGAATATTTATAATATATTTTAAAATAGATATTTTGATAATAGTTATAAATATATATATTTAATAAAAATAAATTTTATTTATTTTGTAGAAATCTCATTTTCTTAAAAATTGCATAAAAATTTCCTCGAGATCGAATACTCATTGCGGAGGTCTGCATCTCGCACTACTAGGCCCGAGAATGTGCGATAACCCGCACCATCCCAATCGGGGTTCCCCAAAATGGGTTGTAGATGCGCAATTGCACGGAATTACATAACACACTTTTTTTTAAAACGGTTTTCGAATGTTTAAGGTATTTATTCGTAAAATCGTATTTTCCCACAAACTAAAATCCTAAAATTCATCGTAATATGTCAAAAATGCGTGTTGTGATGAGGTAGGTCATTACCTCGTGAGTTATCTAAAGGTAATACGGTTAAATTGAACAATTATAAGTTGTATGTAATATGATGGTATGTTACTGTAAAAGTGCAATAAAATTTGCAACATGAATTCTTTTGAGATGAAACTTGTTTTAATATATTTATTTATATTTGTTAAACATTAAGAGAGAATATGATATTTTATTATTTAAGAAAAATGGAGTTTTTAAGAAAAACGAATCGGAGTCGGAATAACTCCGCTTCCGACGAGTTTTGAAAAAGAGAAGTTTTCGAATAGAGATGGAGGAGGGGAATGGGAACTTACAGGTTATAAAGAAAGAGGGAAGAAGCAGGAAGCTCTCGGAACCGTCGGTGCATCGTATCGTCGCCGGATTCTCCTCGAAACGTCGTCGGAACTTCACCCTTTGCTAACTCCACTTGTACAACTTGGGACTTGGAAATTTTAGAGCTTTTGTAATGAAATTCTGAATGAGGAGGGGGGAAATGTGGTGTTGTATTTATAGGGTAAATTAGGGTTTAGGTTAATGAAGAATAGAATTAAAATGTGCATTAAAATGTGGATTAATACCCATTTTTAATTCTCTATTTATTTTTAATAAAAACAAACAGTACATGGGTTAAGGGGAGAGGCCAAGGGATGTGGAGTTAAAATTTGGGGACCATCCCCTACGGGAGGCCCGGCGGTGCCGGTATTATAGCCCATCTCGCCGGCCAAATTTCGGTGATGGATGGTGGGATTTTGGCCACGTGTTGGTGTCGTTTGGTATAACTTAGTGCAAATGTTTGTTTAATCTGTGACTTTTCATTTTACGTGTAGTGCACGTGCAAACTGTTGGGTTTTTAAAAGATTAAAAGAAAAATCAATTAAAAATATATATAGCTGGGGGGATTCGATAACAGGGGCTACATCACAGCAGTGCAAGGCTTTACCAATGAGCTATAAGTGCTTTCTTGCTATTCAAAAGAAAATCAAATTTATAATTTGTGCTCAGGCTTAGGTGTTCTTTTCTGTATTTTGGAAAAAATTTGTACAGAAAATTTATGGTTGTTACACGTACCATGACATACGTTCCCTACCAAGCTACCCCTTATCCCCCTTATTTTATTGCCCGGATCAAGTTTACAGATCTTGACCGAATTCATGAATATAAAGAGTACAAGTTCATATTCAAGTTGTATTCATATCAAGTTCAAGTTCAATTCATATTCACGGTTCGGGTCAAGTCATATTCATGATTCGGATCAAGCCGGGTTCGAGTTTGTATTTGAGTTCGAGTTCGAGTTAGATTGGGATTCAAGTCAAATTTGATTCCAATGTGATTTGATTCAAGTAATTTTACACTTTATTTTAGCGAGGATTTTATCGTAATAGATTCCTTAAGTTTAGGAACAATCGGGTAATCCCTGCACTTGGACAGTAGTATTTGTAACTTTTTTAAAGACGATTGCCAATGATAATTCCACCATAAGGTTACGATCTATATTTAGGCAAGTGATGCACACTACTACAAATAAGGGTTGCCCCTACGGATTTAACCGTAGGGGCAAACCACTGCCCCTACGGATATATCCGTAGGGGCGAAAAAATAATCTGTAGGTGCAAACGCCGTAGGTGCAAGTTGAAGCCCTGAACTTGCCCCTACGAGCAAAAACTTGCCCCTACGGAGTTCTGTGTAGGTCCATTTGCACCTACGGAGTAGGGCGTAGGGGAAAAAAGTTATTTTATTTACGGTTATTTTAATTATATTAACTGTACCTACGGATTTATCCGTAGGGCCAAGTACTATCCCCTATGGATATATCTGTAGGTACATATCCGTAGGGGCAAAATATCAGAAATCCTGATATTTTGCCCCTACGGATATATCCGTAGGGTTCTTTGTTTGCCCCTACGGATACATCCGTAGGGGCAAGCCCAACGCCCTGATACTGAGATCAGGGGGGACATATCAGTTAATGCTGATATTTTGCCCCTACGGTTTAAACCGTAGGGGCAACATGTGTACCTACGGATTAATCCGTAGGTACACATTATCTGTTTTTTTTTTAAAAAAGGGCTGCCTGATTTTTTCTCGTCCTGTGCACAATAATATATATATCAATAAAATATAAAATTAATCATCACACAACATATATCCCAGTATTCATAATCACATCTCACGCATATAATATACAAAAGAAACCCAAATACTGAATATGATATAAAAAAAAACAATATCAATATCAATATCGTTTCAAAATGTAGTACAATATGTATGATATAAATAAATACATGTTTCAAAAAATAAGAATCAAAAAGCTACCCTAGCTCGGTCCAGCTCCACCTCTGATAAACGATAGAATAAGGCGCGCCTGCTCCTCGGTCAATAAACCATGCAATTCGGCGCGAGCGGGAGTCTGAGCGTTCTGTGGAGCTGGCGATGTGGTCTGCGCAGCCGCCGTCGAGGTAGTAGCTTGCGGAGCCGCGGCTGCGGGAGTCTGAGCGGGCGGTGGAGCTATAGGAGCTATCTGCGGAACCGCTGCCGATGTAGTGGCTTGCGGAGCCGCAGCCGAAGGAGATGCATGTGGAGGCTCGGCCGATGTACCCTGTCGCGTCTGGACCTAACGTGTGTAAGAAGCGTGTAAGAACTGTGTATTATTCGAATTCGTATCATTATCAAGTTATTTGAATATCTAGTTTGGAAAACCGTTGTTTATTTTAATTACATATGTATGTATGATTAATCAAACCTAAGTCTAAAACGAAAAAAGCTCAAGTTACGTACTAATTATGGATATGTTGATATCTATAATATGACATGATATTTTACTATAAAGTAGTATACATACCAGCATCTCCTTCAACTCCTGAACGGTGGCCCTCAAGCTCTCCAGTTCCTGCTGGACACGTCGCTCACTGGAGACGGAGGAAGTAACCGCCGGGGTGGAGTCCAACCTCATATGGGCCCTGCTAGGGCCCAGTCCCCGGCCTCTCTCCCAACCTCCGTGGTGCTCTCCGTGTGCGGCGTCCAGAACTGGGGTCAGCAATCTCGGATCGGTCTGTCCAGTAAAATCGATCCCTAAGGCCTCGGCCTGCTCAACCACCCGCTCCTACACCCACATTAAGCAGTAAAGTATAAATATAAAATTTAAACTTGAACCTTCCAAAACTAAAATTTCAAATATGGGTAGAATAAATAATAACACTTACACAATACTCCTGGATAGCGACGTCGGGATATCGAAGCTCGCCCGTGGCGGGATCTGTCGAGGTGCCGTGGACGGCAAGATATGCGGACAGCACGCTCGGTGTACCACCTTGCGCCACGGTCTGAGCTGTCTACAATATTAGAAAATAACTCTTAATATTAGAAATATTAGAAAATAACTCTTAATATTGCAGAATATCACAAAGGTCGGTCTATTATAATTTACCGATAACTCCATGGCTTGAGTAATATTCCTCGAGCCACCTGTGTAAGTGGGGCGACCCCTCTTCGCCGACTTCCTGTTCTCTGTATTCTGAGCGACCTGTTTCTGCACAACGCATTAACATTTAGTTTTCTAATTAAGGAACACAAAAAAATAAATTATATCCTAAACAATGAATTACATTTAAAATGCATACCTGTTTCCGTTGGGAGTCAAAATATTCACACAGTAGAGGCCATGTCTCTACTTCGACTCTCGCAAACGCCGGAGTAGATAGGAGGGCCGCTCTCTCTGCCTCGGGGGTCGCCATCCACAGGGAGCAGCATTCGGCCTTCAGCTCATTCCTGTTGTATCGGACCTTGGTCTGCATGTTCCTCATCAGGCCATTGTACAGAGCATGAAGGTCGAGCACCCTCCCAGGGTGATCAGGGTCGGGTACAGGCTGAAAATCATAATCCGACTGAAAATACAAAAAAACATTGTTATTAGATTGCAAGTGTTAATAATAAATATATTGGATAAATCAAATGAAAATATATATTAATACGTACCCGAGCCTGATTAAAGAAGAGGGCGAATGAGCGCCGGTGCTGCTCGCCCCACTCAACGTGAAGTGGATAGTTCTTCACGAGCCGGCTCTCGTCCCCCATATACCGGCCGAACCTCTCGGCATGAGGACCGGTATAGCGATAGTCAAGGGTAAAAAAGAGGGGGAATGCTGCCTCCCCCCTAGCTCTGTCAGGCCTCAGCCTATGGGACTGATTCGGGCCTCGAGTCCCCCTCTGGGGATGGAGAGGCCCTGCGTCTGCAAGAAATATCAAGACAATCAATATTAAGACAAAGTTGTATTAAGAAATCAAGCTTAAACGAAAATTGAAGTGTGATATATACCTCCGGTGACTATCGCACGAGCCTGAGCCCGGGCAGCAGCACGAGCGGGACGATAGTTCCTCCGGTGAGGAACAACCGGGGTCCCGGATGCGGACGCATCCCCTCCAACTAGAAAATAAACATTGACGCTAAATTTCCATGAAGTTCATATTTATTCTATAGAGCATATGTAAAATGAATAAATATTTTATATTTATTCATACTAACCTGCAGACGATGCGGATGGTATGGAAGCGGCAGGAGTGGCCCCTGCGGAAGATGTGGACGCACCACCTATAATTAGACAATTAAAAATAGATTATATAAGTAATTGCAAAAAGAATGTGTAGATCAATAATATAACGTTCTAAATCAATATGCATGCACTATAGGATATATAAACATACCCGCAGGTGCGGTGGTGTCACCACCTACAGCTAGACAATAATAAAAATTGCTAAGTAAGAGCAAAAGGAATGTGTGTATATTTATGATATAGCATTCTAAATCAATATACATGCACTATATGATATATAAACATACCTGAAGGAGCGGAAGTGGCCTCTGTCCCAGATGTGGACGCATCACCAACAACTAGACAATCAAACATTGACAATATAAGTAATTTTGACATAAACAGGCATGAATATCTGTAATATTACATTCAAAATCGATATGCGTGCAGTATATCTGGAGGTGTGGCAAAATCCACACGGAAGGAGGCATCCGAAGGGGTCTCCGATCTGGGTGCAAGACCGGCCCTCTGAAGCTCCCTACGAAGCTCTCCAGGCGGCAGAACCGCTCTGCCTCTGCCTCTGCCTCTGCCTCTACCGCGGCTGCCGCCCCTGCCGCCCCTCGCTGCTCCCGACATCGTCATCAAATCTAGATAAACGGTTCGTGGACGCATTAGACAATCATTAAAAGTATTGACTATATATGTATAAAGCGTAAAATGTGAAGTAATAATATAACATTACTGATAACCTTTTCCATTTCGTGGGCGCATTATACATATCTACTTGGATTTCATCGTCGATGTCATTTCTAACCCACGTAACTTCATGATCGGTCGAAGACAACCCGTCCTTCGAAACAGACGGTCGGAGCACTTTAAGCCTTCTTTCTTCTTCGTCCTCATCGCTGTCCTCGAATTCTGGGACATCGTAGACATCTCTAGGTTTCCATCGGCATACAACACTCCATCCCGGATGCTTCAGACACTATGAGTAGTATACTTGGAACGCTTGGTTCGGAAAGATAAACGGATCTTCCTGACCGTAAAATCGAAGTGTGTTCACACTGGTCAATCCATATCCATCTTTCTAAGTCCCAAGATTGCTTCTCCACTTGTCCGTATCGGTTCGCGTATCGTACCAAGTACACTGGAATATATAAAAGGGTTCTAATCGTCCGGGATAGTGGATGCCGAGTATACAATTTAAGTACCCATAATAAATCACACCGTCCGATCCTACTGTCGCAATCCCACTATTCTGAGTGGTTATAGATGTTTTTATGTCCTTAACTTTGAATTTGTATCCAAGGACACCAAATCCTTTGTAATATGCAACCTCCGTACTAGGAAATTGAGCAAAACATCTTGAATCACTCTCAAATGATGCAGACAAGTTCGTATCATGGATCTAACAAAACAAATTTTACGACAAATACATAACGATACAAGTTTAGATTAAAACTGCTAGCAATAAAATGTTATTCGAATAACTTACATGATCTGTGACCCAAACACAAAAATTATCCTGATGAAATTTTTTCAATTGTTCTTCGTTCCAATCAGGATGCCCCTCACGTACCTCGTTAAAATGAATTCTGTTTTCGACAAATAATGGTGACATTAATATTATATCATTTCATATACACACAAACACAGATATAACAATTAATTTAAATAAACTTACTCTCTAATTTGTTCAAGACATGTGCAATTAAGCAAGATAAACCGGTATATCTTGTTGATAAACATAGTGTCTACCCTCTTATACTCGGCTTTACCATATGGCCCGTCTTGAATTCTTCGTGGCCAGTTAAGCCTTGTCTCAATGTTCTCATCCAGATAGCGGGAACAAAATGTGGTTGCTTTATCAAGAAGATAACCTTGCATGATAGAACCCTCTGGTCGATTTTTATTGCGTATATACTTCTTAAGAGTGTAGAGGTACCTAATGAAAATATGTTGAATAAATAAATACGGGCATACAGGACAACAATAAATTTATAAATTGCGCGAAACGGAAAATTACACGTACCTCTCGACGGGATACATCCATCGATATTGTACCGGTCCGGCTAACTTCGCCTCAGTTGCAAGATGAACCGTCAAGTGTATTATGATATCGAAGAATGACGGTGGGAAAATACGCTCAAACTTGCAAAGTATCAACGCAATAGAATTTTCTAGTTTATCCAGCGTCACAACCTCCAATGTTTTAGCACACAACTCCCTAAAAAAACAATATAAGTCGTTGATTACTAGACCAACCGATTCGGGGAGAGAAGTCCTGAGGGCTAATGGAAGAAGGTGCTCCACGATAACATGGTGATCATGACTTTTCAGCCCATCGATCTTGCCCTTCACAATTTTTATTTTCTTACTGAATGATTCTGAAAAACCTGTGGGAACTTTTAAATCATGCAACACCTACAGGAATCTTTTCTTCTCCGGTTGTGACATATGATAAGCGGCATTGGGAAGTACAAACTTGCCCGGTTTACCCGTTACCAGTCTAGGGTGCAATTCACTTCTTATTCCCCACTCTTGTAGATCCATCTAAGCATTCAGGTTATCTTTCGAATTCCCGTCTTTACAAAGAAGCAAGTTAAGAATGTGCTCTGATACTCCCTTCTCTATATGCATGACGTCCAGACAATGACGCACTGAATTTGTAGACCAGTACGGAAGCTCGAAGAAAATGCTTAACTTGTTCCAAAATGGTGGTTTGACCTGTTTCGTCGGATCCATCCCGAAGGTCACATTATTGTAACCATCCCATTTAGCAGTCACGTCCTCTCCGGACAATGGGGATGGAGGTCCAAGAAGCTCTTGATGACCATCAAAGTGAACCGTGTCTAACCTATAAGGGTGGTCTGGAGGAAGGAAACGTCGATGGCCGCAATAACAAACATTCCTGCTAAAATTCAAGAATTTCGATGTTGTGTGTTCATGGCAATGAGGACATGCTTTGTGACCATGTACGGACCAACCTGATAGCATTCCATACGCAGGAAAGTCATTAATTGTCCACATTAGAGCCGCACGCAGTATGAAGGTTGTATTTGTGTTTGCATCATATGTCTCTACACCATCAATGAACAAAGATTTCAACTCCTCGATCAGAGGTCGGAGATAGACGTCAATATTGTTCCTCGGTGAGTTTGGTCCGTCGATAATAAGAGGCATCATAAAGTATGATTGGTCCATAGCCAACCAAGACGACAGATTATAAATTATCATTACAACGGGCCATGTGCTGTGACTTCCAGCCATATAGTTGAATGGGCAGAAACCATCAGTAGCCAGTCCGAGCCGGACATTGCGAGGATCGCTACTGAATATTGCGTGCCTCCTATCGAAATCCTTCCATGCCGGTGAATCTCTTGGATGGCTCATTTTTCCATCTTCACTTGGAGGAGTACGGTGATGCCAAATCATTGCCTAGGCTATTTTCTTGCACCTGAATAGCCTCTGCAGCCTCTGTGTTATGGGAAAGTATCGTGCTATCTTGACAGGTATATCAGGCTTCTTATCAGAATCTTTCGGCTTATACCTGGCCTCTCCGCATGTCGGACACTCTTTCAAATCTGAATTCTCTTTCCGGTACAACACGCAATTTTTAGGACATGCTTGAATCTTCTCACACTTTAGACCCAAATCAGACATCATCTTCTGGGCTCCGTACCAGCTGTCGGGCACGTTATTTCCCGGAGGCATAGAATCTTTCAAGAACGAAAAAAGCATTGTGAATGACTTGTTACTCCATCCATTTAGGCACTTAATCTGGAAAAGTTGGACGAACCATGAGAGGGTAGAATACTTCGCATTCTCATAAATTGGTTTCCTAGCATCATTCATGAAATTTTCATATTTATCCGCACGCGGTCCTTGACCGGAAGGAATGTCATCTTCGGTACGAATAGATTCACCTAGGGCAGCCTCTACCATATCCTCCATTTCTTCTGATGGAAATAAATTACCGTCTTCTCCTTCTGCCGCATTACCGAATTCTTCTTCTTCTCCTGCCGCATTATCGTGTTCTTCTTCTTCTGCCGCAGTACTGCATTCTTCTCCTTCCCCGTGATATTTCCAAGTTGTAAAAAGTCTAGTAAACCCATATTTTATAATATGAAGCTCTACCAATTCTACCTTCTGCCAGTACTTATTGCCACATCTATCGCACGGACAGAGAATCTTCTCTATTATGATCTTATTATGTGCACATGTAAATTCAATAAAAGCAGCAACTCCTGCGACAAACTTAGGTTGCATACGTTGTTGCCAATCCACATACATCCAGTCCTTAACTCTGACGTACTCATGGGCCATGTTAGACTGTATAACATATAAATTGTAGGTTATGGTGACTATATTGAGAAATATAAGAACGGGATAGTTAGTGACAAAGGAGAAAATCCGTGTATATGCTTTGTGTGTGCGTTTGTCGTTGAAAAGAATAAATTATCGCACGTATGTTAACCGATAGACGGGGACTAAGTGGCGCTTTTAGTTTTATATATGAGTATCGATGGGAATATGAAGGTTTCATATTATCATCGAGTATCATATATTGGTTTTAACCTGAACATCTCAAATCGCTCTCTAATTATGCGTTTGTTGTGTATTCTTGTTGTATGTGTGTGTTCCGGCTGTCGGGGGTAGACTTCTATCCCATTAAGAATGTATAGAGCGAACACCCATCACTTGTGCTTTCAACCGTTTCGAGTAAATTTCGGCAGCACCTCCCCGCTATTCTCCGAGTACACTGTAATAGAATAGATAATCATTTCAAAGCTGTGAAACAACGTTGAAATGAACATCTAATCTATCTTTGTACACGGAGAACCAGCGGAAAGGTACCGACGAAATATCTCGAAATGAATGAAAACACAAGTGAATGAAGGCGTTAGGTTTATACATTCTTAACTTGTCCACACGGAACAAATCTATGGGTTACCATACGATTGAATTTTCTCGCCGCGTAGACTATACGACGGTTGTTAGTATCGAGCTATACCGTCCGATATTTAACAACCTTCGTATAGTTCTATGTCACGATGAATATCGCACGTATGTTAACCGATAGACGGGGACTAAGTGGCGCTTTTAGTTTCATATATGAGTATCAATGGGAATATGAAGGTTTCATATTATCATCGAGTATCATATATTGGTTTTAACCTGAACATCTCGAATCGCTCTCTAATTATGCGTTTGTTATGTATTCTTGTTGTATGTGTGTGTTCCAGCTGTCGGGGGTAGGCTTCTATCCCATGAAGAATGTATAGAGCGAACACCCATCACTTGTGCTTTCAACCGTTTTGAGTAAATTTCGGCAGCACCTCCCCGCTGTTCTCCGAGTACACTGTAATAGAATAGATAATCATTTCAAAGCTGTGAAACAACGTTGAAATGAACATCTAATCTATCTTTGTACACGGACAACCAGCGGAAAGGTACCGACGAAATATCTCGAAACGGAGGAAAACACAAGTGAATGAAGGCGTTAGCTTTATACATTCTTAACTTGTCCGCACGGGACAAATCTATGGGTTACCACACGATTGAATTTTCTCGTCGCGTAGACTATACGACGGTTGTTAGTATCGAGCTATACCGTCCGATATTTAACAACTTTCGTATAGTTCTATGTCACGACGAACATCGCACGTATGTTAACCGATAGACGGGGACTAAGTGGCGCTTTTAGTTTCATATATGAGTATCGATGGGAATATGAAGGTTTCATATTATCATCGAGTATCATATATTGGTTTTAACCTGAACATCTCGAATCCCTCTCTAATTATGCGTTTGTTGTGCATTCGTGTTGTATGTGTAACATGATTTTAAACCATTGAGATCAAGATTTGAGAAATTTTATAAGTGGCCGTTAACATGATAACAATCATCTCTTCTTATCAGTCCATATCTGAATTCTAAAGGGCAGTATATTTTCTATTAAAAGATCATGTTCAACTCTAAAGCAAGGGAAAAACAGAGGAATATAGATCTATTAAAGTCAAGCCATAAAACTAATCACATATTTACAACATTGCAAATACATTAACGCAAAACATAGTTATGATGCTTCAAAAGAATCAATTATCAAGGATGAAGAGAGCTTGTGATAAAGCAATCAAATTTAGCTTTTGCATTAAAATGGTTTATGATAAAACTTTTGAGATCCTTCAAGAAAGTTATGGCACTATGAGGTTCCACAACCTATCATAACCAATCGCAAATTTTCATAGTTCTTTACTGGTATAAGACTTGTACTTCTATGAGGCGGAGTAAATAAATTTGTCGAGAGCTCGTGATGCATGTGTAATGATAGAATCCAACAAAAATTATTCTCATGTACTAATAATAGCATCCCAATTGCAACTTTTTTATTCAATAAGATAACACATTTGTAAGAGTGCATCATTTACATTATGTTTCACTCCCTCCGGGGCCACCAAAATATACGGTATCTATAGGATGGCTATTGTCAATGGAGTAACAGTCGGGTCTAACTTAGCCAATTTGAAAATCATTATCTCGTTGTTTATATAGATTACCGCTATTGTTTGTAAATCGTATATTGCTTATATATGCTAAGCCTCCCGCTGCAAAACGGCCGCTCTCCATTGGCGGACTCAGTTCACCATTGTTAAAGCTCACTACTCCAATATTGATACGGGTTAATCTCTTGAAGAGAGTTTTTGGCCAATATCCCTAACCCTAACCGAACCCCAGCCCCAGCCCCAGCCCAGCCCCAACCCCAGCCCCAGCCCCAACCCCAACCAAACCCTAACCCCAGCCCCAGCCCCAGCCCCGTCCCAGCCCCAACCCCAACCCTAACCGAACCCCACAACCTAACCCTAACCCTAACCCTAACCGAACCCGATCGATGCCGACGCCGACGCCGATGCCCTCACCCCTACCCGAACCTGGCCTGAACCCTAGAGTACAACGTCAAAATTAAAAATTATTTCAGATTTACTGACAACCGTGCGTGCGGTGGAGGAGACGGTAGAAATTGGTGGTCGCCGACGATCGGCGAAGATGGCGACGAGGTGCGGGAAGTCGACGAAGGTGTGAGGAAGACCGACGAAGCTGGCGCAGGCTCGCGAGCGCGGTGGCGACGAAGCTCGGGAACGGGCGATGAGAGGCGCGGAAGTGAGAGAGAGAAATTTGGGAACGATGAATATAATTTTTCTGTGCTTTTTTTTTATTAATAACCTATGTTGATACCCCTACGGACATAACCGTAGGTCCCCGGCTTGCGGCTCCGTAGGGCCAAAGAAAAAATTAGAACGTAGTCCCTACGGATTTAAGAGTCTGTAGGGGCAACCCCATATTGTAGTAGTGGCATCATTGTCTCCGAAACCCCGAGACACTGACAAGAGAAGATACCACTCAAACCAACTGCTACTTAAACACGTAATCTAAACTGGTCTTTTGATTTCTAAGGTATTTATATAAAAATGCCATTTAAAAAATTCTTGAGGGTTTTTAATTCCTCCTAAAGCCTCAAAGGTGTTTTTGATAAAAACATGTTAATTAGAAAGTCAAGAATTTTATAAAAATCTATTTTTGATTCAGTGGTATTTTAGTGATAAAATTTAGCTTTTAAAAATTTATAGTATTTTTATAAAAAATCAATCTTAAGGGTATTTTCTTATAAATTTTAATTTTTTCATTTAAAAATCTAGTTTTCAAAAATGGTTTTATTTGGGAAAACGAATATATGATTTAAGAAAATTTCATGAAAGAGTACGATCTAATGTAGCATCTAACCCTTAAAACACGGTTAAAAATAAATAAAAAATTAAAAAGGGACGACTTACCACCGATTGACTTGACCAGACACAAATGCTAAATTGTGTGTTGTTTGAATAAGTTTATTGGGCATTGGTGTAAGCCAATTTGCTTCAGGAGGCCAAAATTCATTTTGTCAGGACTGTATCCCATATTTAAAGACCTTAATCCAAAGTGTCAGTAGATATATGAGGAAATGCTGAAAGAAGATGATAGAGAAAAAACCTTGTCTAAAAGCACTTGGTACAAAAACAATATCGGCGTATCGACTATAGATATCGTCGAGAAATCTTCAGATGAAGATTCAGACCAAAAAGAGATTTAGATGAAGATTACATCAAAAATGTTAATTAAAAGTTAACTAATGACTTTTCCTTTATAAGCAGTACTTCCATTTGTGTGTACAAATGGTTTTCTATCATTATAGAATGACCAACTCACTACTGTATATCCCCCTATGGTAACGGTTTTATCCGTTACCATAACCAGTTTGAGTCACGGTTTTGACCATTATAAACCCGTTGCCCAAAACCTCGTAACCATAAGTGCGGTAACGAATTAAACCGTTGCCATAGATAAATATGGTAACGGTTTAATGCGTTACCATAGAGGAGGCGTTATCAATATTGGTTCAGAATATTGAACCAATCCTAGATAGGGCCCACATCTATAGTAACGGTGATAACCGCTACCATTCGAAAAGGTAACGGTTAAAACCGTTACAGTTAGGAAGATATGGTAACGGTACACCGTTACCAAATCTTATAAGCTAACTGATACCTGATATCTTTCAGGTATTAGTAAGCCGATGCCCTCTATGGTAACGGTTATACTCATGACCATAGGAAAGTGGTCGTGGTTATAACCGTTACCACTGAAGAACTAATTTTTTTTTAACAGAAAATTCCGCGCCCAACGTGCGATACTTTCAATCACAAACAGCAACAGATAATAATATTCAGAATATCAAATCTCATGCAGTTATAATAAGCAACAAGTAATAGTAATCGAATCGTAAGTAATAACAAACAAAAAATATATGCAACCACAGAATCACCAAATCAACCGACAAACAAATGTTTGTATCAACAAAAAAATAAGTTTATGATCCACGGGACGATCCACCTCCATCGTCCAATGGCCTAAAAAACTCCCTAACTAACTAACTAACACACACACACACACACACACACACACACACACCGTATGGTCTGGCGGATGGACTCGACGTGCGACTGACTCAGATCCCGAACCTCCGTCGTAAGGCTCTGCAGCTGCTCCTGGGTCTGCTGATGCTCGTGCTGATGTTGCGCCACCTAGTCACGGAGCTGACGGATCTCCTTCTGCGACACAGCTGTCGCATCCATCCGCGTCAAGGTCATAGCGTACTCATGGACGAACGCACGCCTAGCAAAGTGTCGGTGGGCCCTAGGACCATCCCCGTGCTCAAAGCCACTGTGGTGCTAGCCGGATAGCGAATCCGGGACAGGGACAATAATGGTAATCAAGTGATCGGGGCAAGGTCTTAAGGCATCCATCATCTCCTAGAACTGGGTCTGTAAATATTACACACACACACATGTGTTAACTTAAAATACAGGATCGACTTAATTATATGAAACTTACCATGTATTAGTTCGTGCCGCTGTGTAATACGAACCATCCTTTGGCAGCATTGTAGTTGGCGGGATCTTTTCGTTTCTGCGATAAAATTAGAATTTATTTTAATAAGTAAATTTCGACAAAGAAAAAATATATTCTTAAATGTCAAAATACTCACAAGCGGGTGCTGAGCGCTAGCCTGCGAGCGTTTTCCTTGGACCGAGACAGCACGGTTTCTGACGCCGTTGTCACGGTTCTCCTTGTTGCGAACCACCGCCGCCATGCAAATATAAAGAAGATTATATTGTATAATTCAAAATATGATTTCATGTTGTATTATTATAATCTTAAAAATTAAATTTATACCTAAACTTCCTCACGCTCATAATACGCGACCAGCCGTGGCCAATCCTCTCACGGAACATCCAGCGCTACGGCATCCATCATCGCTCTCCGCTCCTCCTCAGTCGCCGCTACCCAGGGATGTAATTACGCATCTTCATGTCACTTCGGCGTCTCCTCTTGAGAACCTGATAGTCAAATAAGACCCAGGTAATAGCGCGATGTGGATCGAACGGCATGTGCACGCCATCTTCCCCGGTGACGCCGATGAATCTGTAATGTCTCTCAGCCTGAAATTACAAAATTTTAAGTGTGTGTGTGTGTGTGTGTATAACAATGATTGAAATTTCAATGTATAAAAGGGTATGAGATACCGTGGCATTCGCAAAAAACTACCGAACTGACTCGGTCTCACGTGAGGTCCACCTCTGATGGAGTGGGTACTTATAGCAAGTACGGATCTCCGCTCCCATGTAGTCCCCCCACTTGGTCGAGTAATCACCAACAGGCACACCCTGGTTGTTTCACTCCAGCGTCCATGGACCAACGCCTATGGCTAGCCTAGAGCAGGCGGGTATAGTAGGACCCCTCCTCCTGACACTGGTGGAACCTGCAAAAAGATAGATATACAGACACAATATTATAATATTCAGAATATGTATATAGAATTTGAAAATTTTAAATTATAATCTTTATTTAAAATCTTTAGGCAATAACGATTATACATGTCGTCTCTGAGGTGGCGCTAGAACCGGCAACAGATGCCAACCCGCCAGTACTATGCGGTCCTGCAAATAATAAACTGTTAGATAATTCGATAGAATAATTTTAATAGATAACTAAAAAATCAATAGATAACTATATACCATTTGTAGGAGGAGTGACTAGAGTAGGAGGATCTGCTACCCCGCAAATAGGGGTAGGCAGCGGGTCCTGTGGCGCTACGGCTGCTGGGGGTGCTGGAGGTCCTGTGGCGCTGGTAGGAAGGGCGCTGATCGGGCCTGCTGCAGCTGCTGTGACTGCTGGGGCGCTAGTACGGGAGGCGCTGGTAGAGATAGGCGCTGCTGCAGCTGCCGCTGCTGAGCTCCCGCCAATCTAGTCTAGATGTTTTTCTTATAACGTTTGGAGCTTGAACCACAGCCTCCCATCAGACCTTACATATTTATCCAAATATTAAAAATTTACTTATAATCATTATACAGTTTAAAATATTTAGTTCAATTTCATTACCTAGCACGATTGTTCGGTGCATTAGCTGAAGATTCGTTAGGTGGATTATCGAAATCTTGATATGTGACGATCAATTAGCCGATGTCACGTTTTACTAATGTATTGGACGGCGCAGAATAGTTTGGATCATTGGTATGTTGAATAGAAGGACTGAGATGTGTTATCACCTCTTCCTCGTCACTCTCATCTTCAGAGTCAGTCAACGTCGGCACATTATAATAATCTCTTGGTTTCCAATGACAAACAACACTCCAGTCAACCTTCTTCAAGTCCCAAGAATAATATATTTGTGTTGCCATTGAAGGAAAGATAAAGTTATCGTATTCATAGGCTGTCCGTTTGGTGTTTACTAAAGTGAGTTTGTATTCATTGACATTCATATATTGTTCAGACTTGGTATGGTACCATCTGTATTGGAATATAAAAAAGGGGACAGTCTTATGCATGTATGAGACTACTATAATCTGCTCAAGAACGTCGTAGTAGGGATTTTCTCTGTCGTCGGAGGTTACAACACCGCTATTTTGCGTAGCTTTAATACGTTCCGTCCTTTCGATCTCAAATTTATAGCCGGAAACTGCGTACCAATTGTAAAACGTAGCTATAATCAATAGACCAATTACAAGGTCATGAACCTCTCTATCAATCTGCTCTCCACAATTTATTTGTCTGTCGACTTCTTCTCTACACCAAACGACGAAAGTGTGCCTCTGTTCTTCTTCGATTCTATCATCCGACCACATCCTAGGATTTGATCTCTTGAATATAGTTTTGTGCACTCTGCTCGTTAATTTACATTAATATCAGTTATATTATATTTAATTTCAAACGGTTTAAATGGATAAAATTAGAAAAACTTACTCCGCATATTTAGCAAAACATTTGTTGTTTAGCAAGATGAACGCATATAAACCACCAATGAGATCGTAATTTAGCATTCTTGCTCCAATTGGACCATCACGAATACGCGACGGTTTGTTCATCTTCGTCCTGACACCATCGTTCAAGAAACAAGCACAGCAAGACGTGACTTCTTTCAGGAGATAACCTTCCGCAATCGAGCCTTCAAAACGATGCTTGTTGCGGATATAGTTTTTTAAAGTTAATAGATATTTGTTGAAAATAATAGATATTAATAATTCACGATAATATTTTGCAATTTAATTGATTAATAATAAATATTTTTATACCTCTCGATATGATACATCCAACGGTAATATACCGGGCCGCCAATCTTGACCTCGGTTGCCAAATGGACGGGCAGGTGAACAATAATGTCGAGACAGAAAGGTGGAAAGATAGTTTCGAGCTTGCAGAGGATCAAAAAAATATCTTTTTCGAGCTCTGCTATCTCATTGGCGTCCACATTTTCGAAACACAATTGGCGAAAATACGTGCAAAAGTCATTAAGAACGAGACCAATTTCGGATTTTACCGATGCTCTGAGGCATAAAGAAAGAAGATGTTGCATCAATATGTGGTAGTCGTGGCTCTTAAGTCCTACGATTTTTCCGTTTTCTACTTGTATCTGATTGGAAATGTTTGATGAGAAACTATCGGGGACTTTCAATTCTTTCAACACCCGCAGTAACCGTCGCTTCTCCTCTTTGTCCAACTTGTAGATTACCGCTGGGATCTCTTTATAATCCGGTTTACCAGCCACAGGCCAAGGATGCAATTTTTGTTTAATGGAAAAACCATCCAAATCCGTCAAATCACGATAGGCGTTAAGATTGTCCTTCGTTTTTCCATTCTTACATAGCAGTATATTGATGACGTGTTCAGAGTCATCCTTCTCGATATACATGATATCTAAATTGTGGTACAGCGGTAGATCGGACCAGTACGAAAGTTGAAATAAACCACTTAGCCTCTTCCAACCGGTTAGGCATAACATTGCATCTTTATTTTGTTTCTTTCCGAATGTGAAATTCTGATAGCCTCTCCTTTATTGCAATATGTCGTTGCCGAATAATAGTTTAGGAAGCCTACCGGTCTCCATCTGGTCATTGAACAATTCTTTATTCTTCCTGAATCTGTGAGTTATAGGCAAGAAATTTCGATGACCTATAAACGACTCTTTCCCGCTAAACTTCAAGCGTACTGTGCACGTATGAATATGACAACAGGGGCACACAAGCAAACCTTGAGTTTTCCACCCTGACAGTATGACGTAGGCAGGAAAATCATTAATAGTTCACAACAAAGTAGCTCGCATCTGAAAAAATTGTTTAACATCTGCGTCATAAGTTCTCATACCAGGTTCCCACAGCAACTTTAACTCATTAATCAAGGGTTGAAAGTACACGTCGATATTTTTTCCAGGAGACGAGAGACCGTCGATTAAAAGCACCAATATAAAATAAGACTGGGTCATAGCCCTCCATGACGGCAGGTTGTATATAGTTACCACAACGGGCCAAGTATTGTGAGTACGCCCACCGTGAACCATCCCAAATGGAATGAAACCGCCGCTGGCAATTTCCAGCCTCACTTTATAAGGGTCTGCGATGAAAGAAGGATGTTTTTCCTCTAAAATTTTCCACGATATCGAAACTTTGGAATGACTCATTTTCCCTCTTCACGAGCCGCTTTATGGCGGACGTCGTCTTCTTACATATAAATAACCGTTGTAGCCTCGGTATTAATAGAAAATGACGAAGAATCTTTACGGGTACAGCACTCGACTCGGGGTCTTTCTTAGGCTTGAATCGGCCGGTCCCGCACACGGGGCAATTTCTGTGTGTGACGTGTTCATTCCGAAAAAAACGCAATCATTCTCACATACATGTTGATTAGGGCAATTTATTGCATATTTTTATATCACATTTATCATTTTATTTTCATATTTTATGCTGTTCCGGGTGCTTTTATGATTTATTGCAGATTACAAGACTTAATTGCAAAAGGACGGAAAAGTGCGCTAAACTGAAGATCACGTGTGTGGAACGTACTTCATGGAGATAATCAAAAAAACTGAAGAGAAATTATCACAATTGAAAAAAAAATTGGGAATCTCAACACAAAATAACAGAAGACGTGACAATCTGCTTACGTGCGTGCAATGGAAATCAATTCGGAGCTAAATCAAAACCGAGAATCAATTAGCAGTTTTGGAACAAACTCTGGAAATATAGAGATTAAAACAAATTTTATGGAAGAAGCCAAAATATCTCAAATGCAAAAATTTCGGCCGATTTGGTTATAATTGTGGATTTGGCCGGTTTTTCAGAGCATCCAAACTCTAGATTTTGAGTGAGATTTGATATTCTCTGTTTATCTTAGAAAATTTGTTCCAAGTCTCACAAAAGATTATATAAAATCTTGTATAGTTTAGGATTTAGATCATCTCTCTTATATGCTTAAAAATTAGAGCTTACTCTTGGAGTGAGATCAATCAAGAACTTTTGTAAGTACTTTCATAATGAATAAAATGTTTATTTCTTTTCCAATTATGAGTACTTAATTTCTTTCTGGGTTTTTGTATTGTTTAATTCTAGTGGTTGGATATGATTAATTTCTTCTGTTTTTATACTTCATGAATGAATTTTATTTTTATTTTAATTCTTTTTCTTAATGTTTTCATCATATAAATTAGATTTTATAGTGATAATTAACGCTTTAAATTAGATTTAGGGATTGATGATGCACCTAAAAACTCACTAGACTAATGACGGTCCGACAAATTAGAAACCTAAGTAGGGACGGTAAGAAAAGAATTAGATTAAAATAAATTCAACTTAGGTAATTAAAGGGTTCTAAATTAATTCAATAAAATAATAGTATAAATTAGCTACCTAATACTGTTAATCGAAGATTAAATCTAGGGTACTTTTAATTAACTAGAAATATAGATGTTTGATATAGTTTCTAAATGATATTTTAATAATTGATAGGTTATTTTTAAATCTAATTAGTATAACCTATGCTTTTGTTTTAATTAATAGAAAACATATTAAACATGGATCTAGAAAAGAAGAACTATCTTTTAAACCAGCCCTAGAAAATAAAACAATACAAAAGTCTAGACTTTTCTCTTTATAAAAACCTACCTTTTTAATTCCTTCCTACTTAGTTTTAAATTTAAATCAACTGTTTTTATTAACTTGACTTTAGAATTAATTAAATCACATCTATATGTGGATCGACCCGTAAACGCGTTACTATAACAACCATGCGCTTGCGGTATTAAAATTTATAACGAACAAGTTTTTGCTGTATCCACGAAATTATGTTATACAGCAAAAACTTGTTCGTTATAAATTTTAATGCCACAAGCGCACGGTTGTTATAGTAATGTGTTTACGGACCGATCCACAAAGAGATGTGATTTAATTAATTCTAAAGTCAAGTTTATAAAAATAGTTGATTTAAATTTAAAACTAAGTAACAAGGAATTAAAAAGGTAGGTTTTATAAAGAGAAAAGTCTAGAGTTTTGTATTGTTTTATCTTTTAGGGTTGGTTCAAAAGATAGTTCTTCTTTTCTAGCTCTATGTTTAATAAGTTTTCTATTAATTAAAATAAAAGCATAGGATATATTAATTAGATTTTAAAATATCCTATCAATTATTAAAACATCATTTAGAAACTATATCAAATATCTATATTTCTAGTTAACTAAAAGTACCCTAGGTTTAATCATCGATTAACAGTTTAAGATAACTAATCTATACTGTTATTTTATTGAATTAATCTAGAACCCATTAATTATCTAGGTTGAATTTATTTAAATCTAATTTTTTTCTTACCGTCCCTACTTAGGTTTCTAGTTTGTCGGACCGTCATTAGCCTAATGAGTTTTTAGGTGTATCATCAATCCCTATATATAATTCAAAGCGTAAATTATCTCTATAAAATCTAGTTTATATGATGAAAACAATAAAGGAAAGAATTAAAATAAAACTAATTCATGAAGTATAAGAAAAGAAGAAATTAATCATATCCAACCACTAGAATTAAACAATACAAAAACCCAAAAAGAAATTAAGTACTTATAAATGAAAAAGAAATAGACATTTTATTCATTATGAAAGTACTTACAAAGGTTCTTGATTGATCCTTCTTCAAGAGTAAACCTTAATTTTTAAGCATATGAGAGAGATGATCTAAACTCTAGACTATACAAGAGTTTATATAGTCTTTTGTGAGACTTGGAACAAACTTTCTAAGATAAACAGAGACTATCAAATCTCGCTCAAAATCTGGAGTTTGGATGCTCTGAAAAACCAACCAAATCCACAATTATAACCGATTCGGCCGAAATTTTTGCACTTAGGATATTTTGGCTTCTTCCATAAAATTTATTTTAATCTCTAGATTTCCAAAGTTTGTTTCAAAACTGCTAACTGATTCTCGTTTTTTATTTAGCTCCAAATTGATTTCCATTGCACGCACGTAAGCAGTTTGTTGTGTCTTCTCTTATTTTGTGTTGAGATTCCCAAAGTTTGTTTCAGTTGTGATAACTGTTCTTCAGTTTTCTGATTATCTTCATGAAGTACATTCTACGCACGTGATCTTCACTTTAGCGCACTTTTCCATATTTTTGCAATTAAGTCCTATAATCTACAATAAATCATAAAAAAACCCGGAACAACATAAAATATGAAAATTAAATGATAAATATGATATAAAAAATATGCAATAAATTGCACTAATCAGATACCCCCACACTTATTTTTTGCTGCTTCTCGAGCAAGTCTACGGTTCAAACTCTAAACTAAACTAACTATAATCTAACTAAATCCTACTCCTACTCCTATGCACCTTTTACCGGCGAGCGATTGCATTGAGCACATGCAACAAGCATTTAAACCTTCAGGCGGCCCTGGTAGGAGGAGTGTTATCTCCTGAGGGTTTCCAGCAGATACTACCGACAAAATCCCAAAAATGAAAAGAAAACAAGGGAAACAAAATTAAAAGCGTGAACAATACATACAAAAATAGTAACAGATCAAGAAAAATATGAAAATGAAGAGTTTTAAACTTCACTAGTTTTTCAGTGTTCATGAACCACATCTAAATAGCCTTGCTAAAATCCGAAACTTGCTTTCTCTGTATCATTCCAATCTTTCTTACCTATCTCTCCTCCATATATTGATCCTATACCCCTACGTGTGTGTAAAAATGTCATCCCTACACTTCAAGAATTCAATTCAAGCAATCGTATCATTACCATAATTACCTTAGTACTGCTTTTGTTTATTATGGATGGATGGATTTGCTCACACTTTTCATGTGACCACTAATGCTTGTTCAGGAACTAATAAATCGATTATCGAATGTGTGAGGTTAAGGCGTAAGTAGCTTCATACATGTAAATCTAGTCTTGTAACTATCCCGGGCTCAGCAGTGACTCCCAAACCAGTTGGTCTAAGGCACTAGGTGATGAAGCACTATTGCTGTATATTTTTTTCTACTTTTTTCATAACCCTAAGTAAGTTACAACACAAACTTATATATAATTTTTTCCCCTTTTTTTAGCGAAATATTATTTTTCGTGGTTTGCTTCAAATATCGTTTTTTCTTTCATACTGAGGCTTTCAAACAATGGTATGTCAAGGTATCCTCTACTATCTCGAGCTTAAAGATATGTGTATGTGCAGTTTGTAGGGTGTATATTCACTAAGTTGGACTCAAGAATAGGCTCCACATTCCTTCCTTAAACCCAGTAACTCCTTTATATTACTGAACTTTTGGGAACAGTTTCATGACTACTTATTACTAGATCCATTCAACACATCTTTTTTTCTTATTTTTCTAAAAATCTCTTCGTCACTTTTATATACATTTTTCACACCCTCATTTCCATTTTCAAAATTTTCAAATAATATTTCTTTATAATAAAATAAGTAAAAAGAAAATGAAAAACTATGTGCAAACCTCCCCCCCAACACACACACACATACACACTTAAACTTGATGATGCCTTCACTGTCTACCGTGACCCCTCCCCCGACCACGACTTTGCTTAAGTAATTCCTCTTAGTTTCGCTCAAGGCGAGCTAACCGTTCATCATGTTGCTCTTGCACACAGCCTATCACCGTAAGTGCTTTCCACACACTCTTGAAAAAGGATCGTTGTGATCTAGGTGTGGGCTTATCCCACAAAGGATTGTGTTGAATACCTGCAGAGATACCCACACCGCGATCATCGGCATCTGTGGATGACTCGACGCGAAGATCTTATTCGTGTTAAGTTCTAAATACCAATGCACCCTCGCACTTCTTATACCCTTATGTGTATCGTTCGTGTTTTATAGGAATTTGGGTTATGGTGCTAGCATAAACCATAAAATCATGCTCTCCCATCAAAATACGACAAATGTGAGTGACAAGAATGGGAAGTGGGTAATTTTTCTTTTCATGCGCAACCGCACTCGCAATTGATTTTAAAAGTTGTCGACACATGCAAAAATTATAATCTTTTCTCATAAGCACGTACCTAAGATGCAAAAGTGGGCGGTGAAGTGTGCTTTGATGTTGTGTATTTCCTAGCACATTGAAAGTGAAAAATTTTGCTAGCTACAAACACATTTTTATAGACTGAAATTGTAACTATACCTGTTGGAGATAGTGCCCTCAAAGTCAATTATTGGATCACAGGCACGTGATTGCAATGATTGAAGGAGGACCTGTCCCAGTAGGACAGTCTTACTCGAGATGATAGTATGCTATCTGGTTTACCTTTATCATCGTGTACTGCTTTAGGTGACCTTACAGGTCGCTATTACACGTTGGTAGAGCCCCTAGGATTCTTGCTTGACCACCAGCGGTATGAGGGCGATCATATAAGTGGGAGCTGGGGGTCTATAAGCACATCCTTAAATGGTCCCTAGTCGTGGGAGTTTCGAGACAGGGCATCGATACTCCAGAGTAGACTAGTGTATATAGTCGAGACCCCGACGAGGGGCGGTGGCCGGTCTCACAAGCCACTGGTGTCAGTTGGTTCACCTAAGATGTATACAGGTGCTCATTGGGTTATGAGTACACCGGACAGGACTCGCCGGGAACCTGCTAGTTGGTCTTATACCAGACGTCAGATAGCAGTTCCCTGGTGACATGTGTACAGGTTAGTTCATCGACCTGATGATCGTCATTTTTCTCGTGTGAGTTCCCACTGTACTTTGATTACTACCCTACCACGCTCAAAGGAAACGTGCAAACAGGTTTTAGTTGGGTACAGTCCCGAGCCACATGGAGGCAGTGAGCGTATCTTCAGGGGTTCGTCTCTCCCGGTATTGGGGGTGAGGTCGCGCTGTGTCTAGGAGAGCCACTACACAAAGCCCTCGGCCGAGGCAGGAGATTTACTGGTAGGTATTCCAGTAGTATCTCAGGGTGTTCTGGGCTACACTCCGACACGACTTGTACCGCTTTTGAGGGTCTGACTTTTACCAACCCCCTAGGCCCGCCATGCGATGCTCATAGACGAACGGACCGGACTGTACGGATATTGTCACTGACAGGCTCAGTAGGGTGTCAGGATGAGTTCGCTCATCGACGTCCCTTTTTGGTCAATACCTGGTAGCCCGTTACGTATTGGCTTATACCTCTGACGTGCTAGTGGTTAAATCCACAACCAAGGTGTTGACGAGTCTTTAGAGTCCCCCACATTCAGTTACTCAAGCTTTCGGGCGAAAAGCTGTAGAGGCCGTATGGAGATATGGCAAGGTCCGATCAGATACGTGCGGTATTGCACGGATCAGGATCGGACAGTTTGTACTAGAGGCCGTATGGTGATATGGCAAGGTTCGATCAGATACGTGCAGTATTGCACGGATCAGGATCGAACGGATATTACTAGCCGGCTTTGGTTTAAGCCGGATCCTAGTATAGTACAGTGTAGATTTTGTCTCATTGCATTTGTATTTCGATCGGAATACAAATGCTGGTGTGTATACACAGTAGCGGGGTTTTCCTGTAATTTATTACGGGACCAATTTTCTGGAGTTGCCAGTTTGCTTTCCGTTTTTGGCCGATTTCTTTTGTATCGTTCATTGGCCGAAGATTGGTGGAGGAGGGCTTATTTGCATTGTGCAAATAAGCTTTTGTGGAGGGTGTTCTTTGCATTTTGTTGGATCATGATGGCTCACCATCACTTGACTTTCCTTCTTCATGATGGCTTGACTTTTATATGATATGGTTGTTGATGATGGCATGTCTTTTGGAAGTGATGATTGTTGTTTGAGTGTTGGACTTTCCTAGCTATCATTCCTTTGCATGATAGCCTTCTCTCTCTATCCTTTCGGATTATTGGATGGCTCTCTCATTCTTTTGGATACACTCTCCACTCTCTCACTCTCTTGCAATTGCAAGGGCCGGCCACTTAAGGGGAGGGCTGCCCAATTTTGTATGGGTGGGTTTTTGCTTCATTTCATGCTCCAAAAATCCCCAAGTCCCTCCACATAGCTCTTGTATCATCCCTCCACCAAAATGGCAAACTCCATAACCCCAAATGAGACATGGTTCTTCACTACACATTCTACGGCAAATCTTGGGCACGTCGACTAGCCAGCTTCATGCCCAAGTTGCCTCGGCATAGAGGTGGGAGCCCGTAAAAGATGTAGGCGATGTGGTGCACTTCCGGCGACGAGGTGGAGACAGGACAATCCGCGGGAGATCGGGACGACGACGAGAAGACCGGAAGACTCGGATCAGTCGGTATATCTCTATTCTCCATCATGTAGTTAGCTAGGACTAGTTAATGGTTCGATCCGGGTGTTTAGTGCGCGATGGTGCCGGTTTGCTAGTTTGCAAAATTAAAGTTTTTCGCTTCCGCATTTTTGGCCTCGGGATGGAGGCCGGGGCGCCGCCGTGCACTTACAGTGGTATCAGAGCCTCGCCATTAACTTAGTCTAGCTTTGTTTAATGTGTTTACATTTCCGATCGATCAAAATTCCAAAATCCGCGTTTTCTTCACATCAGTTTTCTGTTGAATTTTTTCTTGCTCGAAAAATTTTTCAGGTTGCAGAAAAGTGATGTACTGGAAATTCTAAGAACACTGTAGAAATTCGATACAGTGACTCCACAGTGGGAGCGCGGAACCGCGGCCAAACACCCCTTTGGGCCGCGGTTCCGCCGCACTCTGTTGAGATCACTGCATCAAATTTCTGCAATTGCTCTCTGGGTTGATTTTAGGGTTTCTGGAATATTATTTTTGGGCCCAGAATTTCTTGATGTGCTACAGTAGTACTTGGGGGCCCACTTGTTAAAATTTGATCGATCGGATATTTTAAACACATTAGTTCACAGTATTTACATTATATCTACAACCGTGAATGTCACTTGATCGGTAAATCCTGTCTAACTGCTATAGCCCGGTTAGACGGATTTGCGAACGTGATTTTCACGTTGATGTTCTGTGTATTGCTGTGATGTTGCGGATCGGTCGTGGGGATAGCCTGGATGCAATGCTATTACAGTTTTTGTTGTATTATGTACATTTGATATTGCGGGGCGAGCGTCCGACATGTGGACTGCCGTCACTGCCTGTTTGTATTATTATTTTGGGGCACGACCAGGTTGCGGTCGATGTACCCGTTGTATGTATATTTTACTTTCTGTACTAGGATTACCCCGCGGAGGAGTGCACGGATAGCCGGGTTCTGGAGGGCAACGGGCCCGCATCTCATGGCATTGAGACGGAGGGGGCTTCACTCTAGAATTAGCGGGCTGTTCGCCGCACTCGTAGGGGGTATAGGTTGACCCAGGAGGGGTGCCTGAGTTACCGAATTCCGTGAAGTGCAGGGTGGTCCATTCACGTTGCTGAAGGGGGCTGCCTCGCTTCAGGTTTTGGCGGGTAACTTGCCGCGCCCGTAGGGATCTAGGATTTCATTGCACAGGCTATCCACACGACCAGGGGAACGTCGGGTTTCAGCGGCTCTGTGAAACCCGGGGATCCCAGATATCTGTATTGTTCTGTGATGCTATACATTTTCTGTGATGTTGCATTTTATCACGCCTTGAGCGAATATAATATATATTAGTAGATGTTGTATATGTTTTGCATTCGCGCTAGTCCAGTCCCCACTCTGTCGTTAGTTAGCTAACCTAACGGGTAATGACGGGACCCAGTGGCGAATGCGGATGGCATATACGTACATCAGTATATTTTCGTTCTTTGTGGTGTGATCAATTGATGGGACTGCATTGATTCGGATCAATGCAAGTTAAAAACAAACATAATCTGATGTTGTTGGAACTTTTTTCAAAAAGCTGTTATTGCAAGGACGTTCTCTTTTGTTTTGCATCGTGGTATTCAGTTGGAATATCCTACTCCTCAGTCGACGAGGCAAGGGCCGAGATCCCTTCACCGGGAGTGACCCCTTGGACAAAAGTTTGCGTCAGGGCAATAACTTCACTATAGCCGATTACTTTTGCTTTGCATCGTGGTATTCAGTTGGAATATCCTGCACCTCATTCTACGGGGAAAGAGCCGAGATCCCTTCACCGGGAGTGACCTCTTTAGCAACGGTTTTCGTTACTATATTTTCAAAAAGCTATCTGTTCCTTCAACGATATCAAGTTCATTACGTTAAAGGTTTTCGCCAGAAACCATTCGTAGCCCTCCATCATTTCAGCTAAATATTCGGTAGTATTCAAGCTATGTATTTTGACCTCACGCCAAGGCATAGTGTTTGGTAGCTGCCGGGTATTTATCTGTTGCATAAATAGATGCGTTGGTTTGGGACAGTCGTACTACTATTTTGGCCTACATCAAGGGTATGTACGGGTGGATTCAAATTAACCTGGACAATGATGGGTAGGACTTGACATGTGACTTATGATATTTTGACCTCACGCCAAGGTCATAAGAGCATGGGGCAAAAATCACATCGGGAGTTTCAAAAGAACTGAAACTTGCTAGATATGCGCATACCTTCTGGAGTGTGATAGCATGAGCGGATTCCGTCACGTTATCATGCGATGATAGTTGGATCCCGATTCCCACTGATGAGTTAGTTTACTCCTCGGGTGACCCCGACTAATTCTTCTTTCAGGTTTGGAGGAGAATTTGACGGTACAGTGGGAGGTTTCCAGATTAGATAAATTGGTAACCATTCTGATCTAGGTTAGAGTGCACGCTGAGTGTTTCTTTTCTCTCTCTCTTTGGCAGCGACCATTGACCCGACCCTAAGACTATGACTCAGAGACCAAAATTAACCGAACCTTCTTAAATACTGGCTTTTGGATTGTCAGAGTTGCAAACCTCATTGCCACTCCTACTTTTACCCTTTTCTCCAGGACACCCCGTACTACTACGAACGTCCACTTCCATTAGACAAAACCATCGTATGGTTATATACGAACTCGAAGGGATTTATTCGAGGATGGTTTCAGGTTCTGGAGAAAACGGATAGGACTATTCAGTTGTCTGTTCCTTTTACCTTCTCTCAGGTTGCGAGTACTCCTTGGTTTAGGAGATAGTACACCTATTACGCAAATTGGATAGTCTTCTTCCAAACCATAGGCAGGTGCCGACCGGTAGGGAATGAAGAAAACCAATTAGCCTAACAGTGGTGTACAGAAGGTATTAAGTAAAGACATATCAAGGGATTAGTAAGAGGGCAAAGTAAATTGTGAATGCTATTCATGACCAAACCAAGTATTTCTTCGCCAATCCTAAATCACCTTTGTATTTCTCCAGGACACTCCGTATCACTACGAAGATCCCAAGTTTATTGGATAATCCATCGTATGGTTATATACGAACTCGAAAGGAACTTGTTCCAGTTCGGGGATGGATCCTGGTTCAGGAGAAATAGGAATAAAGTTCATTCGGTTGTCTTTTATCTTCACCTTCTCTCGCATTGCGAGTGCTCCTAAGACTGGGACAGTACACCCATTATGCTTATTGGATAGTCTTCTTCCAAACCATAGGCTGGTGCCGAACGGTAGGGAAGGAAGAAAACCATTTGGCCTAAAGGGGTGTGCAGAAGGTAATGACTAAAGACATATAAAGGGATTTGGAGAGGTGGCAAAGAATTATATACGGTTACAGTCGTGAATCTGGAAGAGGCATTACTAGGAATACCGGGATACCCCATCGAAACATTTCAATGTTTCAGTTTCACTGTGTACTGTTAAAAGAAAACTGATTTCCCAATTAGTCCTTACTCCAGGGTATGTATTTACCAGGTACGATTCTCACATCTGTATGGTTTTACAGATGTTGAGTGGGAGTAAGTCATTGGGAATTGGGTGATCATCCTCATTATATCGGGATTCGTTGTAATCGGTGATATTTGAGGAAGTCACCTGGGTTGTTTGCCGGTCGGCAAATATTTGGTTTTGAATATCCGCTGTTATGCACCAATTTCAAATCGATATATCTGTACGTCTATTTTCATAGAGTGAGATATACCTTTTTGAAATTATGTCTATGACATTTACCTATATCAGTGGATGGTTAGGTAAGGAGCATTAAACAGCGGTATAATTCTTCTTAACCATAAGTACAGTTTTCAACCTACGACACACAGTGAATGAGTTATCAGACTCAAGGAACTTATACAGAGTATTGTATGTTGTCCAGGGTCCATCAGGACAGAGGGGTTGGTCCTCGTACTATATTCGGTTTACTTATGACTTCTCTAGTTTTTAGACAGGTGTTTCGTGGAAACACAGGGTCCGAATTTTGAGAAGTTATAGGTATTTGAATAAAGTAGAGAACCAGGTGTTGCAAGTATCGGGATTCTTCAAGTTGATCGAAGATGTAGATACTTGTGTATGGTATTCAGTTGATAGTAATGGTTAAGAGAACTTGCTTCTCTTTCAGGTTACGTATAATTGGAAGCATTCCTAAGTTGAGTAACGCTGATCGGCCTCCTTCCATTTAGTTGACATGCACTGAGGACAGCTGCATGATTTGAATCTGGTTCAATTAAATCAGTGCCTCTGTTTCTATATTGGATATAGAACAGTTCATATCTTAACGTTGTTAAGGTACGGGGAGTTGTCTGGCTTATGCTTAAAACCAGACTCTGGATAACTCAAGGCATGTTTCTGTAATGGAAGTTTGTGGGTTGACCCAGGCTATGACGCGGGTTGACTTTCTACCATCTGGATGGACAATAGCGATATTGTTCTAGACTCGCCACAGTTTTAATAAAAATGGATTTTTTCAGAAAACAAGTGGGAGTATGGTAGAACAGGGAGTGATTCCAGAACCACAAACGATTACTGAAGATTTGATAGGAACCTAAAGATTCAATCTGGTTTGACATTCCATTGGCCACTCCGCAGATAAGGTGGGTAACTTCAGGCACCCGAGAGGTACTCCGGTAGCCTCAAGGACGGTGACAGGGAAGTTCTTGTTTACCCACACTTGCCATTGCTGTTGTTCCAGGTTGCGAGACCCGGCGGGAGGATGAGTATAGCGTCGTTCTAATCTAGCTTTAGAAGTGTACGTGTATATGACTCTGCCAGAGTGTTGTCGTAGTCAGTGGGAGCAGCGGAAGCATTGGTGGACAGGTAGCTTATGTCTATAGACTAAAGCAGATGTAGCGGAGATAGATCATCTATTTCTGATGTGACAGTCATAGGTTTGACTTCATCAGAATAGGGGATGGATCTGTTGAGAAGGTAGTAGGGTGTGATGTCATGGTATTTGGATGACATACACAGAGTAGGAAGTGATATTCCTATACTACGATCGGTTATACTTTGGCCGTCACACAGTGGTTTCTCCACATGGGACTTGGACATTATATCAGACATACTGGTTATTAGATCTATGGTTTTAGATCTAGATTTGGGTGGTTTCCCAATCTGGGTACTTAGACAGCATTCTATGAGTATTTAGAATGGACGACTCCATGCAGGTAGTGTACCTGCAGATAATGGAGTCACCCTCTCTAAAGGTGTCTTACAGACTAAAGGGGAGAGGGATGTGCATGATTAGCAGATCACTTGCTTAGGCAATTGAGTCAATCATGAGATGTCAAATACCACACCAGATGTTGTTCTTGCACTAGATGCAATAAGTTGACATTGATCCAATCCTGGAGAAACAGTCGGAAGCAGTTCTAGAACATAAGTGGATGTTGTAGGGATATGATAACGACAGCCTCTTTCGGGAGACGGTTATCATTCCAGGCCTCCAAGGTGACATGGACGACAAGGAGGTTGTCAGAGTTATAGTTTTTCCTTCTGACGAGGGGCAGTATTTTGGACAGGTGGTCCAAGGCAATACTGAGGGAGGCATGGCGCAGGATACTGATTAAGTTCAGTTGTCGATACAGTCTAAGAAGTTTGGATTTGGAGTTCATTTATGAGCTAGGTCCCATCAGACATCCAGACACATTCTATGACAGGTATTGCTCATCTCGGGAGATGGCTTTCTCCGCGAACATGAGTTATAGAGAAACATAGAAAGAAACATCTAGGCGGATCCACTCACTGAGGCTATTCCTCGAACGCGTTAGTTTCGCAAACGGGATTTGTGAGACTGACTAGTAGAGGAGTTGGGTGTTCGGTATCACACGGGCTGTGAGTATGCGACATCGCAATAATTAGCCTTGAGTGCAAGTGGGAGATTGTTGGAGATAGTGCCCTCAAAGTCAATTATTGGATCACAGGCACGTGATTGCAATGATTGAAGGAGGACCTGTCCCAGTAGGACAGTCTTACTCGAGATGATAGTATGCTATCTGGTTTACCTTTATCATCGTGTACTGCTTTAGGTGAGCTTACAGGTCGCTATTACACATTGGTAGAGCCCCTAGGATTCTTGCTTGACCACCAGCAGTATGATGGCGATCATATAAGTGGGAGCTGGGGGTCTATAAGCACATCCTTAAATGGTCCCTAGTCGTGGGAGTTTCGAGACAGGGCATCGATACTCCAGAGTAGACTAGTGTATATAGTCGAGACCCCGACGAGGGGCGGTGGCCGGTCTCACAAGCCATTGGTGTCAGTTGGTTCACCTAAGATGTATACAGGTGCTCATTGGGTTATGAGTACACCGGACAGGACTCGCCGGGAACCTGCTAGTTGGTCTTATACCAGACGTCAGATAGCAGTTCCCTGGTGACATGTGTACAGGTTAGTTCATCGACCTGATGATCGTCATTTGTCTCGTGTGAGTTCCCACTGTACTTTGATTACTACCCTACCACGCTCAAAGGAAACGTGCAAACAGGTTTTAGTTGGGTACAGTCCCGAGCCACATGGAGGCAGTGAGCGTATCTTCAGGGGTTTGTCTCTCCCGGTATTGGGGGTGAGGTCGCGCTCTGTCTAGGAGAGCCACTACACAAAGCCCTCGGCCGAGGCAGGAGATTTACTGGTAGGTATTCCAGTAGTATCTCAGGGTGTTCTGGGCTACACTCCGACACGACTTGTACCGCTTTTGGGGGTCTGACTTTTACCAACCCCCTAGGCCCGCCATGCGATGCTCATAGACGAACGGACCGGACTGTACGGATTTTGTCACTGACAGGCTCAGTAGGGTGTCAGGATGAGTTCGCTCATCGACGTCCCTTTTTGGTCAATACCTGGTAGCCCGTTACGTATTGGCTTATACCTCTGACGTGCTAGTGGTTAAATCCACAACCAAGGTGTTGACGAGTCTTTAGAGTCCCCCACATTCAGTTACTCAAGATTTCGGACGAAAAGCTGTAGAGGTCGTATGGAGATATGGCAAGGTCCGATCAGATACGTGCGGTATTGCACGGATCAGGATCGGACAATTTGTACTATAGGCCGTATGGTGATATGGCAAGGTTCGATCAGATACGTGCGGTATTGTACGGATCAGGATCGAACGGATATTACTAGCTGGCTTTGGTTTAAGCCGGATCCTAGTATAGTACAGTGTAGATTTTATCTCATTGCATTTGTATTTCGGTCGGAATACAAATACGGGTGTGTATACACAGTAGCGGGGTTTTCCTGTAATTTATTACGGGACCAGTTTTCTGGAGTTGCCAGTTTGCTTTCCGTTTTCGGCCGATTTCTTTTGTATCGTTCATTGGCCGAAGATTGGTGGAGGAGGGCTTATTTGCATTGTGTAAATAAGCTTTTGTGGAGGGTGTTCTTTGCATTTTGTTGGATCATGATGGCTCACCATCACTTGACTTTCCTTCTTCATGATGGCTTGACTTTTATATGATATGGTTGTTGATGATGGCATGTCGTTGGGAAGTGATGATTGTTGTTTGAGTGTTGGACTTTCCTAGCTATCATTCCTTTGCATGATAGCCTTCTCTCTCTATCCTTTTGGATTATTGGATGGCTCTCTCATTCTTTTGGATACACTCTCCACTCTCTCACTCTCTTGCAATTGCAAGGGCCGGCCACTTAAGGGGAGGGCTGCCCAATTTTGTATGGGTGGGTTTTTGCTTCATTTCATGCTCCAAAAATCCCCAAGTCCCTCCACATAGCTCTTGTATCATCCCTCCACCAAAATGGCAAACTCCATAACCCCAAATGAGACATGGTTCTTCACTACACATTCTACAGCAAATCTTGGGCACGTCGACTAGCCAGCTTCATGCCCGAGTTGCCTCGGCATAGAGGTGGGTGCCCGTAAAAGATGTAGGCGATGTGGTGCACTTCCGGCGACGAGGTGGAGACAGGATAATCCGCGGGAGATCGGGACGACGACGAGAAGACCGGAGGACTCGGATCAGTCGGTATATCTCTATTCTCCATCATGTAGTTAGCTAGGACTAGTTAATGGTTCGATCCAGGTGTTTAGTGCGCGGTGGTGCCGGTTTGCTAGTTTGCAAAATTAAAGTTTTTCGCTTCCGCATTTTTGGCCTCGGGCTGGAGGCCGGGGCGCCGCCGTGCACTTACAGTACCATCCTCACCACTCTTTTGACAACGTTCACCCATCCATGGAATATAATTCTCGATTCTTAACAAATCATTCCTGCCCACGGATGGTTGAATATGGATGATATCCCTAATCGTACCCACATCGACAATTTTTTGCTCTCCACGCCACTTAAATGAAACCATCTTCCTCGCTATAATTAACAATACTTTGATAAAATTCTTGCAGTAGCGATGGTATGGCCATGAATGCATGATCATAAATTAAAACCTCCCATCCTCTAGATATAATCTTATTTTGAAAATAATCATTATAAGGGGATTGACTAAACATTCTAGAGAAATTCCTCTCTATAATCAATTCAGGTGTACCCATGATTTCAGATCTAAATATAGAATTTTGATAAAGTTTCAGAGATTAGAGATTAGAAATTACCACCCCAAGAATTTGGAGGGCTATCTCCTCAAATTTTTGGCTGAAATTGGTTTCTTAGAAGATTTCGGCCGAAAAATTATAGGTTCAGGGGCTAAAATTTTTGTGGCGGCTCCTTCTCCTCTTTAGGTTTTTGAGACTTTGTTTCGTTTGGGGAAGAAGGACACGGGTTGGGTTATAAAGGGGGATGTGTGTTGTTTTGCACAAAGACCATAACAACTAGTATTTACAAGGAGACCCTAAAAACTAAGAAAAGAAAAAAAAAACTAAGTACTAATGTTTAACATATGATACAAATGAGGGGTTTTAAAAATATTTTACGTGTATTCCGGCTCATGGAGATCCATGAGCTCCGCCACATTATCTGCCGAAAATTCTAAAAATGGTTTAAATCTTTGACCATTACCTTTGAAAATCTTACCATTTTTAGGATTTTCAATCTCGATAGCTCCATGTGGGAAAACGGTTTTAATAATATAAGGCCCAGTCCATCGCGATTTTAATTTTCCAGAAAATAGACGCAATCGCGAATCAAATAGTAAAACTTTTTGGCTCATTTTAAAATCTTTTCTTAAAATATTTTTATCATGGAAAATCTTTGATTTTTCTTTGAAAATTTTGGCATTGTCATAAGTGTCGTTCCTAATCACTTCTAATTCATTTAGTTGGAGCTTCCTATACTTGCTGACTTCTTCAACGTCCATATTTAATTGTTTTATGGCCCACATAGCACGGTGTTCCAACTCTACTTGTAAATGGCAAGGTTTCCTAAATATAAGCCTATATGGAGACATACCAATGATGGTCTTGTATGCAGTTCGGTAAGCCCAAAGTGCGTCAATGATGGAGACATACCAATGATGGTCTTATATGTCTATTTATAGACTAAAACAAGTATAGCGGAGATAGATCATCTATTTTTTTATGTGAAAGTCATAGAGTTTGACTTTCACATCAGAATAAGAGATAGATCAGGTAAGAATGTAGTAGGGTGTGATGTCCTGGTATTTGGATGACATGCACTAAATAGGAAGAGATCTTCCTATACCACGATTGGTTATACTGTGGTTGTCATAAAGGGTTTCTCCACGTTAGATATGGATATAATATCAGGGATTCTGGTGACTATATCTATGCTTTTAGATCTAGATTTGGGAAGTGTCCTAATTTTGGTACTTTGATATTATTCTAAAGGTGTTTTAAAACGGATGCGGGTATGTATATACGGATGAGGGGCATTCATATAATTTATTACAAGATTGTTTTCTAGAAGATAACACCTCATTATAGTTTTAATCTTTTTGTTTAAAGATTTAATGAGGTGGAGAGATGAGTGGGCTTGGCATTGATTGAAGCATGGTTCAAGGTGTGACTCATGGTGGTGAGTCATGGAAATACTATTGTGGCATGCTTGAGTCTTTTGTTTTTGGTGTGAGATATTTGTTGTGAGACTTGAGATATTATTTCTTGAGTTGCTTCATTCCTCTCACACACTCACAACAATTATTGATTATTCTTTCTTGCTTTGCTCAAGCTTCACTCTTATCTCCCATGGAATCTTCGTCTTCCTCCACCCTAACCCTCTTATATGTTGAGAAACCTAGAGTGTTTAGAGACAAGTTAATCCTCCATTAAACTCTACATCTTCTAGACTATCAAGTTTAGCAAACTAGATACCCTAGTTACATCGGTTTTGGAGTAGGAGCTCGATTCATAGACTCTCGGATGGATCATCTTCCATGGAAGGAGACCGGTGACCAAACTTGATCGTAGTGGCCACTGGGAGTTTGGGAAGAGGTTAAAAACTGAAGGACACGGGTCATTCGGTATAACATTCCAAACTCTTTTAGTTAACTTGCTAGACATAGGGTTTATGGTCGATCCGTATTCGGGGTTGCGGTAGCGCCGGTTTAAAAAAAAATTGTTCCGCATTTTTCCACGGATTGATGGCCGGGGTGCTGCTATAATCCAACACAACTTGCTCACTAGTTTGCGGATGATATGGGGTGGATAATTTATGGTGGATCGAATATTTTCTCATAAGATATTCGAAAGATCGGTTGCAAAATTGGGTCTCATTATCACTAATAATAGAGCATGGAATGCCTAATCGAGAAATAATATTATTTTTCAAAAACTTGACAACAACTTTGTTGTCATTGGTTTTGCTTGCCATTACTTCCACCTATTTCAATAAGTAATCGACCGCCACTAAAATATAAACATTCCCAAATGAATTTAGGAATGACCTCATAAAAACAATGCACCATACATCAAAGATCTCAACTATAAGAATAGAATTAAGAGGCATCATGTTCCGCCTAGTAATTTTACCTAAGTGTTGACAGCGTTCACATGTTTTACAAAATTCATATGCATTTTTAAATAACGTGGGCCAATAAAACCCATATTGTAAAACTTTTCCACCGTCTTTTTAGCCCCAAAATGGCCCCCACTTGCATGATCGTGACAAAATGAAAAAACACTCCTAATTTCATCATTAGGTACACACCGCCGAATGATTTGGTCATTACATTATTTAAACAAGTAAAGATCATCCCAAAAGAAATATTTTACTTGGGAATGAAACTTATATCGGTCTTGTTTAGACTAATCGGGTGGTATCATTTTCGTAATGAGAAAGTTAACTATATCTGCGAACCATGGTTCGCTCGTAACCGCATATAACTGCTCGTCGGGAAAATGGTCATTGATAGGAAGTTCTTGTATGGGTGCAAGTGGTAGACGTGATAAGTGATCGGCCACAACATTTTCGGATCCGTTTTTGTCTTTTATTTTAAGGTCAAACTCTTACAATAAAATGATCTATCTAAGTAAACAGGCTTTAGCATCTTTCTGAGAAATAAGATGTCTAATGGTCGAATGATCCGTGTAGATCGTAATGTGTGAACCGATGAGATAGAACCTAAATTTTTTAAGTACATATACAACAGCTAAAAATTCTTTTTCGGCGGTAGAATAGTTTAACTCTGCACCATTCAAGGTCCCACTCACATAATGGATGACATGTGGCATCTTATTAATTCGTTGTCCTAAAACAGCTCCAATTGCAAAATTGGATGCATTACACATAATCTCAAAGGGCTCACTCCAATTGGAAGCGTGAATAATAGGAGCGGATGTAACCTCCTTCTACAATTGCTCGAATGATTTGAAGCAATCGGAACTAAATTCAAAAGGTATATTCTTAGCAAGAAGTGAAGTCAAGGGCCTGGCTATCTTGCTAAAATCCTTGATAAAGCATCTATAAAATCCTGCATACCTAAGAAATGACCTTATGTCCTTAACAGTTTTAGGAAAGGGTAGCTTAGAGATTATATCTACTTTAGACTTATCTACCTCAATGCCTTTACGTAAATTAATGTGGCCTAGCACAATACCTTTCTTGGCCATAAAGTGGCATTTCTCTCAATTGAGTGTTAGATTCTTTTCTTTGCACCTTTAGAACACTAACTCCAAGTGGTGTAAGCACTCATCAAATGTATCCCCAGAGACTAAAAAATCGTCCATAAAGACCTCAAGAAAACATTCTACCATTTCAGAAAATAGGTTCATCATACACCGCTAAAAAGTGGAGGGTGCATTACATAACCTAAAGGGCATCCGTCTATATGCAAACGTACCAAATGGACATGTGAAGGTGGTCTTTTCTTGGTTTTCAGGTGCAACATGTATTTGGTTATTACCGGAGTATCCATCTAGAAAATAATAATACTCATGACCGGCTAACCGTTCTAACATTTGATCGATAAAAGGCAACTGAAAGTGATCTTTCCTAATTGTTTCATTAAGATTACGATAGTCAATGCAAACACACCATCCAGTTTGCGTGCGAATAGGGTCATGTGGTTTTCAATGATGGTAATACCCGACATTTTAGGTACCATATGAATTGGGTTGACCCATGCACTGTCAGAAATAGGGTATACGATACCACTATCAAAACATTTAATTATGGCTTTCCTTACCGTCTCTTTCATAATAGAATTCAAACGGTATTGAGGATCTCTAACTGACTTGGCGTTGTCTATCAAGTGAATCTATGTTGTACTATAGTATAGCTAATTCCCTTGATATCCGCCATTGTCCATCCAATAGACTCCTTATTATTCTTAAGAATAGATAATAAGGTCTCCTCATACTCTTTAATAAGATCAGCAGAAATTAAAATTGGGAGCGTGTTATTCAAACCTAAATAGAAATATTTTAGGTTAGATAGGAGGGGCTTGAGCTCTAACTATAGGGCCTCTTCTATCGATGGGTGTAAAAGAGGCCTAAATTCAAGAGAAAAAATGGCTCAAGTGAGTGCTTTCCCATATAAGCTATTGGGAAAGAATCGTCAAAAATAACAACTTCTTTGTTACTAAGTTTCTCCTCTATGCAATTTTCTATAAAGCAGTTATTTAAGTCAACTTCTTCATCATTAGGAATATCATTAATTAAGTTGACTTCGAAGGAGCTATAGGGATCACTTGGTTGCTCTCCTAGGTTAAAAATATTACGATCAATTGTCATGTTCCCAAATGATAGTTTCATAGAACTATTGCGACATTTGATCAATGAATTCGAAATGGCTAGGAAGGGTCGGCTTAGTATGATAGGAATTTGAATTCTAGGGTTAGTAATGGGTTGCAAAGTGATCTTGGTGGGCTTAATCTCACCTAGCCCTAACTGCTTATATACTAAATAAGGTAAATGATTTACACAAGCGCCTAATTCTAATAATGCTCTATTTATGATGTTTTCGTCTATAATGCAAGATATAGTAGGATAACCGGGGTCCTTATACTTAATGGGCATAGCATTACTTAGGACGTCATAAATATTGCCTGCTAAAAAGACTTTCTTAGGCGTCTTAGTTTATCTCTTCTTCATGCATAACAGTTAATCTCTTTTAATTTAAATTCTTCTCATTTAAATTTATCAACTAAAAACTAATCTTTTTAATAATAGTTGACATCTAGAAATAAGATTAGGGGAAAATGATAACACTAAGAAACTCATTAGGTTAAATGATAGGGTGATGCCCTAGAGATCTAATGAGGAAAGCTAAGAGACGAGTTTAATTAAAAGAAATTAAAACTGGGTAGTTAAGGGTGATCTAGGTTATTCGATAAGATAATAGAAGTGGATTGATCACCAACCACTATTAATCGAAAATTAAACGTAGATTATTTTTAATTAACTAGAAAAAGAGTTCTAATATTGCTATCTAAATGATATTTTTATAATTGATAGGTTAACTTTAATAACATTAAATTAACCTATACTTGTATAGGATTAATAGAAAACATATTAAATATAGATATATAAAAGAAGTGTCATTTTTTAAACCAACCAATAGAGATAAATAAATACAAAATCCTAGATATTTCTTTTATTAGTAATAAAATATTTTTAAATTTCCTTGCTTTTAAATTTCTGCATTTTTAAATTATTGCAATTTTATTTTATAAAAAATCAAATGTCACGCCTCACTTCCCAAAAGACAGTAACGGCACGTGACGAGGCCCGCAACGTATTTATTTCGAGAAGGTCGTTTCTCGGAATAAATACACTAAGCATAAAATAAGCAATTTAAAATGTATAAGAAAAGACATGAGATTTAAATTTCAACAACTTTATTTATATTCAACTTGATATATTTACAATACATGAGTTCAACTGAAAAGGAAATACAAAAACAGAAATGTCTAAACAGGTGGCTATATAAACTGAAAGAAAAGATGAGTTAAGCTAAGCTTGAGTAGTGATCTAGTCGTAATCCCCTGCAGTTTTTTCTATCTCCTCAGTCTTTAGACCACCTGACGAACATCCAAAAGAAGAAGGAGATGGGTGGATGCCCGTCAGCGAACTTTCACTCAGTATGTCCCCAAGTAAAGGTATGAGGTATAAAAGTATAATGATAAGTTGGAAATGGATATCGTGAAGCAATGGTCTAGGAGATATGGTGTTTAAACATGTCATTTAATATAAGCATGAAATTCTATATAACATGCAGTTCTATTGGCAAGGTATCATGAGTATGACCATATGTTATGGCAATGTAACATGAGTATAACAAAATAGTATAGCATGGCCGAGTAGTGTAGGTATAGTAAACATGAAGTGCATGTAAGTGTACTAAAAGGTCTCTACATGGGTAAACTAATTTAACGTAAGTTCAAGAGTGAATGTCAACCAATCTCAAGAGTGTTCTCGAACCCAACAGGCTATAATCCAAGGGTAAGGAACCACGGGCCTGAATCAAGTGTTAGTAACGAGATTTCAACCTAGTGTTAAAGTATTACAAACTCAACAGCTTATAATACAGGAGCAAGGAAACACGGGCACTCATGATAGATTGCTTGTGTTAGTAGACATGAGTTCATAATCTAGGGGGACTCCTGAAATTCCATTAGATTCACACTTAAACTACCCCAACACCCCATATATTCTAGATTATAATTAAAATTACCAGCCTTACTCGAATCCATGAATACATCAACCTGCAAGATTGAGTTCATGTCAAGATCAAGTATTCGTGTCAAGTATTCATGTATTCATGTCAAGTTGTATTCATGGTTCGAGTCAAGTCAGTTCAAGAGTAGACATTGGGTTCATGTATCATGTTAAGTTCAAGTGTCAAATTCAGATTCATGTTCAATTTCTAGTTCGGGTTGGAGTTTAAATTCAAATTTAAGTTCGAGTTTGGATTCGAGTTATAGTCATTTCATATTACTAGATTTAAGTTTGAAGATCTTAAGTTCAGGAATAATCGGATAACCGCTGAACATGGACGGCAGAATTTGTGTCATTTTTTAAGACAATTGCCATTGATAACTCCGTTAATTTACAGTGTTGTCTAATCTGAATAGACAATCACTCACTTTCTCCGGCTCCCTAAGGCTTAAGAGAAATGATACCGCTTAACTTATATTAATCTAGGGCCCTTAAAAATTTATTCTTGTCCGTTTACCTTGTTTTCATTTCTCGAGGGGGTTTTATGAAAAATAATTTAATATTGTTTAAAAAATAAGTCTAGAGGGTGATTTAAAATATCAAGAGTTTAATAGAAATGTATTTTAGTTTAGGTGGTATTTTAGTGATGAAACTTAGCTTTTAGAAGTTTATGGTATTTTTCTGAAAACTTCTACTTTTGGAAATTTGATAGTATTTTATTAAAATTTCAATCTTTCATTTTAAAATATAATTATCACAAATTGTTTTTTATTGAAAATACGGATTTATAATTTTATATAATTTTCCAAAGTTTTAATTTGTTTTAAAACGTCGTATTTCATTAAACTGTATTTTTATTTCCTTTCGAAACTGAATTCTCCGTGAAAAGTTCTGTATCTCACTCTACTGTCCCAAGGACGTGCGATAACCAGCATCATCCGTAAATGGGTTCCCCTAAAAAGATTGTAGAGGCGTAATTGCAAAGAATTTAAAAATATCGATAAAAACACTTTTTATAAAAGCAATGGTATTTTAATGTAATTGTTTCATTTCGGATAAAACTTTGTAATCTAAAATATTATGCTATAGAACCATAGTGTATGTGATGGGGTAGGTCATTACCCCATGAATTTCTATAGGTATTGTTGGATATATATGCCCTAGAAGCCTTCATTGTATAGGATGCTAGGGATATGTATGTACATGACAATCTTGCTTGATATGATAGTACGCTATTTTGTTTGCCTTTATCTTAACGTATGATATATTTTAATTTGTATTTATATACATGTTGATAAAAGCCCGTAGGGTGTTTGCCTGACTACCGGCGTTGTGATGGCAGTCATATTTGTAGGAGCTGGATAGTCAATAGGAACATCCTTGAATGTCCCTGATCGCAGGAGTATCGAGACTGGGCGTCGATGCTCCAGAGTAGACTAGTGTATACATATCTAGACCCTGACGAGGGGCGATGGATTGGTCCCGCAGCCATTGGTGATGTGCACCTAAGATTGTATACAGATGCTCACTGAGTGTGAGTACACCGGACAGGACTCGCCGAGAACTGACTAGATGGTATTATACCTAGCGTCAGATATTAGTTCTCAGATGACATGTGTGCAGATAGTTGTTCCCCTCCGAATGACGGCTGAGACTGAACGTCTTGCCTAAGATTCGGGGCAGATGCTATTTGGTTTTATCCGTCCACCTCTCCGAAAATGCCAAGTTGATTTATGGCACCGTGTATCAGAGGTTTAGACGGATGCGGCCGATGTAGCAGACTTCGTCAGATTCCCCCTCGCTTGAGGGGTTTTTGATTGTGGGGACGCTCTTCCCTGCAGGTGCAAGCCCCTGCAGTTAATTACGCTACCGCGTCGCGGTAACCACTTTCTCCTTCTCCAGAAATTTCACTTCGTGTCATGTGTGTTTGTTTTGTTTGTGGTTGCACGTGGATTGTATACGGAGACTAAGTTATGCCGTCGCCCGTAGGATGTGGATTAGTCCAAATCCGTAGTTACTTAGATTTGGGTTTGGTATTTTAGTTTAAGGATACGTTAGCCATATTGAGGCTAAGATCAACTTAAACGTTCGTTAAGGATAAGTTAGTCCTGTTTTGGACTAAGATCAATTTAACGTGGTGATCCATTTAATATATGGCCGTCGGGACTCATCACCTCTCTGACGTCGTTGAAGGATTACAATGATAGATGTCAGAGGAGTTCAGAGATGTACCCTTGAACCAAAATTGATTTAGAGTTTTATAGTCCATTTGAATGTTTAAGGATACGTTAGCCATGTTTGGGGCTAATATCAACTTAAACGGGACCGTTTAGATCCGGCAAAAGAGCATTTGGAGGCTCTATTGCTCCAGTTTAGGGACGTGGTGGTCCATCGCCAGTTTAAGGACGTGGTGGTCCATCATTAGTTTAAGGACGTTTCGGTCCATCGCCGGTTTAGGGACGTGGTGGTCCATCATTAGTTTAAGGACATTTCGGTCCATCGCCAGTTTAAGAACGTGGTGGTCCATATTCATATGTGGTCGTCGGGACCCGTCACCTCTCTGACGTCGTTGAAGGATTACAACGATAGGTGTCAGAGGAGTTCGGAGATGTACCCTCGAAACGGAGGTAAATTGATTTAAGAGAGCAATCTTGCTCAATCAATTTAATTTGAGGACTTACGGCTAAGATTGGGCTAAGTCCAGTTGAAACTGTTCACCATTTTATCTGCTTTTGCATTGCATTTCTTTTTATTTTTATTTGGGCTCTACCCATGAAGGATGCAGAGCATCAATTTGTTTTGGGCTCTGCCCCTTTTTATTGCTTTGCAATTTATTTTGGCCTGCTAGGTCTTTTTGACTTGGGCCTGGCCCTTCAACAAAAGAAATGCATTGCATTTTTCTAGCGCTTTGCGCCAATCAAAGAGCGCAAGCGCTTGTGGTGAGGACACGTGTCATGCAAGCACAGTGCGCTGCGCCAGTGCGCTGCTAACACGTGTCACGTTCTGAGGAGCGCAAGCGCAACAGCGCAGTGCGCTGTGTCAGTGCGCTGCGTTGTTGCGCTGCTGACACATGGCGCTCTCCCAAGAGCGCAACAGCGCAGTATGAAAGTGCAAGACACTATAAATTTGAGAATCTTTTAGATTCAAGAACCAAAGGTTCATAACAGAAGTGCAAAGCACTATTTGCTTTCTTGATCTAATTTAGATCAAAGAAAACAAGTTTCTCTTGTTTTTCTTATCTCAGAGAACCAGAGGTTCATAGAAAAGTGCGAAGCACTATTTTTATTTTTTTTTATTGAAAATCATTGATCTTGTTCTTTAGATCAATGATCTATTAGAAGAAATTCTTCTCTTTTAAAGGTTTTTACCTCTTTTCCTCTTGAGATTTCTTCAGACTTCTCTCTGTTTAAAATTTTTGATTTCTCACCAAATGTTGATGCCTTTGAATTGAGGTCTAGGGTCCTTTTTATAGTGCCCATAAATTAGTTAAATTTGTTAAAGAGATCTTTCTCTGAGTGATTTGGGGAATTTTCCCCACCGTTGGATCTTTGATCCAAGGGCCTTTGTTTTACAGAAGAAAATCTTCTTGTTTTAACAAGAACAGAAAGATTTCTTTAAAATTTTAATTCTGTTTGGCGCAAATGCCCCAGCGCGTGACACATGTCAAGCAGCGCACAGCGCAGCGCAACTGCGCTAGCGCATCTACGCTGACACGTGTCGTGCAGCGCAACTGTGCTAATGCAACTGAAGCATTGCTTCCTTTAATTTTGCCTTAAATAGAGCTTTGCACTGATTGGACGCGCCTTCTTGGGCGCTGCGCTGATGCATCTGCGCCTGACACGTGGCGCGTTGTGCACAACGCAAAGAATCTGAAGCGTTACTTCGTTTATTAAAGTTTAAATTTTCAAAGCAGAGCTTTGCTCTGATTGGGGGAAGATGAAGCGTTGCTTCATCTCCCGCCTCGGAATTTGAACAGAGCTTTTCTCTGATTGGGGTAAACAATAGTATATCGACTTAAGGTCGTCATTTGTCTCGTGTGAGTTCCCACTGTGCTTTAATTACTACCATATCACGGCTCAAAGGAGTCGTGCAAACAGGTTTTAGTTGGGTACAGTCCCGAGCCATATAGAAGCAGTGAGCGACTGTTAGGGATTCGTCTCTCCCGGTATAGGGAGTCGATATCGCACTGTGATCGGTTGGTCATTACCATAAGTCCCTGGCCAGGGCTGATTGAGAATTACTGGTGGACTGACAAGTAGATTCTCGGATGGTCTTGAGCCATACCGGCACGACTTGTACGGTTGTTAGGGGTCTGACGTTCACCACCTCTCTAGACCATACATGCGATACTTTCAGACGAACAGACCGGACTGCGCGGATATTGTCACGGACAGGCTCAGTAGGGGTTACGGACGAGTTAGCTCATCGGCCTCCTTTTCGATACGTACCTGGGTTGCCGTTATGTACAGCTAGTGCAACTGACGAACTTGTGGTTAAACCCACTGCCAGCGTACTATCGAGTCTTTAGAGTCTCACACAGAGTGTTTCCCTGGATCAGGCGAGACGATGTAGACGCCGTATGGTTTTACGGCAGGGTTTCGATCGCATTCGTGTACTGGCTACTCGAATGACGATCGGACGGATAATACTAGTGGGCTTTGGTTTAAGCCGGATACTAGTATTATAGTATTGGATTATACTGATCTCAGTGTATCCGTATTTTTTCGGAATACGGATACGGGTATGAAAATACGGAAAAAGGGCATTCTTGTAAATTCACAAGATTGACCTTCTAGAAGGAGACACCTCATTATTGTTTTATTCTTTTTCATTAAAGAATTAATGAGGTGGAAATTAAGAGAGTTATGTGGCATGGGTTGAAAGCATGGCTAAGCATTTGTTTATTCACTTTGGAGTTACTATTCAAGTAAGGTTGTAATTTGTGAGATTAAATAATTCCATGGTTGAATTATTATCAAAATACTTAGCCATTCTCACAACTCATTCTCTTCTCATTCTATCAAAAGCTTTCTCTCTCCTAGGTTTTCTTCTCTCCTTCTTCCTCAAGCTCATACACTTGCATGTGTTGCAAAACAATGAGCTTTCAGATCAACTAGTCCAATACACACTCTCTCTCTACATCCCCTTAGTAATCTCTCCTAGCAAGTTAGATCACTAAGGTATCTCATGGAGGTTGGAGCTTGATCGTAGGCCCCTCGGGTGGATCCATCTTCGACGCAAAGGATACCGGCAACCGAACTCTTCCAAGACCTAGAAGAAGCCAAAGAAAGGAGATCAAGAAGAAGGAGCTTGAACCAAGGAGCAAGGAGCAACTTGAAGACCCGAAGGACTAGGAACGAGGGTATAACTCCTTTACACAGTAGTTAGCTCTCTCTCTTAGTTTAGTTTTGTTAGTTAAGGTTTAAACAAGATCCTAAAGTGGAAAAAGTTCATGATGCAAAGCTAAAACATGTTTCTTTTTGTGGTGAGAAAAACGTTTTTCAAGTATTCTGCCTCCCCGCAAGCCGTGGGGTGTGCATCATGGACTTACACTGGTATCAGAGCCTATTTAAACCTTAACTAACTTGTTAGCAAAGTGTTAGAAATTCGATCGCCGGAAAAATCCCGAAATCACACCCGAAAAACCATGTTTCTGTCGATTTTGAAATCTGGTCCTAAAAATTTTTCAAAAGCCTTAAAAATACAGGCAGGGTTTTTTTTAAAAACTGAAGAAATTTGGGCTCCTGAATCGGTCAGCTCACCGCGGAACCGCGGCAGAACCCAGCGTTCTGACGCGGATCCGCGGCTGAGTTGACTCCTATTCAGTCCAAATTTCCTCTGTTATTCTTATTTTCTGGTTTTGTGATTTTTGGGATATTTTGATTCTTCCCAGATATTTTGTGTACTCTGTGGAACTTGGGGTAGATTCAAATTTGCTTAATCGATCGAAATTCTAATTGCTTTAGCTAATCGTTTCTTCTGTAATGTTATGTGTGTTTTGAAACGTCTGCTAATCGCTATACGACAATTAGCAGGGGTTGCACATATCTGTAATGGTTGGTTTGTGTATATGAATCTTATTGGATCGTCGTGATGAATAGCCGGGGGGTGTGAGACGAGTGTTTTCTTTTCTTTCATTCAATGTAATTTGTGAAATTGATGTAATATTATTTTTTGCGGGGCACATCCGGGATAAGCTTGTAGCCACCGTTGTATTATTTCTTTTACTGTTTTTGCTCCTAGGATAGACCCAAGGAGGGGTGCATAAACTACCGGGTATTTTGAAGTGCTTAGTGGCCTACTCACGTTGTTGAGGGAGACTGCTTCACTTCTGGTACTTGGTGGGTAGTTTGCCGCGCCCGTAGGGGTCTAGGGTGGGGTTTTGGCTATTCATCACGACCGTGGAACCCGTCCTTCGTTATGGGCTTAAACGAAGTGCGGAATTCCTAGTATATCCAATATGTTCATCTGTGATCTAGAATGCTTATTATTGCGTGCGACGAATGGATATATCTATATATGATATTTATTAAGCGTTGCTTATGTTTTACACCCGCGCTAGTCCAGCCCCGCTCTGTCGTTAGTTAAGTAACCTAACGGGTGATGACGGGGCCCAGTGGCGAATGCGGATGGCATAAGCGTACGTTGTATTTTCGTTGTTTTCTGCAATGGTAGGATTAAATGCTGGGACAAACATTAATTCATTAATGCAAAGAAAATAAACCTAAACTAAATCGTTGGAACAATTTCAAAACCACTCGGTTTTCTTCAAAAAGCAAATTTTAAATGCAGAGCTTAAACCACTCCTTTTAAAAAAAGCTATCTTGGTTCCTTCGATCATATCAAGTTCACTACGTTAACGGTTTCGCCAAAAACCAGCCGTAACCCTCCGTCGTTTTAAATAAACAGCACATCGTATTCATGCTATGTTTGTTGGCCTACGTCAAGACATAGTGTATAGTAGCAATGTATTGCTTATTTGTTACATAGATAGATGCATTAGTTTAGGACAATCGTATAGCCTTGTTGGCCTACATCAAGGGCGAGTACGGATGGATCTAAATTAATCAGGACAACGACGGGTGGAACTTGACTTGCATCTTATGATTTGTTGGCCTACATCAAGGTCATAAGAGCTTGGGGGTAAAAATCACATCGGGAGTTTCGAACATAAAGGAAACTTGCAGATTTAGCATACCTTCTGCAGTGTGGTGACTAGAGTGGCTTCCATTTAGGGCATCATACGATGATAGTTGGATCCCGATCCCACTGATGAGTAGGACTACTCTCAGGAGATTTTCTCACTTAACAATCAATGCTATAAACCAAGTAGGTGTCTAGAAAGGTGTTAGTGGGGCTACGCCTCCAGGGAAAAGAGGTTACATAATTAAGAACTTCGCGAAAGCGTTGGAAAACCTCCCTCGAAGTACCAACACTGGCCTGGCTGAAAGGTTAAGCAAGTATTATAACGTGCGATTAATCCTGACTAATTCTTCTTTTAAGGTTTGAAGAAGGATTTGAGGAAACAGTGGGAGCCATCCTGTTTAGATAAACTAATAAACCAATCTAAACTTGCAAAAGCATATGCTGAGTGTTTCTTTTCTCTCTCTCTGGCAGCTACCATGACAGGACTAAAACTATTACTTAAAAAAATACACTGACCGGGCCAAACTATAAAGATTGGTTAAGGAACGTCAACATTGCACTGACTTATGACAAAGTTGCATATGTTACCACCGCTATTCCTCCCCCTATCCCAGGACCAGATTCCTCAGTTGCGGACAAGGAGGTTCGCAAAACTTGGGATCTAGACTGTGAGAGAGCTAAGTGTATCGTGCTGGCGTCCACGAACAATGAACTCCAGAAATAGCATGAGAACATGGATATTATGTCCATCTTTCTCCATTGCAAGGATATATATGGAGAGCACTCCCGTATCGCGAGGTACGAGACCTCAAGGAAACTGTTCCAGATGAGATTAGCTCCAGGATCACCTATAGGAGAGCACGTCCTGAAAATGATCAGCCTCATTGAGGAACTCGCAAACCGGGGATGCGTGCTAGAGAATGGGTTGTACATCGACTTGATTTTGTAGTCCCTTCCCCACACCTTCTCTCAGTTCGTGCTGAACTTCAACATGCACGAAATGGAAGCTGATCTTCCAAAGCTCCTCAACATGCTGAGGGTAGCAGAGACCTCCTTGAAAAAGGAGAAGACCCCCGTTCTGTATGTTGGCCAATCATCCTCTTCTAAATCTAAAGCGAAAGCTAAAGGGAAGAAGAAGATGAAAGCTACCAAACCGAAAGGCGGGGTCAAGAAGGTGCAGGGAACGAACAAAGCAGGAAGGGTGAAGGCGGATAAGAACGAATACTACTATTGTCACAAGCAAGGGCACTGGAAGAAGGATTGCATGGCTTTCAAAGCCAAGGACACGAAGCAAGCTGCTGCTTCTGCTTCAGGTGTGTTTGTAATCGAAAATTGTCTTTCAGTAAACTCTACATCATGGGTACTTGATACCGGTTCTGGTTCTCACATCTGTGATTCTTTGCAGGCTCTGATAAAACGTAGAGCACTGAAGACAGGTGATATGACTCTCCGGATGGGCAATGGAATGCACGTAGATGCTGTTGCAATGAGCGAATTTCACCTGGGGTTGACTAGTGGGCACATTTTGTTGTTGTACAGCTGTTTTTGTATTTCCAGTATACTGTGTAATATTATATCAGTATCTTTGTTATCTAATGAAGGATATAATTTTGCACTTGAAAGAAATGTCATGAACATTCTCCTAAATCAAGAAATGATTGGGTTTGGCAAACTAGAAAATGGCATATACATACTTAATAAACCTCAAGTTTTCAATATTCAAAACACACTTAAAAGAAAGGCTCCAGATTCAAACCAAGCCTTCCTATGACATTGTAGACTTGGTCATATAAATGAAACAAGGTTGACTAAGTTACATAAAAATGGATATTTAGATCCGTTTGAATATTCATCATATGCAACTTGTCAATCATGTATCAAAGGAAAAATGACCAAATCTCCGTTCACCGGACACGGAGAAAGAGCCACGGAACTCTCGAGACTTGTACACAGCGATGTATGTGGTCCGATGTCTACACATTCACGAAGCGGTCACTCCTACTTCATCACTTTTGCTGATGACTTCTCTAGGTATGGACATGTGTTTTTACTGAAGCATAAGTCTGAGGCTTTTGAGAAGTTTAAGGAGTATAAAAATGAAGTAGAGAAACAGACTGGTAAAAGCATCAAGATACTTCGATCTGATCGAGGTGGAGAATACTTAAGTACCAGTTTCCTTGAATGCTTAAAAGAGAATGGAATTCTCTCTCAGCTTACTCCACCTTATACACCTCAGCATAATGGTGTATCAGAAAGGAGGAATCGCACGCTACTAGACACGGTGCGTTCAATGATGAGTAGTGCTGAGTTGCCACTTTCCTTCTGGGGTTTTGCGCTAGAATCAGCAACATACCTATTGAATAGAGTTCCGACTAAGTCTGTGCCTACCACTCCATATGAAATGTGGAGCGGGAAAAGACTATGTCTCAAGTATATCAAGATATGGGGGTGTCCGGCATTTGTTAAAAAGCATAATCCGGACAAGCTCGAGGCACGATCGGTTTTGTGCAAGTTTGTGGGATACCCCAAGCATTCAAGGGGATATATTGTCTACCGTACTAAAAAACAAAAGGTGTTTGTCGCTCACCACATTGTCTTCTTAGAGAGCGAATTTCTTGCAAAAGAAATTAGTGGGAGCGCGGTAGAGCTGGAAGAAATTCCAGAAGCTCAAACTACTGCCGAGGACTTAGTAGAACCTCAGGTTTCAATAGAGCCCGACGAACCAACGCCGCTCCGCAGATCTGGTAGTCTTTCTCGTCCTCCTGAAAGATACTATGGGTTTCTTGTAGATGGGGATCGAGAGGATTGCATCATCGATGATGATGAGCCTACTAATTTTCAGCAGGCTATCACGAGTAAAGACTCGGTGAAGTGGTTGGATGCTATGAGATCCGAAATGGAATCTGTACACCAATAAAGTTTGGACTTTAGATGTTGCTCCTCCTGGGGTGAAACCAGTTGGATGCAAATGGATCTTCAAAAAGACGATTGGTGCATTTGAACAAGTGGAAACCTACAAAGTTAGACTCGTTGCAAAAGGTTTTCGTCAAAGACCAGGATTGGACTATGATGAAACCTTTTCCCCCATAGCTATGCTTAAATCCATTCGGATCCTGCTTGCCACTGCTGCCTTCCATGACTATGAAATCTGGCAGATGGACGTAAAAACAGCTTTTCTAAATGGACATTTAGAAGAGAGTGTTTACATGGATCAACCAGAAGGTTTTTTCGAAAGTGGGAGCAGGAGAAAAGTGTGTAGGTTGCTTAAATCCATCTATGGATTAAAGCAAGTATCACGGAGTTGGAACATCTGCTTTGATGAGACGGTCAAAAAATTTGACTTTATCAAAAATGTAGATGAACCATGCATTTATAGGAATGTTGTAGAAGGAGCAGTAGTCTTCCTCGTTTTGTATGTTGACGACATACTACTGATAGGGAATGATGTCCCTATGCTACAATCAGTAAAGCTCTTCTTGTCACAGAAATTCTCCATGAAAGACTTGGGAGATGCATCCTATATTCTGGGCATTAAGATCTATCATGATAGATCCAAAAGGATGTTGGGACTTTCACAGTCCGGGTATATTGACACTATACTAAAGAGATTTAGTATGGAAGATTTCAAGCACGGTAATTTACCCGCTTGTCACGGGACCACCCTCTCCAAAGAGATGTCTCTAAAGACTGATGAAGAGAGGGCTCGCATGGGCATTATACCCTACGCTTCGGCAGTAGGATCCATAATGTATGCGATGTTATGTAGCAGACCAGATGTAGCTTACGCACTTAGTGTGGTAAGAAGGTATCAGTCTGACCCAGGTGAGAAGTATTGGATAGCGGTAAAGAACATTCTCAAGTACCTGAGAAGGACTAAGGAGATGTTCTTGGTTTACGGTAATGGGGACCTCCAGGTCGAGGTTTTTACCGACTCCAGCTTCCAAAGTGACAAAGATGGCTCTAAATCCGTTTCGGGTTTTGTGTTTACCCTCAATGGAGGGACGGTATGTTGGAGGAGTTCCAAACAGGATATCTTCGCAGACTCAACTATGGAGGCTGAGTATATAGCTGCTAACGATGCCGCAAAAGAGGCTGCCTGGATGAAGAAATTCATCTCTGAACTTCAGGTGGTTCCGTCCATTGCCAATCCAATACCTTTGTATTATGATAACAATGGGGCTGTAGTATTAGCGAAGAAACCAAGGTCCCATCAGAAATCCAGGCATATCTTGAGGCGGTATCACCTGATCAGGGAGATCGTGGATCGCTGGGAGATCGAGGTACGGAGAGTGGACACAAAAGACAACACGGCAGATCCATTCACCAAGGCCATCCCTCAAGTCCAGTTCGAGAGGCTGTTTGAGATGTTGGGCATGTGGTACACCAGCAACTGGATCTAGTGCAGACAGTGGGTACTCATTGCGCCAATTACAGGCTTTAGTGCAAGTGGGAGATTGTTGGATATATATGCCCTAGAGGCCTTCATTATATAGGATGCTAGGGATATGCATGTACATGACAATCTTGCTTGATATGATAGTGCGCTATTTGGTTTGTCGTTATCTTAACGTGTGATATATTTTACATTGTATTTATATACATGTTGATAAAGCCCGTAGGGTGTTTGCCTGACTACCGGCATTGTGATGGCAGTCATACTTGTGGGAGCTGGATAGTCAATAGGCACATCCTTGAATGTCCCTGGTCGCAGGAGTATCGAGACTGGGCATCGATGCTCCAGAGTAGACTAGTGTATACATATCTAGACCCTAACGAGGGGCGATGGATTGGTCCCGCAGCCATTGGTGATGTGCACCTAAGATTGTATACAGATGCTCACTGAGTGTGAGTACACCGGACAGGACTCACCGAGAACTGACTAAATGGTATTATACCTAGCGTCAGATATCAGTTCTCAGGTGACATATGTGCAAATAGTCTGTCGACTTAAGGTCGTCATTTTTCTCGTGTGAGTTCCTACTGTGCTTTGATTACTACCCTACCACGGCTCAAAGGAATCGTGCAAACAGGTTTTAGTTGGGTACAGTCCCGAGTCACATGAAGGCAGTGAGCGACTGTTAGGGATTCGTCTCTCCTGGTATAGGGAGTCGATATCGCACTGTGATCGGTTGGTCATTACCATAAGTCCCTGGCCAAGGCTGATTGAGAATTACTGGTGGACTACCACTAGATTCTCGGATGGTCTTGAGCCATACCGGCATGACTTGTACGGTTGTTAGGGGTCTGACGTTCACCACCTCCCTAGACCATACATGCGATACTCTCAGACGAACAGACCGGACTACGCGGATATTGTCACGGACAGGCTCAGTAGGGGTTACAGACGAGTTCGCTCGTCGACCTCCTTTTCGACACGTACCTGGGTTGCCATTATGTACAGCTAGTGCCACTGACGGACTTGTGGTTAAACCCACTGCCAACGTACTGTCGAGTCTTTAGAGTCCCATACAGAGGGTTTCCCTGGATCAGGTGAGACGATGTAGACGCCGTATGGTTTTACGGCAGGGTTTCGATCGCATTCATGTACTGGCTACTCGAATGATGATCAGACGGATAATACTAGTGGGCTTTGGTTTAAGCCGGATACTAGTATTGTAGTATTGGATTATTCTGATCTCAGTGTATCCGTATTTTTTCGGAATACGGATACGGGTATGAAAATACGGAAAAAGGGCATTCTTGTAAATTCACAAGATTGACCTTCTAGAAGGAGACACCTCATTATTGTTTTATTCTTTTTCATTAAAGAATTAATGAGGTGGAAATTAGAAGAGTTATGAGGCATGGGTTGAAAGCATGGCTAAGCATTTGTTTATTCACTTTAGAGTTACTATTCAAGAAGGTTGTAATTTGTGAGATTAAATAATTCCATGGTTGAATTATTATCAAAATACTTAGCTATTCTCACAACTCATTCTCTTCTCATTCTATCAAAAGCTTTCTCTCTCCTAGGTTTTCTTCTCTCCTTCTTCCTCGAGCTCATACACTTGCATGTGTTGCAAAACAATGAACTTTGAGATCAACTAGTCCAATACACACTCTCTCTACATCCCCTTAGTAATCTCTCCTAGCAAGTTAGATCACTATGTTATCTCATGGAGGTTGGAGCTTGATCGTATGCCACTCGGGTGGATCCATCTTCGACGCAAAGGAGACCGGCAACCGAACTCTTCCAAGACCTAGAAGAAGCCAAAGAAAGGAGATCAAGAAGAAGGAGCTTGAACCAAGGAGCAAGGAGCAATTTGAAGAACCGAAGGACTAGGAACGAGGGTATAACTCCTTTACATAGTAATTAGCTCTCTCTCTTAGTTTAGTTTTGTTAGTTAAGGTTTAAACAAGATCCTAAAGTGGAAAAAGTTCATGATGCAAAGCTAAAACATGTTTCTTTTTGTGGTGAGAAAAACGTTTTTCAAGTATTCCGCCTCCCCGCAAGCCGTGGGGTATGCATCATAGACTTACAGGTATAAATTCTAAATATCGATAAAAGGGTACTTTTAAAGTTCATGGTATTTATTCGTTACTTGTAATCTAAATTCTAGATATCGATAAAAGAGTACTTTTAAAGTTCATGGTATTTATTCGTTGCTTGTAATCTACATGTTATTTAATATAACAAACATCATATTAAAATTGTGAGACATGGATAGAGTTGTAAATTCGTATTTCTTCATATCATGACATGAAAATTTATGATGAACATGTCGAATTATAATGAATATATATTTTTTTAAATTAAACTTGTTTATAATACCGTATTCTTTCATGTCGATGTAAGAGGAGAAAAAAAGAGAAAACTAGATAGATGATTTAGCGTAGTTACAAGCGATGCGGAGTGGCGACGTGAAAAAAATAGAAGAGAGTCTTCAAGAGGGAAAAGAAAAGAGGATGAGAGAACTTACCGTTTCCACTTGTACTCGTACAAGTGAGAAAAAGAAGAGAAGAAGCCTCGGTTGAGGAACCGAGACCTACGGTGCATGGAGACTTAAGCTTGGGTCCAATTACGAGTACAAGAACGAACTTTAGGTAGTTAACGTGCAGAGGAACGAATTTGAGCGACGGAGTTGGCTTGGACTTGTGCGCTTTACTTCCTTTGCTAGAATGAGGCTTGAGAGATAGAATTTTGAGTGGTATTTTCAGAATAATTTAGGAGAAGAACTAAGGAGAAAACTAAGTATTTATAGAGGAAAATATAGGTGTAGTAAAAATTAAAAAGATCATAAAAATGTATTAAAAGTGAGGGTAAAAGGGTAGATAAAAAGTCTGGGGTTCTCTGGTTAATTGCAAGAAAATCAAATAGGAAAAAGAAGTAGTAGCGAGCTGAAGGGATGTACGTGCAAAGAATGGAGGATTTTGGAGCTAAGCGGGCCGCCAGTGGCGGTTTCTGGCGGTCCAAAAAGAGGCAATTGCCTCGAGATTCATGTAGTGCATTCATCTGGGTATTTATGTATCATTTATATTGTTTGATTTATTTGCAACTCTTCGTTTCTCCGTGTAATACACATGCAACTCTTAGGCTTCTAAAAAATTAAAAATATAAAATATAAAAAATAATTGAAACTGATGGGATTCGAGCTTGCAGGCTACAGAATAGCAGAGGAGAGGCCTAACCAGTGAGTTACGAGTTGTTTCTTGTACATAAATTATCGATAATAACTTATAACTTGAAACCAGAACAGAAATACACTCTTTTATTATCATTGGATCAACAAAAGTGTATAGGACTTTTAGGATCGTTACATCAAATCTTTTCTTTAATTTAGTTTAAAAGTAGTTAACACCCCTCTTCGTGGGAACGATCCTCAAGTACCACTGCGATATAGCTGTATACTTGCGGTTTAATTTAGAGAATTATAAAAATCTTTATCACATGTATCTTATGATACTTCAGGCCAATATTTATGATTGACTTTTGTGCCTCGTACCAGCTCGGTGCCACTTCATTTCTGTCGGCAAAATCTTTCTTCAGCAATTCTAGGAGATCGGTGAAAGACTAATCATTCCATCTATTGTTACACTTGATCTGGAAGAGACGTACGAAAAAGGACAGTTTTGAAAACCCTTTGCAATTTGGATCTAACGGAATTCTAGAGTCAGCTTTGTACTTCTCCAATAATGAAAGCCCAGTGCATTCTGTATCATAAGGAAGTCCAGCGGCATTTATAAGCTCATCCATGTCATCGATCGGCGTGAATACAACATCATCTTTTTCGACGGCTTCAACTTCTTCAAACTGCCATTCTTTTTCCTCCTCCTCTTCTTCTTTCCTTTCCCACTCGGCGGTTTCCGTTTCAATGAATTTGTTTTCCGTCTTTTGCATTGGCCAAGTCTCATATTCCGTTAGAACGGTTTCTTTTTCTCCGTGAAGCTCCCACGTAGTGTATTTCTAACAAAACTGTTTTTCAAGATGTGTAACTCAACATCCGACTTCTTGAGCAATCGCATGTTCATACATTTAGAGTAAGGACGATAGATTTCGTGCTATTTTGGTAACCTAAGACGTGTGTAGGCAAATTCGGTGAGAAATTAAACGCCGTTAAGGAAAAATTCATTGGCGCTCGAGGGAACGTCGACATACATCCAACTCTTATCGTGGAGGTACGGGAATGCCATATTGGAATAGTCCGGACAAAGCAAGGTTTCTATAAATAAGACTCATTGAATTAAAATTCCTTGACGGTTATAGGATAGACGGGATACTAAGAATGATTAAGTTTCAATTGACGACTTGGTTAATTTAAATTTCAATTGAAGATTTAGCTATAAAGATTATTAGGGACCGAGAGCAAATGCTCATAGTTAGCGAGTTGGATTCTTCCAAGAAAGATAATGATGGTATTAAATATTCTATATTGAATGTCGAGGATAGCGGCTGTCAGGGGTAAGGCACCTATTCTATTAAGAATGTATAAACTATACACCAATTCACTTGTATTTTTATCCGTTTCGAGAAAATTTCGGCAGCACCTCCCTGCTGTTCTCCGAGTACACTGTAATAGAAAATATGATCATTTCAATACTTTTAAACAGCATTAAAATGAACATCTAATCTATCGTTGTACATGGAGAACCAGCGGAAAGGTACTGACGAAATATCTCAAAACGAATTGTAACGTTTCAGAAATTGTTTTGCGAATTTTTCCGTTTTAGAGCAAAATTGTCGGTTTTTCCCGTTTTAACCCGATTTCGATCTAAAGTTCGTATAAGTTTACCGGCACCTATTTTAGCTAAAATAAAGCTTGTGCGCGAACTTTAGGGGTATTTTGGAGGTTTTGGTTCAGATAGAATTTTTCCCAAATAAAATATTATTTTAAGCGGTGTTTGGTGCACGTAATCGCGACCGGTGAAAGTTGGTTGAATAATTCGATCGGGAAATTTCTTCTAAATGAAAATTTTTGGAAATCATCACTACAATTATTTTTAGAATTTTCTTTTTAAATATCTAGATATTTTTAGTGCAAAAGGTTTTTGAATTAAAAAAGAAAAGAAAATGAAAGAAAATGTGTCATTTTTGCATTTAATGAAGCAATTAATGAATTAAACTAGAACTTTCTTCTTCTTTTTTTGCACAAAACACCCCCCACACCCTCATGGCCGGCCTCTCTCTCCCCTTTGCTGCCCTTGTTCTTCCTCACTCATTTTTCATCATTTCTTGCACAAATAAATCATGAAAAATCCAATTTAATTCATAGAAATTCAAATAAAATCTAAAACCTTCATTTTTCTTCACAAAAGTTGCTTGGATCTTCATTCCAGTGAGGATTTTGGAGGCTAAAGTTTGGTTTTATCCTTGATTCAAGTGGTGTTCTTGAAGGTATAAAACCTTAACTCTAATCTCTTTTTTTGTTGCTTAATACTTTATGCTAGCTTAATTAGATATTAGTTTAAGCTTTAAATTTCATGTTTCAAAATTCTAGAAATGGTTTTAGAAATTCAAGTTAAGGTTAAAGCTTAATTTCAGTGTTTAATATTTAATTGAAGTGTTAATTTGTGAATTTGAAAAGCTTAACCTAGTAGAAAATGCTAATTTTTGTTAATTACTACTTTGTCTAATTAAGGGTTTTTGCTTACTAGGTTTTTGCTAAAACTTAATTAAGCAAGTTTAAAAATATAGAAATGGTTTAAATGGTTTAACCTTGCTATTTGAAGATGTTTGTAAATTATAGTTTTGGTAAAACTCATAGTTTTGTGCTATAAAGATAAGTACTGCTTACTAGATTTCGGTAACTTTTAGGCGTGGGTTTCTTTTGACGTGGCGACGTTATTTATTTTGAGTCCACGTTTATTATTGTGTTTTGACTGCGCGATCGGGTCGATCGGAATCTAGACTAGGTGTTTCGTAGTTTGGCGACCCTAGTTAGGATTTTTGGCCGATGTCGTGCGCGTTAGATGCGCTAAGCGCACAGTGTAATTTTCAGGGCGTTATTCTTGCGTTTCGATGTCTTTTCGTCGATGTAGAATATATGCTTATGTGATGTGTTTGTGAAATTTTAGGTTCGCAAGCGGAGACTTCGGACACTGCGACAAGGGGAAAACAGGTGGTAGGCTTCACCTAGCTTGGAGCGTTGGTGAGTAGATTTAACATCTACAGGGGAATCGCCCGCATGGCGTTATGCGTCAGGGCTAGAGATTTTATTACTTGTCGCATATTCTACGTTATTGTTAGAATTGCGCCTTTACCCTATTATTTAGATGTAGTTGTGCCTGGACTAGTAGTAGTAGGACACTGCACATATTATTGACGATTCATGTTGCACGAGCACTGATTGTATGCTACACACACCGTCAATAATTACCATGGCACGCATAACCCACTTATAGATATAATATTGCTTGGTTAGGGACATTGAGACTTTGATTCATTTTTTTTTACGCATGGACTTATAGCATACCTATATACCTACATGCTTACACTTATGTTCTGATATACTTACATGCTAGTTATCTGTATACTTATAGTGTATCGTATCATTAGTGATAAGTGTATACACACTTTACGATACAACTACAGGTATACTTTGCATATATGTTACTTATACCGGGGGGTACCCTACATATTTTACCTATACCCAGGGGGGTATACTACATCATTTGCTTATAGGTAGACACCTATACTTAGCTGTACCATATTGATTTCGCATACATCTGGTTTCAGCTACATATTTTCCTTTATATGCTCGCATTTCAGATATATCGCACATATTTATTCCTGGATTTGCGCATTGTTATTTGGATTTTACATGATGTTTTCTGGATTTGGAAACCGCGGGAGTTTATGAAATTATGCATTAATTGAAAAAACCGGTTTCCTTGATATGATATTTGCGCAGCCACCATGAGATTTATCGGTTCTGATTATATACTCCATACGAGGTGTGGATGCCGTATGAGGGTACATGGTAGGGCCCGGTATGGTTCCCCTCGGCAAGAAGATCGATGGACTTTGCCGATTGAGCCTGGAGGCGGGCGAGTACCTACCGGTGACAGTACCAATGACTCGGCGGGGATCGTGGGGATACCGTTGGGAGTCATGTACGTATAGATACGTCGAGAGGCGAGAGTCAGTGCTAGGCACTCGAGCTTTCAGGATAGCGTATGATACGTACCTATCAGGGGGCCAGTCGTGGTGACAGCACCTGATAGATCAGTATTTCTGTGTCGATGCTTGGCACATTAGTTTCATGATATTTCTAATTACTCTTTTGTATAGATAACAGGGGATTGAGCCACTGTTATACATACCCTTACACCAATATTAGTGGAATGGGACGCTAATATATGTGTATTAATCTCATCATATTTATTTATGTCATTATATTTAGGATGTTAGAATTTTGCTGGAGATTTGATTCGGGATATAAGAGATTCATTTGAGATTGGATACTGGATAGATATGTGAGATCTACTTGATATTGTACATTCGAGATATATGAGATCTACTTGCTGTTGTACATTCGAGATACGTGAGATATACTTGATATTGTACATACGAGATATGTGAGATCCACTTGATTTTGTACATTCGATATATACGAGATATACCTGATGATTGTACATTCGATATATGTGAGATATACTTGAGGTTGTACATTCGGGATATATGAGATATACTTGATATTGTGCAATTGAGGAGATGTGATACTTAGATAATATGAGAGTCAATTTGGGGGCCGATTCGAGGAATTTGTATTTAAATTGTCTTGCTGGATTGTGATCCTACCACGATATCAGGATTCCGTGGAAATGACATACTTCACTCCATACATCACCTTATCTGTTTGTGCACTGCTTCTTATATTAGTAGTACCTGTCAGTGTACCTTTCATGATATTTGCACAGTTACATTCTCATATCCCTATCGCATGATTATTGCATACTGTTATCATATCATTATTGCTTTATATATATTGGTTGTACCTGCTAGTGTACTTTCCATTATTCTGCATTCATATGACATGTTATTACTGTTAACTGCATATCTTAGATTCACGCTTTATGTGCATACTTGCGATTACCTGCATATGTTATTTACTATTCACGAGTTGGCAACTCACCCCCGTTGTGCCACAGTGTTTGCAGGTGTTTCTCAGGATAGTCAGAGGCAGGCTATTATCACACATCTTATCATCTTTTGCTACGGATGCCGCATCGGCTCACAGTGTGCAGTTTGCTTAGGTGGGTTTTGTGGTTATTCGTTGTGTTGTATATTCGTTGTATCCCTGTACTCTCCATCTACTATTTTCATATTGACTTAGAGACTTGGTGAGGACGATGTTGTATATTATGTTGGATTTGTTGTCTTTTATACAGTTTTCTTTCTATCGTCTTCTATTTCTTCGCTACGGCGTCGTATATTTGTTGTGGTGGTTGTTTTCCGCCTTTGGGCGTGGATTTGTTCCCGTTGGAGATGCTTTACTTTATATTTATGTTGTACCCATTTTTGAGGTTGGTTTTTATAAAGGAGGTGCTGCCAAAATTTTTAAGAAAGAAAATTGGACTTAAAGAATTTATACTTGAGATTTTTTAAAGGTTTAAACAATGATTCTTATCTTTTCTTGTCTTTTAATGGTTTAGATTTCTGGGTTTTGGATTTCTTTTACTACGTTACGCCTGTAGACGTTGCGTAGTATTAGGGCCGTCACGTGCCAATTTCGGGTTGTGACACGAATGAAATACACAAGTGAATGCACATGCATGCTTTATAAATTCTTAACTTGTCCACACAGGATAAATCTATCGGTTATCATACGATTGAATATTCTCGTCACATAGACTACACGACGGTTGTTAGAACCGAACGATATCGTGCGATATTTAACAATTTTCGTGTAGTTTTATATCACAATAAATATCGAACGTATGTTAACCGATAGACGGGAACTAAGTCACGTTTTCATTTTCATATATGATTATCGATGAAAATATGAAAATTTCATATCATCATCGAATATCATACACTTAGTTTAAAATTTAATTTGAATTATTTTTACGTTTACGTATCAATTTCAATTCAAGGTTTCGAAGTTTTTGATTTAGGATAAAGTTGTTTACGGTTATCTTAATCAAGTTTAATATTTTGGATATAGGGTTTTCTTAATGAAGTTTGATATTTTAGATTTGAGGTTGGTTTTAAGATGGAATTTGACAAGAGTTCAATGTAGATGAGAAAGATGATGAATCAAGTTTGGCCTTATGTGTGTGTGTGACTGTGCGTGTGTGTGTTTCTATGTGTGTGTGTGTGTGTGTGTTTGTGTGTGTTTCACTAAAATACCCATAAGTGTTGTTACTTTTCACCAAGATATCCTTAACTGTTGTTAATTTTTCACTAAACTGCATAAACAAATTTAAATAAACAATTCATTTTCTTAAATTATCGAAATTACTAGTTAATGTTGGTTTTCCAGTAAACTGCCTTAAAATTTTATTTAAAACTCTCTTTTGCACAATTTTACATTTTTACACTAAAATAGCTTTAACTAATATTGCAATTTCACTAAAATACCCTTAACTACTATTGTTGTAATTTTACACTAAGATACCCTAACACTTAGTCATATCCCTAATCCTAACCCTAACCCCCAATCCAAACCCTAACCGGCCCTAACCCTAACCCTCAACCTAAACCCTAACTCTTCCCTGACTACAGCATCACTCCCAACATCAACAACACTCACAAAAATCAACACCAACAAAATCACCACCAACAAACAACACCAACAAAACAATTTCACCACCAACAACATCAATTCACCTTACCTCCTCACCGACAAACACCACCAAAAAAATCAACACTAACAACACCAATTCAACAAACAAACTTAATTTAATTTAGGGGAAAATATAATTAATTAAACCAAAATAAAATTAAATTATAACTTACCTGACGAGATCGACGACGACTTCAGCGACGACGGAGGCGACGACTTCAGCGGCGACAACTGCCTAGCTCCGGCGAGCTCCGGCGACGGCTAGGGCTTCGATCGCGGCCTGGCTTCGATCCACGGCTCAGGGCTTCACGCCGAGCTTGACTACGGAGGGGATGCAGTGAGGGCTTCGAATGGGGACGGGCCACGGAGGCAACGAGAGGCGGCGCCGGCGACGAGGGCGACGAGGGGAATTTGGCACTCGCAATGAAAATATTGGGGGAAAAGGATCGATGAATATTGGGATGGCTGTTGGGATTTCATCTTCAATGCATTATGGGGCCTGTCAATTATTTGATTTGGTAACGTTTCAAACAGTTACCAAAATCTTTGAACTGTAACCATACATTAGATAACGAGTGTAACAGGTACCAAATCTTCGTTACCAAAACCCACGTATGCAGCGGTGGCTCTTAGCATTTCACATTGATGCATGACACTAAACATTGAAAATTTCTTCGGTGCTTTCGTTCCTGGGATTCTCCGGCGATGCTGTGTGAGTCAACAGGTCCAGCCTATAGCGTTACGCCACATGTCGTTTCACATGTTTTGGTTACTGACAACTGCTGGAATGTCAAATCAAAACTTTGGTTTTTTTCTCCGCTTCATATCGTCATCGTCATCAACCCATCTGAAACTAGTTTCTCCATTCTAAAATAAGCGCGAACACAACATATTCTTCATGTGTGGCAGTGAAATAGAATAGGTATATATAATTTTCTTGTCTTCCATTGATGCTTTTACTGCATGCAAAAGAAGGGGAAAAAAGGGAAGGAAAAAAAAAGGATTCCAAGAGCTTGAGCTCCCAAGAGAAATACAAAATGATTGTTATCCCCATTCAAATTAATTCCATCCATTGCATATCGGCCAAAATCTAATTCTGGAGAGAGCTTATCAAAGGGATCAATGTACGTATGTCCACATTTAATTAGTGGGCAAATTGGGACCAGTTTAATTCTTGTCTTGTGCAATTTCAATGTGATGGGTCACCTTAATTCTTCCTAGCTAGCTCTCTAAAAACGTGATGGGATTCAAATGGAAGGGGTTGGTGATGGTCTTTGAGGAGGATGAAGGCGAGACAAGTGAAGCTGGATGAGGATGAAGGCGACAAGGAAAGTTTGAGCTGGAGCACGTTTGTGCGGATTAAGATCGAAGAGGGGATATCCAGGAAAATTTCTCTATATAAGCCCCTTGCAACTCTGAAATTTGCAAAAAATTGCACTGAAGATGGACTCCTAGATATTGATTACTACAAAATTTCAACCACGTTTTATTTCTCTTTGGGAAGGAATCCAACCATAAGTATTAAATTGGTGACATGTAGGACAATAATGACATTTAATGCATGGATTTATGAATGAAACCATTTCTTTTTGGAATTTAGTTGATGAGCTGTGTGAATTTGAAAGATGCCTTTCTGCACCCAAATGCTACAAGCTGTATCTATTTAATTTGCTTACCTTGTTGCGTTGATTCATTTGCTTCTAATACTAAATATTTCTACCCTTGTCTACTTGATATTGACACTACTTGCAACCAATCTTTCAATTTGTTTGGCTATATTAGACATTTTAATGTTAAGCCAAAATGCAACAATCAAATATTTCAACATCCGGGACTGCCCTTTATTTTTCATCCAATGTTCATGTGTGAATTCGTGTTGGCATGCATCAGAAAGACATTTCTCTTGGTCAAGCACAAGAATATGAGATGGATATCAGCGAATTTCAAAAGCTTATATTAGGTTACCGTATATGGTTTTTCCGAGAAAGGAAAGTTTCATGCATGGATGCATTAGAAATCAGGTTCTTTATTTATGATTATCATTTTATTAAGCATGCGAATACTTTGACCTAGTCTTTGACAGATAAGCTGGCTCTAGATCAACACAGTATAATAAATAAGTTTGAAACAAATACCTAGTTTGTCATTCAATTTTAAATAACATTATCAGCATATTTACATAAGAAAACCACAGATATAAGAATCTACTTCATAAAAAAAACAATTAAAAACTTAGAGGGTTGTCATTTATTAAGACATTGACGTGATATTAAATTACAAATTATTGGAGGAAAAAAGCACCAATCCCCACTTGATGTAGATACGTAGCATGGTGTTAGCATAGTCACAGAATTCGCGAATTATTCGCCGAATTCGTGAATAATTCGTGAATTTTTGATCAAACGAATTATTCGTCGAATTATTCGTCATTGCCGAACTGGCTGAATAATTCGCGAATAATTCGCGAATTATTCGCGAATAATTCGCGAATTATTCCCGAATTATGTGATAAAACAGCGAATAATTCAAAAAACTGTAAATAATTCACAAAATCAAAACCTAGCGTCTCATATATTAATTTATTGCTCGAAATCCTTCCCGAACATTTCCCGAACACTTACCGAATCTTTCCCGAATACCTGCCGATTTTTTCCGAATAGTTCTCCGAATCCGAATTTTCGACCTCGCCGAATTATTCCCGAACGGCGAATTTGTGACTATGGGTGTTAGGGTGATTATTATATTTTATGGAGAGAAGAGAAACACGGGCCACACCAACAGTATCAGATGCTTCCCCTAACTTCTCTTGCCTCAACTTTTTGACCGTATATAATTTTTTTTGGGGTTTTTTTTATATCTCTTGACCAAAATTTCAACATTTTCAAATTTCATCCCAAAAATATTATGTTGTCCAAATTTCACCCCAAAATCTAGTATTTCTAAATTTCACCTCCAAAACTAATAAGTTGTCCAAATTGCACAACCAAAACCATTAAGTTGTCCAAATTTCATCCCCAAAACTATTAAGTTATCAATAATTAAAGGTTTTTTATACCTAAAATCTAGTATATTAAAATTTCACCCCCAAAAGTATTGAATTATCCAAATTTCACACCGAAAATCTAGTATTTCCAAATTTCACTTTCAAAACTATTGAATTGTCCAAATTTCACCTCCAAAATCTATTATTTTCAAATTTCACTTTCAGAACCATTAAGTTGTCTAAATTTCATCTCAAATGATCCTCTTCTTCTTTCTTATGTTAAATAGAGACTAGAGTTTTAGATTTCTCATAATTTCAAAATTAGGAATTCTCTTCAGAGCGAAATTTAGGACATTTCGTTTTCATCCAATATTTGTCTTTTTAATAGATAAAATCAAGCTCTTTTATGCCTTTGCCATAACAATTACGACAACTTGAAGCAACAATATGAATTGGTGTTACTCATATGCAAGTGGTGATTTAATTCAAGCAGTTTGTGGCAAAGGTATCATAGTCTGAGCTCAATGATCTTGGAGAAAGATTTGACTGCAAAATAGAAAAAATTAAGAAACTTTTTGTAAAGATAAAGTTTTAATTAATGATAACTTAATGGTCAACGGTCTTCTTCTTCTTTCTTATGTTAGATAGGGACTAGAGTTTTAGATTTCTCACAATTTCAAAATTAGGAAGTCTCTTGAGAGTGAAATTTAGGACATTTCGTCTTTATCCAATATTTGTCATTTTAATAGACAAAATCAAGCTCTTTTGTAATTTTGCCATAACAATCACGACAATTTGATGGAACAATATGAATTAGAGTTGGTCCTGTACAAGTGATGGTTTAATGCATGAACTTTGCGGTTAGGGTATCATAAGCTGAGCCCAATGATTTTGAAGAAAGAGTTGCCTGCAAAATGGAGAAAATCAAAAAACTTTTTTGCCAAACTGCAGTTTTAATTATTGATAACTTAATGGTTTTGGGATGAAATTTGGAAATACTAGATTTTTGGGGTGAAATTTGGACAATTCGATACTTTTTGGGGTGAAATTTGAAAATACTAGATTTTGAGGTGAAATTTGGACAACTTAATAGATTTGAGAGTGAAATTTGGAAACACTGGATTTTTTGGGTCAAATTTGAAAATATTGAAATTCTAGAAGTGAGATAAAAAAAAACCCAAACTTTTTATTAAGAAAAACCTATAATCATTCACTGGTGAGGAGTCTCCATCACCTTGCTTCACAAAATGAGGTAGCGGGCCCTCTCATTATTTTCCACTATTTTGCTCCCTCAATACATTCTTCACAACTAACCGTGTTTAGCTCAGTTAGTATCAATTTTCTCTCCAACAAGAAAGGTCTTCGATCCTCGAAGAGGGCTGATTTAAAAATATATATTAAAAAATACATCATTGTCAACAAATTTTACTTATACAATTACTTAACATGTTATGTGTACCTCACATTCATCCCTATTGATTTTCTTATTTGATCCGGTATTACCACGAAGTAAATTTGAAGTTATCTTTAAGACAGACGTTTGGTACAGACGTCTGCCTCGCTCTGTCAATTCAGAAATTTTGGTAAATGAAAGTCGACTCTAGCATCACCATGAGATTTTAGTAGCATCAAGCATGCCTGATTTTAATTTTTATTAGGTGCTAAACTAGACTAACATGATCTTTACTAGATTATTAAGGTTTGCTTTTGTGATGTGAGGAACTAAAGAGAAGAAAAGAGTATACAACCTTTGTAGTTCGAGTCCTTCTCTTTAATACCTCCGGGTTGAAGTTCACACGACTCTACTAGGCTCCTCTTCGAGTTGAACGAACCTCCTTCGTGATATTCGCGCCAAAGACGATCCACCCGAAATCCACTAGCTCAAACTAACCCTTCACTAATCTCATTAGTGAAGGCAACACTCCACATCAAATTGACAATTTAATGTGAGATGGTGAAGTAGGGGTTTATTTTGCTCACTAGTTTGTGTTCAAGCTTCATGGTTCACATCACATGTAAGTGTTGAAGCTTAAACTATAGCAATTGAGGAAGAAGAAGAAGCTAGAGAGCAACTCATGAAAAATGGCTAAGTATTGAGAATGAGCAAAGAAATGAATGGCAACTCTTGACCCCCACTCATTTAAGTATGGAATTTTGCAATATAAAATTACAACCATACTTGAATAGTGAGTCAAGATGAATAAATAAGTATAACTCGCAACCTTTCTCATTTCTATTTTTCTCAAAAATAGAAAATCAAGTCATGCTTCATTATATATATATATATATATATATATATATATATATATATATATAATGAAGAATAATTAGTGAACTAATGGTATTAGTTAAGATATAATTATATCACATATAATATATATCACATTATTAAATCAACATTGATTTAATAATCCGGTTATATCACATATGACCGACTAATATCATTTATCTGTATATCACATTATCAAATCAACACTTGATTCGACAATCTGGTTATATCACATATAACCGAACCGACAACAGATAACTGCCAAATTATAATACAGTATCATATACACGTATTTAATCAGGCCCACACACATATCATATATGTGTCCTACTTCTTTTTGCTTGAACCAGGGAATTTCTGTGTGGGACTCTAAAGACTCGTCAATACGCCAGCAGTAGGTGATGATCACATCGGTCACCTACAAGCCGTCAGCAGTACTAGCTAGATGTAACGGCTACCCGGGTATTGAGCGATATGAAGATCAACAAGCATGCTTGTCCATAGTCTCCATGAAGCCTATCAGTAACACTACCGTACAGTCCGGTCTCTTCGTCTGATATGTCGCATATCATGTCTAGGGGTGATAAACGTCAGTCCCCTGTAACGTGATAAGTCTTGCCGATGTCTGGCCTATAACGGTTCGAGAAACTACCGATAACACTTATCAGTAAATCTCGGCAGCAGTTATGGCCAGGGACTTCCAGTTATAGCCAATCGAGCATAGCGCAACATCAACCCCCAATACCGGGAGAGACGAAATCACTCCTATCGCTTATTGCCTCCATGCGACTCGGGACTGTACCCAAAATCCACCTGCTTGCACGTCTCCTTTGAGTGTGGTAGGGAGGAATTCAAAGCACAGTGGAAGCCGCATAAGACTCTATGACGATCTCGGGTCTACAGATTAACCTATACCAATGTCATCAAATGACTGCTATCTGACGATAGGTATACTACCACATAGGAGTCCTCGGCGAGTCATGTTCAGTGTACCCATTCTCCAATGAGCATATGTGTACAATCTTTGATGTCACACACCAATGGTTATGGGATCAACCATCGCCCTCTAAGGGACAAGAAACGTACACACTAGTCTATTCTGGAATATCGATGTCATAATCTCGATATTCCCACGACTAGGAACTGATTAAAGGATGTACTTTTGGACCACCCTGGCCCCACTAGTATGATCTCACCATAATCTTGGTAGTCAAGTACATATCCTAAGGGCTTTATCAACATATAAGAGACAGACAGTATAAATACCAGTCTACATGTTAAGATAAAGGTAACCTGATAGCATACTATCATGTCGAGCAAGAAAGTCCTCTATATATATATCCAAGCATCCACTATATGAACAATAATGGCCTCTAAGGCATACATATTCCTAACAATCTCCCACTTGCACTAAGGTCATGTGTTCTAGTATCTCATACCCAACATCCCAAAAAGTCTTTCAAACTGTATCTGGGGAAGGGCTTTCATGAGTGCATATGCTACGTTGTCCTTCGTGTCAACTCTCCTGACCTCGATCTCCCGGTGATCTACTATCTTCCTGATCAGGTGATACCGCCTCAGAATATGTCTGGATCTCTGATGGGACCTGAGTTCCTTGGCCAAAGCCACCACTCCATTGTTATCACAATACACAGGTATTGGATGCTCAATGGATGGAACCACACCAAACTCAGCAATGAACTTCTTCATCCATACAACTTCTTTGGCAGAATCGTTGGCAGCGATATATTCAGCCTCTATCGTCGAGTCTGCTATGGTGTCTTGCTTGGAACTCTTCCAACACACCGCCCCTCCGTTGAGGGTAAAGACAAAACCCAAGACCGGCTTACTGTCGTCCTTATCACTCTAGAAGCTCGAATCGGTAAAGGACTCCACCTGGAGTTCACCGTTACCATACACCAAGAACATTTCTTTAGTCCTTCTCAAGTACTTAAGAATGTTCTTAATAGCTGTCCAGTGGTTTTCCCCAGGATCTGATTGATACCTACTCATTACACCTAGTGGGTAAGCTACATCCGGTCTAGTACATAACATCGCATACATGATAGAGCCTGCTGCCGAAGCACAGGGTATATCTTGCATGCGAGCCCTCTCCAAATCTGTCTTGGGAGACATCTCTTTAGAGAGAGTGATTCCTGAACAAGCGGGTACATAACCACGCTTAGAATCTTCCATACTAAACCTCTTTAGTATGGTGTTTATGTACCTGGATTGGGACAATCCCAAAATCCGTTTAGATCTATCTCTATAGATCCTTATCCCCAGGATGTAGGAGGCATCACCAAGATCTTTCATGAAAAAATTGAGTGATAAGAAGAGCTTGACCGAGTGTAGTATAGAAATATCGTTTCCTATCAAGAGTATGCCATCCACGTACAATACGAGGAAGACCACCTTACTCTCTACTGCCTTCTTATATATAGGAGGTTCATCTATATTTTTGATGAATTCAAACTCTTTGATAGCTTCATTAAAACAGATGTTCCAACTCCGCGACGCCTGCTTTAATCCGTAGATGGATTTAAGCAGCTTGCACACCTTTCCGCTGCTCCCACTGTCTACGAAACCCTCTGGCTGTCATGTACATGCTCTCTTTTAAATCACCATTTAGAAAAGCGGTCTTGACGTCCATCTGCCAGATTTCGTAGTCATGGTATGCAGCAATGGCAAGTAGGATCCTGATGGACTTAAGCATAGCGACAAGAGAAAAGGTTTCATCATAATCGACGCTAGGTCGTTGACGAAAACCTTTTGCTACAAGTCTAGTTTTGAAAGTCTCAACTTTTCCATCTACACATATCTTCTTTTTAAAGATACACTTGCCCCCAATGGGTTTTACCCCTTCAGGAGCAACTTCCAAAGTCCATACTTGGTTGGTGTACATGGATTCCATCTCGGATCGCATAGCATCCAGCCATTTCATAGAGTCCCCACTCGTGATGGCCTGCTCGAAACTAGTTGGGTCATCATCTTCCATGATACAATCCTCGCTCCCACCGTCTACGAGAAAACCGTAATATCTTTCAGGTGGATGAGGAACCCTATTAGATCTGCGGAGTGGCTGGGGTTCATTGGGTACTATTGGATCCTCCGGTTCCACCAAATCGTCAGTTGTAATCTGTGCTGCTAGAACTTCTTCTAGTTCTACCTCATTGCCTCCAATTTCTTTAACAAGAAATCCCTTTTCTAAAAAGGTGGCATGTCGAGAAACAAACACCTTTTGTTCTCGGAGTGGTAGAAGATATACCCTCGCGAATGTTTGGGATATCCTATAAATTTGCACAGAACTGATCTTGCCTCGAGCTTGTCCGGATTTTACGTTTTCACATAGGCCGGACAATCCCATATCTGAATAAAGTTAAGATATGGCATCTTCCCATTCCATATCTCATATGGAGTAGTAGGCACTGATTTGGTCGGAACTCTATTTAATAGGTATGCAGCTGTCTCAAGCGCATAACCCTAAAAAGAAATAGGCAACTCTGCAGTACTCATCATAGAGCGCACCATATCTAATAGGGTGTGATTCCTCCGCTCCAATACACCGTTCTGCTGTGGTGTATACGGAGGAGTAAGCTGAGAGAGAATCCCATTCTCTTTTAGATAGTCTCGGAATTCCCCGCTCAAGTATTCTCCTCCCCGATCAAATCGTAGTATTTTAATACTTTTGCCCATCTGGTTTTCAACTTCGCACTTATATTCCTTGAATTTCTCAAAAGTTTCAGACTTGTGTTTCAACAAGAACACATGTCCGAATCTCGAGAAATCATTGGTGAATGTAATAAAGTATGAAAAACCATTCCTGGCATGTGTAGACATAGGACCACACACATCACTATGTATCAGTCCTAAGAGTTCAGTAGCTCTTTCTCCGTGTCCAGTAAATAGAGTTTTGGTCATCTTGCCTTTGAGACATGACTGGCAAGTTTCATAAGATGAAAATTCGAACGAATTCAAATATCCATCTTTATACAACTTAGCCAGTCTTGTCGCATTGATATGACCTAGTCTATAGTGCCACAAGAAGGTTTCGTTCATTTCTGAACTTTTCCTCTTGTTTATGTTCTGTACGTTAAGAACTGTACTTTGATTAAGAACGTATATACCGTTACATAACGTACCGGATCCAATCAACACTTGATTCTGGAAAATATTCATAACATTATCCTCTAATATGATATTATATCCTTCTTTTGTTAGCCAAGAAACCGATATAATGTTGCACATCATCTTTGGTACGTAGAAACAGTCGTTCAGAATCAATGTATTATCAGTTGGTAATACAAGGTAATAATCGCCAACTGCCTTGGCTGCAACAATTGCACCATTCCATACTGTTATTGATTTAACACCCTTTCCCAGTTCTCTACCTTTCTTTAGCCCATGTAACAAATTATATATGTGGGATCCTGATCCGGTATCCAATACCCAGGACGTAGAACAAACTAAGAAACAGTTCTCGGTAACGAACACACCCGAAGAAAATGCATCAATATGTTGTTTTTTTGTACGGGTGGCGCGAGAATCCTGACATTCTCCTATCCCTTACTCAGACTTATGACATTCATAAGATAGAGCGGGACCAACGTTCCCTAGCCCTGTATAAAAGGAGGGTTCGGTCAATATATCAATGCTATTATCTTGATTAAGGCATGACATCGGTTGCTGCCTGGATAGAGAGAAGGAAACACGTTAGCCTGCGCTCTTTACAAGATTAGATTGGTTATTATCTTATCTAATCAGGATGGCTCCCACTGGTTTTATCAAATCTTCCTTCAAATCCTAAAAGGTAAGATTAGTCGGGATTAATTACACCCTACAAGTTTTCCAATCATTCGGTCAGACCGGTGTCAGTACTTTGGGGGAGGTTCCCAGTGCTTTCACACGGACCTAATTAAAATAAACCTCATTTCCCTACAGGCATAACCCCATTGACACCTTTCTAGACACCTACTGGATTAGCTAATTGTAAAGTGCAAAATTCTCTCAGGAGTAACTCTTACTCGTAGTGGGTATCGGGATCCAACTATCATATAGAAAGTATGCAATCTTATTGCAAATTTCAATACTTGAAATTCCCGATAATAGTTTTTACCCCTAACGTCCTATGACCTTGACGGAGGCCAAACTGCCTATAGGCCGTTAGTCAAGTTCAAACCGTTCATTTCTTGATTGAATTAGACCCACCCGCATGACCCTTGACGGAGGCTAAACTACACCGTACAACTACCCTAATTCAATCGCATCTCATGCTACATATAAGTACTAATCAGCTACCGTACATTATGCCTTAACGGAGGCCAAACTACCGCAGCACGAATACTAAAATAGCACTTATCTGAAATGACGTAAGGCTGCGCAGGTTTTTAAGAAAACCATGAGCGTAATGAACTTGATATCGTTGTAGAATCTAATGTTTTTGAAAAGAAGTGTTTTTGAGGCTCTTGCCAGTTTTGCTAAAGAGGTCACTCTCGGTGAAGGGATCTTTGGTTCTTTCCTCATCGAATGAGGTGCAGGATATTCAGGAATACCACTATGCAAAGCAAGAACTACAGAAGCAATCAAAAACAAAACCGAGTGAGTTGTAGCATTTGCTAGTTTCGATAAAAAGGTCACTCCCGGTGAAGGGATTTCGTCTCATTCCTTATCGAATGAGGAGCTGGATATTCATCAAGGAATACCGCTATACAAAGCAAAAACTAGAGCTACTCTTTTTGAAAATTTGATTCTACAATATCTTTTGGTTTCTTTCTTTTCATTAATCACATTAATGAAGTCCCATCAATTAATGTTTCCTAAACATTATAGAAAAATGAAACGAAAATAGAACGTACGCTTATGTCATCCGCATTCGCCACGGGCCCCCGTCATGCACTGTTAAGTTACTTAACTACCGGCAGAGCGGGGGCTAGACTAGCGCGGGTACAAAACATAAGCAACGTTTATTATATATCATATATATAATATTACATTCGTCTCACGCAGTTATATGATCAACATCACAAAATCAAACAGCAGAAGAAATATATGAAATATTGGATATATTAGGATGTCCGTGTTTTAAATTTAGCCAATAATGTAAAACACGGATTCCACAGTTGTAATGAATAGCCAAACCTACATCCCTAGACCCCTACGAGAGCAGCAAGTAACCCTGCCAATTCTAGAGTTAGGAGACCCGGTCTCAACTCCTTGAGATGGTTTCCCATTGGATTCTAGAACCCGGTTACTTGTGCTCCCCGCCTTGGGTCTATCCTAATGCGGAAAAATAAATAATATACAACAGTGGTGACATCATCCTCAACCCAGAAGTGCCCCAATAAAAAAATATTACATACAGATTTTACATGAATGAAAATAAAAACTCTCATCTCACATAGAACCTCCCGGCTATTCATTTATGACGATCCAATAAACCATATCAACAGCAACACATAATAACTCATGTCATCAACGTAAGTAAATATGCGTATCCCGAAACTCGTTGGCATATAGCAACCAGATCGGGATACCCCATATAATACACTTACGGTCGCAGAAAAGAAATTGAAAAACTACAATAATTAGTATCCGTAAAATCCTTAGACATCATAAACCCGGAATATCTCATATTCCGAATTTCATGCCAACTTATAAAACTTGCATTTTAGTCTCAAATTGAAAACTCTTTTCAATTGGTTTTCGGATAATTCAACAAAATTCCCGACTTAGTTATCGTGTACAATACGCAATTGCGACTGAGTTTTGATCCGAATCAAAACTTCGTGTCAATCGATCAATTGAGACTAAACGGCTAGGTTTACAATATACTAACTAGTTTTCATAAAACTAATTAATTCGGATTCTAATAATTGTATCACACACATCACAAAACTTGTAAAGTAACCGCGACATTAGAATTCCGCACGCAATTAGCAAACTAAACCAATTTTTCCAAGACATGAAAAATCCAGTGAGCTAAAGTTCCAAAACCGATCGTTTTAAGCCAATCGGGAAGTCGAAACGAACTCGAAACCCGCCCGAATCTTCACGGGGGCGAAGATCCCAAAATTAACTATCGTATGGGGCCCTAGAGAGGGTACCCCACCCCCGAGGCCACCACGAGGTGGCCAAGGGGTGGGGCAGACCCAAAACTGCCTAAGGTGGGGCAGTTTCGGATCCCTACCGCCAAGACCACCTTGTGGTGGTATTGGGGAGTGGGCCCAGCCGTTCGGTCCCCCCGGGGTGCGCACGCTCCACCCCGTGGCTTTTCAGTTCAAACCGTGAGCCCGCGGGGTGTGTAAACAACTCAAAACATCCCTTTGGAAACTGTTTTTATCTGCAGTTTTTGCGCAACAAAAACGGCGGATTTATAACGTTGCTAAAAGTTATCCTAATGTTCTAGCTTGGTTCTGATACCATGAAATTTGACCCTAGCACCACCATAAGGTTTTAGTAGCATCAAGCATGCCAAATTTTAATTTTTATTAGGTGCTAAGCTAGACTAACAAGATCTTTACTAGATTATTAGGGTTTGCCTTTATGATTTGATGAACTAAAGAGAAGAAAAAAGCATACAACCTTTGTAGTTCAAGTCCTTCTCTTCAATAGCTCCGGTTTGAAGTCCACGCGACTCTACTAGGCTCCTCTTCGAGTTGAACGAACCTCCTTCGTGATTTTCGCGCCAAAGACGATCCAACCGAAGTCCACTAACTCAGGCTTACCCTTCACTAATTTTCATTAGTGAAGGCAACACTCCATATCAAATTGCTAATCTAATATGAGATGGTGAAGTAGGGGTTTATTTTGCTTACTAGTTTGTGTTCAACTTTCCTGGTTCACATCACATGTGAGAGTTGAAGCATGAACTATAGCAATTGAGGAAGAAGAAGAAGCTAGAGAGCAACCATGGGAGCAACTCGTGACAAATGGCTAAGTGTTGAGAATGAGCAAAGAAATGAATGGCAACTCTTGACCCCCACTCATTCAAGCATGGAATTTTGCAATATAAAATTGCAACCATGCTTGAATAGTGAGTCAAGATGAGTAAACAAATATAACTCCATACTTGCAACCATGCTCTCAATTTACACCTTATTTCTATTTTTCTAAAAAATAGAAAATCAAGCCATGCCTCATCATCATCATCATTATTATATATCATATATATTAATATATATATATATATATATAATGAAGAATAATTAGTGAGCTAATGATATTAGTTAAGATATAATTATATCACATATAATATACATCACATTATTAAATCAACACTTAATTTAATAATCCGGTTATATCACATATGACCGACTAATATCATTTATCTGTATATCACATTGTCAAATCAATACTTGATTCGACAATCTGGTTATATCACATATAACCGAACCGACAACAGATAACTGCCAGATTACAATACGGTATCACATACACGTATTTAATCAGGCCCACACACATATCATATAGGTGTCCTACTTCGTTTCGCTTGAACCAGAGAACTTCTGTGTGGGACTCTAAAGACTCGTCAATACGCCAGCAGTAGGTGATGATCATATCAGTCACCTACAAGCTTTCACGGGTACTAGCTGGATGTAACGGCTACTCGGGTATTGAGCGATATGAAGATCAACAAGCAAGCTTGTCCATAGTCTCCATAAAACCTATCAGTAACACTACCGAACCGTCTGGTCTCTTCGTATGATATGTCGCATATCATATCAAGGGGTGGTAAACGTCAGTCCCTAGTAACATGATAAGTCATGCCGATGTCTAGCCTATAACGGTTCAAGAAACTACTGATAACACTTATCAGTAAATCTCGGCAGCAGCCCTGGCCAGGGATTTCCAGTTATAGCCAATCAAGTATAGCACAATATCAACCCCCAATAACGGGAGAGACGAAACCCCTCCTATCGCTCTTTGCCTCCATGCGACTCGGGACTGTACCCAAAATCCACCTATTTGCACGTCTCCTTTGAGCGTGGTAGGGAGGAAATCAAAGCACAGTGGGAGCCACACAAGACTCTTTGACGATCTCGGGTGTACAGACTAACCTGTACCAGTGTCACCAGAGGACTGCTATCTGAAGATAGGTATACTACCGCATAGGAGTCCTCAGCGAGTCCTGTTCAGTGTACCCATTCTCTAATGAGCACCTGTATACAATCTTTGATATCACACACCAATGGTGTAACAACTCCTATTCTTATGTATATAAAATTGATTTAAACTTAATGTATACTTAGGATATTTACATTTCCTGTGAGTACTATAAATATTTAATTACTTTTGAATAGTAAGAAGGAGCTTGTAGCTCACTGGTAAGACCTTGCACTGCTGAACTAAAGCACAGAGTTCAAATCACATCAGCCACATTAATTTTTTTATTTGTTTTCTTTTAAATTTTTAGAAGCCCAAGAGTATATACGTGCATAACTCGTAAAAACCAAAAGTCACATATAAAACAAACGAGTCCAGGAGATAGACCAAGCGACGAGAGACACAAGACAACGAGACCCAGCCTGACTCGGCCGGCGATGCGCCTGACTCGGCCGCCGCCGGCCGACTTAGCCCAAATCCGATTCTTCCCTTCTTGAAATCTGTGCCTCTTTGCCTCCCCATAACTCCTACACTGTTTAAATTATCTGCATTATTACAGAGGATTAAAAAACCTAATTAAACCATTTTTAATGCATATTTTTAATACAATTTTTAATACACCTTTCATCTACCCCAAATCATAACTCTAAAATTCTCCTATAAATACCCACACTTTTTTCCACCTCCTCACTCTGAATTCTATACAAAAACTCTCAAGAAAATTCTAAGTTCAATAGTGTACAAGTGGAGTTAACGAAGGGAGATACTCCGACGAACTTTCGGCGACGATCCGAGGAGCTCCCGGCGACGAAACTACGCGCAGGCACCTCCTAACACTCCCTCTTCCACTTCTCTAATCTAAAATCTAGTAAGTCCCTCCTCCCTCTTCTCTTTTCTATTCTGAAAACTCGTAATTCTAAAACCCGACGGAAGCGGAGTTAATCCGACTTCCGATTCGTTTTTTTTTAAAAGTTCCATTTTTTCTTAAAAACAATAATACCAAACTCTAACAACATGACGATTAATCATTAAAAAAATGTATTGAATAAATTCTATTTCAAAAGAATGTATATTATAATTTTTATCGCATTTTTCAGAAAAAATACCATATAGTTTAGCTTCGACATAAAAATATTATTACCCTTGTTATACATTTAGATAGTTCACGAGGTAATGACCTACCTCTTCACAACACTCATATGTAACATAGCACGATGATATTGGGAAACATAGATTTGGGAAAATACGGTTTTACACAAAACTATCTTAAACTTATAAAAACCATTTTCTAAAAGATATGTATTTTTAACAAATCTTTGCAATGCGCCGCTACAACCCATTTTAGGGAACCCGTTCTAGATGGTGCGGATTATCGCGCATCCTCGGGCTTAGTAGTGCGAAATGCAGACCTCCGCAAGGAGCATACGGTCTCGAAAGATTTAAAAAAATACAAATATCTTAAGAAAATGAGATTTTTAGAAAAATAATAAATTAATTTTTTTTATAAATATATATATATATATGTATCATCAAAATATCTATTTTTGATATAGTATAAATATTCCAACTTTTATAAATAAAAAAGAATCATTTTACATAAAAATACCATGCAATTCCATACAAGTTCAATACTTTACAATTAAATACCATATATTATGAAATTAGGTTTTTACTCACCAGAAATGTCACATATATCAAAATCTACATTTATGAAAACTCTAAAGACGATAATTAAATACTTGAGGTGTATTTTGAAAATTATACAAAATTATTTTTACATAAAACCCCCTCAAGTTTTATAAATTACAATAAGGACCCTAGTAAATATAGGTTTAAGCGGGACCAGTCTCTTGAGCCTCAGGGAGCCGGAGATATAGGTGCTTGCCTATTTAAGATAGACAACTGTGCTCCCTCATGGGAACTGAATAAAACATATAAATAAAGGAGCAAGCAAAACCCTCAAATGGAGCATCACGTGCCCACACGTGACCGGGCCTCACGTGCAAACACGTGACCTTTTATGGGCCAAATCTATCTGCGCCTGAATGCCTAATTGGTAAGGTCACGTGCCCACACGTAATGGGTTCCTGAGCCCTCTGAACTAATAGATTGAATTCTAATTAGACGCTTAATTGGTAAGGTCACGTGCCAACACGTGATGGACTCCTAAACCCTCTGAAATTAATAGAATAAAATTCTAATTAAAAGAAATCAAAAGCACTACTTTGGAAAATATTTCCTTGGATTTTTCTAAACAAGAAAGGTTGCACTCTGTAAACTAGAGCGCCGTTGGATTAAAAATCCAATGGTAATTAAAAATCACCAATTTATAGAAAGATTCTGTACAAGGAAATATTTTCCTAAAAATTTGCCAGGAATAACAAATGAAATATCATATAGACTTTGGATTAAAAAAAATCCAACGGTGAATAAAATTCACCGAGTGATCTAAAAGATCATGTTAGTTATAAAATCAATCAAAATCTCTCAATGAGAGATTGGTTGAACAAACTGATTCTTTTCTTTCTCCTATAAATAGGAGCCAAGAAAAAAAAAGGAGGGAGATATACAGAAAACACAGAAGGAAGAAGAGAGAAGAACCCCCTTGAAAGCAAAAAAAAGAGAAAAGAGAATTTAATTCTCCAGAGAAAAGAAGGTCTCTTCAAAGAAGAAAGAAACTCTAGATAAGAGAAGGAAGGAGATTACTCCATAAGCTTCCATAAAACAAAAGAGAATTTAATTCCCAAACCAAGAGTTTAACTCTTCTAAAAAGAACTTAGTTCTTTCTCTGGTTGAAGATCTGCAGAAGCAGATCACCCCACAAATTGAGAATTTAATTCTTATCAGAGAGATTTGTTATGCAGATTCAAAACCTAGGGGGAGAATTGAGTTCAAAGAATTTAATTCTTACAACATATAGGAATTTAATTCCTCTAAAATAGAATTAGGGTTCAACCCTATATAAGAATTTAATTCTAATCAAACAGGGGGCTTAACTCAAGATCTCCATGCACGTAAAAGAAAGAAGAAGATGATTAGCACCCAAACATGATCACGTGTTCCCACGTGAGCACCCGTGTTGCACGAGAGAAAACAAATGAGGTCAGGTCACGTGCTCCCACGTAACCCTTGAACAAGCCCTTCAGAAGAAAAAGGGGAAATAAACCCAAGGCAGTTTCTATTTTAGGGCGCCTCACGTGACATCACGTGACCCCTTAATAGTGCTTAGCACTTTTCAAAAGAGAATAAAACGGAGGCAGCTTTCAGTCTTTGGAAACGCCTCACGTGACCCCACGTGAGCGCTTCAAAATCTTCAGTGTTTAATACTACTTCAAACGCCTCACGTGACCTCACGTGACCCCACGTGAGCGCCTCAAATTTTCAGTGTTTAACACTATTTCAAACGCCTTACGTGACCCCACGTGAGCTCTTCAAAATCTTCAGTGTTTCACACTACTTCAAACGCCTCACGAGACCCCACGTGAGCGCCTCAAATCTTCATTGTTTAACAATATTTCAAATGCCTCACGTGACCCCACGTGAGCTCTTCAAAATCTTCATTGTTTCACACTACTTTAAACGCCTCACATGACCCCACGTGAGCGCCTCAAATCTTCAGTGTTTAACACTACAAACGCCTCACGTAACCCCATGTGAGCGTCTCAAATGTTCAGTGTTTAACACTACTTCAAACGCCTCACATGACCCCACGTGAGCGCTTCGGATCTTTAGTATTTAAAAAATAGTTTAAGACCTCACGTGGGAGCACGTGAGCGCCAAGCATATGCTAGTATTTTAGGCCAATCTTGGCCTAAGTTAGCTAAGTCTCCCAAACCAAAACTCTTTTTCAACCGAGCCTCAATTATACTCAGGTCTTTCAAAATTGATCTCAGATGGCATTCAAAGTAATGTTATCCCATTCCTTCTCAATCTGACATTTGGTTCAAGGTACATCTCTCCACACCTTTGATACATGTCGTTGTAATTATTCAACGTCTTCAGAGAGGTGGCGGGTCCCGACAACCAACAATTATTTTTGGTACATTTCCAAACCCAGGGATACACCCCATTAGATTGTAACGTCTTTAAACTAACTACGGACCGCATCGTCCCTAAACTAAACTCTATGAACTATGAGGTCCTTAAGCTCATGGATTATGATGTCCTTAAATTTATGGACCGCAACGTCCCTAAACTAAACTTTATAGACTATGATGTCTTTAAACTATGGATTATGAGGTCCTTAAACTCATGGACTATGATGTCCTTAAACCCTATGGACCGCAACGTCCCTAAACTAAACTCTATGGATTTTGATGTCCTTAAACTCTATGGACTATGATGTCCTTAAACTTCACGGACTATGATGTCCTTAAACCCAACGGACCGCAATGTCCCTAAACTAAAACAATAGAGCCCAAATGCTCTTTTGTTGGATCTAAATGATCCTGTTGAGTAGATCTTAATCTAAAAATTAGACTAACGTATTCTCAACAAACGTTTAAATTGATGTTAGTCTCAAATGAGATTAACGATCCTTAAACCTAACCCAAACCAAAATCTAAGAAAATACGGATTTGGACTAATCCACGCCCTACGGGCGACGACATAAATTAGTCTCCGTATACAATCCACGGGAAACCAAAAATAAAACAAACATACACGACACGAAGTGACCATCTGGAGAAGGAGAAAGTGGTTACTGCGATGCGGTGGCGTAGTTAACTGCAGGGGCTTGCGTCTGCAGGGAAGAGCGTCCCCACAATCAAAAAACCCCTCACAATGAGGGGGAATCTGACGAAGTCTGCTATATCGGCCGCATAAACCTTCGATATATGGTGCCATAAATCAACTTGGTATCTTCGGAGAGGTGGACGGATAAAACCAAATAGCATCTGCCCCCAAATTCAGGCAAGACGAACCTACGTAGTTCCGTCTCTGTATTCGGTGGCGAACAGATTCTGAAACGCCCGGTGGGACCTTTTCCTCTTTCCACTCCACACTTCGTGTGTCGTGTTTCGTGAACGAATCGTGGGTTGCTATGGTTGCTCCTGGATTCAAGGTACTAAGATTTGGTGTCTTGCTCCTATGCAGATCAATGGCTTCTAACTGCAACAACTGCAACAATTCTCACTCTGTCCTTGCTGGAGGAGTGACCTACGTGTAGGGTTACTAGACACTATCACAAGGCTCATAAGGCATCAACCATGCCAAATCTAAATTTTTTCAAGCGCCGAACAACCTAAAGCGAGGATCTTTGCTAGAGTTTTAGGGTTAACAAAGCATGTAAACATCTTTACATCTAAGAGAGAGGGATTACAACCTTTGTAGTCCGCTCCTTTGCTTCATAAGCTCCAAGTAGTAGTCCTTTCTCCGCGATCCATGAACCTCCGGACTCTAGAGAGGCTCCACAAGCCAAATGATCCATGCTTTCTTGAAGTCTTCCTTTTCGAAGATGATCTATCTTGAAGAATCTTTAACTCAAGCTCTCACTTCTCTAAACAAGTATTAATGAAGTGAACACCCTAATCTAAGTGGCTAGAATAGATAAGAATGATGAAGTAGGAATTATGCTCTCTTTTATTATCATTTTCTTACACAAAATCATCACATGTAAAAAGCTAGCAAGCTTTTTAAGGAGGAAGAAGAAGAAGAAAAGTATTTGTGATGAATAATGAATTTCTTATTCTGGTTACAAATGCAACCTCGGGTTAAGTATGATAGCTTAACCCTTGTAGAGAATTGACTGAGGTAAAGAGTTTGGGTTGGGTTAAGAAATATCAACTTAAAATATCAATCCAAAATATCTAAGCATAAAATAAAATAAAGCTTCTAGAAGTTTCATGAAAAAGCTAACCCAAATCAAACCCTAACTATGTTTAATCTCCACAAATCATGTTGCATTTGTAATCATAACTTGTTACAATATTATATATCACATATATAATATATTTTTGTAACAAAAGAAAATAATACAATTAACATATATCGCATATATATCAATGTATTATCCGGTGAGAAAATGAATCAATAAAGTGAGCTTATATTAGATAATGTAATGTAATATATCACATATATAATTATACATTAAATTATCAAATCAACACTTGATCCGACAATCCGGCTATATCGCATATAACCGACTAATATATCATGCACCGATTCATCGAATCAACACTTGATCCGATGACCCGGTTATATCACATATACCCGGCCGATATCATATATCGCGAGAATAGAATACGGTATCTCATATCGTATTATTCTCGGTCCCGCACATATCACATATGTGCTCCTACTCCGTTTTTCCTGAGTCAAGAAACCTCTGTGTAAGACTCTAAAGAATCGTCAATACGCCGGCAGTAGGTGATGATCATATCAAACACCCACAAGCTGCAAGCGGTCAGCTAAACGTAACAGACACTCAGGTATTGAGCGATCGGAAGATCAACAAGCAAGCCAGTACATTCTCATGTGTATCCAATCAGTAACACTACTGTACAGTCCGGTCTCTTCGTCTGATATGTCGCCTATCTAGTCTAGGGGTGGTAAAACGTCAGACCCCAGTAACCGATAAGTCGTGTCGATGTGAGGCTCATAACAGGTCGAGAAACTACCGATAACACTTACCAGTAGCACTCTATATCAGCCCTGGCTAGGGACTTCCAGTTATAGCCAATCGAACACTGCACAACATCAACTCCCTATACCGGGAGAGACGAATCCCCTCCTATCGCTCATTTCCTCTATGTGATTCGGGACTGTACCCAAAAGCCACCGTTTTGCACGCCCTCTTGGACATGGTAAGGTGGAAATTAAAGCACGGTGGGAATCACACAAGACTCTATGACGATCTCAGGTCTACAGACTAACCTGTACCAGTGTCACCAGAGAACTGCTATCTGACGATTGGTATAAAACCATCTAGGAGTTCTCGGCGAGTCCGTTCAGTGTACCCAGTCTCCACTGAGCACCCGTACACCATCTTTGATGTCAAACAAAGATGGATATGGAATCATCCATCGTCCATCATATGGGTCAAGATGCGTATACGCTAGTCTACTCTGGTGTATCGATACCCTGTCTCGATACACCCTCGACTAGGAACAATTATAGGATGTACTCATAGACTACCGTGGCCCCACTAGTATAATCTCATCATAGTCCCAGTAGTCGAGTACATATCCTAAGGGCTTTATCAACATGTGAGAGCAAGACAGTAAACTAATACAAGTCAATATGTTAAGACAAAATGAAACCAAATAGGATACTATCATATCGAGCAAGAAAGTCCTCTTTATATATATCCAAGCATCCACTATAATATACATTATATGTACAACAATGGCCTCTAGGTCATATATATAACTAACAATCTCCCACTTGCACTAAGTCCAGCTGTTGTAGTATCTCATACCCAACATCCTGAAGAGTCTCTCAAACTGTGTCTTGGGAATGGCCTTCGTGAGTAGATCCGCGGTGTTGTCCTTCGTATCAACTCTCCTGACCTCGATTTCCCGGCGATCAACTATCTCCCGAATCAGGTGATACCGCCTTAGAATATGTCTGGACTTCTGATGGGACCTGGGTTCCTTGGCCAAAGCCACAGCTCCATTGTTATCACAATACAAAGGTATTGGATGCTCAATGGATGGAACCACACCAAGTTCAGTAATGAGCTTCTTCATCCAGACAGCCTCTTTTGCAGCATCGTTGGCAGCGATGTATCCAGCCTCCATTGTCGAGTCTGCAACGGTTTCCTGTTTGGAACTCTTCTAACACACCGCCCCTCCATTGAGGGTAAAGACAAATCCCGAGTGTGATTTAGAGTCGTCCTTATCACTTTGGAAGCTTGAATCGGTAAAGGACTCCACGTGGAGTTCTCCGTTACCATACACCAAGAACATCTCTTTAGTTCTTCTCAAGTACTTGAGAATGTTCTTCACAGCTATCCAGTGACTCTCTCCAGGATCTGCTTGATACCTACTCACTATACTTAGTGAGTATGCTACATCGGGTCTGGTACATAGCATCGCATACATGATAGAGCCTACTGCCGAAGTATAGGGTATCCCTTGCATGCGAGCCCTTTCCAAATCAGTCTTGGGAGACATCTCTTTGGAGAGAGTGAGTCCAGAGATCGTGGGTTGGTTACCACGCTTGGATTCTTCCATACTAAACCTCTTTAGTATAGTGTCAATGTACCTGGATTGGGACAATCCCAGTATCCGTTTAGATCTATCTCTATAGATCATAATTCCCAGTATGCAGGAGGCATCACCAAGATCTTTCATTGAGAATCTTTGTGATAAGAAGAGCTTGACCGATTGCAGCATAGGAACATCATTTTCCATCAAGAGTATGTCATCGACGTACAATACGAGGAAGACAACCTTACTCTCTGCAAGCTTTTTATATATACAAGGTTCATCTACGTTTTTGATGAAGTCAAACTCTTTGACTACAACATCAAAGCAGATGTTTCAACTCCGTGATGCCTGTTTTAACCCGTAGATGGATTTAAGCAGCTTGCACACCTTTCCGCTGCTCCCACTATCTACGAAGCCCTCTAGCTGAGTCATGTACATGCACTCCGCTAAATCACCATGTAGAAAGGCGGTCTTAACATCCATTTGCCAGATTTCGTAGTCATGGTATGCAGCAATGGCAAGTAGGATCCGGATGGACTTAAGCATATCCACTGGAGAAAAGGTTTCTTCATAATCCACACCTGGTCGTTGACGAAAACCCTTTGCAACAAGTCTAGATTTGAAAGTCTCAACTTTTCCATCTACACTAAGTTTCTTCTTAAAGATCCATTTGCTCCCAATGGGTTTTACCCCTTCAGGAGCAACTTCCAAAGTCCATACTTTGTTGGTGTACATGGATTCCATCTCAGATCGCATTGCATCCAGCCACTTCACAGAGTCACCACTTGTGATGGCCTGCTCGAAGCTAGTTGGGTCATCATCTTGCATGATGCAATCCTCGCTCCCACCATCAAAGAGAAAACCGTAGTATCTCTCAGGTGGATGAGAAACCCTACAAGATCGGCGGAGAGGCTGGGGTTCGTTGGGAACTACTGAATCCTCTGGCTCCACTAAATCTTCAGTTGCAGTTTGTGTCGCTGGAACTTCTTCCAGTTCTACCTCATTGCCACTATCTTGTTTCATGAGAAAACCCTTTTCTAAGAAGGTGGCATGTCGAGAAACAAACACTTTTTATTCCTCGGAGTGGCAGAAGATATACCCTTGCGAATGCTTGGGATATCCAATAAACTTGCATAGAAATGACCTTGCCTCGAGCTTGTTTGGATTTTGTGTTTTCACATATGCCGGACAACCCCATATCTTAATATAATTAAGATGTGGTCTCTTTCCTTTCCATATCTCATATGAAGTGGTTGGCACAGATTTGGTGGGAACCATATTCAATAGGTCTATGGCTGTCTCAAGCGCATATCCCCAAAAGGAAACAGGCAACTCAGCATTGCTCATCATAGAGCGCACCATATCTAATAGGGTGCGATTCCTCCACTCCGATACACCGTTGTGCTGTGGTGTATAAGGAGGAGTAAGCTGAGAGAGAATCTTATTCTTTTTTAGATAGTCCAAGAACTCATTGCTCAAGTATTCTCCTCCTCGATCAGATCGAAGGATCTTAATACTTTTGCCCGTTTGGTTCTCTACTTCGTGCTTATATTCCCTGAATTTCTTAAAAGCTTCATATTTGTGTTTCATCAGGAACACATGTCCGTATCTTGAGAGATCGTCAGTGAATGTAATGAAGTAGGAAGAACCGTTCCTGGCATATGTAGACATGGGTCCACATACATCGCTATGTATCAGCCCCAAGAGTTCTGTAACTCTTACTCCGTGTCCACTAAATGGAGTTTTGGTCATTTTGCCTTTGAGACATGACTGGCAAGTGTCATAAGATGATAATTCGAACGGATTCAAATATCCATCCTTATGCAATTTAGCTAGCCGTGTCGCATTGATATGACCTAGTCTACAATGCCATAAGAAGGATTCGTTCATTTCTTAACTTTTCCTCTTGTTTGTGTTCTGTACATTAAGAATTGTAGTTTGATTTAGAACGTACATGCCATTATTTAACGATCCTGATCCTATCAACTTTTGATTCAGGAATATGTTCATAACATTATCCTGTATTACAAAAATATATCCTTCTTTATTCAATAAAGAAACTGATATAATATTGCATATCAGGGTTGGAATTTAATAGCATTCGTTCAGAATCAATGTATTACCATTTGGTAACACAAGGTGATATTCGCCAACTGCCTTGACCGCAACATCTGCACCATTCCCTACTCTTACGGAATGATCACCCATTCCCAGTTCTCTACCTTTACGTAGCCCACGTAACATATTACATATGTGGGATCCTGATCCGGTATCTAATACCCAGGACGTAGAGTGAACTGAGAAACAGTTCTCAATAACTAACACTCCTGAAGAAGATACATCAGCATGCTTGTTCTTCGTTTGGGCGGTGTGAGAATCCAGATATTCTCCTATTTCCTGCTCAGCGTTATAACACTTATAAGAAAGAACGGGACCAACGTTCCCCTGCTCAGTATAATAAGCGGGTTCAGTCAATACATCCATATTATTATCTTGATTAAGGCCTGACTTGGTCGCTACCTGGAGAGAGAGAGAAGAAAACACTTTCGCGTATGCTCTTGCAAGATTAGATTGGTTATTATCTTATCTAATCAGGATGTCTCCTACTGTTTTTATCAAATCTTCCTTCAAACCCTAAAAGGAAAGACTAGCCGGGATTAATTACACCTTACAAGTTCGCCAATCTTTCAGCCAGGCTAGTGTAGGTACTTTGAGGGAGGTTCCCCGTGCTTTCGCACGGACCTAATTAAAATAAACCTCGTTTTCCCATAGGCATAACCCCGTAAACACCTTTCTAGTCACCTACTTGATCGGCTAATTGTCCTGTATAAAAGTCTCCCAGGAGTAACTCTTACTCGCAGTGGGTATCGGGATCCAACTATCTCATAAGAGGTATGCAATCTCATTGCAAATTTCAACACTTGGAATTCCCGATAATTCTTTTACCCCTAGCGTGCTATGACCTTGACGCATGCCAAACAACCCATAGTCCGCTAGTCAAGTTCAACCCGTACATTTCGTGATTGAATTAAACCCATCCGTACGACCCTTGACGCATGCCAAACAATGCCGTACGAATACCCTAATCCAATCGCATCTCATGCTACAGATAAATAGTAATCAGCTACCGTACACTACGCCTTGACGCATGCCAAACTACCGTAGCACGAATACTAAATATTACTTATCTGAAATGACGGAGGGCTACGCAGGCTTTTCAGAAAACCATGAGCGTAATGAACTTGATATCGTTGTAGAAACAAGTGATTTTGAAAAGGAGTATTTTTTAGGCTTTTCTAGTTTCGCTAAAGAGATCACTCTCGGTGAAAGGATCTCGGCTCTTTCTTTATCGAATAAGGTGCAGGATATTTCATAAATACCGCTGTGCAAAGCAAGAACTATAGAAGCAATCAAAAACTAAACCGCGAGTTTGTAGCATCTGCCAGTTTTGCTAAAGAGGTCACTCCCGGTGAAGGGATCTCGGCTCTTTTCTCATCGAATAAGGTGCAGGATATATCATATATACCACTATGCAAAGCAAGAACTGTAGCTACCCTTTTTATAAAGTTTTGATTCTACAAAATCTTTTAGGTTTCTTTTCTTTTATTAATCTCATTAATAAATCCCATCAATTATGCTTCCTAAGCATCACAGAAGAAACGAAAGTTGTAATATTTATATATCATCATATATATATAGTATAAGTATTCGTCTCAGGAAGTAATATGATCTCATCATAGAACATTGCAGCAGAAGATAACATATGAAATATTGGATATACTAGGACGCCCGTGTTTTACATCGAGCCTGTATAAAACACAGATTCCATGGTCGCGATGAATAACCAAACCCACATCCCTAGACCCCTGCGAGAGCGGCAAGCAACACTGCCAATTCTAGGGTTAAGAGACCCGGTCTCGACTCCTCGAGATGGCCTCCCACTGGACCCTATAACCCGGTTACTTATGCTCCTCTCCTTGGGTCTACCTAATGCGGAAAAGTAAATAATATACAATGGTGACATCATCCTCAAGCCGGAAGTGCCCCAATAAAAGAATATTACATACAAATGAATTTTACAAGAATGAAAATTAAAACCCTCATCTTACATAAAACCCCCGGCTATTCAGAACACGACGATCCAATATAACATATCACAGCAACACATAATATCTCATATCATCAACGTAAGTAAGTATGCGTATCCCGATTGTCTTTGATGTATAGCAACGAAGCCGGCGATACACCACATACTACGCTTACGGTCACAGAAAAGAAAGTGTAAAACTACAACATTTGGAATCCACAAATACTTTAGACATCTTAAATCCGAAATATTACATACTTCGCATTTCATGCCTAACTTAATGAATTCCACATATTTTATCATATTCCAGATAAATAGACAATGTTAAACTTTCCGATCGAATAATCAAATACCCAAGATTTCCTAAATAGCTCAACACTTGAGCGGAGTTCAAAAATCCCAGAACATGTCGCTGCGCCAATGAACCGGCCGTAGAAGGGTCAAACCAACGTTTCACATGTGGCAACGCTAAACTACCACAAACCCTAGGGTTCAGTGGCAGTTTTGACGGTCACATAATCGAGTTAAGGTTACGTTCTTCTAGAGGGTCCACAGATACGCTAGCATGATTTGCCGAAAGTTTTAAACAGAGGAAAAAATCCAACACTTGAAAGTTTTCCGTCATGAAAAAAATGAGTTATTGATATCCGTTCGAACCTTTTAACACGTTCTAAATTACCCGAAAAACTAAACGATATTAAACTTTCCGATCGAATCAACAAATTCTATAGATCTCCAGAAAACTCAACACTTGAGTAATATTAAAACTTCCCAGAAGCATGTAGTAATTCATACGGATGAACCCAAGAAATTACTATCCCTGACACCCAAGTACGGCCGCGGAACCTCCGCCAAAAGCATGGTATGGCCGCGGGTCCGCGGCTACTTAAAGGCTACAGTGACTCGTATTTCACAGTAATCCATACAATTACCTGCTTGATTTTTTGAGTATTTTTAATGTGGAAAAAACCATCTTTTTAAAAAAATTCCAGAGAGGGGGTCAAATACGACGTTTCGGGGTTCGATCGGACTTTTAATTTCGTCTACACGTCGCCTAATACTCTAGCTAGGCTATGATACCACTGTAGGGTTACTAGGCACTATCACAAGGCTCATAAGGCATCAACCATGCCAAATCTAAATTTTTTCAAGTGCCGAACAACCTAAAGCGAGGATCTTTACTAGAGTTTTAGGGTTAACAAAGCATGTAAACATCTTTACATCTAAGAGAAAGGGATTACAACTTTTGTAGTCTGCTCCTTCGCTTCATAATCTCCGAGTAGTAGTCTCTTCGCCGCGATCCATGAACCTCCGGACTCTAGAGAGGCTCCACAAGCCGAATGATCCATGCTTGCTTGAAGTCTTCCTTTTCGAAGATAATCTACCTTGAAGAATTTTTAACTCAAGCTCTCACTTCTCTAATCAAATATTAATGAAGTGAACACCCTAATCTAAGTGGCTAGAATAGATAAGGACGATGAAGTAGGAATTATGCTATCTTTTATTATCAATTTCTCACGCAAAATCATCACATGTAAAAAGCTAGCAAGCTTTTTAAGGAAGAAGAAGAAGAAGAAAAGTATTTGTGATGAATAATGAATTTCTTATTCTGGTTACAAATGCAACCTTGGGTTAAGTATGATGGCTTAACCCTTGTAGCGAATTGACCAGGGTAAAGGGTTTGGGTTGGGTTAAGAAATATCAACTCAAAATATCAATCCAAAATATCTAAGCATAAAACAAAATAAAGCTTCTAGAAGCTTCATGAAAAAGCTAACCCAAATCAAACCCTAACTATGTTTAATCTCCACAAATCATGTTGCATTTGTAATTATAACTTGTTACAATATTATATATCACATATATAATATATTTTTGTAACAAAAGAAAATAATATAATTAACATATATTGCATATATATCAATGTATTATCCGGTGAGAAAATGAATCAATAAAGTGAGCTTATATTAGATAATGTAATGTAATATATCACATATATAATTATACATTAAATTATCGAATCAACACTTGATCCAAAAATCCGTATATATCGCATATAACCGACTAATATATCATGTACCGATTCATCGAATCAACACTTGATCCGATGACCCGGTTATATCACATATACCCGGCCGATATCATATATCGCGAGAATAGAATACGGTATCTCATATCGTATTATTCTCGGTCCCGCACATATCACATATGTGTTTCTACTCCGTTTTGCCTGAGTCAAGAAACCTCTGTATAGGACTCTAAAGAATCGTCAATACGCCGGCAGTAGGTGATGATCATATCAAGCACCCACAAGCTGCAAGCGATAAGCTAAACGTAACAGCCACCCAGGTATTGAGCGATCAAAAGTTTAAGTCCATGCTACCTCTCCCGGTACTTTCGGGCATACGGAATTTGGTGAAAAACAATTTTCTAGAGGTGGTAACATGGACTCAAAACCGGATCTTTGTTAAACATCTAACTAACAACCTAACTAGGAGTTGTTAACTACTCGGTTAGGGGGTTATACCTTTCTTTCTTGAACTCCTTCGTCTTCAAGCCTCGATGGTTGTCCGGATCGGCTTCACCCCGTCGTCTTCTTGCGTCGAAGATCGATCCACCTGAAAGCTTCTACCTTTGGCTTCTTCTTCGGTCTTTGAAGAAACTAGTTCACTCGGTTTGCTAAACCTTGTGAACTAGAGTGAGTAGAGGAGAGTGTGTTGGGATTTTCTCTATGGTTCTTGGTTCTCAACTCATGAGACAAGTGAACCATAGACTAAAGAGAGGGAGAGCAAGAGGAAAAAGATGAGAGCTCAAGAACAAGAGAGAGAATGAAAATGATAGAATGAGCAAGACTTTTCTCACTTGGCTCTCATAATCCAAAACCATCATCACAAAAAATAGTAATCAAGTATTGTGTAAATGGTTTAAGTCAAAATGGCTATATCATTTCATGCACTCATATTGCATAAGAGAACAAGCAAGTAAAAAAGTCTTTGCCATGAAATGATAGCCATTGTCATCATGATGGTCAACTAGTCCAACCTAGTCAACCGGTCAACAAAGTCAACAAGTCAACAAAGTCAACCCCTCAATAACCATGTCACCACAATACTTAATTAATATTATTGTTAATCATATATCATATTCTCATTAGGGTTGAGCAAAAAGTCAAAAGTCAACAGTCAACGGTCAACAACCCTAATGAGAATCCTCTGCCTCTGTCTCTCTGTCAACTGTGCATACACACCCGCATCCGCGTTCCGAGGAACACGAATACAAACTGGATAAAACCAATCCCAATACGTACACTAGGATCTGGCTTAAACCAAAGCCCGCTAGTGTAAACTGTCCGGACACTATACGTGCACAAGTGCACGGATGTGACGGAACCCTGTCGCAAGACCATGCGACCTGTCGCAAAACCATGCGACCTCTACTCTTTTTCCAAAAGACAAATAGCTTTCTGTGTGGGACTCTAAAGACTCGACACTACGCTGGCAGTGGGTTTAACCACAGACCGCAAGCGGCACTAGCTGTGCGTAACGGTCCCTAGGTAGATGCCGACAAGAAGACTGACGAGGTGAAACCCATCTGAACTCCTACTGAGCCTGAATGTTACAATCTCCGTACAGTCCGGTCTGTTCGTCTGATACATCGCATGGCGGGCCTAGGGGGACGGTAAACGTCAGTCCCCTAATAGCGGTACAAGTCGTGTCGGAGTGAAGCCCAATACACCCTGAGATAACACTGGAAGCCTACCAGTATATCCCGCTTGCCCTGGCCAAGGACTACTCGTGTAATGGCTCTCCTAGACACAGCGCGATGTCAACCCCCAATACCGGGAGAGACGATCCTGTCTAACCGTCACTGCCTCCAAGTGCTTCGGGACTGCACCCAACTACTACCTGTTTGCACGACTCCTTTGAGCCGTGGTAGGGCAGTAATCAAAGTACAGTGGGAACACACTCGAGGCGAAGTGACAGTGTCAAGTCAGCGGACTAAGCTGTACTCATGTCACCTGGGAACTGATAACTGACGATAGGTATAATACCAACCGGTCAGTTCCCGACGAGTCCTGTCCAGTGTACTCGTAACCCAACGAGCACCCGCATACTATCTCCAGTACGACGTACTGATGGCTGTGGGACAGACCATCTCCCATACTGGGATAAGAAGCGCATGCGCTAGTCTACTCCGGAGTATCAATGCCCTGTCTCGATAGTCCTGCGACTAGGGACCTGCATAAGGATGTGCTTATAGATTACCCAGCCCCCACTAGTGTGACTGCCATCACAACGCTGGTAATCAAGCAAAGATCCTAAGGGCTCCACTAATGCGTATAGGTGATAAAATAAACACATGTACACATTGAAGTAGAAACAAACCAAGTAGCATACTACTATTTTGAGCAAGATTGTATATACAAGGTGAATATCCCAAGCTTCCATTAAGTAATATACAAACTAGTATGATACAGTAATGGCCTCTAGGGCATATACACTAACAAGAAGATCAACAAGCAAGCTTGTACATTCTCCTGTGTATCCAATCAGTAACACTACCGTACATCACGGTCTCTTCGTCTGATATGTCGCATATCTAGTCTAGGGGTGGTAAAACGCCAGACCCCAGTAACCAATAAGTCGTGTCGATGTGAGGCTCATAACAGGTCGAGAAACTACCGATGACAATTACCAGTAGCACTCTATATCAGCCCTGGCCAGGGACTTCCAGTTATAGCCAATCGAACACTGCATAACATCAACTCCCTATACCAGGAGAGACGAATCCCCTCCTATCGCTCATTGACTCCATGTGATTCGGGACTGTACCCAAAAGCCACCGTTTTGCACACCCTCTTGGACGTGGTAAGGTGGAAATCAAAGCACAGTGGGAATCACACAAGACTCTATGACGATCTCAGGTCTACAGACTAACATGTACCAGTGTCACCAGAGAACTGCTATCTGACGATTGGTATAAATCCATCTAGGAGTTCTCGGCGAGTCCGTTCAGTGTACCCAGTCTCCACTGAGCACCCGTACACCATCTTTGATGTACCAATGGATATGGGATCATCTATCGCCCATCATATGGGTCAAGATGCGTATACGCTAGTCTACTCTGGTGTATCGATGCCCTGTCTCGATACACCCTCGACTAGGAACAATTATAGGATGTATTCATAGACTACCGTGGCCCCACTAGTATGATCTCATCATAGTCCCAGTAGTTGAGTACATATCCTAAGGGCTTTATCAATATGTGAGAGCAAGATAGTAAACTAATACAAGTCAACATGTTAAGACAAAGTGAAACCTAATAGCATACTATCATGTCGAGCAAGAAAGTCCTCTCTATATATATCCAAGCATCCACTATAATATACATCATATGTACCACAATGGCCTCTAGGGCATATATATAACTAACACTACGGGCCTCAGGCGGCCTCCATTTTCACGATGCCAGTGGAACAGGTGACTCAGGCCACCACTGGACTGTTCTTCGGGACCATGCTCCCACCAATGAGCTTCAAAGCCCCATTACCGTCGCAAGAAGCTCCGAAGAAATCGGTTTTTGATCGGCTTACAACTACCGCGGCCCCTCTCAATGGGTCACCCAAATCCAACGCCTCAGTCTTTAACAGACTAAGCCAAAACTCTAATGGGCCCATGAAGAAGCCCGCGATACCTGAAGGGGTTATCCCGAAATGGATAACCATCCCTGCTCCAGTGAAAGAAGTCATCAAAGCGGCTTCTCCTGCTAAAAGATCAGTCGTTGCAAGACTAGCTGCTCCAACTCCCGTTCTGAGCGAAGTCACCGAGGCTGTTACCCCTGTCCGAAAGTCTGCTTTCGACAGGTTGGCCATCCCCTCTCAGCGGACGTCAGTTTTCAAGAGGCTGACACCGGTGGCAACCCTTCACTAGAGCAGGGGCATGATGAAGCCACCCCCATAGCTGAGCCAATACCGTCTGCAAGGCATGCTCGACGTTGCCACTGGCGTCGAGTGAGGAAAGCTGGGGGCAGTTCCCCTTCTGGATTCCACCAGCTCCGACGATGGAAGTTGATGCTGTTGTTCTAACTGGAAACAGTTTTGAACCACTTAACAGGGTGCGCAAAAACTCGCCAACCACCATGCTAAAAAAATCTCCTCCACCTGTGGAGAACGTTATAAAGGCAAAGCCAGAGCAGCCCCCTCAGCGGTTGTCCTCTAAAATCCATAGGGTTTGGCGAAGGGTCCAAGACTCTATGATTAACCAAGACTACTCCTGCCAGCCAAAGAAGATGAAAGTTCTGCAAGAGAAGGACCACCCTATCGTACAACATAAGGTGTCGTCTATTTGGGTGCCCGCAGTAACGTCCCTCTCAACTTCGACCGCTCACAAAAGGAGATGGCCGGAGAAGATCCTTGCGCTTGTGACGAATCATACAGGCACTGAATCCAAACGCCCAAAGCCTGGGGGCATGATAGTGCATACTGTTTATATGGCTTCTAGAAAAGAGGAAAGCCGTGCTTCTACGGGTCACCGACCGCTCACCCGATCAGTAACAAAGGCTCAGGAGCAACAACAGCAAAAGCTCCAAGAGATGCTAATGAAGATGGCTGCACTCACTGGGCCAAAAGAAAGATCGGAAACATCGTCGGAACAGCATCAAGAACAGGAAACCGATGCCGAATTCCTCCATAAAATGCTCGTGAGGAAAGACAAAGAGGCCGCGGAACAAGCGGCCAACATAAAACAAATGACGCTTTTATTCCAAGATATGGTCGGGATGATGATACAGCCGGATCCTCTAGCTGAAGATCCCACGATTATCCTTGACGACGACAGAGGGGAGACATCGAACCCTCTTCTGGCTCTATCAGCAGCCAAAGAGGAGACGATCTCCAAAGCCACCCTGGATGACTATATCGCTCAACAGATACGAGCTCATCAGGCAAGCGAAGCGACCAGCCAAATTGTTAAGACTGGACGACCCTATCCGTGTTGGAATGACCAAATAAAATACCGGCTGGGGTATACGATCCCTAAATTCCATGTATATAAGGGGACGGGGAATCTACACCAGCACGTTGCTCAATTCAGGGCTCTGTGCGGCAACACCGGAGGTGACGACAAACTGCTGCTTCGCCAGTTTGTTGGCAGCTTGTCGGAGACAGCGTTTGAATGGTACTCTGAGCTCCCGAACGACTCCGTTAAGACATTTGCAGAAATGGAATTACTGTTTACACAAAGGTTCGCAAGCGCTAGCGAACGCACCCCAATCACGGCATTGATCAATGCCAGGGTAAAGCCAGGCGAAACATGGGTTCAGTATGCGATACGGTGGCGGAATCTATGGTCGAAGTGCGAACAACGCATAGAAGAGGATCTTACAGTAGGCATGTTCGTGGGTACCCTTGATCCGCAGGCGACCATATCCCAGTTCATGATGTTTTTCAAGCTGACTACCTTCCAAACCTTGATTGACAAACTGGCCCAAATGGATCAGATGGGCCAGAGACCGTCTTCCTCGAAAATGGAGCCTCGAAACGAAAAGGGGAAGGGGAAAGCGACCTTCGTCGCCAATGCTCAACAGCAGCCTAATGGTCCGAAACCAGTTGATCGCCAAAGTGATAGACAACGACTCTTCAACGAGAGGCTAAAACGCCCTTATTCGTTTCCTCGGGATAAAACGAGAAGATTGTTCGAGTTAGAGGTGCGCAACAGGTTCATCACCATACCGGATCCGAAACGCCCACTGCAGCCCGGCGACGTCAACAGTCCGAACTACTGTCCCTACCATAGAATAATGGGCCATCCAATCGAAGATTGCTTTGTCTTCAAAAACTGGATTGGGGACCAGTACCAGCAAGGCAAGTTCGTGTTGTCTGAAAACTGGAGGGTAAGCCCGCTACAACCACACACTCCGAAAAAGATAGACACGCCGGGGGCTTCATGCTCATTTATAGAGGAAGCTCCATGGGAAGTTGTTCCTTCGACAAAAACTAAAAGAATGCTGAAAGATCTTCAAGAATGTCCGGGGATTAGGTGGAAGAGCCCTTTGGAACACGAGATTATTAAGGGGATGCTGAAGCCACGCCCAACGCTGAAAGTTGGTGAAGGTGGACAAAACGTTCAGGCCAAGCCTCCAAAGTCTTTAAAGAAAAAGAAGAAGGCCAAGAAGCCCGTCCAACCCGAAGATAGCCATACAGGTCTGCAGAAATACATCGATGCACTAGAAGAATATAACCAGAAGGCTCGAACCCCAATCACGTTGGATGAATTCTTTAAGCATGTTCTTGAGAATGAAGCCGATAACGCTGATGATGGAGACAATTTTTCAGAAGAGCCCGAGGATTACGTGGCAAGCTGCCACGTGATCTCCCACTCATCAATTAATGACAAAGAAGCTCCTAATGCAGAGAAACCAGGGGCAGATCCAGAACCGGAATCAAAATCTCTGGAGCCATCGGACGAATTGATTGACAGACTACTGAGCGAAGCTCTTCAGAAAAGCAAATCTGACCGAGAGCGTGAAACGGCCATATATGAAAGGGCCAAACGTTGGCGTCGCGTTGAAGAAGCTCCGGTATTGAAAAGTTATAGAGTACCCCAACTGGATAGAAGTACTTCTGCTGCCAGCAAAAGCAAGTTTAAGACAAGGAAGTAGTTCGCCAAAGCCCTGTCGGTGGGAAAGAAATTGCCGCCTTTCAAAGAAGACACTTCAGAAAATATGTTCCCTGGCGAACTAGATGCACATCAAACTACTGCTTATACCATTGGAGGATCACACACCCTACCGAGGAATGCATGGCCTTTAAAAATTGGTGGCAGGGATACGTTGCTCACCGACAGCATTTGATACGTTGCTCATCGACAGCATTTCAAGCGAATGAAGCGCAAAACTCGTCGAGAGCAGAGAAGCACGACAGAGGAGCGCAAAAGAACTGTCGGCGACTGTCACATGGTTAATTCCATGGAATCGTAAGTCCTCACCTTCGGGAGCGATTCTGACGAAGAAATAGCCCCTGACCATCTCTTTAAGGAATCCACCTCCGAAACAAAAGAGGTGAAGACCTGTGAGAACATTCAGCTGCGTAATCGCACGTTACCCGAAAAGAATCTCGAACCTATAAGAAAGGGAGCAAAAAAAAGATAAGGGGAAAGAAAAATTCCCTGAGGATATCACCCTCGATGAGCGAGTCGCCGAAGAGCTCGCAGCCAAGGATCCGCCCAAGAAGAGCAAAGTGGATTACAATGTTCTGGTACACCTGAGGAAGATACTTCAAAGATGGTCTTGAATATACCGTGACGGGGGAACAGAACCCATTCTCCGTAAATGAAGTCCGCAAGTATGAGGACGCAAAGTACTTTCTGCCAGACCATGAAGACACGGAAAGATGCCATAAACCGGAGAATAAGAAAAAAGCTATCACCACTATTCCGGTATTCAGGAGTGATACCGAGGAGGAAGAAGAGATAGTCTATTCGGGGCCGCCCCAATGCAACAGGCCGGGACCATCTACCCCTATTCTGGTTCTTGGCAGTGACTTTGAAGACGAAGTCAACGCAGTGTTCTCGGTCCGTCCAACGGTGCAGGCCCTCATTGGAGATGATCAGAGTTTGCAGATTGCTATGGTCCCGAGAAATCATTACAAAGAACTCGACACACTCGATACATATAGTGTACAAGAGCTGCAGACGTTCTACGTCCCTTCCAGGCGGAAAGATGAAAAGGCGATCCTCTCTTTATCGATCTGCAGAAAATAAAGTGGAGAAAGAAATCTGGTATGGTGCCGATTCTACGCTTGATAGGCTCCAGTCCATCCGTCTGCCCAGATACTACACGGAAGGATTAAAAAGGTTGTTGAAGCGCCAAGGCGTACCCTTCAAACAGACTGCTCGACAGGCTCAGTTCTACAACAGGATCTGGAACGCCACTGGAACTCAGCGAAAATTGCCCAACGGGAGAATGGAAACGATCGGGCTTGGATATGTCCAATCCAAGAAACGGGAGCGATTCCATGGCTGCTACGTTATACATGACTTTGATGAAGAAGGAGATGCTCTGTTAGAAGATGCTAACAATGAACCAAAACAAGGTCCTGCCATGAAAGTGCCAAGTCCGTTGTTCGAAGAACAGATGTACAAGCTAATAAGGGAAGGGGGTCAAAAAGTCCGGGATGACCACAACCGCGAAATGGCCATTTACGAGAAAGCCAGGACGCAACGCCTCCTTCAGCAGGCTGTGGAGAATGACGATGCTCTTCTTCGCCAACCCGTCATGCAAAAGACCAGACGTAGAGGTAGAAACAAGCTAAAGAACAGAAAAAACGTTCGACAGCGGCAAAGCGGGTCCAAGAAGCCTCGCAATCGAAAATTGAGCAGCCGGGATCCGTCTCTTATAAAGAAGATGAGTTGAGCATATTCTTTTCCCCAAGATAAGACAAAGAAGATATTCAATCTTGTCATGAAACATAAAATGGTTACGCTCCTGGAGTCCAAACACCCTGAGCAAGCAGACGAGGTCTCTCACACGGATTATTGCTCCTATCACCGAATGATAGGGCATGCTCTTGAAGACTGCTTCACCTTCAAAAACTGGGTAGAAGACCAGTATCAGTAAGGCAGGTTCACTCTATCTAGCAGTTGAAGGATAACCCCGCCACAGAAGTATGAACCGAAAGCCACGTATGCAGCGAGAGTAGAACCAGATCAACATCGGTCTTGGAAACGATTTCGTACCTGTCACGTAATAACGTTGACGGGTGGAGTGCCTAAAAATATGGATGACTTCTCTTGGTGCTTCGAAAACGATGATCACGAAGTAATCTCAGAGTTTCCACCGGCGCCAAAAGAGCTGGAAGATGGGATACATACTACTGCAGATAACCTCAGAAAAATCGACTTGGGGACGGCAGACGACCCGCGGCCTATGTTCGTTAGCGAGCTGCTGTCTAAAGAACACGTGGCTACACTAAAAAACGTGCTCATATAGTATAAAGACTGTTTCGTATGGAACTACTCCAAAATGCCGGGACTAGATCCAGAAGCAGCTGTGCACAAATTGGCGATATCTCCGGACGTCAAGCTAATCAAACAAGCACCGAGAAGAATGCGGCTCGAACTTGAAATGAGCATCAACGCCGAAGTCAAGAAACTAATCGACTCCGGCTTCATCCAAGAAGTTCAATACCCTGATTGGGTCGCCAACATCGTCCCAGTGATGAAGAAGAATGGGACGGTACGCATCTGCGTAGACTTTCGGGACCTCAACAAAGCTTGTCCGAAAGATGACTTCCCTGTACCAGTTACTGAGCTGATGATAGACAATACGTCCACTCACGAAGTTTTCTCCTTCATAGACGGATCATCAGGGTACAATCAAATAAAGATACATCCCGAAGACCAGAAGAATACCGCCTTCCGGACCCCGCTAGGCATATTCTGCTACAAAGTGATGCCCTTCGGTCTGAAGAACGCCGGCGCTACCTATCAGAGGGCAATGAAGAAGATTTTCGATGACCTCATGCACGAAATCGTCGAGTGCTATATTGATGACCTCATGGTAAAAAGAAAATCGCACGAGGAGCATTAGGAACATCTAAAGATAGTGTTCCAACGTTTCAAAAATACAACCTGAAGATGAACCCTCTCAAATGCGCGTTCGGAGTTTCCTCGGGCAAATTTCTAGGGTTCATCAAAGATCAAGGTGATTATGGAAATGCCTCCGCCAAGGACACTGAAACAACTGCGGTCTCTCCAAGGAAAGCTCGCGTATATCCAACGGTTCATAGCCAATCTCTCCAGCAAGTGCCGCCCCTACAGTTATTTAATGAAGAAGGGGGCCCCGTTCGTCTGGGATTGCAAATGCCAAAGCGCACTGGACGGAATCAAGCAATACCTGCAGAATCCGCCGGTACTGACCGCTCCGGTCAAGGGAAAACCTCTCATCCTGTACACAACAGCCCTTGAAGGTTCCTTAGGTGCACTATGGGCATAGAAGAACGACCAAGGGAAGGAGAGAGCCTTTTACTATTTGAGTCGAGTTCTCCTGGGGGAAGAAAACAACTACTCTCCCATTGAAAAACACTGCCTGGCGTTAATTTTCACGATAACGAAGCTCCGACATTATGCTTTGGCGCATGAGGTCCACCTCATATCAAAAATGGATCCTCTCAAATATTTGATGTCAAGAGCCATGCTAATAGGACGGCTCGCTAAATGGGCCCTACTCTTGATGGAGTTCTCGATAACATATCGACCACTCAAGGCAATGAAAGGCCAGGCCATCGCCGACTTCCTCACTGAGCATCCTATACCTGCCGATTCACCCCTAAATTGGGAATTGCCAGACGAGCACGCGTTTGACACGATCGACAGGGAGAAAGGAGAGAGAGACACCCGATGGGAACTTTACTTCGATGGGGCATCTTCCATGAAGAAGCGACAACACAACACCCATATAATCAAATCTGGGGTAGGCCTTATCTTCGTGACTCCACAAGAAGGGATAATGCGCTTTGCCTTTTCCTTAACAGAGCCGAGGACAAACAACGAAGCCGAATATGAAGCTTTGATAGCAGGTCTAAAGATCGCCGTCGACATGGGAATCCAAAACCTCCTCATATACGGAGACTCCCAGTTGGTCGTTAGTTAAGTAAATAGCGACTATCAAATATGCATACCAGAGTTGGTAAGGTACGGTGAGATAGTGCAACAATTGCTGACTCAAATTCCCGCCTACGCCCTGGAAAGCATACCATGAGCGGAAAATAGGAAGGCGGATGCATTAGACAAACTCGCTAAAGAACTGGCTGACGAAAACCTCGATAACGTGATGATCGTTGTGCAAATCCGTCGGGTTCTTACACCGGCATGAATATCTCCGGAGCCGTCTGAAGAAAAGGGAGCGACCAAGCAAACGGCCCAACAAATAAAAGACCAGGAAAAGGCTAAGGATTGGAGAGAAGTCTTTATAGACTACTTCAAATCCTGTCAAACACCTGAAGATGCATCCTCGAGACATCAGCTCATGAAACGAGCTCTGTCTTTTGCCTTCGTCAATGATACGCTGTATAAGAGATCGTTCGACTCTCTGTAGCTAAGATGCCTAGGACCGGAAGAAGCAAAGAAAGTCGTCCAAGAAACTCACGACGGACTCTGCGGTTCTCATCAAGCCGGGCCGAAGATGAAGCTGAAGACCAAAAGGATGAGCTACTATTGGCCCACGATGATCCAAGACTATCTCGAATACGCGAAGTAGTGCCATTCGTGCCAAATTCACGGGGACTTCATCCACCAGCATCCGAATCCGCTACACCCAACGGTGACTAGCTGGCCGTTCGAAATGTAGGGAACTGACATAATCGGGCCCATTGAACCAGCATCATCCAGAGGACATCGGTTCATATTGGCAACAACCGATTACTTCTCTAAGTGGGCAGAAGCAGTACCGCTAAGAGAAGTGAAAACGAAGAATATTCTCCATTTCTTCAAGACACACGTCATCTATCGGTTCGGCAATCCACGACGGATTATCTCCGATAACGGGCCGTCCTACAGAAGTCATAAAATCAGCCGCTTCGCACAACAGCATAATATAGACTGGAGATACTCTTCGGTCTATAATCCCCGAGCTAATGGTCTAGCTGAGGCTTTCAACAAGACCTTGACGAAGATCATAAAGAAGACGGTGTCTCGAAAAAAGAAGGACTCGCACGAGAGACTGCATTGTTTTCCCCAATCAGAGCAAAGCTCTGTTCAAATTTTAAATTTTAAAATGAAGCAGCGCTCACGTGCAAAGCACGAGTGCGCTCACGCCAAGAGCGCCAGCGCTCTGAAGCAACGCTCACGTGTAAAGAATGAATGTGCCAGCGCCAAGAGCGCCAGCGCTCTGAAGCAGCGCTCACATGCAAAGCACGAGTGCGCTAGCGCCAAGTGCGCAAGCGCTGAGAGTCAAAGACTCTGAGGCAGCGCTCACGTGCAAAGCACAAGAGCGCTAAGCGTTAGAACTAAATATTCTCCACTGTTGGATCAAAGATCCAATGAAGATGATAAATCATCAAATTACCAGAATAAAATTCTGTTAAGGAAATACTTTTCAGAATCTTTCCAAACTAGGAAGATAGTGCTCTGTAAATCAAAGCACCATTGGATCAATGATCCAATGGTGACTAAAAATCACCAAGGAACAGAACAAGTTCTGTATGGGAAAAGATTTTTCCAATCTCGTTAAAAACAAGAAGATTACCTTCTGTAAAACAGAAGCCCTAGGATCAAAGATCCAACGGTGGGAAATATCCTCAAATCAATTAGAGAAAAGAACTCTCCAATTGATTCAACAAATCAGCCTACTCTATATAAAAGCCCCAAGACTTCAAGTCTCATAGAGAGGAACCCCCCTACAAGTTTTTAGAAATTTCAAACAAAAGAGCAAGCTCTGAGAAGAAGAAATTTTCTTCAAGGTAAAAACAGAGAGGAAAAAAATATCTCATCAAGGAAGAAGAATTTAGATCTTTTTTTAAGATCATAGATCTATAAGACAGACGTCTTTCACAAAAGAGATCATAACATCCATCATAAAAAAGGGGGAAGAAGAATTCAATTCTTTTCAGATCACAGATCCATAAAAGCAAAGCCTTTCACAAAGAAATAAGAGATTGTAATATCTCCTATAAAAATAAGAACTTTGTTCTTAGATCTATGAGACAAAGTCTCTTATAAACGAGAATTTAATTCTCAGAGCGCAGAACTGATCAAATTTGCCTAAAAATAGACTTAGCGCTCCAAATTAAAAAGAAGCGCCTTAGCGCTCTAAGACTGGCGCACAGCGCCGCAGCGCTTCTAGCGTTCCAATTTAAAGAAGCGCATCAGTGCTCCAAGACTGGCGCTCAGTGCCAAGCGCATCATGTGCTTCTCACGTGTGCGCTCTTTCACAAGAAGCGCTCTGCGCTCATTGACAGGCGCTCAGCGCCAAGCGCGCCATATGCTCCTCACGTGTGCGCTCTTTCACAAGGAGCGCTCTGCACTCATTTTCTAGCGCCCAGCACCAAGCACGCCACGTGCTCCTCACATGTGCGCTATCTCACAAGAAGCGCCTTAGCGCTCTAAATCTGGCGCTCAGTGCCAAGCGCGCCACATGCTCCTCACGTGTGCGCTGAGGGAACACAATGTGTTCTTTAAATAAAAGCCCCAGAGCTATGAAGAGTGCTCAGCACTCAATAAAAGACAAAAACTGTTGTCAGAATCCAAACCAATGCTCAGCATTGTTAAATGAAAAAGGACTGAGCCTAATTAAATATCCAACATTTTAACTGAATGGGCCGAGCCCAAGTTGGCCACAGATCCCTAATTCAGATTAATTGAGCCCATATGCTCATAAGTCTTTGATCTTAGTCCTAAATTGAACTACAGATCTCCCAACCAATATCGGTTCATGGGTACATCTCTTCACTCCTCTGATATTTGTCATTGTAATCCTTCAACGTCTTCAGAGAGGTGACGGGTCCTGACAACCAGACATTCCACGGATTGTGGGTCCTTAAACTCATGGACTATGATGTCCTTAAACTTTACGGACTGTGAGGTCCTTAAACTCATAGACTATGATATCTTTAAACTTTACAGACTATGACGTCTTTAAACTATGGACTATGATGTCCTTAAACTTCATGGACTATGATGTCCTTAAACTTATGGACCGTAACGTCCTTAAACTAAAACAATAGAGCCCAAATGCTCTTTTATTGGATCTAAATGATCCTGTTAAGTAGATCTTAGTCTAAAATTAGACTAACGTGTCCTTAACAAATGTTTAAGTTGATCTTAATCTAAAACAAGATTAACGATCCTTAAACCAACCCAAACCCAAATCTAAGAAAATACGGATTTGGACTAATCCACGCCCTACGGACGACAACATAAATTTGTCTCTGTATACAATCCACGGGCAACCAAAAATAAAACAAACACACACGATACAAAGTGATCATCTGGAGAAGGAGAAAGTGGTTACCGCGATGCGGTAGCGTAATTAACTGCAGGGACTTGCGCCTGCAGGGAAGAGCGTCCCCACAATCAAAAACCCCTCACAATGAGGGGGAATTTGACGAAGTCTGCTATATCGGCCGCATCCGTCTAAACCTTCGATACAGGGTGCCATAAATCAACTTGGTCTCTTTGGAGAGGTGGATGGATAAATCCAAATAGCATCTGCCCCAAATTCAGGCAAGACGAACCTACGTGGTTCCGTCTCCGTATTCGGCGGCGAACAGATTCTGGCACGCCCGGTGGGACCTTTTCCTCTTTCCACTCCACACTTCGTGTGTCATGTTTGCGAACGAATCACGGTTTGATATGGTCGCCTTTGTATTTGAAGTACTAAGATTTGGTGTCTTGCTCCGTGCAGAGAAAATGGTTTCCAACTGCATAAACTGCAACAACACCCACTCTGTCCTCACGGGAGGAGTGACTTACGGGCCTCAGGCGGCTTCCGTTTTCAAGATTCCAGTGGAACAGGTGACGCAAGCCACCACTGGGCTGTTCTTTGGGACCGTGCTCCCACCCATGAGCTTCAATGCCCCAATGCCATTGCAAGAAGCTCCGAAGAAGACGGTCTTTGATCGGCTTAAGACTACCACGGCCCCTCTCAATAGGTCGTCCAAATTCAGCACCTCAATCTTTGATAGGCTAAGCCAAAACTCCAATGGGCCCATGAAGAAGCCCGCGATACCTGAAAGGGTTATCCCGAAACGGATAGCCATCCCTGCTCCATTGAAAGAAGTCGGCAAAGCGGCTTCTCTTGCTAAAAGATCAGTCTTTGTAAGACCGGCTTCTCCAACTCCCGTTCCGGGCGAAGTCACCAAGGCTGCTACCCCTGTCCGAAAGTCTGCTTTCGACAGGTTGGCCATCCCCTCTCAGCGGATGTCGGTTTTCGACAGGCTAACAATGACAACAACCCCTTATCAGAGCAGGGGGAATGAAGAAGCCACCCCCATAGCTGAGCCAGTACCGTCTGCTCGACGCGCTCGACGTCGCTACTGGCACCGAGTAAGGAAAGCTAGGGGCAGTTCCCCTTCTGGATTTACTCCGCCAGCTCCGACGATGGAAGTTGATGCTGCTGTTCTAACTGGGAACAGCTTTGAACCACTTATGAGGGTGCGCAAAAATTCTCCGATCGCCGTGCTAAAAAGATCTCCTCCACCTGTAGAGAACCTTACAAAGGCAAAGCTAGAGCAGCCCCCTCAGCGGTTGTCCTCTAAAATTCACAAGGTTTGGCGATAGGTCCAAGACTCGGTGATCAATCAAGGCTACTCCCGCCGACCGAAGAAGTTGAAAGTTCGGCAAGAGAAGGACCACCCTATCATACCACAGAAGGGGTCGTCTACTTGGGTGCCCGCTGCAACGGCCTCCTCAACTTCGACCGCCCACAAAAGGAGAGGGCCGGAGAAAATTCCCGCGCCTTCGACGAATCTAAAGGGTGCTGAACCTAAACGCCCTAAGTCTGGGGGCATGGTGGTGCACACTGTTAATATGGCTTCCAGAAAAGAGGAAAGCCGTGCTTCTACGGGTCATCGACCGCTCACCCGATCCGTAACAAAGGCCCAGGAGCAACAACAGAAGCTCCAGGAAATGTTAACATAGATGGCCGCACTCATTGGGCCAAAAGAAAGCCCGGAGACATCGTCAGAGCAGCGTCATGAACAAGAAACCGATGCTGAGTTCCTCCGCAGAATCCTCGAAAAGAAAGACAGAGAGGCCGCGGAACAAGCGGCTAACATAAAACGAATGCCGCTTTTATTCCAAGATATGGTCGGGATGATAATACAGCCGGATCCTCCAGCTGAAGACTCTCCAATTGTCCTTGAAGACGACAGCGGAGAGACATCGAACCCTCTTCCAACGGCCAAAGAGGAGACGATCTCCAAAGCCACCCTGGATGACTATATAGCTCAACAGATACGAGCTCATCAGGTGAGCGAAGCGGCTAACCAAATCGTTAAAACTGGACGACCCTATCCGGGTTGGTACGATCAAATAAAGTACCCGCCAGGATATACGATCCCTAAATTCCACGTATATAAGGGGACGGGAAATCCACACCAACACGTGGCTCAATTCAGGGCTCTGTGCGGCAACACCGGACTGACAATAAGCTACTGCTTCGCCAGTTTGTTGGCAGCTTGTCGGAGACAGCGTTTGAATGGTACTCTGAGCTTCTGAACGACTCCGTTAAGACATTTGCAAAAATGGAATTACTGTTTACACAAATGTTCGCAGCGCTAGTGAACGCACCCCGATCACCGCACGAATTAACGCCAGGGTGAAGCCGGGCGAAACATGGGTTAAGTACGCGATACGGTGGCGGAATCTATGGTCAAAGTGCGAACAACGCATAGAAGAGGCTCCTGCAGTAGGCATGTTCATGGGTACCCTTCATCCGCAGGCGACCATATCCCAGTTCATGATGTTTTTCAAGCCGACTACCTTCCAGGCCTTATTGACAAACTGGCCCAAATGGATCAGATGGGCCATAGACCGTCTTCCTCGAAAATGGAGCCTCGAAATGAGAAGGGGAAGGGGAAAGCAAGTTTCGTCGCCAATGCTCAACAGCAGCCTAGTGGTCCGAAACCAGATGATCGCCAAAGTGATAGACAGCGACTCTTCAACGAGAGGCTAAAACGCCCTTATTAGTTTCCCCGGGATAAGACGAGAAGACTGTTCGAGTTGGCGGTTCGCAACAGGCTCATCACCCTACCGGATCCAAAACGCCCACTGCAGCCCGGTGACGTCAACAGTCCCAACTACGGCCCCTACCATCGAATAATGGGCCATCTAATCGAAGATTGTTTTGTCTTCAAAAACTGGATTGAGGACCGGTACCAGCAAGGCAAATTCGCATTGTCTGAAAACTGGAGGGTAAACCCGCCACAACCACACGCTCCGAAAAAGATGGACACGCCGGGGGCATCATACTCATTTATAGAGAAAGCTCCATGGGAAGTTGTTCTTTCGACAAAAACTAAAAGAATGCCGAAGGACCTTCAAACATGTCCGGCGATTAGGTGGAAGAGCCCGCTGGAGCCCGAGATTATTGAGGGGATGCTGATGCCGCGCCCAACGCTGAAAGTTGGTGATGGTGAACAAAACATTCAGGCCAAGCCTCCAAAGTCTTTAAAGAAAAAGAAGAAGGCCAAGAAGCCCGTCCAACCCGAAGATAGCCATACAGGTCTACAAAAATACATCGATGCACAAGAAGAATATAACCAGAAGGCACGGACCCCAATCACGTTGGACGAATTCTTTAAGCATGTTCTTGAGAATGAAGATGATGACGCTGACGAAGGAGACAATTCTTCAGAAGTGCCTGAAGACTATGTGGCGAGCTGCCACATGATCTCTCACTCGATAAATGGCAAAGAAGCTCCTGATGCAGAGAAACTGGGGGCAGATCCTGAACCGGAACTCCTAAAACTGTCAGATGAGATGATTGACGTATTCCTGAATGAGGCGCATCAGAAAAGCAAAGCTGATCGAGAGCACGAAATGGCCATATTTGAAAAAGCCAAACGCCGGCGGCTGGACAAAAGGGTTGAAGTACCCCAACCGGATGGAAGCACTTCTGCCGCCAGCAAAAGCAGGTTTAAGACAAGGAAGCAATTCGCTAAAGCCCTGTCAATGGGAATGAAGTTGCCACCTTCCAAAGAAGACACTTCAGAAAATACGTTCCCCGACGGACTAGATGCACATCCAAACTACTGCTTATACCATCGGAGGATCACACACCCTACCGAGGAATGCATGGCCTTCAAGAATTGGTGGCTGGGATACGTTGCTCATCGGCAGCATTTCAAGCGAATGAAAAGCAAAACGCGTCGTGAGTAGAAGAGCACAACAGATGAGCATAAAAAAACTGCCGGCAACTATCTTATGGTTGATTCCGAGGAATCGCAAGTTCTCACCTTCGGGAGCGATTCTGATGAAGAAATAGCCCTCGGCCCTCTCTTCAAAGAATCCATCTCCGAAACAGAAAAGATGAAGATCTGCGAGAACATTCAGCTGCGTAATCGCACGTTACCCAAAAAGAATCTCGGACCCACAAATAAGGGATCAAATAAAAAAGATAAAGGGAAAGAAAAAGTCCCTGCAGATATCGCCCTCAATGACCGAGTCGTCGAAGAGCTGGCAACCAAGGACCCGCCCAAGAAAAACAAGGTAGATTACAATGTTCTGGCACACCTGAGGAAGATACCCTCGCAGCTAAGCATTCTCGATGCCCTTCTGCTATCTAAAGAGGCGAGAGATTCTTTGATCAAGGCACTACAAGAGCCCAAGCAGTTCCAAGCTTTCCTTGCTGAAGAAAAGATGAAGGACGAGCTGGAAGAAGTGCACACTGCTGACGTCACTTTCGGCGACGAAGATCTCCTCCTCGGAACATGCGAGCACAACCATCCCTTGTACGTCACCGGATACTGCCATGACATCAAGATAGGGAAGATCCTAGTTGATAACGGGTCCTCTGTCAACCTCCTAAATATGAGAGTGTTAAAAGAAATCTGCATGAGCGTTCAACACCTCGCTCGGGATAAAATCACTATCTCCGGATTTGACTCTCATTCATCACGGACGCTCGGGTCTGTAATACTAACATTACGGTTTGGGCTGCTCGTCACTGACATCAAATTTCATGTCATTGACGCCGAGACTTACTACAACGCTTTGCTCGGCAGGCCTTGGTTACACGAATACAACATCATCCCTTCTACACAACATCAGTGTATGAAGTATTTCAAGGATGGTCTTGAGTACACCGTAATAGGGGAGCTAAACCCATTCTTCATGAATGAAGTCCGCAAAAATGAGGACGCAAAGTACTTTCTGCTAGACTTTGAAGACACGGAAAGATGCCATAAGCCGGAGAATAAGCAAAAAGCTATCACCACTATTCCGGTCTTTAGGAGCGATATCGAAGAGGAAGAAGAGATAGTCTATTCAGAACCGCCCCAATGCAACAAGCCGAGACTGTCCACCCCTATTCTGGTCTTCGGCAGCGACTCTGAGGATGAGGTTAATGCAGTATTTTCTGTTCGGTCATCGATACAGACCTTCACTAGAGAAGATCAAAGCTTGCAAATCGCTATGGTTTCGCGACAGCATTACAGAGAGCTCGACGCACTTGATACCTATAGTGTGCGAGAACTGCAGACGTTCTACGTCCCTCCCAGGCGGAAAGATGAAAAGGCGATCCTCTTTTATCGATCTGCGGAAAATAAAGTGGACAAAGAAATCTGGTATGGTGCCGATTCTACGCTTGATAGGCTCCAGCCCATCCGTCTGCCCAGATACTACACGGAAGGATTAAAAAGGTTGTTGAAGCGCCAAGGCGTACCCTTCAAACAGACTGCTCGACAGGCTCAGTTCTACAACAGGATCTGGAACGCTACTGGAACTCAGCGAAAATTGCCCAACGGGAGAATGGAAACGATCGGGCTTGGATATGTCCAATCCAAGAAACGGGAGCGATTCCATGGCTGCTACGTTATACATGACTTTGATGAAGAAGGAGATGCTCTGTTAGAAGACGCTAACAATGAACCAAAACGAGGTCCCGCCATGAAAGTGCCAAGTCCGTTGTTCGAAGAACAGATGTACAAGCTAATAAGGGAATGGGGTCAAAAAGTCCGGGATGACCACAACCGCGAAATGGCCATTTACGAGAAAGCCAGGACGCAACGCCTCCTTCAGCAGGCTGTGGAGAATGACGATGCTCTTCTTCGCCAACCCGTCATGCAAAAGACCAGACGCAGAGGTAGAAACAAGCTAAAGAACAGAAAAAACGTTCGACAGCGGCAAAGCGGGTCCAAGAAGCCTCGCAATCGAAAATTGAGCAGCCGAGATCCGTCTCTTATAAAAAAGATAGGGCGAGCATATTCTTTTCCCTAAGACAAGACAAGGAAGATATTCGATCTCGTCATGAAACATCAGATGATGACACTCCCGGAGTCCAAACACTCCGAACAAGCAGACGAGGCCTCTCATCCGGATTATTGCTCTTATCACCGAGCGATAGGACATCCTCTTGAAGACTGCTTCACCATCGAAAACTGGGTCGAACACCAATATCAACTCGGTAGGTTCGCTCTATCCAACAGTTGGAGGGTAGCCCTACAGCAAAAGCATACACCAAAAGCAACGTATATGGCGAGATTAGAACCAAATCAACATCAGTCTTGGAAATGATCTTGTACCTGTTACATGATAACGCTGTCAGAAGAAAGAGTGCCCGAGAACATGGATGACCTATCCTGGTGCTTCAAAAATGAGAGTGAAGAGGAATTGATCTCGGAATTTCCACCGGCGCCAAAAGAATTGGAGGATGGAATACATACTACTGCGAACAACCTAAGGAAAATCGACTTAGGGACGGCAAACGACCCGAGACCGACGTTCGACAGTGAGCTGCTGTCCGAAAAACAGGTAGCTACGCTAAGAGACGTGCTTATGCAGTATAAAGACTGCTTCACATGGAACGGCTTCGAGATGCCGGGGCTAGTTCCAGAGATAGCTGTGCATAAATTGGCGATATCTCCGGACGTCAAGCCGATCAAACAAGCGCCGAGAAGAATGTGGCTCGAACTTGAAATGAGCATCAACGCCGAAGTCAAAAAGTTAATCGACTCCGGTTTCATCCAAGAAGTTTAGTACCCTGACTGGATCGCCAATAACGTCCTAGTGATGAAGAAGAATGGGACGGTACGCATCTGCGTAGACTTTCGAGAGCTCAACAAAGCATGTCCAAAGGATGAATTTCCCGTACCGGTTACCGAACTGATGATAGACAACACGTCCACTCATGAAGTCTTATCCTTCATGGATGGCTCATCAGGGTACAATCAAATAAAGATGTATCCCGAAGACCAGAAGAATACCGCTTTCCGGACCCCTTTAGGCATATTCTGCTACAAAGTGATGCCTTTCAGTCGGAAGAACGCTGGCACCACCTATCAGAGGGCCATGACGAAGATTTTCGATGACCTCATACATGAAATCTTCGAATGCTATATTGACGACCGATTGTTAGAGTTTTTGCGTGCTTAGTTTTAATTACCGCAATCAAGACGGTTTCGCTTGGTAGCTAGCCGGTTGAGTACGGGCCGTCCATAGGGAGATGGGAATCTTTTTCTATGTGCTTTAACGAGTTAAGTCTAAATGTTCGGGTTTGTTTGAAATTAACTATGTGCTGAAATATGTATAAAGAGAGCTTGTTAGGGTTGGGATTAGGTTAGTTTGAGTTAGGAGTCGCTCACTTCTTTCATTGCCACTCTTAGCATCGGTGTTACGGTAATCGGCAACAACGGGGATTAGCACGACTAGGAAGGAAACTTGTGAGTATAAGCTAGGATTTCCAATACTTAGTTTCTTCGTTTTGGTCCTTGTCCGTCCGTTCTTGGCTCTTAGCCTTAACCTCCGGTTAATTCAACCACAACCGGTCTCGCTAAGGAATCACCACTATCATGTAGGATAGGGTGCCGTAGGGAGCGAATTGTGGTTCAATTAACGGGAGTCTGATTTAAGTTGTTGGGCAAAGAAAATAGTGAGAGAGATTTCCTTCTCTCAAACTTTCCTTATCCTACCCTAACAAGTGAGAAACTACCCATCCATTAAAAAGAAAAAGAAAACAAAACAAGAGGGAAGGTAGAAAGAATATGAGGATAAGAAAATTACAACCAGCTATTTGAGACCTCACTTTGGCAAGGATCATACTCAAGCATCATGGTTGTAAAGATAAAGAAAAATAGAAGAAAGAAAGCAAACAACAAAATAACAACAACTAGATTAGAAAATGAAAATTACAAGCAAGATAATAGAACAAAATTACAAGACAAGCATGTTAAAGAAAAGAACTCTTCTTTTATTCATCACTTATAAAGCTCACTATAAGTTTTAATGGAGAAAGATGAAAAGAGGAAGAAGAACTACAAAATCAAATCATAAAATGTAATACAAAGAAAAGCACCCTTAGTTTGGCTTTGAGCTGGGCTACTTTATAGGCAGGAAATTGAAACCCTAGGGATACAATCTGATACAAAATGAAGTTACAAAACTGCTCCCAAAATCTGAGTCAACAATGAGTTGACTCGGCTGCAGATCCGCGGCAGAAGTGCTATCTTGGCCGCGGTTCCACGACCATTTAATTGAGTTGGGGGACCATCTTCTCAGGGCTCCTCCAAGTTGCTTTTTCCTTCTGTTTTGTACACTTGGTTTCTCAAAAGCTCTTCAGTTTTCTTCCAGATTTTCAGTAGATCAAAAAGGTGAACTGATGTGGACTTTTTGTCTTAATTTTATTGAGCTCCGCGTAGAAGTCTTGGATCTTGTGCTGCCCTTATGCTTTGTGCATGAAAATGACCATTGATTTGCCATTTTATCCCTTGAACTGGTGTGCGACATTATACGGATAGTGAGCAGAGACCCGTATTTATCTGTTGTTGGCCGTAGTCCTGCATTTGTTGCGACTTTTCATGATTTTCACTGTAAAGAGCTGAGAACCTATAATCTGCAATTATTTAGCAAACACGGATCAAAAGTACCTACCTATATGCAATGCGATCAAGAATGGGCGATACGAAAATGCAAAAAACTGATATGAACAAATACCCCCAAACTTATCATTTGCTCGTCCCGAGCAAAACCATTTTATTCACAAAAAAGTCCTAACCTCACTTTCGCAGGAAACGCGATTGCACTGAGCTCGTGCAACAAGCCGTTAAACCACTAGGTGTCCCTAGTAGGAGGAGTGTTGTCTCCTGAGGGTTTTCAGCGGATACTACCCATAAAATCCGATCAAATTGGCTGTCGACTCTAATCTACAATTCAGCATTCTAGCAAGAAACTCTATCATCTTTAACTTAGAAATCATCAACCCGTATTTTTCACACTTCCTTTTCATTTAACTTAAGATCATATATGTTTTGCCGGTTTATAAAGCTTTCAGCATTTCTTGAGTTTTCCTTCTAAAACATCATCTCAATTCCGGAATTTTTATCATCTCTACTGAAGATATAAGCCATATTTTTCATTCTTAGCTCTCCTCCAAACTCCGATCATAAACCCTCTACGTGTGTGTATTTATCACCCCTACACTTGGAAATTCAATTCAAGCTATAATACCCTTACCTTAATACCTAGTACTATTTCTTTTCATTAATGATGGATGGTTTTGCTCATACATCTTTCATGCGACTATTAATGCTTCTTGAGGCACTAACATCCGATTACTGAATGTATGAGCTTAAAGTGTAAATAGCAGTCTCCAGGTCTTGTATTTTATTCTCTCTCTTTTTCTTTTTTTTCTTTTTCTTTCTTTTTTTTTATTTCAAGACCGGATATATTTTCAATGATGCTCTTTTGGTGGTTAGCTTTAATTTCCGTTTTTTCTTTCATACTAGGCTTTCAGGCAAGAGTATTTCTAGGTATCATATACTATCCCAAGTTTCAAGGTGCATGTATGTGCAATTTGCAGGGTATATATTTTCAGAATTTGGACTTAAGATTCAGAATTATTTTTCAGACTTACACTTCTAATAGAGCTTTCAATACTCTTCCCTCATTTTGACTTAGCCCAAGAACTGAACTCAAAATTTGCTTATTTCTAAATAAACTGTAAGGACGTATATTTTCTACAGTTAGACTTCAAGAAAGGTTATTTTTAGGGTTTTTAATTTACTAAGTTTAAGATCTAGTTTTTCTAACTAGTCAACCGTTATGTCAAACTCGAGTCAAATATGGCCAATATTGAAATTTTCTTTTTTTATATGTTATATGTGTATGTGTGTGTGTGTATATATATATATATATATATATTATGCAATGCAAAAAAATGAGATACAGAATTAAATATGCAAAGAAAAACAACTATTTACAAAAATTTAAAAAAAAACGTGCAGATGCAATGCAAAGATAACTATTTACAATCAACTCTCACCCCCAAACTTATTGATAGCAGTGTCCTCACTGCTCCCTGTGGCGTCTACTAGACGTGGACTCACTTGTTCCTGCCTCACCACTATCTGCCCCCCGTCCCCTCGATCGTGATCGTGATCGTGATCGTTCCTCCTTTACCAGTAGGGTGGACATTCCCTGCTCCAGACTCGTCAGTCGCTGATCAAAATTAGTCAGCATCCCTATCACCCGTTCTACCCTCCTGTGGGTTCGTCGAATTAAGCGCGCTTGCGCAGCGGGGTTGATCTTTTCATTGCTCGTTGTGGAGCTCGAGCTAGGGGTCTTGGCCATCACATCCTTGGACGGCTCGGTGCGCGACCATAAATCATGAAGTCGTGTGTAAGATGTGGAGACGCCCTCAAGAAGGGGTCGAACGGGAACCCCACCATGCAGGTAAAATTCAAATTGCTCAACAGGGAGGAAATGGCGACACAGTTGTGTCACCAACATTGGGCATGGATAATTGGCCGTCCGTTTACCGGCGCCAATCGAGTGAAGCAACACAGTGCACATGTCGTAGCTAGGGTTTCGAGTCATCAATGTGTGCACTGTGTGTAGGGATGGTGTAAAAAATGTTGCGTTGTGCGAACTTCTGAAAATATTGTTTTGTGCCTAACGGCACACAGTTAAAACGTTCGCAAAAAACGTGCGAGCCTGAATGCCCTTTCTGGGCTCCCTAGAACAGTCATTTCCTATTAAGGGTAGGTATTCTTCAAATCGGAGGGGTTGATCGTGAATAGGGAGTCGTGGTATTAAGGTGACTTCGTGAATGAAGTCCCTATCGATTAAATTTCCTGATTCCCCCACAGTAATCGAATTTACCCATATTGTGCTAAACACCACTCCTCCATACATTCATAAAAACGGGCAACAAGATCCGGAAGCGCGAATGCGTTCGGATGGTTAAATAACAGAAAGTTCCATCCGCGCTTTCGGATCTCGTCGCCAAAATAACTACCGTAAATATTATGCGCAAACAATTGTGAAAAATCCCTTTCAAACTGTAAGGTAGGGGCCATGACAGAGAGCAAATGCAGAAATTTTAAATTGACAGAGAGGGAAAAAGAATTGCAAATCTCCTCTGAAATTTTCAGAGGGAGAGGAAGCTAGTAGGCGGCAGATCGGCGGCAGAAGAGGGATCCGGCGGCGGTTCCACGGCGGCTTAGGGAGATCGACGCTGTAGATTTCTGCGGCGGCTAGGGTTTGGTGAGTTAGGGTTTCTGAGGCTCTGGAAATGCAGTAGGGGGTCGAGATGTATATATAGGGGCTGTTGGACATTTGTACAAAAGCCGCCCCAAAAAAGAATAATTAAATAAAAGAATTAAAAAAATTGTATTATTTTATTTTATTTACGGTTCTGTACATTTACAAAAATACCCCCCTGAAAATTTGAATTTTTTTTATATTCTTTATTTTATTCTATAAATAATTACAAGTAGGAAAATGGTATATACATACCCCCAAACTCATTTGAAACAGTGTTTCTACTGTTTATGGCTGGATAACCGAAATTTGGGGGTAGGCGGAGGAAGATAAGTCAAATGTAAACCGGCTCCTGCAACATCAGGAGCTCCTCCGATGGGTCTGCGGTGAGTAACGGTTTTAACCTGTGCCCGTTTCGAAAAGTTTTCTTGCGTAACCCTCTCAAAATCGCTTTAAGTACCGTTTCGCTCATCGAGAAAGAGCCTATTGAAAGGAGAATTCCACTTTGAATAGTGAACCGTCGTCTGGATTTTCCAAATCCATCGCGCTGTGCGGATATACAATCCGCACAAAGAATGGTCCTTTCCAGCGAGATCTGAGCTTCCCAGGATGGAAATGTAGTCGGGTGTCGTAAAGAACCACCTGTTGACCAGGTGCGAAAGTTTTACGCGTAAGGTGTTTATCATGAAACACCTTCGTTCGGTTCTTAATGACAACCGCGTTTTCGTAAGCTTCATCCCGAAACTCGTTCAATTCATTGAGCTGCATCATCCGATTGCTATCCGCATCTTCAAGAGATAGATTCAGCTCCTTGATCACCCAAAATGCGCGATGCTCGATTTCTACTGAAAGGTGGCAAGCCATTACGTAAACAAGCTGATAAGGAGACATGCCAAGATCAGTCTTATAGCAGTTCAAAATGCCCAAAGGGCATCAGTGAGTTTTAAAGACCAATCCTTATGGTTTTTGGAAACCGTTTTCTCCAAAATCTGTTTGATTTGCCGATTAGACACTTCAACTTGCCACATGTTTGGGGGTGGTAGGGCGTGGATAGCTTATGATTAATGGAGTATTTGTGCATCAAGGCCTCGAAAGTCCTATTACAGAAATGTGTTCCATTGTCACTAATGATCGCGCGGAGGTGTCCAAATCGGGAAAATATGTTTTCCTTAAGGAATCTAATGACAACCTTGTTGTCGTTAGTCCGGTTGGACACGGCCTCGACCCATTTAGAGACATAATCAACAGCTAGAAGAATATACAGGTTCCCAAAAGAGCTGCGAAACGGCCTCATGAAATCAATCTCCCAAACATCGAAAATCTCGACAACCAAGATTGGTTGGAGCGACATCTTGTTTCTCCTGGATATCCGGCCCAAGTGTTGGCACCGAGAGCAAGTCTTGCAGTAATCATGAGCGTCTTTGAAGAGTTGTGACCAGCAGAAACCACATTGCAAGATCTTCTCGGCTGTCTTTCTGGGGCTAAAATGCCCGCCACACGCTTGATCGTGGCAAAATGACAGCACACTCTTGAACTCATTATCAGGAACACACCGACGAATAATCTGGTCGGGACAGTACTTGAACAGATAAGGTCCGTCCCAGTAAAAGTGTTTTACTTAGGATAAGAATCGAAATATGTCCTGACTTGACCATTCATTTAGTAGTAATCATGTTGCCAAATAGTTCACAATATCTGCGAACCAGGATTCGCACGATATTGTCAAGAGCTGTTCATCCGGAAAAACATCGTTTATTTTGGAAGTGGAAGCGTCGGCGAAGAAGGAAGTCGTGAAAGATGGTCGGCCACTACGTTTTCACATCCTCTTTTGTCCTTGATGACAAGGTCAAACTCTTGAAGTAAGAGAATCCAGCGTATCAGCCGAGATTTTGCGTCCTTCTTCGCAAAAAGATGGCGAAGAGCTGAATGGTCTGTGTAGACGATGACTCGAGAGCCGATCAAGTAAGGCCAGAATTTTTCTAATGCAAACACAACAACCAAGAATTCCTTCTCGGTTGTAGTGTAATTCAGTGTAACACTTTGAATATCGTTTAGGTAGTTTTTCGATAATCGATAAAATAATCAGTATTTTCCGTAAAATGTAAAAATAATTATTTTTCAATATAGGCCTAATTATACAAAATTTAGATAAGAATTTCCGACGGGGTTCATTAATGGAAATTTTACTAGAAATTGGTTAGTAAATTGTCGCTTATAAATTTCTAGTCATTTAAATTTGTTTCCATAATTAATTATTTTTAATATTATTTTAAGCTTTTAAATATACATTAAGTTAGTGATAAATACAAATTTGAATGGGTGAATTACATACTTAAGAACCATTACAAACTAAAATCTAGTGGTAATCAATGTAGTCAATTTTAAAGTTTCTAGTTACTTAAATATTTTTTCCATAATTTAAATGTTAATAATATTATAAAATCTCATTAATATACCTAATTTGCGTTAAATTAGCAATGAGATTTGTTCAATTCCTCAAACATACACCATGACAACTAAATTTAGTTTGTAACATGAAATGTTTTTTTAGTTAACATTAAAATTCTAGCGAATTCTATGGTTTAAAATGAAATTTTAAATGAAATTTTAAATAGAAATGGATGTGATATGCATTTATTGCACTTAAAAGATACTTTATTCATGGAAATTTCTACACAACTCTCTCTCACTATCCCCCTCACTCCCCAGGCCGAGCCCTCTCCCAGCTGCACTCCCCATTTTCCCCATCTCTTTTGCTTCAAATTTCATCAAAAAATCCATCAAAATCCATAAATTTCTTCACAAATTCAAAACAAATACTCATTCTATCTCTTCTCAAGCCAAATTTAGTTTAAAACATGTAGAAAGGAGGCATCTTTGGAGGTTAAGTGCAAGCTAGGGTTCAAACTTGAAAGGTATAATTCTAATCTAATGGTTAAATTGTAGTTTAAATATGCTAATATAGAATTTAAAAGTGTGAAATTTGGTTATAATTTCTTGTTTATGAAATTCAAGAAAAGGGTTGATTTTGGATTTAGGGTTTGAAGCATTGCTAATGGGTTAAATTAAGTGTAGTGGCTAGCTAGTTGTGTAGTTGGATAGTTATGCTAGATTGTGGCCATTTTTATCGAAAATCCGCGATGTTTGCACCAAATTTTCAATTTTAGTGCTTACTAGGTTTTCTAAATTCTTAGGAGGCGAATTAATTTTGATATCTTGGTTATATCCTTAGCATCTCTTACGACATTTAGGGTGTGTGAATGCGAAATTTGGTTTGATCGGGTTTAGTTTTGACAGTTGTTCCGAACGACGACTTTAGTTAAGGCTATAGTGATTGTTGTGTGTGTTCCGTGCACCTAGTGCACGTTGTGCCTAACTTGTGAACGTTGATCCTTTCATATTGTGACTTTGCGTCGTTCCAGGATATGTAATCTTATGTTTTGTGTTATGCAATTTTAGGATCGGTTGCGGAAGTATCGGACGCGGCGCGCAAAGGCAAAACTGTGGTCGGATCAGATTAGCGAGGCGTCCGGGTGAGTAGATGTACACATCTATGGGGGAATCGTCTGGATGGCGCGAGGCGCCCGATATTTAGGGTTTCTAGTAGTAGTTGCATTCATATGCATAGTTTTCTAGTTATTCATCTGCTGGCATCGCATGGTTATCTATATACCTATGTGTGATATCACCTCTTAGGACACTTACACCATTACCATTGGTTCATGTTGCACGCGCACTATTTATGTGAACACACATGCCTTTGGTAATTGCCATACCACGAGCACTTTAGAACCTGCTTAGTTCAGTTTCAAACACTTGCATCATACATGATATATTGAATTGCAAAGCATGCATATACCTCACTTCATTATCATGCTTATATAGATTCCTCATCATAAACTACATTGCTTAATATTGATATCATAGGCATCTATCATTTACAACATGTCAGATATTGTGATTCTTCTCGAGGATTTTACTATTGATGAGATTTCTGGATTTTGGGCGGAAACTGCAAGAATTTTCCAAACTCATTACGTTTTAAAAAGGCAAGTTGCGGTTTTCTCGTGATGTATGTGTCTTCCACCATGAGTTTTCATGTTTTCTGTTGGATTTCGAGACCCGATGTGAGGAGTGGAGGAACCGTCTCGGGTACATGGTGGGCCCGGTATGGTACCCCGGGGCGAGAGTGTTTTTGTGGGGATGACGATGAGTCTGGCTGGGGAACACTACCTATCGGTGATGTCTGGCACGGCGGATATCCGGAGAATACCGACCGTTGTCATGAGATTGATGATATGGGCCGATCCAGACTGACGGAGCCCGAGGTATTGAGATTTTGACATAGTGATACATTGAGACAGATATATATATCCATATTTTGTGTCGATGCTTGACACTGTTTTCGGATGATTTCATTGATGATTCCTTAGCTATTGTACAGATATCGTTTTAAGTTAAGAATGCAGATATCATCGTTCTAAACACTTAAAGATTTCGTATTGATTTTTGCATCCATGTGCATACTTATTAGTGGCATCGCATCATATTTAGATATGTAGGTTGTGACGCATTGCGTGCATTCTTACGATAGCCTTATTAGATATTACTTACTACTCACGAGCTGGCAACTCACCCCCGTTGTGCCACAGTGTCTTGCAGGTCGGACCCATCAGCCTTGCAGCGGCGGGCGTAACTTTTCATTGGTTTCTTTTGTTCGGACTCGCGACATTGCTCTTAGGTGGGTTGCAAGGACTCTTTTGTACTATCATTGTATCTAGTATTCTCCATCTACCACTTCTTCTATTGTATATACGACCTAGTGATGAGGCTGAAAGATTTGTGTATATGTGGTTCCTTTGGGGTCGAGCTCACTTGAGCCGACGTTATGTTTTTCTTATTTTTTTGTGTTTCCTTATGCTTATTTGCTTGATGTTACATATACATTGCGTGTGGTTGTGATCCGCCTTGGGCGAAGAGCTAGCTCCCGCTTGGGGATGCCATTATATCATTACAGGTTTATATATCTTGTTGTACCCATTTTGGGGCCAGTTTTTACAAAGGAGACTCTGCCGAAATTTTCGGAAAATTATGATGTTTTTAAAAAGGGATTAATACAACTAAATTGGTTTAAAGATCGTTTTCATAAAAGGTTTTCCTTCACTCTTGTTGATTTTGGTTTAGATTTTCTGGGCTTTGGCTGACTTAGGTTACGTTACGCCTTGAGACGTCTCGTAATCTAAGTACCAGTCACGTTCCGTACCTTCGGATCATGACAAAGTTGGTATCAGAGCGATAGATTTTACCTTTCTGAGTGTAGGACGACCCTCGGTAGACGGAGTAAGTGACTGAAGCAGAGTGGCGTAGCGTGTGTATGTTCCGCGGCATACTTACGATATAGTACTCCGCCTAAGTGACCTTAGGACATAATTATTTGTATTTCCTTTCTTGATTCCATGCATCCCTTGATTCAATTGCAGTGTTCTTATCTCTCATGTTTCTTATTCTAGTTTCGATGCCGCCAAAGACTACGAGGGCTCAGCGGGCTGCCGCTAGGGATGAGATTCGAGCGGGCTCGTCTGAGGTGAGGATCGAGCGGGATGATACGTCCACCCCTCAGGGTCAGATTGATCCACCTTCTCCATACCGTATTGCCAGATTAGAGGCCGGTATGCAGGAGTGGCGACAGATGATGGGATCTTTAGTTGAGGTCAGTCGGGCACAGAGATCTGAGGACGTTCCTTCCACCGCATAGACCACGATTGTACCTGCTGCCCAGACAGTTGCTCATGCTACTACGGAGACTATCCCCATATCATTACAGGAGTTTATGAGGCTGAGACCTCCAGCCTTTACTGGCACGGATGCGACAGAGGACCCGCAGGCATTTCTCGATAGGATGACTAGGATTTGCCGTTCGTTGAGGTGTTCTGATGATAGATGGATGGAGTTTACGATTTTTCGTCTGGAGGGCCTTGCTCAGACGTGGTGCGATTCAGTAGAGAGAGGCCGAGCTGCAGGTCTACCTCCTATGACTTGGGACGAGTTCACAGCTGCATTTCTTGCCCGTTTTCTTCCGGAGAGTGTCCGAAATGCTCGAGCCCGTAGTTTTGAGTCTTTGCGCAAGATTCCTGGGATGACAGTGTCCGAGTATGATATAGAGTTTACTCAGTTGTCCCGATATGCCCCGTACCTAGTAGATACTGAAGAGAAGAGGATAAAGAGGTTTGTGCAAGGACTTGACACACACTTATTCCTTACCATCGGCACCCAGCACTTTGACACATATGCAGCCGCGATGGATGCAGCTTTACTTTTGGAGGAGCGCATTTCTGAGACTCCGGTCGTTCCTAGACCAAAGCGAATCTATACCGACATGCCAGCACAGCGGCAGATGGATAGACGCCGCGGCAGGCCCCCTCCAGGCCATGGTGATGGCGGAGGCTTGAAACCAGGACAGTTATTCAGTACTTACCCACAGGGACAGCGTTCGCCATTGGGATGTTTTCGATGTGGGAGCCTGCATCACCGTATCAGAGACTGTACTATGGGGCTCCAGGGCGTGGCGACAGTACCACATGTGACCTTACCACCTCCTCAGAGAGCCTTACTTTCTACCCCTGATGACGTTCCACGCCTGACAGATGCTCTTAGAGGCCGTGGGCGTGGCGGTCCTGTTCAGAGAGGACGAGGCGATAGAGGCAGAGGCAGAAGAAGAGGACAACCAGCTATTAGTGGTGGACAGGCCTGAATGTTCGCTTTGACTCCGCAGGATGCGTAAGCATCCAATGCCATTGTGACAGGTACTTTACCAGTATGTTCTTTCGACGCGCGGGTATTATTCGACCCAGGTTCCACACATTCTTATGTATCTACACACTTTGCACCTATATTGGGCCGAGAGTCTTCTTCGTTAGATCAGCCGCTTGTTGTTATTACTCTGGTAGACGAGTCGTTTGTTGCTCGTTTTGTGTACCAATCGTGTCCCGTTCGTATCGGGGAGAGGGATTCTTCAGTTGGTTTGATTCTCCTCGATATGCTAGATTTCGACGTTCTTCTTGGTATGGACTGGCTAGCCACCTGTTATGCTTCTGTGGAATGCCGTGAGAAGGAAGTCAGATTCAGCTTTCCTGGTGAGCCGGTTCTTGTTATTCAGGGAGATCGTAGCGCTACCCTTCCCATCTAGATTTCTTCTCTTCACGCTGGTCAGCTCTTGCGGAAAGGGTGTCAGGGATTCTCAGCCTATGTTTGTGATTCTAGCGCCACAGAGGTTCCGTTAGACCAGGTCCCTGTTGTGAGAGAGTTTCCCGATGTATTCCCTGACGAGCTGCCTGGTCTGCCACCAGAGCGCGAGATTGAGTTCTGCATTGACTTGATCCCCGGCACGGGGCCTATCTCTATACTGCCCTATCGGATGGCCCCGGCGGATTTTAGAGAGCTGAAGGATCAGTTGCAGGACTTGCTGGATAAAGGGGTTATCCGACCGAGTGTGTCACCTTGGGGTGCTCTCGTCCTGTTTGTTAAGAAGAAGGACGGCAGTATGCGCTTATGCATTGACTATCGTCAGCTGAACCGGATTACTGTGCGGAACAGATATCCCCTGCCCGCATTGACGACTTATTTGATCAGCTCCAGGGTTCAGGGTATTTCTCGAAGGTTGATTTACGGTCAGGTTATCACCAGTTGCGGGTTCGGAAGGATGATATTCCGAAGACCGCTTTCTGTACACGATATGGCCATTATGAGTTCTTGGTGATGTCGTTCGGGCTAACCAATGCCCCGGCAACATTTATGGACTTGATGGACCGTGTATTCAGGCCGTACCTTGATCAGTTCATCATTATGTTCATTGACGACATCTTGGTATATTCTCGGAGCCGGGAGGAGCACGAGCAACGCTTGCGTATCACATTGCAGACTTTGAGGGAGCATCAGCTGTTCGCCAAATTTTCCAAGTGCACATTCTGGCTAGACAGTGTCGACTTCTTGGGCCATGTGGTGACGAGAGATGGTATTTGTGTGGACCCGAAGAAGATCAAGGAAGTTCAGCGTTGGCCCAGACCGGTATCAGTTATAGAGGTTCGCAGCTTTCTAGGTCTGGCCGGCTACTATCGACGTTTTGTTCAGGATTTCTCCCGTATTGCTGCACCGTTGACCGGGTTGACCCGGAAGGGGGTTCCTTTTGACTGGACTGAGGCATGTGAGGATAGCTTCCAGCAGTTGAAGACTCGTCTGACTACTGCACTAGTGTTATCATTGCCTTCACGATTGGGCGGTTTCGTGGTATATTATGATGCTTCTCGAGTGGGGCTGGGCTGTGTATTAATGCAGCACGACAGAGTTATCGCATATGCTTCTCGGCAGTTGAGGAAACACGAGCAGAACTACCCCACTCATGATTTAGGGATGGCTGCAGTGGTGTTTGCACTCAAGATCTGGAGACATTACCTATACGGCGAGTCGTGCCAGATATTCACTGACCACAAAAGCTTGAAGTATATCTTTCAGTAGCGAGATCTGAATCTGAGACAGCGCCGTTGGATGGAGTTGGTGAAAGACTATGACTTCGAGATTCTATACCATCCAGGCAAGGCGAATGTGGTGGCAGATGCTTTGAGTAGGAGGCCCGGAGGTAGCTTATCTTGTTTGAGCGCAGTACAGATGCAGTCGACGGCGGATTGGCGGGTTTTATGTGACAGCACAGTGCAGTTCGAGTTTACTCTTACAGGGGGACAACTGGCCCATTTCAGAGCATGCCCATAGTTACTTGACCGTATTCGCGAGGCACAGTCCGGTGATGCCCGTATTTTAGAGATTATCGAGCAGATTCGACAGGGCAGAGTTTCCGAGTTCATGATTGATGATCAGGGGATACTTCGATTTGGGACTCGACTGTGCGTACCAAATTCTGAAGGACTGAGGCGTGATATTCTTGAGAAGGCACATAGATCAGTATACAGTGTTCATCCAGGTTCCACCAAGATGTACCGTGATTTGAGAGAGGTTTACTGGTGGGACGGGATGAAGAAGCATGTTACGGACTTCGTATCGAAATGCCTGACTTGTCAGCAAGTCAAGACCGAGCACCAGAGGCCATACGGAGAGTTACAGCCTTTGCCCATTCCTGAGTGGAAATGGGAACAGGTCTCCATGGATTTCATTATGGGTCTACCCAGGACCAGTCGACGGTACGACTCTATTTGGGTGATTGTAGATCGACTGACGAAAGCGGCTCACTTCCTACCAGTAAAGACCACTTTTGGATTTGCTCAGTATGCCCAGGTTTATATTGATGAGATCATGCGACTGCATGGCGTCCCGACTTGCATCGTGTCCGACCGGGGCACCCAGTTTACCAGCCGATTATGGCAGAAACTTCATGAGGCTTTGGGCACCCGATTGAGTTTTAGCACAGCTTTTCATCCGTAGACTGACGGTCAGTCAGAGCATACTATTCAGACTCTTGAGGACATGCTCAGAGCTTGTGTGTTAGATTTCGGTGGTAGCTGGGATCGTCATTTGCCCTTGATCGAGTTCTCCTACAATAATAGCTTCTAGGAGACGATCCAGATGGCACCTTTCGAGACTTTATATGGGAGAAGATGTCGATCGCCCGTATGTTGGACAGAGCTCAGGGAGAACTGTATTTTGAGGCCGCAGATCGTACAGGAGACGACCGAAAAGATACAGCTGATTCGGGACAGGATGCGAGCGGCCCAGACTAGGAAGAAATCATATGCTGACAGACGCCGTCGCCGACTCGAGTTCGCTGTTGGCGATCATATTTTCCTGAGGGTCTCTCCGATGAAGGGCGTGATGAGATTTGGTCAGAAAGGGAAGCTTAGTCCTAGATATGTTGGTCCCTTCGAGATCCTAGAGCGTGTTGGTTCGGAGGCTTATCGGTTAGCTCTTCCGCCTAACTTCCCAGATGTTCACCCCATGTTCCATGTTTCGATGCTCCGCAAGTACCTTCATGACCCTTCTCATGCGATTCAGCACCAGACGATTCAGCTGGAGCGCGATCTTTCTTTCACCGAGCAGCCGGTGGTCATTTTGGATCGGCAGGTGAAGAAATTGAGGTCGAAGGTTATACCGTCCGTCAAAGTTCTTTGGCGTGGCCCGAACAGCGAGGAGGTCACCTGGGAGACCGAGGACGAGATGAGGAAGAAATATCCCCATCTTTTTGAAAGTACGCATAGTTAAATTTTAAATTCGGGGACCGAATTTATTTAAAGGGGGAAAATTGTAACACTTTGAATATCGTTTAAGTAGTTTTTCGATAATCGGTAAAATAATCAGTATTTTCCGTAAAATGTAAAAATAATTATTTTTAAATATAGGCCTAATTATACAAAATTTAGATAAGAAATTACTAGAAATTGGTTAGTAAATTGTCACTTATAAATTTCTAGTCATTTAAAAATTTTCCTTAATTAATTATTTTTAATATTATTTTAAGCTTTTAAATATACATTAAATTAGTGATAAATACAAATTTGAATGGGTGAATTACATACTTAAGAACCATTACAAACTAAAACCTAGTGGTAATCAATGTAGTCAATTTTAAAGTTTCTAGTTACTTAAATATTTTTTCCATAATTTAAATCTTAATAATATTATAAACTCTTACTAATATACCTAATTAGCGTTAATTTAGCAATGAGATTTGGTCAATTCCTCAAACATACACCATGACAACTAAATTTAGTTGTAACATGAAATGTTTTTTTTAGTTAACATCAAAATTCTAGTGAATTCTATGGTTTAAAATGAAATTTAAAATGAAATTTTAAATAGAAATGGATGTGATATGCATTTATTGCAGTTAAAAGATACTTTATTCATGGAAATTTCTACACAACTCTCTCTCACTCTCCCCCTCACTCCCTAGGCCGAGCCCTCTCCCAGCTGCACTCCCCATTTCCCCCCATCTCTTTTGCTTCAAATTTCATCAAAAAATCCATCAAAATCCACAAATTTCTTCACAAATTCAAAACAAATCCTCATTCTATCTCTTCTCAAGCCCAATTTAGTTTAAAACGTGGAGAAAGGAGGCATGTTTGGAGGTTAAGTGCAAGCTAGGGTTCAAACTTGAAAGGTATAATTCTAATCTAATGGTTAAATTGTAGTTTAAATATGCTAATATAGAATTTAAAAGTGTGAAATTTGGTTATAATTGCTTGTTTATGAAATTCAAGAAAAATGTTGATTTTGGATTTGGGGTTTGAAGTATTGCTAATGGGTTAAATTAAGTATAGTGGCTAGCTAGTTGTGTAGTTGGATGGTTATGCTAGATTGTGGCCATTTTATCGCAAATCAGCGATATTTGCACCAAATTTTCAATTTTAGTGCTTACTAGGTTTTCTAAATTCTTAGGAGGTGAATTAATTTTGATATCTTGGTTATCTTTAGCCGACGTTATGTTTTTCTTATTTTTTTGTGTTTCCTTATGCTTATGTGCTTGATGTTACATATACATTGCGTGTGGTTGTGATCTTCCTTGGGCGAAGAGCTAGCTTCCGCTTGGGGATGTCATTATATCATTACAGGTTTATATATCTTGTTGTACTCGTTTTGGGGCCAGTTTTTACAAAAGAGACTCTGCCGAAATTTTTGGAAAATTATGATGTTTTTAAAAAGGGATTAATGTTAGTTATATGTATGCCCTAGAGGCCATTACTGTACATACGATATATATTGTAGTGGATGCTGGGACGTATATAGGGAGGACTTTCTTGCTCGACATGATAGTATGCTATCTGGTTGTTCTTTATCTTAACATGTACTCTGATTGTCTCTAATACATGTTGATAAAGCCCTTAGGATATGTACTCGACTACTGGGACTATGATGAGATCATACTAGTGGGGCCACGGTAGTCGACGAGTACATCCTATAACTGTTCCTAGTCGAGGGTGTATCGAGACAGGGCATCGATGCACCAGAGTAGACTAGCGTATACGCATCTTGACCCATATGATGGGTGATGGATGATCCCATATCCATCGGTATTTGACATCAAGGATGGTGTACGGGTGCTCAGTGGAGACTGGGTACACTGGACGGACTCGCCGAGAACTCCCAAATGGTATTATACCTCACGTCAGATGGCGGTTTTCCGGTGACACTGGTACAGAGTAGTCTGTTGACCCGAGATCGTCATAGAGTCTTGTGTGATTCCCACTGTGCTTTGATTTCCACCTTACCATGTCCAAGAGGGCGTGCAAAATGGTGGTTTTTGGGTACAGTCCCGAATCACATGGAGGCAATGAGCGATAGGAGGGGATTCGTCTCTCCCGGTATAGGGAGGTGATGTTGTGCTGTGTTCGATTGGCTATAACCGGAAATTCTTGGCCAGGGTTGCTGAGATTTAGTGGTAAGTGTTACCGGTAGTTTCTCGAACTGTTATAGATCTCATATCGACACGACTTATCGAGCTACTGGGGTCTGACGTTTACCACCCCTAGGCGAGATATGCGACATATCAGACGATGAGACCGGACTGTACGGGAGTGTTACTGTTTGGATTCACAGGAGTACTAGCAGGCTTACTTGTTAATCTTCTGATCGCTCAATACCTGGGTGGCCGTTACATTTAGCAGACCGCTTGCGGCTTGTGGGTGTTTGATATGATCATCACCTACTGCCGGCGTATTGACGAGTCTTTAGAGTCCTACACAGGGGTTTCCTGGCTCAAGCGAAACAGAGTAGGAGCACATATGTGATATGTGCGGGACCGAGATTGATACGATATGAGATACTGTATTCTATTCTCGCGATTTGTGACATTGATCGGTTGTATGCGATATATCCGGGTTATCGGATCAAGTGTTGATTCGATAAGTTGTTACTTTTGATATTAGTCGGTTATAGCCGGATTATTAAATCAAGAGTTGATTTAATAATTTAATGTATAATTATATATTTGATATATTACATTACATTAACTAGTATTAGCTCACTTAAGATTTATTTTCTCACAAGTTTGTGCATAAGTGTATATGTGATATATATTTGTGTACATATGTTTGTATCATGCTTGATGATACATCAAAGTTGGGTGTATGAGACTCATACCAAGATTAGGGTAAAGATTAGGATTATTATTTTATCTTAAGATTTAACAAAAGGGTTTAACTTAGTCAAAGTAATCAAGCTTGAAGAAGCTTGGAAAAGCTTTGACAAAGTCCACTCTTTTGTCATTTCTTTTGATATTCTTTAACCTAATCTTTAACCTAATGTTTTGGTTAATTCTCTACATGAGTTAAGCATGATAGCTTAACTCACCCATGGTTACATTATTGAAGAGAATTATTCATATGATGGATATTATTCCTTCTTCTTCTTCTTCATAAAAGCTCCATGAAAAGCTTACTAGGTCCAATGGTGCCTTGAGGAAAAATGTGAGAAAATCAATTCTAAAGTGAGCCCACTTCCTAATTCTTCATCCTCTACCACTTGCCATGTAGTAGAGTGTGTTCTCTTCACAAAGTTCATGACCTAGTGAAGGAATAGCTTGAGCTAGTGTCTCCCCGACGTAGATCATCTTCGGCCTCGAAGTCAACGAAGCAAGCACGTTCGTTCTTCTTGTGGATCTTCTCCAGAGTCCGAAGTTCACGATCGCAGCGGAGGGGACATCTACATGGAGCTATTGAAGTGAAGGACCGGATCTACAAAGGTGTATTCCCTTTCACTTGTAGTTAAAGTTGTTAACTTGCTTGTTTTCGCCTAAACCCTAGTTTAAAGATCCGTATTAAAGTTGTTCGGCACGACTAAAATTTTAATCAGGCATGGTTGATGCCTCGTAGACCCTTGTGCGCGTGCATAGCAACCCTACAGTGGTATCAGAGCCAAGCTAGAGCTTTAGGCGTTGTGTAGACGAAATTAGAAACCCGATCGAACCCCGAAACCCTAAACTACACCCTTCTCTGTACATTTTCTGAAACTGTGCACTTTTCCAAATTAAAAATATCCAAAAAATTCAGCAGGGTTTTCTAAGAATTACTGTGCATCACGTAACCCCAATTCGATCAAGGTGCCGCGGAACCGCGACCGTACCGTAGGTCATGCGGCGGTTCCGCGGCCATTATGTGGCTTCTCACTTCACTGTTTGCACAGTAATGTCTTTATTTAATTACTGTGTTTTCTGGGAATTTTTAATTTCTACTCAAGAGTTGAGTTTTCTGGGTTTTATTGGGGACTTGCTGATTCGATCGGATTATTTAACTTTGTTTATTTTTCCGGGTAATTTTAGAAAGTGTTAAAAAGTTCGACCGGATATCAATAACTCACCTTTTCCCGACCAGGAAAATTTCCATGTGTTGGATTTATCCGTTGTTTGAGAATGTCTGAATCGTGCAAGTTACGCAATGGACCCTCTAGAAGACAACAAACCTTAACTCGATTATGTGACCGTCTTGAACTTCCTTTTGACCCTTAGGGTTTGGGACAGTACGGCGTGCCACATGTGAGGCGTTGGCTTCACCCTTCTACGGCTGGACCATTGGTACTGTGGCATGTGATGGATGTTTTTAAACTCCCCTCAAGTGTTGAGAACCAATTGGGAAAACTTGGGTGTTTTGATTATTCGATCGGAAAGTTTAACCTTGTCTATTTATCTGGAATGTGATACAATAATTGGAATCCACATCTAGTTATGAGATAACTAATTTGAATATTATAAACATAGCAGTTTAGTCTCAGATGATCGGTTGCCACGGAATTTTGATGCGATCAAAAGTCCGTCGCAATCACGTAGCGTACACGGATACTCGTCGGGTAAACTTAATAGACAGCCATGCCCTATAGCTCCGACCAAGTGACTGTAGGAGAACCCCGTCGCCAAAAAGCATCCGTTTGGGTGCTCGCGGCAGCGGTATTCCGCCTTAGTGCACTTCATCGACGGCATCGGGGGTGCGGCCGTCTACTAAAGTTTGCGACGAGCATTCGATCAGGATGTCGAGAATCTTGTTGAATTGCCCGACTTGATATTGAAAAGAGTTTTCGATAATGAGACTAAAATGCGGGGTTTATAATTGTTAGGCATGCGATGTCTAAGGAATTCATTTGGTTAGGCATGCGATGTCTAAGAGGTTGCGGATTCCAACTGTTGTAGTTTTACACTTTCTTTTCTGCGACCGTAAGTGTAATATATGATATCGCCGGTTTCGTTGCTATATGTCAAAGACAATTGGGATGCGCATATTTACTTACGTTGATGACATGTGATGTTATGTGTTGCTGGATATGTTATATTGGATCGTCGCGTTTTGAAGAGCCAGGGGTTTTATGTGAGATGAGAGTTTTTATTTTCATTCATGTAAAATTAAATGTATGTAATATTCTTTTATTGGGGCACTTCCGGGATGAGGTTGATGTCACCATTTGTATATTATTTACTTTTCCGCACTAGGATAGACCCAAGGAGGAGAGCACAAGTAACCGGGTTCTGGAGTCCAGTGGGAGACCAACTCGAGGAGTCGAGTTCGGGTCTCCTAACTCTAGAATTGGTAGGGTTGCTTGCCGCTCTCGTAGGGGTCTAGGGGTGTGAGTTTAGCTATTCATCATAACCGTGGAATCCGTATTTTATAGAGGCTCAAAATAAAACACGGACGTCCTAGTAAATCCAATGTTTCATATGTTTCTTCTGCTGCGATATCTGTGATGTGATCATTTGATGTGCTGTGATAGATATTGTATATAGTATATATGATATATTATATAGACGTTGCTTATGTTTTACACCCGCGCTAGCCCTGCCCCGCTCTGCCGTTAGTTACCTAACCTAACGGTGCACGAGGGGATATCGAGGCGAATGCGGATGGCATAAGTGTACGTCGTATTTATCTGTGATGTTTAGGTGACTTAAATGATGGGACTTCATTAATGTGATTAATGAAAGAAAAGAAACCTAAAAGATGTTGTGGAATCGAATTTTCAAAAACTGGTAGCTACAGTTCTTGCTTTGTATCGCGGTGTTCCTTGTTGAACATCCTGCACCTTATTCGATGAGGAAAGGGCCGAGATCTCTTCACCGGGAGTGACCCCTTTAGCAATAACTGGCAGATGCTACAACCCTCGGTTTGTCTTTTGATTGCTTCTATAGTTCTTGCTTTGCATAGTGATATTTGTGAAATATCCTGCACCTTATTCAATGAGGAAAGGGCCGACGATCCCTTCACCGGGAGTGACCCCTTTAGCAAAACTAGAAAAACCTCAAAAACACTCCATTTTAAAATTATTTGATTCTACAACGATATCAAGTTCATTACGCAATAGGTTTTCAGAAAAACATGTCGTTGCCCTCCGTCATTTCAGATAAGGACTGTTTAGTATTCGTGCTGCGTTTGTTGGCCTTTGTCAAGGCGTAGTGTGCGGTAGCTGAATAGTACTTATCTGTTTATGCATATGATGCAGATTGGATTAGGGTAGTCTTGCGACCTTGTTGGCCTTTGTCAAGGGCCGTGCGGGTGGGTTTATTTCAATCAAGAAATGACGGGTTGAACTTGACTAGCAGCCTATGATTTGTTGGCCTTTGTCAAGGTCATAGGAGGCTTGGGGCAAAATATTATCGGGAATTTCAAATGTTGAAATTTGCAATGAGATTGCATACCTTCTATGAGATAGTTGGATCCTGATACCCGCTGCGAGTAAGAGTTACTCCTGGAAGAGTTTTACACATTACAATTAGCCGATCAAGTAGGTGTCTAGAAAGGTATTAACGAGGTTACGCCTTTGGGAAAACGAGGTTTATTTTAATTAGGTTCGTGCGAAAGCACGGGGCACCTCCCTCAAAGTACCGACACTGGCCTGGCTGAAAGATTGGCGAAATTGTAGGGTGTAATTAATCCCGGCTAGTCTTTCCTTTTAAGGTTTGAAGGAAGATTTGATAAAAACAGTGGGAGACATCCTGATTAGATATATTAGATAACCAATCTAATCTTGTAAGAGCATACGCTGAGTGTTTTCTTCTCTCTCTCTCCAGGTAGCGACCATATTACGCCTTAATCAAGTAATAATACGGATATATTGACCGAACCCGCTTGTTATACTGAGCTGGGGAACATTGGTCCCGCTCCAACTTATAACTGTTATAAGACAGAGCAGGAAATTGGGGATTACCAGAATTCCCGTGCCGCCTAAACGAAGAAAGTGCATATTGATGCATCATCTTCGGGTGTGTTCATTACAGAGAACTGTTTCTCAGTATCCTTTACGTCCTGGGTATGTGATACCAGATCAGGATCCCGCATATGTAATCTGTTACATGGGCTACAGACAGGTAGAGAATTGAGGACGGGTGATAAGTTTCATAAGACAGAAAACGGTGCAAGTGTTGCAGCCAAGTTTGTTGGTCACTGTCACCCTGTATTACCAGAATACATTGATTCTGAACGAATGTTATTAGATACCGAACCTGATGTACAACATCATATCAGTCTCTTTATTAGTAAAGAAAGGATATAATTTTGTATTGTTGGATAATGTTTTGAACATTTCCTATATCAAGAGTTGATCGGTTCAGGCACGTTATCTAAAAGCATTGACATTCTAAATCAAACTACAGTTCTTAGTATACAGAACACACACAAGAGGAAGAGTTCAGAAATGAACGAATCCTTCTTGAGGCATTGTAGACTAGGTCATATCAATGCGACCCGACTAGCTAAAGTTACATAAAGATGCATATTTAAATAAGTTTAAATTTACATCTTATGAAACTTGCCGGTCATGTCACAAAGATAAAATGACCACAGCTCTATTTATTGGAAACAGAGAAAGAGTTAGTGAACTTTTGGGATTAATACATGCTGATGTATGAAGATCCCCTGTCTACAAATGCCAAGACCGGTTCTTTGTACTTCATTACATTCTCTGATGATATCTCAAGATTCAGACATATGTTCCTGTTGAAACATAAGTCCAAAACTTTTGAGATAATCACAGAATATAAGTTAGAAGTAGAGAACCAAAATACGGGTATAAATATTATGTCCTTTGATGTGATCAGGGAGGAGAATACTTGAGCACGGAAATACTGGACTATTCTAAAGGAGAATGAGATTCTCTCTCAGCATTACTCCTCCATATACACCATAGCACGATGGTATATCGGGGCGGAGCAATAGCATCCTATGTGATATGGGGTGCTCTATGATGAGTACTACTGAGTTTCCTATTTCCTTTTGGGACTTATGCACTTGAGAAGATGCATACCTATTGAATAGGATTCAAATCAAATCAGTTGCCTACCACTTCATATGTGATATGGAATGGGAAGAGCCCATATCTTAAGTATGTTAAGATTTGGGGTTGTCCGGCCCATGTCTAAAAAGCAAAATCTGGACAAGCTCGAGGCAAAGTCAGATCTGTGGAAGTTTGTTGGATATCCCAAGCATCAGCAAGGGAATATCTTCTACCAAACCGAGGAACAAAAATGTTTTGTTTCTCAACATGTCACCTTTATGAAAGGGAATTTCTTGTGAAGAAATTAGTGGTCATGAGGTAGAACTGGAAAGAGTTCCAGCTATACAAACTACAGCAGATGATTTGGTAGAACCAAAGGATTCGGTAGATTCCAACGAACCTCAGCCTCTCCACCGATCTAGTAGGGTTCCTCACCCACCTGAGAGATACTTCGGTTTCTCTATGACAGTGGGAGCGAGGATTGCATCATGAGATGATGACCCAACTAGTTTCGAGCCGGCCATCAGGAGTGGGACTCTGTAAGAATGGCTGGATGCTTAGCGATCTGAGATGAAATCCTTATACACCAACAAAGTATGGACTTTGGTTGCTTTATCTGAAAGGTTAAATCCCCATTAGGAGCAAGTATATCTTGAGAAGATTACTTGGTGTACATGGAAAAGTTGAGACTTTCAAAGCTAGACTTGTTAAAGGTTTGCATCGTAGACCAGTTGTGGCTAATGATGAAACCTTTTCTAGGGCCTATGCTTAAGATCCATCCAGACCCTAGTTGCTACGGCTACATACCATGACTACGATATCTGGTGGTTGGGTGTGATGACAGCTTTTCTAAATGATGTTTTAGAAGAGAGCATCTATAAGTACACAGCCAGAGGGCTTCGTAGACAGTGGGAGCAGCGGAAACGTGTGCAAGTTGATTTATGTGATAAAGCAGGCATCGCGGAGTTGGAACGTCTATTTTGATGTGGTAGTCAAAGAGTTTGACTTCATCAACATGGTAGATGAACCTTGTATATACAAGAAGGTAGTAGGGAGTATGGTGGTGATCCTCGTAGATTACGTGGATGACATACTCTTGATAAGGAAGGAGTTTCCTATGCTACGCTCGGTCAATCTCCGCTTATCACAAGGATTCTCCATATAGGATCAAAGCGATACCTACTAAATCCTGGTTTTTGGATCTATGAGATAGATCTAATTGGATGTTAGGACTCTCACTAGTTGTAGTGAGATGGTATCAATCGATCCTGGGGAGAATCACTGGAAAGGTTCCAGGGTGATAAGGACGACTGAATGTCAGTCATAGGCTTGTCTTTACCCTCAGTGGAGGGACGGTATGTTGGAAGAGTTCCAAGCTAGATACCGTGACTTACGAGATGATTAAAGGCAAGATACATCGTTACCAAGGATGCTACCAAAGAGGCAGTCTGGATATATATATAAGTTCATGAGATGAACTTCGTTCCTACCATTGTGTGACAATGGAGTTGTGGCTTATGCCAAGGAACCCCCGTCCCATCAGAAATCCAGATATAATTCTTAGGCAGTATCACCTGATCAAGGAGATGGTTGATCTCCAGGGAGATCGAGGTAAGAAGAGTAGACACAGAGGACAACAGCGCGGATCCACTCACAAAGACCTTTTCCCTAGTAGAGACTTTTATGGGATGGTTGAGTATGAGATACTTCAACCACAGCTAATTGTTGGGTATGTGATACCACAACAGATGGCCCTAGTGCAAGTGGGAGATTGTTAGTTATATGTATGCCCTAGAGGCCATTACTGTACATACGATGTATATTGTAGTGGATGCTGGGACGTATATAGGGAGGACTTTCTTGCTCGACATGATAGTATGCTATCTGGTTGTTCTTTATCTTAACATGTACACTGATTGTCTCTAATACATGTTGATAAAGCCCTTAAGATATGTACTCGACTACTGGGACTATGATGAGATCATACTAGTGGGGCCACGGTAGTCGACGAGTACATCCTATAACTGCTCCTAGTCGAGGGTGTATCGAGACAGGGCATCGATGCACCAGAGTAGAGTAGCGTATACGCATCTTGACCCATATGATGGGTGATGGATGATCCCATATCCATCGGTGTTTGACATCAAGGATGGTGTACGGGTGCTCAGTGGAGACTAGGTACACTGGACGGACTCGCCGAGAACTCCCAGATGGTATTATACCTCACGTCAGATGGCAGTTCTCCGGTGACACTGGTACAGAGTAATCTGTTGACCCGAGATCGTTATAGAGTCTTGTGTGATTCCCACTGTGCTTTGATTTCCACCTTACCACGTCCAAGAGGGCGTGCAAAATGATGGTTTTTGGGTACAGTCCCGAATCACATGGAGGCAATGAGCGATAGGAGGGGATTCGTCTCTCCCGGTATAGAGAGTTGATGTTGTGCTGTATTTGATTGGCTATAACCGGAAATCCCTGGCCAGGGTTGCTGAGATTTACTGGTAAGTATTACCAATAGTTTCTCGAACTGTTATAGACCTCATATCGACACGACTTATCGAGCTACTGGGGTCTGACGTTTACCACCCCTAGGCGAGATATGCGACATATCAGACGACGAGACCGGACTGTACGGGAGTGTTACTGTTTGGATTCACATGAGTACTAGCAGGCTTGCTTGTTGATTTTCTGATCGCTCAATACCCGGGTGGCCGTTACGTTAAGCAGACCGCTTGCGGCTTGTGGGTGTTTGATATGATCATCACCTACTGCTGGCGTATTGACGAGTCTTTAGAGTCCTACACAGGAGTTTTCTGGCTCAAGCGAAATGGAGTAGGAGCGCATATGTGATATGTGCGGGACCGAGATTGATACGATATGAGATACCGTATTCTATTCTCGCGATTTGTGACATTGATCGGTTGTATGCGATATATCTGGTTTATCGGATCAAGTGTTGATTCGATAAGTTGTTACTTTTGATATTAGTCGGTTATAGCCGGATTATTAAATCAAGAGTTGATTTAATAATTTAATGTATAATTATATATTTGATATATTACATTACATTAACTAGTATTAGCTCACTTAAGATTTATTTTCTCACAAGTTTGTGCATAAGTGTATATGTGATATATATTTGTGTACATATGTTTGTATCATGCTTGATGATACATCAAAGTTGGGTGTATGAGACTCATACCAAGATTAGGGTAAAGATTAGGGTTATTGTTTTATCTTAAGATTTAACAAAAGGGTTTAACTTAGTCAAAGTAATCAAGCTTGAAGAAGCTTGGAGAAGTTTTGACAAAGTCCACTCTTTTGTCATTTCTTTTGATATTCTTTAACCTAACCTTTAACCTAATGCTTTGGTTAATTCTCTACATGAGTTAAGCATGATAGCTTAACTCACCCATGGTTACATTATTGAAGAGAATTATTCATATGATGGATATTATTCCTTCTTCTTCTTCTTCATAAAAGCTCCATGAAAAGCTTACTAGGTCCAATGGTGCCTTGAGGAAAAATGTGAGAAAATCAATTCTAAAGTGAGCCCACTTCCTACTTCTTCATCCTCTACCACTTGCCATGTAGTAGAGTGTGTTCTCTTCACAAAGTTCATGACCTAGTGAAGGAATAGCTTGAGTTAGTGTCTCCTCGACGTAGATCATCTTCGGCCTCGAAGTCAACGAAGCAAGCACGTTCGTTCTTCTAGTGGATCTTCTCCAGAGTCCGAAGTTCACGATCGCAGCGGAGGGGACATCTACACGGAGCTATTGAAGTGAAGGACCGGATCTACAAAGGTTGTATTCCCTTTCACTTGTAGTTAAAGTTGTTAACTTGCTTGTTTTCGCCTAAACCCTAGTTTAAAGATCCGTATTAGAGTTGTTCGGCACGGCTAAAATTTTAATCGGGCATGGTTGATGCCTCGTAGACCCTTGTGCGCGTGCATAGGAACCCTACAATTAATACAACTAAATTGGTTTAAAGATCGTTTTCATAAAAGGTTTTCCTTCACTCTTGTTGATTTTGGTTTAGATTTTCATAAAAGGTTAATCTAAGTGTCAGTCGCGTTCCGTACCTTCGGGTCATGACATTCAGTTGGGCATCGTTCAAGGTACGGCTAGCATAGTAGATTACGTGTAGCATCTTATCGATGTGTTGTCCTAGAACCGCACCGACGACAAAGTCGGATGCATCGCACATAATCTCAAAGAGATACGTCCAGTCAGGAGAAGAAAGTATGGGAGCAGAAGTGACTGAGCTTTTTAGTGATTCGAACGCATTCACACAGCTCGAATTGAAGTCGAATGTGGTGTCCTTGGCCAGTAGAAGGGTCAAGGGTCTAGAAATTTTGCTAAAATCCTCGATAAACCGTCTATAAAAACCGGCGTGGCCAAGGAAAGCTTGGATGTCTCTGACGCATCTGGAAGGAGGGAGATTGGAAATGACCTCAATCTTCGATTTATCCACCTCAATGCCATTTTGCGAGATGATATGTCCTAAGACAATACTTTCGCACACCATGAAGTGGCACTTCTCCCAATTCAAAGTGAGGTTTTTATCCTTACACCGGGTAAGGACAGCATCGAGATGCTGCAAACACTCGTCAAACGAATCGCCGAAGATGGAGAAATCATCCATGAATATCTCCAAGAATTTCTCCACCATGTTTGAGAAGATTCCCATCATACACCGCTGGAAGGTAGCGGGCGCATTGCATAACCCAAAGGGCATGCGACGATATGCAAACGTGCCGAAAGGACAGGTGAACGTGGTTTTGTCCTAGTCCTTTTCGGTGATGGGAATCTGGTTATAGCCGGAGTAGCCATCCTGAAAGCAGTAGTACTCGTGTCCAGCCAATCGTTCTAGCATTTGGTCAATGAATGGTAGTGGAAAGTGGTCCTTCCGCGTTGCGGCATTGAGTTTTCTATAATCAATGCATACTCTCCACCCAGTTTGGGTGCAAGTAGGGATTAACTCGTTCATCTCGTTGGTGATGACCGTTATGCCCGACTTCTTGGGGACAACGTGAATGGGGCTGACCCACTGGCTATCAGAGATAGGGTAAATGATACCACTATCAAGACATTTGACGATCTCTTTTTTCACAGCCTTCTTCATGACTGGATTAAGTCGTCTCTGTGGATCCCAGGCTGGTTTGACATCATTCATCATATGAATGTGATGTTCAACGATCAGGAGACTAATCCCCTTGATGTCCACCATTGACCAGCCAAAAACTTGCCTATTTCTTTACAAGACCGTAAGAAGGGCTTTCTCCTGCTCTGGAGCTAGAGAAGCCAAGATGATGACAGAGAGGGTCTCGTTCTCACCTAAGTAAGCACTCTTGAGGTGAGACGGCAACGGCTTGAGTTCGAGCATTGGAGGTGAAACGATTGAAGGCGAGATCGGCGAAATTGTCTCGAACTCAAAGGATTCTAACAAAGGCTCAAAATGAGTGTAAGCGATCGAGTTGGATGGTTCAACTAATGCATCCGAAAATTCAAAGGATTCAAGCTCGGGTGACGACAAGCCAAGATCGTTCGAGAAAGTTAAATACTCATAATCACTGTCGGGGGCAGAAGCAGCAACAGGTTCAAAGTGGAACGCACTAGTGGCATCAAGATTGCTGTGATCGAACAAAAACTCCTCGAATTCACAGTCCTCAGGGGTGATCTCCTGGATCGAACAAACTTCTAGTATATGAGCACTAGGTTCAGAGGGCTGATTTCCCAACCTAAAAATGTTGAGTTCAATTGTCATGTTTCCAAAAGATAAGTTCATTGAACTATTTCGACAATTGATCACAGCATTTGAGGTTGCAAGGAATGGGTGGCCGAGTATCACCGGAATTTGATTCTGGGGGTTAGCTACAGGTTGTATGTCTAAGACAATGAAGTCAACGGGGAATATGAAGTCCCCAACCTTTATTAACACATCCTCTAGCTCACCCTAGGATGGGTGATAGATCGGTCGGCCATTTGGAGAGTACAGTGTGTGGGATTCAGCTTTCCTACACCTAGTTGCTCATATACAGAGTACGGAAGCCGGATAACACTGGCACCAAGATCCAAAAGTGCGCGGTTGATGTTCTTATCCCCAATGGTTATTGAAATCGTAGGACAGTCGGGGTCCTTCCGTTTTTTAGGTAAAGTTTGGGTAAGAGCATCACTCACGGCACTAGCTAAGAAAACCTTCTTGGGTACCTGAGATTTCCTCTTCTTAGTGCACAAGTCCTTCAAGATTTTTGCGTAGGAAGGGACTTGTTAGACTGCATCTAAGAGGGGAATGTTAATCTTAACCTGTTTAAACAACTCCAGAATCTTCTCCATTTATGGATTTTGTTTATTGGATCTCAACCGGTTTGGAAATGGAATGTTTTTGAAATTGGTTGAGTCCAATGCTTGTGGAGGAGATTGTGGAGTTGGAACGGAACCCAGAGCTGGAGTTTTCGTAGAGTGAGATGTGGGTCCGTTCGGAGCAGCGGAAGAAGAAGAGCCTTTTAAAGAATGGAGAACAGGCTCAGATGAAGAAGAAGAAGAAGCGGCCGGGGTGTCATCATCTGTGCCGACGTTGTTGTGCAGCATCAATCCCGATCTCAACGTAGTCACGGCACTTAAATTATGGTTCTGTTGTTCAAGAGAAACATGTACATTATGTGGGTGCCCTTTTGGGAGTGGTTGAGATGGAAGCTTCCCTTTCTCTCGTTCGCTCAAAGCCGCATTCAGCTGCGCAATCTGGGCTTCGATGGTTTTGATGCTTTGCCCGTGTGCAGCAGTGTGTTGCACCAAAAACTAAATGGAATACTGGATGTTGGTGGTGGATTGAGTTGATTGCTTTACGAACGCCTCCAGACTTCGTTCTAGCGAGGAAACCTTATTGTTGTTTGACGAAACAAAGTTGTTTGGAGGAAAAGAATTGTTGGGTGCAAAATTGTTCATCGGATTTTGAAAAGGTTGGGGTTGGAAGTGCTGCTGATATTGATGTTGAGTTTGTTGCTGAGCTTGTTATTGAGGAGGGGGAGGCCTCTGGAAGTTGTTGTGGCCTTGATGCTGGTTCTGATTCCAGGCGAAATTGGGGTGGTTCCTCCAACCGGGATTGTATGTGGAAGAGTAAGGATCATTTCTTGGTCTTTGCTAAAAGGCAGCATTGACCTGATCCCGTCCTTAAGAAGGAGGGTTGTAAGGACACTCTTCGGTCAAATGGGATGGGTCAGAACAACAAGCGCAGATGGTACGAGGGGGAAGAGCAGGGGCAGGAGAAGGAGATGAGAATTTGCTCTCAATTGCTTCCATTTTTCGTGTGATTGCTGCCATCTCGGCCTTCATTGCAATTGAGATATCGAGTTGATGAACTCCTCCCCTGGAGAGACTGTTTCCTGATTTAAAATCAGAAAAGCTTATGGAAAAAGCTTCAGAAGAGGGTCACGTGCTTACACGTGACCAGCAGTCATGTGTAGGCACGTGACACCTAAAAGTATCGGCAAGGCAAATTCAGTTTCCCAAATACATCAAAGAAAAAGGGCTTCAGAAAGGGTCACGTGTTCCCACGTGACCTGGGTCACGTGTCGGCACGTGACATTTAAAAGCAGCGGCAAAGACATAACAGTTCCTTGATCAAATCAAGAAAAAGGCTTCAGAAGGGGTCACGTGCTCCCACGTGACCAGGGTCACGTGTTGGCACGTGACACTCAAAACATCAGACTCATTCTCCGGTTAAATCGAGAAGAAGGCTCCATGCCAGGGTCACGTGCTCACATGTGACCAGTTGTCACGTTGTGGCACGTGATAGCTAAGCAGCAACCAGAAAACAAAGCGCAAAAAGAAGGAAGAAGGCTCGTTCCAAGGGGGTCACGTGCCCACACGTGACCAAGGGTCACGTGCCCACACGTGACCAAGGGTCACGTGGCCACACGTGACCAACTTCAAAGCCCATTTGTCAACAGAATTAAATTCTGAGAAAAGGCCTCTCAAATCTTTCGAAAAGCAATCGATTAAATTAAAGATTTAGAGGTGATTAAATATCATCTATCTATGGGAAAATCTCGAATTTGGAAAGATTTCCCTTTTAAACCTAACAGAAATAACAAAGGAGAATCCCTGGATTTGAAATCCAATGGTGAATAAAATTCACCTAATAATCCAAAGGTCCAAAACGAATGATGGATGCAAATCAAATCTCTCAATGAAGATTCGTCAAAAAACTAATTGACTCGGCTGCTTCTCCTATAAATAGGAGCCAAGAGACACAAAAAAAAAAGATATACACGCATAGGGAAGAAAAGGGAGAGAGCCTTGATACTTTGAGGAATTTGGATCTTCTGCAAAAGAAAACCCTAGGTAAGAGAGGGAAGGCTTTTTGAAAGAAAAGAGAATTTAATTCTCAACAGGGTTTAACCCTGATATAAAACAGAAGGGCATATTTCTTCTCTCTTTGGTAGAGGATCTGTAAAGTGCACATCTCCCCTTAAAGTTGAGAATTTAATTCTCAATGGGTTGAGATCCTGCCATGCAGATCCAAAGCATAGAGAGGGAATAGAAGCACGAGAATTTAATTCTCACAGAACTATAGGAATTCAATTTCCTTTAAAATAAAATTAGGGCTTGACCCTGTGTTATGGGAATTTAATTCCTTCAGAACAAAAAGAATCAGGGTTTAACCCTAGTTAAAAACTTAGTTCTGTTAAAACAACGAGAATTTAATTCCCTTAATCTCATTTCCCAGAATAATTCTTTAACAGAGAGTGGGAGCTTAATTCCCCAAAGCTTTTATTAGGGTTCAACCCTATTCGGTTCTGCACATATATGAGGAATTTAATTCCTACAGGAAATTCAGAGTTCAACTCTTCAAAAGGAACTAAGAATTTAATTCCTCTGAAATTATTGTCAGGGTTCAACCCTACGAGGAATTTAATTCCTGAAAGGGATTAACAGATCTTCTAAACAACTACATAAAAGCGGGGTCACGTGTCACCACGTGACCCCCCCTAAAGATCTACATAAAGCCCCCCTTAAGGCAGTGCCTCACGTGACCTCTGAAGCACAAGGAATAGAAAAGAGCTCTAGGGCGCCCTCACGTGTCACCACGTGACCCCTAGTGAGCATTATAACGCACAGAACATGGGCTTTCATCACGTGCTCGCACGTGATGGCCACCAGAACTAAAGAGTTAAACATCGATCTACAGAATAAAATAAGGGAAATCAGGGCGCTCTCACGTGTCCACACGTGACCCCTCTCTCCTTAGTGTTTAACACTAATCTGAAGACTTTGTCCTCAGTGTTTAACACTGATTTTCTTAGTGTTTAACACTAATTTGGAAAACTCTATTTGCAGTGTTTAACACTGATTTGCTTAGTGTTTAACACTGATTTGCTTAGTGTTTAACACTAACTTGCTAATCTTATTCCCAGTGTTCAACACTGTTGGTTTCTAGTGTTTAACACTAGCTTTAGCCCAATTGGCTAAGTTTCAAAGGCAAAGCCTCTCCTTCAATGGACCAGCAGAGGGTCAATGTTTCAAACATAATTGGACTTAGCCCAAATTGGCCATAAGTCCTCAAATCATCTTAAGCTGAACACACTTGCTCTTTCAACAAACTCATTGGTTCAAGGGTACATCTCGGAACTCCTCTGATATTTGTCGTTGTAATCCTTCAACGACTTCAGAGAGGTAACGGGTCCCGACAACCACACATTAATACGGACTGTGGGGTCCTTAAACTCATGGACTAATGCGTCCTTAAATCAAGATACGGACTGTGGGGTCCTTAAACCCATGGACTACGACGTCCTTAACCTTGACCGAGATGTCTTAAAACTAACAATGGACTGTGGGGTCCTTAAACCCATGGACTACGACGCCCTTAACCTTGACCGAGATGTCTTAAAACTAACAATGGACTGTGGGGTCCTTAAACCCATGGACTACGACGTCCTTAACCTTGACCGAGATGTCTTAAAACTAACAATGGACCGCAATGTCCTTAAACTACCCATGGACCGCAATGTCCTTAAACTACCTACGGACCGCAATGTCCTTAAACTAGCAATGGACCACTATGTCCTTAAACTGGAACAATAGAGCCCAAACGCTCTTTTGTCGGATCTAAACGATCCCGTTTAAGTTGATCTTAGCCTCAAATATGGCTAACGTATCCTTAAACCTTCAAACAGACTGGACTATGAATCCCCCCAATCAACTTCGGTTCAAGGGTACATCTCTGAACTCCTCTGATATTTGTCGTTGTAATCCTTCAACGTCGTCAGAGAGGTGACGGGTCCCGACGGCCATACATTCAATGGACCACTATGTCCCTAAACTGGAACAATAGAGCCCCAAATGCTATTTTGTCGGATCTAAACGATCCCGTTAAGTTGATCTTAGTCTCAAGTTAGACTAACGTATCCTTAACAAACGTTTGAGTTGATCTTAGCCTCAAATATGGCTAACGTATCCTCAAACCAAACCCCCAAACCCAAATCTAAGATAAATACGGATTTGGACTAGTCCACGCCCTACGGGCGACGACATAACTAGGTCTCCGTAAACAATCCATGGGCAACAAAACATAAAACAAACACACACGACGCGAAGTGACCATCTGGAGAAGGAGAAAATTGTTACCGCGATGCGGTAGCGTAATTAACCGCAGGGGCTTGCGCCTGCAGGGAAGAGCGTCCCCACAATCAAAAACCCCTCAAACGAGGGGGAATCTGACGAAGTCTGCTACATCGGCCGCATCCGTGCAAACCTTCGATACACGGTGCCATAAATCAACTTGGTATCTTCGGAGAGGTGGACGGATAGCACCAATTAGCATCTGCCCCGAACCTCAGGCATAGACGTCCCCGTGTCTCGGCCGCCGTTCGGAGGGGAACAGATTCTGGCATGCCCGGTGGGACCTTTTCCTCTTTCCACTCCACACTTCGTGTGTCGTGATTCGCGAACCAATCGCGGTTCGCTAATGGTGGCCCTTGGGTTTCAAGATACTAAGAATTGGCGTCTCGCTTATTGCAGAAAGCGAAGGATCGATGGCTTCTACTTCCGTGAAATTCTCCAACTGCTCGGACTGCAATTGCGACCAACGCTTTACCTCGCCAGGAGGTATAGCGTATGGACCCCAAGCTGCTTCGTTATTCACAATGCCGGTGGACCAGGTGACTCAGGCCACTACCGGATTGTTCTTCGGGACTATACTCCCACCAACAAGCTTCACGGCGCCGGTGCTGACAAAGGAAGCTCCCAAGAAGTCGGTCTTTGATCGTCTTACCCCTGCCGCGGCTCATCTCAACGGGTCGCCCAACATCAGCGCCTCGGTCTTCTCTAGATTGGGCCAGAAATCCGGTAGACCCATCATGAAGTCTACAATCCTAGAGAAGGCTGCTTCTAAGAAAGTGGCTGCTCCTGCTCCCGAAATCGCCAAGGCGGCTTCTCTGGCCAAAAAGTCGGTCTTTACAAGATTGACGGCTTCAGCTCCCGCCCCTGCTACCCAAAAGACGTCGGTCTTTGACAGGTTAACACTAACAGCAACCCCCCACCTACACAGGGGGCAAGACGAAACCATTCTTACCGCTGACCCAACGCCGTCCGCTCGACACGCTCGACGTCGCCATTGGCGCCGAGTATGGAAGGCTGGGGGCAACTCCCCCTCCGGGTTAACTCCATCAGCCCCGATGGCAGAAGTTAATGCTGCTGTTCCAACTGGAAACAGCTTCGAGATGCTAAATAAGGTGCGAAGGAATTCTTCTACTGCAGTGCTAAAGAGGTCTCCTCCCCCATTAAAAAAGGTTGTGGAAATAAAATCAGAACAGCCCCGATCCCCTCAACGGCTGTCTTCCAAAATCTATAAGGTTTGGCGACAGGCCCGAGACTCGATCATCGATCCAAACTTCTCCCGCCAGCACAAGAAGCTGAAAATCCAACCAGAAGCTGGTCACCAGGCTAAACCCCGAAAGGCTGTCTGGACGCCCACCTCAACGGCCCCCTCAACCTCCATGGCTCATAAAAGGAGGAAGCCAGAGAAGATCCCTCAGCCTGCAACGACAGCTAATAGCACTAACCCCAGACGCCCTAAGTCTGGGGGCATGATGGTCCACACCGTATATATGGCGTCAGGAAAAGAAGACAGCCGCGCATCCACGGGTCATAGACCGCTTACACGGTCGGTGACCAAAGCTCAGGAGCAACAGCAAAAGCTCCAAGAAATGATGAATGCTATGGCCGCACTTACCGGGCCAAAAGAAAGCCCAGAAACGTCCTCAGACACACGCCAGGAGGAAGAAACCGACGCTGAATTCCTTCACCGGATACTGGAGAAAAAGGACAAAGAGGCTGCCGAACAAGCAACCAACATACAGCGTATGGGCCTTCTCTTCCAAGATATGATAGGAATGATGATCCAGCAGGACCTACCCACCGAGGATCCCCCAATCGTTCTTGAAGACGACCGAGGAGAAACGTCAAATCCACCACCGGCCCTCTCAACGGCCAAGGAGGAGGCAATCTCTAAAGCTGACTTGGTTGACTATATAGCCCAGCAAATCCGGGTTCATCATGCGACTGAGGCAGCTGGTCAAGTCGTAAAAACGGGGCGGCCGTATCCAAGCTGGTACGACCAAATCAAATACCCGCCAGGCTATACGATACCGAAATTCCACGTGTATAAGGGGACCGGCAATCCCCATCAACATGTTGCCCAGTTCCGGGCCCTCTGCGGTAACACCGGCGGTGATGATAAACTGTTGCTTCGCCAGTTCGTGGGCAGCTTATCGGAAACAGCGTTCGAATGGTATTCGGAACTCCCGAACGATTCTATCAAGACGTTCGCTGAAATGGAGTTGTTATTCACTCAGCGATTCTCAAGTGCCAGCGAACGCACTCCAATAACAGCACTGATTAACGCCAGGGTAAAACCAGGCGAAACCTGGGTCCAGTATGCTATACGCTGGCGGAATTTGTGGTCGAGATGCGAACAACGCATTGAGGAGGCACCCGCAGTGGGCATGTTCGTGGGAACCCTAGACCCCCACGCAACTATCTCCCAGTTTATGATGTTCTTTAAGCCAACCACATTCCAGACTTTAATCGACAAGTTGGCTCAGATGGACCAGATGGGTCATAGACCACCTCCCCCGAAGTCGGAACCTCGGAATGACAAGGGTAAAGGAAGGGCAACCTTTGTCGCGAATGCCCAACAGCAACCTAACGCCCCGAAACCGGCAGATCAACTGGAAGAAAGACGCCGGTATTATAATGAAAAGATGAAACGTCCTTACTCGTTCCCACGAGACAAGACGAAACGGTTATTCGAGCTGGCAATACGCAACAGACTTATAAACCTACCAAATCTAAGGCGACCGCCGCAGCCCACGGAGGTGAATAACCCTAACTATTGCCCTTACCATCAAACGGTAAGTCATCCGATTGAAGATTGCTTCGTCTTCAAAGGATGGATCGAAGATCAATACCTCCAGGGGAAGTTTATACAGTCAGAAAAGTGGAAGGTGAACCCACCACAGCCGCATCCTCCTAAGAAAGCGGATACACCGGGGGCAACCTGCTCCTTTATTGAAGAAGCTCCGTGGGAGGTCGTGCTATCAACTAAAACCAAAAGAATGCTGGGATACCTTCATGCGTGCCCTACGATCGAATGGAAGGACCCTCTTGAACCTCAAATTATCGAAGAAATGTTGAAGCCCCGCCCAACTACGAAGACTCGCGATAAGGGCCCAAATACTCACGCCCAACCGTCAAAATCTTCGAAGAAAAAGAAGAAGAAATCCAAGAAGTCCGTGAAGCTTGGAAACGAACACACGAACTTGCAGAAGCAAATCGACGCGCTGGAAGAATACAATCAAAAGGCGCGAACTCCTGTCATACTGCAAGAGTTTCTCAACCACATCTTTCAAGAGGAAGATGATGGAGAGAGCTCGTCGGATGAATCCGAAGGATATGTGGCGAGTTGTAACGTAATCTCCCACTCGTTTACCGATGATGGGAAAACTCCTGGCACTAAGAAGCTAAAGGCAGAGCCTGAACCAGAGCGTGCGTGGCCAACAGATGAAATGATCAACGCTTTTCTAGACGAGATTCGTCTAAAAAGTAAAGCGGATCAGGAGCGTGAGATGGCCGCTTCAGAAGGAGCCAAATGCAGGCGACTGAACGAAAGAGTTGAACTACCCCTGCCAGAGCGAAAGCCATCCGAAGTAGACAAGAAGATATTCAAGACGAGGAAAAGGTTTGCCAAAGCCATGTCAATGGGAATGAAGCTACCACCCTCGGAAGGAAACACGCACGATGGGGTGGAGAGGCACCCTGATTATTGCGCATATCATCGGAAAATTTCACACCCCATGGAGGAGTGCGACGCCTTTAAGATATGGTGGCAAGGATATGTTGCTCATTGGCAATATTTTAAGCGCATGAAACGCAAAATCCGTCGGGAGCGAAGAAGTACTGTCGATGAGCACAACAGAACTACTGGCAACTGTTACATGGTTAACGCCAGGGGGTCACAAGTTCTCACCATTGGGAGCGACTCTGATGAAGAAATGGCTCTGGGCCCTCTCTTTAAAGAATCTGTTTTAGGGAAAGAGGAGAAATCGGAGGCCTGCGAGAACATTCAGTTGCGCAATCGCACACTCCCAGAAAAGAATCTCGGGCCCGCGAGTAGAAAAGATAAGGGAAAGGAAAAGGTCACTGAAGATATCACTTTAGATGACCAAGTCATGAGAGAGCTGGCTGCCAAAGACCCTCCTAGAAAGGGTAAGGTGGACTATAACATCCTAGCGCACCTAAGGAAGCTACCTTCTCAGCTTAGCATTCTCGATGCCCTCCTATTATCAAAAGAAGCACGAGAGTCACTGATTAAAGCATTACAATAACCTGAGCAATTCCAAGCCTTCCTCGCCACTGAAAGGATGAAGGATGAACTGGAGGAAGTGCACACGGCCGACATCACTTTCGGTGACGGAGACCTCCTTCTCGGGACGTGTGACCATAACCGTCCCCTATATGTCTCTGGATACTGCCATGATATCAAGATAGGCAAGATCCTAGTGGACAATGGATTCTCCGTCAATCTCCTTAACGTTCAGGTGTTAAAGGAAATCTGCATGAGTGTGCAACACCTCGCTCGTAACAAGATTACCATTTCCGGTTTCGATTCACAATCGTCACGGACTCTCGGATCCGTGATACTAACATTACGCTTCGGACTTCTCGTCACAGACGTCAAATTCCATGTCATTGACGCCAAGACCTGCTACAACGCCTTACTCGGTCGTCCTTGGCTACACGAGTACAACATCATCCCTTCTACGCAACATCAGTGTATGAAGTACTTTAAGGATGGTTTCGAGTATACCATAACAGGTGAGTTGAACCCATTTTCCGTGAACGAAGTCCGCAAATACGAAGATGCGAAGTACTTTTTGCCAGATTGCGAGGATACAGAAAGGTGTCGCAACCCAGAGAACAAAACCGCCGCCACCATCCCTGTTTTCGGGAGCGATACCGAAGAAGAGGAAGAGATAGTTTATGCCGGGCCATCTCAACGCAACAACCTGGGGACGTCCGCCCCCATGTTGGTCTTCGAAAGTTATTCAGAAGATGAAGTTAATACCGTGTTCTCCAATCGGCCGTCAATACAAGCACCCCCTGGCGATGACTATAGTTTGCAAATCGCCATGGTACCGCGAGAACACTACAAGGATCTCGACACACTTCAAGCTCATAATGTGCAGGACCTGCGAACATTTTACGTCCCTCCCAGGCAAAGGGGTGAGAAGGCGATCCTATTCTACCGATCCTCAGAGTCGAAAGTAGAGAAAGAGATCTGGCATGGCGCGGATGCTACACTCGACAGGCTCCAACCCATCCGTCTGCCCAAATACTATACAAATGGATTAAAGAGGCTATTGAAGCGCCAAGGAGTACCCTTAAAACAGACTGTTCGACAAGCTGGGTTCTACAACAAGATTTGGGATGTCCCTGGGACTCAACGCAAATTGCCCAACGGGAAAATGGAAACACTTGGGCTTGGATACGCGAGAACCGGAAAACGGGGACGGGCCCACAGTAATTACGCCATATATACCTTTGATGAAGAAGAGGACGTCCTGTCAGGAAGTACCAACCCCTCATCAAAACTAGACCCCGCGACTGAAGTGCCGAGTCCGTCGTTTGAACAACGAGTGGACAACCCTATCAGGAAAGTGGGTCAGAAAGCTTGGGAAGACCACAACCGCGAGATGGCCATCTACGAGAAGGCCAGGACGCAACGTCTATTTCAACAGGCTACAAAAGACAAAGACGTTCGTCTTTGTCAACCCGTTGTACGAAAGGCCCGACGCAGAGACAGAAATAAATCAAGAAGCGGAAAAAGGAGCCGACAACAACGACGCAGGACTACAGAGTTACGTGATCGGGTATTGCACGGCTCGGATTTGTCCCTCATGAAGAAGACGAGTCGAGCGTACTCCTTCCCCCGAGACAAGACGGAGAGGTTACTCAAGCTCGCTTTAAAACATCAAATGATCACGCTTCCAGGGTCTAGACACCCTGAGCAAGCTAACAAGGCTTCTTATTTGAGCTATTGCTCTTATCACCGAGCCATAGGACATCCTACCGAAGACTGCTTCACCTTCAAGAACTGGGTCGAGGACCAGTACCAACAGGGCAGATTCGCCTTATCCGACGGCTGGAGGGTAACGCCGCCACAAAAGCACGAACCCAAAGCCGCAAAAGCAAAACCAGATCCACCTCAGTCCTGGAAGCGGATTCGCACCTGTTACACGATTACGATGTTAAAAGAAGAGCCCGAGAATATGGATGACCTTCCCTGGTGCTTTGAGAACAGCGATGATGAGGTGGTCTCAGAATTTCCGCCAACTCCGAAAGAACTGGAAGATGGCATACATACTACTGCAGATAACCTCAAGAAGATTGAGTTGGGATCGGCAGATGACCCGTGACCGACATTTGTCAGCGAGCTGCTATCTGAAGAAAGGGTGGCTGCTTTAAAGAACGTGCTTCTACGACATAAAGACTGCTTCGCGTGGAACTACTCCGAGATGCCAGGATTAGATCCGGAGATTGCTGTGCATAAGTTAGCAATATCCCCGGATATCAAGCCAGTCAAGCAGGCGCCAAGAAGGATGCGACTCGAGCTTGAAATGAGCATCAACGCCGAAGTCAAGAAGCTGATCGATTCTGTATTTATCCAAGAAGTCCAATATCCCGACTGGATCGCCAATATCGTCCCGGTAATGAAGAAAAATGGGACGGTACGCATATGCGTGGATTTCAGGGATCTCAATAAAGCCTGTCCAAAGGACGATTTCCCAGTACCAGTAACCGAGCTAATGATAGATAACACGTCCACTCATGAGGTTTTCTCTTTTATGGACGGTTCATCAGGATACAATCAGATAAAGATGCATCCCGAAGACCAGAAGCACACCGCTTTCCGGACCCCTTTGGGTATATTCTGCTACAGGGTTATGCCCTTTGGTCTAAAGAACGCCGGTGCTACCTATCAAAGGGCCATGACAAAGATCTTCGACGATCTCATACATGACATCGTCGAATGCTATATCGATGACCTTGTAGTGAAGAGCATGTCATACGAAGAGCATTTAAAGCATCTGGAGACTATCTTTCAACGCCTTCGTCAATATAATTTGAAGATGAATCCCCTCAAATGCGTGTTTGGAGTCTCCTCGGGTAAATTCCTGGGATTCATCATCCGACATCGAGGTATCGAAATAGATCCATCTAAGATCAAGGCGATCATGGAAATGCCTCCGCCAAGAACCCTCAAACAGTTGCGGTCTCTTCAAGGGAAGCTCGCATACATCCGGCGGTTTATCGCTAATCTTTCAGGCAAATGCCGTCCTTACAGTCACCTGATGAAGAAGGGAACCCCATTCGTCTGGGATCAAAAATGCCAAAGCGCGCTAGACGAGATCAAGCAATACCTGCAGAACCCGCCGGTGTTGGCTGCTCCGGTTAAGGAAAAACCTCTCATTCTTTATACAACCGCCCTCGAAGGTTCTTTAGGCGCATTATGGGCACAAGAGGACGACCAAGGGAAAGAAAGAGCACTCTACTACTTAAGTCGAGTTCTGCTGGGGGCAGAAAGCAACTACTCTCCCATTGAAAAACATTGCTTGGCGTTAATCTTCGCGATAACAAAGCTCAGGCACTATGCGTTGGCACATGAAGTCCATCTAATCTCGAAGGTGGACCCTCTTAAATATCTGATGTCAAAGGCTATATTGACAGGTCGACTCACTAAATGGGCTCTACTCCTGATGGAGTTCTCAATAACGTATCGACCTCTTAAGGCAGTGAAAGGCCAGGCCATTGCCGACTTCCTCGCTGAACATCCAGTACCTGCTGGTTCTCCTCTGAACTGTGAGTTGCCTGACGAGCATGCATTTGATGCGATTGGCGGCGGTAGTACCCGATGGGAACTCTATTTCGATGGGGCATCCTCCGTAAAGAAACAGAAACAAGGTATCCCAATGATCAAATCGGGGATAGGCCTCATCTTCGCAACTCCACAAGGAGGGATAATACGCTTCGCCTTTTCCTTAACAGAGCCGAGGACAAACAATGAAGCTGAATACGAAGCTCTGATAGCAGGCCTCGAGATCGCCATCGACATGGGAATCGAAAATCTCCTTATATACGGGGATTCCCAATTGGTCGTTAGTCAAGTAAATGGTGACTACCAAACGTGCAAACTAGAATTGGTGAAGTACGGCGAAAAGGTGCAACAACTATTGACCCAAATTCCCTCCTATACTTTGGAGAACATACCGCGTGCGGAAAACAGCAAAGCAGACGTGTTGGCCAAACTTGCTAAAGAACTGGCTGACGAGAACCTTGATGACGTCAGAATCGTGGTACAAAGCCGTCGAGTGCTCGCCCCGGCAGAAATACCTCCGGAATTATATAAAGAAAAGGGGGCGACTGAGCAGACGACCCTACAAATAAAAGACCGTGAGAAGGCTGAGGACTGGAGGGAAGTCTTCATAGACTACTTTAAGTCCCACCGAATGCCCGAAGAAGCGTCCTCAAGACATCAGCTCATGAAACGAGCTCTATCTTTCGCTTTCGTCAACGATACTCTATACAAGAGATCATTTGATTCTCTATGGCTGAGATGCTTAGGACCTGGCGAAGCAGAAAGAGTCGTTCAGGAAGTTCACGACGGACTTTGCGGTTCTCACCAAGCAGGCCCAAAGATGAAGTTAAAAATTAAACGGATGGGTTACTACTGGCCCACGATGATCCAGGACCGCCTCGAGTATGCGAAGCAATGCCACTCGTGCCAGATTCATGGAGACTTTATCCACCAACATCCGAACCCACTACACCCAACGGTGGCCAGCTGGCCATTCGAAATGTGGGGGACTGACATAGTCGGCCCCATCGAGCCAGCATCATCCCGGGGACATCGTTTTATCCTGGCGACAACTGATTACTTCTCCAAATGGGCAGAAGCAGTACCGTTGAGGGAAGTGAAGACGGAGAACATCTTCCACTTCTTCAAGACGCACGTCATCTATCGGTTTGGAACCCCACGGCGGATTATCTCCGATAACGGGCCAGCCTACAGAAGCCATAAGATTAGCCGCTTCGCGCAGCAGCACAATATAGACTGGAGATATTCTTCAGTTTACAACCCACGAGCTAACGGTCTGGCCGAGGCCTTCAATAAGACCTTGACAAAGATCATAAAAAAGACCGTTTCCCGGAATAAGAGAGATTGGCATGAGAAGCTGCAAGAAGCCCTTTGGGCTTATCGAACTACATTCAAGACGGCCACGAACGCAACGCCGTACGCGTTGGTATTTAGGACGGAAGCAGTGCTCCCCCTCGAGATAGAGTTACCCTCTCAACGAGTGGCAGTCCACTACGAGCTGACGGACGAAGAAAACGCTCACCTTCGGCTTGAGGAGCTTGATGCCCTCAATGAAACCCGGCTCATAGCGCAACAACATCTAGAAGCCTACAAAGCAAAGATGACGCGCTCGTATGAAAGATTGACCAGGCCGAGGACATTCCGCCAAGGCGAACTCGTACTAGTGGTCAAAAGACCTATGATCCCCAATCGTGCCAAGCGGGGAAAATTTGAGCCAAACTATGAAGGCCCGTACATCATAGACAAGGTCTACCAGGGTGGAGCCTATCTACTCATGGACATGCACGGTGAAAGGCCTTTCAGGCCAATAAACGGCCGCTTCTTAAAGAAGTACTATGCTTAATGAGCCACAGCCTGGGTCAATGATAGATGACGACGACTATGTCCACTCGCTATCTTCCTAAGCTCAGACTTTACAAGCAGTAGCCGGCCCTCCCCTGAACAACGGACCGAAACGTCCTTAAACTAACAACGGACCGAAACGTCCTTAAACTATCGACGGACCGAAACGTCCTTAAACTATCGAGGGACCGAAACGTCCTTAAACTGACGACGGACCGAAACGTCCTTAAACTATCGAGGGACCGAAACATCCTTAAACTGACGACGGACCGAAACGTCCTTAAACTGACGACGGACCGAAACGTCCTTAAACTGACGACGGACCGAAACGTCCTTAAACTACTACCGCAGCATCCTTAGGCTGACGAGATAAAAAAAAAGAGAAAAATAAAAATAAAAAAAAATGATGAAAAAACGGTATGTCCATGAGTAAAATGGGCACGGATGAAAACCCAAAAGGGCTCCGTGAGTAAAAACAGCAGGGCTACCGGCGAGTGTTCGTGAAAACCCGAAAGGGCGCGACCTTATAAAAAAAAAAGAGAAAAAAAAAACGGTATGTCCATGAGCAAAATGGGCACGGATGAAAACCCAAAAGGGCTCCGTAAGTAAAAACAGCAGGACTACCGGCGAGTGTTTGTGAAAACCCGAAAGGGCGCAACCTCGTTAAAAGACACTTATAGGGTCCTCTCGACCTTGTAAGGAGAAACCACTTGCGTGAGATCCTTACGACTCACAAAGGAGCAACACACTTAGGGATCCTCACGATTCCTAAGGAGAAAATACACTTACGAGATCCTCACGACTCGCAAGGAGAGCTCTCTTATGGGACCCTCACGGCTCGTAAGATTTGAAAGTCTTAAGTTACAGAGACCTAAACCTGTGCTTAAGCAATCCCCCACAACCTTCGATAATGCCCTACAAGTAGTCCAATATTGACCCTTGTATACAATCCACGGGCGCGAATAAACATTTCCCTAACTAAGTCTTATCCGAGACTAGGGATATGTTTGCATGGTAAACAACCCTTGTAAATCCTCTCGACTTACAAGGAGAAAACCCTCCCGTAGGATCCTTACGACTTACAGAGGAACAATGCACTTAGGAACCCTCACGATTCCTAGGGAGAAAATACAACTATAAGATCCTCACGACTTATAGGGAGAAATACCTTTGTGAGACCCTTACGGCTCATGAAGTCAAAAGCCTTAGTCGACAGGACCTTAACCCTGTTTGCTAAGCCACCTTTGTTCAACATCGACAGAGGCAAATGATGATTCGCTCCTGGAAATATTCCAGTTGCAGCGATGCTGATGCCTAAACCGGTATCAAATCCCAAGTTCTTTCATGGCAAATGATGATTCGCTCCTGCCAATATTCCAGTCGCAGCGATGCTGATGCTAAGATTGGTATCAGATCCCAAGTTCCACACTCGCGATATATAAAAAAATCAGCGAGCCAAAAATACATATGAAATAGCCGAAATGATGGGACAGCTTGCAATAAAAAAAAACAGCAAGTAAAAATGTATGCATGAAAAATAGCCGAAATGATGGGGCAACTCGCAATAAAAAGCAGCGAGTAAAAATGAAATAAATAGCCGAAATGATTGGGCACCGCGAAAACATAGCCGAAATGATAGGGCAATCGCGACCTTCGCGATATAAAAGCTGAAATGATAGAGCATCGCGGACAAAGAAATAAAATAAGAATAAAATTTATGCCCTACAGGTGATGTTACATCAACCCCTGTATACAATCCAGGGGCACGAACAAAAAAAGAAGAAAGGGAACATACCTCCCCCCAGGTTTCATCATAAGAAGAAGCAAAATCTCGACGGGCCACAAGCGACTTAGAGATCATCCCAGCACTCGTTTCGTAACGACGGACACAACTTCAAGCTAATCGAAACAGCGGCAACTCCCAGTTCCATGGCTCGGCGGTATACATATCGCCAACAGTCAAACCTCCATCCCGTGAAATGCGGATACAATCGACAAAATTCCTGGTTACGTGGAACGCGGATAACGTCACTCTTTGACCCCATGGAAAACGTCCAGAGCGGATCCTGGTCCTCGCAGAGCACGGCAGTGAACCCGTGTGAAGCATCCAGAGCGGAGCCTAGTCCTCGCCGAGCACGGCAATGAACCCGTGCGAAGCATCTAGTGCAAAATTCCTGGTTACGTGGAACGCGGATAATGTCACTCTTTGACCCCGTGTGAAGCATCCAGAGCGGAGCCTAGTCCTCGCCGAGCAAGGCAGTGAACCCGTGTGAAGCATCTAGTGCAAAATTCCTGGTTACGTGGAACGCGCATAATGTCGCTCTTTGACCCCGTGTGAAGCATCCAGAGCGGAGCCTAGTCCTCGCCGAGCACGGCAGTGAACCCGTGTGAAGCATCTAGTGCAAAATTCCTGGTTACGTGGAACGCGGATAATGTCACTCTTTGACCCCATGTGAAGCATCCAGAGCGGAGCCTAGTCCTCGCCGAGCACGGCAGTGAACCCGTGTGAAGCATCTAGTGCAAAATTCCTGGTTACGTGGAACGCAGATAATGTCACTCTTTGACCCCGTGTGAAGCATCCAGAGCGGAGCCTAGTCCTCGCCGAGCACGGCAGTGAACCCGTGTGAAGCATCTAGTGCAAAATTCCTGGTTACGTGGAACGCGGATAATGTCACTCTTTGACCCCGTGGAAAACTTCCAGAGCGGATCCTGGTCCTCCCAGAGCACGGCAATGAACCCGTGTGAAGCATCCAGAGCGGAGCCTAGTCCTCGCCGAGCGCGGCAGTGAACCCGTGTGAAGCATCTAGTGCAGAATTCCTGGTCACGTGGAACGCGGATAATGTCACTCTGTGAACCCGTGGAAAACATCCAGAGCGGAGCCTAGTCCTCGCCGAGCACGGCAGTGAACCAATGTGAAGCATCTAGTGCAAAATTCCTGGTTACGTGGAACGCGGATAACGTCACTATTTGACCCCGCGGAAAACGCCCAGAGCGGAGCCTGGTCCTCGCCAAGCACGGCAGTGAACCCGTGTGAAGCATCCAGAGCAAATATCGGACTGTGGAGTCCTTAAAATCCACGGACTATGATGTCCTTAACCTCGACCGCAATGTCTTAAAACTAACGATCAACCACCCCGATTCCCTACGGATTCTCCCTTAGTTAAAGGGTACATCTCTTCACTCCTTTAATACTCGGCGTTGTAATTCCTCAACGTCTTCAAAGAGGTGACGGGTCCCTGCGACCAAACATCGGACTGTGGAGTCCCTAAATCCACGGACTATTGTTGGAGATAGTGCCCTCAGAGTCAATTATTAGGTCACAGGTACGTGATTGCAATGATTGAGGGAGGACCTATCCCGGTAGGACAGTCTTACTCGAGATGATAGTATGCTATCTGGTTTACCTTTATCATCGTGTACTGTTTTAGATGACCTAACAAGTCGCTATTACACGTTGATAGAGCCCCTAGGATTCTTGCTTGACCACCAGCAGTATGAGGGCGATCATATAAGTGGGAGCTGGGGGTCTATAAGCATATCCTTAAAAGGTCCCTAGTCGTGCGAGTTTCGAGACAGGGCATCGATACTCCAGAGTAGACTAGTGTATACAGTCGAGACCCCGACGAGGGGCGGTGGCCGGTCTCACAAGCCACTGGTGTCAGTTGGATCACCTAAGATGTATACAGGTGCTCATTGGGTTATGAGTACACCGGACAGGACTCGCCGGGAACATGCTAGTTGGTCATATACCAGACGTCAGATGGCAGTTCCCTGGTGACATATGTGCAGGTTAGTTCATCGACCTGGGGATCGTCATTTGTCTCGTGTGAGTTCCCACTGTACTTTGATTACTACCCTACCACGGCTCAAAAGAGTCGTGCAAACAGGTTTTAGTTGGGTACAGTCCCGAGCCACATGGAGGCAGTGAGCGTATCTTCAGGGGTTCGTCTCTCCCGGTATTGGGGGTGAGGTCGTGCTGTGTCTAGGAGAGCCATTACACGAAGCCCTCGGCCGAGGCAAGGAGATTTACTGGTAGGTATTCCAGTAGTATCTCAGGGTGTTCTGGGCTACACTCCGACACGACTTGTACCGCTTTTGGGGGTCTGACTTTTACCAACCCCCTAGGCCCGCCATGCGATGCTCATAGACGAACGGACCGGACTGTACGGATATTGTCACTGACAGTCTCAGTAGGGAGTCAGGCTGAGTTCGCTCACAGACGTCCCTTTTGGTCAATACCTGGTAGCCCGTTATGTATTGGCTTATACCTCTAACGTGCTAGTGGTTAAATCCACAACCAAGGTGTTGACGAGTCTTTAGAGTCCCCCACATTCTGTTACTCAGCTTTCGGGCGAAAGGTTGTAGAGGCCGTATGGAGATATGGCAAGGTCCGATCAGATACGTGCGGTATTGCACGGATCAGGATCGGACAGTTTGTACTACAGGCCGTATGGATATATGGCAGGGTTCGATCAGATACGTGCGGTATTGCATGGATCAGGATCGAACGGATATTACTGGCCGGCTTTGGTTTAAGCCGGATCCTAGTATAGTACAGTGTAGATTTTGTCTCATTGCATTTGTATTTCGGTCGAAATACAGATGCGGGTGTGTATGCACAGTATCGGGGTTTTCCTGTAATTTATTACGGGACCAGTTTTATGGAGTTGCCAGTTTGTTTTTCATTTCGGCCGATTTCCTTTGTATCGTTCATTGGCCGAAGTTTGGTGGAGGAGGGCTTATTTGCATTGTTGCAAATAAGTGGTTGTGGAGGGGGTCTTTGCATTTTTGTTGCATCATGATTATAGCCCCATCCCTTGACCTTGACTTCTTGACTTCCTCATGATGGCTTGACTTTTAAAGTCATCATGGTTGTTGGTGATGGTGGTGTTGGAGTGAGGGTTTTCTTGTGATCATTATTTTGTGATGATCACCCTTTCTCTCTCTTGCTTGATTGGATGGCTCTCTCTCTCATTTTCTATCATATGACACTTTCCTTCTCCTCACTCACTCACTCTTTTTTCCAAGGAGAAGAGTCCGTCCACTTGAGGTGGGGCTGTCCAAATTGGTGGGGGTCTTTTGGTTCATCATATATCATTTTTGCTTCACCAAAATTCCCTAGTTCAACTCCATAGTTCAATCCCTCCACAAAAGGCAATTCCTACAACCCCAAAATGAGACTTGTACACTACATTCTACAGCAAACCTTGGGCACGTCGACTAGCCAGCTTCGTGCCCGAGTTGCCTCGGTATTGAGGTGGGAGCCCGTAAAAGAAGTAGGCGATGTGGTGCACTTCCGGCGACGAGGAGGAGACGGGACATTCCGCAGGAGATCGGGACGACGACGAGAAGACCGGAGGACTCGGATCTGTCGGTATATCTCTCTTCCCTTTCTTGTAGTTAGCTAGGACTAGTTAGTGGTTCGATCCGGGTATTAGTGCGCGGCGGTTTGCCAGTTCAAGAAAATTTAAAGTTTATCACCGCTTCCGCATTTGGCCGTCGGATTGACGGCCGGGGCGCCACCGTGCACTTACAGTGGTATCAGAGCCTCGCCATTAACTTAGTCTAGCTTTGTGTAATGTGTTTGCATTTCCGATTGATCAAAAGTTCAAAAACCGAGTTTTTCAAAGCGACAGTTTTCTGTTGAAATTTTTTGGTCTCCAAAATTTTTTCAGGTTGTATAAAATTGATGTACTGGAGATTATAAGAGCTCTGTAAAAATTCGATGAAGTGATTCCACTGTGGGAGCGCGGAACCGCCGCAAACACCCCCTTCTCGCCGCGGTTCCGCCGCGTACTGTGGAGATCGCTGCACCAAATTTCTACAGTGTCTTTATGGGCTTAAAATATGGGTTTTGGAATATTAATATTGCGCCCAGAATTTCCGGATCTGCTACAGTAATGCTTTGGGGCCCACTTGTTAAAATTTGATTGATCGGATATTTTAAACACATTATTTCACAGTATTTACATTATATCTGCGACCGTGAATGTCACTTGATCGGTAAATCCAGTCTAACTGTTATAGCCCGGTTAGACGGATTTGCGAACGTGACTTTCACGTTGATGTTCTGTTTTTGCTGTGATGTTGCGGATCGGTCGTGGGGGATAGCCTGGATGCAATGCTAGTACAGTTGTGGTTGTATTATGTACATTTGATATTGCGGGGCGAGCGTCCGACATGTGGACTGCCGTCACTGCCTGTTTGTATTATTATTTTGGGGCACGGCCAGGTTGCGGTCGATGTACCCGTTGTATGTATATTTTACTTTCTGTACTAGGATTGCCCTGCGGAGGGGTGCACGGATAGCCGGGTTCTAGAGGGCAAAAAGCCCGCATCTCATGGCATTGAGACGGAGGGCGCTTCACTCTAGGATTGACAGGCTATTCGCCGCACTCGTAGGGGGTACAGGTTGACCCAGGAGGGGTGCCCAAGTTACCGGATTCCGTGAAGTGCTGGGTGGTCCTTTCTCGGAGCTGAAGGGGGCTGCCTCGCTTCAGGTTTTGGCGGGTGACTTGCCGCGCCCGTAGGGGTCTAGGTTCTCATTGTACAGGCTATCCACACGACCAGGGGAACGTCGGGTTTCAGTAGTGGCTCTGTGAAACCCGGGGATCCCAGATATCTGTATTGTTTCTGTGATGCTGTACATTTTCTGTGATGTTGCATTTTATCACGCCTTGAGCGAATATAATATATTGGTATATATATTAGTAGATGTAGTATATGTTTTGCATCCGCGCTAGTCCAGTCCCCGCTCTGTCGTTAGTTAGCTAACCTAACGGGTAATGACGGGACCCAGTGGCGAATGCGGATGGCATATACGCACATCAGTATATTTTCGTTCTTTTTGGTGTGATCAATTGATGGGACTGCATTGATTCGGATCAATGCAAGTTTAAAAAACAAACCTAAACTGATGTTGTTGGAACACTTTTCAAAAAGCTGTTATTGCAAGGACGTTCACTTTTGTTTTGCATCGTGGTATTCATTTGGAATATCCTGCTCCTCAGTCGACGAGGCAAGGGCCGAGATCCCTTCACCGGGAATGACCCCTTGGACAGAAGTTTGCGTCAGGGCAATAACTTCACTATAGCCGATTACTTTTGCTTTGCATCGTGGTATTCAGTTGGAATATCCTGCACCTCATTCTACGGGGAAAGAGCCGAGATCCCTTCACCGGGAGTGACCTCTTTAGCAACGGTTTTCGTCACTATATTTTTAAAAGCTATCAGTTCCTTCAACGATATCAGGTTCATTACGTTAAAGGTTTTCGCCAGAAACCATTCGTAGCCCTCCGTCATTTCAGTTAAATATTCGGTAGTATTCAAGCTATGTATTTTGACCTCACGCCAAGGCATAATGATTGGTAGCTGCCGGATATTTATCTGTTGCATAGATAGATGCGTTGGTTTGGGACAGTCGTACTACTATTTTGGCCTACGTCAAGGGTATGTACGGGTGGGTTCAGATTAACCTGGATAATGATGGGCAGAACTTGACATGTGACTTATGATATTTTGACCTCACGCCAAGGTCATAAGAGCATGGGGCAGAAATCACATCGGGAGTTTCAAAAGAACTGAAACTTGCCAGATATGCGCATACCTTCTGGAGTGTGATGACGTGAGCGGATTCCGTCACGTTATCATGCGATGATAGTTGGATCCCGATTCCCACTGATGAGTTAGTTTACTCCTCGGGTGACCCCGACTAATTCTTCTTTCAGGTTGGAGGAGAATTTGAGGTTCAGTGGGAGGTTTCCTGATTAGATAAATTGGTAACTATTCTGATCTAGGTTAGAGTGCACGCTGAGTGTTTCTTTTCTCTCTCTCTTTGGCAGTGACCATTGACTCGACCCTAAGACTATGACTCAGTGACCAAGTTGACCGAACCTTCTTAAACACTGGCTTTTGGATTGTCAGAGTTGCGAAGCTCATTGCCACTCCTACTTTTACCCTTTTCTTCAGGACACCCCGTGTTACTACGAACGTCCACTTCCATTGGACAAAACCATCGTATGGTTAGATACGAACTCGAAGGAATTTATTCGAGGATGGTTTCAGGTTCTGGAGAAAATGGATAGGATTATTCAGTTGTCTTTTCCTTTTACCTTCTCTCAGGTTGCGAGTACTCCTTGGTTTAGGAGATAGTACACCTATTACGCAAATTGGATAGTCTTCTTCCAAACCTTAGGCTGGTGCCGACCGGTAGGGAATGAAGAAAACCAATTAGCCTAACGATGGTGTACAGAAGGTGTTAAGTTCAGACAAAGTAAGGGATTAGTAAGAGGGCAAAGTAAATTGCGACTGCTTTTTCACGACCAAACCAAGTATTCCTTCGCCAATCCTAAATCACCTTTGTATTACTCCAGGACACTCCGTATCACTACGAAGATCCACAGTTTATTTGGATACTCCATCGTATGGTTATATAAGAACTCGAAAGGAACTTGTTCCAGTTCGGGGATGGATTCTGGTCCAGGAGAAATAGGAATAAGGTTTATTCAGTTGTCTTTTATCCTCACCTCCTCTCGCATTGCGAGTGTTCCTAGGATTGGGACAGTACACCCATTATGCTTATTGGATAGTCTTCTTCCAAACCATAGGCTGGTGCCGAACGGTAGGGAAGGAAGAAAACCATTTGGCCTAAAGGGGTGTGCAGAAGGTAATGACTAAAGACATATAAAGGGATTTGGAGAGGTGGCAAAGAATTACACGGTTATAGTTGTGAATCTGGATTATGGAAGAGGCATTACTTGGAATACCAGGATACCCCATCGAAACATTTCGATGTTTCAGTCTCACTGTGTACTGTTAAAGGAAAACTGATTTCCCGATTAGACACTTGCTCCAGGGTATGTATTTACCAGGTATGATTCTCACATCTGTATGGTTTTACAGATGATGAGTGGCAGTAGGTTATTGGGAATTGGGTGATCATCCTCATTATATCGGGATTCGTTACAATCGGTGATATTTGAGGAAATCACCTGGGCTGTTTGCCGGTCGGCAAATATTTGGTTTTGAATATCCGCAGTTATGCACCAATTTCAAATTGATATATCTGTACGTCTATTTTCATAGAGTGAGATATACCTTTCTGAAATTATGTCTACGACATTTACCTATATCAGTGGAAGGTTAGGTAAGGAGCATTAAACAGCGGTGTAATTCTTCTTAACCATAAGTACAGTTTTCAACCTACGACACACAGTGAATGAGTTATCAGACTCAAGGGACTTATACAGAGTATTGTATGTTGTCCAGGGTCCATCAGGACAGAGGGGTTGGTCCTCGTACTATATTCGGTTTACTTATGACTTCTCTAGTTTTTAGACAGGTGTTTCGCGGAAACACAGGGTCTGAATTTTGAGAAGTTATAGGTATTTGAATAGAGTAGAGAACCAGGTGTAGCAAGTATCGGGATTCTTCAAAGAGATCGAAGATGTAGATACTTGTATATGGTATTCAGTTGATAGTAATGATTAAGAGAACTTGCTTCTCTTTCAGGTTACTCATAATTGGAAGCATTCCTAAGTTGATTAACGCTGATCGGCCTCCTTCCATTTTAGTTGACATGCACTGGAGACAGCTGCATGATTTGAATCTGGTTCAATTAAATCAGTGCCTCTGTTTCTATATTGGATATAGAACAGTTCATATCTTAACGATGTTAAGGTACGGGGAGTCGTCCGGTTTATGATTAAAACCAGACACTGGACAACTCAAGGCACGTTTCTGTAATGGCTGTTTGTGGGTTGACCCAGGCTATGACGAGGGTTGACTTTCTACCATCTGGATGAACAATAGCAATATTGTTCCAGACTCGCCACAGTTTTATTAAAAATGGATTTTTTCAGAAAATAGTAGTGGGAGTATGGTAGAACTGGAAGTGATTCCAGAACCACAAAAGATTACTGAAGATTTGATAAGGAACCTAAAGATTCAATCTGGATTGACATTCCATTGGCCACTCCGCAGATACGGTGGGTAACTTCAGGCACCCGAGAGGTACTACGGTAGCCTCAAGGACGGTGACAGGGAAGTTCTTGTTTACCTACAATTACCATTGCTGTTGTTCCAGGCTGCGAGACCCGGCTGGAGGATGAGTATAGCGTCGTTCTAAACTAGTTTTCGAAGTGTACGTCTATATGACTCTGCAAGAGGGTTGTCGTAGTCAGTGGGAGCAGCGGAAGCATTGGTGGACAGGTAGCTTATGTCTATTTATAGACTAAAGCAGATGTAGCGGAGATAGATCATCTATTTCTGACGTGACAGTCATGGGTTTGACTTCATCAGAATAGGGGATGGATCTGTTGAGAAGGTAGTAGAGTGTGATATCCTGGTATTTGGATGACATACACAGAGTAGGAAGTGATATTCCTATACTACGATCGGTTATACTTTGGTCGTCACACAGTGGTTTCTCCACAAAGGACTTGGATTTTATATCTGACATACTGGTTACTGGATCTATGGTTTTAGATCTAGATTTGGGTGGTTTCCCAATTAAGGGTACTTAGACAGCATTCTAAGAGTATTTAGAATGGACGACTCCATGCACGGTAGTGTACCTGCAGATGATGGAGTCACCCTCTCTAAAGGTGTCTTATAGACTAAAGTAGAGAGGGAAGTGCATGATTGGCAGATCACTTGCTCAGGCAATTGAGTCAATCATGAGATGTCAAGTACCACACCAGATGTTGTTCTTGCACTATATGCAATAAGTTGACATTGATCCAATCCTGGAGAAACAGTAGGAAGCAGTTTTAGAACATAAGTGGATGTTCTAGGGATATGATAACGACAGCCTCATTCGGGAGACAGTTATCATTCCAGGCTTCCAAGGTGACATGGACGACAAGGAGGTTGTCAGAGTTATAGTTCTCCTTCTGACGAAGGGCAGTATTTTGGACAGGTGGTCCAAGGCAATACTGAGGGTGGCATGGCGCAGGATACTGATTAAGTTCAGTTGACGATACAGTCTAAGAAGTTTGGATTTGGAGTTCATTTATGAGCTAAGTCCCATCAGACATCCAGACATATTCTAAGACAGGTATTGCTCATTTCGGGAGATGGCTTTCTCCGCGAACTTGAGATATAGAGAGACATAGAAAGAAACAACAAAGTGGATCCACTCACTGAGGCTATTCCTCGAACGCAATAGTTCCGCAAACGAGCTTTGTGGGACTGATTAGTAGAGGAGTTGGGTGTTCGGTATCACACGGGCTGTGAGTATGCGACATCGCAATAATTAGCCTTGAGTGCAAGTGGGAGATTGTTGGAGATAGTGCCCTCAGAGTCAATTATTAGGTCACAGGTACGTGATTGCAATGATTGAGGGAGGACCTATCCCGGTAGGACAGTCTTACTCGAGATGATAGTATGCTATCTGGTTTACCTTTATCATCGTGTACTGTTTTAGGTGACCTAACAAGTCGCTATTACACGTTGATAGAGCCCCTAGGATTCTTGCTTGACCACCAGCAGTATGAGGGCGATCATATAAGTGGGAGCTGGGGGTCTATAAGCATATCCTTAAAAGGTCCCTAGTCGTGCGAGTTTTGAGACAGGGCATCGATACTCCAGAGTAGACTAGTGTATACAGTCGAGACCCCGACGAGGGGCGGTGGCCGGTCTCACAAGCCACTGGTGTCAGTTGGATCACCTAAGATGTATACAGGTGCTCATTGGGTTATGAGTACACCGGACAGGACTCGCCGGGAACATGCTAGTTGTTCATATACCAGACGTCAGATGGCAGTTCCCTGGTGACATATGTGCAGGTTAGTTCATCGACCTGGGGATCGTCATTTGTCTCGTGTGAGTTCCCACTGTACTTTGATTACTACCCTACCACGGCTCAAAGGAGTCGTGCAAACAGGTTTTAGTTGGGTACAGTCCCGAGCCACATGGAGGCAGTGAGCGTATCTTCAGGGGTTCGTCTCTCCCGGTATTGGGGGTGAGGTCGTGCTGTGTCTAGGAGAGCCATTACACGAAGCCCTCGGCCGAGGCAAGGAGATTTACTGGTAGGTATTCCAGTAGTATCTCAGGGTGTTCTGGGCTACACTCCGACACGACTTGTACCGCTTTTGGGGGTCTGACTTTTACCAACCCCCTAGGCCCGCCATGCGATGCTCATAGACGAACGGACCGGACTGTACGGATATTGTCACTGACAGTCTCAGTAGGGAGTCAGGCTGAGTTCGCTCACAGACGTCCCTTTTGGTCAATACCTGGTAGCCCGTTATGTATTGGCTTATACCTCTAACGTGCTAGTGGTTAAATCCACAACCAAGGTGTTGACGAGTCTTTAGAGTCCCCCACATTCTGTTACTCAGCTTTCGGGCGAAAGGTTGTAGAGGCCGTATGGAGATATGGCAAGGTCCGATCAGATACGTGCGGTATTGCACGGATCAGGATCGGACAGTTTGTACTACAGGCCGTATGGATATATGGCAGGGTTCGATCAGATACGTGCGGTATTGCACGGATCAGGATCGAACGGATATTACTGGCCGGCTTTGGTTTAAGCCGGATCCTAGTATAGTACAGTGTAGATTTTGTCTCATTGCATTTGTATTTCGGTCGAAATACAGATGCGGGTGTGTATGCACAGTATCGGGGTTTTCCTGTAATTTATTACGGGACCAGTTTTATGGAGTTGCCAGTTTGTTTTTCATTTCGGCCGATTTCCTTTGTATCGTTCATTGGCCGAAGTTTGGTGGAGGAGGGCTTATTTGCATTGTTGCAAATAAGTGGTTGTGGAGGGGGTCTTTGCATTTTTGTTGCATCATGATTATAGCCCCATCCCTTGACCTTGACTTCTTGACTTCCTCATGATGGCTTGACTTTTAAAGTCATCATGGTTGTTGGTGATGGTGGTGTTGGAGTGAGGGTTTTCTTGTGATCATTATTTTGTGATGATCACCCTTTCTCTCTCTTGCTTGATTGGATGGCTCTCTCTCTCATTTTCTATCATATGACACTTTCCTTCTCCTCACTCACTCACTCTTTCTTCTAAGGAGAAGAGTCCGGCCACTTGAGGTGGGGCTGTCCAAATTGGTGGGGGTCTTTTGGTTCATCATATATCATTTTTGCTTCACCAAAATTCCCTAGTTCAACTCCATAGTTCAATCCCTCCACAAAAGGTAATTCCTACAACCCCAAAATGAGACTTGTACACTACATTCTACAGCAAACCTTGGGCACGTCGACTAGCCAGCTTCGTGCCCGAGTTGCCTCGGTATTGAGGTGGGAGCCCGTAAAAGAAGTAGGCGATGTGGTGCACTTCCGGCGACGAGGAGGAGACGGGACATTCCGCAGGAGATCGGGACGACGACGAGAAGACCGGAGGACTCGGATCTGTCGGTATATCTCTCTTCCCTTTCTTGTAGTTAGCTAGGACTAGTTAGTGGTTCGATCCGGGTATTAGTGCGCGGCGGTTTGCCAGTTCAAGAAAATTTAAAGTTTATCACCGCTTCCGCATTTGGCCGTCGGATTGACGGCCGGGGCGCCGCCGTGCACTTATAACTATGAGGTCCTTAACCTTGACCGTGATGTCTTAAAACTAACATCGGACTGTGGGGTCCTTAAATCCACGGACTATGAGGTCCTTAACCTTGACCGTGATGTCTTTAAACTACGATACCTTGAGCGACCCCTGACCCCGTGAAACACGGATAAGGGCGACCACATCCAACACTTGCAGATCCTCACGACTTGCGAGGAAGAAAAACTCTCTTGTGAGATCCTTACGACTTTCAAGGGAAAACCCACTTAAGAACCTTCACGATTCTTAAGAAGGACTTACACCTATGGGATCCTCTCGACCTGTAGGGAGAAAAGCTCTTTATGAGACCCTTGTGGCTCTTAAAATGCAAAAGTCTTAGGAAGCAGATCTTAACCCTGAGTCTTAAGCTATCGCTGCCCTACGAGGAGATCAAGATAAATTGTCCACAAACGCATTCAATGAAAGGGGACACATCGTTAAGAAGAAAAATGTATCTTTTATTCATAAACCAAAATGGATACAAAGTACAATTCATGAAAGAAACAAAAAAGAAAGATACTCTTATCCATGAGTACGTACAAAAAAGGGGAAAAGATACAAGTCTTCAAGCCGGCGGGCGGTGCAGTAATTTCACCAGCTCATCGTTCTGTTGCTGAGCCACGGCTTCATGACGCAAGATCTCCAGAAGACGAGCCTCCGCCTGAGCTTGCTGAGCTTGATACGAAGCAAGCCGAACTTCGAGCTCTTTCTCGGTGGCTTTATGAGCCTCAACCCTCTCACGAGTGAACGAGGCAGCTTTATCGAGAGCCACCACCTCTTTTATGGACTCCTGGAGCACTCGCCAGAGTTCGTATACTTTGTTGGCCTTGGCTGTGAGGCTGGCCTGAAGCTCGCTCAGCGCCTTAGAAGCCAATTCCCTCTCCGAGAACTTGCGGCCAAGCCTCTTCTCGCATGACGTCATGTTAGCCGCACATCGTGCTATCAGACCCCGCAACTCTGCTTTTGCAGCCACGGCTTCCGAGGAAAGGCGAGAACATTCAAGAGCGTGCAAACAAGCCTCCACCTTCCTACAGAACTCCACCCAGACCCGCACCACCTCCTCGCTATGATAGGTGGTGAGAAAAGGAAGAGAGCCGTTGGCTTCAGCGGCAAACGCTTCGACCGTGGTCGCGCTACCAGCACGGAGCTCCTCGACGAAAGATGATAGGGAGACAAGGCTCAATTGGGCCAAGCGTTCTGAAGCCCGCAAAGCATAAGGACCGGGCGGCATCATGATGCGCGATTCCAAAGCCATGGAGACTGGCAGAGCTGCTCAAATTTGGGAAATGTTAGTAAAGCTTTTAAATGCAGAACAAACGGGACTATAATAAAATGTCACCCACCGACAGTCATGCAAGCAGGAGCTGAAGGTTCCCCTGGCCCTTCAACGACCTCGACCTCATCGTCAGCTTCCAAAACTATAAGAGACATCAACGTCATTTCGCAAGATAGTAACAATGCTATGGTAAAAGAAAAAATGGCGAATGACACTAACCTTGCCCAGAGGAAAGGACAATACGCTGAGGGGAGATCGCCTGCGGAGCTGCCATCTCCAATAAACGCTAAAATGACTGTCGAGGCGACAGATCCGCGATCGTGGCCGCCAAACCGTGCAATTCTGGGAAAGATAAAAGAGTTCAGACTATGAAGGGGTTGCTAAATTAAAACGCAGAGGGATACCTTTGACACTCCTCCCATTCTGAGCCGAGGGGATAGCAGCTTCGACGGTCTCTGCCGTGACCTCAGGCTCCAACAAAGGAAGAGTAGTCCCGACTACCTTTCTTCCGGCCTCTGGGCCGCCCTCAGTAAGAGTCGTTGGGGCGGCGACCTCCAAAGGAGCTTCCCCCAAAGGGGCAAACGCTCCCTGATCAAGAACTGCCGCTGGAGGTTCTACCATGAGAAGAGCAGCCTCATCAGCCCCCTCCACACCAAGCAAGGCTTCATTGAGAATTTCGGCGGGCTTTATCTTTAATGGGCCTGTAGGGAGCTCCCCCAGCGTCGAAGATTCTGCACGATTCAAATAAGAATAATGATACATATGCACGAGCATAAATAATCGGAAAGACTACAAAAGAAGCACAACGTACCTATATGCAAAGAAGCCCTCAACATGGCTTCTTCAAGCCGCTGCTCCTTCTCAAGGAGGTAGGCTCGCCGGGGTTCAAGGGTAGACTCATGACCGCCGGTCCATAAAGAAAGTGCATCAGCTGCGTCTTCTGAAGCGGCCTGTTTCAAAGCCCTTTCTCCCCATTCCTCCAGAGGGCCGATAAATCGCCGCCGAATCCACGAAGGGTCTTCGTAAAAAATTACAGCGGGGTAGGACTTCTTCGGAACCCTGGCGTTATGAGACACGTCTTTGGAACGCCGTATGGCCTCAGCCAACTGTGCGGCCTCCTCATCGGCCGAACTCGGGAAAGGAAGTCCAGCGTCTGACTCTTGCAGGGCCAACGGTTCGTCTTCAAAAGTAGGCTCAGACTCCGCCAAAGAATCGAGCAAATTGGTGGTCACTTTCCTCCGCCGCTTAGACCCAGAGCCGGTCGCCGAGGATGACCGTTTCCTCCCTCGCGAAGCCTTAGGACGGCGCTGACCCACATCGCCTACGACGCCCTCATCTCTATTACCCTCGCCCGGTACCACGACCGAGGATGACACTGTCATTGTCAATGCCACGGGGGGCGGTGCTGCCACAGGCGGTGGTGCTACTACTGGGGCCCTTCCACCTCACGAGGGGGAACCCAGGGGCATACCAGCCGTTGGAGTAAGGTTTACCTCCGATTCTCCTGGGACGAGCGCAGTGCCGGTATCCTTTAGAGGGAAGCGGACCGGAGCCCTTGGTCGCAGCTTAGCTCCTGGAACCAGAGGAGGGGCATCGTGGACAAGAAGCACCCTCCTTTCCTCAAGAATGATTGGGCTGACCCGATGAAGATACCTACCCGTAAACGCGCCCACGCACCGGGGCAGGTATTCAGCTTCAGGTACAATGAAGTGGGAGCCGGTGTTTAGCCTCATGAAATGATGAGCTGCATCGTGAACGGCATCGAGCGAAGGGATTGGGGCGACTATAAAAGCCTCGAAAGGAACACCCTGGTCATATCCAAGTTGTCGGGCGAATCGATGCGGATTGTACCGCATGAAAAGAGCTGCACTGTCCTGGCGAAACACCAAGTAGCCCGGTCTAATTGTATACAAGTGCGCGGCCTCCCGGGGCTTCAAAGAAGGTGCGTTGTCTTTTGACAGATCCCAGAGTTGTTGAACTGGACCTGAGGGAGCAGACAAGACCCGATCATTAAAAACCATCCCGCCAGCGGCAGCGTAAGGAGAAATCAGCACCCGAATAGCCCCAAACTGAGTCGGGTCGGCGGCAGAAGCATCCACTAATCGCATAAGTCGTGGAAAGGGGTAGGCATCGTAAAATGAGGGCCTCTGATGCATGGCAAAAGCCCCCAACACGTGCATTTCGATCCAGGACGTGAAATAATGAAGCGAAAAGTTTACCACATCCACGCCAGGAGTAGAGGTATTAGCTGCGGTGCCCAACCCATGATAAAGATGCGCCAACGCCGGGATGCCGATAGCCAATCACGTCCCCTCAGCAATACGATGAGCCGGGTAGATAACCGAGGCTCTTATGAAGCGGCGATGCATGGGGATAACGAACCAACTGAGCCAAACACTGACAAACCCCACGAAGAACGTCTCCTCATCCATACCGGGTGCTGCAATGGACTCAAAAGACATCGGCGACATGATGGGGATATAATATTGAGGTAGATCCGATTCAGTGGTCGGCAGCTTCTTCGGACCAAACCCAAAGGGGTCTTTAATGTTGGCGAACTTCGGAGCTGTCTTCGACACGACATCTTCGCGAAGGAAGCAGGCAATGAAACTCTTGAAAGTAACACCCTGCTCTTCGGATTCGGTGAATAATCGGTCGAAGATACCTAGCGCCTTGATTAAACTGGGACGCTTGTGGCGGACGGCATTCTCAGCAGACAGGCCGTCAACTGGGGCGGGCTCGGGTTCAAAAACATACTCGTCAGGAGGCAACAACTCCTCATACAGTGCACCCCTGATTGGCAGTCCCGAGATTTCATAAAATTCTGCCAGAGAAATCGAAACCTCGCGATCTCCTAAAATAAAAGTGTTAGTAGGGAGATTCCATTGATTCAAGAACGCCTTGACCCACCAGGCATGCGGGGACTTATAATGGAAGAGTGACGCGTATATTGCCTGATAAAGCCCGACTTTCTGCAGCCGCGCGCGATGGGCAGAAAGGATGTAGCGAGCCCAGAGAAGGTAGCCCGTAGGGTGTCGAGGAGTAAGCCCTATCTTATAAATTTGCCCCCATGGGTGGGCCTCACCCTGGCAGATACGCCGCCCCAAAATGTCTATGGCCGGGATCGGATGGTTCGGAATACCGGTCGTCGAAGGCTCGAGCCTCCCCGTTGGAGTCCAGTTGGGCATTTCCACAGCAAAAACCGTCCTCGGAGGATCCATCGGTAAGAATGGGAAAGTGGGCTCCGTCGGTACCGCGCAAAGAAAACTCCGGCGACCCTGAATAATCTGACTATACCAAGATCCCCATTGAAGAAGGTTGGTACAGTTCGGGTCATGGGCCCGGATCATCGCCATCGCTTCCTCATCAGATGGCGACTGAGGAAAAGCAGCCTCCGAGCGAGAAAAGGGAAAGCACGGAACAGAAGCCATCGCACCTGAAATCCAATAAAAGGAGACCGTTAAAAGCAAAGTCAGCGATATATATCCATGCATGAACATGAAGACTAGTTAAAGAAAGCAACAGCAGAGTTTTCTGGGACTATTGGCTACAAAACACATGGGCCCCACAGAATCCGGATGACGGCTCATTAATAATGAGACCAAATAGTTACAATAAAACAAAGGGAATATCCTCATTTAATAAAGAACGGTAACCCTACACATTCCCCCAACAGGATCTGCCTCGGGCTCTACAATGGATCCAACAGGATCAAAGGAATTAAATTCCCACAGAAGACATCATTACAAAGCCCCTATCTCATTAATTGCAGAAGAACAACCTCGGGTCAAGAGACCCCAAGAAGCCTCCGTGTGAAGAAACTGATTTCTTCATTGGAATTAAATTCCTTATTAAGAGAAGGGAATTAAATTCCCAGAAACATTTTTGGATGGAATTAAATTCCATGGGGTTGAAACGCCATCATCATCTCCCCAAAGATCATCTAAACCCTAAGAGATCTACAGTTCGAAGGTTAGGCGGTTTCATGTTCTTATGGAAAAACTTGAAGAAAAATAGGTTCCTTGTTAAAAAGAGAGTAAAAACCCTTGTTTTGGATTTAAAATCCAAAGGAATGTGGAAGTTCGCTGCTTGTCCAAGAACATTACCTGAAGAAAAAAGGGTCACCTGAACAGAGTTAAACTCTGAAGATTGTTTCAAAGCAGAGAACTAAGTTCTGGAAGAAGAGAATTAAAATTCTCAGAAAAAGTTCTCAAAAGAAGGAGATGAGCAAAGTGAAGGCTCTTCGGAAGGGACGTGAACATTTATAGGATGTGATGGAGACGCTTCATCTCCTCAAATCCCTAAAGGAATCCAACGGTCACAAAAGGTGACAGCGTTGCACTCACGTGCGGACACGTGAGAACAAGGCTGTGGGGGCATTTGTTTCCTGATTTAAAATCAGAAAAGCTTATGGAAAAAGCTTCAGAAGAGGGTCACGTGCTTACACGTGACCAGCAGTCACGTGTAGGCACGTGACACCTAAAAGTATCGGCAAGGCAAATTCAGTTTCCCAAATACATCAAAGAAAATGGGCTTCAGAAAGGGTCACATGTTCCCACGTGACCTGGGTCACGTGTCGGCACGTGACATTTAAAAGCAGCGGCAAAGACACAACAGTTCCTTGATCAAATCAAGAAAAAGGCTTCAGAAGGGGTCGCGTGCTCCCACGTGACCAGGGTCACGTGTTGGCACGTGACACTCAAAACATCAGACTCATTCTCCGGTTAAATTGAGAAGAAGGCTCCATGCCAGGGTCACGTGCTTACACGTGACCAGTTGTCACGTTGTGGCACGTGATAGCTAAGCAGCAACCAGAAAACAGAGCGCAAAAAGAAGGAAGAAGGCTCGTTCCAAGGGGGTCACGTGCCCACACGTGACCAAGGGTCACGTGGCCACACGTGACCAACTTCAAAGCCCATTTGTCAACAGAATTAAATTCTGAGAAAAGACCTCTCAAATCTTTCCAAAAGCAATCGATTAAATTAAAGATTTAGAGGTGATTAAATATTATCTATCTATGGGAAAATCTCGAATTTGGAAAGATTTCCCCTTTAAACCTAACAGAAATAACAAAAGAGAATCCCTGGATTTGAAATCCAATGGTGAATAAAATCCACCTAATAATCCAAAGGTCCAAAACGAATGATGGATGCAAATCAAATCTCTCAATGAAGATTCGTCAAAAAACTAATTGACTCGGCTGCTTCTCCTTTAAATAGGAGCCAAGAGACACAAAAAAAAAAAGATATACACGCAGAGGGAAGAAAAGGGAGAGAGCCTTGATACTTTGAGGAATTTGGATCTTCTGCAAAAGAAAACCCTAGGTAAGAGAGGGAAGGCTTTTTGAAAGAAAAGAGAATTTAATTCTCAACAGGGTTTAACCCTGATATAAAACAGAAGGGCATATTTCTTCTCTCTTTGGTAGAGGATCTGTAAAGTGCACATCTCCCCTTGAAGTTGAGAATTTAATTCTCAATAGGTTGAGATCCTGCCATGCAGATCCAAAGCATAGAGAGGGAATAGAAGCACGAGAATTTAATTCTCACAGAACTATAGGAATTCAATTTCCTTTAAAATAAAATTAGGGCTTGACCCTGTGTTATGGGAATTTAATTCCTTCAGAAAAAAAAGAATCAGGGTTTAACCCTAGTTAAAAACTTAGTTCTGTTAAAACAACGAGAATTTAATTCCCTTAATCTCATTTCCCAGAATAATTCTTTAACAGAGAATGGGAGCTTAATTCCCCAAAGCTTTTATTAGGGTTCAACCCTATTCGGTTCTGCACATATATGAGGAATTTAATTCCTACAGGAAATTCAGAGTTCAACTCTTCAAAAGGAACTAGGAATTTAATTCCTTTGAAATTATTGTCAGGGTTCAACCCTACGAGGAATTTAATTCCTGAAAGGGATTAACAGATCTTCTAAACAACTACATAAAAGCGGGGTCACGTGCCACCACGTGACCCCCCCCAAAGATCTACATAAAGCCCCCTTGAGGCAGCGCCTCACGTGACCCACGTGACCTCTGAAGCACAAGGAATAGAAAAGAGCTCTAGGGCGCCCTCACGTGTCACCACATGACCCCTAGTGAGCATTATAACGCACAGAACATGGGCTTTCATCACGTGCTCGCACGTGATGGCCACCAGAACTAAAGAGTTAAACATCGATCTACAGAATAAAATAAGGGAAATCAGGGCGCTCTCACGTGTCCACACGTGACCCCTCTCTCCTTAGTGTTTAACACTAATCTGAAGACTTTGTCCTCAGTGTTTAACACTGATTTTCTTAGTGCTTAACACTAATTTGGAAAACTCTATTGGCAGTGTTTAACACTGATTTGCTTAGTGTTTAACACTAATTTGAAAACTTTGTTCCCAGTGTTTAACACTGATTATCTTTTAGTGTTTAACACTAACTTGCTAATCTTATTCCCAGTGTTCAACACTGTTGGTTTCTAGTGTTTAACACTAGCTTTAGCCCAATTGGCTAAGTTTCAAAGGCAAAGCCTCTCCTTCAATAGACCAGCAGAGGGTCAATGTTTCAAACATAATTGGACTTAGCCCAAATTGGCCATAAGTCCTCAAATCATCTTAAGCTGAACACACTTGCTCTTTCAACAAACTCATTGGTTCAAGGGTACATCTCGGAACTCCTCTGATATTTGTCGTTGTAATCCTTCAACGTCTTCAGAGAGGTAACGGGTCCCGACAACCACACATTAATACGGACTATGGGGTCCTTAAACTCATGGACTAATGCGTCCTTAAATCAAGATACGGACTGTGGGGTCCTTAAACCCATGGACTACGACGTCCTTAATCTTGACCGAGATGTCTTAAAACTAACAATGGACTGTGGGGTCCTTAAACCCATGGACTACGACGTCCTTAACCTTGACCGAGATGTCTTAAAACTAACAATGGACTGTGTGGTCCTTAAACCCATGGACTACGACGTCCTTAACCTTGACCGAGATGTCTTAAAACTAACAATGGACCGCAATGTCGTTAAACTACCCATGGACCGCAATGTCCTTAAACTACCTACGGACCGCAATGTCCTTAAACTAGCAATGGACCACTATGTCCTTAAACAGGAACAATAGAGCCCAAACGCTCTTTTGTCGGATCTAAACGATCCCGTTTAAGTTGATCTTAGCCTCAAATATGGCTAACGTATCCTTAAACCTTCAAACAGACTGGACTATGAATCCCCCCAATCAACTTCGGTTCAAGGGTACATCTCTGAACTTTTCTGATATTTGTCGTTGTAATCCTTCAACGTCGTCAGAGAGGTGACGGGTCCCGACGGCCATACATTCAATGGACCACTATGTCCCTAAACTGGAACAATAGAGCCCCAAATGCTCTTTTGTCGGATCTAAACAATCCCGTTAAGTTGATCTTAGTCTCAAGTTAGACTAACGTATCCTTAACAAACGTTTGAGTTGATCTTAGCCTCAAATATGGCTAACGTATCCTCAAACCAAACCCCCAAACCCAAATCTAAGATAAATACGGATTTGGACTAGTCCACGCCCTATGGGCGACGACATAACTAGGTCTCCGTAAACAATCCACGGGCAACAAAACATAAAACAAACACACACGACGCGAAGTGACCATCTGGAGAAGGAGAAAGTTGTTACCGCGATGCGGTAGCGTAATTAACTGTAGGGGCTTGCGCCTGCAGGGAAGAGCGTCCCCACAATCAAAAACCCCTCAAACGAGGGGGAATCTGATGAAGTCTGCTACATCGGCCGCATCCGTGCAAACCTTCGATACACGGTGCCATAAATCAACTTGGCATCTTCGGAGAGGTGGACGGATAGCACCAATTAGCATCTGCCCCGAACCTCAGGCATAGACGTCCCCGCGTCTCGGCCGCCGTTCGGAGGGGAACAGAGACCGGAAAAAGTAGAAGAAGTAGACGAGTGTTCAGTGGTGTGCTTTCCCACAGAAGTGTCTGTTCCGCAAGATCGTCGAAAAATTGCCAAGCTTCCTCGTCAGATTTGGATAGGAAGTGGCCTTAACAAATAATTTCCAACAACTGCTTAGTTGCTGGATTCAGGCCCTCGTATAAAGTCTGGCAAAGTTTCCATCTCTCAATACCATGATGAGGGCACTGAACAATAAGGTCTTTGTATCGTTCAAAATACTTCCAAAAAGGTTCGGTAGGAAGCTGGGAAAATTGGTTGATTTCGTTTCGGATTCTCACGGTCTTGTGATTCGGGTAGAACTTTTAAAGAAACGCTTTTACAAACTCATCCCAACTGGTTATGGAATGTGATGCGGTGCTATACAGCCACTTCTCAGCTAGGTCACACAGAGTGAAAGGAATGACTCGTAGCCGTATAGCATCGTCGGACAGTTGGGTGATCTTCATCATTGCACAGATGTTCTGGAATTTGTTAATGAAGATGTAGACATCTTCGGATTCCAGCCCGTGAAATTTGGACAAATATGTTGATGAAGTGGGGCTTAATTTTAAAATTATCCCCATTGGCCGGCGGAAGTGAAAGACAGGTAGGGAGTGCAGAGCGGGTAGGGTAGAAACGATCCTGGAGCGCGATTCACTATGGCGCTACAACAGGAGGTAGTTGCGGGTTATTCGCACCTAGATGAGGTGGAATCAGTCCCGGGGGAGGTAAAAGGATGTTAGGAGGAAATCCTGACATCTTAGAAGAAGAATTTGGTGATGATGATGGTGAAGGTGAGGATGTATGAACAAAATCCCGGTCAACTCGGAGTTGGCCGGCAAAGGTAAGGGTGAAAGAGGCGTGGAGAGAGTTTCGACGTCGGGGTTGATCGCATAGTCGGTAGCGACTAACGAAACACGGACTAGGCGGGCACTAGTGTCCCAAGTCCAACCGGACATACACTAAACGAGTTTAGTATAGTCAAAGCGTAGAAAGTGAGGGCAAGAAAAGATCAATGGAGAAATGCGGATGAAAAGTGGGTGAAATGGGACTCTGGTGACAAAGAGCAAGTTTTTATAAAAGTTTTTGTTTTGTTGTTTTTTTTATGTTTATTTTGTAGAAAGAGTTTTAGCAAAAATATGTACGGACTTACGGCACTACCTTGAACAATCACAGTCAAAACATGCACAATCATACTTAGAGCTATGGTCTTCAAAGTCCACTAGACTGCTCCTAACAGTTCCAAAGTGACAGGTTGTGAGATAACCCTCAAACCGTCTCTTCACGGCCAATTGTGGCCAGGTAAGCACAAGTGAAGAAAGGAGGGTTCCGCTCACGAATCACCGTGAGAAGGGCCTTTTAAAATTACCTTTCTCACTTGTCTAGCCTAGGCACCACAAACTCAAGTTTAGATAAACGATCGAATGCCCACAACCTTCCTCTGTCCTATTGAGCACGACAGTCCTTAGTTGGCTGAGTCTATATATTTTTTAATTAAGCTCAAGGGTAATGCATATGCTTTTAGTGATTTTTGGGGTCTTAGGAAGGTTGATGAAATCTCCACCCAATCTGAATTGGTGTTATAGCCCCTTAAATTCTGTATTATTTATGCAAAACAGTAACAAAAAAATCTAAAACGCTTGCAAAAAATTAATTTGGCGGCGGCGCAAAGAATCCTGCACAAAAACAATTTTATTGGAGAGGGGAAGGGAGTTTGTGCAAAGAATGTTGCAGAAAGAATAGTTCAGTGGAATTCAGAGGAGTGGAGAAGAGGGTTGAAATACTCACAGAGAATTTGGGGTGCAGACGTCACTGTTTGACCGCGGTTCCGCGGTCAAACCTGTGCTTATGCCGCGGTTCCGCGGCTTGACAGTGGGGTTGGAACTTCAAATTTCTTTCCTGTGCTTCTTTTGGTCTCCTCTTCCTGTTTAGAGCCCCTGAACCTTGGCTTGGTCACTGAATTTGCTCCAGAATTTTACAGCAAGCCGTTGGTTTCGTCTTGATCCGCCACGGTGTAGTCGCGAGATATGGGTCTAACTCCCCACGATTTTGGCACTGAACTTGACTTTCTTCCTATCCTGCACACTTGCAAAAAAACTAATCAAAAATAACAAGATGATTTTTACAATATTTTTTTTTGTTTTTTGTTATATGTATATTCACAAATTAACCCGAAATTACACAAAAAAATAAACTACCGTCTCCCCGGCAACGGCGCCATTTGATTGTTAGAGTTTTTGCGTGCTTAGTTTTAATTACCGCAATCAAAACGGTTTCGCTTGGTAGCTAGACGGTTGAGTACGGGTCGTCCGCAGGGAGATGGGAATCTTTTTCTATGTGCTTTAACGAGTTAAGTCCAAATGTCCCGGTTTGTTTGAGATTAACTATGTGCTGAAATATGTATAAAGAGAGCTTGTTAGGGTTGGAATTAGGTTAGTTTGAGTTAGGAGTCGCTCACTTCTTTCGTTTCCACTCTTAACATCGGTGTTACGGTAATCGGCAACAACGGGGATTAGCACGACTAGGAAGGAAACTTGCGAGTATAAGCTAGACTTTCCAACACTTAGTTTCTTCCTTTTGGTCCTTGTCCGTCCGTTCTTGGCTCTTAGCCTTAACCTCCGGTTAATTTAACCACAACCGGTCTCGCTAAGGAATCACCGCTATCATGTAGGATAGGGTGCCGTAGGGAGCGGATTGTGGTTCAATTAACGGGAGTCCGATTCAAGATATTAGGCAAAGAAAAGAGTGAGAGAGATTTCCTTCTCTCAAACTTTCCTTATCCTACCCTAACAAGTGAGAAACTACTCACCCATTAAAATGAAAAAGAAAACAAAACAAGAGGGAAGGTAGAAAGAATATGAGGTTAAGAATATTACAACTAGCTATTTGAGACCTCACTTTGGCAAGGATCATACTCAAGCATCATAGTTGTAAAGATAAAGAAAAATAGAAGAAGAAAAAAAGCAAACAACAGAATAACAACAACTAGATTAGCAAATGAAAATTACAAGCAAGATAATAGAACAAAATTACAAGACAAGCATGTTAAAGAAAAGAACTCTTCTTTTATTCATCACTCATAAAGCTCACTACAAGTTTTAATGGAGAAAGATGAAAAGAGGAAGAAGAACTACAAAATCTGATCCTAAAATCTAATACAAAGAAAAGCACCCTTAGTTTGGCTTTTAGCTGGGCTATTTTATAGGCAGGAAAGTGAAACCCTAGGAATACAATATGATACAAAATGAAGTTACAAAACTGCTCCTAAAATCCGAGTCAACAATGAGTTGACTCGGCCGCGGATCCACGGCAGAAGTGCTATCTTGGCCGGGGTTCCGCGGCCATTTAGTTGAGTTGGGGGACCATCTTCTCAGGGCTCCTCCATGTTGCTTTTTCCTTCTGTTTTGTACACTTGGTTTCTCAAAAGCTCTTCAGTTTTCTTCCAGATTTTCAGCACATCAAAAAGGTGAATTGATATGGACTTTTTACCTTGATTTTCTTGAGCTCCGCGTAGAAGTCTTGGATCTTGTGCTACCCTTGTGCTTTGTGCATGAAAATGACCATTGATTTGCCATTTTGTCTCTTGAACTGGTGTGCGGCATCATACGGATAGTGAGCGGAGACCCGTATTTATCTGTTGTTGGCCGTAGTCCTGCATTTGTTGATACTTTTCACGATTTTCACTGTAAAGAGCTGAGAACCTGTAACCTGCAATTATTTAGCAAACACGGATCAAAAGTGCCTACCTATATGCAATGCGATCAAGAATGAGCGATACGAAAATGCAAAAAACTGATATGAACAATGACCTCGTGGTAAAAATCAAATCACACGAGGAGCATTGGGAGCATCTGAAGGTAGTATTCCAACATCTTCGGAAATACAACCTAAAGATGTACCCTCTCAAATGCGCGTTTGGAGTTTCCTCGGGCAAATTTCTAGGGTTCGTCATATGACATCGAGGCATCGAAATAGATCCATCGAAGATCAAGGCGATTATGGAAATACCTTCGCCAAGAACTCTGAAGCAACTGTGATCTCTCTAAGGAAAGCTCGCATATATCTGACGATTCATAGCCAATCTCTCCGGCAAGTGCCGCCCCTACAATCATCTAATGAAGATGGGGACTCCTTTCGTCTGGGATCGCAAATGTCAAAGCGCACTGGACGAAATCAAGCAATATTTGCAGAATCTGCCAGTACTGACCGCTCCGGTCAAGGGAAAGCCTCTCATCCTGTACACAACAGCCCTTGAAGGTTCTTTAGGCGCACTATGGGCACAGGAGAATGACCAAGAGAAAGAGAGGGCCCTCTACTATTTGAGTCGATTTCTCCTGGGGGCAGAAAATGTAAGTCCACGGTAGCGTCCCGACCGTCTAACAGACGCCAAATGCGGAACAAAAACTTTTTACAAACTAGCGCTATCGTGTACCGTAACCCGGATCTGCCATTAAAGCTAAACTAACAAATTACAAATGGGTAGAAACGTTATACCGAATGATCCGAGTCCTTCGGTCTTCAACCATCATCCCACGCTTTGTTGCGGCTGCTCCGATCTCCTGAATCTCCAGTCTCGTCATCCAGGTGGCACCACGTTGATGGATCTTTAAACGGGCTCCCGCCTCTGAACCGAGGCAACTCGATCGTCAAGTTTGCTAGAAGAGACGACCAAGATGAAGTAGAGAATGAGTAGAACACTTTATCTCATTACGTCTAAGGCTATGGACGAACGGTTAATGAAGTTGCCATTTGAATCGGGTGAAATGAGAATTGTCTATTCTAATTTCCATGAATCCAAAACTATCATAATCTTTTTACCAAATGAACAACAACCATGATGCTCTCAAGAGAGGGGGCTGGCCACTTTATAGCAAGAGGGAGGTGAGGGTAGGAGAGAGGAGGGGGTGACCACAAGGATATGAAGCTTATCATAACCTAAACACAAAGAATGAGTCATACAACACCTAGTATGAACATAATCAATGCAAACCAATCACAATTAACCTAGTCACCTTGTCATTAAATGCACCATTAATGACCTAATGACTCACAAGCCTTGTCACCCTCTCTAGAACCTTCTAGAACACTGACTCACCTCATCAAGAAAAGATAAATCCGCATTTAACCGACTGTTAAATACGGCTGATAGAAAACTGGAAACTGGCAACTTCCAAAAGTGATCCTGAAACGAATTTCAGGATAACCCCGTATCAGTATAAACATACCTGTATTTGTATTACGACCGAATACAAATGCAACTGAGACAAAGATATTATATCTACACAGTATAATACTCGGATCCGGCTTAAACCAAAGCCGACCAGTATTATCTGCCCGAAAAACGACACGTGCGAAAACGCACGTGCATTTTCCGAACCCTGCCATAAGATTATACGGCCTCTACAACCTTTCGCCCGAACTTGGGAAAGTGTCTGTAGGGGACTCTAATGACTCATCAACACACCGGCACTGGGTATAACCTCTAGCACGTCAGAGGTACGAGCTGTACGTAACGTTTGCCTATGTATTGATTGGAAGGGAAGCTGACGAGCGAACTCATCTATAAACCCTGCCGAGCCTGACAGTGACAATGTATATACAGTCCGGTCCGTTCGTCTAAAGAGTATCGCATATCGAGTCTAGGGGGTGGATTAAGTCAGACCCCTAATAACGCGATAATTCGTGTCGGTATGAAGCTCATCACCACCTGAGAAACTACTGATCCAAATCAGTAATTCTCCACTACCTTGGCCAAGGATTTCTAGTGATGGCCACCCGTGCACTGCGCGATATCAACCCCCAATACCGGGAGAGACGAACCCCGACGATCCGCTCAGTTGCCTCCAATGTGGCTCGGGACTGTACCCAACTAAAACCTGTTTGCACAACTCCTTTGAGCGTGGTAGTGTAGTAATCTAAGCACAGTGGGAACTCACATGAGATAAATGACGATCTCAGGTCGATGAAATAACCTGTACACATGTCACCAGGGAACTGCTATCTGACGATATGTATAATACCAACTAGCATGTTCCCGGTGAGTCCTGTCCGGTGTACTCATAACCTAATGAGCACCTGTACACATCTTAGGTGATCCAACTGACACCAGTGGCTTGTGAGACCGGCCACCGCCCCTCGTCGGGGTCTCGACTGTATACACTAGTCTACTCTGGAGTATCGATGCCCTGTCTCGAAACTCCCACGACTAGGGACACTTTTAAGGATGTGCTTTCAGACCCCAGCTCCCACGTATATGATCGCCATCATACTGCTGGTAGTCAAGTAAGAATCCTATGGGCTCTATCATCATGCAATAGTGAACTAAAGCATGTATACGATGATAAAGTCAAACCAGATAGCATACTATCATCTCGAGCAAGACTGTCGTATCGGTATAGGTCCTGCCTCAATCATTGCAATCACGTACCTGCAATCCAATAATTGACTTTGAGGGCGCTATCTCCAACAATCTCCCACTTGCACTCAAGGCTAATTATTGCGATGTCGCATACTCATAGCCCGTGTGATACCGAACATCCAACTCCTCTACTAATCAGTTTCACAAAACTAGTTTGTAAAACTCTTGTGTTCGAGAAATAGCCTCAGTGAGTGGATCCGCCCTGATGTTTCTTTCTATGTCTCTCTTAATCTCAAGTTCACGGAGAAAGCCATCTCCCGAATCGAGTAACTCCTGTCTTAGAATATGTCTGGATATCTGATGGGACCTAGTTCATAAATGAACTTCAAATCCAAACTTCTTAAACTGTATCGATAGCTGAACCTAATCAGTATCCAGCACCATACCTCCCACAGTATCCTCTTGGACCAGCTGTCCATAATACTATCCCTCGTCAGAGGGAAAACTATAATTCTGACAATCACTCTGTCATCCATGTCACCTTTGAAGCCTGGAATGATAACCGTCTCCCGAAGGAGGCTGCCGTCATCAAATCCATAGAACATGCACCTTATGTTCTAAAACCGCTTCCTCATGTTTCTTCAGGATTGGATTAATATAAACTTATCGCATCTAGTGCAAAAACAACATCTGGTGTGGTACTTGACATCTCACGATTGACTCAATTGCCTAAGCAAGTGATCTGCCAATCATGCACTTCCCTCTCCCCTTTAATCTGTAAGACACCTTTAGAGAGGGCGACTCCATCACCTGCAGGTACACCACCATGCCACGAGTCATCTATTCTAAAATACTATTAGAATATTGTCAAAGTACCCATATTGGGAAACTACCCTAATCTAGATCTAAAACCATAGATCTAGTAACCAGAATGTCAGATATTATATCCATGTCCTTTGTGGACAAACAACCGTGTGACGACCAAAGTACATCCGATCGTAGTATAGGAATTTTACTTCCTACTCTGTGTATGTCATCCAAATACCAGGACATCACACCCTACTACCTTCTTAATAGATCCATCCCCTATTCTGATGAAGTCAAACCTATGACTATCACACCAAAAATTAGATGATCTATCTCCGCTATAACTGCTTAAGTCTATAAATAGACATAGGCTACTTGCCCACTATGCTTCCGCTGCTCCCACTGACTACGACAACCCTCTGGCAGAATAATATATACGTACACTTCTAAAGCTAGTTTAGAACGACGCTATACTTATCCTCCTGCCGGGTCTCATAGTCTGGAACAACCGTAGTGTCAAGTCTGGGTAAACAAGAACCTCCCTGTCACCGTCCTTGAGGCTACCGAAGTACCTCTCGGGTGTCTGAGGTTACCCACCATATCTGCGGAGTGGCTAATAGAATGTCAAACCTGTTTGAATATATTGGTCCTATTAAATTTTCCGTAATCGTTTGCGGTTCTGGAATCACTTCCAGTTCTACCATACTCCCACTACTGTTTTCTGAAAAAATCCATTTTACTAAAACTGTGGCGAGTCAAGAACAATATCACTATTGATCTTCCAGATGGTACAAATGTCAACCCTCGTCAAAGCCAGGATCAACCCACAAACTGCCATTACAGAAACGTGCCTTGAGTTATCCAGTGTCTGGTTTTAAGCATAAGCTGGACAACTCCCATTACCTTAACATCGTTAAGATATGTACCATTCTATATCCAATATAGAAACAGAGGCACTAATTTAATTAGAACCAGATTCAAATCATGCAGCTGTCTCCAGTGCATATCATCTTAATGGAAAGTGGCTACTCAGCATTACTCAACTTAGGAATCCATCCAATTATGAGTAACCTGAAAGAGAAACGAGTTTCTCAAAAACCATTACTATCATCTGAATACCAATCACAAGAATCTGTATCTTCAATCTCTTTAAAGAATCCCGATACTTGTGACACTTGGTTCTCTACTTTATTCTTATATCCACAACTTCTCAAAACTTAGACATTGTATTTCTACGAAACACTTGTCTAAAAACTAGAGAAGTCACAAGTAAACAGAACATAGTACGAGGACCTACCCCTTTGTCCTTACAGACACTGGACAACATACAATATTCTGTATAAGTCTGCTGAGTTGAATAACTCAAAACCTGTGTGTCGTAGGTTGAAAACTGTACCCAGGCGATTTCCTCAAATAGCACCAATTACAACGAATTCCAATATAATGAGGATGATCACCTAATTCCCAATAACTTACTCCCACTCATCATCTGTAAAACCATACAGATGTGAGAATCATACTTGGTAAATACATATCCTGGAGTAAGTATCTAATTGGGAAATCAGTTTTCTTTTAACAATGCACAGTGTAACTGAAACATGAAAATGTTTCGTAGGGGTATCCTGGTATTCTAGTAATACCTCTTCCATAAACCAATTCATGACTATAACCGTATATTTCTTTGCCAGCTCTCCAAATCCCTTTATTTGTTCTTTAGTTGTTACCTTCTGTACACCTTCGTTAGGCTAAATGGTTTTCTTCCTTCCCTACCGTTCGGCACCAGCCTATGGTTTGGAAGAAGACTATCCAGTAAGCATAACAAGTGTACCATCCTAATCCTAGGAGTACTCGTAATTTAAGAGAAGGTGATGATAAAAGACAACTGAATAATACCTTATTCTATTTCTCCCGAACAGGGGAAAAAAGCCAAAGGTAAAATAGGAGTGGCGATGAAGTACGCGGTTTGGTCGTGAATGATAACAGTCGCAATTTACTTTGCCCTCTTTCTAATCCCTTTATTTTGTCTTTACATATTACCTTCTGCACACCCTACTTAGGCTAATTGGTTTTCTTCATTCCCTACCTTTCGGCACCTGCCTATGGTTTGGAATAAGACTATCCAATAAGCATAATAGGTGTACTCTCCTAAACTAAGGAGCCCTCGCAACCTGAGAGAAGGTGATAATAAAAGACAACTGAATAAACCAATTCTATTTCTCCTGAACCTGGATCCATCCTCGAAGAAGTCCCTTCGAGTTCGTATATAACCATACGATGGATCTATCCAATGGAAGTGGATGTCCGTAATAATACGGGGTGTTCTGAGAAATACAAAGGGTAAAAGAAGGAGCGGCAATGACTTATGCAACTATAGACAATCCAAAAGCAAGTATTTTAAGATGGTTCGGTCAACTTGGTCACTGAGTCATAGTCTAAGGTCGGTCAAAGGTCGCTGCCAAAGAGAGAGAAGAAACACTCTACGTGCACTCTAACCTAGATCAGAATGGTTATCATTTTATCTAATCAGGAAACCTCCCACTGTAATCTCAAATTCTCCTCCAAACCTGAAAGAAGAATTAGTCGGGATCAGCCGAAGAGTAAACCAACTCATCAGTGAGAATCGGGATCCAACTATCATCGCATGATAACTTGATGGAAGCCACTCAAGTTATCACACTCCAGAAGGTATGCGCATGCCTGGCAAGTTTGCTGTTTGTTTGAAACTCCCGATGTAATTTTTGCCCCATGCTCTTATGACCTTGGCGTTGGTCAAAATATCATAAGTCACATGCCAAGTTCTACCCGTCACTATCCAGGTCAATTTGAACCTACCCGCACATGCCCTTGACGTTGGCCAAAATGGCAGAACGACTGTCCCAAACCAACTCATCTATCTATACAACAGATGAATACCCAGCAGCTACCAAACACTATGCCTTGGCGTTGGTCAAAATACATAGCTTGAATACTACTGACCATCCATAAGAAATGACGGAGGGCTACGACTGGTTTTTGGCGAAAAAACTTTAACGTAATGAACTTGATCTCGTTGAAGGAAACTGATAGCTTTTTATAAAAATATAGTGGCGAAAAAACCTTTGCTAAAGAGGTCACTCCCGGTGAAGGGATCTCGGCTCTTTCCTCGTTGAATGAGGTGCAGGATATTCCAACTGAATACCGCGATGCAAAGCAACTTGTAATCGACTATATTAAAGTTATTACCCTGACGCAAACTTCTGCCCAAGGGGTCACTCCCGGTGAAGGGATCTCGGCCCTTCCCTCGTCGAATAAGGTGCGGGATATTCTAACTGAATATCACTATGCAAAACAAAAGGAAATATCTTTGTAATAACACTTTTTAAAATTTGTTCCAACAACATCAAATATAGGTTTGTTTTATCCTTGCATTGATAAGAATCAATGCAGTCCCATCAGTCAATCACACCAGAAAAGAACGAAAATAAAATGTACGTATATGCCATCCGCATTCGTCACTGGGTCCCGTCATCACCCGTTAGGTTACTTAACTAACGACAGAGCGGGGAATGGACTAGCGCAAGTGTAAAACATATACAACATCTAATAGTATATATACCAATATACAATAATCGCTCCAGGCGTGATAATATGCAACATTACAGAAAAGTAATAAGCATCATAGAACAATACAGATAATCTGGGATCCCCGAGTTTCACAGAGCCGCTGCTGAAACCCGACGTTCCCCTGGTCGTGTGGATAGCCTGTGCAATGAAACTTAGACCCCTACGGGTGCGGCAAGTTACCCGCCAAAACCTGAAGGGAGGCAGTCCCCACAGCATAGTGAATGGAACACCCGGCACTTCACGGAATCCGGTAAATTGAGCACCCCTCCTTGGGTCAACCTGTACCCCCTACGAGTGCGGCGAATGGTCTGCCAATTCTAGAGTGAGGTCTCTTTGCCTCTCAAAGCCATGAGATACGGACCCGTTGCCCTCCAGAACCCGGCTATCCGTGCACTCCGTCGCGGGATAAACCTAGTACAGAAATAAATATATACAACGGGTACATCGACCTTTACCCGGTCGTGCCCCAAAAGAATATTATACAAATAGGCAGTGACGGCAGTCCACATGTTGGACGCTCGCCCCACAATAACAAATGTACAAATAAATCCAAACTGCACTATCATTGCACCCTGCTATCCACCACGACATATCCGCAACAATACAGCACAATACAGCACAATACAGAACATCAACGCGAATGTCACGTTCGGAAACCCGTCTAAAAGAACTATAGCAATCAGACGCGGTTTACCGATCAAATGACATTCACGGTCGAAGATATAAAGTAAGTACTGTAAACTAACACGTTTAAATTTCGATCGACTAAATTTCCCCAAGTGGGCCCCACGTACATCTGCTGTACAGTAACAAAATCTGGGCCCAAAAGAACAGTAGCAGAAACCATAATTCCATGTATAGAAGCTACTGGAGAAAGATGGCCCAATGATTCACCAATATGGCCACGGTTCGGCGGCCAAAGCATGGCTTTGGCGGCGGATCCGCGGCCGTACAGACAGATCATTAAGTCGTTTTTCTTCACTGTTCTAATAAAAGCCTGCATGATTTTCTGGTATGGTCAAAATGAAATTTAGAACAGATTTAAAATTAACAGAAACTTTAACACATGAAATTGCGATTTTTCAAAATCCGATCGATTGATATTTTAAACGCGTTAGCACAAGTTAGTATAGCTTAATGGTGAGGCTCTGATACCACTGTAAGTCCACGGTAGCGCCCCGGCCGTCTAACCGACGCCAAATGTGGAACAAAAACTTTTTACAAACTGGCGCTATCGTGTACCGTAACCCGGATCTGCCATTAAAGCTAAACTAACAAATTACAAATAGGTAGAAACGTTATACCGAATGATCCTAGTCCTTCAGTCTTCAACCATCATCCCACGCTTTGTTGCGGCTGCTCCGATCTCCTGAATCTCCAGTCTCGTCGTCCAGGTGGCACCACGTCGACGGATCTTTAAACGGGCTCCCGCCTCTGAACCGAGACAACTCGATCGTCAAGTTTGCTAAAAGAGACGACCAAGACGAAGTAGAGAATGAGTAGAACACTTTGTCGTTACGTCCAAGGCTATGGACGAACGGTTAATGAAGTTGCCATTTGAATCGGGTGAAATGAGAATTGTCTATTCTAATTTCCATGAATCCAAAACTATCATAATCTTTTTACCAAATGAACAACAACCATGATGCTCTCAAGAGAGGGGGCCGGCCACTTTATAGCAAGAGGGAGGTGAGGGTAGGAGAGAGGAGGGGGTGACCACAAGGATATGAAGCTTATCATAACCTAAACATAAAGAATGAGTCATACAACACCTAGTATGAACACAATCAATGCAAACCAATCACAATTAACCTAGTTACCTTATCATTAAATGCACCATTAATGACCTAATGACTCACAAGCCTTGTCAACCTCTCTAGAACCTTTTAGAACACTGACTCACCTCATCAAGAAAAGATAAATCCGCATTTAACCGACTGTTAAATACGGCTGATAGAAAACTGGAAACTGGCAACTTCCAAAAGTGATTCTGAAACGAATTTCAGGATAACCCCGTATCAGTATAAACATACCCGTATTTGTATTACGACCGAATACAAATGCAACTGAGACAAAGATATTATATCTACACAGTATAATACTCGGATCCGGCTTAAACCAAAGCCGACCAGTATTATCTGCCCGAAAAACGACACGTGCGAAAACGCACGTGCATTTTCTGAACCCTGCCATAAAACTATACGGCCTCTACAACCTTTCGCCCGAACTTGGGAAAGTGTCTGTGGGGGACTCTAATGACTCATCAACACACTGGCACTGGGTATAACCTCTAGCACGTCAGAGGTACTGTTTCCCCCAATCAGAGCAAAGCTCTGCTGGAAATTCAAAATTCAAATTTTGAAGGAACGCTTCAAATCCCGGGCGCAACGCGCCACGTGTCAGGCGCAGACGCATCAGCGCAGCGCCCAAGAAAGCGTGCCCAATCAGAGCAAAGCTCTATTTTAAACAAAATTAAAGGAAGCAACGCTTCTGTTGCGCAAGCACTGCGCTGCGCGACACGTGTCAGCGCAGATGCGCTAGCGCAGTTGCGCTGCGCTTTGCGCTGCACGACACGTGTCAGGGCAGATACGCTAGCGCAGTTGCGCTGCGCTGTGCGCTGCGCGACATGTGTCACGCGCTGGGGGCATTTGCGCCAAACAGAATTAAAATTCTAGAGAAATCTTTTCTGTTCTTGTTAAAACAAGAACATTTTCTTCTGTAAAACAGAGGCCTTTGGATCAAAGATCCAACGGTGGGGAAAATTCCCCAAATCACTCAGAGAAAAGATCTCTTTAACAAATTTAACTAATTTATGGGCACTATAAAAAGGACCCTAGACCTCAATTCAAAAGGATGAACATTTTTTGAGAAAAATCAAACAGAGAGAGCTCTGAAGAACTCCTCAAGAACAAAAAAGGTAAAAAGCCTTTAGAAAAAAAGAGAAAATTCTCTTATGAACAGATCATTGATCTAAAAACAAGATCAATGATCTTTAACAAAAATAAATAAATAAAATAAAAACAGTGCTTTGCACTTCTTTTATGAACCTTTGGTTCTTGAATCTAAAAGATTCTCAAATTTAGAGTGCTTTGCACTTGCAAACTGCTCTGTTGCGCTCTTGGGAGAGCGCCACGTGTCAGTGTCTGAACCATTTGCGCTATGCGCTTTTGAAATAGAGTTTTGCTCTCTGAAATTGGCGCAACTCACCAAAGCACGCCACGTGTCAGCAGCGCAAGCGCAGCGCACTGCGCTTACATGACACGTGTCGTCACCACAAGCGCTTGCGCTCTTTGATTGGCGCAAAGCGCCTGAAATGCAATGCATTATTTAAGAAATGGGTCAAAACCAAGCATGCCTAATTAAGCTGATGCTATGCATCATTTATAAATGGGCAGAGCCCAAACAAAATAATAAAAATGCTATGCATTTTAAAAGGGGCAGAGCCCAAACAAAATAGATGCTTTGCATCATTTATAAATGGGCAGAGCCCAAAACAAATTGATGCTCTGCATCCTTTCTGGGCAGAGCCCAAATAAAATAAAAAAAGAAATGCAAGCCCAAATGCAAACAAAATGTGGACATTTTTAATTGGACTTAGCCCAATTTTGGTCGTAAGTCCTTAAATTAAATTGACTGAGCACAGCTGCTCCCTAAATCAATTTACGACCGGTTCGAGGGTACATCTCCGAACTCCTCTGACACCCATCGTAGTAATCCTTCAACGACGTCAGAGAGGTGACGGGTCCCGACGACCACACATCAACATGGACTGCGGGGTCCTTAAACTAATGTTGGACCGAAACGTCCTTAAACTAATGTTGGACCGAAACATCCTTAAACTAATGTCGGACCACCACGTCTCTAAACTGGAACATAGACCACTACGTCCCTAAACTGGAATACGGACCACCACGTCTCTAAACTGGAATACGGACCCCCATGTCTCTAAACTGGAACACGGACCCCCATGTCCTTAAATTACCAATGGACCGCAATGTCCCTAAACTACCTAGGGAGTACTACGTCCCTAAACTGGAACAATAGAGCTCCCAAATGCTCTTTTGTCGGATCTAAACGATCCCGTTTAAGTTGATCTTAGCCTCAAATATGGCTAACGTATCCTTAAACATTCAAACAGACTTTAGTCCCAAATTGGACTACAAGACCCCCAATCAACTTTGGTTCAAGGGTACATCTCCGAACTCCTCTGACACATGTCGTTGTAATCCTTCAACGTCGTCAGAGAGGTGACGGGCCCCGACGGCCATATATTAAATGGACCACTACGTCCTTAAACTGGAAATGGATCTAGACGATCCCGTTAAGTTGATCTTAGTCTCAAATCAGACTAACGTATCCTTAACGAACGTTTAAGTTGATCTTAGTCTCAAATGCGGCTAACGTATCCTTAAACTAAAAACACCAAACCCAAATCTAAGTAAATACGGATTTGGACTAATCCACGTCCTACGGGCGACGGCATTACTCAGTCTCCGTATACAATCCACGGGCAACCACAAACAAAACAAACACCCACGACACGAAGTGAAATTCTGGAGAAGGAGAAAGTTGTTACCGCGATGCGGTAGGGTAATTAACTGCCGGTGCTTGCGCCTGCAGGGAAGAGCGTCCCCACAATCAAAAACCCCTCAAGCGAGGGGGAATCTGACGAATTCTGCTACATCGGCCGCATCCGTCTAAACCTCCGATACACGGTGCCATAAATCAACTTGGCAACTTCGGAGAGGTAGACGGATAAAACCATATAGCATCTGCCCCGAATCTTAGGCAAGACGTTCAGTCTCGGCCGCCGTTCGAAGGGGAACAGATATGGCACGCCCGGTGGGACCTTTTCCTCTTTCCACTCCACACTTCGTGTGTCGTCCTCACGAACCAATCGCGGTTTGTTAAATGGTTGCCTTTGGATTTCAAGTTACTAAGATTTGGTCTTTTGTCTGGAAAAAGAACTCAAGCATCAATGGCCTTTAACTGCACCAAATGCTCGAAGTGCCACTGCAACGGACGCTCCACCTCCCCTGGAGGTGTAGCATATGGGCCCCAAGCGGCCTCCTTCCTCACTCTGCCAGTAGACCAGATGACCCAGGCCACCACCGGCCTGTTTTTCGGGACCATGATCCCGCCTACAAGCTTCTCTATGCCAATACCTGCACTGGAAGTGAACAAGAAGTCGGTCTTCGACCGGCTCACTGCTACGACGGCCCATGTCAACGGGTCGCCCACTACCAAACCAGCAGCCTCTGTCTTCGCGAGGCTGGATCAGAACTCTAAATTGGCTGTCCCGAGGAAGGCAATAACTGCTGCTCCAGAAGTCGTCAAGACGGCTTCCCCTATCAAAGAGTCAGTCTTTTCAAGACTGACTGTTCCTGCTACTGCCCCTGCTCGAGGGTCTGTCTTCGACAGGTTGAATATCATCCCTCAAAAGACAACCTCGGTCTTTAAAAGGCTAACACCAGCGACGCCTCATTCAGACAGGGGGCAAAAAGAAGTCGTCTCAATCTCCGAGCCAGTCCCAACGGCTCGTCGTGCTCGACGTCGCTATTGGCGACGAGTGAGGAAGGCAGGGGGCAACTCCCCCTCAGGGCTAACTCCACCGGCTCCGGTGGTAGAAGTCAACGCTGCTGTTCCAACTGGGAATAGCTTTGAACTGTTGAGGAGGGTACGTAAGAACTCTCCAACCGCTACATTGAAAAGATCTCCTCCGCCTGCGGAGAGAGTTTTAGAAACGAAGCAAGAACAGCCCCCTCAACGGCTGTCCTAAAAAATATACAAGGTTTGGCGGAGGGTCCAAGACTCCATGATTGACCCAGGTCACTCTCGTCAACAGAAAAAGGCGAAAGTGCAAGAAGGAAAGGATCGTCCTCTTAAATAGCAAAGGACGACAATCGCTGGGGTGCCCAAAGCAACGGCCCTCTCAACTTCTATGGCCCATAAAAGAAGAAGGCCGGAGAAAACCCCCGCGCCGGCGGCAAATATCAGAGGTGGTGAACCCAAACGCCCTAAGTCAAGGGGCATTGTAGTTCATACCGTCTACCGTCTATGTGGCGTCTGGTAAAGAGGACAGTCGCATATCTACGGGTCATCGACCGCTTACGCGATCAGTGACCAAGGCGTAGGAGCAGCAGCAGAAGCTTCAAGAGATGATGAACGCTATAGCCGCACTTACAGGGCCAAAAGAAAACCCTGAAACGTCCTCGGATGAACGCCAGGAGGAAGAAACCGACGCCAAATTGCTTCGTCGAATATTGGAGAAGAAGGACAAAGAGGCTGCTGAACAAGCAGCCAACATACAGCGTATGGGCCTCCTCTTCCAAGACATGATAGGGATGATGATACAACAAGATCCTCCGGCTGAAGAGCCCCCGATCGTCCTTGGAGACGATAGGGGAGAGACATCAAATCCTCCGCCAGCTCTGTCAACGGCTAAAGAGGATACAATCTCTAAAGCTGATTTGGACGAGTACATAGCCCAGCAAATACGGGTTCATCATACGACTGAAGCAGCCGGCCAGGTCGTAAAAACGGGGCGGCCATATCCAAGTTGGTACGATCAAATCAAGTACCCGCCGGGTTACACAATTCCCAAGTTCTATGTCTACAAGGGGACAGGCAATCCTCACCAGCACGTTGCCCAGTTCAGGGCACTCTGCGGCAACACCGGCGGTGACGACAAGCTGTTGCTTCGCCAGTTTGTTGGAAGCCTATTAGATACGGCGTTCGAGTGGTACTCTGAGCTCCCGAATGACTTGATCAAGACCTTCGCGGAGATAGAGCCGTTGTTTACTCAACGTTTTGCAAGCGCCAGTGAACATACCCCGATGACGGCACTGATTAACGCCAGGATAAAGCCAGGCGAGACATGGGTCCATTGCGCATTGAAGAAGCTCCCACAGTGGGTATGTTTGTGGGAACCCTTGATCCGCAAGCAACCATCTCGCAATTTATGATGTTTTTCAAGCCGACTACCTTCCAGGCCTTGATTGACAAACTAGCGCAAATGGATCAGATGGGCCATAAACCCCTTCTTCCAAAGCCGGACTCCCGAAATGATAAAGGGAAGGGAAAAGCGATCATTGTCGCTAATGCTCAACAACAACCGAGCGACTCGAAACCGGTTGTTCGTCAAAATAATACGCGTCCATACGTGGCCCTTGAGGAGAGGCTAGGACGTTCTTACTCCTTTCCCCGAGATAAGACGAGAAGGTTATTCGAGCTGGTATTGCGCAACCGACTCATAAATCTGCCGGATCCAAAACGTCTGTTGCAACCAAGTGATGTCAGCAAGCCCAACTACTGTCCTTATCATCGAGTACTGGGCCATCCGATCGAGGATTGCTACGTTTTCAAAAATTGGCTTGAAAACCAGTACCGACAGGGCAAATTCGCGTTATCTGACAAATGGAAGGTGAATCCCCCGCAGCCCCACACCTCTAAAGGGACGAATACGCCGGGGGCAACATGCTCCGTCGTTGAAGAAACTCCTTGGGAGGTTGTATTATCAGCCAAGACAAAGAGGATGCTAAACGACCTTCAGACATGTCCAGCAATCAAGTGGAAGAACCCGTTGGAACCGCAGGTCATTGAAGGGATGTTGAAACCACGTCCAACTCCAAAGACCGATGGTGGTGGCTCAAGCACTCGCAACCAGTCGTCAAAATCTTCGAAAAAGAAGAAGAAGAAGTCAAAGAAGCCCTTGAAGCCCGGCGATAAGCGATCGGACTTGCAAAAACAAATTGACGCGCTAGAAGAATAAAACCAGAAGGCACGGACTCCCATTACACTCCAAGAGTTTCTCAATCATATCTTTCAAGAAGAAGGTGATGGAGAAAGTTCGTCAGATGAATCTGAAGAATACGTGGCGAGCTGTCATGTGATTTCTCATTCGCTCATGAACGATGAGGAGACTTCTTGTACTGAAACGCTGGGGGCAGATACCGAATCAAAATTTCTGGGACCATCGGATGAAGTAATTGACGCATTCCTTAATGAAGCTCGGTTGAAAAGTAAAGTTGATCGAGAACGTGGGGCGATAATATTTGAAAGGGCCAAACGCCAGCGGCTTGATGAAAGAGCTGAGGCGATCCTGCTGGAGCAAAACACCTCCACTATCAACAAAAGCCAATTCAAGATGAGGAAAATGTTCGCTAAGGCCATAGCAATGGGCATGAAGCTACCATCCTCCGAAGGAAAAATTACTGGTGAAATAGAAATGCACCCCTCCTATTGCTTATATCATCAGAAGGTTCCGCACCCCACTCAAGAGTGCAAAGCTTTTGATAGATGGTGGCAAGGATATGTTGCTCATCGACAACGCTTTAAGCGGGAGAAGCGTAAAACTCGTCGGGAGCGGAAGGATATGACCGAAGGGTTTAACAGAATTACCGGTGATTGTCGCATGGTTAACGCCGGGGGATCACAGGTGCCTACATTCGGGAGCGATTCTGATGAGGAGCTGGAACTTGCCCCTCTCTTTAAAGAGTCCACTTCTGGAAAAGAAGAAGAGCCGAAGGTCTGCGAAAATATCCGGCTACGTAATCGCACGCTGCCCGAAGAGAATCTCGGACCCTCAAACAGAAAAGATAAAGGGAAAGAAAAGGTCTCTGAAGATATCGTCTTAGATGACCAAGTTGTGGAGGAGCTAAATGCCAAGGACCCGCCGAAAAGAAATAAGGTGGATTATAACGTCTTAGCGCATCTGAGGAAGCTACCCTCACAGCTCAGCGTTCTTGACGCCCTTTTGTTATCAAAGGAAGCGAGAGATTTGCTAATCAAGGCATTACAGAATCCGGAGCAATTCCAAGCTTCCCTGGCCGAAGAAAAGATGAAGGATGAGCTGGAAGAAGTGCACACGGCCGATGTCACTTTTAGTGATGAAGACCTTCTCTTTGGGACGTGCGAGCACAATCGCCCCCTCTATGTCTCAGGATACTGTCACGATATAAAGATAGGCAAAATCCTGATCGACAATGGATCCTCCGTTAATCTCCTCAACGTGCGGGTCTTAAAAGAAATCTGCATGAGTGTCCAGCACCTTGCTCGGGACAAGATTACCATTTCCGGGTTCGACTCCCAGTCATCAAGAACTCTTGGGTCTGTAATACTAACGCTACGCTTCGGGTTACTCGTCACGGACATTATGTCCAATGTCATAGACGCCAAGACATGCTACAACGCTTTGCTCGGCCGACCATGGTTACACGAGTACAACATCATCTCTTCTACACAACATCAGTGTATGAAGTATTTTAAAGATGGTTTCGAATATACCGTGACGGTAGAACTGAACCCGTTCTCAGTGAATGAGGTTCGCAAATACGAAGATGCCAAATACTTCTTACCGGATTTCGAAGATACGGAAAGGTGTCACAAGCCGGAGAACAAAGCTAACGCCACCATCCCTGTCTTCGGCAGTGATACCAAGGAGGAAGAGGAGATAGTTTATTCGGGTCCGCCCCAACACAACAAGCCAGGACCGTCCACTCCTACGTTGATCTTTGGTAGTGACTCGGAAGATGAGGTCCATGCTATATTCTCTGCTCGGCCTTCAATACAAATGTTCGCTGATGAAGAGCAAAGTCTGCAAGTCGCCATGGTGCCGCTTAAACACCATAAAGAACTAGATGCACTTGATATCTACAGTGTAGAGGAGCTGCAAACGTTCTATATCCCTCCCAGGTGAGAAAGCGAAAAAGCAATTCTATTCTACAGCTCTGAAGAAACCACAGTGGAGAAAGAAATCTGGCATGGCGCAGATCCTACGCTTGATAGGCTTCAGTCCATCCATCTTCCCAGATATTATACGGAGGGTTTGAAAAAGCTGCTGAAACGCCAGGGGATATCCTTCAAGCAGACCGTTCGAAAAGCCAAGTTCTATGACAAAGTCTGGAACGTTCCCGGGACTCAACGCAAACTGCCTAATGGGAAAATGGAGACAAAAGGACTTAGATATATTCGATATACTAAACAGCCGCTATGTCATGTATGACTTCGATGAAGAAGCGGATGCTCAATGGTAGGACGCTAAGTCTGAGACAGTGAAAGTTCCAGATGCAAAAGAGCCCAGTCCGTCGTTCGAACAACAAATGGACAAGCTTATAAGGGAAGCAGGTCAAAAAGTCCGAGACAACCATAACCGCGAAATGGCCATCTACGAGAAAGCCAGAACGCAACGCCTCCTTCAACAGGCCGTGAAAGATGAAAATGCCGCTCCTTGTCAACCTGTTATAAAGAAGGCTTGACGCAGAAGCAGAAACATGTCGAAAGGCCAAAAAGGCGCTCAACAGCAACAAAGCAGGGCTAAGAAGCCACGCAAACGGGAGTCGAGCGTTATTGATCTACCCCTCGTGAAGAAAATGGGTCGAGCATACTTTTTTCCTCGGGATAAGACGAAGAGGATACTTGATCTTGCTCTAAAACATCAAATGCTTACACTGCCGGAGTCTAAACACCCCGAACAAGTGGGCAAAGTCTCACACCCGAACTATTGCTCTTACCATCGAGTAATAGGGCATCCTCTTAAAGATTGCTTCACTTTCAAGAATTGGGTTGAAGATCAATATCAGCTTGGCAAATTCACTCTGTCTGACAGCTGGAGGGTAGCGCCGCCACAAAAGCAAGAGCCCAAGGCCACGAAAGAAGAACCGGTTCCATATTGGGATTGGAAGCGAATTCGCACCTGTCACATGATTACAATATTAAAAGAAGAGCCTGAGGACATAGATGAACTCCCCTGGTGCTTCGAAAACAATGACAATGAGGTAATCTCAGAATTTCCACCAGCTCCGAAAGAACTGGAAGATGGCATACATATTACTGCAGATAACCTCAAGAAGATTGAGTTGGGATCGGCAGACGATCCGCGACCGATATTCATCAGCGAGCTGCTATCTGAAGAAAGGGTGGCTGCGTTAAAGGACGTGCTTCTACAGCATAGAGATTGCTTCGCGTGGAACCATTCCGAAATGCCGGGACTAGATCCAGAAATTGCTGTACACAGATTGGCGATATCCCCGGATATCAAGCCAGTCAAACAGGCGCCGGGGAGAATGCGGCTCGAGCTTGAGATGAGCATCAATGCCGAGGTCAAGAAGCTGATCGACTCTGGCTTCATCCAGGAAGTTCAATACCCCGAATGGATCGCCAACATCGTCCCGGTGATGAAGAAAAATGGGACAGTGCGCATATGCGTGGACTTCCGGGATCTCAATAAAGCCTGCCCGAAAGACGATTTCCCAGTGCCAGTCACCGAACTGATGATAGACAATACGTCTACTCATGAGGTTTTCTCTTTCATGGATGGTTCATCAGGGTATAATCAGATAAAGATGCATCCCGAAGACCAGAAGCACACCGCCTTCCAGACTATTTTGGGTATATTCTGCTACAAGGCGATGCCCTTCGGTCTAAAGAACGCCGGTGCCACCTATCAGAGGGCCATGACAAAGATCTTCGATGACCTCATACATGAAATCGTCGAATGCTACATCGATGATCTCGTAGTTAAAAGCAAATCATACGAGGAACATCTCGAGCACCTAAAAACTGTATTTCAACGCCTTCGGCAATACAACTTGAAGATGAACCCTCTCAAATGTGCATTCGGAGTTTCTTCGGGCAAATTCCTGGGATTCATCGTCCGACACCGGGGTATCGAAATAGATCCATCCAAGATCAAGGCGATCGTGGAAATGCCTCCACCAAGGACTCTCAAACAGCTGCGGTCTCTCCAAGGGAAGCTCGCGTATATACGGCGATTTATAGCCAACCTTTCAGGAAAGTGCCGTCCTTACAGCCACCTGATGAAGAAGGGAACTCCGTTCGTCTGGGACCAAAAATGCCAAAGCGCACTAGACGAGATCAAGCAATACCTGCAGAACCCGCCGGTGTTGGCTGCTCCGGTCAAGGGAAAACCCCTCATTCTTTATACAACCGCCCTCGAAGGTTCCTTAGGCGCATTATGGGCACAAGAGAACGATTAAGGGAAAGAAAGAGCACTCTACTACTTGAGTCGAGTTCTTCTGGGGGCAGAAAGCAACTACTCTCCCATTAAAAAACACTGCCTGGCGTTGATCTTCGCGATAACAAAGCTCAGGCACTATGCATTGGCGCATGAGGTCCGTCTCATTTCGAAGGTCGACCCTCTTAAATATTTGATGTCGAAGGCTATATTGACAGGTCGACTCGCTAAATGGGCTCTGCTCTTAATGGAGTTCTCGATAACATATCTACCCCTCAAGGCAGTCAAAGGCCAGGCTATCGCCGACTTCCTTGCTGAGCATCTGATACCCGCCGATTCTCCTTTAAATTGCGATCTTCCAGACGAACATGCGTTTGACGCAATCGATGGGAATGACACCCGATGGGAGCTTTATTTTGACAGAGCATCTTCCATGAAAAAGCGCAAACAAAGTACCCCTATAATCAAATCGGGAGTAGGCCTCATCTTCGTAACTCCACAAGGAGGGATTATGCGCTTCGCCTTCTCCTTAACAGAGCAGAGGACGAATAACGAAGCCGAATATGAAGCCTGGATAGAAGGCCTCGAGATCGCCATCGACATGGGAATTGAAAACATCCTCATATACGGAGACTCCCAGCTGGTCATCAGTCAAGTAAATGGCGACTACCAAACGTGCAAACCAGAGTTGGTGAAGTACGACGAAAAGGTGCAGCAATTATTGACCCAAATCCCTTCCTACACTTTGGGAAACATACCACGCGCAGAAAACAGCAAAGCGGACGCATTGGCCAAGCACGCTAAAGAACTGGCTGATGAGAACCTCGATGACATAAGAATCGTGGTACAAAGTCGTCGGGTGCTTGCCCCAGCGGAAATACCTCCGGAATCATCCGAAGAAAAGAGAGCGACTGAGCAAATGGCTCTGCAAATAAAAGACCGGGAAAAGGCCGAGGATTGGAGGGAAGTCTTCATAGACTACTTTAAGTCCCACCGAACGCCTGAAGAAGCGTCCACAAGACATCAGCTCATAAAACGAGCTCTGTCTTTCGCCTTCGTCAATGATATTCTATACAAGAGGTCATTTGATTCCCTGTGGTTGAGATGTCTAGGGCCTGACGAAGCGAAAAGAGTCGTCTAGGAAGTTCATGACGGAATCTGCGGTTCTCATCAAGCAGGCCCAAAGATGAAGTTGAAGATCAAACGGATGGCTACTGCTGGCCCACGATGATTCAAGACTGCCTTGAGTATGCGAAGCAGTGCCACTCATGTCAAATTCATGGGGATTTCATCCATTGACATCCAAATCCACTACACCCGACAGTGGCTAGCTGGCCGTTCGAAATGTGGGGAACTGACATAGTCGGCCCCATCGAACCAGCATCGTCCAAGGGACATCGTTTCATCCTGGCGACGACTGACTACTTCTCCAAATGGGCAGAAGTAGTGCCGTTGAGAGAAGTGAAGACAGAGAATATCCTCCATTTCTTCAAGACGCACGTCATATATCGGTTTGGAACTCCGCGACGGATCGTCTCCGATAACGGACCAGCTTACAGGAGCCACAAGATCAGTCGCTTCACACAACAACATAATATAGACTGGTGATATTCCTCAGTTTATAATCCGCGAGCTAACGGTCTAGCTGAGGCCTTCAACAAGACCTTGACGAAGATCATGAAGAAAACGGTGTCACGAAATAAGAAAGACTGGCACGAAAGACTGCAAGAAGCCCTCTGGGCGTATCGAACTACGTTTAAAACAGCCACGAACGCAACACCATATGCGTTGGTATTCGGTACAGAAGCAGTACTCCCTCTCGAGATAGAATTACCCTCTCTACGAGTGACAGTCCACTACGAGCTGACGGACGAAGAAAACGCTCACCTTCGGCTTGAGGAGCTTGACGCCCTTGATGAAACACGGCTCATAGCGCAACAAAATCTGGAAGCTTACAAAGCGAAGATGACGCGCTCATATGAAAGATTGGCCCGACCGAGGACATTCCGCCAAGGCGAACTTGTGCTAATGGTCAAAAGGCCTATGATTCCCAATCGCGCCAAGCGAGGAAAATTTGAACCAAACTATGAAGGCCCATACATCATAGATAAGGTCTATCAGGGTGGGGCCTATCTACTCATGGACATGCACGGTGAAAGGCCTTTCAGGCCAATAAACGGTCGCTTCCTAAAGAAATACAATGCTTAAGCTCAAACTCTATCAGCAGTAGCCAGCCTTCTCAAAGTCGGACCGAAATGTCCTTAAACTAATAGCAGACCGAAACATCTTTAAACTACTACCGCAACATCTTTTAGGCTGACAAGATAAAAAAACATATAAAAATAAAATTAAAAAAAACGGTATGTCCATAAGCAAAAAGGGCATGGATGAAAACCCGAAAGGGCTCTGTGAGTAAAAACAGCAGGGCTACCGGCGAGTGTTCGTGAAAACCCGGAAGGGCGCGACCTCGTAAAAAAAAGAAGAAGAAGAAAAAAAACAAAAAAAATGGTATGTCCATGAGCAAAATGGGCACGGATGAAAACCCGAAAGGGCTCCGTGAGTAAAAACAGTAAGGCTACCGGCGAGTGTTTGTGAAAACCCGAAATGGCGCAACCTCGTTAAAAGACACTTATAGGGTCCTCTCGATCTTGTAAGGAGAAACCACCCGCGTGAGATCCTTACGACTGTTCAGTTGATAAAACTGCACATTTGTATTACATATTTTCTACCATTTTCATATTAAAAAAGGACTTTATTATGAAATATTATACATATGAGGGTTTATGTGTAAAGACACCATTTTCAATGTGTTAATATATTTTAATTAGTATTTGGTAGGAAAATGTATGCAAATAAATCTATTGACCAAATCCTAGTAGAACTAAGTCTACTAAATATTATTTGAGATTATGGTGCAGAATTTTCCAAGTTGTTATGCAGAATTTATCAAACAAATCAATTTGTTGAAGAAAACTTGCCAAATTAAGAAGCAAAACTTAGAGACCAAGTCTGGAAGCAACCGAGAGAAGATTTCTGAATTCTAAAGGTGCCTAGGATTGCCACATGTCACGAGAAGAAAGCTCAAGAAATTTGATCGAGAGATCCTCACCATCAAGCGCGGATCCGCGGCCAAACACCCCCTTGGGCCGCGGATCCGCCGCAATATTATGGAGTTGGAAGGAAAGATTTTGGGGCATGATTCTCTGCTATATTTTACCAACTTTTGAAGCAAAAGATTCTGGCTTTGCACTATAAAAAGGCACCGAGAGCCTCTTGGAAAAGCTATCAAGCCGAAAAGATCACGAAGCTCCAGACGCTCATGCATCCAGGCTGATCATCGACTGTTCGACTACCTCCTTAGGAAAGATCGAGAAGCAACTAGTTGTAATCATTTTCTACGGATTAAAGTGTAGTTTGTTCAAGTCGATTAATAAAGGTAGTTATTTTATTTAATTGTTTTTTTTACATTATGTTTTCCCTCTCTTTCTTTTCATCTTCTTCTCCCAACATGCGCGAGTAATTCTCCGCTTGTTAGGGTTCGTAGGATTAGGGTAGGCTAATGGATGAAGAAAATAACTAAACCCTTTTTAAGTCCTATAAAGTTTAGGAACTTTATCAAAAGAATCATTAACATCCTAATCGGGCGTGCTAGTAATTCTTTGTTAGTTCCGACTGCGATTAGAGATTAGATTAATGATTATTTTGGTAAAGGCTAGATATGAACGGAGTTCCGTGTCGAGATAAGGGTTAAGAGTGGGATTCCTTTTCCCTCCAGAAACCCTAATCTACATGCATCACCGTCGTTCTAGTTTTAAATCTATTAATGGATAAAAAGGGTAGCTTTTAATTAATCGTCCATAACTACTAAATCCTAACGAACCCTACAAGCCCTCTTATTATATTAATTACATCTTTAAAATAATCTAGATCTATATTTTATATTCTTGTTTAACGTAGATCGAGAAACCATTCTATAAAATTCTTTATCCCTTCTCTCTTTCTCAACACATCTAAAGTAAAAGTAAAATGTTCCACGTTTTCCAGAGGACGACCCGTACTCATCTCGGTCTAGCTATACGCGACACCATTATTGATTGCGGTTAAACTACAAACAAACACTCTTTCGTATCAATCAAATGGCGCCGTTGCCGGGGATACATGCGTAATTCTTTATTTGTACTATTTGTGTTGAATTCTTAGACGAGCCATATCATTATTAAAACAAAACTGCAAATTGCATATTTAACGATTTGTGCGTGAATTTTTGCAAGGAGATCTGGAGTCACAGAATTAAGGAGAACAGGAAAAAAAGACATTTTTAGAGATCCAGAGGAGCACAGAAGGCTATACAAAAAATTTCATCAACTGTTCCTTCTGCCACGCGGCGGAACCGCGGCAAAAGCACCCCTTCTGCGGCGGAATCGCGGCAAGTTGGAGGAATTAGGGAATCAATCTTCTCTGGTATCTCTCTCAACTCCTTCTCTCTCTCCTCAAATCCAATAAAATCTATTTTCTGCAGGATTCATTGCAAAATTGCGCCGCTCAAAAAAAAATCTTTTTGCAAAAGTTTTGTGATTGGTTTTGTTTTGCATATTTAATACGGACTTTAAGGGGCAAAGACCAAATCAAGATTAGGTGGGGATTTCATCACCCTTCCTAAGCCCCACAAATCACAAACTGAGCATATAGATCAACCCTTCATTAATTTAAAAAATATCTAGACCAGACTCTAAGGACTGTCGCGCTCAATAAGGATAGAGGAAGGTCGTGGGTAATCTATCGTTTATCCGCATTACTTTTGTAGTGCCTAGGCAAGTGTGACAAAGGCTAGTGGTTTTTAATTAGGCCCACGACGTGGTTCTTTCCCACTTACCTGGCACTTACCTGGCTACAAGGGTAGTACAGAGGCGGTAGAGGATTTATCCTGCGGCTTGTCCTTTGGAAGTCTAGGAGCGGTCTAGAGACTGGACCTAGGTGACCTTAGTTCAAGGGTTGCTTGTGCATCTTAGGGTGATTTGTCTTGAGTCCCACACTTTTTCAAAAACAAGCCAATTTTAAAATCACACACACGCTGCCACTTGCACTAAACCCGCTTAGTGCATGCTCGGCTGGACACGGGATCCTAGTGCCCGTCTTGTCCGCGTTCCTGCTATCAACGCCGAAGTCGGTACTTCTTCATCTTCTTTTCCCCCACCACACACCACATCGACCGTGATGGACGGCACTCCATCTAATTATAACACCACGCTGCCACCGCCCGAAGGTGCGCAGAATCCACCGCGCATCTCTCTCCAAGAGAGATGCTATCCTATTCGTGGTCCCCTTCCTACTTGTCTATCTCTTCCACCACCTAACGGGGATAATTTCGAAATTAAACCCCACTACATCGATCTGCTGCCCAAATTTCACGGGCTTGAGTCGGAAGACGCGTACATTTTCATCACCAAATTCGAAAACGTCTGCGCAATGATGGGTACTTCACAATTGACTTTAGATGCTATGCGCTTACGTCTTCTTCCATTCACACTGTGCGACTTGGCAGAAAAATGGCTTTATAATACTGCCGCACACTCTATCACTAATTGGGATGAATTCGTCATAGCATTTCTTAAGAAGTTTTACCCAAACCATAAGACTGCCCACATTAGGAGCGAGATCAACCAGTTCACCCAGCTTCCCAATGAACCATTTTGGAAGTGCTTTGAACGTTTCAAAGATCTGCTTATCCAATGCCCCCATCACGGAATACAAAGATGGGATTTATGTATGATTATATATGAGGGCATTAATTCTGCGACAAAGCAGATGCTTGAAACAATGTGTCAATGCAATTTCATGTCTAAAGATGACGGTGAAGCATGGAAATATCTGGAAGATCTCGCAGAAAGCACTTTGCAGTGGGAAAGCGTAAGACCACCTTCAACTAAGGGAGGTATTCACCAGCTCGATGTTTCTATCGCAGTAAAAGCCGAAATGGCAGCGATACAGAAGAAACTCGATGCTATTGAAAACAAATTTTCATCATTCTCCCTAAATCAGGTCACGTTTCCTAAGACCGTTTGTGGTTGCTGTTCGGATCCTTCACACTTAACGGAAGAATGTCCTAAGAATGCATCGTTTCAAGCTAATGCTGCTTTTCAGCAGCGACCTGGAAACGATCCTTATTCTTCCACATATAATCAAGGATGGAGGAATCATCCTAACTTTGCTTGGAATCAAAACCAACAAAGTAATTATCAAAGACCTCCTCCACAGCAACCACAACCACAAAATCAGCCCCCCCTTCAGTCATAGAATTTCCAAAATCCGGCCAACATTTCTACACCACAAGTGGCCGGTACTGACAACTCACTCGCACAAACTTTGGATATGTTCATGAAACAATCCATGCAATTTTCGGCTGAGATGAAGTCTTCTATTGATACCCTAACGAAAAACTCCTCCTCCCATGGTGAGAGTATTAAATCATTAGAAAACCAAATCGCACAGTTAAATGCCGCAATGAGTGCGAGAGAGAAAGGGAAACTCCCATCTCAACCCATACCTAATCCTGGCCACTCACAAAGTTATAATGTGAGTGCTGTTACCACGTTGAGATCGGGAAAAGTGCTGAATAACCGAGTGGGTGAGCAGTGTGATGATAGTGACACCAATGATACCCCAGCTTCTTCTTCTTCCCCTAATTCGTCTAGTCTCCCACCTTCACCCGAGCCTATTCTCCGTTTTCCCCAAGGCTCGAACCCTTCGCCCATTTCGCCAAAACTATCTAAGTCGATTCCCACTCCAGTTTTGGGATCGAATCCGTCCCCACAATCCTCTCCAATGTTGGACCAAACCCTTATTGATAAAGCACCTTATCCAAACAGGTTAAGGGGCAACAGACAAAGTCCATAAATGGAGAAGATTGTGGAAATTTTTAAGCAAGTTAACATAAACATTCCTCTCCTAGATGCTATTCAACAAGTTCCGTCATATGCGAAAATCCTAAAGGACTTGTGCACTAGGAAGAGAAAAGTTCAAGTACCTAAAAAAGTTTTCCTTGCGAGTAATGTGAGCACAGCTTTTACACAACAACTACCCAAGAAACGAAAGGACCCCGGAAGTCCTACAATTTCTATATCTATTGGGGGTAAAAATATCAATCGTGCTCTACTCGATCTAGGTGCTAGTGTTAACTTGCTTCCGTACTCTGTTTATGAGCAATTAGGAATCGGAGAGTTAAAACCTGCGCATTGCACTCTTCAGATGGCCGATCGATCTATCACCCAACCTAGGGGTGAGCTAGAGGATGTGTTAATCAAAGTCGGGGAATTCATATTCCCTGTGGATTTTATCGTTATAGATACACAACCTGTAGCAAACCCACGCAATCAAATCCTGGTGATACTCGGTCGACCCTTTTTGGCCACTTCCAACGCAGTAATTAATTGTAGAAACGGCTCTATGACCCTATCCTTTGGAAAGAAGTCAATTGAGCTTAATATTTACAAGTTGGGAAGTGAACCCTCCGAACCCTATGCTCATGTGTGTTCTGTTGAATTAATGGATGTCGACAGCAGCGAATTTGATCAACCTCATGATACTGACTCTTTTCATATGTTGTTGTTTGACCCAACCATGTACTCTTCCACCGAGTTGTCCGGGTCAACATCTAATGAGGAACCTTTTATAGAGTCTGATGATCACCCTATTTTTTCTGATGATATTATTCTTCGGGGTATCGATGAAAGCTTTGAGAAAATTTTCGCTGATGAACTCGCATTTTTACAAGACACGGGTGTTGAGATGAATCAACTCCAAGATGAAGAAATTGGACCTCCACCCCCACTTTTGGACAATCATGATAATGCGAGTAATCCATCATTACTATCACTGTGTCGTCTCTCCAAATTGAGACGCAATCCTTTTCCATTACACCTCTTGTCACCTCCCCACTTCTTCACGTCAAAAGGTGACATGTTCTTCCACCAACCTTGGTGCTTCATCGATAAAATTTTTGAATGGTTGGTGTTGACCTTCGGTCTTTGCAAAACTTGGCATTGACCAATAATCTTGACCCCCTCGTGTGATTTTAAAAGATTAAAATTGTTTAACTCAAGTTTGGGGGGGTGTGGTTTATTTTTGGCTCTTGAACATAACTTTTGTCCTCAATTTTGTGAGCCAAAAATAAGTTTGGGGGAGCATTTTCACTTTCATATATTCTCGCCCCCATTAATAATGTCCTTCCAAGCTTACAGGTTTTTGTGATCCAGCAGATAGCAACAGTGAGGACACTGTTGAAAACTGGTTTGGGGGAGGTTTGTGCTTATTTACGCATCACTTTGCATTATACTATATTTAAGCACAAAATTTTTTTATAATAAAAGAGTAGAAAGTGAAAAATTACATCCAAAAGATAGGAATAGTTTAAGAAAACAAAGAAAATTAGAAGTTTTCTTAAACGAACTAGTAATAAGTAGTTATGAGCTGTTGTCCCAAGGGTTAGTAAGATGAAGGAAGTCACTAATCCGAGGATATAAATAAGTCTGAAAAAATAGTTTCTATTCTGGAAGCCAAACATTTGAATGTTGATACCCTACTATATGCACTTACACACGTTTTGAAACTCGGGATAGTAGAGGATACCTTGAAATGCTTTTGTCTAAAAGCCAAAGTATGAAGGAAATAAAACAATATAAAAATGGTGAAAAGAAAAAAAAATGAACACTGGTTTTGTTATCGCCAAGACAGCAATAAAAAAAATATAGCGAGGGTGCCTCTTCACCTAGTGCCCTAAAGCCAACTGGTCTGGGAGTCACTGCTAAGCCTTAGGTGGTGCAAGACGAGGAAAATATTATCACCTAATCAGCAAGCACATGAGTAATCGGTCGGTTAGTACCTCAAGAAATATTAACGGTCGCATGAAAATGTGTGAGCAAATCTTAATATTCATCAAATTAAAAAGTACTAAGGTAGATGGACAAGAGTATGATAGCTTGAATTGAATTCTCCGAGTGTAGGGATGTTCTTTACACACACGTGGGGTTATATGATCAATGTTTGGATGAAAGGTAGGAATGAAGAATAAAGACGATGTTTTATTGAGGGATGATGTGATTTCTAACATTTTTTCATGACTATTAAGATAGGGCTCATGACAACTGAAAAGCCAGTATAGTTGGAAACTCTTCTTTTCAAGGCCTTTCTTTTATAGTTTTTATCTTTATATGTAAATTTCACCATCTTTCTTTTATTATTGGATTTTGTGGGTGTAATCCGCTGAAAACCCTCAGGAGACAACACTCCTCCTACTAGGGACACTTAGAGGTTTAACGGCTTGTTGCACGTGCTCAGTGCAATCGTGTCTGCCTACGAAAGTGTGCTTAGTTTTCTCCTTTCTTTTTCTCCTCTTAAATAAACTAGTTTGCTCGGGACGATCAAAGATAAGTTTGGGGGTATTTGTTCAGTTGATAAAACTGCACATTTGTATTACATTTTTTCGACCATTTTCATATTAAAAAAGGACTTTATTATGAAATATTATACATATGAGGGTTTATGTGTAAAAACACCATTTTCCATGTGTTAATATATTTTAATTAGTATTTGGTAGAAAAATGTATGCAAATAAATCTATTGACCAAATCCTAGTAGAACTAAGTCTACTAAATATTATTTGAGATTATGGTGCAGAATTTTCCAAGTTGTTATGCAGAATTTATCAAACAAATCAATTTGTTGAAGAAAACTTGCCAAATTAAGAAGCAAAACTTAGAGACCAAGTCTGGAAGCAACCGAGAGAAGATTTCTGAATTCTAAAGGTGCCTAGGATTGCCACATGTCACGAGAAGAAAGCTCAAGAAATTTGATCGAGAGATCCTCACCTTCAAGCGCGGATCTGCGGCCAAACACCCCCTTGGGTCGCGGATCCGCCGCAATATTATGGAGTTGGAAGGAAAGATTTTGGGGCATGATTCTCTGCTATATTTTACCAACTTTTGAAGCAAAAGATTCTGGCTTTGTACTATAAAAAGGCACCGAGAGCCTCTTGGAAAAGCTATCAAGGCGAAGAGATCACGAAGCTCCAGACGCTCACGCATCCAGGCTGATCATCGACTGTTTGACTACCTCCTTAGGAAAGATCGAGAAGCAACTAGTTGTAATCATTTTCTACGGATTAAAGTGTAGTTTGTTCAAGTCGATTAATAAAGGTAGTTATTTTATTTAATTGTTTTTTTTTTACATTATGTTTTCCCTCTCTTTCTTTTCATCTTCTTCTCCCAACATGCGCGAGTAATTCTCCGCTTGTTAGGGTTCGTAGGATTAGGGTAGGCTAATGGATGAAGAAAATAACTAAATGCTTTTTAAGTCCTATAAAGTTTAGGAACTTTATCAAAAGAATCATTAACATCCTAATCGGGCTCGCTAGCAATTCTTTGTTAGTTCCGACTGCGATTAGAGATTAGATTAATGATTGTTTTGGTAAAGGCTAGATATGAACGGAGTTCCGTGTCGAGATAAAGGTTAAGTGTGGGATTCCTTTTCCCTCCAGAAACCCTAATCTACACGCATCACCGTCGTTCTAGTTTTAAATCTATTAATGGATAAAAAGGGTAACTTTTAATTAATCGTCCATAACTACTAAATCCTAACGAACCCTACAAGCCCTCTTATTATATTAATTACATCTTTAAAATAATCTAGATCTATATTTTATATTCTTGTTTAACGTAGATCTAGAAACCATTCTATAAAATTCTTTATCCCTTCTCTCTTTCTCAACACATCTAAAGTAAAAGTAAAAGGTTCCACGTTTCCCAGAGGACGACCCGTACTCATCTCGGTCTAGCTATACGCGACACCGTTATTGATTGCGGTTAAACTACAAACAAACACTCTTTCGTATCAATCAACGACTCACAAGGGAGCAACACACTTAGGGATCCCCACGATTCCTAAGGAGAAAATACACTTGCGAGATCCTCACGACTCGTAAGGAGAACTCTCTTATGGGACCCTCACGGCTCATAAGATTTGAAAGTCTTAAGTTACAGAGACCTAAACCTGTGCTTAAGCAACTCCCACAACTCCCGATATTGCCCTACAAGTGGCTCAATACTGACCCTTGTATACAATCCACGGGCGCGAATAAACATTTCTTTAATCAAGTCCCATCCGAGACTGGGGATATGTTCGCATGACGAACAACCCTTATAAGTCCTCTCGACTTAAAAGGAGAAAATCCTCCTGTAGGATCCTTACGACTTACAGAGGAACAAACACTTAGGAATCCTCACGATTCCTAAGGAGAAAATACACCTACAAGATCCTCACGACTTGTAGGGAGAAATACCTTTGTGAGATCCTTACGGCTCATGAAATCAAAAGCCTTAGTCGACAGGACCTTAACCCTGTTCGCTAAGCCACCCTTGTTCGACATTGACAGAGGCAGATGATGATTCGCTCCTGGAAATATCCCAGTTGTAGCGGTGCTGATGTCGAGATCGGCGTCTAATTTCAGGTTTACGGCGAAAAGCCAGTAGGCCGCACATGCATATGAAATAGCCGAAATGATGGGGCAACTTACAATAAAAAGCAGCAAGTGAAAATGTATGCATGAAAAATAGCCGAAATGATGGGGCAACTTGCAATAAAAAGCAGCAAGTGAAAATGTATGCATGAAAAATAGCCGAAATGATTGGGCAACTCGCAATAAAAAGCAGCGAGTAAAAATAAAAAATAGCCGAAATGATTGGGCAACTCGCAATAAAAAGCAGCGAGTAAAAATAAAATAAACAGCCGAAATGATTGGGCACCGCGAAAAATAGCCGAAATGATTGGGCAATCGCGACCTTCGCGATATAAAAGCTGAAATGATAGAGCATCGCGGAAATGAAACAAAAAAAAAAGAAATGATAAAACTTTGGCCCTACAGTTGAGCTCACATCGATCCCTGTATACAATCCAAGGGCGCAAACAAAGAGGGAACCATACTTTCCCAACAGGCTCCGCCAGAAAATGAAGCCAAATCTCGACGATTCATCCCAACTCCGAAGAAACCAATGTCTTCGGCAAATACCTCAACTCACGGATACAAACACTCCTTGACGAGAGCCTCCTTATTCGCGTCGACTCGCAGAGCAACCAGTGCCTCCGTGGGAAATTCTCGACTCGTTTCAAACCCCAAGGAAACAAATAATCCTTGGCGCTAGGGAAACAAATAATCCCTAGCAAACACCTCAACTCACGGATACAAACACTCCTTGACGAGAGCCTCCTGATCCGCGTCGACTCGCGGAGCAACCAGTGCCTCCGTGGGAAATTCTCGACTCGTTTCAAACCCCAAGGAAACAAATAATCCTTGGCGCTAGGGAAACAAATAATCCCTAGCAAACACCTCAACTCACGGATACAAACACTCCTTGACGAGAGCCTCCTGATCCGCGTCGACTCGCAGAGCAACCAGTGCCTCCGTGGGAAATTCTCGACTCGTTTCAAACCCCAAGGAAACAAATAATCCTTGGCGCTAGGGAAACAAATAATCCCTAGCAAACACCTCAACTCACGGATACAAACACTCCTTGACGAGAGCCTCCTGATTCGCGTCGACTCGTAGAGCAACCAGTGCCTCCGTGGGAAATTCTAGACTCGTTTCAAACCCCAAGGAAACAAATAATCCTTGGCGCTAGGGAAACAAATAATCCCTAGCAAACACCTCAACTCACGGATACAAACACTCCTTGACGAGAGCCTCCTGATTCGCGTCGACTCGTAGAGCAACCAGTGCCTCCGTGGGAAATTCTCGACTCGTTTCAAACCCCAAGGAAACAAATAATCCTTGGCACTAGGGAAACAAATAATCCTTAGCAAATCCTTCAACTCAGGGAAACAAACAATCCTTGACGAGAGCTTTTTGATTCGCGTCGGCTCGCAGAGAAACCAGTGTCTCCGCAGGAAATTCCCGACTCGTCTCAACTTGCAAGATGAAGCCTCAGGCAGCAGGGATTAAAAAACTTGCTTCTTGAACAATGGGACCCTGCAAGTCGATCTAAAACGGTCTCTTGCATACTATTCACGGGTCTCACTCTCCAAAGTCGAGTTTCGAAAAGGAGGGAAACAACCGCTTACGGGTCCTCTCGACTCGTAAGAGAGAAAAATTCTCTTATAGGATCCTTACGACTTATAAGTGAAAAACACACTTAGGAATCCCCGCGATTCCTAAGGAGAAAAACCCCCCTACGAGATCCTCTCGATCCGTAGGGAGAAAAGTCTCTATGAAACCCTCACGGCTCATAGAGTCGAAAAAGTCTTAGGCGGTAGATCTGAACCTGCGGCCTAAGCCATCGCTATTTCTTGAGATAGTCAGGATACTCGCTCTAATCATCCGTCAACCATGTTTACTAAGGTGGTATGCTGATAACAAGAGAAAGAAAAGACGGAGAAAATGACACAAGACAAGAAATGTGTGTAATCTTTTATTCATAAACTTGATTGGGTACAGGATACATTATGTTAAAGAATGAAAAAATATAAATACACATTTTTTTTATCTACAAGTACGAACGATACAAAGAGGGATAGCTACTGAGGAGGAAGTGTCTTTAGTAAATTCACAAGCTGCTCTCGCACTTCCTTCAGTGCCTCCTCCTGGGTGACAGCCGCAGCTACTTCCGCCTCTACCTGGGCTCGTTGCTGCAAGAAGGATGAAAGTTGCTCCTCCGCCGCCTTCTGGGCTGCTTCCTGGCTGGGTGCATCTCGCTCGACAACGTCAAGTTTTTGCCTTAATGATAACCCTTCGGAAAGACATTGCAGAAGGCCCTCAAAGACAACCTTCAGCTGTGCAGCATTGGCCTCCACCCGAGCATGCAGTTGGGCAGACTTGCTCGACGTCTCACCGCGCTTCTTACGCCTTGAAATGACTTCTTGTTCGAGGTGGCGTAAGTAAGAAGCGCTCTGCTCAATCCACGCTGTTCTTTGATTGCTGGCGGCCAAGGTCTCGGGAGAGGGACGCAGCGACTCCAACTGATGCAGGCAAGCCTCGATCTCCCTGCAATGGTTAACCCAAGATGCGATGATGCCCTCATCATGAAAGTTCACGAGTATCACCAGCATCGGGTTAACCGCCGTAGCGAAGTCTGCGGCAGATGTAGGAGTTTCAACATCGAGTTCCTCGACGTAGTCCCTCAACATGCGCAGACTATTCGCGGCGCCTTTCGAAGACGGACGTCTCAGATAAGGACCCGCCGGCATTGTAATGTGAGGCTCGAAGGGCGCCGAGACCGGAACGACAGCTGAAAACAAACAAGATGTGATCAGATAACAGTACAAGAAATAAAAAGGGGAGAGTTATCGATGTGATAGTCATCGTACCAGCTGAGACAGGTGGCAGGGCCGGAAGGGCCGGTGGCGCAGCCGATCTTTTATCCCCTCTTTCAATCTGTAGCACTGCAGTCGAGATAAAAAAAAAGGGTTTAGAAGTAACTCCAGCAATAAGAAAAAAGAAAGATATCAATGGTAATCATGCTCACCAACGCCACTAGAAGAAGAACCGAGTTCGGATAGGAAGGAGAAGTGTGGGAGCAACACTTGATATAGATGATCAAAGAGCACTCCTGAAAAGACATAACAGTGCAACTTTAGTACACAAATTATGCGTTTGGAAGATAAGATTAATAAATTGCAAACCCATACCTTCCAACATCTTCGACGGTATGAGAGAGGGTTGAGAGGTGACCACCGCCAAGGCAGTCGTTGAGGGCGCTCCCTCGAGCAGTGGGGCTTCGGCGCTGGCTGCACCTGCGTTACAAAAAAGATGAACTTGTCAGAAAGGATTGTAAGGTAAAGAAAGACAGCAACTTGGGATTTACCTGATGAGCTGCCGGCTGAAACGGAGGCGACTCCCTCCTCCATGGACATGAGGCCACCGCCCGTGGCCTCATCACCCGACTCGATAGGGACCGTTGTCATGTTCACAAGGCCAGGAGACGGCAGAAGATCATAGGCGGGGAGGGCAATGATTGGGGCGTTGCCGGACTCTTGGGAGAGAGCGGCTAACTCTTCCCCAAGAGTCGTACCCATCTCACCCGCTACTTCTGCGGGCTCCACGGTCTCCATCGGCTCATCCACCGTCACCACGAGGTCGCCGGCCTCAAGCGCCTCGTCTGCCACCACCCTGGGCTCGGTTGTAATGATCATTTCATCTGCCGCCACTTCAGGCTCGGCATCAATGACCTTCTCGGCTGCAGAATCCCCAACCTCCATCTCAGGCTCCGAAGCCTCGGCGACGTTGCCCACCGTCGGCTCAGGTTCGGTAGGCGCCGCCTCCTCTGTTTCCTTGGGTTCAACGGTCTCCGCCTCCCCCTCGGTCGGACTGGGCCCTGCGAGATTAAATATGTAAGAACCGACAGCTTTATGAGTCTTATATCGAAATTCTGAAAGAAGTATTACCTGAGGTAGACTTGTCGTTAGCCTCTCTATTGGCGCGGATCGCCTGTCTATGAGCTGTAGACAGGGCGACTGGCGACTCTTCTGACGGAGTCTCGGCCCGAGGAACGGTGCTGGGGCCAGCTCCAATGGCTAAAGCAGCCCTGCGTGCCTTTGCTTCGCGCCTTGACCGCTTCCTCTCCTCCCGGGCCGTCACGATGGACCTCTTCGACGCTTCCTTTATCGAAGCATCATCGTCCTCATTTAAAGATACCTCCAGAGCCTTTAAGGCATCTCTCATCGGCTCTTCAAGACGAACCTCCTGCGATAGCCCAGAGGAAGCAGGAACATCGGTAGCTAGCAGAACATTTGTGTCGCTTGGCGGGAACGGCATTGAGGTTTCTGCAATAAAAAGGGAGAGGTTAGATTGACCATAACACAAGGAGAATAAAAACTTGATGAATCGAAACTTACTGAGGCCTAAAGATGCTGTAAGGCGTTCCTCCTCTTGGAAGGTCTTGAGTGAAGCGGCAATGGCTTCCTCATCAGTGATGTCTGTTGGAAGAAAAGAAAGAAAAACGCAAGTCAAAGGCAATGAGGAGAATATGGTGCAATAAAGAAAATGCGACTAGTAGTTACCTGATTGTGCAAGCTCAGCTAGCCACGCGTCACACTTTGCCAACTACGCTGAAGTTTCGAGAGCGGCTTCCAAGTCTGTATCATCCGGCGGCGGCATGACAAATCCCTCGTTAGTCCCATATTCGATTAGGCCCTCGGCATAGGGAGCATGGGGTTCCTGACCGAACACGACATCTGCAGCGAAGAGCGACTTCTTTTTCTTCTACCCCCCGACCCTAGGCTCACGTGGGATTGACTTACGCTTAGCAGCCACCTTGGGACGGCGGGTCCCAATGTCCGCACCCACGCCAGACTCTGGCGAAACTACAACCACTGTCTCCACTGGAGCACAGGGCGCTGGGGGTGCATCCGCAATATCAGGGAGCGGCAATCCGCGTGGAGGACTTTGCGCACGCGAAGGTCCGGCTCTGGCATCTTTTAAACTGGGGATAACCGGGGTCCTTGGCACCAAAGGAGCATTGCGATCGCTACCTGGAGGTGCACCCTTACGGTCGATCAGCAACCGCCTTTCCTCCTTTATGACCGCTCCCGTCGAATGACTGTACCATTCTGTGTATACCCTGAGGAGTCACGGGGCACAAGCCGGCTCACTGATAAAGAAGTGGGAGCCCGTGTTTAGACGCATGAAATGATGCAGCGCTCTCTCCATCCCTTCTTCGGTCGCAGCAAGTTCCGATAAGAAAGCCTCCAGCGGTACCCCTTGATTATAGCTCAGCTGCTGGGCGAAGCGATGCGGGTTATATCTCATGAAGATCGCCACCCCATTCTGCCTAAACACCAAGAAGCCTGGTCTGATAGAATATAAGTGAAGGGTCTCCCGGTCCGTTAAAACCGAAGCTCCATCCTTGAAGGTGTCTTGCAATGACCGCACTGCAGTGGTAGACGCTTTTCCAATAGTCAACACCTTGTCAACGAAAGATACACCGGCTCCAATGGTGTGGGAGCGAAGGAGTAAACCCCTGGCATTTCGTGGTGATGGATTCACAATTGATGCGCCAATCAGCTGTATGATGCGAGGGAAGCTGCACCTTTAGTAGAACGAGGGCCTTTTATGCATGCCGAAAACACTCGATGTATGTAGCTCGAGCCACGACATAAAGTAGTGCATCGGGAAGACCACGTGCAATACCCCGGGCTCGTTAGCATCCGCTGCTCGGCTGAGGCCATGATATAGGTGTGCCATGCCAGCGATCCCAACGGCTACCTTTACCCCGATAACCATCCGTTGGGCTGGGTAAAAGACAGAAGGCCGCATACGGTGAGAATGCATTAGAATCGCAAACCAACTCAACCATAGCCCGAGAAATCCTAAGAAAAAGGCCTCGTCATCCATTCCAGGGGCCGCAACTTCTGCAAGAGACATGGTCGGGAAGTTAGGAAGAAAAAAATCCTTTTAGCCTACTTCATTCGCCGGCAGGTTATCCAAACCTAAACTGAAAGGGTCCTCAAGGGTGGCAAACTTGGCAGCGTCTGCCGAGAGGACGTTTGGGTGAAGAAACTGAGCAATGAAATCCTCAAAGTTAACTCCTCGACTCCCATGTTCGACGAAAAGGGACTCATATATGTTCAACACTTTAATCAAGCTTGGGAACTGGTGTTGAACAGCATTCTTCGGCGTGAGCCCCCTTACCATAGGCTTAGCACCAAAGACGTACTCATCTGTCGGGAGCAACTCCTCATAATGTTCCCCCATGACTGGTAAACCGGATACCTCCGTGAACTCCTCCAAGGAGATTGACACTTCCCGATCCATGGCAAGGAAAGTGTGGGTAGGAATATTCCACTGCTCCAAGAAAGCCTTGAACCACCAGGTGGGGAGCGTGGGATACTAGAAGAGAGAGACGTAGACCGCGGTGTACAGTCCTAACCTTATCAACTGCGACTTTTTCGTCGACAGAATGTACCGGGCCCATGGCAGATAGCCAATCGGGTGGCGGGGGATCAGACCAATGTTATATGATTGCCCCCAGGGTCTCGCCTCGCCCTGACAGATACGGCGTCCTAGGATATCCAAGACCATAGGACGCTGAACCGGGATGGAATCTATGGCGGGATGTAGAAAGCCCTTCGATATCCAATCAACCATCTCCACGGCGTACTGCACCGGGGGTGGGCTGGCGTAATGAATCACCGCGATGGGTTCTGACGGCACTGAACATGTGAAGCTGCGTCGACCCATAATGATCTGGTTATACCACGACCCCCAAAGGTGGAGACTCTTATATTCCGGGTCGTAGTCCCTAATCATAGCCAAGACGTCATGATCCAAGGGCGCTTCAGGAAACCCTTCCTCCGAGCGGACGAACGGGAATGAGGTGTCGAGAGACATGATCGCTGCAAAAGAATAATTTAGCCGTTAGTGTTGTAATTCCAACGCTTAGCGTTTAAGAAAAAAAATGCGTTAATTAATTAATTAATTAAATTAAAATTAATTAATTACACCACACAGCAGTGCGGCGGGTAGAAGACCGAAAGGGGGACCCACAAAATCTGGATGACAATACGTCAGTTAATAAGACAACCTCATCATTGGATGAGATTGTCAGTTGGTCCCCAAGAAAACATTCCCATTAATAATAATAAAAAAAAGAATCCCTAGAAACAAGGAGAAAATCTCTTCTTTCAGAGCAAAGCTCTGTCACAGAGTGACACTTGTCAAACTCTGGTCTCAAGAGAATAAGATTCCTTAAAAGAGCTTAGCTCTATGATGATTTATTTAAAACTTCTAAAGAAATTAAATTTTCTTCACTTTTAGATCAAAAAGATCTATTTTTGGATCCATGAGCAAAGCTCTGCTCATGGGTTAAAACCCATGAACAAGATCTCTGTAGACCTATGGATTCATGAGAGCAAAGCTCTATTGGTGAAACCCCAAAGGGGATTTCTTTAGATCAGAAGATCTATGAGAGCAAAGCTCTATTGGTTAATTAAAATTAATTTAATTCAAGATTAATTTTACTTAAAGTTTTCTAACTTGGAAAATGAGAGCAAAGCTCCAAAGTTCTGGAAACGAGAGCAAAGTTCTGAAGTTCTAAGCAAGAGCAAAGCTCTGGAATCAAAATCTAGAAAATGGTGAAATTTTGTAAAAGGGCCATAGGTCCTATTTATAAGGCGCTTGCGCCCCTTCAGCTCACCCCTTGATCCAACGGTCAGGGGCTTGCCACCGCTGCACTCACGTGCGCACCACGTGAGCGCAACGATGGGGGGCATTTGTTTCCCCAATCAGAGCAAAACGCTGCTGGAAATTCAAAATTCAAATTTTGAAGCAACGCTTCAAATCTCGGGCGCAACGCGCCACGTGTCAGGCGCAGACGCATCAGCGCAGCACCCAAGAAGGTGCGCCCAATCAGAGCAAAGCTCTATTTTAAGCAAAATTAAAGGAAGCAACGCTTCAGTTGCGCAAGCACTGCGCTGCGCGACACGTGCCAGCGCAGATGCGTTAGCGCAGTTGCGCTGCGCGACACGTGTCAGCGCAGATGCGCTAGCGCAGTTGCGCTGCGCTGTGCGCTGCATGACACGTGTCATGCGCTGGGAGCATTTGAGCCAAACAGAATTAAAATTCTAAAGAAATCTTTTCTGTTCTTGTTAAAACAAGAAGATTTTCTTCTGTAAAACAGAGGCCTTTGGATCAAAGTCCAACGGTGGGGAAAATTCCACAAATCACTCAGAGAAAAGTTCTCTTTAAAAAATTTAACTAATTTATGGGCACTATAAAAAGGACCCTAGACCTCAATTCAAAAGGATGAACATTTTTTGAGAAAAATCAAACAGAGAGAGCTCTGAAGAACTCCTCAAGAACAAAAAAGGTAAAAAGCCTTTAGAAAAAAAGAGAAAATTCTCTTATGAACAGATCATTGATCTAAAAACAAGATCAATGATCTTTAACAAAAATAAATAAATAAAATAAAAACAGTGCTTTGCACTTCTTTTATGAACCTTTGGTTCTTGAATCTAAAAGATTCTCAAATTTAGAGTGCTTTGCACTTGCAAACTGAGCTGTTGCGCTCTTGGGAGAGCGCCACGTGTCAGCGTATGAACCATTTGCGCTATGCGCTTTTGAAATAGAGCTTTGCTCTCTGAAATTGGCGCAACTCACCAGAGCACGCCACGTCTCAGCAGCGCAAGCGCAGCGCACTGCGCTTGCATGACACGTGTCGTCACCACAAGCGCTTGCGCTCTTTGATTGGCACAAAGCGCCTGAAATGCAATGCATTATTTAAAAAATGGGCCAAGCCCAAGTCAAAAAGACCAAGCAGGCCTAATTAAGCTAATACTCTGCATCATTTATAAATGGGCAGAGCCCAAACAAAATAATAAAAATGCTATACATTTTAAAAGGGGCAGAGCCCAAACAAAGTAGATACTTTGCATCATTTATAAATGGGCAGAGCCCAAAACAAATTGATGCTCTGCATCCTTTCTGGGCAGAGCCCAAATAAAATAAAAAAAGAAATGCAAGCCCAAATGCAAACAAAATGTGGACATTTTTAATTGGACTTAGCCCAATTTTGGTCGTAAGTCCTTAAATTAAATTGACTGAGCACGGCTGCTCCCTAAATCAATTTACGACCGGTTCGAGGGTACATCTCTGAACTTCTCTGACACCCATCGTTGTAATCCTTCAACGACGTCAGAGAGGTGACGGGTCCCGACGACCACACATCAACATGGACTGCGGGGTCCTTAAACTAATGTTGGACCGAAACGTCCTTAAACTAATGTTGGACCGAAACGTCCTTAAACTAATGTCGGGCCACCACGTCTCTAAACTGGAACATAGACCACCATGTCCCTAAACTGGAATACGGAGCACCACTTCTCTAAACTGGAACACGGACCCCCATGTCCCTAAACTGGAATATGGACCGCAATGTCCTTAAACTACCAATGGACCGCAATGTCCCTAAACTACCTAGGGACCACTACGTCCCTAAACTGGAACAAAAGAGCTCCCAAATACTCTTTTGTCGGATCTAAACGATCCCGTTTAAGTTGATCTTAACCTCAAATATGGCTAACGTATCCTTAAACATTCAAACAGACTTTAGTCCCAAATTGGATTATAAGACCCCCAATCAACTTTGGTTCAAGGGTACATCTCCGAACTCCTCTGACACATGTCGTTGTAATCCTTCAACGTCGTCAGAGAGGTGACGGGTCCCGACGGCCATATATTAAATGGACCACTACGTCCTTAAACTGGAAATGGATCTAGACGATCCCGTTAAGTTGATCTTAGTCTCAAATCAGACTAAGGTATCCTTAACGAACGTTTAAGTTGATCTTAGTCTCAAATGCGGCTAACGTATCCTTAAACTAAAAACACCAAACCCAAATCTAAGTAAATACGGATTTGGACTAATCCACGTCCTACGGGCGACGGCATTACTCAGTCTCCGTATACAATCCACGGGCAACCACAAACAAAACAAACACCCACGACACGAAGTGAAATTCTGGAGAAGGAGAAAGTTGTTACCGCGATGCGGTAGCGTAATTAACTGCAGGGGCTTACGCCTACAGGGAAGAGCGTCCCCACAATCAAAAACCCCTCAAGCGAGGGGGAATCTGACGAAGTCTGCTACATCGGCCGCATCTGTCTAAACCTCCGATACACAGTGCCATAAATCAACTTGGCATCTTCGGAGAGGTAGACGGATAAAACCATATAGCATCTGCCCCGAATCTCAGGCAAGACGTTCAGTCTCGGCCGCCGTTCGGAGGGGAACAGGTACGAGCTGTACGTAACGTTTGCCTATGTATTGATTGGAAGGGAAGCTGACGAGCGAACTCATCTATAAACCCTACCGAGCCTGACAGTGACAATGTATATACAGTCCGGTCCGTTCGTCTAAAGAGTATCGCATATCGAGTCTAGGGGGGTGGATTAAGTCAGACCCCTAATAACGCGATAATTCGTGTCGGTATGAAGCCCATCACCACCTGAGAAACTACTGATCCAAATCAGTAATTCTCCACTATCTTGGCCAAGGATTTCTAACGATGGACACCCGTGCACTGCGTGACATCAACCCCCAATACCGGGAGAGACGAACCCCCGACGATCCGCTCACTTGCCTCCAATGTGGCTCGGGACTGTACCCAACTAAAACCTGTTTGCACAACTCCTTTGAGCGTGGTAGGGTAGTAATCTAAGCACAGTGGGAACTCACATGAGACAAATGACGATCTCAGGTCGATGAACTAACCTGTACACATGTCACCAGGGAACTGCTATCTGACGATATGTATAATACCAACTAGCATGTTCCCGGTGAGTCCTGTCCGGTGTACTCATAACCTAATGAGCACCTGTACACATCTTAGGTGATCCAACTGACACCAGTGGCTTGTGAGACCGGCCATCGCCCCTCGTCGGGGTCTCGACTGTATATACTAGTCTACTCTGGAGTATCGATGCCCTGTCTCGAAACTCCCACGACTAGGGACACTTTTAAGGATGTGCTTACAGACCCCAGCTCCCACGTATATGATCGCCATCATACTGCTGGTAGTCAAGCAAGAATCCTATGGGCTCTATCATCATGCAATAGTGAACTAAAGCATGTATACGATGATAAAGTCAAACCAGATAGCATACTATCATCTCGAGCAAGACTGTCGTATCGGTATAAGTCCTGCCTCAATCATTGCAATCACGTACCTGCGATCCAATAATTGACTTTGAGGGCACTATCTCCAACAGAAAATAACTACTCCCCTATCGAAAAACACTGCCTGGCGTTAACCTTCGCGATAACGAAGCTCAGACACTATGCGTTGGCGCATGAGGTCCATCTCATATCAAAGGTGGATCCTCTCAAATATTTAATGTCAAGAGCCATACTAACAGGACGGCTCCCTAAATGGGCCCTCCTCTTGATGGCGTTCTTATTGGAGTTAGTGCCCTCATAGTCAATTATTGGATCACAGGCATGTGATTGCAATGATTGAGAGAGGACCTATGCCGATAGGACAGTCTTACTCAAGATGATAGTATGGTATCTGATTTATCTTTATCATCGTGTACTGCTTTAGGTGACTTTACAAGTCACTATTGCACGTTGATAGAGCCCCTAGAATTCTTGCTTGACTACCAGCAGTATGAGGGCGATCATATACGTGGGAGCTGGGGTCTATAAGCACATCCTTAAAAGGTCCCTAGTCGTGGGAGTTTCGAGACAGGGTATCGATATTCCATAGTAGACTAGTGTATACAGTCGAGACCCCGACGAGGGGCGGTGGCCAGTCTCACAAGCCACTGGTGTCAGTTGGTTCACCTAAGATGTATATAGGTGCTCATTGGGTTATGAGTACACCGGACAAGACTCGCCGGGAACATGCTAGTTGGTCTTATACCAGATGTCAGATAGCAGTTCCCTGGTGACATGTGTACAGGTTAGTTCATCGACCTGAGATCGTCATTTGTCTCGTGTGAGTTCCCACTGTACTTTGATTACTACCCTACCACGCTCAAAGGAGACATGCAAACAGGTTTTAGTTGGGTACAGTCCCGAGCCACATGGAGGCAGTGAGCGGATCGGCAGGGGTTCGTCTCTCCCGGTATTGGGGGTGAGGTCGCGCTGTGTCTAGGAGAGCCATTACACGAAGTCCTTGGCCAAGGCAGGAGATTTACTGGTAGGTATTCCAGTAGTATCTCAGGGTGTTCTGGGCTACACTCCGACACGACTTGTACCGTTTTTGGGGGTCTGACTTTTACCAACCCCCTAGGTCCGCCATGCGATGCTCATAGACGAACGGACCGGACTGTACGGATATTGTCACTGACAGGATCAGTAGGGTGTCAGGATGAGTTCGCTCATCGACGTCCCTTTTGGTCAATACCTGGTAGCCCGTTACGTATGGCTAATATCTCTGACGTGCTAGTGGTTAAATCCACAACCATAGTATTGACGAGTCTTTAGAGTCCCCCACAGACCGTTTTCTCAAGTTTCTGGTGAAACGCTGTAGAGGTCGTATGGAGATATGGCAGGGTTCGATCAGATACGTGCGGTATTGCACGGATCATGATCGGACGGATAATACTAGCAGGCTTTGGTTTAAGCCGGATCCTAGTATTGTACAGTGTAGATTTTGTCTCATTGCATTTGTATTCGGTCGGAATAAAAATGCGGGTATGTATATACAGTCTCGGGGTTTTCCTGTAATTTATTACGGGATCAGTTTTCTGAAGTTGCCAGTTTGCATTCCGTTCCGGCCAGTTTTCCTTTGTTCCTTCGCGGTCGAATTTTTCTGATGGAGGGGCTAATTTGCAAGTTTGCAAATTAGCTAAGTGGAGGGGTTTATTTGGATATGGAAAGATTATGATAGCATCTTTTCTTTTCATGCATCATTTCATAGCTTTATGAGATTGGATTAGTTTTGATGGTGGTGTGACCTTTTTACATTATTATCATCACATTGGTTATAGTCACCATTTTGTTTTTACTTCACTCACCTCCCTTCATGGTTTTGGTTTTTCTCCCCTCTTTTTTGATAGGGCCGGCCACTACTTGAGGGGTGAGTTTTTTGGAGAGAAAAAAAATTGATATTTCATCTCATTCCTTGCTAGAAAAATGAGAGCACCATTTTTCCTCCAAAGTTCTTTTCTCTTCTCCACCATCAATGGCAACTTCATACCCCAAATGAGACAATGCTTTCTACACTTCATCTACAGCATCCTTGGGCACGTCGACTCGCTAACTTCGTGCCCGAGTTGCCTCGGTCCAGAGGTGGGAGCCCGTAAAAGAACCCGGCGATGTGGTGCCCGTTCCGACGAGGAGATGAAGACCGGAGATTCCACGAGGAGATCGGAGTGGAGGACGAAGACCGAAGGACACTGATCGCTCGGTATAGCTCTCTACTCATTTTCTAGTTTGCTAGAGTTAGGTTAATGGCCCGATCCGGGTTTTTAGTGCGCAAGCTTCGTAAAATTTTCGTTTCCGCATTCCGGCGTCGGATTGACGGCCGGGGCGCCGCCGTTCACTTACATTGGTATCAGAGCCATGCCATTAACCTAGTCTAGCTTGCTCTAACGTGTTTAAAACTTCGATCGAACGAATTTTCAAAAACCGCATTTTCAAAAGCATTGTTTCTGTCGAAATTTTTTAGTTGTCAAAAAAATATTTGGTGTGTTGCAGAAATGTGTGCAGGGTTTTCTGAGAACACTGCAAAAATTTGGTACCATGAACTTACTGTAGCGCCGCGGAACCGCGGCCATAACCCCATTTTGGCCGCGGTTCCACCGCGGAACAGTAGACTCACAGCACCAAATTTCTACAGTGGATCTTAGACTGTGAAATGGGGTTTTTGGTATGTTCTTTTGGGGCCCAAATTTTCTTTGATTGCTACAGTAGTGCTTGGGGCCCTTCGGTAAATTTGATCGATCGAAAATTTTAAACAAGTTAGTTCACAGTATTTATATTATATCTGCGACCGTGAATGTCATTTGATCGGTAAATCCTGTCTAACTGCTATAGCCCTTTAAGACGGATTTACGAACGTGACATTCACGTTGATGTTCTGTGTTGTGCTGTGATGTTGCGGATCTGTCGTGGTGGATAGCCTAGATGCAATGTTAGTGCAGTTTCGTTTTATATGTACATTTGATATTGCGAAGCGAGCGTCCAACATGTGGACTGCCGTCACTGCCTGTTTGTATATTATTCTTTTGGGGCACGACCGGGCTGAGGTCGATGTACCCGTTGTATGTATATTTTACATTCTGTACTAGGATTACCCCGCGGAGGGGTGCACGGGTAGTTGGGTTCTAGAGGGCAACGAGCCCGCATCTCATGGCTTTGAGACGGAGGGGGCTTCACTCTAGAATTGGCGGGCTATTCGCCGCATTCGTAGAGGGTACAGGTTGACCCAAGGAGGGATGCCCAAGTTACCGGATTCCGTGAAGTGCTGGGTGGTCCATTCACATTGTTGAAGGGGGCTGCCTCGCTTCAGGTTTTGGCGGGTAACTTGCCGCGCCCGTAGGGGTCTAGGATTTCATTGCATAGGCTATCCACACGACCAAGGGAACGTCGGGTTTCAGTAGCGGCTCTATGAAACCCGGGGATCCCAGATATTTGTATTGTTCTGTGATGCTTATTACATTTCTGTGATATTGCATTTTATCACGCCTTGAGCGAATATTATATATTGATATATATAATAGTAGATGTTGTATATGTTTTGCATCCGCGCTAGTCCAGTCCCCGCTCTGTCATTAGTTAAGTAACCTAACGGGTGATGACGGGACCCAGTGGCGAATGCGGATGGCATATACGTACATTATTATTTTCGTTCTTTATTGTTGTGATCAATTGATGGGACTGCATTGATTCGGATCAATGCAAGCTAAACAAACCTATTCTGATGTTGTTGGAACATTTTTCAAAAAGCTGTTATTGCAAGGGCATTCTCTTTTGTTTTGCACAGTGGTATTCGGTTATGAATATCCAGCACCTCAGTCGACGAGGCAAGAGCCGAGATCCCTTCACCGGGAGTGACCCCTTGGACAGAAGTTTGCGTCAGGGCAATAACTTCACTATAGCCGATTACTTTTGCTTTGCATCGTGGTATTCAGTTGGAATATCCTGCACCTCATTCTACGGGGAAAGAGCCGAGATCCCTTCACCGGGAGTGACCTCTTTAGCAAAGGTTTTCGCCACAATATTTTTATAAAAGCTATCCGGTTCCTTCAACGATATCAGGTTCATTACGTTAAAGGTTTTTCGCCAAAAACCATTCGTAGCCCTCCGTCATTTCAGAAAGGTAGCACTTAGTATTCATGCTATGTATATTGGCCTTCGTCAAGGCATAGTGTATGGTAGCTATTTGTTACTTTTCCGTTGCATAGATAGATGCGTTGGTTTGGGACAGTCGTACTACTATTTTGGCCTTCGTCAAGGGTATGTACGGGTGGGTTCAAATTAACCTGGATAATGACGGGTAGAACTTGACATGTGACTTATGATATGTTGGCCTTCGTCAAGGTCATAAGAGCATGGGGCAAAAATCACATCGGGAGTTTCTAAAGAAACTGAAACTTGCCAGATATGCGCATACCTTCTGGAGTGTGATAACGTGAGCGGATTCCGTCATGTTATCATGCGATGATAGTTGGATCCCGATTCCCACTGATGAGTTGGTTTACTCCTCAAGTGATCCCGACTAATTCTTCTTTCAGGTTTGGAGAAGAATTTGACGTTACAGTGGGAGGTTTCCTGATTAGATAAAGTGATAACCATTCTGATCTAGGTTACAGTGCACGCTGAGTGTTTCTTTTCTCTCTCTCTTTGGCAGCGACCATGACCCGACCCTTGACTATGACTCAGTGACCAAGATTAACCGAACCTTCTTATAAGACTGGCTTTTGGATTGTCTGAGTTGCATACCTCATTGCCACTTCTACTTTTACCTTTTTCTCCAGGACACCCCGTATTACTACGAACGTCCACTTCCATTGGATAAAACCATCGTATGGTTATATACGAACTCGAAGGAATTTATTCGATGATGGTTTCAGGTTCTAGAGAAAACGAATAGGACTATTCAGTTGTCTTTTCATTTTACCTTCTCTCAGGTTGCGAGTGCTCCTTGGATTAGGGGATAGTACACCCATTATGCATATTGGATAGTCTTCTTCCAAACCATAGGCAGGTGCCGACTGGTGGGGAATGAAGAAAACCAATTAGCGTAACGATGGTGTATAGAAGGTATTAAGTTAAGACAAATAAAGGGATTAGAAGGAGGAAAAAGTAAATTGCGACTGCTATTCACAACCAAACCAAGTATTTCATTACCACTCCCACTTCACCTTTGTATTTCTTCAGGACACTCCGTATCACTACGAAGATCCACAGTTATTTGGATACTCCATCGTATGGTTATATACGAACTCGAAAGGAACTTGTTCCAGTTCGGGGATGGATTCTGGTTCAGGAGAAATAGGAATAAGGTTTATTTGGTTGTCTTTTATCTTCACCTTCTCTCGCATTGCGAGTGCTCCTAGGATTAGGACAGTACACCCATTATTCTTATTGGATAGTCTTCTTCCAAACCATAGGCTGGTGCCGAACGGTAGGGAAGGAAGAAAACCATTTGGCCTAAAGGGGTGTACAGAAGGTAATGACTAAAGACATATAAAAGGATTTGGAGAGATGGCAAAGAAATATACGGTTACAGTTGTGAATCTGGATAATGGAAGAGGAATTACTAGGAATACCCGGATACCCCATACGAAACATTACATGTTTCAGTTTCACTGTGTACTGTTAAAAGAAAACTGATTTCCCAACTAGGCACTTGCTCCAGGGTATGTATTTACCTGGTATAATTCTCACATCTGTATGGTTTTACAGATGATGAGTGGGAGTAAGTTATTAGGAATTGGGTGATCATCCTCATTATATCGGAATTCGTTGTAATTGGTGATATTTGAGGAAATCGCCTGGGCTGTTTGCCGGACGGCAAATATTTGATTTTGAATATCCGTTGTTATGCACCAATTTCAAATTGATATATCTGTACGTCTATTTTCATAGAGTGAGATATAACTTTTTGAAATTATGTCTATGACATTTACCTATATCAGTGGATGGTTAGGTAAGGAGCATTAAACAGCGGTGTAATTCTTCATAACTACAGTACAGTTTTCAACCTACGACGCACAAGGTTTGAGTTATTAGACTCAGAGGACTTATACAGAGGATTGTATATTGTCCAGTGTCCACGAGAACAGAGGGGTTGGTACTCGTACTATATTCTGTTTACTTGTGACTTCTCTGGTTCTTAGACAAGTGTTTCGTAGAAACACAAGGTCCAAGTTTTGAGAAGTTATGGGTATATGAAGAGAACCAGGTTTTGCAAGTATCGGGATTCTTCAAGGTGATCGAAGATGTAGATACTTATGTATGGTATTCAGGTGATAGTAATGATTAAGAGAACTTGCCTCCCTTTCGGGTTACTCATAATTGGAAGCATTCCTAAGTTGAGTAACGCTGATCGGCCTCTCTCCATTTAGTTGACATGCACTGGAGACAGCTGCATGATTTGAATCTGGTTCAATTAAATCAGTGCCTCTGTTTCTGTATTGGATATAGAACAGTTCATATCTTGGCATTGTTAAGATACGGGGAGTTGTCCAGCTTATGCTTAAAACCAGACTCTGGATGACTCAAGGCATGTTTCTGTAGTGGCTGTTTGTGGGTTGACCCAGGCTATGACGAGGGTTGACTTTTTACCATCTGGAAGATCAATAGTGATATTGTTCTTGACTCGCCACAGTTTTAATAAAAATGGATTTTTTCAGAAAACAGTAGTGGGAGTATGGTAGAACTGGAAGTGATCCCAGAACCGCAAACGATTACGGAAAATTTGATAAGAACCTATAGATTCAATTTGGTTTGACATTCCATTGGCCACTCCGAAGATATGATGGGTAACCTCAGGCACCCGAGAGCTACTCCGGTAGCCTCAAGGACGGTGACAGGGAGGTTCTTGTTTACCCAGACTTGCCATTGCTGTTGTTCCAGACTGTGAGACCCGGCAGGAGGATGAGTATAGCGTCTTTCTAAACTAGCTTTAGAAGTGTACGTGTATATGATTCTGCCAGAGGGTTGTCGTAGTCAGTGGGAGCAGCGGAAGCATAGTGGACAAGTGGCTTATGTCTATTTATAGACTAAAGCAGATATAGCGGAGATAGATCATCTATTTCTGATATGACAGTCATAGGTTTGACTTCATCAGAATAAGGGATGGATCTGTTAAGAAGGTAGTAGGGTGTGATGTCCTGGTATTTGGATGACATACACAGAGTAGGAAGTGAAATTCCTATACTACGATCGGTTATTCTTTGGTTGTCACACAGTGGTTTCTCCACATAGGAATTGGATATTATATCAGACATTCTGATTACTAGATCTATGGTTTTAGATCTAGATTTGGGTAGTTTCCCAATCTGGGTACTTAGACAGCATTCTAAAGGTGTTTTAGAATGGACGACTCCTGGCACGGTAGTGTACCTGCAGGTAATGGAGTCACCCTCTCTAAAGGTGTCTTATAGACTAAAGTAGAGAGGGATGTGCATGATTGGCAGATCACTTGCTTAGGCAATTGAGTCAATCATGAGATGTCAAGTACCACACCAGATGTTGTTTTTGCGGTAGATGCAATAAGTTGATATTAATCCAATCCTGGAGAAACATTAGGAAGCAGCTTTAGAACATAAGTGTGTGTTCTAGGGATTTGATAACGGCGGCCTCCTTTAGGAGACGGTTATCATTCCAGGCTTCCAAGGTGACCTGGATGACAGAGTGACTGTCAGAGTTATGGTTTTCCCTCTGACGAGGGGCAGTATTTTGGACAGGTGGTTTAGGCGGATACTGAGGGAGGCATGGCGCAGGATACTGATTAAGTTCAGTTGACGATACAGTCTGAGAAGTTTGGATTTGGAGTTCATTTATGAACTAGGTCCCATCAGATATCCAGACATACTCTAAGACAGGTATAGCTCATTTCGGGAGATGGCTTTCTCCGCGAACATAAGATAAAGAGAGACATAGAAAGAAACATTAGAGAGGATCCACTCACTTAGGCTATTCCTCGAACGCAATAGTTTCGCAAACGAGCTTTGTAAGACTGACTAGTAGAGGAGTTGGGTGTTCGGTATCACATAGGCTGTGAGTATGCGACATCGCAATAATTAGCCTTGAGTGCAAGTGGGAGATTGTTGGAGTTAGTGCCCTCAGAGTCAATTATTGGATCACAGGCACGTGATTGCAATGATTGAGAGAGGACCTATGCCGATAGGACAGTCTTACTCAAGATGATAGTATGCTATCTGGTTTATCTTTATCATCGTGTACTGCTTTAGGTGACCTTACAAGTCACTATTACACGTTGATAGAGCCCCTAGGATTCTTGCTTGACTACCAGCAGTATGAGGGCGATCATATACGTGGGAGCTGGGGTCTATAAGCACATCCTTAAAAGGTCCCTAGTCGTGGGAGTTTCGAGACAGGGCATCGATACTCCATAGTAGACTAGTGTATACAGTCGAGACCCCGACGAGGGGCGGTGGCCGGTTTCACAAGCCACTGGTGTCAGTTGGTTCACCTAAGATGTATACAGGTGCTCATTGGGTTATGAGTACGGCGGACAGGACTCGCCGGGAACATGCTAGTTGGTCTTATACCAGACGTCAGATAGCAGTTCCCTGGTGACATGTGTACAGGTTAGTTCATCGACCTGAGATCGCCATTTGTCTTGTGTGAGTTCCTACTGTACTTTGATTACTACCCTACCACGCTCAAAAGAGACGTGCAAACAGGTTTTAGTTGGGTACAGTCCCGAGCCACATGGAGGCAGTGAGCGGATCGGCAGGGGTTCGTCTCTCCCGGTATTGGGGGTGAGGTCGCGCTGTGTCTAGGAGAGCCATTACACAAAGTCCTTGGCCAAGGCAGGAGATTTGCTGGTAGGTATTCCAGTAGTATCTCAGGGTGTTCTGGGCTACACTCCGACACGACTTGTACTGCTTTTGGGGGTCTGACTTTTACCAACCCCCTAGGCCCGCCATGCTATGCTCATAGACGAACGGACCGGACTGTACGGATATTGTCACTGACAAGATCAGTAGGGTGTCAGGATGAGTTCTCTCATCGACGTCCCTTTTGGTCAATACCTGATAGCCCGTTACGTATGGCTAATACCTCTGACGTGCTAGTGGTTAAATCCACAACCATAGTATTGACGAGTCTTTAGAGTCCCCCACAGACCGTTTTCTCAAGTTTTGGGCGAAACGCTATAGAGGCCGTATGGAGATATGGCAGGGTTCGATCAGATACGTGCGGTATTGCACGGATCATGATCGGACGGATAATACTAGCAGGCTTTGGTTTATGCCGGATCCTAGTATTGTACAGTGTAGATTTTGTCTCATTGCATTTGTATTCGGTCGGAATACAAATGCGGGTATGTATATACAGTCGTGGGGTTTTCCTGTAATTTATTACGGGATCAGTTTTCTGAAGTTGCCAGTTTGCATTCCGTTCCGACCAGTTTTCCTTTGTTCCTTCGCGGCTGGATTTTTCTGATGGAGGGGCTAATTTGCAAGTTTGCAAATTAGCTAAGTGGAGGGGTTTATTTGGATATGGAAAGATTATGATAGCATCTTTTCTTTTCATGCATCATTTCATAGCTTTATGAGATTGGATTAGTTTTGATGGTGGTTTGATCTTTTTACATTATTATCATCACATTGGTTATGGTCACCATTTTGTTTTTACTTCACTCACCTCCCTTCATGGTTTTGGTTTTTATCTCCTCTTTCTTGATAGGGCCGGCCACTACTTGAGGGGTGAGTTTTTTGGAGAGAAAAAAATTGATATTTCATCTCATTCCTTGCTAGAAAAATGAGAGCACCATTTTTCCTCTAAAGTTCTTTTCTCTTCTCCACCATCAATGGCAACTTCATACCCCAAATGAGACAATGCTTTCTACACTTCATCTACAGCATCCTTGGGCACGTCGACTCGCCAACTTCGTGCCCGAGTGGCCTCGGTCCAGAGGTGGGAGCCCGTAAAAGAACCCGGCGATGTGGTGCCCGTTCCGACGAGGAGATGAAGACCGGAGATTCCACGAGAATATCGGAGTGGAGGCCAAAGACCGAAGGACACGGATCGCTCGGTATAGCTCTCTACTCATTTTCTAGTTTGCTAGAGTTAGGTTAATGGCCCGATCCGGGTTTTTAGTGCGCGGTGGTGCCGGTTTACAAGCTTCGTAAAATTTTCGTTTCCGCATTCCGGCGTCGGATTGACGGTTGGGGCACCGCCGTGCACTTACTGTTCTCGATAACATACCGACCTCTCAAGGCAGTGAAGGGCCAGGCCATCGCCGACTTCCTCGCTGAACATCCGATACCCGCCGATTCACCCCTAAATTGCGAATTTCCAGACGAGCACGCGTTTGACATGATCAACGGAGGGAGCAGAGAGAATGATACCCGATGGGAACTCTATTTCGACGGAGCATCTTCCATGAAGAAGCGACAACACAACACCCCTATAATCAAATCTGGGGTAGGCCTTATCTTCATGACTCCACAAGGAAGGATAATGCGCTTTGCCTTTTCCCTAACAGAGCCGAGGACAAACAATGAATCCGAATATGAAGCTTTGATAGCAGGTCTAGAGATCGCCGTCGACATGGGAATCGAAAACCTCCTCATATACGGAGACTCCCAGCTGGTCGTTAGTCAAGTAAATGGCGACTATCAAACGTGCAAACCAGAGTTGGTAAAGTACGGTGAGAGAGTGCAACAATTGCTGACTCAAATCCGTTCCTACGCCCTGGAAAGCATACCGCGAGCGGAGAATACTAAAACAGATGCGTTAGCTAAACTCGCTAAAGAATTGGCTGACGAAAACCTCGATGACATAAGGATCATGGTACAAAGCCGTCGGGTTCTTGCACCGGCAGAAATATCTCCGGAATCGTTTGAAGAAAAGGGAGCGACCAAGCAAATGGCCCTACAAACAAAAGACCTGGAAAAGGCTAAGGACTGGAGAGAAGTTTTTATAGACTACTTCAAACCCCGTCAAACACCTGAAGATGCATCCTCGAGACATCAGCTCATTAAACGAGCTCTGTCTTTCGCCTTCGTCAATGATACTGTGTACAAGAGATCGTTTGACTCTCTATAGCTAAGATGCTTGGGGCTGGAAAAAGCAAAAAAAGTCATCCAAGAAACTCACGACGAACTCTGCAGTTCTCATCAAGCCGGACCAAAGATAAAGCTAAAGATTAAAAGGATGGCTACTATTGGCCCACGATGATCCAAGACTGTCTCGAATACGGGAAGCAGTGCCATTCGTGCCAAATTCATGAGGCCTTCATCCACCAGCATCCGAATCCGCTACACCCGACAGTGGCTAGCTGGCCGTTCGAAATGTGGGGAACCGATATAATCGGGCCCATCAAACCAGTATCGTCCAGAGGACATCGGTTCATATTGGCAACAACTGATTACTTCTCCAAATTGGCAGAAGCAGTACCGTTAAGAGAAGTGAAGACGGAGAATATTCTCCATTTCTTCAAGACACACGTCATCTATCGGTTCAGCACTCCGCGACGGATTATCTCCGATAACGGGCCGGCCTATAGAAGTCACAAAATCAGCCGCTTCGCACAACAGCATAATATATATTGGAGATACTCTTCGGTATATAATCCCCGAGCTAATGGTCTAGCTGAGGCTTTCAACAAGACCTTGACGAAAATCATAAAGAAGACGGTGTCTCGAAATAAGAAGGACTGGCACGAGAGACTACATGAAGCCCTCTGGGCGTATCGGACCACGTTCAAAGCGGTCACGAATACAACGCCGTATGCATTGGTATTCAGCGCTGAAGCAGTACTTCCCTTGGAGATAGAGCTACCCTCTCTACGAGTGGCGGTCCATTACAAGCTAACAGAAGAAGAGAATGCTCATCTTCGGCTGGAGGAGCTCGATGCCCTCGATGAAACTCGTCTTATGGCGCAGCAAAACTTGGAGGCTTACAAAGAAAAGATGACGCGCTCATACGAGAGATTGACTAGGCCGAGAACATTCCGTCAAGGCGAACTCGTGCTAGTGGTCAAGAGACCTATGATCCCCAATCGTGCCAAATGGGGGAAATTCGAGCCGAATTATGAGGGCCTGTACATCATAGACAAGGTCTACCAAGGTGGGGCTTACTTGCTCATGGATATGCATGGCGAAATACCCTTCAGGCCAATAAATGGCCGGTTCTTAAAAAAATACTACGCCTGACGAGTCACGGCCTAGGTCAACGATAGATGACGACGCCTATGTACGCTCACTGTCTTTCCAAGCCCAAACTCTATAAGTAGTATCCGACGAAACCTCGCCTCGAAAACGTGCGACGGACCGTAATGTCCTTAAACTAACAACGGACCAAAACGTCCCTAAATTAGCAACGGACTGAAATGTCCTAAAACTAACTACTGACCGAAACGTCTTTAAACTACTGCAAACCCGCAGCATCCTTGGGCTGACGCGTTAAAAAAAAGGGTACGTCCACAAGCAAAATGGACACGGATGAAAACCCGAAAGGGCTCCATGAGTAAAAACAGCAGGGCTACCGGCGAGTTTGTGAAAACCCGAGAGGGCGCAGGCTCGTAAAAAAAATTCGTGCACACTTGCGAGGTCCTCTCGACCTTGTAAGGAGAAAACACCTGCGTGAGATCCTTATGACTCACAAAGGAGCGACACACTTAGAGATCCACACGATTCCTAAGGAGAAATTACACTTACGAGATCCTCACGACTCGTAAGGAGAACCCTCTTATGAGACCCTCACGGCTCATAAGATTCAAAAGCCTTAAGCAACAGGGATCTGAACATGTTCTTAAGCCATCACAATCCCTAGATTGCCCTACAGGTGGTCCAATACTGGACTTTGTATACAATCCATGGGCACAAATAAATGTTTCCCCAATAGAGTCCCACCACTAACGAGGGATATCTTCATATGGCGAACGACACTTGTAAGTCCTCTCGACTTATAAGGAGAAAGTACTCTTATGAGATCCTTACAACTTATAAGAGAGAACACCACTTAGAAGTCCTCACGACTTTTAAGGAGAACGTACACCTACGAGATCCTCACGACTAGTAGGGAGAAATACCTTTATGAAACCCTTATAGCTCTTGAAGTCAAAAGCCTTAGCTGACAGGATCTTAACCCGGTCTACTAAGCCACCTTTGTTCAAACCGACAAAGGCAAATGATGATTCGCTCCTGGCCATATCCCAGTTGTAGCGATGCTGATGTCTAAATCGGTATCAAATTCCAAGTTTATACTCGCGATAAAAATTAGCGAACCAAAAATGCATCTGAAATAGCCGAAATGATGGGCAACTTGCAACGGAATCAGCAAGTAAAATATATGCATACAAAATAACCGAAATGATTGGGCAACTCGCAATAAAAAGCAGCGAGTAAAAAGAAAAACAGCAGAAATGATTGGGCACCGCGAAAAATAGCCGAAATAATTAGGCAACTCACAATAAAAAGCAGCGAGTAAAAAGAAAAACAGCCGAAATGATTGGGCACCGCGAAAAATAGCCGAAATAATTGGGCAATTGCGACTTTTGCGATACAAAAAGCTGAAATGATAGAGCATCGCGGAAAGAAATAAAAAGAATGAAACTTCTGCCCTGCAGGTGAGATCACACTGACCCCTGTATACAATCCACGGGCATAAACGAGAGGGAACCGCATTTTCCCCACCGGACTCTGTCAAAGGGAGAGTCAGATCTCGACGACAACATCTACAGCCTGGAGATCAGCAACGGCGTTCCTCCTCATTCCAGCAGGATACGGACGCGGCACTACCAATCAGAGTCACTGCAAAGTCCCCAGTTCCAAGACTTTGCACCCCGACACCAAAACGGCGAAAGTCAACCCCGACACCGTAACGGCGAAAGTCAACCCTGACACCGAAACGGCGAAAGTCAACCCGACACCGAAACGGCGAAAGTCAACCCCGACACCGAAACGGAAACGGTGAAAGTCAACCCCGACACCATAACGGCGAAAGTCAACCCCGACACCGTAACGGCGAAAGTCAACCCCAACACCGTAACGGTGAAAGTCAACCATCAACCTTCCCGTCGAAGCAACGCTTCGACTCGAGAACAAGTCAACTTATCAACCGCTTACGAGTCCTCTCGACTGGTAAAGGAGAAAATTCTCTTGCGAGATCCTTACGACTCTCAAGAAAAAACACACTTAGGAATCCTTATGATTCCTAAGGAGAAAATACACCTACGAGATCCTCTCGACTCGTAAGGAGAAAAGTCTTTATGAGACCCTCACGGCTCACAAAGTTGAAAAGCCTTAGGCAGCAGACCTGAACCTGTTTTCTAAGCCATCGCTACCCTGCATAAAGTCTAAGATGGACTATTATCTATAGGCCATATTTGCTAAAGTAACATGCCAATGACAACAAAGCAAAGGAAAGAAGGCGATAACACAAGATAGTACAAAAAAATGTATCTTTTATTCATAAATTCAATTGAGTACAAGATATATCATATGAAAGAATCAAAATGAATGAATACATGTTATTCGTATATTACAAATATAGAATCGATGCAAAGGCAGCTACTGAGAAGGAGGCGTTTTCGATAAATTAGCCAGTTGCTCGCGTACTCCTCTGAGCCCCTTTTTGCAATCGGCCATCGTGGCCAACTCCGCTTCGACTAGGGCCCATTGCTGCAGACAAGATGAAAGTTTCTCATCAATTTCCTACTGAACAGCCTCTTGACTTTGCGCGATCTGCTCAGTAAAGTCAAGCTTTTTCCTCAGCACCAGCCCGTCAGAAATGCATCGTTAAAGGTTTTCGAAGATGGAGTTCAACTGCGCAGCATTCGCTTCGACCTGGGCACGCAGTTGGATAGACTCAGCGGAAGTCGCCTCATGTTCCTTTCGCTTGAGGATCGCTTCTTGTTCGAAATGGCGAAGGAAAAAGGAACTTTGCTCAACCCATGCAGCCCACTGGGAGTTCAAAGACAGAACCTCGGGAGCAGAACGCCTGAGCTCAAGCTCATGCAGGCAGGCCTCAATCTTCCTGCAGTGATTAACCCAAGACTCAACGACGCCTTCATTATGGAAGTTCACAAGCGTCGCCAGCATTGGATTAAGCTCGGCAGCAAAATCTGCAGCAAATGTAGGGGCTTCCGCTTCAAGTTCCTCGACGTATTCGCTCAACATACGTAGGCTGGTCGCAGCGCCCTTAGAAGATGGACATCTAGAAAAGGGTTCTGCTGGCATTAGTATGCAAGAATTGAAGGGAGCAGGAGCCGGTGCGATTGCTGCAAAATGAATAACGATTAAAAGCTAATTCGCGAAATGAAGAAGTCACATGAGCGATGAAGTCTACTATACCGGCTGCGACAGGTGGCAAAGCCGGGAGTACCGGTGGCGCAACTATTCTCTCGTCCCCTCCTTCAATCTGTAGTGCTGCAGTCAAGGCAAAGAAGAATTAGCAACGACTTGGTTGGCCGTAAAAGGGAAAAAGATATTGGCTAAAGACTATACTCACCGACGCCACCAGACGGAGCAATCTCCGACTGGAAGGAGAAATGTGGGTTCAGCACCTGATACATATAGTCAAAAAGGACTCCTGTGAGGGTGTAACAATGCGATGTCAGTACATAAAGTATATTACCCACAATGAAACCGATAAGTCGCAAATATATACCTTCCAGCATTTCAGAAGACATGGGAGAAGGAGCAACAACCGTTATTGCGGCAACCCGAGGTGCTTTAGAGGACACAAGAGAAGGCGAAGGGTCGGCGACCGTCAGAGCAGCAACTGGTGACGCTTCTTCGGGTGGCACGGCCTCAGTGCTTACTATGCCTGCATTAGAAACAAAAAATGCCATCAGAAGGAATTGAAAGGGATTGCAAAATAGAAATGAAAATAGTAACCCAAGATATACCAGATGGGTAGTCAATCGAAACCACAACAAGAGCATTACCAGGCGCAGCGACTACTTCGCTTTCCTCCATTGGAATGATTTCGCCACCCATGGCTTCTTCCCCTGATTCGACGAGGGCCGTCGTGACACTCGCAATGCCGGGCGATGGCAGGGAACCTCAAGGGGAAAGAGTAGCAATTGGGGCAGTCCCGGACTCCTGAGAAAGAGTGGCCACTTCAGGATCGGTGGTTGCCGTCATCTCACCTGCTGCCTCTTCGCCAAGACTTAGCCCTGCAGGATGTGATATATGAGAATTTGAAGATCAAATTCTAATAAAAAGACCCAGTATTATGTTACCTTGGGGCGGCTTTTCGATTGCTTCCCGAGCCGTGAGCAAAACCTGTCTATGAACGGTAGACAGGGCAGCTGGAGCATCTTCGGAGGAAATAGTGACGGATGGAATAGCGCTTGAACCTGCACCCGCAGCCAAGCTGGCATCACGTTCCCTCGCTGCATGCTTTCTGCACTTCTTGTCAGCCTTGAGGATAAGAAAAGACCTCCTCAAGACCTCCGTCAAAGTGGCGTCATCGTCTGAGCCAGGAGCTACCTCTGGAGCCGTTACGGTGCCCGTCATCGGCTGCTTGAGCGAGGCCTCTTTCGGCAATACTGGGAGAGCTGGGATTTCAACAGCTGGCCCTGGAAGCGTCGCCACGCCACCATGCGAGATCGGCACTGCACTCGGGATAACCTGAGTCGAGGTGGTCCCTACAATAAGATGAAAAAGAAGGGTCAGACTATCCATGAAGAAAAAAGGGAACAAAGGCACAATGAACCGAAATATACCGAGGCCCAAGGAAACGCGAAGCTTTTCCTCCTCTTCGAAAGTCTTGAGGGAAGCTGCAAGAGCTTCTTCGGCGGAGATATCTGTTGAAGAAGAAAGCGCTAGTCAAATCATAGTAATTAAGATGACCACGGAAAGATAAGACTGAAGCATACCTGATTGAGCAATGGTGATCAGCGTTGCCTCATTGCGAGCCAATTGCGCTAAAACCGCGATAGCAGCCTCCAGATCGGTATCATCCGGCGCCATGAATAAAGCTTCATTGGTCCCGTATTCGCTCAAGCCCTCGCTGTAAGGAGCATGGGGCTCCTGGCCAAATACAACATCCGCAGAAAATATCGACTTCTTTTTCTTCTGCGAGCAAGCGCCGGCAGCCGATAACACAAGCTTGTGCTTGGTGGGCAATTTTGGACGACGAGTTCCAATCTCCGCACCCACGCCTGACTCGGAAGATGCCACAGCTACCGCTTCTATAGGCACGTAGGGTAGGGGTAGCTCAAGAATAACACGTGGTACCATAGCCACAACAGCTTCCCTCAAGGGAGGACGGACAATGGTCCGCCGCTTCAAGGGAACGGCTGGATTACCTGCCGGGGCAGTGCCCTTGGGACCAAGCAGAAATCGCTTTTCTTCCCTAATAACAGCGCCCATCGAATGTTGATACCATGCCACATATACGTTCAAGGCTTTCGGAACACAACTCGGCTCACTGATGAAGAAATTGGACCCTGTGTTTAAGCGCATGAAGTGGTGCAAAGCGCTCCGGATACCCTCTTCAGTAGCAACCGGTTCTGCCAAGAAGGCCTCGAGCGGGATGCCCTGATTATAACTTGATTGCTGGGCAAAACGGTGGGGGTTATATCTCATGAACAAAGCCAAGTCGTTCTGCCTGAACACCAAGTAGCCCGGCCTGATCGAATATAAATGGAGAATCTCCCGAGCTTTCAAGGTAGAAGCTCCGTCCTTAAAGGTGTCCCGCAGCGGCTGCACCGTCTTGGTGGATTCCTTACCGATAGTCATGGCCTTATCAACAAAGGTCATTCCGTCACCGACTGTACGCGAGCGAAGAATCAGACCCCAAGCCTCTCGCTGATTTGGCTCCAAAGTAGAAGCATCGACCAGCTGCATGACTCGGGGAAAGTTCCAAGTTTCATAGAAATGGGGCTGCTTGTGAATTCCAAAAGCGCCAAGCACATGCAGCTCAAGCCATGAAGTAAAATAATGCATCGGGAAGTTCACGGGATGCACCCCTGGTTGAGTAGTGTCGGCCGCCAAGCTAAGGCCATGATACAAATAAGCCAGCCCGGCAATCCCAACGGCAACCTGAGTCCCTTCGACCATTCGATGAGCCGGGTAGAAAACGGACGGCCTCATGTAAAGAGAGTGCATGGGGAGCGCGAACCAACTTAGCCATAAACCAAGAAACCCTAGAAAGAACACCTCTTCATCGATGTCCTGAGCGACGAGTTCTGAAAAGAAGACGACCGCGGCATTCGGGAGGAAGAAACTCTTTTGATCTGCTTTCGCTATCGGCCGGCTATCCAAGCCAAAACCGAAAGGATCATCGAGTTTGGCGAACATCTCACCTTGTTGTGACAAAGCTTCTGGACAAAGAAAACAGGCGATGAAGTCCGCAAAGCTGACCCCGTGGCTTCCAGATTCGAGAAATAAGCCATCGTAAATATTTAGCACCTTGATTAAGCTTGGGAACCGGTGCTGAATGGCATTCTCTGGGGTCAGACCCATCATTACCGGTCGAGTGGCGAAAATATACTCGTCAGGGGGTAAGATCTCCTCGTAGTGCTCCCCCGTGACAGGAAAGCCAGAAATCTCCGCAAACTCTTCCAAAGAGATCGAAACTTCCCGATCTAGTAGAAGGAAAGTATGAGTTGGAACGTTCCATTGTTCCAAAAAGGCTTTGACCCACCATGTAGGAGGTGTGGAATACTGGAACAAAGAAGCATAGATCGCAGGGTACAACCCGAGCCTTAGCAGCTGTGACTTCTTTGCCGATAAGATGTATCGGGCCCACTGCAGATATCCGGCTGGATGACGAGGAGTTAAGCCTATGTTGTATAGTTGTCCCCAAGGGCGCAACTCGCCCTGACATATACGCCGCCCCAGGATATCCAAAACCATCGGCGGCTGCACGGGTATCGCGGCCATAGAAGGTTGGAGACAACCCTCTGAGGTCCAGTTGACCTCCTCCACGGCATAGTTCACCGGAGGTGCGTCAGCATAATGGATCGCCGAAATGGGCTCCGAAGGTACTGCGCAAGAAAATCTACGCCGACCCCTGAAGATCTGATTGTACCATGTTCCCCATAGATGAAGGTTCTTCCACTCTGGGTCATGATCCTTGATCAGTGCAAAAACTTTCCGGTCTACTAGCGCGTCAGCAAATGCGCTCTCCGGACGAACAAAGGGGAATGAAGTGTCGAAAGACATAGTGCCTGCACAAAAAAGAACAAAAAATTAGCCATCAATACTACAGTTCAAGTTTTGGTACGGGTACTTTAAATTCATACCGCACTGCAATGCAGTGGAAAGGGACCAAAGAGGACCCACATAATCTAGATGCTGGCTCAACATTAATAAAATAGTCTCATTATTTGACGAGATGGTCATTAAATGAGGAAATCCTCAAAGGATTCTCATTTAATGAGCGCCCCTTGGGCCAAGGAGTAAATCTCCCTTGAGAGCAGCACTCTACAACAGAGTGACGTGTGTCAGCTATGATGATGAAAGAAATAAAAACTCCTCAAGAAAAATTCTGAAGAGCCATGCTCTGTAAAGATGATGGAATAACCCATCAGAAAACTTAAAGTAAAACTTTTAATGAATTAAAAATTCCGAGATCTTCAAGATCTATGAACAAACTCTAAGAGTTCTTCATAAAAGATTAACAAATCTACATGATTTGAAAGAGCAAAACTCTGTTAATAGGTTAAGAAACCCTAAGAAAGATCTCTTTAGATCTATGAAGAGCAAAGCTCTATTGAGAAACCCTAAAAATCTATATGATTTAAAAAGAGCAAGGCTCTGTTAATGGGTGAAACCCTAGATTACAAAATAATCCCGTCAAAGATTTAATCTTTACCTGAAATTTTCGACAGGGTTCTGTCTCTAAGAGAAGTTCTTAAAACAAAGAGCTGTTCTCTAAAGGAGAATTAATTCTCAGAAAAAACAAACAAGAAGATGAACAGAGATCATCTCAAGGGCCAAAGGCCCTATTTATAGGCACTAAGAGCCGTTTCAACTTCTAAGTTGATCTAATGGTGGAGATACTGCCACCGCTACACTCACGTATCATCCACGTGAGCGCAACGGTGGGGAGGCATTTGTTTCCCCCAATCAGAGCAAAACTCTGTTCAAATTTTAAATTTTAAAATGAAGCAACGCTCACGTGCAAAGCACGAGTGCGCTCGCGCCAAGAGCGCTAGCGCTCTGAAGCAGTGCTCACGTGCAAAGCACGAGTGCGCTAGCGCCAAGTGCGACAACACTCTGAAGCAGCGCTCACGTGCAAAGCATGAGTGCGCTAGCGCCAAGTGCGCAAGCGCTGAGAGTCAAAGATTCTGAGGCAGCGCTCACGTGCAAGGCACAAGAGCGTCAAGCGCTAGAACTAAATATTCTCCACCGTTGGATCAAAAATCCAATGAAGATGATAAATCATCAAATTACAAGAATAAAATTCTATTAAGGAAATACTTTTCAGAATCTTTCCAAACTAGGAAGATTGTGCTCTGTAAATCAGAGCACCATTGGATCAATGATCCAATGGTGATTAAAAATCACCAAGGAACAGAACAAGTTCTGTATGAGAAAAGATTTTCCCAATCTCGTTTAAAACAAGAAAATTGTCTTCTGTAAAACAGAAACCCTTGGATCAAAGATCCAACGGTGGGAAATATCCTCAAATCAATTAGAGAAAAGATCTCTTCAACTGATTCAACAAATCAGCCTACCCTATATAAAGGCCTCAAGACTTCAAGTCTCATAGAGAGGAACCCCTTACAAGCTTTGAGAAATTTCAAAGAAAAGAGCAAGGTCTGAGAAGAAGAACTTTTCTTCAAGGTAAAAACAGAGAGATAAAAAAACATCTCATCAAGGAAGAAGAATTTAGTTCTTTTTTTTAGATCATAGATCTATAAGACAGACATCTATCACAAAAGAGATCATAGCATCTCATCATAAAAAAGGGGGGAAGAAGAATTCAATTCTCTTCAGATCACAGATTCATAAAAGCAAAGCCTTTCACAAAAAAATAAGAGATTGTAACATCTTCTATAAAAATAAGAAATTTGTTCTTAGATCTACGGGACAAAATCTCTTATAAACGAGAATTTAATTCTCAGAGCGCAGAACTGATCAAAGTTGCCTAAAAAGAGACTTAGCGCTCCAAATTAAAAAGAAGCGCCTTAGCGCTCTAAGACTGGCGCACAGTGCCGCAGCGCTTCTAGCGCTCCAATTTAAAGAAGCGCCTCAGCGCTCCAAGACTGGCGCTCAGCGCCAAGCGCACCATGTGCTCCTCACGTGTGCGCTCTTTCACAAGAAACGCTGTGCGCTCATTGACTGGCGCTCAGTGCCAAGCGCGCCACGTACTCCTCACGTGTGCGCTACTTAACAGGAGCGCTCTGCACTCATTGACAGGCGCTCAGCGCCAAGCGCACAATGTGCTCCTCACGTGTGCGCTCTTTCACAAGGAGCGCTCTGCACTCATTTTCTAGCGCTCAGCGCCAAGTGCGCCACGTGCTCCTCACGTGTGCTCTATCTCATAGGAAGCGCCTTAGCGCTCAAAATCTGGCACTCAGCGCCAAACGCGCCACGTGCTCCTCATATGTGCACTGAGGGAACACAATGTATTCTTTAAATAAAAGCCCAAGAGTATGATGAGTGCTCAGCACTCAATAAAAGACAAAAACTGTTGTCAGAATCCAAACCAATGCTCAGCATTGTTAAAAGAAAAAAGACTAAGCCTAATTAAATGTGCAACATTTTAACTGAATGGGCCGAGCCCAAGTTGGCCACAGATCCCTAATTCAGATTAATTGAGCCCATATGCTCATAAGTCTTTGATCTTAGTCCTAAATTGAACTACAGATCTCCCAACCAATATCGGTTCATGGGTACATCTCTTCACTCCTCTGATATTTGTCGTTGTAATCCTTCAACGTCTTCAGAAAGGTGACGGGTCCTGACAACCAGACATTCCAAAGACTGTGGGGTCCTTAAACTCATGGACTATGATGTCCTTAAACTTTACGGACTGTGAGGTCCTTAAACTCATAGACTATGATGTTTTTAAACTTTACAGATTATGATGTCTTTAAACTATGGACTATGATGTCCTTAAACTTCATGGACTATGATGTCCTTAAACTTATGGACTGTAACGTCCTTAAACTAAAACAATAGAGCCCAAATGCTCTTTTGTTGGATCTAAATGATCCTGTTAAGTAGATCTTAGTCTAAAATTAGACTAACGTGTCCTTAACAAACGTTTAAGTTGATCTTAATCTAAAATAAGATTAACGATCCTTAAACCAACCCAAACCCAAATCTAAGAAAATACGGATTTGGACTAATCCACGCCATACAGGCAACAACATAAATTAGTCTCCGTATACAATCCACGGGCAACCAAAAATAAAACAAACACACACGACACAAAGTGACCATCTAGAGAAGGAGAAAATGGTTACCGCGATATAGTGGCGTAATTAACTGCAGGGGCTTGTGCCTGCAGGGAAGAGTGTCCCCACAATCAAAAACCCCTCACAATGAGGGGGAATCTGACGAAGTCTGCTAAATCGGCCGCATCCGTCTAAACCTTCGATACATGGTGCCATAAATCAACTTGGCATTTTCGGAGAGGTGGATGGATAAATCCAAATAGCATCTGCCCCCAAATTCAGGCAAAACGAACCTAAGCGGTTCCGTCTCCGTATTCAGCGGCGAACATGCATGAAGCCCTCTGGGCGTATCGGACCACGTTCAAAACGGCCATGAATACAACGCCGTATGCATTGGTATTCGGCACTGATGCAGTACTTCCCTTGGAGATAGAGTTATCCTCTCTACGAGTGGCGGTCCATTATAAGCTAACAGACGAAGAGAATGCTCATTTTCGGCATGAGGAGCTCGATGCCCTCGATGAAACTCGTCTTATGGCGCAGCGAAATTTGGAGGCTTACAAAGCAAAGATGACGCGCTCATACGAGAGATTGACTAAGCCGAGAACATTCCGCCAAGGCGAACTCGTGCTAGTGGTCAAGAGAACTATGATCCCCAATCGTGCCAAACGGGGAAATTCGAGCCGAATTATGAGGGCCCGTACATCATAGACAAGGTCTTCCAAGGTGGAGCTTACTTTCTCATGAATATGCATGACGAAAGACCCTTCAGGCCAATAAACGGTCGGTTCTTGAAATAATACTACGCCTGACGAGTCACGGCCTAGGTCAACGATAGATAACGACGCCTATGTCCGCTCGCTATTTTCCTAAGCCCAAACTCTATAAGTAGTATCCGATGAAACATCGCCTCGAAAACATGCGACGGACCGTAATGTCCTTAAACTAACAACAGACCGAAACGTACCTAAACTAGCAACGTACCGAAATGTCCTAAAACTAACTACTGACCGAAACGTCTTTAAACTACTGCAAACCCGCAGCATCCTTGAGCTGACGTGTTAAAAAAAAGGGTACATCCATAAGCAAAATGGGCACGGATGAAAACCCGAAAGGGCTCCGTGAGTAAAAACAGCAGGGCTACCGGCAAGTTTGTGAAAACCCAAAAGGGCGCAGACTCGTTAAAAAAACGATACGTCCACAAGCAAAATGGACACGGTTGAAAACCCGAAAGGGCTCCGTGAGTAAAAACAGCAGGGCTACAGGCGAGTTTGTGAAAACCCGAGAGGGCACAGGCTCGTAAAAAATTCGTGCACACTTGCGAGGTCCTCTCGACCTTGTAAGGAGAAAACACCTGCGTATGATCCGTACGACTCACAAAGGAGCAACACACATAGGGATCCCTACGATTCCTAAGGAGAAATTACACTTACGAGATCCTCATGACGTAAGGAGAACCCTCTTATGAGACCCTCACGGCTCATAAGATTCAAAAGCCTTAAGCTACAAGGACCTGAACCTGTTCTTAAGCCATCACAATCCCCAGATTGCCTTACAGGTGGTCTAATACTGGCCCTTGTATACAATCTACGGGCACAAATAAACGTTTCTCTAACAGAGACCCACCACTGACGAGGGATATCTTCATATGGCAAACGACACTTGTAAGTCCTCTCGACTTATAAGGAGAAAGCACTCTTGTGAGATCCTTACAACTTATAAGAGACCATACACTTAAGAATCCTCACGATTCTTAAGGAGAAAACGCACGTACGAGATCCTCACGACTCGTAGGGAGAAATATCTTTATGCGACCCTTACGGCTCATGAAGTCAAAAGCCTTAGTTGGCAGGATCTTAACCCTGTTTACTAAGCCACCTGTGTTCGACATCGACAAAAGCAAATGATGATTCGCTCCTGGAAATATCCCAATTGTAGCGATGCTGATGCCTAAATCGGTATCAGATCCTATGTCCTATACTCGCGATAAAAAATCAGCGAGTCAAAAATGCATATGAAATAGCCGAAATGATGAGGCAATTTGCAACGAAATCAGCAAGTAAATTATATGCATACAAAATAGCCGAAATGATTAGGCAACTCGCAATAAAAAAAACAACGAGTAAAATGAAAAAAAATAGCCGAAATGATTGGGCACCGCGAAAGGTAGCCGAAATGATTGGGCAATCGCGACTTTCGCGATACAAAAAGCTGAAATGATAGAGCATCGCGGAAAGAAAACAAAATACGTATAAAATGAAACTTTTGCCCGGCAAGCGAGTCCATACTGTCCCCTGTATACAATCCATAGGCATAAACGAAAAGAGAACCACATTTCCCTAGATTCTGTCGAAGGAAAGCCAGGTCTCGACAGCGACATCTAAAGCCTAGAGATCAGCAACGACGTCCCCCCTCATTCCAGCAGGACACGGACGCAACATCACCAATCGGAGCCACAGCAAAGTCCCTAGTTCTAAGACTTCACGGTTCACAGACAACCGAAAGTCAACCCCGACACCGTAACGGCGAAAGTTAACCCCGACACCGAAACGGCGAAAGTCAACCCCGACACCATAACGGCGAAAGTCAACCCCGATACCGAAACGGCCCCGACAGTGAAAGTCAACCCCGACACCGTAACGGCGAAAGTCAACCATCGATCTCCCCGTCGAAGCAACGCTTCGACTCGAGAACAAGTCAACTCGTCAGTCACTTACGAGTCCTCTCGACTTGTAAGGAAGACAATTCTCTTGCGAGATCCTTATGACTCTCAAGAGAAAGCACACTTAGGAATCCTCACGATTCCTAAGGAGAAAATGCACCTACAAGATCCTCTCGACTCGAAGGGAGAAAAGTCTTTATGAGGCCCTCACGGCTCATAAAGTTGAAAAGTCTTAGGCAGCAGATCCGAACCTGTCTCCTAAACCATCACTACCCTACAAAGAGTTCAAGATGAACTGTTATCTATCGTCTACAAGTTACATTTGCTAAAATCACATGCCAACAACACAGCAAAGGAAAGAAGGCGATAGTGCAAGATAGAAAAGAAATATATCCTTTATTCATGAATTGAAAATGAATACAAGATACATGTCATAAAAGAATACAAAATATTCTTTCGTTCAGAAGTAAATACAAAAAAAGAGAGTATACAAAAAAATCTTTAAGCCGGCGGATGACGTAATAAATTCGTCAATTCATCTTTTTCCGCTGGGTCTCGGCTTCATGTTTTGTTATTGCTATGAGACGGGTCTCCACCTGAGACTGTTGAGCCTGATACGAGACGAGCCGACTCTCAAGCTCCTTTTCAGCAACTTTGTGAGCTTCAACCATCTCGCGAGTAAAAATAACGGCTTTATCAATAGCTACCATCTCCCTGATATCTTCTTGAAGCACCCGCCAAAGTTCATACGCACGAGTGGTCTTAGCCGTGAGTTTAGCTTGAAGTTCCCCCAAAGCATTTGAAGCTAGCTCCCTCTCCGAAAATTTTCGGTTAAGCCTCTTCTCACATGACTGTAGATTCGCGGCGCACCGTCCGATCAGCCCCCGCAAACTCGTCTTTGCAGCCACAATCTCTGAGGGAAGGCGTGTGCACTTGAGACCATGTAAGCAAGCCTCCACTCGACAACAAAACTCAACCCAGACATGCACCAATCTTTCATCATGGTAAGTGGCGAGAAAGGGCAGAGAAATGTTGACTTCAGCAGCAAATTCTTCGGCTGTAATCGAACTACCAGCACGAAGATCTTCGATAAGAGACGACAAGGAGTGAAGGCTTTACTTCGCCATCCGTTCAGATGCGCGCCGGGCGTAAGGGCCGGGTGGCATAATGATCCGAGATTCCAGCAGGATAAGAGCGGGCAAAGCTGTCAAGATTCATGAACAGTCAGCGAGATTTGCAAACAAAGAATAGATGGAACAACGTCAAAACTTTACTTACCCACAGTCATGCAACGGGGGTTTAAAAGATCCCCAGGCCCGTCGAGGATCTCAACTTCGTCGTCAGCTTCCAGAACTACAGAAGGCATTAGCATCGTTATACGAAATAATGATAATGCAATGAGGGGGTCAAATAACACTAATCTTGTCCAGAAGAGAGGACGATGCGTTGCGGGGATATTGCCTGCGGAGCGGCCATCTCAAGCAGACGCTCGAAAGACTTTCTGGGGGATAGATCCACGATGGACGCCGCCAATCCTTGTAATTCTGAAAAGACGAAAAGATTCAGATAATGAAGAGGTCATTAAAACAAAATATAGAAGAATACCTTCGATACTCCTCCCGCTTTGAACAGGAGGGATAGCAGCTTCGGCAGCCTCCTCCATACCCTCAGACACATCATCGGAGACATTTGCTGGTGTGACGGCTATCAGTCGAGGGGCAACGGCCGCCACTTCAGGGACGGCGGTCTCAGTTACTTGTTCCACTATCTCCAGGCCATCACCAGAAAGGTCCATTAAATCCACGGCCGGTAAGGACACTTCTTCAGGGTGAACGGGCACAGGGGGAACAGAAGCCACCAATGGAAGCTTTGCAGCAGGAATAGCAACTGTAACGACCCCCTCCACACCTACTGGTGTCTCATCGGGGATATTTACAGAGTCCATGGCCAAGACGCGACTTGAGCTCAGATTCTCTGCCATTGCCAAAGTCCCTGCAAAGTTTTACGAAGATAAGAAGACATAGAAAGCGAAACAAATTACTTGCCGAAGGAAAAATACAGAAAACGTGCATACCGATACGCCAAGAAGCCTCTAGTATGGCTTTTTCAAGCCGACGTTCCTTCCTAAGAAGGTATGCTCGCCGGGGTTCTAGGTAGATTCATGGCCGCCGGTCCACAACGACAACTCATCTTCAGAAGCGGCTGAGATAGGATGTTTAAGGGCTATCTCGCCTCCCTGTTTCAGAGGACCTATAAATACTCGCCGTATTGATAGAGGATCTTCGTAGAATATGACGGCAGGATAGGAACTCTTCGAGACGCGCGCGTTCTCGGTCTCATCCTGGGAACACCTTATAGCCTCAGCCAATTGTGTGGCTTCCTCGGCAGATGAACCTGGAAAAAGAAGACCATCATCCAGCACTTGCATGGATATTGGTTCGTCTTGAACAACAGGCTCAGATTCCACCAAAAGGTCAAGCAGACCGGTGACCGTTTTCTTTCTCCTCTTCGACCCAAAACAAATGCTGGAAGATGATCGCTTCCTTCCTTTCGGCGCTTTGGCGCGATGTTGACCCACTTCGCCTTCACTATCCTCTTTTGGCGACACCCCTGCTGATAACATCGCCACTAATGGAGGGGCCGCTGGTGCCTCGGCGGAAGCCTTTACTCGAGCTCTAGTACGCATCGGCATCCCTACAGTAGGAGGAATCGACTCGGTTTCTGCGGCCTGCGAGATGACGACCGCACCACCATCCCTCAAAAGAGGGCGAACGACTGACCGCGGTTGCAACGGAATGCAAGCAGCTTAGGTCGGGGCAGGAGTCTTATATTCGAAGAGTACTTGCCTTTCCTTAGCAATGATAGGACCAACGCGGTGGCAATACCAGCCCACAAAGGAGCCCACAAATCTGGGGAGATAGTCAGGTTCTGGGATCATGAACACGGAGCCAGTATTCGGCCGCATAAAATGATTAATAACGTCGCGAATAAATCCCAACGATGAAGTAGGCTCAACCAAGAACGCTTCGAAGGGGACGCCCTGATTATAGCCCAGTTGCTGGGCAAAGCAGTGCGGATTATACCGCATAAGGAGAGCCGTATCATTCTGGCGGAACACCAAGTAGCCCGGCCTGATTGAGTATAGATGCATAATCTCCCTAGGCTTTAAAGAGGGTGCTCCCCCTTTCGACAAGTCGAATAGCTGCTGGACAAGCCCCGCTGGAGCAGAAAGAACGCGATCAACAAACACCATTCCTCCCTCATGGGTATATGTATTGAGCAGAACACGGAGGGCCCCTAATTGAGTCGGACTAATCTCATAACTCGAGGGAAGGTGTAGAAGTCATAGAAGTTCGGCCGTTGATGTGCCGGGAATGCCCCCAACATATGCATTTCGATCCAAGATGTTAAGTAATGAAGGGAGAGATTCATAACATCTACACCTGGAGTCGAAGTGTTGGCCGCAACACTTAACCCGTGATAAAGATGTGATAGTCCCGCAATGCCGACGGCCAACTTCGCCCCTTCAGCTACACGATGGGCGGGATAGAAGACGGAAGCTCTCATGAAGCGTCGGTGTGACGGTATCACAAACCAGCTGAGTCAAAGGCTGATAAAACCAACAAAGAAGGTATCTTCGTCCATGCCGGGAGCCGCAATCGAACCAAAAGGAACGACTGACAAGATTGGGATGTAAAACTGTGGTAGATCTTCTGCTTTAGCCGGCAGTTTATCCAGACCAAACCCAAAAGGGTCATCAATGCTCGCAAACTTCAGGGCCTCCTTGGATAAAATATCCCCCCGAATGAAACAGGCAATAAAGCTCTCGAAAGTGACACCCTGCCCATCTGACTTCGCAAACAATCTGTCAAAAATACCCAGGGCCTTAATCAAACTGGGATACTTATGACGAATGACGGTTTCGGCTGTCAAACCATCGAGCATAGCCGGTATGGTGGAGAAAACATATTCATCAGGAGGCAGCAGTTCCTCGTAATGCCCCCCCTAATGGGCAGTCCTGAAATCTCGCGGAATTCATCCAATGAGATAGACACCTCTCGATCCCCTAGCAGGAAGGTATTGGTGGGCAGATTCCACTGGTTCAAGAAGGCTTTGATCCACCAGATGTGAGGAGCATGGTAATGAAAGAGTGATGCATATACCGCCTGATATAATCCAACCTTCTGCAGTCTTGCGCGGTGGGCAGAAAGAATACAGCGAGCCTAAATAAGGTAGCCCACTGGGTGTCGGGGGGTGATACCCACTTTATAAACCTGCCCCCAAGGTCGAGCTTCACCTTGGCAAATCCGACGCCCCAAGATGTCTATAGCTGGCAGGGGCTGGTTAGGTATCCCAGAGGTAGAGGGCTCCAGCTGGCCCGAAAGAGTCCAATTGGTCACTTCCACTGCGTAAGCAGTCTGTAAGCGTTCCATCGGCAATATAGGATGAAGAGGCTCCACTGTCTCCCCGCAAATGAAACTTCGGCGACCTCAGATGATATGACCGTACCAGGTTCCCCACAAAAGCAGATTGGTGCAATCCGGGTCATGGGCCTTAATCATTGCCATCACTTCTTCGTCAGACGGTGACTGAGGAAAAGCAGCCTCCGAACGGGTAAAAGGAAAGTATGGAAGAGAAGCCATTGTTCCTGAAATAAAGGAAGGGAAAACTGTTAATGAAACCCACACGTGCATATATATATATATATATATATATATATATATATATATATATATATATATAGAGAGAGAGAGAGAGAGAATGGAAAAAAACGACAAGCAGCTTATTCCATGGGACCATTGATTGCAAAACACATGGCCCCACAAAATCAATATGGCGGCTCACTAATGATGAGGCAGTGTAATCATTATCAGAACAAAAAGAAGATTCTCAATAAATGAATAGTGGAGTTTAAACACCTCTGCACATTCCCACAAGGAAAAAACCCATCACAAACTCTGTGCAAATCAAAGAAGAATCTCTCTTAAAAAAATTTGTCAAGAACAGCTGAGAGTAAAAATCCCAAGAGGTCTTCTTGATCGTTAGAACTAAGTTCTCTGGGGGGAATTAAATTCCTTTTGAACAGAACAATTAAATTCCAAGAAAATTTTCAGAGCTGAGCTCTTTGGAGTGGAATTAAATTCCAGAGAAAAACAAGTACCATCATCAATCCCCTAAGATCAGAAAAACGCCCAACATTAGGGGCTTAGTACCTAAACATCGTGCATTCTTAGAGCTCGGAATGATGAGTTTTTATTAAAAGGAAAAACCCTTGGTGTGAATTTAAAATCCAAAGAGAATTTTATAAAAGGAGAAGAAAAAGTCCCTCGGCCGTTCGAGACCCTTACCTGAAAAAGGATTTTTTTTTGACAGAGTTAAACTCTGGACCTTTTTTTTTAACAGAGAACTAAGCTCTGAAGAGGAGAATTAAATTCTCAAAGCGAGAACGGGGAAGGAAGAAGATGAAGGAATGGAGGCGCTGCTGATGAGACCCCTGCATTTATAGGACATGATAGGAAACGGTTCATCTTCCCCGTTCCCTAGGCAAATCCAACGGCCACAAAGGTGACAGTGTTGCACTCACGTGCAAACACGTGAGAACAACGCTGTGGGGGCATTTATTCCCTCATGGGAACTGAATAAAACATATAAATAAAGCAGCAAGCAAAACCCCCAAATGGAGCATCACGTGCCCACACGTGACCGGGCTTCACGTGCAGACACGTGACCTTTTATGGGCCAAATCTATCTGCGCCTGAATGCCTAATTGGTAAGGTCACGTGCACACACGTGATGGGTTCCTGAGCCCTCTGAACTAATAGAATTGAATTCTAATTAGACGCTTAATTGGTAAGATCACGTGCCAACACGTGATGGACTCCTAAACCCTATGAAATTAATAGAATTAAATTCTAATTAAAAGAAATCAAAAGCACTACTTTGGAAAATATTTCCTTAGATCTTTCTAAACAAGAAAGGTTACACTCTGTAAAATAGAGCGCCGTTGGATTAAAAATCCAATGGTGATTAAAAATCACCAATTTATAGAAAGATTCTGTACAAGAAAATATTTTCCTAAAAATTTGCCATGAACAACGAATGAAATATCATATAGACTTTGGATTAAAAAAAAATCCAACGGTGAATAAAATTCACCGAGTGATCTAAAAGATCATGTTAGTTATAAAATCAATCAAAATCTCTCAATGAGAGATTGGTTGAACAAACTGATTTTTTCTTTCTCCTATAAATAGGAGCCAAGAAAAAAAAAAGGAGGGAGATATACAGAAAACACAGAAGGAAGGAGAGAGAAGAACCCCATTGAAAGCAAAAAAAAAGAGAAAAGAGAATTTAATTCTCCAGAGAGAAGAAGATCTCTTCAAAGAAGAAAGAAACTCTAGGTAAGAGAAGGAAGGAGATTACTCCATAAGCTTCCACAAAACAAAAGAGAATTTAATTCTCAAACCAAGAGTTTAACTCTTCTAAAAAGAACTTAGTTCTTCCTCTGGTTGAAGATCTGCAGAAGCAAATCTCCCCACAAGTTGAGAATTTAATTCTCATCGGGGAGATTTGTTATGCAGATTCAAAACCTAGGGGGGAATTGAGTTCAATGAATTTAATTCTTACAACATATAAGAATTTAATTCCTCTAAAATAGAATTAGGGTTCAATCCTATATAAGAATTTAATTCTTATCAAACAGGGGGCTTATCTCAAGATCTCCATGCACGTATAAAAAAAAGAAGAAGAAGATTAGCACCAAAACATGATCACGTGTTCCCACATGAGCACCCGTGTTGCATGAGAGAAAACAAATGAGATCAGGTCGCGTGCTCCCGCGCAACCCTTGATCAAGCCCTTCAGAAGAAAAAGGGGGAATAAACCCAAGGCAGTTTCTATTTTAGGGCGCCTCACGTGACATCACGTGACCCCTTAATAGTGCTTAGTACTTTTCAAAAGAGAATAAAACGGAGGAAGCTTTCAGTCTTTGGAAACGCCTCACGTAACCCCACGTGAGCGCTTCAAAATCTTCAGTGTTTAACACTACTTCAAACGCCCCACATGACTCTACGTGAGCGCCTCAAATCTTCAGTGTTTAACACTATTTCAAACGACTCACGTGACCCCACGTGAGCTCTTCAAAATCTTCAGTGTTTCACACTACTTCAAACGCCTCACGTGACCCCACGTAAGCGCCTCAAATCTTCAGTGTTTAACAGTATTTCAAACGCCTCACGTGACCCCACGTGAGCTTTTCAAAATCTTCAGTGTTTCACACTACGTGACCCTACGTGAGCGCCTCAAATCTTCAGTGTTTAACACTACTTCAAACTCCTCGCGTGACCCCACGTGAGCGCCTCAAATCTTCAGTGTTTAACACTACTTCAAGCGCCTCACGTGACCCCACGTGAGCGCTCCGGATCATCAGTATTTAAACAATACTTTAAGACCTCACGTAGAAGCACATGAGCGCCAAGCATATGCTAGTATTTTAGGCCAACCTTGGCCCAAGTTAGCTAAGTCTCCCAAAGCTAAAACTCTTTTTCAACCGAGTCTCAATTATACTCAGGTCTTTCAAAATTGATCTCAGATGGCATGCAAAGTAATGTTATCCCATTCCTTCCCAATCTGACATTTGGTTCAAGGGTACATCTCTCCACACTTTTGATACATGTCGTTGTAATTATTCAACGTCTTTAGAGAGGTGGCGGGTCCCGACAACCAACAATTATTTTTGGTACATTTCCAAACTCAGGGATACACCCCATTAGACCGTAACGTCTTTAAACTAACTACGGACCGCAACGCCCCTAAACTAAACTCTATGAACTATGAGGTCCTTAAGCTCATGGACTATGATGTCCTTAAACTTATGGACCGCAACGTCCCTAAACTAAACTTTATAGACTATGATGTCTTTAAACTATGGATTATGAGGTCCTTAAACTCATAAACTATGATGTCCTTAAACCCTATGGACCGCAACGTCCCTAAACTAAACTCTATGGACTATAATGTCCTTAAACTTCACGGACTATGATGTCCTTAAACCCAACGGACCGCAATGTCCCTAAACTAAAACAATAGAGCCCAAATGCTCTTTTGTTGGATCTAAATGATCCTGTCGAGCAGATCTTAGTCTAAAAATTAGACTAACGTATTCTCAACAAACGTTTAAGTTGATTTTAGTCTCAAATGAGATTAACGATCCTTAAACCCAACCCAAACCCAAATCTAAGAAAATATGGATTTGGACCAATCCACGCCCTACGGGCGACAACATAAATTAGTCTCCGTATATAATCCACGGACAACCAAAAATAAAACAAACATACACGACACGAAGTGACCATCTGGAGAAAGAGAAAGTGGTTACCGTGATGCGGTAGCGTAATTAACTGCAGGGGCTTGCGCCTGCAGGGAAGAGCGTCCCCACAATCAAAAAACCCCTCACAATGAAGGGGAATCTGACGAAGTCTGCTACATCGGCCGCATCTGTCTAAACCTTCGATACATGGTGCCATAAATCAACTTGGCATTTTCGGAGAGGTGGACGGATAAAACCAAATAGTATCTGCCCCCAAATTCAGGCAAGACGAACCTACGCGGTTCCGTCTCTGTATTCGGCGGCGAACAAACTTAACAAACGGTGTTATCAACACGGTAATCGTCTTTGAAAAAGACACAAATCCTGCCGTCCATGTGCAGCGGTTACCGATAACACCAAAACCTGATTCGGGATTCAATTTCTTTTCTAATTGTCTGACTCAGACTGAGTCTCGATATAATCAATCTGACTTAAATGAGATTCAAGTACATATAACAAATCAATATGAATCCATGTATTCAATCTGTTCAATCTATCAATCTATACAACTTGACTGAACGGAACCATGGATATACATCCATCTACATGATTCTCCAGTTACATCCATTTACTGATATCATGGTTTTGGCAAGTCATCCATCTATACAATTCAATTACTAGACAATACAATACAAACAATACAATTAAGACATCGCGGGGTTTATAAGGGGTAGATTGGTACGGAAGGTGTTAGAAGTAGCACGAGACTGCAACCATTAAGACACCTAACCTGTATTCAATTGCCGGTGTACCGTGGCTGAACGGTTCCTTGTACTTTCCGTCCACCTTAGTCTCTAGTCTACTGAGACTCCTCTCGTATACACTTGCCTCTTCTGTACCAAGCTACAAACAACAGCGTTAACACTAAATACAACATTATAACAATATAATACAACTTTAAAAGTTACACTCTCTCTGTCTATTCTATTTCTCCCTCATCTTTGGGACTTACCGAGCGATTTTTTCGCTGATGACATCCTCTTTCTTTTTCTTTGGAATATCGTCAGGTGATTCGGACCTTCAGGAGATCGAGCCCACCAGCGAGGATTTGGACCAGCTAGCTTACGATCCAGAGCTTTAGATTCCTTGTACACAATACATTCTGTATTTTTCACTTCTGTTATGCCACTGTTTAGGCATTGCTTTTCATTCCATATATTTACTTTTCCATGTACTGTAAAAGAATGTTAATAAATAAAGTTGTTGTTCATTACATTTGTCTCTTGTGTATATTTCTTTTATATTGCTTAGTTACGCTTAGCGTATTTACTTCTGAGTAAATACGTAGCGGCCTCGTCGCGTCCTCTGCCCATACACTAGGAAGCGGGGCGTGACAAATGGTTGTGGGATCAACCATCGCCCTCTAAGGGACAAGAAACGTATACACTGGTCTACTCTGGAATATCGATGCCCTAGTCTCGATATTCCCACGACTAAGAACTGATTAAAGGATGTACTTTTGGACCACCCTGGCCCCACTAGTATGATCTCATCATAATCTTGGTAGTGAAGTACATATCCTAAATGCTTTATCAACATGTAAAAAACAGACAGTATAAATACCAGTCTACATGTTAAAATAAAGGTAACCTGATAGTATACTATCATATCGAGCAAGAAAGTCCTCTATATATATGTCCAAGCATCCACTATATGAACAATAATAGTCTCTAGGACATACATATTCCTAACAGTAAATACCCTACAGACGTCCGTCCCACTGTAGCGGACGTCTGTAGGCATGAACAAAGAGTTGATATTTCAGGATATACTCTGACAGACGTCTGTCGTCGGACCTGATGCGAAATTTTCTTAGTTAGGAAATTAGTTTTTAGGGAATATCTTTTGTATGCTATATATATGATACTTTATTTTAAACCTAAAAAGGATAGCAATTTGATTATTGATGAGAACTCATTGTTATTGTGAGAGATCTAGGGTTTGAGAGTGATTTGTGTTTTCTCCATCGATTTGTACTTCTCTGTATTTGGATTATTAATAATGTTTCGTCTTCACCTATTTATTTTGTAGTAAGTTCTCATATTTTCTTTTTATGTAACGACTCTGTTTATAATGTACAATTTTTTTTAAAGTTAATGTACTAAATGGAGTATTTGCAATCCTGAATATGATATACGTATTTGAATTGTTTTAGAACAGCAAGAAACAACTTGTAAATCATTGGTAAAGCCTTGCACTGCTGTGACGTAGCCCCTGTGTTCAAATCCCCTCAGCCATATATTATTTTTGCTGATTTTTCTTTTAAACTTTTTGGAAGCCCAAAAGTTTACACATGCAATACACGTAAAAATGAAAAGTCACTAAAATCAAACAAATGGAAAATGTTGTACACACAGACCCCAACACGTGGCATGCATCCAAGCCCCACCCCCTCTTGATCGGCCGGCGATGGATGTATTTGGGCCGGCGCCGCCGGTCCAAACCGTAACAAATGCCCCAAATTGTTTCACCTTAACCCCTTTGTTGGGGTCGAAAATTGCATCCCGGTTGACCAAGTCAAAGTCAAAGTCAACCCCAAGCTAAGTGGGCCCAAGCCCAAGTCAAGTGGGCCCATGCCCGAGTCGAGCCCGAACATGAAGCGGTCGGCCTCCCCCATGCCAACATAAAAATCATGTAATAAATAATTTTAATGTAATTTTTTTATGCATGAATGGGCATAAAACCAAATTTTTGTAAAGCCCATGGCTTATGTGCAAAAAAGAAATAGCACATGAGACATGGGATGGGCAAAATGCCATTTTGTAAAGCCCAAGGGGCTATGTGTAAATATGTAAGCTTATATAAAGCAACATGATGATGAATAAAAGAGACAACTTTTCATTCTCTAAAAACTCTAGGGTTTTTGTGCCTCCTTCTCCTTCGTCAAAGTTCTAAACCTTCTCCTTTCTTTTGAATTAAATCAAGAGTTTTACTCTTCCTTTTCCAAAAATAAATAGTTTTTCACCACAAAACCCACAAAGGGGAGCTCAGATCTTCCATTAGATCTCAAAAGGGGAGATTTTTAAATCTCACCCCCTTTCTCCAAGATCCGGCTAACCGACAGGAAGAAGAAGGAGACCCATCTCCAGAAATCCCATCTTGGGAAGATCCAGAGCCAAAGAGAGAAACAAAGCAGCCCCATTTGATCATTTCTAAATTTTTTTTAGGAGTCTAACTCCATTCAAGATCCATTGGAGTTTAACTCCCTAAATTAATCTCTGTCAGGAGTTTAACTCCATAAGTCAAATCGGGAGCACTGCTCCCAATGCAGGGACCAAGTCCCTTTTGCTGCGGACGCCTAGCGCCCATGTGCCAGGCACGTGGTGCGCTGGCGCTCTGGCGCACAGCGTCCGCGTGCCTGGCACGTGGGGCGCTGGCGCTCTGGCGCACAGCGCCCGCGTGCCATGCACGTGGTGCGCTGGCGCTCTGGTGCACAGCGCCCGCATGCCAGGCACGTGGGGCGCTAGCGCCTTCTCCCATGCATCCTTTGGATGCCCTTTCCCTTTATATATATATAGAGATAGATACACACACACACTCCACGACACTGTCCCTGTTAGAAAAAATTTCTAACGGGGCGCTGCCCTGCACCCCGTAATGGGGCTACTAGCCCCTTGACCCCCAGCCCGCTATCCGGGTAGCGGTACCCCTGTAAAAACTCTGAGGGGCCCCCGATATATCCAAAACCCCTTCAAAACACAACACTGCACATTGAGTTCGCATGACCAGTTTAACCCGTTAATCGGAGGTTCTCTCGCTCCAAAGGCGGGGGTAATTAACGGCAGCTTAGTCCGCGGCTGCCGGAGATTCGGATCCCCACAATCAATAAACCCCCGCCTACCTTAGGTAGGGGGAATCTGTAATGCGCCTGATAAGCGTGCGCGTATTCCCATCTCAATGGGGTGACGAAAAACACCCTACAGATTCTGGTACGCCCGGTTGGACCAATCTCTCCTCCCATATTTCGGGTTAAACGTTCATCCGAACTCAATCAATATACATATCTATATTTATACTAAAATAATGCTCTTTCATTCCAAGCAATCAATTTTCAACAATGTCTCCAAAGATGAACTCAGCTCCCATCTCCTACACGATGAAGATGGACTCCAGGATGGTCCTCCCGGCCAGTCTTGGGCGACAGTGGGAGGAGCCGCTGCTACAGTTCAGCTCTATTCTGTTCGTGCCAGCTAACACCATTCCTTCACCTCAAGCTCCAGTAACCGACAAACCGGTCTCGAAAGGCAAGAGGCCAAATGTATTGGTCTCGAGGGCGCCCCAACCCAAACGCAAATCCATTTCCGAACGTCTCTCCGTCCCTCCAGCTGGGGGCAAGGCCATTAACGTCAACGAAGTAACGGGGCATCTCAAGCAAGCTCCAACGGTACCCTCGACAACTGCTCGATCGGGTGTCTTCTCTGAGCTCCCCGCCAATGATAAAGAGACAGCTGGATATGTGGTCCACACAGTATACATGGTGGGCACGCGCACCAAGAGCAAGGAAGGGGCCACTACATCTCAAATTCAATCTGGTATGAATATGGCTGCCACATTCCAAGACCAGTCTCCTCTGGAAGGTAATGATGACCCTTCCAGTGAAGCTGATAAGTAGGGAGAGCCCTCAGTTCATGAGGAGTCGGGCTCGGAAAGCGAAAATGAACCAACTTTCCATCCTAAGACCGCAGAGCAGCAACTTCTCCAGGAGCTCCGAAAGCAGCTCAGAAGTAGAGATAAAGAGATGGTCAAGCTCTACTCAAAAATTGATGACTTGACAAACGTCTTCTTACGGCTCACAGCTCAAGTTTCCTCTCAGCCGCCTAATCAAGCGCATGGTTCTACTCATGAACCGGGAAACGGTGTCCCGAGACAGCCGACGCCTATTCCCTCAAATCCAAAGGTGGGCGGACCGCACGAAAGTCGGTCGCACTCGGGAAATGTCTTGGCTACCGATGATAGCAACCCGTTAACTCAAGGTCAAATCATGTATTTGGTTGCCAACAAAGTCAAAACATTGGTAGCCGAAGCCGGAGAGCAAAAAGAGGTCAGTAGCAGCAGGAGACCATACCCTGCTCGGTACGATCTTGTGGAGTTTCCTACTAGCTATGTCGTCCCCAAATTTGAAAGGTTCGATGGGATGGGAAATGCAAACCGGCACATTGCCTAATTTAAAGCATCATGTGCGAACACTGGGGGCAATGATGCGCTCCTTCTCCGCCAGTTTGTCAATAGTTTGACCGATATTGCTTTCGATTGGTATGCAAGCATACCGGATGACTCGATCACGACGTTCGCTCAAATAGAATCCATGTTCAAGCAAAGGTTCATGATGTTAGTGTATATGCCCTAGGGGCCATTATTGTACCATACTAGATTGTATATTACTTAATGGAAGCTTGGGATATTCACAGTTGTATATACAGTCTTGCTAAACATGGTAGTATGCTACTTCGTTTGTGTCTACTTTAATATGTGCATATGTTTCTTGTAACGTATCACTTATACATATTAGTAGAGCCCATAGGTTCTTTGCTTGATTACCAGCGTTGTGATGGCAGTCACACTAGTGGGGGCTGGGTAGTCTATAAGCAACATCCTATACAGGTCCCTAGTCGTAGGATTATCGAGACAGGGCATCGATACTCCAGAGTAGACTAGTGTGTACGCTTCTCATCCCAGTTGGGGAGATGGTCTGTCCCATAGCCATCAGTACGTAGTACTGGAGATAGTATATAGGTGCTCGTTAGGTTACGGGTACACCGGACAGGACTCGCAGGGGAACTGTTGGTTGGTATTATACCCATCGTCAGTTAACAGTTCCCAGGTGACATGAGTACAGCATAGTCCGCAGACTTGACACTGCTACTTCACCTCGAGTGTGTCCCACTGTTCTTAGATTGCTACCCTACCATGGCTCAAAGGAGTCGTGCAAACAGGTAGCAGTTGGGTGCAGTCCCGAGCACTTGGAGGCAGTAGTGGTTAGACAGGATTCGTCTCTCCCGGTATTGGGAGATGATATCGCGCTGTGTCAGAAAGCCATTACGCAAAGTCCCTGGCCAGGGCAAGCGAGATTTACTGGTAGGTTCCAGTAGTTTCTCAGGGTGTAATGGGCTTCGCTCCGACACGACTTATACTGCTATTAGGGGACTGACGCTTGCCGCCCCCTAGGCTCGATATGCGATAGTCTTAGACGAACAGACCGGACTGTATGGAGATTGTCACATCAGGCTCAGTATGAGTTCGGATGAGTTTACTCATCGGCCTTCTTATCGACATCTACCTGGGGACCGTTACGTACAGCTAGTGCCGCTTGCGGTCTGTGGTTAAACCTACTGCCAGCGTAGTGTCGAGTCTTTAGAGTCCCATACAAAGAGTTTCCCTGCTCCAGGCGAAACGATATAGAGGTCGTACGGTTTTATGATAAGGGTTCGGACGCATACGTGTTTAAACGCACGTACGACGTTCGGAAAGTTTTTACTAGCCGGCTTTGGTTTAAGCCAGATTCTAGTATAGGGTTATTGGATTTATACAGTCTAAAGCTTTTCCGTGTTTTCACGGATTGTAGGGGCGTTCTCGTAATTTGTCGAGAAGCTTCTAGAAGGAAGATGACATGGAGGGTAAGGTGGCATTAGCATTTAATGAATTTGTGACTCACTTAGATGAATCATTCAAGTGAGTTAATGAAGTATTTATTGCTTAATGACTCACTTGAAGATTCATTGTATCTATTTAATGAAGCATGGTGATAATGCATTTGATTTATTCATTTGATAAATCTTTATGCTTCCTTATATATTAGAAGTGAGAAGGATTTTCATTCACTCTCATTCTTATCTTCTCTCTCCTCAAGCTCTCTCTCTTGAAACCCTAATCCTCCCCTCTCATGTGTTGAGATCAAGGATTAGCTAGACTAATACATCCATAACCTCACTCTATATCCCCTAGGTAGCTTAGATTAGCACTTTAAGCAACCTAGTTATCTCAAGTTAGAGATTAATCTTGGCGTAGGAGCTTTCGGGTGGATCGTCTTTGACTCGAGGAGGCCGTTGAGGTGCCGATGTTCCAAGGAGCCTACGAGGAGTGGAGGACAGCGATGAAGACCCGAAGGACATGTAACGTGAGGTATAATTTCGAATCCGAGTAGTTAAACCTCTAGTAGTTTGTTAGCAATGGTTTAGATACGATTCATGCGCTCAAGTCCATGTTACGAAGTTTTGATAATCGTTTTTCATATATTCCGCCTCCCCGCAAGTTCGTGGGGTGCGTGACATGGACTTACACATGAGTGTCAGCGATAAAATCACTATTGCTGACCTTGTAAGGACCGAGCCAAAGAACAACGAAAGAAACATTGATTTTATAGTCCGATGGCGCAATCTCTCTATCAAATGCGAACCACCGTTGGAGTAAGACCAATCCGTCAGTTTTCTTATAGAAAATCTAAACAAATGGATGAAACCTTTCCTGTGCACCGCAGGCCTCAAAACATTCCAAGAGCTGACCAAGAAAGTTCAAATGTTGGAACGCTCAAAGCCCGAGTCCACTTAGAATCTCCAATTCACAAACAGACCGAGACATCGGAGGGACGACAACCGGAAAAGCGAAAGCTCCAACAGTACTGATTCTCTGGATAAGCAAAGAGCGGGCAGAGCAAAGACTAACAAATCTCGAGAGCCAACTTTGGAGGAAAGAAGAAATAAGGTCTACTCTTTCCGAAGGGACAAGGTCCACAAAATTTTCAAAGATGCTCTGAAGAATGGCTTGCGGCTACCAGAACCAAAAAGGTTAAGTGAAGCGAACAGGACTGATCGTCCCAACTTTTGCCCGTACCACCGAGTGCTGGGACACACTATTGAAGACTGTTGCATCTTCAAGGATTGGGTCGAGAAACAATACAAGGCGGGAGAAATATCGTTGTCCCCTGGCGTGTTAATAAACAATCAAGCTGCGACCGCCAATTTCATACAAATGAAGACCGAAATCCTTCAGGGACCTGATTCTCTCAGACACCTGCCTTTCTCTAAAAAGAGCGGACCAAGGCAACAAGCTAAGAGCCAAGCGAGCCACATTGCTAATGAAGAAGCAATAGCGGGCACACAAGCCATACGGCCTATATGATGGAGATTGGAGGAGCAAGTCCACCTACGCCTTATAGCCATGACAATGATCCGGTTGTTGCCATCCAACACCGGCTTGATCCAAATGATGAAGAGCTCGCTCATGTAATTAAGCCCAAGGAGCCCGTGGTTCCTGCAAAATCGAACCCAAGCTCCAACAGCTGACCACCACGTCATTAAAGTGGGAATGATAGACCTCTAAGTCCTTAAACTGGGAACCGCCGACCACCACGTCGTTAAACTGGGAACAGTCGACCTCTAAGTCATTAAACTGGGGATGTAAAAATGTGTAAATAATATATATATATGTATGTATGTATATACAAATAAAAAGCCGAAATGATGGGGCAACTCGCAATAAAAATCAGTGAGTAAAAATAAAAATGAAAATAAAGCCGAAATGATAGGGCAACCGCGAATAAATAGCCGAAATGATAGGGCAATCGCAACCTTCGCGATAAGAAAAGCTGAAATGAAAGAGCAATCGCGGTAAAAAAAAACGGCGAATGATGAGTCGCTCCTGGTACCATATTCTAGTGTAGCGATACAGACGCCAACCAAATTCCAAATCCCAAAACAGCGAATGATGAGTCGCTCCTGGTACGATATTCCAGTGCAGCGATGCAGACGCCAACCAAAATTCCAAATTTCTAAATGTCCCAACGGCGAATGATGAGTCTCTCTTGGTACTATATTCCAGTGCAGTGATGCAGATGCCAACCAAAATTCAAATTCCTAAAATTCTTCCGGCCCTACGGTTGGTCCCCAAGTTGACTACCGTATACAATCCACGGGCTCAAATAATTCTCATTATACCCATGCCCCACCGCAATCACCAGTTACACGACTGGTCTCCGCCCTTGGAATTATGCTCCATTTGGGAAGACCCACTCATGTGTCCTCATGATACATGAGGAGAACAAACTTACAGGATCCTCATGACTCGTAAGAAAACACCTTCGTGGGATCCTTACGACTCACAAAGGAAAAACACACTTGGGGGTCCTCATGACTCCTAAGGAGAAAATGCACCAACGGGATCCTTACGACTCGTAGGGAGAAAATGCTCTTATGAGACCCTTACGGCCCATAAAATTGAAAAGCCTTAGATGATAGGGATCTAAACCTGTCTCCTAAGCCATCGCTTCCCAACAGGGAAAGGCAAATGATGATTCGCTCCTAGTACCATATTCCAGTGTAGCAGTGCTGATGCCGACCCAAAAAACCAATTCCGAAATCCTCCCGAGGAAAATGATGAGTTGCTCCTGGCATTATTCCAGTACAGCAATGCAAATGCCGACAAAAAACCAATCCCCAAATCCTCTCAAAGGCAAATGATGATTCACTCCCGGTACCATATTCCAGTATAAGCGGTGCTGATGCCAAACCAAAACCAAAATCACAAGTCCTCCCGGGGCAAATGATGAGTTGCTCCTGGCATTATTCCAGTGCAGCAATACTGATGCTAAACAAATTCTAAATTCCTCTCAAATTCAAAAGTCCCGCCGAACAAGGCAAAAATCAAACAATTCAAACCAACCAATTCCAATATCGACCTCTGCGTCAAACAGCGACACTCTGTGCCAGGGAAACGTCAAGAAGATACTCCGTACCGGGAAAACGTCAAACAGACACTCCGTACTGGGGACACGTCGACCGGTGACACTCTGTGCCAGGGAAACGTCAAGCAGACACTCCGTACCGGGGACACGTCAACCAGCGACACTCCGTGCCGGGGAAACGTCAAGTAGACAATCCGTACCAGGGACACATCGACCGGCGACACTCCGTGCCGGGAAAACGTCAAGCAGACACTCCGTACCGGGGAAACATCCAACAGCGACACTCCGTACCGGGGAAACGTCAAGCAGACACTCCGTACCAGGGACACGTCAACCAGCCGACACTCCGTACCGGGGAAACGTCAAGCAGACACTCTGTAGCGGGGAAACGTCAAGCAGACACTCCGTACTGGGGACAAGTCAACCAGCGACACTCCGTGCCGGGAAAACGTCAAGCAGACACTCCGTCTCAGGGACACGTCAACCAGCCGACATTCCGTCTCGGGGAAACGTCAAGCAGACTCTCTGTGCCGAGGAAACGTCAAGCAGACACTCTATACCGGGGACACGTCAACCAGCCGACACTCCGCCTCGGGGAAACGTCAAGTAGACACTCCGTGCCGGGGGCACGTCGACTACAGACACTCTGCTTTGGGGAAACGTCGACCGGCGACCCTCCGTGCCGGGGAAACGTCAAGCAGACACTCCGTACTGGGGACACGTCAACCAGCTGACACTCCGTACCGGGGAAACGTCCAACAGAGACACTCCGTACCGAGGACACGTCAACCAGCCGACACTCCGCCTCGGGGAAACGTCAAGTAGACACTCTGTGCCGGGGGCACGTCGACTACAGACACTCCGCTTCGGGGAAACGTCGACCAGTGGCACTCCGTACCGGGGAAACGTCCAACAGCGATACTCCGTAACGGGGAAACGTCAAGCAGACACTCCGTGCCGAGGACACATCAACCAGCCGACACTCCGTAATGGGGAAACGTTAAGTAAACACTTCGTCTCGGGGACACGTCAACCAGCCGACACTCCGCCTCGGGGAAACGTCAAGCAGACACTCCGCCTCGGGGAAACGTTGACCAGCGACACCCCGTGTCGGGGGCACGTCTACCAAATCACTCCGGGCCAGGGAAACGTCTACCACCGACACTCCGTCTCGGAGACGCGTCAAGCGTCGACCGTCTATGTCGTTAAAAGGGCAGAGTATCCCAAAAAGTGGAAACCAAAGCAAGTCGCCTCCACGTGAAAGAAGATCCATCAATTTCATGCACATGACCCACATAGGTGGTGTGCATTTATTGATGGGGGACACTTTGTTGGGGTCGAAAATTGCACCCCGGTTGACCAAGTCAAAGTCAAAGTCAACCCCAAGCCAAGTGGGCCCAAACCCAAGTCAAGTGGGCCCATGCCCGAGTCGAGCCCGAACATGAAGCGGTCGGCCTCCCCCATACCAACATAAAAATCATGTAATAAATAATTTTAATGTAATTTTTTTATGCATGAATGGGCATAAAGCCAAATTTTTGTAAAGCCCATGGCTTATGTGCAAAAAAGAAATAGCACATGAGACATGGGATGGGCAAAATGTCATTTTGTAAAGCCCAAGGGGCTATATGTAAATATGTAAGCTTATATAAAGCAACATGATGATGAATAAAAGAGACAACTTTTCATTCTCTAAAAACTCTAGGGTTTTTGTGCCTCCTTCTCCTTCGTCAAGGTTCTAAATTTTCTCCTTTCTTTTGAATTAAATCAAGAGTTGTACTCATCCTTTTCCAAAACTAAATAGTTTTTCACCACAAAACCCACAAAGGGGAGCTCATATCTTCCATTATATCTCAAAATGGGAGATTTTTAAATCTCACCCCCTTTCTCCAAGATCCGGCTAACCGACAGGAAGAAGAAGGAGACCCATCTCCAGAAATCCCATCTTAGGAAAATTCAGAACCAAAGGGAGAAACAAAGCAGCCCCCTTTGATCATTTCTAAATTTTTTTAGGAGTCTAACTCCATTCAATATCCATTAGAGTTTAACTCCCTAAATTAATCTCTGTCAGGAGTTTAACTCCATAAGTCAAATCGGGAGCACAGCTCCCAGTGCAGGGACCAAGTCCCTTTTGCTGCTGACGCACGTGGGGCGCTGGCACTCTAGTGCACAGCGCCCGCATGCCTGGCATGTGGGGCGCTGGCGCTCTGGCGCACAGCGCCCGCGTGCCAGGCACGTGGGGCGCTGGCGCCTTCTCCCGCGCATTCTTTGGATACCCTTTCCCTTTATATATATATATATATATATATATATATATATATATATATACACGCGCGCACACACATACTCCACGATACTGTCCCTGTTAGAAAAAAATTTCTAACGGAATGCTGCCCCGCACCCCGCATGGGGGCTGCTAGCCCCCTTGACCCCCAACACGCTATCCGACTAGCGAGACAAAGGTAAAAACTCCGCGGGGCCCCCGATATATCCAAAACCCCTTCAAAACACAACACTGTACATTGAGTTCGCATGACCAGTTTAACCCGTTAATCGGAGGTTCCATCGCTCCAAAGGCGGGGGGTAATTAACGGCAGCTTAGTCCGCGACTGCCGGAGATTCAGATCCCCACAATCAATAAACCCCTGCCTACCCTAAGTAGGGGGAATCTATAATGTGTCTGACAAGCACGCGCGTATTCCCATCTCAATGGGGTGACGAAAAACACCCTACACCCTTGGCCTCTCCCCACTACTCCTCTTCTGTTTAATTTTCCTGCATATTAACAGAGAATTAAAATGAGCTTTAAAAACAAATTTTAATGCATTTTAATTCTCATTTTAATACCCTAAACCCTAATTCTATCATATAAATACCACACTACACCCTATCCCTCTTTATTCTAAAATCCATTGTCAAAACTCTCAAAGTTTTCTAAGTCCAAAAAGTTATACAAGTGGAGTTAGCCCAAGATCAAGTTCCGGCGACGATTTGGGACAAATCTGGCGACACCACGAATCTACGAAGTTCACAACTTGTTCCTATACCTTTTCTCTCTTCTCCAAACCCGTAAGTTCCCTCTCCTCTCCTCTCTTCTATTCTAAAACAATCTCTTATTAAAACTCGTCGGAAGCGGAGTTATTCAGACTTCCGATTCTAATTTCATTAAGAACCCAACTTTTCTTAACAATAAATCAACCATTCTGTATATCTTGTTTAGCAACCATAAAACAATATATCGAACAAGTTTCAATTCAAAACAAAATGCTATGCAACTTGTATTACACTTTTTCGTTTAAATACCACAAAGTTTACCTACGACATTAATTCATCATATAGCTCATATTACTTTTAGAAAACTCATGAGGTAATGACCTACCTCATCACAACATTCATCATGACATAGCACGATAGCTTGAAAACGATATTTTTGTGGCTAAAGTGAATTTTACAGTTAAATACCATAAACTATCAAAACTGTATTTCTTTTAATTGTTTTAATCAAATTCCATATAATTATGTCCTTACAACCCATTTTAGGGAATCCGATTTGGTTGGTGCGAGTTATCGCATATCCATCGGATTAGTAGGGCGAGATGCGGACCTCGTCACAGAGCATACGATCTCGATAGAATTTATTTTACAATTTTTAAGAAAACGTGATTTCTATTTAATAAATAAATTTATTTTCTAATAATTATATATAATATTATCAACCTATCTATTTTAAATATACATAAAAATATCCATATTTTCTAAACAAAGGAATCCCAAATTTCATGAAACTACCATCAAAAATCAATATAAGTCAATTTACATGAAAATACCATACACTATTCAATTTAGGTTTATATTCACTAGAATGTCTCATCTTATAAAAATTACATCTATGAAAACCCTAAAGACAATAAATAAATACTTGAGATCAATTTTGAAAATATATCAAAACTATTTTTCATAAAACCCTCTCAAGTTATATTAATTTACAATAAAGACCGTAGTAAATATAGGTTTAAGCGGGACCAATTCTCTTGAGCCTCAGGGAGCCGGAGAATGTGGGTTTTTGCCTATTTAAGGTAGACAACTAAAACGGGGTTATCAATACGGTAATTGTCTTGGAAAAAGACACAAATCATGTTGTCCATGTGCAGCAGTTACCAATAACTCCAAAACTTAATCAGGACTTCAATTCTGTATAAGTGTCTGACTCAAACAGAGTCTCAGTTTAATCCGAATACAATCCATACTTGATATAATTCCATTACAACATAAATCCATCTATATCAACATGGCTTGATTTGACCGAATCATGGATATACATTGACTTGTCTACATGACTATCCGTTTATATCCTTATCCGTTTACATGAACAATTGATATCATGGTTTCGACAAGTCTTATATCTATAAATCACTACATAACAATACAATAAACATTACGAGGTTTAAAAGGGGTAGATTGGTACGGAATGTATTAAAAGTGGCACGATGATGGTCACTTTAATACACCTAACCTGAATATCTGTTGCTGTTGTTCCGTGACTTAACGGTTCCTTGTGCTCCGTATACCTTAGTCCACGGAATAGTTAGACTCCTCTCGTATACACAGGCATATTCTGTACCAAGCTAAAAATAATAGCGATAACATAACAAACATATATTATATCAGTTATACTCTCTATCTGTCTATTCTATTTCTATCTCTCTTTGGGACTTACCGAGCGATTGTTCGCTGACAACATTCATTTTCTATTCTTTTTTTTGGAATGTTGTCAGGAGGACCCGACTCTCTGGAGATCGAGCCCAGCTCAGAAGACTTGGAGCAGTTCATCGAGGACCCCGAGTTTTAGTTCACTTGTATATACTTTACTTTCATTTCATACCATTGTTTAGGCATTGCTTTCCACATTGTATTTACTTTTCAGTTGTATTGTAAAAAATGTTTAATAAATAAAAAGTTGTTGTTCATTTATATCCCATGTCATTCTTGTGTACATTCATATTATATTGCTTATTTACACTTAACGTGTTTACTTCTGAGTAAATATGTCGCGGGACTCGTCATATCTCCTTATCCGTACACTGGGAAGAGGGGTGTGACATTTTGCCTATGATTTTTTTCTTCTTCTGTTTATCATTTGGTCTGTGCTTTGTGATTGCCTTATTCGCAACAAACAGTATCAGAGCTAATATTGTGTTGTTGTAGGATTTTTGGTTGAACTATTAGCTCTTTGATTTTGCGATCTAGGTCAATGGTGGGTAACGATAACTACGTCCTCTTCCCCATTTTCTTAGATCGTGATTTTGAAGTTTAGGGTTCATTCGTACTCAAGGTATTTTGATCCCACATCATGTCTCCGATAATCATGAAGTTCGATATCGAGAAGTTCGATGAGAATATGAGTTTCTGTTTGTGGAAAGTCTGTATGGTTGCCGCTTTAACTCAAAACAATTTGAAGAAAGAGATTCATGGAAAGGAGAAAAAGCTTTCCACCATGACGGAGGAAGCTTGGAAAGAGATGGATGAAAAGGCACTCACGGCTATCTATTTATGTCTGACGAACAAAGTACTACAAGAAGTTTTGGTGGAGAAGACGACAGCTGATTTATGGAATAAATTGAAGGAGTTATATTTAAGAAAATCTCTCACAAATTACATCCTGGTAAAGCAGTGTCTCTTCACACTTCGCATGTCAGAAGGCTCTCCAATAAAATCTCATATTGGTGAGTTTAATACGATCATTATAGATCTGGGTAAGATCGACATTAAAATTGATGATGAAGATCAGGCTCTTCTCTTGTTATGTTCGTTGCCACCCTCATATAAGCACTTCCGTGACACTATAATTTATGGATGAGATATGATCTCAATCAAGAATGTCAAGAAGAATTTGATGAACAAAAAGAAAATCGATAAGGAGTCGACTTCCACCGAAGCGGGTAGTTCATCGTCTGGCTTATTTGTTAGAGGGCAAGTAGAGAAGAGAGATCCGAAAGCAAATAGAGAGAAGTCGCGGTCAAAGTCCGAAGCTAAGAACGTGGCATGCAATTATTGTAAGAAGAAGGGGTATTTAAAGATCGATTGCTTAAAGTTGCAGAACACGCAGAAGCGGGAAGATAAATCCAAGAAGGAGTTTTCGGCTGAAGCGGGTATAGCGGAAAGAGAATGAGATCTTCTTGTGATCCTTGACAACACACAACGATCCAAGAATGAGTGGATCATGAATTTAGGTTATTCTTACCACATGTGTCCCAATAGGGATTTGTTCACCACGTACGAGTCCGTTGATGGTGGAGTGGTTTTGATGGGCAATAATAGCTCGTGCCGAGCAATTGGAAAAGTGACAATCCAAATCAAAATATTCGATTATGTTGTGAGGACATTGGGAGAAGTCATGCACATACCTGACTTGAAGAAAAACCGCATCTCTTTAGGTGCACTCGACGACAAGGATTCCAAATTTTTGGCTGAAGGTGGGGTTTTGAAGGTAACCAAAAATGCTCTCGTTGTGATGAAGGGCTTAAAGAAAATGTTCTTGTATTCATTGATGGGATTGACGACTTCCGGATTGGCAGCGATTTCATTATCCAAATTTATGAATGATTCGGAAACTACCAGATTACGGCACATGAGACTCGGGCATATGAGTGAAAGATGATTGGTCGAGTTGTCGAAACAAGGTCTACTTGATAAGAAGCGTACGACGAAGCTGGAGTTTTGTGAACATTACGTCTTTAGAAAGAAAAAGCGCGTTAGATTCAATTCGGCGGTGCACAACACGAAAGGTAGCCTAAATTATATTCATTCGGATCTTTGGAGAGCCTCTCCGGTTGCTTCTAAAGGAAGTGGTAGCTAGTATCTGCTTACATTCATTGATAATTTTTCGAGTAAGGTTTGGGTCTACTTCTTGAAACACAAAAATGATGTGTTTATTATATTCAAACAATGAAAGACGTTGCTTTAGAAGCAGATAGGGAAGCAGATCAAAAGACTGAGGACGGACAACGGGTTAGAATTTTGCGGTGGAGATTTCAATAATTTCTGCAAAAACGAAAGGACGGTTCAACATCGTACTGTTGTCTACACACCGCAGCAAAATGGAGTTGCGGAATGAATGAACCAGACTCTTTTAGAAAAAGCGCGGTGCATGCTGTCCAACGGAAGGCTCGAAAAAGAGTTTTGGGTAGAAGCAGTAAATATGGCGTGTTATATTGTGAATCAGTCACTTCATACATCGCTAGCTTGTAAGACAACGGAGCAGGTATGGTCGGAAAAACACACTGATTATTCAACACTTAAGGTATTTGGCTACCCCGCTTATGCACATTGCTATGAAGGAAAATTGGATCCTCGAGCAAAGAAATGTATATTTCTCGGTTATGGTATCGGCATTAAGGGTTATAACTTGTGGTGTTCGGATGCTAAGTCGTCTAAATTTATGATTAGCAGAGATGTGACTTTTGATGAATCTGCTATGTTGAATCCGAACAATAAGGAATCTCCAGTTCAAAACGATTCGAAGAATGATGAGCCGAGAGTTGATATTGAGGTCGGTAATATCTCGGGTTCGCAGGAGATCTCTTCTTCACCATCGTCTGAAGAAACTCAAGATGAGCAGTCCCATGATGAGGAGTATTTGGTCGCTCGTGACCGACAAAGAAGGGACATTAGACCGCCACAGAGATATGGCTATGATGAACTAGTGGCGTATGCGCAATCTGTTGCAGAGACAGTTGATAGTAGCAAGCCAACAAGCTATAAATAAGCCATCTCATCCAATGAAGCAGCTCATTGGTTAGTCACTCTGAATGAAGTGATTGAGTCTTTTCACAAGAACCAAACTTGGAATCTCGTGAAGCCCGAAAAAGGAAAGAAGATTGTTCGCTGCAAGTGGGTTTTTAAAAAAAATAAGATGACCAAGGGGCGGTTGATACGAGAGATAAGGCGCGGTTGGTAGCTAAAGGCTATTCACAGATACGCGTAGTTGACTTCACTGAGGTGTTTTCTCCGGTTGTTGAGCACACCTCTATTCGTGTCTTACTTGGTTTGGTAGCTATGCAAGATTTGGAGCTCGAGTAGCTCGATGTGAAGACCGCTTTCTTACACGGTGATTTGGTGGAAAAAATCTGCATGCAACAGCCCGAAAGTTTTGAAGTTACCACGTTTTCTTACTAGAGAAATCTCTCTACGGTTTGAAACAGTCACCTAGACAGTGGTATAAGAAGTTCAACTCCTTTATGAAAGAAGTTAGTTTTATGAGAAGTATGGGCGATAATTGTGTCTATATGAAAAAGCTCGCCGATAGTTCTTTCATATATTTGCTAATTTATGTTAATGATATATTGATAGCGGTAAGATATATGGTTGATATTAAGATTTTGAAAGAACGGTTGAAAGGAAAATTTGAGACCAAGAATTTGAGAGCAGCCAAGAAAATACTTGGTATGGAGAGCAGGCGCGATTACAAAGGAGGAAAGCTATAGTTGTCTCAACAACGATATGTTGAAAAAGTTTTGGAGTGTTTCGGCATTGCAGACACTAAATTTGTATGTACTCCGTTGACAGCTCATTTTAAATTTTCAACTCGTTCATCACCGCAGACAAAAGATGAGATTAGATATATATCGAATGTTCTATATGCGAGTGTAGTGGGTAGCGTTATGTATGTCATGGTTTGTACATGACCCGACATTTCACATGTCGTTAGTGTTGTTAGTCGCTATATGGCATCTCCTAATAAAATCCATTGGTCGATGGTGAAATAGATATTACGATACCTACGAGGTACGTCTGACATGGGGTTGGTGTTTGGAAGAAACGACGACAATTTAGTTGGATTCAGCGACTCCGACTATGCGGGTGATCTTGACAGACACAAATCGATCACTGGTTATGTGTTCTCCTTGGGTGGATGTGTCATTAGTTAGCGAGCTTCTTTGCAGCCTACGGTAGTATTGTCTGCAATGGAGGCGGAGTATATGGCCGTTGTTGCGGCCGTTAAGGAGGTGATCTGGTTGAAAGGGCTATTTTCGAAACCTGGTATTCCAAAAGATACCATAACAGTCTACTGTGATAGCCAAAGCGTTATTCACTTGATGAAAGATCGGATGCATCATGATAAGACGAAGCACATCGATATAAGGCACTGGTTTTTGCAGGAGATCATTGAGAAAGATGAGATTGTAGTGAAGAAAGTTGGCACAACGAATAATCCGACCGACATGTTGACAAAGTCTCTTTCAATTGTTAAGTTTAAGTATTGCTTAAACTTAATTGGAGTACGGAGCATTCATTGAGCCCTAGAAGGGTTTTGTGGTGAAGGTAAAGCTATTATTATTTTGATCGAGGAGTTTGTAGAATGCGAGACAAGGTGGAGATTTATTATGTGTGCCTCATATTCATCCCTATTGATTTCCCTATTTGATCCAGCGTTATCACGAAGCAGATTTGAAGTTACTTCTAGGACAAACGTCTGCGTCGTTCTGTCAATTCTGGAGTTTCGGTAAATACCCTATAGACGCCTGTCCCCCTGTAGCGTGTAGGGTGTTTTTCGTCACCCCATTGAGATGGGAATACGCGCGCGCTTGTCAGGCGCATTACAGATTCCCCCTGCCTAGGGTAGGCCGGGGTTTATTGATTGTGGGGATCCAAATCTCCGGCAACCGCGGACTAAGCTGCCGTTAATTACCCCTCGCATTTGGAGCGAAGGAACCTCCGATTAACGGGTTAAACTGGTCATGCGAACTCAATGTGCAGTATCGTGTTTGAAGGGGTTTTGGAAATATCGGGGGCCCCGCAAAGTTTTTACGGGGCTCCCGCTACCCGGATAGCAGGCTGGGGGTCAAGGGGGCTAGCAGCCCCCTTGCGGGGTGCGGGGCAGCGCCCCGTTAGAAAAAATTTTTCTAACGGAAGACAGTGTCGTGGAGTCTGTGTATGTTTTCCTTCCCCCCTTTCTTTTTTTTTTTTAAAAGTGGAGTTTAATTTCAAAAGGAATTTTATTGTGGAGTTAAACTCCAAAGAATTTTATGCGGAGTTAAACTCCTAAAATAGAACTTTATAGTGGAGTTAAACTCTAAAGAATATATATATATATATATATATATATATATATATATATATATATATATATTTTTAAGGGTTTAAACTCCAGAAGGGATTTTGTTGGGGAGTGCACGTAAAACGAGGGGGAAAAGAAAACAAAATGGCGTCTAAAGGACGCTCGCACGGCAGATGGGCGCTTTAATGCCCGGGGTCATGTGCGTGCACGTGACCGATGGGCACTTTAGCGCCCCCAGGGTCACGTGGGCACACGTGACCGAAAGGGGGGGCCTTGACGCCCCGGGGTCACGTGCGCACACGTGACCGATGGGCGCCTTGGCGCCCCCCGGGGTCACGTGGGCATACGTGGCCGATGGGCGCCTTGGCACCCCGGGGGTCACGTGCGCACATATGACCGATGGGCGCCTTGGCGCCCTGGGGTCACGTGCGCACACGTAACCGATGGGCGCCTTGGCGCCCCGGGGTCACGTGCGCACACGTGACCGCGGGAAAAACCCGCGGAAAGGGAGGCCGAGCCCCTAGGCTGGGGAGTTGAACTCCCAAGGGAATTTTTGGAGTTGAACTCCTAACAGAAACAAATTTATGGAGTTAAACTCCAACAGAAACAAATTTATGGAGTTAAACTCCAACAGAAATTAAATTATGGAGTTAAACTCCAGCAACTTTAGAAAGGAGTTAAACTCCTGGGGGATTTATTGCTCTTCTTTTGAGCCTTGGGTCTGTCTAAAGTTAGATTTTTGGAGATGGGTCTCCTTCTTCTTGCTCTTGACCGGCGGGATCTTGGAGAAAAGGGGATGAGCCTTAAAAGCCCCCTCCCCCCTTTTCGAGATCTGGTTGGAGATCCGAGCTCCCCTTCGTAGGTTTTGTGGTGGAAATCTACTTATTTTGAGAAAAGGAAGAGTTAAACTCTTGATTTAATTCAAAAGGAAAGAGAAGGTTTTAGAACCTTGAGGAAGGAGGAAGAGATCTCAGATCTAGAAAATTTTTGGAGAGAGAAAAAGTTGTTGAGATATTTCACTATCTTTGTCTTTATAGGCCATACACTTTACACATAGCCCCTTGGGCTTCACAAAATGGCATTTTGCCCACCCCATGGCTCATGTGCCATTTCTTTTTGCACATAAGCCATGGGCTTTACAAAAATTTGGCTTTATGCCTATTTTTCTTACATTTATCCATAAAATAAAATAAAAGAAATACAACAAAATTGTTTATTACAAAATTTTATCTTGGCGTGGGGGGAGGCCGGCCGCTTCATGTTCGGGCTCGACCCGGGCATGGGCCCACTGGATCTGGGCTTGGGCCCACTTGGCTTGGGGTTGACTTTGATTTTGACTTGGTCAACCAGGGTGTAAATTTTTACCCCAACAAATTGCCCCCTATCAATAAAGGCACACGACATATGTGGGTCGTGTGCATGAAATTGATGGATCTTCTTTCACGTGGAGGCGACTTGATTCGGTTCCCACCTTTTGGGAAGCTGGCACTGCCCTTTTTACGACATAGACGGTCGATGCGGCCCTTTTTGCGACTTGGACGGTCGGTGCTGCTCTTTTTGCGACTTGGACGGTCGGTTCTGCCCTTTTTGCGACTTGGACGGTCGGTTCTGCCCTTTTAGCGACTTGGACGGTCGGTGCTGCCCTTTTAGCGACGTGGACGGTCGGTGCTGCCCTTTTAGCGACTTGGACGGTCGGTGCTGCCCTTTTAGCGACTTGGACGGTCGGTTCTGCCCTTTTTGTGACTTGGACGGTCGGTTATGCCCTTTTAGCGACTTGGACGGTCGGTGCTGCCCTTTTTGCGACTTGGACGGTCTGTTCTGCCCTTTTTGCGACTTGGACGGTCGGCGCTGCCCTTTTAGCGACTTGGACGGTCGGTTCTGCCCTTTTTGCGACTTGGACGGTCGGTGCTGCCCTTTTAGCGACGTGGACGGTCGGTGCTGCCCTTTTAGCGACTTGGACGGTCGGTGCTGCCCTTTTAGCGACTTAGACGGTCGGTTCTGCCCTTTTTGCGACTTGGACGGTCGGTTCTGCCCTTTTAGCGACTTGGACGGTCGGTGCTGCCTTTTTAGCGACGTGGACGGTCGGTTCTGCCCTTTTTGCGACTTGGACGGTCGGTTCTGCCCTTTTTGCGACTTGGACGGTCGGCGCTGCCATTTTAGCGACGTGGACGGTCGGTGCTGCCCTTTTTGCGACTTGGACGGTCGATGCTGCCTTTTTTGCGACTTGGACGGTCGGTTCTGCCCTTTTTGCGACTTGGACGGTCGGTGCTGCCCTTTTAGCGACGTGGACGGTCGGTTCTGCCCTTTTTGCGACTTGGACGGTCGGTTCTGCCCTTTTTGCGACTTGGACGGTCGGTTCTGCCCTTTTTGCGACTTGGACGGTCGGTGCTGCCCTTCTAGTGACGTGGACGGTCGATGCTGCCCTTTTTGCGACTTGGACGGTCGATTCTGCCCTTTTTGCGACTTAGACGGTCGGTGCATGATTTGACTTGCTCTGCTTCTTGCAGTGTCAGGGGTAGACTTGACTTGCTCCGCTTCTCGCGGTGTCGAGATTGGATTCTGACTTACTCCGCTTTCTGCGGTGTCGGAGTGGAAGTTGACTTGTTGATTTTGATTTGGGTTGACATCAGCATCGCTATACTGGAATATGGTACCAGGAGTGAATCATCATCTGTCATTGAGAGGATTTTGGGATTTTGGTTTTTGTTTGGCATCTGCATTGCTGCACTGGAATAATGCCAGGAGCAACTCATCATTTGCCCCGGGAGGATTTTTTTTTTGGACTTTGAATATGGTCTCACCGGTAGGACTTGGGAGAGGTTGGGATTGTATACGGTTTTGCAGGATGTATGATCCAGACCGTAGGGCCGGAAAAATTTTGGGACTTTGTCGGCGTCTGCATTGCTGCACTGGAATATGGTACCAGGAGCGACTCATCATTCGCCGTTGGGGTATGGGATTTGGAATTTGGTTGGCGTCTGCATCGCTACACTGGAATATACTACCAGGAGCGACTCATCATTCGCCATTGAGAGGACTTTGAATTTGGGTCTTGTTTGGCATCAGCATTGCTGCACTGGAATAATGCCAGGAGCAACTCATCATTTGCCTTGGGAGGACTTGGGATTTGGGTTTTTGGTCGGCATCAGCACCGCTAACACTGAAGCGAAATACCAGGAGCGACTCATCATTTGCCTTGGGAGGACTTGGGATTTGGGTTTTTGGTCGGTATCAGCACCGCTAACACTGAAGCGAAATGCCAGGAGCGACTCATCATTTGCCGTTGCCCGTCGGGGAAGGATGGCTTAGGAGACAGGTTTGGGTTCCTGTCACCTAAGGCTTTTCAATTTTATGGGCCGTGAGGGTCCCATAAAAGCATTTTCTCCGTACGAGTCGTAAGGACCCCGCAGGTGTATTTTCTACTTAAGAATCGTGAGGATTCCTAAGTGTTTTGCTCCTTTGTGAGTCGTAAGGATCTCACGCAGGGTTTTCTCCTCACAAGGTCGAGGGGACTTTGCGAGTGTATTTCATCTCTTTTCACGAGTTTGCGCCCTTTCGGGTTTTCACAGACCCGCCGGTAGTCCTGCTGTTTTTACTCACGGAGCCCTTTCGGGTTTTCATCCGTGCCCGTTTTGCTTGTGGACATACCGTTTATTATTATTTTTTTTATTTCTTTTACTTTTCTTTTCTTCTTCTTTTTTCTTCTTCTTTCTTTTTTTTCTTTTTTTTTTGCCGCTGGTGGGACTTTAAAAGTAGTCACACCGGCAGGATTTGGGAGAGATAGGGGTCATTTACGCCCGTGGATTGTATTCGGTTTTGCAGGATGTATGATCCAGACCGTAGGGCTGATGTGCTCAATTCGCCTGCGACTTGGAGCATTCACATGTAGTATTTCTTGAGATATCGGCCATTGATGGGTGGCATGGGCCTTTCTCCCTCGGCGCTTATTAGTTGGTAGGATCCTCCGTCAAACACTTTCTCGGTGACGTATGGTCCTTCCCAGTTTGGCTCGAATTTTCCCTTGGCATGTCGATTGGGGATGATCGGTCTTTTGAGGACCAACACCAATTCACCTTTCTTGAAAGCGCGGAGACGGGTTATCTTGTCATAGGCCCGTGACATTTGGGCTCGGTATAGCTCCAGACTTTGCTGCACCGCGAGCCTCTTTTCTTCGAGGGCATCGAGTTCATCCAGTCGGAGGAGCACGTTTTCCTCCTCCGTCAACTCATGCTGAACGGCCATTCTTAAGCTTGGAACTTCGACTTCGAGGGGGAGGACCGCCTCCACTCCGAAGAGCAATGAGTATGGAGTGGACTGGGTTGGAGTACGGTGCGTGGTACGATATGCCCAAAGCGCCTCGTGAAGCTTGAGATTCCAGTCCCTCTTGTTGGCTGAAGCATTTTTCCTCAGGAGCTTGCATAGAGTCTTATTGAAGGCTTCGGCGAGCCCATTGGCTCTTGGATTATAGATGGAGGAATATCTCCAGTCTATCTTGTGCTGAGTAGCGAACCTTGAGACATTGAAGCTCTTGAAAGACGGCCCGTTGTCAGAAATGATTCTTCTTGGTGTACTGAAGCGGTATAGAATATTATGCTGGAAGAATGTCAGAATATCTTTTGTCTTGACTTCTTTTAGCGGGACAGCTTCAGCCCATATGGAGAAGTAGTCTGTCGCGGCCAGTATGAACCGGTGGCCTTTGGATGACGGAGGATCAATTGGGCCAACAATGTCGGTGCCCCAGACTTCGAAGGGCCACGACGCCACCGTAGGATGCAACGGATTGGGATGCTTGTAAATGAAATCACCATGGATTTGGCAGATCTGACATTTCTTTGCATGCTCTCCACAATCCCATATCATGGTGGGCCAGTAATACCCAAGCCGTTTGATTTGAAGTCGCATCTTGGGGCCAGATTGGTGAGCACCGCAAACGCCCGAGTGAACATCTTTCATGACCTTTTGGGCTTCGGCCGATGACAGGCACCTGAGCCAGAGTTGGTCATATGACCTGCGGTATAACGTGTCATTTACAAACACGTATCGGAGAGCACTTTTCTTCAGCTGAATCCTCGTAGATTTTTCTTCGGGCAGCTTGTCGTATCGGAGGTACTCTATGAAGGGTTCTCTCCAATCGGGCTCATCTTGGATGATCGAAGCTTCTTCGGCAGGACTGCTCTCCTGTTCCGCGCTTTCCTCTTCTTGTAGAGAGACTGGGGGTAGAATTTGTCGGCTCCTGACTGTGATCAGAATTTCGTCCAAGTCAGGATCAGCCAGCTCCTTGGCTAGGCGAGCGAGTATGTCGGCTTTTCCGTTCAATGCTCTAGGGACTCTTGTTAGTTCAATGTGAGTGAACCGTTTCATGAGTTCCACCACCCGGCTTCTGTACCGAGCTAACTCGGGTTTGTATATCTTATAGGTGCCGCTTACTTGGTTGACGACAAGTTGGGAGTCACCGTAAACCCGTAGCCGAAGGATTTCCATTTCTATGGCAAGCTCCAAACCAGCTATCAGAGCTTCATACTCAGCTTCATTGTTTGTCCGAGGCTCGGTGAGAGCGAAAGAACGCCGTAAGGTTCCCATTGATGGTGTGATAAACACCAATCCTATCCCTGCTTTTATCTCCGGGACGTTTGATCTGCCGGAGCTCCTTATTGATGAGGCCCCATCGAAGTAGAGCTCCCAATATGGCTCGTCTTCCTCGAGGTGCAGCACTTGTTCGTCGGGTAACTCACAATTTAGCGGCGATCCTTCTGGTATGGGATGAGCAGCAAGAAAGTCTGCAAGAGCTTGCCCTTTTACTGCTTTCTGAGGAGTATAAACTATGTCAAACTCAAATAGCATGACAGCCCATCTTGCCATTCTGCCGGCTAGGCTTTCTTTGGTCATCAAGTGTTTAAGCGGGTCGACCTTGGAGATCAGCATAACCCGATGAGCGAGCAAATAGTGCCTCAGCTTCTTCACAGCAAATATTAGAGCCAGGCATTGTTTTTCGATTGGGGAGTAGTTGTGTTCCGCCCCGACTAGAGTTCGACTGAGGTAGTAGAGGGCATTTTCCTTTCCCTCCTCGTTATTCTGGGCAAGGAGCGCACCGAGTGACTCATCCAGCGCGGCAGTGTAGAGAATCAGCGGTTTATTTGGAATGGGAGCGGCCAGCAGTGGAGGGTGCAACAAGTATTGTTTGATGCTTTCGAACGCCGCTTGACATTCGGCATCCCAGATAAAAGGAGCTCCTTTCTTCATGAGCTTTGAGAAGGGCCTACATCTCCCCGACAAATTTGAGATAAACCTCCGTATATAAGCAAGCTTGCCTTGGAAAGATCTCAGCTGCGTCAGACTCTTTGGAGGGGGCATCTCCATGATGGCCTTTATCTTTGATGGGTCAATTTCGATCCCTCGATGCCGGACTATAAAGCCCAGGAATTTTCCCGATGACACGCCAAAAGCACACTTCAGAGGATTCATCTTCAGATCGTATTCCCTCAGTCTGGTGAGAACGGTCCTAAGATCTTGGATGTGGTCGGCCTTGGCTTCAGTTTTGACGACCAGATCATCAACATAGCATTCGACGACTTTATGGATTAGGTCATCAAAGATATTAGTCATTGCCCTTTGATATGTAGCGCCCGCGTTCTTCAGCCCAAACGGCATCACTTTGTAGCAGTATATTCCGATCGGGGTTCGAAATGCTGTGTGCTTCTCATCCTTAGGCGACATCTTGATCTGATTGTATCTAGATGAGCCATCCATAAAGGTGAACAGCTCGTAATTTGAGGTGTCATCGACCATCATTTCCATGACCGGTAGCGGGAAGTCGTCTTTAGGACATGCCTTGTTGAGGTCCCTGAAATCGACACAAACTCGGATCTGCCCATTTTTCTTCTTCACTGGGACTATGCATGCGATCCAATCCTCATATTTCTCTTCCCTGATGAAGCCGGCATCGATGAGCTTCTTAGTTTCCTCAATGACCTTTTCTTCTAGTTCCCTTCTCATTCTTCGAGGAGCTTGTTTGACTGGCTTAGCATCAGGAGATATAGCCAACTTATGTACGGCCACTTCAGGGGAAAGGCCAGGCATTTCTTTGTATGTCCACGTGAAGCAGTCAACGAACTCATGCAGCAGGGCAATTATCTGCGCTTTCATTTTCTCTGACAAGAGCGAGCTGATGTAGGTCGGCCTTGGATTATCGGGCGTTCCTAAGTCAATCTCGGTTAGCTCGTCAAAGGTTGCTTGTCCGCCATCTTCGAGCTCTTGAGGAGCTTCTTCTGGTTCGGCTATCTCGTCATCATCATTTGATCTTTCGCTGGCCTTACCAACATGGATCATGTAGCACGCTTTGGAATCAAGTTGAATGTAGCCTATGCCCCGTCTATCTGGAATTCATCCATCGATGAGTGCTCGGACCTGGGGCGGATACCATAGCCCTTCGTAAAACTTTGCTTCGGACTCCGTTTGGTACAACCGGCATCCGCACTTCTTAAAGTATTCCCGCATCTCGGGCGCATAGTATCTGGGATTGAGGACGGCTCTTATGCCTCTCTCATAGGGAAGGCACGTGACAGAAAGATCGTCCGGGTACACAACGGGGTTTGAGCTGTAAAACAGGATGCTCTTCTGTCCATTTTTCCTCCCGGGCACGTAGAAAGTTTTCAGCTGGTCCACGGTAGAGACTGACAATGCATCGAGCTCTTTGCACATCCGTTCCGGCACCCTTGTGATGGCCAGGGACCCTTCTGCGACTTCGAAGGTCTCTCGTAGTTTCGCTTGCTGCATGGGGGTCCAATCTGCACAGCTGTTGCACGGCAGGTCCTCTTCTTCTGACTCTTCAGTGTCACTGCCGAGATGAGGGCGGACTTTGCTGCTAGATGGGCCTTCAGTAACAGATTCGTCCGTATCGCTGCCGAAACGAGGGCGAGTTTTACGGAAGGACGGGATTCCAGCGTCGGACTCATCAGTGTCGCTGCCGAAATGCGGGCGCACTTGGGCGTTTTTTCTTTTGAAAGTGACAGCCGGCACAGATTTTCTTTTGAGTCTTGGGGCCGGTCTATCCTCAGTCAGTTGTGGCTTAGCATTTTGGTGGTTCATAAAGTACCGAGAATCTTCATAGCGGACTTCATGCACACCGAACGGCTGGATGTCTCCGTCAATGCGTCTTTCTTCGCCATTTTTAGTATACTTCATACATTGATGGAGAGTTGACGGAATGATGCCGTAACCGTGGAGCCACAGCCGCCCCAAGAGAATCTTATAAGACGTGTCTGCGTCGATCACGTATATCTTAGCTTCAGTTTGCAGATCCCCGAATTTGATTGGCAAAGCTATAGACCCCAGAACTTGCTGGCAATTTTGGTTGAAGCCTTGAATGACAATCCTTTCTCTTGACAGGTGTCGGACGTCCATTGACAAACTCTTCAGAGTTCGCAAGTTCATGATGTTTACTGAGGACCCCGGATCAATCAATATGCGATTAATTCGATCTCCGTCGCTGTACCCGGTCATGTAAAGCGGCCGATTGTGCTCAGCTGTTCCCAGTAGCAAGTCTTCATCCTTAAATGTGACTGCGGCGGCATGCAAAGCGTGCTGAGCTTCTTTCATATTAATTTCCGCGAAGTGAGCCTGATACCGCTCGGGGTTTTGTAGAGCGTGAATAAGAACATCTCTAAGCTCCTTAGATAGGACCAAGGCATCGTAGATGCTCAGGAGAGACGGAAGCCTTCGAAGGTGAGCCAAGACATTATAGTCTACTGGGGAAGGACTCGAGTTTTCATCAGCCGGTTCCCCGCCATCTTCATCATTAGCCACCTGTTTTCCCTTTCCTTTTGGGGCATTGCCTTGATTTGGCGGTAGAGCCCTGCCGCTTCTGAGCTGGATTTGGTTGGCCTTTGTGGCGAGCTCCTCGTCCTCTTCAGGAAAACAGAGCTCATCCTCAGAGTCACTACCAAGATGGATGGCGTAGCAGGTCACTACTGGGATCTCTTCATTGGAGTCTTCTTCTAACTCCTCCAGAATTTCAGCCGCTTGTACAGGGAGGAACTCTTTTAATTGAACCAAAGTTCTTTCCTTCTGTTCATATTCTTCGAATGAATCGATATATTTTTGAATGGCCGATCTCCCTGCAGACTCCTTATCGCGCCGAGCCACACTTTTCTTCTTCTTGAGCTTCTTGGATGTTGAGCGTGATGGAACCGCATCGGCAGCTGGACTGGTAGGCCTCTTCTGCCCTTCCCATTCTGTCCTGGGCTCTTTCCGAAGTAGCTTTATCAGCTTCTTCGTCTTGTTAGATATGTGCGTATTCCACGGAGACCGCGATGGGTTCGTTTCGTTTGTCAGGGCAGCGGGTTCAGCTGTCTGCTCCCAGAAGGCTTCAACTTCTGTCTGTATAAAGTTGGCGGTTGCAACTTGATTGTTCACCAACACGCTTTTGGACAGCTCGATCTCTCCAGCCTTGTACTGCTTCTCGACCCAGTCCTTGAAGATATAGCAATCCTCGATCGCATGGCTCACTACTCGGTGGTACGGGCAATACAGGGGATTGTCGGTCATTTTTGCTTCTTGGGGTCTTTTCGACTCCGGCAATTGTAGGCCGTTGTTCAAGGCATCTTTAAATATCTTGCGGACCTTGTCCCTTCTGAAAGAGTAAACCTTGTTCTTTTTCTCCTCTAGGGAGGGCCCATCTCCTCCCAGCAGTGGCTTTCGAGACCGGTTAGTTTTGGATTCGGCCGCCCTTCGCTTTTCTTCATTGTCGGACGCATTGAAGACATTGGTACTGCTGGAACTCCCGCTTCTACGGTTGTCGTCCCGCTTGCTTTTCCAAGTTTTGTCTCTCTGAGAATCCGGCGGGGACTCCTGCTTCGAGCGTTCCAGCATTTGGACTTTCTTGGTTAGCTCCTGAAATGTCTTGAGGCCTGCCGTACACAAGAATGGGACCATCCAATTGCTGAGGTTCCCAATGAGAAGGCTGACGGACTGGTCCTGCTCCAGCGGTGGTTCGCACTTGACTGTGAGATTACGCCATCGAGCGATAAAGTCCGTGTTGCTTTCATTCTTCCCCGGATTGGTCCTCACAAGGTCGGCAATGGAGATTTTATCAATGACACTCATGAACCTTTGCCGAAACAGGGACTCCATTTGGGCAAAGGTAATGACGGACCCGTCCGGTATACTCGCATACCAGTCGAAGGCGACGCCGGTCAGGCTGTTGACAAACTGATGAAGAAGGAGCGCGTCATTGCCCCCTGTATTTCCGCACGATGCTTTGAAGTGGACGACGTGCTGATTTGCATTCCCTGCTCCATCAAATCTTCCGAACTTAGGAATGACGTAGCCGCTTGGGAACTCAATCAGATCGTACTGCGCGGGATATGGCCGCCCACTACTGCCGATTTCTTTCTGAGCTTCAGCTTCGGCCACCAATGTTTTAACCTTGCTGGTGACCAAATCCATTATCCGATCCTGTGTTAGCGGGATAGTGCTATCTGGGGCCAAGGCGTCCCCAGAAGCGGAGTGTGGCCGGCTTTCATGCGGCTCGACCAGTCTTGGTCCCAAAGGAACAGGCATTGGCTGCCTCGGATTGTCATCACCCGGCTGATTAGTAGCGGCTTGTGCTTGATTGGGAGGCGCTCGAGCAATTTGAGCCGTAAGTTGCATCACCACGTTCGTTAAGTCGTCAATCTTCGAATAGAGCTTGGCCATCTCTTTATCTTTGCTCCTGAGCTGTTTTCGAAGCTCTTGAAGCAGCTCTTGCTCCGCAGTCCTGGGGCGGAAAGTAGGCTCTTCCTCGCTGTTCGAGCTTGACTCTGCATGGACCGAGGGGTCTTTCTGCCTATCATCCTCATCGAGAGGGTTTTCTTCATCCAGCGGGGGCGGCTGTTCTTGGGCGGCGGCAACCACATTCAGGCTAGATTGGGCTTGGGATGTGGTGGCCCCATCCTTGCTTTTGCTGCGAAGGTTGTCGCTGGGGCGCCCGCCCGCCATATAGACCGTATGGATGATATATCCGGTCGTCTTTCGGTCATTGGCGGCTGATTTCACGGATCACTGTCTTGACCTCCTTTCTTCGGTAGCCGGTAGTCGATTGAAGGCGGCTGCCTAACCAGCTTTTTGAATGGTGCTGGTGCTTCTTTTCTGGATTTGCCCCGTTGCTTTCGTGCGGCACAGAGCGCCTGATAGACTCTTGAAGAGACAGTGTCATACTTTTTCTGTTGGGGCCGGGACACGTCTTTTTGTGGCACTGTTCGGACCGCTGTCTTCTTGATTCTGGCGGTCATGGCGTTTTTCTGAACCCACTTCAGAGGCTCGAAGGAATTGCTGATTCTTACGTCCGACTCAGCCGTCGTCGCAGGGCAACCCTGCACTTGGAACTTCACACGATTCCATTTGGCCGAAGCCTTGGCCCTCTTGTTGGCTCGATACCTGAGACGCTTCTGCCTTAACTTTTCTGTTCTAAGCACCTGGCAGACTTCGGCTCTTTAGGGAGACGCCGCAGACCGGGCGATGGAAGGCCTTGGAGATACGCTCGATTGTGCATTTGTTGGAGTCATCGTTTGAGCTCGTCCGCAACATTTGTTGTTGCCCTTTGTACCGAAGTTCTTGCCCCCCGCTGGAGCACCAGAGAATCGTTCAGATACAGTCTTAAGTTTCGGTTGTGGTGCCTTGGCGATCACGACATTCGGCCTCTTGCCCCTTGGGACCGGCTTGGCCACCTGTTCCGCGGGGATTTCCGCCAGATGAGCGCTTCCGGCAGGGTAGATGATGACGGAGCCAAACTGGCGGGGCGGTTCCTCCCACTGTCGACTAAGGCTTGCGGGGAGGACTACACGAGCGTTGATCTTGACCACGTATGGAATCGGGGTCACGTTGGAAGCTGAATTCGTCTGGGGAGACATTGTCGTTGAAGGTTGATTGCTACACAGAAGAAAAAAAACATCATTTCAGTATAGGCAATCGATATGTATATTGATTGAGTTCGCATGAACATTTAACCCGAAATATGGGAGGAGAGATGGTCCCACCGGGCGTGCCAGAATCTGTAGGGTGTTTTTCGTCACCCCATTGAGATGGGAATACGCGCGTGCTTGTCAGGCGCATTACAGATTCCCCCTGCCTAGGGTAGGCCGGGGTTTATTGATTGTGGGGATCCGAATCTCCGGCAACCGCGGACTAAGCTGCCGTTAATTACCTCTCGCATTTGGAGCGAAGGAACCTCCGATTAACGGGTTAAACTGGTCATGCGAACTCAATGTGCAGTATCGTGTTTGAAGGGGTTTTGGAAATATCAGGGGCCCCGCAGAGTTTTTACGGAGGTCCCGCTACCCGGATAGCGGGCTGGGGGTCAAGGGGGCTAGCAGCCCCCTTACGGGGTGCGGGACAGCGCCCCGTTAGAAATTTTTTTTCTAACGGAAGACAGTGTCGTGGAGTCTGTGTATGTTTTCCTTCCCCCTTTTCTTTTTTTTTTTTTAAAAGTGGAGTTTAATTTCAAAAGGAATTTTATTGTGGAGTTAAACTCCAAAGAATTTTATGCGGAGTTAAACTCCTAAAATAGAACTTTATTGTGGAGTTAAACTCCAAAGAATATATATATATATATATATATTTTAAGGGTTTAAACTCCAGAAGGGATTTTGTTAGGGAGTACACGTAAAACGAGGGGGAAAAGAAAACAAAATGGCGTCTAAAGGACGCTCGCATGGCAGATGGGCGCTTTAATGCCCGGGGTCATGTGCGCGCACGTGACCGATGGGCACTTTGGCGCCCCCAGGATCACGTGGGCACACGTGACCGAAAGGGGGGGCCTTGACGCCCCGGGGTCACGTGCGCACACGTGACCGATGGGCGCCTTGGCGCCCCCCGGGGTCACGTGCGCACACGTGACCGATGGGCGCCTTGGCGCCCCGGGGTCACGTGGCACATATGACCGCGGGAAAAACCCGCGGAAAGGGAGGCCGAGCCCCTAGGCTGGGGAGTTGAACTCCCAAGGGAATTTTTGGAGTTGAACTCCTAACAGAAACAAATTTATGGAGTTAAACTCCAACAGAAACAAATTTATGGAGTTAAACTCCAACAGAAATTAAATTATGGAGTTAAACTCCAGCAACTTTAGAAAGGAGTTAAACTCCTGGGGGATTTATTGCTCTTCTTCTGAGTCTTGGGTCTGTCTAAAGTTAGATTTTTGGAGATGAGTCTCCTTCTTCTTATTCTTGACCGGCGGGATCTTGGAGAAAAGGGGATGAGCCTTAAAAGCCCCCCTTTTCGAGATCTGGTTGGAGATCCGAGCTCCCCTTCGTAGGTTTTGTGGTGGAAATCTACTTATTTTGAGAAAAGGAAGAGTTAAACTCTTGATTTAATTCAAAAGGAAAAAAAAGGTTTTAGAACCTTGAGGAAGGAGGAAGAGATCTCAGATCTAGAAAATTTTTGGAGAGAGAAAAAGTTGTTGAGATATTTCACTATCTTTGCCTTTATAGGCCATACACTTTACACATAGCCTCTTGGGCTTCACAAAATGGCATTTTGCCCACCCCATGGCTCATGTGCCATTTCTTTTTGCACATAAGCCATGGGCTTTACAAAAATTTGGTTTTATGTCTATTTTTCTTACATTTATCCATAAAATAAAATAAAAGAAATACAACAAAATTGTTTATTACAAAATTTTATCTTGACGTGGGGGGAGGCCGGCCGCTTCATGTTCGGGCTCAACCCGGGCATGGGCCCACTGAATCTGGGCTTGGGCCCACTTGGCTTGGGGTTGACTTTGATTTTGACTTGGTCAACCAGGGTGTAAATTTTTACCCCAACATAGCGGACATATATAGGCCAGGATAGAGAGTTGATATTTCTGGATATACTCCGACAGACGTCTGCCCACAGAAGACGGACGTCGGATCTGATGCGAAATTTCCTTAGTTGGGAAACTAGTTTTTAGGGAATATATTTTGTATGTTATATATATGGTAGCTTATTTTAGACCTAAAAGGGTTAGCAATTTGATTATTGGTGAGAACCCATTGTTATTGTGAGAGATCTAGGTTTTGAAGGGATTTGTGTTTTCTCTGTCGATTTGTACTCCTCCGTATTTGGATTATTAATGAAGGCCCGTCTTCACCTATTTGTTTTGTAGTAAGTTCTCATATTTTTATCTTGCTTGTGATTTGTTTCTTCTTCTCTTTATCGTTTGGTTTATGCTTTATGTCAGAATTATAAGTCTCATGTATTTTTTATGGTTTACACTTGTATTGAGCGTCCTTCAAATGTGGTCGGTATTTCTTTTTTGTTAGTTATTTCTTTAGGATGAACTCTAGTAAGGTTCAAATCTGAGTGGCTTAATGGTGACTTATAATTCTGACTGATTTTAACATGTGGTTGCACTTAATATATGTAAAGTCGCTGCGTAGTGTACGAAATCTTTGAATTTATTTGAAGGAGACTAAATGATTTTGTTACATTATGCCTTCCTACATAGTAGCAATTTCATTATCTAACAATCAAAGGTTAACCATTTGAACTAAAGAGCTTTTGTAAGGCATCAGAGGACTTTGCACCTGTAAAAAATCACACTTGTTTAGGCCATTAGTCTTTACACTAAACCACTTTAGTTATGCAAAGTCTTTCTGTAAACTTTACTCACCATTGTTCTTCACCTTTTGCTACTTTAATTCTCTTTTTCTTTGTGATGGGCCATTGTTTCATAGACTAATGTACTCTGTTTTCAAACCAATAGACCTTTGGTTTATCTCCACACATTTGTATTTAAAATCGACTGAATTTGCTTTATTACTTTAAACTTAATAAAATAAGAGATAACAAGTGAATGCCATGTTTATCCTAGAAAAGCTTTCTTTGGATGTAACATGATATTCATAAAGAGCAAGGTTTTATGTCTATAATTTATTTCCCATATGTAATATGTTTCTATGCAGAGACATTAAACTTAGCCAGTTGCCAACCATCCATATCCATCTAATTAGCTTTATTACATCAGTGGGCGTGACCGATACAAATTTTGAATGCACAACCTTCAATTGATTGAGATAGTTCAATATGATGAGGTCGAGGAAATGAAGACATAATTTTGAAGTTAAATTTGGATACGATAGAAATTAAACCTCGGAACATATGATGACTTTACCGGTTGACTGCTTGAATCTGAACATGTGTTCTAATTCTATAGGACCCGCGTCAGAAGAGGAGATTGGACCCCTTGAGTCAACTTTATTAGCAAGTTATGAGAGTGTGTAAGCTAAATCAAAGGTAATCTATGTAATTTCTATAAGATGATATGAATATGTTATATAGTGTTAATAGACAACGGATGGAGGCATCAAAAGAAAAGGACGATATGGGCTGAGACATCTCTACTGTTATAATGCAGAATCCAAGAATATAGCTAATATCATCTATAGAGAACCTATTTTTTTTTTTTAGTAAGAGATTTCAAAAGATAAGAAAATTCTATCAACATATTATCTCAATTAAAATATCCAATTCTTCACAATTTAATTGTTTAAATGCCTCCTTATTTCAAAATTCACACCACCCTCTCCTCAACCCTCCAGTTCTTCTCAACGCATGCATTTAGACACCATAATCCAAACCATCCTTTTTTAATTAATAAACGTATCTATAAAATGTTATTCTAGAACCTGATATTTAAATCGCATGCATCGCACAAGCAAAAAAAACTATATATAATCTTTGCGGAAATATTATGGATAAAGGAGACTGTTGAGAATTAGTTCATTGAGAAGTGAAGAAACTAATTACAAAGTTGATTTAGATCAAATAAACTTAAGCTTTTGAGTGAGACAGGTACTCTAGCCATTAAATGTCCTGAAAGTCCAACCAATGGGTTCTTAACAGCCATTCATTATGTCTTCAAAGTCCAAAATGGATTCTTAACAGCCATTCATTATCTTCAAAGGGCTCAACCGACATGTAATTTTTGTCAAGGCAATGATAGAAACGTTGGGAATATATATTCAAAATGGCAATTCACCAACAAAGTAGATGAGATTGGTGATATATAATTTAGAAATTATCGATTAAAGCACCATACAAATTTAATTGGGGCCATGCTCTGTCCAATTTTCTAAATGATGAATGTGGTGCGTCCTACTTAATTAGCTTGACCTTATAGGTTTCTTCCTCGCTTTTTGGAAAATTTTGGGAGGAATATTATTGCCACTTGCTCAAGACAAAGCAAGGGAAGCTTGCCATTGTATGGCTTGGGGTGGCAAGGAATCATGTGGAGGAGGGTTTGGAGATGCAACATCCCTCTTTTCTTTGTTGGGTAACTTGTCAAAAAGCCCCCGGCTCTCTCGGAGGTTGTTTAAAAACTCTTGATATTTTGGAAATTGTTGGGAAAGCCCTACTGGTCCAAATCTTTACGAAAAAAACACATGGGTTGCATTTCATTTAGGCCTTTATTCCCTCCAACTGTTTAGGTATTACAGTGATGGATCCCTGGATCTCATTCAGATATTATCTTCCGTTGATCTCTTCGCGTGTTGACAGACGGCTGAGATTTGATCTGGAAGTTGTCTCCTTTAGCGTGTGGATCTCAATGGGCTTGGACTTGAGATGAAGCCGAGCTACCTGCAAGGAAGTCCCGGGATGGTTGTACCACCGAGGACTCTCTGACGATCAAGTTAGTAGTGCAAGTTGGGCAGAGTAGCGGCTTAGTGGAAAGAATTGCATACCTCGATCATCTGAGAGAGGGGTTTATATAGCGGCAGCAATGGGCAGGCAGGCGCGAGAATCACGCCGGCCATTACGCCCTTGGCGTCACGCCCGCGTGATAGGCGGGATCCCGCATTAATAACGAGGCAGGCTCGTTAATAGGGGATCGTAATGGCGTGGAACGCGGGATCGTAGGCGACGGATATCTCGCGCATGGCGAGATTGGCGGAGCCGTGGCGTATGTGATCAGCGCTGTAGGTCGGTCTGGGTGAGACCGAGGAAGATGAGCTCGGTGGGAGGATCGGGCACGAGCGGGAGGCCGAGGCATCTTGGTTCCGTGATAGCTCGGAGGCGAGTCGGGGGAGGTCTAGAAGGTCACCAAAGGTCGGGAAACTCCTCGGGCTGGGGCCCCGAGGTGTGATCCCAACTGAGGTTCCTGACCCCTTCTTGTAGGTCCTGTGACACGTCATCTGCTACGTGTCAGCATCTGGAGAGTCGCCGATATCGAGCCTCATCATTAGCCCCCCACTCTCGTCTCGACCCGTTCCTGGGTTGGGTCGAGAGTGGTCTGACCGATCACCCAGGGTGAGCTCTTACTCGAAAATATCGTCGTCGTGCATTCCCAATCGAAGAGTAGTATTTTCTTGATGACGTCAGCGGATCAGAGGAGAGATCTCGCATTAAAGGGGGACCGCCGGATCGTGTGTACGTTCGTCGAAGCGGCGACCCACATGTCTGGCGTTGGTTAGCTGGCGAGACGTGTCATAGGAGTTCCCGCGCTCCAAGGGACGTGTCCAATATGAGTGCGACAGGTAGGACATTGTCGTCCGTTGGTTGCGAAACATTGTTTTGGCGCGAGACGATCGGAGCCGTAGAATGCGCACGCCGGCAGCTATAAATAGAGGCGGGATCCCCATCAGAGGTCATACCTCTTCATAGCTTCCTCGTCCCTGGTCGTATTAGCTCGGCGCTCTTCTCCTCAGGTTGGATTCCTTGCTTTTGATCTTCCGAGGACACCTCTCTTTGATCAGGTTAGATGTCTTCTTTCGAGGAGTCTGTAGATGTAGTGCGGGTAGAGCCTAGGGAGTCTTCTGAAGCTTCCTCTTCTACTTCTTCCTCTTCTACTTCTTCCCCCTCTGAGTTGGAGTTCCCTCGGGGTTGTGCGATGGGGGCGGTCCCCAGAGCGCAGGCCGCGGGTGTCCTTGGTGTGCGTTCCTCCTTAAGGCACGCGGAGGAGCTTGCCAACATCAAGACTCGTTTCCTCATTCCTCCCGGCTATTCGTTTCGTCTGGCCGAGGAGGGGGAGAGGGCAAACCAGGTAAGGGGCGAGGAGATTGCCTTATACCTGGAGGCCTTTTGGGCCAGGTTGCATCTGCCCTTCCCCCCGAGGTAAGTGCGGCGTTGAATTATTTTGGGTTAGCCCCGGGCTAGCTACTGCCGAACTCTTGGAGGATTCTCCTCGAGTTCCTGGTCCGGTTGAGAATGAGTCAGATCCATTTCAGCCTGAGCCTCCTCGTGTCTTCCCTTTGCTACAAAAACCACCCCGGCGCTCGTAAGGGCGAGCCGAGCTGGGTATACCTCTCTCTTAGGAAACAACGGGGGGACGCTGCCGAGTCGGGGGTCGTCGTAGTACCATCTTCTATTCATGAATGGAAGAAGAAGTTTTTCTTTATTGCGCCGCCCGAGGGTGAGGATTGGCCTGTGCCCACCCAGTGGCAAAGGGCCAGCTGTCCGCGGATGAGTCGGCCAAATGATCCCGACGCGGTGGCGGTGTCGAAGTGGGATCCCCTCCCCGGGTTGATGTGCTGCTGTTTGAGTGGGCCCTCAGTTGGGCCGAGCTCAGCCGCGCCAATTACGCGGGTATTGTTAGTTATATGTATGCCCTAGAGGCCATTACTATACATAGGATGTATATAGTAGTGGATGCTTGGACATATATAGGGAGGACTTTCTTGCTCGACATGATAGTATGCTATCTGGTTACTCTTTACCTTAAGGTGTACACTGATTGTCTCTCTGTTACATGTTGGTAAAGCCCTTAGGATGTGTACTTGACTACCTGGACTGTGATGCGGATCATACTAGTGGGGACATGGTAGTCCATAAGTACATCCTTCGAGGTCCCTAGTCGTGGGTGTATCGAAATGGGGCATCGATATACCAGAGTAGACTAGCGTATACCTTCTCGACCCATACAGATGGGCGATGGATGATCCCATATCCATTGGTGTTTGACATCAGAGATGATGTACGGGTGCTCAGTGGAGACTGGGTACACTGGACGGACTCGCCGAGAACTCCCAGATGGTATTATACCTTACGTCAGATGGCAGTTCTCTGGTGACACTGGTACAGAGTAGTCTGTTGACCCGAGATCGTCATAGAGTCTTGTGTGGTTCCCACTGTGCTTTGATTTCCACCTTACCACGTCCAAGAGGGCGTGCAAAACGGTGGTTTTTGGGTTCAGTCCCGAATCACATGGAGGCAATGAGCGATAGGAGGGGATTCGTCTCTCCCGGTATAGGGAGTTGATGTTGCGATGTGTTCGATTGGCTATAACCGGAAATCCCTGGCCAGGGTTGCTGAGATTTACTGGTAAGTGTTACCAGTAGTTTCTCGAATTGTTATAGACCTCATATCGACACGACTTATCGAGCTATTGGGGTCTGACGTTTACCACCCCTAGGCAAGGTATGCGACATATCAGACGGCGAGACCGGACTGTACGGTAAGTGTTACTGGTTGGATTCACAGGAGTGTGAGCGGGCTTGCTCGTCGATCTTCTGATCGCTCAATACCCGGGTGGCCGTTACGTTTAGCAGACCGCTTGCGGCTTGTGGGTGTTTGATATGATCATCACCTGCTGCCGGCGTATTGACGAGTCTTTAGAGTCCTACACAGAGGTTTCCTGGCTCAAGCGAAACGAAATAGGAGCGCATATGAGATATGTGCGGGACCGAGAATAATGCGTGTATGTGATACCGCATTCTATTCTCGCGATGAATGTATCGAAGGGTTGTATGCGATATAACCTAGTTATCGAATCAAGGATTGATTCGATAAATCGATACATTGGATATTAGTCGGTTATATGCGATATGACCGGATCGTTAAATCAAGTGTTGATTTAATGATTTAATGCATAATTATATATTTGATATATTACTTTGCATTAACTAGTATTGGTTCACTTTAAATGGTTTTTCTTACTTGGTTGTGCACATTGTATATGTGATATGTTTTTATGCACAAGTTTGTATCATGTTTGATGATGCATACTAACTTGGGTTTGTGTAAAGATTAAACCATGGTTGTGTAATGGTTAGGGTTTTCATTTTCTTATTTATTTATCTTATTTAGTTATTCATTTTGAAAATGATAAGCATAAAGAGAAAATGGTGGCTTAATTTGTTTTCTAGTTGAAGCTTCATGAAGCTTTGACCAAAGTGACCATTTTGTCTCATGCTTAACCCTAACCATTCCATTTAACCCTAGTTTATTCTCTACACTTGACCATGGTTGGATTATGATAAGTATTCAATTTATTTTCTATTTGAAAATAACTTATCATAACATTTTCTTCTTCTTCTTCTTCATCATCAACATGAAGAAACCTTGCTCCATCAATGGCAACTTGATCAAATGAGTGAGAAATCCAATTCTAAAGTGAACCCACCTCCTATTTCTTCATCCTCTACCTCTTGCCAAGTAGTATAGGGTGTTTTCTTCACAAGTTTCATGACTTGGTGAAGTGGGAGCTTGATCTTGTGATGCCTCGACGTAGATCATCTTCGGCATCGAAGTCGACGACCTAGCCCGCCCATTTTTCCGATGAAGCCGACGCTAGAGCCCGGGATTTGATTTGGACAGCGAGGAGACTTCATTGCGGAGCTATGGAGGTGGAGGACCGGATCTACAAAGGTTGTATTTCCGTTCACTTATTATTAAAGTTGTTTACTAGTTGTTGTTTCGCCTAAAATCTAGTTAACGATCCGTATTAGGGTTTCTCGGCACTTGTAAAATTTTAAATTGGCATGGTTGATGCCTTGTGAGACCTCGTTAGTGTGCCCAGGAACCCTACAGTGGTATCAGAGCCTAGCTAGAGCCTTAGGCGATGCGTAGACGGAATTAGAAGTCCGATCGAACCGAAACCCAAACCCTAAAATGCTCTCTGTACATTTTCTAAAATTGTGGATTTTTGAGTATTAAAAATATGCAGAAAAATCAGCAGGAGATTCTAAGAATTACTGTGAAGCCCGTACTCCTAAGTCCACCAAAGCGCGGCGGAACCGCGGCATTAGCATGCTAATGCGGCGGTTCCGCGGCCCTTTAGTCTCTTCATGTATTGAATTTTGCACAGTAACTCCTACTTTGCAGTGCTGGTTTTCCTGGGAATTTTTAATATTTATTCAAGAGTTGAAATTTTTGGGTTGTATTGGGGACTCGGTGCTTCGATCGGATTGTCTAATTTTGTCTATGTGTTTTCCGGATAATTTTTTGAATATGTTAAAAAGTTCGACCGGATATAAATACCCACCTTTTCCCCTGCCGGGAAATTTCCAAGTGTTGGATCTTTCCGTAGTTTAACGACGTTCTAAGTAGTGCAAGTAACGCGATGGTCCCTCTAGAAGACAACAAACCTTAACTCGATTATGTGACCGTCTTGAACTGCCCTTTGAACCTTCGGGTTTAGGATAGTATGGCGTGCCACATGTGAGGCGTTGGCTTGACCCTTCTACGGCTGGACCGTTGGTACTGAGGCACGAACTGAATGTTTTTAGACTTGTTTCATGTGTTGATCTGTATCGGGAAAATTTGGGTGTTTGAATGTTCGATCGGAAAGTTTAACATTTTCTAATTATCTGGAATGTGATACAATAATTGGAATTCACAAGATGTTATGAGATAACTGAATGAATGTTATAAACATAGCAGTTTAGTCTCACTTGATCGGTTGCCACGGAATTTTGATGTGATCAAAAGTCCTTCGCAATCACGTAGCGTATGCGGATACTCGCCGGGTAAACTTAATAGACAGCCTCACTCCATAGCCCCGACCAAGTGACTGTAGGAGAACCCCGTCGCCGAAAGCATCCGTAGGGGTGCTCGCGGTAGCGGTGTTCCGCAAAAGTGCACTTCGTCGTCGGTATCGGGGGTGCAGCCGCCTACTAAAGTTTGCGACGAGCATTCGATCTGAATGTCGGGAATCCTGTTGAATTGCCCGACTTTATATTGAAAAGTGTTTTCGATAATGAGACTAATACGCGGGGTTTATAATTGTTAGGCATGCGATGTCTAAGGAATTCATTTGATTAGGCATGCGATGTCTATGCAGGTTGCGGATTCCAACTGTTGTAGTTTTACACTTTCTTTTCTGTGACCGTAAATGTAATATGTGATATCGCCGGTTTCGTTGCTATATGTCAACGACAATTGGGATGCGCATATTTACTTACGTTGATGACATGTGATGTTATGTGTTGCTGGATATGTTATATTGGATCGTCGTGTTTGAATAGCCGGGGGGGTTTTATGTGAGATGAGTGTTTTTCATTTTCATTCATGTAAAAACTTGTATGTAATATTCTTTTATTGGAGCACTTCCAGGTTGCGGAAGTTGTCACCCTTTGTATATTATTTACTTTTCCGCACTAGGATAGACCCAAGGAGGGGAGCACAAGTAACCGGGTTCTGGAGTCCAGTGGGAGACCAACTCGAGGAGTCGAGTCCGGGTCTCCTAACCCTAGAATTGGTAGGGTTGCTTGCCGCTCTCGTAGGGGTCTAGGGGTGTGGGTTTGGCTATTCATCACGACCGTGGAATCCGTGTTTTATACTGGCTCGTATTGAAAACACGGAAGTCCTAGTATATCCAATATTTCATATGTTTCTTCTGCTGCGATATCTGTGATGTGATCATGTGATGTTCTGTGATGGATACTGTATATAGTATAAATGATATATTATATAGGCGTTACTTATGTTTTACACCCGCGCTAGCCCTGCCCCGCTCTGCCGTTAGTTACCTAACCTAACGGTGCATGAGGGGACATCGAGGCGAATGCGGATGGCATAAGTGTACGTCGTATTTATCTGTGATGTTTAGGTATTTAAATGATGGGACTTCATTAATGAGATTAATGAAATAAAAGAAACCTAAAGATGTTGTAGAATCGAATTTCAAAAATAAAACAGGTAGCTACAGTTCTTGCTTTGCACAGCGGTATATATGATATATCCTGCACCTTATTCGATGAGGAAAGGACCGAGATCCCTTCACCGGGAGTGACTCCTTTAGCAATAACTGGCAGATGCTACACACTCGGTTTGTCTTTTGATTACTTTTAAGAGTTTTTGCTTTGCACAGTGATATATATGATATATCCCGCACCTCATTTGACGAAGAAAGGACCGACGATCCCTTTACCGGGAGTGACTCCTTTAGCAAAACTAGAAAAGCCTCAAAAACACTCCATTTCAAAATCATTTGATTCTACAACGATATCAAGTTCATTACGCAATAGGTTTTCAGAAAATCCTGTCGTAGCCCTCCGTCATTTCAGATAAGCGGTAGTTAGTATTCGTGCTACGTTTGTTGGCCTGCGTCAAGGCGTAGTGTGCGGTAGCTAACTAGTATTTATCTGCTTATGCATATGATGCAGATTGGATTAGGGTAGTCGTGCGACTTTGTTGGCCTGCGTCAAGGGTCGTGCGGGTGGGTTTAATTCAATCAGGAAATGACGGGTTGAACTTGACTAGCGCACTATGGTTTGTTGGCCTGCGTCAAGATCATAGGACGCTAGGGGCAAAATTATCGGGAATTTCAAGTGTTGAAATTTGCAATGAGATTGCATACCTTCTATGAGATAGTTGGATCCCGATACCCACTGCGAGTAATTGTTACTCCTGGGAGAGTTTTACACATTACAATTAGCCGATCAAGTAGGTGTCTAGAAAGGTGTTAACGAGGTTACGCCTCTGGGAAAATATGGTTTACATTAATTAGGTTCGTGCGAAAGCACGGGGGACCTCCCTCAAAGTACCGACGCTGGCCTGGCTGAAAGATTGGCGAACCTGTAGCGTGTAATTAAGTCTTTCCTTTTAGGGTTTGAAGGAAGATTTGATAAAAACAGTGGGAGCCATCCTGATTAGATAAAATAAATAACCAATCTATTCTTGCAAGAGCGCACGCAGAGTGTTTTCTTCTCTCTCTCTCCTGGTAGCGACCATATCACGCCTTAATCAAGATAATAATACGGATTATTGACCGAACCCGCTTGTTATACTGAGCTGGGGAACGTTGGTCCCGCTCCACCTTATAATTGTTATAAGACAGAGCAGGAAATTGGGGAATACCAGATTTCCCGTGCCGCCCAAACGAAGAGAGTGCATGCTGATGCATCATCTTCGGGTGTGTTCATTACACAGAACTGTTTCTCAGTATCCTCCGCATCCTTGGTATATGATACCGGATCAGGATCCCAGATATGTAATCTGTTACATAGAGCTACAGAAAGGTAGAGAACTGAGAACGGGTGATAAGCTTCATGAGACAGAAAACGGGGCAAATGTTGCAGCCAAGTCTGTTGGTCACTGTCACCCTGTATCCCAAATACATTGATTCTGAACGAATGTTATTAGATACCGAACCTGATATACAAAATCATATCAGTCTCTTTATTAGTAAAGAAATGATAAAATTTTGTATTGTTGGATAATGTTTTGAACATTTCCTATATCAAAAGTTGATCGGTTCAGGCACGTTATCTAAAAGCATTGATGTTCTAAATCAAACTACAGTTTTTAAGTATACAGAACACACACAAGAGGAAGAGTTCAGAAATGAACGGATCCTTCTTGAGGTATTGTAGACTAGGTCATATCAATGTGACCCGACTAGCTAAGTTACATTTAGATGCATATTTAAATCAGTTTGAATTTATATCTTGTGAAACTTTCCAGTCATGTCACAGAGTTAAGATGACCATAGCTCTGTTTACTAGAAACAGAGAAAGAGATAGTGAACTCTTGGAACTGTTACATGATGATGTATGTAAGGTCTCCTGTCTACACATGCCAGGATTGGTTCTTTATACTTCATTACGTTCTCTAATAATCTCTCAAGATTCAGACATATGTTCATGTTGAAACACAAGTCCGAACCTTTTGAGATATTCACAGAATATAAGTTAGAAGTAGAGAACCAAAATACGGGTATAAGTATTATGTCCTTTGATGTGATCAAGGAGGAGAATACTTGAGCACGGAATTCCTGGAATATTCTAAAGGAGAATGAGATTCTCTCTCAGCATTACTCCTCCGTATACACCATAGCACGATGGTGTATCGGGGCGGAGCAATAGCACCCTATATGATAAGGTGTGCTCTATGATGAGTACTACTGAGTTACCTGTTTCCTTTTTGGGAGTTATGCGCTTGAGAAGCTGCATACCTATTGAATAGGGTTTGAATCAGATCACAGCCTACCACTCCATATGAGATATGGTATGGGAAGAGCCCATGTCTTAAGCTGGTTAAGATTTGGGGTTGTCCGGCCTATGTCTAAAAGCAAAATCCGGACAAGCTCGAGGCAAGGTTAGTTATGTAGAACTGGAAAGGTTCCAGCTATGCAAACTACAGCAGATGATTTGGTACAACCAAAGGATTCAGTAGATACCAACGAACCTCAGCCTCTCCGCCGATCTACTAAGGTTTCTCACCCACCTGACAGATACTTCGGTTTCTCTATGACAGTGGGAGCGAGGATTGAATCATAAGATGATAACCCAACTAGCTTCGAGCTGGCCATCAGGAGTAAGACTCTGTAAGAATGGCTGGGTGCTTAGTGATCTGAGAGCAAGTAAATCTTGAGAAGATTACTTGGTGTAGATGGAAAAGTTGAGACTTTCAAAGCTAGACTTGTTAAAGGTTTTCGTCATCGACCAGGCGTGGATAATGATGAAACCTTTTCCAGTGGCTATGCTTAAGTCCATCCGGATCCTACTTGCCACGGCTACATACCATGACTACGATATCTGGTGGTTGGGTGTCATGACAGCTTTTCCAAATGATGTTTTAGAAGAGGCAGTCTATAAGTACACAGCCAGAGGGCCTCGTAGACAGTGGGAGCAGCGAAAACGTGTGCAAGATGCTTTATAGGATAAAGCAGGCATCGCGGAGTTGGAACATCTGTTTTGATGGATTAGTCAAAGAAGTTGACATCATCAAAATGGTAGATGAACATTGTATAAACAAAAAGGTAGTAGGGAGTATGGTGACGATCCTCGTAGAGTCCGTGGATGACATACTCTTGATAAGAAAGGAGTTTCCTATGCTACGATCGGTCAATCTCCGCTTATCACAAGGATTCTCCATATAGGATCAAAGTGATACCTCCTAAATCCTGAGTTTTCATCTATGAGATAGATGTAATTGGATGTTAGGATACTCACTAGATGTAGTGAGATCGTATCAATCGATCCTGAGGAGAATCACTGGAAGGGTTCCAGGGTGATAAAGACGACTGAATGTCAGTCACAGGCATTGTCTTTACTCTCAGTAAAGGGACGGTATGTTGGAAAAGTTCCAAGCTAGATACCGTGGCATACTAGACGATAAAGGCTGGATTCATCGCTACTTAAGATACTACCAAAGAGGCAGTCTGGATGTATATATGTTCATGAGATGAACTTCGTTCCTACCATTGTGAGACAATGGAGTTGTGGCTTATGCCACGGAACGCCCGTCCCATCAGTGATCCAGACATATTCTGAGGCAGCATCACCTGATCATGAAGATAGTTGATCTCCAGGGTGATCGAGGTTAGGAGAGTAGACTCAGAGGACAACACGGCGGATCCACTCACAAAGGCCTTTTCCCAGAGAGAGACTATTATGGGATGGTTGAGTATGAGATACTACAACCACTGCTATCAGATGGCCCTAGTGCAAGTGGGAGATTGTTAGTTATATGTATGTCCTAGAGGCCATTACTATACATAGGATGTATATAATAGTGGATGCTTGGACATATATAGGGAGGACTTTCTTGCTCGACATGATAGTATGCTATCTGGTTACTCTTTACCTTAACGTGTACACTGATTGTCTCTCTGTTACATGTTGGTAAAGCCCTTAGGATGTGTACTTGACTACCTGGACTGTGATGCGGATCATACTAGTGGGGACATGGTAGTCCATAAGTACATCCTTCGAGGTCCCTAGTCGTGGGTGTATCGAGATGGGGCATCGATATACCAGAGTAGACTAGCGTATACCTTCTCGACCCATACAGATGGGCGATAGATGATCTCATATCCATTGGTGTTTGACATCAGAGATGATGTACGGGTGCTCAGTGGAGAATGGGTACACTGGACGGACTCGCCGAGAACTCCCAGATGGTATTATACCTTACGTCAGATGGCAGTTCTCTGGTGACACTGGTACAGAGTAGTCTGTTGACCCGAGATCGTCATAGAGTCTTGTGTGGTTCCCACTGTGCTTTGATTTCCACCTTACCACGTCCAAGAGGGCGTGCAAAACGGTGGTTTTTGGGTTCAGTCCCGAATCACATGGAGGCAATGAGCGATAGGAGGGGATTCGTCTCTCCCGGTATAGGGAGTTGATGTTGCGATGTGTTCGATTGGCTATAACCGGAAATCCCTGGCCAGGGTTGCTGAGATTTACTGGTAAGTGTTACCAGTAGTTTCTCGAATTGTTATAGACCTCATATCGACACGACTTATCGAGCTATTGGGGTCTGACGTTTACCACCTCTAGGCAAGGTATGCGACATATCAGACGGCGAGACCGGACTGTACGGTAAGTGTTACTGGTTGGATTCACAGGAGTGTGAGCGGGCTTGCTCGTCGATCTTCTGATCGCTCAATACCCGGGTGGCCGTTACTTTTAGCAGACCGCTTGCGGCTTGTGGGTGTTTGATATGATCATCACCTGCTGCCGGCGTATTGACGAGTCTTTAGAGTCCTACACAGAGGTTTCCTGGCTCAAGCGAAACGAAATAGGAGCGCATATGAGATATGTGCGGGACCGAGAATAATGCGTGTATGTGATACCGCATTCTATTCTCGCGATGAATGTATCGAAGGGTAGTATGCGATATAACATAGTTATCGAATCAAGGATTGATTCGATAAATCGATACATTGGATATTAGTCGGTTATATGCGATATGACCGGATCGTTAAATCAAGTGTTGATTTAATGATTTAATGCATAATTATATATTTGATATATTACTTTGCATTAACTAGTATTGGTTCACTTTAAATGGTTTTTCTCACTTGGTTGTGCACATTGTATATGTGATATGTTTTTGTGCACAAGTTTGTATCATGTTTGATGATGCATGCTAACTTGGGTTTGTGTAAATATTAAACCATGGTTGTGTAATGGTTAGGGTTTTCATTTTCTTATTTATTTATCTTATTTAGTTATTCATTTTGAAAATGATAAGCATAAAGAGAAAATGGTGGCTTAATTTGTTTTCTAGTTGAAGCTTCATGAAGCTTTGACCAAAGTGACCATTTTGTCTCATGCTTAACCCTAACCACTCCATTTAACCTTAGTTTATTCTCTACACTTGACCATGGTTGGATTATGATAAGTATTCAATTTATTTTCTATTTGAAAATAACTTATCATAACATTTTCTTCTTCTTCTTCTTCATCATCAACATGAAGAAACCTTGCTCCATCAATGGCAACTTGAGCAAATGAGTGAGAAATCCAATTCTAAAGTGAACCCACCTCCTATTTCTTCATCCTCTACCTCTTGCCAAGTAGTATAGGGTGTTTTCTTCACAAGTTTCATGACTTGGTGAAGTGGGAGCTTGATCTTGTGATGCCTCGACGTAGATCATCTTCGGCATCGAAGTCGACGACCTAGCCCGCCCATTTTTCCGATGAAGCCGACGCTAGAGCCCGGGATTTGATTTGGACAGCGAGGAGACTTCATTGCGGAGCTATGGAGGTGGAGGACCGGATCTACAAAGGTTGTATTTCCGTTCACTTATTAGTAAAGTTGTTTACTAGTTGTTGTTTCGCCTAAAATCTAGTTAACGATCCGTATTAGGGTTTCTCGGCACTTGTAAAATTTCAAATTGGCATGGTTGATGCCTTGTGAGACCTCGTTAGTGTGCCCAGGAACCCTACAGGTAAGTTAGGAGCTTTCAGACGACCTGTTTAGACTTGTGCATTCTTTCGTTTTTCCTGACATTGCTGACTTCTTGTATTTTTGTCTTATGCAGTACCCATGGACCTAAACAAGTTCCGGACGGCAGTGGTTGACGTGAAGAAGGGGAAGAAGACCGGAGGCGCCGGCCCTTCTCTCCCGTCGTCGATTCCGATTCCGTAGGTGGCCGCTCCATTCGGGCGCCCAAGCGCTCCTCAGGCCCCCGAGTCCAGTCTGGCACCGGTCCAAAAGCGTGCTCGGGAGCAAGAGACCTGGGCTCCCGAGGTGGGAGTCCAGACTGGCTCTCCCGCGTCTCTCCTTAAGAAGTTTCACAGGACGGCGCCCCACTCCCCGGCTTCCCCGATCCTCGTGAACGATGGGGATCTTTACTTCGAGGTGCCCTCGGGGCTTTCTGTCTCCGACTGCCTGCTTTCGGAGATGGAGAGGTCGGCCGGGGGCAGAATCCCTCGGGGGACCCTTCGTGCTCAAATGGCGGCCATAGCCCAAGAGGCCGTGCAGGTTAGTGTTCGCACCCCACTTGGTTCTCCATCTGGTATTTCTGCTCGCGTAGTTGGGTGCTTCTCTTTCCTTTTTAACCATATTTCTTTTCTTCAGGTCCTTCAGCACGTCGCCCTCGTCGTCAATATGGAAGACGAGGAGATTGCCCAGGCGATGCGGGCCGCGGGCGAGTTCTTCTCGCTGGAGGAGAGCTCGAGGCTGGAGCTGGAGGAGGCGAGGGAGAGGGTCGCCGCCCTTGAAGACCGAGTGGCGGCCGCGAATCGGGAAGCCGCCAGGTACCGAGAGTCCGCCCAAGCCGTCGAAGCCCAATTGGAAGACTCCCAGGTGCTCGTCGCCACCTTGAAGAAGACAGTGGCACCCTCCGAAAAGAGAATGAGGCGGCGAATGAGGGGACGAGGTTTGTCGAGCTTCGAGCGTCGAAGGCTGAGCTTCGGGCGTCGGAGGCGGTGGAGAGCTACAAGGGGTCGGACCTATTCTACGCCGACCTTGCTCAAGCTGCTAGCGTCATTTGGCACGACGCCCTCGACGCTGTTAAGGCCCAGATGTCGGAGTTCCCCGACGGCAAGCTCCGGGCAAAGTACCCTCGTGCGGAAGACGCGTGGGGTAATGTCCCTAAAAACATCGCGGGGGAAGAGGCCCCCGGTGGGAGCATGGGGAACAAGTCGGTCACCCCGACTTCCAATGCCGAGGCTTCGGCGGCGGGAGCCGACCCTAAAGACGCCGTCCCGGTCGTCATGGTAGATGCACGGCTCGTCGAGGTTCGCCCCGGCCCCGAGGCCTGAACTTCCCTGCCTCCCTATTTTATTTGCGTCAAAATTTTGTAAGCCTCCGGGTGTTTTTGTAAGGCTGAGGAGCCAAAAATACCTCTGTAAAGACTTCTGATTTTTATGAAATAGAAAGTCCAATTTGCAGTTTCTTTGCGTGTGCATTTTCCTTTTGTTTGTGGTAAACATTTGTATTTGCACGGTATTGCTTTCATCTTTAGGTCGGCATTTCGTCTAGCGATTGCACGTCGAGTTGAGAATTGAAGTAGACCATTTGCCAAGTGTGCAAAGACCGGTTAAAGGTCGGTATATCTATGGCCCCGAAGTCGATGTGGAGATCGCCTAGACGTGGAATGACCGAGTAGGGTAGCTACTCGGTGGCCTCTTGGTGAGGGATTAGACCCTTGGCTTCGTGGGGTAAGTGATTACTAGCCAAGGATGGACCGAGAAGGGTAGCTGCCCGGTAGTGTCTTGGCGAGGGCTTCGATCCCTGGCGTTGGTGGGTAGGGAACTACCAGCCAGGGATAACCGAGCAGGGTCGCTGCCCGATTGCCTCGTGGGGAGGGATTGGATCCTTAGCGTCGGTGGGTAAGAAATTACCAGCCAAGGATTACCGAGCAGGGTCACTGTCCGGTTGCCTCTTGGTGAGGGCTTCGATCCTTAGCGCTGGAGGGCATTGGGAGACCTGCTAAGGATGGATCGAGCGGGGTTGCCGCTCGGTGGCCTCTTGGTGAGGGCTTAGATCCTTGGCGTTGTGGGGTAAGAAATTACCAGCCAGGGATAACCGAGCAGTGTAGCTGCTCGGTTGTCTCTGATGAGGGCTTTGATCCTTAGCACGGGAGGGCATTGGGAGGCCTGCTAAGGATGGACCGAGCGGGGTTGCCGCTCGGTGGCCTCTTGGTGAGGACTTATATCCTTGGCGTCGTGGGGTAAGAAATTACCAGTCAGGGATAACCAAGCAGTGTAGCTGCTCGGTTGCCTCTGATGAGGGCTTTGATCCTTGGCGTCGGTGGGTAAAAAATTACTAGCTAAGGATAATCGAGCAATGCAGCTGCTCGGTTGCCTCTTGATGAGGGTTTTGATCCTTGGCGTCGTGGGGTAAGAAATTACCAGCCAAGGATAACCGAGCAATGTAGCTGCCCGGTCGCCTCTTGATGAGGGCTTCGACCCTTGGCATCGTGGGGTAAGAAATTGTAGGGTTACTAGGCACTCTCACAAGGGTCTATAAGGCATCAACCATGCCCAATTCAAAATTTAGACATGCCGAACAACCCTAACCAAGATCTTAGACTAGAGATTAGGCGAAACAAAGCAAGTAAACAACTTTACTTCTAAGAATTTAGGATTACAACCATTGTAGTCCGGTCCTTCACTTCTAAAGCTCCGTGTTGTGGTCCCTTCGCTGCGATCATCAACTTCCCGAATTCTAGAGAGGCTCCACGAAGAGAAAGATGCATGCTTGCTTCCGATCTTCGATAACAAAGAAGATCTACCTTGAAGTTTCTTTAACACAAGCTCTCACTCACTAAATGAAGTGAACACCCTAATCTAAATGGCTAGGATAGATTAGGATGATAAACTAGGAATTTAGCTCTCATTTATTTTCTCAATCTCACTCATTTTCATCACCTCTCAAAAAGCTAGAAAGCTTTTCAAGCAAGAAGGAAGAAAAAGAAGCAGCTAACTCTTTTGTGATGAATAATGAAAATGTAAGGTTAGAAATGCAACCGTGGTAAAGGTGAGAAGAACTAACCCTTGTAGAGATTGAACTATAGTTAAAGGGTTGGGTTGGGTTAAACAAATATCTATGCAAAATATCATAACAAATATCTTTGCTTAAAACAAAAGCAAAGCTTCTAGAAACTTCTAGAAAAGATTAACCCAAATCAAACCCTAACCATGTTTAATCTCCACTAATCATGTTGTATTAATAACCCTAACATGTTACAATATTATATATCACATATACAACATTTATTGTAACAAAATAAAATAATACAATTAACATATATCGTATATATATCAATGTATTACCCGAGTGAGAAAAAGAATCTTTTTGTGAGTTTATACTAGTTAATGTAATTTAATATATCATATATATAATTATACATTAAATTATCGAATCAACACTTGATCCGATAATCCGGCTATTTCACAAATAACCGACTAATATAATCTGTATCAGTTCATCGAATCAACACTTGATCCGATGACCCGGCTATATCTCATATACCCGGCCGATATCTCATATCGCGAGAATCTAATACGGTTTCACATACACGTATTGTTCTCGGTCCCGCACATATCACATATGTGCCCCTGCTCCATTTTTCCTGAGTCAAGAAACCTATGTATAGGACTCTAAAGAATCGTCAATACGCCGGCAGTAGGTGATGATCATATCAAACACACACAAGCTGCAAGCGGTCAGATAAACGTAACAGCCACCCAGGTATTGAGCGATCAGAAGATCAACAAGTAAGCCTGTAAATTCTCCCGTGAATCCCGTCAGTAACACTCCTGTACAGTCCGGTCTCTTCGTCTGATATGTCGCATATCTCGCCTAGGGGTGGTAAACGTCAGACCCCAGTAGCTTGATAAGTCGTGTCGATATGAGGTCTATAACAGTTCGAGAAACTACTGATAACACTTACCAGTAAATCTCAGCAACCCTGGCCAGAGATTTCCAGTTATAGCCAATCCAACACAGCGCAACATCAACTCCCTATACCGGGAGAGACGAAACCCCTCCTATCGCTCATTGCCTCCATGTGATTCGGGACTGTATCCAAAAACCACCTTTTTGCACGCCCTCTTGGACGTGGTATGATGGAAATCAAAGTACAGTGAAAATCACACAAGACTCTATGACGATCTCGGGTCTACAGACTAACATGTACCAGTGTCACCAGAGAACTGCCATCTGACGTGAGGTATAATACCATCTGGGAGTTCTCAGCGAGTCCGTCCAGTGTACCCAGTCTCTACTGAGCACCCGTACACCATCCTTGATGTCAAACACTGATGGATATGGGATCATCCATCGCCCATCATATGGGTCAAGATGCGTATACACTAGTCTACTCTGGTGTATTGATGCCCTGTCTCGATACATCCTCGACTAGGAACAGTTATAGGATGTACTCGTCGACTACCGTGGCCCCACTAGTATGATCTCATCATAGTCCCAGTAGTCGAGTACATATCCTAAGAGCTTTATCAACATGTAACATAGAGACAATCAGCGTACATGTTAAGATAAAGTACAACTAGATAGCATACTATCATGTCGAGCAAGAAAGTCCTCTCTATATATGTCCAAGCATCCATTACAATATACATCGTATGTACAGTAATGACCTCTAGGGCATACATATAACTAACAATCTCCCACTTGCACTAGGGCCATCTGTTGTGGTATCACATACCCAACAATTAGCTGTGGTTGAAGTATGTCATACTCAACCATCCCATAAAAGTCTCTACTGGGAAAAAGGTCTTTGTGAGTGGATCCGCGCTGTTGTCCTCTGTGTCTACTCTCCTAACCTCGATCTCCCTGGAGATCAACCATCTCCATGATCAGGTGATGCTGCCTAAGAATTATATCTGGATTTCTGATGGGACGGGGGTTCCTTGGCATAAGCCACAAGTCCATTGTCATACAATGGTAGGAACGAAGTTCATCTCATGAACTAAAATATATCTAGACTGCCTCTTTGGTAGCATCTTTGGTAACGATGTATCTTGCCTTTAATCGTCTAGTATGTCACGGTATCTAGCTTGGAACTCTTCCAACATACCGTCCCTCCACTGAGGGTAAAGACAATGCCTGCGACTGACATTCAGTCGTCCTTATCACCCTGGAACCTATCCAGTGATTCTCCTCAGGATCGATTGATACCATCTCACTACAACTAGTGAGAATCCTAACATCCAATTAGATCTATCTCATAGATCCAAAACCCAGGATTTAGGAGGTATCACTTTGATCCTATACGGAGAATCCTTGTGATAAGCGGAGATTGACCGAGCGTAGCATAGGAAACTCCTTCCGTATAAGAGTATGTCATCCACGTACTCTACGAGGATCACCACCATACTCCCAACTACCTTTTTGTATATACAAGGTTCATCTACCATTTTGATGAAGTCAAACTCTTTGACTACTACATCAAAAAAGACGTTCCAACTCCGCGATGCCTGCTTTATCACATAAAACATCTTGCATACGTTTCCGCTGCTCCCACTATCTACGAAGCCCTCTGGCTGTGTACTTATAGACGCTCTCTTCTAAATCATCATTTAGAAAAGCAGTCATGACACCCAACCGCCAGATATCGTAGTCATGGTATGTAGCCGTGGCAAGTAGGATCTGGATGGACTTTAAGCATAGCTTTGAAAGTCTCAACTTTTCCATGTACACCAAGTAATCTTCTCAAGATATACTTGCTTCTGATGGGGATTTAATCCTTCAGATAAAGCAACCAAAGTCCATACTTTGTTGGTGTATAAGGATTCCATCTCAGATCGCTAAGCATCCAGCCATTCTTACAAAGTCCCACTCCTGATAACCAGCTCGAAACTAGTTGGGTCATCATCTCATGATGCAATTCTCGCTCGCACTGTCATAGAGAAAACCGAAATATCTCTCAGGTGGGTGAGGAACCCTACTAGATCGGCGGAGAGGCTGAGGTTCGTTGCAAACTATTGAATCCTTTGGTTCTACCAAATCATCAGATGCAGTTTGTATAGCTGGAACTCTTTCCAGTTCTACCTCATGACCAATAATTTCTTCACAAGAAATTCCCCTTCACAAAGGTAACATGCTGAGAAACAAAACATCTTTTGTTCCTCGGTTTGGTAGAAGATATTCCCTTGCGAATACTTGGGATATCCAACAAACTTCCACAAAACTGACTTTGCCTCGAGCTTGTCCGGTTTTTGCTTTTAGACATAGACCGGACAACCCCAAATCTTAACTTACTTAAGATATGGGCTCTTCCCATTCCATATCACATATGAAGTGGTAGGCAACTGATTTGATTGGAACCCTATTCAATAGGTGTGCAACTTCTCAAGTGCATAACCCCAAAAGAAAATAGGCAACTCAGTAGTACTCATCATAGAGCACACCATATTATATAGGGTGCGATTGCTCCCCCCCGATACACCGACGTGCTGTGGTGTATACGGAAGAGTAATGCTGAGAGAGAATCTCATTCTCCTTTAGAATAGTCCAGGAAACCCGTGCTCAAGTATTCTCCTCCTTGATCATATCAAAGGACATAATACTTATACCCAGTTTTTGGTTCTCTACTTCTAACTTATATTCAGTGATTATCTCAAAAGTTTTGGACTTGTGTTTCAACAGGAACATATGTCTGAATCTTGAGAGATCATCAGTGAATGTAATGAAGTACAAAGAACCGGTCTTGGCATCTATAGACAGGGGACCTTCATACATCAGCATGTATCAATCCCAAGAGTTCACTAACTCTTTCTCTGTTTCCAATAAACGGAGCTGTGGTCATATTATCTTAGTGACATGACTGGCAAGTTTTACAAGATGTAAATCCAAACTAATTTAAATATGCATCTTTATGTAACTTCAGCTAGTCGGGCTGCATTGATATGACCTAATCTACAATGCCTCAAGAAGAATTCGTTCATTTCTGAACTCTTCCTCTTGTGTGTGTTCTGTACGTTAAAAACTGTGGTTTGATTTAGAACGTCTATGCTTTTAGATAACGTGCCTGAAACGATCAACTCTTGATATAGGAAATGTTCAAAACATTATCCAACAATACAAAATTATATCCTTTCTTTACTTATAAAGAGACTGATATGATGTTGTATATCAGGTTTGGTATCTAATAACATTCGTTCAGAATCAATGTATTCTGATAATACAGGGTGATAACTACCAACAGACTTGGCTGCAACACTTTCACCGTTTCTATCTCATGAAACTTATCACCCGTTCTCAGTTCTCTACCTATCTGTAGCCCATATAACAAATTACATATGTGGGATCCTGATCCGGTATCAAATACCCAGGACGTAAAGGATATTGAGAAACAGTTCTGTGTAATGAACACACCCGAAGAAGATGCATCAACATGCACTTTCTTCGTTTAGGCGGCACAGGAATTCTGGTAATCCCCTATTTACTGCTCTGTCTTATAACAATTATAAGTTGGAGCAGGACCAACGTTCCTTAGCGCAGTATAACAAGCGGGTTCGGTCAATACATCCGTATTATTATCTTGATTAAGGCGTGACATAGTCGCAACCAGGAGAGAGAGAGAAGAAAACACTCAACGTGCGCTTTTACAAGATTAGATTGGTTATCAGTTTATCTAATCAGGATGTCTCCCACTGTTTTAATCAAATCTTCCTTCAAACCCTAAAAGGAAAGACTAGCCGGGATTAATTACACTCTACAAGTTCGCCAATCTTTCAGCCAGGCCAGTGCCGGTACTTTGAGGGAGGTTCCCCGTGCTTTCGCACGGACCTAATTAAAATAAACCTCATTTTCCCAGAGGATTAACCCCGTTAACACCTTTCTAGACACCTACTTGATCGGCTAATTGTAATGTGTAAAACTCTCTCAGGAGTAACGCTTAATCACAGCGGGTATCGGGATCCAACTATCTCATAGAAGGTTTGCAATCTCATTGCAAATTTCAACTCTTGACATGCCCAATAATATTTTACCCCTAGCGTCCTATGACCTTGACGGAGGTCAACAAACCATAGGCTGCTAGTCAAGTTCTACCCGTCATTTCCTGATTGAATTAAACCCAACCTCACGACCCTTGACGGAGGTCAACAAGGCCGCACGACTACCCTAAAACAATCTGCATCATATGCATAAACAGATAAATACTAGTTAGCTACCGCACACTACGCCTTGACGGAGGTCAACAAACGTAGCACGAATATTAAGTAGGACTTATCTAAAATGACAAAGGGCTGCGCAGGTTTTTAAGAAAACCATGAGCGTAATGAACTTGATATCGTTGTAGAATCGAGTGATTTTAATGGAGTGTTTTTGAGGCCTTTTCTAGTTTTGCTAAAGAGGTCACTCCCGGTGAAGGGATCGTCGGCTCTTTCCTCATCGAATAAGGTGCAGAATATTTCACAAATATCACTATGCAAAGCAAAAACTATAAAAACAATCAAAAGACAAACCAAGTATGCAGCATCTGCTAGTTTCGCTAAAGAGGCCACTCCCGGTGAAGGGATCTCGGCTCTTTCCTTATCAAATAAGGTGCTGGATGTTCTTCAAGGAACACCGCTATGTAAAACAAGAACTAGAGCGACCAGTTTTTTTAAGCAAGTTTCTATAACATGTTTAGGTTTCTTTTAGTTTCATTAATCTCATTAATGAAGTCCCATTTTATTATGCTTCACAAGCATCACATTTGAAACGAAATCAACAATATACAATATATATCTCATATATATAATATAAACATTCGCCTCAGGCAGTAATATGATCTCATCACAGAACATTGCAGCAAAAGATAACACATGAAATATTGGATATACTAGGACGTCCGTGTTTTAATATGAGCCTGTATAAAACGCGGATTCCACGGTCGCGGTGAATAGCCAAACCCACATCCCTAGACCCCTACGAGAGTGGCAAGCAACACTGCCAATTCTAGGGTTAGGAGACCCGGTCTCGACTCCTCGAGATGGTCTCCCACTGGACCCTAGAACCCGGTTACTTATGCTCCCCGCCTTGGGTCTACCTAATACGGAAAAGTAAATAATATACAATGGTGACATCATCCTCAGCCCGGAAGTGCCCCAATAAAAGAATATTACATACAATGAATTTTACATGAATGAAAATAAAAACCCTCATCTCACATAAAAACCCCGGCTATTCAGAACACGACGATCCAATATAACATATCACAGCAACACATAATATCTCATATCATCAACGTAAGCAAGTATGTGTATCCGATTGTCGTTGGTGTATAGCAACGAAACCGGCGATACACCACATACTACGCTTACGGTCACAGAAAAGAAAGTGTAAAACTACAACAGTTGGAATCCGCAACCTCCTTAGACATCCCATGCCTAACCAAATGAATTCCTTAGACATCGCATGCCTAACAATTATAAACCCCGCATTTTAGTCTCATTATCGAAAACTCTTTTTTATTTTAAGTCGGGCAATTCAACAAGATTCCCGACATTTTGATCGAATGCTCGTCGAAAACTTTAGTAGACGGCCGCACCCCCGGATGCTGTCGACGAAGTGCACTAAGGCGGAACACCACTGCCGCGAGCACCCGAACGGATGTTTTTAGCGACGGGGTTCTCCTACGGTCACTTGGTCGGGGCTATGGGGCTTGGGTATCTATTAAGTTTACCCGGAGAGTATCCGCGTACGCTACGTGATTGCGACGGACTTTTGATCACATCAAAATCCCATGGCAACCGATCAAATGAGAATAAACTGCTAGATTTATAACATTCAAATTAGTTATCTCATAACTGCTTATGGATTCCAAATATTGTATCACATTCCAGATAAATAGACAATGTTAAACTTTCCGATCGAATAAACAAATACCCAAGATTTCACAAATAGCTCAACACTTGAGCAGAGTTCAAAAAGTATCCATCACATGCCACAGTACCAATGGTCCAGCCGTAGAAGGATCAAACCAACGCCTCACATGTGGCAACGCCGTACTGCCCCAAACCCTAAGGTTTAGAGATGGTTCAGACGGTCACATAATCGAGTTAAGGTTTGTGTTCTTCTAGAGGGTCCACCGCATTACTTGCACGACTAAGAACGTTCTTAAACTACGGAAAAATCCAACACTTGGAAATTTTCCGGCAGGGGAAAAAGTGAGTTATTGATATCCGTTCGAACTTTTTAACACGTTCTAAAATTACCCGGAAATACTTAAACGAAGTTAAACTTTCCGATCGAATCAACGAGTTCCCAATACATCCCAGAAAACTCAACACTTGAGTATGATTAAAAATACCCAGAATCATGTACAAGTACCTACGGATGTACCCTGAAGACACGTGTCCCTAATATCAATGTTCGGCCGCGGAACCGCCGCGGGAAGCAGGTTCCTGCCGCGGTTCCGCGGCGACTTTATGGTATTGTGGGCTCGTGTTTCAAGGTAATCCTTAGAATTCCCTGCTGATTTTTTTGAGTATTTTTAATGCAGAAAAAATCATATTTTGAAAAAATTTACAGAAACTAGGGTTTTACGGGTATTCGGAGTTCGATCATACTTTAAATTTCGCCTGGACTTCGCCTAAAGCTCTAGCTTGGCTCTGATACCACTGTAGGGTTACTAGGCACTCTCACAAGGGTCTATAAGGCATCAACCATGCCCGATTCAAAATTTAGACGCGCCGAACAACTCTAACCAAGATCTTAGACTAGAGATTAGACGAAACAAAGCAAGTAAACTACTTTACTTCTAAGAATTTGGGATTACAACCTTTGTAGTCCGGTCCTTCACTTCTAAAGCTCTGTGTTGTGGTCCCTTCGCTGCGATCATCAAGTTCCCGAACTCTAGAGAGGCTTCACGAAGAGAAAGATGCATGCTTGCTTCCGATCTTCGATAACAAAGATGATCTACCTTAAAGTTTCTTTAACACAAGCTCTCACTCACTAAATGAAGTGAACACCCTAATCTAAATGGTTAGGATAGATTAGGATGATGAAGTAGGAATTTAGCTCTTATTTATTTTCTCAATCTCACTCATTTTCATCACCTCTCAAAAAGCTAGAAATCTTTTCAAGCAAGAAGGAAGAAGAAGAAGAAGCTAACTCTTTTGTGATTGATAATGAAAATGTAAGGTTAGAAATGCAACCATGGTAAAGGTAAGAAGAACCAATCCTTGTAGAGATTGAACCATAGTTAAAGGGTTGGGTTGGGTTAAACAAAATCTATGCAAAATATCATAACAAATATTTTTGCTTAAAACAAAAGCAAAGCTTCTAGAAATTTCTAGAAAAGATTAACCCAAATCAAACCCTAACCATGTTTAATCTCCACTAATCATGTTGCATTAATAACCCTAACATGTTACAATATTATATATCACATATACAATATTTATTGTAACAAAATAAAATAATACAATTAACATATATCGCATATATATCAATGTATTACCCGAGTGAGAAAAAGAATCTTTTTGTGAGCGTATACTAGTTAATGTAATTTAATATATCATATATATAATTATACATTAAATTATCGAATCAACACTTGATCCGATAATCCGGCTATTTCATAAATAACCGACTAATATAATCTGTATCAGTTCATCGAATCAACACTTGATCCGATGACCCGGCTATATCTCATATACCCGGTCGATATCTTATATCGCGAGAATATAATACGGTATCACATACACGTATTGTTCTCAGTCCCGCACATATCACATATGTGTCCCTACTCCATTTTGCCTGAGTCAAGAAATCTCTGTGTAGGACTCTAAAGAATCGTCAATACGCCGGCAGTAGGTGATGATCATATCAAACACCCACAAGCTGCAAGCGGTCAGCTAAACGTAACAGCCACCCAGGTATTGAGCGATCAGAAGATCAACAAGTAAGCCTATACATTCTCCCGTGAATCCGGTCAGTAACACTCCCGTACAGTCCGGTCTCTTCGTCTGATATGTCGCATATCTCGCCTAGGGGTGGTAAACGTCAGACCCCAGTAGCTTGATAAGTCGTGTCAATATGAGGTCTATAACAGTTCGAGAAACTACTGATAACACTTACCAGTAAATCTCAGCAACCCTGGCCAGGGATTTCCAGTTATAGCCAATCAAACACAGCGCAACATCAACTCCCTATACCGGGAGAGACGAAACCCCTCCTATCGCTCATTGCCTCCATGTGATTCGGGACTGTACCCAAAAGCCACCTTTTTGCATGCCCTCTTGGACGTGGTACGATGAAAATCAAAGCACAGTGGGAATCACACAAGACTCTATGACGATCTCGGGTCTACAGACTAACCTGTACCAGTGTCACCAGAGAACTGCCATCTGTCGTGAGGTATAATACCATCTGGGAGTTCTCGGCGAGTCTGTCCAGTGTACCCAGTCTCTACTGAGCACCCGTACACCATCCTTGATGTCAAACACCGATGGATATGGGATCATCCATCGCCCATCATATGGGTCATGATGCGTATACGCTAGTCCACTCTGGTCTATTGATGCCCTGTCTCGATACACCCTCGACTAGGAACAGTTATAGGATGTACTCGTCGACTACCGTGGCCCTACTAGTATGATCTCATCATAGTCCCAGTAGTCGAGTACATATCCTAAAGGCTTTATCAACATGTAACATAGAGACAATCAGCGTACATGTTAAGATAAAGTACAACCAGATAGCATACTATCATGTCGAGCAAGAAAGTCCTCCCTATATATGTCCAAGCATCCATTACAATATACATCATATGTACAGTAATGGCCTCTAGGGCATACATATAACTAACAGAAATTACCAGCCAAGGATGGACCGAACAGGGTAGCCGCTCGATTGAGTCCTGAGGTTCAGTGTGTCCTTCTTTGGTCCGTGAACATTGGGAAGGGCGACTGCTGCAGGCGGCACGTGCCTAGAAAGCTTGGGGGAAGGCGTGACGTTTCGGGAAGTCGCGTCAGTTCTTGCTACGTGGTGTCGCGGTATTGGAGCAATCTTTGACGGATCCCAGGATTCGCACACGAATCTGGGCCTTTTAGGGATTCTGTTTGGGGTTATAAATAGAGAAGGGGATGGCAACCTCTTCGGCATCGTTTTCTTTTGAGATGGCTAGGGTATGTACTCGATCGAAGAGATCATCACCTTCGACGACGTCTCATTGTATGGCCAATCTCTTGCTGAGGATGGGTATTGAGGAGTGGTTCGGCGCATAGAGAGTCACGTCGGCCGGCTTCTCCCTCAGAGGTCGTCCTTGCTTCAGTTGCTGATGTACACGATTTGAAGGAGGTCCCCGGGATTGGACAACCCCTTCACCGAGGAGCTTCTGGACGAGGCTCTCTACAAGGTGCGTTCGATCTACCTGCTCGGCCTCATCTCCAAAGCCAGGTACGACCAATCCCTGGCCCTCATTCTGGAGTGCTTCAAAAAAAGGTATATTGTAAGCCAAGGCTCGGAGGGCGGAGAGTCGGGTGCTTCCGTGGCGTCCCGGGTTCGTGCGCAGCATCGGCAGGAACGGGCTGTAGAGGCCAAGGATCGGCTAGCGGAAATTTACTCTGAGTATCATCGGGAGTACTTCCTCGATCCCGTTCCACCTCTGTTGTAACTTTTTCTTTTTCTGTAAGGCTAAGGAGCCTATAGTACCCTTTGACTGAATAAAATTCTTCTTTTTTGCAATGTTCTAGTGTTTCCTTCTTATTATTCAAATAGAAAGAACTTTTAGAAATGTTTACTTTGTCTTTGTGAAAGAAGAAATACACACTCATAGATACTTTTTCATTGGTACAGTTTGAGCTTCTCAGCATTGTAAGGCCGTGGAAACTTGCACCCATCCGCGTCTTGCAAGCGATAAGCTCCGCCGGGCAGGACCTCGGAGACGAGGAAGGGACCGTCCCATTTAGGGGAGAATTTGTGTAGCTTGCCTTGGTCGATGAACTCGTTCCGCCTTAGGACCAAATCTCCGGCCTTAAAGAAGCGATGCTTGACTCACGCGTTGTAGTAGCGGGCGGTTTGCTGTTGATAGGCGGCAGCTCTGATCTATGCCCGATCTCGTTTCTCCAACAAGATATCCAGGTTGGTTCAGAGTGCCGAGATGTTCGCTTCGTCGTCGAAATGCTCGACCCGGTGACCGGGGAGCCCGATCTCCGATGGGACCATTGCCTCGGTTCCATAGCAGAGACTGAAAGGGGTTTCCCCGGTAGGGGTTTTCTTCGACGTGCGCAGGGCCCGTAGGACCCGGGGTAATTACTCGACCCAATTGCATTGGTGTCCTTCTAGGCGTGTCCGAAGATCTTGGAGGATGTTCCGATTAGCGATCTCGGCTTTCCTGTTGCATTGGGGATGCGCGACCGCGGCAAATTTCTTGAGGATGTGATATTCGCTGCAAAACTCTTTAACTCTTTCGTTTTCGAAATTTGTCCCGTGGTCGGTGATTATGCATCTCGGGATGCCGAACCGGAGTATCACATTGTTCTGTAGGAACTTAATAGTCATGGTGGCGTCCGGTTTCCTGATGGGAATGGCCTCGATCCACTGCGACAAGGACATACTTGTACCCGCCCGTGCCGGTAGGGAACTGGCCTATCATGTCCATTCCCCACTGGGCGAACGGCCACGGGGAAGTTAGGGCAGTTAGCTCGGTAATGGGAAGGCGAGGTATGCTTCCATAGAGTTGGCAGCTCTTGCATCTCCAGACCAGCTTTTGGGCGTCCTGATGAATGGTCGGCCAATAGTACCCCTGAAGCAATGCTTTCTGGATTAAGGTGCGGGCCCCTTGGTGCGTGCCGCCGACCCCTTCGTGGATCTCACGGAGGACGTAGTCGGCTTCGTGGGGTCGACGCACCGGAGCAGGGGCTGAGTGAAGGACTTCTTGTAGAGGTTTCCATTGCTCCAGACAAAATGGCGGGCTTTGGCTCGGAGACGTCGGGCTCCTCCCCGATCTTCTGGAAGCGTACCTTCCCTCAGAAATTCCACAAGGGGCTTTCTCCAGTCCCAGTCTTCTTCCCGAGCTGCATACACTTGGAGTATTGCTGCCCCGTCTTCCACGCTGGGCCGTGGCAAGACTTTGAAGAGGATGCTCCTCTTGTTGTTGGCCGAGTAGGATGAAGCCAGCTTACTCAAGACGTCGGCTTGGGCGTTGAGCTCTCTGGGGATTTGCTCGACCTGGACTTCGTCGAAGTCACTTCGCAGTTTTCTTACCTCGGCCAGATATTTCACCATCAGAGGCTCCCGGACCTCGAATCGGCCAGTTACTTGGCCGACGACTAGGACGGAGTCGCTGCGGACTCGGATTGTTTTCAGCCCCAGTCCGGAGGCTATGCACAGTCCGGCCAGCAAGGCCTCGTATTCCGCCGCGTTATTTGATGCCTTGAACCCGAGCTTCAGGGAATACTCCATTTCTGCCTCGTTCGGGCCTTGAATGATGAGGCCGGCACCACAGCCTTCCTCGGTCGAGGACCTGTTGACATAAAGGATCCAATCGGGGACCGAGTTGGGCTTCCCGTCAACCGAGGACTGAGTTGCGGGGACCGGCGTTGACTCCAGCTCCTTGCTGGGATAGTGCACTCGACGATAAAATCGACCAGGGCTTAGGCTTTGATGGCCTGCCTCGGGCGGTACTTTATGTCGAACTGGGAAAACTCCCACCTCCACTTCTCTAAGCAGCCAGAGGACTCGGGTGAGGCGAGGATAGCCCTCAGAGGGCGCTCTGTAAGTACGTGGATGGTGTGCGCCTGGAAATAGTGTTGTAGCTTCCTTAAGGCCACGATGAGTGCCAAAACAATCTTCTCTATGGCTGGATACCTCGTTTCTGCATTTTTGAAGACGTGGCTCACATAGTATACCGGCTTCTGGACTACGTCGACCTCTCGGATGAGCACTGAGCCTGCTGCTTGGTCGGATACCACCAGGTACAACGATAGCTCATCCCCTTCAACCTGTCGGGTGAGCAGCGGTGGAGTCGCGAGGTGCCTCTTCAATTAGTCAAAGGCGGTCTGGCACTCCTCCGACCACTCGAACCTTAGGATTTTCCTTAGAGCCTTGAAGAACGGGAGGCACTTCTCCCCAGACCTCGATATAAAACGTGACAGAGCGGCTACCCGACCTGTCAGCCGCATGATCTCGACGTTAGTCTCGGGCGCGGCCATGTCGAGGATGGCGTTGATTTTCTCCGGGTTAGCTTCGATCCCGCGGTGAGTGACCATGAAACCGAGGAATTTTCCCCCGGTGACCCCGAATGCGCACTTGGCGGGGTTCAGTTTCATCTTGAACTTGCGGAGGACGTCGAAGGTCTCGCCCAGATCCTTGGCATGGTCATTCGATGAGGCCGATTTGATGAGCATGTCGTCGACGTAAACTTCCATATTCCTGCCGATCTGTAGCTTGAACATGCGATTGACCAAGCGTTGGTACGTTGCTCCGGCATTTTTGAGGCCGAAAGGCATCACCTTGTAGCAGTATACCCTCCGATCCGTTGTGAATGCGGTGAGTTTCTCTTTTGCCGGATTCATGCGAATCTGATTGTAGACAGAAAAGGCATCCATGAAGCTAAGCAACTCGTGGCCTGCCGAGCTGTCGACGAGCTGATCTATCCGAGGGAGGGGATAGTTGTCTTTGGGGAAGGCCTTATTGACGTCGGTGACGTCGACGCACATGCGCCGCTTCCCGCTTAACTTTTTGACCAGGACTACGTTTTCCAGCCATTCCGAATAAGGCACATTTCGAATGAAGTTGGCGGCAATGAGCCCGTCTACCTCGTCTTCAATCGCTTTTTTCTTGATCGGGGCAAAGCTTCGCGTTTTCTGCCTGACGGGTCGGGCCGTAGGATCTACCCCGAGCTTGTGAGATATGATTTTGGGGTCGATCCCAGGAATGTCAGCAGGTGCCCAGGAGAACACGTCAGAGTTGTTTCTGAGGAAACCAACCAGGTCGTCTCGCTATGCCCCAGTTAAAAGCGACCCAATCTGAATAGTTCGTTCGTCGTCCCCTTCTACGAGGGGGACCTCTGTCAGTGGCTCCATCAGGGTCCCTCGGACCTCTTTCTGCTCGTCTCGAGTGTCCAGAGAACCCTTGATGTCACCTTCGCCTTGAACGTCGTCGTTTGGCCGCTCAGACGAAGATATGGCGGTGAAGCAAACCTTTGCAGTCTGTTGGTCACCATAGGTCCGACCAATCCCGCCCTGGTCGAGCAGAAACTTCATCGCCAGGTGGTAGGTCGATATCTGGGCCCTGAGGGAGCTCAGCATAGGGCGGCCGAGGAGGATGTTGTAGGCCGACGAGATTCTCACCACGATGAATTCCACAGGCATGGTGTGCTTACAGCCGGCTTCCCCGATGTTGAACTGGAGAGTGATTACTTCTTCCGCCGGGATGGAGTGGTTGGTGAACCCTGACAGGGCGTAGGTGGTCGGCCTTAGGTCCGACGGGGAGAGTCCCATACGCAGGAAGCAATCATAAAATAGAATGTCTGCCGCGCTTACAGATTCGACCAGTATTCTCTGCACCTCATAACGGTGGACCCGAGCAGTGATCACCAGTGGATCGTTGTGGGGCAGGATATACCGTGGAAATCCTTGTCGGTAAAAACAATTGGATCAGTTGTTTTGGCCTTCTTCCTCGGGTGGCTGTCAGCCACTTCGATCGATGAGGGGTGCTGAGCCTCGTCGGTATTCGCCGTACCCCTCGATGATATGACCATGATTTGTCCAATCGTCAATTCACCGGGACGGGGACGCTGCTCTTTCTCGTGGTCAGCCTGCCGTTTGTCTCACGAGTAAGTCGCCAGGTGCCCCGAACGGATTAGCTCCTCAATGTAGTCTCGGAGCTGCTTCCAGTTCTCCGTGGAGTGGCCTTGCGATCTGTGGAAACTGCATAGGGGCCCCAGGGGTGCTTAGCCGCCCTGTTCGAGACTGGGGGGAGTTAAAGAACCTCTTGCCCTTAGCCTCCTCCAACAGTACCGTCTGGAAGACGTTGAGCGGGGTGTACTCCTGAAACTTCGGGAAGTAGGGCTTTGGCCGCTCAAGTCTCTTTTTCTCTTCTCGGGCCCTTTTCTTATGATCGGTTTGTTCCGTCCGGGGAAAATTGGCGTTCTCCTCGGATTCAAGCTGGATCTCACGTTCGGTCCAGGCCTTCACCTCGGCCATGGTCTTAGGTTGCGCTAATGCAAAGGAGCATAACCACTCCTTGTGCCTAAGACCCGACCTAAGTGCCGTAATGACAGTCTCGTCCCGGTGTTCTGGGACTTCGAGAAGGGCGTTGTAGAAGCAGGTGACGTACCCTCTGAAGGTTTCTTTGTCCTCGCGCTTTATTGTGAAGAGATGGTCGACGGTCCACTTCTGCCGTCTGTTCCCGACGAAGTGGCCGAGGAATTAGGTGGCCAGCTCATCGATTGAGCGTGGCGCGAGTCCTCGGAACCAGTCTCGTCCTGAGCGGCTGAGAGTGGCCGGGAAAGCGCGGCATTGGGCGGCGGCGGAATAGTCTTGGAAACTCATTCCGGTCGTGAACGCATCCAAGTGGTCCTTCGGATCGGACTTCCCGTCGAAGAGTGAAACCTTCGGGGGCTTGTTCCGGGAGGAGACATGGACGGCGAGTAGCTCTTCGGTGAAGGGACTTGTGAGCGAGTCGGCGGCGTATTTAGCCCCGTCGCTCGAATGACGACCTTCCCGGTGCATACCTTCGATCTTCTTCTCGAGGGCGTCGAGTCGGCCGTGATACTCTAATGATTCGGCACATTCTGATTTTCGGCCCTTGTTGTCGGAGACCTATGCCTGGCCACGACCTCGGTTCCACTCGATGAGGTTCCTCAGGTCCCCGGGGGAGGTCGTTTTCGAGCTGCCGTGGCGAGTCCCGTGCGCGCGACCCCGTCGAGGGAGGGGATGTCGGTCATGCCTGGGAGCAGGTGAGCTGACCGACACCTTCTCGGGAGGGACAGGGGCGCGATGGGGTCGGGGAGAGGTGCTCTGGCGTAAGACCTCGGGGTTAAGCTGTGCGGCGCCTACCGGGTCATTGAATATGTCGGCCCAGGGGATCTACGGCTGCCGGAGACAGCGAGGCGGTGGTCGATCGTTCCAACGCGGGCAGAGTCTTCTCTTTCTCTCTGTAGAGGTCCCGGTCCCGCGAGGGGGGAGCGGCGACCTGGGGAGCTTTCCCGGTCGCTTGGACACGGACGAGCGCATCCACGACGGACGTAAGTCGATCTATCCGAGAGGATAGGGCGTGAATGGCATTCGGTGGAGGAGGGGATTCTCCCTCGTCTCCACTGTGGGGATGCCGGCGGCTGGTGCTTGGATCGTCGCGGTGACCGCTTTCCATGTGGACGAGATCGGAAGATGAACTTTTGTTTGAGTGGAACTAACGTTTCCCACAGACGGTGCCCATTGATGGATCCCTGGATCTCCTTCAGATGTTATCTTCCGTTGATCTCTTCGCGTGTTGACAGACAACTGAGATTTGATCTGGAGGTTGTCTCATTTAGCGTGTGAATCTCAATGGGCTTGGATCTGAGGTGAACCGAGCTACCTGCAAGGAAGTCCTGGGGTGGTTGTACCACCGAGGACCCTCCGACGATCAAGTTAGTGGTGCAAGTTAGGCAGAATAGCGGCTTAGTGGAAAGAATTGCGTACCTCGTGTTAGTGTATATGCCCTAGAGGCCATTACTGTATCATACTAGTATGTATAATACTTGATGGAAGCTTGGGATATTCACAGTTGTATAGACAATCTTGCTCGAAATGGTAGTATGCTACTTGGTTTGTCTCTGCTTTAATGTGTACATGTGTTTCTTTTAGTATATCACCTATACGCATTAGTGGAGCCCTTAGGATCTTTGCTTGATTACCAGCGTTGTGATGGCAGTCACACTCGTGGGGGCTGGGTAATCTACAAGAACATCCTTATATATACGTCCCTGGTCGTGTGATTATCGAGACGGGGCATCGATACTCCGGAGTAGACTAGCGTATGCGCTTCTCATCCCAGCAGGAGAGACGGTCTGTCCCACAGCCGTCAGTACGTCGTACTTGAGATAGTATGCGGGTGCTCGTTAGGTTACGAGTACACTGGACAGGACTCATCGGGAACTGTTGGTTGGTACTATACCTATAGTCAGTTGTCAGTTCCCAGATGACATGAGTACAGCTTAGTCCGCTGACTTGACACTGTCACTTCGCCTCGAGTGTGTTCCCACTGTACTTTGATTACTACCCTACCACGGCTTAAAGGAGTCGTGCAAACAAGTAGTAGTTGGGTGCAGTCCCGAAACATTTGGAGGCAGTGACGGTTAGATAGGATTCGTCTCTCCCGGTATTGGGGGTTGATATCGCGCAGTGTCTAGGAGAGCCATTACACAAAGTCCCTGGCCAGGGTTAGCGAGATATACTGGTAGGTTTCCAGTGATATCTCAGGGTGTTCTGGGCTACACTCCGACACGACTTGTACCGCTATTAGGGGACTGACGTTTACCACCCCCTAGGCCCGCCATGCGATATTCTCAGACGAACAGACCAGACTGTACGGAGATTGTCACATACAGGCTCAGTAGGAGTTCGGATGGGTTCACCTCATCAGTCTTCTTATCGGCATCTACCTGGGGGCCATTACGTACAGCTAGTACCGCTTGCGGTCTGTGGTTAAACCCACTGCCAGCGTAGTGTCAAGTCTTTAGAGTCCCACACAGAGGGTTATTCACCTTTGGGCAAAACTGAGTAGAGGTCGCATGGTTTTGCGACGGGGTTCGTTCACATCCGCGCACTTGTGCACGTTTGGTGTCCGGACAGTCATTACTAGCGGGCTCTGATTTGAACCGGATCCTAGTATATGTTTTGGGGTTAGTTTTATCTCATTGCATTCGTGTTCCTCGGAACACGAATGCGGGTGTGTATGCACAGCTGATTGAGGCAGAGAAAGAGGATTTTCATTAGGGTTTTGGAACGGGTGTGTATGCACAGTTGACAGTTGTCTTTTTCCAAGCCCTAATGAATATATGAAATATCAATTAATAATATAAATTAAATGAAATTGAGTTATGGTTAGGGTTGTTGACTTGTTGACCAAGGTTGACTTGTTGACCATGGTTGAAACATTGACCATCATCATTTCACTCCAAAGATTCTCTTTGATCTTTGCAAAAACATTTAATGTGAAATGATAATGGTCTTATCAAACCAACCATCACTTTTTTCATTTTGATTAATATTATTAATTAGATTAATTCACATATATTGGTTATGGTTGTAAAACTATTATCATTCTCTCATATTCATTCTCTCTCATCCTTTCTTCTTCCTCTTCCTCTAGTTCAAGGAAAATTCATCTCATGTGTTGAGAAACATTTCCTTTGAGATAAAACACCCAAAGCCACTCTCTACTCATCCTAAGGTTGAAGGTCTAGCAAGCCGGACACTTTAGTTTTCTTAAGTTCGAGGAAAGAGCTCAAGGTAGAGACCCTCAGGTGGATCCATCTTCGGCAAGAGAAGGCGACGAGGAGAGAACCATCCGACCACCACAAGGAGTCCAAGAGAAGGAGTTCAAGTTGAGATATAACCCCTAACCGAGTAGGTAAAGCTCTAGTTAGTTGCTAGTGTGTAGTTTAGCAAAGATCCGTGTTTTATAGTCCATGTTAGCATAACCTAAAAATCGTTTTTCACCGTTTCCGCAAGCCCGAAAGGACCGGGAGAGGTAACGTGGACTTACAGTGGTATCAGAGCCTAGCTAAACACACCCTAGCATGTTAGCAAAGTATCTAGAATTTCGATCGGAAGAAAAACCGCAAAACACCCCGAAAAATTCAAGTTTCTGCCGATTTTTATTTCTGCTCAAAAAATAATAAATCATGCACTAAAAATCGGCTCAGGCTTTTTTAAGAACAGGCAAGAAAAACGATCCAGTGAGTCGACCATCTCACCGCGGATCCGCGGCCGAGTTGACTCGGCCGTGGATCGTTTCTCATGCAGTGTTCTTATATTGGTGTTTTGGGATTTTTAGAATGGTTTGTTTCTGCCCAGAATTTCCAGAGAACAAATTTGTTTTTCGGGTGGTTACAAATCCATATTTTGATCGATTTTCTGTAGACTTTGGCTAATGGGCTGTATCTGTAATGTTATATATGTATTGAACGTCTGCTAATCGCTATACGTCGATTAGTAGGGATTATACATATCTGTGATCTGTAATATTGATGGTATGTGTATATGAATTCGTTGGATTGTCGCGGATGAATAGCCGAGGATTGTGAGATGAGAGTTTTTTCTTTATCTTTCAATTCATGTAATATGTAAATTTGATGTAATATTATTTGTATGGCCGCACATCCGGGATGAGGTTGTAGCCGCCATTGTATAATTTCTTTTTACTGTTTTTGCTCCTAGGATAGACCCAAGGTAGGGTGCACAAACTACCGGGTATCTCGAAGTGCCGAGTGGCCTACTCACGTCGTTAAGGGAGGTTGCTTCGCTTTGGGTACTTGGTGGGTAGTTTGCCGCACCCGTAGGGGTCTAGGGTGGGGTATTGGCTATTCATCGCGACCGTGTAATCCGCTTTTCGTTACAGGCTCGAACGGAATGCGGATTCCTAATATATCCAATGTATTCATCTGTGATCTGGAATGGCTATCATTGCATCTGACGAATGTGTATATATCTATATATGATATCTATTTAGGCGTTGCTTATGTTTTGCATCCGCGCTAGTCCAGCCCCCGCTCTGTCGTTAGTTAAGTAACCTAACGGGTGATGACGGGACCCCGTGGCGAATGCGGATGGCATAAGCGTACGTCGTATTTTCGTTGTTTTCTGCAATGGTAGGATTAAATGATGGGACGCATTAAAATTAATGCAAGAAAATAAACCAAGTAAAAGTCGTTGGAACACTTTCAAAACCACTCGGTTCTTTTCAAAAACCAACTTTTAAATGCGGAGCTTGAACCACTCCTTTTTAAAAGCTATCGCGTTCCATCGATTATATCAAGTTCACTACGTTCACGGTTTCGCCAAAACCATTCGTAGCCCTCCATCATTTCAGTTAAATATTCGGTAGTATTCAAGCTATATATTTTGACCTCACGCCAAGGCATAGTGATTGGTAGCTGCCGGATATTTATCTGTTGCATAGATAGAATGCGTTGGTTTGAGACAGTCGCACTGCCATTTTGGCCTACGTCAAGGGTAGTTACGGGTGGGTTCAAATTAACCTGAATAATGATGGGTAGAACTTGACATGTGACTTATGACATTTTGACCTCACGCCAAGGTCATAAGAGCATGGGGCAAAAAATCCACATCGGGAGTTTCAAAAGAAACTGAAACTTGCTAGCGCTGCATACCATTTGGAGTGTAATGATTCTGGTAGGATTCCTTCAGTTTTGTCACGCGATGATATTTGGATCCCGATCCTACTGTGAGTATATGCTACTCCTCGGGAAATTTCTCATTTAACGATCAATGCTATAAACCTAGTAGGTATCTAGAAAGATGTTAGCGGGACTACGCCCCCAGGGAAAAGAGGTTATTTAATTAAGGAATTTCGCGAAAGCGTTGGAAAACCTCTCTCGAAGTACCGACACTGGCCTGGCTGAACGGTTAAGCAAGTATTGTACGGTGAGATTGATCCCGACTAATTCTTCCTTTATGGTTTGAGGAGGGATTCAAGAGACAGTGGGAGCCATCCTGTTTAGACAAATTAAAAACCACTCTAAACTTGCAAGAGCATCATGCTAAAGTATTTCTTCTCTCTCTCCTAATTGCAGCGACCAATCGACATGACCGGACTTAAGTTATTACTAGATAAAAACATACTGACAGGGCCAAACTACAAAGATTAGCTCAGGAATGTCAAAATGGCAATCACTTACGACAAGTTGGGGTATTTCCTTACCACCAAAGCTCCCCCTGTCCCAGGTCCCACCTCCAGCGTCGTGGATATAGAAATCCGTAAGACATGGGAGATCGACTGCGCGAAGGCCAAGTGCCTCATGCTTGCCTCTATGGACAATGAACATCAGAGAAGGCACGAGAATATGGACCTGGAATCCATATTTCTTCATACAAAAGAACTGTATGGATAGCAATCCCGTATCGCCAGATACGAAGTCTCGAAAAAGTTGTTTTCGATAAAATTAGCCGTCGAATCATCGGTAGCGGAACACGTGCTTAAGATGATTGGCTTCATTGAAGAGCTCGCGGACCTTGGGACCACGTTAGAGAACGAGCTCTATACGGACTTGATTCTCCAGTCCCTTCCTTCCACTTATGCCCAGTTTATCCTAAACTTCAACATGCAAGGAAAGGAGGTTGAACTTTCCGAACTTCTGAACATGTTGAGGAGTACCGAAAGGTAGGGAAACATCCACTTTGTTTGTAGGAGGATCTTCCTCTTCTAAGTCCAAGGCGAAAGCCAAGAGAAAGAAGAAGAAAACCCCCGCCAAACCAAGGGACAGTGTTAGTAAAGTGGATACGAAGGGAAAGGCAAAGGCAACAAAGGTAGCGGGAAACCTTGTGGGAAAGGAAGAATGCTTTTACTGTCATAAGAGTGGACACTGGAAAAAGGATTGCAGGGCTTGGAAGGCCAGAAACTAGGATCTGAAGCAAGTTGCGGTTTCAGCTTCAGGTGTGTATGTTATTGAAAACTGTCTTTCAATAAACTCTACTTCCTGAGTATTGGATACCGGATCAGGATCTCATATCTGTAATTCTTTGCAGGCACTGAGAAGGCGTAGGGTTTTGAAGGCAGGAGATATGACCCTCAGAGTTGCAAACGGAGCTGGCATGGATACTGAGTCCGTGGGGGACTATCACCTGGGAATGTCAAATGGACATGTTTTGGTTTTGCGTGATTGTTATTTTGTACCCAATGCAACCTGTAATATCATATCTGTATCTTTATTATCTAAAGAAGGTTATGAATTTGCATTTGTAAGTAATTTTGTGAACATTCACCTTAATCAAGTTTTGATTGGGTCGGGTACATTAAACAATGGTATATATGTATTAAACCAACCACAGATTTTCAATGTCCAGAATACACACAAAAGAAAGTCTCCAGAAATCAATCATGCTTTCTTATGGCATTGTAGACTGGGTCACATCAATGAGAGAAGGTTGACGAAGTAACATACAGAAGGATATTTGGATCCGTTCGAATATCATTCATATGCAACTTGTCAATCCCGTCTCAAAGGAAAGATGACAAAAACTCCGTTCACTAGACACGGAGTAAGAGCGAGCGAGCTCTTGGGGCTCGTGCACAGTGACGTGTGCGGTCCAATATCTACACATGCGCGAAGCGGTTATTCTTACTTCATTACCTTTACGGATGATTTTTCAAGGTTCGGACATGTCTTCTTAATGAAGCATAAATCCGAAGCCTTTGAAAAGTTCCAGGAATACAAGAATGAAGTAGAAAAACAAACAGGCAAAAGTATCAAGACACTAAGATCTGATCGAGGTGGTGAATACTTAAGTGCCGAGTTCCTGGATTACTTAAAAGAGAATGGAATTCTCTCTCAACTTACTCCTCCATACACTCCGCAACATAACGGTGTATCGGAGAGACGGAACCGAACCCTATTGGATATGGTACGTTCCATGATGAGTAACGCTGAGTTACCGCGATCATTCTGGGAATATGCGCTAGAACCAGCTGCATACCTTTTGAAACGAGTTCCAAGTAAGACTGTGCCTACCACACCATATGAGATATGGAATGGGAAGAAACCCTATGTTCAATATCTGAAGATCTGGGGATGTCCAGCTTTTGTCAAAAAGCAGCATGCGGACAAACTCGAGACACGCTCAGTATGGTGCAAGTTTGTGGGATACCCAAAGAACTCCAGGGGGTATCTTTTCTATTACACAGAAGAACAAAAGGCCTTTGTTTCTCGTAATGCCCACTTTCTAGAACACCAGTTCTTAGAAAAGGAAATTAGTGGGAGCGCAATAGAACTGGAAGAAATTCCAGAACCACGGACTATTACTGAAAGCTTAGTAGAACCAGAGGGTTCAAAGAAACAAGACATACCTGCGCCGCTCCGCAGGAGTAGTAGGCAGTCTCATCCGCCCGAGAGATACTACGGTTTTCTCATAGACGGGGATAGAGAGGATTGCATCATTGATTATGATGAGCCGACTAGCTTCCAGCAGGCCATTCAGAGCGTTGACTCGGTAAAATGGCTGGATGCAATGCGGACCGAGATGGAGTCCATGTACACCAACAAAGTATGGACTTTGACGTTGCTCCAGATGGGGTAAAACCCGTAGGATGCAAGTGGATCTTCAAAAGGAAGATTGGTGTAGATGGACAGGTTGAGACCTATAAGGCTAGACTTGTTGCAAAGGGTTTTCGTCAAAGACCTGGTTTGGACTATGACGAACCTTTTCTTCAGTGGCTATACTGAAATCCATTCGGATCCTTCTTGCCATTGCTGCTTTCCACGATTATGAAATCTGGCAGATGGACGTAAAGACCGCTTTTCTAAATGGAAATTTAGAGGAGTGTGTCTATATGGACCAGCCAGAGGGTTTCATTCAGAGTGGGAGCAACGGAAAGGTGTGCAAGTTGCTTAAGTCCATTTATGGACTAAAGCAGGCATCGCGGAGTTGGAACATCTGTTTTGATGAGACGGTCAAAGAATTTGGCTTTATCAAAAATCCAGATGAACCATGCATCTATAGTAGTTTTGTAGCACGAACTGTCGAATTCCTCGTTTTATACGTGGATGACATTCTCTTGATAGGAAATGACATTCCTATGCTACAATCTGTCAAAGGGTTCTTGTCACACAGGTTCTCCATGAAAGACCTGGGTGATGCCTCTTACATTCTGGGGATCCGGATCCATCATGATAGATCCAAGAGGATATTAGGATTTTCACAGTCTAGGTACATCGACACCATACTGAAAAGATTCAGTATGGAAGATTCCAAGCGTGGTAATCTACCGGCTTGTCACGGGATCACCCTCTCCAAAGAGATGTCTCCCAAGACTGATTTGGAAAGGGATCGCATGTCTGTTATACCTTACGCTTCTGCGGTAGGCTCTATAATGTATGCGATGTTGTGTACCAGACCAGATGTAGCTTATGCACTGAGTGTGGTAAGCCGGTATCAGTTTAACCCTGGGAAGAAGCACTGGATAGCGGTAAAGAACATTCTCAAGTACCTGAGAAGGACTAAGGAGATGTTCTTGGTGTATGGCGGAAAAGACCTCCAGATCGAGGCCTTTGCTGACTCAAGCTTCCAGAGTGACAAGGATGATTCCAAGTCCATGTCGGGTTTTGTCTTTACCCTCAATGGAGGGGCGGTGTGTTGGAAGAGTTCCAAACAGGAAACCATTGCTGACTCGACAATGGAAGCGGAATATATCGATGCATCTGATGCCGCAAAAGAAGCCGTCTGGATGAGGAAGTTCTTGAAAGAACTTCAGGCGGTTCCGTCCATTGTTGATCCAATACCTCTGTATTGTGACAACAACGGGGCTATAGCTTTAGCGAAGGAACCCAGGTCCCATCAGAAATCCAGACATATCTTGAGGTGGTATCACCTGATCAAGGAGATCGTGGATCGCCAGGAGATCGAGGTTCGGAGGGTTGCTTCAGAAGATAACACTGCAGATCCACTCACGAAGGCCTTACCCCAGACTCAGTTCGAGCGGCTGATCGAGATGATAGGTCTTCGATACGCCAGTACATGGCCTTAGTGCAAGTGGAAGATTGTTAGTGTATATGCCCTAGAAGCCATTACTGTATCATACTAGTATGTATAATACTTGATGGAAGCTTGGGATATTCACAGTTGTATAGACAATCTTGCTCGAAATGGTAGTATGCTACTTGGTTTGTCTCTGCTTTAATGTGTACATGTGTTTCTTTTAGTATATCACATATACGCATTAGTGGAGCCCTTAGGATCTTTGCTTGATTACCAGCGTTGTGATGGCAGTCACACTCGTGGGGGCTGGGTAATCTACAAGCACATCCTTATATATACGTCCCTGGTCGTGGGATTATCGAGACGGGGCATCGATACTCCAGAGTAGACTAGCGTATGCGCTTCTCATCCCAGCAGGGGAGACGGTCTGTCCCACAGCCGTCAGTACGTCGTACTTGAGATAGTATGCGGGTGCCCGTTAGGTTACGGATACACTGGACAGGACTCGTCGGGAACTGTTGGTTGGTACTATACCTATCGTCAGTTGTCAGTTCCCAAGTGACATGAGTACAGCTTAGTCCGCTGACTTGACACTGTCACTTCGCCTCGAGTGTGTTCCCACTGTACTTTGATTACTACCCTACCACGGCTCAAAGGAGTCGTGCAAACAAGTAGTAGTTGGGTGCAGTCCCGAAACACTTGGAGGCAGTGACGGTTAGATAGGATTCGTCTCTCCCGGTATTGGGGGTTGATATCGCGCAGTGTCTAGGAGAGCCATTACACAAAGTCCCTGGCCAGGGCTAGCGAGATATACTGGTAGGTTTCCAGTGATATCTTAGGGTGTTCTGGGCTACACTCCGACACGACTTGTACCGCTATTAGGGGACTGACGTTTACCACCCCCCTAGGCCCGCTATGCGATATTCTCAGACGAACAGAGCGGACTGTACGGAGATTGTCACATACAGGCTCAATAGGAGTTCAGATGGGTTCGCCTCATCAGTCTTCTTATCGGCATCTACCTGGGGGCCGTTACGTACAGCTAGTGCCGCTTGCGGTCTGTGGTTAAACCCACTGTCAGCGTAGTGTCGAGTGTTTAGAGTCCCACACAGAGGGTTATTCGCCTTTGGGCAAAACTGAGTAGAGCTCGCATGGTTTTGCGACGGGGTTCGTTCACATCCGCGCACTTATGCACGTTTGGTGTCCGGATAGTCATTACTAGCGGGCTCTGGTTTGAGCCGGATCCTAGTATATGTTTTGGGGTTAGTTTTATCTCATTGTATTCGTGTTCCTCGGAACACGAATGCGGGTGTGTATGCACAGTTGATTGAGGCAGAGGAAGAGGATTTTCATTAGGGTTTTGGAACGGGTGTGTATGCACCGTTGACAGTTGTCTTTTTCCAAACCCTAATGAATATGTGAAATATCAATTAATAATATAAATTAAATGAAATTGAGTTATGGTTAGGGTTGTTGACTTGTTGACCAAGGTTGACTTGTTGACCATGGTTGAAACATTGACCATCATCATTTCACTCCAAAGATACTCTTTGATCTTTGCAAAAATATTTAATGTGAAATGATAATGGTCTTATCAAACCAACCATCACTTTTTTCATTTTGATTAATATTATGAATTAGATTAATTCACATATATTGGTTATGGTTGTAAAACTATTATCATTCTCTCATATTCATTCTCTCTCATCCTTTCTTCTTCTTCTTCCTCTAGCTCAAGGAAAATTCATCTCATGTGTTGAGAAACATTTTCTTTGAGATAAAACACCCAAAGCCACTCTCTACTCATCCTAAGGTTGAAGGTCTAGCAAGCCGGACACTTTAGTTTTCTCAAGTTTGAGGAAAGAGCTCAAGGTAGAGACCCTCAGGTGGATCCATCTTCGGCAAGAGAAGGCGACGAAGAGAGAACCATCCGACCACCACAAGGAGTCCAAGAGAAGGAGTTCAGGTTGAGGTATAACCCCTAACCGAGTAGGTAAAACTCTAGTTAGTTGCTAGTGTGTAGTTTAGCAAAGATCCGTATTTTATAGTCCATGTTAGCATAACCTAAAAATCATTTTTCACCGTTTCTGCAAGCCCAAAAGGACCGGGAGAGGTAACGTGGACTTACACCTCGATCGTCTGAAAGAGGGGTTTATATAGCGGCAGCAATGGGCAGGCAGGTGCGAGAATTACGCCAGCCGTTACGCCCCTGGAGTTACGCCCGCGTGATAGGCTGGATCCCGCATTAATGACGAGACAGGCTTGTTAATGGGGGATCGTGATGGCGTGGAACGCGGGATCGTGGGCGGCGGATATCTCGCGCATGGCAAGATTCACGGAGCCGTGGCGTAGGCGCCTGTGATCAGCGCTGTGGGTCGGTCTGGGTGAGACCGAGGAAGATGAGCTCGGCGGGAGGCTCGGGCATGAGCGGGAGGCCGAGGCATCTTGGTTCCGTGATACCTCAGAGGCGAGCCAGGGGAGGTCTGGAAGGTCACCAAAGGTCGGGAAACTTCTCGGGCCGGAGCCCCGAGGTGTGATCCCAACTGAGCTTCCTGACCCCTTCTTGTAGGTCCTGTGACACGTCATCTGCTACATATCAGCATCTGGAGAGTCACCGATATCGAGCCTCATCATACAGGCAACTGCTTAGATATTACATGCAACTTTTTAGATATAGGCAACTAGTATAAAAGGGGTCTTTTAACAAGAGAGCAAAAGGCATAGGGGTGTTTACACAAATTTGAAGCGGGGCTTCTTTTTTTTTATATAACAATTTGCCCTTCTATTTTTGACGAAGAAAGGAAGCAGACACTTATCTCGTTTAGATTTAATTTGAGTTAAACAGCAAAATAGAAAAATGGTGGGATCACATATTATCTTGATATTCATGTTAGGCAATGATGCAATATGCTTGATTGATAGTTCTATGCTTAAATATCTTGTTATTTCAATATTTGTTCCAAGACAAGTTGAAGAAAAAGGACGACCGAGTTGGAAATAACAGGACGACGGTTGCATTGGGAGGACAATAAGCAGCATTAAACATGGCCTGATCTTTATGGAAATTTGTTGATTCTTGGAATAAAAGTATGTTGCTGAAAAATGGATATAAGAAAGTGTGTGTATAATTGTACATACCCACGAGAAAATGGAAACTCGGGTGGGAAAGAAATTTTCTCGGATGAAAACGCAAAAAATGAACCATCCATTATTTTATTTGACGATTGGCATTCATCATCTAAGATATACACACAATAAATTTCATGTGATTAATATTCTTCACCGTTGATTTAGCGGGTGTGAAATAGAGCATGTACCTAACAATCCACGAAAATATCATATCCCACCGTGAACCGTATGAGCACGTCCTCCGTCACACTCCATCACGCTTATGGCACTATGCCCAACCCAACTTGCTATGTGTCCGGCATCTCTTCCTCGTTAAGTGGGCAATGGAATATATATATATATATATAGAGAGAGAGAGAGAGAGAGAGTGAGTGAGAGACAATTCTCCTTCTCCAGGAGAAGAAAGAATCTTTTCCTTCTGACGCGACCTGGATCGCGCCAAGATGTTACCTTCCGTTGATCTGCTGATGGCGGCGACGGGTGGCTGAGATTGGATCTGGAGGCTGTCGCTTCTGAAACGTGTGGATCTCAATGGGTTTGAGGTTGTGGTTGCCGAACTACCTGCAAGAAAGTCCCGGGGTGGTTGTACCACCGAGGGCCCTCCGACGGTCAAGTTAGACTAGAGATCCGAGCAGAGTAACAGCTTAGTGGAGTAAAAATGGCTTACTTGGACCATCTGAAGAAGCGGTTTATATAGCGGTGGCAGCAAGCAAGGCAGGCGCGAGAATCACGCCGGCCGTTACGCTCCCGACATCACACCCGCGTAATGAGCAAGACCTCCCATTAATGGCGAGACAGGCCCGTTAATGGGGAATCGTGGTGACGTGGAACGTGGGATGTGGCCGGCGGAGATCTCGCGCATGGCGAGATTCGCGGGATGGCGGTTACGCCTGCAAGCGGTGTCATTGCTCGGTCGATGAGACCGAGGAAGATGACCTCGGCGGGAAAGCTCGCAGACGAGCGGGAGAGCCGAGGTATCTTGGTTCTGCTCGAGCCCGGAGGCAAGCTGAGAAGGACGAAGAGGCTCGGGCCTGTGATAGCTCAGAGTAGAGCAAAGGGACAGTTGGCTTGGCTGCTAAGGTGCTCGGGGGCAAGGAGTGGGGTGCATCCTCGGAGACAGGGTTTGAGGGAAGCCCCCCACTGTAGCATACTGGTTCTCTTTCCGTGACCCTCAGGGGCCTAACTGGCTTACGCATGTGACATGTCATCCGCCACGTGTCATGATCTAAGGAATTACCGTTATCGAGCATCATCATTAGCCCCCCACTCTCGCTCCGTTCTATTCGTGGGTCGGGTCGAGAGTGGACTGCTTGGTTCTTTCTATGCGGCTTGGCGCTGGTAATTCCTCGTGGTGGATTACTCGGGGACGACGTGGCGTTGTTGTTGTCGCGCATCAAGTATAAGTCGAACGAAGGACGAGCGTGGAAAGGTCGGTATCCTCCCTTTGCCGGAGTTGAGGCGCTGATCGCGCGCTGAGTATGAGTTTATTCGGCGGGCCTTGGAACCGTGTCTTCGTAGGGTAGGAAGCTACCCGCTGCGGATGCGCCAAGCAGGAAGCTACTCAGCGGCCTTGCGAGGAGGGCTTTGGACCCACCACGTTGATGGGCAGGAAGATGCCCGCTGGGGATGCGTCGAGCAGGAAGGAACTCGGCGGCCTCACGATGAGGGCTTCAGATCCTCAGCGTCTGATGGGCAGGAGGATGCCCGCTGGGGATCCGCCGAGCAGGAAGAAACTCGGCGGCCTCGCGATGAGGGCTTCAGACCCTCAGCGTCTGATGGGCAGGAGGATGCCCTCTGGGGATGCGCCGAGAAGGAAGGGACTCGGCGGCCTCGCGATGAGGGATTCAGATCCTCAGTGTCTGATGGGCAGGAGGATGCCCGCTGGGGATGCGCCGAATAGGAAGGGACTCGGCGGCCTCACGATGAGGGCTTCAGATCCTCAGCGTCTGATGGGCAGGAGGATACCCGCTGGGATGCGCCGAGCAGGAAGGGACTCGGCGGCCTCGCGATAAGGGCTTCAGATCCTCAGCGTCTGATGGGCAGGAGGATGCCCGCTGGGGATGCGCCGAGCAGGAAAGGACTCGGCGGCCTCACGATGAGGGCTTCAAATCCTCAGCGTCTGATGGGAAGGAGGATGCCTGCTGGAGATGCGCTGAACAGGAAGGGACTCAGCGGCCTCACGATGAGGGCTTCAGATCCTCAGCATCTGATGGGCAGGAGGCTGCCCGCTGGGGATGCGCCGAGCAGGGTAGCTGCTCGGTGGCCTCTTGGCGAGGGCTTTAATCCTTAGCGCGGGAGGGGCCATAAGAGGCCTACTAAGGACGGTGCCGAGCAGGGTAGCTGCTCGGTGCCTCTTGGCGATGGATTTTGATCCTTAGTGCGGGAGGGGCCGTGAGTGACCTACTAAGGATGGCTGAGCAGGGTTACTGCCCGGTGCCTCTTGGCGAGGGCTTTGATCCCTGGTTTGGTAGGGAGCTACCATCTAGGGATAACCGAGCAAGGGCGGGCCCGGTTGCCTCTTGGCGAGGGATTTGATCCCTGGTTTGTTGGGGTAGGGAGCTACCAGCCAGGGATAACCGAGCAAGGGCGGGCCCGGTTGCCTCTTTTCGAGGGCTTTTCATCCTTAGCGCAGGAGGGGCCGTAAGTGGCCTACTAAGGATGGCCGAGCAGGGTTACTGCCCGGTACCTCTTGGCGAGGGCTTTTTGTCCTTAAGGATGGCCGAGCAGGGTTGCAGCCCGGTGCTTCTTGGCGAGGGCTTTGATCCCTGGCGCAGCGGGTAGCAAAGTACCAGCTAGGGATAGCCAAGCAGGGTAGCCGCTCGGCTGCCTCTTGGTAAGGGCTTAGATCCCTGACGCTGCGGGTAGCAAAGTACCATCCAGGGATAGCCGAGCAGGATAGCCGTTCGGCTGCCTCTTGGTGAGGGCTTAGATCCCTGGCGCTACGGGTAGCAAAGTACCAGCCAGGGATAGCCGAGCAGGGTAGCCGCTCGGCTGCCTCTTGGTGAGGGCTTAGATCCCTAGCGCTGCGGGTAGCAAAGTACCAGCCAGGGATGGCCGAGCCGGGTAGCCGCTCGGCTGCCTCTTGGTGAGGGCTTAGATCCCTGGCACTGCGGGTAGCAAAGTACCAACCAAGGATAGCCGAGCCAGGTAGCCGCTCGGCTGCCTCTTGGTGAGGGCTTAGATCCCTGGCGCTGCGTGTAGCAAAGTACCAGCCAGGGATGGCCGAGCAGGGTAGCCGATCGGCTGCCTCTTGGTGAGGGCTTAGATCCCTGGCGCTGTGGGTAGCAAAGTACCAGCCAGGGATGGCCGAGCAGGGTAGCCGCTCGGCTGCCTCTTGGTGAAAGCTTAGATCCCTGGCGCTGCGGGTAGCAAAGTACCAGCCAGGGATAGCCGAGCAAGGTAGCCGCTCGGCTGCCTCTTGGTGAGGGCTTAGATCCCTGGCGCTGCGGGTAGCAAAGTACCAGCCAGGGATAGCCGAGCAGGGTAGCCGCTCGGCTGCCTCTTGGTGAGGGATTAGATCCCTGGCGCTGCGGGTAGCAAAGTACCAGCCAGGGATAGCCGAGCAGGATAGCCGCTCGGCTGCCTCTTGGTGAGGGATTATATCCTTAGCGCCGGAAGGGCCATGGGAGGCCTGCTAAGGATTGACCGAGCAGTGAAGCTGCTCGGTTGCCTCTTGGCGAGGGCTTTGACCCCTGGCGTTGCATGGTAGGGGAGCTACCAGCCAAGGATAGCCGAGCAGTGAAGCCGCTCGGCTGCCTCTTCGTGAGGGCTTAGATCCTTGGCCTCTGCTGTTGGAGACCTATGTCTGGCCGCGGCCCCGGTTCCTTAGGTCCTCTGGCGAGGTAGTCTTTGAGCTGCCGTGACGAGTCCTGTCCGTACGACCCCGTCGAGGGAGGGGGTGTTGGTCATGCCTGGGAGCAGGCGAACTGACCGACATCTCCTCGGGAAGGACAGGAGCACGTAGGGGCGAGGGCAAGGCACTCGGGTGACAGACCTCAGCGCTGACGCGGGTTGCAAAATGTATTGGCCCGGGAGATCTGCGGCCGTGGGAGTTAACGAGGCGATGGTCGGCAGTGCCGATGCGAGTGGAGTCTTCTCTCCCTCGGTAGGGGTCCCGATCCCGAAGCGGGGGACCGGCGACCTGGGGATCTTTCCTTGCCGTTTGGACGCAGATGAGCGCCTCCATGACAGATGCGAGTCGGTCTATCCGGCCGACAAGGGTGTTGATGGCATTCGACGGAGGAGGTTCGTCCGCGCCTCCGTTGAGGGGGAGGCAGCGGCTAGTGCTTGGATTTTCGTGATGACCGCTCGTCATTAGATTGAAATCGGAAAGTGAACTTTGTTTTTGTGGAATCAAGGTTTTCCCACAGACGGCGCCAGCTGACGCGACCTGGATCACGCTAAGATGTTACCTTCCGTTGATCTGCTGATGGCGGCGACAGGTGGCTGAGATTGGATCTGGAGGCTGTCGCTCCTGAAGCGTGTGGATCTCAATGGGTTTGAGGTTGTGGTTGCCGAGCTACCTGCAAGGATGTCCCGGGGTGGTTGTACCACCGAGGACCCTCTGACAGTCAAGTTAGACTAGAGATCCGAGCAGAGTAACGGCTTAGTGGAGTAAAAATGGCTTACTTAGACCGTCTGAAGAAGGGGTTTATATAGCGGTGGCAGCAAGCAGGGCAGGCGCGAGAATCACACCGACCGTTACACTCCCGACGTCATGCCCGTATGATGAGCGAGACCTCCCATTAATGGAGAGATAGGCTCGTTAATGGGGGATCGTGGTGACGTAGAACGTGGGATGTGGCCGGCAGAGATCTCGCGCATGGCGAGATTCGCAGGATGGAGGTTACGCCTGCAAGCAGTGCCGTTGGTCGGTCGATGAGACCGAGGAAGATGGCCTCGGCGGGAGAGCTCGCAGACGAGCGAGAGAGTCGAGGTATCTTGGTTCTGCTCGAGCCCGGAGGCGAGCTGAGAGGGCCGAGGAGGCTCGGGCCTGTGATAGCTCGGAGTAGAGCAAAAGGACAGTTGGTTTGGCTGCTGAGGTGCTCGGGGGTAAGGAGTGGGGTGCATCCTCGGAGATAGGGTTTAAGGGAAGCCCCCCACTGTAGCATACTGGTTCTCCTCCGTGACCCTCAGGGGCCTAACTGGCTTACGCATGTGACATGTCATCCGCCACGTGTCATGATCTAAGGAATTATCGTTATCGAGCATCATCACCTCCCATGTTTTTTATCGTTGCATGTGTGATTCAACGATTGGATGCATATCAGGTAGTTAGTGATGATATCCCACCAAAAATGATGACGACATCATCCTACGGACGGATCCCTATAGGGGCGAGAGTAGGCAGTCGCCCCACCTGGATCGAGATTATCACGTGAGATATGTATGCTATATGGATAGTTTGGATAAAAGTCATTAGCACTCCCTATACACAGTTTCAAATGACCCACCGGTAAGAGTCGCAATTTTGGTGGCGTTACCAAGTTGGCTTGTTGCAGGGCATAGCTTATATACTTTATACACTTTTAATCTTAATTATACCATGTTTTATGTATTTGCAATGTATAACCAAATTTGATGCAAGCTATTTACAATTGATGTTTTTATCTCTTAATAAATTTCTATGCAGAAATGTTTTAAAATGGTTGCCCACAATCCAATATAAACATTGGCAAACCCAATTTTTGTTTATATTTCTTTTCCATAAAGCCTCATTTTGTTATATATTTGCAAAATGGTATTTAGGATATGGTTTTCAAAAGAAAATTTCTTTAAATATTTATTTTAATTAAACATATAGATTTTTTTTTCTGCTAACGTTTACGAGCGTTTTTGTCTATTAATAAAATCTTTGCATAAGAATTTTTTAAAGAAACTAATTGATTAGTTGTTGCGATAAAAATTTCTTTTCCAAAATGAAAGGTCGCTGACTGAACGAGTCACGTATCCAATATCCAAAAAGAAAGGGAAGAAAAATCTTTTTATAATGGATGATCAGGGTCTAGTCTAAGAAAATGGGATCAAACCCAACAACTCTAAATCTAGATCTTGGAAATTTTAAATTCTTAAATTTTTGACGCACTTCATATTCATTCCTTATTTTGTCTTCGTTATAATTTAAATTTTTCACCCCACCTAACACTAGGTTCAGGATCCGCCACTGCATCATCCCATATTTTCCACCATTAGATCAAATTATCCTACGTTGTAAAATATACTCTCCTCCTTGAAGTAGAATAATCCTACACACAAACACATGCACGAGTGTTAAGCGGATATATGATTAAATTGGGGAGAATAATTATTATGACTGCTTACGTATATTATTCAACTCAGAATACAAAAATCGATCTATTGTAAGCTAATGTTTTGAGCATGCCTCTTAAACTTATCTTCACTTGAATTTTGAAGAAGTCTTTATAATAAACATCTTAGAAGTATCTAAAAGCTCGGTTGTATGGAAAAAACCAAAATCTTCTTATTATGAAATGAAAAAGCATAAAAAGATTTTTACATCTAAAAGGTTATGTAATGCAATGTACAAAATAACTTGTATACAATATATATGATAGATTACTTTTTACTTATATATCAAAAGATTTGATGATAACAGCTATTCTACCCATCAAAAAGAGTTATTTGGAATTAGCTATAAAGCAAGATTATTTTTTTTAATTAAGCGTTCTTAAGAGTAAATTATAAAATAAGTAGTAATGTCTATAAATTTACCCATTATTTTCATGGATTTTTTACTAAAATACCTTAAATTTTTTATTACAGTAAAATAGCTTAAGTGCTATTTTTGGGATAGTATAGTGAAAAACATCTCTTGAAAACCATAATTAAAGGTATTTTGTTGTAATAAAAATACTTTAAGGAATTTTAGTGAAAAACCTTGATAGTTAAAGGGATTTTTAGTGTAATTTACCCAAAATAAAAAGGCAATAAAGCTAAAACCAAAAAAAAAAGAATAGAAAAGTCCAAGGGCCAAGGGTAATTCAGGCAATCTAAAAGATAGTGTTTTTGTTTTTTCAGCCAAAAGATTCTTTTTTGCACTATCATACACACAGAGAGAGAGGTATGTGTGTGTGTATATAGAGAGAGAGAGAATATATATAGAGGGAGAGGGGGGAGCGCTCTATTACAAACCGGTCCGCGTTTTGTAAAAATATGAACTTTCGATCCATGACATATTTGAACGATCCGAATCGTTCAAGTTGATCACCCTACCTTCAAATCTATGTATATGAAAAATCAAAAGATTTGAAGACCTGTATAGCTTATGCATCGAATGGAGTTTATGTTGCTATATTGAAAAACATTCATTTTGCACTCATTCGATGCATGAGTTAGAGATCTTCAAATCCTTTGATTTTTCAAACACATACATTTAAAGGTAGAGTGATCAACTTCAACAGTTCAGATCGTTCAAATATGTCGTGGTTCGAGAGTTCTTGTTTTTAAAAAACGCGAACCGGTTTGCAATATATCACTCCCCCTTATATATATATAGGCCCACGGCATAACCAGCTTAGTTATGCATATGGATAATTACTTCATTTATCCTTTATGTACGTATAAAGGGTAGTTTAGTCATTTAAAAAAAAGGTGGAGAATCTTGTAAAAAATACTACTCTCTCTATTTCGAAACGCTGAGCCCATTTTTTTATCTTTTTTTTGTTTCAATATATAAGTCCCTCTGCAAGTATCAAGAATCTTTTTTCATTACCAAGGCATATTTGCTACTTGATTTCCTAAAGTTCCCTCAATAAATTCCTTAATTGGCTTCATGCTTATCCAAATCCAAGAAAACAACGAACTTTAATAGGGTTAAAGTGGGTGATTTGCATTCATGTAATCATAGGTTTAAATTTTCTTAATAAGTGTGCAAAAGCAAAAATAGACTTATATTTTGAAACGGAGGTAGTATAAGATTTTCTCGCTCCTTGTAATTAATCATTGCCTCGTTAATTACAAGTTCTCCACCCTTACTAAAGTATTATTTTCAATATTCTCCGCTTGCTCTTTCTTTTTAAATGACCAAAACTTTCCTTACTTTATACATGCATGAAGGACAAGTGAAATAATTATCCATGGAGCATAATTAAGCTGGTTATGCCGTGAGAGTATATAACTTTATACATGCATGAAGGACAAGTGAAGTAATTATCCACAGGACATAACTAAACTGGTTATGCCTTAGGAGTGTGTGTGCACACTCCGAAGATGGATTATGGAGGAAAGGTGCCATAAGAGAAAGCATCGAAAAAATACACGCTCCACGATTTTATTCGACGATTGGCACCCATCATCATCATCCTTATCATGTAAGATGTGGATACACCAAATTTCATGTGATTCCATCACTTTTTCACATTTGATTTAGTGGGTGCAAAATTAACGATTTACCAACAATAGAACTTTTTACATTGCTAATTTAATGGTGGAAAAATGATGGAATCATATGAAATTTGGTGTAACCACATCTTACATGATGAAGATGATAATGGGTACCGATCCTTGAGGAGGGTGTAGATTTTTTACTCCACCTAATCATTACTCTCTCTCTCTCTCTCTCTATATATATATATATATATATATATATATATATATATATAAAAGATGTATATATATATATATAAAAGATGTCCAAAAGGAAAGAGGCCTTAGAAGGCTTCTTTTTGTGTTAGGTGGCGGCAAAGAGCACGCCCTCTAACATTTTATTCAACAATCGGCACCTTCCAACTTCATTCTCTAATTTGTCGATACACCAAATTTCATATGAATACAACACCATTTCATTCATTGATTTAGCAATGTAAAAAGTTATATTGTCGGTAAACCGTTAATTTTGCACCCACTAAATCAACGGTGAAATGATATTGTAATCATATGAAATTTGGTGTATCGAAAAATTAGAGAATGGATATCAAGTTCGAAGATGCCGATCGTCGAATAAAATGATGGAAAGCGTACTTTTTGCCACCGTCTAACGAAAAAAGTCTCCCAAGGCCTCTTTCATCCATTATTCTCATATATATATATATATATATATATATATATATATATATATATATATATATATATATATATATGTTTCCGTGCGAATATATGTTTGCGCACGCGCGCAAACATGTTTGTTTAAAGAATAATGGAGGAAAGGTGTCGAATTTATGACGTTAATAAAAATCAATCTTCTGTCATTTTATTCGACGATTAGCATCCATCATCTTCATCATCTAAGATATGGATACACCAAATTTCATGTGATTCAATCTTTTTCACCATCGATTTAAGGCGTGCAAAATTATTGGTTTACCAACAATAAAAAATGGGTTTTTTACTTCTAGCCCCGACCAAAAATAGCTAATTACTTTTTTAACCCTCCCCCACCCCAAAAAAAACTTGGTATTTACTTTTTTTTTTAAAAACCCAAACTAAAATACATCATTTTAAGAAAAAAAAACCTATGATTTCAGTCAAAAAAAATCCGTTAACTTTTGCTTTAACTTTTCTCCATACATTTTAGGTTTATTATTTACCAGAAGATCACAAGTAAGGCCGCAGAAACAACTACTACAGTCTTACTTGTTGTTTTCAGGTAAATGATAAACATAAATTCTATAGAGAAAAGCTAAAGCTAAAGGTAATGGGGGTTTTTCTGACGGAAGTCGTAAAGGCTTCTTACTTGTTGTTTTCAGGCAAATGATAAATCTAAAATATTCGGAAAAAAGTTAAAGCAAAAGTTAACGGGGGGTTTTCTGACGAAAATCGTAAAGGGGGATAAAATAATGTATTTTATTAGTTTTGAAGGGGTAAAAAGTAAATACCAAGTTTTAGGGGCTAGAAAGTAATTAGCTATATTTTGAGGGGGCTAGAGTAAAAAAAACCCTAAAATATTTATATTGCTAAGTCAACAGTGAAGAAGAATGTAAGTATCACATAAAATTTTGTGTATCCACGTCTTGGATGACAAATATGAAGATGAATACCGGTCGTCAAATAAAATAATGAATGGTTAATTTTTATTGACGCCATATGGCATCTTTCCTCCATTATTCTCATATATGTACACGTATATACATATGTGTGTTCATATATATATATATATATATATATATATATATATATATATATACATGTGTACAGTATACATGCATACATAATAATTATAACCATAAATTGAAATCTAAGCAAAACCCACATTACTTTTTAGAGAAAGGGTAGCAGATTTTTCAAGTTTAAGATTTGTTAGGGGTGGGGCCAACGATGCCGCAACAGTCGCCAAGAATGAGAACGAGGATGGTGAGGGCAGGGAGGGTGGATAGGATTGAGTTGAGTTGGTGATGGAGATTAGGCGTTTTCGTCTCTGGTGTGGAGATGGAGATGATGATGCAAGGAACCAGATGATGATGATGATAAGAGTGAGACTATATAAGGTAAGTGAAGGCGGCAAAGTCAAGATATTTGAAAGTTATGGAATATTTAGCTTTTGGACTATAACATCTCACCCAAATTTTCAGTTTATACATATCCCTTCTAATAATTCAATTATCTTTTACTTTTCACATGCATGCATTGGAAGTGCATAAATTCTAGTATATATGTGTGGTAAGCCTTGCATATCAAAATGAACCATATCGATGATCCAATTAATGGATAAATAGCAGCTTTTGTTCGTCATAAGTATAGCACCTGAGACACAGAATTTATCAGAAAGCTGCTCTAGAACGATTTTTCCTGTGCTGCTCATTCAGCGAGTCACCTATAAAATCAGCAAACTAGTCAACTTTGCCAGTAATGGCCCCAAAAAAAAAAGTTGTCAGCTTTCAATGTGGCTAGCATAATATTTGAGCAGGTCAAATTTGTAACACAATAATAATCAACCTTCAGACAAAAAGCCATTTCCAAAAAGAATATCACCTCAACAATAATGCACCCCAAATGCAAACAGCAAATTTACAAGCTTCTGTGGTCCAAGTACAAACTATATAACATGCGTCTTCTCACAAACTCTTTTTTTTGTCTTTCTATTTTCTTTTTTCTAATCTTTTTTCTTGACTTTTTTTCTTTTTCCAATAAGTCATCGACTCTGATGACTTCTGTTGCTAATCAAGCACATGTCTATTACATCTTTTTTTTCCAAATAGCAATCGATGCAGCTCAACTCCAAGAGCTGCTGACAGAAAACGTTTCAGACTAGAAATTTCGATGGAATTCCCTAATGGCAAGATCTACCAGCCAATCAAGATATCACCAATGGAATTCGGAAATCGATATCATACTGACTTTCTGATCTTTAGATGCATTGCAGTATGCACTAAATCTCAATCTCCTCACACTTTTAAAGCAGAATCATCTCACCAATTCTAACCGATCCAAGACAAACTCGGATACTAGTTCTTCCAAAAGATCCTCCTCTAGCATCCCTCCAATATTTCTCCCTATTAGATCAACATCATCTCCCAAATCTAACCACCTCGGATCCAAAATCGTCTCCTCTGATTTTCCATGGCCCAACACTTCCCTTAACCTAACCAACCTTCTCCACACCTCTCCAATGAGCTCCTCGTGGCCAAAATTTCTCTTTGGTTTCCTGTGGATCTCTTCCAAAATGAAGCTACTAAGATCAAACAGAAACTTTCTTTCGCATTTCGACCATTCTGTAAGCACCACATATTTCTCTTCAAGCTTTTCAAACACATCCAGGTCCAATGAGGAATTCGACCGGAGGCTATCTTGGAGGTATGAGTAGTCTCTATCCTCTTCATTTCTATATTGTGTTGTCTCGAATTTTTGGATAAGGGAGTTGCCTTCTTTAGCACCAGCCTCACTCAACAATGGAGTTTCACATTCTCTGTTGTATGCATCAGATTCTGACCGAAGAAGTTGGAGTTGGAATCGGAGTTCTGGAATATGTAGTTTAGTAGAGATTAGTTTCTGGAAAGCCACTTTCATTTATTAAAAAAAAGGTTTTGGCAGGCCAGGAAGAACTATAGGACGTGTTGGGCTTTGGAGTTATTTTATAAGTAGAGTCATAGGTTATCCACCAATAATAGAGTTAACGGCATTCACCTATCATTTATACCATCCTGCATTAAACTCATCAGTTGGTTTATTAACTCCTAATACTGCTGAGATTAGCATCAATTGGATCTGACATGACTGCTGAATAATCTAAGGTATCGGGTGCGAATAAACCAATTCAGAGATTATAACTGCCGCATGAGGTATAAATGATGGGTGTTATATTAACTTATACCAAAAAAATAAAAGCTTGGGAATGCTGATTGGTTTTGAAGTTATTTAACTCTACATAAGTTGTTCTTTCACCTTCGGAGGTAAAGAGTTGATAAGTCAAGGTGGCTCCAGATATCTATCTTAACTTCATAATTACAGACAAAAACACGATGAGGTTAGAAATTTTACAGTTAATTATAGATAACTCTCTAAACTCCAGTTATCCTAACTTAACCCCAAAGCCAAACAATGCCTTCAAAATCTAAAAGAGAGAGAGGAACATGATAGCAGATTGGTTTAACTTACCTTGGAGACCAGCATTGACTTTCTCAAAGCATTCAGGACTTGATACACATTCTTCTGATGGATGGTCAAGAACAGATGCAGTACTTGGTTGCTCAGACTCTTCGGAGATTGTAAGGGGCTCTGATCCTGATTCTTCAGTATAATCTGGTGATTTCTCCTAGAGAAATAAATATATTGTTTAGCAAAGAAATTCTTTAAATAAATAAAATTTCAGAGTAAAGGTATAAATCTTAAGTTCTGTCTTCTTTATAGTTATGCCCAAAAGATAGGCATGCCTTATTCCATAAGACATATTATAGGTCGAAGAAGGCGGAAACTAATGAGATATCTTTATACATGCAATGAAGTAATGAACTTTGTGAACTGTCGAGTTTTCTAATTTAAGATGGAGATTAAACAAGTGATAAACGATTTGGGAAGAGAAAGGGAGAAAAAAGAATTTAATGGAAAAAGGATAACAGATTGATTTTATATTAATGAACACAAGTATTAGGGAATTAGATCTTAGGACAGTTTATACACACATATTATTGTTTAACTAAAATGAGTTTAGAATTATCTTTGAAGTTGTATTAACAGGTTTGAGAGCGCCCTGATTTCAACAAAGAAGCAGCAGTAAAAGCAACAAAGAAACAAGAATCGGATTTGTTTTCCATTATATATCCACTTTGAATTATATGATAAGCAAAATCATGACATAGAGCTCTATATGATGTAGCATGTGTTTCATATGGGCCATGACAAAGAAACAACCTGATCCAAATGGTCGGACATGGTAAATTTTATGCATGAACGCAGCACCAAATTTTTTTGTATAATCCACGTTTTATATAAAGGACTAGAAAATGAAGTGACAAAAGAAACACCAACACATACATATATCCTCTAGAAATAGATTGCAAAATTAATGTCTGATAGTTCGATTAAAATAGAATTTTTAACAAAAGTTTATATCCCACACATTATATTAAGAGAAAACGTAGTATACTTTGTTCCTATGTTGGTGGCATCCGTCAATTTTTTTCAACAATCGGCACTGGCCATCTTTGTCATGTCCTTAAATATGTGCGCATCAATTTTCATATGATATGGATACCTTTACCCTTGCACCGAATGATTGCAAAATTAACAGTTTTCCGACAATTGAGCATTTCGTAACGTTTGATCAATGGGCAGAGAGTATCCAAAACGAAATGAAATTGGTTTATCCATAGTTTAGGGTAGAAGATCAATACAGCCGGTGCTGATCATGAAAAAATCGACGGATAGTACACTTTTAGAACCACCAATTTCCTACAGCAGAACTGTATGCACTGTGCCCTCATATGAAAATAGGCATTAGCTATTTATTGTGATATCTCATGTTCTAATATCTATTTAAGATAGATCATAATTCATGAGCAAGGTCTGTATCGACAAACGGTACAAAACGTGAAAGATGAATGTTGAGCTGAAAATAAATCACTCGCCTAAATGTACTAGAAGAATGGAACATATGAATGTGATACATGAAGTTTAATCCTGTTTTGAAGTAAATTATGGAAAAATGAATGACAAATAAAAACAGTAAAGATAAAACTAAACTAACTCCAAGAGTCAATTTGCATACTCTCCTAAATTGATATGGCTCAAGAAAATCAAAAAGACTGTAAGGAAGAGAAGGATATATCTAAAGGGCATTTCTATACGTAAGAAATGAAAGGAATTATAACTAAACTTCAAATTTTAGTTTTAGAAGGCATGCAACCATACGCTAATCAAAGATAGTTAACAAACCACTATAGCATCATCGACATAAACGATGGCAGAAGATTCCTCCTCCAGTTCCGGTTGCCGGATATGTCCCTCACTAGCTATGAAAGGCCTTTCCACATTCTCTGACCCCATAACAGCAGATCTGGGGTTGGACATGTTGCTATCCGAGAATTTAGCAAGTTTAGGCAACACTTCAGAACGATCAGTAACATGAATCCCATTCCTCAGTTCTTCCTGGTTCACGTGACTTTCTCTCACCGGAAGCTTGTTTTCCTCTCCACCAGAGTTGAGATGAGGCTTGTAATTTTGAACTTTAAATCCCTTATGCGAAGAACTTCGCCTCTGATTTAAACTCCCATCGCGAGGGTCAACCACTCCCAAATTCAAAACATCTTTAAGCATATTACTAACTTGATGTCTACTTACTTTTGGAGTGCACTGAGTTGACCAAGCTGGAAAAGATGAGGATCTGGGTAAATTTGTGGAGCAGTCATCTTTCCAGCCATTCCCCCTGGTAATTCTGCATGGGTAAAAATGTGGTCTCTCATCTGAAATTTTATGTGCTGTGGACGAATCCTGAGCAAGCATTTCACCCAAGGTACTTGAGGCTTTATCGGCTATTCTTTCCTGTTGAAGCCGGTGGGTCATTATCCAACGTTCAGATAAGCGTTTTCTAGCCTCCCTACTCAAAGATAATTCGGTCAAACTAGAAGTTGATGGGCTTGAGGTAATATTCCGGTATTCAAAGTTTTCTGGAGTTCGTCGATATGCCTCTGAATTGTTTGCTATATACATTTCATCCTGGATGGACCTATTGAACCCTGAACCCAACATCTTTCTAGAGCCAGTATTTATTGAGTGTCTCATTTGTTTTGCAATTTCTCTAGCTATTTCTCTTGAACCCTTTGTCCTCTGTTCCATAATGTCCACATTGTCAAACAAATTATGCCGCTCCCTTCCTTCGGCATGTAATTCATGAAATACAGAGTGTGGAACTTCCTGCTGCTTTCTGTAACCAAACGAATAGTTCTCATGGGATCTTTCTTGTGAAACTTTTCCCGCCAAGTCTTGGGCTTTTCCCAGATTAGGCTTTAGAACAACTATTCTAGTGGAACGATGATTAGTATTGGCTTTTCCTGCAGACTGTGACTTTAGCAACTTATGTGAAAGAGAACCACTGTGTTCTTGAAGTGAGTGATTGAAAAGGTTGGTGGTGGGCTTTCTTAAAGAGTTTACCGGATCTTTTTGCATTTGAGAGCATTTTTTAGGTTTTACCTGTGACTTACGAGACACGTCATCAGTTTCAAATCTTTTACCTTTTGATGATTTCAAGACTGTGATGTGGCTTTCATGAGGAGCTGGGGTGAAATTCTTCCAATCTTGTAGGTGCTTTGAGGACAAAGGATTGGACTCTTCAAGAAATCTTATAAGAAGATCTCTGTTGGAATCTAAAACTTCTAATGCATCATTCAACTCTCTGGAATTCTGAAGATTTTCATTAGTAGAAAGACGCTTTGCTTCCATAAACTTCTGCCTTATAAAGGCCAGATCAGTATCATTTTCTTTCACACAGGAATTGGCCTTATAAGCTGGCTGGCTTTTGTGTCTCTCGTATTGTTTTCTGTGTATCTCAAATTTTGTTGAATCGTTGATTTCAAAGACATCCTTGAATTCCTGGTGTTCTCTGGTGCTTGTCCCAGCTACTGAATGACCCTGATAAGATGTGTATGTAGTTTTCGGTAAACAAATTCTATTCTCCTGTTGTTTAGACACAACCTGTGGAGATGGCAATGAATCAAGACCCATCAATTTTGCAATTACACTTGGTGAGGGCTCTCTGACTTTCTTCTCTCTTGACATCTCTTCATGTGTAGGCATTTTACTCGGTGTTCTACTGGCTCTTCTAGATGAGTTTTGCCGGGACTCGAATGTAACCTAGAAAGGATATATGAGATGAAACATGAGATTCTACAAGTAATAGCTTCAAATTGATTCTGTACTAAAAAGAATAAAGTAGCATGATAATGTAATTGTTCTTCTTAATAAGTCAAGCAAATCAAGACAGATAGCAATTGTCGGTTCCACTTGAATTGCACATTGGAAACACCTACTTGGGGAATATAAAACTTTATACTTTATGACAAAAAGTCATACGCAAACTATTATCCTATTGTAATTGTAGGAAAACCTAGCTCTCTGAACAGAGTAATCACGCTTTGGAAAACCCTTACCATGTGTCCTACCGGAGATCCATTGTCACAGATAGAATCCGAAACAATCTTTGAACCTTTCATTTTATTTATAAACTGCCCATTTCCTGGATGAAGAAAAAAAACCTCTAAATATTAGAGAAGCTCAAATGGAAAACCAAAATAAACTTGCAACTATACAATAACATAAAATAATTTCTGCTACAAGTGTAACCCCAAAACATACAGCCGTAAACGTAAAAGTAAAGAAGAAAATTATTCATCCTTGTAGATGAAAGTTTACATTACGTTTTACAACATTTGGAAATCATAAAAGACGGTCAGATGTAAATGAACATAGTTAATCACAAAATAGTCATTATATCCAACCTAGAGGTTACTAAGTTCATATCTAGAAATCCAGCATATGTACCTAGTTCTTCACAGTTAACATTTATGTTATGGAAGTAATTTGATTGTAGGAAACGTGACCGTAGAGTTATTCTTCCAAATGAATTTGTACAAGTAAATAATTTAAGAAGGTCATGATGGAATGGTAGGAATTGGCACTGAAAAAGATGTGTGCAGCATGCTTACCTTTAAAAAATGTAAATATAAGCAAATATTTTTAACCCCTCAACGCTTACGTACATTCAAGCCCATGATTTGAATATCTAGTGGCCTCCAGCCTCAAGTGTTAAGACACATTTGCAGAATAATAAAATGCTAGATTCACAAAGTCGTTTATTATTTTACAAGAACCTTGCTAGTGAAATGGAACCTAGTATGGACACTATCAAAGTTGAGAAAGCTTCAAAAATAATTTAAAAGATTTCTAATTGAGGATATCAATCATCAAGAGTTGGGTGTCTACTTCCTGGTCTCAACAATTATAACAAGAGAGGGTCTTGCCATAATCTAGCATGCCATGTTGTCCCCATGTTAGGGAATGCAACTGATATAAAAATTACATGTTCATGCTATAAAAATAGATTTTGCTACATAGCAACTTCCCAATAGTGAAAAAATTGCTTATAACCAGCAAGCAGACCACATTAATTAGAGTAAACACAGAAGGGATAGAAGCCACGAGGAATTACATTGGAGAACTGAAAAATATATTCAGTATAATTTTATAGTTTCATTTTGAAAAAAATTCTGAAGCCATTATTGGAAGTTAATTCATGGACAAAAGAATGGAAAGTTTTTATTAAACCCGTTATGGCACAGCTGTACCTTTCAAACTTCAGGTAATGCATCTTCCCCATTGAAACTATAGTTATATGATTCAAGTCACGACAATTAACAACCCAAAGCAACATAAATATGGGTCCTCTGCACCGGCGAGGACCGGTAAAGGAAAAAAAATAAGCAACATAAATTCAATAGTAATTGCCAGGATGGATGAATATACATGTTGCATCAAAGATAGAAAAAAGAGTCATGAGTACTCACATCACCGCCAAGGGGAATTATTAAGCGTTAATTATGGAATCTGCAAATACTTCAGTGTTAAATTATACATGAGGCCAGCAAAAACTACCAGCTGTTGAATTGCCTCAATTGCTTCCATTACCTATTGGAATATTCTTTACAACCAGAGTATGGAAAAAATTGCTTTGAAAATAAAGTATTACCTTAATATTTAATAAGGGATTGAAATCAACAAGAATTATCAAACCAATTTAAAGTCAACAAATTACTGGTAAAGCATGATTCCTAGTAAAATACAAATGGACGGTTCAGATAAAACTACTGGAATTGGATCTTCGTGGGCCACGAGATTTTGAAAGTCCACAATGAATGTGCCAAAAAACATTAAACATGAGTAAATTGTTGAAAAGCCCCCGGGCCAAGAAAAGGGGGTCAACAAGTTCCGGTATTTTCGAAATAAGGAGAAAGGGCCTACTGTTCAAAAACTTGGTCAAAAAACCCATGGCCCAAGGCCTGAGTATTATAATTTAATGGAGAGACTAAAATACTCTCCATTCAAAAATCTCTCTCTCTCTCTCTGTCACTCAAGGTCACCGTTGCTCGAGCTCCTCATAGAACCCACGCTCTCTTCATTGATCACCGTCGTCGCCATCTCGTCAAAAACCCTAGATCCCCCGCCCTCTCATCGAAAACCCTAGAGCCCCACCCATCGTCGCCTCTCGTCGAAAACCCTAGCACTCTCTACAAAATGGCGCCTAAATCAAATGATAAGGCTTTGAAATTGGTGAAAGAAGCGTCGGCTAAATCAGTGCCTCCAGAATTGGAGTTGACAACGTCGACAGCTGCCGAGGAATCGACAGCGGTCAAGATACAAATTAGGTAAAATTCATACCCTTGATGTTAATCTTACATTGCAATTCGAAGTTATTTATTTTCAAAAAATTTGTGAACATCTATAACATTTCATGTAACAACTATAATGTTGCTTGTACATCTACCAAAGTTGTATGAAACTGTAAGTGCACGGCGGCGCCCCGGCCGTCAATCAGACGCTGGAATGCGGAAGCGATGCTTAACTTTAATTTTTCAAACTGGCACCACCGCGCACTATAAAACCGGATCGTGCCATTAACTAGCCCTAGCTAACTGCAAGATGGGAAGAGAGATATACCGAGCGATCCGTGTCCTCCGGTCTTCTCGTCGTCGTCCCGATCTCCCTCGGAATGTCCGGTCTCCACCTCCTTGCCGGAAGGGCGCCACGTCGCCTGCTTCTTTTACGGGCTCCCGCCTCTATACCGAGGCAACTCGGGCACGAAGCTGGCGAGTCGACGTGCCCAAGATTTGCTGTAGAATATAGTGTAGAACCATGTCTCGTTTTGGGGTTCATGGAGGTTGCCATTTTGGTGGAGGGATGATACATGGAATTTTTGTGGAGCTATATGATTTTTCCAAAGCCAAAAGAGATGAATTCCCACTCCTACAAATTTGGACAGCCCCCATTTGAACTTGGCCGGCCATGGCTTGGAATGGGAGAGGAGAGAATGAATGAGGGAGTGTATGGATCAATAATAATAGAAAGAGAGAGAAAAGGGTTATCATGAAAAAAGAAATGATGACCCACTAAAACTCACACTCCATCAACCAATCATCAACAACCATGATTGCTCCAAAGTCAAGCCATGATGAAATGAATAAGTCAAATGGTGCAATTATCATGACATTACATCTTGCAAAAACAACCCTCCAAATTGCCAATTTGCACAAGTGCAAATTAGCCCTCCTCCACCAATCTTCGGCCAATGAAAGATACAAAGAAACATGGCCGAAACGGAAAGCAAACTGGCAACTCCAGAAAACTGGTCCCGTAATAAATTACAGGAAAACCTCGATACTGTGTATACACACCCGCATCTGTATTCCGACCGAATACAAATGCAATGAGACAAAATCTACACTGTACTATACTAGGATCCGGCTTAAACCAAAGCCGGCTAGTATTATCCGTCCGATCATGATCCGTGCAATACCGCGCGTATCTGATCGAACCCTGCCATATCTCCAAACGGCCTCTACAGCGTTTCGCCCGAAAACTTGAGCAACTGAATGTGGGGGACTCTAAAGACTCGTCAACACCTTGGTTGTGGATTTAACCACTAGTACGTCAGAGGTATAAGCCAATACGTGACGGGCCACCAGCTATTGACCAAAAGGGACGTCGATGAGCGAACTCATCCTGACACCCTACTGAGCCTGTCAGTGACAATATCCGTACAGTCCGGTCCGTTCGTCTATGAGCATCGCATGGCGGGCCTAGGGGGTTGGTAAAAGTCAGACCCCCAAAAGCGGTACAAGTCGTGTCAGAGATCAGCCCAGAACACTCTGAGATACTACTGGAATACCTACCAGTAAATCTCCTGCCTTGGCCAAGGACTTTTCATGTTCTGGCTCTCCTAGACACAGCGCGACCTCACCCCCAATACCGGGAGAGACGAACCCCCGAAGATCCGCTCACTGCCTCCATGTGGCTCGGGACTGTACCCAACTAAAACCTGTTTGCACGTCTCCTTTGAGCGTGGTAGGGTAGTAATCAAAGTACAGTGGGAACTCACACGAGACAAATGACGATCCTCGGGTCGATGAACTAACATGTACACATGTCACCAGGGAACTGCTATCTGACGTCAGGTATAAGACCAACTAGCATGTTCCCGGCGAGTCCTGTCCGGTGTACTCATAACCCAATGAGCACCTGTATACATCTTAGGTGATCCAACTGACACCAGTGGCTTGTGAGACCGGCCACCGCCCCTCGTCGGGGTCTCGAATGTATACACTAGTCTACTCTGGAGAATCGATGCCCTGTCTCGAAACTCCCACGACTAGGGACCTTTTAAGGATGTGCTTATAGACCACCAGCTCTCACGTATATGATCGCCCTCATACTGCTGGCAGTCAAGCAAGAATCCTAGAGGCTCTATCAACGTGTAATAGCGACCTGTCAGGTCACCTAAAACAGTACACGATGATAAAGATAAACCAAATAGCATACTATCATCTTGCGTAAAACTGTCCTACCGGGATAGGTCCTCCCTCAATCATTGCAATCACGTGTCTGCGATCCAATAATTGACTCTGAGGGCACTATCTCCAACAATCTCCCACTTGCACTCAAGGCTAATTATTGCGATGTCGCATACTCACAGCCCGTGTGATACCGAACACCCAACTCCTCTACTTGTCAGTCTCACAAAGCTTGTTTGCGAAACTATTGCGTTCGAGGAATAGCCTCAGTGAATGGATCCGCTTTGATGTTTCTTTCTATGTCTCTCTAAATCTCAAGTTCGCGGAGAAACCCATCTCCCGAAATGAGCAATACCTGTCTTAGAATGTGTCTGGATGTCTGATGGGACCCAGCTCATAAATGAACTCCAAATCCAAACATCTTAGACAGTATTGTCAATTGAACTTAATCAGTATCCTGCGCCATGCCTCCCTCAGTATTGCCTTGGACCACCTGTCCAAAATACTGCCCCTCGTCAGAAGGAAAACTATAACTCTGACAACCTCCTTGTCGTCCAGGTCACCTTGGAAGCCTGGAATGATAACTGTCTCCCGAATGAGGCTGTCGTTATCATATCCCTAGAACATCCACTTATGTTCTAAAAACTGCTTCCGACTGTTTCTCCAGGATTGGATCAATGTCAACTTATTGCATCTAGTGCAAGAACAACATCTGGTGTGGTACCTGACATTTCATGATTGACTCAATTGCCTGAGCAAGTGATCTGCCAATCATGCACATCCCTCTCCCCTTTAGTCTGTAAGACACCTTTAGAGAGGGTGACTCCATCACCTGCATGTACACTACCGTGCCAAGAGTCGTCCATTCTAAATACTCTTAGAATGCTGTCTAAGTACCCTTAATTGGGAAACCACCCAAATCTAGATCTAAAAGCATAGATCTAGTAACCAGAATGTCTGATATAATGTCCAAGTCCCATGTGGAGAAACCACTGTGTGACGACCAAAGTATAACCGATCGTAGTATAGGAATATCACTTCCTACTCTGTGTATGTCATCCAAATGCCAGGACATCACACCCTACTATCTTCTTAACAGATCCATCCCCTATTCTGATGAAGTCAAACCTATGACTGTCATGTCAGAAATAGATGATCTATCTCCGCTATATCTGCTTTAGTCTATAAATAGACATAAGCCACCTGTCCACCAATGCTTCCGCTGCTCCCACTGACTACGACAACTCTCTGGCAAAGTCATATAGACGTACACCTCTAAAGCTAGTTTAGAACGACGCTATAGTCATCCTCCTGCCGGGTCTCACAATCTGGAACAACAGCAATGGTAAGTCTGGGTAAACAAGAACCTCCCTGTCACCGTCCTTGAGGCTACCGGAGTACCTCTCGGGTGCCTGAGGTTACCCACCGTATCTGCGGAGTGGCCAATGGAATGTCAAACCAGATTGAATCTTTAGGTTCCTATCAAAATCTTCAGTAATCGTTTGTGGTTCTGGAATCACTTCCAGTTCTACCATACTCCCACTTCTGTTTTCTGAAAAAATCCATTTTTTATTAAAACTGTGGCTAGTCTAGAACAATATCACTATTGATCTTCCAGATGGTAGAAAGTCAACCCTCGTCATAGCCTGGGTCAACCCACAAACAGCCATTACAGAAACATGCCTTGAGTTATCCAGAGTCTGGTTTTAAGCATAAGCCAGACAACTTCCCGTACCTTAACATCGTTAAGATACGAACTGTTCTATATCCAATATAAGACCAGAGGCACTGATTTAATTGAACCAGATTCAAATCATGCAGCTGTCTCCAGCGCATGTCAACTAAATGGAGTGAGGCTGATCAGCGTTACTCAACTTAGGAATGCTTCCAATAATGAATAACCTGAAAGAGAAGCAAGTTCTCTTAATCACTACTATCAACTGAATACCATACTCAAGTATCTACATCTTCGATCAACTTGAAGAATCCCGATACTTGCAACACCTGGTTCTCTACTTTATTCAAATACCTATAAATTCTCAAAATTCGGACCCTGTATTTCCACGAAACACCTGTCTAAAAACTAGAGAAGTCATAAGTAAACCGAATATAGTACGAGGACCAACCCCTCTGTCCTAATGGACACTGGACAACATACAATACTCTGTATAAGTCCCTTGAGTCTGATAACTCATTAACTGTGTGTCGTAAGTTGAAAATTGTATTGTGGTTATGAAGAATTACACCGCTGTTCAATGCTCCTTACCTAACCATCCACTGATATAGGTAAATGTCATAGACATAATTTCAAAAAGGTATATCTCACTCTATGAAAATAGACGTACAGATATATCGATTTGAAATTGGTGCATAACAGCGGATATTCAAAACCAAATATTTGCCGACCGGCAAACAGCCCAGGTGATTTCCTCAAATATCACCGATTACAACCCGATATAATGAGGATGATCACCCAATTCCCAATAACTTACTCCCACTCACCATCTGTAAAACCATACAGATGTGAGAATCATACCTGGTAAATAAATACCCTGGAGTAAGTATCTTATCGGGAAATCAGTTTTCGTTTAACAGTACACAGTGAAACTGAAACATTGAAATGTTTCGATGGGGTATCCCGGTATTCCTAGTAATGCCTCTTCCATTATCCAGATTCACAACTGTAACCGTGTAATTCTTTGCTACCTCTCCAAATCCCTTTATATGTCTTTAGTCATTACCTTCTGCACAACCCTTTAGGCCAAATGGTTTTCTTCCTTCCCTACCGTTCGGCACCAGCCTATGGTTTGGAAGAAGACTATCCAATAAGCATAATGGGTGTACTGTCCTAATCCTAGGAGCACTCGCAATGCGAGAGAAGGTGAAGATAAAAGACAACCGAATAAACCTTATTCCTATTTCTCCTGAACCAGAATCCATCCCCGAACTGGAACAAGTTCCTTTCGAGTTCGTATATAACCATACGATGGAGTATCCAATAAACTGTGGATCTTCGTAGTGATACGGAGTGTTCTGGAGAAATACAAAGGTGATTTAGGATTGGCGAAGAAATACTTGGTTTGGTCGTGAATAGCAGTCGCAATTTACTTTGCCCTCTTATTAATCCCTTTATATGTCTTTACTTAATACCTTCTGTACAACATCGTTAGGCTAATTGGTTTTCTTCATTCCCTATCGGTCAGCACCAGCCTAAGGTTTGGAAGAAGACTATCCAATTTGCGTAATAGGTGTACTATCTCCTAAACCAAGGAGTACTCGCAACCTGAGAGAAGGTAAAAGGAAAAGACAACTGAATAGTCCTATTCGTTTTCTCCAGAACCGGAAACCATCCTCGAATAAATTCCTTCGAGTTCGTATATAACCATACGATGGTTTTGTCCAATGGAAGTGGACGTTCGTAGTAATACGGGATGTCCTGGAGAAAAGAGTAAAAGTAGGAGTGGCAATGAGGTTAGCGACTCTGACAATCCAAAAGCCAGTGTTAAGAAGGTTCGGTCAACTTCGTCACTGAGTCATTGTCTTAGGGTCGGGTCAATGGTCGCTGCCAAAGAGAGAGAGAAAAGAAACACTCAGCGTGCACTCTATCCTAAATCAGAATGGTTACCAATTTATCTAATCTGGAAACCTCCCACTGTACCGTCAAATTCTCCTCCAAACCTGAAAGAAGAATTAGTCGGGATCACCCGAGGAGTAAACCAACTCATCAGTGGGAATCGGGATCCAACTATCATCGCATGATAACGTGACGGAATCCGCTCACGTCATCACACTCCAGAAGGTATGCGCATATCTGGCAAGTTTCAGTTTCTTTATAAACTCCCGATGTGATTTTTACCCCATGCTCTTATGACCTTGACTTTGGCCAACAAATCATAAGTCACATGTCAAGTTCTACCCGTCATTCTCCAGGTTGATTTGAATCCACCCGTACCTACCCTTGACTTTGGCCAACAAGGCAGTACGACTGTTCCAAACCAACGCATCTATCTATGCTGCATATGAATAACCAACAGCTACCAAACATTGTGCCTTGACTTTGGTCAACAAACACAGCTTGAATACTATTGACTATCCACATGAAACTACGGAGGGCTACGAATGGTTTCTGGCGAAAACCTTTAACGTAATGAACTTGATATCGTTGAAGGAACGGATAGCTTTATAAAAATATAGTGACGAAAACCTTTGCTAAAGAGGTCACTCCCGGTGAAGGGATCTCGGCTCTTTCCCCGTAGAATGAGGTGCAGGATATTCCAACTGAATACCACGATGCAAAGCAAAAGTAATCGGCTATAGTGAAGTTATTGCCCTGACGCAAACTTCTGTCCAAGGGGTCACTCCCGGTGAAGGGATCTCGGCCCTTGCCTCGTCGACTGAGGAGCAGGATATTCCAACTGAATACCACGATGCAAAACAAAAGTGAACGTCCTTACAATAACAGCCTTTTGAAAAGTGTTCCAACAACATCATAATAGGTTTATTTTTAACTTGCATTGATCCGAATCAACGCAGTCCCATCAATTGATCACACCATAAAGAACGAAAATATACTGATGTGCGTATCTGCCATCCGCAATCGCCACTGGGTCCCGTCATTACCCGTTAGGTTAGCTAACTAACGACAGAACGAGGACTGGACTAGCGCGGATGCAAAACATATACAACATCTACTAGTATAAATATCAATATATAATATTTCGCTCAAGGCGTGATAAAATGCAGCATCACAGAAATGTACAGCATCACAGAACAATACAGATATCTGGGATCCCCGGGTTTCACAGAGCCGCTGAAACCGGACGTTCCCCTGGTCGTGTGGATAGCCTGTGCAATGAAATCCTAGACCTCTACGGGCGCGGCAAGTTACCCGCCAAAACCTGAAGCGAGGCAGCCCCCTTCAGCAACGTGAATGGACCACCCAGCACTTCACGGAATCCGGTAACTTGGGCACCCCTCCTGGGTCAACCTGTACCCCCTACGAGTGCGGCGAATAGCCCGCCAATTCTAGAGTGAAGCCCCCTCCGTCTCAATGCCATGAGATGCGGGCTTGTTGCCCTCTAGAACCCGGCTATCCGTGCACCCCTCCGCGGGGTAATCCTAGTACAGAAAGTAAAATATACATACAACGGGTACATCGACCGCAACCTGGTCGTGCCCCAAAAGAATAATACAAACAGGCAGTGACGGCAGTCCACATGTCGGACGCTCGCCCCGCAATATCAAATGTACATAATACAACAAAACTGTACTACCACTGCAACCAGGCTATCCCCACGACCGATCCGCAACATCACGGCAAAATCACAGAACATCAACGTGAAAATCACGTTCGCAAATCCGTCTAACCGGGCTATAGCAGTTAGACAAGATTTACCGATCAAGTGACATTCACGGTCACAGATATAATGTAAATACTGTGAACTAATGTGTTTAAAATATCCGATCGATTAAATTTTATCAAGTGGGCCCCCAAGCTTTACTGTAGCACTTAAAGAAATTCTGGGCCCAAAAATAACATTCCAGAAACCACATTTTCAAGTCGGGAGGCCTCTGTAAAAAATTGGTGTACTGATCTGTCAAAACAGCTGCGGAACCGCGGTCCAAGCATGGGTTTGGCCGCGGTTCCGCGGTCGAATAATGAGATCTCGCGACCAAAATTTTACAGTAGGCTTATACTTCCCTGCACAGTATTCTGAGACTACCTGAAAAAAAATTCGAGCCAGAAAAAAATCGACAGAAAACTGATGCAAAGAAAACGCGGATTTTGGAATTTTTTTTGTTCGATCGGAAATGTAAACACATTAGACAAAACTAGACTATGTTAATGGCGAGGCTCTGATACCACTGTAAGTGCACGGCGGCGCCCCGGCCGTCAATCCGACGCCGGAATGCGGAAGCGATGCTTAACTTTAATTTTTCAAACTGGCACCACCGCGCACTATAAAACCGGATCGTGCCATTAACTAGTCCTAGCTAACTGCAAGATGGGAAGAGAGATATACCGAGCGATCCGTGTCCTCCGGTCTTCTCGTCGTCGTCCCGATCTCCCACGAAATGTCCGGTCTCCACCTCCTCGCCGGAAGGGCACCACGTCGCCTGCTTCTTTTACGGGCTCCCGCCTCTATACCGAGACAACTCGGGCACGAAGCTGGCGAGTCGACGTGCCCAAGATTTGCTGTAGAATATAGTGTAGAACCATGTCTCGTTTTGGGATTCATGGAGGTTGCCATTTTGGTGGAGGGATGATACATGGAATTTTTGTGGAGCTATATGATTTTTCCAAAGCCAAAAGAGATGAAATCCCACTCCTACAAATTTGGACAGCCCCCATTTGAACTTGGCCGGCCATGGCTTGGAATGGGAGAGGAGAGAATGAATGAGGAAGTGTATGGATCAATAATAATAGAAAGAGAGAGAAAAGGGTTATCATGAAAAAGGAAATGATGACCCACTAAAACTCACACTCCATCAACCAATCATCAACAACCATGATTCCTCCAAAGTCAAGCCATGATGAAATGAATAAGTCAAATGGTGCAATTATCATGACATTACATCTTGCAAAAACAACCCTCCAAATTGCCAATTTGCACAAGTGCAAATTAGCCCTCCTCCACCAATCTTCGGCCAATGAAAGATACAAAGAAATATGGCCGAAACGGAAAGCAAACTGGCAACTCCAGAAAACTGGTCCCGTAATAAATTACAGGAAAACCCCGATACTGTGTATACACACCCGCATCTGTATTCCGACCGAATACAAATGCAATGAGACAAAATCTATAATGTACTATACTAGGATCCGGCTTAAACCAAAGCCGGCTAGTATTATCTGTCCGATCATGATCCGTGCAATACCGCACGTATCTGATCGAACCCTGCCATATCTCCAAACGGCCTCTACAGCGTTTCGCCCGAAAACTTGAGCAACTGAATGTGGGGGACTCTAAAGACTCGTCAACACCTTGGTTGTGGATTTAACCACTAGCACGTCAGAGGTATAAGCCAATACGTGACGGGCCACCAGCTATTGACCAAAAGGGACGTCGATGAGCGAACTCATCCTGACACCCTACTGAGCCTGTCAGTGACAATATCCGTACAGTCCGGTCCGTTCGTCTATGAGCATCGCATGGCGGGCCTAGGGGGTTGGTAAAAGTCAGACCCCCAAAAACGGTACAAGTCGTGTCAGAGATCAGCCCAGAACACCCTGAGATACTACTGAAATACCTACCAGTAAATCTCCTGCCTTGGCCAAGGACTTTTCATGTTCTGGCTCTCCTAGACACAGCGCGACCTCACCCCCAATACCGGGAGAGACGAACCCCCGAAGATCCGCTCACTGCCTCCATGTGGCTCGGGACTGTACCCAACTAAAACCTGTTTGCACGTCTCCTTTGAGCGTGGTAGGGTAGTAATCAAAGTACAGTGGGAACTCACACGAGACAAATGACGAGCCTCAGGTCGATGAACTAAGCTGTACACATGTCACCAGGGAACTGCTATCTGACGTCAGGTATAAGACCAACTAGCATGTTCCCTGCGAGTCCTGTCCGGTGTACTCATAACCCAATGAGCACCTGTATACATCTTAGGTGATCCAACTGACACCAGTGGCTTGTGAGACCGGCCACCGCCCCTCGTCGGGGTCTCGAATGTATACACTAGTCTACTCTGGAGAATCGATGCCCTGTCTCGAAACTCCCACGACTAGGGACCTTTTAAGGATGTGCTTATAGACCACCAGTTCTCACGTATATGATCGCCCTCATACTGCTGGCAGTCAAGCAAGAATCCTAGGGGCTCTATCAACGTGTAATAGCGACCTGTCAGATCACCTAAAGCAGTACACGATGATAAAGATAAACCAGATAGCATACTATCATCTTGAGTAAGACTGTCCTACCGGGATAGGTCCTCCCTCAATCATTGCAATCACGTGTCTGTGATCCAATAATTGACTCTGAGGGCACTATCTCCAACAGAAACATGTACCAAAGTTGCATATCAGAAATTACAGGCACCAGCTTAAAAGTTACAGGCAACTTCATTGATGTTACATGCAAGTGGTTATTTTCATTTGTTGTTGGCAAGATATTACCGACAAATTATTTACCTGTAACATCTAAGTAGTTGCTTGTAATTTCTATGAAGTTGCATGTAACTTGTATGCATGTAACTTCTAACCATTTGCATGTATCTTCTAAGCCGTTGGTCAATTTCCAGAGACATTTTGAACTGAAGACATCTGCCATAGACGTCTTCGGTGCAAAAAAATTGTTCAAGACGTCTGATGTGGTTGCCTGTAACTTCTAAACTTTTGTATGTAACTTGTAAGCAGTTGTCTGAAACTTGTAAGCAATTTTCTGTAATTTGTGAGAACTTACCTGTAACTTATAAGCAGCTACATGTAATTTTCAATTTAAAGAATTGATAGCTATGATTTAATACTTAAATTTGGTTTTCCGCAGAAAAAAGCATGAAGCCAATCCCGCCATCCGGACGTATGTCGATGTCGCCCGCCACAATAGCTTCATGGACAGGTAGAAGCCACACATTCACCATCCGAACATACGAAGGCTAAATAAAACTCCGTTCCACCATTACATGAAGATGCCAACTTTGGGTCAAGATAGACCTACCTTATGTAGGCTAATCTCTTGCTATGATCTAAGCACCGAAAAGTTCTCTTTTAGAGGCACCTCGCATAAATTTACTGTGGATTCGGTTAGCGAGTACACCGGCTTGCCAATGGCCGGCAAAGACATGAAGAGTAACCGTGATATCACCCAGCTTCGAATGTACTTTAACGTAGAAAAATGTGAAAGTACGTACATCACATTATTGGAGGCTACTTTAGAGCAGACTGTCCAGGATAGAACTCTAGAAGTGATGGACAATTTCATGTCTTTGTTGATTCTTTATCAATTTTCGTTATTTTGGATACTCGTCACATCCCAACCGTCCCTAAAGATGCATTCCCATATGTTAAGCTATCGGTAGTGCCGAGTATGAACTGGCCAAAGCGGTGCACGAGTGCATGACTAAGCTTAGCACAAGATGATAATGGCCGGTGTCGTGACTAAGCTTAGCTCGAAAGCTGGCGCTGCACAGTTGCTCGGATGCCAGATTCTTCTCGTCGTAAATATATGCAAACTATTATAGAGATTATACTATATTTGTATACAAAGTATAAACTACATAAATTAATATTGTTGGTAAATGTGTTATGATCATTTAATATTAATAATACGAATGTGATGTATATTTGTTTGCAGCTATGGTTTTATACCATCACGGGTTTAAGACAACCGACACACATAGACGCCAGAAAACCGACCCTATGTGGATGAGAATTCGGTACATCATTGAAGATGTTGAGATTGGAGAAGGTAATGAAAAAAAAGAGGGTCTCTTGTGTGCCGAAGGAAGACGTGGTTGCGTCGAAACATTTCGCTGATGCTCCAGTTCTATATCCTAAAAGAAGAGCGATGGAGATGACGACGCAATAACTACATCGGTAAATTGCATAATCTCTATTTACATTAAAAATGTATCTTGTGTATATATAGGTTTTTGCGTGTAGTTTCTAATAAGTTGAAAGATCTTCGTCAAATACCGGACTTTGCCTTAAACTGACGGAATAAAGCTAAGTAGGCTGAATGGAAAAAGGAAAGGGACAAGGGCGGACGTCGCTTGGCGCGAAGGCTGCTGGTTCGAGGGTAGGGTACGATACTAAAGGTCCTCGGACTTCCGGGCGGTTTTTCTTTTGGGCAACTGTTCACCATTAGATCTCGCCAATACAGCCTCCTATGGTTTTCGTTACCGAGATATCTTTTTTTTTCCCGAGTTGCCTGTAACTCGTAAGAAATTGCATGTAATTTGTAAGCAGTTGTATGTAGCTTTACAGGTAACTTATTAGAAATTACAAGCAACTTAGCAAATGTTCCTGACAACTTATGAATATATGAACTCTTTATACGTGAGACTCTTTAGTCAAGTTGGCAGAGAACTTAATGAAGTCTTTGGCCCCTGCCGCAGTGGTATCTCCATTTGCATTCGCGAGGCCGTGGATAATGGTAATACCTACTCATCTTATCCGGTTCTCCTGATTAAATTCATCAATTTATTAAGTTAAATACTTGTGGTAAGGCATGATTTTTGTTTCAGATGAATCCGGAAAGGTGCACATGAATCAACATGCATGGAACATATATGTTGATAATACATGGCAGTCCCCCGGTACTCGCATCATGATCCCGATATGTCATCGGGCATTGGACGTTGCTCGTTATAGAGTTTGCCGCAAAGGAATTGCGGCATTATTCTTCACTGAAGCGCGACCCCTTTAGGAGCAAGGGACTATGCTATACTTGTTCCTTTATCATTTTGGGACGAACAAATTCGACGAGCATGGGGTTACAATGAATTTCATTTTACTGTTCTCCCTTGTCCGATATAAGAAAATCGATAAGAAATATTTTCTTTACAAGTTTTTTAACATTTCTGGTTGTTAAGGGTTTTGTTTGTTAACGTTATTGGTTAACAGTGATGATTGCGGCATCTTCATGTACCTATTCAGAAGGCACTGATCAAGGGTCGGCGGATTCCGGATGCCCTGGAGGGAAAAATGTTGATACTTAGCCAACGAGCGAGAAACAGCCTAATATTGTTTCAGTTTTTGTATTTATCTATTTGTATTCATCTATTTATCTATTTGTATTTAGTCAATATTCGCCGATATTATTACTTATTTTGAGTGAGGATGACAAATTACTTATATGTTACCGGTTTGTCCAATGAATGTTAAAAATTGTTGACGTATTTAATTTAATATCGCCGATATTTGCCGATAATGTGATATGAATGATATTTTTGTTATATAAGCGATGTTGGCCGGTGCTGTGATATGAATGATATTTTTGTTGACGTCTGTTTTATATAGCTGATATTGACCGGTGCTGTGATATGAATACTATTTTTGTTGACGTCATCTGTTTTATATAGCCGATATTGGTCGATATTGTGATATGAATGATGTTTTTGTTAACGTTATCAATTTTATATAGTTGTTACAAGCAATTTATTAGAGGTTACAGGAGTTACAGGCAGCTGCTTAAAAGTTACATGCAACTAATTAGAAATTACATGCAACTGCTTAGAACTTACAGGCATCTACTTACAAGTTACAGGCAAGTAATCCAAACGTCTGTTCCAGACGTCTGGAACAAATATTTTATACTGAAGACGTCTATGGAAGACTCCAGTTCAAAATATGTACTTCTTAGAAGTTACAGCCAACTACTTACAAGTCACCAGCAACTGATCCAGACGTCTATTCCAGGCGTCTTGAACAAATTTTTTGTACTGAAAACATCTGTGGAAGCGTCTCAAAATAGCAACCGCTTACGGATTACAGGCAACTGTTTAGAAGTTACAGGAACCGCTTACAGATTACAGGATACTGCTTACAAATTACGGACAACTGCCTAGAAATTACAGGCAACTGCGAAGAAGCTACAGGCAAAAGCTTAGAAGTTACAGGTAAATTATGTCTCTAAAATTGCCTTCAAAGACGTCTGGTATTTTAAACAAGACGTCTGCACGGGCAATTTTTTGAAACGATCAGATGAAATCTGATCGTTCGATTTCCTCTAATCTAATCATAACCGTCCATGACCCTTATATATATATATATAACTGGCCCCTAAATTCTCAATAACCCTAGACGTATGTCTCTCACCCGTTCTCTTCTTCCTCTACTCCTCAAAACCCAAAAACCTAGAAATCTTCCAAAATTTCACAAATTTCTTCACAAAAATTCTCATGGCTCCAAAGAAGGATAAGGGTATTGCAGCAGAATCATCCTCGAAGAAGAGAAAGGGTCTATCAACCGAGAAATCTCAAGAAGCCAGCCTCTTTCTCAACGATGATTGTAAAATGAAATTTTAGTCTTTAATCTCTAAACCTGTTCACACTGGTTCTGTTGTCTTGTTTAGATATTTAACTGAATTTGATTTTCAAGACCTTTTTAAAAGGCGAAGTTGAATGCCTTTTTTATTCTAGATTGTCCATCTTACGACAAGGCCGTAAAATTGTTTTATGCAAATCTCACCGGCACAAATGAAGATCCCACCAAACTAAAAACCAAAGTTTATATCACCACTTTCAATTTTACTCCGGGAACCCTTGCTAGAGCTTTAAACATTCCTAATGAACATGCTGATATTTACTCTTAACACTTTGAGCGGTTATGAGTATTTAGAAACTCTTGATAAGGAAAAGGCATCAATGCTTTTGCATGGTCGAGATAACCCCCCTCTTTTTGCAAATCAAAAAGCCAAAACCCTAACCAAACGTGCCAGAGTTCTTGACAATCTTCTTGGCCACACTGTTTTTCCTAAGTCCGGAAGCAAAGACACGCTATATGGATGCCACAAGCTCATGACTTATTGTATTCTAGAGAGCATTCCAGTAAATCTTCCTCTCCCTCATTCATAGCATGTGGGAAGTATCGGATGGACATGAGAATTTATATTATCGATGGGCTATTACTAAACTGTTTGAATATCGCAACATCGATTTGTGTGGATCATCGGATAAAGTAAGGCCCGATGTCGATATTAGAGCGAGGAATGTTAGCTTGATGAAGTTGTCTTCTTCGACTCCACAACAACCAAGCTCTTCCCGTACTCCCTAAATTCCCACTAATGCGCCAACTCAAATAACCCCTCGAGACTTTGACTATCAAGAATTGGAAAATCGGATTGTGGATCAAATTACGAGGCATTTGGATCGGATTAAGGGGCATCTGGATCGTCATCTTGATTACCACATGCAATATCTTTACTGCAAAAGTCAAATTCCCTCCGCCACCATTCGGAAGTACTCAAGACCCACAAAATCCGGAAGAACGGTCATGATTATCGGGTTGTTTATGTATTAGTTACTATTTTGTTTTCTATTATTATAAAGTTTGTAACATAAGGCTCGGTTGTTGTTGTATGAGGTCTGTAACCTCTATCCTATTTCTGTTATTATTATAAATTGGTTCTTTACGCTTTATATCATGCTTGAATTATTCATTTGTTATGCTCTATTCATGTATATTCTTATATTCAAATGAAATTTCAACAACAAAATTGAGTCATACTACAATTGTCTGATAAAGATATCAGCTTAAGAAATTTTTGAAAACCAAACGTCTGGTGAAGGAAACTTACATTTTGAAATCTCTGTTTCTATTTCATATACGACTAAGGAGGCGTCTCCTTATGAAATTTTTGAACTGCAGACGTCTGATACAGACATCTGTTAAAGGAGATTTTCAAAATATTAGTTTCTGTTTTTACCGGGAGACGTCTGGGACAACTGTGTAAAAGTTACAACCAAGTGGTTAAAAGTTACAGACAAGTGATTAGAACTCACAAGCAACTACTTTGAAGTTATAGACAACTTATCACAAATTACAGGCATATGCCTAGATGTTACAGGCATGCAAATAAAGGGATTTCATAAACCAGTTTATAAATTTCATTCAGATGCATATTTAACCAATAGAAAATTTTACGGTAAAATTATAACAAACATCGTAATGTTTTAGTCCAAAAGGTCTACAAAACTCGGCGATGGATACATAAACATAAAACAAAATACCGACATGTAGCTATTTTAATCTTAATCGATCAGAGCGGTGCATGTCGCTCTATTGTGACCTTCGTTGCCATACCTACAGCAAGTCATCTTCCTCTTTAGAACATTCATATTATTTATGCGTCTCGTAGAGGGCCTTCCCGACCGTTTTCTCGTCAAAAAAGACTGGATCTCAATGTTCTCTTTCGTGACCATTAGCTTGTCAAATGTAGGTATTAGGTAAATTATACTCGCGCAACTCGCCGTGAAATATCCGATCGTCAAGAAAGGGTCACGGTAGATATAAATTGATTATCTTAAAAAATTGATAACGGCGTAAGCATACCTATAAGGAATCCTAGTAACATCACATTATTGGCATGTACATGAGCGAGCAGACACATTGATCCAAACAGTTTTAACGTCAAACACCTTATTATGCCCCGTATCAGCTTGATAAACAGAAAAACCCTAGTGACATCCAGATTTTTGTTCAGAATGTCCTCCGAATTAGGACATAACACTACAGTCCATTTTGCGGCTTTTCCTTGTCGACTATTGAAACGATTCATCAAACATACCCTTATGTGTTCCACCATTTGAAAAATAGGAAAAGTGTAGGCCTCACATATCCAGTTATTATATGATTCAGTAACATTGGATGTAACATGACCGTGGCTGCATTCAACAAACGCATAAATAGATGTTACAGAAAACATTAATAGATGTTACATGCAACTTATTGGAAGTTACAAGAAACTTATTGGATGTTACAAACAACTAGAGGTTACAAGTCAGTAGATGTTACAGGCAACTTAATAATTATAATCAAGTTAATAGACGTTATATGCAACTTAATAGAAGTTACAGGCAACTGCTCTGATATCATACATATCTATGTCAATCATATTCATAGCCAAATCAGGTGTATTGAGCAAGAATTGAGATTGTACCTTATTACAGGGAAGTAACAATTAGCCCAATATTGAGGATCGTAATGTTCAACCATTGCATTGTAAGCAGCCATCGATTCCTTCTTCAATAGGTTCATCTTCTCTAAGAACTCAACCGTCGTATATAGGTAACGCTATCTCCGTCAGTTGCACGCAAGTTTCGACTTCCAGATTCTTCATACCAAACCCTTTGAGCTTATTTTTAAATTTCTGCTTCAAGTGAAGAATGCAAAATGCATACAATGCGGTGGGAAAGCACATTCTAACCGCTTCTTTGATTTGCTTATCGGGGTCTGATACAAACACAACGATATGCAGCGGATGGTAGGTCTTTTAGGACCATCAAACACGGCCCTCGACTGACTTAAAAACCATGTCCAATTGGTGTTCTCTTGTTCGCAAATAGTGAAAACTAACGGAAACAGACCATTGTTTCCGTCATAAGCGGTCGCCTCCAATAGAAGGCTTTTTGCCCGGTTCTTAATGAATGTTCCATCAAGAAACATGAAAGGCCGGCAACCATCTAAATACCCGTCAATACAAGCACTATAGCTAACAAGTAGCCTCATTAGTCTGTCATCAACTGATTGTCGATGCTAATTACGCTCACAGAATTGGTTTCCATGCACCTGCTTTGAGACCATCTCAAAGAGTCATAAGAATGACGATAATTGCCGAAGAGAGTCTCGTGTGTCAATTCTCTTACATTCCACGCAATGTCGTATGAAATCTTCATCTCGAACCTTTGATGGAAGTCCTTAGCCTCGATTGGCCGATAGTCCGGTCATGACCTCAAAACATCTACAAGCATGTCGGCTACCAATTTTTTCGTAGCCCGAGGATATCCATTGCTTGAAATTCCTCCGGAACATGTGTGCGTCGGGTAGTATATCTTTATATCCCATAACGAACTGCTCAAACATAACAAACATGCAAAACTTAGCGTAACTTAACAGTTAAAACAATCAACAATTTGAAAAAGACAATTACACTTTTACATTAACGTATATGTTAACTTTATACCTCCGGGTACAACGTGATGTATGCAATCTCCATTGACATCATTTATCCCTTTGGGAACAAGCCACTATTACCCTTAAGCCATCGTTCTTAATGTAGCCGAAATTGAATTATTTCGCAATAGCAAATTGGCAAAAGGCCATCCTAATTTCGTAAGAACACTTGAATATTTGAGATATACCCTGAATTGCGTTATGCCACGCAACCAGGATATTGTTCCTCGTTATTTGATCTCTCATTAGTAGCAAGCTTGACTCCAACTCAAATACTCGATCATGCGCAAATGTTGGAGCGGAGGAACATAAAGCGTGTTGACTGTTACACAAAAAACTCTTACAAGTTAAAGGCAACTGCTTACATGGTTACAAGCAACTGCTTAGAAGTTACATGCAACTGCTTAGAAGTAACATACAACTACTTAGAAGTCACATACAACTACTTAGAAGTCACAGACAACTGAAGTTACAAGCAAATGGTTAGAAAACCACAGCAGACGTTTGTCCCAAACGACCGGAACAAATTTTTTATACTGCAGACGTTTGTGGCAGACGTCTTCAGTTCAAAATATGCCTCTGGAAATTGACTTCAGAAACGTCTGGTTCTTGGAACCATACGTCTCCATTTCAAATTTTGCCTCTGGAAATTGACTTTGGAGACATCTGGTATTTGAAACCAGACGTCTGCAGGGGCCCAGAAGTTACAGGAAACTGATTAAAAGTTGCAGGCAACTATCTTGTATATTATTTTAAGCAAAAATCAAGTCAAATAAAGATCAAACATGCTTATAATGACTTGAGAATCAACAGAAACTTGCATATGGATGATATTCTCGTTTGTCTCTTGATGGATGCGGACCATATTTATGTAGTCATCTTCATTTATCATCCTAACCTCATGATCCCCATATTTCTCCATTTTATAAGAAAGTTTCAACTTCTCAACCGGCATATCGAGACGAAAAGAGATTGTTCATTTTAGTTCAAACTATGTAGTCGCCTCTAAGATGGTCAAGATCGCACATCTACTATTCGGTCCACTCACAAAACACATTAATTTCCAAGTTTGGGCCATCATCAATGAGCGAGATAGTAACTAAAGATTTAGTTTGTTGGGTAGTAAATGAAAGTGGAGTAAACGAGAGAAAATGGATAATGGAGAAAATGAATGGGATAATTCTTGTTATGTTGACAATATAGGTCTTTTAGAGGTGAGGTGATGAATTTGGTGGGAAAATGGCTAGTTAAGAGCACTTAATGCTCAGTCGTTTAAGGAAAATCAACAAAACACAATTAGGCATAGAAGTTACAAACAACTGCTTCCAAATTACAGACAACTCAACTGCAGATTCTTTTTAAAATAAATGGCGGCTGTCTTCTTGTACCTGTGCACATGGGCCACAATGGGCAGTTTTGAGATATACCAAAATACACAAAGATTAGAGTATTTCCGGAAAAATTTGATGAACTTGAGGGTTTCAACAAGTTCAAAAAGCTTAGGGAGTTTTTGAACCCTTTTTCTTGAGCCGGGGTTTTTTCAACAATTTGGCCAAAAATTTAAACAAGTAGAGGGAACAAAAGTTAACTCAAAAGCCTCTAATGGCAGAGCAGACCATCACCATCAGCATGGGCTCGGTAACATGAAAATTCTGGGAGCAGCAGAGAACTTATCTCAGTTTAATAATCACAGATATATAAAAGCAATAAATGCAGACATCACACTTTATTTCTCTTAAATATAAAAAGGAAGCTCCCAAATTGGAAAGAAGCAGGACGAATGCATCTAGAAATTTTCATAAATTCTTATGTTTAAACACTATAGTAAACAATAAAGTCCAAACCTAAGAATAAGAATTGATTTCAGACCATAGCACTAGCTTTAGAATTCAAGAATTTGCAATGAACAGAGCTCCATAATTATATAAAGCGACAAAAAATCTTAGCAATCTAAGCTAACCATCGACATGAGCCAACCAGATAACTCTCCTCTCATATCCACCACTCCTTGACTATTAACCGAAAATTCAGACTCTTATTCTGAAATCAGTGATCTATCTTCCTCACCCAAATAAACATCCAAATATAAATAAAGGGCTATCTTTACAGATCCAAACTATAATTTTTTTAACCCATAAGCAGAAAGCAGTTCCAGATTGAAGCAATCTCTTTAGAATTCAAGAAATTTCAATCCACCACGACTTCTATAAACTCTGCAGCTGCATTGAAATCCTTAACGATTACAGAAAATGAGGTAAAATCAAAGCTAATCTTGGCATTGAACTCCTTGAATCACTCTCCTTTCCAATCCCCACCAAATCTCTATCTATCTATCTCATATTCGAAAGTTCGCATCAGAGATTTATTTATTCCCCCTCACATTAGAAAACATTCCAGATATGGAAAGAAACAGGTGGACTGTATCCAGAATCATATCTGCTGATCCTCATAATTCCTTATCGTAATTAACGTTATTTTAAACCCAAAGTTCCAAATTTAAGCGTTCAAAGAGGAAATGAAATCTCAAACTGATATAAAACCCTAAACCACAAACTGATACAAAACCCTATGATTGATTAAAATCCCCAAAGATGATAGAAAATTAGGTGAAATCAAAGCTAACCTTCGACATGAGCTCGCCTCGCGAATCCAGCACCATATCTCTCTCGATCGCTCGTGCTCTGCTGCTGCAATCGATGATCCATTCCTCCTCCTCCTTTCTCTCGCCAAATGAAATTTTTTTGCCAAAAAAGGAAAGATTGAAACCCTAGCGATTGAGAGATTGAGGGGGGAGAGGAGACGGCGGTTGAGGGGAGTAAATGACTGCGTTTGCTATAAAAGGGACGGGATTTCACCGTCGCTGTTAATTTTGAACTTTCAAAAAACGCCGCATCCTCTCTCCACAGAGGCTAGAGAGAGAGAAGGCGAGATACTCATCACGTGGGTTAGCTGGGGGACTTTTTTGCATATCGGTTGCTGAATGATCTTGTTATTGCATGTTACGTCATGTAAATTAGATATTTGTAGGTAACTTCTTGCAAATGGCATTCATCTTCGCAATCAACACCAGATTTCAGTTCCATGGGCAGGGAGAGTGCGAAATTCGAATCCCAGAAATCTTAAAAGATTAAGTGGTCATAAATTAAAGCATTCGGGGCAAATTTATGATCTTTCTGGATGCGTGTGTGTTGTGTGCTTGTATATATTGTACGTACATTTATTATGTATGGTGTGTGCTTATGCTAGGGCTTACGGGCCAAACGCAAAAAGGGAAAAAACAAATGCCAAATTTGGAAGTGTGGATAACGATCTGAAGAGTTTATCTATAGGCATTGTAAGGCCCTGTTTGGGAATGGAGTTAAGTTTTCTTAACCGCGGTTTCATAGAGTTAGTAAAACTTAACTCCAAAATGCTAGCTTTGTCTTGTTTGGCAATTATTTTGGAGTTAAGATAGTTGCAATTATCTCAGCCCAAAACTTGAAATAACTGCAGTTATATCAATTCCAATCTAACCCAAGTTTTGTAGACTCCGGTTTTTTAGTTTGGAGCTTGCATACCACGGTTTATATCCTTTCTAGCTCCACTTAAAAATAAGCCACGGTTATCCCAATTCCAAATCCAAACAGGGCCTAACAGACTGCTTGGATCAATCAAGCCTAGAAAAATGTTTGAAATCAGAAAAATAAAAGGGTTGTGTAGAAAATTGAATAGATGCTCTTTTCTCTTGAAATTATCTATGCATAAATTAATGGGATTATGGCATATTGCAGACCCGCTCTTCAGATGCTATGCAGAAAGAAAATTGGATAAAACAAGGAGCGTGGACCATCCCGTTTTAAGTTAGACGGCCCTTTCCAACTTCTTTCTGCGTAATGAAAGGAGTGGGGATATGGTATGGCACGACCCATTAAATTCATCATTCAATTTAGAGAAAAATATTTTGATACAACAAACAGGATATTCTAATTTATAAGATTGTATAGAAAAAACAGCTGGTAAATCAAGAATCGTGACAAAGGCATCCGAAGTTTAAATTCCACTTCCAATAAAAATTAGTGCGGTAAGCATCATTAGAAAACTTTGAGATGAAAATGGGCAAGCAGCTTTATATTAAAAATGATATATTGTTCTAGTCTTAAGTTACCTTAAGACATCTTTACCGTTACCTTAAGACATCTTTACTACCATAACAAGAACTCATAGGAGCATGTCAAAAAGTACATCATTTTTTCATTTCAAAAATGCTAAAAAAAGGAGAAAAATCCATATGAGGGTTCTAAAATAAGAACATGCCATATCATTCTCTCATATGCATGTAAGTATTTTTATACCCTTCAACAATTTTCAATACAAAATTTATTCTTTTTGGTAAATAAACAAATTTGGTCAAAAAGTTCTTGAACTTATGACCATCAAAAAAACAAAAAAAATCATGACATGCCAAAAAAAATTTCTCATGACATGCATGTATAGCGCGTGCATGTTACTAGTTAGTGATAATTGAAGGGCTTGGTGCCAAACTAAATAATCCGTCATTGTAATAAGAACGCGCGAACCGAAGTTTTAAAAGGGGTCAACTTTTATTATAGTTATTAGTATATACCAGTGCGTGCAGCTTTTAAATTTCAAAATCCCTTTCAAGTGGAAGGAAGAGAGGGGAGAGAAGAAATTGAAATTTATATTCAGAGAAAAAGAGCCAGGTGAACGGAAGAGAGGGGGAGAGAGGAATTTGAAATTTATATTAAGAGAGGGGGGGTGAGGGGGGGCTTGGAGGCCGAGAGAAGAATGAGTGAATTTTGTGATTTTTTTGTTTTTTCCCTAAAAATAAGAAAAAGACGTGTGGCTTTTCTCTAGCATGAGTTTAGATTATAATAATAAAGATATTGTATACTCTCCCTTTTATAGTTTTTTTTATTTGCAAGAAACTCAAGAAATAAATGCAATTAAAAAATTGACAGTGACTCTAATGCAAAAAGCATGTTACAGGGGCCCAATGTACAACTGCATACTGATGACTCATCATGCCATTTGTTAGGTGGGACCATCGGAGGGTGGGTCCACACGGCCGTTTGAGTCGCTGACGTGTGAATGTCTGATGACTTGGTAAAGGTTCGATGGGGACATTTTTGGAGGGAATGGCAGAGGAAGGAGCCAAAATGGTCAAAAGCTGCAAATGAGTCCAAAATTTATGTGGTTTCTTGTAAAATCTCATCTACCTCATTGATTATTCTTAATGGGACCCACAATTTCCATATCGGCATGAAAAACGTTTTATCCGCTCCATCCAAAAAAAAGCTAAAATTTAGCTGTTATATATTTGCAACAAAAAATATTTGTACGGGGTAGAATCCAAAAATGTAAGAATTTAGCTGTTGCATATTTGAAAATATGTCAGAAAAGATTTCCAAAAAAAGATCAAGTGAATTTTTTTCTTGATTCCTACATATTAAGTGGATATACAATTTGACTTTTGCATTTTAAATCCAAAAATGTAATTTGCCTTTTGCATAAGTGGATATACAATTAACGTCTTCTACTATAAAGAATTGTCAGACCGTGGTGTATGGAGCCACGTAAAATTTAGTGTACTTATGAGTTGGTGTACTTGTGAGCTAGACCGTAAAAAGTATAGTGGATGGTGCTCATCATGTAAAATAGTATAGAGTGCATGTGGACTTCTTGCAATCATAAAAAAATCCCTACGAGGATGCCAACATCAAAAAAAATCCTTACAAACGGTCCTAGAACTCTACAGGAAGCTCATAAAGATATCTTGATTCCTACATATGTTTATTTGTTTGTTTGTTTGTTTATGATTCAAACGAAAACCAGAAAGTACCCCGCGTTTCACTAAAGAAAATTTAACATAATCCCAGATATAAGAAAGGAAAAGAATAGAAAAAAACCTACAAGGTCATATTAGCAGTCGTATATAATCCAAACCCCAAAAAGAAAACCATACGTTCCTACCCAAGGAACCACACTGTAGCAGCCTGCCAAACTAAGAGTCATGCATCTGAACAGCAGAATCATCCTAAAGACACAACATGCCCACTAGTATAGTAAACCAAGCATCCCTCTAGCTCTGTCTCTGTCAGTGGTGCCAATCCGGTCCTCTTTCATACCCCAGCCGTCATTGCACCTGTCCATGCAGTCTCAGTGTAACAAATCATATCAGCTAAAGATCTAAATGTGGAATTAAAATTCTATTATTCCTTTCATTCCAGATATTCAAGCAAATCGCAGGAACTAGGATATCCTAAGCGGGTCGATCATGTCGCGTGAAATTTCTAGACCGCCGAGAACCCCAAAGTTCTTGAATAGTACGGGGGAACACCCCATCCATTGTACTTGTGGAATACATATTCCAAATTTGTGAAGTAAATTCACAGTTAAGGAAAAGGTGATCAGTTGTTTCATCGTCATTACCGCGGATACCACATTTCAACGGTCCATTCCATTTCCTCTTAGCTAAGTTGTCTCTTATAAGAACAAAGTTTCTTAACATCGGCCAAATGAAGATTTTGACTTTATGTGGTATGTCTATTTTCCACAGCCTAATGGAGAATCTTGTACGTCGAAGTCACACAAATAAAATTCTATTAGAGGCCCACCTCCAACACGGAATATCTCTATGTTCTTCAGAGTGGGATTTCCATGATTGACGGTATTTAATCAATCTCTTATGTTCAGCCCTCTCGTGACGAGTTAACGCCCTATTGAAGGAAGGCCACCATGTATTCATCTTCCATTGATTGCTTACGGATATATCTTTATTCTTGGCCAAGCAAAAATGAATAGGGAATCTTTCTGCAAGGGTAATATCTTCACACCAATAGTTGTTCCAAAAATTGATATTTTTGTCGCGGCCTAAGGTGAAAGTGATTCCTTTAAAGAAGACCTCTTTAACCCATGTTACCCCCCTCCAAAAACCAGAAGCCGAGTTTATATTTTCCCTTTGGCGTTGATGACTCCAGTCCGATGTCTGTAGGTCGCATTAATTGTATTAACCCATCCTGCCTTCTTGCCCTCGATCCATTTCCACCACCACTTTGCCAAGAGAGCCTTACTCATCTCGTCAAGGTTTTTGATGCTGAGACCTCCCTCCTCATTAGGTATGTAGACACTTTTCATTTGACGAGATTATGTCCTTTCCGAACCCCTAAATTTTCTTCCAAAGAAAAGTTCTACTAACCTTGTCTAATCTGTTGATAACCTATTGAGGCAGACGATAGAAAGACATATAATATGTCGATAAGGCAGTCCATACCGAGTTAACTAAGGTTAGTCTGCCTCATAGCTATAGGAAACTGACTTTCCACCCTTTTAATCGTTTTTGGAAGCATTCAATCAAAAGCAGCCAGTCTGCCCTTTTGAGGGTGCCCGGTCTAATTGGTAGCCCCAAATATTTAATAGGAAATGTGTCTACATTGCAATTGAGCTTTCTAGTAATAAGGACGTTGTTATCACTACTTCCATTCCAAAAAGTAATAGCACTCTTATCGAAGTTAATTCTCAACCCCGACCAAAGCTCAAAGGAGTATAAAATCCACTTGATCCTGACGACCTCCTTTAAAGACTGTCTCCCAAATATAATAGTATCGTTTGCATACTGTAAGTTGATAATAGAGAATCTATTCTCGCCCGGCCCCAATCCATGGATGTACTCACTACAAGAAAATAACAGAAATTTCGTCAAGGAATTTTTTCGTCGGCTCATAGCCGACGAAATAAAATAAAAATCCGACGTAATAACCCCCAAATTAAAAAAGGTGGTGTAACAAATCTAAGATCTTGTACGGAAATTTTACTGTTAATATACAAGACATGAGTTTTACAGTCTAAGTTTGAGTTATAAGTCAATTTTGTTAAATAACAGTAAGAAACAATTTGTAGCTCACTGGTAAAGCCTCGCACTGTTGTGATGTAGCCCCTGTGTCCGATTCCTATCAGACAAAATTATTTTTTCTGAATTTTTTTAACTTTTAGGAAGCCCAAAATATTGCACGTGCAATACACGGGGAAATGAAAAGTTCAGAAAAATCAAACATGTGGAAAATGGTTTAAACATAAGATTGATAAAGTAGCACGAATCTCGAGGCAAATGCCTCGAGATCGACCGGCCAAAAGCTTATTCAAGCAGGCGTCGACAGTTGGATGAAGCCCAATGAGGCCCGGGCTTTGCACACTCGTCTCTTCACCTACCCCTAACTCCTCTGCACTGTTTGATTTTGTTGGTGATATGTATATCCTAAAGGCCATTATTGTATGATATAGTGGATGCTTGGACATATATATGGAGGACTTTCTTGCTCGACATGATAGTATGATATCCGGTTGTCTTTATCTTAACATGTAGACTGGTATTATTATATTGTCTCTCTCTTACATGTTGATAAAGCCCTTAGGATATGTACTTGACTGCTAGGACTATGATGCAGATCATACTAGTGGCGCCAGGGTGGTCCATAAGTACATCCTTTAACAGTTCCTAGTCGAGGGGATATCGAGACAGGGCATCGATATTCCAGAGTAGACTAGTGTGTACGTTTTTTGACCCTGTATGGAGCGATGGTTGATCCCACAACCAGTGGTGTGTGACATCAAAGATTGTACATAGGTGCTCATTTGAGAATGGGTGCACCGAACAGGACTCGCCGAGAACTCGTAGTTGGTACTATACCTATCGTCAGATAGCAGTTCTCTGGTGACACTGGTACAAGTTAGTCTGTAGACCCGAGATCGTCATAGAGTCTTGTGTGGCTCCCACCGTGCTTTGATTTCCTCCCTACCAAAGCTCAAAGGAGTCGTGCAAACAGGTGGATTTTGGGTACAGTTCCGAGTTACATGGAGGCAATGAGCGATAGGAGGGGTTTCGTCTCTCCCGGTATTGGGAGTTGATGTTGCCCTATGCTCGATTGGCTATAACTGGAAGTCCCTGGCCAGGGCTGTTGATGAGATTTACTGGTAAGTGTTATCAGTAGTTTCTCGAACCGTTATGAGCCATACATCTGCATGACTTATCATGTTACTGGGGTCTGACGTTACCACCCCTAGACTCGATATGCGACATATCAGATTAAGAGACCGGACTGTACGGTAAGTGTTACTTATAGGCTTCATGGGAGTTTGGACAAGCTTGCTTGTTGATCTTCTAATCGCTCAATACCTGGGTAGCTGTTACATCCAGCTAGTACCGCTGACGGCTTGTGGGTGACTGATGCGATCATCACCTACTGCTGGCGTATTGACGGGTCTTTAGAGTCCCACACAGAAGTTTTCCGGTTCAAGAGAAACGAAGTAGGGCACATATGTTGATATGTGCGGGGGCCTGATTAAATACGAGTATGAGATACCGTATTGTAATCTAGCGGATATTTTTTATCAGTTAGGTTATATGTGATATAACCGGATTATCGAATCAAGTGTTGATTTGATAATGCGATATACAGATAAATGATATTAGTCGCTTATATGTGATATAACCGGATTATTAAATCAAGTGTTGATTTAATAATATGATATATATTTTTATTTGATATAATTATATATTAACTAATATTTGCTCACTAATTATTTTCATCATAATATATATATTAATATATATGATATATATATATGAAGCACGGCATGGATTTTCTATTTTTAGAAAATAGAAAAAGAGGTGGAAAATGAGGAGTGGTGAGAAGCATGGCTCATTTATTTGTTTATTCTTTTTTCTTTCACTATTAAAACATGGCTTCATTTTGTTATTGATAAAATATGGATGCTTCAATAATTGGAAAGAGAGAGAAGTAGCCATGCTTCACACATTCATTCTTGACTTGTGATATTTTTCACTTGCTCATTTGCTTTCTTGACATAAGCTCATCTTCTTCAAGCTCTCATTCTCCATTTTCTTCACCTCTTGCTTGAATCTCTAAACCCTCACATGTGATGTGAACCATAGAGCTTGAGATCCCTCGTGAGCATACAACACCTCTACTTCACCATCCCACATTGGATTAGCACTTTGGTGTAGTGTGTTTCCTTCACTAAAAAGTTTCGTGAAGAGGTAGTTTGGATTGGCGGATTTCGGGTGGATCATCTTTGGCACGAAAGTCATCGGAGGAAGTTCGTTCAACCTTCAAGTGGAGCCTAGTAGAGTCGCGTGGACCACAACCCGGAGCATTAGAAGAGAAGGAGACGGTCTACAAAGGTTGTAGCCATCCATCTCTTAGTATAGTTTTGAGATATTATCATGTTTAAACCCTAATATTCTAGGTAGATCTTGGTTAGTGTTCATTAGCACCATGAAATTTTTAAAATTGCAAGTGTGATGCCCGTTTTAACCCCACCGTGGTTCTAGTAAACACTTTTATGGTATCAGAGCCAAGCTAGAACATTTGGGTAGGTCTTTACAACGTCAAAGTGTTCGATCGGTTTTCGAAACCCCGTTTTTCACAAGTTTCTGTCGATTTTTCAAAAGTTGAAATTTTCGTGATTAAAAATATGCAGAAATATGTGCAGGATTTTATATAGAGCCCCAAGAAATTTGAAACCCTAACTCCCTCAAAGCGCCGCGAAACCGCGGCCCAAACCCTAGTTTGGCCGCGGTTCCGCCGCATGTTTGGTAAGTCTTGGGTTAATTTTTCATGTGCTGCTCCATTCTTATATTTGGCACTTTCTGGATGTTTTTAATGTAACTCAAGTTGTTGAGGTCTCTGGATTTCTTAGTGTTTGTTAAATCGATCAAAATGTTTAACGTTGTATGGATGATAATGATATGTGATACAATTTTTAGAATCCAAACTAATTGGTTTTGTGAAAACTAGTTTGTATATTGTAAATCTAGTCGTTTAGTCTCTGTTCAACGATTTCCACGGAGTTTCGATTCGGATCAAAACTCCGTCGCAATCGTGTATAGTACGCGAACGACATTCGGGAATCTTGTTGAATTATCCGACTGCTTATTGAAAAGAGTTTTAAATTTGAGACTAAAATGCAAGGTTTATATGTTAGGCATGAAATTCGGAATATGAGATATTTCAGGTTTATAATGTCTAAGGTATTTGCGGATTCTAAATATTGTAGTTTTCTATTTCTTTTCTGCGACCGTAAGTGTAATATGTGGGGTATCCCAAATCTCGTTGCTATATGTCAACGGAATTCGGGATACGCATATTTACTTACGTTGATGACATGTGATGTTATGTGTTGCTGATATGTTATATTGGATTGTCGTGATTGAATAGCCCGGTTTTTTTTATGTGAGATAAGAGTTTTTAATTTTCATTCATGTAAAAATGTATGTAATATTCTTTTATTGGGACACTTCCGGGTTGAGGATGATATCACTATTGATGTATATTATTTACTTTTCCGATTAGGATAGACCCAAGGTGGGGAGTTCAAGTAACCAGGTTCTAAAGTCCAGTGGGAGACCATCTCGAGGAGTCGAGACCGGGTCTCCTAACTCTAGAATTGGCAGGGCTGCTTATCGCTATCGTAGGGGTCTAGAGATATGGGTTTGGCTATATCACAACCCAAGGTTTGGATGTGACCGGCACTTAGATTGTATAATATCTAAAGATATCTACACAACCCGAGTAAACCAAACACCAAGATCAAAACCCTTTTTTGCGGAATTTTTAGAAAAAATGTAGTTTTTAAGTAAAAATCTCAGTTTTAAAGTATTTAACAGTAACTCTCTACTGAAAAAGCAGTTTATAAAGTGTGTACTTTGATTTCATCCCTAGTTGGGATCAACAATGTCAACAGCGGAAATCATTATACAATTATATACGACATCAATAAGAATCTCAGACATAAGTAAAAGAACTATCATTTGATATAACTAAACGATCTCATCTGTCAAGATAATATACATACAATCACATCTCGTTCTAAGTCATAATACAGGGTCTGATGGAGATATTCTAGATTCAATATACAATACCAAAAGAGAAGGTTACTATATATGTAACCCACCTAGCAAAAGATGCGATAAAATCTGATAAGTGGATCTGCACTGCTGCTAACCGTCCACTCGACTCCTGCAAGGAACTGTGGCACAACTGGGGTGAGTTTCCAACTCTGTGAATAGAACTAATATATAACGGCTGATAATGTAAATATGACGAACTATAACTAACTGCAATATGGATAAGTATGATGCATGATAGCATGTGGAAAACATGAATTTGTACTACTAATCATATAAACCAAAAACTGAAATTTCATCACTTATTTCCAAATAAAGATTATCTTTCCGTGTCCAATATCGATACAAATCTTCCGTTTCTCTCAGGCATCATTCCTCGAACGATCCTGTAATCAATAATATCGGTCGGTATCATCTAGATATCCGCCGTGTTTTACAACTATCTCCGGTATCGAGTATCCTCGCTAGGCTCCCCGCCTCATATGCGATTTTCCTGCCCCTCGGTCTCGACCGGATCCACCATGTATCCAACTGTATAGCTCCCCCACTCAGTCTGGATAACGTGAAAATCCGCGACCGTATAGCTCCCCCACTCGGTCCGGAATAAAATCAAATCATAAAAACAACATCTCATGGTGGACATCTCATATCAATATGAAGAATCAATGATTTTACGCAATAGTATATGAAAACTTAAAACCACAAATCCTCAAAATACAAATGCCACTTATATCAACTTCTAACACTTGAATATGAAACATGATGTCATTTATTTAAAGTACTAATAGTATTGATGTTTAAGGTATGATAGGAATCATACTTAACAGAATAATGTCTAAGTGTGAAAGTGACATGTTAATATCGACGAGGTGTAGTGTAACATGTAGATATGTGCATGTGCGGCATAACTCGTCGATAATGGTGCAGTGTTCTAACAATTTACATGGCGATGTATATATATATCTATATGAATGCATATGATCAATTTAACATACAAAAGCATATTTTTATTTAAACTTAACTACGGCATATCACGCCATCTTTACAAGATCCCTCGGTAGATGTTTAGTCTACTCACCGGAATACATCGTAAACTACTCAGAAATCGCCAATCCTTTTCCTTTCCTTGCGGCCTCTGAAGTTTCCGTATTTGAATCTAACATCGAAATTAACTTGTATAAGGAAACGGCTAATTTCGATACGGCGAAATATGGAAATACGAGTTTCATGTACTAACTATACTACGTATGATTAATTTAAACTTTCTAACACCTATACTAACTGAGTTTTAACCCCCTCGTTGTTTGCAACAGAAAACTTAAACGCGTTACTAATTTACCGTGTCGTATTTTAGAATTTTGATCTCTTTTCCGATATTAGGTCCCAGATTTTATATACCGTTAAATTAACTTAATTAAACAATACCAAAATATCCCAACACCTATACAGAGACCTACCCTAAAACCCAAAACACCTAACCTCACTAAAAATCCAGCGGCGCTTGAAATTTCCTATATCTCACCGGCCAAAATCCGATCCCCTTGGTTCGTACTCCTAAGATTTGTTTTAGGTCCAGTTTATAAGATTTAGACACTGTTTGGTTAAGTTGATTTTTCTCTAAATTATAGCAGATTAACACAGAGTTAAATTTTTACCTAAAATACGATATTCGATTTCTAAATTTTTACCATTACAGAACTAAAATCTACTGAGTTAGGAATTATACCTACTGAGGATGGTTGAGAGCTTTCTCCAAGACACTCAAGTTCTTAGCCCTTAGCTTGATGGTGGAAATCCTTAGCCTAGTTCTTCTTCTTCACTTCTCTTTTCTTTTATTTCTCTTTTGTGAGTTCTAAGTGTTTTCTTTCTCTTTGTTTTGAAATTTCAGAATTTTAATTGGTTATAATGATCTGAACACATAATATACGGTCAAGGGAAAGAGTGAGGTGTAGGAGGAGGTGTCCCCAAGTAAGGTGTGTCATTCTCATGCAAGGAGGGGGTGTTGTGCATGAAGTGTGCATGCAAGTAGGTGGCGGCTATCATTATCACTCCAATTTGTTTTATCTTGATATACTTTCTGAGCTAAACATTATCTAACCCCTTTTTCACTTACACCCTAAAAAATTCCAAGTTTGCATAATTTTCTAAATTTTTCACAAAGACCCTTCACTACCTATGTTATTATATAATACCATTTTAATTAAAATGAAGCTAAATTTCACACTAAAACCCTTGTAATTTACTAATGTTACACCCTAAAATTTCAATTTAATTTGTTTCACATACTACTTATGAAAATGTCCTATTTTGTTTTAATAACTTTTTAAATTAAAATTTTATTATTTAATTAATTAAATTTATTTATTTACTAAATTTTCAAAATGTTACAGGCTATTCGTCACGACCGTGGAATCCGTGTTTTACATTACTGGCTGAATTTAAAACACGGACATCCTAGTATATCCAATATTTCATATGTTGACTTCTGCTACTATGTTCTGTGATGTTGATCATATAACTGCGTGAGACGAATGCTATATTATATATATGATATATAATAAACGATGCTTATGTTTTGCACCCGCGCTAGTCCAGCCCCTGCTCTGCCGTTAGTTAAGTAACCAAACGGTGCATGACGGAGCTCCGTGGCGAATGCTGATAGCATAAGCGTACGTTCTATTTTCGTTTCATTTTTCTATGATGTTTACGGAAACATTAAATGATGAGACTTCATTAATGAAATTAATGAAAAGAAAAAAAACTAAAGATGTTGTAGAATCAAAATTTTCAAAAAGGTAGCTGTAGTTCTTGCTTTGCATAGTGGTATTCCTTGATGAATATCCAACACCTCATTCGATGAGAAAAGAGCCGAGATCCCTTCACCGGGAGTGACCTCTTTAGCAAAACTAGCAAATGCTACAACCCACTTGGTTTAGTTATGATAGCTTCTCTAGTTCTTTCTTTGCATAGTGGTATTCCTTGATGAATATCCAGCATCTCATTCGATGAGGAAAGAGCCGAGACCCCTTCTCCGGGAGCGACCTCTTTAGCAAAATCTAGTAAAAGCTATTCGGTTTGTTTTTGAAAACTACACGATTTTAAAAGCGGAGTTTAAACCACTCCTTTTCAAAATCACTAAATTCTACAACGATATCAAGTTCATTACTTTAAAGGTTTTCTTAAAAACCAGCCGTAGCCCCCCGTCATTTCAGATAAGTACTGTTCACCGCCGAAAAACGCGACCGGGATGTTAGGACGTCTGGCCTGAATTTTGGGGGTAGATACTATTTGGATTTATCCGTCCACCTCTCCAAAAATGTCAAGTTTATTTATGGCATCGTGTACCGGAGGTCTAGACGGATGCGGCCGTTGTAGCAGACTTCGTCAGATTCCCCCTCGTTGTGAGGGGTTTTTGATTGTGGGGACGCTCTTCCCTGCAAGCGCAAGCCCCTGCAGTTAATTACGTTACCGCATTGCGGTAACCACTTTCTCCTACTCCAGAAGATCATTTCGAATCGTATGTGTTTGTTTTATTTTTGGTTGCTCGTGGATTGTATACGGAGACTAATTTGTGTTGTCGCCCGTAGGGAGTGGATTAGTCCAAATCTGTATTTTCTTAGATTTGGGTTTAGGTTGATTCAAGGATCGTTAAGCTCGTTTGAGATTAAGATCAACTTAAATATTTGTTAAGGATACGTTAATCCGATATTGGACTAAGATCTACTTAACGGGGGTTCGGGATCATTTTTGATCCAATGAAAGATAATTTGGGCTCTGTCGTTTTAGTTTAAGGACATTACGGTCCATGGGTTAGTTTAAGAACATTACGGTCCATAGCTAGTTTAAGGACATTACGGTCAATAACTAGTTTAAGGACATTACGGTCCATGGAATTGTTGGTTGTCGGGACCCGCCACCTCTCTGAAGACGTTGAAGAATTACAACGACATATATCAGAGGTGTAGGGAGATGTACCCTTGAACTAATGTCAGTTGGGAGATCTGTAGTTGGGTTTAGGACTAAGACCAATTTAGAAAGAATGTGAGCACATGGGCTCGGTTTATCTGAATTAGGGACTTTTGGTCAACTTGGACTCAGCCCACTTTGTATTGAATAAAGTGTTAAACACTTGTTTGGGCTCGGTCCCTTTTATGTGCAACAATGCTGAGCATTGATATGGGCTCTGGCTCTCACCCCATTTCTTTGTTTTTTTCATGGAGTGTTAAACACTCTTTATGGTGCTGGGCTCTATTTACAGAGTGCTTTATGTTAAACAGCGTCCACGTGAGGGACACGTGGGGCGCTTGGCGCTGGGCGTCAACCACTGAGTGGAGAGCACTCTTTATTTTATTAGCGCCCACGTGAGGGGCACGTGGGGCGCTTGGCGCCAACCACTGAGTGCAGAGCACTCTTTATTTTATTAGCGCCCACGCGAGGGGCATGTGGGGCGCTTGGCGCTAACCACTGAGTGCAGAGCACTCTTTATTTTATTAGCAGCGCCCACGTGAGGGGTATGTGACGCGCTCAGCGCTGTTTCCTTCTTTGTGCATTTTTCTGAAGAGTTCAATTCTTTGTTTTTCCCTGGATTTTCAATCCCCAAGAACAAATTCATCCATGCGAGAATTAAATTCTCATTTGTGGAAGACTTGTCTAATGGATCTCAGATCCAGAGAAAGAACTATGTTCTTTTAGAAGGGTTAAACCCTTGGGTATGCAGATGAGATACTATGATCTCTATTTACCCTGAAGAAAGTTCTTCTTTCTTCTCTCTGAAAGCTCTTTTTGCTTGCTCTTCTTTTTTTTGAACTCGAAGTTTATAGGGGGGTTCCTCTCTACAAGACTTGAAGTCTTGGGTCCTTTATATAGTGGAGGCTGATTTGTTGATTTAGTTAAGGAAATCTCTCATTGAGAGATCTCTAATTGATTTGGGGATTTTATCCACTGTTGGATCTTTGATCCTAGGCCTTCTATTTTACGGAAGATATTTTTCTTGTTCTCAACAAGATTGGGAAAATATTTTCTCATACAAAGCTTATTCTGTATCTTGGTGATTTTTAATCACCATTGGATCTTTAATCCAACGGTGCTCTGTTTTACAGAGATTAACCTTTCTTGTTTAGGAAGATTCGAGGAATATTTCCTCAACAAAATTTAATTCTGTAATTTGATGATTTGTCATCTTCGTTGGATCTTTGATCCAATGGTGGAGAACTTTTAGTTCTGGCACTGGCGCTCTCGTGCTTTGCACGTGAGGTGCTGCCTCAGAGTTTTTAACTCTGGGCGTTGGCGCTCTCGTGCTTTGCACGTGAGGCGCTGCCTCAGATTTTTTAACTCTTGGCGTTGGCGCTCTCTTGCTTTGCACGTGAGGCGCTGCCTCAGTTCAAATTTTGAACAGAGCTTTGCTCTCTTATTGGGGGGAAACAAGTACTATTTAGTATTCGTGCTACATTTGTTGACCATAGCCAAGACGTAGTGTGCGGTAGCTGATTAGTGCTTATATGCAGCATGTGATGCGATTGGATTAGGGTAGTCTTCCGGTTTGTTGACCTTAGCCAAGGGTCGTACGGGTGGGTTTAATTCAACCAAAAAATGACGGGTTGAACTTGGCTAGCGCTTATGATTTGTTGACTATAACCAAGGTCATAAGTTGCTAGGGGTAAAAACAATTATTGGGAATTTCAAGTGTTGAAATTTGCAATGAGATTGTATACCTTCTATATGATAGTTGGATCTCGATACCTACTGCGAGTAAGAGTTACTCCTGAAAGGGTTTTGCACTTTACAATTAGCTAATCCAGTAGGTGTTTAGAAAAGTGTCAATGGGGTTATGCCTCTTGGGAAATGAGGTTTATTTTAATTAGGTCCGTGCGAAAGCATTGGGAACCTCCCTCGGAGTACCGACACTGGCCTGGCTGATCGGTTAGCGAACTTGTAGAATGTAATTAATCCCGGCTAATCTTACCTTTTATGGTTTGAAGGAAGATTTGAAACAAACAATGGGAGCCATCCTGATTAGATAAGATAATATCCAATCTAATCTTGCAAAGAGCACACGCAAAGTGATTATACTTCTCTCTCTCCTGGTAGCGACCAATGACACGCCTTAATCAAGATAAAAATAAGAATGTATTGACTGAACCCACTTATTATACTGGGCTAGGTTCCGCTCTATTTTATGATTGTCATAAGTCTGAGCAAGGAATAGAGGAATATCAGGATTCCCACGCCACCCGTACGAAGAATAAGCATGTTGATGCATCGTCTTCGGGTGTGTTCATAACCGAGAACTGTTCTTTAGTTTGCTCTACGTCTTGGGTATTGGATACCGGATCAGGATCTCACGTATGTAATTTGTTGCATGGGCTAAAGAAAGGTAGAGAACTGCGAAAAGGGTGATAAGTCTCTGGAAGTAGGTAATGGTGCAATTGTTGCAGCGAAAACAGTTGGCGAATATCACCTAGTGTTACCAACTGGTAACACAATGATTCTGAGCGACTGTTATTTCGTACCAACAATGTTATGAACATTTTCCAAAATCAAGTGTTGATTGGGTTTGGTACGTGATATAACGGTAAATATATTCTAAATCACACAATAGTTCTAAGTATACAGAACACACACAAGAGAAACAGTTCAGAAATGAACGAAGTCCTCTTGTGGTATTGTAGACTTGGTCATATCAATACGACAAGACTGGCTAAGTTGCATAAGGATGGATATTTGAATCCGTTCGAATTTACATCTTATGAAACTTGCCAGTCATGTCTCAAAAGCAAGATGGCTAAGTCTCCGTTTACTGGACACGGAGAAAGAGCTACTGAATTCTTGGGACAGATACATAGTGATGTATGCGGTCCTATATCTACACATGCCAGGAATGATTTCTCGTACTTTATTATATTCACCGATGATCTCTCAAGATTCGGACATGTGTTCCTATTGAAAAACAAATCTGAATCTTTTGAGAAATTCAAGGAATATAAATACGAAGTTGAGAACCATACGGGTAAAGGTATTAAAATCCTTCAATATGATCGGGGAAGAGAATACTTGAGCACGGAATTCAGAGGCTGCTTAAAAGAGAATGGGATTCTCTCTCATCTTACTCCTCGGTATACACCACAGCACAATGGAGTTTCGGAGCGGAGGAATCGCACCCTATTAGATATGGTGCGCTCTATGATGAGTAATGCTGAGTTGCTTATTTTCCTTTTAGGGTTATGCATTTGTGATAGCTGCATTCCTATTGAATAGAGTCCCGACCAAATCCTTTGCCTACTACTCTATATGAGATATGGAATGGGAAGAGACCATCTCTTAAACAAGTTAAGATATGGGGTTGTCCGGCCTATTTTAAAAAGCAAAATCCGGACAAGCTCAAAGCAAGATCAGTTCTGTGCAAGTTTGTAAGATATCCCAAACATTCGCGAGGGTATATCTTTTACCACACCGAGGAACAAAAGGTGTTTGTTTCTCAACATGCCATCTTTTTAGAAACGGAATTTCTTGTGAAAGAAATTAGTGGTAATGAGATAGAACTGGAAGAAGTTCCAGCTATACAAACTATAACTGACAATTTGGTAGAACCGGAGGATTCAATATTCCCCAACGAACCTCAGCAACTCCGCAGATCTAGTAGGGTTTCTCATCCACCTAGGAGATACTACGGTTTTCTCATAGACGGTGGGAGCGAGGATTGCACATAGATGATGATGACCCAACTAGTTTCGAGAAGGTCATCACAAGTGGAGACTCTGTAAAATGGCTGGATGTTATGCGATCTGAGATGGAATCTATGTACACCAACAAAGTATGGACTATGGAAGTTGCTCCTGAAGGGGTAAAACCCATTGGGAGCAAGTGGACCTTGAGAAGATAATTGGTGTAGATGGAAAAGTTGAGACTTTCAAAACTAGACTTATAGCAAAAGGTTTTTGTCAACAATGATAAAACCTTTTCTCCAGTCGCTATGCTTAAGTCCATCAGTATCCTACTTGCCGTTGCTGCATACCATGACTACGAAATCTGGCAGTTGGACCTCAATACCATTTTTCTAAATGGTGATTTAGAAGAGAGCGTGTACATGACACAACTAGAAGGCTTCGCAGACAGTGGGAGCAGCGGAAGCATGTGCAAGCTTCTTAGATCAATCTACAGATTAAAGCAGGTATCGCGGAGCTGGAATATCTGTTTCGATGAAGCTGTCAAAGAGTTTGACTTCATCAAAAATGTAGATGAACCTTGTATATACAAGCAGGTTGTAGAGAGTAAGGTTGTCTTCCTTGTATTGTACGTGGATGATATGCTCTTTATGTTCCTATGCTACACTCGGTCAAGCTCTTCTTATCACATAAGTTCTCCATGAAAGATCTGGGTGATGCCTCCTACATCCCGGGGATAAAAATCTATAGAAATGGATTTAAATGGATTTTGGGATTGTCCCAATCCAGGTCCATAGGCGCCATACTAAAGAGGTTTAGTATGGAAGATTCTAAGCGTGGTAATTTACCCGGTTGTTCAAGAATCACTCTCTCCAAAGAGATGTCTTCCAAGACTGATTTGGAGAGAGCTCGCGTATAAGGGATACCCTATGCTTCGGCAGTCGGGACTATCATGTATGCGATGTTATGTACCAGACCAGATATAGCTTACTCACTAGGTGTAATTAGTAGGTATCAATCAGATCCAAGGGAGAAATACTGGATAGCTGTGAAGAACATTCTTAAGTATTTGAGAATGACTAAAGAGATATTCTTGGTGTATGGTAACGGTGAACTTCAGGCGGAGTCCTTTACCGATTCGAGCTTTCAGAGTGATAAGGACGACAATAAGTCGGTCTCGGGTTTTGTCTTCACCCTCAGTGGAGGGACGGTATGTTGGAAGAGTTCCAAGCTAGATACCGTAGCAGACTCGACGATAAAGACTGAATACATCGATACCAACGATGCTGCCAAAGAGGCTGTCTGGATAAAGATGTTAGTAAGATGAACTAGGTGAGGTTCCATCCATTGAGCATCCAATACCTATGTATTGTGATAACAATGGAGCTGTGGCTTTAGCCAAGGAACCCCAGTCCCATCAGTGATCCAAACATATTCTTAGGCGGTATCACCTGATCAGGGTGATAGTAGATCGCCGAGAAATCGAGATCAGGAAAGTTGACATAGAGGATAACACAGCGGATCCACTCACCATGGCCTTCCCCTAGATGCTAATCGAGAGACTTTTTAGGATGTTGGGTATAAGATACTACAACAATTGGCCTTAGTGCATGTGGGAGATTGTTAGTGATATGTATGCCCTAGAGGCCATTATTGTATGATATAATGGATGCTTGGACATATATATGGAGGACTTTCTTGCTCGACATGATAGTATGATATCTGGTTGTCTTTATCTTAACATGTAGACTAGTATTATTATACCGTCTCTCTCTTACATATTGATAAAGCCCTTAGGATATGTACTTGACTACTAGGACTATGATGCAGATCATACTAGTAGGGCCAGGATGATCCACAAGTACATCCTTTAACAGTTCCTAGTCGAGGGGATATCGAGATAGGGTATCGATATTCCAGAGTAGACTAGTGTGTACGTTTCTGTTAGTTATATGTATGCCCTAGAGGCCATTACTATACATAGGATGTATATTGTAGTGGATGCTGGGACATATATAGGGAGGACTTTCTTGCTCGACATGATAGTATGCTATCTGGTTGCTCTTTACCTTAACGTGTATACTGTTTTGTCTCTCTGTTACATGTTGGTAAAGCCCTTAGGATATGTACTTGACTACCTGGACTATGATGCAGATCATACTAGTGGGGACAGATAGTCTATAAGTACATCCTTCAAAGTCTCTAGTCGTGGGTGTATCGAGACGGGGCATCGATATACCAGAGTAGACTAGCGTGTACCTTCTCGACCCATACAGATGGGCGATGGATGATCCCATATCCATTGGTGTTTGACATCAGAGATGATATACGGGTGCTCAGTGGAGACTGGGTACACTGGACGGACTCGCCGAGAACTCCTAGATGGTATTATACCTCACGTCAGATGGCAGTTCTCTGGTGACACTGGTACAGAGTAGTCTGTTGACCCGAGATCGTCATAGAGTCTTGTGTGGTTCCCACTGTGCTTTGATTTCCATCTTACCACGTCCAAGAGGGCGTGCAAAACGGTGGTTTTTGGGTACAGTCCCGAGTCACATGGAGGCAATGAGCGATAGGAGGGGATTCGTCTCTCCCGGTATAGGGAGTTGATGTTGCGCTGTGTTCGATTGGCTATAACAGGAAATACCTGGCCAGGGTTGCTGAGATTTACTGGTAAGTGTTACCAGTAGTTTCTCGAATGTTATAGACCTCATATCGACACGACTTATCGAGCTATTGGGGTCTGACGTTTACCACCCCTAGGCGAGATATGCGACATATCAGACGATCAGACCGGACTGTACGGTAGTGTTACTGGTTGGATTCACAGGAGTATGAGCGGGCTTGCTCGTCGATCTTCTGATCGCTCAATACCCGGGTGGCCGTTACGTTTAGCAGACCGCTTGCGGCTTGTGGGTGCTTGATATGATCATCACCTGCTGCCGGCGTATTGACGAGTCTTTAGAGTCCTACACAGAGGTTTCCTGGCTCAAGCGAAACGAAATAGGAGCGCATATGAGATATGTGCGGGACCGAGAATAATACGTGTATGTGATACCGTATTCCATTCTCGCGATGAATGTATCGATTAGGTTATATGCGATATACCCTAGTTATCGAATCAAGGATTGATTCGATAAACCGATACATTGGATACTAGTCGGTTATATACGATATGACCGGATCGTTAAATCAAGTGTTGATTTAAAGATTTAATGCATAATTATATATTTGATATATTACTTTGCATTAACTAGTATCGGTTCACTTTAATTGGATTTTCTCGCTCGGATGTGCACATTGTATATTCGATATAGTTTTGTGCACATGTATGTATCATGTTTGATGATGCATGCTAACTTGTGTTTTGTGTAAAGTTTAAACCATGGTTATGTAATGGTTAGGGTTTTCATTTTCATATCTATTTATTTATTTGTTTATTCATTTTGGAAAATGATAAGCATAATGCAAAATGGTGGCTATCTTTGGAAGCTTGTTGAAGCTTCATGAAGACTTTGACCAAGTGACCATTTTGTCTCATGCTTAACCCTAACCATTCCTTTCAACCATGATTAACTCTCTACACATTACCATGGTTACATTATGATAAGTATTCTTATTATTTCCTTTTTTGTAAAATACTTATGATAATATTCATCATCTTCTTCTTCTTCTTCTTCAAGAAGAAAGCAAGCTCCATCAATGGTGATTGATGGAAATGAGTGAGCAATCCAATTCTAAAGTCTACCCACTTCCTATTTCTTCATCCTCTACCTCTTGCCAAGTAGTAGAGTGTGTTTTCTTCACAAGTTTCATGACTTGGTGAAGTCGGAGCTTGATTTAGCGATGCCTCGACGTAGATCATCTTCGGCATGGACATCGATGACCTAGCCCGTCCATTCTCCGATGAAGCCGACGCTAGAGCCCGGGACTTGTTATGGACAGCGAGGAGACTTCATTGCGGAGCTTTGGAGGTGGAGAACCGGATCTACAAAGGTTGTATTTCCGTATCTCTTAGTTAAGTGTTAACTAGTTTCATTTTCGCCTAGAAATCTAGCCAACGATCCGTAGTTTAGGGTTTCTCGGCACCATAATTTTTAAATTGGCATGGTTGATGCCTTGTGAGACCTCATTAGGGTGCCTAGGAACCCTACAGTGGTATCAGAGCCTAGCTAGAGCCTTAGGCGAAGTCTAGACGGAATTTGAAGTCCGAACGACCCGAAAACCCAAACCCAAAATAGCTCTCTGTCCTTTTTTCAAAAACTGGGATTTTTCCAAATTAAAAATTACTAAAAAATTCAGCAGGGAAAAATAAGAATTACGATGCAAAAATATTTCGGTGAACAGTAATTAGTGCGGCGGAACCGCGGCAGAAGCCTAGCTTCTGCGGCGGTTCCGCGGCTCTCTGGTGACGTCTGCCCTATATTTTTGCACAGTAATTCCTGATAAATTCTTCTGAGTTTTCTGGGAATTTTTAAAATTTATTCAAGAGTTGAATAATCTGGGATTGTTTTGGGGATTCGGTGTTTCGATCGGAGTATCAAATTTTGTCTGTGTGGCTTTCCGGATAATTTTTAGAATATGTTAAAAGGTTCGACCGGATATAAATACCCAATTTTTCCCCTGTCGGGAAATTTCCAAGTGTTGGATTTTTCCGTAGTTTAACGACGTTCTAAGTAGTGCAAGTAACTCGATGGACCCTCTAGAAGACAACAAACCTTAACTCGATTATGTGACCGTCTTGAACTGCCCTTTGAACCTTCGGGTTTGGGGCAGTACGGCGTGCCACATGTGAGGCGTTGGCTTGACCCTTCTACGGCTGGACCGTCGGTACTGAGGCACGAACTGAATGTTGTTAGACTTATTTCATGTGTTGATCTGTATCGGGAAAACTTGGGTGTTTGACTGTTCGATCGAAAAGTTTAACATTTTCTATTTATCTGGAATGGGATACAATAATTGGAATTCACAATGAGTTATGTGATAACTGAATGAATGTTATAAACATAGCAGTTTAGTCTCACTTGATCGGTTGCCACGGAATTTTGATGTGATCAAAAGTCCGTCGCAATCACGTAGCGTACGCGGATACTCGCCGGGTAAACTTAATAGACAGCCTCACTCCATAGCCCCGACCAAGTGACTGTAGGAGAACCCCGTCGCCGAAAGCACCCGTTCGGGTGCTCGCGGTAGCGGTGTTCCGCCTTGGTACACTTCGTCGACGGCATCGGGGGTGCGGCCGTCTACTAAAGTTTGCGACGAGCATTCGATCAGGATGTCGGGAATCTTGTTGAATTGCCCGACTTGATATTGAAAAGTGTTTTCGATTTTGAGACTAAAATGCGGGATTTATAATTATTAGGCATGTGATGTCTAAGGAATTCATTTGGTCAGGCATGCGATGTCTGAGGTGGTTGCGGATTCCAACTGTTGTAGTTTTACACTTTCTTTTCTGTGACCGTAAGTGTAATATGTGATATCGCCGGTTTCGTTGCTATATGTCAACGACAATTGGGATGCGCATGTTTACTTACGTTGATGACATGTGATGTTATGTGTTGCTGGATATGTTATATTGGATCGTCGTGTTTGAATAGCCGGGGTTTTTATGTGAGATGAGTGTTTTTCATTTTCATTCATGTAAAAAACTTGTATGTAATATTCTTTTATTTGGGGCACTTCCAGGTAGCGGAAGTTGTCACCTTTTGTATATTATTTACTTTTCCGCACTAGGATAGACCCAAGGAGGAGGGCACAAGTAACCGGGTTCTGGAGTCCAGTGGGAGGCCAACTCGAGGAGTCGAGTCCGGGTCTCCTAACTCTAGAATTGGTAGGGTTGCTTGCCGCTCTCGTAGGGGTCTAGGGGTGTGGGTTTGGCTATTCATCACGACCGTGGAATCCGTGTTTTATACTGGCTCGTATTGAAAACACGGACATCCTAGTATATCCAATATTTCATATGTTTCTTCTGCTGCGATATCTGTAATGTGATCATGTGATGTTCTGTGATAGATACAGTATATAGTATATATGATATATTATATAGGTGTTACTTATGTTTTACACCCGCGCTAGCCCTGACCCGCACTGCCGTTAGTTACCTAACCTAACGGTGCACGAGGGGACATCGAGGCGAATGCGGATGGCATAAGTGTACGTCGTATTTATCTGTGATGTTTAGGTACTTAAATGATGGGACTTCATTAATGTGATTAATGAAAAGAAAAGAAACCTAAGATGTTGTAGAATCGAATTTTAAAATAAAACAGGTAGCTACAGTTCTTGTTTGCACAGCGGTATATATGATATATCCTGCACCTTATTCGATGAGGAAAGGACCGAGATCCCTTCACCGGGAGTGACTCCTTTAGCAATAACTGGCAGATGCTACACACTCGGTTTGTCTTTTGATTACTTTTAAGAGTTTTTGCTTTGCACAGCGGTATATGTGATATATCCTGCACCTTATTCGACGAGGAAAGGACCGACGATCCCTTCACCGGGAGTGACTCCTTTAGCAAAACTAGAAAAGCCTCAAAAGCACTCCATTTTAAAATCATTCGATCCTACAACGATATCAAGTTCATTACGCAATAGGTTTTCAGAAAAACCTGTCGTAGCCCTCCGTCATTTCAGATACGTACTAGTTAGTATTCGTGCTGCGGTTGTTTGGCCCCCGTCAAGGCGTAGTGTACGGTAGCTAACTAATGCTTATCTGCTAGCATATGATGCGATTGGATTAGGGTATTCGTACGGCGTTGTTTGGCCTCCGTCAAGGGTCGTGCGGGTGGGTTTAATTCAATCAGGAAATGACGGGTTGAACTTGACTAGCGGACTATGGGTTGTTTGGCCTCCGTCAAGGTCATAGCGAGCTAGGGGCAAAATATTATCGGGAATTTCAAGTGTTGAAATTTGCAATGAGATTGCATACCTTCTATGAGATAGTTGGATCCCGATACCCGCTGCGAGTAAGAGTTACTCCTGGGAGAGTTTTATACATTACAATTAGCCGATCAAGTAGGTGTCTAGAAAGGTGTCAACGGGGTTACGCCTCTGGGAAAACGAGGTTTACATTAATTAGGTTCGTGCGAAAGCACGGGGGACCTCCCTCAAAGTACCGACACTGGCCTGGCTGAAAGATTGGCGAACTTGTAGTGTGTAATTAATCCCGGCTAGTCTTTCCTTTTAGGGTTTGAAGGAAGATTTGATAAAAAGCAGTGGGAGCCATCCTGATTAGATAAAATAAATAACCAATCTATTCTTGAAAGAGCGCACGCTGAGTGTTTTCTTCTCTCTCTCTCCTGGTAGCGACCATATCACGCCTTAATCAAGATAATAAAACGGATTATTGACGGAACCCGCTTGTTATACTGAGCTGGGGAACGTTGGTCCCGCTCCAACTTATAAATGTTATAAGACAGAGCAGGAAATTGGGGATTACCAGAATTCCCGTGCCGCCCAAACGAAGAGAGTGCATGTTGATGCATCATCTTCGGGTGTGTTCATTACAAAGAACTGTTTCTCTGTATCCTCTACATCCTGGGTATGTGATACCAGATCAGGATCCCAGATATGTAATCTGTTACATAGGGCTACAGAAAGGTAGAGAACTGAGAACGGGTGATAAGTTTCATGAGGCAGAAAACGGGGCAAGAGTTGCAGCCAAGTCTGTCGGTCACTGTCACCCTGTATTCCAAATACATTGATTCTGAACGAATGTTATTAGATACCGAACCTGATATACAAAATCATATCAGTCTCTTTATTAGTAAAGAAATGATAAAATTTTGTATTGTTGGATAATGTTTTGAACATTTCCTATATCAAAAGTTGATCGGTTCAGGCACGTTATCTAAAAGCATTAATGTTCTAAATCAAACTACAGTTCTTAGTATACAGAACACACACAAGAGGAAGAGTTCAGAAATGAACGGATCCTTCTTAAGGTATTGTAGACTAGGTCAGATCAATGTGACCCGACTAGCTGAAGTTACATGTAGATGCATATTTAAATCAGTTTGAATCTACATCTTGTGAAACTTGCCAGTCATGTCACAAAGATATAATGACACTAGCTCTGTTTATTGGAAACAGAGAAAGAGTTGGTGAACTCTTGGGATAATGCATGTTGATGTATGTAAGGTCCCCTGTCTACACATGCCAAGACCGGTTCTTTGTACTTCATTACATTCTCTGATAATCTCTCGAGATTCAGACATATGTTCCTGTTGAAACACAAGTCCGAACCTTTTGAGATATTCACAGAATATAAGTTAGAAGTAGAGAACCAATACGGGTATAAGTATTATGTCCTTTGATGTGATCAAGGAGGATAATACTTGAGCACGGAAATCCTGGACTATTCTAAAGGAGAATGAGATTCTCTCTCGGCATTACTCCTCCGAATACACCATAGCACGATGGTATATCGGGACAGAGCAATCACACCCTATATGATATGGTGTGCTCTATGATGAGTATTACTGAGTTACCTATTTCCTTTTAGGGGTTATGCACTTGAGAAGCTGCATACCTATTGAATAGGTTCGAATCAAATCAGTTGCCTACCACTTCATATGTGATATGGAAAGGGAAGAGCCCATGTCCTAAGTTAGTTAAGATTTGGGGTTGTCCGGCCTATGTCTAAAAGCAAAATCCGGACAAGCTCGAGGCAAGGTCTGTAATGTAGAACTGGAAATGTTCCAGCCATACAAACTGCAGCAGATGATTTGATAGAACCAAAGGATTCAGTAGGTTCCAACGAACCTCAGCCTCTCCGCCGATCTAGTAGGGTTCCTCACCCACCTGAGAGATACTTCGGTTTCTCTATGACAGTGGGAGCAAGGATTGCATCATGAGATGATGACCCAACTAGCTTCGAGCTGGCCATCAGGAGTGAGACTCTATAAGAATGGCTGGATGCTTAGTGATCTGAGATGGAATCCATGTACACCAACAAAGTATGGACTTTGGCTGCTATATCTGAAGGGTTAAATCCCCATCAGGAGCAAGTACATCTTGAGAAGATTACTTGGTGTAGATGGAAAAGTTGAGACTTTCAAAGCTAGACTAGTTAAAGGTTTTCGTCATTGACCAGGCGTGGATAATGATGAAACCTTTTCCAGTACCTATGCTTAAGTCCATCCAGATGCTACTTGCCACGGCTACATACCATGACTACGATATCTGGCGGTTGGGTGTCATGACTGCTTTTCTAAATGATGTTTTAGAAGAGTGCGTCTATAAGTACACAGCCAGAGGACTTCGTAGACAGTGGGAGCAGCGGAAACGTGTGCAAGATGCTTTATAGGATTAAAGCAGGCATCGCGGAGTTGGAACATCTGTTTTGATGGATTAGTCAAAGAGTTTGACATCATCAAAATGGTAGATGAACCTTGTATAAACAAAAAGGTAGTAGGGAGTATGGTGATGATCCTCGTAGAGTACGTGGATGACATACTCTTGATGGGGAAGGAGTTTCCTATGCTACGCTCGGTCAATCTCCGCTTATCACCATAATTCTCCATATAGGATCAAAGTGATACCTCCTAAATCCTGGATTTTGGATCTATGAGATAGATCTAAATGGATGTTAGGATACTCACTAGCTGTAGTGAGATGGTATCAATCGACCCTGGAGAGAATCACTGGAATGGTCCCAGGGTGATAAAGACGACTGAATGTCAGTCACAGGCATTGTCTTTACCCTCAGTAAAGGTACGGTATGTTGGAAGAGTTCCAAGCTATATACCGTGACATACTAGACGATAAAGGCACGATACATCGCTACTTAAGATGCTACCAAAGAGGCTGTTTGGGTGTATATTGGTTTATAAGATGAACTACGTTCCTACCATTGTGTGACAATGGAGTTGTGGCTTATGCCAAGGAACGCCCGTCCCATCAGTGATCCAGACATATTCTAAGGCAGTATCACCTGATCATGGAGATAGTTGATCTCCAGGGAGATCGAGGTTAGGAGAGAAGATTCAGAGGACAACACAGCGGATCCACTCACAAAGGCCTGTTCCCAGAGAGAGACTTTTATGGGATGGTTGAGTATGAGATACTGCAACCACTGCTACAGATGGCCCTAGTGCAAGTGGGAGATTGTTAGTTATATGTATGCCCTAGAGGCCATTACTATACATAGGATGTATATTGTAGTGGATGCTGGGACATATATAGGGAGGACTTTCTTGCTCGACATGATAGTATGCTATCTGGTTGCTCTTTACCTTAACGTGTATACTGTTTTGTCTCTCTGTTACATGTTGGTAAAGCCCTTAGGATATGTACTTGACTACCTGGACTATGATGCAGATCATACTAGTGGGGACAGATAGTCTATAAGTACATCCTTCAAAGTCCCTAGTCGTGGGTGTATCGAGACGGGGCATCGATATACCAGAGTAGACTAGCGTGTACCTTCTCGACCCATACAGATGGGCGATGGATGATCCCATATCCATTGGTGTTTGACATCAGAGATGATATACGGGTGCTCAGTGGAGACTGGATACACTGGACGGACTCGCCGAGAACTCCCAGATGGTATTATACCTCACGTCAGATGGCGGTTCTCTGGTGACACTGGTACAGAGTAGTTTGTTGATCCGAGATCGTCATAGAGTCTTGTGTGGTTCCCACTGTGCTTTGATTTCCATCTTACCACGTCCAAGAGGGCGTGCAAAACGGTGGTTTTTGGGTACAGTCCCGAGTCACATGGAGGCAATGAGCGATAGGAGGGGATTCGTCTCTCCCGGTATAGGGAGTTGATGTTGCGCTGTGTTCGATTGGCTATAACAGAAAATACCTGGCCAGGGTTGCTGAGATTTACTGGTAAGTGTTACCAGTAGTTTCTCGAATGTTATAGACCTCATATCGACACGACTTATCGAGCTATTGGGGTCTGACGTTTACCACCCCCTAGGCGAGATATGCGACATATCAGACGATCAGACCGGACTGTACGGTAGTGTTACTGGTTGGATTCACAGGAGTATGAGCGGTGCTTGCTCGTCGATCTTCTGATCGCTCATATACCCAGGTGGCCGTTACGTTTAGCAGACCGCTTGCGGCTTGTGGGTGCTTGATATGATCATCACCTGCTGCCGGCGTATTGACGAGTCTTTAGAGTCCTACACAGAGGTTTCCTGGCTCAAGCGAAACGAAATAGGAGCGCATATGAGATATGTGCGGGACCGAGAATAATACGTGTATGTGATACCGTATTCCATTCTCGCGATGAATGTATCGATTAGGTTATATGCGATATACCCTAGTTATCGAATCAAGGATTGATTCGATAAACCGATACATTGGATACTAGTCGGTTATATACGATATGACCGGATCGTTAAAATCAAGTGTTGATTTAAAGATTTAATGCATAATTATATATTTGATATATTACTTTGCATTAACTAGTATCGGTTCACTTTAATTGGAATTTCTCGCTCGGATGTGCACATTGTATATTCGATATAGTTTTGTGCACATGTATGTATCATGTTTGATGATGCATGCTAACTTGTGTTTTGTGTAAAGTTTAAACCATGGTTATGTAATGGTTAGGGTTTTCATTTTCATATCTATTTATTTATTTGTTTATTCATTTTGGAAAATGATAAGCATAATGCAAAATGATGGCTATCTTTGGAGGCTTGTTGAAGCTTCATGAAGACTTTGACCAAGTGACCATTTTGTCTCATGCTTAACCCTAACCATTCCTTTCAACCATGATTAACTCTCTACACATTACCATGGTTACATTATGATAAGTATTCTTATTATTTCCTTTTTTGTAAAATACTTATGATAATATTCATCATCTTCTTCTTCTTCTTCTTCAAGAAGAAAGCAAGCTCCATCAATGGTGATTGATGGAAATGAGTGAGCAATCCAATTCTAAAGTCTACCCACTTCCTATTTCTTCATCCTCTACCTCTTGCCAAGTAGTAGAGTGTGTTTTCTTCACAAGTTTCAATGACTTGGTGAAGTCGGAGCTTGATTTAGCGATGCCTCGACGTAGATCATCTTCGGCATGGACATCGATGACCTAGCCCGTCCATTCTCCGATGAAGCCGACGCTAGAGCCCGGGACTTGTTATGGACAGTCGAGGAGACTTCATTGCGGAGCTTTGAGGTGGAGAACCGGATCTACAAAGGTTGTATTTTCGTATCTCTTAGTTAAGTGTTAACTAGTTTCATTTTCGCCTAGAAATCTAGCCAACGATCCGTAGTTTAGGGTTTCTCGGCACCATAATTTTTAAATTGGCATAGTTGATGCCTTGTGAGACCTTCATTAGGGTGCTTAGGAAACCCTACAGTTCTTGACCCTGTATGGGGGCGATGGTTGATCCCAACAACCATATGGGTGTGTGACATCAAAGATTGTACACAGATGCTCATTAGAGAATGGGTACACCCGAACAGGACTCGCCGAGAACTCCTAATTGGTACTATACCTATCGTTAGATAGCAGTTCTCTGGTGACACTGGTACAGGTTAGTTCTGTAAACCCGAGATCGTCATAGAGTCTTGTGTGGCTCCCACTGTGCTTTGATTTCCTCCCTACCACAGTTCAAAGGAGTCGTATAAATAGGTGGATTTTGGGTAAAGTCCCGAGTCACATGGAGGCAATGAGCGATAGGAGGGGTTTCGTCTCTCCCGGTATTGGGAGTTGATGTTGCGCTATACTCAATTGTCTATAACTGGAAGTCCTTGGCCAGGGCTATTGATGAGATTTACTGGTAAGTGTTATCAGTAGTTTCTCGAACCGTTATGAGCCATACATCGGCATGAGACTTCAAGTTACTGGGTCTGACGTTACCGCCCCTAGACTCGATATGCGACATATCATACGAAGAGACCGGACTATACGGTAAGTGTTTCTTATAGGCTTCATGGGAGTTTGGACAAGCTTGCTTATTGATCTTCTAATCGCTCAATACCTGGGTAGTCGTTACGTTCAGCGAGTCCCGCTGACGGCTTGTGGGTGACTGATGTGATCATCACCTATTGCTGACGTATCGACGATTCTTTAGAGTCCCACATAGAAGTTTTTTGATTCAAGCGAAACGAAGTAGGGCACATATGCTGATATGTGCGGGGGCCTGATTAAATACGAGTATGAGATACAGTATTGTAATTTGGCGGATATTTGTTATCAGTTAGGTTATATGTGATATAACCGGATTATCGAATCAAGTGTTGATTTGATAATGTGATATACAGATAAATGATATTAGTCGGTTATATGTGATATAACCGGATTATTAAATCAAGTGTTGATTTAATAATATGATATATATTTATATTTTATATAATTATATATTAACTAATATTTGCTCACTAATTATTTTCATCATAATATATGATATACATATATATATATATATATATATATATATATATATATATATATATATATATATAATATATATGAAGCATGACATGGATTTTCTATTTTTAAAAAATATAAAAGGAGGTGAAAAATGAGGAGTGGTGAGAAGCATGGCTCATTTATTTGTTTATTCTTTTTTCTTTCACTATTTGAAGCATGGCTTCATTTTGTTATTGATAAAATATGGATGCTTCAATAATTGGAAAGAGGGAGAAGTAGCCATGCTTCACACATTCATTCTTGACTTGTGATATTTTTTCACTTGCTCATTTGCTTTCCTTGACATGAGCTCATCTTCTTCAAGCTTTCATTCTCCATTTTCTTCACCTCTTGCTTTAAGCTCTAAACCCTCACATGTGATATGAACCATAAAGCTTGAGATCCCTAGTGAGCATACAACACCCCTACTTCACCATCCTACATTAGATTAGCACTTTGGTGTGGTGTGTTTGCTTCACTAAAGAGTTTAGTGAAGAGGTAGCTTGGATTGGAGGACTTCGGGTGGATCATCTTCGGCACGAAGGTCATCGGATGAAGTTCGTTCAACCTTTAAGTGGAGCCTAGTGGAGTCGTGTGGACTACAACCCTCAGCATTAAAAGAGAAGGACACGGTCTATAAAGGTTGTAGCCATCCATCTCTTAGTATAGTTTTGAGATATTATCATGTTTAAACCCTAATATTCTAGTTAGATCTTGGTTAGTGTTCATTAGCACCATAAATTTTTTAAAATTGCATGTGTGATGCCCGTTTTAACCCCACCATGGTGCTAGTAAACACTTTCAGATTTCTCTGCAATCAAATAGAGACCTTTCAATTCACAATTTATCACAATTTTAATTCTTTTTAATCCACAATTTTAATTCCCAAACCCTAATTCTCCACTATAAATACCACCTCCTACCTTGTCTCAGCATCATTCTGAAAATTCTAGCCAAAACTCTCTAAAAAGTTCTTAGTGCAAGTGAAGTAAAGAGGAGTTAGCAATCAAGTTGGTTCCAGCGAAGACCGAAGCCTATTCCGGAGCTCCCGTGACTCCACGAAGCTCATCCCTTCTTCTTTAATCTCTCTTTGAGTTTTCTAAACCGTAAGTCCTTTCCAAACACCCTTTCTCTTCATTGAAATTCCATTTTAAAACTTATATCGGTAAGTGGAGTTAATACCGATATTCATTTTCTAAACCTTAGAAACTCCTTCTCTTTTATTGTTTGATCAACCAAGTTTTTTACTCAATACTTTTAACCTTAAACCCTAATGTCTAGAATCAAATTTCATCAAAATTCTCATGTGAAACAACAGTAGTAGAATTTTTTTCATTAAAATACCTTGAACTTTATAAACACCTCTTTTAGTAATTGCTTACCAATACCTTAGGAAAACTTCACGGAGTAACGACCTACCCTACATGCACACTTGGTTTCATAGCACGATACTCATTGTATGTATTTTCATTTCGAAAAAAAATTTACAATAAAATACCACATAACTTTAAAAACCGGATTTCTTTTAAAGCGGTATTTCATATCCTTTGCGATTACGCATCTACAACCCTGTTTAGGGGACCCGTTAATGGATGGTGCGGATTATCGCACATTCTTGTGCTAGTAGAGCGAGATGCAGACCTCCTCACGGAGCATTCGATCTCGAAAGGATTTAAATACGTTTTTTAAGAAATACGAATTTTCTAAATAAAATAAAATTATTTTTAAAATTAAAATTATATAAAATTATAAATTCATATTTTCAAAATATAATAAACCTATGTTTTTTCAAAAACGAAAAGATTAACAAATGTCAATAAAGTACCATCAAGATACCAAAAAGGACAAGTTTTTCAATAAAATACCATGAACTTTCAAATGCTAAATATTTATCATTAAAATATCTAAATTCTTAAAATCCATGCTAATGAAAACCTTAAGTAATACTAATCACCCTCGAGGTTTGCTTTTTAACCATATTAAAAATATTTTTCATAAAACCCTTCGAGATATATAAAACAATATTTAAGGACTTTAGTAAATATAGGTTCAAACGGGATCAATTCTCTTGAGCCCCAGGGAGCCAGAGAAAGTGAGTGATAGCCTATTTACGGTAGAAACTTAACGGAGTTATCGATGGTAATTGTCTTAGAAAAATATACAAATCCCGCCGTTCATGTGCAGCAGTTACCGATGACTCCCGAACATAATTCAAGATTTAAATCTGTACAAGTGTCTGACCTTGTAACACCCTAGTTCATTTATACCAATTCTAGTATTTCTTTATTTATGGTATTTTCTTGATTTATTGTGTTTTGGGTGTGAATTGTATATTTGACGTTTGTATTTGCATCCGACCCAACCCGCTTGCTTGAAACCTATCTTGATTCATGTTCATGATTTAGCCTGACCTGTTATATGGACACGTGCACTTTCATTTATTTGTATACTGCATACTGGCATTTTATCTGGCATTTGCATTTTTACAATATAACATTTTAAGTCACATAAAATATTTTAAAAATACATTACATGGCCTGCATGATACCCCTAACCCCATGGTAGCATCCGCGCATCTTGTTCTCTAGTCCCGTTCAGTGAAACAGACTTGTTTGGATGGCTACACACACATACATGCATCCGTTCTTGGGGGTATGCATTTTCGTTACTCGGACATTCATTTTTAATTTTGGTCGTCGCGTATATTTTTCGTATTTTAAAACTGAATTTTAGACCCGACCCGGGCGTGTTTTGGACTAAATTTGTAATTACCAGAAAATCAAATTTTATTGATATAGTATAATATTTAAAATTTAAATCGACAGTTTAAATTTATAAAACTAACAAATCTTTTTAAAATTAAATCTAACAGTAAGTTTCCTAACTATTAACAACCCTATCTCTCTATTTCCTCTCTCTCACGCTGCCCCACTCTTTTTCTCTCTCTCTCCCCACTCAGTCTCTTTCTCTCTCCTCCCGCGCTTTCTCTCTCCTCTCGGAAACACTGTTTCCTTCTCGATTCTGGTCACCTCCCCGCGCGCTATGCTCACCTCCCTCCTATATTTCCTCTTCTCCTTCTCTTTTTAAACCGAGCCCTCGCCACGAGAACCCCCACAAAAAAAAACCCTAACCCTAAGCCAGCCTCCTCTGCCTCCTCAAAACCCGACCTCGTCACCACCTCCATCTCATCTCCTCCTCCTCCTCCTCGTCATCTTCTTCTTTCTCCTTCCTCCTTCCCGAGCACCCACAGAACCCTGCACACCCAAACCATAGCTCCTCACTTCGCTGATCTCTACCGCCGACGATCCTCAACTCATCATCACTGTCACCACCATCTTCTCCTCTCCTCCTCCTCTTCATTCTCTTATCCTCCTTCTTTCCTTTTCTTCTTCTTTCTTAAACCCCACAACCAACAGAACCCCAGCCTTCACCCTGCACCCTCGCCGGCACCTCACCTCCGATGACCCCGACACCACCACCTCGTCTTCCTGACCCCTGTGCACAACCCAGTGAGCAATCCCTTCTCCCTTCTTCTTCCTCTTCTTCTTTTCTTTTATTTTCTTTTTCTTGTTTTTGAATTCTGTATTTTTCCAGCGTCGCCGGAGTCGCGTCGCCGTTGCCGTTCCAGACGACCCTGTGGACGTACCTTACCTGCGTGATCACCCTCTTGCTTTGCTTGGACCCGTCCCGTGTGCCGTGCATGCGTTGTGACGTTTTACCGACGTCGGACATGCCGTGCGTATCCGTATCGTGATCCATCAAGGCAAGTTAATCTTGCTACATGCTATATTACTATATTCTATATCCATTTGAATAATAACACTCCATAATGATTAGTTATGGATCCCATGTTTAGTTTTACAGTTTTACGACATCCGTATGCACCCGTACAAGTTATTTCACATCTAGTGCATGCAAACCTATCTTGTTACATACTATATTACAATATACTGCACCCAATGGAATATTTACATCTCATATTGTTTAGTTGTACATCCTGCATTTACCAGTTTATCATTTTACTGTTATATGACGTCCGTGTGCATCCGTATCATTATTTACATGTCTAGTCGCATGCTAAATCATCTTTCTACATGCTAGGTATAGTATTATGCATCCATATGAGTAAAATGTTACTCGTTTATCACATTGTACATCCATACTGAAGTTTTATTGTTTTCGGATACCCGTTTGCATCCATGTCATTTAAAATATATATAACTGTATCTATAGATCACATTAATTCATATTATTTTTGTAGTAACACCCCATGCTTAATAAAGTGCATCCTAATTAGCATTGGTACTGTAAATGTAACCCCTAATCGATATTTGTGTATCCATACCATTAATTCTATATCTATTCGCATACCATGTCATATTATTACATATTGTTGTTATATCGACACCCCATGCTTGATATTGTATACCCTACATAGTCATGATGTAACCTCTGATCGATATTTGTGCATCCATGCTTTTATTGTACATCTGTACTTTCACCTTAATTCAATACTTGCTACAGTTTGATTATGAGCACCCGTTTGATACCTATGCATTACTTGACATGACTTGATATATCACTACTTGACATGTTACCTGATTCTGTTTCTAATGCCGACAATCCTGACATGTTGCCCCGATGGACCTATCCTGTTGTTTGTATAGACAAACTTGTTCCTGCTTGATCCTGTGTTGGCATTAGCTTCAGATTTATCAATACCTGACTTGAACACATAACTTGGGGGTATGGGAAAATCAATGATGAAACCTGATTTGTAACTCGACAGTTCGATACTTATACTGATCAGTCTTACGGGATAGGCCAGCCCCGGGATGCTGCTGCTGACATCATTCGTCTGTACATGTTACTTGTTTACTGTTCATATCAGATTTTTGCATTATCATATTCCCCATTCTTAATCATATTGCAAATAAATAGGTGCTTTTGATCCATGTCTGCTAAATAGTTGTAGGTTACAGGTTCTCGGAACAATACAGTGAAAATGGTGAAAAAACGCTACAAAAGTGAGACTACGACCAACAAATAGAAGAATTTTTATGATGCCGCCTACAGTTTAAGAAACAAATGACGATCAATGAACAGTTCGATTGTACAAAGTACGAAGGCAGCACAAGATTCAAGACTTCAATACGAAGCGAACGGTAAAAGTCTACAACATTCTGCACTGTGGAAATCTGGAAGAAACTAGAAACTATTCTAAAGAACCAAGTGAAGAAAATAGAAGGAAAAAAGCAACATGAAGCAGCCCTTAGAAACTGAGCCCAAGAGCCCATCAAACGGCCGCGGAACCGCGGCCAAACAAGGTTTCTGGCCGCGGATCCGCGGCCGTCCAGAACACGTGTCGGTGCGTGTCGGTGCGTGTCGGTGGGAGTCGGTGTATTGACCCGGTTTTCTTAGGGTAGTCTTGTAAATTCAAATGTGGATCAGATGTAAACCCTAGGGTTCTCCTATCTATAAATAGGAAGCCTACAGCTCTTTTTGGGGCATGCCTCTTTTAATTCCTAGATTAAAATTTCAATTCCTTGTAATCGTTCAAGAGTGCATCAATAAAGTAAGTTGTTTTCTTTTTATCTTGAGTTCTTAGTTGCAATTTTATTTCTCTGCATTTTTTAACCTGTTTTATTGATCTGCAAATTAATTTAGTTATTAAAAGAAAATCTATAAAAATGAATTTTGTCGCAATTTCCCTAATGAGTGAGTAGTTCCTCACTTGTTAGGGTTAGGTTTGGGGAAGGTTTGAGAGATGGAAATCTCTCACTCCTTTCTTGCCCGTTTAACTTTATAAATTAGGACTCTATGTAAATCAATCACCCACCGCTCACTACGGCACCCTATCCTACGAGATAGCGGTGATTCTCTAGTTAGACCGGTCGTGGTTGATTTAGATAGAGGTTAGGGCTAAGAATTAAGAAAGGACGGACACTGACCAAAAGGAAGAAACTACGTTTCTTTCCAGTCGTGCAATCCCCTTTGTTAATTATTACCCTAGAACCTAAGTTCTTAATTAAGGTAAAGAAAGCGGTGAGTAGAATTAACTTTCCAAACTAACCTAATCCTAACCCTAGCAAGGTTTTAATCCAAATCAAATTCACTTCAGTTTTTATAAAAATCAAAACCTACCACAAATAGGAATTGACTCGTTAGAACAACTAGAAAAGAACACGTTTTCCCTGTGGACCGACCCGTACTCAATCGGCTAGCTACCAAGCGACACTGTTATTGATTGCGGTAATTCTTTGATTTCAAAACGTACGCACGCAAAACATCGATCAATCAAATGGCGCCGTTGCCGGGGATAACGGTAGTTATTTTCTTTTTGTAATTTCGGGTTAATTAAAAATTAAAAAATCATAAAAACTGAAAAATATAAAACCAAAAAATTGTCATCTTGTTATTTTTTGAAGGGTTTTTGTGCGAATTGTGCAGGAACGGAAAGACGAACAGATTCAGATCTGGAAAAATCCAGCGAACAAATCAGCAAACAGCAGATCTGAAAAGACAGAGAAGAACCACAATAGAAAATAGGAAAAGTTTGACGGCCTGATCCAACTGAACAATCGCGGAACCGCGGCTAAAGGGAGCATTCTGCCGCGGAACCGCGGCGCTTTGCTGACGTCAGCAACTGGAAACTTCTCTATAAGCATTCTTTTCCTCTCTTCTACCCTCTGATCTCCTCTGAAAAATTTTCCTGCAGGGTTCTTTGCACAAAACTTCTTCCCCCTTTCCAATAAATCAATCTTGTGCAGGATTCTTTGCGCCGCAAATAAAAGAAAAAATTTTGGCAAGTGTTTTGGATTTTTGTGTGTTTACTGCTTTGCTTTTTTAAAACGGACTTTTAAGGGGCTATAACACCAATCCAGATTGGGTGGGGATTTTATTACCCTTCCTAGGACCCCAAAAATCACAAAAAGTATTTGCATCAACCCTCGAGTTAATTAAAAAATATTAGACTCAGCCAATAAGGACTGTCGTGCTCATTAGGACAAAGAAGGTTTGTAGGCATCGGTCGTTTATCTAAACCTGACTTTGTGGTGCCTAGGCTAGACAAGTGGGAAAGGTAATTTTAAAAGGCCCGTCTCATGGTGATTCATGAGCGGATCCCTCCTTTCTTTACTTGTGCTTACCTGGCCACAATTGGCGGTGAAGAGGCGATTCGAGGATCTCTCACAACTTGCCCTTTGGAACAGTTAGGAGTAATCTAGTTGACTTAGTAGACCCTACCTCTAGGCTTGATTGTGCATATTGTGATTGCTTGAAAGTGTGTTGTAGTTCCTTATAAAAAATCTTTTGCAAAACTCCTTATAAAAAAAACCACAAAATTTTTACAAAACTTGCTATTTTGTCGCTAAGAAATCCATTGCACCCCACTTGCACCCACATTCTCTCATTGACGTTTTCTTACCCCCACATTCTATTTTTACTTTTTGACTACACTACACCTCGTTAGTGTATGTCCGGTTGGACTAGGGATACTAGCGCCCGTTTAGTCCGTGTCTCGTTAGTGCCTACTGACGACGCGTTCGACTCCGAAGTCGAAATTCCCTCCACTTCTTTACCTTCATCTTCAAATTCATCATCTTCTAAGGAGATGTCGGAATTCAATCCTAACAACCCCTTACCTACGGGACTGATTCCACCTCAACTGGGTGCGAATAACATACTACACCCTCCTGTTGAAGCGCCCCAACGAATCGCACTCCAGGGTCTTTTCTATCCCACCCGCACCGCACTTCCCACTTGTCTTTCACTTCCACTGCCTAATGGGGATAACTTCGAAATTAAACCCCACTTCATCAATATGTTGCCCAAATTTCACGGGCTAGAATCCTAAGATGCCTACATCTTCATTAACAAATTCTAGAATGTTTGCGCAATGATGAAGACCGCCCAACTTTCCGATGATGCTATAAGGCTACGTGTCATTCCATTCACTTTATGTGACCTACCTGAAAAATGGTTATATAGCACAGTATCGCACTCCATAAAAAACTGGGAAGAGTTTGTTAATGCTTTTCTAAAAAAGTTTTACCCACACCACAAGACCGCGAGAATTCGCAACGAAATTAATCAATTTTCCCAGTTTCCTTCCAAACCTTTTTGGAAGTGTTTCGAAAGATTTAAGGACCTTCTTATTCAGTACCCTCACCACGGTATCGAGAAATGGCAACTTTGCCAAACTTTATATGAAGGACTGAACCCAGCAACTAAGCAGTTGTTGGAAACCATTTGTCAAGGTCACTTTCTTACAAAATCGAGCGAGGAAGCTTGGCAATTTCTCGACGATCTTGCTGAACAAACACTTCAGTGGGAAAGCACTATGACCATTTCATCTACTTCATCAGGTCAGTCTAGGGCAGGCATACATCAACTTGATATGTTGATTGCAATGAAGGCCGAAATGGCTGCACTCACGAAAAAACTAGAAGCAATTGAGAGCAAATTCTCATCGTCTTCTCCTGCCCCTGCTTTACCCCCACGCACTATTTGCGCTTGTTGTTCGGATCCGTCCCATCTAACCGAAGAGTGTCCTTACAACCCACCTATTCAAGGACAAGATCAAGTCAATGTTGCCTTTTAGCAAAGATAAAGAAATGATCCATACTCTTCAACTTATAATCCTGGTTGGAGGAGCCACCCAAATTTCGTCTGGAATCTAAATCAACAACAATTCCAAGGTAATAACAATTTTCAGAGGCCTTCTCTACAAAAACAAGCCCCTCAACAAACTCAATATCAGCAACATTTCCAACCCCAACCTTACCAAAACCAAATGAACAATTTTGTACCAAACAATTCTAATCCTCAAAATAATTTTGTTCAGCCGAATAACGATAAGGTTTCCTCGCTAGAACGAAGTCTGGATGCGTTTTTGAAACAATCTACGCAATCCTCAGCCAGCATCAATCGTCCATTCAGTCTTCGGTGCAACACACTGCTTCACATGATCAGAGCATCAAAACAATTGAAGCCCAAATTGCACAACTGAATGCTGCGTTAAGCGAGCGAGAGAAGGGGAAACTTCCATCTCAACCACTGCCAAATCCCGGTCACACACATAATACATATGTTGCTCATGAACAACAAAATCATAATGTAAGTACCGTGACTACATTGAGATCTGCAAAGGTATTGCACAACAACGTTGGTAATAATGATGAAACCCCGGCCGCCGCTTCTTCTTCTTCTTCTTCATCTTCTTCTTCTCCATCTTCTTCATCTTCTTCAGAGCTTATTCTTCATTCTTCACAAGGCTCTACTTCTTCTAATTCGAACGGACCCACATCTCACTCCACGAAAACACCAACACTGGGATCCATTCCAACTCCACAATCTACTCCACAAACATTGGACTCAACAAATTTTCAAAATATTCCATTTCCAAATAGACTGAGATCCAATAAACAAACTCCACAAATGGAGAAGATTGTGGAGTTGTTCAAACAGGTTAGCATTAACATACCTCTCTTGGATGCAATCCAACAAGTCCCTTCTTACGCTAAAATCTTAAAGGACTTATGCACTAAGAAGAGGAAATCGCAGGTACCTAAGAAAGTTTTCTTGGTTAATGCAGTAAGTGATGCTCTTACCCAACCTTTACCCCAAAAACATAAGGACCCTGGCTGTCCTACAATTTCAATAACAATTGGGGATAGAACATCAATCGCCCACTTTTAGATCTTGGTGCCAGTGTTAATTTGCTTCCCTATTCAGTATATGAACAATTAGGCGTTGGAGAGCTGAAACCCACACATTGTACTCTCCAAATGGCCGACCGATCCATCACCCATCCTAGGGGTGAGTTAGAGGATGTGTTGATTAAAGTAGGGGACTTCATTTTCCCCGTTGATTTCATTGTTATGGACACACAGCCTGTAGCTAACCCCCGGAGTCAAATCCCAGTGATACTTGGTCGACCATTCCTTGCAAATTCTAATGCGGTGATCAATTGTCGAAATGGTTCGATGAACCTATCTTTTGGAAACATGACAATTGAACTCAATATTTTTAAGTCAGGGAATCAGCCCTCCGAGCCTAATGCTAATATACTTGATGTTTGCTTGATCCAAGAGATCACTCAGGACGACTGTGAGCTCAAAAAATTTCTGTTCGATCACAGCAGTTTTGACGCCACTAGTGCGTTCCTCCTTGAATCTGACACAGTGTTCATACCCGATAACGATTACGAGTGTTTCACTTTCTCGAATGATTTTGAAGAATCACCACCCGAATTTGAGTCTTTTGAATTTTCGGATGAGTTAGCCGAACCATCCGACTCGGTTGCTTACACTCGCTTCGAACCGTTGTTGGAATCCTTCGAGTTTGAGACAGTTTCACCAATTTTACCTTCAATTGTTTCGCCTTCAAAACTCGAACTCAAGTTATTGCCGTCTCACCTTAAATACGCTTACTTAGGTGAGAACGAGACCTTTCCTGTTATCATATCGGCCTCTCTAGCCCCCGAGCAAGAGAAAGCCCTTTTTACAGTCTTACAAAATAATCGGCAAGTTTTTGGCTGGATGATTTGTCTCAAAAACTATTTCTAAACCGCAATCAAGAACGGCATCGCATGAAGCTAGCCGGTGAGTACGGGTCGATCCACAGGGATGTTGTGAATCTCCTAATCGCGCTAACGAGTTAATTCCGAAGGGTGTTCGGATTGGTTATTAAATCTAAAAACCTAATTATTCTACCTAGGGCAATTAATTGAAAGTTATAACTAGGGCAGATAAATAAAATCTATACTAGGGCAGAAAAATAAATTTAATCTAGGGCAGGAATTGAAATTATCTATGGAAAGGAAATAAATAAATCTATTTACTTTACAGATGGATCTCTCCAACCATTTACGCAGGGTTGTCAGATCTGAATAGATGAATTGAAGAGAGGCACCGATACTCTCCATAAAGAAATTTGTATTTTATTAAAAGGAGGCATAAGAAATTACAATGATTAGAGTTCCTATTTATAAAGAATAGGAAACCCTAGGGTTACAATTCTCTTGCATGTCTGAAATTACAAAAACAACCCTTAGGTTGACTAGTCAGAGCCGCACCAAAATTAAGGTAAAAATTTTACGCAGCCCGGGCACTATATGGCCGCGGAACCGCGGCAATGGCAGGCTTGGGCCACGGTTCCGCGGCCCATTGGTGAGATCACCTCCTGAAACTTCCTGTGCTGACTTCTGGCTTTTTGGGGTATCTGTTTATGTATGTCCTTTTCCATTTGGGCTTCTCGGTTGGTTCCAGATTTCCAGTGAACAATTTGCCATGGATTTTTAACCGTTCGCTTTGTATTTTTGGACCTTGAGTTGCCTTGTTAATTGTGAACTGTCTTTCGATATAGGCTTGACTAAGATCCCCCCATTTGTTGGTCTAAAGTCCATATTTTCATTGTCTTTACATCGTTTTCACTGTTTCCTGTCCAAGAACCTGTAACCTGTAACATGTAGCAGACATGCGTTAAAAGTACCTGTTTATTTATAAAAAGAATAAGAATGGGGAATATAATAATGCAATATTATGGTGTGAACAAATACCCCCAAACTTATCTTTTGCTCGTCCTCGAGCAAACTTATTTTTATTCACTAAAATCCTAACCACACTTTCGCAGGGAAACGCGATTGCACTGAGCACGTGCAACAAGCCGTTAAACCTCTAGGTGTCCCTAGTAGGAGGAGTGTTGTCTCCTGAGGGTTTTCAGCGGATTACACCCACAAAATCCTATCAACTTGGCTTTTCGACTTTAATTTTTCAATTAGGTCTTCTAACAAGGAATTCTATTATCTTCGACTCGTAAATTATCCATCCATATTCTTCACGCTTCCTCATCATTTAACTTAAGATTATATATGTTCTATAGATTTACTTAGCTTTCGGCATTTCTTAAGTTTTCCTTCTAGGGTTCCATCTCCACTTAGGAATTTTTATCAACTCTACTAAAGATACAAGTTCTATTCTTCATTCCTTTCTCTCATCTAAACTCCAATCACATATCCCCACGTGTGTGTATAAGTTACCCCTACACTTGGAAATTCAAATCAAGCAATCATACTCTCGTCCGTTGTCCAAAGCACTTCTTAATTGGTGAATTTAAATGAATTTTGCTTACACATCCTTCATGCGACCGTTAATACTTCTTGAGATACCAACAACCGATTACAAGATATGTTTGCACTTTTAAAGCGTAATTCCTAGTCTTACAACACCCAAGGCTTTTAGCAGTGACTCCCAAACCAGTTGGTCTAAGGCACTAGGTGATGAAGCACCCTCGCTAAATATTTTTCTATTTTTACAGCCTTAAGTAATCACAAAAACCAGTGTTCATTTTTTTTTCTGTATTCACACTTGTATTTCTATTTTCTTCGTACTAAGGACTTTAGACAAGAGCATTTCAAGGTCTCCTCTACTATTCCAAGTTTCAAGGTGCGTGATTGTGCAAATTATAGGGTATACATTTTCAGAATCTAGACTTAAGCTAGGAACTATTTTTCAAACTTATACTCTAATAAGAACATCAATACTTTTCCTTCGTTTCGACTTAGCCCAAGAAGTGAACCCAAAATTTGCCTATTTCTAAATAAACTACAAGGCATATACTTTCTGCCGTTAAACTTTAAGGAATGTTATTTTTAGGGTTTTTAATTTACTAAGTCTAAGATCTAGTTGTTCCTAGCCAGTTAACCTATTTGTCAAACTCAAGTCAATTAGACCAAAATTGAATACATTAATTTTTATAATTTTTGAAAATTTTCAATTTTTATGGGTTTTCAAATAAGTATGCAAATGCAAAAATATGTACAAATGAATACGAAGGAAAAAGACGTACCGAGCATACCCCCAAACTTGAACTAGACAGTGTCCTCACTGTCATGCTACACTAAGAGGGTCAAAATGTCGGCACTCCCTTGTTTATTTATTTACAATTTTTTTTTTATTTTTTAAATGTTTTGAATTTTTTTAAAATTTTTTATAGAAAAAGAAAACAAAAATATATATACATATATACAACAAGTTCCCCCCAAACTTAAGCTTGGCCTTACACAAGCCAAATATTAGCACCAACCATTCAAAAATCTTATCCTGGTAATGGTCAAGTTGGTGAAATGATGGGGTGTAGAGGAAAGAAATGAGAAGCAAACGAGGCCGTGTGGAAAGAAGAGTGGAATATGGTCTCGGTGGAGGAGAAAAATGGCGGAAAGAAGAAAGAAGCGGAGTACGATCTTGAGGGTGTAAATCGAGTGAATAGATCAGCGCAATATATGATGACCGATGTGTTAAAAGCGATTGCGCTAACCTATCAACCCGTCATGAAATGGGATCAAATCCCTCAAGATTCGCAAGAAAACATGGGTACGCCGAACTTGGTATAGGAGATGAAAGCGTAACGGTCTCTTGTACGGTCGGAAGGATAGGAAGAACGAAAGGGAGTGAATTAGGGATAGTTTCATTCTCACCGCAGCAAACTGTCTCGAACTTGAAAGATTCCAACAATGGTTCGAAACTACTGTAATCCACCGAGTCTGATGGTTCAACTAACTCATCTGAAAATGTAAATGACTCAAACTCGGGCGGGGAGACATCAACATCGTCCGAAAAAGTGAAACACTCGTCTGTGAGAACTGTGTCAGATTCAAAGGAAAATTTTTTAAGCTCACAGTCTTCTAGCGTGATATTAGGCGTGGTCGGAACGATGGAAAGGAGGGAGGGTGATATAATAGTTAAAGGTTCAAGAGGATGAATTGGAAAATCCGACACATCAAACAAAAATGGTTCAACCTCAATATGATCCTCAAAACTCTCCTCAATACTATCATCATAATTCTCCTCAAAATTCAACCCATCCATGCCATTATCATCAAAATCAAGACGCATATGAAGTTCGGGAGAAACATCTAATGACTCGGGATGATGAGTTGAACATAAAATCTTAATCAAATCGACAGGTTCATCATCCGAAATATTCCCGGCGTCTATATCCTCAATCAAGTGAAAATCAATTTCTTTAGACACCTCATCAAAAGCATGGATATTTATCGATTTAGGTTCTAGAGTGGAGGTGTAAAGGTCAAATGGATTAGGTGTGGTTTCATTCGAAAGGGGTTCTTCACAATTTGGCAAATCAAGCACTACAAAATCAAACAACTCATTATTTTGGACAATCGATGGAAAACCGGGGTTGTGGGCTTCAATTGGGTAAGGGTAGGTTTGATTTGTAAATCCTCTCTCATTCTCACTTTGTCCAACCGCCTCCTTATACATTGAAAAATTTGAAGCTAGCGGGAAACTAGCTACCGTTTCACTAGGTTGCATAAGGGCGGCCACGGACGCTTCCAAATTCCTAGTCATTTTGTTTGTTGTAGCAATATAAGCTTCCAACGACTCTTCCAAACTAGACTTAGGTGGTGAGGGGGTTTCGGTAAAAGATTCGAAATCGTGTGGATATGCAAAACTCCCAACAGGCTGTGTAGAAACAGTGTCTAGTGAAGGTGGTAAGGTCGAGTAGGACTGGTAGGAAGTGGGTGGTTGGGCAGGGGTAGGGTCAACATGTGGATAAAAAGGTGAATAATCGTGCGGATCCCTAGAACTAGATGAGTAGAGAGGGGTGAAAGATCTACTGCGAGAGTGAGCAATATGCTCAGCAATGGACATCGGCTTAGGAGTGACAGAAGGACTTGAAAAAGTGGTATCAACATATGGAAGTGGTAAAGGTTGACTTGGTTGACACAAAGTGGGTTGAAAAGTCGAACTGTTTCTCCTAGACGCCTCTATTTGATCTTTCAAAGATATTTTAGGCAAGGAAGGATCGTCTTTAAATTGACCGAACAAATTGACATACGACGCAAAATTAGGTTCGGGATACCAAAGTTCGGCTAATGATTTATTACGTGGGGTACCCATGTTGTAAGAAAGGGGAAAGAAAGAAAGTTTGTGGTGCAAGGATCTATTTGCAGCCAAAATTTTTGCAAGTTTCTATAAAAGATTTGTCCTTTTTATTTTTATTCTTTTTCTCTTTATTTGGAAAAATTTTGTTGCAAAAAGATTTTAGAGAAAAGATGTGCAACAGCAAAATATTACTTGCAATCAATTTTATTTCAAGCGGGGCGCAAAAATCCTGCACAAGATCGTTATTTGGAAGGGAATTTATTTTTAAACCACAAAAAATCCTGCAGGCAAATCTACAGAGAATATATCAATATTTGCAGAAGAGAAAGAGCGGAGCTTACAGAAAAATTTTCGCCAGATGATGCCTCAAGACCACCGCCCTTTCGCGGCCAATGGTAGGTTCCCACTGCGGTTCAGCGGTAGGATAGTCGGTTTGGGTCCCCAAAAAAAATTGCGGGGTCTGATTTGACAAGGCGGCCGCGGTTCCGCGGCCTAAGGTAGGTTATGGCCGCGGAAACGCGGCATTTTGGGGGGTTCACTGCTCCAAAAAATTTCCACTGTTCTGTTGTTCAAAATCTCTTCTGTTCCGATATTTTGTTTCCTGTTTTGCTTTCTGGAAATCTCCAGATCCGAATTTGTATATCCTGCAAAAATTCAAACAACAAAGTATCCCTTCCAAAAATAACAAATTATATATATTTTTATATATTTTTTTGATTTTTCAGATTTTTCAGATTTTTTTAATTTTAAGATTAACCCGAAATTGCGAAAAGGAAAGTTCTACGCCATCCCCGGCAACGGCGCCATTTGATTTGTCTCAAAAACTATTTCTAAACCGCAATCAAGAACGGCGTCGCATGAATATAGCCAGTGAGTACGGGTCGGTCCACAGGGATGTTGTGAATCACCTAATCGCGCTAACGAGTTAATTCCGAAGGGTGTTCGGATTGGTTATTAAATCTAAAAACCTAATTATTCTACCTAGGGCAATTAATTGAAAGTTATAACTAGGGCAGATAAATAAAATCTATACTAGGGCAGGAAAATAAATTTAATCTAGGGCAGGAATTGAAATTATCTAGGGCAAGGAAATAAATAAATCTACTTATTTTACAGATGGATCTCTCCAACCATTTACGCAGGGTTGTCAGATCTGAATAGATGAATTGAAGAGAGGCACCGATGCTCTCCATAAAGAAATTTGTATTTTATTAAAAGGAGGCATAAGAAATTACAATGATTAGAGTTCCTATTTATAAAGAATAGGAAACCCTAGGGTTACAATTCTCTCGCATTTCTGAAATTACAAAAACAGCCCTTAGGTTGACTAGTCAGAGCCGCACCTAAATTAAGGTAAAAATTTTACGCAGCCCGGGCACTATACTGCCGCGGAACCGCGGCAATGGCAGGCTTGGGCCGCGGTTCCGCGGCCCATTGGTGAGATCACCTCCTGAAACTTCCTGTGCTGACTTCTGGCTTTTTGGGGTCTCTGTTTATGTATGTCCTTTTCCATTTGGGCTTCTAGGTTGGTTCCAGATTTCCAGTGAACAATTTGCCATGGATTTTTAACCGTTCGCTTTGTATTTTTGGACCTTGAGTTGCCTTGTTAATTGTAAACTGTCTTTCGATGTAGGCTTGACTAAGATCCTCCCATTTGTTGGTCAAAAGTCCATATTTTCATCGTCTTTACATCGTTTTCACTGTTTCCTGTCCAAGAACCTGTAACCTGTAACATGTAGCAGACATGCGTCAAAAGTACCTGTTTATTTATAAAAAGAATAAGAATGGGGAATATAATAATGCAATATTATGGTGTGAACACTGGACTATGGCGGACATTAAGGGGATTAGTCCCCTCATAGTTGAACATCATATACATATGATGGATGATGCCAAGCCAGTAAGGGATCCACAGCGACGCCTCAACCCTATAATGAAGGAGGCTGTTAAAATGGAGATTGTAAAATGTCTTGATAGTGGTATCATTTACCCTATCTCTGATAGCCAGTGGGTTAGCCCCATTCATGTTGTCCCAAAGAAATCCGGCATAACGGTCATAACAAATGAAGCGAATGAGTTAATACCTACTCGCACCCAAACTGGGTGGCGAGTTTGCATTGATTATAGAAAACTCAACGCTGCGACACGGAAAGACCACTTTCCATTACCTTTTATTAACCAAATGCTAGAACGATTGTCTGGGCATGAATTTTACTGCTTTTTGGATGGCTACTCCGGCTATAATCAAGTTCCCATCGCCGAAAAGGACCAAGACAAGACCACATTTAATTGTCCTTTCGGTACATTTGCTTACCGTCGCATGCCCTTTGGGTTATGCAATACACCCGCTACTTTCCAGCGGTGTATGATGGGCATTTTTTTGACATGGTGGAAAAATTTTTGGAGATTTTTATGGATGATTTCTCCATTTTCGGCGACTCCTTTGATGAGTGTTTGCTACATTTAGACACAGTTCTTACCCGGTGTAGGGATAAGAACCTCACTTTAAATTGGGAGAAATGCCACTTTATGGTATGAGAGGGTATTGTCCTAAGACATATCATCTCGCAAAATGGCATTGAGGTTGATAAAGCTAAGATTGAAGTCATTTCCAATCTTCCTCCTCCTAAGTGCGTCAAAGACATCCGAGCGTTCTTTGACCATGTCGATTTCTATAGACGGTTCATCATATATTTTAGCAAGATAGCTAGACCCTTGACTCTTTTGTTGGCCAAGGATACCACTTTTGATTTTGACTCAACCTGCATGAAGGCGTTCGAGTCGTTGAAAAACTCACTCATTTCCGCTCCCATTTTTTTATCTCCTGACTGGACGCATCCATTTGAAATTATGTGCGATACATCTGATTTCGCTATTGGTGTTGTCCTTGTACAGCACATAAATAAGATGCCGCATGTAATTTATTACGCTAGTCGAACATTAAATGAGGCCCAATTGAATTACACAACAACTGAAAAAGAATTCTTAGCTGTTGTGTTTGCACTAGAAAAGTTCAGGCCCTATTTAATCGGCTCTCCAGTCATCGTTTACACAGACCACTCAGCTCTTCACCATCATTTTGCGAAGAAGGATGCTAAATCTCGGTTGATACGTTGGATCCTCTTGCTACAAGAGTTTGACCTTGTCATAAGAGACAAGAGAGGATGCGAAAACGTAGTCGCCGACCACCTTTCACGCCTCCCTTCTTCGCCTACACTTCAAATTCCTATTAAAGACGTTTTTCCAAATGAGCAGCTCTTAATTGTGTCATGCGAACCTTGGTTCGCAGATATCGTAAATTATTTGGCCACCGGACTGATACCAAACGATTGGTCGAATCAGGACAGACTCCGATTTCTGTCCCAAGTAAAACATTTTTACTGGGATGAACCGTATCTATTCAAATACTGTTCCGACCAAATTATTCGTCGGTGTGTCCCTGACAACGAGTTTAAGAGTGTGCTGTCATTCTGCCACGATCAAGCGTGTAGCGGGCATTTTGGCCCCAAAAAGATAGCAGAAAAAATCTTGCAGTGTGGCTTCTACTGGCCACGATTTTTTAAAGACGCATACGAATACTGCAAGACATGCTTCCGATGCCAACACTTGGGCCGGATATCTCGGAGAAATGAAATGCCGCTCCAACCAATTTTGGTTGTTGAAATTTTTGACGTTTGGGGGATAGACTTTATGGGACCCTTTCCCAACTCTTTTGGGAACATGTATATTCTACTTGCTGTTGACTATATTTCAAACTGGGTCGAGACTGTGCCCAGCCGAACTAATGATAACAAAGTTGTCGTTAGATTTCTCAAAAAAAAATATTTTTTCTCGGTTTGGGCATCCTCGCGCGATTATCAGTGATAATGGATCTCACTTTTGTAATAGGACTTTCGAGTCCTTAATGCGGAAATGCTCCATTACTCACAAACTGTCAACGCCCTAACATCCTCTAACTTATGGGCAAGCCGAGATTTCGAATCGGTAGATTAAACAGATATTGGAGAAAACGGTTTCCAAAAACCGTAAAGATTGGTCATCAAAACTTATGGATGCACTTTGCGCATTCCGTACTGCCTATAAGACCGATCTTGGCATTTATCCATACAGGCTTATTTATGGAAAGGCTTGCCACCTTCCAGTTGAAATAGAGCATAAGGCATTTTGGGCAATAAAAGAATTGAACCTATCTTTGGGAGATGCGGGCAGCAATAGAAAGCTGCAGTTGAACGAATTAGAAGAGCTGCGGGATGAAACCTATGAGAACGCGGTAGTTGTTAAAAACCGAATGAAGGTGTTCCACAATAAACACCTTATGCGAAAGACTTTCAAACCTGGTCAACAGGTTTTACTTTACGACACTCGGTTATATTTCCATCCCGGCAAGCTCAAATCTCGATGGAAAGGGCCATTTTTGGTACGCACCGTATATCCGCACGGTGCGGTCAATCTAGAAAACCCGGAGGACGATTCACTATTTAAAGTGAACGGACATCGACTTAAACCGTTCGTCACTGCGGACCCTTCGGAGGAGCTCCTGTTTTTCAGGAGCCGATCTACATCGACTGATCTTCCTCCATCTACCCCTAAATTTTCGATTATCTAGCCAAAACACTGTTTCAAACAAGTTTGGTAGTATGTATCATTTGTAATTATATAAAAATAAAATAACATAAAAAATTGAAAATAAAAAATTTTGGGGTATTTTTGTAAATTTCCAGATTTAATAAAATAAAAATAAAAATTACAAATAATTTCCTTTATTTAAGAGGGGCATTTTACAAATAACCAAAATATACCTCTATAAATACAAGCCGACCCTTCCTCTGACTTTTCATAACCCTAATCTCCCATTTTCTCAAAACCCTAGCCGCCGCCAAAAGTTCTGCAGTGCGATCTCTCCGCTGCGCCGCGCTTCCGCCGCTGAAGCTACATTTTGGCCGCGCAACCGCCGCGCCCCTGCCACTTCTCCCTCTGAATCTTTCAGAGGAGGTTTGCATCTCCTTCTTCCTCTCTGTTAAATTTCTTTTAGATCTGCAATCTCTGTAATGGCACCGAACATGCAGTTAGAACGTGATTTTTCACAAATCTTTTCACACACGATATACGGGAGCTATTTTGCTGATGAAATCACACGGAGGGGATGAAACTTTTTAATTTATAATCATCCCAATGCTTACGCCCTTCCAGATCTAGTCACTCGTTTTTACTAGTGCATGGAAGAAGGCTGCCTTACATAATACGGTTTTATTAAGTTACTGTGGGGCGATAGGGAGATAATTATTGACAGAGACTTCATCCATGAAGTCACTTTAATCCCTAGATTACCTGTTCACGACCAACCCCTTCAATTTGAAGATTACTTACCCTTAATGGGTAACGACTGTTCGAGGGAACCGAGGAAGGGAATACAGGCTAGAACCCTTTTCGCTAATGTTTTAACCGTGTGCCGGTGGGCACAAAATAATATTTTTGAGAGTTCACATAATACCACATTTTCACCCCGTCACTTCATATCGTGCACACTCTAATGACTAGGAACCCTAGATTTGACATGAGCACGGTTTTACTTAATTCAATTGGTGCTGGAAAAAGGGCCGCAAATTACCCATGCCCCATGTTAGTGACACAACTATGTCGCTATTTCCTCCCTGTGGAGGAATTTGAATTCTACATGCATGGAGGTATACCGATTAGGCCTCTCATTGAGGGCGTATCCATGTCCTATACCCGCTTGACTGATGTTTGGTAGCGAAGTGAACCGGCCGAACATGTACCCGCCAGAACACCTAGCTCCAGCTCGACCGCGAGCGAAGAAGAGCTCACCCCCATAGAACATGCACGTTTAATGAGAAGAGCCATTAGGGGGATTGATAATTTGGTAGGAATGGTGACCAACTTGGATCACCGGGTGACTGAGATAGAACATGGAGTATCTACGCTGCTAGCACGAGAGGAGCGTTCCCGTTCATGCTCAAGGGGACGGCGAGGGCCTGAGCAGTGAGGGCACTGCTTTTGGTAAGTTTGGGGGAGGAGGTGGTTGTAAATAGTTATCATTGTATTGCATTGCATATTTTTAATTTTTGTACATATTTTTTCTTTTTTCTTTTGCATGTTTAATTCTGCATTGCATCTTTATAAAAAAATTTATAAAAATTAAAAAAATGAAAATAAAAAAATATAAAATCAATCAAATAAAAAATTGAAATTTTTTAAAAATTATAAAAATTGAAAAATTCAATTTTGGCCATAACTGACTTAAGTTTGACAAGACAGTTAACTAACTAGGAAAAACTAGATCCCAAAACTTAGTAAATTAAAAGCCCTAAAAATAACCTTTCTTAAAATTTAACGGTAGAAAATATATGTCCTTGTAGTTTACTTAGAAATAGGCAAATTTTGAGTTCACTTCTTGGGCTAAGTCAAAACAAGAGAATAGTATTGAAATTTTTATTGAAGTGTAAGTCTGAAAAATAATTCCGAACCTTAAGTCTAAATTCTGAAAATATATACCCTACAACTTGCACAAACACGCACCTTGAAACTTGGAATAGTAGAGGATACCTTGAAATGCTCTTGTCTAAAATCCTTAGTATGAAGGAAAATAAAAGTGTGAATAAAGAGATATAAAAAAATGAACACTAGTTTTGTAATTACTTAAGGCTGCGTAAAATAAAAAATATATAGCGAGGGTGCTTTATCACCTAGTGCCTTAGACCAACTGGTTTGGGAGTCACTGCTAAAGCCTTAGGTATTACAAGACGAGGAATTACGCCTTAATGCGCAAACACATTTTGTAATCTGTCATTAGTATCTCAAGAAGTATTAACCGTTGCATGAAGGATGTGTGAGCAATTTCATCTAAAATTCACCAACTAAAAGTACTTTGGACGATGGACAAGAGTATAATAGCTTAAATTGAATTTCCAAGTGTAGGGGTGATACATACACATACGTAGGGGTATATGATTGGGGTTTGGATGAAAGATAGGAATAAAAGATAGGGCTTATACTTTCAGTAGAGATGAAAAAAATTCCTAAGTTGAGATGGAACCTTAGAAGGAAAATTCAAAAGATACTGAAAGCTAAATAAATTTACAGAACATATACAATCTTAAGTTAAATGATAAGTGAGTGTAAAAAATGCGGGTTGATGATTTCTACGTTAAAGATAATAGAATTTCTTGTTAGAACACCGAATTGAAGAATGAAAGTCAATAGGCCAAATTGATCGGATTTTGTGGGTAGTATCCGCTGAAAACCCTCAGAAGACAACACTCCTCCTACTAGGGACACCTAGAGGTTTAACGGCTTGTTGCACGAGCTCAGTGCAATCGCGATTCCCTGTGAAAGTGAGATTAGGTTTTTTTGAGAATAAATTGGTTTTGCTCGGGACGAGCAAAAGATAAGTTTGGGGGTATTTGTTCATATCAGATTTTTGCATTATTATATTCCCCATTCTTAATCATATTGCAAATAAATAGGTGCTTTTGATCCATGTCTGCTAAATAGTTGCAGGTTACAGATTCTCGGAACAATACAGTGAAAATGGTGAAAAACGCTACAAAAGTGAGACTACGACCAACAAGTAGAAGAATCTTTATGATGCCGCCTACAGTTTAAGGAACAAATGAAGATCAATGAACAGTTCGATTGCACAAAGTACGAAGGCAGCATAAGATTCAAGACTTCAACACGAAGTGAACGGTAAAAGTCCACAACATTCTGCACTGTGGAAATCTGGAAGAAACTAGAAACTATTCTGAAGAACCAAGTGAAGAAAATAGAAGGAAAAAAGCAACATGAAGCAGCCCTTAGAAACTGAGCCCAAGAGCCCATCAAACGGCCGCGAAACCGCGGCCAAACAAGGTTTCTGGCTGCGGATCCGCGACCGTGCAGAACACGTGTCGGTGCGTGTCGGTGGGAGTCGGTGCATTGACCCGGTTTTCTTAGGGTAGTCTTGTAAATTCAAATGTGGATCAGATGTAAACCATAGGGTTCTCTTATCTATAAATAGGAAGCCTACAGCTCTTTTTGGTGCATGCCTCTTTTAATTCCTAGATTAAAATTTCAATTCCTTGTAATCGTTCAAGAGTGCATCAATAAAGTAAGTTGTTTTCTTTTTATCTTGAGTTCTTAGTTGCAATTTTATTTCTCTGCATTTTTTAACCTGTTTTATTGATCTGCAAATTAATTTAGTTATTAAAAGAAAATCTATAAAAATGAATTTTGTCGCAATTTCCCTAATGAGTGAGTAGTTTCTCACTTGCTAGGGTTAGGTTTGGGGAAGGTTTGAGAGATGGAAATCTCTCACTCCTTTCTTGCCCGTTTAATTTTATAAATTAGGACTCTATGTAAATCAATCACCCACCGCTCACTACGGTACTCTATCCTACGAGATAGAGGTGATTCCCTAGTTAGACCGGTCGTGCTTGATTTAGATAGAGGTTAGGGCTAAGAATTAAGAAAGGACGGACACGGACCAAAAGGAAGAAACTACGTTTCTTCCCAGTCGTGCTAATCCCCTTTGTTAATTATTACCCTAGCACCTAAGTTCTTAATTAAGGCACAGAAAGCGGTGAGTAGAATTAACTTTCCAAACTAACCTAATCCTAACCCTAGCAAGGTTTTAATCCAAATCAAATTCACTTCAGTTTTTATAAAAATCAAAACCTACCACAAATAGGAATTGACTCGTTAGAACAACTAGAAAAGAACACGTTTTCCCTGTGGACCGACCCGTACTCAATCGGCTAGCTACCAAGCGACACCGTTATTGATTGCGGTAATTCTTTGATTTCAAAACGCACGCACGCAAAACATCGATCAATCATTTACTGCCTAGCGGCACGTCTAGGATTCAGCCCGAGAGTCTTGACCGTGGTCCCGGGCATGCACGAGATACTATTGAGTTACATCGACGATTCATTAAATTGATTTCACAGAATTGAGAGTAGTTACCCAGTAGTTTAGTTCAGATTACCCACTGCACATCACATATGCTTTACCCTTCACTGTTCCACATTCGTGTTACTGTTATACCTTTATTGCTATTCATACTCGTGCTTGCATACTTGCTACTCTGATTATATTATTGTTGATATTATGACGCACTGACGTCTGGGTTTTGCATGGCCCAGATCCTCTACCTTTGCAGCTGACCGATCAGGAGTATTTCAGTGAACAGGCCGAGCAGTGAGGACCTGTTAGTATTTTAGTTTAGTTTTCTTTCAGTATTTTCATTCCTGATGTGAGCCCGTATTATGGGACGTACTTTCCAGATTATTATTGTTTATTGGATCTATTGCTTCCGCATATTATTTCTTGACTCGTTTATTTCTGGCTCATGAACATGTACTAGATAGTTTCTTTTATTTTCTAATGTTCTTGATATCTCTAGACAGCCGTAATGTGACTGTGGAGGGATGTTTCCTATCCACAGGTAGCATGGTTGGCTCTGTCACGTGCCTATCTTAGCGCACTCTTGGAAGCGGGGCGTGACAGCGTTTGTTTGGTATCAGAGACATATGATTTAGGTTAATCGGGTTTAATTCTCTTGTAGTTGGGTATTGGACCCAATACACGAATCAGAATACTTGTGATTAGGAACATGTCCTGCCACTTTACCATCTTGCCATTCTTGAATCTTAACTTCCTCCTGATCCTTACCTTGATGATATGCAAACCTCTTTGCATCTCGACTTGAAACTTTTGTTTCCCTATTGTTTATCTCTAGGATTTAGGCGACTTGAGTGGAGTTATGTAATTGTAACAATATACCACGGCATGGTTACAATGCGGTACTCTATTTAAGTAACTTGGTGTTCTAGTCTTGATTCATATCCTTGATTTATGGTCATCATTCATCGCAAGTTTTGAATCTTGTTATCATACTAATCCTTTTCGGTGACTTGGTTGCAGGATCATGGCAGACAGGAATCTACGATCGTACCAGAGGCGTGTTGATGACGCCGCTTTGCTTGGAGTAATACGTGGGATGCTTGAGGACCAGTAGCGGCAGACCGAGCTGAACCAGCGGCAAGCCGCAGCTTTTCAGGAAGGTTTGCGGACCATCCAGAAGTCCGTAAACAATGTTGTAGCCAAACCAGTTGAGCGTGTGGGTACCGTGGCGGATTTAAGGAGACTTGGTCCGTCCGTCTTTACTGGTCTGGAAGAGCCGTTGCCAGCGGAGCAGTGGCTGGTTGATACGGAGAATTTACTCGTTGCGGCACAGATTCCAGAGGACAAGAGAGTGGATGTGGTACACATCCAATTGGTGGACTATGCCTGTGAATGGTGGCTTGTGGAAGAGACCCGCTTGCCCAAACCGATCAGTTGGGCAGATTTTTCAAAGAGTTTCTTGGAGAAGTTCTTTCCGCAAACTGCACGGGAAGAGATGGAAGAAAGGTTTATCAGCTTGAAGCAGAATGGCGGATTCGTAGATGCGCATGTGGCTGAGTGGACACGGCTCAGTCGATTCGCTGGACTTTTGGTGGCCAAAGAAGCTGATAGGACATGAAGATTCATGCGCAGTTTGGACGTGGAAATCCAGAGGCACATTATATCTCTGGAATTGACCACTTTCTTGCAAGTGCTTAAAGCAGCCAGGGAGCAGCACAGTTTATCATTGAAGACTGGGGGTACGCAGCAGTAGGCGGTAGTAGTACGGAAGCCGGCGTTTACACCAAATCGAGCGCCTATACGCAGAGGTATTCTGGTGAACCGACGTGGCGTAGTGCCGATGAAGAAGCCCGTCGTTGATCAGAGTAAGAGCGTGATTTGTGATTACTGCCATTTACCCGGACATATGCAGAGGGAGTGTCGACGGATGCGGGGACTTTGTTTGGTTTGTGGATCGGCGGATCATACTATCAATGCTTGTCCGTCGAAGCTTCGTTTGAAGGATGATGTTCCGAAGCCACCGTAGAGGCAGTTTCAGGGGCAGAAGCAGTTGACTCAGGGACCCAATCAAGCTCGAGCCTTTATCCTGACGGCTGAAGAGGCCAAGGCTTCAGAGGAAGTTGTTTCAGGTATCCTACTTGTTCATGATTTTCCCGCATTAGCATTATTCGATTCTGGTGCATCCCATTGTTTTATTCGTCCAAGTTTATTGCTGCACACTCGATTTCTTGCATGACCCTATCTAGTTGTTGGGACATACTCACTGGGAATGGGAAGATCTTAGCTAGTAGAGAATATAAGGATTGTTCAGTTGTTGTTTGTGGACGGGAGTTATTTGCAGATTTCTTGGTGATTGATACCGGCAGTTATGAAGTTGTATTGGGAATGGATTTTCTCGGAACTTTCCACGCTCACATTGATTGTAGAGCAAAGAAAGTGATTTTCCAGATTCCCGGACATCCGGAGTTTGTTTTCACTGGAGGAAGCAGTTCTGTCGGGCCAGTCGAGTTTAGGACTTGGCCGACAAGCAATGTTCTTTCGTCAATGGAAGTTGATATGGAGGAAGCGCCAGTTGTAGTTTGAGAGTTCATGGACGTGTTCGAGGACATCTCGGGTTTACCGCCAAAACGAGATGTGGAGTTCGCGATCGATCTTGTTCCTGATGCAGCGCCAACCTCAAAGGCGTACTATCTAATGGCACCGGTGGAGTTGGAAGAAGTCAAGAAGCAGGTTACCGAATTACTTGAGAAGGGTTGGATTCGCAGCAGCAATTCACCTTGGGGAGCTCCAGTTCTTCTAGTAAAGAAGAAAGATGGCACAAGGAGGATGTGCATCGATTATCGACAATTAAACCATGTGACTATTAAGAACAAGTACCCGATCCCTCGCATTGGAGAATTGTTCGAGCAACTTAGTGGCGTGAGGGTATTTTCAAAGCTGAATTTGCGATCCGGATATCATCAGGTCCGAGTTAAATCAGAGGATATTTGGAAGACCGCGTTCTGAACTCGGTATGGACATTACGAGTATTTAGTGATACCATTCGGAGTCACGAATGCACCGGCGATATTTATGGACTTGATGAACCGAATCTTTTCACCGTTCTTGGACCAATTTATAGTGGTGTTCATCGATGATATTCTGGTCTACTCGAGGAGCAATGAAGAGCATGCGGAACACTTGAAGATCGCACTGCATACATTGAGGCAAGAAAGATTATATACGAAGATGAGCAAGCGCGAGTTTTGGCTTAAAGAAGTAAAGTTTTTAGGGCATGTTGTATCCGGAGATGGAATCACCGTTGATCCCGAGAAAATTGCAGCAGCTCAAGATTGGCCGATTCCGAGGAATGTAGCGGAGATCAGAAGTTTTCTGGGACTTGCAGGATACTACAGAAGATTCGTGGAGAATTTTGCTCGATTTGCTGAGCCTTTGACCAATCTTACACGGAAGGAGGTACCGTTTGTATGGACGGATAAGTGTGCGTCATCTTTTGAGGCGTTGAAGCAAAAATTGATAACCGCTCCTATTTTGACCGTACCAGACGGTTCCGGAGGATTGGTGATTCACAGCGATGCATCTGGGAAAGGTTTGGGATGTGTTTTGTTGCAGCTTGGGAAACTTATAGCTTACGCATCGAGACAGTTGAAGATCCATGAGAAGAATTACCCAACTCATGATTTGGAGCTTGCAGCTGTGATTTTCGCTTTGAAGATTTGGAGACACTACTTATTGGGCGAAAGGGTCGAAGTATTTACCGATCATAAAAGCCTGAAGTACGTGTTCACACAGAAAGAGCTTAATATGAGGCAGCGTAGATGGTTGGAGTTGATGGCTGACTACGATCTTGATCTCAAGTACCATCCGGGGAAAGTTAATGTTGTGCCGGATGCGCTTAGTCGGTTGCCAGCAATTCGGATGTTGACTGCACAGAAGGAGCTTATCGAAGATTTTCAGAGATTCGAGTTGGAGATCGTGCTACCGCATTCTTCGGGATAGTTGATGCAGCTGCAAGTACAGTCGTCATTGATCGATAATATTAAAGCAGCACAGTCACAGGACCCAAGATTGCAGAAGTTTCGAGAACAGGTTGAAGCTGGACTTCGAACGGACTTGTTGATTCATGAAGATGGTTCATTGCGATATGGTAGCCGTTTGTGTGTGCCAAAAGGAGACATTCGCGAAGAAGTTATGAAGGAGGCACACAGTTCCGCATATTCCGTACATCCAGGAGGCACGAAGATGTACCGCAATCTAAGACAGCATTTTTGGTGGGAAGGCATGAAAAGGGAGATTGCTCACTTTGTAGCGAAGTGCTTGGTGTGTTAGCAAGTTAAGGCTGAACATCAAAGGGTTGCTGGTTTATTGCAACCACTTCCGATTCCTCAATGGAAGTGGTAACATATAACTATGGATTTCGTGACAGCTTTACCGCGGAGTCCAAAGGGAAACAATGCAGTTTGGGTGATTGTTGTTCGATTGGCCAAGGCAGCTCATTTCATACCTTTTCGAGTTGGTCAATCAACGGAAGCGTTGGCAGAACGGTACATGCAGGAGATTGTGAGATTTCATGGAGTACCGGTGAGCATCGTTTCCGACCGTGATACCCGTTTCTTATCACACTTCTGGAGGAGTTTACAGGAAAGTTTGGGGACGTGATTGAAGTTTAGCACAGCTTATCATCCTCAGACAGATAGCCAGTCGGAGAGAACGATCCAAACTCTTGAAGACATGTTGAGAGCTTGCATGTTAGACTTCAAGGGTTCGTGGGAGGATCATCTACACTGGGTGGAGTTTCGTACAACAACAGTTTTCAGGCGACTATTCAAATAGCTCCATACGAAGCATTGTATGGTCACAAGTGTCGTTCACCTATTTGTTGGGACGATGTTGGAGAACGAAGATTGTTGGGACCGAATTTGATCGTGCAAACCGTGGAGAAAGTTAATACTATCCGGAATCACATGAAGGCAGCACAAGATCGGCAAATGAGTTGGGCCGACACATCGAGAAGACCTCTAGAGTTCGCTGTTGGTGATTTGGTATTCTTGAAGATATCACCGACTAGAGGAGTGATTCGTTTTGGGAGTCAAGCCAAGCTTAGTCCTCGATTCGCAGGGCCTTTCAAGATTTTGGAGCGTGTTGGAGAAGTAGCTTATCGATTGGCTTTACCACAATCTTTGGCGAATGTTCATGATGTGTTTCATGTATCTCAACTCCTTAAGTATGTTCGAGATGAAACACACGTGCTGGATCATTCGGAGCTGACGGTAAGGGAGGATTTAACCTTTGAGGAACGACCAACATCGATTGTTGATCGAAGAGAAAAGGTCCTTAAGAACAATGTTATCCTTCTCGTACTTATTTCTTGGGGGAATCGCTCGCATGGAGAATCGACTTGGGAACGAGAAGACGAGATTCGACAGAAGTTTCCACACCTGTTCTTGTAAATTCTTGATTGTTTATCTTTTCTTGTCCTGGGAATTTCGAGGACGAAATTCTTTTTGTAGTTGGGTATAATATAACACCCCAGTTCATTTATACCAATTCTAGTATTTCTTTATTTATGGTATTTTCTTGATTTATTGTGTTTTGGGTGCGAATAGTGTATTTGACATTTGTATTTGCATCTGACCCGACCCGCATGCTTGAAACCTGTCTTAATTCATATTCATAATTTAGCCTGACCTGTTACATGGACACGTGCACTTTCATTTATTTGTATACTGCATACTGGCATTTTATCTGGTATGCATTTTTACGATATAACATTTTAAGTCATATAAAATATTTTAAAAATATATTGCATGGCCTGCATGATACCTCTAACCCCGTGGTAGCATCCGCGCATCTTGTTCTCGTCCCGTTCAGTGAAACGGACTTGTTTGGATGGCTACGCACATGTACACGCATCCGTTCTTAGGGGTATGCATTTTCGTTACCCGGACATTCATTTTTAATTTGGGTCATCGCGTATATTTTTCGTATTTTAAAACTGAATTTTAGACCCGATCCGGGCGTGTTTTGGACAAAATTTGTAATTACCAGAAAATCAAATTTTATTGATATAGTATAATATTTAAAATTTAATTCGACAGTTTAAATTTATAAAACTAACAAATCTTTTTAAAATTAAATCTAACAGTAAGTTTCCTAACTATTAACAACCCTATCTCTCTCTTTCCTCTCTCTCATGCTGCCCCACTCTTTCTCTCTCCCCACTCAGTCTCTTTCTCTCTCCTCTCTCGCTTTCTCTCTCCTCTCGGAAACACTGTTTCCTTCTCGATTCTGGTCACCTCCCTGCGCGCTACGCTCACCTCCCTCCTATATTTCCTCTTCACCTTCTCTTTTTAAACCGAGCCCTCGCCACGAGAACCCACACAAAACGAAACCATAACCCTAAGCCAGCCTCCTCTGCCTCCTCAAAACCCGACCTCGTCACCACCTCCATCTCATCTCCTCCTCCTCCTCTTCCTCGTCATCTTCTTCTTTCTCTTTCCACCTTCCCGAGCACCCACAGAACCCTGCACACCCAAACCATAGCTCCTCACTTCGCCGATCTCCACCGCCGACGATCCTCAACTCATCATCATCGTCACCACCATCTTCTCCTCTCCTCCTCCTTCTTTCCTTTTCTTCTTCTTTCTTAAACCCCACAACCAACAGAACCCCCGCCTTCACCCTGCACCCTCGCCGGCACCTCATCTCCGGTGACCCGGACACCACCACCTCATCTCCATGACCCCTGTGCACAACCCAGTGAGCAATTCCTTCTCCCTTCTTCTTCCTCTTCTTCTTTTCTTTTCTTTTCTTTTCTTTTTCTTGTTTTTGAATTCTGTATTTTTCCAGCGTCGCGTCGTCGTTGCCGTTCCAGACGACCCTGTGGACGTACCTTACCTGCGTGATCACCCTCTTGCTTTGCTTGGACCTGTCCCGTGTGCCGTGCGTGCGTTGCGACGTTTTACCGACGTCGGACGTGCCGTGCATATCTGTATCGTGATCCATCGAGGCAAGTTAATCTTGCTACATGCTATATTACTATATTCTATATCCATTTGAATAATAACACTCCATAATGATTAGTTATGGATCCCATGTTTAGTTTTACAGTTTTACGACATCTGTATGCATCCGTACAAGTTATTTCACATCTAGTGCATGCAAACCTATCTTGTTACATACTATATTACAATATACTGCACCCAATGGAATATTTACATCTCATATTGTTTAGTTGTACATCCTGCATTTACCAGTTTATCATTTTACTGTTATATGACGTCCGTGTGCATCCATATCATTATTTACATGTCTAGTCGCATGCTAAATCATCTTGCTACATGCTAGGTATAGTATTATGCATCCATATGAGTAAAATGTTACTCGTTTATCACATTGTACATCCATACTGAAGTTTTACTGTTTTCGGATACCCGTTTGCATCCATATCATTTAAAATATATATAACTGTATCTATAGATCACATTAATTCATATTATTATTGTAGTAACACCCCATGCTTAATAAAGTGCATCCTAATTAGTATCGGTACTGTAAATGTAACCCCTAATTGATATTTGTGCATCCATACCATTAATTCTATATCTATTCGCATACCATGTCACATTATTACATATTGTTGTTATATCGACACCCCATGCTTGATATTGTACACCCTACATAGTCATGATGTCACCCCCGATCAATATTTGTGCATCCATGCTTTTATTGTACATCCGTACTTTCACCTTAATTCAATACTTGCTACAGTTTGATTATGAGCACCCGTTTGATACCTGTGCACTACTTGACATGACCTGATATATCACTACTTGACATGTTACCTGATTCTGTTTCTAATGCCGACAATCCTGACATGTTGTCCCGATGGACCTATCCTGTTGTTTGTATAGACAAATCTGTTCCTGCTTGATCCTGTGTTGGCATTAGCTTCAGATTTATCAATACCTGACTTGAACACATAACTTGGGAGCATGGGGAAATCGATGAAACCTGACTTGTAACTCGACAGTTCGATGCTTATACTGATCAGTCTTACGGGCTAGGCCAGCCCCGGGATGCTGCTGCTGACATCACTCGTCTATACATGTTACCTGTTTACTGCCTAGCGGCACGTCTCGGATTCAGCCGGAGAGTCTTGACCGTGGTCCCGGGCATGCACGGGATACTATTGAGTTACATCGACGATTTATTAAATTGATTTCACAGAATTGAGAGTAGTTACCTAGTAGTTTAGTTCAGATTACCCACTGCACGTCACATATGCTTTTACCCTTCACTGTTCCACATTCGTGTTACTGTTATACCTTTATTACTGTTCATACTCGTGCTTGCATGTTTGCTACTCTGATTATATTATTGTTGATATTATGACGCACTGACGTCTGGGTTTTGCATGACCCAGATCCTCTACCTTTGCAGCTAACCGATCAGGAGTATTTCAGTGAACAGGACGAGCAGTGAGGACATGTTAGTATTTTAGTTTAGTTTTCTTTCAGTATTTTTCATTCCTGATGTGAGCCCGTATTATGGGACGTACTTTCTAGATTATTATTGTTTATTGGATCTATTGCTTCCGCATATTATTTCTTGACTCGTTTATTTCTGGCTCATGGACATGTACTAGATAGTTTCTTTTATTTTCTACTGTTCTTGATATCTCTAGACAGCCGTAATGTGACTGTGGAGGGATGTTTCCTATCCACAGGTAGCATGGTTGGCTCTGTCACGTGCCTATCTTAGCGCACCCGGGGAAGCGGGACGTGACAGACCTAGTCTGAGTCCAATTCAAACATGAATCCAAAATCAAACATGAATACTTAATCATGAAAATGAATACTCGAATCCAAACATCAATATCTTTAGGGTTCGCTTAGCACCTCCGGCGATTTTCGGCAAGCATCAAGTATGCCATTTTAAAAATTTAGGGTGCCGAGCGAGCCCGAACCAAGGATTTAATTAGAGAATTAGGGTTTTTAAAACATGTAAACAACTTTACACTAAGTGATATAGGAATACAACCTTTGTAGACTGGTCCGTCGCTTCTAAAGCTCCGTGTAGTAGTCCATTTGCTCCAAGTAGTGGTTTCCCGGACTCTCCTTAGGCTCCACTAGGCGAAAGGAACGAGCTTACTTAAAGATCTTCGAGGCCGAAGATGATCTACGTCGAAGAATTGCTAACTCAAGCAACTTCTTCACTAATTAATGAATTAGTGAAGTAAACAATCTATACTTAATGGCTAGTTTGGTAAGATTGATGAATTAAGAATTTTGCTCACTTTAGAATTATTTTTCTCCTTTTCTTTTTCTTCTCACAAGAAAGCTAAAGAACACGGAAGGAGATGAAGAAAAGATCAAGTGATCAAGTGTTGAACCATGGATGAGAAAATATCTCATATAAACTCATGTAGAAACTAAACCATGGCTAAAGATAATGGTTAGGTTAATAAATATCTAGAGTAAAACAAAATTAGTGGACTTAAGTCAAAGCTTCTCCATGCTTCCACAAGCATCTCAAGCCTTGCTAATTTCCACCTAATTTTTATTTTTCCCTTAATATTTAAACATCCAAATTATCTTAAGTTAGGTATGAGTCTGATACACCCAAGTCCAATGTATCATCTAGCATGACACATAAATTAATATATATCACATATATATTTGTATGTATTTAAAGAGAACAATTTCTTAAGTCAGCTAATATTAGTTAATGTATATTAATATATCAAATATATAATTATATATTAAATTATTAAATCAACACTTGATTTAATAACCCGGCTGTATCGCATACAACCGACTAATATCATATAATAAATTATTGAATCAACACTTGATTCAATAATCCGGTTATATCACATATAACCTATATCGTGATATTAGAATACGGTATCACATACAAGTATCAATCTCGGTCCCGCACATATCACATATGTGCCCTATTTCGTTTCACTTGAGCCAGGAAACCTCTGTGTAGGACTCTAAAGACTCGTCAATACGCCGGCAGTAGGCAATGATCATATCAGTTACCCACAAGCCGTCAGCGGTACTAGCTGGACGTAATGGCTACCCGGGTATTGAGTGATCAGAAGATCAACAAGCAAGCTTGTCCATATTCCCGTGAATCCAATAAGTAACACTACCGTACAGTCCGGTCTCTTCTTCTGATATGTCGCATATCTAGTCTGGGGGTGGTAAACGTTAGACCCCAATAACTTGATAAGTCTTGCCTATGTGGGGCTCATAACGGGTCGAGAAACTACTGATAACACTTACCAGTAAATCTCAGTATCAGCCCTGGCCAGGGACTTCCTGTTATGGCCAATCGAGCACATCGCAACATCACCCCCCAATACCGGGAGAGACGAAACCCCTCCTATCGCTCATTGCCTCTATGTGACTCGGAACTGTATCCAAAAACCACCTGTTTGCATGCTCTCTTGAAAGTGGTAGGGTGGAAATCAAAGCACGGTGGGAATCACACAAGATTCTATGACGATCTCGGGTCTACAGACTAACATGTACCAGTGTCACCAGAGAACTGCTATCTGACGATAGGTATAATACCAGCTAGGAGTTCTCGGCGAGTCCCGTTCAGTGTACCCAACCTCCACCGAGCACCCATATACAATCTTTGATGTCAAACACCAATGGATGTGGGATCATCCATCGCCCATCAAATGGGTCAAGAAATGTATACGCTAGTCTACTCTAGAATATCGATGCCCTGTCTCGATACGCCCATGACTAGGAACAATTAAAGGACAGACTTATGGACTACCATGGCCCCACTAGTATGATCTCCATCATAGTCCTGGTAGTCAAGTACACATCCTAAGGGCTTTATCAACATGTAAGAGAGAGACAGTACAAAGATACAAGTATAAATGTTAAGATAAAGAGCAACCAGATAGCATACTATCATGTAGAGTAAGAAAGTCCTCTTTATATATGTCCAAGCATCCACTATAATATACAATCATGTACTATAATGGCCTCTAGGGCATACATACAACTAACAATCTCCCACTTGCACTAAGGCCGGTTGTTGTAGCATCTTATACCCAACATCCTGAAGAGTCTCTCAAACTGTATATGGGATATGGCCTTCGTGAGTGGATCCGCCGTGTTATTCTTCGTGTCAACTCTCCTGACCTTGATCTCCCGGCGATCAACTATCTTCTGGATCAGGTGATACCACCTCAGAATATGCCTGGATTGCTGATGGGACCTGGGTTCCTTGGTTAAAGCCACAGCTCCATTGTTATCGAAATACAAAGGTATTGGATGCTCAATGGATGGAACCATACCAAGTTCAGTTATGAACTTCTTCATCCAGACAGCCTCTTTGGCGGCATCGTTGGTAGCAATGTATTCAGCCTCCATCGTCGAGTCTGCCACGGTATCTTGCTTGGAACTCTTCCAACATACCGCCCATCCATTGAGGGCGAAGACAAATCTCGAGACCGACCTAGAATCGTCCTTAGCACTCTGGAAACTCGAATCGGAAAAGGACTCCACTTGGAGTTCACCGTTACCATATATCAAGAACATTTCTTTAGTTCTTCTCAAGTACTTAAGAATGTTCCTTACAGCTATCCAGTGATTCTCCCCAGGATCCGATTGATACCTGCTTACAACACTAAGTGCGTACGCTACATCTGGTCAGGTACATAACATCGCATACATGATAGAATCGACTGCCGAAGCATAGGGTATCTCTTGCATGCGAGCCCTCTCCAAATCAGGCTTGGGGGCATCTCTTTGGAGAGAGTGATTCCTGAGATTGTGGGTAAATTTCCACGCTTGGAATATTCCATACTAAACCTCTTTAGTATGATGTCAATATACCTGGATTGGGACAATCCCAACATCCGCTTAGATCTATCTCTATAGATCTTAATTCCCAGGATGTAGGAGGCATCACCCGGATCCTTCATGGAGAATCTTTGTGATTCAAAAAGCTTGACCGAGTGCAGCATAGGAACATCATTTCCTATCAAGAGTATGTCATCCACGTACAATACGAGAAAGACACCCGTACTCTCTGCTACCTTTTTGTATATACACGGCTCATCTACGTTTTTGATGAAGTCAAACTCTTTGACTACCAGATCAAAACAGATGTTCCAACTCAGCGATACCTGCTTCAACCCGTAAATTAATTTAAGCAGCTGGCACAACTTTCCGCTGCTCCCACTATCTACGAAGCCCTCTAGCTGAGTCATGTACACGCTCTCTTCTAAATCACCATTTAGAAAAGTGGTCTTGACATCCATCTGCCAGATATCGTAGTCATGGTATGCGGCGATGGCAAATAGGATCCGGATGGACTTAAGCATAGCCACTGGAGAAAAGGTTTCATCATAATCCACACCTGGTCATTGATGAAAACCTTTTGCTACAAGTCTAGCTTTGAAAGTCTTCACTTTTCCATCTACACTAAGTTTCTTCTTAAAGATCCATTTGCTCCCAATGAGGTTTACCCCTTCAGGAACAACTTCCAAAGTCCATACTTTGTTGGTGTACATGGATTCCATCTCAAATCACATTGCATCCAGCCATTTCATAGAGTCCCCACTCGTGATGGCCTGCTCTAAACTAGTTGGGTCATCATCTTCAATGATGCAATCCTCGCTCCCACCGTCTATGAGAAAACCGTAGTATCTCTATGATGGATAAGGAACCCTACTAGATCTGCAGAGAGGCCGAGGTTCGTTGGATACTATCGAATCCTCTGGTTTCACTAAATCATCAGTTGTAGTTTGCGTAGCTGGAACATCTTCCAGTTCTACCTCATGACCACTAATTTCTTTTACAAGAAATTCCTTTTCTAAAAAAGTGGCTTGTTGAGCAACAAACACCTTTTGTTCCTCACTATGGTAGAAAAGATATCCAAATGAATTCTTTGGATATCCCACAAACTTGCAAAGAACTGATCTTGTCTCGAGTTTGTCTGGATTTTGCTTTTTGACATAGGCCGGACAACCCCATATCTTAACTCGTTTAAGATACGGTCTCTTTCCACTCCATATCTCATATGGTATTTTAGGCACCGATTTAGATGGAACTTGATTCAATAGGTATGCTGCTGTCTCAAGCGCATAACCCCAAAAGAAAATAGGTAACTCAGCGGTACTCATTATAGAGCGCACCATATCTAATAGGGTGCGATTTCTCCGCTCCGACACACCGTTGTGTCGTGGTGTATACGGAGGATTAAGCTGAGAGAGAATCCCATTCTCTTTTAGATAATCCAAGTACTCTGTGCTTAAGTATTCTTCTCCCCAATCAGATCGAAGGATTTTAATACTTTTACCCATTTGGTTCTCTACTTCGCACTTATATTCTTTGAATTTCTCAAAAGCTTCAGACTTGTGTTTCAACAGGAACACATGTCCGAATCTTGAGAGATCATCAGTGAATGTAATGAAGTATGAGGAACCATTCCTGGCATGTGTAGATATGGGACCGCATACATCACTATGTATCAGTCCTAAAAGTTTAGTAGCTCTTTCTCCATGTCCAGTAACGGAGTTTTGGTCATTTTGCCTTTGAGACATGATTGACAAGTTTCATAAGATGTAAATTCAAACGGGTTTAAATATCCATTCTTATGTAACTTAGCCAGTCGTGTCACATTGATATGACTTAGTCTACAATACCACAAGAAGGACTCGTTAATTTCTGAACTTTTCCTCTTATGTGTGTTCTGTACGTTAAGAACTGTGTTTTGATTCAGAACGTATAAACCGTTACATAATGTACCAAACCCAATCAACACTTGATTTAGGAAAATGTTCATAACATTATTCTCTACTAAAAAGTTATATCCTTCTTTATCAAATAAAGAAATTGATATTAAATTGCATATCATAGAGGGTACATAATAACAGTTGTTCAAGATCAATGTATTCCCATTTGGTAATACAAGGTGATATTCACCAACTGCTTTGGCTGCAACATTTGCACCATTCCCTACCTTTAGAGAATGATCATCTTTTTCCAGTTCTCTACCTTTCTTTAGCCCATGTAACATATTACATATGTGGGATCCCAATCCGGTATCTAATATCCAGGACGTAGAGTGTACTGAGAAACAGTTCTCGGCAACGAACACACCCGAAGAAGATGCATCAACATGCACTTTCCTCGTTCGGGTTGCGTGGGAATCCGGATATTCCTCTATTTCTTGCTCGGACTTATAACAATTATAAGAAAGAGAGGAACCAACGTTCCCTAGCTCAGTATAACAAGCGGGTTCGATCAATACATCAATATTATTATCTTGATTAAGGCGTGACATGGTCGTTACCTGGAGAGAGAAAGAAAAAAACACTTTAGCGTATGCTCTTACAAGATTAGATTGGTTATTATCTTATCTAATCAGGATGGCTCCTACTATTTTTATCAAATCTTCCTTCAAACCCTAGAAGGTAAGACTAGCCGGGATTAATTACACCCTACAAATTCGCTAATCGTTTTGCCAGGCCAGTGTCGGTACTTTGAGGGAAGTTTCCCGTGCTTTCGCACGGACCTAATTAAAATAAACCTCATTTTCCCAGAGGCATAACCCCATCGACACATTTCTAGACACCTATTTGATTGGCTAATTGTAAAGTGCAAAACTCTCCCAGGAGTAACTCTTACTCGCAGTGGGTATTGGGATCCAACTATTTCATAGAAGGTATGCAATCTCATTGCAAATTTCAACACTTGAAATTCCCAATAATGTTTTTGCCCCAAGCGATTTATGACCTTGACAAGGTCAACAAACCATAAACTGCAAGTCAAGTTCAACCCGTTCATTTCGTGATTGAATTAAACCCACCCGCACGACCCTTGACAAGGTCAACAAGGCCGTATGACTACCCTAATCCAATCGCATCATATGCGTTGCAGATAAGAACTAATCAGGTACCGTACACTACATCTTGACAAGGTCAACAAACGCAACACGAATACTAAATAGTCCTTATCTGAAATGACAGAGGGCTATGACAGGTTTTTAAGAAAACCTTTTGCATAATGAACTTGATATCGTTGTAGAATCGGGTGATTTGAAAAGGAGTGGTTTAAGCTCCGCTTTTAAAATCGAATAGTTTTCAAAATAAACCGAGTAGGTGTTCCCCGCCGGAACACGGAGACGCGACCGCGTAGGTCCGTCATGCCTAAATTTTGGGGCAGATGCTAATTGATGCTATTCGTCCACCTCTCCGAAGATGTCAAGTTGATTTATGACACCATGTATCGAAGGTTTAAACGGATGCGGCCGATATAGCAGACTTCGTCAGATTCCTCCTCGTTGAGGGGTTTTTTGATTGTGGGGACGCTCTTCCCTGCAGGCGCAAGCCCCTGCAGTTAATTACGCTACCGCATCGCGGTAACCACTTTCTCCTTGATGGTCACTTCGTGTCATGGGTGTTTTTTTTTGTTTTTGGTTGCCCGTGGATTGTATACGGAGACTAATTTATGTTGTCGTCCGTAAGGCGTGGATTAGTCCAAATCCGTATCTGCTTAAATTTGGGTTTGGGCTTTGGGTTTAAGGATACGTTAGTCTCATTGGAGACTAAGATCGACTTAAACGTTTGTTAAGAATACGTTGGTCAAATTTTAGACTAAGATCAACTTAACGGGATCGTTTAGATCCAACAAGAGAGGATTTGGGCTCTATTGTTTAGTTTAGGGACATTGCGGTCGATTACCCGTTTAAGGACATGGTGGTCCAATGTTAGTTTAAGGACATCTCGGTCCGATGTTAGTTTAAGGACATCTCGGTCCATGGGCTTAAGGACCCCACAGTCCAAGGTTAAGGACATCTCAGTCCATGGGTTTAAGGACCCCACAGTCCAGTTTAAAGACGTCATAGTCTATAAAATGTATGGTTGTCGGGACCCGTCACCTCTCTGAAGACGTTGAAGGATTACAACGACAAATATCAGAGGAGTAAAGAGATGTACCCTTAAACCGATTTGAGTTGGTTGAAAGATCTGTAGTCCAATTTGGGGCTAAGATCTATTAAAATATTTATGAGCAAATGGGCTCAATTAATATGAATTGAGAACTTACGGCCAATCTTGGGCTAAGTACAATCAAGTTAAAATGTTTAACATTTCATTTTGGGCTGTTGAGCCTTTATTTGGGCTTGGCCCTGACAGTGTTTTTGTCTTTTACTGAATGCTGAGCATTCCTCATAGCCTTGGGCTTATTACAGAACAATTTATGTTCTACCAGCGCAACACGTGGTGCGCTTGGCGCTTTGCGCCAGTCAAAGAGCGCTGTACGCTTCTGCCGAGTAGCGCACACGCGAGGGATACGTGTCGCGCTTGGCGCTAAGCGCCAGATGATGGGCGCATTACGCCAGTTTATGAGCGCAGAGTGCTAGTTCATGTGCTCATTACGCTATTAATTCAGTGGCACACACGTGAGTGACACGTGGTGCACCTGGCGCTGAGCGCCAGCTCATGAGTGCAGTGCGCTATTTCAAGAGCGCAAAGCGCTATCTGTTAAGTGGCGCACACGTGAGTGACATGTGGTGTGCCTGGCGTTGAGCGCCAGTCCAAGAGCGCAGAAGCGCAGTCCAAGGGCGCAAAGCGCATCTGATCAATTTCATGATCTGAGAAATAAATTCTTGTTTGTCTCAATATTCTAAGAACAAAAGTTCTTATTTTATAGGAGATGTTTTAATCTCTTATTTTAGTAAAACGCTTTGTCTTTATGGATCATTGATCCTAAGAGAATTGAATTATTCTCCCCTCTTATGATGAGATGATCTCTGAAAGAAAATTTGTCTTATAGATCTATGATCCGTGAGAAGAATTATGTTCTTCTTTTTATTTTATGATGAGATCTTTTGATCTCTTTGTAAAAGGCCTTGGTCTTATAGATCTATGATCTTAGAAAAAGAAGTAAATTCTTTTTTTATATGAGATGATTTCATCTCTTTGTTCTTTTTCTTTTTACCTTGAAGAATGTTTTCTTCTTCTAAGAGCTTGCTCTTGTCTTTGAATTTCTCAAAGTTTGTTGGGGAGTTTTTCTCTATACTTCTCTCTCGAGACTTGAAGTCCGGGGGCCTTTTTATAGGGCAAGCTGATTTGTTCAATCAGTTAAGGAGATCTTTTCTCCAATTGATTTGGGAAATTTCCCATCATTGGATCTTTGATCCAAGAGCTTCTGATTTACAGAAGGCAATCTTCTTGTTTTTAACAAGATTGGGAAATCTTTTAAACAGAATTTATTCTGTGTTTTTTTTGTGATTTTTAATCACTATTGGATCATTGATCCAACGGTGCTCTGGTTTACAGAGCACAATCTTGTTGTTTGGAAAGATTTGAGAAATCTTTCCTTAACAGAATTTAATTCTGATTGACTAATGATTTATCATTATTATTAGATCTTTGATCTGACGGTGGGGAGCTTTTAGTTCCGGCGCTAGCGCACCTATGTTTTGCACGTGGTGCGCTGCTTAGAGCGCAGTGCACCTAGCGCTAGCGCATCCGTGCTTTGCACGTGGTGCGCTGCTTAGAGCGCAGCGCACCTAGCGCTAGCACACATGTGGTATGCTGCTTAGAGTGCAGCGCACCAAGCGCTAGCGCATCCGTGCTTTGCCCGTGGTGCGCTGCTTAGAGCGCAGCCCACTTGGCGCTGCATCTAAAGCGTTGCTTCATTTCAAAATTTGAATTTTGAACAGAGATTTGCTCTGATTGGGGGAAACAAATGCCCCCCACCGTTGCGCTTATGTGGCCCACATGTGAGTGCGGCGGTGGCAGTATCTGCACCCTTAGATCAACTCAGAAGTTGAAAAGTCATCTCAGTGCCTATAAATAGGACCCTTGGCCCTTAGGATGATTTCTGTTCATCTTCTTCCTTCTGAGAATTATTATTCTCTTGCAGAGCATAGCTCTTTGGCTTAAGAACTTTCTTAAGGACAGAACTCTGTCAAAATTTTTAGGTAAACATTAAATATTTTAAAGAACCTTTTAATAATCTAGGGTTTCACCCATTAACAGAGCTTTGCTCTTCATAGATCTTTGATATAAAGAAAAAACCCTTTTAGGGTTTCATCAAGGGAGCTTTGCTTTCTTGGACCCATAGATCTAAAGAGATCTTTGCTTTGGGTTTCTTAGCCCATGAACAGAGCTTTGCTCATAAAGAACTCTTAGAGTTAGTTCATAGATCTTGAAGATCTCAGAATTTTTCATTCATAAAATTGATTCCAATTTTACTAATGGATTATTCCATCATTTTTTCCAGAGCAGGGCTCTTGAGGAATTTTTTATTCCTTCATCATTAGAACTTGATAGGTGCCATTCTGTCACAGAGTACTGCTCTCAAGGGGAGATTTACTCCTTAGCCCGAGGGATTTCTCATTAAATGAGAATCAATTGAGGATTTCCTCATTTAATCGACAGTCTCATCAAATGATGAGGCTGTTTTATTAATGATGAACTATCATCTAGATTTTGTGGGTCCCCCTTTGGTCCCCTTTTTACTGCATTGCAGTGCGGTACGAATTTTAAAGTACCAAGCGTCAGAATTTAAATTATAGCACTGACGGTTGACTTTTGTCCTTTTTCACGCAGGTGGCATGTCTTCCGATCGTTCTTTCCCATTTGTTCTTTCAGAGGGAGGATTCCCTAGAGCGCCCGTGGACAGGGAAGTCTTAGCATTGATCAGAGATCATTACCCGGAACATAAGAATCTTCATCTATGGGGGACATGGTACAATCAAATCGTTAAGGGTCGGCAGAGCTTTTCGTGCGCGGTACCCTCAGAGCCCATCATGGCGATCCATTACGCCGATTCACCCCCGGTGAACTATACCGTGGAAGAAGTCAACTGGACTTTGGGAGGTCTTCTTCAACCTGCTATGGCTTCGATACCCGTTCAGCCTCCAATGACTTTGGATACCCTGGGGCGACGTATTTGTCAAGACGAGTCATGCCCGTGGAGACAACCATATATGATTGGCCTAACTCCTCGTCATCCAGCTGGCTATCTGCAATGGGCCAGCTATATTCTGTCAGCGAAGAAGTCGCAATTGCTGAGGCTTGGGTTGTATCCCGCAATTTATGTTTCTCTTTTCCAGTATTCTACGCTTCCTGCCTGGTGGGTTAAGGCCTTTCTGGAGCAGTGGAATATTCCGACCCACACCTTCCTTTTTCTGGATCGAGAAGAATCAATCTCTTTAGAGGAATTTGCAGAAGTTTCCGGCTTACCGGTTATAGGGGAGCATTATGAGGAATTGTTTCCTACGGATGAGTACGTTTTTGGTGCTAAGTCAGTGATGATAGGCCTTACCCCGGAGAACGCCATTCAACACCAATTCCCTAGTTTAATCAAAGTGTTGAATATTTATGAGGGCCTTTTCCTCGAATCTGGGAGCCGTGGGGTTAATTTCACGGATTTCATCGCTCGTTTTCTCCACCCAGAAGTCCTTTCGAAGGAGACCGCTAAATTCGCCAAACTTGACGATCCATTCGGCTTAGGTTTGGACAACCTGCCAACGGCGGAGGCAGATCAGAAGAGTTTCTTCCTCCCCAACACCCCGGTCATTTCTTTTGCAGAGGTTGCAGTTCCTGGGATCGACGAGGAAACGTTCTTTTTGGGGTTTCTCGGGTTATGACTGAGCTGGTTTGCTCTTCCGATGCACCCTCGCCTTATGAGGCCGTCTGTCTTCTACCCAGCTCACCGAATGATTATTGGGGTGAAAGTGGCAGTCGGGGTCGCTGGATTAGCTCATTTGTATTACGGCCTCAGCCAAGCGTCGGATACTACTGAACCAGGAGTGCAACATGTGAACTTCTCGATGCATTACTTCATGTCATGGCTCGAGCTACATGCACTTGGCGTTTTCGGTATCCATAAAAGGCCTTCCTTCTACGACAGGTGTGGCTTCCCCCGGATTATGCGGCTAGTTGACGCATCCATTGTAAATCCGTCACCGTGGGAAGCTAGGGGTTTGCTCCTTCGTCCTCGCACGGTTGGAGATGGCATGACCTTTACCGATAAGATTCTAACTATCGACAAAGAGTCCACAACAACGGTGCAGCCATTGCGGGGCATTTTTAAAGACGGAGCCTATGTTTTGAAAGATTGGGAAATTCTTTATTTGTATTCCATCAGACCGGGCTTTCTCGTGTTTAGGCAAAATGATGCGGCATTATTCATGAGATACAACCCGCATCGTTTCGCTCAGCAGCTGAGCTATAATCAGGGAATCCCGCTTAAGTCATTCTTGGCAGAACCTGCTGCTACAGAAGAGGGAATGCGAAGCGCGCTGTATCATTTTATGCGCCTGAACACAGGGTCCAACTTCTTTATCAGCGAACCGAGCTGTGTTCCAAAGGCCCTCAATGTGCATGTGGGTTGGTATCAACATTCAATGGGCGCCGTCATCAGGGAGGAGAAGCGATTGCTGCTTGATCGCAAGGATACTGCTCCGGCTGGTAATCCAAATGTTCCTCTGAAGTGATGGACCATTGTCCGTCCTCCCTTAAAAGAAGTTGCTGCGGTCGGGGTCCCGCATGATAGTCCCGAGCTACCGATGCCTCGTGCTCCCGTGGAAACTCTGACTGTAGCTTCCCCCGAGTATGGCATGGGTTCAGATATCGGGACTCGTCGTCCTAAAGTGCCCACCAAGCGTAAGCTTATGCTAGCTGCGACCGGAGCTCGCTCGCAGAAGAGGAAGAGGAAGTCGATCCTCTCTGCCGATGTTGTATTTGGTTAGGAGCCTCATGCTCCTTATAGTGAGGGCTTGGGCAAATATGGGACCAACGAGGGTCTATTCATAGCGCCGGACGATACTGATCTGGAGGCTTCTATTGCAGCTTCTGTGCGATCAGCAAGCCACAAAGCGGGACTGGCCATCCTCGCGCAATCAAGTAAACATCGGCCGTACCTTTTGTCATTGCATTATATTTTTATTATCATATTTTGACTGACACTTTTCCTTCTTTAACAGGCATTTCCACTGAAGAGGCTCTAGCGGCTTCCCTTAGGACCTTTGAGGAGGAGGAGAGGATTCGTGCTTCGCTGGGCGTTGGTATATTTCGGCTCATTGCGCCTTCATTCGCCTTTCTTATAAACAGTCTGACTCCTTTTATCTTATCGCAGGGACTACAATGCCAATCCCACAGGATGATGCGGAGATGCTTCCAGGGCCAGCTATCGAAGTCCCGGTATCCTCAGCACTGCCAAAAGAGGCTTTACTTAAGCGACCGATGACGGATGCCATAACGGCTCCAGAGGTAACCCTTTGCGCGGACGATGACGTTCCCTTGACGGAGGTCTAGAGAAGATCAACTCTCATGGCCCGGGCGGAAAGGAAGCGCAGAATGCGAACAGCAAGGGAGCGTAACGCCGCCTTGGCCGCGGGTGCAGGTTCGAGCGCTGCTACCCCTGCCCCTACTCCTTCAAAGGATACTTCAACCGCCCTGTCTACCTCTCACAGACAGGTAGCACGTGCGGCTCGGGAAGCAGTTGAAAGACCGACCCAAGGTAACGTGACATTAAGCTCTTTTGTCAAAGTTTTAATTTTCAGATTCTCATATATCCTATCCTGCAAGGCCGAGTCTTGATGAGGTAGCGGTAGGCGAGATGGCGGCAATCGCCGAGCCTGAGGTAGCCACTCTTTCTTAAGAGTCTGGCACTGCCCCAATCGCCACTCTTTCCCCTTGCGGCTCCTTGCCGTTGCCGGGCGCTGCGAGTATCACGACGATTCTCGTGGAGCTGGGGGATGAGGCTACGGGTGGCGAAACCATTCCGGTGGAGGAGGGTGAAGCAGTCGCTGCATCTAGTGACGCCCTTGTCGCGGTTTCAACCGGCGACTCACCAGGTAGATTTTGGGTGATTGCGTTTTATTCCATTCCGCAATCCCTTTTCAATCTCTTCTGACAGTACTTCTCTTGTTTCGGGTGCAGGTGTGGTGTGCGTTGAGTTTGTGCCACCCGAGGAAGCATCTCCAGTTGCTGCTTTGACGATGGCCGCCCCTTTGCCTTCTCTCGTATCCTCTCAAATGCTGGAAGGTACGGATTTGTGACCCATCAGTTTCATTGTAGGCAGTATAGTTTATGTACTGACATTGCATTATTACACCCTTGCAGGAGTCCTTTTTGATCACCTGTATCAGGTGCTGCACCCACATTTCTCCTTCCAGTCAGAGATTGCCTCTTCTAGTGGCGCTGGTGAGTACAGCCTTTAGCTAATGTCTTTTCTTTTCTTTTACGGGCAGTCAAATCATTTCTAATTCTTCTTTGTTTTGATTGCAACACTACAGATTGAAGGAGGGGACGAAAGAACAGTTGCACCACCGGTACTCCCAGCCTTGCCACCTGCCGTAGCTGGTATAGTAAACTCTATTGTTCATGTAGCTTATCTATTTCTTGAACCGTTATTTGACTATGATTTGTTTTGCAGCAGTGACACCGACTTCAGCTTCGTTTGAGTCTCGAATCATAATGCCAGCGGGCCCCTTTTCTAGACGTCTATCTTCAAAAGGCGCTGTGAATAGTCTGCGCATGTTGAGCGATCAGCTCGAGGAGCTTGACGCGGAGACCCCTGCCCTTGCTGCGGATTTTGCTGCTGAGGTTAATCCCATGCTGGCGACGCTCGTGCACTTTCATAGCGAGGGCGTCGTTGAGTCTTGGGTTAATCACTGCAGGAAAATTGAGGCTTGTCTGCATGAGCTCGAGGTCGAACGTCCTGCTCCCGAGGTCTTGGCTGTGAACTCCCAGCGGGCTGCATGGGTCGATCAGAGCACTCCCTACTTCTGCCATCTTGAACAAGAAGCGACTTTAAAGCGTAAGGAATGTGAAGAGATTTCAAGCGAATCTGCTCGACTGCATGCTCAGGTTGATGCCAATGCTGTACAGTTGAAAGCTATCTTTGAGGGCCTTCTACGATGTATTTCCGACGGGCTAACGCTGAGGCAGAAGCTCGACCTCATCGAGCGGGATGCGCAGAGTCGTAGGGCAGCTCAGCAGGTCGTTGACGAGCAACTTTCATCTTACTTGCAGCAATGGGCTCAAGTTGAAGCGGAGTTGGCCGCGGCAGCTGACCGTGAAAAGAAGCTGAGGAGTGCGCGAGCAGCTGATTGGCCTATTGAAAACGCTTCCCTTCCAATAGTTGTTCTTGTACCAATTTGTAAATTTTGAATAACATGTATCTATCTTTTATTATTATTTTTATATGATGTATTTTGTACTCAATTGAATTTATGAATAAAAGATGCATTCCTTTCGTACTATCTTTTGTCATCTCTTGCTTTCTTTTCTTTGTTACTGGCATGTTACTTTAGTAAGCGTAGCCTGTAGTTGATAGAGAGCATTCCGCCTTGAATTCTTCGAGAGGTAACGATAGCTTAGGAAGCAGGTTCAGATCTGCTGCCTAAGGCTTTTCAACTTTATGAGCCGTGAGAGTCTCATAAATACTTTTCTCCCTATGAGTCGTAAGGATCTCGTAGGTGCATTTTCTCCTTAGGAATCGTGAGGATTCCTAAGTGTGTTTTCTCTTGAAAGTCGTAAGGATCTCACAAGAGAATTTTCTTCCTCACGAGTCGAGAGGACCCGTAAGTGATTGATGAGATTGACATAATCCGCATTTCACGGAGTCGGGGGTTGATCTGGGCGTTTCCCACGGGGTCAGGATTGACATAGGCCGTGTTCCACTAGACCAGAATTTGCTCTGGGCGTTTCCCACGGGGTCAGGATTGACATAGGTCGTGTTCCACTAGACCAGGATTTGCTCTGGATGCTTCCCACGGGGTCAGGATTGACATAGGCCATGTTATACAAGGACCGGGTTCCGCTCTGGACGCTTCCCACGGGGTCAGGATTGACATAGCCGTGTTCCGCAAGGACCAGGTTCCGCTCTTGACGCTTCCCATGGGGTCAGGATTGACATAGGCCGTGTTCCTCTAGACCAGGATTTGCTCTGAATGCTTCCCACGGGGTCAGGATTGACATAGCCATGTTCCACAAAGATCAGTTCCGCTCTGGACACTTCCCACGGTGTCAGGATCGACATAGGTCGTGTTCTACTAGACCAGAATTTGCTCTGGATGCTTCCCACGGGATCAGGATTGGCATAGCCATGTTCCACAAGGACCAGGTTCCGCTCTGGACGCTTCCCACGGGGTCAGGATCGACATAGGCCGTGTTCCATTAGACCAGAATTTGCTCTGGATGCTTCCCACGGGGTCAGGATTGACATAGTCGTGTTCCACAAGGACCAGGTTCTGCTCTGGACGCTTCCTACGGGGTCAGGATTGATATAGGCCGTGTTCCATTAGACTAGGATTTGCTCCGGATGCTTCCCACGGGGTCAGGATTGACATAGCCATGTTCCACAAGGACCAGGTTCCGCTCTGGACGCTTCCTACGGTGTCAGGATTGACATAGGCCGTGTTCTACTAGACCAGGATTTGCTCACGGGGTCAGGATTGAAATAGCTGTGTTCCACAAGGACCAGGTTCCGCTCTGGACGCTTCGCACGGGGTCAGGATTGACATAGGCCGTGTTCCACTAGACCAGGATTTGCTCTGCATGCTTCCCACGGGGTCAGAATTGACATAGCCGTGTTCCACAAGGACCAGGTTCCGCTCTGGACGCTTCCCACGGGGTCAGGATTGACATAGGCCATGTTCTACTAGACCAGGATTTGCTCTGGATGCTTCCCACGGGGTCAGGATTGACATAGGACGTATTCCGTAAGGACCAGGTTCCGCTCTGGACGCTTCCCACGGGGTCAGAATTGACATAGGCCGTGTTCCACTAGACCAGGATTTGCTCTGGATGCTTCCCACGGGGTCAGGATTGACATAGTCGTGTTCTGCAAGGACCAGGTTCCGCTCTGGACACTTCCCACAGGGTCAGGATTGACATAGGCCGTGTTCTACTAGACCAGGATTTGCTCTGGATGCTTCCCATGGGGTCAGGATTGATATAGCCGTATTCCACAAGGACCAGATTCCGCTCTGGACGCTTCCCACGGGGTCAGGATTGATATAGGCCGTGTTATACTAGACCATGATTTGCTCTGGATGCTTCCCACGGGGTCAGGATTGACATAGCCGTGTTCCACAAGGACCAGGTTCCGCTCTGTACGCTTCCCACGGGGTCAGGATTGACATAGGCCGTGTTCCACTAGACCAGGATTTGCTCTGGATGCTTCCCACGGGGTCAGGATTGACATAGCCGTGTTCCGCAAGGACCAGGTTCCGCTCTGGACGCTTCCCACGGGGTCAGGATTGACATAGGCCGTGTTCCACTAGACCAGGATTTGCTCTGGATGCTTCCCACGGGGTCAGGATTGACAGAGCCGTGTTCCGCAAGGACCAGGTTCCGCTCTGGACGCTTCCTACAGGGTCAGGATTGACATAGGTCGTGTTCCACTAGACCAGTATTTGCTCTGGATGCTTCCCACGGGGTCAGGATTGACATAGCCGTGTTCCACAAGGACCGGGTTCCGCTCTGGACGCTTCCCACAGGGTCAGGATTGACATAGGCCGTGTTCCACTAGACTAGGATATGCTCTGGGTGCTTCCCACGGGGTCAGGATTGACATAGCCGTGTTCCACAAGGACCAGGTTCCGCTCTGTACACTTCCCACAGGGTCAGGATTGACATAGGCCGTGTTCCACAAGACCAGGATTTGCTCTGGATGCTTCCCACGGGGTCAGGATTGACATAGCCGTGTTCCACAAGGACCAGGTTCCGCTTTGGACGCTTCCTACAGGATCAGGATTGACATAGGCCGTGTTCCACTAGACCAGGATTTGCTCTGGATGCTTCCCACGGGGTCAGGATTGACATAGCCGTGTTCCACAAGGACCAGGTTCCGCTCTGGACGCTTCCCACAGGGTCAGGATTGACATAGGCCGTGTTCCACTAGACCAGGATATGCTCTGGGTGCTTCCCACGGGGTCAGGATTGACATAGCCGTGTTCCACAAGGACCAGGTTCCGCTCTGTACACTTCTCACAGGGTCAGGATTGACATAGGCCGTGTTCCACTAGACCAGGATTTGCTCTGGATGCTTCCCACGGGGTCAGGATTGACATAGCCGTGTTCCACAAGGACCAGGTTCCACTCTGGACGCTTTCTACGGGATCAGGATTGACATAGGCCGTGTTCCACTAGACCAGGATTTTCTCTGGATGCTTCCCACAGGGTCAGGATTGATATAGCCGTGTTCCATAAGGACCAGGTTCCGCTCTGGACGCTTCCCACGGGGTCAGGATTGACATAGGCCGTGTTCCACTAGACCAGGACTTGCTCTGAATGCTTCCCACGGGGTCAGGATTGACATAGGCCGTGTTCCGTATGGACCAGGTTCCGCTCTGGACGCTTCCCACGGGGTCAGGATTGACATAGGCCATGTTCCACTGGACCAGGATTTGCTCTGGATGCTTCCTACGGGGTCAGGATTGACATAGCCATGTTCCGCAAGGACTAGGATCCGCTCTGGACGCTTCCCACGGGGTCAGGATTGACATAGGCCGTGTTCCACTAGACCAGGATTTGCTCTGGATGCTTCCCACGGGGTTAGGATTGACATAGCCGTGTTCCACAAGGACCAGGTTCCGCTCTGGACGCTTCGCACGGGGTCAGGATTGACATAGGCCGTGTTCCACTAGACCAGAATTTGCTCTGGATGCTTCCCACGGGGTCAGGATTGACATAGGCCGTGTTCTGTAAGGACCAGGAAGGGTTGACTTTATCCGCATTTCACGGAGTCGAGAGTTGACTCTCGGTTGTCTGTGCACCGCCGAGCCATCGAACTGGGAGTTGCTGAGGTTCCACTTTGTTGATGTTGCGTCTGTTGAAATGAGACGAATGTTGAGATGATCACCAGGCTGTCTGTGAACCGGCGAGATTTGGCTTCTTTTTTTTTTGGAGCCTGGTAGGAAGGTATGGTTCCCTCTTTCTTTGTGCCCCTGGATTGTATACAGGGATCGATGTGATCTCATATGTAGGGCAAAAAGTTTCATTTTATATATTTTTTTCTTTCCGCGATGCTCTATCATTTCAGCTTTTATATCGCGAAAGTCGCGATTGCCCCATCATTTCGGCTATTTTGTATGCATATATTTTTACTTGCTGATTTTGTTGCAAGTTGCCCCATCATTTCGGCTATTTCGTATGCATGTGTGGCTCGCTGGCTTTTCGCTGCAAGCTTGGAATTAGACACCGATTTCGGCATCAGCACCGCTACAACTGTGATATTGCCAGGAGCGAATCATCATTTGCCTCTGTCGATGTCGAACAAAGGTGGCTTAGCAAAAAGGGTTAAGAACCTGTCGACTAAGGCTTTTGACTTCATGAGCCGTAAGGGTCTCATAAGGTATTTCTCCCTACGAGTCGTGAGGATCTCGTAGGTGCATTTTCTCCTTAGAAATCGTGAGGATTCCCAAGTGTATGGCTTCTTGTAAGTCGTAAGGATCTTACAAGAGTGCTTTCTCCTTATAAGTCAAGAGGACATACAAGGGCTGTTCACCGTGAAAACATATCCCTAGTCGCGGGTGGGACTTTGTTAGGGAAATGTTTATTCGCGCCCGTGGATTGTATACAATGGTCGAGACGCTTGAAGGGAAGAATTGGAGGTTGTGATGGCTTAAGAACAGGTTCAGATCCCTGTAGCTTAAGACTTTTGAATCTTATGAGCCGTGAGGGTCTCATAAGAGGTTCTCCTTACGAGTCGTGAGGATCTCGCAAGTGTAATTTCTCCTTAGGAATCGTGGGGATCCCTAAGTGTGTTGCTCCCTTGTGAGTCGTAAGGATCTCACGCAGGTGGTTTCACCTCACAAGGTTGAGAGGATCTTGCAAGCGTCTTTTAACGAGATTGTGCCCTTTCGGGTTTTCACAAAACTCGCTGGTAGCCCTGCTGTTTTTACTCACGGAGACCTTTAGGGTTTTCATCCATGCCCATTTTACTTATGGACATACCGTTTTTTTTCTTTTCTTTTATTATTTTTTTTGTGTCAGCCTTGGGATGCTGCGGTCCGTAGTAGTTTATCGAAGTCTCGGTCAACAGCCAGTTTTAGGACATAGCGGTCCATTGTTAGTTTAAGGACGTTTCGGTCCGAAGCCGGCTACTACTCATAGAGTTTGGGCTTAGGAAGATAGCGAGCGAACATAGGCATCGTCATCTACCGTTGACCTAGGCCATGACTCGTCAGGCGTAGTATATTTTCAGGAAGCGACCGTTTATTGGACTGAAAGGTCTTTCGCTATGCATGTCCATGAGTAGATAGGCTCCACCCTGGTAAACTTTATCTATGATATACGGGCCTTCATAGTTCGGCTCGAATTTCCCCCGTTTGGCACGATTGGGGATCATAGGTCTCTTGACCACTAGCACGAGTTCGCCTTGGCGGAATGTTCTCGGCCTAGTCAATCTTTCATATGAGCGCATCATCTTTGCTTTATAAGCCTCCAGATTTTGTTGCGCCATGAGTCGGGTTTCATCAAGGGCATCGAGCTCCTCAAGTCGAAGGTGAGCATTTTCTTCGTCTGTTAGCTCGTAGTGAACGGCCACTCGTAGAGAGGGTAACTCTATCTCGAGGGGGAGTAGCGCTTCTGTGCAGAATACCAATGCATATGGCGTTGTATTCGTGGCTGTTTTGAACGTAGTTCGATACGCCCATAGAGCTTCATGCAGTCTCTCATGCCAGTCCTTCTTATTTTGAGACACCGTCTTTTTCACGATCTTCATCAAGGTCTTATTGAAAGCCTCAGCTAGACCGTTAGCTCGGGGATTATAGACCGAAGAGTATTTCTAGTCTATGTTATGTTGTTGTGCGAAGCGGCTGATTTTGTGGCTTCTATAGGCTGGCCCGTTATCGGAGATAATCTATCGCGGAGTGCCGAACCGGTAAATGACGTGTGTCTTGAAGAAATGGAGAATATTCTCCGTCTTCACTTCCCTTAGCGGTACTGCTTCTGCCCATTTGGAGAAGTAATCAGTTGTCGCCAATATGAACCGATGTCCTGATTGATAGCTGTTTTTTGCGTATTCATGCGTTTTAAAATCAAAGTTAAGAATATACCGCAATCAATAATGGTGTCACTTGGTAGCTAGCCGATTGAGTACGGCTCGATCCACAGGGAGAAGGATTCTTTTTCTTTATGTTTTAACGAGTTAAGTCCAAAAAAATTGGTGGTTTTGTTTTAAGATCTAAGAATGAGATAAAAGTTGATAAAAAGCTTGCTAGGGTTAGGATTAGGTTAGTTCGAGATAGGGATCTTCTCGCTTCTATCAATGCCTTAGTTATGAATAAAGGTGTTAGGGTAATCGGCAACAACGGGGATTGGCACGAATGGGAAGAAACTAAGTTTCTTCCTTTTGGTCCTTATCCGTCCGTTCTTGGCTCTTAGCCCTAACCTCCAGTTAATTCAATCACACCCGGTCTAACTAGGGAATCACCGCTATCACGTAGGATAGGGTGTCATAGTGAGCGGTGTGTGGTTGATTTAAAAAGAGTCCTTTTAATAAAATTATATGGACAAAGAAAGGAGTGAGAGAGATTTCCATCTCCCAAACCTTCCCTATCCTAACCCTAACAAGTGAGGGATTACGCACTCATTAGGAAGTCAACAATGAAATTCATTTTTTTATAATTTTTATATTAGAAAACTAAATTGCAGATATTAAAAGAACAGATAAAAATTGCAAGAATTAAATTCAGATAATAAAAGAATGTGAGATAAAAATAAAAACTCTTACTTTATTGATGACCTCAAGAACGCATTACAATTGAATTTAGATCCATAAAAAAAGCAAAGAGAGGCATCCTAAGAAAGGCACCCTCGAAGAGGCACACTAAGAAAGGTCTTGAGCTCTCCTATTTATAGATAGGAAAAACCCTAGGTTTACATTCTGATCCATACATGAAATTACAAAACAACCCCAAAAACCGAGTCAAAGCACCGACACCCCACCGACACGCGCAGAGCACGGCCGCGGAACCGAGGCAGAATAGCCTGTTTGGCCGCGGATCCGCGGCCATTTGGTGGGCTCATGGGCCCAATTCTTTAGGTTTTCTTCAAGTTGCTTTTATCTTCTGTTATCTTCACTTGGTCTCTCAGAATCTCTTTAATTCTCTTCCAAATATTCAACAGTGGATTTTTTCCTTGAGCTCCGCGTTTGAAGTCTTGGATCTTGTGCTGCCCTTGTACTTTGCGCATTGAACTGTCTCATGATTTTCATTTGTTCCTTTAACTGGTAGGCGGGCATCATACAGATCCATCTTATTGTTGGTCGTAGTCTCACATTTGTAGCGTCTTTACATGAATTTCACTGTAACGATCTGAGAACTTGTAACCTGCAACTATTTAGCAGACATGGATCAAAAACACCTATTTATTTGTAATATGATTAAGAATGGGCGATATAATAATGCAAAATTCTGATATGAACAAATACCCCCAAACTTATCTTTTGTTCGTCCCGAGCAAAGCCATTTTTATTCTCAACAAAATCCTAATCTCACTTTCGCAGGGAATCGCGATTGCACTGAGCTCATGCAACAAGCCGTTAAACCTCTAGGTGTCCCTAGTAGGAGGAGTGTTGTCTCCTGAGGGTTTTCAGTGAATACTACCCACAAAATCCGATCAATTTGGCCTGTTGACTTTCATTCTTCAATTCGGTGTTCTAACAAGAAATTCTATTATCTTTAACTTAGAAATCATCAACCCATATTTTTCACACTCACTTATCATTTAACTTAAGAAAGTATATGTTTTCCCAGTTTATAAAGCTTTCAGCATCTTCTAAGTTTTCCTCCTAAGGCGCAATCTTAATTTAGGAATTTTTATCATCTGTACTGAAGATATAAGGCCTATCTTTCATTCCTATCTCTCATCCAAACCCCAATTATATACCCCTACGTGTGTGTAATTTTCACCCCTACACTTGAAATTCAATTCAAGCTATCATACTCTTGTCCATAGTCCAAAGTACTTTTTAGTCGGTGATTAAATTGCTCACACATACTTCATGCGACCGTTAATACTTCTTGAGGTACTAAACGACCGTTTACAAAATGTGCTTGCGCATTTAGGCATAATTCCTCGTCTTGTAATACCTAAGGCTTAGCAGTGACTCCCAAACCAGTTGGTCTAAGGCACTAGGTGATAAAGCACCCTTGCTATATTTTTTTTATGATACCTTAAGTAATTACAAGACCAGGGTTCATTTTTTTTTCTTTATTCACACTTGTACTTTTATTTTATTTTCCTTCATACTAAGGATTTTAGACAAGAGCATTTCAAGGTATCCTCTACTATCCCAAATTTCAAGGTGCGTGTATATACTAGATGTAGGGTATATATTTTCAGGATTTAGACTAAAGGTTCAGAATTATTTTTCATACTTATACTTCAAATAAAAATTTCAATATTCTTCCCTTATATTGACTTAGCCCAAGAACTGAACTCAAAATTTGCATATTTCTAAATAAACTATAAGGACATATATTTTCTATAATTAAATTTTAAGAAAGGTTACTTTTAGGGTTTTTAATTTACTAAGTTTAGGATCTAGTTTTTCCTAACTAGTCAACCGTCATGTTAAACTTAAGTCAAATATGGCCAAAATTGAACTTTTCAATTTTTATAATTTTTTAAATTTTTTCAATTTTTATGGATTTTAAAATAAGTATGCAAATGCAAAAATATACATATGAATGCGAAGGAAGAAAGCTTACCAAGCACACCCCAAAACTTAAACTTGAGGCTACACCAAGAGGGTCAAAATTGTCGGCACTCCCCCCTTTTTTTAATTTTAATTTTTATTATTAACAGAAAAAGAAAACAAAATATATATACAGAAAAAGGTTCCCCCCAAACTTAAGTGAAACATTATTTCTACTGTTGCCATTTTTTAAATCTCATAAACTTGTAAACTTGGGAGAAAAAATTTATTAACGGGGACATGAAATATGATCGTGAAAATCTTCCCCAAACTTATTTTTGGCTCACCACATTGAGTTAGAAAAAATTATTTTCGAGAGCCAAATTATACCCCCTCCCCCAAAACTTGAGTTAAACAATATTAAGCTTTTAAAGAGGGGGTTCAAAGTTATTGGTCAATACCAAGCTTTGCAAAGACTAAATGTCAACACCAACCATTTGAAGAATTTATCAATGTAACGTATAGATCGGTGGAAGATCGTGTTATATAGAGCCAAGAAGAAGTGGGGAAGAGATAAGTGGTGGTATGGAAAGGGTTTGCGTGAATGTGAATATGAGGAGATAAGAGGTGATGATAAACAAAAACGAGAATGTGAATGATCAGAAATGAGTGGAATATAGGCATTCTCGTATTTTATAAGAAGAAAGGGTGGTGGTTGAACTTCTATAGGTGGAGGTTGATTAGTCAAAAAATCCTTGTTTTTTAGGAATGCAAGTTCGTCAGCGAAAAGTTCTTCAAAACTCTCATCGATGTAATTGAACATTTTACTGTCAGTAAGTTTTGTGCCAGAATTTATCATACTTTATTTGTCAAAAATTATGGATGTAGAAGACTCAAAAAACTCATCTACCTCATTTTCAAAAGTATCCAAATCAAGTTGGCCTTCTGGAATGATCAAACTTGAATTATCGGATTGTGATTCATCAACACTCACTGAAATTATAGGAAGAATAGAAGAAGAAACTGAGAAAGTGGGAGAAAGAAGTTGAATACGAACTTGAGGGTGGAGATGGCTTGTATAAATTAGCACAATTTGTAATGACCGATGTGTAAAAAGCGATTGTGCTAATCTATCAACCCACTGAGAAATGAGGTCAAATCCCTCAAGATTCGTGGGAAAACATGGGTACGTCGAACTTGGTAAACCAGACATAAAAAATGAAAGTACAACGGTTTCTTGCAAGGTTGGAACGAGGATGGAGGGAAGTGATTGAGGAAGGGTATCGGTTAAAGATTCAGGAGGGTGTGCGCAGTCAATGAAAGGGATAGAATGAATTGGAAAATCCGATTCCTCAAACAAAACTGGTTCATCCTCAATACTATCCTCATAATTCCCCTCAAAAGTTATCTCATCCATGCAATTATCATCAAAATCCAGACGCATATGAAGTTCGGGAAAAACAGTTAATGACTCGGGATGATGAATTGGAGAGAGAAACTCATCCAAATTTGTGGGTTCATCATCCAAAATATTCCCAGCGTCAATATCCTCGATCAAGTGAAAATTAAATTTCTCGGACACCTCATCAAAAGCATGGATATCAATCAATTCAGGTTCTAGAGTGGAGGTGTAGAGGTCAAAAGGATTGGTGATGGTTTCACTCGAAAGGGACCCTTCACAATCAGGTAAATCAATCACTACAAAGTCACACATCTCATTAAATGTTCTATTTTCAACTGGTGAATCATTTGGGACACTTGATAGACATTCAAAACCGGAGTTGTGGGATTCAATTGGGGATGGGTAGGTTTGTTTTGGAAGGGTGCACAGCTCACTGATTGATATGGTAATTTATGTGTTTGTAGTAGTTAACCGCAATCAATAATGGTGTCGCACGTAGCTAGACCGAGATGAGTACGGGTTGTCCTCCGGGAAACGTTGAATATTTTATTCTTACTTTAGGTGTGTTGAGTAAGGAAGGAGGAAGAATAAAGAATGGTTGTAAGTTGTAGATCTATGTTAAACACAGATGCAAAATATAAATCTAGATTAATTATGGATGTAGGTTTAATATTAAAAGGGGGCTTGTAGGGTTCATTAGGATTTAGTAGTTATGGATGATTAATTAAAAATTACCCTTTTTATCCTTTAATAGATTTAAAACTAGAACGACGGTGATGCATGTAGATTAGGGTTTCTGGAGGGAAAAAGGGTTCCCACTCTTAACCCCTATCTCGACATGGAACTCCGTTCATATCTAGCCTTTACCAAAACAATCATTAATCTAATCTCTAATCGCGGTCGAGACTAACAATAAATTGGTAGCACGCCCGATTAGAATGTTAATGATTCTTTTGATAAAGTTTATAAACTTATAAGACGTAAAAAGAGTTTAAAGATCTTCATCATCCATTAACCTACCCTAATTCTACGAACCCTAACAAGCGGAGAATTACTCGCACATGTTGGGAGAAGAAGAGATGGAGAGAGAATTCATAATGAAACTATAAAGAAACAGAATAAGAAAAAGAACTACCTTTATTAATCAACAAAAACTCATTTACACTTTGTTCCCTTAGAAAATGATTACAAATATTAGTTTGCTTCTCGATCTCTTCTAAGCAGGTAGATGAACCGTTGATGATCAGCCTAGATGCGTGAGCCGTCTTGGACTTCATGATCGCGCCGGCTTGATAATTTTTCCAAGAGACTCTCGGCCTTTATTTATAGTCCCAGAGGAAGAACCTTAGATGCCTAATTTGGAAGCCAAAGTTTAAGATCCAAACTGAAAAATCCCAACTTCTATCTCGTCAAAACCGCGGCGGATCCGCGGCCAAAAGGTGGGTTTGGCCGCGGATCCGCGACCAAAAGGAGAGATCTTTTGATTTGGTCTCCTGGGCTTTCATCTTTATGACACGTGGCGATCTTTGGAATCTCTGGAAACTGAAAATCTTTTCTTCGTTACTGCCAGACTTGATTTCTTAGTTTGCTTTTAATTAGGCAGGTTTGCTCTAACAACTTTGATTCCCTTGATTTTAGCCCTGAAAATTCTGCACAACAACTCAACAAATAATATTAGTAGAGTTTGTTTTATTGAGATATTAATTTCACCATTAAGATTTGGTCAATGGTATTTATGCTTACATTTTCCTACCAAATGTTAATTATAATATATAAACACATGGAAATAGTATTTTTACAGATAAACCCTCATATGTATCATATATTATAATAAACACCTTTTCTAATATAGAAATAGTAGGGAAAATATCATATTAAATGTGCAGTTTTATCAACTGAACACTCACTCTCTCCACTCAAATTCTCAATCTGTCCTACCGCCTCATCATACATTGGAAAATTTGGGGCTAGTTGGAAACTAGCTACCGGGTCACTAGGTTGTATAAGGGCGGCCATGGACGCATTCAAATCCCTCATCTGTTGGCATGACGCTACCATAAAGTCTTCCAACAACTGTTCCAGACTAGACATGGGTTGTGACGGGGTTTCAGTAAAATATTCAAAGTTGTTTGAATACGTGAAACTCCCAAATGGCTGTGTAGAAGCAATGTCCAGGGAAGGTGTAAAAGTCGGGTAGGACTGGTAGGAATTAAATGGTTGGACAGGAGTAGGATCAATATTTGGATAAGAAGGTGAATGGAATTGTTGATCCAAAAAATTCGCGGTGGTGAAAGGAGTGAAAGATCGGTTACGAGATTGTTCAATATGTTCAGCAATAGACATGGGTTTCGGAGTTACAACAGGACTCGAAAAAGGGGTATCAACATAAGAAGGTGGTGAAGCTTGAAATGGTTGATATAAGGTGGATTGCGGAGTCCAACTGGCTGTCCTAGACGCGTCTATTCGATCTTTCAAAGAAATTTTGGGCATGAAGGGGTCGTTCGAAATTCGACCAAAACAAGAAGCGTAGGAAGTAATGTCTGGTTGTGGGTACCAAAGTTCGGCAAGAGTTTTGCGAGGTGGGGTACCCATGATGTGATGAGAGAAAGGAGAAGAAAAAGAATGTGATATTTTTTTAAATTTTTTTTAAAAAAATATTGTTTGTTTTTGGAGTTTTGAAACTTTTGAAAGTGTTTTTTTTAGAAAGAGTTTTTGCAAAATTTGTACGGAACTACGGCATAATTTCAAAGAACCACAGTTTAAACATGCACAATCAAACCTAGAGCTAGGGTCTCCTAAGTCAACTAGACTGCTCCTAACTGTTCCAAAGCGACAAGTTGTGAGATATCCCTCAAATCGCCTCTTCACCGCCAATTGTGGCAAGGTAAGCACAAATGAAGAAAGGAGGGATCCGCTCACGAATCACCGTAAGACGGGCCTTTTAAAGTTACCTTTCTCACTTGTCTAGCCTAGGAACCACAAAGTCAGGTTTAGATAAACGACTGAATGCTCACAACCTTCCTTTGCCCTAATGAGCGCGACAGTCCTTAATTGGCTGAGTCAAGATATTTTTTTTAATTAGCTCAAGGGTGATGCATATGCTTTTTGTGATTTCTGGGGTCTTAGGAAGGGTAATGAAATCCCCACCCAATCTTAATTGGTGTTAGAGCCCCTTAGATTCCGTTTTAAATATGCAAAGCAGAAACACACCAAAAATTTAAAACACTTGCAATTTTTTTATTTATTTGGCAGCGCAAAGAATCCTGCACAAAAACAATTTATTGGATAGGAGAAAGAGAATCTGTGGAAAGAATACCTACAGGAAAATTTGTCAGTAGAGTTCAGGGAGTAGGAGAGAAGAAAAAAGATACGCACAGAAAAAAATGGGGTGCTGACGTCACAGGTTGACCGCGGTTCCGCGGTCAAATGCTTGAATCGACCGCGGTTCCGCAGTGGTTTAGTTGGTTTAGATCTCTAAAAATTTTCTCTGTGTTGTTTCGATTCTCTCCTGTCTGTTCAGATCCTCTGTTTCTTGATTTGTTCACCGGGTTTGCTCCAGATCTGAAACAGAGTTTGCTCCAAGCCTGCACACGTGCATAAAAACCTTTCAAAAAGAACAAGATGATTTTTATTTTATTTTATTTTTTTGTTTTAAAATTTTTCAATTTTTAAAATTTTTATTTTTTTTTTTATTTTTTTAACCCGAAATTACACAAAGAAAGAGACTACCGTCTCCCTGGTAACGGCGCCATTTGATTGATAGATGTTTTTTGCGTATGCGTGCGTTTTAAAATCAAAATTAAGAATATACCACAATCAATAACGGTGTCGCTGGTAGCTAGCCGGTTGAGTACGGGTCGATCTACAGGGAGAAGGATTCCTTTTCTTTATGTTTTAACGAGTTAAGTCCAAAAAAATTGGTGGTTTTGTTTTAAGATCTAAGAATGAGATAAAAGTTGATAAAAAGTTTGCTAGGGTTAGGATTAGGTTAGTTCGAGATAGGGATCTTCTCGCTTCTATCAATGCCTTAGTTATGAATAAAAGTGTTAGGGTAATCGGCAACAACGGGGATTAGCACGACTGGGAAGAAACTAAGTTTCTTCCTTTTGGTCTTTGTCCGTCCGTTCTTGGCTCTTAGCCCTAACCTCCAGTTAATTCAATCACACCCGGTCTAACTAGGGAATCACCGCTATCACGTAGGATAGGATGTCGTAGTGAGCGGTGTGTGGTTAATTTAAAAAGAGTCCTTTCAATAAAATTATATGGGCAAAGAAAGAAGTGAGAGAGATTTCCATCTACCAAACCTTCCCTATCCTAACCCTAACAAGTGAGGGATTACGCACTCATTAGGAAGTCAACAATGAAATTCATTTTTTTATAATTTTTATATTAGAAAACTAAATTGCAGATATTAAAAGAACAGATAAAAATTGCAAGAATTAAATTCAGATAATAAAAGAATGCGAGATAAAAATAAAAACTCTTACTTTATTGATGACCTCAAGAACGCATTACAATTGAATTTAGATCTAGAAAAAGGCAAAGAGAGGCAGCCTAAGAAAGGCACCATCGAAGAGGCACACTAAGAAAGGCCTTGAGCTTTCCTATTTATAGATAGGAAAAACCCTAGGTTTACATTCTGATCCATACATGAAATTACAAAACAACCTCAAAAACCGAGTCAAAGCACCGACACCCCACCGACACGTGCAAAGCACGGCCGCGGAACCGCGGCAGAATAGCCTGTTTGGCAGCGGATCCGCGGCCATTTGGTGGGCTCATGGGCGCAATTCTTTAAGGTTTCTTCAAGTTGCTTTTATCTTCTATTATCTTCACTTGGTCTCTCAGAATCTCTTTAATTCTCTTCCAGATATTCAACAGTGGACTTTTGCCTTGAGCTCCGCGTTTGAAGTCTTGGATCTTGTGCTGCCCTTGTGCTTTGCGCATTGAACTGTCTTATGATTTTCATTTGTTCCTTTAACTGGTAGGCGGCATCATACGGATTCATCTTATTGTTGGTCGTAATCTCACATTTGTAGCGTCTATACATGAATTTCACTGTAACGATCTGAGAACCTATAACCTGCAACTATTTAGCAGACATGGATCAAAAGCACCTATTTATTTGTAATATGATTAAGAATGGGTGATATAATAATGCAAAATTCTGATATGAACATGTCCTCTGGATGATGCCGGTTCGATAGGCCCGATTATGTCAGTTCCCCACATTTCGAATGGCCAGCTAGCCACCGTTGGATGTAGTGGATTCGGATGCTGTTGGATAAAATCCCCGTGAATCTGGCACGAGTGGCATTGCTTCGCGTATTCGAGGCAGTCCTGGATCATCGTGGGCCAATAGTAGCCATCCTTTTGATCTTCAGCTTCATCTTCGGCCCGGCTTGCTGAGAACCGCAGAGTCTGTCGTGAGTTTCTTGGACGACTCTCCTTGCTTCTTTCGGTCCTAGGTATCTTAGCCATAAAGAGTCAAACGATCTCTTATACAGAGTATCATTGACGAAGGCAAAAGATAAAGCTCGCTTCATGAGCTGATGTTTTGAGGATGCATCTTCAGGTGTTCGACGGGATTTGAAGTAGTCTATAAAGACTTCTCTCCAATCCATAGCCTTTCCTGGTCTTTTATTTGTAAGGTCGTTCGCTTGGTCGCTCCCTTTTCTTCGGAAAACTCCGGAGCTATTTCTGCCGGTGCAAAAACTCGACGGCTTTGCACAACGTTCCTCACGTCATCGAGGTCCTCTTCAGCCAATTCTTTAGCGAGCTTGGCTAATGCATCTACCTTGCTATTTTCCGTACGCGGTATGCTTTTCAGGGTGTAGGAAGGTATTTGAGTTAGCAGTTGCTGCACTCTCTCGCCGTACTTCACCAGCTCCGGCTTGCACGTTTGATAGTCGCCGTTTACTTGACTAACGATCAGCTGGGAGCCTCCGTATCACTACTACAATATGGGGTTGCCCCTACGGACCCAGAAATTCATAGGGGAAAATATTTCTTGTCCCTACGGATTTATCCGTAGGTCCATATCGTTGTCCCTACGGTGCTTCACGTTCTAATTTTTCCTTTGGCCCTACGGTGCCGCAAGCCGGGGACCTACGGTTATGTCCGTAGGGGCATCTACATAGGTTATTAATAAAAAAAGCACAGAAAAATTATATTCATCGTTCCCAAATTTCTCTCTCTTGACCTCTCGCGCTCTCGTCGCCTGTTCCCGCCGTTCGTCGCTACCGCGCTCGCGAGCCTGCGCCAGCGATCTCGTCACCACCGCTCTCGTCGCCACCGCTCTCGTCGCCTGTTCCTAAATTTCTCTCTCTCGACCTCCCGCAATCTCGTCGCCTGTTCCCAAATTTCTACCGTCTCCTCCACCGCGCGCACGCTTGTAAGTAATTCTCAAATAATTTTTAATTTTGACATAGTCTAGGGTTCAGGCCAGGTTCGGGTAAGGGTGAGGTCATCGGCGTCGGCGTCGGTATCGATCGGGTTCGGTTAGGGTTAGGGTTAGGGTTAGGTTGTGGGTTTCGATTGGGGTTGGGGTTAGGGCTGGGGCTAGGCTGGGGCTGAGGCTAGGGTTTGGTTGGGGTTGGGGCTGGGCTGGGGCTGGGACTGGGGCTAGGGTTTGGTTGGGGTTGGGGTTGGGGCTAGGCTGGGGCTGGGGCTAGGGCTCGGTTGGGCTGGGGCTGGGGCTGGGGTTGGGGCTGGGGCTGGGCTGGGGCTGGGGGTAGGGTTCGATTAGGGTTAGGGATATTGGCCAAAAACTCTCTTCAAGAGATTAACCCGTATCAATATATATTGGAGTAGTGAGCTTTAACAATGGTGAACTGAGTCAGCCAATGGAGAGCGGCCGTTTTGCAGCGGGAGGCTTAGCATATATAAGCAATATACGATTTACAAACAATAGCGGTAATCTATATAAACAACGAGATAATGATTTTCAAATTGGCCAAGTTAGACCCGACTGTTACTCCATTGACAATAGCCATCCTATAGATACCGTATATTTTGGTGGCCCTGGAGGGAGTAAAACATAATGTAAATGATGCACTCCTGCAAATGTGTTATCTTAATGAATAAAAAAGTTGCAATTGGGATGCTATTATTAGTACATGAGAATAATTTTTGTTGGATTCTATCATTACACATGCATCACGAGCTCTCGACAAATTTATTTACTCCGCCTCATAGAAGTACAAGTCTTATACCAGTAAAGAACCATGAAAATTTGCGATTGGTTATGATAGGTTGTGGAACCTCACAGTGCCATAACTTTCTTGAAGGATCTCAAAAGTTTTATCATAAACCATTTTAATGCAAAAGCTAAATTTGATTGCTTTATCACAAGCTCTCTTCATCCTTGATAATTGATTCTTTTGAAGTATCATAACTATGTTTTGCGTTAATGTATTTGCAATGTTGTAAATATGTGATTAGCTTTATGGCTTGACTTTAATAGATCTATATTCCTCTGTTTTTCCCTTGCTTTAGAGTTGAACATGATCTTTTAATAGCAAATATACTGCCCTTTAGAATTCAGATATGGACCGATAAGAAGAGATGATTGTTATCATGTTAACGGTCACTTATAAAATTTCTCAAATCTTGATCTCAATGGTTTAAAATCATGTTACACATACAACACGAATGCACAACAAACGCATAATTAGAGAGCGATTCGAGCTGTTCAGGTTAAAACCAATATATGATACTCGATGATAATATGAAACCTTCATATTCCCATCGATACTCATATATGAAACTAAAAGCGCCACTTAGTCCCCGTCTATCGGTTAACATACGTGCGATGCTCGTCGTGATATAGAACTATACGAAGGTTGTTAAATATCGGACGGTATAGCTCGATACTAACAACCGTCGTATAGTCTACGCGACGAGAAAATTCAATCGTATGGTAACCCATAGATTTGTCCCGTGTGGACAAGTTAAGAATGTATAAAGCAAACGCCTTCATTCACTTGTGTTTTCATCCGTTTCGAGATATTTCGTCGGTACCTTTCCGCTGGTTCTCCGTGTACAAAGATAAATTAGATGTTCATTTCAACGTTGTTTCACAGCTTTGAAATGATTATCTATTCTATTACAGTGTACTCGGAGAACAGCGGGGAAGTGCTGCCGAAATTTACTCGAAACGGTTGAAAGCACAAGTGATGGGCGTTCGCTCTATAGATTCTTAATGGGATAGAAGCCTACCCCCGACAGCCGGAACACACACATACAACAAGAATACACAACAAACGCATAATTAGAGAGCGATTCGAGATGTTCAAGTTAAAACCGATACTCGATAATAATATGAAACCTTCATATTCTCATCGATACTCATATATGAAACTAAAAGCGCCACTTAGTCCCCGTCTATCGGTTAACATACGTGCGATGCTCGTCGTGATCTAGAACTATACGAAGGTTGTTAAATATCGGACAGTATAGCTCGATACTAACAACCGTCGTATAGTCTACGCGACGAGAAAATTCAATCGTATGGTAACCCATAGATTTGTCCCGTGTGGACAAGTTAAGAATGTATAAAGCAAACGCCTTCATTCACTTGTGTTTTCATCCGTTTCGAGATATTTCGTCGGTACCTTTCCGCTAGTTCTCCGTTTACAAAGATAGATTAGATGTTCATTTCAACGTTGTTTCACAACTTTGAAATGATTATCTATTCTATTACAGTGTACTCGGAGAACAGCGGGGAGGTGCTGCCGAAATTTACTAGAAACGGTTGAAAGCACAAGTGATGGGCGTTCGCTCTATACATTCTTAATGGGATAGAAGCCTACCCCCGACAGCCGGAACACACACATACAACAAGAATACACAACAAACACATAATTAGAGAGCGATTCGAGATGTTCAAGTTAAAACCAATATATGATAATATGAAACCTTCATATTCCCATCGATACTCATATATGAAACTAAAAGCGTCACTTAGTCCCCGTCTATCGGTTAACATACGTGCGATAATTTATTCTTTTCAACGACAAACGCACACACAAAGCATATACACGGATTTTCTCCTTTGTCAGTAACTATCCCGTTTTTATATTTCTCAATATAGTCAGCATAACCTACAATCTATATGTTATACAGTCTAACATGGCCCATGAGTACGTCAGAGTTAAGGACTGGATGTATGTGGATTGGAAACAACGTATGCAACCTAAGTTTGTCGCAGGAGTTGCTGCTTTTCTTGAATTTGCACGCGCACATAATAAGATCATAATAGAGAAGATTCTCTGTCCGTGCGATAGATGTGGCAATAAGTACTGGCAGAAGGTAGAATTGGCAGAGCTTCATATTGTAAAACATGGGTTTACTAGACTTTATACAACTTGGAAATATCACGGGGAAGGAGAAGAATGCAGTACTGCGGCAGAAGAAGAAGGAGAACACTATAATGCGGCAGGAGAAGAAGAAGAATTCGGTAATGCGGCAGGAGACGGAAATTTATTTCCATCAGAAGAAATGGAGGATATGGTAGAGGCTGCCCTAGGTGAATCTATTCGTACCGAAGATGACATTCCTTCCGGTCAAGGACCGCGTGCGGATAAATATGAAAATTTCATGAATGATGCTAGGAAACCAATTTATGAGAATGCGAAGTATTCCACCCTCTCATGGTTCGTCCAACTTTTCCAGATTAAGTGCCTAAATGGATGGAGCAACAAGTCATTCACAATGCTTCTTTCGTTCTTGAAAGATTCTATGCCTCCGGGAAATAAAGTGCCCGACAGCTGGTATGAAGCCCAGAAGATGATGTCTGATTTGGGTCTAAAGTGCGAGAAGATTCAAGCATGTCCTAAAAATTGCGTGTTGTACCGGAAAGAGAATTCAGATTTGAAAGAGTGTCCAACATGCGGAGAGGCCAGGTATAAGCCGAAAGATTCTGACAAGAAGCCTAATATACCTGTGAAGATAGCACGATACTTTCCCATAACACAGAGGCTACAGAGGCTATTCAGGTGCAAGAAAACAGCCGAGGCAATGATTTGGCATCACCGTGCTCCTCCAAGCGAAAATGGAAAAATGAGCCATCCAAGAGATTCACCGGCATGGAAGGATTTCGATAGGAGGCACGCAATATTCAGTAGCGATCCTCGCAATGTCCGGCTCGGACTGGCTACTGATGGCTTCTGCCCATTCAACTATATGGCTGGAAGTCACAGCACATGGCCCGTTGTAATGATAATTTATAATCTGTCGCCTTGGTTGGCTATGGACCAATCATACTTTATGATGCCTCTTCTTATCGACGGACCAAACTCACCGGGGAACAATATCGATGTCTATCTCCGACCTCTGATCGAGGAGTTGAAATCTTTGTTAATTGATGGTGTAGTGACATATGATTCAAACACAAATACAACCTTCATACTGTGTGCGGCTTTAATGTGGACAATTAATGACTTTCCTGCGTATGGAATGCTATCAGGTTGGTCCGTACATGGTCACAAAGCATGTCCTCATTGCCATGAACACACAACATCAAAATTCTTGAATTTTAGCAGGAAGGTTTGTTATTGCGGCCATCGATGTTTCCTGCCTCCAGACCACCCCTATAGATTAGATACGGTTCACTTTGATGGTCATCAGGAGCTTCTTGGACCTCCATCCCCATTGTCCGGAGAGGACGTGGCTGCTAAATGGGATGGTTACAATAACGTGACCTTCGGGATGGATCCGACGAAATAGGTCAAACCACAATATTGGAACAAGTTAAGCATTTTCTTCGAGCTTCCGTACTGGTCTACAAATTCAGTGCGTCATTGTCTGGACGTCATGCATATAGAGAAGGGAGTATCAGAGCACATACTTAACTTGCTTCTTTGTAAAGACGGGAAATTGAAAGACAACATGAATGCTCGGATGGATCTACAAGAGTGGGGAATAAGAAGTGAATTGCACCCTAGACCGGTAGCGGGTAAACCGGGCAAGTTTGTACTTCCTAATGCCGCTTATCATATGTCACAACCGGAGAAGAAAAGATTCCTGCAGGTGTTGCATGATTTGAAAGTCCCCACAGGTTTCTCAGGATCATTCAGCAAGAAAATAAAAATTGTGAAGGGCAAGATCGATGGGCTGAAAAGTCATGATCACCATGTTATCGTGGAGCACCTTCTTCCATTAGCCCTCAGGACTTCTCTTCCCGACTCGGTTGGTCTAGTAATCAACGACCTATGTTGTTTTTTCAGGGAGTTGTGTACTAAAACACTGGAGGTTGCGACGCTGGATAAACTAGAAAATTCTATTGCATTGATACTTTGCAAGTTTGAGCGTATTTTCCCACCGTCATTCTTCGATATCATAATACACTTGACGGTTCATCTTGCAACTGAGGCGAAATTAGCCGGACCGGTACAATATCGATGGATGTATCCTGTTGAGAGGTACATGTAATTTTTCGTTTCGCGCAATTTATAAATTTATTGTTGTCCTGTATGCCCGTATTTATTTATTCAACATATTCTCATTAGGTACCTCTACACTCTTAAGAAGTATATACGCAATAAAAATCGACCAGAGGGTTCTATCATGCAAGGTTATCTTCTTGATGAAGCAACCACATTTTGTTCCCGCTATCTGGACGAGAACATTGAGACAAGGCTTAACCGACCACGAAGAATTCAAGACGGGCCATATGGTAAAGCCGAGTATAAGAGGGTAGACACTATGTTTATCAACAAGATATACCGGTTTATCTTGCTTAATTGCGCATGTCTTGAACAAATTAGAGAGTAAATTCTTTTGGATTAATTGTTATATCTGTGTTTGTGTGTGTATGAAATGATATAATATTAATGTCATAATTATTTGTCGAAAACAGAATTCATTTTAACGAGGTATGTGAGGGGCATCCTGATTGGAACAAAGAACGTTTGGAAAAATACCATCAGGATAATTTTTGTGATTGGGTCACAGATCATGTAAGTTATTCGAATAACATTTTATTGCTATCAGTTTTAATCTAAACTTGTATCGTTATGTATTTGTCGTAAAAAAAATTTTGTTAGATCCACGATCCGAACTTGTCTGCATCATTTGAGGTTGCATATTACAAAGGATTTGGTGTCCTTGGATACAAATTCGAAGTTAAGGATATAGAAACATCTAGAACCACTCAAAATAGTGGGATTGCGACGGTAGGATCGGACGGTGTGATTTACTATGGGTACTTAAATTGTATACTTGGCATCCACTATCCCGGACGATCAAAACCCTTTTATATATTCCATTGTACTTGGTACGATCCGCGAACCGATACGGACAGGTGGAGAAGCAGTCTTGGGACTTGGAAAGATGAATATGGATTGACCAGTGTGAACACACTTCGAATTTACAGTCATGACGATCCGTTTATCTTTCCGAACCAAGCGTTTCAAGTATACTACTCACAGTGTTTGAAGCATCCGGGGTGGAGTGTTGTATGCCGATGGAAACCCAGAGATGTCTACGATGTCCCAGAATACGAGGACAGCGATGAGGACGAAGAAGAGAGAAGGCTTAAAGTGCTCCGACCGTCTATTGCGAAGGACGGGTTATCTTCGACCGATCATGAAGTTACGTGGGTTAGAATGACATCGACGATGAAATCCAAGTAGATATGTATAATGCGCCCACGAAACGAAAAAGGTTATCAGTAATGTTATATTATTACTTCACATTTTACGCTCTATACATATATAGTCAATACTTTTAATGATTGTCTAATGCGTCCACGACCCGTTTATCTAGATTTGATGACGATGTCGGGAGCAGCGAGGGGCGGCAGGAGCTCCAGCAGAGGCAGAGACAGAGGCAGAGGCAGAGCGGTTATGCCGCCCGGAGAGCTCCGTAGGGAGCTTCAGAGGGCCGGTCTTGCACCCAGATCGGAGACCCCTTCGGATGCCTCCTTCCGTGTGGATTTTGCCACATCTCCAGGTATACTGCACGCATATCCATTTTGAATGTAATATTACAGATATTCATGCCTATTTATGTCAAAATTACTTATATTGTCAATATTTGATTGTCTAGTTGTTGGTGATGCGTCCACATTTGGGACAGAGGCCACTCCCGCTCCTCCAGGTATGTTTATATATCATATAGTGCATGTATATTGATTTAGAATGCTATATCATAAATACACACATTCCTTTTGCTCTTACTTAGCAATTTTTATTATTGTCTAGCTGTAGGTGGTGACACCACCGCACCTGCGAGTATGTTTATATATCCTATAGTGCATGCATATTGATTTAGAACGTTATATTATTGATCTACACATTCTTTTTGCAATTACTTATATAATCTATTTTTAATTGTCTAATTATAGGTGGTGCGTCCACATCTTCCGCAGGGGCCACTCCTGCCGCTTCCATACCCTCCGCATCGTCTGCAGGTTAGTATGAATAAATTTAAAATATTTATTCATTTTACATATGCTCTATAGAATAAATATGAACTTCATGGAAATTTAGCGTCGATGTTTATTTTCTAGTTGGAGGGGATGCGTCCGCATCCGGGAGCCCGGTTGTTCCTCACCGGAGGAACTATCGTCCCGCTCGTGCTGCTGCCCGGGCCCAGGCTCGTGCGATAGTCACCGGAGGTATATATCACACTTGAATTTTCGTTTAACCTTGATTTCTTAATACAACTTTATCTTATTATTGATTGTCTTGATATTTCGTGCAGACGCAGGGCCTCCCTATCTCCAGAGGGGGGCTCGAGGCCCGAATCAGTCCCATAGGCTGAGGCCTGACAGAGCTAGGGGGGAGGCAGCATTCCCCCTTTTTTTTACCCTTGACTATCGCTATACCGGTCCTCATGCCGAGAGGTTCGGCCGGTATATGGAGGACGAGAGCCGGCTCGTGAAGAACTATCCACTTCACGTTGAGTGGGGCGAGCAGCACTGGCGCTCATTCGCCCTCTTCTTTGATCAGGCTCGGGTACGTATTAACGGCCTATTTTCATTTGATTTATCCAATATATTTATTATTAACACTTGCAATCTAATAACAATGTTTTTTTTGTATTTTCAGTTGGATTACGATTTTCAGCCTGTAGCCGACCCTGATCACCCTGGGAGGGTGCTCGACCTTCATGCTCTGTACAATGGCCTGATGAAGAACATGCAGACCAAGGTTCGATACAACAGGAATGGGCTGAAGGCCGATTGCTACTCCCTGTGGATGGCGACCCCCGAGGCAGAGAGAGCGGCCTTCCTATCTACTCCGGCGTTTGCGAGAGTCGACGTAGAGACATGGCCTCTATTGTGCGCTTATTTCGACTCCCAACGCAAACAGGTATGTATTTTAAATGTAATTCATTATTTATGATATAATTTATTTCTTTGTGTTCCTTAATTAGAAAACTAAATGTTAATGCGTTGTGCAGATACAGGCCGCTCAGAATACAGAGAACAGGAAGTCGGCGAAGAGGGGTCGCCCCACTTACACAGGTGGCTCGAGGAACATTACTCGAGCCATGGAGTTATCGGTAAATTACAATAGGCCGACCTTTGTGATATTCTGCAATATTAAGAGTTATTTTCTAATATTTCTAATATTAAGAGTTACTTTCTAATATTGCAGACATCTCGGACCGTGGCGTCAGGTGGTACACCGAGCGTGTTGTCCGCATATCTTGCCGTCCACGGCACCTCGACAGATCCCGCCACGGGTGAGCTTCGATATCCCGACGTCACTACCCAGGAGTATTGCGTAAGTGTTAATATTTTTTCTACCCAAATTTGAAATTTTAGTTTTGGAAGGTTCAAGTTTAAATTTTATACTTATACTTTACTGCTTAATGTGGGTGTAGGAGCGGGTGGTTGAGCAGGCCCAGGCTTCGGGGATCGATTTTACCGGACAGAGCGATCCGAGGCTGCTGACCCCAGTTCTGGACGCCGTACACGGAGGGCACCACGGAGGTTGGGAGAGAGGCCGGGGACTGGGCCCTAGCAGGGCCCATATGAGGTTGGACTCCACCCCGGCGGTTACTTCCTCCGTCTCCAGTGACCAACGTGTCCATCAGGAACTGGAGAGCTTGAGGGCCACCGTTCAGGAGTTGAAGGAAATGCTGGTATGTATACTACTTTATAGTAAAATATCATGTCATATTATATAGATATCAACATATCCATAATTAGTAGTAGCTTGAGCTTATTTGGTTTTAGACTTAAGTTTGATTAATGATACATACATATGTAATTAAAATAAACAACAAACTAGATATCCAAACGGGGTTTCGAAATAACTTAATAATGATACGAATTCGAATAATACACAGTTCTTACACGCTTCTTACACACGTTATGTCCAGACGCGACAGGGTACATCGACCGAGCCTCCACATGCATCTCCTTCGGCTGCGGCTCTGCAAGCTACTACATCGGCTGCGGTTCCGCAGACAGCTCCTATAGCTCCACCACCCGCTCAGACTCCCGCAGCCGCGGCTTCGCAAGCGACTACCTCGACGGCGGCTACGCAGACCATATCGCCAGCTCCACAGGCCGCTCAGACTCCCGCTCGCGCCGAATTGCAGAGTTTATTGAACAAGGAGCAGGCGCGCGTTATTCTATCGTTGTTCAGAGATGGAGCTGGACCGAACTAGGGTAACTTTTTGGTTCTTATTTTTTGAAACATGTATTTATTTATATCATACACATTGTACTGCATTTTGAAACGATATTGATATTGGTTTATATTTATATCATATTCAGTTTTTGGGTTTGTTTTGTATATTATATATATGCGTGAGATGTGATTATGAATACTGCGATATATGTTGTGTGATGATTAATTTTATATTTGATTGATGTATATATTATTGTGCACAGGGCGGGAAAAAATCAGGCAACCCTTTTTTAAAAAAAAATACAGATAATATGTACCTACGGATTAAGCCGTAGGTACACATGTTGCCCCTACGGCTATATCCGTAGAGGCAAAATATCAGCAGTAATTGATATTTCCCCCCTGATCTCAGTACCAGGGGGTTGGGAGTGTCCCTACGGACATATCCGTAAGGGCCACTGCTTCGCTCCTACGGCGTTATCCGTAGGGGCAAAATATCAGGATTTCTGATATTTTGCCCCTACGGATAGGTACCTACGCATATATCCGTAGGGGGTAGTACTTGGCCCTACGGCTATGTCCGTAGGTACATTTAATATATTAAAAAAACCGTAAATAATATAACTTTTTTTACCCTACGGCCTACTCCGTAGGTGTAACAGGACCTACACAGAAATCCGTAGGGGCAAGATTTTGCCCGTAGTGGCAAGTTCAGGGCTTCAACTTGCACCTGCGGCCTTTGCACCTACGGGGTATTTTTTCGCCCTACGCATATCTCCGTAGGGGCAACCCGTATTTGTAGTAGTGTATATGAGGAGGTTCTCAATTCCCATGTCGACAGCGATCTCAAGACCTGCTATCAAAGATTCATATTCGGCTTCATTGTTCGTCCTCGGCTCTGTTAAGCAGAAGGCAAAGCGCATTATTCCTCCTTGTGGAGTTACGAAGATGAGGCCTACCCCGGATTTGATTATGGGGGTACTTTGTTTGCGCTTCTTCGTGGAAGATGCTTCATCGAAATAGAGTTCCCACCGGGTATCATTCTTTCTTCTCTCACCGTCGATCGTGTCAAATGCGTGCTCGTCGGGCAATTCACAGTTCAAAGGAGAATCGGCGGGTATCGGATGCTCAGCGAGGAAGTCGGCGATGGCCTGGCCTTTCACTGCCTTGAGGGGACGATAAGTTATCGAGAACTCCATCAAGAGCAGGGCCTATTTAGCGAGCCGTCCCGTTAATATAGGTTTTGACATCAAGTATTTAAGAGGATCCACCTTTGATATGAGGTGGACCTCATGTGCCAAAGCATAGTGTCTGAGTTTCGTTATCGCGAAGATCAACGCCGGGCAGTGTTTTTCGATGGGAGAATGATTACTTTCTGCCCCCAGTAGAACTCGACTCAGATAGTAGAAAGCTCTTTCTTTCCCTTGGTCGTTTTCTTGTGTCCATAATGCGCCTAGAGAACCCTTAAGGGCGATTGTATACAGAACGAGAGGCATTCCCTTGACCGGAGCAGTCAGCACCGGCGGATTCTGCAGGTATTGCTTAATTTCGTCAGTGCGCTTTGGCATTTGCGATCCCAGACGAACGGAGTTCCCTTCTTCATTAGGTGACTGTAAGGACGGCACTTGCCGAAAAGATTGGCTATGAATCACCGGATATATGCGAGCTTTCCTTGGAGAGACCGCAGCTGCTTGAGTGTTCTTGGCGGAGGCATTTCCATAATCGCCTTGATCTTCGACGGGTCTATCTCGATTCCTCAGTGTCGGACGATGGATCCCAGGAACTTGCCCGAGGATACTCCGAATGCGCATTTGAGAGAGTTCATCTTCAAGTTGTATTTCCGCAGACGCTGGAACACGATCTTCAGATGCTCTAAATGTTCCTCGTATGATTTGCTTTTAACTACGAGGTCGTCGATATAGCATTCGATGATTTCATGTACGAGGTCATCGAAGATCTTCGTCATGGCCCTCTGATAGGTGGCACCGGCGTTTTTAAGACCGAAAGGCATCACCCTGTAGCAGAATATGCCCAAAAGGGTCCGGAAAGCGGTATGCTTCTGATCCTTAGGATGCATCTTTATCTGATTGTATCCTGATGATCCGTCCATGAAGGAGAAAACTTCGTGAGTGGACGTATTATCTATCATCGGCTCAATGACCGGTACTGGGAAGTCGTCCTTCGGACAAGCTTTGTTGAGATTCCGAAAGTCCACACATATGCGCACCGTCCCATTTTTCTTTATCATCGGGACGATGTTGGCGATCCAATCAGGATATTGAACCTCTTCGATGAAGCCGGAGTCGATTAGCTTCTTGACCTCGGCATTGATGCTCATCTCAAGCTCAAGCCGCATTCTTCTTGGTGCTTGTTTGATTGGCTTGACGTCCGGAGATATCGCCAATTTGTGCACAGCAATCTCTGGATCGAGTCCCGGCATCTTTAAATAGTTCCATGCGAAGCAGTCTTTATACTGCATGAGCACGTCTTTTAGCGTAGCCACCCTTTCTTCGGATAGCAACTCACTGACGAATGTCGGCCGCGGGTCACTTGCCATCCCTAAGTCAATTTTCTTGAGATTATCTGCATAGTATGTATCCCATCTTCCAGCTCTTTTGGGGCTGGTGAAAATTCTGAGATCACCTCGTCATCATCGTTTTCAAAGCACCAGGGGAGGTCATCCATATTCTCGAATCCTTCTTCTGACAACGTTATCACGTGACAGGTGCGAGATCATTTCCAAGACCGATGCTGATCTGGTTCTACTCTCATCGCATAAGTGGCTTTTGATTCATGATTCCGTGGCAGACTTACCCTCCAACTGTCGGATAGAGCGAACCTGCCTTGTTGATATTGGTCTTCGACCCAGTTCTGAAGGTGAAGCAGTCTTCGAGAGGATGTCATATTGCTCGGTGATAGGATCAATAGTCTGGATGAGAGACTTCGCCTGCTTGCTCGGGGTGCTTGGACTCCGGGAGGGTAATCATCTGATGTTTTATGATAAGATCAAGTATCTTCCTTGTCTTGTTTTGGGAAAAAGAATACGCTCGAGCCATCTTCTTTATAAGAGACGAATCTTGGTTGCTCAATTCTCGATCGCGTGGTTTCTTGGTCCCGCTTTGTCGCTGTCGAACGCATTTTCCGTTCTTGGGTTTATTTCTGCCTCTGCGTCGGATCTTTTGTATGACGGGTTGGCGACGAAGGGCATCGTCACTCTCTGCAGCCTGCTGAAGGAGGTGCTGCGGTCTGGCTTTCTCGTAGATGGCCATTTCGCGATTATGGTCGTCTCGAACCGTTTGACCCACTTTCCTTATAAGCTTGTCCATTTGTTCTTCGAACGACGGGCTTGGCATTTTCATGACGGGACTTCGTTTTGGTTCAGGATTAACATCTTCCCACAGAGCATCTCCTTCTTCATCAAAGTCATGTATGACGTAGAAGCCGCGGAATCGCTCTCGTTTCTTGGATTGAACATATCCAAGCCCGATCATTTCCAATTTCCCGTTGGGTAACTTTCGTTGAGTTCCGGGGACGTTCCAGATCCTGTTATAGAACTGGGCTTGTCGAGCAGTCTGTTTGAAGGGTACGCCTTGGCGCCTCAACAGTCTTTTTAATTTGTCTGTGTAGTATCTGGGAACGGATGGGCTGGAGCCTGTCAAGTGTAGAATCCGCACCATGCCAAATTTCTTTTTCCACTTTGGTTTCCCCGGATCGATAGAATAGGATCGCCTTTTCACCCTTTCGCCTGGGGGGGGGACATAGAATGTCTGCAGTTCTTGCACACTATAAGTTTCAAGTGCATCAAGCTCTTTGTAATGCTCTTGTGGAACCATGGCAACTTGCAAACTTTGATCTTCATCAACAAAGGCTTGTATCGATGGCCGAGCAGAGAATACGGCATTGACCTTATCTTCCGAGTCGCTGCCGAAGACCAGAATAGGGGTGGACGGTCCCGGCTTGTTGCATTGGGGCGGCCCTGAATAAACTATTTCTTCTTCCTCCTCGGTCACTCCTGAAGACCGGAATAGTGGTGATAGCTTTGTTCTTGTCCTCCGGTTTGCGACATCTTTCTATGTCTTCGAAATCTGGTAGGAAGTACTTAGCATCCTCATATTTGCGGACTTCGTTCACGGAGAATGGGTTTAGTTCCCCTGTCACAGTGTACTCGAAACCATCTTTGAAGTACTTCATACACTGATGTTGTGTAGAAGGGATAATGTTGTACTCGTGTAACCAAGGCCGGCCGAGCAAACCATTATAGCAGGTCTTAGCGTTAATGACGTGAAACTTTTTGTCAGTGACCAGCAGCCCAAAGCGCAGCGTCTGTATCATAGACCCAAGCGTCCGTGATGATTGGGAGTCAAACCCGGATATAGTGATCTTATCCCGTGCGAGGTGTTGAACGCTCATGCAGATTTCCTTCAACACTCTTACATTGAGGAGGTTAACGGAGGACCCATTGTCAACCAGGATTTTGCCTATCTTGATATCATGACAGTATCCGGAGACATAAAGGGGACAGTTATGCTCATACGTCCCTAGGAGGAGGTCTTCATCACCGAAAGTGATATCGGCCGTGTGTACTTCTTCCAGCTCGTCCTTCATCTTTTCTTCGGCGAGGAAAGCTTGGAATTGCTCGGGCTATTGTAGCGCCTTAATCAATGAATTTCTCACCTCTTTAGATAGCAGAAGGGTGTCGAGAATGCTGAGCTGCGAGGGTATCTTCCTCAGGTGTGCCAGAACGTTGTAGTCTACCTTGTTTTTCTTTGGCGGATCCTTGGCTGTCAGCTCTTCGACGACTCGATCATCAAGGGCGATATCCTCAGGGACCTTTTCTTTTCCCTTATTCTTTTTATTCAATCCTTTGTTTGCAGGTCCGAGATTCTTTTCAGGTAGCGTGCGATTGCGCAGCTGAATGTTCTCGCAGCTCTTCGGTTCTTCCTCTTTTCCCGAGGTGAATTCTTTAAAGAGAGGGCCAAGAGCTATTTCTTCATCAGAATCTCTCCCAAAGGTGAGAACTTACGATCCCCCAGCGTCAACCATGTGACAGTTGCCGGTCGTTTTTTTGCACTCTTCGGTCGTATTTCTTTGCTCCCGACGAGTTTTGCGTTTCATCCGAAACGTTGTCGGTGAGCAACATATCCCTGCCACCAGCTTTTAAAAGCGTTGCACTCTTCGGTGGGGTGCGCAACCTTTCGATATTATATGCAGTAGCTAGGGTGTATATCCACTTCATCAGGAGTGTTTCCTTCAGAGGGTGGCAGCTCCATTCCTATTGATATGGCTTTGGCGAACCTTTTCCTCGTCTTGAACCTGCTTTTATTTACGGCGGATGTACTTTGATCCGGTGGGAGTGTTTCAACCCTTTCGTCCAGTCGTCGGCATTTGTCCTTTTCAAATAAGGCCATCTCGCGCTCTCGATCAGCTTTGCTTTTCAAAAGAGCTTCGTTTAGGAATGCATCAATCATTTTGTCTGATGGTCCTGGAAGTTCAGGCTCAGGATCTGCCCCCAGTTTCTCTGCGTAAGAAGCTTCTTCATCGTTTATTGATGAGTGAGAGATCACATGGCAGCTTGCCACATATTCTTCAAGCTCATCCGACGAGTCTTCTCTATTGTCATCATCTCCGTCCTCAAGGACATGGCTGAGAAATTCTTGGAGTGTGACTGGAGTCCGCGCCTTCTGGTTATATTCTTCCAACGCGTCAATCTGTTTTTTCAAGTCCGTGCACTTGTCACTAGGCTTCACGGGCTTTTTGGTCTTCTTCTTCTTCTTCGAAGACTTTGACGGCTGGGTGTGAGCTCTTTGACTATCACCACAAATTTTTGGAGTTGATCGCGGTTTCAGCATTCCCTCGATAATCTCGGGTTCCAGTGGATTTTTCCACCTGATCGCCGGGCATGTTTGGAGATCCTTCAGCATTCTTTTCGTCTTAGCTGAAAGAACGATCTCCCATGGAGCTTCTTCGACAAAAGAGCACGATGCCCCCGGTGTGTCCCCCCTTTTAAGAGCATGCGGTTAATACGGGCTTACTTTCCACTTCTCGGACAGGGCGAATTTGCCATGTTGGTATTGATCTTCGATCCAGCCTTTGAAGACGAAGCAATCTTCAATTGGATGGCTTACCGCTTGATGGTAGGGGCAATAATTGGGACTATTAGCCTCACCGGGTTATAATGGGCGTTTTGGATTTGGCAAATTAATGAGCCTGTTGCGCACCGCTAGCTCGAACAATCTCCTCGTTTTGTCCCGGGGAAATGAATAAAGACGCTTTATTTTCTCATTATAGTATCGTCGTCTCTCGTCTAGGCGATCAGTTAATTTTGGACCACTGGGCTGCTGTTGAGCATTAGCGACAAAGATCGCTTTCCCTTTGCCCTTTTCATTCCGCGGCTCCGGCTTCGAAGAGGAAGGCCTGTGACCTATTTGGTCCATTTGGGCCAGCTTATCAATCAAGGACTGGAAAGTGGTCGGTTTGAAAAACATCATGAACTAGGAGATGGTCGCCAGAGGGTCAAGAGTGCCCACGAATATGCCTACTACTGGCACTTCTTCGATGCGCTGCTCGCATTTCGACCACAAATTCCGCCATCGTATTGTGTATTGAACCCATGTCTCGCCAGGTTTCACCCTGGTATTGATCAATGTCGTTATTGGGATGCGTTCACTAGCACTCGTGAATCGCTGGGTGAATAGTAGTTCCATCTCCGCAAAAGTTTTGACGGAGTCGTTGGGAAGCTCCGAATACCACTCAAACGCCGTCTCCACCAAGCTACCAACAAACTGGCGGAGCAGAAGTTTATCATCGCCTCCAGTGTTGCCGCACAAGGCTCTAAATTGACCAACATGCTGATGCGGATTTCCCGTCCCCTTATATATAAGGAATTTAGGGATTGTATATCCCGGCAGGTACCTTATTTGGTCATACCAGCCTGGATAGGGTCGTCCAGTCTTAACGATCTGTCCGGCCGCTTCATTCACCTGGTGAGCTCGTATTTGCTGAGCAATGTAATCATCCAGAGAGGCCTTGGAGATGGTCTCTTCCATGGCTGCTGAAAGAGCCGGTGGAGGGTTCGATGTCTTCCCTCTGTCGTCTTCAACGATAATCGGGGGGTCTTCAGCTAGAAGTTCCGGCTGTAACATCATCCCGGCTATGTCTTGGAACAAAAGAGCCATTCGTTTGATGTTGGATGCCTGTTCCGCGGCCACTTTTTCTTTCCTCTCGAGCATTCTTCGTAGGAAATCAGCATCAGTTTCTTGTTCATGTCGTTGCCCTGAGGTCTCCGGATTTTTTTCGTCCCAGTGAGTGCGGCCATTGCAGTTAGCATCTCCTGAAGTTTCTGCTGCTGCTGCTCCTGAGCCTTTGTTATCGATCGGGTAAGTGGTCGATGACCCGTAGAAGCACGGCTTTCCTCTTTTCCGAAAGCCATATAAACAGTGTGTGTTACCATGCCCCCAGACTTGGGGCGTATAGATTCAGCATCCTTGCGGTTCACCACAGTCACGGGGGCTTTCTCCGGCCTCCTTTTCTTGTGGGCGGTTGAAGTTAAGGGAGCCGTTGCAGCGGGCACCCAGACGGATGACATCTTCTGTGGTACCACGGTATGGCTCTTTTCTTGGTGAGCTTTAAGCTTCTTTGGTCGGTGAGAGTAGTCCCGATCAATCACCGATTCCTAGACCTGTCGCCAGACTTTGTAAATTTTGGAGGACAGCCGCTGAGGGGGCTACTCCGGCTTCTTTTCAGTAGCATTCTCCATAGGTGGGGGAGATCTCTTCAACACGGCAGTTAGAGAGTTTTTGCGAACCCTCCTTAGCGGTTCGAAGTTGTTCCCAGTCAGAACAGCAGCGTCAACTTCCACCGTTGGAGCTGGCAGAGTCAGTCCGGAAGGAGAGTTGACCCCAGCCTTCCTCACTCGGCGCCAGTGACGACGGCGAGCATGTCGTGCCATTGGGATTGGTTCAGTTGCGAGGATGGCTTCATCATGCCCTCTGTTTTGGCGAAGGGTTGCCGCCGGCGTCAGCCTCTTAAAGACCGAAGTTCGTTGAGAAGCATTGTCCAATCTGTCAAAGACAGACCTCTGGGCAGGGGTGACTTCGCCTGGAGCGGGAGCCGGAGTGGCCAGCCTTGTGAAAACGGACTTCTTGGCAGGAGAAGCCTTTCTAATGATTTCGTCCGCTTGAGCCGGGATGGCTATCCGCTTAGGGATGGCTGCTTCAGGTATTGCGGGTTTGTTGGCGTTCTGGCTCAGTCTGTTGAAAACTGAGGCATTGGACTTGGGCGACCCGTTGAGAGAGGCCACAGTAGTTGCAAGCCGATCAAAGACCGACTTCTTGGGAGCTTCTTATGATGGTACAGGAGCACTGAAGCTCGTTGGCAGGAGCATGGTCCCGAAGAACGATCCAGTGGTGGCCTGAGTAACCTGTTCCACCGGCATAGCGAAGATGGAGGCCGCTTGGGGCCCGTAAGTCACTCCTCTGGACGGGACGGAGCGAGAGTTGCAGTAGCAGTTAGTGCAGGTTGAAGCCATTGATATTCTGTTTTCTGAACAGAACAAGACACCAAATCTTAGTAACTCGAACCCAAGGGCAACCATATCAAACCGCGATTCGTTCGCGAACACGACACACGAAGTGTGGAGTGGAAAGTGGAAAAGGTCCCACCGGGCGTGCCAGAATCTGTTCCCCGCCGGAACACGGAGACGCGACCGCGTATGTCCGTCTTGCCTGAATTTCGGGGAAGATGCTAATTGGTGCTATCCGTCCACCTCTCCAAAGATACCAAGTTAATTTATGACACCATGTATCGAAGGTTTAAACGGATGCGGCCGATGTAGCAGACTTCGTCAGATTCCCCCTCGTTGAGGGGTTTTTTGATTGTGGGGATGCTCTTCCCTGCAGGCGCAAGCCTCTGCAGTTAATTACGCTACCGCATCGCGGTAACCACTTTCTCCTTCTCCAGATGGTCACTTCGTGTCGTGGGTGTTTGTTTTGTTTTTGGTTGCCCGTAGATTGTATACGGAGACTAATTTATGTTGTCGCCCGTAGGGCGTGGATTAGTCCAAATCCGTATCTGCTTAGATATGGGTTTGGGGTTTGGGTTTAAGGATACGTTAGTCTCATTGGAGACTAAGATCGACTTAAACGTTTGTTAAGGATACGCTGGTCTAATTTTAGACTAAGATCAACTTAACGGGATCGTTTAGATCCAAAAGGAGAGCATTTGGGCTATATTGTTTAGTTTAGGGACATTGTGGTCGATTACCAGTTTAAGGACATGGTGGTCCAATATTAGTTTAAGGACATATCGGTCCGATGTTAGTTTAAGGACATCTCGGTCCATGGGCTTAAGAAACCCACAGTCCAAGGTTAAGGACATCATAGTCCATGGGTTTAAGGACCCCACAATCTAGTTTAAAGACGTCATAGTCTATAAAATGTATGGTTGTCGGGACCCGTCACCTCTCTGAAGACGTTGAAGGATTACAACGACAAATATCAGAGGAGTAAAAAGATGTACCCTTAAACCGATGTGAGTTGGTTGAAAGATCTGTAGTCCAATTTGGGGCTAAGATCTATTAAAATATTTATGAGCAGATGGGCCCAATTAATATGAATTGAGGACTTACGGCCAAACTTGGGCTAAGTCCAATCAAGTTAAAATGTTTAACATTTAATTTTTGGCTGTTGAGCCTTTATTTGGGCTTGGTCCTGACAGTGTTTTTATCTTTTATTGAATGCTAAGGATTCTTCATAGCCTTGGGCTTATTACAGAACAATTTATGTTCTATCAGCGCAACACGTGGTGCGCTTGGCGCTTTGCGCCAGTCAAAGAGCACAATGCGCTTCTGCCGAGTAGCGCACACGTGAGGGACACGTGTCGTGCTTGACGCTAAGCGCCAGATGATGGGCGCATTGCGCCAGTTTATGAGCGCAGAGCGCTAGTTCATGAGCGCATTGCGCTATTAATTCAGTGGCGCATACGTGAGTGACACGTGGTGCGCCTGGCGCTGAGCACCAGCCCATGAGCGCAGTGCGCTATTTTTAGAGCGCAAAGCGCTAGCTGTTAAGCGGCGCACACATGAGTGACACGTGGTGCGCCTGGCACTGAGCACCAGTCCAAGAGCGCGGAAGCGCGGTCCAAGGGCGCAAAGCGTATCTGATCAATTTTATGATCTGAGAAATAAATTCTTATTTGTCTCAAGATTCTAAGAACAAAAGTTCTTATTTTAAAGGAGATGTTTTAATCTCTTATTTTAGTAAAAGACTTTGTCTTTATGGATCTTTGATCCTAAGAGAATTGAATTATTCTCCCCTCTTATGATGAGATGATCTCTGAAAGACAATTTGTCTTATAGATCTATAATCTGTGAGAAGAATTAAGTTCTTCTTTTTATTTTATGATGAGATCTTTTGATCTCTTTGTAAAAGACCTTGGTCTTATAGATGTATGATCTTAGAAAAAGAAGTAAATTCTTCTTTTATATGAGATGATTTCATCTCTTTGTTCTTTTTCTTTTTACCTTAAAAAAAGTTTTTTTCTTCTAAGAGCTTGCTCTTGTCTTTGAATTTCTCAAAGTTTTTTGGGGAGTTTTTCTCTATACTTCTCTCTCGAGACTTGAAGTCTGGGGGCCTTTTTATAGAGCAAGCTGATTTGTTCAATCAGTTAAGGAGATCTTCTCTCCAATTGATTTGGGGAATTTCCCATCATTGGATCTTTGATCCAAGAGCTTTTGATTTACAGAAGGCAATCTTCTTGTGTTTAACAGGATTGGGAAATCTTTTAAACAGAATTTATTCTGTATTTTTTTTGTGATTTTTAATCACCATTGGATCAATGATCCAATGGTGCTTTGGTTTATAGAGCACAATCTTGTTGTATGGAAAGATTTGAGAAATCTTTCCTTAACAGAATTTAACTCTGATTGATTAATGATTTGTCATTATTATTAGATCTTTGATCTGACGGTGGGGAGCTTTTAGTTCCGGCGCTAGCGCACCCATGCTTTGCACGTGGTGCGCTGCGTAGAGTGCAGCGCACCTAGCGCTAGCGCACATGTGGTGCGCTGCTTAGAGTGGAACGCGCCTAGCGCTAGCGCATCCGTGCTTTGCACGTGGTGCGCTGCTTAGAGCGCAGCGCACTTGGCGCTGCATCTGAATCGTTGCTTCATTTAAAAATTTGAATTTTGAACAGAGCTTTGCTCTGATTGGGGGAAACAGTGGGTTGTAGCATTTACTAGATTTTGCTAAAGAGGTCATTCCTAGTGAAGGGATCTCGGCTCTTTCCTCATCGAATGAGGTGTTGGATATTCATAAAAAATACCGCTATGCAAAGCAAGAACTAGAACTACCTTTTTGAAAAATTTGATTCTACAACATCTTTAGGTTTCTTTCCTTTTCATTAATCTCATTAATGAAGTCCCATCATTTATGCTTCCTAAGCATCACAGATAATGAAACGAAAATACAACGGACGCTTATGCCATCCGCATTTGTCACGGGGTCCCGTCATGCACCGTTAGGTTAGATAACTAACGGCAGAGCGGGGCAGGACTGGCGCGGATGCAAAACATAAGCAACGTTTATTATATATCATATATATAATATAAAGCATTCGTCTCACGCAATTATATGATCTCATCACAGAACATTGTAGCAGAAGTCAACATATGAAATATTGAATATAATAGGAGGTCCGTGTTTTAAATTAAGCCAGTAAAAAACACGGATTCCACGGTTGTGATGAATAGCCAAACCCACATCCCTAGATCTCTACGAGAGCGGCAAGCAACCCTACCAATTCTAGAGCTAGGAGACCCGGACTCGACTCCTCGAGATGGTCTCCTATTGGACTCTAGAACCCGGTTACTTATGCTCCCCGTTTGCGGTACTAGCTGGACGTAACGGCTACCCGGGTATTGAGCGATCTGAAGATCAACAAGAAAGCTTGTCCATACTCCCGTGAATCCAATAAGTAACACTACCATACAGTCCGGTCTCTTCGTATGATATGTCGCATATCTAGTCTGGAGGTGGTAAACGTTAGACCCCAATAACTTGATAAGTCATGCCAATGTGAGGCTCATAACGGGTCGAGAAACCAGTGATAACACTTACCAGTAAATCTCAGTATCAGCACTGGCCAGGGACTTCCTGTTATATCCAATCGAGCATAGCGCAAAATCTACCCCCAATACTGGGAGAAACGAAACCCCTCCTATCGTTCATTGCCTCCATATGACTCGGGACTGTACCCAAAAACCACCTGTTTGCATGCTCTCTTGAACGTGGTAGGGTGGAAATCAAAGCACGGTGGGAATCACACAAGACTCTATGACGATCTCGGGTCTACAGACTAACTTGTACCAGTGTCACCAGAGAACAACTATCTGATGATAGGTATAATACCAGCTAGGAGTTCTCGGCGAGTCATGATTAGTGTACCCAGTCTCCACTGAGCACCCATATACAATCTTTGATGTCAAACACCAACGGATGTGGGATCATCCATCGCCCATCAAATGGATCAAGAAACGTATATGCTAGTCTACTCTAGAATATCGATGCCCTGTCTCGATACTCCCACGACTAGGAACAATTAAAGGATGGACTTATGGACTACCCTGGCCCCACTAGTATGATTTCCATCATAGTCCTGGTAAACAAGTACACATTCTAAGGGCTTTATCAACATGTAAGAGAGACACAGTATAAAGATACAAGTATACATGTTAAGATAAAGAGCAACCAGATAGCATACTATCATGTCGAGCAAGAAAGTCCTCTCTATATATGTCCAAGCATCCACTATAATATACAATCATGTATAATAATGGCCTCTAGGGCATACATACAACTAACAATATCAAACATGTATACTTGACTTGACCGAACCATACTTATAACTTGACTTGACTACTTGAATACTTGATTACATCCTGAACATGAATACTTGAACATTTTGTATCCATGGTTTCGGCAAGACTTGTAACATAATCTATACAATAAAATACACGAGGATAAAAGGGTCGATTGGTACGGAACGTATATCGTGGCACGAGAGGTCACTTAAAAGACACATACATGAATTCTCGTGCCGTTGTATCGTGGGTTATGACGGGGCCTTGTACTACATGTTACCATAGTCCACGGGTAAGATGGACTCCTCTCGTATACATGAATACCTTCTTTACCAAGCTACAAACAACCACGTTATAATAACTATCATATACAAGTAATCAATCATACACAACTTACCTGTTCATTTCACATTACTCGTTATATTCTCTTTCTTCTTTTGGGACTTACCGAGCGTCAGTTCGCCGACGACATTCTTTTCTATTTCTTTCTATGGAATGTTCGTTAGGAGGACCGGACTCTCAGGAGACCGGGCCTAGCCAGGAAGACTTGGACCATCTTGCGGCACAACCTTGCTTCTAGTTCCTTATACTTACTTTCTTGTATGCCATTGTTTAGGTACTGCTTTACTCATTGTATCTTTTCATTTCAAACAGCTGTATGTAAAGATGAACGTAAATAAAGTTGTTGTTTATTTTATATCACTTGTCATTCTTGTTCATTTTATATATTGCTTAATTACGCTTAACGTATTTATTTCTTAGTAAATATGTTACGGCCTGCCACGTCACCGTATCCGTCTACTGAGAAGTGGGGCGTGACAGGTTTTGTTGGCGGCCCATGTAGGTCAGTTCTGTATAAAATCTTAAGCAATATATGACAAGAATTATAAGAATCAGCAACTATACATTCCTTACATTTCAAATTTCTTGAATCTGTCCTAACCATTCTTTTTCTATCAAGGTCATTGATTCTCTTAACAACACCAGTACCAATATCAATTGCAACACCCTACCGCCTACTCTACCGCCACCACCTACCGTTGCAGCTCTTGTCAATGAGAAAACGGAACTGCTTGAAACTATAAAGAACCTGTTGGAGGATCAGCAGTAGTAGACTGCTATCCTCATGCACCGCCCAGAAGCCGAGACACCCGGAGTCAAGCAATTCCGGGCACTGCACCCAAAACATTTCTCTGGGAACGAGAGCCCATTGGAGGCAGAAGAATGGGCTCAATCGATCGAAACTGATCTGGCAGCAGCTCAAGTGCCAAATATTGCATGGGTGAGAGTTGCTAAGTTGCAACTGACCGACAACGCTAGAGTCTGGTGAAAGGCTGAGGAAAGTCGTCTCACCCAACCGATATAGTAGAAGACGTTTAGTGATCTGTTCGATGCGAAATACTTCCCTGAGACTGCCCGTTTTGACATGGAGCAGCAGTTCATCCATCTACAATAAGGCTCGATGTGGGTCAAGTATATGGATGAATACGATGCTAAGTTTACCATGCTTAGCAGGTAAGATATTGTCTTAAAATCAAATTCCTAATTTCACTCATTACACTGCTAACACAAGGTTGTAACAGGTTCACCGCACACCTGATTCTTACTGCTGAGATCCGGGCACAACAATTTCTGTAGGGTTACTAGGCACTCTAACAAGGTACTACAAGGCATCAACCATGCCGGATTAAAATTTTAGCCGTGCCGAACAACCCTAAACTAGATCTTTAAACTAGAGATTAGGCAAAAACTAGCATGTTAAACAATTTAACACTAAGTGAATACGAAATACAACCTTTGTAGATCGGTCCTTCACTTCTTAAGCTCCTTGTAGTAGTCCCTTCGCTGCGATCATGGTGCTTCCGACTATCGGACGGCTCTATGAGAAGATGGCAACGGTTTTGCTTGAAGTCTTCGAGGCCGAAGATGATCTACGTTGAGGGAATACGAACTCAAGCTCCCACTTCACCAAAGTAAAGCTAACACCCTAAACTAAAGTGCTAGTCTAGTAGAGGATGATGAAATAGGAAATGGGTACACTTTAGAATTTCTTTTCTGACAATGTTTCTCTCTCTTTATCAAACCCTAGCAAGAATTTGAAGGAGGAAGAAGATGAGCTCAAAAATGAGAATGAAAACTCATCAAGAGAGAGAGAAAGAGATCTAACCATAGGTGAGTGGGTATCATATACTAACTCATATAGAGACATAACCATGGCTAATTATAGTGGTTAGGTTTATAAAAATAATAAGTAAAACAAAACTAGTGGACTTTGGTCAATGCACTCACAAGCTTCATGAAGCTTCATACACTTGAACAATTATCCACTAATTTTGTATTTATTTTGTATATTAAAACCCCACCAATATAATTATAATGGTATATGTCTCATACACCCATGATAGTTGTATCAACAACCATGATATATAATGAACACAAATAAATATATACCACATATATATTAAGTTGTGCACAAGTGAGAAAAACAAATGCTTAAGTGAACCAATGTTAGTTAATGTAAATTAGTATATCACATATACAATTATACACTAAATTATTAAATCAACACTTGACTTAATAATCCGGTTATATCACATATAACCGACTAACATCCAATGTATCGACTTATCGAATCAACCCTTGATTCGATAACCTGGTTATATCGCATATAACCGATCGACACAAACATTGTGAGAATAGAATACGGTATAACATACTCGTATTATTCTCGGTCCCGCACATATCACATATGCGCTCCTATTTCGTTTTGCCTGAGCCAGTAAAACCTCTATGTAGGACTCTAAAGACTCGTCAATACACCGGCAGTAGGTGATGATCATATCAAGCACCCACAAGCCGTCAGCGGTACTAGCTGGACGTAACGGCTACCCGGGTATTGAGCGATCAGAAGATCAGCAAGCAAGCCCGCTCTAACTCCTGCAAAAAGCCTGACAGTGACACTACCGTACAGTCCGGTCTCCTCGTCTGATATGTCGCATATCAAGTCTAGGGGTCGTAAACGTCAGACCCCAATAACCGATAAGTCGTGCTGATATGAGGCGCATAAAGAATCGAGAAACTACGGGTAACACTTACCAGTAAATCTCTAAACCAGCCCTGGCCAGGGACTTCCCTGTTATGGCCAATCGAGCACAGCGCAACATCAACCCCCAATACCGGGAGAGACGAAACCCCTCCTATCGCTCATTGCCTCCATGTGACTCGGGACTGTACCCAAAAATCACCGTTTTGCACGCCCTTTTAGACGTGGTAAGGTGGAAATCAAAGCACGGTGGGAATCACACAAGACTCTATGGCGATCTCGGGTCTACAGACTAACCTATACCAGTGTCACCAGAGAACTGCCATCTGACGTGAGGTATAATACTATCTGGGAGTTCTCTACGAGTCCGTCCAGTGTACCCAGTCTTCACTGAGCACCCGTATACCTTCTCTGATGTCAAACACAAATGGATATGGGATCATCCATCGCCTATCTATATGGGTCGAGAAGCTATACGCTAGTCTACTCTGGTATATCGATGCCCCGTCTCGATATACCCACGACTAGGGACCTTGAAGGATGTACTTATGGACTACCATGTCCCCACTAGTATGATCCGCATCATAGTCCAGGTAGTTAAGTACACATACTAAGGGCTTTACCAATATGTAACAGAGAGACAATCAGTGTACACGTTAAGGTAAAGAGTAACCAGATAGCATACTATCATGTCGAGCAAGAAAGTCCTCCCTATATATGTCTAAGCATCCACTACAATATACATCTCATGTATATTAATGGCCTCTAGGGCATACATATAACTAACAATCTCCCACTTGCACTAGGGCCATCTGATAACAGTGGTTGTAGTATCTCATACTCAACCATCCCTTAATAGTCTCTCTCTGGGAAAAGGCCTTTATGAGTGGATCCGCTGTGTTGCCCTCCGAGTCTACTCTCCTAATCTCGATCCCCTGGAGATCAACCATCTCCATGATCAGGTGATACTGCCTTAGAATATGTCTGGATCACTGATGGGACGGGCGTTCCTAGGCACAAGCCACAACTCCATAGTCACACAATGGTAGGAACGAAGTTCATCTCATGAACTAATATACACCCAGACTGCCTCTTTGTTAGCATCTTTGGTAGCGATGTATCTAGCCTTTATCGTCTAGTATGCCATGGTATCTTGCTTGGAACTCTTCCAACATACCGTCCCTCCACTGAGGGTAAAGACAATACCTGCGACTGACATTCAGTCGTCCTTATCACCCTGGAACCTTTCCAGTGATTCTTCCCGGGATCGATTGATACCAACTTACTACAACTAGTGAGTATCCTAACATCCAATTAGATCTATCTCATAGATCCAAAACCCAGGATTTAGGAGGTTTCACATTGATCCTATATGGAGAATCCTTGTGATAAGCGGAGATTGACCGAGCGTAGCATAGGAAAATCCTTCCCTATCAAGAGTATGTCATCCACGTACTCTACGAGGATCATCAACATACTCCCTACTACCCTTTCGTATATACAAGGTTCATCTACCATTTTGATGAAGTCAAACTCTTTGACTACCACATCAGAACAGACGTTCCAACTCCGCGATGCCTGTTTTATCACATAAAACATCTTGCACACGTTTCCGCTGCTCACACTGTCTACGAAGCTCTCTAGCTGTGTACTTATAGACGCTCTCTTCTAAAACATCATTTAGAAAAGCAGTCATGACACCCAACCGCCAGATATCGTAGTCATGGTATGTAGCAATGGCAAGTAGGATCTGGATGGACTTAAGCATAGGCCCCAGAAAAGGTTTCATCATTAGCCACAACTGGTCTATGATACAAACCTTTAACAAGTCTAGCTTTGAAAGTCTCAACTTTTCCATGTACACCAAGTAATCTTCTCAAGATATACTTGCTCTTGATGGGAATTTAACCCTTCAGTTAAAGCAACCAAAGTTCATACTTTGTTGGTGTATAAGGATTCCATCTCAGATCGCTAAGCATCCAGCCATTCTTATAGAGTCCCACTCCTGATGGCCAGCTCGAAAATAGTTGGGTCATCATCTCATGATGCAATCCTCGCTCCCACTGTCATAGAGAAACCGAAGTATCTCTCAGATGGATGAGGAACCCTACTAGATCGACGGAGAGGTTGAGGTTCGTTGGTTACTATTGAATCCTTCGGTTCTACCAAATCATCTGCTGTAGTTTGTATAGCTGGAACTCCTTTCAGTTCTACCTCATGACCACTAATTTCTTCACAAGAAATTCCCTTTCACAAAGGTGGCATGTTGAGAAACAAAACATCTTTTGTTCCTCGGTTTGGTAGAAGATATTCCCTTGCATATGCTTGGGATATCCAACAAACTTCTACAGAACTGACTTTGCCTCGAGCTTGTCCGGATTATGCTTTTAGACATAGGCTGGACAACCCTAAATCTTAACAAACTTAAGATATGGGCTCTTCCATTTCCATATCTCATATGAAGTGGTAGGCAACTGATTTGATCGGAACCCTATTCAATAGGTATGCAACTTCTCCAGTGCATAACTCCCTATAAGGAAATAGGAAACTCAGTAGTACTCATCATAGAGCGCACCATATCAAATACGGTGTGGTTGCTCCGCCCCAATATACCGACGTACTGTGGTGTATGCGGAGGAGTAATGCTAAAAGAGAATCTCATTCTCCTTTAGAATAATCCAGGAATTCCGTGCTCAAGTATTCTCCTCCTTGATCACATCAAAGGACATAATACTTATACCCGTTTTGGTTCTCTACTTGTTAACTTATATTCTATGAATATCTCAAAAGCTTCGGACTTGTGTTTCAACAGGAACATATGTCTGAATCTTGAGAGATCATCAGAGAATGTAATGAAGTACAAAGAACCGGTCTTGGCATGTGTAGACAGGGGACCTTCATACAACAACATGTATCATCCTAAGGGTTCACTAACTCTTTCTCTGTTTCCTATAAACAAAACTATGGTCATCTTATCTCTGTGACATGACCGGCAAGTTTCACAAGATGTAAATTCAAACTAATTTAAATATGCATCTATATGTAACTTCAGCTATTCGGGTCACATTTATATGGCCTAGTCTACAATACCTCAAGAAGGATTCGTTCATTTCTGAACTCTTCTTCTTGTGTGTGTTCTGTATACTAAGAACTGTAGTTTGATTTAGAACGTCAATGCTTTTAGATAACGTGCCTGAACCGATCAACTCTTGATATAGGAAATGTTCAAAACATTATCCAAAAATACAAAATTATATCCTTCTTTACTAATAAAGAGACTGATATGATGTTGTATATCAGGTTCGATATCTAATGACATTCGTTCAGAATCAATGTATTCTGGTAATACAGGGTGATAACTACCAACAGACTTGGCTGCAACACTTGCACCGTTTCTATCTCATGAAACTTATCACCCGTTCTCAGTTCTTTACCTATCTGTAGCCCATGTAACAAATTACATATGTGGGATCCTGATCCGGTATCACATACCCAGGACGTAAAGGATACTGAGAAACAGTTATCTGTAATGAACATACCCGAAGAAAATGCATCAGCATGCACTTTCTTCGTTTGGGCGGCACGGGAATTCTGATAATCCCCTATTTCCTGCTCTGTCTTATAACTATTATAAGTTGGAGCGGGACCAACATTTCCCAGCACAGTATAATAAGCGGGTTTGGTCAATACATCCGTATTATTATCTTGATTAAGGCGTGACATGGTCGCTACCTGGAGAGAGAGAGAGAAGAAAACACTCTGCGTGCACTCTTGCAAGATTAGATTGGTTATTATTTTATCTAATCAGGATAGCTCCCACTGTTTTTATCAAATCTTCGTTCAAACCCTAAAAGGAAAGACTAGCCGGGATTAATTACACCCTACAATTTCGCCAATCTTTCAGCCAGGCCAGTGTCGGTACTTTGAGGGAGGTTCCCCGTGCTTTCGCACGAACCTAATTAAAGTAAACCTCGTTTTCCCAGAGGCGTAACCCCGTTGACACCTTTCTAGACACCTACTTGATCGGCTAATTGTAATGTGTAAAACTCTCCCAGGAGTAATAATTACTCGCAGCGGGTATCGGGATCCAACTATCTCATAGAAGGTATGCAATCTCATTGCAAATTTCAACACTTGAAATTCCCGATAATATTTTGCCCCTAACGTGCTATGACCTTGACGAAAGCAACAAACCATAGCCCGCTAGTCAAGTTCAACCCGTACATTTCTTAACTGAATTAAACCCACCCGCACGACCCTTGACGAAAGCCAACAAAGCCGTACGACTACCCTAATCCAATCGCATCATATGCAGCAGATAAGCAGCATATAGCTACCGCATACTACACCTTGACGAAAGCCAACAAATGCAGCACGAATACTATATACAACTTATCTGAAATGACGGAGGGCTACGACAGGTTTTTCTGAAAACCTATTGTGTAATGAACTTGATATCGTTATAGAATCATGTGAAATTTTGAAATGGAGTGATTTTGAGGCTTTCATTAGTTTTGCTAAAGAGGTCACTCCCGGTGAAGGGATCTCGGCTCTTTTCTCATCGAATAAGGTGCAGGACATATCATATATATCATTATGCAAAGCAAAACTCTAAAAGCAATCAAAAGACAAACCGAGTGTTGTAGCATCTGCCAGTTTTTGCTAAAGAGGTCACTCCCGGTGAAGGGATCTCGGCTCTTTCCTCATCGAATAAGGTGCAGGATATATCATATATATCGCTATGCAAAGCAAAAACTGTAGCTACCTTTTTTGAAAATTTGATTCTACTACATCTTTTAGGTTTCTTTTCTTTCATTAATCATATTAACGAAGTCCCATCATTTAAATCACCTAAACATCACAGATAAATACGACGTACACTTAAGCCATCCGCATTCGCCTCGATGTCCCATCGTGCACCGTTAGGTTAGGTAACTAACGGCAGAGCGGGGCAGGGTTAGCGCGGGTGTAAAACATAAGTAACGTCTATATAATATATCATATATACTATATACAGTATTTATCACAACATATCAAATGATCACATCACAGATATCGCAACAAAAGAAACATATGAAACATTGGATATAGTAGGATGTCCGTGTTTTATTTTGAGCCTCTATAAAACACGGATTCCACGGTCGTGATGAATAGCCAAACCCACACCCCTAGACCCTTACGAGAGCGGCAAGCAACCCTACCAATTCTAGAGTTAGGAGACCTAGACTCGACTCCTCGAGTTGGTCTCCCACTGGACTCTAGAACCCGGTTACTTTTGCTCTCCTCCTTGGGTCTATCCTGGTGCGGAAAAGTAAATAATATACAAATGGTGACATCAACCTCATCCCGGAAGTGCCCCAATAAAAGAATATTACATACATTTAATTTTACATGAATGAAAATAAAAACCCTCATCTCACACAAAACCCCCAGCTATTCAAAACGCGACGATCCAATATAACATATCCAGCAACTCATAACATCACTTGTCATCAACGTAAGTAAATATGCGCATCCCAATTGTCGTTGACATACAGCAACGAAACCGGCGATAACACATATTACACTTACGGTCGCAGAAAAGAAAGTGTAAAACTACAACAGTTGGAATCCGCAACCTCCTTAGACATCACATGCCTAATAATTATAAACCCTGCATTTTAGTCTCTATATCGAAAACACTTTTCAACATCTGGTCGGGCAATTCAACAAGATTCCCGATATGTGATCGAATGCTCGTCGCAAACTTTAGTAGACGGTCGCACCCCCAGATGCCGTCGACGAAGTGCACTAAGGCGGAACACCGCTGCCGCGAGCACCCAAACGGATGCTTTTGGCGACGGGGTTCTCCTACAGTCACTTGGTCGGGGCTTTGGGGCGTGGCTGTCTATTAAGTTTATCCGGCGAGTATCCGCGTACGCTACGTGATTGCGACGGACTTTTGATCGCATCAAAATTCCGTGGCAACCGGTCATTTGAGACTAAACTGCTATGTTTATAACATTCAAATTAGTTATCTCATAACTATTTGTGGATTCCAAATATTGTATCACATTCCAAACAAATAGACAATGTTAAACTTTCCGATCGAATAATCAAACACCCAAGTTTTCCCAAATAGTTCTCAACACTTGAGGGGAGTTTAAAAACATCCATCACATGCCACAGTACCAATGGTCCAGCCGTAGAAGGGTCAAGCCAACGCCTCACATGTGGCAACGCCGTACTGCCCCAAACCCTAAGGTTCAAAAGGCAGTTCAAGACGGTCACATAATCGAGTTAAGGTTTGTTGTCTTCTAGAGGGTCTATTGCGTAACTTGCACGATTTAGACGTTCTTAAACTACGGAAAAATCCAACACTTGGAAATTTTCCGGGTCGGGAAAAAGTGAGTTATTGATATCCGTTCGAACTTTTTAATACTTTCTAAATTATCCGGAAAACAAAACGAAATTAAATATTCCGATCGAATCAATGAATACAAAATAAGCCCCAGAATACTCAACACTTGAGTCAAATTAAAAATACCCAGAAAGATACAATAGCAGATACAGTCATAACTGTGCAAAAAGAAAAGTCAATCCCGACTGTACGGCTGCGGATCTACGGCGTAAGCAAGGTATTGCCGCGGTTCCGCGGCGGTCCGTACGGTTTAGCCCCTCGTTTTTCACAGTGATGCATAAAATTCCCTGCTGAATTTTTTAGGTATTTTTAATACAGAAAAATCACAGTTTTTAAAAAATGTCCAGAGAGGGGTTTAAAATGACGTTTCGAAGTTCGTTCGGAGTTTTAATTTCGTATACACGTCGCCTAATGCTCTAGCTAGGCTCTGATACCACTGTAGGGTTACTAGGCACTCTAACAAGGTACTACAAGGCATCAACCATGTCGGATTAAAATTTTAGCCGTGCCGAACAACCCTAAACTAGATCTTTAAACTAGAGATTAGGCAAAAACTAGCATGTTAAACACTTTAACACTAAGTGAATACGAAATACAACCTTTGTAGATCGGTCCTTCACTTCTTAAGCTCCTTGTAGTAGTCCCTTCGTTGCGATCATGGTGTTTCCGACTCTCGAACGGCTCTATGAGAAGATGGCAACGGTTTTGCTTGAAGTCTTCGAAGCCGAAGATGATCTACGTCGAGGAAATACGAACTCAAGCTACCACTTCACCAAAGTAAAGCTAACACCCTAAACTAAAGTGCTAGTCTAGTAGAGGATGATGAAATAGGAAATGGGTACACTTTAGAATTTCTTTTCTCACAATGTTTCTCTCTCTTTATCAAACCCTAGCAAGAATTTGAAGGAGGAAGAAGATGAGCTCAAAAATGAGAATGAAAACTCAACAAGAGAGAGAGAGAGCTAACCATAGGTGAGTGGGTATCATATACTAACTCATGTAGAGACATAACCATGGCTAATTATAGTGGTTAGGTTTATAAAAATCCTAAGTAAAACAAAACTAGTGGACTTTGGTCAATGCACTCACAAGCTTCATGAAGCTTCATGCACTTGAACAATTATCCACTAATTTTGTATTTACTTTGTATATTAAAACCCCACCAATATAATTATAATGGTATATGTCTTATACACCCATGATAGTTGTATCAACAACCATGATACATAATGAACACAAATAAATATATATCACATATATATTAAGTTGTGCACAAGTGAGAAAAACAAATGCTTAAGTGAACCAATGTTAGTTAATGTAAATTAGTATATCATATATACAATTATACACTAAATTATTAAATCAACACTTGACTTAATAATCCGGTTATATCACATATAACCGACTAACATCTAATGAATCGACTTATCGAATCAACCCTTGATTCGATAACCTGGTTATATCGCATATAACCGATCGACACAAACATCGCGAGAATAGAATACGGTATCATATACTCGTATTATTCTCGGTCCCGCACATATCACATATGCGCTCCTATTTCGTTTTGCCTGAGCCAGCAAAACGTCTATGTAGGACTCTAAAGACTCGTCAATACGCCGGCAGTAGGTGATGATCATATCAAGCACCCACAAACCGTTAGCGGTACTAGCTGGACGTAACGGCTACCCGTGTATTGAGCGATCAGAAGATCAGCAAGCAAGCCCGCTCCAACTCCTGCAAAAAGCCTGACAGTGACACTACCGTACAGTCCGGTCTCATCGTCCGATATGTCGCATATCAAGTCTAGGGGTGGTAAACGTCAGACCCCAATAACCGATAAGTCGTGCCGATATGAGGCGCATAACGAGTCGAGAAACTACGGGTAACACTTACCAGTAAATCTTCAAACCATCCCTGGCCAGGGACTTCCCTGTTATGGCCAATCGAGCACAGCGCAACATCAACCCCCAATACCGGGAGAGACGAAACCCCTCCTATCGCTCATTGCCTCCATGTGACTCGGGACTGTACCCAAAACCACCGTTTTGCATGCCCTCTTGGACGTGGTAGGGTGGAAATCAAAGCACAGTGGGAATCACACAAGACTCTATGGCGATCTCGGGTCTACAGACTAACCTATACCAGTGTCACCAGAGAACTGCCATCTGACGTGAGGTATAATACTATCTGGGAGTTCTCGGTGAGTCCGTCCAGTGTACCCAGTCTCCACTGAGCACCCGTATACCTTTTCTGATGTCAAACACCAATGGATATGGGATCATCCATCGCCCATCTATATGGGTCGAGAAGCTATACGCTAGTCTACTCTGGTATATCGATGCCCCATCTCGATATACCCACGACTAGGGACCTTGAAGGATGTACTTATGGACTACCATGTCCCCACTAGTATGATCCGCATCATAGTCCAGGTAGTCAAGTACACATCCTAAGGGCTTTACCAACATGTAACAGAGAGACAATCAGTGTACACGTTAAGGTAAAGAGTAACCAGATAGCTTACTATCATGTCGAGCAAGAAAGTCCACCCTATATATGTCCAAGCATCCACTACAATTTACATCTCATGTATAGTAATGGCCTCTAGGGCATACATATAACTAACAATTTCAACAAGGATTGGACCCGGAAATCCAAGCTACACTCGCTACAGGGGATTTCCCAACCCATGAACTTGCTTTGAAGGTTGCCCGACACTATGAGGCAGTTGTAAAGAAGAAGGGCAGGCCACAGACTGCCGGTGTGAAACGCCCTGCCACCCAGATGACGGGAGGAGCCTCTTCTAGGATAACTTTTGCACCTAGGAGACCGGGAGGATCGGTTAACCGGTCCAGTCCAGACTTTTATTTTTACTGCAAAAGGAATGGACACCAGGCGAAGTACTGCAGGCGTGCAAATGGCATGTGTTTGGTTTGTGGCGCTTCCACTCATGCTATAGGAGCATGTCCATATTGTTTCAACCCTGCTCCAGCACCCAGACCCGCAATCACAATTCCGCAGGGGTCAGCTATTCAGGCTCCTGCACCCGGTTTAGCTCTCCCTGCACCAGCTCTACGTGGACCTCCTACACAGCCTCAACGTCAATTCCATCAAGCATAGAGAAACATGCCTCAAGGGCAGATAAACGTACCCCAAGGACCGAGGAATGTGACTCCAGCAAGGAGGAATGTTCCACAACGTCAGGCTTTTACAATGACGGTCGAGGAGGCCAAAGCCACAAGCCAAGTTATCACTGGTACTATAATAGTAGCCTCCCTTCCTGCTCTAGCATTCTTTGGCACTGGAGCATCACATTGCTTTATGTCACAACGGTTTGTCCGAACTCATGCGATTCTAGTTAAACCGCTCGTATCCAGCTGGAATGTCAGTTCAGGAAACGACGTTCTAAAAGCAAATTTGGGATACGATCTGTCCAGTGGTAGTTTGCAGTCGAGAATTTTATGCGGACTTCAAGGTGTTGGACATACCGAACTTCGGCGTAGTCTTGGGAATGGACTGGCTGGGAACTTTTTTCGCTACCATCGACTATCGCCAAAAGAGGGTAGTGTTCGAAATACCAGATCATCCAGTGTTCTATTTCAAGAGTGGAGATCATACCTTGGAACCTAGCATCTACAGAGAAAAACCAAAGATGGCAGTGGTTGCAGCATTGCAAGCGGAAGAATCGAAACCAGAGATAGTTCGAGAGTTCGAGGATATATTTCCGGAAGATAAATCAGGTTTGCCTATAGGTCGAGCTCTTGAATTCAGCATCGATTTGCAACATGGTGCGCAGCCTGTAATCAAAGCTCCGTACCGGTTAAGTCCAGAAAGATTAAAGGAGATCCGCATTCAGTTGGACAAACTTATGAAGAAAGTTTGGATTCGTCCTAGTACTTCAAGTTGGGGATCTCCAGTGCTACTTGTGAAGAAGAAAAAAGGGTCATACAGGATGTGTGTAGATTATCGAGCTCTGAACGAAGTGACGATCAAGAACAAGTATCTAATTCCACGCATTGATGATCTTTTCGATCAGCTAAGTGGGTCTTGTATATTTTCGAAGCTAGATCTTCGTTCGGGTTATCATCAGGTAAAGGTTAAAGAGTCCAATATTCCAAAGACGACGTTTAGGACTCGATATGGTCATTATGACTATTTCGTACTGCCATTTGGAGCGACAAATGCACCTATTATCATTATGAACCAGATGAACCAAGTTTTCCGAGAGTACTTAGACAGGTTTGTTGTCATTTTCATTGACAACATCCTGGTGTCGAAAAGAACACGCCAATCACTTACGGATTGTCCTGGAGACATTGTGACAATATCAGCTCTACGCCAAGTACAGCAAGTGTGAATTTTGGTTAGAACAAGTTGGATTTCTTGGACATATTATTTCAAGCGAAGGAATCTCAGTAGATCCAGCTAAGGTGTCAGCTGTCAGTGAGTGGCCGACACTAACGACAGTGAAAGATATACGAAGTTTCTTGGGATTAGCAGGATACTACCAATGATTCATTGAAGGCTTTTCAAAGATTGTGTATGGTTACTAGGCACTTTCACAAGGTTCTAGAAGGCATCAACCATGCCCGATTTAAATTTTAGACGTACCGAATAACCCTAACCAAGATCTTAGACTAGAGATTAGGCGAAACAAATAGCAAGTAAACAACTTTACATCTAAGAGTTAGGGATTACAACCTTTGTAGTCCGTTCCTTCACTTCTAAAGCTCCGTGTTGAGGTCCCTTCGCTGCGATCATCGAGTATCCAGACTCTAGAGAGGCTCCACAAAAGAAAGATGCAAGCTTGCTTCCGATTTTCGATAACAAAGATGATCTACCTTGAAGAAACTCAAACCCAAGCTCTTGCTTCACTAATCAAGTATTAGCAAAGTAAACACCCTAATCTAAGTGGCTAGAATAGATGAGGATGATGAAGTAGGAATTTAGCTCTTATTTGTTTTCTTTATCTCACTCATTTTCATCACTTTTGAAAAAGCTAGAAAGCTTTTTATCAAAGAGGAGGAAGAAGAAGAAGCAAAACCATTTGTGATGAATAATGAATCAAGTGATGTTAGAAATGCAACCATGGGTTAAGTATGAAGACTTAACCCATGTAGAGAATTAACTATGGTTAAAGGGTTGGGTTAAAGAAATATCTTTGCAAAATATCACAAAATATCAAGGTCAAAGTCAAAGCTTCAAGAAGCTTCTTGAAAGCTTCATGAAAGTTTAACCCTAATCCAAACCCTAACCATATTTAAACTCCACAAATCATGTTGCATTTATAACCATAACATGTTACAATATTATATATCACATATACAATATTTATTGTAACAAAATAAAATAATACAATTAACATATATCGCATATATATCAATATATTACCCGAGTGAGAAAAAGAATCTTTAAGTGAGCTTATATTAGTTAATGTAATTTAATATATCAAATATATAATTATACATTAAATTATCGAATCAACACTTGACCCGATAATCCGGCTATTTCACAAATAACTGACTAATATAATTTGTAACAGTTCATCGAATCAACACTTGATCCGATGACCCGGTTATATCACATATACCCGACCAATATCTCATATCGAGAGAATCTAGTACGGTATCACATACACGTATTGTTCTCGGTCCCGCACATATCACATATGTGCTCCTACTCCGTTTTGCCTGAGCCAGAAAACCTCTGTGTAGGACTCTAAAGAATCGTCAATACGCCGGCAGTAGGTGATGATCATATCAAATACCCACAACCTGCAAGCGGTCAGCTAAACGTAACAGCCACCTAGGTATTGAGCAATCAGAAGATCAACAAGCAAGCCTGTACATTCTCCCATGAATCCAACCAGTAATACTCCCGTACAGTCCGGTCTCTTCGTCTGATATGTCGCATCTCGCCTAGGGGTGGTAAACGTCAGACCCCGGTAGCTTGATAAGTCGTGTCGATATGAGGTCCATAATAGTTCGAGAAACTACTGATAATACTTACCAGTAAATCTCAACAACTCTGGCCAGGGATTTCCAGTTATAACCAATCGAACACAGCGCAACATCAACTCCATTTACCGGGAGAGACAAAACCCCTCCTATCGCTCATTGCCTCCATGTGATTCGGGACTGTACCCAAAATCCACCTTTTTGCACGCCCTCTTGGACGTGGTATAATGGAAATCAAAGCACAGTGGGAATCACACAAGACTCTATGACGATCTCGGGTCTACAGACTAACCTGTACCAGTACCACCAGAGAACTGCCATCTGACGTGAGGTATAATACCATCTGGGAGTTCTCGGCGAGTCCGTCCAGTGTACCCAGTCTCTACTGAGCACCCGTATACCTTCTCTGATGTCAAACACCAATGGATATGGGATCATCCATCGCCCATCATATGGGTCAAGAGGCGCATACGCTAGTCTACTCTGGAGTATCGATACCCTATCTCAGTACTCCCACGACTAGGAACATTTGAAGGATGTACTTGGAGACTACACTGTCTCCACTAGTATGATCTGCATCATAGTCCTGGTAGTCAAGTGCTCATCCTAAGGGCTTTATTAACATGTGACATAGAGACAATCAGAGTACATGTTAAGATAAAGAGTAACCAGATACCATACTATCATGTCGAGCAAGAAAGTCCTCCCTATATATGTCCAAGCATCCACTACAATATACAACGTATGTACAGTAATGGCCTCTAGGGCATACATATAACTAACAGATTGCAGTACCCCTGACCAAGCTCACACGTAAAGATGAAGATTCGTGTGGTCAGAAACATGTGAAAAATCTTTTGTAGAACTCAAGTCGAGATTAGCCTCTGCACCTATTCTTGTAATACCGGATCAATTTGGAGGATTCGTTGTACATTATGATGCGTCCGGTAAAAGATTAGGATGTGTTCTATACCAGCATGGAAAAGTTGTGGCTTTTGTATCAAGACAACTGAAGGTTCATGAGCGCAACTATCCAACATATGATTTGGAGTTGGCAGCCGTTATCTTTACACTTAAGATTTGGCGCCACTATGTTCCTGGAGAACGAGTGGATATATACACTGACCACAAGAGTCTGAAGTATGTATTTACTCAGAAGGAATTAAATATGCGGCAGAGAAGATGGCTAGAACTCATGGTGAACTTCGACATCAACCTACGGTATCATCCTGGGAAGGTGAACGTAGTTCCTGATGCACTTAGCCGCCAGCCATTAGCAATGAACCTCACCGCTCAGTGGAAGCTACGGAAGGAATTGCACGGATTGGAGATCGAAGTAATTATGCCAGGTAACCCTTCATATTTGATGAGCTTATAAGTCCAGTCCACTATTGTCAATCAGATCAAGGCAGCTCAAACAAATGACGCCAAGCTGCAAAAGATCCGAGAATAGGTAGAAAGTGGACTTCGAATTGACTTCATCATTCACAAATATGGATCCTTGCGATATGGAAGTCGATTATGTGTACCAAACGGCCCAGTTCGAGAAGAGTTAATGAAAGAAGCTCACAGCTCTCCTTATTCTGTACACCCCGGTGGTACAAAAATGTACAAGAATCTACGGCAACACTACCGGTGGCATGTAATGAATCGCGAAGTAGCAAGGAGCGTAGCCAAGTGTCTGGTGTGTCAGCAAGTGAAGGCTGAATATTACAGAACTGCTGGTCTACTTCAGCCATTACCAATCTCAGAATGGAAATGACAGCACATTACCATGGACTTCGTGACTGCCCTTCCTCGAAGCACGAAGGGTAACGACGCAGTATGGGTTATTGTGGATCAACTTACCAAGTCGGCTCACTTTATTCTATTTCGAGTTGGCCAATCAACCGAGAAATTAGCAAAGAATTACATGGAGGTAAGTATAAATCTAAAGTAAGATTTAAACCTTCAAGATGTACCATATCTGATACCCATGAACTCATGCAGGAGATCGTGAGATTATATGGAGTATCGGTTTGCATCGTCTCCGATCGCGATACCAGATTCCGATCACAATTCTGACAGAGTCTGCAAGCTAGCCTGCGAACGGGTCTGAATTTCAGCATGACTTATCATCCACAAACGGACGGACAGTCAGAGCGAACAATTCAGATTCTGGAAGACATGCTAAGAGCTTGTATGTTAGACTTCGGAGGTTCGCGGGAAGATCACCTACACCTTGTGGAGTTTTCATACAACAACAACTATTAGGCAAGTATTGGAATGTCACCATTCGCAGCACTTTATGAACGGAAGTGTCATTTACCGCTAATTTAGGATGACGTAGGAGATCATGAACTCCTTGGACCAGAGATGATCGCGGCAACTGTGGACGTAGTTCGCACAATCAGGGAAAGAATGCGCATAGCCCAAGATCGACATAAGCATTGGGCAGATGCAAAGCGGCGACATCTGGAGTTCCAACCTAGAGACCATGTTTTTCTAAAGAACTCTCCAAACAGAGGAGTGATCCGCTTAGGCAAGAGGGGTAAGATAAGTCCAAGATAGATAGGACCGTTCGACATACTCGAACGAGTTGGAGAAGTGGCATACCATTTGGCACTACCACCCTCAATAGAAAGAGTGCAAAACGTGTTCTACATATCCCAGCAATGACGATATGTGAGCGACCCCAGCCATGTACTTGATCACTCAGAGCTCACCGTACAAACTGACTTAACTTGCGAGCAACAACCCGTTGAGATCCTAGACCGAAAGGTGAAGAAACTGGGAAACAAGGAAGTAACTTGGTCCGAGTGATGTGGAGAAAGGATTCACCAGGAGAATCAACATGGGAACGAGAAGAAAACATGCTGCAAGATACCCTTACCTATTTAAAAATTAGTCCCTATGTAAATGTAAATTTCGTAGAATGTAATGACTCTAAAATCTTGTACGGAAATTTTACTATTAATATAAAAGAAATGAGTTTCACAGTCTGAGTTTGAATTATAAGTCAATTTTGTTAAATAACAGCAAGAAACAACTTGTAGCTCACTGGTAAAGCCTTGCACTGCTGTGACGTAGCCTCTGTGTTCGATTCCCATCAGACAAAATAATTTTTTCTGATTTTTTTTAACTTTTTGGAAGCCCAAAAGATTGCACGTGCAATACACGGGGAAATGAAAAGTTCAGAAAAATCAAACATGTGGAAAATAGTTTAAACAGAGGATTGATCAAGTGGCACGAATCTCGAGGCAAATGCCTCGAGATCGACCGGCCAAAAGCCTATTAAAGCCGGCGCCGACAGTTGGATTAAGCCCAATGAGGCCCTGGCATTGCACACTCGCCTCTTCACCTACCCCTAACTCCTCTGCACTGTTTGATTTCTCTGTAATCAAACAGAGACCTTTCAATTCATAATTTATCACAATTTTAATGCTTTTTAATCCGCAATTTTAATTCCCAAACCCTTATTCTCCACTATAAATACCACCCCCTACCTTGTCTCAGTATCATTCTGAAAATTCTAGCCAAAACTTTCTAAAAAGTTCCTAGTGCAAGTGAAATAAAGAGGAGTTAGCAAGCAAGTTGGTTCCGGAAAAGACCAAAGCCTATTCCGGAGCTCCCGTGACGCCACGAAACTCACTCCCTCTTCTTCAACCTCTCTTTGAGTTTTCTAAACCGTAAGTCCATTCCAAACACCTTTTCTCTTTATTGAAATTCCATTAAAACTTATATCGGTAAGCGGAGTTAATATCGATATCCTTTTTCTAAACCCTAGAAACTCCTTCTCTTTTATTGTTTGATCAACCAAGTTTTTTACTCAATACTTGTAATCTTAAACTCTAATGTTTCAAATTTCATCAAAATTCTCATGTGAAATAACAATAGTAGAATTTTTTTCATTAAAATATCTTGAACATTATAAATACCTCTTTTTGTAATTGCTTAACAATACCTTAGGAAAGCTTTATGGGATAACGACCTACCCTATACGCACACTTGGTTTCATAGCACGATTCTCATTGTATGTATTTTCGTTTCGAAGAAAAATTTACAATAAAATACCACATAACTTTAAAAACCGGATTTCTTTTAAAGCGGTATTTTATATCCTTTGTGATTACGCATCTACAACCCTCTTTAGGAGACCCTATAATAGATGATGCAGATTATCTCACATCCTTGGATTAGTAGAGCGAGATGCAGACCTCCTCACGGAGTATTCGATCTTGAAAGGATTTAAATACGTTTTTTAAGAAATACAAATTTTCTAAAAAACAATAAAATTATTTTTTAAAATTAAAATTATATAAAATTATAAATCCATATTTTCAAAATATAATAAATCTATGTTGTTTCAAAAATGAAAAGATTAACAAATATCAATAAAGTACCAGCAAGATATCAAAAAGGACAAGTTTTTCAATAAAATACCGTGAACTTTCAAATGCTAAATATTTATCATTAAAATACCTAAATCCTTAAAATCCATGCTCATGAAAACCCTAAGTAATACTAATCACCCTCGAGATTTACTTTTTAACAATATTAAAAATATTTTTCATAAAACCCCCTCGAGATATATAAAACAATATTTAAGAACTTTAGTAAATATAGGTTTAAGCGGGATCAATACTTTCGAGCCCCAGGGAACCGGAGAAAGTGAGTGCTTGCTTATTTAAGGTAGACAACTTAACGGAGTTATCAATGGTAATTGTCTTGAAAAAATACACAAATCATGTCATCCATGTGCAGCAGTTACCAATGACTCCCGAACCTAATTCAAGATTTAAATCAATACAAGTGTTTGACTCAGTCTGAGTCCAATTCAAACCTGAATCCAAAATCAAACATGAATATTTAATCATGAAAATGAATACTCGAATCCAAACATCAATATCAAACATGTATACTTGACTTGACTTGACCGAACCATGGTTATAACTTGACTTGACTACTTGAATACTTGATTATATCCTGAACATGAATACGTGAACATTTTATATCCATGGTTTCGGCAAGAATTGTAAACATAATCTATATAATACAATACGTGGGGATAAAGGGGTAGATTGGTAGAGAACATATATCGTGGCACGAGAGGTCACTTAAAAAACACCTATATGAATTCTCATGCCGTTGTCCTGTAGGTTATAACGGAGCCTTGTACTACATGTTACTATAGTCCACGGGGTAAGATATACTCCTCTCGTATACATTAATACCTTCTTTACCAAGCTACAAACAACCACGTTATAATAACTATCATATACAAGTAATCAATCATACACAACTTACATGTTCATTTCACAGTACTCGTTATATTCTCTTTCTTCTTGTAGGACTTACCGAGCGTTAGTTCGCCGAAGACATTCCTTTCTATTTCTTCCTATGGAATGTTCATCAGGAAGACCGGACTCTCAGGAGATCGAACCTAGCCAGGAGGACTTGGACCAGCTTGCAGCACAGCCTGACTTCTAGTTCCTTGTACTTACTTTCCTGTATGTCATTGTTTAGGCACTGCTTTACTCATTGTATCTTTTCTTTTCAAACAGTTGTATGTAAAGATGAATGTAAATAAAGTTGTTGTTTATTTTATATCACTTGTCATTCTTGTTCATTTTATATATTGCTTAATTATGCTTAACGTATTTATTTCTTAGTAAATACGTTGTGGCATGCCACGTCACCGTATCCGTCTATTGAGAAGCGGGGTGTGACAGGTTTTGTTGGCGGCCCATATAGGTCAGTTCTGCATGAAGTCATAAGCAATATATCACAAGAATTATAAGAATCATCAACTATACATTCCTTACATTTCAAATTTCTTGATTCTGTCCTAACCATTCTTTTTCTATCAAGATCATGAATTCTCCCAACAACACCAGTACCAATGTCAATGGCAACACCCCACCGCCTACTCTACCACCGCCACCTACCGTTGCAACTCTTATCAATGAGCAAACGGTACTGCTTGAGACTATAAAGAGCCTGTTGGAAGGTCAGCAGCAGCAAACTGTTGTTCTCATGCACCGCCCCGAAGTCGAGGCACCCGGAGTCCAGCAATTCTAAGCACTGCACCCAAAACATTTGTCTGGGAAAGAGAGCCCGCTAAAGGCAGAAGAATAGGCTCAATCGATCGAAAATGATCTGGAAGCAACTCAAGTGCCAAATATTGCATGGGTGAGAGTTGCTAAGTTGCAGCTGACCGACAACGCCAGAGTCTGGTGGAAGGCTGAGGAAAGCCGTCTCACCCAACCGATATAGTGGAAGACGTTTCGTGATCTGTTCGATCCGAAATACTTCCCTGAGACTGCTCGTTTTGACATGGAGCAGCAGTTCATTCATCTACAACAAGGCTCGATGTGGGTCAAGTCTGTGGATGAATACGATACTGAGTTTACCATGCTTAGCAGGTAAGATATGGTCTTAAATTTAAATTCCCGATTTCACCCATTACACTACTAACACAAGGTTGTAACAGGTTCTCCACACACCTGATTCTTACTGCTGAGATACGGGCACGACGATTTCAACAAGGGTTGGACCCGGAAATCCAATCTGCACTCGCTACAGGGGATTTCCCAACCCATGAACTTGTTACCCGACGCTATGAGGCAGTTGTGAAGAAGAAAGGCCGGCCACAAACTGCCGGTGTGAAACGCCCTACAACCCAGATGACAGAAAGAGCCTCTTCTAGGCCAACTTTTGCACCTAGGAGACCGAGAGGATCGTTTAACCGGTCCAGTCCAGACTTTTGTTTTTACTGCAAGAGGAATGGACACCAGGCGAAGGACTGCAGGCGTGCAAATAGCCTGTGTTTGGTTTGTGGAACTTCCACTCATGCTATAGGAGCATGTCCATATCGTTTCAACCCAGCTCCAGTACCCAGACACACAATCATAGTTCCGCAGCGGCCAGTCATTCAGGCTCCTGCACCCCGTTTAGCTCTCCCTACACCAGCTCCACGTGGACCTCCTGCACAGCCTCAACGTCAATTCTATCAGGCACAGAGAAACATGCCTCAAGGGCAAAGAAACATGCCCTAAGGACCGAGGAATGTGCCTCCAGTAAGGAGGAATGTACCACGACGTCAAGCTTTTACAATGACGGTTGAGAAGGTTGAAGCCACAGGCTAAGTCATCACTGGTACTATGTTAGCAGCCTCCCTTCATACTCTAGCACTTTTCGACACTGGAGCATCACATTGCTTTATATCTCAACGGTTCGTCCGAACTCATGCAATTCCAGTTAAACTGCTCTTATCCGGCTGGAATGTCAGTTCAGGGAACGGCATTCTAAAAGGAACTTTGGGATACGATCTGTGTCCAGTGGCCATCTGCAGTAGAGAATTTTATGCGGATTTCAAGGTGCTGGACATACCGAACTTCGACGTAGTCTTAAGAATGGACTGGCTGGGAACTTTCTTCGCTACCATCGACTGTCACCAAAGGAGGGTAGTGTTCGAAATACCAGATCATCCAGTGTTCTATTTCAAGAGTGGAGATCATACCATGGAACCTAGCGTCTATAAAGCAAAACCAAAGAAGGCAGTGATTGCAGTATTGCAAGCGAAAGAATCGAAGCCAGAGATAGTTCGAGAGTTCGAGGATATATTTCCGGAAGATATATCAGGTTTGCTGTCACGCCCCGCTTCCCAGTATACGGGGAAGTAGACATGGCGAGGCCCTCGACGTATTTACTCAGAAAGCTGCCCGCCGTTATGAGGCAGTAGTAAAGGTTCGACATGGAATAGCAGTTCATACATCTGCAACAAGGTTCGATATGGACCAAGTCGGTAGATGAGTATGGCGCTGAGTTCACCATGCTCAGTCGGTAAGATATGTCTCAATAATTTGATTTTTCAATATATCACATATTACACAGCTAACACCATACTTTAAACAGATTTGCGGCACACCTGATACCGACGGATGAGATCAAAGCCCGTCGATTTCAACAGGGTTTGGATTCGGAGATCCAGGCTGCACTGGCCACAGGAGATTTTCCGACTCATGAATCGGCTCTGAAAGCTGCCCGCCATTATGAGGCAGTGGTAAAGGCGAGGGGCAGACCTCAGTCTGCAGGAGTTAAGCGTCATGCCAACCAGATGGCAGGAGGAGTCTCATCAAGGCCAACTTTTGTGCCAAGGCGACCGGGAGTACCGAACAACCGTCCTAGCCCAGCCTTTTGTACTTACTGCAAGAGAACTGGACATATGATGAAAGACTGTCGGCGATCCAACCGTCTTTGCTTAGTCTGTGGCTCAGCTGCTCATGATATTGGGTCTTGTCCCCAAAGACAAAACCTAGTTGCTGCACCCAGGACAGCAATCACTTACCCGTAGCGACCAGCCCTTCAGGCACCTGCTCCAAGACTTGCACTACCTACTCCATCACCTAGAGGACCACAAGCTGCACCTCCTCCTCATCAGTTCCATCAAGCTTAAAGGAACATTCCGAGGAATGCTCCTCAGGCCAGGAGGAATGTACCACAACGCCAGGCTTTCACGATGACCGTGGAAGAAGCTGAGGCCACTGGCCAAGTTATCACTGGTAATATTTCTTTCTCAAATTTTCTTTCAGTCTTACCACCTATCTACATACCTTTACCTACACCTAAAACATATCCCACATACCTTAGGTACAATCTTAGTAGCCTTACTCCCTGCACTAGCACTCTTTGATATTGGAGCATCTCACTGCTTTATGTCGCAACGGTTCGTCCGAACTCATGCGATTCCAGTCACACCGCTTGTATCCAGCTGGAATGTCAGTTCAGGAAATGGCGTTCTAAAGGAAACAATGGGATACAGCTTGTGTCCAGTAGTGTCTGCAACAGAGAATTCTACGCTGATTTCAAAGTGCTGGACATACCGAACTTCGATGTGGTTCTAGGTATGGATTGTCTCGGAACTTTTTATGCTACCATCGACTGTCGTCAAAGGAGGGTAGTATTCGAGATTCCAGACCATACGGTTTTCTATTTCAAAAGTGGAGACCGTACACTAGATCCAAGTACATACAAAGCGAAGCCAAAGAAGGCAGTGATTGCAGCAACTCAAGCGGAGGAAGAATCAAGGCCAGAAGTGGTTCGAGAGTTCGACGATGTTTTTCCTGACGATATATCAGGTTTGCCTCCCAATCGAGCTCTTGAATTTAGCATTGATTTAGTACCAGGAGCACAACCGGTGATCAAAGCACCTTATCGTTTAAGTCCGGAAGGTTTGAAGGAAGTCCGAACACAGTTGGACGAATTATTGGCGAAAGGATGGATTCGTCCCAGCACTTCAAGTTGGGGATCACCTGTACTATTGGTGAAGAAGAAGGAAGGTTCATACAGAATGTGCATTGATTACAGAGCTTTGAATGAAGTCATGATAAAGAACAAGTATCCACTCCCACGCATCAACGATTTATTCGATCAGCTAAGTGGATCTTGTGTTTTCTCTAAATTAGATCTTCGTTCAGGTTATCATCAGGTGAAGGTCAAGGAAGCTGATATTCATAAAACGTCTTTCAGAACTCGTTATGGACATTACGAATTTCTAGTAATGCCCTTTGGAGTGACCAACGCACCAGCAATATTCATGAACCTGATGAATCAAGTTTTCCGGGAATACTTAGACAGCTTTGTTGTCATCTTCATCGACGACATCCTGGTGTATTCCAAGAGTCGGAAAGAGCATGCCAAGCACCTACGAATTATCCTGGAAACTCTACGACAACATCAATTATATGCTAAGTACAGCAAATGTGAGTTTTGGCTAAATCAAGTTGGTTTTCTTGGACATATCGTATCAGGAGAAGGAATCTCTGTGGATCCAGCGAAAGTTTCAGCAGTAAGCGAATGGCCGACACCAAAGTCAGCGAAGGACATTCAGAGTTTCTTGGGTTTAGATGGATATTACAGAAGGTTCATTGAAGGCTTTTCAAAGATAGCAACACCCCTGACCAAGCTCACACGTAAAGATGAAGAATTTGTATGGTCGGAAGCATGCGAACAAGCTTTCGTAGAACTCAAGTCAAGATTGACATCAGCGCCTATTCGCGTTATATCGGACCAATCTGGAGGTTTCGAAGTGCATTGCGATGCATCCGGTAAGGGATTAGGATGTGTTCTACATCAACACGGTAATGTTGTGGCTTATGCTTCAAGATAGCTGAAGACTCATGAGCTCAATTATCCGACGCATGATTTGGAATTGGCAGCCATCATCTTTGCTCTCAAGATTTGGCACCATTATCTTCTTGGTGAACGAGTGAACATATACACAGATCATAAGAGTCTGAAATATGTGTTTACTCATAAAGAGTTGAATATGCGGCAGAGACAATGGTTATAACTCACGGCGGACTTTGAAATCAACCTGCAATATCACCCAGGGAAAGTGAATGTGGTTCCAGATGCTTTTAGTCGTCAACCATTAGCAATGCATCTCACCGCTCAGTGGAAGCTATAACAAGACTTCCATCAGATGGAGATTGAAGTAGTCATGCCAGGTAACACTTCAAGTTTGATGAATTTACAAGTTCAATCAACCATTGTCAATCAGATCAAAGCAGCTCAAGCAAGTGATGCTAAGTTGCAAAAGTTCAGAGAACAAGTGGAGAATGAACTCAGAACAGACTTCATCATCCATGAAGACGGATCTTTGAGATACGGCAGCAGATTGTGTGTACCAAAAGGTCATGTTCGGGAAGAGTTAATGAAAGAATCTCATAGCTCTCTCTACTCAGTACACCCTGGAGGTACAAAGATGTACAAAGATCTACGTCAGAATTACTGATGGCATGGAATGAAGCATGAAGTAGCCAGAAGCGTCGCAAAATGTTTGGTATGTCAGCAAGTAAAGGCTGAACATCACAGGACAGCTGGATTACTTCAACCGTTACTAATCCCAGAATGGAAGTGACAATACATCACGATGGATTTTGTGACTGCTCTTCCTCGCAGCATAAAGGGTAACGATGTAGTATGGATCATTATGGATCGACTCACAAAGTCTGCTCACTTCATCCTATTTCGAGTTGGCCAATCAACTGAGACATTAGCAAAGAAGTACATGGAGGTAATAATCTACTTAAGATTTAAACTCTTTAAATATGTACAATCCCTGATACCCATGAACTCATACAGGAAATTATGAGACTTCATGGAGTACCGGTCTGCATTGTCTCCGATCGTGACACCAGATTTCGATCGCAATTTTGGCAGAGTCTACAAGCAAGCTTAGGAACAAGTCTGAACTTCAGCACGGTTTATCATCCACAAACAGATGGTCAGTCTGAGCGAACTATTCAGATCTTGGAGGATATACTCAGAGCATGTATGTTAGACTTCAAAGGATCGTGGGAAGATCACCTACATCTTGTGGAGTTTTCATACAACAACAGCTACCAAGCAAGCTTAGGAATGGCACCTTTTGCAGCACTATATAGAAGGAAGTGTCGATCGCCATTGAGTTGGGACGACATCAGAGATACGGAACTTCTTAGACCGAAGATGATAGTAGCGACTGTTGATGTGGTTCGTACTATCATAGAAAGGATGCGCATAGCCCAAGATCGACAGAAGCACTGGGCTGATGCAAAACGACGTCACATGGAGTTCCAGCCAAGAGATCACGTATTCTTAAAGATATCTCTGAACCGCGGAGTGATCCGATTTGGAAGACGGGGAAAGCTAAGTCCGAGATACATTGGACCGTTCGACATACTCGAACGAGTCGGTGAAGTGGCATACCGCTTAGCACTTCCACCTTCATTAGAAGGAATGCTTAATGTGTTCCACATATCCTAACTCAGAAGGTATGTGAGTGACCCCAGCCATGTACTTGATCATTCCGAGCTTACTATACAGCCTGACTTATCCTGTGAGCAACAACCTGTTGAGATCCTGGACAGGAAAGTGAAGTCACTTCGGAATAAGGAAGTCAACTTGGTTCAAGTGATGTGGAGAAAAGACACTCCAGGAGAATCAACTTGGGAAAGGGAAGATGAGATGCGTGCAAGATATCCTCACCTCTTTGTAAACTAGTTCTTAAAATAAAAGTTGTAAATTTCGAGGACGAAAGTTTTGTAAGGAGGGTAGACTGAAACAACTCCAATTTTAGTGTACAAAAAATTTGTTTAAAAATTAATGTATACTTGGGGTATTTGCATTTTCTATAAGTACCATAAATATTTGTTTTGCTAATTAATAGCAAGAAGGAGCTTGTAGCTCATTGGTAATACCCTGCACTGCTGAACCAAGTCACCAGAGTTCAAATCACATACCCCACATTATTTTTAATATTGTTTTATTTTGAATTTTTCGAACACCAAGGGTTTACACGTGCATAATTCACAAAAACCCTACTACACTAAATAAACTAACTATGCTAGAGGGATAATAGAGCGACAGGGAAATTTCCGACCGCCTGACTCGACCGAACTCGGCCGACTCGGCCAGCGGATCGGCCGACTCGGGCCGCCGCCGCCGGCCGGACTCGGCCGGACCGCCGAGTCGTCAACTGAAGAGTTGCGCCTTTTGGTCTCCCATGTACACCTGCATACATTATTTCCCTGGACCAGTAACAAAGCCCCTTTAAAACACCAATTACTCCATTTTATTACATTTTATTATATATTTTTTCAATTAAACCTTTCACCTATCCTAACCCTAGCCTTACCCTATAAATACAACCCCTACACACACACCCCTCACTCAAAAATTCTGAACAAAACTCTCAAGAAAATTCCTAGAAGCTTAGTGTACTTTTGGAGTAGCGAAGGGTGAAAGCTTCGGCAATTTTCCGACGACAACTCTAGGAGTTCCCGACGACCAAACGATGCACCGGGGCCTCCTCCCGTCTCCTCTTCCTCATCCCTAACTTCTAAACCTGTAAGTACCCCTCCCTATTCTCTAATCTTGTTCTAAAAATACGAAATTTCAAAACCCGACGGAATCGGTGTTAAACCGATTTCCGATTCGGTTCTTTCTAAAAATCCAATATTTTCTTAAATACAATCACACTAAACCCTTACATGTTGACTATTAATCATTAATAAATATGTTGAACAAGTTTCATGACAAACTAATTCATTTTGTAACTTTTATCGTATTTTTTCACTAAAATACCATGTAGTTTCATTTCGACATTAAACCATCACAATCTTGCTATACCTTTAAGTAGATCACGAGGTAATGACCTACCTCCTCACAACACTCATATGCAACATAGCACAATACTTTCGGGAATCTAGAATACGGGAAAACGAAACCTTTCAAATAAATACCATTTACTAATAAAACCGTTTTCTAAAAAGATTAAATATTTTACAAATCTTTGCAAAGCGCCGCTACAACCCATTTTGGGGAACCCGACTGGGATGGTACTGATTATCGCACATCCCTGGGCTTAGTAGTGCGAGATGCAGACCACCGCAAGGAGCATTCGGTCTCGAAGATTTAAAATACAAATATCTTAAGAAAATGTGATTTCTAGAAATATAATATATATTAAAATATATATATATATATATGCATCATTAAAATATCCATTTTGTGATAATATGAATATTCCAATTTTTTCCTAAAATCACAATAATCACTTTACATTAAAATACCATGAAATCTATACAAGTTCAATATTATAATTAAATACCATATATTATGAAAAATAGGTTATTCTCACTAGAAATGTCACAAATATAAAATCTACATTTATTACAACTCTAAAGACGATAAATAAACACTTGGGGTGTATTTTGAAAATTGTACAAAGTATTTTTACATAAAACCCCCTGAAGTTCTATAAATTACCCTAAGGACCCTAGTAAATATAGGATTAAGCGGGACCAATCTCATGAGCCTCAAGGAGCCGGAGAAGTGGTTGCTTGCTTATTTAAGGTAGACAACTTAACAACGGTGTTATCAACACGGTAATCTTCTTTGAAAAGACACATATCCTGCCGCCCATGTGCAGCGGTTACCGATAACATCAAAACCTAATTCAGGACTTCAATTTCTTTTCTAATTGTTCTGACTCAGACTGAGTCTCATTATAATAATCTGATTTGAATATGATTCAAGTACAATCTATAATATTACAATTCAATATGAATCCATGAATCCATATAATCAATCGGATCAAACTATTCAAGTTATATTGACTGAACCGAACCATGAATATACTTCCATTTACATGATTCTCCAGTTACATCCAAGATTCTCCAGTTACCTCCATTTACTGATATCATGGTTTCGGCAAGTCATCCAAGTATACAATCTATATTACAATTTGCAATACAACACAAACAATACAAACAAGACATCGCGGGGTTTAAGAGGTAGATTGGTACGGAAGGTGTTAGAAGTGGCACGAGACTGCAAGATTAACAAACCTAACCTATATTCCGTTGCTGTTGTACCGTGGCATAACAGTTCCTTGTACTTTCATTTGCTCTAGTCTCTAGCATATAGAGACTCCTCTCGTATACACTGGCATTCTTCTGTACCAAGCTACAAACAACAACGTTAACACCAAATACTCATATAATATAACTTTAAAAGCTATCTTCTCTTTCTGTCTATTATATTTCTCCCTTATCCTTGAGACTTACCGAGCAATTTGTTTGCTGACGACATTCTCTTTCTTTTTCTTTGAATGTCGTCAGGTGATTCGGATCTTCCAGAGATCGAGCCTACTAGCAAGGACTTAGACCATCTTGCATACGACCCAGAGTTCTAGCTTCATTGTACACACTTTTATTTCAGTACTTTTCATTTCTGTTATGCCACTGTTTAGGCATTGCTTTCATTCAGTTGTATTTACTTTTCCATGGATTGTAAAAAGAATGTTAACAAATAAAGTTGATGTTCAATTATATCTTCTGTCTCTTGTGCATTTTATTTATATTGCTTAGATACGCTTAGCATATTTACTTCAGAGTAAATACGTAGCGGCCTCGTCGCGTCCCCTTCGCCGTACAGCGGGAAGCGGGGCGTGACATCATCAGCGAATTAGCGCTCGGTAAGTCCTAAGAGATAGGATAGAAATAGACCAATAGAGTGAATAGAACTGATAAAGAAAAAGTTAGTTATGCTAACGTAGTTGTTTGTAGCTTGGTACAGAATATATCAATGTATATGAGAGGAGTCCAACTTGTTCCGTGGACTAAGGCATATGGAGTACAAGGCCCCATCAAAACCCAAGGGACAACACCAACGGATATTCAGGTTAGGTATATTATAGTGACCGTCTCATTCCACTTCTAATACATTCCACACCAATCTACCCCTTTAAAACCCCGTAAATGTATATTGTATTGTTTTATAGATGTAAGACTTGCCGAGATCATGGTATAAGTTGTTCATGTAAACAGATAAGGATGTAAACGGATAGCCATGTAGTCAAGTCAAGATATATCCATGGTTCGGTCAATTCAAGTTATGTTGATTTTGTTCTGGTATAGTTCTGGTATTCAAATTCAATTCAAGTATAGATTGGATTCATGTTGTATTGGAATTAAGATTGGATTGTGTTCATGTTTAGATTATGTTCGGATTAGACTGAGACTCAGATTGAGTCAGATATTAAACAAAATTGGATTCCTGAATTAGGTTTTAGAGTTATCGGTAACTGCTGCACATGGACGACAGGATTTGTATCTTTTTCCAAGACAATTACCATTGATAACCCCGTTTTAGTTTTCTATCTTAAATAGATAAGCACCCACTTTCTCCGGCTCCCTGAGGCTCAAGAGAATTGGTCCGTCTTAAACCTATATTTACTAGGGTCCATAATGTAATTTAATATAACTTGAGGGGGTTTTATGAAAAATATTTTTTGGTATACTTTCAAAATAAACCTCAAGTATTTATTTATGTTATTTAGAATTGTCATGGATGTGAATTTTATATAATGAGGTATATTAGTGATTATATATATATATATATATATATATATATATATATGTAAATATATATATATATATATTGAATAGTTCAAGGTATTTTAGTGTAAACTTGACTTGAATGGATTCTTGATAGTATTTTCATGAAACTTGTAATTCTTTTCTTTTGTTTAGAAAAACATGGAATTTATTATATATTTAAAATAGATAGTTTGATAATATTTATATATAATTATTAAAAATAAAATTTATTTATTAAATAGAAAATCATTTAAATTGCATCAAAAATTCCATCGAGATCGTATGCTCCGTAAGGAGGTCTGCATCCCGCTCTACTAGTCCCTAGGATGTGCGATAACCTGCACCATCCCGATCGGGTTCCCCAAAGTGGGTTGTAGAGGCACAATTGTAAGGAATGTAATCACACAATTTAAAGAAATACGGTTTTTAATAGTTTATGGTATTTTAACGTAAAAGTCGTATTTGTCCCAAAATATATACTGTTAAAAGCTAATCGTGCTATGTCATGATGCGTGTTCTGAGATGTAGGTCATTATCTCGTGAGATTTTCTAAAGGTAATACAAGCAAAAATGATAAAAGATGTCATATATAATTTTATGGTATTTAAACGTAAAAGTGTAATAAAAGTTGTTTTATATGGAGTTTTGAAATGAAACTTGTTTATAATTATTGTTTAATGTTTAACAAACAAAGTATAATGATTTAGATAATTAGTTATTAAGAAAAGTTGTTGTTTTAGAAAGTTTTAGAAATGAATGTCGGTATAACTCCACTTACCGACATCATTTAAAAGAAGAAGTTTTGAGATGTGAAAAGAAAAGAAGACAGGGAATTTACTAGCTTAGAGAATAGAGGGGATGTTGAGGGAACGTTTGATGGCTTCGTGGAGTTGTGTGGTTGCCGGAATTGTCTTGAATCGTCGCCGAAAATTGACCTGGTGCTAACTCCACTTGTACTTTTCTTTGACTTGGAAATTTTGAGAATTTTAACAAAAGATTTCAGAATGAAGAGGGCTAGGGTGTGGGGTTGTATTTATATGGTAGAATTAGGGTTTTCAGAATTGAAAAGAGAATTAAAAATGAATTTAAACTTGGATTAATGGTGATTTTAATTTCTCTGTTAATTTACAGGGAAATCAAACAGCATGGAAGTAGTGGGGGTAGGCCAAAGGACTGGGGTTCAGAACATGGGAGCATTTCCAACGGGGGGGGCCGGCGCCGCCGGTCCAAAGCCAATTCTCGCCGGTCGATTTCTTGAGATGGGTGCTGGTATTCTTGCCACGTGTCTCTATCTGTTCATATATTATTATGCACATGTTTGTTTTATCTGACTTTTCATTTTTACGTGTATTGCACGTGTAAACTTTTGGGCTTTTAGAAAGTTTAAAATAAAAAGCAGTAAAAATATATGTGGCTAATGGGATTCAAACACAGGGGCTACGTCACAGCAGTGCAAGGGATTTACCAGTGAGCTATAAGTGCTTTCTTACTGTTTTTAAACAAATTAAATTTATAACATGTGCTCAGGCTTGAAACTCTATTCTGTACCTTAACTTGAAAATTTTCGTACGGTAAAATTTGAGTCGTTACATTTGCCTCCTGACCGAGCTCTTGAATTCAGCATCGATTTACAACCTGGTGTGCAGCCTGTAATCAAAGCTCCGTACCTGTTAAGTCCAGAAGGATTGAAGGAGATCCACATTCAGTTGGACGAATTTTCTCCTCCGAAACACAGAGAAGAGACCGCGTAGGTCTGTCTCACCTGAATTTCGGGGCAGATGCTAATTGGTGTTATCCGTCCACCTCTCCGAAGATACCAAGTTAATTTATGGCACCATGTATCGAAGGTTTAAACCGATGCGGCCGATGTAGCAGACTTCGTCAGATTTCCCCTCATTTGAGGGGTTTTTTATTATGGGGACGCTCTTTCCTACAGGCGCAACCCCCTGCAGTTAATTACGCTACCGCATCGCGTTAACTACTTTCACCTTCTACAGATGGTCACTTCGTGTCGTGTGTGTTTGTTTTATTTTCAGTTGCCCGTGGATTGTATACGGAGACTAATTTATGTTGTCGCCCGTAGGGCGTGGATTAGTCCAAATCCGTATCTTCTTAGATTTGGGTTTGGGTTTAAGGATACGTTATTCTCATTTGAGACTAAAATCAACTTAAACGTTTGTTAAGGATACGTTAGTCTAATTTTAGACTAAGATCAACTTAACAGTTTGTTAAGGACACGTTAGTCTAATTTTAGACTAAGGTCAACTTAACCATTTGTTAAGGACACGTTAGTCTAATTTTAGACTAAGAACAACTTAACGGGATCGTTTAGATCCAACAAAAGAGCATTTGGGCTCTATTGTTTAGTTTAGGGACATTGCGGTCGATTACCAGTTTAAGGACATGGTGGTCCAAGGTAAAGGACATCATAGTCCATGGGTTTAAAGGACCCCACAGTCCGAGGTTAAGGACATCATAGTCCATGGGTTTAAAAGGACCCCACAGTCCATGGGCTTAAGGACCCCACAGTCCAGGTTAAGGACATCATAGTCCATGGGTTTTAAAGGACCCCATAGTCCGAGGTTAAGGACATCATAGTCCATGGGCTTAAAAGGACCCCGCAGTCCGAGGTTAAGGACATCATAGTCCATGAGTTTAAGGACCCCACAGTCCGTGGAATGATTGGTTATCGGGACCCGTCACCTCTCTGAAGACGTTGAAGGATTACAACGACAAATATCAAAGGAGTGAAGGGATGTACCCTTGAACCAAAGTTGATTGCGAAATCTGTAGTCCAATTTGGAACCAAGATCGATTAATTAGATTATGAGCACATTGGCTCAGTTAAATCTGAATCGAGGACTTATGGCCAACTTGGGCTAAGTCCAATTAGATTTGAAATGTTGGCCCTTTGTTGGACTGTTGAACAATTGTCTGGGTGCAACCCCCCATTATTTAGCAATGCTAAACAGGGGTTTGGGGTTCTGACAACATTTTGTCTTTGGCTGAGCACTAACCATTCATTATAGCTCTGGACTTCACTTTGCATATCATATGAACTGACCAATTTTGAGGTCCAGTTGAAGGGGAGATTTGCCTCTGGAAAACTTAGCCAATTTGGGCTAAACTTGGTTTGAAAATAGTGTTAAACACTAACACATATTTGACGATCACGTGTTCCCACGTGATGCACTTAAAATAGTGTTAAACACTAGGGACAGAACACTTAAAATAGTGTTAAACACTAGAAATGAGGTGATCACATGAAGTCACGTGAGGCGCCAGAGAATTGGGCCAGACTTCCTTTATTTTACTCTTAAAAGCTGCCAATAAGTGTTAAACACTTAATTTTTGTAATCATCACATGTGGGCACGTGATAGTGCCCATGTATTGGGTATTAATTCCTCTGTTTTCTCTCATTTACCCTTTTTAAAAAGGTGTTTGTCAGGGGTCACGTGGGGACACGTGAGGTGTCCTGAATCAGTATTGCCTTTGGCCTTATTCCCTTCAGTTTTGAGGGTCACGTGTGAGCACGTGAGGCATTGCTTCCAAGCTTTTTCTTTCTCATTTTGAGGAGTTTGTTTGAGGAGCACGTGGGGGCACGTGACCATGTCTCATTCGTTCTTTTCTGATCATTGAAAAGGCGGGGTCGCGTGTTGCCACGTGATCAGGTTTACGTGCATGAAAAGTCCCTTGTTTAAGAATTAAATTCTTTGGTAGGGTTAAACCCTAATTTTGTTTAGAGGAATCAAATTCCTATGTATATGGAAGAATTAAATTCTTTAAACTCAACTCTCTCTCTCTAAGTTTTGGATCTGCATGGCAGAATCTCCCCGATGAGAATTAAATTCTCAACTTATGGAGAGATCTTACATCTGCAGATCTTCAACCATGAAGAAGAACTAAGTTCTTGTTTTAAGGGTTAAACCCTGTTTCTGTTGGATGAATTAAATTCCTAAGTATTTGGGGGAGTTAAATTCCCTAAACTCAATTCTCCCTCTAAGTTTTGGATCTGCATGGCAGAATCTCCCCGATGAGAATTAAATTCTCAACTTGTGGGGAGATCTGCTTCTGCAGATCTTCAACCAAAAGAAGAACTAAGTTCTTATTCAGAAGAGTTAAACTCTTAGATTGAGAATTAAATTCTCTTTTTTATTTTGTGAGAGCTTATAGGATGATCTCTCACCTAGGATCTCTTTCTTTTCTCAAGAGACCTTCTTTCTTTTCTCAAGAGACCTTCTTTCTCTCTGGAGAATTAAATTCTCTTCTTTTTTCTCTCTGGAAAATTAAATTCTCTTCTTTTTTGTTCTCTCCTCCTTTTTTTTTCTTCTCCTCTTAGCTCCTATTTATAGGAGAAAGAAAAGAATCAGTTTGTTTTGTCAATCTTTCATTGAAAGATTTTAATTGATTTTGTAACCAACATGATCTTTTAGACCACTCAGTGAATTTTATTCACCATTGGATTTTTAATACGAAAGATCTTTTATCTGTTATTCCTGGCAAATTTCAGGGAAATCTTTTCTTGTATAGAATCTTTCTGAAAATTGGTGATTTTTAATCACCATTGGATTTTTAATCCAACGGTGCTCCACTTTACAGAGCACGATCTTTTTGTTTGGAAAGATCTAGGGAAATATTTTTCCAACTAAAGTTTTTGATTTCCCTTAATTAGAATTTAATTCTATTAGTTCAGAAGGTTTAAGAGCCTATCACATGTTAGCACGTGACCCCACTGATTGACCAATTAATTAGAATTTAATTCTATTGGTTTAGAGGGCTCAGGAACCCATCACGTGTTGGCACGTGACCCCACCGATTAATTATTTAATTAGAATTTAATTCTATTGTTTCAGAGGGTTTAAGAGCCTATCACGTGTTGACACGTGACCCCACTGATTAATTATTTCCAATTATTTATTTTATTTAGTGCCTACAGGCTTTGCCTGTAAATGGTCACGTGTCTGCACGTGATGCCCGGTCACGTGTGGGCACGTGATGCCTCATAACTTTTGATCCCGGATGAATTATGAGGCACATAATATATCAAATCGAAGGCTTTTTCGATACGCTTTCGATACTATCAGAATTTAGCTGTTTCACATTCGGGAGTTTGTCAAAATACAGTCTGGAAAATACTGGTTCACATTTTTTAAACGTATCGCTGCCATTTGATACCTTGGGCTCTTTTGCGCAGAAATTATTTTGGCGGGAACAACGAACTTCTGAAGAAAGGTTGGATTCGTCCCAGTACTTCAAGTTGGGGATCTCTAGTGTTATTTGTGAAGAAGAAAGAAGGTTCATACAGGATGTGTGTAGATTATCGAGCTCTGAACGAAGTGACAATCAAGAACGAGTATCCAAGGCCGCGTATCGATGATCTTTTCGATCAGATAAGTGGGTCTTGTGTATTTTCGAAGCTAGATCTTCGTTCGGGATATCATCAGGTGAAGGTCAAAGAGTCCGATAATCCAAAGACAACGTTTAGCACTCGATATGGTCGTTATGATTATCTCGTAATGCCATTTGGAGTGACCAATGCACCTGTTATCTTTATAAACCTGATGAACCAAGTTTTCCTAGAGTACTTAGACAGGTTCGTTGTCATCTTCATCGACGACATCCTGGTGTCGGAAAGAACACGCCGAGCACTTACGGATTATCCTGGAGACATTGCGACAATATCAGCTCTATGCCAAGTACATCAAGTATGAATTTTGGCTAGAACAAGTCGGATTTCTCGGATATATTGTTTCAGGCGAAGGAATCTCAGTAGATTCAGTTAAGGTGTCAGCTGTCAGTGAGTGGCCGATACCAAAGACGGTGAAAGATATACGAAATTTCTTGGGATTAGCAGGATACTACCGACGATTCATTAAAGGCTTTTCAAAAATTGCAGCATCCCTGACCAAGCTCACACGTAAAGATGAAGTATTCGTGTGGTCAGAAGCATGTGAAAAAGTTTTTGTAAAACTCAAGTCGAGGTTAACCTCTGCACCTATTCTTATAATACCGGATCAATCTGGAGGATTCGTTGTACATTGTGATGCGTCCGGTAAAGGATTAGGATGTGTTCTACACCAGCATGGAAAAGTTGTGGCTTTTGCATCAAGACAACTGAAGGTTCATGAGTGCAACTATCCAACACATGATCTGGAGTTGGCAGCCGTTATCTTTACACTTAAGATTTGGCGCCACTATCTTCCGGGAGAACGAGTGGATATATATATTGACCACAAGAGTCTGAAGTATGTATTTACTCAGAAGGAATTAAATATGCGGCAGAGAAGATGGCTAGAACTCATGGCGAACTTCGACATCAACCTACGGTATCATCCTGGAAAGGTGAACGTTGTTCCTGATGCACTTAGCCGCCAGCCATTAGCAAGGAACCTCACCGCTCAGTGGAAGCTACAGCTGAAATTGTACGGATTGGCGATCGAAGTAATTATGCCAGGTAACGCTTCATATTTGATGAACTTATTAGTCCAGTCCACTATTGTCAATCAGATCAAGGCAGCTCAAACAAATGACGCCAAGCTGCAAAAGATCCGAGAACAGGTAGAAAGTGGACTTTGAGCTGACTTCATCATTCACGAAGATGGATCCTTGCGATATGGAAGTCGATTATGTGTACCAAACGGCCCAGTTCGAGAAGAGTTGATGAAAGAAGCTCACGGCTCTCCTTATTCTGTACACCCCGGTGGTACAAAAATGTACAAGGATCTACGGCAACACTACTAGTGGTATGTAATGAAGCGCGAAGTAGCAAGGACCGTAGTGAAGTGTCTGGTGTGTCAGCAAGTGAAGGCTGCACATCACAGAACTGCTGGTCTACTTCATCCGTTGCCAATCCCAAAATGAAAATGACAGCACATTACCATGGACTTCATGATCGCCCTTCCTCGAAGCACGAAGGGTAACGACGCAGTATGGGTTATTGTGGATCGACTTACCAAGTCGGCTCACTTTATTCCATTTCGAGTCGGTCAATCAACCGAGAAGTTAGCAAAGAAGTATATGAAGGTAAGCATAAATCTAAAGTAAGATTTAAACCTTTAATATGTACCAAATCTGATACCCATGAACTCATGCAGGAGATCGTGAGATTGCATGGAGTACCGGTTTCCATCGTCTCCGATCGCGATACCAGATTCCAATCACAATTCTGGCAGAGTCTGCAAGCTAGCATGGGAATGGGTCTGAATTTCAGCACGGCTTATCATCCATAAACGGACGGATAGTCCGAGCGAACAATTCATATTCTGGAGAACATGCTAAGAGCTTGTATGTTAGACTTCGGAGGTTCGTGCGAAGATCACCTACACCTTGTGGAGTTTTCATACAACAACAGCTATCAGCCAACTATTGGAATGGCACCATTTGCAGCACTCTATGGACGAAAGTGTCATTCACCACAAATTTGGGACGACGTTGGAGATCGTGAACTCCTTGGACCAGAGATGATCGTGGCAACTGTGGACGTAGTTCGCACGATCAGGGAAAGAATGCGCATAGCTCAAGACCGACAGAAGCATTGAGCAGATGCAAAGCGGCGACATCTAGTGTTCCAACCTGGAGACCATGTTTTTCTAAAGATCTCTCTAAACAGAGGAGTGATCCGCTTTGGCAAGAGGGGTAAGATAAGTCCAAGATATATATGGCCGTTCGACATACTCGAACGAGTTGGAGAAGTGGCATATCGTTTAGCACTACCACCCTCATTAGAAGGAGTGCACAACGTGTTCCACATATTCTAGTTACGACGATATGTAAGTGACCCCCAGCCACATACTTGATTACTCAGAGCTCACTGTACAAACTGATTTAACTTGTGAGCAACAACCCGTTGAGATCCTAGACCGAAAGGTGAAGAAACTGCGGAATAAGGAAGTAAACTTGGTCTGAGTGATGTGGAGAAAGGATTCGCCAGGAGAATCAACATGGGAACGAGAAGAAGACATGCGTGCAAGATACCCTTACCTATTTGAAAATTAGTCCCTATGTAAATGTAAATTTCGAGAACGAAATTTTTATAAGGAGGGTAGAATGTAACGACTCTAAAATCTTGTACGGAAATTTTACTATTAATAGACAAGAAATGAAGTTTTCAGCCTGAGTTTGAATTATAAGTCAATTTTGGTAAATAACAGCAAGAAACAATTTGTAGCTCACTGGTAAAGCCTTGCAGTGCTGTGACGTAGCCCCTGCGTTCGATTCCCATCAGACAAAATTATTTTTTCTGGAATTTTTTTAACTTTTTAGAAATCCAAAAGATTGCACGTGCAATACACGGGGAAATGAAAAGTTCAGAAAAATCAAACATGTGGAAAATGGTTTAAACAGAGGATTGACCAAGTGGCATGAATCTCGAGGAAAATGCCTCGAGATTGATCGGCCCAAAGGCTATTAAAGCTGGCACCGACAGTTGGATGAAGCCCAATGAGGCCCGGGCTATGCACACTCGTCTCTTTACCCACCCTAACTTCTCTACACTGTTTGATTTCCCTGCAATCAAATATAGACCTTTCAATTCATAATTTATCACAATTTTAATGTTTTTTAATCCACAATTTTAATTCTCAAACCCTAATTCTCCACTATAGATACTATCCCCTACCTTGGCTCAGCATCATTCTGAAAATTCTAGCCAAAACTCTCTAAAAAGTTCCTAGTGCAAGTGAAATAAAGAGGAGTTAGCAAGCAAGTTGATTTCGGCGAAGACCGAAGCCTATTCCGGAGCTCCCGCGACTCCACGAAGCTCATCCCCTCTTGTTCAACCTCTCTTTGAGTTTTCTAAACCGTAAGTCCCTTCCAAACACCCTTTCTCTTCATTGAAATTCTATTAAAACTTATATCGGTAAGTGGAGTTAATACCGATATCCTTTTTCTAAAACCTAGAAACTCCTTCTTTTTTATTGTTTGAACAACCAAGTTTTTTACTCAATACTTGCAACCTTAAACCCTAATATTTAGAATACAATTTCATCAAAATTCTCATGTGAAACAACAATAGTAGAATTTTTTTCATTAAAATACCTTGAATTTTATAAAAACCTCTTTTAGAAATTGCTTAACAATACCTTAGAAAACTTCACGGGATAACGACCTACCCCACACGCACGCTTGATTTCATAGCACGATACTCATTGTATGTATTTCGTTTCGAAGAAAAATTTACAATAAAATACCACATAACTATAAAAACCGGATTTCTTTTAAAGCGGTATTTTATATCCTTTGCGATTACTGTTCATATCAGAAAACTGCATTCTAATACCGCCCATTCATTATCTCTTTGTTGTATTTATCGGTACTATTAATCAGTGTCTGCTCAGTAATACAGATTACAGGTATCCATGATAAAATACTGGAAATACATTTAAAAGCATGGATATATCAATTGAGAGCCGACACTGCAACCAGAACCGTAATCCGACCGATACTTCAGGAGTCCCTTTTTGCAACAAGTTTGTGTACACATTTTTCTATCTAAATGGTCCAAAACAACAAATGTGTACACAAGACTTTTAGGCACATGTGGATATGCATTCAAGGCAAAATATTATATGCATTCAAGGCTAAACATCATGTGTTGATATTTTTCCTTCCAAAACTGAAATCAAATCAAAGTCAATTAAACAAATCAGCATGGGCCATAATGGGGCAGCCATGAATCAAGACACATGTGGGAATGGAGTAATGAGCATTTAATGCTGAAGATCATGTGTTGAATTGTATTCAAAAAATCCCTCCAATAATAAGTGCAAAATAAAATCAAATGGACAAATCAACAAAACCATAATGGGGGCAGCCATGATTTAAGCACATGTGGGAATGAAGTTATGAGCATTTAATGCTAAAAATTTGGTGTTGATTTAGAAATTCGAATTTCCCTCCAAGCATTGGGTGCAAATCAAGTCAAAACAGAGAAAACAAACTGGACCAAAGTCATGCGGGTGACCTAACAAGTCAACACACCAAGTACGAGACCGTTCCAACATGATGTGGCCGGCCACATCATATTATAGACCGGCCTGGCCGGCCCCGCAGGCTCCAGTGGGCCCCAGTTCTTCACACACCCCTTCTTGCTGCCACGTAGCCCTATTTTTATTGTTTATTTTCTTTTCTTCTTTGCCTATAAATAGCAGGCAGTGGGCAAAGGTTCAAGAGTCATTCTTTAGTCTTAGATTGTCATTCTTTGTCCAAGTTTTCTATTCTCCTTTCTTGTAAATAGCTTAGTCCCCTTGAGTTCTTAACTTTCTTTTGATCCTTCAACCTCTTCATTGAGCTTGAAAGTTTAAGGGTTGGTTATTGATCTCAAGGGGTTGTATCATTCTTGATGATTAATAAAGATCTCTTTTGTGCCTTCATTCACCATGAGTTCTTTGCCTCTTCTTGATCTTGCAACCTCTTCATTGAGCTTGCAAGTTTAAGATTTGGTTATTGAACCCATGTCTTGTTTTGGGTTCTATGGTTCTTAGTCTTTCTTACTTGCTCTTTTATTTACATGCATTTTCATTCTTGACTTTTGTTACTTGCAATTTATTACCATGTCATTTAATTACTTGCTTGTAATCTTGTCTTTTCTTTGTTCTTCTCTTTTGTTATCTCTTTTTGGTTTGTTTTGTGAATGGTGTGAATATTGTTGTTAGGAAAAGAGAAAGATTTTGTAAGTTAACATTTCGTTCCTCATTTCCTTTTCCCATCTTTTCCATTTGAAACTTCGCCCAAATCTTACGCAAACGCTCCGTTAGGCACCCTACCCTACCAAGGTAAAGGTGATTCCTAACCGTGACCGGTTGCATTCGGTTTGGCCAGAGGCGAAAACAAGAGACAAGAACGGAAGGACATGGTCAATAAGCCGGATTCCATGAATACCGTGCTTAAGTCCCCTAATCCACGTTGTTGCCGATTGTTCAAGCTCATTGGTTGAGTTCGGCTCAAAATACTTGAATACGGAATCCATTAACTTACACTATCCTATCGTTTTCTAACAAGCCTTATACTTGAATATAACACATAGGTTAGATAACGAACAAATCCGCCACGTTGTTAACTCGTTAAAACAAGAACGTAAAACTTACCATCTCCCTGTGGATCGACCCGTGCTCATCGCGGCTAGCTGCAAAGCGACACCGTCCTGATCGCGGTTAAACTTTAGAACTCTTAAATATCCGACACGCTTTTGGCGTGCGATCAAATGGCGCCGTTGCCGGGGAGAGGTAACGTTTTTGTTTTTGTTATTTCGGGTCAATCTTGTTAATACCCATCTAACCCTATTTTTCAAAACAACATAAAAATTACAAAACCAAAAACCAAAACAAAAACTAACAAAACTAACCATTTTTGTTCTCTGGAAATTGGACCTGCAAGCACTTTGGAACTCAATAGAAAAGATAAACAATACCAGTGTGGCATTAGTGGAACACTGAGACTACTGTTGAAATTTGGAGCCCTACCTCATCAAGTTGGTAGGCGACATCATTCCCAAATCCGGCGTCGCCGGCCCTACCACCTCCTTCTGCCTCCAATTTTTCCTCTGGGCTCAAGTTTTCTGGTTTTGTCCTATTTGTATTGTTTATTTTTTATAATTTTTAGTGTGCAGGTATTTGGGCATTCGTATTGTTTTTCCGCACTAATATCCATTTTTTCTGATATTTGTAGATTTTGCGGAATTGCGAACGGCGATTATGGGGAGCAAAGTGTACGTTCAAAACTAGGATGATTACGAAGTACAGTGCCAAAGATCCGGGTAGTTTGACCCGCGCAAGCGAACTTTTCAAGCTACTCGGATTTGATTCAACGGGGGTTTCTTAACCCATAACTTAACGGTACATACTTTACTAACACCTTCTTCTCAAACCCGACGCTTCCAATATAATATCTTTGCAGGATTCTTTGCAAGTTCGCTAGCAAACAACAAAAAAAAAATGACTAACCCGTATTTGTTGCAGTGCCGAGCTTAAACTAAAAAACGATTGTTTGATTCTTTGAATAAAATTTTTTTCATTGAATTGCGCATTGCATACATTAATACGGATTTAAGGGCAAGCGAACCCCATAACATACGGTAAAGGATTTCATCACCTTTTCCGTGGCCCACAAATCACGAAACTGTGCATAAACGTTTACCGCACAAATTTTAAAAGAAATTAGACTTTAAACCTTAAGGACTTCGCGCTCACTAGGAGAAGTTAACTGTGTTTAGAACTCCGTTTAACGGTATATCGTTTATGGGGTGTCTAGGAAAGTGTTAACGGCGAAACCGCCAAAAGAGAAAGGGTTATTTAATTAAGGACCTTCGCGAAAGCGTCGGAAAACCTCCCCTTATCTTTGCACTTACCTAGCCTCGTGATCAGTATATCTTGAGCCTGTTTCTCGACACAGTTTTACTTCGACAATCAAGTTCTTGAGCAGGTCTAGTTGACCTAGGTGAACCCTAGACCGATTAGATATGTGGTATTTTTGTGTCGTGATTGTTTTTGTCCAGATTCTTTTTTGTATATTTCATTCTTTTGTTAATAACTAACCTAAAAAAAACCCACATTCTTTTCCCCTCCTTTTCTCTTATTCTTCTTCTCTCTTCATATCATGGGTACTCCACCTCGAAAAACCCTTGCCGAACTTTGGTACCCACAACCAGACATAACTTCCTACGGTTCTTTCTTTGGTCGAATTTCGAACGACCCCGCCATGCCTAAAATTTCATTAAAAGATCGCATAGACACGTCTAGGACAAACACTTGCACTCCGCAATCCACTTTGTATCAACCTTTTCAACCTCCCCCACTCTCTTATGTTGATACCCCTTTCATAATTCGTCCTTTGTCCATCTCTGAACATATTGAACAATCCCGTAACCGATCTTTCACTCCTTTCACCACTACAAATTCTTTGGATCAACAATTCCATTCACCTTCTTATTTGTATGTTGATCCTATCCCTGTCCAGCCTTTCAATTCCTATCAGTCCTACCCGACTTGTACACCTTCCCTGGACATTGCTTCTGAACCGTCATTTGGGAGTTTGCAGTATCAAAACAACTTTGAATCTTTTACTGAAACCCCTTCACAAGCTATGTCTAGTCTAGACCAGTTGTTGGAAGACTTTAGGGTAGCGTCATGCCAACAGATGATGGATTTGAATGCGTCCATGGCCGCTCTAATACAACCTAGTGACCCGGTAGCCGGTTTTCAACTAGCTCCACATTTTACAATGTATAATGAAGCGGTAGGACAGGATGAGAATTTGAGTAGTGAAAGTGAACTGTACACCCTTCCTAATCAAACCTGCACATTGCAAATTGAATCACACAACTTCAGTTTTGAATGTCTATCTAGTGTCCCAAAAGATTTACCGATTAAAGATAGAGCGTTTAATGAGTTATGCGATTTTATAGTGTTTGATTTACCAGATTATGAAGGGTCCATTCCAAGTGAAACCAATCCTAAACCTTTTGACCTCTACACTTCTATCTTAGAACCAGAATCGATTGAAATCCATGCTTTTGATGAGGAGTCTGAGAATATTAATTTTCACTTGATTGAGGATATTGACGCAGGGAGTATTTTGGATGATGAACCCATAAATTTGACTGAAATTTTCTCTCCAATTCATCATCACGAGTCATTAAATTTTTCTCCCGAACTTCATATGTGTCGTGATTTTGATGAGATTTGCATGGATGAGATAATTTTTGAGGAGAATTATGAGGAGAGTATTGAGGATGAACCATTTTTGTTTGATGTGTCGGATTTTCCAATTCATCCTCCTGAACCTTTAACTATTATACTTCCTAAATCATCCTCCATCTTTTCCATCGTTCCGACCACGCAAAAGATCATGCAGGAGGACTGTGAGTTTGAAAAAATTCTGTTCAATCATAGCACCTTTGATGCCACTAGTGCGTTCCTCCTTGAATCTGACACTCTTCTCACAGCCGATAACGATTATGAGTGTTTCACTTTTTCAGACGATGTTGAAGACTCACCGCCCGAGTTTGAGTCCTTTGAATTTTCAGATAAGTTAGTTGAACCATCAAACTCGGCTGCTCACAATCATTTCGAACCATTCGAGTTCGAGACAGTTTACTTAGGTGAGAATAAGATTATCCCTAAATCACTCCCCTTCGTCTCTTCCATCGTTCCGACCTTGCAAGAAAATGTATCACTTTCATTTTCTATGTCTGGTTTACCGAGTTCGGCGTACACATGTTTTCTGACGAATCTTAAGGGATTTGACCCAATCTCTAGACGGGTTGATAGATTAGCACAATCGCTTTTTACACATCGGTCATTACATATTGTGCTAATTTATTCACTCTATTTTCACCCTCAAGTTCGTACACCATTTCTTTTCCCCTTCCACCATTCTTCCTCTCATATACCGAGACTGTATCCCGCTTCTATCTCCATACGGTCTCGCGTATTCTCCATTTCTTTTCTCCTCATCTTCTTTCACCAACCCGCATATTATCATGATAGAATTTTTGAATGGTTGGTGATCACTTTTGGCCTTTGTAAGGCCTTGTATAGCTTGATACTGTTCTCTTTCCCTCCTAATCCTGAACTTCAACGCTTAATAGTGGAAACACTGTTTCACTTCAATTTGGGGGGAACCGTTTGGTGTACATATTTTTGGTTTTTATTTTTTTTTATATAAATTGTTTTTGGGGAGCGCCGACAATTTTGACTCTCTTGGTGTAGCCTGACAGTGAGGTCACTGTCAAGTTTAAGTTTGGGGGTGTGCTCGGTAAGCTTTCTACCTTTGCATTCATTTGTATATTCTGCATTTGCATACTTACTTAAAAACCCATAAAAATCAGAAAATTTTCTTAAAATATAAAAACTTTGTCGTCAAGTTAGCTAGTGGGAGAACTTAGATTCAATATTTCGACGGTTTTGTTTGATAAGATAGGAAAAACTAAATCCTATTTTTAGATTTTAAAAACCTGAAAGATAACTCTCCTTTGAAGTTAACTATAGCTAATATACGTCTTTACATCACACTACACGTGTCGTGAGTTTTGAAAATTAGATGACATGTCTATTATGTCTGAAAACTTTTAAATGGATAAATTATTTTCTGAGGATCAAATAGGTTTGTTCTGAAATAAGTAATATCAAGACTAGTTTATAAAGAGAGGTGGATATGAAGGGATATTATTGATACCTTAATTGGAACTAATTCTGAAGAATAACCCATCTGAATCTTGATTAGAATGATTACACACCTAACCCACTAAACACGTCTTTTATCCAAAAAAATAATTGAACTACCGGTTATATCTCCGTTCGCATTAAATCATCATTGTCTTTTGTTTTTAGGCCTAGGTAACTTGAGTAATTAAGTCCGCTGGGGTGTCTCTACGCCTAATGCCCTATCAACTGGTTTGGGAGCATTGGTCCAAAGCTCGCTAAGAAGCCTAGAAAGTCCAGATTAAAACAAAATCAAGCAAGTGTTCTCTTCAAGTTAAAATTCCTAACGGTTCTTTGTGTGAGAATAATCTTGACAAAAGACAGGTTTTTATAAAAAAGTATTTCTAGCGGAGATATGAAGGTTTTATTCTATGATAAAGACTATTGCACGTTCACAGAGGTGTGTATGAAATGAAAACAAGAAAAAGCTGGAGTGAAAAATAAGACCTAGTTTCCTGTTAAGGAAGATAGAGATTCTGAAATTGAAACCGTACTGGAAAACGAAACTTGAGAAATACTTAACTCTTTATAAAACTTATGTGATCCTTTTAAAGTTTTTATCTGGGCTTTATTTTGTGACATGACGACTTTAATCGATCCTTTTGAAACTTAACGACACTATTTGCACTGCATGTAAAGACATATAAAATCTTAAGTTAAATGAGAAGCGAGGTGTGAAAAATAAAGGTTCGATAGCTCTAAATTTAGGATAATAGAATTGTTATCTTTAAAACAAAACCTTAGGGTTTGAATCATAGTTATTTCGCAAAACTAGCTTGACAGGATTTTGTGGGTAGTATCCGCTTAAAACCCTCAGGAGACAACACTCCTCCTACTAGGGACACCTAGAGGTTTAACGGCTTGTTGCACACGCTCAGTGCAATCGCGTTCCCTGCGAAAGTGCGGTTAGGATTTTCTTTTGTGAATAAATGGTTTTGCTCGGGACGAGTAAAAGATAAGTTTAGGGGTATTTGTTCATATCAGAAAACTGCATTCTAATACCGCCCATTCATTATCTATTTGTTGTATTTATCGGTACTATTAACCAGTGTCTGCTCAGTAATACAGATTACAGGTATCCGTGATAAAATACTGGAAATACATTTAAAAGCATGGATATATCAATTGAGAGCCGACACTGCAACCAGAACCGCAATCCGACCGATACTTCAGGAGTCCCTTTTTGCAACAAGTTTGTGTACACATTTTTTTATCTAAATGGTCCAACACAAAAAATGTGTACACAAGACTTTTAGGCACATGTGGATATGCATTCAAGGCAAAATATTATATGCATTCAAGGCTAAACATCATGTGTTGATTTTTTTCCTTCCAAAACTGAAATCAAATCAAAGTCAATTAAACAAATCAGCATGGGCCATAATGGGGCAGCCATGAATCAAGCCACATGTGGGAATGGAGTAATGAGCATTTAATGCTGAAGATCATGTGTTGAATTGTATTCAAAAAATCCCTCCAATAATAAGTGCAAAATAAAATCAAATGGACAAATCAACAAAACCATAATGGGGGCAGCCATGATTTAGGCACATATGGGAATGAAGTTATGAGCATTTAATGCTAAAAATTTGGTGTTGATTTAGAAATTCGAATTTCCCTCCAAGCATTGGGTGCAAATCAAGTCAAAACAGAGAAAACAAACTGGACCAAAGTCATGCGGGGGACCTAACAAGTCAACACACCAAGTACCAGACCGTTCCAACATGATGTGGCCGGCCACATCACATTATAGACCGGCCTGGCCGGCCCCGCAGGCTCCAGTGGGCCCCAGTTCTTCACACACCCCTTCTTGCTGCCACGTAGCCCTATTTTTATTGTTTATTTTCTTTTCTTCTTTGCCTATAAATAGCAGGCAGTGGGCAAAGGTTCAAGAGTCATTCTTTAGTCTTAGATTGTCATTTTTTGTCCAAGTTTTCTATTCTCCTTTCTTGTAAATAGCTTAGTCCCCTTGAGTTCTTAACCTTCTCTTGATCTTTCAACCTCTTCATCGAACTTGAAAGTTTAAGGGTTGGTTATTGATCTCAAGGGGTTGTATCATTCTTGATGATTAATAAAGATCTCTTTTGTGCCTTCATTCACCATGAGTTCTTTGCCTCTTCTTGATCTTGCAACCTTTTCATTGAGCTTGCAAGTTTAAGATTTGGTTATTGAACCCATGTCTTGTTTTGGGTTCTATGGTTCTTAGTCTTTCTTACTTGCTCTTTTATTTACATGCATTTTCATTCTTGACTTTTGTTACTTGCAATTTATTACCATGTCATTTAATTACTTGCTTGTAATCTTTTCTTTTCTTTGTTCTTCTCTTTTGTTATCTCTTTTTGGTTTGTTTTGTGAATGGTGTGAATATTGTTGTTAGGAAAAGAGAAAGATTTTGTAAGTTAACATTTCGTTCCTCATTTCCTTTTCCCATCTTTTCCATTTGAAACTCCGCCCAAATCTTACGCAAACGCTCCGTTAGGCACCCTACCCTACCAAGGTAAAGGTGATTCCTAACCGTGACCGGTTGCATTCGGTTTGGCGGGAGGCGAAAGCAAGAGACAAGAACGGAAGTACTGGGTCAATAAGCCGGATTCCATGAATACCGTGCTTAAGTCCCCTAATCCACGTTGTTGCCGATTGTTCTAGCTTCATTGGTTGAGTTCGGCTCAAAATACTTGAATACGGAATCCATTAACTTACACTATCCTATCGTTTTCTAACAAGCCTTATACTTGAATACAACACATAGGTTAGATAACGAACAAATCCGCCACGTTGTTAACTCGTTAAAACAAGAACGTAAAACTTACCATCTCCCTGTGGATCGACCCGTGCTCATCGCGTCTAGCTGCAAAGTGACACCGTCCTGATCGCGGTTAAACTTTAGAACTCTTAAATATCCGACACACTTTTGGCGTGTGATCAATTACGCATATACAACCCTCTTTATGGGACCTGCTAATGGATGGTGCGGATTATCGCACATCCTTGGGCTAGTAGAGCGAGATGCAAATCTTCTCACGGAGTATTCGATCTCGAAAGGATTTAAATACGTTTTTTAAGAAATACGAATTTTCTAAATAAAATAAAATTACTTTTTAAAATTAAAATTATATAAAATTATAAATCCAAATTTTCAAAATATAATAAACCTATGTTTTTTCAAAAATGAAAAGATTAACAAATGTCAATAAAGTACCATCAAGATACCAAAAAGGACAAGTTTTTCAATAAAATACCATGAACTTTCAAATGCTAAATATTTATCATTAAAATACCTAAATCCTTAAAATCTATGCTCATGAAAACACTAAGTAATACTAATTATCCTCGAGGTTTACTTTTTAACTATATTAAGAATATTTTACATAAAAACCCCTCGAGATATATATAACGATATTTAAGGACTTTAGAAAATATAGGTTTATGCGGGAACAATTCTCTTGAGCCCCGGGGAGATGGAAAAAGTGAGTGCTTGCTTATTTAAGGTAGACAACTTAACGGAGTTATCAATGGTAATTGTTTTGGAAAAAAATACAAATCCTGTGTAGCCATGTGCAATAGTTACCGATGACTTCCGAACCTAATTCAAGATTTAAATCAGTACAAGTGTCTGACTCAGTTTGAGTCCAATTCAAATCTGAATCCAAAATCAAACATGAATACTTAATCATGAAAATGAATACTCGAATCCAAACATCAATATCAAACATGTATACTTGACTCGACTTGACCGAACCATGGTTATAACTTGACTTGACTACTTGAATACTTGATTACATTCTGAACATGAATATTTGAACATTTTGTATCCATGGTTTCGGCAAGACTTGTAAACATAATGTATACAATACAATACGCGGGGATAAAGGGGTAGATTGGTACGAAACGCATATCGTAATACGAGAGGTCACTTAAAAGACGCCTACATGAATTCTCGTGCCGTTGTCCCGTGGGTTATAACGGGGCCTTGTATTATATGTTACCATAGTCTACGGGGTAAGATAGACTCCTCTCGTATACATGAATACCTTCTTTACCAAAGTACAAACAATCACGTTATAATAACTATCATATACAAGTAATCAATCATACACAACTTACCTGTTCATTTCATATTACTCGTTATATTCTCTTTGTTCTTTTAGGACTTACCGAGCGTTAGATCGCTGATGACATTCATTTCTATTTCTTTCTATGGAATGTTCGTTGGGAGGACCAGACTCTCAGGAGATCGAACCTAACCAGGAGGACTTGGACCAGCTTGCGGCACGGCCTGACTTCTAGTTTCTTGTACTTACTTTCTTGTATGCCATTATTTAGGTACTGCTTTACTCATTGTATCTTTTCTTTTCAAACAGTTGTATGTAAAGATGAATGTAAATAAAGTTGCTGTTTATTTTATATCACTTGTCATTCTTGTTCATTTTATATATTGCTTAATTACGCTTAACGTATTTATTTCTTAATAGATACGTTGCGGCCTGCCACGTCACCATATCCGTCTTCTGGGAAGCAGGGCATGACAGATGGCCTATTTGAATCTTTGAAATAGGCTATTACGTCTGCTATGGCCCTTTGGAAGAACCCAATAAATTATAAGGGGCTCGATCTCAGATCAAAGCCTCCAAATTCCTAAGACAAAAAAACCCTAGATCGATCCCTAACCCCCTTCCTCCGATCGCCTCCCCCGGCGACGAAGACTGGCGATCGCCGCAGCACTGCAGCCGCTACCGGTAATTACCTCACTCTTTCTCTCACTCACTCTCTCTCTCTCTCTTTCACTAACTCTCCCTCTCTCTAGCGCAGCCTCCACCGCATCCTCGACTGCCATTGTATCCTTCGCCGGCGATCACCGCTCCTCCACCGGTGCCACGCCCCGCTTCCCAGTATATGGACAGAGGACGCGACGAGGCCGCTACGTATTTACTATGAAGCAAATACGCTAAGCGTAACTATGCAATATAAAAGAAATATACACAAGAGACAAATGTAATGAAACATCAACTTTATTTATTAATATTCTTTTGTACAATGCATGGAAAAGTAAATACATCTGAATGAACGCGATGCCTAAACAATGGCATAACAGAAATGGAAAGTACTGAAATGAAATATATACAATGAATCTAAAGCTCTGGGTCGTAGGCTAGCTGATCCAAGTCTTCGCTGGTGGGCTCGATCTCCTGAAGGTCCGAGCCACCTGGCAACATTCCAAAGAAGAAAGAGAAGGAATGTCGTCAGCGAACAATCACTCGGTAAGTCCCAAAGGTAAGGGAGAAGTATAATAGACAGAGAGAGTGCGTAGCTTTTAAAGTTGTATTATATTGATGTAATGTTGCATTTAGTGTTAACGTTGTTGTTTGTAGCTTGGTACAGAAGAGGCCAGTGTATACGAGAGGAGTCTCGGTATGCCAGAGACTAAGGCAACGGAATATAGAGTACAAGGCTCCGTTATACCACCCGGAACAACGGCAATTGAATTCAGGTTAGGTGTCTTAAATCTTGCAGTCTCGTGCCACTTCTAACACCTTCCATACCAATCTACCCCTTAAACCCCGCGATGTCTTGATTGTATTGTTGTATTGTATTGTAAAGTGTATTGTTTTGTATTATAGATTGTATAGATGGATGACTTGCCGAAACCATAATATCAGTAAATGGATGTAACTGGAGAATCATGTAAATGGAAGTATATCCATGATTCGGTTCGGTCAATACAGATTGAATAGATTAAATATATGGATTCATGGATTCATATTGCATTGCAGTCTGTACTTGAATCATATTCAAGTCAGATTATTTATAATGAGACTCAGTCTGAGTCAGAAAAATTAGAAAAGAAATTGAAGTCCTGAATTATGTTTTGGTGTTATCGGTAACCCCTGCACATGGACGGCAGGATTTGTGTCTTTTTCAAAGACAATTACCGTGTTGATAATACCGTTTGTTAAGTTGTCTAGTTTAAATAGTCAAGCACCCATATCTCCGGCACCCTGAGGCTCAACAGACTGGTTCCGCTTAAACCTATATTTACTAGGGTCCTTATTGTAATTTATATAACTTGAGGGGGTTTTATGTAAAAATAATTTTGTATAGTTTTTAAAATACTACTCAAGTATTTAATTATCTTCTTTATGTACATACAACAATTTAATGATCAAGATAAATATGTATACATGTTCGAATAGCATGAGATGAGTCAAGTATATTATTCAAGTAACGACCATAAACAATGCCGTTAAGAAGTGTTGTGCACGACTAATCAATAAAGTCAATTAATTTATGAATATAAACAAAAATATAGTTCTAAGTGCTGTGCATGTGTGAGCTCCAGTCGCGCCTAAATACGACTACCGGTTTGGGAGATATACTCATTTTCGTTTTGTCGCGCAGAACAGATCAGAATCTGTCCAGCACCGTCGCATATTTTTAAACACAGTTTGAGTTAATTTCCATCAGGTTTCAGATTATGATAATTATTAGAAAATTTTAGTCATTCGATATACTTATCCAAAACACTAATATTTGCACGATTTGGATTTCTGAAGCTCTAGTTATGATCGTTTTAACATCAGCGTTTAAAACAGAAATTCGGATTTCTGGACAGCACTTATATGTTATATTGCGAAGCCAATATCGGGTTGTTTCGTGCATTTATAAATAATAAAGTATATAGAAAATTATAGTTCTATAAATTGTGCATCTACACATCTAATGTTTTTCATGAACAGACATCGGGGGTTTGAGTTATGTCTAATTTAAAAACAGTATGCGAATCAGGACAGATTCTGTCCAGATACGTCACTTAATATTGTAACGCGGTTTTCTTTATCTTACGTCGGTTTTCAGTAAAAATATAGAACTAAGAAAATTCAGATCATTCGATGTAAATATCCAAAACACCTGAGTTTTCTCAGTTTGGATATTGCTAAATCAAGTTATGTGTCTAAGAAGTTAACCGATAAATGTCGTTTTCTGTTTTTACGAACAGTGAATAAAAACGATGTAATTCCTAAACCGTTATGCGGTTCGATCTAAAAATTTTACAGCGTATACAGAAAAATATATTCTATCATATGTAAATTTCCTGAAATTTTCAGAAGTAAAAATTAATTTCTAAAAATTATTTTAAAAGTAAAAGTATTGATATGTCATATGTGAGAAATGAGAAAACCATAGATTTATTCGTAACTTCATTTTTTTTTACAAACTTTAGATAAAGTAATTTAAAATACAACAATAAACGATGCAATCCTAATTGCTCACTATGAAATCTTAACATATGGATTGAGAGTGATGAAAAAGACTTTACAAACTATATATCTGTGTATGTTTGTGTGTGTTCATTATTTATATATGTATTCTTTTAATTAATTATTTAGGAACTATGATACGACAAGGGAAGTTTTTCATGGCAATATAAAAAAGAGAAGGATAAAGAGAAAGATATGGAGGGAGGGATAGAGAGAAGGGACTTACATACACAAGCCGGTATTGTCACCGGGCTTGTCTATCCGCCGATAGTCTCGCGTTATTAGCGAGACCTTCTTGAAAACTTCTTTGTATTCTTCTTATAGGACTCCAGGTGAAGAGAGAGAGGGGAGAGATAGAAAAATATGAGGAAGAAAAAGAAAGAGGAGCACGATTAAAGATGGTGTAATGGTGAATTATCTATCATAATATATGCATTCAACATGGGAATTAAAAGAGAAATGAAAGGTCACCATTCATTTTGGAAATGAAATGTCTCGTTTGTAAGTTATAAGAAGAATAAAAAATTGATAAAAAAAATAATTGCAAAAATAAGGATTTGAACATGTAATCTATAGAATAACAATGCAAAGACTTAATCAATAAGCTACAAGGTTGTTCATACACATATTTAATAAGAATTAAATATATGATGTTGCTTAAAATGAAAGTGGGCTTTTGGGCTCATAGTTTTATAAAAGAAAATGAAAATGAGATTGGATTTGGGTTATGAGCTAGGCCAGGTCTTGCGTTTAATTTGAAATAGGTTAAGATTTAGTTTAAAGAATTAGGTTTGGGAAAAAATAGATGGAATAATAAAATAATATATATAATAGAAAATAAAATATACGAAAAAATACTATGAATAAATAAATACAATATTTTCCTAAAGAAAGAAAACACGATGGTATAGTAATATTGGGGTCGTTACATCCTACCCTTCTTAAAATAATTTCGTCCTCGAAATTACTCAAGAAGGATGATGAAACAGAGTAAGGAAACAAGATTAGGATGATGTTGTCTTCGAGCTCCGTCGATCGATACTCTAACCAATTGAGCTAATATGACAATGAGATACAAATAGAAAGGGTGAATAAGAGTTAAGAATTCAAAAGTCTTGAGATGGACTTCAAGGAAACCGAAGGTGGAGTTCAAGATGGATTCAAGGAATATGTAATGTAAAGAATGTTTTCAGTTGTTGTTTCTTGTGTTTATATTGCTTAGGACTTCATGTAGAACTGATCTGTATGGGCCACTAACAAAACCTGTCATGTCCCGCTTCCCAGTATACGGGCAAGGGACGCGACGAGGCCGCTACGTATTTACTATCAAGCAAATACGCTAAGCGTAACTAAGCAATATAAAAGAAATATACACAAGAGACAAATGTAATGAAACAGCAACTTTATTTATTAACATTCTTTTGTACAATGCATGGAAAAGTAAATACATCTGAATGAAAGCAATGCCTAAACAGTGGCATAACAGAAATGGAAAGTACTGAAATGAAATGTATATAATGAATCTAAAGCTCTGGGTCGTAGGTTAGCTGATCTAAGTCCTCGCTGGTGGGCTCGATCTCCTGAAGGTCCGATCCACCTGACAACATTCTAAAGAAGAAAGAGAAGGAATGCCGTCAGCGAACAATCGCTCGGTAGGGCCCAAAAGTAAGGGAGAAGTAGAATAGACAGAGAGAGAGAGAGAGTATAGCTTTTAAAGTTGTATTATATTGATGTAATGTTGCATTTAGGGTTAACGTTGTTGTTTGTAGCTTGGTACAGAAGAGGCCAGTGTATACGAGAGGAGTCTCAGTATGCCAGAGACTAAGGCAACGGAATATAGAGTACAAGGCTCCGTTATACAACCCGGAACAACGGCAATTGAATTCAGGTTAGGTGTCTTAAATCTTACAGTCTCGTGCCACTTCTAACACCTTCCATACCAATCTACCCCTTAAACCCCGCGATGTCTTGATTGTATTGTTGTATTGTATTGTAAAGTGTATTGTCTTGTAATATAGATTGTATAGATGGATGACTTGCCGAAACCATGATATCAGTAAATGGATGTAACTGGAGAATCATGTAAATGGAAGTATATCCATGGTTCGGTTCGGTCAATACAGATTGAATAGATTGAATATATGAATTTGTGGATTCATATTGAATTGTAGTTTGTACTTGAATCATATTCAAGTCAGATTATTTATAATGAGACTCAGTCTGAGTCAGAACGATTAGAAAAGAAATTGAAGTCCTGAATTAGGTTTTGGTGTTATTGATAACACCGTTTTTTAAGTTGTCTAGTTTAAATAAGGAAAGCACCCATATCTCCGGCTCCCTGAGGCTCAACAGACTGGTTCCGCTTAAACTTATATTTACTGGGATCCTTATTGTAATTTATATAATTTGAGGGGGTTTTATGTAAAAATAATTTTGTATAGTTTTCAAAATACAACTCAAGTATTTAATTATCTTCTTTATGTACATACAATAATTTAATGATCAAGATAAATATGTATACATGTTCGGATAGCATGAAATGAGTCAAGTATATTATTCAAGTAACGACCATAAACAATGCCGTTAAGAAGTATTGTGTATGACTAATCAATCAAGTCAATTAATTTCTGAATATAAACAAAAATATAGATCTAAGTGTTGTACACGTGTGAGCTCCAGTCGCGCCTAAATACGACTACCGATTTGGGAGATATACCCATTTTCGTTTTGTCGCGCAGAACAGATCAGAATCTGTCCAGCACCGTCGGATATTTTTAAAATATGGTTTGAGTTAATTTCCATCAGGTTTCAGGTTATGATATATTAGAAAATTGTAGGTCATTCGATATACTTATCCAAAATGCTATGATTAACACGATTTGGATTTCTGAAGCTCTAGTTATGATCGTTTTAACATCAGCATTTAAAACAGAAATTCGGATTTCTGGACAGCAACTATATGTTATATTGCGAAGCCTATATCGGGTTTTTTCGTGCATTTATAAGCAATAAAGTATACATAAAATTATAGTTCTATCTATTGTGCATCTACACATCTAAAGTTTGTCATGAACGGACATCGGGAGTTTGAGTTGTGTCTAATTTAAAAACAGTGTGCGAGACAGATTCTGTCCAGATCCGTCACTTAATATTGTAACGCAGTTTTCATTATCTTACGTCGGTTTTCAGTAAAAATATAAAACTAAGAAAATCTAGATCATTCGATGTAAATACCTAAAACACCTAAGTTTTCTCAGTTTGGATATTGTTAGACCAAGTTATGTGTCTAAGAAGTTAACCGATAAATGTCGTTTTCTGTTTTTACGAACAGTGAATAAAAACGATGGAATTCCTAAACCGTTATGCGGTTCGATCTAAATTTTTTATAGCGTGTAAAGAAAAATATATTCTATCATATGTAAATTTCCTGAAATTTCTAGAAGTAAAAATTAATTTCTAAAAATTATTTTAAAAGTAAAGGTATTGATATGTCATATGTGAGAAATGAGAAAACCATGGTATTTATTCGTAACTTCATTTTTTTTTACAAACTTTAGATAAAGTAATTTAAAATACAACAACAAACGATGCAATCCTAATTGCTCACTATGAAATCTTAACATATGGATTGAGAGTAATGAAAAAGACTTTACAAACTATATATTTGTGTATGTTTGTGTGTGTTCATTATTTATATATGTATTCATTTAATTAATTATTTAGGAACTATGATACGACAAGCGAAGTTTTTCATGGCAATATAAAAAAGAGAAGGATAAAGAGAAAGATATGGAGGGAGGGATAGAGAGAAGGGACTTACATACACAAGCCGGTATTGTCACCGGGTTTGTCTATCCGCCGATAGTCTCGCGTTACTAGCGAGACTTTCTTGAAATCTTTTTTGTGTTCTTCTTCTAGGACTCTAGGTGAAGAGGGAGAAGGGAGAGATAGAAAAATGTGAGGAAGAAAAAGAAAGAGGAGCACGATTAAAGATGGTATAATGGTGAATTATCTATCATAATATATGCATTCAACATGGGAATTAAAAAAGAAATGAAAGGTCACCATTCATTTTGGAAATGAAATGTCTCATTTGTAAGTTATGAGAAGAATAAAAAATTGATAAAAAAATAATTGCAAGAATGGGAATTTGAACATGTAATCTATAGAATAACAATGCAAAGACTTAATCAATGAGCTACAAGGTTGTTCATACACATATTTAATAAGAATTAAATATATGATGTTGCTTAAAATGAAAGTGGGATTTTGGGCTCATAGTTTTATAAAAGAAAATGAAATGAGATTGGATTTGGGTTATGGGCTGAGTCAGGTCTTGCGTTTAATTTGAAATTGGTTAAGATTTAGTTTAAAGAATTGGGTTTGGGAAAAAATAGATAGAATAATAAAATAATATATATATATATATATATATATATATATATATATATATATATATATATATATATATATATATAATAGAAAACAAAATATACGAAAAAATATTACGAATAAATAAATACAATATTAACTAAAGAAAGAAAACACGATGGTATAGTAATATTGGGGTCGTTACAACCGGTAAGCCCCCCCTCTCTCTCGCTCTCGCTCTCTCTCACTCTCGCCAGGGCAACCACTACCGCACCCTCGACCACCATCATCTCCTTCGCGGGCGACCGCCTCTCCTCCTCCGACACAGACGTCCTCCACCTGTAAGTTCTCTCACCATCTTCCCTCTCTTTCTATCTCACCGTCTTTCCCCCTCTCTGTTGGGTAGCCGCAGCCACCGCTACTGCCTCTATCCACTGGAGCCGCCTCGTAGTCGCCTCCTCGCCAAAGATACACTTTAATTTTTTAATGATTAGAGTAGCAGTTTTTAGATAAACTATGACTGGGTAAATGTGCGTTTATATGAGAAAAATGCAAAATATTGGATATCAAAGCAAGCACCAAGTTTCTTGAAAACTGGAAGATATTTGTAAAGCTTAGTAGACAATGTCAAAAATTATCTAGACATTTATGACCAAATGCAAGAGCTTGAGAACTACTGTTGCACCTGATGTCCAAAGTATAGAAGGACATTGGAATGAAATTAGTAAAATACTCTTTGGCCAAATCGTTACCCTCTAATCAATTCTAAAAGTTATCAACTTAGCAAATCATGTGAGTTTTTATGTCCAATTATTGGTTAATGTAGTTGAAGCTCAATTCGTGTAAATTAATTAAACTTGATTGGTTAATGTTGTTGTAGCGAGTGGATTGTGGTGTTTGTTTTTTGGATATTTGATCTTCGAATTCACCGTGGGTTGATTGCGTGTATGAAACTGGTGTAGAATTTGTGTCTTTCATTCGTTTCGAGATTAGTTTCGTCGGCACCTTTTCACTGGTTCTCCGTGTATAAATATAGAAGACCTTAAATGTGAAAATTTTGGTATTAATATTAAAAAAACCATAAAACCATGAGCTTTAAAAGAAAACTTGAGAACTTTAAAAACAAAACGAAACCCTTATCCAAGTGTAAGGATATAACTCGATGATAACATGAAAATCCATTTATCATCAAGGATTTTAAAAAATCACTGCGCGCTTTAGTACCCGTATATCGGTTATATGTGTAACAGTTTTCGACGTGACATAAAACTACGTGATGGTTATCAACATCAAGCGATAATCGTTTGTTTATGGCAACCATCATGTAGTTTATGTGATGAGGAAACTGGTCGTACTATAACCAATAGATTTTTCCATTGTGGACAAATTAAGAATTTATAACACAAACACATCCTGCATTTGTGCTTTCATGTAAGGATACTGGTTTGAATGGTATGTTGGACGAGCTCCGAACTGGCTTGCATCCTGGTCGTAATATTATTCCCGAGCCTAATGTCGGAGAGGAAGATATCCTGGTAGAATAAAAATCAAATCTTGAAAATGAAACCATAAACCCTAATCTCGAAGAGTAAACGTCATATATTAATATTCAATTAAAAATATGCAAGAGAAAAATAAGGAAAAACAAATTATGTAGTAGATCTCTTGCCACAAATTAACCAAGCAACCATCACATTTTTTCTCTCTCTTTATCCATTCATTTTTCATGTCACGACCCAGAAATGACACGTGGCCCCGGAAATGACACGTGACCGCCACTTGAATCACCTGAAGCCTATAGGACCCTACCGTAACCCAAGTAAGCCGAAAACCAGGAATCTAAATCTTTTTAAGAAAATAATGGAGGTGAAGTTTTGAAATAGGGGTATAAATGAAATCAAGTTCTTTCTTTTCAAGTATAAGAAAAATTCGTTTGAAATACAAGTAGATTATATACTATAATTTGAAAACATTTTCGTCGGTTGAAATTTAGGCAACACCTCCTTTGTAAATTTTGATCAAAACCAGTACATAATCATATAATATTGGCATCCCCAAGCGGAAGATAGCTCTTCACTAATTGGCGGAAACACAACCACATAAGTAAGTATGCGACGTCCAAGGCGAAGATCAATTATAAAAAAGCATAAAAAAACCAAAACATCATCAACTCCAAATATAAAGAATTATATACACGTCATGACTCTAAGTCTAAAAGAATATAGAAGTCTCTGGTTTCTAAGTTTACCAATATATATAGTCTAATTGATGGAGTTTTTAACTAGATACAAATGAATATAAATATATATAATGGTGGTTACGATCTGTAGTGTAAGCCACCTACCAAGCAATCACCCAAAAAAAGCAATGTGCCAGCAATCCACTACTGATCCGAGCGGTTGGTCCTGCAAGAAAATTATGGCACAATGGGGGGGTGAGTTTCCAACTCGTGAGCAGAAAACTTCATCAGGTAGAAATCGAATGTATAACGATCTACCTAGGTCATATTGTAATATAATAATATCATACCGTGTGGTATCAAAGGTGAACGTGTATATATAATATCGTGCTTGTAACAATATGTGGTATCATGTCATCCATATCGTGTGTGTGTATATCATCCACTGAGTGTCCATCAACGACACTTGAAATCATCATAAAATCCTGAGTGTCCAGTATCGACACTCGAAATCATCATAAATCCCGTGTCTAGTATCGACACGTAAATCCTCATATCTCAGGCACCGTCTCATCGGATGACCCTCATATCTCAGGCACTGTCTCATCAAATCGGTCTTCATATCGATCTGTCTCATATCACTCCAGTCGGTATCCTCCAGATATCCGCCGAGTCTAATACTGTCACTGGTAGGCAGTGTTCCCCTGCCAGACTCAACGTCTTTCTATACGATCTTCTTGCCCCGAGGTACCGTACCGGGTCACCATGTATCCGCAATCGGTCTCTCCTCTGCCTCGATTTGAATAATAATTATAGCTCAGAACCGAGAAATCTCATAGTGGACGCCGAAATATCAAGAGAAAACCGCGTTTTTAAAACATTTACAAATTTTTAAATAATATCTGCGGTTTCTCAAATCCAGAAATCTCATGAAAGAGAAATCATAAATATAGAATATGGTAATCATGAAATGATATGTACAGGCACAAAACAATACTGTAATACATAGAAAGTGTGCTCATATAAGCGTGTCGTATAACAAAGTAAGAAAAGTGCAATATCTGAAATAGTATATGGTGCTGGGTACTAAACAATAACATATGAAGCTAACGGGGTAACGTATGATGCGATGACATAGCGAGTTCTATCTGTGTATGTGGCATGGCAATTACTGATGAAGTGTGTGTCATCATACGAGTAAGTGTACGTGCAACATGTGCATCATTGGTAATGGTGCGCGTGTTCTAGGAAACGAAATCATGTAAAGATAAAGGTATGAAACACGGTATATATATATTGTAAATGATTGAAATGTGAGCGTAAAACGGAATAAAGAAATCGTAACACGAACAAGTAATAAAATACGCAACTACGTATGAGCCATACAGTATAATTTAAAATAGTACGAAATGTTGGTTTAGAAAATAGGGGGCTACGATATTTTTTTGAAGAAGATACCATTTGAAAAGTCGTAGCGTCCCCTTGAAGTGATCATTTAAAAGTGCGTAACGATTCGTTAGTTTTGAAAGTAGGTATGGCTCTAAACATATCATAATATCTACTTGTGAGTTTACGCAATATTTCTCGAGTCGAAATAATATCGGCGATCCATCCTCATCATATCACGTACGGAATATCTATCGTACGATATCATCAAAACAATAAAACGGATGTAAGTCGCGTACATCATCTCACTTCATATCATCATATATCATCTCATGTCATCTCGTATCGTATCATATCACATTGCCTCATATCATCATATCGTATCATATCGACTCGTATCATCATACCGTATCATATCGACTCGTATCATCATACCGTATCATATTGACTCATATCCTCATATCGTAAATATCCTTATATCATTTGTAAACTTACATCATATAAGGTAATCATATGTATGTGTGTATATACTTATATAAGTAGATATAGCTCATAGGCTAAGAAATAGGGATATATCATTCTACTAGGTATAGATTTATACGGATATGATAGTCTAGAAAAACCTATAGACTAAGTATATTATTCTAATATCTATATCGTATCCTAATTCTACGGTTACGGGGGTACTATACGCCATCCATCCGACTTTCGCCGTAGATATGCATCTCCTAACCTAATATCCTCGCTCTAACCGAAGTCGATGAATGCCTTGCTCTCCTAAGTCGTTTCAGAAGTCCATGCGAATGTACCTACAATCGAATCCATAACCAAAATCCAATAAAAACCCGAATCGAATTGCATAGAAATCCATGTCAAAAAACCGATACGACAAACGAAGGGCACATAGGTTAGAATATGTGGTCAACGCGTGCTTAAACAACAAAATACTCCCCGGCGTCGACGTACGAACGTCAAACGACCGAGTCAAAACACAAATACCAAAAACCAAGTTTTCAAATATCGTAAAACATCGCCCAAAACCCAATAAAATGCTCCCAGATTTTTCTTTAGGTAATTTGGGACAAGATACATATAGGATAGTCTTAGTTATTTAATGTGTGAGCTACAGAACAAAACCCATACCCTAACTCCAAAACAGACCCGGCATTTGGGGCCATTTGGGATTTATTTGTGGCAAGGGAAGGGAAGTGGGGGCTCGGGCTTCTACGGTAACTTTCTACTGGTCAATACATCTCTATGTATGCTCTATTAAATTTTCAGAGTTCCTAAGTAGTACCAGATCCTATTTGATCATCAAAAGTCAATGAAAAACCGATATCGAAAAATTCTATGCTCGTCTAATCCAAGAATTCCTCCGCTAATTCACTCTCACTTATCACTAATGAGCTTGTATACACTTACTAAACCCTTACTATATTACTACTACTCATTTTATCTCCCAAAACTCACCCTAGAAAACTAAAGTTTTCAAAACATGAACTTAAAGCATCTAAACTAACTCTAACTAAATTGTGAAGGCAAACTAAACTAAAACATGGTTTAAGAAGGGAGTTTTACCTCAAAAATCCACTTAAGAAAATTCCTAGATGACCAAAGAAGCTCAAAACTCAAACTTGATCATGCGATGAAACTTATGATGAGCTTAGGAATATTTTTAGTGAAGATGATATGGGGTTTTGAGGTGGTGTAAGGTGGTAGAAGAGGTGGAGAAAATGAGAAGAAGAAGATGAAGGAGGTGAAGAAAGTATATGAATGGTTGTAGTAACCATCTCCCCCCCCCCCTCTCACATCCGTACCTTGATGTCTCTTTGTCCCCCTTCCATTTTTTTCCTTTCTCTTTTCTCTTTAAAACAATTAAAAACCGTTGTTAAAACAAAATGAAAATGTTACCATGCACTTAACATATCATGATACTTTAAAACATGGCTAACATAATAAACTTGGTTTAAGGCACAACTAGGAAAACACTAATTAAGTTTAGCATTAAACTTGTATGTAAATAATTATATATTAATTTATAAAAAGCTCAAATAAAATAAATGCTTTCATATGTGGTATTTCATTTTTAAATTCTAATTATATCCTAAAAATATAGGTATATAATTATACAATTCTACTAAAACTCAAATCTATATTCATATAATATCCGTAAAATTTATTATTTTATTAATTAAATTCCAAAGTAATATTTTCTATTTTTCTGAAATGTTACATTTCACATCCAAAAGATGGATAAAGAGAGACACAAGGCATAGCAATCGCCGATGCTCGATGACATGTTTTCACCTCAATTCTAATTTGGGAAGTACCTGACGATATAGTGCTAGCCGGTAACAAGACAAGAACCGTCGCAACTGGGAGTATCCACATGTTCACTTCACTCCCATTCGCGATAGTTCTTGTCTTGTTACCGGCCAACGTTACATCGTCATGCACTTCTTAAATTGGAATTAAGGTGAAAATATGTCATCAAGCGTGTCTCACTCTCTATCTATCTTTTAGATGCGAAAAATGAGTGGATATAGAGAGAGAGAGACTGGGATGGTTGCTTGATTTATTTATGGCAAGAGATCTTCTACCTAGTTTATTTTGTTGCTCGTCTCCTCATACTCCCGCAGGTTCTCGAGCACGCGTCTTCTCGTCTCCTTCTGCATATGGACCCTTGTGTCGGGAAGAAAGTACCAGATGTAAATTTGATAATCTTTGGTTTCAATACAATTTTCATATAATTATCGAGAATACTGTGTACTAATACTTGTTTGTTGATAACACTATAGTACCTGCTCAATTTCTACGACTTTCCGGACTATGGTGGCGACGGCGACGAGTGAGCTCAAGATGCAGTGGAAAAGCACAAAACGTACGCGCATCGACGAATATTGTAATACCCGGTTCCGTTATGAATATTTTCCGTATTTTAATAAATGATTTCCCCAAAATTTCTATATTTAAAATTTTTTCAACTAATATTTTTTATATTTTCTAAATATAATTTCTATAATTTTTCCTAAACCCTAACCAATCTTTTTTTTAAACCCTCAGCCAAAACAAAGCTCTCATTTTCCCAAATCCAAGCCCAGCCCAACTAATAATTTTCCCGACCCAGCCCAACTGCATCAACCAAACCCTTTCCCTCACCCTTCACCCCAAACCCGACCCGACACGACTTCCCTCTCCCTTCTTCTTCTTCTTCGCGTTCCCTTTCTTTCCCGCTCAACTTCCTCACCTATGTGCAACGAGCCCTACTCTCGCGAGGCCCGCTCCCCAACGGCCATGATGACCACGCCCCCTACACCGACGTCCTCGTGAGATCTCCTCCCCCGAATCCTCACCCACTCCTTCCCATGACTTCGTCCTCGTCTCCACGTGTTTCCCTGCATCTTCCCCCTCCCTCGCACCCGCATGACTCGTTCCCGTGCCCCGCAACCTCATCTTCGCCCAATGAACCCCCATGACCCGCTCAACTACGACCCACATCTCCCTTGCCCACATCTCGCTCCTCCCTCGCTCGACTCGCTCCCACGACAGAGCCCATGCCAACTGACCCCACGACCCCCATCTCCTTCACGCTAACCCCACGACCCGCTCCCCTCATCCCATATCCTCACAACCGACCCCCTCCCTCGTTCTCATTCACTCACTCTCGCTCTCCCCTCTTCCCTCCGATGCACCACCATCGCCTTCATCTTCCTCACCCTAAGAACCCCACTGTAAACCCACCGCCGGAGCTCCCCCATCGCCACCAACATCTCCTCTTCTCCTTACATCTCAACTGAGTACCCCCACTGCAACCCATCATCGCCACAAGCCCCTTCCTTGCCGGTGATCGCCCATCGCTGCCGCCAACCTCGCTGTCGATGCCGTCTCACCCCTATAGCCTTCAACTTAGCTCATCACTCTCTCTCACCACTTCTCCACTCCCTTCCTTTCAACCCAAACCTCCTCTTTACTTCCACACCGCAGCCACCCCTGCCTACTTGATTCCGTTCACCGCGCCGTCGACGAGTTCCCAACGCCCCTTGCTCATCCTCGACTCCAGCACCACAATACCGAGCGCAAGCTGCCACCCATCGCTGCCTGCGCCGTCTGAGCTCATCGCTGCCGCCGCCGCCATCCCACTATTGCCGGCTATCTCCTCACTGTTGTCGCCGTGCCAAGCTGTGCCCAAATAGCACCCCAGCATAGTGGCCTCACCGTGCCTAGCTCCGTGTCTCCTCGACAACAAAAGCAAGCCCCGGCAATTCATCGAACACCTGGTTGCAGTCGCCGTAGCCGTTGTTCCCGTCACCTCTGTCGCCATCGAAGTTGTGGCCTCGGTCTCTGTAGCTGTCACGGTCGCCAACACAGTCACCATCGCAACACCGTATACATCCGTCGTAGCCGTTTCATGCTCGAGCTTCACGTCGTACCGTGGCCGATTCCATAACGTTCATAGCCGTCTCGCGTGTTGTGGCAATCTCTGCATCCGTGTCGCTTCCATATCAAGCGACCGAGGCAAGTGAACCCCCTATTCATTTGTTTAACATGCTATGATAAGCATTGGTTTAAGAGATTATATTATAGCTAGATATATAAATAAATATAACTGGATCGAAACCTATGCTTGAATCTCGTGTAGCGAATCATTGTACCATCTTTCTTGAAAAGAGCCCGACTGGGGATTATTACTGTATTAGTAACGTGTGTATAATAATTGGTTACCGTCTAACTTAGTTTGTCAGAAGAAATGTTAGTTTCGAGCGATGACTGAATGATTATCTTAAGTGCTCGATGTGAGCCTTATGCGAAAACTAAATCAAATATGGCGAAAATCATGATCTCTAGACCCCCAACACGGTTAACAAACGCTGTGTACCAATTTGGTAGCAAATCGATGCCATTTCCACACTTAAGTGACGCCCTAACCTTAATACTGAAACTTACAATTTACCGAACACTTGACACTGTAAAATTCGTAATTAATTCTAGAAAAATCCAATCGTAGCGTGCTTCAGTTCGTTGCGAAGGTTACTGTATAGTCTTTAACACGACATGTATCTTTACTGTTATATGTATCCTATGAATATCAAAAACAAAGAACTTACCCGACCTTGGACCGCAGTCCAGTGCAGGAACTTACCCCTTGACCTGCATTTGTACCCCTGAAACCTTAATGTTGAATTGTTATAGTGTGCGGAGCCAATTACCCCTGCATATACAATTGTTTTAGCTTTTCAATGGTAGTAGTTTAATTCATTTTTATCATTGTTTGCTAATTTAATCACATTTTAAACCATCAGTACGTATTGCAGTCCCAAGCAGGGACAGAATGCATATCCCGATATTAAACATTGTATAACTCCCAGAACACAATGGATATTATTGATCCATCTAGTGCGTTGGAAACCTGACTAATAAACCTAAATAGAATCCAACTGTAGCATTGCCTACTTATGCTCCCAACTGGGAGTAAAGCGTGTTACGAAACGGACTTCCAGTTCAGAAATTGGACTTCCAGCAGTAAACACTTAAAATGAAATGACCATAACTAGAAAACCTGAAACCCGATTGACGCGAAACTAATTTTGTTGGACAGATAATTAAACATACTACTTGACTCTTTTATATTGTTTTGCTTAATTCTGCACGTGTGACTTATAGTAAATTTTTTGAGTGGTATGACACTGGCTGCTAAATTTTATTCGTATCACAATTAATTGCATTCTCATCATATCATGTAGCAGTTATATACACATTCGAATAGTGGTCATAGACATTGATAACCTAGTGACCGTGTTACATTACCCAGTGATAAATATTAGTGATTGGAATGTGGAAAGTACGTTAGTGTTAAAGCGTGAATGAATAAGTGAGGTGACACATATTTGGACACAATCAGCAGAACCGGTTAATTATTGCATTGCTGACGCCTATGGGGCATATGTAAGTGTAACTATAACTGATATGGGACGGTTATGGAAGCACTTATATTAGTTTCATAGGTAAGACGTCGAGTACTGTTCATTTATTTTGGATACCAGTCGAGACATGCTCGATAGAGACCATGTCTCCAGTTTCTCGCGTAGACTTGTCATGTAGCGATTAGTATTTAGGTTCGTGGTCAGTGTTTGATGTACACCGCGGGTGTGGGGTAGTTTGAGTATGAGTTCGATCAACAGAATCTCGGAGTCCCACTGCCGGCATATAGAGCGATTTCGGGAGTCGTATGGGTGATATTACTGATTATTAGCGAGCGTGATTCAGGCCCGTGTTCTCTTTCCCTTGGATCCTACCCTTGGGTTGGAGATACTCCTGCAGTGGTTGACGCTCACGCTTAGACTGACGATAGGTTTAGTGACTTGGACATTGAGACTTAGAGACTGATAGGTTTAGTGACATGAACATTGCATTGGCTATTGATCTGATACACTTGCTTTATCGTTACCTGTACCGATTATTTCATACTCATGTCATCACTCCATATTTATTGTTTCATGTTCATCATTATTGCATGTGTTTACATATGTGTGTGTGTGTGTATTGCTATTGTGTCGCTCTGACGACCTGAGTATGCATGCTCAGAGTGAGAAGTGGACTTAGCTTGGATCAGCACCTGTCGTACCTCGAGGATATTGCGGACATCTAAATCGGCGACTCAGGCGCTATCTTTCGCTTGATCTCTATCTGGTATATCTTTTATCTGCTTTGATAGAATTAGTGACTGCATTTCTCATTGCATGTGAATTGATTACAGATTACCACGTAATGCTAGAAGTCGAAGTGTGACTACGGCAGGATATTTCCTTGACCGTAGGAGCATGGCTAACCTTGTCACCCCTCGTATTCCGTATTTTGGGAAGCGGTACTTGACATGGTTTTGTTGGTATCAGAGTCAGGTTTAGATTGAAATTACAGTTTCCAACTAGGGCTTGACAATTTAAGCCACCCTTTCGGTTTAGATTGTAAACTTGTTATCCTTAACTAGGATCCCTATAGTTTGTCGAGTTATATTTTGACTCCATCCGCTAGAGTTTTGGGTGACTTAGTAGAGTTATGTGATTATAATTATGAACTGCAGTATAGTTAAAAAGCGGCACTCTGCTTGAGTGACTTGGAATTCTTCATTTGATTTCCATTCGATTGAGTTTCACCTCACCACATATACATGTTTCGTTCAATATCTTATTCTGATTCTTATACCTAGTACCTTACGCCGTCCTAAAATTTGTTGTTTCAGGACCATGGTTTCCAACGACTCTTCTTCTACCTCCACTCCCCAGAGTCAGACCGCCGAGATTTTGGGTGTACTGCAAGACTTGACGGAAGCCCAGGAGCGAACAAACGACCTCTTAGCTAAAGGACTAAGAAGGAAAATGGTCCAAGCACTAGGAGGAGCCTGATTGATCTATAAAAGTGTGTAGTAGTTAACCGCAATCAATAACGGTGTCGCGTGTAGCTAGACCGAGATGAGTACGGGTCGTCCTCGGGGAAACGTTGAATATTTTATTCTTAATTTAGGCGTGTTGAGAAAGAAAGGAGGAAGAATAAAGAATGGTGAAGAATGGTTGTAGGATCTAGATCTACGTTAAATACGGATGCAAAATATAGATCTAGATTAACTACGGAGGTAAGTTTAATATTAAAAGGGGGCTTGTAGGGTTCATTGGGATTTAGTAGTTATGCATGATTAATTAAAGATTACTTTTTTTTATCCTTTAATAGATTTAAAACTAGAACGACAGTGATGCATGTAGATTAGGGTTTCTGGAGGGAAAAGGGTTCCCACTCTTAACCCCTGTCTCGACATGGAACTCCGTTCATATATAGCCTTTACCAAAACAATTGTTAATCTAATCTCTAATCGCGGTCGAGACTAGCAATGAATTGGTAGCGCGCACAATTAGGATGTTAACTATTCTTTTGATAAAGTTTATAAACTTTATAGGATTTAAAAAGAGTTTAAGGATCTTCATCATCCATTAACCTACCCTAATCCCATGAACCCTAACAAGCGAAGAATTACTCGTGCATGTTGGGAGAAGAAAAGATAGAAATCATGAAGAAAATAAAATGCAATAGAATAAAAATACCTTTATTAATCAACAAAACCAAGTACACTTTGTTCCCTTAGAAAATGATTACAAAATGCTAGTTTGCTTCTCGATCTCTTCTAAGGAGGTAGATGAACCGTTGATGATCAGCCTGGATGCGTGAGCCTGTCGTGGACTTCGTGATATCTTCAGCTTGATGATTTTTCCAAGAGGCTCTCGGTCCTTATTTATAGTCCCAAAGCCAGAACCCTAGTTTCCTAATTTGGAAACCAGTGGTTAAGATCTCAACAGCAAAATCCCAACTCCCAACTCGTCCAATACGCGGCGGAACCGCGGCCAATAGGTGGGTTTGGCCACGGTTCCGCGGCCTTATAGGGAGATCACTTGATTTGTTTTTTCTGGAGCTTTATCTTGATGACACGTGGTGAACTTTTGAATCTCTGGAAACTGAAAATATTTTCTACGTCACTGCCAGAATTAATTTCTTTAGTTTACTTTCCTAATTAGGCAGGTTTGTTTTGCCAACTTTGATTTCCTTGATTTCAGCCCTGAAAATTCTGCACAATAACTCAACAAATAATATTAGTAGAGTTTGTTTTATTGAGATATTAACTTAACCATTAAGAATTTGGTCAAAGGTATTTAATAAGGTAAACATATTAAATGGGCCAAATGTTACATGGATATTATATGCTTAATTTTTCCTACCAAATGTTAATTATAATATATAAACACATGAAAATAGTATTTTTACAGATAAACCCTCATATGTGTCATATATTATAATAAACACCTTTTTTATATAGAAATAGTAGGAAAAATGTCATATTAAAAGTGCAGTTTTATCAACTAAACAGAGCCCCCAATCGTAGGGGAATCCATATTAAACAAGAAGGTGGCGTGCAGATGAAGCGCTCATTTTTTATTTAGCAACAGAAGCAGCGGAGAGCCCAGCGTTATGGTTATTGCCAGAGACCAGGACACTTTCAGAGGGACTGTCGTCAGGCCAAAGGGCAGTGCTTGATTTTTGGATCCGACGAATATCTTGTCAATGGTTGCCCTAGAAGGAAGGAGCTGCAAGGTGGAGATTCGTTAACGCCCTCCAAATCTGCTTGAGCGACTTAGTTGTTCTCGTACTTTAATTTCGAGGACTGGACGGACCCAGCACAAGATTCAGATTCACCTTTCTTGCTTCCAATAAAGATATTGTTAATCTATTTAGTATATGTTCCATTTCATTTAAAATCTTGTATTCGTTGAACTTCTTAGTTTGAATGCAATAAAGTTGTGGATTGTGACTAACTACTTTTGTTTGACTCACTACATTTATACCCTAAGCTTAGTCGACATCATGGTTCATCACCGCACCTCCCGGACTCTCTTTTCGATTAGCTTGTATTTTGCCGCATACCCCTGTCTGAAATTGTCAATCATATACTCTTTGTTAACTTATGTCTCTCCCTGATTTTGAATCCGATTTCATCTTTCTATCCTTGTGTCATCCTGGGAACCCAATTCCTCCTCACATTTTTCCAATCGGGTGCTTGCTCACGGTGTCGATCTCCAGTATATATACCGCGATCCATTCTCCGACTAGTCTTCTGTATATTATCAGTGTTATTTTTCTATTGATATAATTATAATTAGCACGTTTACTATTTTAAAATTTTAGAGTTTTGCCTATTTATAATAAGTTAGATTTTCATTATGTGATAGTGAGTATTTTTAGTTTTACTTATTGTCCTGAAATTCTCTACTATTTCCAAACTTTTAAATTGTTTTGATTTACATTATATATTTTATTTTCTAGTGAAATTTCCAAACTAATGCTTCTAGTTTACATGTCACTTTTGTTGTTTTCATTACTAGCCCGCTTATTCTTCGTTTTATTTTTCGACACTTTTACCTCATACGTATTCTAAAGTTATTTTGTACTTGTTTGAATTGTAATTTCACCAAAGTAGTTTCGATTCTTAAGGCTTATCAGTCGATCGCTCACTATTGTTTATTATTGTTTTTCCTTGTGTTGTATATATATAGTTTATCATTATAAATGGTTATGCCTTGTGCTTACTTATGATTATTATTTCAGCTGCGCTATTTCTTATATACATATATATAAAATTATGATTTTTATTTAGCTGCCTTTACGTAAATCACTATATAGTAATATTTGTTTTATTTCTTTTCGCATGACATTTTATAGCTTATCGTTTATTTTAAATTTCGGGGACGAAATTTTATATATGTAGGTTATGATGTAATACCTGGTTCCGTTGCGAATATTTTCCGTATTTTAATAAATGATTTCCCCAAAATTTCTATATTTAAATTTTTTTTAAACTAATATTTTTTATATTTTCTAAATATAATTTCTATAATTTTTCCTAAACCCTAACCAATCTTTTTCTAAAACACTCAGCCAAAACAAAGCTCTCATTTTCCCAAACCCAAGCCCAGCCAACTAATAATTTTCCCGACCCAGCCCAACGGCTTCAACCAAACCCTTTCCCTCACCCTTCACCCCAAACCCGACCCGACCCTTGCAAACCCGACCCGACTCCCCTCTCCCTTCTTCTTCTTCTTCGCGTTCCCTTTCTTTCCCGCTCAACTTCCTCACCTCCGCGCAAAGAGCCCTACTCCCGTGAGGCTCGCTCCCCAACGGCCATGATGACCGCGCCCCCTACACCGACGTCCCCGCGAGATCTCCTCCCCCAAATCCTCACCCACTCCTTCCCGCAACTTCGTCCTCATCTCCACGTGTTTCCCTGCGTCTTCCCCCTCCCTCGCGCCCGCATGACTCATTCCCGCGCCCCGCGACCTCATCTTCGCCCAACGAACCCCCACGACCCGCTCAACCACGACCCCCATCTCCCTCGCCCATGTCTCGTTCCTCCCCATTCGACTCGCTCCCATGATGGAGCCCACGCCAACTGACCCCGCGACCCCCATCTCCCTCGCACTACCCCCACAACCCACTCCCCTCATCCCACGTCCTCACAACCGACCCCCTCTCTCGTTCTCATTCACTCACTCTCGCTCTCCTCTCTTCCCTCCCACGCACCACCATCGCCTTCATCCTTCTCACCCCGAGCACCCCACTGTAAACCCACAGCCGGAGCTCCCCCATCGCCACCAACATATCCTCTTCTCCTTACATCTCAACCGAGTACCCCCACTGCAACCCATCACCGCCACGAGCCCCTTCCTTGCCGGCGATCGCCCATCGCTGCCACCAACCTCGTTGCCGATGCCTTCTCACCCCTATAGCCTTCAACTTAGCTCATCACTCTCTCCAACCACTTCTCCATTCCCTTCCTTTCAACCCAAACCTCCTCCTTACTTCCACACCACAGCCGCCCCTGCCTCCTTGTCTCTGTTCACCACGCCGCTGCCGAGTTCCCAACCCCCCTGCTCATCCTCAACTCCAGCACCACAATCTCGAGCCCGAGCTACCACCCATCGCCGCCTGCGCCGTCTGAGCTCATCGCCTGTAACATTTCAGAAAATATAAAATATTGTTTTTGGAATTTAATATTAAAATAATATATTTCCCGAAAACTGCCCGATTTGCGAAATTGGGGTTTTCGAAAAAGGGTATAAATATATACCAATATTTGTGAAATAAAGGGAGATTAAAATGATTTATTCATTTAAAATTATATTTAAAGGATTTGGCATTTTTAAAATCAATTATATGCAGTTTAAATGAAAACCCGATTAGTGCACTGCTAATCGCGATTAAGCCAAATCCGTGTTTCTATAAGTTTCCATGGTTAGTGCACCATGGCATGTTGCATTTTGGTTACATGTTGTTTTATTATGTTGTTTTGGGGTATTGTATGGTTTGGTTTTAAAAGAAAAGAGAAAAGATTAAAGAAAGAATGATTGGAGAGAGTGAGATATGAGTGTGAGATATGAGTGTGAGGGTGAGAATAAGAGAAGGAGAGAGAGAGGGCAGCCCCATTTTCCTCATCCCATTTGTTTTCTCATCTTCTTCCTCCTTATCTCCCTCCACATAAATCCCCAAATATCATCTCCAAATATTCATCCAAACCTTAAACCCCTTTTATTAAAAATGATCCGCTCTTCATCCTCTACAAATGGACCAAGCAAAGTTGGATTTTGATGACATCGGGAAGCTAGGGTTTTTCTTGAGTTGCCCTATGGAGGTATAAATTCTTCCATTTAGTTTAATTTTTAGTTCTTCATATTCTAGTTTAGTTTAGAAGTTTGTTTTAGTGTGGAATTGTGATGTTAGAAAATTCAAGAGAAGGGTTCGAGTGTTTGTGTGGATTGGGTGATACCTAGTGGCCGTGTACAAGACCCTAGTATGGATTCCTTGCCCAAAAACAGAGAATACGAACTTTAGAATCGTCGATATCGGGTTTTTGTGGATTTAGTGAGTGTATCTGGGAATCTGGGATGACCCGAGACCCTTATAAAATAGGTTCCCATGACCATGGACGTGCAGGCAACCATGAAGCAACACCTGAAACCTTAGCCCCTATGGACCTTTCCTGGCCGCAAATAAATCCCTTGTGGCCGCAAATTGCGGCCACACCAGAGTGGAACATGGTGAATTTTGTTCTGAAGCTTCCTTATCAGATATCTAGAGCAACCCAATGTGCAAAATGTTCTAATTTGGCCTAGAGTGAAATCTGGGAGTGGTTTTCCTAGGTTGCTATTTTCGTGTTTTGCGATTCTGAATTCTCGGGTTGGTATTTGGTATTGTATTTTTGTTAGTAATATGTATGCCCTAGAGGCCATTACTATACATACGATGTATATTGTAGTGGATACTTGGACATATATAGGGAGGACTTTCTTGCTCGACATGATAGTATGCTATCTGGTTGCTGTTTATCTTAACATGTACACTGATTGTCTCTATGTTATATGTTGATAAAGCCCTTAGGATGAGTACTTGACTACCAGGATTATGATGCAAATCATACTAGTGGGGACAGTGTAGTCGCTAAGTACATCCTTCAAATGTTCCTAGTCGTGGGTGTATCGAGCCAGAGCATCGATATACCAGAGTAGACTAGCGTATAGCTTCTCGACCCATGAAGATGGGCGATGGATGATCCCATATCCATTGATATTTGACATCAGAGAAAGTATACGGGTGCTCAATGGAGATTATGTACACTGGACGGACTCGCCGAGAACTCCCAGATGGTATTATACCTAACGTCATATGGCAGTTCTCTGGTGACTGATTGAATGATTTTAACTAAGCTTATGCGCTTTTAAAAGACAGATCAAAGAATTTATATAACCGCAATCAAGAACGGCGTCGCTTGGTAGCTAGCCGGTGAGTACGGGTCAGTCCACAGAGATTTTGTGAATTTCCCAGTTGTTCTTACGAGCTAATTCCGATGGGAGTCGGATTGATTGATTAAATCTAAAAACTAAATCTATCTAGATCTAAATCTTGCTAGGGTTAGGTCTAGAGTAGGTTTGGAAATGTAAATAAATCTCACCGCTTTCTATACCCAAATTAGGATCTATGAGGTATTATGGTAATTATTAATAAAGGGGATTAGATCCATTCGGGAAGGTGTTTCTTCCTCTAGGGTCTTGTCCTTCCTTTATCAATCCTTACCCTAACCTCTATGGAAAACACGCTCAACCGGGCCTTTATACTACGGTATCACCGCTACCTCGTGGGATAGGGTGCCGTAGGAAGCGGTGTGTGCATGTATGTATGGAGTCCTATTGATTATATGTGATGGACAGGAAAGGGATGAGAGATCTCATCTCTCAAAAGCCTTCCCCAAAGCAAACCCTAACAAGCGAGGAGACTACTCGCTCATTAGGGAATTGAAGAACATGCTATCTATCTATCTAGGGCAAGGAATTAAAGATCTAAACTAGGGCAATTAAATAAAACTACTTATTTTACAGATGGCTCTCTTCAAACATTTACACAGGGTTGTCAGATCTGAATAGATGATATGAAAAGAGGCATCGATGCTCTCCAAAAGAAATCTGAATTTTATTAATGAAAGGAGGCATAACCTAATACAATATTTAGGGTTCCTATTTATAGAGAATAGAAACCCTAGGTTACAATTGACTCGCACATCTGCTTTTACAAAAATACCCCCTAAGAAAAAGACCAAGTCAACGATCCGCGCACCGCCAGCACTTTGGTAAATTTTCCGCCACTACGGGCATAGCCCGGCCGCGGAACCGCTGCCGCAAGCCAGGTTTGGCCGCGGTTCCGCGGCCAAACAGTGAGCTTGTCTTCTGAAAATTCCTGTGCTGGTTTTGGATGTATTTGGGTATTTTTTTCTTCACTTTGTTCTTCAGGTTGGCTTCTAGTTCTCTTCCAGATTTCACAGTGAATAATTGTAGTGGACTTTTACCGTTGCTTCATGACGAAGTCTTGAATGCGCTGCCTTGTATTTTGTGAACTGATCTTTGTCTAGGCTTTATCAAGATTCTCTGTTTGTTGGTCGAAATCTCACTTTTGTATCATCTTTTGTCTTTTTCACTGTTTTTATTCTAAGAACCTGTAACCTGCAACTAATTAGCAGACATGGGTCAAAAGCACCTGTTTATTTGTAAAATGACTAGGAATGGGGAATATAATAATGCAATATTATGATATGAACAGTGACACTGGTACAAGTTAGTCTGTAGACCCGAGATCGTCAAAGAGTCTTGTGTGATTCCCACTGTGCTTTGATTTCCACCTTACCACGTTCAAGAGAACTTGCAGAACGGTGGCTTTTGGGTACAGTCCCAAGTCACATGGAGGCAATGAGCGATAGGAGGGGTTTCGTCTCTCCCGGTATTGGGAGTTGATGTTGCGCTGTGCTCGATTGGCTATAACAGGAAGTCCTTGGCCAAGGCTGCTTCGGAGATATACTAGTATGTGTTATCAGTAGTTTCTCGACCCGTCATGAGCCTCATATCGGCATGACTTATCGAGTTACTGGGGTCTGACGTTTACCACCCCTAGACAAGATATGCGACAAATCAAACGAAAAGACCGGACTGTACGATGGTGTTACTGATTGGATTCACAGGAGTGTGAGCAGGCTTGCTTGTTGAACTTCTGATCCCTCATTACCCGGGTGGCCGTTACGTTTAGCAGACCGCTTGCGGCTTGTGGGTGTTTGATATAATCATCACCTAATGCCGACGTATTGACGAGCCTTTAGAGTCCTACACAGGGGTTTCCTGGCTCAAGCGAAATGGAGTAGGAGCACATATGTGATATGTGCGGGACCGAGATTGATACGATATGAGATACCGTATTCTATTCTCGTGATATGAGATATCGGTCGGTTATATATGATATAGCCGGGTTATCGGATCAAGTGTTGATTAGATAAGTTGATTCATATGATATTAGTCGGTTATAGGTGATATAGCCGGATTATTAAATCAAGAGTTGATTTGATAATCTAATGTATAATTATATATTTGATATATTAATTTACATTAACTAGTATTAGCTCACTTATGATTTCTTTTCTCACATTTGGTATACTTTACATATATGTGATATATGTATTGTTTTCTTTTTGGCATAAAATATATATATGTGATATATATAAGTGTGTCATGCTAGGTTACACTTGAAACATAGTTTGTATGAGAGTTAAACCATGCTAGATTAAGTTAGGGTTTTATTTTTCTTAAGGATTTTAAACATTTGGATAATGAGTCATGGTTCAAACCTTGTAGAAGCTTGTAGGTTTCATTGACTAACTCCACTTGTTTGCCAACCTTAAACTATTTCTTAACCCAACCCTTAACTCATAGCTATGGTTTATTCTCTACATGATTTAGGCATGATACTAACTCACCATGGTTGCAATTCTAACCTCACACAACAATTCATATGATGAGTTCATTCTTCTTCTTCTTCTTCTTCCTAAAAGCTTTCTAGCTTCAATGGAGGTATGAGAAAAAGTGTGAGAAAATCAAATCTAAAGTGAGCCCGCTTCCTACTTCATCATCATCTACTACTTGCCATTTAGTATAGGGTGTTTGCTTCACTAATTTCGTAATTAGTGAAGAGATAGCTTGGGTTAGTGTCTCCTCGACGTAAATCATCTTCGGCCTCGAAGTCTTTGAAGGAAGCATGTCCGTTTCTTCAAGAGAGCCTCTCAAGAGTCCGGAGTTCACGATCGCGGCGAAGGGACTACTACACGGAGTTAATGAAGTGAAGGACCGGTCTACAAAGATTGTATTCCTTGTTCACTTAGGATGTAAATTGTTTACATATGTTTTTTCCGTCGATTTCTAGTTAACGATTCTTAGTTAGGGTTAGCTAGAACGGCAAAAAATTGAATTTGGCATGGACGATGCCTCCTAAAACCTTGATGTCGTGCTAGGTAACCCTGCAATTTTGTTGTTGGGCGTTTGTACGTCAACAACAAGGGTTGTTTGATTGATTTTGCACGCGTAGGCTATAGGTTTTAACCTATGAGCACACCGTGTGCCGTTTCGGTTTTCCGAATTCGATTTTAATAGCGATTGCGATTGTATTGATTGTAGGTACCTTCACGTAGATTCCGAGGCAACAGAGCATGGCGTCATCGATTTCGGTAAGTAAGAATCAAGGTGAGTAGATCTATATCTACGGGGGAAGTCGGGTGGATGGCGTATAGCACCCCCGCAAGTTTTTGACGGAAACCGATTCATAGAATATGGTTAAGGAAACCTAAATTAGGAAACTATGGATAGGGTTAAAAGGATAGTTAGAGATGATGTGAATGGTTGATTATGTAGATCGAGATAGGAGATAAAAGCTTTAGGGATATGAAAAGTGAAAGTGAATCACGACTTATAGATATATAGTTGCATTAGAATAAGTATGAATTTTAGAGTAACAAGACATTTGATGTATATATAAATTGACTTGATGTGAGATATAATGCGATGAAAAGAATATACGAGGTGATATGATGACTTGATGATATGTCGGTATACGGATGCGAGTCGATTGAGATGATTAATACCTTTGTCGGTCCCCTGATATGTGGTTATGGATGTGACCAGGGACATAGGTATATAGATGTATATAAATGTTGTGAATAACGAGTAATATGTCGTACGAGACGTTAGGTGCGTACTCCTCGTTGTCATATAGGTTGATAGGATCCCTGATGTTTTAATACCGCCGTACGATGGTTTACCGTACGTGACGAGTTTTATGATGACAGATCCATACCCTTGACTAGAGGATGACGTACGATGGATTATACCGTACGTGATGTTGTGAGGTTGGCTGCTGATTGATAGATTCACCGACTCGGTCATGTTAGATACGTATACCTGTCAGCATTCGCATAAGATTTACTTTATGCTACGCTCATGTCACTCTCATTGTATTATATATACCTGTGCTAGTACACCTGCACCATTATCGATGATGCGTATGTTACACGTACACAGATTGGCCGGCTCACACACTTCATTATCGATAATTGCTATGTCACTACACAGTAGAATTGTTGCATCATGATTTGACTCCTTACATGATTTACCTGCTATAGTTGCATATACGCCTTCATACGATGTTGCATTTTACTTGGGAGAAATTGGGAACCACATGATATATTTAAAAACTGGATTTATTTAAAAAGAGCGGTTTTCCCCTTATATGTGCATGTTACTGTTCCGTGTTGCATGATATACGGATATGCTTACATTTCTGTTATATGTCGCATACATCATGCTTTTCGATTATACGTATTGAGATATGCCGTTTTCATGAGATTTCTGGATTTGAGAACCGTGGTTATTTCAAAAGAAAGTATGTATTGTTTTAAAAACCCGGTTTCTCTTGATATGATATTTCAGTGCGTCCACCATGTGTTTCTCGGTACTGAGACGTGTAACAGTGATACCCGATTTGAGGAGCTGGATGAGACCGTTTGCGGGTACATGGTGGACCCGGTATGGTACCCCAGGACGAGAACGGATTTGCTGTGCAGTAGACGGTGAGCCTGGCAGAGAGACTACTACCTACCGGTGATTGGTTGGACCTGGCGGTTATCCGGAGGATACCGACCGGAGTCGAGAGATGGATTTTGGGCCGACCCGTTCTGCCGGAGCCCGTGGGCCGATCCGGACTGACGGAGCCCGAGATATATAAGGATTTACGTGTCGATACTGGACACGGGTTTCATGATGTTTCGAGTGTTGATGCTGGACACTCAAGTTCCATGATTTTGATGTGTCGCGAGGGACACACGTTGATTTATATCCTCATACTTTCATGCATATACTTTTATGATATTTACATACATGATATTGTTGTGTCATCGGTTGACACGTGGACGGGATACACATGCATAAGGCATTGATTACATGGTTGGATGATATCCACATACCTATATACTTTGAGTATATTATTGGCACATATGCAGATACGGTCACCCTAGATATCATAGTATTACCTTTATGATACAGTTGATCTAGGAGTCGTTGTTTATTCGATTTCTACTTTTTGATGTTTTTCTACTCACGAGTTGGCAACTCACCCCCGTTGTGCCACAGTTCTTGCAGGTTGACCGCTTGGATCAGTAGCGGCATCGCTGGCACACAGTTGCTTCAGGTGATTGCTTTGGTAGGTGGTACATATTGGATCGTATCTCTCTTATATTTATTATTCATATTGTATCTAGTCAACTCCATCAATCAAACTAGTAGTTTGTATAGGTAATGAGACTTAGTGAGACTTGTGGTTGCGAGACTTAGAGCGAGGGGTATTCCGCTACTTGTGGTTTTGATGTCTTGCTTATTTCTTTATCTTTTATGGTGAACTTCGCCGTTGGGCGTCGTATACTTATATTTATGCTTTGCGCGGTTGTGGATCCGCCGGTTGGCGAAGAGCTAGCTCCCGCTTGGGGTTGCCCTTATTATTATCATGTATTTGTGGTTTTGGATCAAAATATACAAAGAAAGTGCTGCCCAAATTTTTAAAAGACGAAACATGTTTTTCAACTAGTAAATTTCACTTGCATTTTTTCATGTTCTTTTACTTATGCATTTAGAAACATTGATTTCACCCTATCTTTATTTCAAAACTTCACCTTTTTTATTTTCTTTAAAAGGTTTAGATTTCTGGGTTTTGGCTTACTTGAATTACGTTACGCCTTTAGACGTTGCGTGATTTGAATGCCGGTCACGAGCTAATATTTGATGTGACAAAGTTGGTATCAGAGCTGCTAGGTTTAACCTTTGTTCGAGTTTAGGTTTGACTATGTGGAGTCGGGGGCGTAATCTATTTCGGAATCTAGGCTTGACCTTATGGAACTTAGACTTGAACGGGGGGTAGTAGACCCAAACTTTCGTTTCATAGGTCGACCCTGATTGATGGAGTAGGTAGCTTGGGTAGAGTGACGTACCGTACGTATGTTCCGCGACATATTTACGATACGATACAATACTCCACTTAAGAAACCTTAGGATGTACATATTTTGAGATCTGTGATTCTCTTCGTGCCCATGATTATACATCCATTTGAGATCCTTGATTCTATTCGTTTCCATGATCATACTCTCATTGATGATGTTTCTTCTTATGATCGTGTATCAATTCTGGATCTGTCGTTTCCTTTCATGCCCGTGATCTGTTTTCATCGATACTCAATTGAGGTTCCTGTCACCATGGTTTGAGCGCAGATTGAGCTGCTGATAGTGTTGCGATCAGGGCGAGCTCGTCATGGACGAGGACTGACCATTGTGTTTTCTGGTGACATGGGAACGTCTCGATGTAGTGATGTGACCTCTTGTTGAGGCGAGTGTTTGGTTTTACACCGGATGATCGGGCCATTGTTAGAGCTGCCTGTTGTGAGAGGACTATTGATGTACAGCCTACCTAAAAAATTATGATGTCGTCTACCGTGTGGACAGATGACCCAGCTGTTGCTGAGATTAGTAGGATGTCGCCTCCAGACTTTGCGAGCTGAGATCGCTGGAGTTTCTAGGCAGAGACGCGACAGGTGATAGCTAGTCTATTCTGAGTTGAGAGACAAAGGTGATTCGTCAGATTGATACGCCGACGCAGGCCCAGTTGAGTTGAAGATTTCCAGTGTGGAGAGTCTTACTCAGATCTAGAGTAGACCGATCCAGAAATAACTGTTGATGTATCGTCTTTCCTGGAGGATTGAGACATTGTTTAGCATGCGGACGAAGGGTATTCATGTGTGGTTTAGGCGGAGTTAAAAAGTTTGAGCGAATGTCAGAAACCCATTTTTCCAAGTTTAAAGTATTCGAGGGAAACATGCAAGTAATTCTGTGGACCCTCTAGAAGAATGAAATCCTGACTCGACATAATGACCATGGAACCGCTTTTGAACCTCAGGGTTTGCAGCAGTTCAGCGGTGCCATCAGTGAGGTTTGGGTTTGCCCTTCTACGGTTGGTCCATAGGTACTGTGGCATGTATTGGATATTATTTGACTGTGCTCAGGTGTTGAGCTTTCGGGGAATTATAGGACTTTGACGAATCGATCGAAAAGTTTGACATCGTCTGAATATCATGTGATAAGATATCAGCAAGCTGACCAGCTTCGGATAGAGGACCTCACCCAGATGCGTTGTGAGTTGATCGAGAACGGACGAGTATTGAGTATTCCTCCGATGGTTGGGACAAGCTTCCGAGGTCGTGTTCGGCTAGATATCTTCTACAGAGAGATGAAAATACCGAGTTCGTGATTTCGTGTCCGTGTGAGAGACTCCGGGTTGACTGTAGCCGATAACATTTACAGTACGTAGATAGCATGACGTGACGTCGAAGTGGACGATGATACAGACGAGTGAGACCAGAGGTTCGTGCGAGATGCCGGCGAGCTGTTGTTACTCTCCGTCGAGTTCAGAGATCTGATATGTATACATAGGCGTTGGGATGCAGCCAGTTCCCAAGGAAATATTGTGCGGAGAACGCAGATATCCAGAAGACGAGAAAAGATTATGCAAGAGTACCAGCCTCCGTATTGTTCGGCATAGACGAGATCGGAAGAGACCCTGAGCCCGACAAAATAAATAGCCCGACAAAATAAATCTTACGCCTGATGAAATAAACTTTTTTCTTTGCATGTTTTTTCGTCGAACTTTAGCCGACGCAATAACGTTTTTTCGTCGGATACTCCTTATCTTTGCAACGTTAAATCATGTTGGCCAAACCGTCGGCAACAACGTCAAAGATTATTGGGCAACAAGGCCAAACCATTCCAAAAAGTAATAGAGCTTTTATCGAAGTTAATTCTCAATCCCGACCAAAGCTCAAAGGAGTAAATAATCCACTTGATCCTGACGGCCTCCTTCATAAGTTTATTCAGCTTTTCAAGAACCATCTTACCCACAAGCTGTTAGGCTGTGTGATAACAATGTATAGCACAAGTGCAACAAAGAAGAGTAAATAAATATAATTTAAATTGATAATAACAAAGTTTGAATCCAATACCTCTTAATTGAGTAGGGGCTTCGCCCTGCTTCTTTAGTAAAAAAATTACCTCTTAAACCCGGTGTGCTCTGATACCATATCGAACCATTATCCAAAAGCTTAACATGTTATAGGTTATAGGATAACAGTGTACATCAAAGCAACATGATACTTTAACACATCTATATCAAACTACTTTGCAATGTCGAGCGGCTAATATAGAATCTCCGTAGAACAGCCTAAAATTAATGGATAAAAATTCATAAAGAAAGAATCGCAAAATTAGAGGATGTTTGGGTGGTGGGATTTGAAGCTACCAGCAATATTTATAGCAAAAAATCCCTATTTTCAATATTTGGTTAGCAACAATTTAACAAGATATTGTAAATCAAGTTGTAAAAAGTACCCTAGAACTTGCAGCAAATGTTGTAGCCAAATTGGTTGTAACCAAAGCTACAACTTCTTAAGAGTAAAAAGAATCAACCCGGTACCGAGGGACGGAGGCAAGGGGGGCGTGTAGGGGCGGTCACCCCCTCCCCCCTCTAAGAAAATGTAGGATATATTAGACAAGTCATAGATAATAAAGAAGATTAGTTATCAAAGTATGAAGATTTTGTTAAATTAGTCCTAAAAAGCATCAATAAATCCAATAAGTATCCATACATAACTGCTTCCCCACTACTTATGCCTTCAATTATTCATCATGCAACAGATATGGCATCTAATTAACAAAAAATCTAATTTAAGCAATCATAAAAGATGTCAATAATTATATTAAAAAGGAATCTAACCTTAAATCTCTCCATCTCTTATTTAGATACATATTATTGAGAATTCATGAGAGTAGAGATAGCTAATATTAATTGCATTTTTCTTTAGTGGTAATTGTTATATATTGTTCAAAAAAAATTTACCTTTTTATATTCCGGTAGCTTACATGCAAACTTCAAGTTTGTTAATAATTCTTTATTCAATATTCTAATTTCTTATATTATAAGTTTTGCAAAGATTTTAATTTACTTGGGGTTTGTTCCTTTTGATTATTATGTATGTATATGGTGTGATTGAGAAGTTTATGCTTATTTATTTCTTAAATTCAATTTTTGAACTTTAATACTGATTGAGCTTCTTTTCGGGCCTCCGTCAGATGTTGTCTTCCGTTGATCTCGCGGTGAACTTAACTGATTATTCTTCGTTGCGTGTGGGTCTCAATGGGTTTTGGAGGAAGAGGTGAGGTGAGGAAGTTGTTGCCGAGTACTTACAAAGAAGTCCCGGGGTGGTTTGGAACTACCAAGGACCCTCCGACGCTCAAGTTAGTGATGAGTTCCGAGCAGAGTAACGGCATAAAAGTGTAAAAATTGGCTTACTTAACCCCTCTATGATGGGGGTTTATATAGCGGTGGAGCACGCAGCAGCGAGCGCGAGGATCTCGCCGGCAGTTACGCTCCCGACGTCACGCCCGCGTAGAGAGCGGATCGCCCATTAATGGAGATCGTGATGGCGTGGAACGTGGGACGTTGCTGGCGTAAAATCCGCGCATGGCGAGATTCGCGGAGCGGTGGTTAAGCCTGGGAGTAGGTCGGAGGGCCGAGGAAGACGTCCTCGGCGGGAGCTCGGGGACGAGCAAGGAGTCCGAGGAGTCTTGGTCCTGTGGTAGCTCGGGGGCAAGCTGAGAGTCCGAGGAGGCCAATTTGCAGGGGCCCTAAGGGGGGCCAGCTTGTGCTTGCTGGTCGGGCACGGGGTGGCCTAATCGGCCCCTGCGGGCCGTTTCTTCTGAGTTCTGGGACACGTCACCTGCCACGTGTCATGATCTTGGGGATCGCCAATATCGAGTACTATCAAATACCTATATGTTATTTTGAATGCCGCCTTCCAGACAATCAATCCTGGCCTCGTCCCTGTCAGTAACAGGTTTTTAATAAAATAAAAGATTAAATCCTGCAATTCCAATTCCAAAGACTTGGAATTAAAGCTGCGGCATTTTGGTCCGACACCACGGGAGGTTTGTTACCTTCCCCCTGCCCTTTTCCTTTACCATTGAAAATTTCAGAATATGTATGTTGCCACTCGCTACAAATCCATAAAAAACATATCAAACATCTGATTTATAAATCCTGTAGCTTTTACACCAATTATTTTTCAACCAAACAATGGATTTGCTTTGTGTTAGTAATTTTAGATCCCAAACAATGTAGAAAATAAAAATAAGATTTTCGAGAACAAAGAAATAAAATAAAGGCACAATCAAATGCAGTAAATATTTCCAACTTCTCTTTTTTATTCAAACTTTAATATGAATTACAAAATCTCTATTCCTACAAAAAAAAACTTATCTTCAACTCTACTTATTTTTCTCTACATAAAATACCCTAATCGATCTATATTTATAGACCTAGAAGCCATAAATTTATTCTTGCTAGAAGACCTAATTTAACTAATTTAGATCTCATCAAATCTCCAAAAAAATAATCTCTAAACAAATCTTCAAATATCTTTCAAATAAATCTCGAAAATGAATTTTTATTAAAACAACTTAGAATTCGGCCCGAGATGGCTTGAGCCGGCTCAAGAAGAACATGAGCCGGTTCATACAAACATAGAACAAATGACGATTCCAAACAACTTGTGAGCTGGTTCAATATTGTCCTGCGCCGTCTCACACACACGAGGTCGAGAATACAGGTCAAACTTCAATAGGTCTCCACATTGACTTCTATTTAATAAGCCGTCTTCTATTTTCTCTTCACAACTTCCGTCCACGACATCCTTTGAGCTTTGCTCAAAACTTCACCTTGATTCAAGTTTTCTTCACCTTACTCTAAGGTTCTTCCATGCACAGCCTTCCCGATCGAACATCTTCATCTGGCTTGTCGCTAATCCCATAAAAAAGCGTATCTAAATTATTGAGGCACAACATTCTCAACTTTCATATCGATCAATTTGTGCTATTCAAATACACCATCTTTGTAACAATTTGAGTTGTTTTCATTTTCGCCTTTCTTCTCTCAACCAAGCGCTGATACCAATTTGTTAGGATTTTCAAACAATTCAGAAAACAAACAGAAGATCTTTGAGAGGAAAAAAATAAAATAAAAGGCAGAATTAAAAGCAAGAAATACTTCCAACTTCTCTTATTTATTCAAACTTCAATACCAATTACAAAATCTTTCTCCCTACAAAAAACTTCTTTTCAACTCAACTTCTTCTTTTCTACATAAAATCGCCTAATCAATCTATATTTATAGGCCTGGAAACCCTAAACATATTCCTATTAGAACAGCTGATTTAATTAATTTAGATCTCATCAAATCTAAAAAAAGTAATCTTTAAACAAATCTTCAAATATCTTCCAAATAAATCTCTAAAACGATTCTTCACCAAACAGCCCAGAATTCGGCCCGAGATGGTTTGAGCCGGCTCATAAGTAGAGAACAAATGAATATTCCAAATGAATTGTGAGCCGGCTCAATATTGTCCTGAGCCGTCTCACACACATGAAGTCTAGAAAATACAAGTCAAACTTCAACATTTTGGAAATGCAAATCCTTCGACAAAGTTGCATGAAACCAAACAAAGAATTTCGATACTTACATTTTGCAACAAATGTTGCATCTCCAAAATGTTGCGAACCAAACACCCGTGGAACAATCCTGTTCCGCAAAAGCTCATATGGTTTCGCACAAAAGAACGGTGATCGACCTTTAGCCGTCAAATGCCTTCAAGGGCGCATTAGCCCAAAAAACATTTAAAATTTCAATATGCCAAAGCTCAGACTCGTCGTACATAAAAAGCTCCAAATGTGGTGCCCTAAGAATATGAACTTATTTTCATATACTTTTGTGTAAATTGAAGTTCTAAATATGCTAATAATCAAATATAAAGGGCCGATCTATCAAATAGTCCTTAATGATGAGGTACAGATACAAATGTCAGCAAGTCAAAGCTCCATGATTATGGAGGTCGAACGACTCGGTAGGCTTACAAGAACAAAAGTATTAATAATGATTTGTTGACCATTGACCCACTTTGTCTTAATTTAAATTCTATTTTTATTCCACACAAAATAAATGTCATGTCATGCAATTTGATCAATTTAGTTAGCCGAAGGCTTAGATTATTTGCACCAGCCATGCACATGTGCAGTCTCAAATCGAAAAAGGTAACCAAAGCAAAAATTGTGAGCGAGAGAGAAAGATAGATGATACAGGCACCATACCGTGGAAAGATAAATTGAGATTTTTTTCTATTTTGATTTTTCTTGAAAAACGATAACATGAAATGTGGGAACCGTTAAGGTTATAATACTAGATACAACAAAACCTTCAAAATCATTTCCGAAGTTAAAACAAAAGGAAATATTTTGTGAAACCAGCTCAATAGCCTGTCCCATAATAACGGACATGCCCGGGGATAAATAACTTATCATTGTTATCACTTAATTAGTTGGTTAGCTTTGTATCTGGTAAAAACTGCAGCCACAGTTAGCCTATGGTTTCCTTTTTCTCAAATTTTTGTTAAAATCTAATCCTCTTAGAAAAAGGAACCCTTCGTCTCATGAATATATTGACTTAAATGCAGGAATCCCTTCACATTTGGCTCAAAAACGGAAAACCTCCATAACGGTTGAAAACCCATTCTTGGCCCTCTCATTTAGCTGCCGTTAGTTTTTCCATCAAAGGATTACATGACTTGACCAATACGCCCTGCAAAACAAGAAAATTAATAAAAAAAAGCATTTAGAGAAAAGTCGAAGATATTCACGTCAACCCACAAAACTACAGATTTTGATTTTCAAATGTTAGGGTTTTTTTGTTCTTTTGGGCTAAAGTTGATGTGGGGGATTTCCCGCGTTTTAGCCCAAAAAATTGCACTAGAAATTCAGTATACAATCTTTCATGGGCCATTGCCATGAGGGAATCAAAAAGCCCATCCTAGAGGGCTTTTGCACGTGCATGTCACGTGCATTGAACTATAGCCTTCAGAAGACACCTAAACCGCCATTAAACCCCAATCCCCAAATCAACAGAAATCCATCGCATCTCTCTCAAAATTTCTAGGGTTCAGGGCTTGGATTCTTGATCCTTAATGGGATGCGATGCGATTGGCGGCGGCGAGAGAGGCAGCAGGGATGGTGGTGGATTTGCAAGGGGGAAGAAGAAAATGGCGGGAGAGGCCATCGCTCGCTCAAGAGCCAGGCAGCAAGGTAAGATCTTTATATATGATGGTTTCAAAATAATTGTTAGCGTAAATGTCAATGACCGAAGCTTTTTGTTGAAGTGATTATCAACTGCTACTAGAGTACCAAAAAAGGGGGTAAAAAGAAAAAAAGAAATCGTATCCTCGGAAAACATAGGTTCAAATCCCATCTGACGTTGCATTTAGATAGCTGACTGAAAAACAAAATGGTTGATTTGTGTAAATCTAGGTTTCAACCGATGAAAAGGGTGCTCAACCTGCTAAGACATGTGATAACGTAAATATACCTTATTAAACCCTCACCACGACTTTGAAGTTTGGTGCCACGGCATGGAAGTGGACCATCTCTAATACTGGAGAAGCCGGTTTGTTCATCCGTGAACAGTCGATCTACATATTTAACGGAGGGTTAGAGCATTATTGTTAAAATCATACAATTCATGATTCAATTCAGACAATTTGATATGACGCGGAGAAATTTTGATACATATCTTAGGGTTGTATCGGAAGTGTATATTACAATTTACGATTTGAATCCTACGATTCAATATGAAAAATATGATTAATGATTCAATATGATAAAGAAACTGGTCTGGTCTGCACGTTTTCAGGTCGGGTCTACACTTTATCCCGCATATAAGATGTAAAGATCTAGATGTTTTGTCCCTTTATTTCTCAAAGCCCTAAGTTTTCATTTGACGCCTCCCTCATGAGTCCCTTTGACACTTCCCCTCGCCTCCACGAGATCTACTGCCCACCACAAGAGTTCCTCTACGAGAACTCCTCCACCAAAGCTCTTGAATTTATTTCTTTGTTTCCCTGACTTTCTTATAAATAATTTATTGAGGTACAAATACAATCGCTTTATGTTTATAATTTTTTTAAAACATATTTTCATCTCAAATTCTTTTTGCCTCACCCTCGGCTCGAGTTTCTAGTTCTTCATTGGAAAATTGTGTTAGATTAAGCGATGGATCGATTGGGAACTATTGATGATCTGTAGTCTTGTTTTGTTACATTTTGAAGCTTATGGTCTATGATTTGTGAACTTGGTTAGGAATTGTTACTATTTGTGAAGCTTATGCTAATGTGTCGTGTGGTTTACACTTCTGATTATATCTATATGGTATCATTTTTCTTAATTATCTAACCAATTATAATTACTGACATGAATTTTGTTGATCCATGTATCTTTTGTTTGCATCTTTGAGTGTTTATTGTGCAAGTTGTGTGACTGGCGATATTTTGAAGATTATGTTTCTTCTAATATATTGTTATATATTAGTAATTCAATCATATAATAATGAAATATATAGTTATATACTTAATTCCTTGGCTATTGCACGAGTGGATATCATGTCTTACTATATATTACGTCATATGATATGACACATAAGAATGATATATAATTCATCCCACAATTTGACACCTTTTTGAAGGGTCGATCCTCTAGTATGCGAAAATTCAAATTCTAGTGGAAAAGACTCCCGATGTTAGCCTCTTCAGTTTTATGATTTGTAGGATTACTGGTGTCACCTTTCAATATACTTACCGGTATATTGTGTATTGACAGTGTACATAATTATCACAGCAAGGAACTTAAACTTTAATCTAAAACAAACTTAATATAATGAAAAAAGAAAGACCATGTAACACGAAATAGGAAAACCAAAATGTGTTAGGAGAACACATTAATCCATTTAATGGAGATACAAGACAGAGCACATTAATTCTCCACAAATAATATAAGATAGAGTCTAAGGGATAAGATGGCAAGCACTCCTTAAAATTCTGATTAGAGAAAAACTTATTATGGATATTTGACAATGTAGAAAATGGTTAACATTTATTTAGTTACAATGGCCAGATTAGCTCGTTCAAAATGAAGAGCTATGGGTAGATCTTAAGTGAACTCATCCAAGATTAAAACAGTTGAGTGTTTATGGTAAACTTTCGCTGGGCTATTGATTCGGTTATTAAGGAAATCGAGGAAGTATATAAGGGAGATGAGTTTTGGGTTTGTATCTCATTAGGGATTTTAACTTAAATATTTATTTTATTGGTCGTAAGGCAAATTGATTTTGTTTACTGATTGACGCAGGACGGGAACGTTAGGGCTGTGTATAGATGCAAAAATGATTAAACAAACAAACAATGGAATGCAAATCCTAGCAACACTATAAAATGATGCAACACACACATATGAGATCCGATTTTGATAACATGATTAATAAATAATATAGGAACATAAGCCAAATACTCTAGGAACATAAGCCAAATACTCGTAATTAAACATCAAGTTTAAATCGATCAATTTCATGAAGATAGCAGACTAGTCCGTTGAGAATAAAATACTAAAATATCGATGTAGAGGCCAATATTATACTTTAGAAAATCGAATCAAACAACATACCTAATATTAAACTCTAGAAAATCGAATCAAATGGACCTAATATTAGATCTCTGATATGCGAACAAATATTAAAATATTAACCCATTCAATCACCATGTAATTTTTATGCTCAAAGGAATTGTTGTTTTGGCTTCTGCGCAGGACATCATGACTAAGGGAACTGGACTTCCATCTCTAAATAAAGTGCTTCATTTGTTCTACGAATATATTTAGTTCTGTCATTAAAGGGTTGATTAATCAAGAGGAGAATACTAATTACCCTTGGAACTTGTAATCTTGCTTTGCTCCACGGCTTTCTTGTAATATATTTCACGGGCGTGAAATTAATAATTTGATTTGGAGATCAACTATATTGGTGAGTTATGAAGATTTGAAGACGTTGACCAGGATTCGACGTAGAAGTTGATTGCTTAACTAGGTTTTGCAGATGTTGAAGGTGATGAAGTGATGAGTAATAACAATGTCATGATCGATCGTAGCCGATTTAGAAACTTTGACCACTGCCGAAGATAGAAAATCGACCGTAGCCGATTAAAACTCCGCAGAGCATACAAAATTCTCAGATCTCAAGAATAAATTTTTATTCAATAATCAATCACCAATCCCCAAATAAAAATGTTAGGATTTCTTTATACTGAAACCCAAATTACATTTTCCAATTAAGTCCAAAACTAATCCAAAATTACGAAAATATTTATAAAATAAAAACAATAATTTTTTATAAAAAATAATAAATACGGTCCCACATCATTCTCTCTGGCTTCGAAAAATTCATCGCTTGGTGAATAATAGCAGATGACGAAACTTTGATAGTGGATACAGCCATCTGAATGAAAACTCTGCTCTGTCAGGAAATAAAGATCACCGAAGCTCAAATATGAAACTCCCGAGGGTGTAGACTGAACTATCGCCCATGAATAATAGCAAGAAAATTATTTGGGCCATGAAATGGGTCAAGTTCTCAATATTGAACACTATCAGAATATTTAAGTTAGGTATTTGACCCAAAAAAAATATAATAATGATCTGTACTTCGAGGGTTAGTTTCGTTATCATCTTTAGACGCATTTTATCAACACTCATCTTTTGCTTTAAATTTTGAGTTCGTCTGTAATTATTAGCTGCAGTTTTATAAAATTTATTAATCACAATTACCTACTATCGAATATCAAATTTCAAGCATGCAAATACTGTGAATGAAATGCAGACTGGTCTAAATGCACACCTTAAGTATACGAATCGAATGGTTTGTACTAGAAGCTTTGGACAAGGCAAACATTAATACTTACCATTCAAATAACCTATCGTTATGTAGATATGAACGGTAGGACACAATATAAAGCAAAGTCAACGAACACTCCACGCTCGGTCACAATATCTGCTGCGAAAGCGTAATGTCTAGATGTGGATGAAAAGCATGGTGCAACAACTAAAAACTTTAGTTTTTCTTTATCTACATCTCTCTACACTAATGTGTCAATGTGTCGACTGATGACATCAAAATCTCTTGATCCACATGAATGTATGGAATGACAGTTACTGATGACTTGGTCACGGAACAAATACTGGACGGACCATCGACAAGGAAAGGAATATCAACATGTGTCATCGGATTAATTTGTTTAACCGACTACGTAGGCTCAATAGAAATGTCGTCTAATATGAGAGTATCTACAATTTCCTTAGATTCAACTATGACATCATTAGGATCGTTAAGAACGTGAGAAACTTCGGGATGAACTAAAGATTCACAAGATTTCTCAATATGAACACTAGAAATTGGCCATAGAAAATTCTGAGTAGTAACGACGCTGAGAAAATTAGGTTTCTCAAAATTCTCGTAAGTGGCCTTAGATTTCTCCACTTTAGACGGTTCAAAATTGTTATCCCTAAGAAACACGCTATTCCTAAGTGGTGAAAATGAGTCTTTAGGAGTGTAGACTTGATTCAGATGGTAAAATACCTATTTATCAAGATATCTATCATTTCTTGCCAAGACTCAATTGTTTCTTGTCTACGACTTTCAAATTGACGTTCTAACATACTCCAATAAATTTTAGCTTTTCCTTTTAATTTCCATTTAGCAAACCTAATCCTACGATAATAAGAAAAATTATGATAATCAAAATATTCATCCACGTCAGCTAACCAATCAACGATATACAGCAGATTCTCTTTACCATAGAAATCATTTGGCTTAACTAACCGTCAACTTTATTTCTAGCACGTGTCATTTTTAGGAAGATTATCGTATTCAAAATAATTATTATAATCGTAGTCATGAGAATAATGGTTATATGAATCTCAATAATCATAATAATAATCTTGAAGGTCATAATTATAATTCTTATTATTATTAAATATCGTGCTTCGAGCACTTGCTCTAAAATTCTCATTGCGATAAAACATGCCTAAGCCCTAAGCTCTGATACCAAACTGAAGCATGACGGGAACGATAGGACCGTGTGTGGATGCAAAAATGATAAATTCAAGCAATGGATGCAATGCAAATTCTAATGACCCCTAAATGTGATGCAAGATACATACGAGATCTAATATTAGATAACCGTGAGCAATAAGTAATATAAAAATGGGAGGCGAAACATCCACAATTAAACTTCCAATATAAAAACACTCAATTTTATGATAATATCAGGCTATCCGGTGAGTATAAATTAACCACAACCCTCTCTATAAATTCAAATATTATATCCCAGAGACTTAAAATCAAATATCCAAAGTCAATCATTCAATTATGTGATTACTAATTGAAGAACATTCCAAGTCATTAACCAAATTAATCGTTGCTAAAATTCCAAGAGAAACAATCAAGCTTGTATGTTTTCTCAAAAATTAATAATACCTGCTATTGTGTTGAAATCCCTACATAAAGAAAAACCTTTATCTTGACTTGGTATTCTCTGCTTTATCTCATGCACAATAACATCAAAGGTGCAAACCATCATTCTTTGATTCATGAAATGTTGCTTCGTGTCTTGTTGTTGTTAGTGTGAAAACAAGTGGCATGTGCAAGTAATCGACGCTGAACTCCATAAGAAGAGCTTGGTTCAGTTGAATTTGAGGTATTTCAGACGAGATCAATGACGGAACGGCTTTCGGATTTAGATTCCGCAGAGTCGGACAAGTTTATCAATGAAAATTTCATCCATCCATTTAAAAATAAAAGCCTATGGTTTCTTTTATAATGAAACCTTAATACAACTTGCAAAAGAAACCATAAAATCTTTAAAATTGCAAAAATAATCATAGTTAGGAAAACAAACATATAACATCTAAAACAAAATTAAAAACTTAATTTGGTGGTCCCGCATTGCAGTTATAATGGATCGAAGTATAAACCTATCAACATCTAGCTAGACTAACATGTCAATGTGTTGACTGGTAGCATCGAAATCCCTCGTATCCACCTGAAGGTATAGAGTGAGCTACCGGTGGCTCGATCACGAAACTAATATCGGATGGACTATCGATAAGGAAATGAATATCAACTTATGTCATTGGACTAACCTGATTAACTGAATGTATGGGATCAATAGAAATGTCTAATGTGGGAGTGGCTACAATTTCCTTAGATTCAACTATGATAGCGGTAGGATTGTCAAGAACGGGAGAAACTTCGGGATGAACTAAAGATTCACTAGAACTCTCTACATGAACACTAGAAATAGGCCCTAGAAATTTTTGAGAAGTAACAGTGCCGACAAGATTAGGTTTCTCAAAATTCTCGCAAGTGGCCCTAGACTTCTCCAATCTAGATGATTCAAAATTGTTATCTCTAAAAGACGCATAATTCCTAGGTGGTGAAAATGAGTTTTTAGGAGTGTACTTGATTCGAACAGCAGTGTTCGCTCATTCAATTGTATACACCATCATGATTTCATCAACTTCTAGTATTCACCGGATGGTGAATTTTTTCGAAGCCGGAGAGAATGATGTCGGACCGTCAGATCATGTTTTTAATTCTGTTTTAGATGTTATTTGTTTATTTTCCTAATTAGGGTTATTTTTGCAATTTTAAAGATTTTATAGTTTCTTTTGCAAGTTGTATTAGGATTTCATTATAAAATAAACCCTAGACTTTTATTTTTAAGTGAATAAATGAATAAAATTTCTATTGATAAAATTGTGAGATTTGAGATTTTGTGACTTTACAGAGTTTTTGTTACCGGCTGCGGTCGTTTGTTATCTTTCGGCTGCTGTCGAAACCCTATGTCGACTACGGTCGAGTTATCAAATCGGCTGCAGTTAATCCCAGCACCATTAACAATCTCTCTCGCCACATCATATTCCAACGTCCTAGTCGTCGTTATTTACTAATTATCGTCAAAGCTATCATCTTCGTCAATATAAATCTATTACGATCCACATCCAGATTCGAAAGCTGCTTTGTCATCGATTTCATTGGAGATACCATGGATTCGACTGAACCGAGTCATTCTTGTGGAGTTCCGCGTTGATTAATTGCATATGCTAATTGATTTCACACTAACGGCAACTAGGCACGAAGAAACATTTCATGAATCAAAGAATCATGGTTTGCACCTCTAATGATATTGTGCATGAGATAGAACATAGGGTATCAAGTCAAGGTACAATTTTTTTATGTGGGGATTTCAACACAACAACAACTATCATTAATTTTTAAGGTAACATACATGATTGTTTCTCTTGGGATTTAAGCAATAGTTAATTTGGTTAATGACTTGGATGTTCTTCAATTATTGATCACATAATTGAATAATAGACTATGGATATTTGATTTCAAGTCTCTAAGATATAATATTTGAATTTATATAGCAAGAGTTGTGGTTAATTTATACTCACCGGATAATCTGATATCATCATAAAATCGAGTGTTTTTAAATTGGAAGTTTAATTGTTGATGTTTAGCCTCACATTTTTATATTAGTTATTGCTCATGGTTATCTAATATTGGATCTCGTATGTGTGACTTGCATCACATTTAGGGGGTCATTAGAATTTGTATTGCATCGATTGCTTGTATTTATCATTTTTGCATCCACACACAGCCCTATTGTTATTAGTTATTGCTCACGGTTATCTAATATTGGATCTTGTACGTGTGACTTGCATCACATTTAGGGGGTCATTAGAATTTGCATTGCATCGATTGCTTGTATTTATCATTTTTGCATCCACACACAGCCCTATTGTCCCCGCCCCGCGTCACTAATGTTATATCCAATCAATTCATTAACCATATTATTTATGATGCTGTAGTTTAAAGAAGTTAATGCATGTGCACCTTGTATCCAATGAGAGGCTTGGTAACCTATGCGGACTCTACCACATGGGTAGGAAAAGTAGTACTCTTATTACTTTGTCTTGGTTCAATAGAGAAATACCATTTTTTTCTTATTACCATTTTAGTATAGAAAAAATATCATTATTTTGCTTGGTAATTTTATTAATGATTGAAGAAGGGCATTTGCAGTAAGGAAACCATATTTCTTAAGCGCAATGTAGCATTGCCAGTAAATTAGTATTTTAATCTGAGTTTCTTCTTTTATATGTTTTGATAATTAACTGCTACTGAGATATTGTTTGTTTATGTAAGTCAAAGGATGCATCATCATGTTCCATACATGATACTGATTTTGATTATTAATGCAATATCCCATTTGATTCAACTCGTGTAAATAGTCTTAACGCGCGCACACATTATCTTTCTTATTTTTTTTGCTGTAGATGCTGAAGTCTGGAATATGGGTTACAGGTTGCTGTAAATTGATGTTGTGTACATCGAAGCAAATAGTGGAGCTGTTGAGAGAGTATTTTACTACAGTTCGACCTTGAAGCAGAAGAGTATGCTCCATTTCCCAAGGGAGAAGTGCATGAAAAAAGTACAGTATGGAAAATTAACCATTAAAGTTTGAGTCTCACAAATTGCAGTGTATATGATAGTATTCTGAAATGAAATATGAAATTTGTGTTTCCCATTATAACTTTTGTATATATCATGTAATCCTCCTCAATCATGAAAAGTAGATGTGTCTAAATATGTCCCTTACTTTTTTATGCAACTTAAAATTATGTTACTAAAGTAACAACTGCTGAGCTTATTATTACAATAATTGGTCGCTGCATGAATTTGGATCTATTTATTGAATTAGGAAACTCTCTTGTGAATCCAAGTTGTTAATCTTTGTTTACTTTGGTGTCACTTGTCAGTCTGTTAACATTTGATATGCCAGTTTACTTGATGACACACTTAGTTTCGTGGAGTCTGTTTCATAAATTATGATGCATTTATATATATGCCGATACTATGAGCATATACTCAGTGGTATGAATTGGATAGACAATTTTTTTTCTTTTTGGCAATGATTTATAGTTGCATAATGGCTCTTCAAACACACAAATGATCTCCTCATAAATCTTTAACTCTCCTAGCTATGCATTGTGGTTGAGTGCATATCAATTGTAAACACGTTTTATTACAATGACATTATGTGTTCCCTTATTTTGAGTGTGAACTAGATACGGTAGTAACATGAGGAATATTGATCATATTGACTCATTTTTTAATTAGGATGTCGCATTGCATGATCCTGATGCAGCAAATGCTCGCCCATAGAGTTGCCAGGACTTATCATCCCGTGCGTGCAGATAATGAAACCTAGGAAGACTGAAATCACAGACAGATTACAGAACAGGAGATGAATAAGGTAATGTTTTTGATATTCAGCTTCCTTCTATCTTAGGTTTTTCATCCTGTCATTTATTAATCCCTCTTCTTTCTTTGCCTATAGTCTTTATGACATCGTAGTTTAATCAATGCCCAACATTACTGCAAAATCATATCGTCCTCAACATAACACAAATCTTGAAATTAAGAAAATAAAATAAAATTGCATTAGTAACAGGTTAACAAATATATTGATGAAGGGGTAGCAGCTAGCACTTGAACCTGCAGGTGTATTGTTTATTAATGAGGTACATTTCTTTTCCAAAATTTTGTAATCCAAATTCTTGAATTTTTGTCGGAGTGGGTAAGGCTACTGTTCTTGCTCCTGCAGCGCAGGTACAAAATGCTAGGCATGAAATGCTTTTCTTACTCAAATCATGCTTTTGAGAGCTTGATATCGCCAATATTAGCATCTGCAGTCTAAGGTATGTTTTGGCTTCAATTTGACATTGGATTAACTTTAAAAATTTGCATCTCAGTATATGGTTTCCTGCTACCCTTCCAAGTGTTGTTCATACCATTGGCTTAATTATAGCTACTGAGGTGTAGCTGGAAGTGGCCAAAATTGAATTGCTAGTGGTGCTACATGTTTGTTAGGAACAATTTCATCCCATCCCATTTGTGCATATAAATCTCTAGAGTGGAACCACTGTTTCAAAAAATCGATGGATATAATCGACTTTGTTGCCTCGCTTATACCGATAAGTTCATTATCTATAAGAATTGGAATGTTCTGTAATAGCTCACATTGGTTGCATATAACATGCCAAAAAACATTTTAATTGGCTCCAATGATTGTGTTGTTAGCATCCAAAATCAGACGTAATCTATACTAACACGACCTATAGACAACTGATGGCTTGTGATATGTCATTTTGCTTTGAAAACATGATAGCAGTAGCCCACCGTTAATGTCATTGTCATTAGAAAGCAAAGAGAGAGAGAGAGAGAGAGAGAGAGAGAGAGAGAAGCCTATGGCCACAAGATTGTGCAGTACTGTACCACGAATTTCTCACTTAGCAGTCTGTTATAATCTAATACATCACCGTGTATCATCGCTATATATATCCGATGGTCCTTATGTTTCACATGAACGATAAATAGTTGTTTAATGCATATTATGATGCTCACCATTAGGTACACATTATTTGTGGCATATGAAAGGCCTCAGTCACCCACCTGGAGGTTTTGAGTAGACATACAAACAAGGGTAAAAATATAATGGCAAAGTTTTTCACAAACCCCAGGCCTAAAGAATCTTATCAAAAACCCTGGAAAATTTTCCCACTGTCAAAAATCACATGCCTGTAATTTCTTTATAGTTGTCGATAATATTCAGTTAGTGCATACATATTGCAAGAAATTATACAGATATGTCGATTAACTGCATACATGTTGGAAGCTGTTTATATATTGCAGGAAACTAGATATTACAGGTGTTGGATATATGTGCCATGAAGACAATTATTGTAATTGTACAGGATCTATATGGATAGAACAATTTTACTCGAGATGATACTATGCTATCTGATTTGTCTTTATCATTCATGTGTATATGTTTTATTTGCTATTACGTATTGCTAATACATGATAATAAAGCCCATAAGATCTTTACTTGACTATCAGGATTAATGATGAGGATCATAATAGTGGGGCCTGAATAGTCCATAAGCACATCCTTAAATGTTCCTAGTCGTAAGTGTATCGATACAGGGCATCGGTATTTCAGTTTAGACTAGTCTATACGTTTCTTGATCGGTTGGAGGGCGATAGCTGGTCCTACATCTATTGGTGTTTGACACCGAGAATTGTATACATGTGTTAATTGGAGAATGAGCTTCACTGAACGGACCCGCCGAGAAATTTTAGATGGTATTATACATATTGTTAGATATCAGTATTTTGGTGACATGAGTTCTTTTGACCTGAAATTGCCATAGTGTCTTGTATGTGTTCTCTCTGTACTTTGATTACTATCTTACCACGGTTTTAAAGAGTCGTGAAAATATGTTTTAATTGGATACAGTCCCGAACCACACGGAGGCAATGAGCGGTCGAAAGGATTCGTTTCTTCCGGTATAGGGAGTTGATGTCACAATATGTAGGACATGACCATAACCAGAAATCTATGGCCATAGTGGTTGAGATAAACTGATAAGTGCTATCAGTTGTATTTCTGATGGTTATGAGTCTAATGTCTGCACGGCTTATTGGGTTATTGGGGGTTTGACAAGTCCCACCTCCCAGACCCGGTATGCGACATTTTTTGACGAAAAGACCGAACTGTAAGGTGACTATCACTGATAGGCTCTGATTGCGTTCGGATGATCTTGCTTGTCGACATTTCTTTTGATTAATACCTGGGTAGTCGTTACGTACAGCAATTGCCACTGATGTGCTATGCGTTTTTTTGGCTCGGAAGAGGTATGACATACTTCTCGACTGGACACATCCAACGGTAATGAACCGGACCGCCAATCTTGATCTCGGTTGCCAGATGGATGGACAAGTGAACAATAATGTCGAAAAAGGAAGGTAGAAAGATAGTTTCGAGCTTGTAGAGGATCAAAGGAATGTCTTTTTCGAGCTCTGCTATTTCATTGACGTTCACGTTTTTGAAACACAATTGGCGGAAATACGTGCAAAAGTCATTAAGCACGAGACCAACTTCTGGTTTTACTGATGCTCTGAGGCATAAAGGAAGATGTATCAATATGCGGTAATCGTGGCTCTTGAGTCATACGATTTTTCCGTTTTCTATCTGTATCTGTTTGGAAATAATTGATGAGAAACCGTCGGGAAATTTCAATTCTTTCAACACACACAAGAACCGCCGCTTCTCTTCTTTGTTCATATTGTAGATTGCCGATGGGATCTCGTAATAATCCGGCTTATCAGCCACATGCCGAGATTGCAATTCTTTTCTAATGGACAAACCATTCAAATTCGTCAAATTACGATGGGCATTGTGATTGTCCTTCGTTTTTCCATCCTTACACAGCAGAATATTGATGATGTGCTCGGCGACGTCCTTCTCGATATGCATGACATCTAAATTGTGGCGTAGCGGTAGATCAGACCAGTACGAAAGTTGAAATAAACCACTAAGTTTCTTCCAGCTAGATGGATATGGCATTGTATCTTTGTTCTGTTCTTTCCGAATGTGATTATGATAACCTCTTCATTGTTGCAGTATGTCGTTACCGGATAATGATTCATGCGGCATACCGGTCTCCATCTTGCTATTGAACATTTCTTTATTCCTTCTGAATCTTTGAGTTGTAGGCAAGAATCATCGGTGATCCATAAACGACTTTTTCCCGCTAAATTTCAAGCGTACGCTGCTCGTATGAATGACAATCAGGGCAAGTAAGCTTATCTTGAGTTGTCCATCCCGACAGCATGCCGTAGGCAGGAAAATTATTAATCGTCCACAACAAATCAGCATGCATCTGAAAAAATTGTTTACCATCCGCGTCATAGGTTCTTACACCAGGTTCCCATAACAACTTGAACTCATCGATCAAAAGTTAAAGGTACACGTCGATGTTTTCCCCAGGAGATGAGGGACCGTCGATTAAAAGTGCCAATGTAAAATAAGACTGCATCATGGCTCTCCATGGCGGCAGGTTACAACGGGCCAAGTACTGTGAATAAGCCTGCCGTGAACCATCCTAAATGGACTTAAACCGTCGCTCGCAATCCCCAGCCTCACGTTATGAGGGTCCGCGCTAAACGAAGGATATTTTTTTCTAAAACTTTCCACGATATCGAATCTCTGGGATGCCTCATTTTTCTTTCTTCACGAAGCGCTTTATGGCGCCACTGCATTTCGGATATTGTCTCCTCACACATAAATAACCGTTGCAGTTTCGGTATTAACAGAAAATGATGAATCTTCACGGGCACATCATTCGAACGGGAGTATTTCTTAGGTCGGAATCGGCTTTTCCCGCACACTGGGCAGCTTTTTGAGAGTGGTGTGTTCTTTTCGGAATAAAACACAGTCATTCTCGCATGCATGTTTCTTCTCACACTTTAGGCTGATGTTTGTGATTATCTTTTGCGTCTCTTACCAGCTCGGTGGTACTTCATTTCCATTGGGAAAAGCTTCCTTCAGCAATGCTAGGAGATCGGTGGAAAACTGGTCAGTCCATCTGTTCTTGCACTTGATTTGGAAGAGACGTACGAAAAAAGGATATTATCGAAAACCCTTGCAATTTGGATATAGAGGGATTCTCGAGAAAGCCTTGTACTTCAATAACGCGGGTCCAGTGTTTTTCGTATCATAAAGAAATCTAGTGGTATTTATAAGCCTATCCATGTCATTGACCGGCGCGAACACAGCATCATTGTCTTCGACGCTTCGTTTTCTTCAAACCGCCATTCTTCGTTTTCTGCTTCAATGAATTCGTTTTCCGTCTTTTGCACTGGCCTTCCATCGTCCCTTTCTCCGTGAATATCCCACTTAGTGTAATCTCTAACGAAACCGTTTTTCATGATGTGTAACTCAACATCCGACTTCTTCTGCAATCGCGTGGTCATACACTTATAGCAAGGACAATAGATTTCGTGCTCTTTCGGTATCCCAAGACGCGTGTAGGTAAAATCGGTGAAAATGTAAACACTGTTAAGGAAAAAATCAGCGGTTCTCGAGGAAACGTCAACGTACATCCAACTCTTGTCGTGGATGTACGGTAATGCCATATTGGAAGAAAAAGGAACGTAGCTAGGTTCTTATATATAAGAGTCATGGAATTAAGATTTCGTGACAAATACGAAATAGATGGATAATAAGAAGCGTTAGTGTTAGGTTTAATTGACGACTTCGTTATGTTTGGTTTCAATTGTTATTGGATTGAGCTCTCCTCAAACTCCTATTGAGAATTTTCTCCTTCTAATCTTAAAGCTCGAGAGTTGGATTTTTCTTCCAAGAAAGATGATAATATTAAATGTTTTTTATTGGATGTCAAGGGTAAGTCACCTATACCATTAAGAATATATAAAGTATACATCCATTCACTTGTTCTTTCATTTGTTTCGAGAAAATTTCGGTAGCACCTTCCAGCTGTTCTTCGAGTATACTGTAATAGAACAGATAATCGTTTCAATGCTGTGAAACACCATTGAAATGAATATCTAATCTATCGTTGTACATGGAGAACCAGCAGAAAGCTACCGACGAAATATACCAAAACGAATGAAAAACACAAGTGAATGCAGGTGTCTGCTTTATACATTCCTAACTTGTCCAAATGAGACAAATTTATTGGTTATCATACGATCGAATATTAATTTTCGTCACAGACTATGCGACGGTTGTTAGAAACCGAACGATAACGTTCGGTATTTAACAACTTTCATGTAGTTTTATGTCACGACGAACACCGAACGTATGTTAACCGATAGACGGGAACTAAGTCACGTTTTCATTTTCACATATGATTAATTATCGATAAGAATATGAAAATTTTATATTATCATTGAATGTTATACACTTATAAATTTTATTTGGATTGGTTTTACGTTTACGTTTCAGTTTCAATTTCAAGGTTTCGAAGTTTTTATTTTAGGTAAAAATCTTTAAATTTAAGGGTTTTCTTAATCGAGTTTAAGATTTTGGATATAGGGTTGGTGGGATTTGAAAAGGGTTCAATGTAGAGAAGAATGATGTTGAATCAAGATTAGTGTATGTTTGTATATGCGTCTCTGTGTGTGTGTATGTGTGTGTGTGTGTGTGCATACACACTCACACACACAAGCGCGCGCACATACAGAGATATAGACATGCACGCGCGCGCACACAATCTTTCATGCGCGTGCGCATACACACATACAAAATATGTATTTGGTAACAGTTATAATCCTAACCCTAATTAACCCTAACCATAAACCCGAACCTTAACCATTAACCTTAATCATAACCTTAACCCTAACCCTATAAACAATTCATTTTCTTAAATTAACTAAATTATTATAAATTTCACTAAAATACCCTTAGCTATTCATGATTTTCCACTAAACTATCTTAAAATTTTACTAAAAAACCTATTTTGCTCAATTTTTCACTTTTTACACTAAAATACCCTTAACTATTGTTGCAATTTCACTAAAATACCCTTAACTTCTATTGTTGCAATTTTACTCTAAAATACTCTAACCCTTAATCCTAACCCTAAACCCTAACCCTTCCTGGCTGTAATGCTAACCCTAACCCTAAACCTCTCCGGCTTTAACCCTCAACCCAAACCCTAATTAACTCTCCCGGCTCCTAGCTACACCACCAACACCAACAGCTGCACCACCAACACCAACAACATCAGGAAGAGCATTAAAAACAAAAGCAGCACCAATCTCACGACCTGGAATTGGCACGTGACCGACACTTGAATCACGTGAAATCTATAGGACCCCACCGTAACCCAAGTAAGCTGTAAGCCCAGAAATCTAAACCTTTTTAGGAAAATAATGAAGGTGAAGTTTTGAAATAAAGGTATAATGAAATCAAGTTTTTTAAAAGTATAAGCAATGCTATATAAAAATACAAGTGGGTTGTATGCTATAGTTGAAAACCTTTTCGTCATTTGAAATTTGGGCAGCACCTCCTTTGTAAATTTTGATCCAAAACCAATACATAACAACAATATAGGCATCACCAAGCGCAAGCTAGCTCTTTCACCAATTGGCGGAATCACAATCACACAGATAAGAATATACAACGTCCAAGGCGAATATCAATCACAAAGAAAGAATAGAGAAAGCCAAACACTATCAAATCAATATAGGAATATATACATGTCATGACTCGAAATACAAAGAATATACAAATTGGTCTCTAGGTCTACCAAATATACATAGTCTGGTTGATGGAGATTTTAACTAGATTCAAATGAATAATAAATGCATATAAAGGTGGTTACGCTTTGAACTGTAACCCACCTACCAAATGCAGTCACCCAGAAAGGAGCAGTGTGCCAGTAAGCCGCTACTGAACCCGAGCGGTCGACCCTGCAAGAAAACTGTGGCACAACTGGGATGAGTCGCCAACTCGTGAGTAGAAAACACCATCAGGTAAAGATCGAATGTATGATGATCTCCTAGGTCATACAATAATATAATAATACTGTGTGGTATCGCGGGTGATCGTATATACATAAGTATGATAAATATATATATAAGGCCGAATGGTAACGAGGGTGATAGTGTAAACATAAGTATAATAATAATAATAATAATATTATCGTGCCCGTGTCATAATATGATACCATGTCATCTGTATCATATATATGTATATATGTGTATCATCCAACGTATGTCCATCAACGACACATCAAATCATCATAAAAACCTGAGTGCCCATCATCGACACTCGAAAATATCATAAGAACCTGTGTCCAGCATCGACACGTAAATCCTTATCTCTCAGGCGTCGTTTCATCGGGATCGGTCCTCATATCCATCTGTCTCTAATCGCTTCGGTCGGTATCCTCCGAATATCCGCCGATTCCAGTACTGTCACCGGTAGGTAGTGTTCCCCTGCCAGGCTCAACGTCTCTCTATACGATCTTCTTGCCCTGGGGTACCGTACCTGGTCCATGTATCCACAGACGGTGTCTCCTCTCTCCTCAAATCGGGTATACATATAACTCAGCACCGAGAAAATTCATGGTGGACGCCAAACATCATATCAAGAGAAACCGCGTTTTTAAAACAATCATAAGTTTTCAAAATGTATCCGCGGTTTCTCAAATCCAGAAATCTCATGAAAACCGATCTCATAAGCACGAAACAATATGTACAGGCACAGAACAAATCTGTAAAGCATAACCAGTGTGTTTATATGAGCGTGACGTTTAACTAGATAAGGAAATGCGATAACTGAACTAGTAAGTGTGGTACGGGTTTACTAAATAATAAATAAAATGCTACCGGTTATAAGGTGATGCAGTAAAGCAGCGATTTTTAATGTGTACGTTGCATGGCAATTACCGATGATGAGTGTGTGAACCGGCGAGTATGTGTACATGCAACATGCGCATTATCGGTAATGGTGCGTGTGTCCTAGCAGACGAAGTCATACAAAGATAAGGACAGGAAACGGGGTATGTATGTCGCAAAAGAAAATAATACAAGCGTAAACAGAATAAGGGAAAGCGTCAACACGAACAATATAAAATACGTAGCTATATATGAACCATACGGTTATAATTTAAAATAGTACGAATCGTCGTTTTTAAAAATGGGGGCTACGGTGTTTTTGAGAAAAAGACACCATTTGAAAATTCATAGCGTCTCTTGAGGCTGTCATTTAAAAATGCACAACGATTCGTTAGTTTTGAAAATAGGTATGGTTCTAAATATATCCTAATATCTACTTAAGTGATTTAAAACAATATTTTATCGAGTTGATATATATAAGTCGGCGATTCATCCTCATCAAATCATGTACGGTATAATCTATCGTACGGTATCATCAAATCAATAGTACGGATCTATAGTCACGTACATCATACCATCTCATCTCGTCATATATTGTCACATGTCATATCATCTCGTATCGCATCATGAATATGATCGTCTCATATTATCATATAATATATCATATCATGTCATTTCATATCATATTATATAACATAGTCTCGTGACATCATGTCCAATCATATCGACTAGTGTCATCATAACATATCATATCCTCATCTCATGATGTTACATTGAAATTATCCTTAAATTTACATATACATGTGTGTGTAACAATATATATACAATGGTTCAAGGCTAAGAGAATAAGAACTAATCCTTCCTACGAGTATGCTTACTATTGCTTATAGTATCCTAGAACCCTACTAGCTAGTTTTTACATAACCAATATCTATACCTATAACTATAATCTAGTATCATAGTACTACAGTTGCGGGGTGCTATATGCTATCCACCCGACTTTCCCTGTAGATATACATCTACTTACCTACTATTCTCGCTCTAGCCGAAGTCGATGAACGCCTTGCTCTCTTTCGTCGTCTCGGAAGTCCACGCAAATGTACCTACAAATCAATGCATATCGTATCGAAATCAAAATCAAATCCGAAAACTGATACGGCAAGTGAAGCGCATATAGGTTAGAATCTATGGTCCATGCATGCAAGAACAACAAAACAACCCCCGACGTTGACGTACGAATGTCAAACGACCGAGTCAAAACTCGAATATCAAAAACCAAGTTTTCAAAAAAGTCGCAAAATATAATTAGAAACTTAGTAAAACACTCCCAGATTTTTATTAAGGTGAAATTAGACCTTTTAGCATATAGGATTGGCCTAGATATTGTATTTGTGTGCTACAGAACAAAACCCAAATCCGAACTCCAAGATCAAGCCGCAAATTGCGGCCAAAAAGAATTTTTTGGCGGCCAAGAAAGGGAGATGAGGGCTCGAGCTTTTAGGGCCGCTTCCTTTGTGTTTGCACATCTCACTGTGTCTGCAAATAAATTTTCAGACTTCTCGAGTCATCCCAGATTCTAATTGATCACCACAGTTCATCAAAAACTGATATCGGAAAATTTCAAGTTCGTCGAATTCGAGAATTTCTCCACTATATCACTCTAATTTATCACTACTGGTCTTGTATACACTCTCTAAACCATCTACTAATCACTACTACAAGTTTTATTCATTAATTCTCATCCTAGAAATTTCCAAGATCATAAAACCTAAACTTTTTAACTCTAAACTAATACATGAGGTTAGAAAACCTAAAAACTTGAAGAAAGGTGAAAGTTTTACCTCATGGAGCAACTCAAGAAAATTCCTAGTTGGCCAAGGAAGCTCAAAACTCCAACTTGATTCCATTTTGATGCTAGTAATGAGGTTAGGAACAATTTTTGTGAAGGTTGTGTGAGGTTTGAAGGTGGTTTTGAGGGTGCCGCGGGGTGGTAGTGAGGATTTTGGAGGAGGAAGATGAAGAAGATGAAGGAGGTGATGTAGAAATGAATGAATGAAGTGAAGGAACACAAATGGTTGAGCAACCATACCTCTCTCTCTCTTCCTCCCTCCCTCTCTCTCCTTCACTCACCAATACCTCCTTGTCCCCAATTTATTATTTTTCTTCTTTTTATTTTTCCCTTTTAAAACAAATTAAAAACAAAAGTAAAAATGAAATTACATGAAACACAATGCAATGTGTAGCATATTAACACATGGTTAACAAAATAAGCTTGGTTTAAATGCATAATTTATGAAATACTAATCAAGTTAACATCAACTTATGTGAAAATAATTATATATTATTTCATAAAAACCCAAATCAATCAAATGCTTCCATAAATGATAATTCATTTTAAAATTCCAATTATTTTCCAAATTATATGTATATAATTATACCATTCCATTAAAACTAAATTCCATATTTTTATAATATTCATAAAATTTATTATTTTATTATTTAAATTCCAAAAATAATATTTTATATTTTCTGAAATGTTATAACCAAAAATTCAACAACAGAGAACTTAATTTAATTTATTGAAAAATATAATTAAACAAAAAAATAAATTCATACTTACCTCTTGACGATCGGTGGCGAGGTCTTCGACGGGGGCTCGACGACGGAGGCTACGACCTTCAGCGACGACGACCTCACCCCAGCGAGCTCCAGCGACGATGAAGACGGAGGCTTTGATCGCGGCTTATGGCTTCGATCAACGGGGCCGGCCTTGATGACGGAGGAGAGGAGGCGAGGACTTCGAAAGGGACGGCCACGGCGGCCAGCGATCGAGGAGCGACGAGAGGTTTTTTTTTGGAGGGAAAAATTAAGGATCGTGGAAAAAGAGGGGGATTGGGATTTATCACGAGTGGAGAGTGGCACCAGCCGCTTATAGGATTTTGTCACGGTTATAATCGCGACGAAAATATAAAACCATGACGAAATTTTGGTCACGGTTTAAACCGCGACCAATTCCTCGTTGCTTTAGCCTCCTTTTGTAGTAGTGTATTTCTCTCTCATACGTATTTTGTATTCGATACAAATGCAGGTATATGTATACGATACATATACATTATGTACGTGATTCACATTATATATATATATATATATATATATATATATATATACTTCTAGAAGACGGACACCTCATTTTCTCTTTAGAAAAGAAAAGAAAAAGAAAATGTTGCATAACAGAATAGTCGAGAGGTATGTGTAGCTAAAATAATGTTTGATTTATTTAAAAATAAATCACTATTTTTGTATGGGTACTACTCATTGCTCTTCTTCATTCTTTACATGACATTCTCTCTTATCTTTTTCTTTTTGGTAGAGAGCAAGGAAAAATGAGAGGAAAAAGAGAGAATTATCTACATCTCTTCGTCTCATTCACTAGCAAAGAAAGAGATCAAGTTACTTCACAAGATGGTTTTCATTGGTGGAGTTGAATCTTGGGTTGGGGCCTTTCTCGATGTGGATTATTTTCGGCAAGAAGATCGGCGACCAAGCTCGTTCCTATTGCAACGGAGTCTAGCTTTGGTCTTTCACGATTGGGTGGACACACTACAAAGGTTGTAGCTTACCTGACTTCTTGATAGTTCTCAGGATTTCTATATTTGTGCAATTGTTAGTAAATGCTTGATCTTAAGTTGGAAATTGGTGCCATGTTATGTTAAATTTTTGTTTTATGCTTTCGCCGGGTTTTCCAGTGTTGCGACCCTAGCGCCGAGTCCCAACATGGTATCGGAGTCGATCATTTACTAGTAGCTGTATAGATGATTCGATAGTTTCAAAAATTAAATTTTCCTATGCAGTTTTCATTTTACAAGTCTCTGTTGGAATTTGCCGTCGCTGAAATTTTTTTAGTTGATTATCTTGAGATCATATGATCATATTTTAAACATCCCCAAAACCCGAGGCCTTAATTCCATGACTTGGCCGCTCGAGCCCGCTCCATGGCCGCCCCAACCACCCTGGTTTTGGAATTTGGCTTCGGGTCTTGGACATAGACTTGTAATGTTGAAGACTAAGATACTTTTTGGTACCAAACTTTCCCAAATGTTAAATTATCTAATCTGGAAGGTTTGGTACATCGGGAAAGATTAGTTTTGAAAGTTATTGCATCATTCTATCTTTGCATATGTTGATATGTGTTGGTAAACATCACCTAATTGATGTGTGATCAATTAGATGAGATTGCACATAATTTGAATGTGATGTTGTGTTTGGTTTAGTTCGGATTGTCGCGAATGAATAGACCACGTGTGAATGTATGCACAGTGTTGTATTCATATTTATATATTTGCAATGCCAAATGTATATTCTTTTACTTGCTGTTTACCGCATGCATGTAATGTGATTACCCGCTTGTGATGTGTGTGTATGTTTTGCATCCGCGCTAGTTATGCGTCCGTCCTGCCGTAAGTTAAGTAATCTTACGATGAAGACCCGATGCCCCGTGGCAAATGCGGATAGCATATAAAACACTCTTTTTTCATATCATGTTTTTTTGGTGTGAGAAGATGCTAGATAATAAATGTTATTATCTAATTGATATGATTGCGTTAATATGATTATTGCAAAGAAAATAAATCTAATACGTTGTAGGGACCAAATTTTCAAAAGAAACTATAACCATATTCTTATGCTTTGCATAGAGATATTCAATTAAGAATATCCTGCACCCTATTCGATGAGGAAAGTGCCTTGATCCCTTCACGCGGAATTCGATTCTTGAGCAAAAGTTTATGTTATAATAAACTTTCAAAATCACTCGATTCCTTCAAAATGATATCAAGTTCATTACATTAATGGTTTTCTTCAAAACTAGTCGTAGCCCTCTTGTCATTTTAGGAAGTAGAATACTTAGTATTCGTGCTGCGTCTGCTGATCATTCGTCAAGGTGTAGTGTACGGTAGCTAAGCGATGTTTTCTTGCCTGCATGTGATGCGATTGGTTAGGACAATCATACGACTTCGTTGATCATTCGTCAAGAGTTGTGCGGGTGGGTCTAAATCAATCATGAAAAGACGGGTTGACTTGACTAGGACCCTTTGATTTGTTATCATTTGTCAAGGTCATAGGGTCCTAGAAGTAAAAACCATATCGAGAGTTTGTTGAAACTTGCAATGTGATTGCATACCTTCTATGATAGTTGGATCCCGAATCCTACCGTGAGTAATAGTTACTTTCGGGAGATTTTCACTTCACAAATTAGCTAACCTATTAGGTGTCTAGAAAGGTGTTTATGAGGTTATGCCTCTAAGGAAATGGGGTTATTAAATTGGGTCCGAGAGCATGAAGGACCTCCCTCAAAGTACCTACACTGGTATGGCCGACTTGTTAGCGAACTTGTAGAGTGTGCATGATACCAGCTAGTTCTCCTTTTAAGATTTGAAGGAGGATTCGACGAAACAGTGTGAGCCATGATAAACTAATAAACCAATCTAATTTTGCAAGAGCGCACAATGAGTGTTTCTTTTCTCTCTCTACTGGCAGCGACCATGACTGACTTTTAAGTAAAACTCGTAAAACCAAGTTAAATCGAACCTTTTTATAATTACTGGCTTTGAAATGTCATAATTTCATGACGAAGTCGCATATGTCCTTGTCGTTTCTACTTCCCTTTTATTTTCTCCTGAACCCTCTGTGTCAGACACAGAAATCCATATTACTTGGAAGGCCATCTCGTATAGTTACATGTGAACTCGAAGAAATTGTTTATGTCCAAGGATTACCACTGGTATGGGAGAAATTGAATTGTATATTGATATAATTCTATTCTCTTCTCTCCACATGCTTTCAAGTTGAGAGCTTATTTAATAAGGAAAATACACTAGTTACGCTTGTTAGATAGTCTTCTTCCAAAGCTTAGGCTGAAGCTGAAAGGAAGAGAAGGAAGAAAACCAACCATCCTAAGTATAGTGCACAGAAAGTAAGACGAAGAGACAAATAAAGGTGTTTCAGTTAAAAGGAAAGGAGAATGCAACTACTGTTATGATTACCTTATTTTCATGACGAAGTCGCATATGTTCTTGCCGCTTCTACTTCCCCTTTATTTTTTCCTGAACCCTCTGTTTCAAACACATCCATATTGCTTGGAATGCCATCTCATATAGTTACATATGAATTTGAAGAAATTGTTTCAGTCCGAGTATGACCACTGGTACTGGAGAAATTGAATTGTATATTGATATTATTCTATTGACTCTTCTTTCCACATTCTCTCAAGTTGAGAGCTCTTTCAACCAGGAGAATACACTAGGTACGCTTATTAGATAGTCTTTTTTCAAACCTTAGGCTGAAACTGAAAAGAAAGGAAGGAAGAAAACCAACCAGCCTAAGTATGGTATGAAGAGACAAATAAAGGGGTTACAGTTAAAAGGAAAGGAGAATGCAACAACCGATTGCCTTATTTTCACGACGAAATCGCATATGTTCTTGCTGCTCCTACCTCCTCTTTATTTTCTCCTGAACTCTCTGTGTTAGACACAGAGATTCATATTTCTTGGAAGGCTATCTCGTATAGTTACATATGAACTCGAAGAAATTGTTTCAGTCCGAGAATTGCCGCTGGTTCTGAAAAAATTGAATTGTATATTGGTATAATTCAATTGTCTCTTCGCTCCACCTTCTCTCAAGTTGAGAGCTGCTTAAAAAAGAAGAATATATTAGTTACGATTGTTGGATAATCTTCTTTCAAATCTTAGGCTGAAACTAAAAGAAAAGGAAGGAAGAAAACCAACCAGTCTAAATATGGTGTATAGAAGGTAAAATTAAGAGACATATAAATGGGTTGCAGTTATGAGAAAGGAAATTGCAACTACGGTCATGAGCCCTGGGCAGTGGTATAGATATTACTAGGAATACTCAACCCATGCCTTGAAGCATGATAATGCTTCATCCTCTGTTGTGTTTGTATTTGAAAATTGTTTCTCAATGAACTCTTGACTCCTGAGTATGAGGGTACCGGATTAGAATCCTATATCTGTAAGCTGTTACAGATGCCGAGAACCGAGTAGAGTATTGGGAAAGGGTGATTTGATAGTCAAAATCAGAAATCGGAGAAAATGTTGCTATTGGGATAATCACATGGTTTTGCATAGCGGCAAACTTTTGGTTTTGAATAACCGTTATACCCAAGTTTTAAAAAAATGACATATCCGTCTCTTTATTTGATAAAGAAGGATATAAATTTTGAAAATGATGTTCTGAACATTTACTTTCATCAAGTGTTGATTGGGTAAGGTGCATAGAATAACGATATATATATTCTTAACCAAAATACAGTTTTCAACTTATAACACAGAGTAAGAGTTTTTGAACTTTTAGGACTTGTACATGGTGATTTGTGGTCTGTTGTCCTTTCGGACAAGGGGAAGGTACTCATACTTCATTCCGTTTACGTATGAGTACTCTAGTTTTGGACGCGTGTTCTTGTTGTAACGCAAAGTCCGAAGCTATTGGGAAGTTCATACATGTATAAGAATGAAATTGAGAACTAGATACGTCGGAAGTTTCACGATTCTTCGATGTGATCGAGGAGGTGAATGCTTAAGCTCGTTATTCCGTAGTTGTGCTTTTCATTTGGGGGTATGCACTGGAAACAGATGCGTACTAATTGAATTATGTTTCGTCTAAATCAGCGCTTAAGATTTTATATGTGATATAGAAGGGAGACCATATTTTAAGTTTGTTAAGATATAGTGTTGTCCGGCATATGTCAAAGCAGAATCAGGACAAACTCAAGGCACGTTTCATTAATGAGCAGTTTGTGGGTTATCCCATGCATTCGCAAGGATTTAAATTCTACCATTTTCAGCATCAAAAGTTGTTTTGTTCTTGACACCACTTTTTTTGAAAAGGAATTTCTTGCAATAGAAATTAGTGGGAGTGATAGAACTGGAAGTAATTCCAGAACCACAAATGATTACCGAAAATTTAGTAGAACCTGAGAATTCAATTGTCCCTGACAAACCTAAGCCACTCCGCAGATTTAATAGGTTATCTTAACCATCCTTGAGATACTACGATTTAAGCGTAGACGGTGACAAGTTGGTTAGTATCATTATTGATAATAACCTTACTAGTTATCAGTAGGCCATTGGAAGTAGTGTCTTCCGATCGATGGCTGGATGCATTATATCCAAGTTGGACTCCACGCACCCCAGTAAAGTATGGATTTTGTTGGATGCACCTGAAGGGGTAAAACCCATTAGGAGCAAGTAGATCTTCAAAAAGAAGATCCATGTTAGATGGAAATGTGATAACCTAATAAGACTAAACTTGTAGAAAAAGGTTTTTCGTCAAATACCCGGTGTGGATTGTGAGGAAATTTTTTCTTCAGTATTTATGCTGCAGTCCATTCGGATATAACTTGTCATGCCGTGTTTCATGACTATGAGATCTGGCAGGTTAATGTCTGTAACATCTTTCTAAATAGAGATTTAGAATTGAACGTATATATGACTATGGCAGGAGGCTTTGTAGTCAGTGAGAGCAGCGAAAAGGTGAGCAAGTTGCTTAAGTCCATTTATGGACTGAAGCAGGCTTCGCGGAGACGGAGCATCTATTTTGATGTGACAGTCAAAGTGTTTGACTTTATCTAAATTGTAGATAAACCCAATATTTGTAAGAAGGAAGTAGGGTATATTGTCGTATTTCTCATATTGTATGTGAATGACATTCTTTTAATAGGAAATGATGTTCCTATGCTATGATTCGGATAAACTATGGATGTCGCATTAGTTTCTCCATTTAGAATTTATGCAATATATCAATCGATCTGGAAACTCGATCTATAGAGATAAATATAGAAGGATTTTGGGATTGTCCCAATCCGGATACTCTGACACCATTCTAAAGGGGTTTAGAATGGACGGCTCCTAGCGCAGAAGTGTACCCATAAATTATGGAGTCACCCTCTCTAAAGAGACGTCTTCCGGACTGATGAGGAGAAGGATTTGTATGAATGATATTCGGCAGTAGGGTCAATCATGCAATGTCATGTACCGGACTAGATGTTGCTTATAAAAGTGCTGTAGCAAGCAAATATCAGTCTAATCTTGTCAAAATATGGATAACAGTGAAGAATATATGTGGATGTTCTTGGTGTATGATAATGGCAGCCTCCAACCGGAGGCGGTTACCGATTCCAGCTTCCAAGGCGACATGGATGACAGGGTGTCTTTCGTGAGTTATATGTTTACACTCTAATGAGGAGTAGTATATTGGAACGGTTTCTAGTGGGATACTGAGGTAGTCATGACGCTGGGTCCTGAGTGTGACTCAACAAAGGATACAACCCAAGAAGTAGCTTGGATAAATAAGTTCATTTATGAACTTGGTCTTATCAGCTATCCAGACAAATTCTAAGGCAGGTATCGCTTGATTCGAGATATTGTTGATCTCCGCTAAATTGAGAAAAGAGAGAAGTTAGAAACATTGTAACGGATCCACTCACTGAGGCTGTTTTTAAAGTACGGTTTGCCAAACTGTTATTAAAGAAGTTAGGTATGTGATACTGCAATAATTGACCTTAAGTGCATGTGGAGATTGTTGGATATAGGTGCCCTAAAAGAAATTTTTGTAATTGTACAGGACCTATATGGATAGAATAATCTTGCTCGAGATTATAATATGCTATCTGGTGTCTTTATCATTCATGTGTATATATTTTACTTGCTACTATGTATCGCTAATGAATGATGATTGATAAAGCCCATATGATCTTTGCATGACTGCCAGGATTAATGATGGGATCATAATAGTGGGGCCTTGATAGTCTATAAGCACATCCTTAAATGTTTCTTGTCGTAGGAGTATCGAGACAGTGCATCGGTATTCCGGTTTAGACTAGTGTATACGTTTCCTGATCCGGTTGGAGGGCGATAGCTGATCCCACAACTATTGGTGTTTGACACCGAGGATTGTATACATGTGCTCATTGGAGAATGAGTTCATTGAACGGACTCACCGAGAACTCCTAGATGGTATTATACCTATTGTCAGATAGCAGTTCTCTAGTGACATGAGTATATGGTAGTCTTTTGATCTGATATCGCCATAGTGTCTTATGTGTGTTCTTCCTGTACTTTGATTACTACCTTACCACGGCTCTAAAGAGTCCGAACATGTTTTAGTTCGATACAGTCCCGAAGCACATAGAGGCAGTGCGCGGTTGAAGAGATCCGTCTCTCTCGGTATAGGGAGTTGATGTCATGCTAAGCAGGTCATGACCATAACCAGAAATCCATGGCCATGGTAGTTGATTGCATCTTTGATTTTAATGAGTCTAATGTCTGCATGACTTATTGGGTTATTGGGGGTGTGACAGGTTCCACCCTCTAGATCGGGTATGCGACACTCTCCAACGAAGAGATCAGACTGTACGGTGACTGTCACCGATATACTTTAATTGCGATCAGATGAGCTTGCTTTTCGACCTTTCTTTTGATTAATACCTGAGTAGTCGTTACGTACAGCTAGTGTCACTGACGTGCTTGTAGGTTAACCCGTGAGAGGATTGATCTGAAAGTGTTTCAGATTCAATCGGATACGATCCTAAGCGACTACCAGCATATTAATTGATTCTTTAGAGTCCCACGCAGAGGTTTTTCCCTGCTTAGGTGAAACAGTGTTGTGCGCGTATGGCGATACGTGCGGGAGTTCGATTAAATACATGTATTTGATACATTTATATTAATCGGACGTTTGATAATATTAGCCGGTTTGTGTTAAAGCCGGATTCTTAAATCAAGTTTTAATATATATATATATATATATATATATATATATATATATATATATATATATATATTCTAGTATTATGTTCACTTTCTCTCTCTCATATGTAATTTTTATTCGATACAAATACGGGTATATGCATACGATACCTATAATTTGTGTACATGTTACACATTTTAGATGCTGTGTATATATATATATATATATATATATATATATATATATATATATAGAGAGAGAGAGAGAGAGAGAGAGAGAGAGGTAAATGGAGGAAAAAGGCCACAGGAGGGGATTTCCTCCTATGGCGTCGAAAAAATACACCTTCCCTCATTTTTTCCGATGATCGGCACTCACCATCTTCATCGTTATCATCTAAGATGTGGGCACACCAAATTGCATGTGATTCTACAACCTTTTCACCGTTGATTTAGCAATGTAAAAAGTTCTATTGTCGGGAAACCGTTAATTTTGATTTTAATGAGTCTAATGTCTGCATGACTTATTGGGTTATTGGGGGTGTGACAGGTTCCACCCTCTAGATCGGGTATGCGACACTCTCCAACGAAGAGATCAGACTGTACGGTGACCGTCACCGATATACTTTAATTGCGATCAGATGAGCTTGCTTTTCGACCTTTCTTTTGATTAATACCTGAGTAGTCGTTACGTACAGCTAGTGTCACTGACGTGCTTGTAGGTTAACCCGTGAGAGGATTGATCTGAAAGTGTTTCAGATTCAATCGGATACGATCCTAAGCTACTACCAGCATATTAATTGATTCTTTAGAGTCCCACGCAGAGGTTTTTCCCTGCTTAGGTGAAACGGTGTTGTGCGCGTATGGCGATACATGCGGGAGTTCGATTAAATACATGTATTTGATACATTTATATTAATCGGACGTTTGATAATATTAGCCGGTTTGTGTTAAAGCCGGATTCTTAAATCAAGTTTTAATATATATATATATATATATATATATATATATATTCTAGTATTATGTTCACTTTCTCTCTCATATGTAATTTTTATTCGATACAAATACGGGTATATGCATACGATACCTATAATTTGTGTACATGTTACACATTTTAGATGCTGTGTGTGTGTATATATATATATATATATATATATATATATATATATATAGAGAGAGAGAGAGAGAGAGAGAGAGAGAGAGAGGTAAATGGAGGAAAAAGGCCATAGGAGGGGATTTCCTCCTATGGCGTCGAAAAAATACACCTTCCCTCATTTTTTCCGATGATCGGCACTCACCATCTTCATCGTTATCATCTAAGATGTGGGCAAACCAAATTTCATGTGATTCTACAACCTTTTCACCGTTGATAATCAACGGTGAAAAGGTTGTAGAATCACATGAAATTTGGTTTGCCCACATCTTAGATGATAACGATGAAAATGGTGGATGTCGATCGTCGGAAAAAAATGAGGGAGGGCTTTCACTTTTCGACGCCATAAGAGGAAATTCCCTCCTATAGCATCTTTCCTCCATTATTCTCATATATATATATATAGAAAAGGGACACCTAATTTCCTCTTTAAGAAAAGAAAAAGAAAATGTTGTATAGTAGAATAGTGGAGAGGTATGGGTAGCTAAAATCGTGTTTGATTTATTTAAAATAAATCACTATTTTTGTATGGCTCCTACTCATCTCTCTTCTTCATTCTTTACATGACATTCTCTCATCTTTTTCTTTTTGGTAGAGAGCACGGAAAAATGAGAGGAAAAAGAGTGAAAATTATCCGCATCTCTTCGTCTTTTTCACTAGCAAAGAAAGAGATCAAGTTACTTCACAAGATGGTTTTCATTGGTGGAGTTGAAACTTGGGATGGGGTCTTTCTCGATGTGGATCATCTTCGGCAAGAAGATTGGCGATCAAGCTCGTTCCTACAGTGACATAGTCTAGCTTGGGTCATTCACGATTGGGTGGACACACTACAAAGGTTGTAGCTTACCTGACTTCTTGATAGTTCTCAAGATTTCTATATTTGTTGTAATTGTTAGTAAATGCTTGATCTTAAGTAGGGAATTGGTGCCATGTTATGTTAAATTTTTGTTTTTTGTTTCCGCCGGGTTCGCAAGTGTTGCGACCCTAGCGCCGATTCTCAACATGGTATCGGAGTCGATCATTTACTAGTAGCTGTATAAATGATTCGATAGTTTCAAAACTGAATTTTCCCATGCAGTTTTCATTTTACAAGTCTGTTGGAATTTGCTGTCTCTGAATTTTTTTTAGTTATTATCTTGAGATCATATGATCATATTTTAAACATCCCCAAAACAAGAGGCCCTAATTCCATGACTTGGCCGTCCGGGCCCGCTCCATGGCCGCCCCAGCCACCCTGGTTTTTGAATTTGACTTCAGGTCTTCGACATAAACTTGTAATGTTGAAAACTAAGATACTTTTTGGTACCAAACTTTCCCAAGTGTTAGATTATCTAATCTGGAAGGTTTGGTACATCGGGAAAGATTAGTTTTGAAAGTTATTGCATCATTCTATCTTTTGCATATGTTGATATGTGTTGGTAAACGTCGCCTAATTGATATGTGATCAATTAGATGAGATTGCACATAATTTGAATGTGATGTTGTGTTTGGTTTAGTTCGGATTGTCGCGAATGAATAGCCCAGCGTGTGAATGTTTGTATGAAAAGTGTTGTATTCATATTCATATATTTGTAAGGCCAAATGTATTTTCTTTTATTCGGGACGCGATCGGATTGAGACCGTTGTTGCCGTTGTATGTATATAATACAGGTTTAAGCCTGCGGAGAAGCGCTCGAGCCACCGAGTTCTAGATGCAGGAGGTGGCCATCTCAAGGAGTTGAGACCGAGCTGCCTCGTTCAAGAATTGGCAGGTTGCTCGCCGTGCTTGTAGGGGTATAGGAATGACCCGTAGAGGAGTGCTCGAGCCGCCTGGTTATAGAAAGCGTCGGGTGGCCCCCTCATTGTGTTGAGGTCGAGTTGCCTCGTTTCTAGGATTGGTGGGTGGCTTGTCGTGCTCGTACGGGTCTTGATTTGGCTTTGTACGGGCTATTCGCGCGACTGTGGAATGTCGTGTTTCGTTTGCAGCTAAAACGAAACGCGGGATTTCTAGGATATCCGAACTACTCCATTTACTTGTTTACCATATGCCTGTAATGTGATTACCTATCTGTGATGATGTGTGTGTATTAATGTTTATATATGTTTTGCATCCGCGCTAGCCCTGCGTCCGTCCTGTCGTAAATTAAGTAACCTTACGATGAAGACCTGATACCCCGTGGCGAATGTGGATGTCATATAAAACACTCTATTTTTTTCATATCATGTTTTTCTGGTGTGAGAAGATGCTAGATGATAAATGTTATTATCTGATTTATAAGATTGCGTTAATATGATTAATGCAAAGAAAATTAACCTAATACGTTGTAGGAACCAAATTTTCAGAAGAAACTATATCAATATTCTTATGATTTGCGTAGAGGTATTCAATTAAGAATACTTTGCACATCTTTCAAAGAGGAAAGTGCCTTGATCCCTTCACAGGGTTTCGATTTTTGAGCAAAAGTTTATGTTACTATAAACTTTCAAAACCACTTAGTTCCTTCAATGATATCAAGTTCATTAAGTTAATGGTTTTCTTCAAAACCAGCCGTAACTCTCTGTCATTTCAGGAAGTAGAGTATTTAGTATTCGTGCTGCGTTGATCATTCATCAAGGCGTAGTGTACGGTAGCTAAGTGATGTCTTCCTGCCTGCATGTGATGCGATTGGTTAGGACCATCGTACGACTTCGTTGATCACTCGTCAAGGGCCGTGCGGGTGGGTCTAAATCAATCATGAAATGACATGTTGAACTTGACTAGGACCCTTTAAATTGTTGATCATTCGTCAAGGTCCTAGGGGTAAAAACCATATCGAGAGTTTCAAGTGTTAGAAACTTGCAATGTGATTGCATACATTCTATGTGATAGTTGGATTCCTATTCCTACTGCGAGTAATAGTTACTCTCGGAAGATTTTCACCTCACAAATTAGCTAACCCATTATGTGTCTAGAAAGGTGTTTATAAGATTATGCCTATAAGGAAACGAGATAATTAAATTGGATCTGTGCGAGAGCATGGGGGACCTCCCTCAAAATACTTACACTAGTCTGGCCGACCGGTTAGTGAACTTGTGTAGTGTGCATGATCCCGGCTAGTTCTTTTAAGATTTGAAGGAGGATTCGACGAAACAGTGGGAGCCATGATTAGATAAACTAATAAACCAATCTAATCTTGTAAGAGCGCACGTTGAGTGTTTCTTTTCTCTCTACTAGCAGCGATCATGACTGACCTTTAACTAAAACTCGTAAAATCAAGTTGAACCGAATTTTTTACAATCATTGGCTGTGAAATGTCATAATTTCATGACGAAATCGCATGTCATTGCGATTTCTACTTCCCTTTTATTTTCTCCCGTCCTGAACCCTTTTTGTCAGACACAGATCCATATTGCTTGGAATGCCATTTCGTCACATGTGAAATTGAAGAAATTGTTTCAGTCCGAGTATGACCACTGGTATTGGAGAAATTGAATTGTATATTGATATAATTCTTGTCTCTTCTCTCCACATTCTCTCAAGTTGAGAGCTTCTTCAATAAGGAGAATATACTAGTTACGCTTGTTAGATAGTCTTCTTCTAAAGCTTAGGCTGAAGCTGAAAGAAAGGGAAGGAAGAAAACCAACCAGCCTAAGTATGGTGTACAGAAGCTAAGACGAAGAGACAAATAAAGGGGTTGCAGTTAAAAGGAAAGGAGAATGCAACTACTGTCATGATTGTCCTATTTTCACGACGAAGTCGCATATGTTCTTGCTGCTCTTACTTTCCCTTTATTTTCTCCTGAACCCTTTGTGTCAGACACGGAGATACATATTGCTTGGAAGGCCATCTCGTATAGCTACATACGAACTCGAAGAAATTATTTTAGTCCGAGTATGGTCACTGGTTCTGGAAAAATTGAATTGTATATTGATATAATTCAATCGTCTCTTCCTTCCACCTTCTCTCAAGTTGGGAGCTCATTCAAAAAGGAGAATACATCAGTTACGCTTGTTGAATAGTCCTCTTCCAATCCATAGGCTGAAGCTGAAAAAAAAGGTAGGAAAAAAACCAAACAGCCTAAGTATGGTGTATAGAAAGTAAAATGAAGAGACATATAAAGGAGTTGCAGTTAAGGGAAAAGAGATTGCAATCACGGTCATGAGCCTGAGCACTGGGAGTGGCATTACTAGGAATGCTCGTCCCACCCCTTGAAGCATGATAATACTTCATTCTCTGTTGTGTTTGTATTTGAAAATTGTTTCTCAATGAACTTCGACTCCTGGGTATGTGGATATGGATTAGAATATCACATCTGTAAGGTGTTACAGTTGCTGAGAATGAGTAGAGTATTGGGAAAGGATAATTTGATACTCAAAGTCGGAAATCGGAGCAAATGTTGCTATTGGGGACAGTCACCTGGTTTTGCATATCGGCAAACTTTTGGTTTTGAACCGTTATGCACCAATTTTTAAAAAATGATATATCCATCTTTTTATTTGATAAAGATGGATATAAATTCTGAAAATGATGTTATGAACATTTACCTTCATCAAGTGTTGATTGTAAGGTGCATAGAATAATGTTATAGACATTCTTAACCAAAATACAGTTTTCAACTTATAACATAAGAGTAAGAGTTTTTGAACTTTTAGGACTTGTACATAGTGATGTATGTTGTCTATTTGTCCTTACGGACAAGGGGAAAGTATCCATATTTCATTCTGTCTATCTATGAGTACTCTAGTTTTGAACGCGCGTTCTTATTGAAATGCAAAGTCCGAAGCTATTGAGAAGTTCATGCAATATAAGAATGAAATAGAGAACCTGATACGTCGGAAGCTTTACGATTCTTCAATGTGATCGAGGATGTGAATGCTTACGTATTCCCTGATTGTCCTTTTCATTTGTGGGTATGCACTAGAAACTGACGCATACTAATTGAATTATGTTCCGTCTAAATCAGTGTCCAAGATTCTGTATGTGATATAAAATGGAGACCATATTTTAAGTTTGTTAAGATATAGTGTTATCCGGTATATGTCAAAAGCAGAATTAGGACAAACTCAAGAAATGTTTCAGTAGTGTGCAGTTTGTGGGTTATCCCTAGTATTCGCAAGGGTTTAACTTCTACCATTTTCAGAATAAAAAATTGTATTGTACTTGACACGCCACCTTTTTAGAAAATGATTTTTTTGCAAAAGAAATTACTGCGAGTATGGTAGAACTGAAAGTAATTTCAGAACCAAAAATGATTATTGAAAATTTAGTAGAACACGAGGATTCAATTGTTCCTGACAAACCTTAGCCATTCCGCAGATTCAGTAGGTGACCTCAGCCACTCGAGAGATATTACGGTTTAGTCGTAGACGGTGACAAGGAGGTTAGCTTCATGATTGCTGATAACCCTACTGGTTATCAGCAGACCATAGGAAGTGGTGACTTTCGACCGATGGCTCGATGCATTATATCCAAGTTGGACTCCACGCGCTCCAGCAAAATATGGACTTTGTTGGATACTTCTGAAAAGGTAAAACCCATTAGGAGTAAATAGATCTTCCAAAAAAGTTCAGTGCAGATGGAAAGATAGTAACCTGATAAGGCTAGACTTGTAGAAAAATGTTTTTCGTAAAATACCCGGTGTGGATTGTGATGAAACTTTTTCTTCGGTATATATGCTGAAGTCCATTCGGATATAACCTGCCACTGCTGTGTTTCATGACTGAAATCTGGCAGGTAAATGTTTATAGTATTTTTCTAAATAGAGATTTAGAAGTGACCGTGTATATGATTATGCCAAGGGGCCTTGCAGCCAGTGGGAGCAGCGGAAATGTGAGCAAGTTGCTCAAGTCCATTTATGCACTGAAGCAGGCTTCGCAGAGACGGATCATCTATTTTGATGTGACAATCAAAGTGTTTGATTGCATCAAAATTGTAGATAAACCTAGTATTTGTAAGAAGGAAGTAGTGAGTATTGTCGTATTTCTCATATTGTATGTGGATGAAATCCTTCTAATAGGAAATGGTGTTCCTATGCTATGATTCGGATAAACTATGGATGTCACATTAGTTTCTCCTTATAGGATTTGGGCAATATATTAATCGATCCGGGGACTAGATCTTTAGAGATACATATAGAAGGTTTTGGGATTGTCCCAATCCGGGTACTCTGACACCATTCTAAAGGGGTTTAGAATGGATGATTTCTAGCGCGGTAGTGTACCCGCATATTATGGAGTCACCCTCTCTAAAGAGATGTCTTCCGGAATGATGCGGAGAGGGACTCGTATGAATGACATTCCATATATTTCGGCAGTAGGAGCAATCATGCGATGTCATGTATCAGACCAGATGTTGCTTATACAATAGCTGTAGTAAGCAGATATTAGTTCAATCTTAGAGAAACATGGATAGCAGTGAAGAACATACGTGGATGCTCATGGTGTATGGTAAAGATAGCCTCCAACCGGAGGCGGTTACCGATTCCATCTTTCAAGACGACATGAATGACCGAGTATCTGTCGTGAGTTATAAGTTTACCCTCTTATGAGGAGCATTATATTGGAAGGGTTCCAAGTGAGATACCGTGGTAGTTATGACGCTAGGTCCTGAGTATGCTTCCGCAGAGGATACAACCCAAGAAGTAATTTGGATAAATAAGTTTATTTATGAACTTGGTCCCATCAGCTATCTAGAAAAATTCTAAGGCAGGTATCGCTTGATTCGGGAGATAGTTCATCTCCGCGAAATTGAGAAAAAGAGTGAACAAGTTAGAAATATTGTAGCGGATCCACTCACTGAGGTTGTTTCTCAAATACGGTTTGCGAAACTGTTATTAGAGAAATTGGGTATGCGATACCGCAATAATTGGTCTTAAGTGCAAGTGGGAGATTGTTGGATATAAGTGCCTTAAAGGCAATTGTTGTAATTGTACAAGATCTATATGGATATAACAATCTTGTTCGAGATGCTATTATGCTATCATGCTATCTGGTTTGTCTTTATCATTCATATGCATATATTTTACTTGCTATTACGTATCGCTAATAAATGATGATTGATAAAGCCCATAGGATCTTTTGTTTGACTGCCAGGATTAATGATGGGATCATATTAGTGGGGTCTTGATAGTCCATAAGCACATCCTTAAATGTTCATAGTCGTAGGAGTATTAAGACAGGGCATCGGTACTCAAGTTTAGACTAGTGTATACGTTTCCTGACCCGGTTAGAGGGTTATAGCCGGACTCACATCTATTGGTGTTTGACATCGAGGATTGTATACATGTGCTCATTGGAGAATTGATTTCACTAAACGGACTCACCGAGAACTCGTAGATGGTATTATATCTATTGTCAGATAGCAGTTCTCTGGTGACATGAGTACATGGTAGTTTTTTGACCTGAGATCGCCATAGTGTCTTGTTTGTGTTCCCACTGCACTTTGATTACTAACCTACCACGGCTCTAAAGAGTCGTGTAAACAGGTTTTAGTTGGGTAAAGTCCCGAAGCACATGGAGGCAGTGAGTAGTCGAAGGGATTCGTTTTTCTCGGTATATGGAGTTGATGTCGCGCTATGCAGGATATGACTATAACCAGAAATCTATGGTCATGGTAATTGAGATAAATTGATAAGTGTTATCAGTTGTATCTCTGATGGTTTTGGGTCTAATGTTTGCATGACTTATTGGGTTATTGGGAGTCTGACAGGTTCCAACCCCCAGACCCGGTATGGACAGTACGGTGGCTGTCACTGATAGGCTCTGATTGCGTTCGAATGAGCTTGCTTGTCGACTTTTCTTTTGATTAATACGTAGGTAGCCGTTACGTATAACTAGTGCCGCTGACATACTTGTGGGTTAACCTGTAAGAGGATTGATCTAAAAGTGTTTCAGATTCAATCGGATATGATTCTAATCTACTGCCAGCGTATTGATTGAGTTCTTAGAGTCTCTCACACAGATTTTTCCCGCTCAGGCGAAACGATGCAGGGCGCGTATGGCGATACGTGCGGGAGTTCGATTAAATACGTGTATTTGATACATGTACATTAATCGGACATTTGATAATACTAACCGGTTTGTGTTGAAGCCGGAATATTAAATCAAGTTTTGATATATATATATATATATATATATATATATATATATATGAGAATAATGGAGAAAAGAGGCCATAGGAGGAAATTTCCTACTATGTCGTGGAAAAAATACAACCTCCACCAATTTTTTCGACGATCAGCCCCCATCATCTTCATCGTTATCATCTAAGATGTGGCTACACCAAATTTCATGTGATTCTACAACTTTTTCACCGTTGATTTAGCAATGTAAAAAGTTCTATTGTCGGTAAACCGTTAATTTTGAACCCACTAAATCAACGGTGAAAAAGTTGTGGAATCACATGAAATTTGGTGTACGCACATCTTAGATGATAACGATGATGATGATGGGTGCCGATCGTCGGAAAAAATGGTGGAGGTCGTATTTTTTCCACGCCATAGGAGGAAATCCCCTCCTATGGCCTCTTTCCTCCATTAATCTATATATATATATATATATATATATATATATATATATTCAAGTATTTTGTTCACATCCTATTTCTCTCATACGTATTTTGTATTCGATACAAATACGGGTATATGTATACAATACATATACTGTGTATATGATACATATTTTAGATGTGTGTGTGTGTGTGTGTGTGTGTGTGTGTGTGTGAACCTCTAGAAGAGGGACAACTCATTTCCTCCTTAAGAAAAGAAAATGTTGCATAGTAGAATAGTAGAGAGGTATCGGCAGCTAAAATAGTGTTTGATTTATTTAAAAATAAATCACTATTTTTGTATGGCTACTAATCTTTCTTCTTCATTCTTTATTTGACATTCTCTCTCATCTTTTTTTTGGGTGGGAGCGAGGAAAAATGAGAGGTGAAAGAAAGTGAAAATTATCTAAATCTCTTCATCTCTTTCACTAGCAAAGAAAGTGATCAAGTTACTTCACAAGATGGTTTTCATTAGTGGAGTTGAAGCATGGATTGGCGTCTTCCTCGATGTGGATCATTTTCGGCAAGAAGATCGGCAACCAAGCTCGTTCTTACAGTGACGGAGTCTACCTTGGGTCTTCCACGATTGGTCGGAACACGCTACAAAGGTTATAGCTCACTTGACTTCTTGATAGCTCTCTAGATTTCTATATTTGTTGCAATTGTTAGTAAATGCTTGATTTTGAGATGGGAATTGGTGCTATGTTTTGTTAAAATTTTATTTTATGCTTCCGCCAGGTTCGCAAGTGTTTCCACCCTAGCGCCGATTCCCAACAACAGGCAACTATACAGACGTGCAGTGGTTTTTTTAGTGAAAAACTTTTCAGAGGGCTTTTGACGAGATTCTTTGGACCAGGGGTTGACAGTGGAAAACTTTGCCAGGGTTTTTTATGACATTTTCCCCAAAAAATCTTACATAGGACTTAAACTACAATGTTTTTTTATTATCAAAAACACCCATTTTGTCTACAATACAAAAGCGACGCTACATGAAATCGAAGGTTATTGCGACGCGTATGACGCATTGAAATAAACATATTTTGATGGGGGCCCCTAAATGGTGATGGAAGACCAACGTCGCGATGAACTGCGTCGCTGTAAGGTTATTTCGACGCGTTCTATGTGTCGAAATATACTAAAATGTTTCGACTAGTAACAAGCGTCGAAACATAGTTTATTTCGACGTGTCAGTCGCATCAAAATAAACCTTATTTTACCCGAATAAAGTAATCCAAAAAATATTCTAAAAATATTATTTTTCTGTTTCAACGCGTCAGTCGTGTCGAAACATATTTTTTCGACGGATTATACCCGTTGAAATAAACGTTAATAACAAAAAAAAAAATTGAAAACTGAAAATCTGGAAATTCAATTACATTTCAATTTCGATTCAAATATTGAATACGATCCAATTTAGATTCAGATATCGATTACAATCCAATATCCATTTCATTCTAATATCAATTCAAATATAAATTTTTATCCAAATATCAATTACAATCGAATATCCATTCCAATACAATCCTAAAGTCATATATTTAGAAAAGTGGGGAATGAAATCACGAGGGAGGATGATCACGGGGAGGGAGAGTCGATCACAAGGGAGGCTCACCTTCAGCTCCGAGGTAAAGCCCCTGCGATTAAAAGTTTAAAATACATAATTTAGTAAATATGCAATTTATATATTTACGTATTATTAAGTTAGGGTTATCGAACTTACCGGAGGTACTGGCATCCCTCGTTCGACGTAAATAGTGATAAGATTAAGCCTCTGCTCGACTGTCCAGCCAGTAAATGGATCAGCAGCTGGAGCGGGAGCAGGGGTCGATCGGTGTAAAGAACCGTCGGTATCCGGTTTTCGCTCCTGCGTAGATCCATGAAACCCAGGGATCCTGGTCCTAGGGGTCCTAGTCCCACATGGCATCTCAGATGCCACGTTGTCTGCCTGATGATACCTAGGAGGCGGATGCCCATGAGACTGGAAAGGTGCGTTATACTAGCGAGGAGAGATCTTGGAGGGCACGCATTGGACTCTCCCGTGATGATCCGGTCGATACGCCGCCAAAGCCCTATCTGCAGCGAAACATCTCTGCCCGTCATCAACCGAGTGTCCTTGCTCTCTCCATCTCCTTGATCAACCGATTTCTCTCAGCAGCCATCGCCACTTGTTTGGATAAGAAACATATTATTGTCGTTCTAATAGCTACACAATAATTATTCGGAAATAATTAAGAAACACTACGTTAGTGGAGGCTTACATATTGCTCCTGGGCCGTAATCGATGCAGGCGTGCCATCGTTTTGTACAAATCTGTCCCTGAAGATTTCGATCCGATCAAGGGACTCTCCATCATGGATTTCTTGCTGCATATTACATTTAGAAAGTAAACGCCTAAATTTCTAAGATATTTTTTGAATGTATTAATATTAAATATTGATTGTCGATACTTACGTGTTCGACGCAAACCTGTTGGGAACTCTTGCTCCCTCCCTTGTAAACATCTTGCAACTGAGCGCGAGATGCTTTGCTTGACTCGCTCTTCTCCTGTAGTTACATCAAATATTGTTTATTAAATTGCTACAAAAAAGTAAAAAAAAGTATTGTCAAAAGACATACCCTAAATTCATCGGTCAAAAAATGCTCGACCAAGGCACGTCAGTATGCGCCGGACCAACTTGTATCTGGCTTCATCGCATACATCTCCTCCAGTGAAGCGGCGGATTCAAGTTTTGCGAAGATATTGTTTTTATAGCCTCTCCAGTTCTTCCCCATATGCTTAAGCAGCTTCTCATGAATTGCGCGTTCATCGACAACCGTCTCGGGACCCTCTACGCCATACCACCGGAAGTCGAATCGTGCCTGCACAACAGGATAATTCATCATCGTATGGATAGATGTATTTAAACAAATCAAAATAAAGTTCAATATTAAATTGTATAAAAGAATCTGACCATCATCTCCCATACATCAACATTCATCTTTTGTGTCAACTCTAGACTTTCCCAATCCAGGGCCATCCTACCATTGTCGTCTTCGATCACATGAGGCTTGCGTTCCTCGCTGTTCACGATAGACAACATCATCTTCTTTTCATCTTTGTTGCTCTTATGAACGGGGTCCCCCGTGTATGAAAGGTATACAACCGGCTTGTTGGGGCCATGTGGTATCCTCCTCCAGATATCAGCGACCCGGGAGGGTCTTCTTCTATCCCGTGTCCGTTTCTTAGAGGATTGTCCTTCATCCCCCGTATCCCGATCGGTCATGCTATCAAGAACCTAACATATCTAAAACAACTTTGCGGCATATAGTTCAATATGTTATAGAATAAAGTAATATTGAAAATTAATGATGAAAAGATTATCTTACAGGAGCAAAAAATGCTTGAAAAACATGCTGAAAAGTAGATGAAATGTAGGACATATATATCATACAGGAGCAACAAATATGTAAATTTCACATTACCTAAGTTATGACTATCATACAAGAGTAAGTTATATATCAAAGATTATATCGAAATTGTTTATAGAATAACAGAAATCAATATCATAATTACGACGTGTCAGTTCTTAGACTTCTGGTTCTACGACCGTCGATGGCACATCAGAGACTATTTTCGGCTCTATGGCCGTCCTTGATAAACTGTTGTTGAATTCGAGAAGATTATTATCAACTTGTATTAACCGGGGTTGTGGGACAACTCTTCTCGCTCACATCACTTTCACCCATGTTGTAATTGTCTCGTGGATTCAAATGGCAACATTCTAATGGGCATCTTTAGGGTCTGCGACGTAAAAGCATTGATGGGCTTGATTGGCGAGAATATACGGCTCTTCACCAAAAGCGAGTTTCAAGGAATTAAATAAAAGTAGGTTATTTTCAACTTTGAACTCAGTCTGTCGAACATGGACATCATACCACAAGCACTTAAACATGACATAGACAGATACAACGTTTTTTTGCTATGTTATCACACAAACCGCATGATGGGTTGTATGCAGGAGTAAAGACCCATCATCTGTTCAAACACACAAATAGATGAAGCTAGCATTTTTCACCTCATTTCCACAGGATGTAATTAGCTTCAACAAATTCAACACGTCATCTTAAACCGACAAATCCCGTGTTGCCATTTGTACAATAAAGAACACAATCCCCAGTCCCAATCAATGGAGTACATGGTCCTTACTGTTGCAACAAACCCCTAACGATCCTTTTTATTTACTTCCTCCACCTTGATCTATATATATTGGGACATTACATATATGATGGTACTAGATATAAGTGATGAAGACCAGTAAGGATCTCTTAGCCATATACACACTAGGAGAAATGTTGAATCTCGAGTTCTTGGGAGCTTTAGTCCTAGTCATCGGAATCTTTGGCGGCGGCATCTGCAAGCATCTTCTGAATTCTCTGCATTGTCTCCATCTCCGAAGCCCGCTCCTCTTGATGTCGCGTGTACGCCTCGAAGAACTCTTTGTTCTCCTTCTCCAATTCCGTCCATACTAATAATACAAACACAAACATTTTAATATGAGATGAGGTAGCAAAAGCAAATTAACGAGTCTTTCATAATGTATGCAAAGATTTTAAACATGCGACAGGACATTATAAGCTGGTTGATGTGATCTTTCCGGGTCCCAACATTATTCAATTAAGCTTAATCACAAAGATTAGGATATATACAAGAGGAAAGATACCTGTTGAAGTGATAACAGGCTTGATGTTGGCATGCTTGGAGAGGGCATCCATGCACTCTTCCTTGTTCATGTGGAAGAGGAGGCACTTCTCTATCAAGTGTTGCACCTAGAAACCAAAAAGCCATGCGTGCACATACATATATTCAAACTCCAATCGCCTTGGCACTTAATAAATTGAAACAAGCAAGTTTTATCCCAGCGCTTCTATTTCTACACTAGTAGAGCAATATTACTATACACTTGAAACAAGTAAGCATACTTTAAATCAACAAAATCCTTTGTGCGCTTCATATTCTTAGTGTAGATTTGCATGCATGCAAAATTTTAATACACTAGCTAGCTACATATGAAGTAATCATATATATAGTTTACAACAACTTGAAAATGTAAAATTTTATAACAAACCAATTGTATCTTTATAATATATCTACAAAAACAACAAAAAAAAAAGACAAAAAAAAATCTTGAAATATGATCATAAAGATATCATGCATAATTATAACTACCGACAAAACTTAGAGATCATGCATATATATGGATCATATCTCTACATATGTAAGAATCTCCTGCTACTTACCATCCTGATGTATGAAGCTGAAGAGTCACCCATAGGATCAAACTATGTAGTCTTGATATCTCTTGCAAAGACTAAAAGAGGGGGGAGAGAGAGAGAGAAGGTTAAGAAGTGAAGGTAATCGAATTAAGGGGGCTTTTAAATTAAATAAATATATAGAGGGGAGAGCACGGGGGGGGGGGGGGGGGGGGCGGCGGGGGGGAGTGGGGAGGAAAACGAGGAGATGAGGGCCAGGTTGGTCACGTGGGAGGTGAAAGATTATTGGAGGAGACGAGATAGACCTAGATTTTTAAACACAAGAATTCATAGTAGCTTATGCACTTTGATCATCCATCTCCTCGTTCACTCTATTCTCTTTTTAAGACTTGTTAGCATGGGGACAAGCTCCACCTCCCTTCACGTGACCTGTGTGTCCCACTTAAAATGCTCTACCAAAACTACAAACCCGTTAGATTCTACATAGGCTGTCGGGCTGGTGATTCAACGTAGGCAGCTGAGTTGGTGATTGTATATAGACGTAGAATTGTTATTAATACTTGAAAAGTTATTTTATATCTTCAACCAATCACTAACCTAACAGTCCATGTGGAATCTATCGGGTTGGTGGGTATTATGAATTCCAGAAAGAAAACTACTATACATATCAATCTTATAAATTTCATATAAGCTAGCGGATTAGTGGTTGTTGTAAAAGTGGAGACAAAAATGCAAGTCCCAAAGTTGTGTTATTGTTCCCACTTTGTAGTCAATTACCCACACGGTAGCCTATGTCAAACCTATCGGGTTGGTAGGTAAAGTATTTCTCATCCAGAAATTATTATGTGTTCCGCATTCAATACGTTTATATAGAAAAGAGGCCTGAAATCATGAACCTAGAATTTCTTCCTCATCGGTCCCCTAACTTAAACAAAATAAATCAACCTATTCTGGTTTTAAGTAGCAAGTTACTGGTTTAAACATTCTATATCGGTTTAAACATTCCATATGGAGGATGAGACACTTCTTTTTACATTCGCTAGACTAGATGTTCTGCTATCTTTCAAAATTCTGGATGCTATCATGTGGTAATCACTCATAGTTATGATGATGACAAGACTTGACGGATAGAAATTCAAGAATCTTTCAATGGTCGAATGTTTTAAGCTTTTCCAATCGACCTTCTTGCTCATCAAACATATTGGTACCAAGCTTTCAAAGGAGTCGTAAAAAAAAAGTAGAGCCTGTTTGCTATGTCTATTTATAGGGCAATCCGTGTTGATTTTGATATAAAAATCAAAACCCCACTACAGTCGAAGGTTGTTTCGACGCATATGACGCATCGAAATAGCCATACTTCAACGGGGCCCGCTAAATGGTGATTGAAGACCAATGGCGTGACAAACCGCGTCACTGTAAGGATATTTCTACGCGTTATATGTGTCGAAATATATTAGAATGTTTCGACTCGTAACAAGTGTCAAGACAGTTCATTTCGACGCGTCAGTCGTGTTGAAATAAACCTTATTTTACATGAATAAAGTAATCCAAAAAATATTTAAAATATATTATTTATCTGTTTCGACGCGTCCGCCGTGTCGAAACATATTTTATTTCGACAGATTATACCCATCGAAATAAACCTTAATAACAGGAAAAAAAATTGAAAACTGAAAATTAGGAATTTCAATTACATTCCAATTTCGATTCAAATATCGAATACAGTCCAATATCCATCCTATTCTAATATCAATTAAAATCCAAATATCAATCCAAATATAAATTTTTATCCCAATATCAATTGCAATTGAATACCATTCCAATACAATCCTAAAATCATATATTTACAAAAGTGGGGAATGAAATCACGAGAGAGGACGATCACGGGAAGGGAGAGTCGATCATGAGGGAGGCGCACCTGTAACTCCAGGGTAAAGCCCTTACGATTAAAAATTTAAAATACATAATTTAGTAAATATGCAATTTATATATTTATATTTCATTTAGGATTATCGAACTTACCGGAGGTACTGTCATCTCTTGTTCGACGTACATGGTGATAAGATTAAGCCTCTGCTCGACCGTCCAGCCAGTAAATGGATCGGGAGCGGGGGTGGGGGCCGATCGGTGTGAAGAACTGCTGGCATCCGGCGTTCGCTTCTGTGGAGATCCATGAAACACAAGGGTCCTAGTCGTAGGGGTCATGGTCTCACGCGACATCTTTGATGCCACATCATCTGCCTGCTGATACCTAGGACGCGGATGCCCATGGGGTTGGAAAGGAGCGTTGTACTGGTGAGGAGAGATCTTGGAGGACACACATTGAACTCTCCCGTGATGATCCGGTCGTTACGCCGTGAAAGCCCTATCTGCAGCGAAACATCTCTGTTCGTCATCAACCGGGTGTCCCTGCTCTCTCTCCATCTTCTCAATCAACCGATTTCTCTTAGCAGCCATCGCCACCTGTTTGGATAAGAAACATATTACTGTCGTTCTAACAACTACACAATAATTATTCCAAAATAATTAAGAAACACTATATTAGTGGAGTCTTACATATTGCTTCTGGGCCGTAATCGATGCAAGCGTGTCATCGTTTTGTACAAATTTGTTTCGGCTATTTCATTTTCTTTACTCGCTGATTTTATTGTGAGTTGCCCAATCATTTCGGTTATTTCTTTTTTATTTATCTTCCAGTTTAACGACTTAGGGGTCGATAGTTTGGACTTCAAGTCGGCATCAGCGTTGCTAACACTGAAGCATGTATGCCAGGAGCAACCATCATTTGCCGCTGGGAAACTTAGGGTTTTGGGTATTGTTTGGCATCAGCACTGCTAATACTGAAGCACAGTGCCAGGAGCGACTCATCATTTGCCGTTGCCCATTTGGATAATGATGGCTTAGATGATAGGTTTAGGTCTCTGTCATCTAAAGACCTTTTTAATCTTCTTAAGCCGTAAGGGTCCCACAAATTTATTTTCTCCCTACGAGTTTAGAGGATCTCAAAGGTATATTTTCTCCTTAGGAGTCGTGAGGGCTCCTAAGTGGGGTTTCTCTTGTCAGTCGTAAGGATCTTATAAGAGTGTTTTCTTCTTGTAAGTCGACAGGATTTCGTAAATGTCGTTTACCATGTTGAGGGTATTGCTCACCTCTGTTGGGACTTTGTCGGACAACTTCCGTTTGTACACGTAGATTGTGTACGGTAGTCAATTTGGAGACTAGCCGTAGGGCAACAATGGCTTAGGAAACAGGTTTAGATCCCTGTCACCTAAGGCTTTTCAATGTTCACGAGCCGTGAGGGTCTAATAAAAATATTTTCTCCTTACGAGTCGAGAGGATCTCGTAAGTGCATTTTCTCCTTAAGAATCGTGAGGATTCCTAAGTGTATTTCCCTTGTGAGTTGTAAGGATCTCACGAAGGTGTTTTCTCTTTCTGAGTCGAAAAGATCTTGCAAGTGTATTTTTCTTTCTTTTCACGAGTTTGCGCCCTTACGGGGTTTCCCAAGCTCGTGGGTAGTCCTGCTGTTTTTACTCACGAAGCCCTTTCGGATTTTTATCCGTACCCATTTTTCTTGTGGACATACCATTTTTTTACGCACCATGAATCATGAGGATACATGAGTGGGTCTTCTCTTCGTTGGTATCTTGGTTGGCCAACGGAGGAGGTCTTGAGCGCAGCTTCGGCGGTTGTGATGCAGCATTGCTTGCTGGTGGGACTTGGGGGTGATATTACTTGTTTATGCCCATGGATTGTATATGGTAGCCAATTTGGAGACTGGCCGTAGGGCAATTTTCCAGTTTAGGAACGTAGTGGTCCACAAGGGGAATTTTAGATGCAACCTTTGCTGCGAGTAGCCCAGGGATGGTTATACGGTAGTCGATTTGGTGACAGGCCGCAGGGCATAATGCCAGTTTAGGGACATAGCGGTACACAAAGGGAGCTTTAGATGCAACCTTTGCTGTAGGTAGCCTATAAATGGTATACGGTAGTCGATTTGGTGATAGGCCGCAACGCAGAATGGTAGTTTATGGACATGGCAGTCCACATTGTTTGTGCCTATGGATTGTATACGGTAGTCAATTTGGAGACTGGCCGTAAGGCGGAACATATTTAGGGAGTATAGTTTCCCGGTATGACTGTACGACTGTTAGGGTCTTGACTTAGAAAGATAGGAAGCAGACATAGGCGTCGTCATATATCATTGACCCAAGTCAGGACTTTTCAAGCATAGTACTTCTTAAGGAAACGACCGTTTATCGACCGAAAGAGTCTTTCCCCATCCATATTCATCAGCATGTAGGCTCCACCTTGGTAGACTTTGTTGATCACATACGGACCTTCATAATTCGGCTCGAATTTCTCGCATTTTGTACGGTTGGGGATTATCGGCCTTTTGACGACCAGGATGGGTTCGCCTTTGTAAAATGTCCTCGGCCTGGTCAATCTTTCGTATGCTTGAGTCATCCTCGGCCTATGAGCTTCCAGACTCTGTTGCGCTGCAAGACAGGTTTCGTTAAGAGGGTCGAGTTCTTCGAGTCGAAGATGAGCATTTTCTTCATCCGTAAGCTCGTGTTGGATCGCCATTCTTAGCGAGGGGAGTTCGATCTCCAATGGGAGCACTGCTTCTGTGCCGAGCACCAATGCATAGGGTGTTGTCTTCGTGGCCGTCATGAATGTCGTTCGGTAGGCCCATAGAGCTTCATGAAGTCTTTCAGGCCAATCTTTCTTATTCTTGGACACCATCTTCTTTATCAGCTTGGTAAAGGTCTTGTTGAATGTCTCAGCTAGACCGTTGGCTCGAGAATTATAGATGGAGGAGTATCTCCAATCTATCTTATGCGGATGCAGCGGATTAGGATACTGGTGGATGAAATCCCCATGTATTTGGCACTAGTGACATCGTTTTGCATATTTGATGCAGTCGTGAATCATAATGGGCCAATAGTAGCCTATTTTTAAAAATATTTTCAGCTTCATTTTTGGACCGGCTTGATGGGATCCGCAAAATCCGTCGTGAATTTCTTAGACGGCCTTTTTTGTTTCATTCGGTCCTAGGCATCTTAACCATATATGATCAAAGGATCTCCAGTATAGGCTTCCATCGATAAAGGCAAACGATAGAGCTTGTTTTTTGAGCTGATGTCTTTGTGATGGATCTTCAGGCGCCTGCTGGGACTTGAAGTAGTCGACAAAGACTTCTCGCCGGTCTTGTTCTTCTTCTTCCTCTGCTTGGAGGGCATTTTCTTCAAAGATATCTTTTCTCTTCAGATGTTTTTTTCCTTCTTTGGGTGTTTTTGTTGGAAATTCCGAAAGGATCCCTGTTGGCGCTAGGATCTTGCGACTTTGGACAATAATCCTTATGTCGTCGAGATCTTCATCTGCTAGCTCCTTGGCCAGTTTAGCTAACGCGTATGCTTTCTGTTTTCCACACACTGCACATTCTTTAACGTATATGATGGAATCTGCGTTAGCAGCTACTGTACCTTTTCGCCATACCTTATCAGTTCTGGCTTGTATGTCTTATAATCGCCATCGACTTGACTGACGATTAGTTAAGAGTCTCCGTATATAAGAAGATCCTCGATGCCCATCGATTGCGATATCGAGACCGGCTATGAGGGCTTCATATTCCGCCTTGTTGTTAGTTCCTGGTTCCGTCAACGAGATAGTGTAGAGAAGTATCCCACTTTGCGAAGTCACGAAGATGATACCCACCCTGGCTTTGATGATTTCGATGTGTTTCTTTCGCACTTTCATTGAGGACGCTCTGTCAAAATAGAGCTCCCATTGACAATTTTCCGTCTCTTCTTTTTCACCGACAGTAGCATTGAATATATACTCATCCGACAATTCGCAGTTTAATGGAGAATCGACGGAGATGGGATGCTTCGTGAGGAAATCGGCGATGGCCTGTCTCTTTATCACCTTGAGAGGGCGATATGTGATTGAGAACTCCATTAACAGAAGAGTCCATTCGGCGAGCCCGTCTGTCAGTATGGCCTTCGTCATTAGATACTTGAGAGGATACACCCTTGATATAAGGCGCACTTCCTGTGCTAAGGTGTAGTGTCCGAGCTTCGTGACTGCGAAAATCAGCGCCAAGCAATACTTCTCGATGGGGGAGCAGTTGCTTTCTGCCCCCAGCAGAACTCGACTTAAATAGTAAAGTGCTCTTTCTTTCCTTTGGTCGTTCTCATGTGCCTATAATACGCCTAGAGAATGGTCAAGTGCGGTTGTATATAAGATGAGGGGTTTTCCCATCACTGGAGCAGCTAGAATCGGTGGATTCTGCAGGTACTGGTTGATTTCCTCCAACGCTCTTTGGCATTTTTGGTCCCATACGAAGGGAGTTCCTTTCTTCATTAGATGAGATAAGGGGCGGCATTTGCCTGATAGATTGGCAATGAATTGCCGGATATATGCGACCTTTTTTTTGGAGCGATTGCAGCTTCTTGAGATTCCTTGGAGGGGGCATTTCTATAGTTGCCCGAATTTTGGAGGGGTCGATTTCATTCCCTCGATGGCGGATGATAAACCCTAGGAACTTTCCGGAGGAGACTCCAAAGTCATATTTAAGCGGATTCATTTTCAGATTGTATTTCCGAAGGTGCTCGTAGACTATCTTTAGATGCTCCCAGTGCTTTTCATAGGACATACTCTTGACCACGAGATCGTCAATGTAGTATTCAACGATTTCATGAATTAGGTCGTTGAAGATCTTCGTCACCACCTTTTGGTAGGTTGCTCCAGCATTCTTTAATCTGAAGGGCATCATCTTATAGCAGAATACACCTAACGGTGTGCGAAAGGCTGTACGCTTATGATTTTCGTGATCCATTTTGATTTGTTGTATCCAGAAGATCCATCCATGAATGAGAAGATCTCATGGGTGGAGGTGTTGTCGATTATTAGTTCCATAACTGGTACGGGGAAGTCATCCTTCGGGCATGTCTTGTTTAGGTTTTGAAAGTCCACGCATCTTCGAATCGTCTCATTCTTCTTCATCGCGGGAACAATGTTTGCTATCCAATCGGGATATTGTACCTCATGGATAAAGCCAAAGTTGATCAGTTTCTTGACCTCGGTGTTGATGCTCTGCTCAAGCTCGAGCCGCATCCTTCTTGGTGACTGCTTGACGGGCTTTATTCCCGACATTATGGCCAATTTATACACTGCTATTTCTGGATCGAGTTCCGGCATCTTGGAGTAATTCCAGGCGAAGCAATCCCTATATTCCATGAGTAGTCTTCAGGGTAACAACTTGTTCTTCGCTTAGCAGTTCACTGACAAACATGGGTGGATAATCTTCTTCCGTTCCCATATTTATCTTCTTTAGTTCATCTGCCGTGGTATGGATCCCATCTTCCAGCTCTTTCGGTGCTGGCGGCATTTCGGAGATCTCTTCGTCTTCATTTGTGAAGCAATCGAAGAGTCCATGCATATTTTCAACTCCTCTCTCATTTGAGAGTATTATCATAAAGAAGGTATGAGCTAGCTTCCGATTATTGGATCGGACATATCCTAATCTAGTGAAATCGGCTTTCATCGGTACATGCTTCTGTGGGGGCCCCACCCTCCAGTTGTCGCTTAATATGAACATGCCTTGTTTATACTTCTTTTCGACCCAATTCTTGAAGAGGAAGCGGTCTTCAATCAGGTGGTTTGTGACCCGATGGTATAGGCAGTAGTCAAGGTCATCGACCGTGATTACTTGTGAGGGCCGTTTAGACTCCGGCAACGTCAGCATTTGGTGCTTCATGACGAAGCCAAACAACTTTCGTGTTTTGTCACGTGGGAATGAATATTCACAACCCATATTCTTTATAAGGGTTGGAGGCAAACAGAACTTTCTCTGACGGCGGGGTATTTAAAGGTCGCCCTGCTGTGATTGAAGATTGGCTACGACTGTCATCTTATTCCTAACATTGTCGCTTCGAAGTTCCCCTTATATAGGGGGACGGAGGCAACTGTTGCTGAGGAGGACTCTGACTCATCTCTTCCGCAGACTGTCTGCTTAGGCACAATCGTCTAGCCGCTTCATATAAAGCTATCTCACCCATTTGAAAGGCTTCTCTTATCAGCTTGTCAATCGGGTCCTCTTGTAGTAAAACTGAAGCACTTTGTATGGCGCCTGCATCCTTCTCAGCCGCATCGTTTATAGGTATAGCGTTTCCTTCATTTGAAGATGTTATGGTGTGGCAGCTGTGAAATCTTTCCCGCTTCTTTGATTAGAGGTATCCCAATTCGGTGGTATCGGTTGTACCATCAGGGCCGACTCTATAAGTCCCTGGTAACTTTCAGATCTTCTTGTAGAACTGGGTCTCTCGAACGGTTTGTTTGAAAGGTACCCCTTGACGTCTGAGGAGCTCCTATAAACTCTTCGAGAAGTAATTTGGCATATGAATCGGCTGCAACCTGTCGAGATTTGGATCGAGGCCCAGCCAGATATCCCGTTCCACCTCGCTTTCTTCGAACTTATAGAAAAGAATTGCTTTCGCGCCTTTATACTTAGGAGGCACAAAGAATGTCACCAACTCCTCCACATGGTGGGTGCCGACTGTATCAAACTCTTTATAATGTTGAGATGGAGCTATAGCAATACGCAAAGGCCCGATTGACTTTGTCAAGGGTTTCTGACAATGGGTGAGTGGAGAACACTGTCTCAGTTTCATCTTCTGAATCGATCCCAAAGACTGGAATCGGGATCGACCGGCTTTGATTATCATTTCCCACTTGCGGTTGATATGAGAATATCATCTCTTCATCGTTCTCAAAGTCGCTTCCGAAGACCGTTATATGGGCCACTTGTTTCTTCTTGGTGTTTCCATTAGATGTAGGTTTTCCACATCTTTTGGTATCTTCAAAGTCGGGTAAGAAGTATTTGGCGTCTTCGTACTTGCGAACTTCATTCACCGAGAAAGGATTGAGCTCTCCCCTGATGATGTGTTCTTTGCCATCCTTGAAATACTTCATACACTGATGTTGTGTAGAAGGGATGATGTTATACTCGTGTAGCCAATGCCTTCTGAGCAGAACTTTATAGCATGTTTTGGTGTTGATGATGTGGAACTTAACGTCGATAATGTGGAACTTGACTTCAGTGATGAGTTGTCTGAAATGAAGTGTAAGTACGATGGACCCATAAGTTTGCGAGGACTGGGAGTCGAATTCGGATATATCGTGATCTTCTCTCGGGCGAGAAACCTGGCGTCCATGGCTAGCTCCCTGAGCACCCTGACATTGAGTAGATTGACTGAGGATCTATTGTCAATGAGGATCTTCGTTATCCTCACGTCTTCGCAGTAGCCAGTGACATAAAGTGGGCGGTTGTGCTCGAATGTCCCTAACAGGAGATCTTCCTCACTTAAAGTTATATCGACCGTATGGACTTCAGTAAGCTCATCCTTCATATTCTCTTCGAAGAAATAAGCTTCAAATTGGTCAGGTTCACTTAGAGCCTTAATCTGTGACTCTCGTAGTTCTTTCGACAGGAGTGGAGTATCGTATATGCTCAGATGTGATGGTAGTATCTTCAGATGCGCTAGGACGTTGTAATCCATCTTGATCTTTTTAGGCGGGTCCTTAACAGTGAGATCTTTGACAACTTCTTCATCGACCTCGATCTCTTCGACTACCTTTCCTTTTCCCTTATCCTGCTTCTTTGAGTTCTTGTTTGCATGCCCAACATGTTTCTCAGGGAGGGTGTGATTTCGCAGTTGAATATTGCCGCAGGCTTTCGTCTCTTCTTCTTTTTTTGAGGCAGAGCTCTCGAATAGGGGATTGTTGATGACTTCTTCTTCAAAGTCACTTTCGAAGGTAGGAACTTCACTACCTTTTGCTTTTGGAAGCTTGGCCTTCTGAGAAATCATGTGGCAGTTCTTTTCTGCTGATTCCGTATTGTCACTTGTTTCGGACTTGTTATCCTTTAGTTGACGATCGTGGGCTTTTCGCTTCTTTTTCTTCAGCTTTCTTTGGCGGGAGACATATTCTCGCCACCATTTCTCGAACGCATTGCATTCGTCAATGGAGTGTGAAATTCGCCGGTGATAGAGACAGTACTTCGGATGTTCTTCCCCACCTTCGTAGTATGGGACTATAAGAGTGTACATCATGAGAGGCATTAGCTTCATTCCTTTTGATAGAGCCTTGGTAAAATGCTTCTCGGCCTTAACCTTGCTTCTGCACTTTATGGTTGGAACTTGCTTCTGCTGGGAGGTATTACGACTCGTCCCTAAATCTTTTGAATTTCAAAAGAATCTCGACGAAAAACGACTTAGAACTATAAGGCGAGCGCCAAAACACTAGCACAGACTGCTCCCACAGACACGCATGATAAGGGGTGTGGGGCCAACCAGGCCACCACTTTTACCAGATATGGGTTCCCGCCATTAGAACCCAACCTTTAAGGTGCAGTCTCTTGGTTTGATCATAAAGGGCTATTTCACGCTTCCTCGTAGCCTCTGCTTTTTTTGCATAGCTGCTTATATCAGCCTATCAATTTATTCTTCTGTTGGCACAGTTAGGACACTTTGCACGGTCCTTCCCCCTTGTTTGGTCATATCTTTTACTGGCTGAACATCTTCGTCTGACGCCGGTGGAGCATCTTCAGTTGATATGATAGAGTAAGAGATCATATTGCAGCTTTCCACACGCTCTTCCCCTTCTTCTGTTAAGTCCTCTTCTTCAACAGCATTGTTTTCAAAGAGGTGGTGGAGGAATTATTCTAATGTAATTGGAACACGCGCCTTCTGGTTATACTCTTCCAGCGCGTCGATATATTTTTGGAGATCCGTACGCTTATCGACATGTTCGTCTGGCTTTACAGGTTTCTCGGCTTACTTCTTCTTCTTTTTGGAAGGACCCGTGATGCCTTTTCCTTTGTCTTCGACATTTGGAGTGGGACGTGGTTTTAACATCCCCTCGATGATTTGTGGTTCAAGCGGGCTTTTCTACTTGATTGCGGGACATGCTTGTAACTCTTTCAGCATCTTCTTTGTTTTTGATGAATGAACCGTCTCCCATGGAGCTTCTGCTACCCTCGATCAGGATGCTCCTACTGTATCAGTCTTCTTAGGGATACGTCTTTGTGGCAGATCCACCTTCCCACTGTCTGTAAACCTGATTTTACCTTGTTTATATTGATATTCGACCCAGTTTTTAAAGACGAAGCAATCTTCGATAGGGTGACTTACAAGCTGATGGTAGGGACAGTAGTTATGTTCATTGATCGAGTTTGCTTGTGTTGACCTCCGTGTTTTGGGCAACGCCACCATGTTATTCTTCATGGAAAGATCGAACAACTTCCTGGTCTTGTCACGGGAATCATAGTACTCACGTCCTATTTTTTCTTCAAGGTGGGACCCAGACGATTATCATTTCGGCGAACTGCTGCTTTGAAGCCGTCTTGCTGTTGTTGAGTATTGGCGACAAACATTACTTTACCCCTGCCTTTGTTATTGCGCAATTCTCTGTCTGCGGAGTAGGAGACCCGGTCAATTTGCTCTAACTGGACCAGCCTATCGAGAAGTTCTTAGTAGGTAGTAGGCTTAGCGAAAGCCAAGAGCGGGTAGACCTTCGATCGTGTGTCGAGAGTGCCTATGAACATTCCGACTGCGGAGGGCTCAGTGATGGGTTGTTCACACTTTGAAGTGAGATTCCTCCATTGGACAGCGTCTTGCTGAGCTATATATCCGTTCAATTATGTTTTCGACACTATATCATCCTTCGCGACTGAAGGGACTTCGGGTAGACTTATAGCATCTCCTCCTTCATTATCAGAGGCCACTGAAGGTTCTTTGACCGGCGGTTCTGACGGTTGATTCATTAATTCGCACATGCTCTGCAGCTGGAGAGCCATCTTATTCAAGTTATCGCCCGCTTTTGCCGCTTCCTTGTCTTTCTTTTCAAAGACGCGCTTTAGAGAGTCAATATCTGACTCTGGCCCTGTTGGTTCATCTTGGTTGTCCTCCGAACTTGCTTAAGGCAGAAGACTAGTGAGTGTTGTCGCTTGAGCGGCCATTTCTAGCAGTTTCTGTTGTCTCTGAGCATGGGTCCAGGACCTGGTTACATCTCGATAACTGGACAAAGCGTTGTTTTCACTTCCGAAATTTACCATCCACACGCTGTGCACTATCATGCCTCCTTACTTAGGACGCTTAAGATCTCGCCCTTTGGGGTTTGCCTTAGGCAACTGAAGTTTCTCTGGTCTCTGTCTTTTGTGAGAAGCCACTTTCGGAGGAACCATCATGGCAGTAACTTCCTTGGAAGGAGTCCCCTTGTATTTGGAAGAGGAGTTGTTAGTGTTTGACTGACCCTTCAACATCTTTGATTTTGGGGAGGCGCCGTTGACGATGACGGAGCTCTTGACCTCCTTCCAAACTTTATATATCGTCGAAGACAGTCGCGCAACTGAACACATAGGCTTGGGCTCATTTGGTATCTTTACAGATGGTGGAGACTTCTTTAGTATAACAGTGGGCGAGTATAACAGTGGGCGAGTTCTGCCTCACCATCTTCACTGGCTTAAAACTATTCCCGGTTGGAACAGTAGTATGGACAATAAGTATGAGAGTTGGCGAAGTCAGTCCTGAGAGAGAATTGCCCCCAGCATGTCTTTTCCGGCGTCGGTAACGACGTCGGGCACATCTCGTGGCCGGAACTTCTTCAGTCTCGGGATCTTGATGGCCTTGCCTCTATGTTCTTTTGGAGCTTGAATATTCTGCCCCCTTGGGTGATCTTGAACCTCGGCAGGTGACGGTCGCTTGAAGACTGACTGCTTAGGCATAGGAGGGACATGAGCTTGATAGGCTAGTTTGTGGAAGACAGACTGTCTTGGAAGTGAAGCACCTTTTGGAGCCTCGGGAGCAGTAGGAGTTGAGAATGCCGGCCTTTTAAAGATGGGCTTTGTTGCAGGGCCCATGGAGCTAGTGTTCAGCCTCTTGAACACCAAACCTTCAGACTTATCAGACTTCTCGGAAGGGCCTGCAGTGGTGGTTGTCAGCCAATCAAAGACCGACTTCTTCAATGTTTCACCCTTCGGCGTTGAGGCATCGAGGGTAGGAGGTGGAAGTATTGTCCCAAAGTGGAGCCCTTCCAGTTCCTGCCTGATTTGAGCAGCTGGAATGCAGAGGAGCGAAACCATGGCTTGCCCCGACCAAGATCAGCGAGCTAGCATTGTGGTTGCAGTTTTCCCAGAGTGAGGCCATTGATCTGCATGGAAACGAAACACTGGTTTTATTATCCTGAAATCCGAGAACAACCATAACACCGTGATTTGATTCGCGAAACACGACACAACGTGTGGAGTGGAAAGAGAAAATAGGTTCCACCGAGCGTGCTAGAATCTGTTTACCGCCGAAAACCGGAGACAAACTGGTGTCGAACGTCTTGCTTGAATTTGGGAGCAGATACTATTTGGACATATTCATCCACCTTTCTGAAGATATCAAGTCGATTTATGGCACCGTATATCGGAGCTTTGGATAGATATGATCGATATAGCCGACTTCAAATTCCCTTTCATGAATGAGAGGTTTATTGATTGTGGGGACATATTTTTCCTACAGACGAAAGCCCCTGTAGTTAATTACGTTATAACGAATGATAAATTTTTTCTACTTCTCCAAGTTTTGTTTTGTGTATCGTGCTTTAGTTTTGTTTTGGACTGCCTTTGGATTGTATACGGAGATTAATTTTGTTGTCGCCCGTAGGGTGCGGATTAGTCCAAATCCGTACATATTTTAGATTTTGAGTTTTGGGTCCGCGTTGATATCTTGGTTCGCTAACGAGATTGAACTTAGGTTGCATTTATCATATTTATGAGGTCCATCGGTTTAGGTATAAGCATAAGCTTCTTCTGAGGATCGTTAGTCTTATTTGAGAACTAAGATCAACTTAGGGTTTATTTGGGGTATAATCTAAGGACCGTTAATCTTGTTTTAGACTAAGATCAACTTAGATAATATGGTCATATAGTTGAGAATATATTCTTTGTTGAACTTTGGATCAAATATGAAGCATAGGCTTCCAAACTTAGCTGTTTTTCTAAGTCTCAAGCTTTGACTTGTCCTCAGGTGCGCATGTTTGTCATATGCGCTTGCGCACTTGGGATGCACACTCCTTGACTTACGTGTCTTCCACATGATGCGCATGCATTAGCGTAGCGTTTGGTATTTTCACGGGGCGACTTGAATTTGGCATCAACGCACGTGTTTTGCACGTATGCGCAGTGCATATCATTTTAGAGAGGTGCGCACGTCTCTGAACATAATGTGCCCTGGTTTGTGAAAGGTATCGTCTTTCAAGAAAACCTTTGCTTTAATTTTTCTTTTGAATGCGCTTGCGCACCTGTTAGAACTAACCCTAGTTTTGTGAAAATTCATATCTTTCAATGAAAGACATGCTTTCGATGAAGCCTATGCTTCTGTTCTCGGATTGCAGTTTCTGTTTTGGATCTTCATCCACGTTCTTGAAGCATATGCTTCGTTTTCATATGTTTTAATATATTTTGGTGGGGGTTTTCTTCCTAAGGTTTTGGATCTTTGGATCGATCCATTCATAAAAGCCTATACTTTTTGTATAGAAGAAAGAAATCCTAGGATCTTTCGATCTTGTTCATGGTGAATCGAGACTCTAAGGAAGCCTATGCTTCTAGAAGGTAGAGACTTTTCTCTTTGACATATTTTCCTTACCTAGTAAAGTCTAGGGTTTCTTGGAGAAGATGGAGGCGTAGGCCTTGGGAGCTTTCTCCCGGTTGATGAAGGAGATGATAATAATAATTATCGCGATGGGGATTTTTCTCCCCAAGAGCAATAATTTATATAGGAGTGAGATTTGTTATGATAAATCTCTAACAAAAAGATTGGAATTGATACATATCAATTCAGAGTGCATGCGAACCATTGGATCAAAGATCCCAACAACTTCTTGTTAAAAAATTTATTAAAGAAAATTTTCTTCTAAAAGAGCAAAGACTCTCACAGGGGCATACGCTTTAGAAGTCACATCATTTTGTACATGCGCACGTGCATTACACGTAGCACAGGGCTTGTACGTGCGCACGTGCTTTGCACGTAGCACACCGAACAAGTGCGCATCAGAAACTCACTTCAAACTTCTATGTGGCTTGCACTCCATAGAGAGTGCGCACCAAAAGAACGTACGCCCTAAATGGTAGGAACACATCCAACCCAACTTCGTCATTGTCGCACCCTTATAAAGTGGTTTCATAGCATTCTCCATATAATTAAAAAACCTCACAGATTCGGCATTTAGAACCGCATCATCCGAAGGGGTATCATCATGCATGCCATCATACAACTCGTATATCATATCATTTAAACCAGTGGTTGTTTGGGCTCTCATATGAAGCAGCAACAGACGATATGCAACGATTCTATAGTCTACGACCTCTCCATGCAAATGTTAGATAGTTTAACGTAGACAGAATCCGCTAGCAAGTATATTCATTTGAATCGCTTCTCGACTATTCGGGTCAGGGCAGACGAGATTTACTGATAAGTGTTATCAGTAGTTTCTCTGGTGGTTATGAGGTAGACATCGGCATGACTTATCAGGTTATTGGGGTTCTGACGGATTCCACCCCTCAGACCCGGGATGCGACACTCTCAGACGAAAAGACTGGACTTTACGGTGAATGTCACTGATAGGCTCTGTAGGATACGGAAGAGCTTGCTTGTCGACTAGCCTTTCGTTCAATATCTGAGTAGCCGTTACGTACTGCTGGTACCGCTGACTTGCTTGTGGGTTAACCCATGAGACGATTGATCCGAAGGTGTTTCAGATCAATCGGATATGATCCTGACCTACTGTTAACGTATTGTCGAGGCTTTAGAGTCCCACACAGAAGGTTTCCCGGCTTAGACGAAACGATATAGGGTGCGTGTGATGATACATGCGGGAGTTCGATTAAACACGTGTATTTGATACACGTAAATCAATCGAACGTTTTATTAATACTAGCTGGTTTATTATAAACCGGATTATTAAATTGAGTGTTGATATATATATATATATATATATATATATATATATATCACTCTTTATCTCTCTTTATGTATTTGTATTAGATACTTATACATGTATTTATGTATTTTGATATATAACCTTTTTTTTCTTTTCTCTCTTATTTTAGAAGGCAAAAGAAGGGAAGGGTGTAGGCTTATCACTCACTTGGTGAGTCACTTGCAAACATTCCCCTCTCCACCAAAGCATCAGAAGAAAGAGAATGTGAGATATGCTTGATATTATTTTTGATTCATAGTCTCATTCTCTCGCTTGTTTTTATGCTTTCTGCTTGTTTTCTAAAAAAAAGAGAAGAGAAAAAGAGAGAGCAAGAGTGATATCATCTACATCTCTTGATCTATTCTCCTAGCAAGACTAGAGATCAAGTAGCTTCTTTAGAGTTCTTTCTCAAGGTGAAGCAAGAGCTTAGGCAAGGAGTTTCTCAAGTGGATCATTTTTGACAAGGTTCGATCGATGATCAAGCTTCATCCTCGTCTCTAGGAGCCTAGCTAGAGTTCATGGAGCATAGAGGGGTCTTCCACAAGAAGGTGGATACGCTGCAAAAGTTGTAGCACTCAAAACCCTAGATTTAGTCTCTCGTAGCTTTGTTTTGTTTGCAAGTTTAAGTCTTTTGTATGATTTTAGGGTTTAGGGTGTATTAGCTCTCTGGATTTTTAAAATTATACTTTCGCTTCTTCAAAAAACCATAGCATGGAGCACATCCTAACAGTGGTATCAGAGCTACTAAGAAGGAATACCGACCTATGGGGGGTTCTCACTGTGTGACAGTAGTGGCGAAGCGTGGGCTCTTACCATTAGAGTGTCACGTATGGAGGGTCCAGCGGGTTGTAGTCCATCGCAATTGGACATACGTATAAAGTAGTTTGAGGGACCAGTTGATGTCACAACGGCCTCATGGGATGGGGTGTCCTGTCTGACCAACGTGGTATCAATGCCGGCCTATAGACTTAAACTTGCTTTTTATGATGCTAAAGTTTTGGATCATGATTTTTTTTCCATTTCTAGTTTACAAGGATTAAGCCTCTGTTCCCTTTTCAAAACTCGTCCTGAAATTTTCTTAAAATATGCACTTGAACTAGTTTTGTTGCAAAAATAATGTGTGAGGAGCTTGGGGCAATTTCGTTGCACCCTGGCCGACCAAACCGGCCATTTGGCTGCCTGGTCGGTCAGGTTGAAATGTTCTGGCCCCAGGCTCCTTTAGTGGCTTACACAGATGGAAACTAGATTTTTTGGATATTTCTTTTTGCCCGAGAATTTCATTTGATTATCCTTGTGTTTGTGAGTTGTTCGGAAAAACGTCTTGATCAAAATTATAGCATCGTATTATTTTCCGCATGTATAGATACGCGTTGGTAAATGTCGTCTAATTGCTATATGGTCAATTAGACGAGATTGCGCATTTGATATTTGCGATGTTATTGCTGTTGATATGAATGAATGTTTTGATGGATTAGCCGGTTTGTCGTGTTGAATAGCCTCTCGTGTGTGACTTGTTATTACATTCGATTTGGATTCATGTATTTGTTTATTCAGGATGAGCGGCCGGATTGTGGCCTTCGTTGCCAAGTGTATGTATATTCTTTTATTGGGACGCGGTCTGGTTGCGATCGTAGTCTCCTTTGTGTGTGTGTGTGTGTATAGGATAACCCACGGAGAAGTGCTCGAGTAACGAGCTTCTAGAATGCAACGGATGGTCATTTCAAGGAGTTGAGACCGGGCGACCTCATTTTAGAATTGGTAGGGTTGTTTGCCGCACTTGTAGGAGTTAAAATAGACCCACGGAGGGATGTTCAAGTTACTAAGTTGTAGAATGCATTGGGTGGCCCACTCAAGTCGTTGAGTTTGGGTTGCCTCACTTATAGAATTGGCGGGTTGCTTGCCATACTCGTAGAGGTCTTGGATCGATAATGTACAGGCTATTCACACAACCTGGGAACCTCACGTTTCGTTTGCGGCTCAAATGAAACGCGGGGCTCTTAGTTTATCCGCTTTTCCGTGTTCATTATTGTTTACCCATCCCTGTAATGTGATTACCTGCCTATATATATATATATGTTTTTATATGTTTTGCATCCGCGCTAGTCCTGTCTTTATATGTTTTGCATCCGCGCTAGTCCTGTCTCCACCCTGCCGTAAGTCAAGTAACCTTACGGTGAAAACCCAAGACCCGTGGCTAAAGGGATGGCATATAAAGCATTCTATTTTGGTTGTTTCTGGTGTGACTAGGAATGTAAATGATGGGGCTGCATAAATTTGGATTAATGCAAAGAAATAAACATAAAATAATGATGTTGTTGGAACCAAATTTTAAAATCACTCCGTTTTCTACAAAACAACTCATTTTAAAACTGGAGCTTAAGCCACTCCTTTTCAAAGTCACTTAGTTTCTTCAACAATATAAAGTTCAAAACGTTAATGGTTTTCATCAAAACCAGCCGTGGCCCTTTGTCATTTCAGGAAGTAGAGTACTTAGTATTCGTGCTGCATTTATTAACTCGGTTAAAACGTAGTATATTGTAGCTAATTGGTGTCTTCCTGCTAAGCATATGATGCGATTGGTTAGGAGAGTCGTACGACTTTGTTGACTCGGTTAACGATCATACGGGTGGATCTAAATTAATCACGAAATGGCGGGTTGAACTTAACTAGCAACTTATGATTTGTTGACTCAGTTAAGGCCATAAGTCGTTAGGGGTAAAAACCATATCAGGAGTTTCAATTTTTGAAACTGGCAATGCGATCGCATACTTTCTATATGATAGTTGGGATCCTGATTCTCACTGTGAATAAGAATTAATCCCGGGAAATTTTTCACTTCACAACTAGCTAACACATTAGGTGTCTAGAAAGGTGTTAACGGGGTTATGCCTCTGCGGAAACGGGGTTATTTAATTAGGTCCGTACGAAAGCACGGAGAGCCTCCCTCGGAGTACCAACAATTGCCTGGCTGAACGGTTAGCGAACTTGTGGGGTATACATAATCCCAACTAGTTCTCTTTTTAGGGTTTGAAAGAGAACTCGACGAAGCAATGGGAGCCATCCTGATTAGATAAATTAATAAACCAATCTAATTTTGAAATAGCGCACGTTAAGTGTTTCTTTTCTCTCTCTCCAAGTAGCGGCCATTTCATGGCTTAATCAAGATAATAATATGTATGACTTAACCGAACCCGCTTATTATACTGGGCCGGGGAACGCTGTTTCCGCTCTAACTTGTGGCAACAGTCATGAGTATGGGCATGGTTAAGAGGAATGCAAGAATTTCCACGAAACCTTGATGAAGAAAAAGCATTCTGATACATCTTCTTCGGGTGTGTTGGTTATTAAGAACTTTTTTTCAGTTTGCTCTACGTTATGGGTATTGGATACCGGATCAGGATCCTATATCTGTAATATGTTACAAGGGTTAAGAAAAAGTAGAGCACTGAGCAAGGGTGATATGTCCATCAGAGTAGGGAACAGAGCAATTGTTGCTACTGATGCCGTCGGCGAATATCACCTTGTATTACTGAATGACAATACATTAATTCTGAACAACTGTTACTTTGTACCGTCTATACTTTGCAACATCATATTCGTTTTTTTATTAGATAAAAATGGATATAATTTTTCCTTAGAGAAAAATGTTATGAACATTTTCCTAAATCAAGTTTTGACTGGGTTTGGTACATTATGTAATGGTATATATGTTCTGAATCAAAATACAGTTTTCAATATACATAACACATACAATAGAAAGAGTTCAGAAATGAACGAAGCCTTCTTGTGGTATTGTAGATTTGGTCATATCAATGAGACCAGACTAACTAAGTTATATAAGGATGGATATTTGAATACGTTCGAGTATGCATCTTATGAAACTTGTCAGTCTTGTATCAAAGGAAAGATGACCAAAACTCTGTTTACTGGACACGAAGAAAGAGTTACAGAACTCTTGAGACTCATACATAGTGATGTATGCGGTCCGATGTCTACACATGTAATGGGTAGGCACTCATACTTCATTACATTCATTGATGATCTTTCTAGGTTCGGATATATATTCCTGTTGAAACACAAATCTGAAGATTTTAAGAAATTCAAAGAATATAAGAACGGGGTAGAGAACCAAACAGGCAAAATTATTAAAATCCTACGATCAGATCGAGAAATGGAATACTTGAGCACAGAATTCCAGGACTACCTGAAAGAGAATGGAATTCTCTCTCAGCTTACTCCTCCGTATACACCACAGCATAATGGTGTATCAGAGCGGAGAAATATCATCCTATTAGATATGGTGCGCATTATGATGAGTAGTGCTGAGTTACCTCTTTCATTCTGGAGATATATGCTTTAGACGGCAGCATATCTATTGATGATGTTACATCCAAATCCGTGCCTAAAACACCATATGAGATATGATATGCAAAGAGACCATATCTTAAATGTGTTAAGATATGGGGTTGTCCTGTTTTTGTTAAAATCCAGAATCCAGAAAAGCTTGAGGCAAGATCGGTTTTATGTAAGTTTGTGAGATATCCAAAGAATTCATCTAGATATCTATTCTACCATATCGAGAAACAAAAGTGTTTGTTTCTCATTATCAATCAGAGTAGGGAACAGAGCAATTGTTGCTATTGATGCCGTCGGCGAATATCACCTTGTGTTACTGAATGACAATACATTAATTCTGAACAACTGTTACTTTGTACCGTCTATACTTTGCAACATCATATTCGTTTTTTTATTAGATAAAAATGAATATAATTTTTCCTTAGAGAAAAATGTTATGAACATTTTCCTAAATCAAGTTTTGACTGGGTTTGGTACATTATGTAATGGTATATATGTTCTGAATCAAAATACAGTTTTCAATATACATAACACATATAATAGAAAGAGTTCAGAAATGAACGAAGCCTTCTTGTGGTATTGTAGATTTGGTCATATCAATGAGACCAGACTGACTAAGTTATATAAGGATGGATATTTGAATACGTTCGAGTACGCATCTTATGAAACTTGTCAGTTTTGTATCAAAGGAAAGATGACCAAAACTCTGTTTACTGGACACGAAGAAAGAGTTACAGAACTCTTGGGACTCATACATAGTGATGTATGCGGTCCGATGTCTACACATGCAATGGGTAGGCACTCATACTTCATTACATTCATTGATGATCTTTCTAGGTTCGGATATATATTCCTGTAGAAACACAAATCTGAAGATTTTAAGAAATTCAAAGAATATAAGAACGAGGTAGAGAACCAAACAGGCAAAATTATTAAAATCCTACGATCAGATCGAGAAATGGAATACTTGAGCACAGAATTCCAGGACTACCTAAAAGAGAATGGAATTCTCTCTCAGCTTACTTCTCCGTATACACCACAGCATAATGGTGTATAAGAGCGGAGAAATATCATCCTATTAGATATGGTGCGCATTATGATGAGTAGTGCTGAGTTACCTCTTTCATTCTGGAGATATATGCTTTAGACGGCAGCATATCTATTAATGATGTTACATCCAAATCCGTGCCTAAAACACCATATGAGATTTGATATGCAAAGAGACCATATCTTAAATGTGTTAAGATATGGGGTTGTCCTGTTTTTGTTAAAATCCAGAATCCAGAAAAGCTTGAGGCAAGATCGGTTTTATGTAAGTTTGTGAGATATCCTAAGAATTCATCTAGATATCTATTCTACCATATCGAGAAACAAAAGTGTTTGTTTCTTATTACGCCACATTTTTAGAAAAGGAATTTCTTGAAAAGGAAATTAGTGGCAGTGCAGTAGAGCTGAATGAAATTCTAGAATGACAAATTACAACTGAAGATTTGGTGGAACCTGATAATTCAGTAGTTCCCAACATACCTCAGCCACTCCGCGGATATAGTAGGGTTCTTTATCCACCTAAGAGATACTATGGTTTTCTCATAAATGGTGAAAGTGAGGATTGCATCATAGAAGATGATGACCCAACTAGTTTCGAGCAAGCCATCACAAATAGTGACTTTGTGAAATGGTTGGATGCTATGCAATCTAAAATGGAATCCATGTACACCAATAAAGTATGGACTTTGGAGGCTGCTCCTGAAGGGGTAAAACCCATTGGAAGCAAATGAATCTTCAAAAAAAAGATCGGTGTGGATAGAAAGATTGAGACCTTCAAAGTTAGATTTGTAGCAAAAGGTTTTCGTCAAAGATTATGAGTGGACTATGACGAAACCTTTTCTCCAGTGGCTATGCTTAAGTCCATCCGGATCCTACTTGCCATTGCTGCCTTCCATCACTATGAAATCTGGCAGATGGATATCAATATCGCCTTTCTAAATGGTGATTTAGAAGATAGCGTTTATATAACACAGCTAGAGGGTTTCGTAGAAAGTGGGAGCAACAGAAAAGTGTGCAAACTGCTTAAATCAATTTATAGATTAAAGCAGACGTCGCGGGAACATCTGTTTTGATATAGCACTCAAAGATTTTGACTTCATCAAAAATATAAATGAATTATGCATATATAAAAAGGTTATAGGGAGTATCGTCGTATTTCTCGTATTGTACGTGGATGACATTCTCTTAATAGGAAATGATATTTCTATACAACAATCGGTCAAACTCTTCTTGTCACAGAAATTCTCCATGAAAGACCTGGGTGATACTTCCTACATTTTGGGGATTAAGATTTATAGGGATAGATCTAAAAGGATGTTGGGATTGTCTCAGTCCAGGTACATAGACACCATACTAAAAAGATTAAGTATGGAAAATTTCAAGCGTAGTAACTTACCCACTTGTCACAGAATCACCCTCTAAAAAGATATCTTCCAAGACTGATGAGAAGAAGGCTCGCATGAATGATATACTCTACGCTTCGGCGGAGGGATCCATCATGTATGCGATATTATGTACAAGACCAGATGTAGCTTACACACTTAATGTGGTAAGCAGGTATCAATCGAACCCAGAGGAGAAGTATTGGACAGCTGTGAAAAACATTCTTAAGTACCTGCGAAGGACTAAAGAAATATTCTTGGTGTATGGTAATGGCGATCTCCAAATGGAGGTCTTTACCTATTCAAACTTCCAATGTGGCATAGATGACATCAAGTCTATCTCAGCCTCGGTGGAAGGGGCGGTCTGTTGGAAAAGTTCCAAACAGGATACCGTAGCAGACTCGACGATGGAGGCTGAATACATCGCTGCTAACGATGCTGCTAAATAGTCTGTCTGGATGAGAAAGTTCATCACTGAGCTTGAAGTTGTTCTAACCATTATTGATCCAATACTCTTGTATTGTGATAACAATGGGGCTGTGGCACTAGCTAGGCAACCCCGGTTGCATCAGCGATCCAGACATTCTGAGGTGGTATCACCTGATCTGGGAGATAGTTGATTGCCGAGAGATCGAGATACGGAGAGTAAACACAAAGAACAACACATCGGATCCATTCACCAAAGCCTTCTCTCAGGCTCAATTCGAGCGTCTATTCGAGTTGGGTATGCGATACGCCAATAACTAGCCTTAGTGCAAGTAAGAGATTGTTGGATATGTATACCCTATCAGTGTCGCTCCTGGCATTATGCTTCAATGTTAGCGGTGCTGATACCGACCCAAAAACTCAAACCCTAAGTTTTCCTAAAGGTAAATGATGAGTCGCTCCTGGAATTACGCTTCAGTGTTAGCGATGTTGATGCTGACCCTAAACCCAAATCCTAAGTTTTCCCAAAGGCAAATGATGAGCTTCTGGCATTACGTTTCAGTGTTAGCGGTGCTAATGCCGACCCAAAACCAAAATCCCAAGTTTTCCCAAAGGCAAATGATGAGTCACTCCTGTCACTACGTTTCAGTGTTAGCGGTGCTGATGCCGACCCAAAAACCAAATCCTAAGTCCTCCCAGCGTAAATGATGAATTGCTCCTGGTATTATTCCGGTGCAGCAATGTTGATGCTAAACGAAATCTAAATTGCAAGTCCCTCTCAAATTCAAAAGTCTCGCCGAACAAGATAGAAATCGAACAGATCAAATCAACGTCCCACTCGACAGCACTTCTAAGCTCAAAAGTCCCACTGGACGGGTAGAAAACTCCCAAAACAAATCAAATCCCGACACCGCAGAAAACGGAGCAAATCAGAGCAAATGAAATCAAATCTCGACACCGCGAAAAGCGGAACAAGTCAAATCAAACCCTGACACCGCAGGAAGTGGAGCAAGTCAAATCAAACCCCTACACCACAAGAAGCGGAGCAAGTCAAATCAAGACTCGACCGTCCAAGTCGCTAAAAGGGCAGCACCGACCGTCCAAGTCGCTAAAATGACAGCATCGACCGTCCAAGTCGCTAAAAGGGCAGCCCTGACCGTCTACGTCGCTAAAAGGGCAGCACCGACTGTCCACGTCGCTAAAATGGCAGCATTAACCGTCCACGTCGCTAAAAGGGCAGCACCGACCGTCCACGTCGTAAAAAGGGCAGCATCGACCGTCCAAGTCGCTAAAATGGTAGTACCGACTGTCCAAGTCGCTAAAATGGCAGTACCGAACGTCCACGTCCCTAAAAAGGTAGTATCGACCGTTCACGTCGCAAAAAGGGCATCATCGACCTCCACGTCGTTAAAACAGGAATCAAATCAAGTCAACATCCACGCGAAAGAAGATCTATCAATTTCATGTACACGACCCATATATATGGTGTGCATTTATTGATGGGGACACTTTGTTGGGGGTCAAAAGTTACACCCGATCGATCAAGTCGAAGTCGATCAACCCCCAAACTAAGTGGGCCCAAGCCCATGTCAGGACTAAGCATGGAAGGGGCTGGCTTCATGTCAAGAATGAAACAATAAATTAGTTTAATGCAATTTTTAGAAATAAATGTATAAAAAATGGGCAGAAAGCCTAAACTTTGTAAACCCCATGGTTTATGTGCAAAAAGAAATAAGCACATAAGGTATGGGGTGGCATAAGTGCCATTTGGCAAAGCCCTAAGGAGCTATATGTAAAGTGTGTAGTCTATAAAGATAAACATGATGAAAAAATCAACAATTTTTCATTCCCTAAAAAATTAGGGTTCTGTACCTCCTTCCCCTTCCTCAAGGTTCTAAACCTTCTTTCTTTTTTGAATTAAATTAAGAATTTAACTCTTTTTTTCCCAAAAAGAAACAGTTTTTCACCATAAAACCCTTAAAGGGGGCTCAGATTTTCCATCAAATCCCCAAAAGGGGAGATTTTTAAGTTTAACCCCCTTTTCTCCAAAATCCAGCCAACAGAGAGGAGGAGGAAGGAGACCCATCTCCAAAAACCCCACTTCGGGAAGATCTAAGGCTCAAAAGAAGATTTAGGGCTAAAGGGGAGAAGAAAGGGGTCCCTTTTGATCATCTCCAAAGATTTCTGGGAGTTCAACTCCATTTGTCAAAATCTTTTGGAGTTTAACTCCATAAATAAAATCCTTTTAGGAGTTTAACTTTACTTAAAATCCTTGTGGGAGAACTCCATAAAGATAAACATTCTTCCCTTTTCTGGGAGTTTCCAAAGTCCCTCAGGAGTTTAACTCCTAATTCTGGGGCTAAGCCCTTTCTTTCTACAGGTGCCCAACGCCCACGCGTTCTTAGGACACTACTCACCCCTCGTTTCCCATACACTCCACACTCAAAACACACCTCCCGTAAACTCTGCGAGGCCTCCAATATACCCAAAACCCCTTAAGACACACATATGCACACTGCATATTGAATTCGCATGACTAGTTGACCCATCAATCGGATGTTCCTTTGCTTTAAAGGCGCGGGGTAATTAACGACAGCTTAGTCCGCGACTGCCGGAGATTCGGATCCCCACAATCAATAAACCCCGGCTATTCTAGGCAAGAGGAATCTGTACACGCCTGACAAGCGATGCACATTCCCATCTCAATGGGGTGACGAAAAACACCCCACAATGCTTGATTTGCTGGAAGACCTCATTGACGAGGCTCTATCAAAGTAGAGATCCTATCATGCCTCGCTATCTTCGAGGTGCAGCGCTTGTTCATCGAGTAACTCGTAATTTAGTGGTGACCCTTCAGGTAGGGGATAAGCAGCGAGGAAGTCTGCCAGGGCTTGCCCTTTTACTGCTTTCTGAGGAGTATAGACTATGTCAAACTCAAGCAGCATGACAGCCCATCGGTCCAACCTACCGTTTAGGTTTGCTTTGGTCATTAAATATTTCAGCGGGTCAATCTTGGAGATCAACATAACCCGATGTGTGAGCAAATAGTGCCTCAGTTTCTTCATGGTGAACATCAGGGCCAAGCACTACTTTTCGATCGGGGAGTATTTGTGTTCTGCCCCTACTAATGTTCGACTGAGATAATAGAGATCCTTCCTCATTGTTTTGGATGAGGAGCGCGCCGAGTGATTCATCTTGTTGGGATACGGCAGCGCCCCGGCCGTCAATCCGAGGCCAAATGCGGAACAAAAACTTTTCAAAACTCGGCGCTACCGCAACCAATCACCCGGATCAAACCATTAACCGTTAACTAGCAATCTGTAAAATGAGTTTAGAGATTATACCGATCGATCCGTGTCCTTCGGTCTTCAATCTCCGTCCTATGCTTGTCGCGGCTGTCTCGACGAAGTTCGCCCTCCGGTCTTGCTTGTCGAAGTGGCACCACATCGACGAATCTTTATACGGGCTCCCGCTTCAAAATCGAAGCAACTCGGATATGAAGTTTGCTAGTCGACATGTCTAAGGTGAAGTAGAGAATGTGTGTGATAATTTTGTCTCATGACACTCTAGGATTCTCAACACATGAGATGGATAGAGTGGAGGTAGAAGAAGAAGCCATTGGAGAGGAACTTGTGAGGACAAGTAAAAGGAAGAAGAAGAGCTTGCTTGCTTATAGTGTGGAATGAAATATGAGAGCTTTTTTTTTCAAATGAAGAGCCAACTCTAAGGCTTAGTGGCTGCCCCCTCTCTCTCCTCACATCAATTCAACACAATAATCAATCAAGAAATTTGACATGGCACCAAAAATAAGACCATGAGTCACCAAACATGCACATACCCCATTTAATGCTCTTCATCATGACTTCCACTCACAATTTCCATTAATAAACATTAATCCAAATGTTTACAACAATAAATAGAATGGAATCTTCTAAAGTAAACTCGTGACGGATCACAAGAATACCCCTCATCTTTATATGCATACCTGTATCCGTATTCCGACTGAATATGAATACAGTGAGACAAAAGTAATCCAACAAATCTAATATTAGGATCCGGTTTAAACCAAAACCCACTAGTATGATCCGTCTGATCATGATCCGTGCACAAATGCACGTATATGATCGAACCCTGCCATAAAACCATACAGCCTCTACAACGTTTCACCCGAACTTGAGAAACTTTCTGTGGGGGACTCTAATGACTCATCAATACGCTGGCAGTGAGTTTAACCACAAGCACGTCAGTGGTACTAGCTGTACGTAACAGCTGCCCATGTATTGAGCGAAAGGGAAGCTGACGAGCGAACTCATCCTGAAACCCTACTGAGCCTGACAGTGACAATATCCATACAGTTCGGTCCGTTCGTCTATGAGTATCGCATATCGGGTCTAGGGGTGGATAAAGTCAGACCCCTAACAACGCGATAAATCGTGTCGGTATGAAACCAATCACCACCTGAGAAACTATTGATCTTAGATCAGTAATTCTCGACTACCTTGGTCAAGGTTTTCTGGTGATGGCCACCCATACACTGTGCGATATCAACCCCCAATACCGGGAGAGACGAATCCCCGACGATCCGCTCACTGCCTCCATGTGGCTCGGGACTATACCCAACTAAAACCTGTTTGCACGACTCCTTTGAGCCGTGATTGGGTAGTAATCAAAGTACAGTGGGAACTCACACGAGACAAATGATGATCTCAGATCGATAGACTAACCTGTATACATGTCACCTGGGAACTGCTATCAGACAATGGTATAATACCAACTAGCAGGTTCTCGGCGAGTCCGTCCAGTGTACTCATAACCCAATGAGCACCTGTATACTATCTTAGGTGAACAAACTAACACCAATGGCTTGTGAGACCTGGCCACCGCCCCTCGTCGGGGTCTCGATAAATATACACTAGTCTACTCTGTAGTATCGATGCCCAGTCTCGAAACTCCCACGACTAGAGACATTTAAGGATGCGCTTATAGACTACCAGCTCCTACGTATATGATCGCCATCATAATGCTGGTAGTCAAGCGAGAATCCTATGGGCTCTATCAACATGTAATAGTGATGATAAAGGCAAACCAGATAGCATACTATCATTTCGAGTAAGACTGTCCTACCGGTATAGGTCCGCCCTCAATTATTGCAATCACGTGCCTGCGATCCAATAATTGACTTTGAGGACACTATAGCCAACAATCTCCCACTTGCACTTAAGGCTAATTATTGCGGTGTCGCATACTCACAGCCCGTGTGATACCGAACACCCAACTTCTTTACCAATCAGTTTCACAAAGCTCGTTTGTAAAACTATTGCGTTCGAGAAATAGCCTCCGTGAGTGGATCCGTCCTGATGTTTCTTTCTATGTTTCTTTTAGTCTCAAGTTCGCGGAGAAAGCCATCTCCCGAAATGAGCAATGCCTGTCTTAGAATATGTCTGGATATCTGATAGGACCCCGTTCACAAATGAACTCCAAATCCAGCAAACTTTTTAGACTGTATCATCAACTGAAATTAATCAGTATCTTGCGCCATGCTTCCCTCAGTATCCGCTTGGACCACCTGTCCAAACAACAGTCCCTCGTCAGAGGGAAAACTATAACTCTGACAGTCACTCTGTCATCCAGGTCACTTTGAAAGCCAGGAATGATAACCGTCTCCCGAAGGAGGCTGCCGTTACCAAATCCATAGAACATTCACTTATGTTCTAGAACTGCTTCCGAACGTTTCTCCAGGATTGGATTAATATCACAACTTATTGCATTTAGTGTAAAAACAACATCTGGTGTGGTACTTGACATCTCATGATTGACTCAATTGCCTAAGCAAGTGATATGCCAACCATGCACATCACTCTCCCCTTTAGTCTGTAAGACATCTTTAGAGAGGGTGACTCCATCGCCTGCAGGTACACCACCATGCCAGGAGTCGTCCATTCTAAAACACCTTTAGAATACTGTCTAAGTATCTAGATTGGGACACTTCCCAAATCTAGATCTAAAACCATAGATCTAATAACCAGAACGTCTGATATAATATCCATATCCTTTGTGGAGAAACCACTGTGTGACAACCACAGTATAACCGATCGTAGTATAGGAATTTCACTTTCTACTCTGTGTATGTCATCCAAATACCAAGACATCACACCCTACTACCTTCTTAACAGATCCATCCCTTATTCTGATGAAGTCAAAGCCCACGACTGTCACATCAGAAATAGATGATCTTTCTCTTCTATATCTGATTTAGTCTATAAATAGACATAAGCTACTTGTCCACTACACTTCCGCTACTCCCACTGACTACGACAACCCTCTGGCAGAGTCATATACACGTGCACTTCTAAAGCTAGTTTAGAACGACGCTATACTCATCCTCCTGCCGGGTCTCATAGTTTGGAACAGTAGTAATGGCAAGTCTGGGTAAACAAGAACCTCCATGCCACCGTCTTTGAGGACACCGGAGTACCTCTTGGGTGCCTGAGATTACCCACCATATCTGCGGAGTGGCTAATGGAATGTCAAACCTGATTGAATTTTTAGGTTCTTATCAAATTTTCAGTAATCGTTTGCGGTTCTGGAATCACTTCCAGTTCTACCATACTCTCACTACTGTTTTCTAAAAAAGTCCATTTTACTAAAACTGTGGCGAGTTAAGAACAATATCACTATTGATCTTCCAGATGGTAGAAAGTTAACCCTCGTCATAGCCTGGGTTAACCCACAAACTGCCATTACAGAAACGTGCCTTGAGTTATCCAGAGTCTGGTTTTAAGCATAAGCCGGACAACTCCAAATATCTTAACATCGTTAAGATATGAACCTTTCTATATACAATATAGAAATAGATGCACTGATTTAATTGTAACCAGATTCAAATCATGCAGCTGTCTTCAGTGCATGTCAACTAAATGGAGAGAGGCCGATCAGCATTACTCAACTTAGGAGTGCATCCAATTATGAGTAACCTAAAAGAGAAACAAGTTTCTCAAAACCATTACTATCAACTGAATACCCAACACAAGTATCTACATTTTCGATCACCTTGAAGAATCCCGATATTTGCAACACATGATTCTCTACTTTATTCTTGTACCTATAACTTCTCAAAATTTAAATCTTGTATTTCTACGAAACACTTGTCTAAAAACTAGAGAAGTCATAAGTAAACAGAATATAGTACGAGGACCAACCCCTCTGTCCTAATGGACACTGGACAATATACAATACTTTGTATAAGTCCTCTGAGTTGAATAACTCAAACCCTGTGCGTCGTAGGTTGAAAACTGTACTGTGGTTATGAAGAGTTACACCGCTGTTGAATGCTCCTTACCCAACCATCAACTGATATAGGTAAATGTCATCGACATAATTTCAAAAAGTTATATCTTACTTTATAAAATAAACGTACAGATATATCAGTTTGAAATTGGTGCATAACAACGGATATTCAAAACCAACTATTTGCCGTCCGGCAAAAAACCCAGGCGATTTCCTCAAATATCATCAATTACAACGAATTCCAATATAATGAGAATGATCACCTAATTCCCAATAACTTACTCCCACTCATCATCTGTAAAACTATACAAATGTGAGAGTCAAACCTGGTAAATATATTCCCTGGAGTAAGGGTCTAATTGGGAAATCAGTTTTCAATTAACAACGCTCAATGAAACTGAAACATGAATATATTTCAAAGGGGTATCCGGGTATTCATAGTAATGCCTCTTCCATTATCCAGATTCATGACTGTAGCCGTATATCTCTTTGTCATCTCTCCAGATCCCTTTATTTGTCTTTACTCATTACCTTCTGTACACCCCCTTAGACTAAATGGTTTTCTTCCTTCCTTACCATTCGGCACCAGCCTATGGTTTGGAAGAAGACTATCCAATAAGCGTAATAGATGTGTACTCTCCTAATCCTAAGAATACTCGCAACCTGAGAGAAGATAAAGATAAAAAACAACTGAATAAACCTTATTCCTATTTCTCCTGAACCAGAATCCATCCTCGAACTGGAACAAGTTCTTTCGAGTTCGTATATAACCATACAATAGATTTATCCAATGGAAGTGGATGTTCGTAGTGATACGGGGTGTTCTGGAGAAATACAAAGGTGAAGTAGGAGTGGCGATTAAATACGTGGTTTGGTTGTGAATGATTACAGTCGCAATTTACTTTGCCCTCTTTCTGATCTCTTTATTTGTCTTTACTTATTACCTTCTGTACACCACACTTAGGCTAATTGGTTTTCTTCATTCCCTACCTTTCGGCACCTGCCTATGGTTTGGAAGTAGACTATCCAATAAGCGCAATAGGTGTACCCTCTCCTAATCCTAGGAGCCCTTACAACCTGAGAGAAGGTAAAAGGAAAAGACAACTGAATAGTCCTATTCAAATTATCCAGAACCAGAATCCATCCTCGAATCTGGAACAAGTTCCTTCGAGTTCGTATATAACCATACGATGAATTTATCCAATGGAAGTGGATGTTCGTAATAATACGGGGTGTTCTGGAGAAACTCAAAGGGTAAAAGGAGGAGTGACAATGATGTATGCAACTCAGACAATCCAAAATCCAGTGTTTTAATAAAATTCGGTTAACCTGGTTACAGAGTCATAGTATAGGGTCGAGCCATGGTCGCGGTCAAAGAGAGAGAAAAGAAACACTCAGCGTGTACTCTTAACCTAGATTAGAATGGTTAATCACTTTATCTAATCAAGATGTCTCCCACTGTATCCTCAAATTCTCCTCCAAACCTGAAAGAAGAATTAGTCGGGATCACCCGAGGAGTATACCAACTCATCAGTGGGAATCGGGATCTAACTATCATCGCATGATAACCTGATGGAATCAACTCAAGTCAACACACTCCAGAAGGTATACGCATGCCTAGCAAGTTTCAGTTTCTTTAGAAACTCCCGATGTGTGTTTTTACCCCAAGCGGCTTATGACCTTGATAGAGGTCAACATATTATAAGTCGCAAGTCAAGTTCAACCCGTCATTGTCCTGAATTAACTTAGACCCACCCGCACGTGCCCTTGACAGAGGTCAAAATGACCGTGTGCCTGTCCTAAATAATCGCATATCTATGCAACAAACAAGCATTACCCAGCTACCAAGCACTGTACCTTGACAGAGGTCAACATACACAGCATGAATACTAAGTAATACCTGTAAGAAATGACGGTGGGCCATGACTGGTTTTTGGCGAAAAACCTTTTATGTAATGAACTTGATATCGTTGAAGAAACTGCATAGCTTTTCATAAAAATATAGTAGCGAAAACCTTTGCTAAAGAGGTCACTCCCGGTGAAGGAATCTCAGCTCTTTCCCCGTAGAATGAGGTGCAGGATTTTCCAACTGAATACCCCGATGCAAAGCAAAAAGTAATCGACTATAGTGAAGTTATTACCCTGACGCAAACCTCTGTCCAAGGGGTCACTCCCGATGAAGGGATCTCGGCCCTTGCCTCGTCGAATAAGGTGCTGGATATTCACAACCGAATACCACTGTGCAAAACAAAAGAAAACGTCCTTGCAATAACAGCTTTTTTGAAAATTGTCCCAACAACATCGAATATGTCTGTTTTCCTTGCATTGATCTGAATCAACGCAGTCCCATCAATTAATCACACCACAAAAGAACGAAAATATAATGTACGTATATGCCATCCGTATTCGCCACTGGGTCCTGTCATCACCCGTTAGGTTACTTTACTAACGACAGAGCGGGGACTGGACTAGCGCGGGTGTAAAACATATACAACATCTACTAGTATATATATCAATATATAATAATCGCTCCAGGCATGATAAATGCAACATCACAGAAAAGTAATAAGTATCACAGAACATTACAGATAATTTGATAGCCCCGGATTTCCTTTGAGCCGCAAATGAAACCCGACGTTTCCCTGGTCGTGTGGATAGCCTGTGCAAAGAAAACCTAGACCCCTACGAGTACGGCAAGTTACCCGTCAAAACTAAAAGTGAGGCAGCCCTCTTCAGCAAAGTGAATGGACCACCCAACACTTCACGGAATCCGGTAACTTGAGCGTCCCTCCTTGGGTCAACCTGTACCCCCTACGAGTGCAGCGAATAGCCCACCAATTCTAGAGTGAAGCCCCCTCCGTCTCAAAGCCATGAGATGCGGGCCCGTTGCCCTCTAGAACCCGGCTATTCGTGCACTCCTCCGCGGGGTAATTCTAGAACAGAAAAGAAAATAATATATAAGGGTGACATCGACCTCAACCCGGTCGTGCCCTAAACAAATAATATACAAACTGGCAGTGACGGCAGTCCACATGTTGGACGCTCGCCCCGCAATATCAAATGTACAAATAAAATGAAACTGAACTGTACTAACATTGCACCTAAGCTATCCACCACGACTATCCAACCACAACACAGTACAACACAGAACATCAACGTGAAAGTCACGTTCGCAAACCCGTCTAAAAGACATATAGCAATTAGACAAGATCTACCGCTCGAATGACATTCACGGTCGCAGATAGAAATGTAATGCACTGCAAACTTTAAACAATGTTAGAAAATATCGACTTCAAAATAACCCCCGAATAGCCCTAAACAACCTGATAAAACCATATCCAAACTGGGCTAAACAAACAACACCAAAGAACTAAGATTCCAGAGACAAGACCACACCCCCAAAACGAAACCCAAATGCCCTGAAAAGGCCGGCCTCCTCGGATTTGGGAGCCATGTGCTCGGCCAAAATCCGAGGGGTTGGTGTCGTTTTTGGGGTGCAGGATATAAGTCATGTCAGTAGTCTTCTGCACATGTTTAAATAATTTTTGAAGATACTTTTTAAATCGACAGAAATTGCAATGCAGTGGGTGTTGTTTCGGATTTGTTTCGGTTTTGATACTTCAACATTGTCTAAACAAGCTAGTTTACGGTTAATGGGTGGCTCTGATACCATATTGGGATACGACAGCGCCCCGGCCGTCAATCCGAGGCCAAATGCGGAACAAATTTTTTTCAGAACTCGGCGTTACCGCAACCAATCACCCGGATCGAACCATTAACCGTTAACTAGCAATCTGTAAAATGAGTTCAGAGATTATACCGATCGATCCGTGTCCTTCGGTCTTCAATCTCCATCCCATGCTTGTCGCGGCTGCCCCGACGAAGTTCGCCCTCCGGTCTCGCTTGTCGAAGTGGCACCACATCGAGGAATCTTTATACGGGCTCCCGCTTCAAAACCAAAGCAACTCGGACATGAAGTTTGCTAGCCGACATGTCCAAGGTGAACTAGAGAATGTGTGTGATAATTTTGTCTCATGACACTCTAGGATTCTCAACACATGAGATGGATAGAGTGGAGGTAGAAGAAGAACCCATTGGAGAGGAACTTGTGAGCACAAGCAAAAGGAAGAAGAAGAGCTTGCTTGCTTATAGTGTGGAATGAAATGTGAGCTTTTTTTTTCAAATGAGGAGCCAACCCCAAGACTTAGTGGCTGCCCTCTCTCTCTCCTCACATCAATTCAACACAATAATCAATCAAGAAATTTGACATGGTACCAAAAATAAGACCATGAGTCACCAAACATGCACATGCCTCATTTAATGCTCTTCATCATGACTTCCACTCACAATTTCTACTAATAAATATTAATCCAAATGTTTACAACAATAAATAGAATGGCATCTTCTAAAGTAAACTCGTGACGGATCACAAGAATACCCCTCATCTGTATATACATACATGTATCCGCATTCCGACTGAACACGAATATAATGAGACGAAAGTAATCCAACAAATCTAATACTAGGATCCGGCTTAAACCAAAGCCCACTAGTATGATCCGTCCGATCATGATCCGTGCACAAGTGCACGTATATGATCGAACCATGCCATAAAACCATACGGCCTCTACAACGTTTCGTCCGAACTTGAGAAACTTTCTGTGGGGGACTCTAATGACTCATCAATACGCTGGCAGTGAGTTTAACCATAAGCACGTCAGTGGTACTAGCTGTACATAACGGCTGCCCATGTATTGAGCGAAAGGGAAGCTGACGAGCGAACTCATCCTGAAACCCTACTGAGCTTGACAGTGACAATATCCGTACAGTCCGGTCCGTTCGTCTATGAGTATCGCATATCGGGTCTAGGGGGTGGATAAAGTCAGACCTTTAACAACGCGATAAATCGTGTCGGTATGAAACCCATCACCACCTGAGAAACTACTGATCCTAGATCAGTAATTCTCAACTACCTTGGCCAAGGTTTTCTGGTGATGGCCACCCGTGCACTGTGCGACATCAACCCCCAATAACGAGAGAGACGAATCCCCGACGATCCGCCCACTGCCTCCATGTGGCTCGGGACTGTACCCAACTAAAATCTGTTTGCACGACTTCTTTGAGCTGTGGTAGGGTAGCAATCAAAGCACAGTAGGAACTCACACGAGACAAATGATGATCTCAGGTCGACAGACTAACCTGTACACATGTCATCTGGGAACTGCTATCCGACAATAGGTATAATACCAACTGGCAGGTTCCCGGCAAGTTCGTCCAGTGTACTCATAACCCAATGAGCATCTGTATACTATCTTAGGTGAACAAACTAATACCAATGGCTTGTGAGACCTGGCCACCGCCCCTCATCGGGGTCTCGATAAGTATACACTAGTCTACTCTGGAGTATCGATGCCCAGTCTCGAAACTCCCACGACTAGGGACATTTAAGGATGCGCTTATAGACCACCAGCTCCCACGTATATGATCGCCATCATAATGCTGGTAGTCAAGCAAGAATCCTATGGGCTCTATCAACATGTAATAGTGATGATAAAGGCAAACCAGATAGCATACTATTATCTCGAGTAAGATTGTCCTACCGGTATAGGTTCTCCCTCAATCATTGCAATCATGTGCCTGCGATCCAATTATTGACTTTGAGGGCACTACAGCCAACACATCTAGTGCAGCAGTGTAGAGGATCAGTGGTTTATTTGGAAGGGGAGCAGCGAGCACTGAAGAGTGCAACAAATGTTGCTTAATGCTTTCAAATGCGTCTTAACTTTCGGCGTCCCAGAAAAAGGAGCTCCTTTCTTCATGACTTTTGAGAAAGTTCATCTCCCTGATAGGATCGAAATAAACTTTCATATGTAAACGAGCTTGCCTTGGAAGGATCTTAGCTGTGTCAGATTCTTTGGAGGAGGCATCTTCATGATTGCCTTTATCTTTGACGGGTCAACTTCCATCCCTCAATGTCGGACTATAAAGCCCAGGATTTTCCTGACGACACGCCAAAAGCGCACTTCAGATGATTCATTTTTAGATTATATTCTCTCAGTCTGGTGAAGACAATTCTGAGATCTTGGACATGATTGGCTTTGTCTTTAGTTTTGACGACCATATCATCTACGTAGCATTCGACAACTTTATGGATTAAGTCATCAAAAATCTTTTTTATTGCTCTTTGATATGGGGCGTCCGCGTTCTTTTATCCAAACGGCATCACCTTGTAGCAATATATGCCGATCGGGGTTCGAAATGTTGTGTGCTTCTTATTCTCGGACAACATTTTGATTTGATTATATCCCGATGAGCCATCCATAAAGGTGAACAGTTCGTAACTCGAGTTATTCCATGACCAGGAGCGGAAAATCGTCATTAGGGCATGCCTTGTTAAGGTGGATCTGCCCATTCTTCTTCTTTACTGGAACAATGCATACTATTCAGTCTACATATTTCTCTTCTCTGATGAAGCCGGCATCAATGAGTTTCTTGGTTTCCTCAATGATCTTTTCTTCCATCTCTTTTCTCATTCTTCTAGGATCTTGCTTGGCCGGCTTGGCATCGGGAGATATAGCCAGCTTATGCAGGGTCACCTTAGGAGAGAGGCCGGGCATTTCTTTGTACGTCCATACAAAGCAGTTGACAAATTCATACAGCAGGGCGATTATCTACTCTTTTACTGCCTCTGGTAAGAGCTAGCTGATGTAGGTCGGCCTTGGATTATCAGGTGTTCCCAAATAGATTTCAGTTAGCTATTCGAAAGTTGCTTGTCTGCCATCTTCGAGCTCTTAAAAGGCTTCTTCTGGCTCATCTAGCTCGTCATCATCTTCTGACTTTCTGCAGGCCTCATTGACATGGATCATATAGCAGGACTTGATGTTAGGCTGGATGAAACCTATACGCTGTTTATCTGGGATTCGCCCATCAATGAGTGATCGGGCTTGAGGCGGATGCCATAGATCTTCATAGAATTTCGATTCGGACTCTGTTTGATATAATGAGCATCCGCATTTCTTAAAATATTCCCGCATCTCGGATGCATAATACTTAGGGTTCAAGATGGCTCTTATGCTCCTTTCATAAGGAAGACATGTCAAAGACAAATCGTTCGGGTGCACAATAGGGTCTGACCCATAAAACAAGATGCCTCTCTGGTTGTTCTTGCTTCCAGGGACACAGAAGATTTTCAATTGGTCCACAATGGAGACTAACAGCACGTTAAGCTCTTTGGACATATGCTCCGGAACCCTTACGTCCAGGGACACTTCTGTGATTTCAGGGGTTTCCCTTAGTTTTGCTTTTTGCACTAGAGCCTTGTCTGCATATTTATTGTAAGACGAATCCTCTGCATCTGATTCTTCAATATCGCTGCCAAAACGAGGGAGAATTTTACTAAAAGATGTGCCCTTAATATCATACCCGTTCGTGTCACTACCGAAACGAGAGCGAGTTTTATGGAAGGATAGGCTTTCGGCATTGGATTCATCGGTGTCACTGCTAAAACGCGGGTGCGCTTAAGGATTTTTAGTTTTGAAGATGATTTCCGGCTCAGACTCGCTTTCGGAACTCAGGACCGTCTCTTCCTTGATCTGTTTTGGATTGGTATTTTGGAGGTTCGTGAAGTATCGAGAATCTTCATATCGGACTTCATGTACACCGAACGGCTGTATGTCTCCATCAATACGGTTTTTTCACCTCCTTTAGTATATTTCATACATTGATGGAGTGTTGATAGAACAATGCCGTAGTCATGAACCCACGGCCATCCCAAGGGGATCGTATACGATGTGTCGGCGTCGATGATATATATCTTAGCCTCCGATTGTAGGTCCCCAAACTTGATTGGTAGTGCTGTAGGCCCCATAACTTGCTAGCAGTTCTAGTTAAAGTCCTGAATGACAATCCTTTCTGTTGATAGGTGTCGAACATTTATCGATAAACTCTTTAGAGTCCGCAGGTTCATGATATTCATTGAGGATCTTGGATCAAGCAATATGCGATTAATCATGTCCTCGTCGTTGTATCCTATCACGTAGAGTGACATGTTATGCTCAGCCGTCCCAAATAGCAGGTCTTCATCCTTAAACATGATTGATGTTGACCTACGTATCTCATTCTCTTTAGTTTTGATTATTTTACAAAACCATACTTTAAATATATCGTATGTTACTAACCATGTCAGATAAAGTCAAAATGCTACACAACTGGAGTTATTCAAGTATAAGGACAATCAACATTGCAACGGACATATCAAAAGTAACATCAATAGAATCGGACGACTTGGAAAATATCAATGTTAATTCAAAGGAGATAACAGAGAAATCAACCAACAGCGATGTTCCCCTCCGAACGGCGGCCGAGACATGGACTGTCTCGCCTGAGGTTCGGGACAGATGCTAATTGGTGCTATCCGTCCACCTCTCCGAAAATGCCAAGTTAATTTATGGCACTGTGTATCGGAGGTTTAGACGGATGCGACCGATGTAGCAGACTTCGTCAGATTCCCCCTCGCTTGAGGGGTTTTTGATTGTGGGGACGCTCTTCCCTGCAGGCGCAAGCCCCTGCAGTTAATTACGCTACCGCTTCGCGGTAACAACTTTCTCCTTCTCCAGAATTTCACTTCGTGTCGTGGGTGTTTGTTTTGTTTGTGATTGCTCGTGGATTGTATACGGAGACCAATTTATGTCGTCGCCCGTAGGACGTGGATTAGTCCAAATCCGTGTTTTCTTAGATTTGGGTTTAGGGTTTTGGTTTGAGGATACGTTAGCCATATTTGAGGCTAAGATCAACTCAAACGTTTGTTAAGGATTCGTTAGTCCAATTTGAGACTAAGATCAACTTAACGAGATCGTTTAGATCCGACAAAAGAGCAATTGGCTCTATTGTTCCAGTTTAGGGACATAGGGGTCCATTGCATGTATGGCCGTCGGGACCCGTCACCTCTCTGACGACGTTGAAGGATTACAACGACAGATGTCAGAGGAGTTCAGAGATGTACCCTTGAACCAAGGTTGATTGGGGGATTTATAGTCCAATTTGGGACTAAAGCCTGTTTGAAGGTTTAAGGATACGTTAGCCATATTTGAGGCTAAGATCAATTTAAACGAGATCGTTTAGATCCGACAAAAGAGCATTTGAGGTCTCTATTGTTCCAGTTTAGGGACATAGTGGTCCATCTCCAGTTTAGGGACATGGTGGTCCATTGCCAGTTTAGGGACATGGTGGTCCAATGCCAGTTTAAGGACGTATAGGTCCAATGCCAGTTTAGGGACATGGTGGTCCAATGCCAGTTTAGGGACATGGTGGTCCATGTTCCAGTTTAGGGACGTGGTGGTCCAAGTTCCAGTTTAAGGACATGGTGGTCCATTGCCAGTTTAGGGACATGGTGGTCCATTGCCAGTTTAAGGACATGGTGGTCCAAGTTCCAGTTTAGGGACGTGGTGGTCCATTAAAATGTATGGCTGTCGGGACCCATCACCTCTCTGAAGACGTTGAAGGGTTACAACGACAAATATCAGAGGAGCTCAGAGATGTACCCTTGAACCAATGAGTTGGTTGAAAAAGCAGATGTGCTCAGTTCAAGATGATTTGAGGACTTATGGCCAATTTGGGCTAAGTCCAATTGTGTTTGAAATATTGGCCCTCCGTTGGTCCATTGAAGGAGAGGCTTTGCCTCTAGAAACTTAGCCAATTGGGCTAAAGCTAGTGTTAAAAACTAGAGGTCAACAGTGTTGAACATTGGGAATAAGATTAACAAGTTAGTGTTAAACACTAAAAGATAATCAGTGTTAAACACTAGCAACAGGGCTTTCAAATTAGTGTTAAACACTAAAGCAAATCAGTGTTAAACACTGGTAATCAGAGATTTCAAATTAGTGTTAAACACTAAAGCAAATCAGTGTTAAACACCGGGAACAAAGTCTTCAGATTAGTGTTAAACACTAAGGAGAGAGGGGTCACGTATGGACACGTGAGAGCATCCTGATTTCCCTTATTTTATTCTGTAGATCAGTGTTTAACTCTTTTAATTCTGACGGCCATCACGTGTGAGCACGTGATGGAGGCCCCCGCTCTGGTCTGTTAGAATGCTCGTTAGGGGTCACGTGGTGACACGTGAGGGCGCCCTAAATGTGGAGCCAGATCTCCTTTGTTTTATCCTCAAATCTGCGAATAAGTGTTAAACACTTTTCATCTTTATTTTAGAGCATCACGCGTTGGCACGTGATGGGGATTTATGCATCGATAATTACAGCACTTGTTGAGGGGTCACGTGGGGACACGTGAGAGCGCCCAAAGCTTCTTTTCTTTTGTTTTTTCTTTCTGCATTTTGGGAGTCATGTGGGAGCACGTGAGGCATTGCCTCAAAGTTTCTTCCTCTTTATTTTTGGGGATCTTTTCAAGGATCACGTGGGGACATGTGACCTAGTTTTATTCCTTCTTTTCTGATCACTGCGGATTGGGGTCACGTGTCATCACGTGACCAATGTTCTTTATGTGCATGGAGATCTTTCAAGTCTCTGTTATTTTTAAGAATTAAATTCTCTGTAGGGTTGAACCCTAATTATGACTTTGGAGGAATTAAATTCCTATTGTGAAAGAATTAAATTCTTATTTTGGGTAAAACCCTAATTATGATTCCGTAGGAATTAAATTCCAATTAGTTTGGGAGAATTAAATTCTTAAAACTTAATTCCCCTTCTAAGTTTAGGATCTGCATGGCAGGATCTCGACCCGATGAGAATTAAATTCTCATCCTATGGGGAGATATGCTCTGTACAGATCTTCAACCAGAAGAAGAACTAAGTTCTTTATTTGCAGAAGAGTTAAACTCTTAAATTTTGAGAATTAAATTCTCTTTTTGAAGTTGATCTTTTTCTCTTTTCTCACCTAGGGTTTTCTTTGTTGAGAATTAAATTCTCCTTTCTTTTCTTCCTTCTTGAGAATTAAATTCTCCTCTCTCTGCTTTTCTCTCCAAAAAAAAGGTCCCCCTCTTCTCTTCTTGGCTCCTATTTATAGGAGAAGGAAAAGAATCAATTTGCTTAGTAAATCTTTCATTGAGAGATTTGATTTGTATGTTGAGAGATTTGATTTATATTTATCATTAATCTGGGCCTTTAGATTGTTAAGTGAATTTTATTCACCATTGGATTTTAAATCCAAAGATATCCTTTTGTTATCTCGGTTAGATTTAGGGGGGAAATCTTTCCAAGTCCAAGATTATTCCATAAATTGGTGATTTTTAATCACTCTCAGATTTTTAATCCAACGGTCCCCGTAGACCTTTTGTGTTTGGAAAGATTTAGAAAATTTTATAATTTTAATTCTATTAACTGTAAGGCTTTCGAAACCAGTCACGTGCTGACACGTGACCCTTGGTCACGTGCTGATATGTGCACGTGACCTCCAATTGAGTTCTTTAACGGCCGCTTGTTTATGCTTCAGTTTTAACCATCACGTGTCAACACGTGACCATTGGTCACGTGTGAGCACGTGATACCTCATTGAGATAACTTCTGATTTTTAATCAGAGAACAGATTTTAGAATTTAATTCTATTCATTATTTTAGAGGCCTTAAGAGCCCATCACGTGTCTGCACGTGACCCATGGTCACGTGTGAGCACGTGATGCCCCATTGGGGTCTTTTTTGAGTTTTTATTATATCTTTTAACTCCTCCAGCGGGTTCTTAAAGGTCCATCGCATGCGGACACGTAATGCCTCATAACTTTTGATCCCGGATGAATTATGAGGCCCATTATATATCAAATCGAAGGGTTTTTCGAGACGCTTTCGATACCATCAGAATTTATCTGTTTCTCATTCGGGAGTTTATCAAAAAACAGTCCGGAAGATACTGGTTCCCATTTTCTTAGGCGTATCGCCGCCATTTGATACCTTGGGCTCTTTTGCGCAGAAATTTTTGGCGGGAACAAATGCCCCCCACTACTTTGCCCACATAAGTATTTACGTGGGTGAAGTAGTGCAAAGTAATGCATAGCGTATGACCAGTTTCGGGTTGGTATATTACTTTCAGAATCTTGATCTGAGAAGATAACGAGCGGACACAAGCGTCGTCATTTATCATTGACTCAGATATCGACTCTTAAGAGATATAGTTCCAAACCCTTAACTCCATGAGCTGCACCCCTCTATCTCTTCATATCTTACTCTGGCATGAAGTAGTTTATATGCTCATGAGTAGCTTTTCCGTTTCAGTGGCATGTAGCTTTGGCGAGTCTGGCTCATAGATGGTCCATCTTGACCTCTTTGCAGGGCGGTGATGGCTTAGGAGACAGGGTTAGGATCTGCCGCCTAAGACTTTTCAACTTTATGAGCCGTGAGGGTCTCATAAAGACTTTTCTCCCTACGAGTCGAGAGGATCCCGCAGGTGTATTTTCTCCTTAGGGGTCGTGAGGACTCCTAAGTGTGTTTTCTCTTGAAAGTCGTAAGGATCTCACAAGAGAATTTTCCCGCTTATAAGTCGAGAGGACTCATAAGTGGTTGTTTCCCTCTTTGTCGAGATTCGAATTTGGAGAGTGTGACCCGTGGATAGTATGCAAGAGACCGTTTTGGGCCGATTTGCAGGGTCCCAGTGCTTAGGAAACAGGTTTTTTAATCCCTACTGCTTAAGGTTTTATCTCACGAGTCGAGACGAATCGAGAAGTTCTCGCAAAGACATCAATTTCCTCACGAGTCGAAACGAATCGAGCAGATCTCGCAAGAATATCCTAACGTCACAGTTAACCTCTGCTCTTTACGACAGAAGTCCGTTAGGGTCTGTGGTACTTAGGGTTTTGGCCGTCGTACCGTCGCATGAGCTGATATATTCCTCGATAGGCAATCGTGCTGTTCGAGTAGCCCTGCGACTGCCGTGTCTCTGATCCCTTCGGGGGCTGGACAAGACGTCTTCAAGCAATCCTCCTTGGCAGTTTGACCGTCGGAAGAGCAAGCGTTAGGAATTTGCCATGCCGCCTTTTACTTGAGGTTAGGCTCATTTTGGGGAGCCCCGATGAGTCATAACCACTCCGCGCTGGTGTGGGATGATCTCCGATAGTCTTTCAGGCTTTATATGACTTGCCGTTAAGACCCTGAAGTTAGGAATTTGGCCTTTGCTTCGTTTGCTGGCATTGCGTCCTCTGTATCGAGACGAATGCTGTGGTTGTCTCTAGGTTGCTGGTGAACCGTCGAGGTTTGGAACTAGGGATTTTTCCGTGGCTCCTTTTGGTGATGTTGCGTCTGCTGTATCGAGACGAACGTCGAGGTAGTGACCACTCCTCACTGGTGCGAGATAATCTCCGATTGTCTTTCAGGCTTTATATGACTTGCCGTCAAGACCCTGAAGCTAGGAATTTGGCCTTCGCTTCGTTTGCTTTGGTGCGTCCGAATCCTGCTGGGGAAAGAACGCTGGGGTGATATTTCATCTGCTGTATCGAGATGAACGTCAAGGTGGAGCTGGGATTTTGCCGCCGCTCTGCTTTGTTTTGACCGTGGGGTCTTTTGTCGGCGTTGTATCCGTATCCTGCTGGACTGTGGAGGAACGCCGTCGTTGACATCGCGTCTGCTGTATCGAGACGAATGCTGAGGTGGAGCTGGGATTTTGCCATCATTCCGCTTTGTTTCGACCATGGGGTCTTCTGTTGACGTTGCATCTGCATCCTGATGAACCACGAAGGAACGCCATTGTTGACATTGCGTCTGCTGTATCGAGACGAATGCTGAGGTGGAGCTGGGATTTTGCCGTCACTCCGCTTTGTTTTGACCATGGGGTCTTTCGTTGACGTTGCATCTGCATCCTGCTGGACTGCGGAGGAATGTCGTCGTCGACATCTCGTCTGCTGTAACGAGACGAATGCTGAGATGGAGCTGAGATTTTGACATCACTCCGCTTGATGGTGTAACATCTGTGTCCTGTTGGAATGAGGAGGCACACCGTTGTTGGTCTCCAGGCTGTAGATGTGGCCATTGAGATTTGGAACTAGGGACTTTGCCATGGTTCCGTTTCGTTGCGACTCTGGGGTCGGTTGTTGACGTCACGTCTGCATCTGGTTGGAGTGAGGAGAAACACCGTTGGTGATCTCTAAGTTGTCGATATTGACGTCGAGACCCTGAAGCTAGGGACCTTCTTTTGCTTCGTTTGTTGATATTGTGTCTGCGGTATTGCGACAAATGTCGAGGTTGTCTCTAGGTTGTCTATGAACCGTCGAGATTTGGCTTCGCTTTCTGATGGAGCCTGTTGGGAAGGTATGATTCTCTCTTTGTTCGTGCCCATGGATTGTATACAGGGGTCAATGTGACCTCACCTGCAGGGCAAAAAGTTTCATTCTTTCAGATTTTTTTTTAATTTCCGCGATGCTCTATCATTTCAGCTTTTAGGTCACGATTGCCCAATCATTTCGGCTATTTTTCGCGGTGCCCAATCATTTCGGCTATTTTTCTTTTTACTCGCTGCTTTTTATTGCGAGTTGCCCAATCATTTCGGCTGTTTTTGTATGCATACATTTTTACTTGCTGATTTTGTTGCAAGTTGCCCCATCATTTCGGCTATTTCATATGCATTTTTGGCTCGCAGACGTTTTATCGCGAGTGTGGGATTTGGGATCTGATTCCAATCTTGGCATCAGAATCGCTGTGACTGGAATATTGCCAGGAGAGAATCATCGTTTGCCGTAAAAGGACTTGGAATTTGATATCGGTTTAGGCATCAGCATCGCTACGACTGGGATATTGCCAGGAGCGAATCATCATTTGCCTCTGTCGATGTTGAACAAAGGTGGCTTAGTAAACAGGGTTAGGATCCTGTCGACTAAGGCTTTTGACTTCATGAGCCGTAAGGGTCTCACAAAGGTATTTCTCCCTACGAGTCGTGAGGATCTCGCATGTGCGTTTTCTCCTTAGGAATCGTGAGGACTCCTAAGTGTATGTTCCCCTGTAAGTCGTAAGGATCTTACAAAAGGGTTTTCTCCTTATAAGTCGAGAGGACTTACAAGGGTTGTTCACCATATGGACATATCCCCAGTCACGGGTGGGACTTGGTTAGAAAAATGTTTATTCGCGCCTGTGGATTGTATACAAGGGTCAGCATTGAGCCGCTTGTAGGGCCATATCGAAGGTTGTGGGGGGTTGCTTAAGAACAGGTTCAGGTCTATGTAACTTAAGATTTTCAAATCTTATGAGCCGTGAGGGTCCCATAAGAGAGTTTTCCTTACGAGTCGTGAGGATCTCGCAAGTGTAATTTCTCTTTAGGAATCGTGAGGATCCCTAAGTGTGTTGCTCCCTTGTGAGTCGTATGGATCTCACGCGGGTGGTTTCTCCTTACAAGGTCGAGAGGACCCTATAAGTGTCTTTTAACGAGGTTGCGCCCTTTCAGGTTTTCACAAACACTTGCCGGTAGCCCTGCTGTTTTTACCCACGGAGCCCTTTCGGGTTTTCATCCGTGCCCACTTTGCTTATGGACATACCGTTCTTTTTATTTTTTATTTTTTTTATTCTTTTTTTTTAGCGAGGTTGCGCCCTTTCAGGTTTTCACGAACACTCGCCGGTAGCCCTGCTGTTTTTACTCACGGAGCCTTTTTGGGTTTTCATCCATGCCCATTTTGCTTGTGGACGTACCGTTTTTTTTTTACCACGTCAGCCTGAAGATGCTGCGGGTTGGGAGTAATTTAACGACGTTTCGGTCATTTGCAAGTTTTAGGACATTGCGGTCCGCCGTTAGTTTAAGGATGTTTCGGTCCGCCGTCGCCGTATTTGAGACGCATCTCTAGTTTACTGACTTTTCGGTCTATGGGGCTTTCTCTATGACTGAGCATGATGCCCCCAGCATATCCATCTTTCTCGTAGCATGTGGTTGTGGCGGGTTTACTTTCCACTTTTCGGGCAGCACGAACTTGCCTTGTTGGTATTGGTCTTCGACCCAGTTTTTGAAGACGTAGCAATTTTCGAGTGGGTGACCCATTACTCTGTGGTAGGGACAATAGTTAGGATTGTTAACGTCACTTGGTTGCAATGGACGTTTTGGATCTGGCAGAGTGATGAGCCCGCTGCGCACTGCTAGCTCGAACAGCCTCATCGTTTTATCCTGAGGAAACGAGTAAGGACGTTTCAACTTCTCATTGAGGTATCGCGGCTTGTTGTTTTGACGACAAAACGGTCTCGGGTTACTCGGCTGTTGTTGAGTGTTGGCAACAAAGGTCGTTTTTTCCTTTTCCTTTCTCATTTCGTTTGCTCCGTCGTTTGCGGGTCCGAGATTCTTTCCGGGTAGCATGAGATTGTACGGCTGAACGTTCTCGCAACTCTCCAATTCTTTTGTTTTAGAAATGAATTCCTTGAAGAGAGGGTTGAGGGCGGCTTCTTCGTCAGAATCGCTTCCAAAGGTGAGAACTCGTGATCCCCCGGGCTCATCCCTATGACAATTGCCGGCAACTCTTTTATGCTCATCTGTCGTATTTTTTCACTGTCTACGAGCTTCACGCTTTGTCCTGTTGAAGTGTTGCCTGTGAGCGACATATCCTTGCCACCAACACTTAAAGGAGTTGCAGTCTTCAGTAGGATGTGCGATCCTCTGATGATATAAGCAGAAGTTAGGGTGTACGTCTGTTTCATCAAAATGTATACCACCAGAAGAATTTTCTCTGAAAGAGGGCGGCCTCATCCCCATTGATATGGCTTTGGCGAATCGTTTCCTTGTCTTGATCCTGCTTTCATTTGCATCGGATGTACTTTGATCCGGTGGGAGTGTTTCAACTCTTTCATCTAGTCGCCGGCGTTTGGCTTTCTCGAATATGGCCATCTCGCGCTCTCGATCAGCTTTGCTTTTAAGACGGGCTTCATTCAGGAATGCATCAATTATTTCGTCTGATGGTCCTAAAAGTTCTGGCTCAGGATCTGCCCCCAGCTTCTCTGTGTCAGGAGCTTCTTCGTCATTTATTGACGAGTGAGAGATCACATGGCAGCTTGCCACATAATCTTCATATTCATCCGACGAGTCTTCTCCATTGTCATCATCTCCGTCCTCAAGGACGTGGCTGAGAAATTCTTTGAGTGTGACTGGGGTCCGCGCCTTCTGATTATATTCTTCCAACGCGTCAATCTGTTTTTGCAGGTCCGTGCGCTTGTCACCGGGCTGCACGGGCTTTTTGGTCTTCTTCTTCTTCGAAGACTTTGACGGCTGGGTGTGAGCGCTCTGACCATCACCACCCGTTTTTGGAGTTGGGCGCGGTTTCAGCATTCCCTCGATGATCTCGGGTTCCGGTGGATTTTTCCACCTGATTGCCGGGCATGTTTGGAGATCTTTCAGCTTTCTTTTCGTCTTGGCTGAAAGAACGTCCTCCCATGGGGCTTCCCTTATGAATGAGCACGATGCCCCCGGTGTATCCACCTTTTTAGGACGATGCGGCTGTGGTGGGTTTACCTTCCACTTCTCGGAAAGCGCAAACTTGCCTTGTTGGTATTGGTCCTCAATCCAGCCTCTGAAAACGAAGCAATCTTCGATTGGATGGCTTACTGCTTGATGGTAAGAGCAGTAATTAGGATCGTTGACGTCGTTTGGCTGCAACGGACGTTTTGGATCCGGCAGATTGATGAGTTTGTTGCGCATTGCCAGTTCGAACAGTTTTCTCGTTTTATCCTGAGGAAATGAGTAAGGACGTCCCAGTCTCTCCTCGAGGGATGGGCGTGGATGCATGTTGTTTTGGCGAACAACCGGCTTTGAGTTGCTCGGTTGTTGTTGAGCGTTGGCGACGAAGGTTGCTTTCCTTTTGCCCTTTTCATTCTAAGGCTCCGTCTTTAAAGAGGAAGGCCTATGGCCCATCTGGTCCATTTGGGCCAGCTTGTCAATCAAGGCCTGGAAGGTGGTCGGCCTGAAGAACATCATGACTTGCGAGATGATCGCTTGCGGATCAAGAGTGCCTACGAACATGCCTACTGCAGGAGCCTCTTCTATACGTTGTTCGCATTTCGACAATAGGTTTCGCCACCGTATTGCGTATTGAACCCACGTTTCGCTTGGCCTTACCCTGGCGTTGATCAACGCGGTGATTGGGGTATGCTCGCTGGCGCTTGCAAATCTTTGTGTAAACAGTAGCTCCATCTCTGCAAATGTTTTGACAGAGTCGTTAGGTAGCTCTGAATACCATTCGAAGGCCGTTTCCGCTAAGCTGCCGACGAATTGGCGAAGCAACAGTTTGTCGTCGCCTCCCGTGTTGCCGCATAAAGACCTGAATTGAGCGACATGCTGATATGGATTCCCTGTCCCTTTATATACGTGGAACTTAGGGATCGTATATCCCGGCGGGTAACTGATTTGGTCATACCAGCCCGGGTAGGGTCGTCCGGTTCTAGCAATTTGCCCAACCGCCTCATTCGCCTGACGTGCTCGTATTTGCTGAGCTATATAGTCATCCAGTGCGGCCTTGGAAATGGTTTCTTCCTTGGCTGCTGAAAGAGCCGGAGGAGGATTAGATGTCTCCCTTCTATCGTCTTCAACAATGATTGGAGGGTCATCAGCTGGAGGGTCCGGCTGTAACATCATACCCACCATGTCCTGGAACAGAAGGGCCATTCGTTTTATATTGGCTGCTTGTTCCGCAGCCTCTTTATCCTTCTTTTCCAGTATCCTGCGAAGGAATTCAGCGTCAGTTTCTTGCTCCTGGCGTTGATCCGAGGACGCTTCGGGGCTTTCTTTTGGCCCAATAAGTGCGGCCATTGCGATCATCATTTCCTGGAGCTTCTGCTGTTTCTCCTGAGCTTTGGTTACCGACCGTGTAAGCGGTCGGTGACCCGTCAAAGCGCGGCTTTCCTCTTTTCCGGAAGCCATATAAACAGTGTGCATCACCATGCCCCCAGATTTGGGGCGTTTGTGTTCAGCGCTTTTATGCTTCGCCATGTTCACAGGGGCTTTTCGCGGCCTCCTTTTCTTTTGAGTGATTGGAGTTAAGGTGGCCGTTGTAGTGGGCACTCGAGTAGCTATTGTTTTTTGTGGCTTGACGGAGTAATCCTTCTCCTGCCTTACCTTCATCTTTTCTTGTCGGCGGAGATAGTTTTTATCAATTACCGACTCTTGGACCTATCGCCAGACCTTGTAAATTTTAGAGGACAGCCGTTGAGGGGGCTGCTCTAGCTTCTTCTCTGGAGTATTCTCCACAGGTGAAGGAGTTCATTTCAACATCGCAGTAGGAGAGTTTCTGCGCACCGTATTCAGCAATTCAAAGCTGTTCCCGGTTGGAACAGCAGCATCGATCCCCACCATCGGAGCTGATGGCGTAAATCCAGAGGGGGAGTTGCCCCCAGCCTTTCTTACTCGACGCCAGTGGCGACGTCGAGCGTGTCTTGCGGATGGAGTCACCTCCGTTGTTGGATAAGCTTCTTCATGCCCCCTGCTTTGGATAGGGGAAGCAGCTTTGAGGACCTCGCCTGGAGCAGTAACCGGAATGGCCAGCCTCGTAAAAACTGACTTCTCGGAAGAAGGAACCTTTCCAATGATTTCGTCCGTTTGTGTCGGGATGGCTATCCGCTTTGGGATGGCAGCTTCGGGTATCGCAGGTTTGCGGACGTTCTGGCCCAGTCTGTTGAAAACTGAGGTATTGAAACTGGGCGACCTGTTGAGAGGGGTCGCGGCAGTGGTAAGTCGATCAAAGACCGGCTTCTTTGGAGCTTCTTGCGATGTCATTGGGGCATTGAAGCTCATCGGTGGGAGCATGGTCCCGAAGAATAATCCAGTGGTGGCTTGAGTCACCTGTTCCACCGGCATAGCGAAGATGGAGGCCGCTTGGGGCCCATAAGTCACTCCTCTAGCAAGGGCGGAGCGAGAGTTGCAGTTGCAGGTAGTGCAGTTTGAAGCCATTGATCTTCTGTTTTCTGCACGGAGCAAGACACCAAATCTTAGTACTTCGAATCCACAGGCAACCACAGCAAACCGCGATTCGTTCGCGAACATGACACACGAAGTGTGGAGTGGAAAGAAGAAGAGGTCCCACCGGGCGTGCCAGAATCTGTTCCCCTCCGAACGGCGGCCGAGACATGGACTGTCTCGCCTGAGGTTCGGGGCAGATGCTAATTGGTGCTATCCGTCCACCTCTCCGAAAATGCCAAGTTAATTTATGGCACTGTGTATCGGAGGTTTAGACGGATGCGACCGATGTAGCAGACTTCGTCAGATTCCCCCTCGCTTGAGGGGTTTTTGATTGTGGGGACGCTCTTCCCTGCAGGCGCAAGCCCCTGCAGTTAATTACGCTACCGCTTCGCGGTAACAACTTTCTCCTTCTCCAGAATTTCACTTCGTGTCGTGGGTGTTTGTTTTGTTTGTGATTGCTCGTGGATTGTATACGGAGATCAATTTATGTCGTCGCCCGTAGGACGTGGATTAGTCCAAATCCGTGTTTTCTTAGATTTGGGTTTAGGGTTTTGGTTTGAGGATACGTTAGCCATATTTGAGGCTAAGATCAACTCAAACGTTTGTTAAGGATTCGTTAGTCCAATTTGAGACTAAGATCAACTTAACGAGATCGTTTAGATCCGACAAAAGAGCAATTGGCTCTATTGTTCCAGTTTAGGGACATAGGGGTCCATTGCATGTATGGCCGTCGGGACCCGTCACCTCTCTGACGACGTTGAAGGATTACAACGACAGATGTCAGAGGAGTTTAGAGATGTACCCTTGAACCAAGGTTGATTGGGGGATTTATAGTCCAATTTGGGACTAAAGCCTGTTTGAAGGTTTAAGGATACGTTAGCCATATTTGAGGCTAAAATCAACTTAAACGGGATCGTTTAGATCCGACAAAAAAGCATTTGGGGGCTCTATTGTTCCAGTTTAGGGACATAGTGGTCCATCTCCAGTTTAGGGACATAGTGGCCCATCGCCAGTTTAGGGACGTAGAGGTCCAATGCCAGTTTAGGGACATGGTGGTCCAATGCCAGTTTAGGGACATGGTGGTCCAAGTTCCAGTTTAGGGACATGGTGGTCCATTGCCAGTTTAGGGACATGGTGGTCCAAGTTCCAGTTTAGGGACGTGGTGGTCCAAGTTCCAGTTTAGGGACATGGTGGTCCATTGCCAGTTTAGGGACATGGTGGTCCAAGTTCCAGTTTAGGGACGTGGTGGTCCAAGTTCCAGTTTAGGGACGTGGTGGTCCATTAAAATGTATGGCTGTCGGGACCCATCACCTCTCTGAAGACGTTGAAGGGTTACAACGACAAATATCAGAGGAGCTCAGAGATGTACCCTTGAACCAATGAGTTGGTTGAAAAAGCAGATGTGCTCAGTTCAAGATGATTTGAGGACTTATGGCCAATTTGGGCTAAGTCCAATTGTGTTTGAAATATTAGCCCTCTGTTAGTCCATTGAAGGAGAGGCTTTGCCTCTAGAAACTTAGCCAATTGGGCTAAAGCTAGTGTTAAACACTAGAGGTCAACAGTGTTGAACACTGGGAATAAGATTAACAAGTTAGTGTTAAACACTAAAAGATAATCAGTGTTAAACACTAGCAACAGGGCTTTCAAATTAGTGTTAAACACTAAAGCAAATCAGTGTTAAACACTGGTAATCAGAGATTTCAAATTAGTGTTAAACACTAAAGCAAATCAGTGTTAAACACTGGGAACAAAGTCTTCAGATTAGTGTTAAACACTAAGGAGAGAGGGGTCACGTATGGACACGTGAGAGCATCCTGATTTCCCTTATTTTATTCTGTAGATCAGTGTTTAACTCTTTTAATTCTAATGGCACACGTGATGGAGGCCCCCGCTCTGGTCTGTTAGAATACTCGTTAGGGGTCACGTGATGACACATGAGGGGGCCCTAAATGTGGAGCCAGATCTCCTTTGTTTTATACTCAAATCTGCGAATAAGTGTTAAACACTTTTCATCTTTATTTTAGAGCATCACGTGTTGGCACGTGATGGGGATTTATGCATCGATAATTACAGCACTTGCTGAGGGGTCACGTGGGGACACGTGAGAGCGCCTAAAGCTTCTTTTCTTTTGTTTTTTCTTTCTGCATTTTGGGAGTCACGTGGGAGCACGTGAGGCATTGCCTTAAAGTTTCTTCCTCTTTACTTTTGGGGATCTTTTCAAGGGTCACGTGGGGACACGTGACCTAGTTTTATTCTTTCTTTTCTGATCACTGCGGATTGGGGTCACGTGTCATCACGTGACCAATGTTCTTTATGTGTATGGAGATCTTTCAAGTCTCTGTTATTTTTAAAAATTAAATTCTCTGTAGGGTTGAACCCTAATTATGACTTTGGAGGAATTAAATTCGTATTGTGAAAGAATTAAATTCTTATTTAGGGTAAAACCCTAATTATGATTCCGTAGGAATTAAATTCCAATTAGTTTGGGAGAATTAAATTCTTAAAACTCAATTTCCCTTCTAAGTTTAGGATCTGCATGGCAGGATCTCGACCCGATGAGAATTAAATTCTCATCCTATGGGGAGATATGCTCTGTACAGATCTTCAACCAGAAGAAGAACTAAGTTCTTTATTTGCAGAAGAGTTAAACTCTTAAATTTTGAGAATTAAATTCTCTTTTTGAAGTTGATCTTTTTCCCTTTTCTCACCTAGGGTTTTCTTTGTTGAGAATTAAATTCTCCTTTCTTTTCTTCCTTCTTGAGAATTAAATTCTCCTCTCTCTGCTTTTCTCTCCAAAAAAAGGTCCCCATCTTCTCTTCTTGGCTCCTATTTATAGGAGAAGGAAAAGAATCAATTTGCTTAGTAAATCTCTCATTGAGAGATTTGATTTGTATGTTGAGAGATTTGATTTATATTTATTATTAATCTGGGCCTTTAGATTGTTAAGTGAATTTTATTCACCATTGGATTTTAAATCCAAAGATATCCTTTTGTTATCTCGGTTAGATTTAGGGGGGAAATCTTTCCAAGTCCAAGATTATTCCATAAATTGGTGATTTTTAATCACCCTCAGATTTTTAATCCAACGGTCCCCGTAGACCTTTTGTGTTTGGAAAGATTTAGAAAATTTTATAATTTTAATTCTATTAACTGTAAGGCTTTCGAAACCAGTCACGTGCTGACACGTGACCCTTGGTCATGTGTGAGCACGTGACCCCCAATTGAGTTCTTTAACGGCCGCTTGTTTATGCTTCAGTTTTAACCATCACGTGTCAACACGTGACCATTGGTCACGTGTGAGCACGTGATACCTCCTTGAGGTAAGTTCTGATTTTTAATCAGAGAACAGATTTTAGAATTTAATTCTATTCATTATTTTAGAAGCCTTAAGAGCCCATCACGTGTCTGCACGTGACCCATGGTCACGTGTGAGCACGTGATGCCCCATTGGGGTCTTTTTTGAGTTTTTATTATATCTTTTAACTCCTCCAGCGGGTTCTTAAAGGTCCATCGCGTGCGGACACATAATGCCTCATAACTTTTGATCCCGGATGAATTATGAGGCCCATTATATATCAAATCGAAGGGTTTTTCGAGACGCTTTCGATACCATCAGAATTTATCTGTTTCTCATTCGGGAGTTTGTCAAAAAACAGTCCGGAAGATACTGGTTCCCATTTTTTTAGGCGTATGGTCGCCATTTGATATCTTGGGCTCTTTTGCGCAGAAATTTTTGGCGGGAACAAGCGATATTCAAGATTTTTCCATTTTCTTTGAGTCTAAAATCTTGTCGATCCATATTTATTTTCTAAATCCATACTTATTAAAACCGAAAAAAAAACCTTCTCAAATATTCTCAATTGGAAGTCTCTGTGTCTGATTATATCAAACATGGGGGCATCCCTATGAACATCTATAGGGACGTAATTCAAATTTTAATGGCTATTAACTGCCAAAAACGGTCCTAAAAATTAGGAACGGTTATTTATCTTCCCCAACTGCCCTTTATTGGTTTTCTATATAAAGGGCCGTTTTGAAAAGAATCCGAACTAATTTCTTCATTCGATTTTCATTTTCTTTATCTCAAGTTTTTGTGAAAATTATGTCTCTCTACGCTCTCAAATTTTTACTACGCTTTCTCTGAAAGAAAGACCTCAAAAGTTCGAAGAAGTGGTTGTTTTTCAAACCTTTTTTAATCTTTGAAAACTTCTTCAATTTGATTATAAACTTTTGTTAATCTCTAAAATACAATCCATCATCTTCTTAAATCGAAATTTTGATTTATCTATTTGAGATCGTTAGGATTGTTAAAGTTGGTTTGTAAAGATTTATAAAATCTTTCTTTGTACGACCTAGTGAAGAAAGGTCTAAGATCTTCACATTGTATAGATTTGGACTTGAGCCTTGGAAAAAGTCTAGGTGTTCACAGCCTGCAATTGTAAAAGTTCTAAGATCTGAACCTGGAAAAGATCTTGGTTTCTCCACCCACAAGGTGTCACAAGATAGAGAAGTTGAATCCTGAGCAGGAGTTCTCAGGCGCGGATTAGCCATTGGGTTGGTGAACCTCCATAATAATCATCTGTGTCCATTTACTTTTTTATGCTTCTGTGATTATGACAGTTCAGTATTTCAGACTCTGTTTTATATTCTTCTGCATAATTTTTAAATTGTTACAAATCCCGCTGTGTTTGCCATAAAGCCCTATTCACCTTCCCCTATAAGGTTGTTTTCAATTGAGACCATATGGAAAGTATACTGGGCCTTCTTCATATTGATTTCTGAGAAGCGAGCCTGGTACCGATCGGTATTTTGTAGAGCATGAATGAGAACATCTTTAAACTCCTTGGACATAATAAGAGCATCATAGACACTTAGGAGAGATGGGAACATTCAGAGATAAGCCAAGAGTTGTAGTCCACCGAGGGAGGGTTCGAGTTTTTATGAGCTGGCTCTCCACCGTCCCCTTCATTTGCAACTTGTTTTTTCTTCTCCTTTGGAGCATTGCCTTGTTTTGGTGGTAGCACTTTGCCGTTTCGGAGTTGGATCTGATTGGTTTTGGTGGCGAGCTCATCGTCTACTTTGGGAAAACAGAGCTCTTCTTCGAAATCGTTGCCAAGATGGATGGCGTAGCAAGTCACCACAGGGACATCATCAGCATCCTCTTCCAGTTCTTCCATAATTTATATCGCTTCTCTAGGGAAGAACTCCTTCAGTTGAATTAGGGCCCTTTTTTTTGCACATAGTCTTCGAAGGAGTTAATATGTTTTTGGATGGTCGACTTCCTCACAAACCCTTCTTCACATCGAGTCGCACCTTTCTTTTTCTTCTTTTTAAGCTCTTTGAGCGCGATTGAGTCAAATTGATAGGTGGAACAGTAGGCTCTTTTTGCCCCTTCAATTCGATTTTGGGTTCTTTCTGAAACAGCTTCAACATATTCTCCGTCTTCTTGAATATGTATACGTTCCATGGAGCTTGCGGCAGATAGGCATCATTTCCTAGAGTGGATGATTGAGCCATTTGATCCTAGGAGGCTTCGGCTTATGTCTGTATGAAGTTGGCGGTCGCAGTTTGATTGTTCGTTAACACGTCTTTAGACAGTTTGATTTCTCCTGTCTTGTATTGTTCCTCGACCTAATCCTTGAAAACGTAGTAGTCCTCGATCGCATGACTCACCATTCTGTGATATGGGCAATACAGATAATTGTCGGTCATGTTTACTTCATGTGGTCTCTTTGATTTTGGTAGTTGCAGACCGTTCTTCAGAATGTCCTTGAATATTTTACGGACTGCCCCTTCTGAAAGAGTAAACCTTCTTCCTCTCTTCTAGAGTTGGTCCTTCTCCTCCAAGTAATGGCTTCCAAAGCCGGTCGGTCTTTGCTTCGCCCGCTCTTCGCTCGCCATCAGCATCAGACGTATTGAAAGAATCGGCCTTATTGGAATTCCCGCCTTTGCGATTATCGCCTTTCCGGTTCCTCCAGGGTTTATTATTGACTTAGGGTTCCGGAGTAGACTCGTGTTTTGAACGTTCCAACATTTGAACCTTTTTTATCAACTCCTGAAACGTTTTGAAACCCGCGGCGCATAGGAATGGAATCATCCAATTGCCGAGATTCCAAATGAGGAGGCTGACGGATTGGTCCTACTCTAACTGCGGTTCACACTTGACGATGAGATTGTGTCATCGAGCTATAAAATCCGTGTTGCTTTCGTTATGTTCTAGCTTGATCCTCACAAGGTCAGCAATGGTGATTTTATCGCCGACACTTATGAATCTTTTCCTAAACAGAGATTCCATTTGGGCAAATGTAGCAACGGAGCCGTCCGATATGCTTGCGTACCAGTCGAAGGTATCGTCGGTCAAGCTATTAACAAATTGTCGGAGGATGAGCGCATCCTTGCCCCCAGTATTCCCACACGATGCTTTAAAATGGGCAATGTGCTAATTTGAATTTCCCGTCCCATCAAACCTTTCGAATTTGAGGACGACGTAGCCGTTGGGAAACTCCACAAGATCATATTATACAGGATACGGTCTCCCACTACTGTCGACATCTTTCTGCGTTTCGGCTTCGACCACTACCATTTTGACTTTGTTGGTGACCAAATCCATGATCCAATCTTGCGTTAACACGCTGTTGTCATCGAGAGTCAATACATTCACTGAGACGAAATGTGGTCGAGTTTCATGTGGCTCGCATATCTTTAGACTTAAAGGGGCAGGCGTCGGCTGCTTCGGGTCGTTGTCACCCGGCTCATGAGTAGAACCTTATGCTTGATTGGACGTCAGCTGAGCAACTTGGGTCGTGAACTGCATTATGATGTTTTTCAAATCGTCAATTTTGGAGTAGAGCTTGGACATCTCCTTATCTTTGCTCCTAAGTTGTTTCCGGAGTTCTTGGAGAAGCTCCTATTCTGTGGTCCTGGGATGGAAAGTCGGCTCCTCTTCGCGGTCCGAACTCGGCTCTTCATGAATTGAAGGGTCCTTTTCCCTAGCATTCTCACCGAAAGGGTTTTCAGTGTCTTCCGGAGGAGGTTAGGCTTGGGAAGTGGCAGCCACATTCAAACCGGGTTGGGCCTGGGAAGTGGCAACCCCATTTTTGCTCTTGCTATAAAGGTTGTCACTGGGACGTATGCCTGCCATGTAAACCGTGTGGACCACGCATCCGACCATTTTCTTATCATTGGCGGCTGATCTTTCGGATCGTCGTCATAGCCCTTCCTCTTCGGGAAAGGACAAGCGACTGAAGACGGTCGGCCTGACTGGGTTCTTGGGTGGCGTTGGTACCTTCTTTCTGGATTTTCCCCGTTACTTTCACGCCGTACGGAGCGCTTGGTGGGATCTTGAAGAGATGGTGTCATGCTTTCTATGTTGAGGTTTGGACACATCTCTGCACAGCACCTTTCGGATCGCCGTCTTCTTGATCTTTGCAATCATGACATTTCTCTGAACCCACTTCAAAGGTTCGAAAGAATTGTTGATTTTTACGGCCGACTCTGCTGTTGTCGCGGGATAACTTTGTTCTTGGAACCTCACGAAATTCAACTTGGCCGGAATCCTAGCTCTTTTGTTTGCTTTATATCTAAGCCGCTTTTGTCTTAATTTTTCAGTTTTGAGGGCTTGGTGAACATCCACTTTCCTGGAAGCCGTCGTAGATCGATTGACAGGGAGTCCAGAGAAGACGCTCGATCGTTCAATTGTCAAGGGCACCGCCTGAGCTTGTCCGAGACGCCTTATAGTTTCCTTGGTTTTGACGGCCTTGATCCCAACTGGAGCAACAGAGAGCCGTTCTAAGACAGATTTACGCTTGGGCCGGGATGCCCTGGCGACCACAACATTCATCCTCCTTTTGAAGCTGGTTTGGTCACTTGGTTTACTGGAGCCTCTGCGGTAAGAGCACTAAAGGATAACGAAAACAGGATGGAGCCGAATGGTAGCAGTGGTTCCTCTCCCTGCCGCATGAGATTTTCTGGGAGAACCACTCGAACATTCGTCTTCATCTTGTACGAGATGGGGGTTGTATCGAATGTTGAGCTTGTTCTTGGAGATATCGTTGTTGTGTTGAAAATTGCAGTTGAAAGTTGCTAACCTGCATGAAAGAGCTTGATTTCAGTACAACGAAAATGTATATATTAATTGAGTTCGCATGAACGTTCGATCCAAAATATGGGAGGAGAGATGGTCTCACCGGACGTGCCAGAATCTGTAAAGTATTTTTTCGCCACCCTATTGAGATAAGAATGCACTCACTTGTCATGCATATACAGATTCCCCCTGTCTAGGATAAGCTGGGGTTTATTGATTATGGGGGATCCTAATCTCCGGCAGCCGCGGACAAAACTGTCATTAATTTTTCCTCGTTCTGAAACGAGAGAACCTTCAATTAACGAGTGGTACGAATCATGCGAACTCAACGTAGGAAATGGGTATTTGAAATTAATGTTGGAATTTTTGGGAAGAACATTGCCTTCTTCTATTTTTGATTAAGTGCTACTTAATTCTTGTGTTTAAGATACACCCCCCATGTTGGTTTATTGATTTGCCAACAAGAGTGAACTTATGTTCAATTTTCATGTCATGAATGAGGTACATAAGTTCCTTTTATTTTGAAAGCATAAGATTTTATTAGGACTCCAGCCAACTTTTTTGACTTGGCCCCCCATTAGGGAGATTTTATTAGGATTGGGAACTTAAGTTCCAGCCAACTTTTTTGACTTGGCCCCCATTAGGGAACATAGGCTTCAATACTTAGCCAATTTTTTGCTAAGTTTTAAAGTTTTGGCTTAGCGCTGATGTGCACTTGCGCCCGTGCATTGCACGTGGCGCTGGCGCACTTGGTTTGTTTATTGGTACTGGCGCATGTGCATTGCACGTGGCGCTCTTTGTGATATTTGGCGCTAACGCACTTGGTCATATTTAGCACTAGCGCACGTGCATTGGCGCACATGCCCAGTTTTGTGGAAAGCAACATTGGCGCTGGCGCATTTAGTCTAATCGTTAGCGTTGGCACGTGGCGCTCATGCGCGATTTTGCAGAAAAGCGTCCTTGGCGCCGGCGCACGTGTATTACACGTAGCACACATGCGCAAATTTGCAGAAAACGCCCTTGGCGCTGGCGCACATGCATTACACGTGGCGCACATGCGCAATTTTATAGAAAACGTCCATGACGTAGCGTACGTGCATCACACGTGGCGCACATGCGCGTAGGATTTTAGCGGAGGAGAATTATTCTTTATTTCATCATGAAGGTTGGCTTTTATAGCCCTTGCACTTTACATTGTGCCCCTTGGGCTTTACAAATTTTTGCTTTCTCGCCCAATTCTTTTACATTTAATTGTAAAAAATTACATATTTATTTATTTGCTACATAATTATTTTATTTTCTTAATCGGCATCTGGCCGGCGCTGCCTGGGTTCAAGACGGTTTAGGCACGGGTCCACTTGCTTGGGTCGAACCCGGACTAGTCGGACCCGGATCCACTTTGATGTTGATTTTGACGTTGACTTTTTGATCTTTAATGTTGGTTTTTAATTCTGGCTACGGGGTTAAATTTTAACCCTAACAATATGGTGCCAAGAACGGTTTGAAATTTCTTTTATTGAGAACATACTAAAAGATCAATTCCTACAATGTTTTTGGATGATTGACCATCCATTCTTGGCCTAATGTAAGAATACACTTTCTTGCGTTTAGGATACTCATTTACCTCATTTGATCTAGAGGTGTAAAATGTTTTGTTTTTGAGAAAATTATAATTTTGCTAACATTTTATACAAGGACAAAAAGTATCTAAATTGCAATGAAAATTTGGTGTATACATGCATTAGGTTGAGATCTTGATGTGTGGTGTCCCAAAAATGATGTTTATTTAGTTGGCCATTTCTTTCCCTAGGAACAATCTCAAGACTATTAATTTCCAATAATTTATATGCATCACGCCACTATCCATCCATAATGCCCAATAAGGCAATTAAATCAATAGAGAACATCCTTTACATTGTAGTAGGAATTTTTATTAAGAGGGTAAAATAATCAACTCTCACCGTCTAAAAGGATGGTCAACATCATTATATTTTAGGGTTTTTTTTAATTTTGGATTCCCAAACTTCCATGTTTTCAAAAAAAAACACCACAAACTTCGTATTTTTAAAAAGGACACTTCAAAGCTCTTAAGTTAACTAAAAAAGACCTGCCCGTTAATTTGCCCGTTAATTTTTATCCAAACTCCGTTATATATATATATATCACTTTTTGGGGTTCTAAAAGACCAAAGTACCCCTGCAGGGTTTACAAAAAGAAGAGGAGTAATTTCGTCTTTGTACTTAGCATTTAACCGTTGAATTTAACGAAAGGTTTTTTTAGTTAAATATTGAGTTTGGGTGTCCTTTTGGAAAACACTAAGTTTGATGTCCTTTTTGAAAATATGAAAGTTTGGGGGTGAAAAAAAAAACCTATATTTTATTCTTCATGGTTTACGTCCTGCACATACAATTTCATATGATTCTTATAATATTTATTATTAATCTAATTGTGGAGAAAACATTTTATTATTTGAAAGAAGTTAATTTAATTTTGCATCGACCTATGCAAAGCAGATAATATAAAGATCTCAAGAATTATTTTTAGTGTGTATATGCTTAATATCATGAGGATCAAGATGTAAAAAACCAGTTACCCGCAACAGTATTAGGAGAGGATTGACCTTCAACGGCTATATAAAATAACGTTTTCTTCTATAATATCTCGGGGTTTTTTCACTATATCCAATCCAAAAAGCTTTCGTATTTCTTAATAAGACCCCTCAAACTTTATATTTCTAAATAAGACCTTCAAATCCTTTAAGTTATCTAAATCGGTCATCATGATTAGTTTTCCATCCAAATTCCATTTAAAATGACCATTTTATCCTTATCTTTTTCTCCCATACTACATCAATACCATTCTTTTATTTTTTTTTCAAATTTCAACACACAACCATCTGTTAGAATTGCATCCATCTATAATTATGATTCTAGTTGTACTTCTATTAAACCATTCGGAATCCATCTTTATGAATTACAAATGATTATTTTTTTCTACAGATGACCAAATATACTAGGGATGGGTTGAGGGTTGATTAGGTTGCTAAGGTTAAATTAGACATTTAGCAGCTTAAATAGGTTAATTAATAACTATTCAACCGATAGGGTTTTTTAAGAAAATTTAAAGGATTTGGGGGTTTATTTAGAAACATGAAGAAATAGATAAGTTTTTAGGGTTGAATATAGAAAAAAAACCTAACATCTAATACCATCAACCTTTCATTGTGTACATTTTGAAATCAAATTATCCACTCACATCATTTATGTTTTAATCTTTTTTAAATTTTTTGAATTCAAATTAAGAAAAAAACTAAACATAATTTTTATTTGAACGCCGTGTCCGCAAGATGTAAGATATTAGCATAAAATAAGCGTTTTCTTATATAATATCTAATACCATCCACCTTTCTTTTTAAAATCCAAGTATATATAGGAGCTCGCTCCACCTTGGATCCCCTCGGTTTTCTTTTAAAATAATAGGTCCTAGTCTAATGCAGACAGGGCTTGATTTCTAGACCTTTACCTTTACAGAACAGAGACTTTGCCATTAGCATATAATGCCACTTGCAATTGGACGACATGGTAGGTGCCCAAAATTTTGTAATAAAAAGACTCGCTGCGAAAACAACGGACTAACACACTGCCGTAGCTGACCAGCTCTTTCTTCTTTTATACTGTTAGAGTTTGATATAAGAAAGAGTTTAGCCCCACATTGATAAAATAGGAAGAGTGGACATATTGTAACATCTATATATAGAAGGGCTCTTCATATCTTTTAATATAATAATAAAGTATCTAATATCTCCTCTTTATCATGATATCAGAGCCATGTTCGCCAAACTCTAGCCGCCGCCAACACCAAACCCAAGCCGCCAAACCCTAGCCGAAACCATCACCGCCGACGCCATCACCCCGCTGCATCACCGCCGCATCACCCCTCGCTTCACCCTGCCCACCGCCGCATCATCGTCGCATCACCATCGCATACATCGGAATAAACTAAACTAAATGGAGTATTAATTCGCTTATTGACTCGAAGAGGGTAAGATACATGATGATGCTTACCTAACTGACAAGACTCATACAATAACTCAGTAGTCGCAGAAATTTCTGGATGTAATTTTTTCAGGTTTTGTAATGATGGATGTCCTAACTGATGGTGCAAATCTAAGGCTGTAAAATCACTCAAGCATGCAACCGGCTCTGAAAAACTGTTGCTGCTTCAGCACCTGAGACGTCTCAACCAGACCGAGATATTCCTCTGACCCTAGCTCTTGTTATACCAACCCTTGAGCCTACTGCTGATCCGATTTCTGAACCCACACCAGCTGCACCTTACCTTGATGTTCCCATCGCGATCCGCAAAGCATCTCGTTCCACTGCCAATCCACTTTACCGATCTGTCTCTTATGCTCATTTGTCTTCTCCACACAGTGCTTTCATTTCATCTATGGATAAATATACCATTCCCACCAATGTATCCGAGGCTCTTGCACATCCTGGCCGGAAAAAAATCTATGATGAGGAGATGACTGCTATTCGGCAAAATAATACTTGGGATCTAGTTCCGCTTCCATCTAAAAAGCGTGTCGTTGGTTGTCGACGGGTATTCTCTGTTAAGCTCAACTTCGATGGTTCTCTCACTCGGTTAAAGTCTCGGTGAGTAGCAAAAGGATATTCTTAGACCTATGGACAAGATTTTACTGATATCTTCTCCCCCGTCACGAATATGGCCTCCGTATGTCTGTTGGTTTCTTTGGCCGCTACCTTTCATTGGCCCCTGCATATTCTTGAGGAGGAGGTTTATATGATGCAGCCGTCTGGTTTTATTGTTCAGGAGGAGTCATCAAAGGTATGTCGATTGAAAAATCTTTGCATAGACTCAAACAATCTCCGAGGGCTCGCTTTGGACGATTTGCAGATAGTATTAGAGGTTTTGAGATGAGGAGAAATAATGGTGATCACACAGTGTTCTATAGATATCAGCACGGCCGCCAAATCATTCTGATAGTATACGTGGATGATATTATGATCACGGCTGATGATGAGGAATGTATTTGTGATCTTAAGGCATATGTTCAGAAGCAATTTCAAACTAAAAATCTTGGTAGACTTAAGTACTTCTTGGGGATTGAGGTGGCTCGATCTAAGGAGGACTATCACAGAGGAAATATGCATTGAAAATACTTTCTGAAAATAGAAAGTTGGACTGCACACCTTGTCACTCGCCGATGGATCCAAATTCCAAGTTGTTACCGGATCAGGGAACGTTACTAGATTATCCAGCTATATACAGGAGGTCGGTCGGTCGGTTAAACCACCTCACTGTCACTCGACCAGATATCTCATATCCAGTTAGTATTGTGGGTCGGTTTATGAAATTACCCTCACACAGGCCATTGGGATGCAGCTATTATGATTCTTCAATATCTGAAGAGTTCTCCAGAAAAAGGATTGTTGTAAACTGATAACAGAATAGCGGGTTTTTTCGATGCTGACTAGGGTGCTTGATAACTAGAAGATCCACTATAGGGTATTGTGTGTTCGTAGGTGGAAATCTAGTGACTTGGAAGAGCAATAAGCAACGTGTGGTATCACGTTCTAGTGCAAAGTTCAAGTACCGTGCTACGGCGGACATCATTTGTGAGACGGTAGGGGTCAAACGATTTCTGAAAGAACTAGGTGTGGTTCGACACGACTTGAGATTCGACACGACTTGAGAGTTTATATTGCGACAACCAGGCTACTATCCATATTGCTTCAGATCGAGTGTTCCATGAGGGGATCAAATATATTGAAATAGATTGTCATTTGGTCTGAAATAAGGTTGTTGGAACTGAGGAGGGGTCTTCAGAAATTGAGACACGACATGTGCGCACAGGTGATCAGTTAGCCGATATACTCACTAAATCGCTTGCTGGTGATAGGATGCAATTTATTTGTAATAAGTTGGGTATGGAATATATATATACTCCAACTTGAGAAGTGTATCTTACCAATGATCAATAGTTCACTAAATCACTTGCTGGAGTTTGATATAAGAAAAAATTTAGTCCCACGTTGGTAAAATAGGAAGAGTAGACATATTGTAACACATATATAGAGAGGAGATTTCTATATCTTTTAATATAATAATAAAGTATCTAATTTCTCCTCCTTATCACACACCACAACAAAATAGTGAGCATCTTATCATTCTTTCTTGCTCTCAATTAGGCTCATGCACGAAAAGGGAATAGGTCGCAATTGGCTTTTGTCCTTTGCTTCAACATTATTCGGAATTTAGCTACAGATGTTACTATCTGTATCCTTATGCCTTAGCTTTAAGTTTGGGTAAATTAGTTAGCTTAGCTAAATTTGTTATATGATGAGTTGTAAAATGTTGCAATCGAACTCTTAGGGTTCGAGACTTCAAGTTGAAGACATTGGCCAACTTCCAAGCTCATCACGTGATTAGACCCACAATTTGTGAGAAAGAAACAAAAAGAGAATTTCATCGATGAATCTTAGCTGTCGATAAAAGCGATGGGACGGTTGCGATTAAAAGGTGGCTTTGATTGGGTTTGGAAGCTTGGAGATAGAAATCTTTGTGACAAATCAGTATTATACACGTTTTCAAATATGGAATCTGTATTTGTTTATGGTATTTGAAAGCGAAAACTGTTTTCATTGGTATTTAGGTAGCTGGGATTACCTAAATATATGCTTCAAACAGAAGGAAAAAACACACGAGGAAAGAACTCATCAGGTGATGCTTTGTATATGTAATGGATCGAAGATTACCGGGAATCCATATTTTTCAAGATGTGATGCGGAGGCATCCAACTCCAAGGAATGTTGCACCAAAGCGTCTGGCATATTTTAATCATTCTTGATAATGTATATGTGACGGATTTATACGACATTAGTTGTTGTGACGGCGTCGCGGTGAACAGCGGAGGTGATTGGCAACCGAGCGATGGCGACGATCGTGCTTCAGCTGCCGGTGATGATGAATGACGGTGGCGATCGGTTGTGGTGAATGACAAGTGGAGGAGAGTCAATGTTCAGCGAAGGGCCCACGGTCGGCAATCAGTGACACCCGGCGGTGGTTCGGCGAAGAGCCGATAGCCAGCAGCGACAAACAAAGAGTGAAGGGCCGACGGTTGACTGTGATCGACGAAGGGTGGACAGCCGGTGACAACGGATGACGGTGGCGATCAGTGGCGACGGAAGAAAACGGCGGTTAGTGGCGATGGCTGACGAGCAAAGAAGGGCCGACATTATGTGATCGAGCCAATGTGTCACTGGTTTTGTTAGACAAGAATATTTAATGGGAATATTATAGACAATGATTTGAATGGAAATAAGATTACAATGATTTAAGGGCATCTTATTTATTTTCAAGATAATCTTAAGTTCTTAAATTTTTTTTTTTTTGGGAAGTGTCCCACATAAGTACACACACCACCACCACCACAAGAACACACACAAGCATACAACGCACATCGAGGAACCCACGAATTTACTCCAAAAACGTTAATTTGTGATCACTTTCCCTCCTGGTTCAAATCTTGCACTCTTCCTAAAAAGAAAATTGTCATATATACTGAACTATTGATCATTGATAATTCTTTAGAATATTATTTGCGTCAAAAAAACAAGCATGAGAATGTTTAATAGAAATCTACAATTTCCTCCTAGAATACCATATAACAGGCGCCCCTTAAGTTAAAAGTTGCATATGACCGAAAGCATTGGATTTATGTTGAAATTGTAACTGTACATCCAATTAGAATGTGAAGCTAGATTATGATGATTGGAAGTTAAGGTTCTTTTTTCTTTTTCCTTTGTTGAATAATTGGCCGTAAGCTGAAGCACATAAGGTTTAAATCTTTGATCTCTTGCTCAACTGCAATGAAGGTTTACCATATACGCTTAATTTTATTTATTTTAAATAATAGACCGTAACTCAATTTAAATAGGCGGTGAGCCTCAAGCGTGCTCAAATGCAAAAGTACTTCACCATGAGACAATAGTGACAGCATCTTTCAGAAACTTGAGCTAATGGCAATTCTCTCAACCCTAGGAACTGATCCAGCTAGAGTTGCCTATAACCCAAGATAACTCTAAATAACCATAGTGAACTTGCAAAACCCAACTAACATTATTAAACTAACTCAAATTAATACAACAACAATCGAAGTAACTGCATATTGTTCCAACTTTTAAACAAAAACAACAAAGAAAGTAACAAAAAGAAATATTTACCAAAAATACATATCATAAGCTTTATACTCTCAATATGCATGCATGTGGATTGCAAAGAAGAGCTCCGGCAACACGCACGGGCACACAAATATTCTCGTGTGGTCACACAACAGAATTGTCTAAGGGTGGCTGTTGGGGATGGAGAAGTCGATGCACGGAACAATGCTCGTGACAAGCAACCAAATCACACAACCAACACCACACAATTAACAACAGAAGATCACAAGTAAATAATATGCGAGAATAAATAAGAAACCAAACACGGAAACAAAAGACACAAGGATTTGTTAACAGGGTTCACCTACCGTACGGTTAGTCCCCGGCAGAATGGAATCTGCAAATGTCTACTAGAATTCTTGAATCAATTACACGGAGCAACCCCATAAGTTCTCTCTCAAAACTCTCTAGATCTAAACCGTCACCCTCTTATAAAATGATCTCTTCTATTTAGATGTACATAAAACATATAAGAAGTCTCTATTTATACACAAATCAATTTCTTAATTAAGAAACTACCATAATTAAGAAATTGCCATAAGACACATCTTAATTAAGAAACTGACATAATTATGAAACTGTTCTAAGACACTCCTCAATTAAGAAACTTTGGTTTTTTTAAAATCTGATATGGCTTGTATGCACGTCCAGACATCTGCCTGAAATTTCTCCATAATTTCAACAATCTCCCACTTGAAGATATTTCAGCCTCGATTCCCAACGCCAGTAGACTTCATACGACTCCGCTATACTCTCTACTCATTAGATTTTCATGGAGAGATTCACCAACCTGCAACGGAGATCTAGCTTATCTCTATCTACGACTTTGGTGAACATATCCGCCGGATTCTTTCCTCCTATGATCTTCTGCAGTGTTAACTTGATCTCTTCTACCGCTATGCGTATGAAGTGGTACCGCACCTTGATATGCTTCGTCCGAGAGTGATATGCCACATTCTTCGCCAAATGTATCGCACTTTGGCCATCGCTCCACAAGGTATTGAAATCTTGTTTTTTCCCAATTTTTCAAGTAGCCCTTGCAACCATATCATCTCCTTGCTGGATTCCGTGGTCGCCACGTATTCAGCATCCATAGTCGACAATGCCACCACCTTTTGCAATTGAGAGACCCAATTTACTGTTGTTCCCCCAACCGTGAATACGTACCTTGTTGTGCTCTTCCCACTATCTAGATCATCCGAGCAGTCCGCATCAACGTAACCTTGCACCTTTAGAGAGTCACCCCTAAAACATAAGTAATGACTTGTCGTATACTTTAGATACCTCAAAGTCCACTTCATGGCATTCCAATGTTCCTTCCCTTGGTTGTGCATATACATGCTCACAACCCACTGCATGTGCAATATCTGGTCTCGTACTCACTATTACATACATCAAACTCTCCATCGCAGAAGCATATGATATTTTTGTCATCTCGTCCTTCTGCTCTTGAGTTGTAGGGCACAACTCCTTTATGAGTTGGAAATGCTTCGCTAAGGGTGTACCCACCGGTTTCGACTTGTCCATATTGAACCGCTGCAAAACCTTCTCAATGTAGACTTTTTGCGATAACCACAGCTTCCGCTGCTTCCTATCTCTCATGATCTTCATGTCCAAGATTTACTTGACTGCACCTCATAGAGAATTTCTTAGCCATCTTCTTCAAACTTTAAATTTTCTCAAAATTCGGACTCGCTACCATTTACCAACATGTCATCAACGTACAGTGACAAAATAATGTAGTCTCCGTCCTTGAAAGTTTGAACGTACATGCAGTGATCTGATTCGCAGCGCATAAATCCCGTCCCCAATATAAACTGATCGAACTTGAGATACCACTGCCTAGGAGGTTGCTTGAGGCCATACAAGCTCTTTCGCAGTTTATACACCATATTTTCCTTTCCCTTCACCTCGTATCCCGATGATTGCATCATATAAATCTCCTCCTCCAAATCTTCAAGAAGGAATGCAGTTTTCATATCCAACTGCTCTAAGTGCAAATGCTCCACCACCACGATACTGAGAATCACCCAATTAGATGTCATTTTCACGACTGGGGAAAAAATCTCTTGATAGTCAATTCCTTACTTTTGCGCATATCCTTTGACCACCAAAAGCGACTTGTACCGCTTCACACCATTGGCCTCATCTTTAATTATAGACACCTACTTATTCAGCAACGCTTTCCGGCTTTTTAGTAGCTTCACTAGGTCTCACGTACGGTTCTTCAAAGAATCCATCTCCTCATTCATACCTTGCTCCCACTGCTTGCTAGCACCGTCGCTTGTTGCTTCTTCAAGGAATTCGGGCTCCCCCGAATCTGTGTACAGAACGAAGTCGGTCACAAGTTTTTCAGGTAGCCGCCTATCTCGTGTAGATTTCAGAACCGGTACATCTAGTTGCTGAACATGGTCACCATCCTGTTCTTGAACCTAATCCTGCACTGTAGTTTCCTCCACGTTCTAATCTCCACCTATAGGTACCTGAATGCTCCCTTGAATTCCGTCCAACTCGATGAACTCCAATACCCCCATCATCTTTGGCTTGCTTCTCTTCTTTGTACAAGTGCTACTCATCAAAGACAATATTCCAGTTTTGTATTACCTTCTTGCTTGTAATCCCATAGCCGATATCTAAACTCGTCTCCACCATACCCAATGAAAGCACGCTTCCTAGACTTGGAATCAAGCTTACTTTCTGCCTTATCAACCAAAAAATATGCAATACAACCAAATACTTTTAAGTCTGCATAATTAAGTTTACCTAACCAAATTTCTTCCGCAATGCCTTCATCAAGCGTACTTGACGGGCTTCTGTTGATCAAGTACACAACAATATCGACCGCCGCTGGCCATAAGAAGTTTGGCACATCCGTATCTAAGGTCATTCTCCGAACTCGCTCCAGGATCGTCATGTTCATCTTTTCAGCGATGTGATTCTGCTGTGGCGTTCCCGATGCCGTCTTCAGCCAACGAATCCCCTTCTACGAGGAAAACGCCTCGAACTCTTGTGTGCAGTACTCCCCTTCATTATCGGACATAAGGCATTTTACCTTAGCCCCTGTTTGGTTCTCAACCTGTGCAATCCAGTGTTTGAAAATACCAAACACGTCAGACTTCTTCTTTATCGTATACACCCATGTCTTCCGGCTTGCATCGTCAATGAACGTCACGAAATACCGATTCCCACCATAAGACTCCACCGAGATCGGACCTCATACGTCTGTATGCACCATCTCCAGCTTCTTGGTCTTCTCTGCTACGCTTCCAATTTGAAATCTGAGCATGATTTGCTTCCCACAAATGCAGCTCTAGCAAAACCCCAACTCCACCTTCTTCAGCCCTGAAATAAGTCCCCTGAAGAATTTTTATATTCTTCTCACTGAGGTGCCACAATCTTCTATGCCACAACAAAGTCTTCGAATTTATTTCTGAACCTACCGCCAGCGCAACCGAACCTCCGCTCTCCCACTGAATGAGTACAACGAACCGCTCAATTTGCCCCTAGCGATCACCAACGATCCTTTGGAAATCTTCCACTGCGAATTTCCAAACACCGTCATATATCCTTCGTTATCTAGCTGACTCGTGGAAATAAGAATTTTCTTCAAATTTGGAATATGCCTAGCATTCTTTAATTTAATTTGACCACCTCCTGACGGTTGTAGTATGATTGTCCCCTTACTATCTTACATGGCTGACTGTTCCCCAACGTCACATGTCCAAAATCACCTTGAACATACTCACCGAAATGATGCCGGCCCGAAGTGCAATGGAAAGATGCCCCCGAATTTAGAAACTGGTTATACGCCTTTGTATTCTCGCTCACCGATAGACAAAGATCTGGTTCCCCCTGTTCTTGTATAGAAACCACATTAACTTCCTCCTCATCTTCCTTTGCATCCGAGTCTTTTTTCAAGAGTTTGACATTCGCTTTTTTTGTGACCCTTCTTCCCACAATTCCAACACGCGCTTTGGATTTTTTTTTATAGATTTTCCTCGGCATTTAGACTTGCTATTTCCCCTTTTCATCGTTCTACCACGATTTTCTACCGAACGTGCAAAAGTTTCCAAACTCCCACTCACGGCCTCTCTCCGCATCTCATCGTTTAATAAACAACTCACCGCATCATTAAACGTGAATCTCTGAGTTAGAGCTGCTAACCACCATAACTAAGTTCTCCCAACTCTCCGGCATCGAACAGAGAAATAACAGGGTCCGAATCTCGTCTTCATACACGATCGAGACAGATTCTAACTGGATTGCCACGCTGTTGAATTCGTTCAAGTGTTCTGTCACCGAACCACTTTCTACCATTTTCATATTGAAAAGCTTCTTCATTAAGTATATCTTGTTTGATGTTAAAGGTTTTTCATACAATTTCGCTAACGTCGTCATTAGCGTCATGGTTGTCTTCTCCTTTAAGCTGTTAAAGGCCACATGTGGAGTCAACGACAATCTGATCATCGCCGGAGCTTTTCTATCCAAAAGATTTCATGCTTCATCGGTCATCTTCTCGAGCTTTTTTCCCTAGGTATAGGCAGTCCTCCATCTGCATACGCTACTAACCATAATTGTGACCATTGAATTTTTCGATTCTTATTTTATCCGCCGTCATCTGTTCTTCTAATGTCATAGCAAAACACAACTTCTCTCTTAATCTGAACCAACGCCTTCAAAATAACGATCTAAGAAAGTGGGGAAAGTGGATATAGACGTCGTTACCCACCGTTAACCTAGATCATGGAATTAAAGAACCCAAGATTTCTTAACCACGCTTTGATACCGGTTGTTGATATCAAGCGTTAAGCTCTAGGCTCTGATACCAGTTGTTAGAGATGGAGAAGCCGATGCACGTCGCAACAAGCAACCAAGGCATGCAATCAACACCACGCAATTAACAAAAAGAACAAAAAGATCACAAGTATTTTGGGTTAAATAAGAAATCAAGCACAGAAACAAAACACAAGGATTTGTTAATGGGGTTCACCTACCGTATCGCTAGTCCCGACAAAGCGGTATCTCCAAACGTGTACGAGAATCCCAGCATCAATTACACGGAGCAACCCTACGAGTTCTCTCTCAAATCTCTCTAAATTTAAGACGTCACCCTCTCATACAATAATCACTCTTCTATTTGACTATACATAAAACATATAAAAAGTCTATTTATACACAAACCAATTCATTGATTAAGAAACTACCATAATTAAGAAACTGACATAAGCCACTCCTTAATTTTAAAACTGTGATTTTGATAAAATCTGACATGGTTTGTATACACGTCCATACGTCCATACATCTGCCTAAAGTTTCACCATATTATTTCAACAGTAGCAACGTGCAATCACTATAAAATTTCCGACTGTTGATATTTCTCGCTTACTTGGCTGCTTCTCATTGGTCGGTCAACTCGAACGATCGCCAATAATTGGATATCCAGATGATAAGCAACAGCAAAATAGAATCCATACACGCAAATGCGAATGAGCAAAGAATGCTGATCCCTTTTCTCTTTTAACTTCTGAAGTACAAAAAACCAAAATGAGGCATTTTCAAACGAAAAAAAGATGTAGAATAACTCGGTGCTTCGAGAGATATTTTCTTTACTTCTTAGGGAGTGGCCCAGCAAATTTTTGGCATTTTTTTTGTGACCTTCAACTCTTTGTCTCTTGTATGTGCCGTGCTCTCATTTGTTAGCCAGCTTCATCTGTGATCACGAACTCTGCTCTGCCACCACAAGCCTGTGATAGGAAAAGATTGTTTGCTAGTAATGGTCTTGAACTATGTTTCTAAGGATAATGGTGAGATGAGGTTCGCGAAATGAAAAACCCGAGAATAGTCTCAACAGCACATGCAAACCAAGATAAATTATCCATTGGGGTTTACAGCAAACAGAAAAGGATAATTTGATGATCTCAAAGAGGTATTTCGTGTCTGGTCTCAGTATACAGTTAGTACATTGCAAAATTTATGCAGAAACTCAAAAGGGTAATTCTTAATATTATTAGGGAATTTGCGCTAAAGCCGGAGATAGGTTGTAAATTGATAAACTTGACAGAATACAAAAATAATATGGAAATTAGGTAAATAAGAAGATTTATGGGTTTCTTTGCTCTTGTATACCATGCACGGCCACTGTGTTCGTATATGAGCATAAAAACGGGTCCACTAGACAGAAAGGTCGTACGAGGGCAGTATGACTCACCAATGAAATTAGGCTTTGTTTCTAGTGGCCCTAATCAAATAATAACCGCGTGATTAAATTCAAGGGCGGATCCAAGGTGGGTCGAGGTTAGGCACCACCTGGATCCAGAGTCAAGCATATAAAAATAGTTCTAAAAAGCATCGCATAACCTCACAATCAACTGTTGGCAACGCTTTGGGTTTTTGTCCTAAACGTGCAAGGCTAGAATCTCTCGTCTGCGGCCTTTTTTATGTTTTCCATGTTCAATGCTTAATGCGGATTCACGCTCATTTATAAATGATACCCTTAAACTATTGCAGCACAAGTAAGAATTTATTCATTTTCTACAAAATTAAAAGTTTTCATGCAATAATTCAAAAAAAATTCTATTATATTTTCAGAAGAGAACTTCTTGCTTGAATAGCATTTTCTTCTTTTTTTCTTTTGGTTAGGAAATCATTAAAAAGAAATCGATTTAACCAGTCGTTCTTCTTTGAAAAGGGGAAAAAGACAAACTCTAACTTCAATTTAGCTTATTCATCAATGATTTCTTTATAGTTTTAAGTTTTTTTTCCCATTCCCGTATAATGTATTAATTAGTTATGTCAAATAATACTAACCTGATAAAAGATGCAATGGGTACACGAACCCAAATATCAGAATGCATTAAATCAAAAGGTTCAATATTATTATGCAATGAAAAAGGCAATGCAGACTATTTTGAAAGCTGACAACCAGTACAGTTATTTTGAGCATGAAAAGTAAAAGACCCTAGGACTCCTGAATCAGCTAGTACTATGTGACGAGAATTAGAGAGATGCCCTAACCGTTGATGCCAAAGTGTGGAGGAGGAATAGCTAAAACCAATGGATGATGATGATGGAAGATGAAGTTGCTCCAATTGCTACAAGCCGTCCACTCTACGACCGGTTCCAATCCTCCAGCCGCTGCGAGTATCCTGCACAGCACAAAAGGTGAAATTAAATGAGATAGTATAACCTAAATTGGCTAATTAACTGATGGAAATGAGATTAATGGTGAGTTGTGGAACACATAAAACAAATGACAAAGTGAAGTGGACGACCCAGAAGTTGGTGTAATGTCGCCACTTGGTGACTACAAGAAGGGCACCGGTAGCAATATAAATGAAGGAAAATTTCATAAGGGTGCAATTTTGAAATACAGAAGAATCAGAAGTCATGATGAGAAGCACCCGAGTCAAATATCCAAGGAGCTGAGTTACCCGAAGTAGCAGACAATGCAGCAGGAATGGAACTAGAGGAAGCGCCAATAAATCTAAGTTCTGAACAATGAAGATAGTTAAGAAGAAAGAGAACTAAAACTCTGTGGAGGCTGTGATGCAAGAGATGATAAGACGGTTGTGAGTTGAGCGTCTACTGAAGTGACAGAGGCATCAGCTGTATGGTGGGCATGGTATGACGGCTGGGTCGGTCAGTCTCGTAACCAATGTCTTCCGAGTTTCCAGTTAGGGCATGGACAAGGAGGAGGACGAGATTGTCCACAACCACGATTATTATTGTCTCGATTAAATGCAGATGGACCAGATTGTGCAGCAAGTACTGTAGCAGGAGTAGATGTGGAAGATAATGCAGTCACCTTAAGAAGTTGCAGACATGTCTCTTCTGATGTAAACTCTCTCCAACGACATCGGTGAGTCGTGGAAGTGGAGAGCGATAAATGTGAGGCCGAAGAGGCTCGAACTCGGGGCGTAAACGCATCACAAAGTGATAAAGTCGCTATCGATCACGTGTCTAAAATTTTCGAGCAAACTCAGGCGGTGTTAGAAGGATAGTAACACCCATAGTCTGTAATTCTTCTCAATAGTTGGAAAGAAGGTTGAAAAATTCCTGAATGTATCGATCATCCTGACTTGCATCGTGAAGAGCCTAATGTAGATGATACTCTCATGCAGCTCCTGTCTGCACAAACATCCGAGAAATGGTTGCCCACTGTTCACACAAGGTAGAAAGTCTGCTAACAAAGAGACGGATGGAGACTGAGACCGATCGCATAATATAAGCCTTGATCTGTAAGAATCCGCTGCTAATCTTCTAAAAAAATTAATAATACCCGATCTAGGCAAGGGCAAGTTAATTAGCGTGGAGATCGCAGGAGCGGCGGGGGTGGGGCTCGCAAGGGATCGGCTGCAAGGGCAATCGCTATGAGAGAACTCACCGTTGCATGAGTCGGAGAGCTTCTCAAGGGAGAAAAGGCTGCCGTCGGGACTCGAACGACGACTGGATGGAATGATCCAGCGGTGAGCCTTCAAGGATCGCCTTGAACTCGTCTTCGAGGCGAAGGACGAACTGCTGCAGGAGATCCTCGGCACGATCGACCGCGGGGGTGTCAAGATCACGGATTAGGGTGATGAGCATGTCGATGGAGGCGAGAAACGCCACGGCCAAGTCGGAGCTGGACATAGCATGCAAAAGGGTGAAGAGGAAGGTCAGGGATGTGTAGGGTACCTACTTATCATGGCATTTTGTTGGTAGTTTAGGCTGAAAGAACCCGTGCAAAAATATATTCTTCGTTTGGGTGTCCTTAATATCCTAATATTCTATTGCAATTTGCACAATTGATTTGATGGCGAAGATATTTTATTACAAGATACTGCCTTTATTGCTATTGTCCGACGATAGATGCTTATTGTTGAACTGCTTCCAAGGGCTAAATCTTTTATAGCATGCTATCATCATACATTTTCATTTCTTGTATTTTAAAAAATCTCATTTTATTTCTTAAATGAAATATTTTACTGGGCTAGGCTCACATTGATCCTATCCCTGTTTCTAAAAATCTAACAATAAAAAAAAAGAATCTGTGATTTACAAGCTCCATAAATCCAAAAAAGGTGCCAGAAAGATAATGTCTAAGATATAGGACATTAAGTATGATTTGTCTCTGGGGTTATCTTGAAGCTGTAACAGCCTTGTTCTTGGACCCAGAATGTGTTGCCTTATCGATGGGTGGGTTAGGTTTTCAGAAACTATTCATTTGCTATGCTATGCTCTTTACTAGAAGAAACAAAGTAAATCTTGTTTTCGAGCTGATAGAATACAATAATAATAAGTGTTAAGAGCAAGGTCTTGCTTAGAGCAAGGACGCACATTCATATGGCTTCTATAGCACAATGCCATTTTAACAAAAGATAATTTGCATAAATGGAAATGGGTTTGGTTCTTCGGAGTGTGGGTTTTGCAGAAGAGAGAGTGAGACCGTCAATCATTTGTTAATTGAATGCGCCTTTAGCTCGTTAGTTTGGGGCTATCTAATAATTTCAGGATACCTATTGACTTAGGATCCCTTCATGACTCTTATATGTCACTGGAGGCCGATACTGTTTTTAATAACTATGTTAATGCAACTCTTAGGGATATACCATCAGCAACTGTTTGTTGGCTTTTGTTGAAACAACGTAACAATATGATTTCTAATAATCAGCGCACCTCTATATAAAACTTCTTATCCAAGCAGCCGCCATAATTCTAGTTTGAACAGGTTTGGCTCCAAGAAGGGTGAAGAAGGATCGATAAAAGGAGTGCAATGCATGATGTGGATGGAGATGTAATGGCGTTCTGCCTCAGGGAGGAAGTGATTCAATGTTTTCATGACAGGTGTTTTGTAAGTCCCCAAAGTTTTCCGATTATACCTTTTTTTAATATACAGCCTTGAAAGATCAGGTATTTTGAAAACAACCCGCAAAGATAAATAAAAAAAATTAAACCCTAAAAGCTTTGAAGTTAACTAAAAAGACCATGTAATTAACTTTTATTATAAATGACATTAGAACCAGCCATTCAGGGGTGGTAAAAGGGCATAGGCCTATAAAAAATACCCGAACCCATTTACCCGACCTGATAAAAGAAACACGAACATGATCCGTACCAGCTAAATTTTTAAACAGGTTGACCCGACCTGACCCGTTTAATAAACGGGTCGGGTATGGATCACGTATCATGACCCGCTTCGACCCGTTTGACCAGAATACATTATCCCTAAATCGTTAGTTTTCTCTTTTATTTCTTACTCTCTCGGTTTGTTGGGTTCTATTTTTTAAATATTCGTAAATTTATTCTTAAACGTTAAACTTGTAATAGTTAATTTGTATTGCTCATACATAAAACAAAAAAAAATGCCACGGATCAACATAGATCGGGACGGGTAACCCGATTATGACCCGACCAGAATATTAAACGGGTCAGGTATGGGTCTTAAAATCCTAACCCGATTATTAAATGGGTCGGGTCAACCCGAACCCAACTTTGGCCGGGTCAAAGGTGACCCGACCCGACCCGACCAGTTTGACACCTCTAAAAGGGCACTTTTACAGCTACAACGACCACTTGTTTACTTTTAATTTATAGGTCCCAAACTATGCTTCATATCATAAACCAAATAACGGTTATAACCTACAAAAACAACACCAACAACCCCACTTGTATCCTTTTAAATTCCATTGCAGCCAACTTATCTTTATTATGTTCTATCCTCCTTATCTCCTCTACAACAGTAGTAGCAACATCAACAAACATGAAGAAAAGCAGCAGAATTTCCCCTCCCTCTCCCGAATCTAAAACATCGGCAACACAAATTTTAAGGAATTTTTTACCTTTGTGTCTATCAGTGTTCTAATAAGCAATTTAGACGTCCGCCTAGGCTGAAGCGGTGCTAAACCGTTCTGATTGAGCCCTAGACGGTTTAATTAAGCGATTTAGGCGGTTTAATTAAATGGTTTAAGCGCTTCAACCTCCCAGCACGCTTAAGCGGACGCCTAAGCGGAACCAGCCCACTTAATGAAATAAAATTTAATCAATATATTGTTATATGTATATATATTAAATATAATTTTAACTAAAATTTAAAAAAACGGACGGCACCTAGACGGCTAGGTGCTAGGCGGTATCCCAAACGCTCAGCTCTGCTTAGCGCTTTTTACAACCTTGGTAGGTATTAGGGTTTGGCCCATTACCGGTTGGTCTAAGTGGTAGGGCGAGAGGGTAGCGGAAGCAAGCTTTAGAGATTAAAAAAACCTTCAAAGATCAAATAAAACAAGAGTTAAAACTAAGGATTTTGTATAAGCAAGGATTTTAGGAATGAACTAGGGCAAAGCCCCGCGCGATGAGCGAGATCCGTAAAATTTCAATGGATAGCAACTATATTTATACAAAGTAATTAGGGTGGATGCGCAAAAATATAGATATGGAAAAAAAATGGATAATAGAAGGACCAATCCTCTTTCAATTTCGTTTTATGTTTTATTCTCCATTTAGTGCACATAGATAAGAGTATGATACATTTTAATTTAAAAATTTTAATAAAAAAATACTATATTAAAAAGAAATTCATGAGAAAGGTGAACCAAAAGTTTGAAATTTATAAGATTTAACAAAAATCTTTATATATATGGAAAAAAAACAAATCTTTCTTATAAAAAGAAAAGAATACTTACTTATTAATATCTTCTCAAGATTTGTAAATTATAAAGTTCTTATTCGATTTAACACCAAATTTTCTTATTCACATTTTTCTCAAATTGAAATGGAAAGCAGATTTAATATGAAACTTATTCTTTTTCAAGTTTTTGACATAAATTTAAAGGAAAGGATAAGGTTCGACTTTAATTTAATAACAATCTTTTTAAATAAAGGAAAGCTTGATTTAAAATTATGCTAAAATTAGAGGGCGGGAGAAAATTTTCCGGAAATTAGGAAGGAATTGATTCGCGTGAAGTTAATGGGGCTAAATTAAAGGGATTGGGATTAAACTCAATTTAATGAGTGGGCAGTTGTTTTTAGCAATATTTGTATCACTAGGCAGATTTTTCATATTGTCTTTATTTCACATTCCAAAAGAAAACAAAGCTTAAAGGTTGCAAGTAGTGACCCCCATTAGAATGAAGATAGAGCAGATTTTTGCTCCAAGTTGCCAAAAATAACGATTCCAACCATTCAAATCCACAATAATACCTGAGTTCTGCCAAGGAAATCTGAAGTAATATTCTACTCTTGAGGGCATTTTCGGAAGAACTCAAAATTTCCACATGGGCATCACTTGCTGAAAAACATGGCAGATTTTTGCTCTGGCTTGCCAAGAATACCCCATTCTAAACATTCAAATGATAGAAATACCTGAACCTTCGTAAGAAAATTTAAAGTAATATGCTTTTGTGGAGGGCATTTTCGGGAAAAGGGAAAGTTTCATATTTCATTTAGCTTTTAATATATAAAAATTGGGATTGAGGGGACAGAAGGTCTTTTTTAGTCAACTTAAAATCTTTGAGGATTGTTTTTTAAAAAATTTATCTTTCAGAATCGTTTATCAAAATAAACAATTTTTGAGTGTAGTGTAGCTGGAGTCCCATTTTTTATCCTATTTTTGACTCTTGAGAGGGTGATATCTGACATGATGTATTTGAACATTTTCACATACTTCATTTTTTGTTTTACCTCTTTTAATTTTTCTTTTTTCTTTTAAAATGCTAGGCAACCAAAATCCAAGTGCTTACTATTCTAAGCTAGTCCTACCCACTCACCAGGTAAATTCTTGATTTCCTTTAGCTCCCTTGTTAATAATAACCTGTTCCAAAACCAGTTTCTTAATTGTTTACAGTAGATATGTTTATTGGAAGCTAGCAAAATTCTGATCTAATTATGGGACTGAGATAGGCCTTTCTAACTTTAAATTTATGATTCTCATTCCCCCATACCAATCTATCTAGACTCTTGCGTCTTTGGAGCTCAATGATTTGAGTGGATATGTCATTAAGGTATTGACGTAGCTTCTATAGATCTTGCCAGCCATACCTAGTCAAGTCACCGACCTTGTTATTAATGAGATCCTGCTGAATCTCTAAAGGATAGTATATGAGTGAATATTTCTAATCCAAATGTTAAACCCAATGTTAAAATCATTTCGTCGCCAATCTTACATTTTCAATTCTATTTAAAAATCTCGATTCTACATATAATCACCTTCTATGTTACCGGGTAAATAGGTTTCTCCATGATCCATCATGATATCAGTACTCGTCCTCAATAAGGTGGACCCGTGTTGAATTATCTCAGGAATCTTGCTTGCTTGACCAACGGGTTAAGATTAAGATGGAGTTCCTTGCTCTTCCGGATACCCAGTCCGCTCAATTAATTGGTTGGCATGCATGCTTTATCCCAACTAATCCAATGTAGTTTCCTGCTTCCATTCCACAAGAAATCTCAAAATTTTGATAATTTCCTCTAGTTGGTCATAAAGAGCATCAATATCTTTCTTCTCCGACAACAATACAACATGACCAACCAAGGAAAAGATTCATGCGTTAACAGTGCTAATAGTAGAGTTAATGGAATATTTATTACGGGAACCAATTCAAGCACATCACCCTCTAATGCATGGTTGTTCAACTTCAACCGAACATGCACAAGGTTTTCTTGATGAATGTTTGATGTGGATGTGGTTGTTAGGATTCTGTTGATCCATAGATGAAGTGAAGTCAAAGTTGAGTGAGAGCTAGGATGATAATTCGACTTTTCAATGGAGATAGATTGAAGGTCAAATGATGCCTTAGCTTTCATCTTGGTCTCATTAAATAGGACTTGAGCTAGAAAGAGCAAAGTGTATTTACAGTAAAGGTTTTGTCTTCAACCTCGTTGCCAAAACTAGATTAGGTGTTTCTATAAGGCATGACAAGCAGAGGATTTATTGTTCCAGTTCCATTCAAAAATTTGTATTGGAAGTTGTACCCAATTGGTGACGATTTTTTAGGGCCTATATAAATTTAGAGCTCGATTTTCAAGTGGTGTGGAGTAAGGATATGAATCATGTAGCTTATAATCATGATCGATATATTTGTTTGGTATCAACTCAAATTTATTGCTTGTTTTGATTATGGGCTGACTTTGCGATGATCTTGATCTTTTTTGGACGGAGGAGGGCTGAGAGCTTTTGGAGCTTGCTTCCTGTTCAAAGTTGTGGAAGTTGGTGGATTTGCATGGGAAACTGTTCCATAGCTGCACCAAAGTTGTGCACATGAAAGGCTGGGAGTTTCATGCTTCATGATTTTCCATCCTCAAACTTGATGGCCATGGGTACCGAAAAGTTTGCCATCTAACGATCACATAAGAGATGCAAACGAGTAAATAGGGCAATGAGGCCAATAAGCGCTCCTCGGTTTATTTAAAATTCCCCTGTTGATGTCCTTTCTAATGGTGGAAATGGCTTTCTTATATTTCTCTTCATGCTGGATCAAAGGGGCGTGTCCCTTCGTTGTGTACTGATGTGGTCCTCCTGGATGGAGAAATAAGAATGCCGTTAGGCCATGTGATGAAGGAAGGTAGGGTGTGTATGGTTTGTTGATGAGACCCATCCATGCAAGGGCGCCTTGATGTATATGCATGATTATTCCACTCCTTGGGAGACCTATCTGATCTAGGGCCTTGAATGTTTGAAGAAAAGTATCTGACACCAAGAGCACTGGTCATCCGGTTCAACCCCTTAATCGAAGCCGATAGGGAGGACCTATGTTAAGGAGATGCCTGAGACCACCAAAGACTTTGTAGTCTTTCCAGATGGATGAAGTTAAGTTCTTGGTCTTCCCACTAACAATCCAGCTCTAAGCGAAGGAGTTTGCAACTCCACTTGTGTTGCCTTTCGTGTGTGTGAGTGAAGATGGTAGTTGTTTTATGATCAGTTGGATCGGATGTTCTTGATGGGTTCTTCAATTGGTATTCAGTTTGGTTGTCAACATCTATGAAGTTGCTTTCTTATCAAAGATCTGCTTCTGCTTCGCCAGCAGCTTACTTCATTTAAGATGCATCGGCGATTGGAGAAGGATCTGAAGGGATTGGAGTCAGACACATATTATTCACCAAATGAAGTTACTTTTCATCTTTCTTTTCTATTTGTGCTCTATGTCAAAGATCATTACTGGAGCGGGGAGGATCTCTTCCAGCCATTTTTATCCCCCCCCCCCCAAAAAAAAAATGAAGTTTTCTGAACCTTATTGCAAAATTGTAAAAGTAAGAATCATTTCTTCTACGTAGCGCTTGGAACGATTGGTATGCAATTTGCTGTGGAAACTGTACAAATGTGTTTAAAGCTCTGTTCATTTTAATTTTTGGAAGAATATGAGGGGATCCAAGAGAAAAGCGGTGGTGTCATGGAATAGAAACGCTAAAATATACATATAGGTCTAATACCAATTTAACTGTGGGGCTATTGAATGTGTATGGCTGCAAGATGATAACAGAAAACAGCCTAATGATACATATGCGACTCTAGAAGAGAAAAATTAGATGATACAATGAATGCATATAAAATTTACTGGCTGTAGGTTCAATGTGATAACGGTTAGTCTAGGAGTGTATATTGCTTCACGGTCTTCCTAAAGATTCCTGTTATAATATTTTTAGAGAATTAACAACAAAATAGCTAGTTCCAAATATTTGAGAAGCGGACAACATTGCACACTTCGGATTTTGGAGCGACTGGTATGCTTTGACTTCTCTAAACATCCAAAAACTTTAAGCTAGATTCCTATTTTGGAAAAGCAGATGAGTATACTGCTATTCAGCTACTTTAGCATGCACAATTGGTGCAAATGGACTTACTAGCACTGCAAGATTGTGTTGGTCTGCTAATTTCTTCAATAAAAATCCAGCTGATACCATCAACGATCATCCTGCATTTATCATGAATTGTTAAATAACTGGATTCATGTTTCACATTTGTTTCATAATCATACCAAATGCAAAATCAAAACCCAAAATAATCTCTCCACTTAGAACTAACTCCATTGTATGACAGTCATAAACATGACAAAATAATACTGAGGTTGGTTGATCTTGAGTAGAAGTTTATACCTTGTGAGTTTTTGCCTCCAAGGACAGGGGCTATCAGAGACGAAATTGAATTGACAATTAGCAAGCATGTCTTCGCATCTTTGCTTTTCACCTAAAGCGTTCATCGGAAGCATAAAGATTATTTAACACAAATCAGCTCTGGTGATGTATAACTCATAAAAGTAATCTTTTTTGTAAACTCTTACCTGAACCTTTAACTTGAACTCCAATTGATGCAGTACATCCAGCAGCTCAAATATGTCGTAAACTGACTGGCATAATATACCAGTCATCATTCTCTTAATCTTTATTTCTTTTGCCTAGAGATTGAAAGTCAATTATAATTTAAATGATATAACTGAGAAATAAAATGTAAACAAGGCTTTTTACTTGCGTATATCTAACACAATCAATAGAAGAAGAATAGGAAATCAGAACCACAGTACAGAAAGAAGCGAGCAACAGCAGAAAAAAATAAGTACTTATGATTCTCATCAACCTCTTTAAAGAAGGGACCTGCGAATTGATTTGCGATGCATGCAATGCGATGCGGGGAAAAGGAGTTGCATGTGTCCAAGAATATAACACCCAAATGCTTGTCTCCAACATACAAGGCCACTTGTAAACAAACCTGTGCCAATGAACATTGAAGTGTATGAGGGAAAGCTTCAGGATAACTATCATTAAAAGAAAATAAATAAAACAAAATTTTAGGGGAGAAACATAAACCAAAAAAGGCACCTCTCTCTCTCTCTCTCTCTCTCTCTCAACCAACATAACAGATTTGCACTGGGCTTAGCTTGGTTGGTAATTGGTATCGATTTCCTCTCAAATGTGAGAGGTCCAAAGTTCGATCCCCGAAGAGGGTTGATTCCAAAAAAAACACCGGATTTGCCCTAAAATCCTAGAGAAAATCCTAAAGATAAATAGCGTATTGTGTGATTCAAAAGGAAATGCATATTTGATTGTTATCCATGCTAATTTAAATGCCTGCAAACCAAAAGGAAAATGTTTTGAATTTTCTCACTCATGCAAATGGGAGATACGGATTCACATAGTCATCCCCAAAATTTTGGGATAAAGGCTTGTTGTTGTATGCATCAAATGCCCACAAATTGGAGGATTTTTTTCTTTTTCTTTTTCTTTTTCTCTTTTTCTTTTTCTTTTCATTTTTCTTTTTCCTTTTTGAGAGATCACAAATTGGACTTGGCTCAACTTGTTTAGATTTGTAAAATGGAGTTAAATTTCTTCCATTTTTTGTTTGGCCTTCGAAAATTCATGATCAATGGTTTTGATACTCATATTGACAGCCCAAAAAAACGGATCTATTCATCTCTATTTTACCATAATAGACATTTAATTATGTGTTGATGCCTGGGATTATATGATGTGACAACTAGAGCAGGCACTCCATATGGATACACCTTGGACACAAATATGAGCATGTGTGGGTGAAAACCCATGCATAAAAGCATGCTACCCAATTTGGTTATCACAAAATTTGCCTTGCCAAATTCTTTATGCATAAGAGCGAAAAGAGTGAAGACACTCGCTTGTGTTTTGCCAGAAGACAATGGCCCGACTATTTCTGTCAACTGGCCCTCACGCAATCCTCCTCCAAGAAGCTTGTCGATCCTGGCCAAGCCACAAATTGTCACCAAACCTTTACAGGTAGAATTTTCAAATTTAAGGTTAGGTTTTTGACTTATAGATTCTGCTAAAGAACAAAAGCATTTCAAAATACCCTTCAAATCCAGTCGAAAGAAAATGCTTGCTCTGCATAGCATCCTCAAGCAACTCCAGTCCATTCAACCATGGTGGGTGCTGACTGTCTATGATAGAGAAAATTTGTGAGATTCCCTATTTTCACACTTTAGATTTAGTTCACTGTATTAAAAAATGAGTGACTTGAGTAATTGTGAGGTTAACATCACAAAGACTTTAAAAAATCCAATGGGGTGATCAGCAAGGATCAAGTGGCGTAACTGGAAACAGACAGAAAATTGAAAATATTGTAGTGCTGTAACTACTAATTGTCACTGGGAAATGGCAAAAGAAAAGCGTTAGACATTATTAAAAGAATGTATAACCCATTTTATTTCCCATTCTACATTTGTTTATGCCTAAGAATAATAGCATGAACCATGAGATATAAGGGCATGTCGATCTCTTCAAAGATAAGCTCCTTATGCCTATTGATTCAAGACTACTTAAAACATTAATAAGCTGTCTCTATCTGATGAAGTCAGGTTTGCGCGAAACTATTACACGGAAGTGGGAAACAAATTCAATAGTGATAATGCATTAAACATACTAAAGTTCCATAAAATCTTAACCTCCTTCAGCGCCTTTGAACTTGACTCAGCTTCTGCTGATGAAATTAACTTGTCAAAGTCATGGACAAGAAACTCTTCCAGTGGAAAAGGGCATATTTTGATAATTATTAGTTGGTATAAAATCTTATTTTACTTGTATCATTTTAAATAATATGACTATAAATACACCGAGTTTCCCATAACTCATGATGATTGCCAGAAGGAATAAGGAGGACATGGCTGTCTAATAACTTGCCTCCATTACTTCCATTCTAGCATATATTATGCATTTAGGTATATTATCTCCTTGCTAATTTGGAACCATCCAAATTAGCTCTAATATGAGATCTTCTTCTACAAAGTTTAATTCGGTCCAGATCTCCTATGATTGGTAGACAAGATCTCCTAAAATGTTTGGTTGACTTCCCTACATTAACAATCTGCCTAAATAAAAAAAGTAGTCAAGCTGGCTGCCGAGCACAACGTGAAGCTTACATAAAGTTGAATTCTTAAATCAAATGAATACACCGAACAAGATTTTTGTAGCCTAGTTAGTTTTTATTTTTATTTTTAATTCATTTTTGGATGATGGTCAAGAAAGTGAAGAACGGTTTCTCACGTATATGGAAATACAAAAGAAAGAGGTTTTACAGTATATATCATATGAAGTACCTATTTGTAAATAAATGAATTTATTTGGTTTTGTAATTTAGGTGCTTTTAGGCCTCTAGAATCTCTTTCCCTTTCATCTTGATGCGTAAAGTACACCAAAGACTGCAAGGTGCACTAAGGGTACAGATCCCAGGTTCAAACACTGCCAAAAACGTTCATTTCACAATTGTGTGGGTTATCCTTGTAAGCGCACAAGGTAGCAGTTACCACTCGAAAGCGAAGAAGGATAACACACCGGGATTATTGGGTTCAACCAACACGACCTATATCCACAAGGCAATCATATCCAATTGGATTTCACTATGAAAAAAGATAGCATGCAAGAGGACACTCAACTATCATTTTTCACTTCATCTATCTTATCTCTCATCTCCTCACTCCCTCTCATGTTCACTCCACACAAGAGAGGGAGGTCACATAAATCCAAACATGAGACTACATATTGGCATTTGTTGAGCCCCACACCTCACGCTATAGATATATAAGCCTAGCACTACCCGTCATCATCAAAAGGCCCAAGCCCAATCCAGACTTCCCGCGATCTAACTGATCGCATCTAGGTGTGCAAACAGATACGAGGCACAAGTCACACAACCCAAACCGTCTTCCATGTGAAAGTTGTGCAAGATTGTGTTTTTTTTTTATAAAAAAAATAATAATTTTAAAAGGTACGTCTAGAAAAGCACAAAAAATGGTAATATATAACTTGCGCGCCCACTGCTTGTAGCTTAAGCTTTTAGGTAAAATGTTTGCAAATGTATCCAAACCTTACTGAACCCTGTTAATGTCTAAAAAGTTCAAAACAGAAGTAGACAATAAACAACAAAACATTTGTTATAAGTTAATGTTTTCGCCTATGGAGCACAATAAGAGCCACTTAGCCCAAAATTTCTACACATTCACCATCAAAAAATGATATAGAAACAAAAAGGGAAGTAATGATATTGAGTCCTAGACTTTCCACAAAAAATCTATTAGAAAATCCATGACAAACTCACACGACAACCCGTTCCAATAAAAATCGAAATCCATACACCACCGCTAATATGATCATAAAACATGGAGATACCGTGCCTTCCAAATCTACCATCAAGGATGTTATAGGATAAAATTCTGTTTACGGATATTTCAAATTTTATCTGTTAATCATAATATTTAATCAAGAAGAAGGCAATTCCAAGCAAAGCCTTTCCAATGTTCTAACTTTACATTAAAACTCCAAGTATTAAACTATTTCACATTATATATCAGCTTTTGAACCAAGATTTCATCAATCAAAGTATTAATCTCACAAAATCCGTCAGTTTCAATCAAAGATCAATAGCACAATATCGGATCGCTTTCATAGAGAGAGAAATTCGAGATCAGACCTGAGAAAATGCCGAAGGCGCAGAATCGCTGGAAATTAGCGTCGATTATTGGGGAATCGCTCTCCAGATTTCGAGGTGGCGGCATCTCCAGCTAGGGCTGCCTCTTTCGATTTCTAGGATTTCCCCCCCTCCTTTCTTTTTGTGTGTGAGAGAGAGAGGGGAGAGAGAAAGGGGACGGGAAGATGGCCGGTGTGGAAGAAAAAAAGCACGGATTTTGATCTAATTACGTTTTGGATAGTCCGGGGATGTAAATTCAATCGGATCCATAGACTACTAAATGAGTTCGAATACGGATACGATTATCGAGTGTTTTTCGTCGTCCCGTTAAGCTAGGAGACGCTCGCTTGTCAGACGTGTATATATTCTTCCGTCTGAGATAAGCAGCGATTATTGATTATGGGGATTCTATTCTCCAGCCGTCGCGGACAAAACTGCCATTAATTACGATCGCTTTGAGGCGAGAGAAACTCCGATTAACAGGTCGTATAGGTCATACGAACTCAATGTGCAATATACATGTGTCGTGTTTTGAAAACAATTTTGAAAATGCTTTGGGCATGTCATGGGTCTCACAAAGTTTACGGGGGCCCTGCTACACGGTTAGCAGGATGGTGGTCAAGGGGACGAGCAGTCCACTTGCGAGGGTGCAGGAGAGCGCCCTATTAGAAAAAAAAATTCTCGAAGGAGAAGTGTTTTGAGTGCGTCAAAGATCTCCGAATAGGAGAAAAGAGAGAGGCAAGAGACGGCGGGGCATCTCCTTGGGGATCCCCGCCGCAAGTAACTCCTTGCAGGTGCCCGCGGGCAGGTTTCTCCTTAGGGAATACCCATAGCGGATATTCCCTTTTGGCGGGATGTCAGAAGCGGACAATCCCCTCGCGGGGATATTTGATGTGGATTGTCTTCTCATAGGGATATCCGAAGCGGGGATTCCCTTCGCAGGGATCTCCGTGGGTGGAAAGTCCCCTTGCAGAGGTTTTCTAGGAGGCGTTGTGATGAAAGTCGGAAGCTTTCAACCGGTTCTTCATGCTCGGGGTTCGCTTGCTCGAAATCTATATTTGCTGTGGAGCGGGTTTCACCATAAGAGTTCTTTTCTCTTGTTCTTCAAATTTGATGAAGAGGGCTTACTTCTTTATTTGATTTTGATCTTGGATCTTGACTTTTGAGATGGACTTTCTTTTTCAAATAATGGATTCTCTTCCTGATGAACTATCTGAGGAAGAAGATGGGGTGACAGAGATGAGAGAAACTCAAAGGAGCTCTCTTTTGCTTTGTATCTCTCTCTTGAGGAAGAAGAAGAGAGAGTAACTTGTGTCTTTTGGTTGGAGACTCCAAAACTCGAGAAAAATTGAGAGAATGAAAATTGTTATTGATTTTTTCATATGTTTGCCTTATATAGGCTTACGACTTTACACATAGTCCCATGGGCATTATAAATTTGGATTTTTGCCGTTCTCATACCCAATGTGCACATCTTTTTGCACATGAGCCACGAGCTTTACAACAATTGGCTTTCTGCCTATTTCTTTTACATTAACTTCCTATTTATTACATATTACACCTTTCTATTACATTTTTATTTCTTTTCTTAGCATGGGGGCCGGCCCTCATGCTTGAGCTTGGACCCGGCTTGGACCGGGCTCGGGCCCGACTTGACTTGGATTCGGGCTCGGGCCTACTTGATTTGGGTTGGGCCCGGCCTTCAGTTTGACTTTAACTTTTGAGTTTAGTCGAAGGGGTATAATTTTTAACCCCAATACGGATAATTATTGAAAATAAAAAGTTATTATTTGTATTTAATAAAAATCGGATATGAATATGGGTAAGGTTGTGCACGAATCGGGTTGGACAGTTTTGGACCATAAATGGCCCCGAACGATCTAGTGTAGGTGTTTTCTAGGCATTTCAAACTCGCCCATTAGGACGGGTAAATAAACCTGAACACGTACTGATTGTTATTTTTGTGATATGTGTTCTATATGTTCTATTTACCGCAATCAAGTCGGTTTCACTTGTAACTAGCCGGTTGAGTACGGGTCAATCCACGGAGAAATGGGAGTCCTTTTCTTAATATTTTAACGAGTTAAGTCAAATTTTGTTTGAGTTTGTTCGATACTAACTATATGTTTTGATATGTATGTGAATGGAAGCTTATCAGGGTTAGAATTAGGTTAGTTTGAATTAGAAGTTCGCTCACTTCTTTCAATTGCCTCTCTTGATATTGGTGTTACGATAATCGGTAACAACGAGTATTAGTGCGACTGGGAAGGATATTTGCGAGTATAAGCTATGCTTTCCAACGCTTAGTTCCTTCCTTTTAATCATTGTCCGTCCGTTCTTAGCTCTTAACCACAATCTCCGGTCAATTCAACCACAACCGGTCTCATTAGGATGTCACCACTATCATAGAGGATAGGGTGCCGTAGGGAGCGGATTGTGGATGCCTTGACGGGAGTTCAATTCAATCTGTCGGACAAAAGAAAGAGTGAGGGAGATTTTCTTATCTCAAACTTTCCTTATCTTACCCCAGTAAGTGAGAAAACTACTCACTCATTATAAAAACAAAAATAAAATAAAAACAAATAGAGAAGATAGAAAGAAATGAGATAGAGGATGGCAACTAACTACTTGGAATCTCACCTAAGCAAGAATTGCACTTGAGTATCATGGTTGCAATGATAAATAAAAACAGAAAAAGAAGAAATAAAAAACCGATAAATAACAATTTATACTACTAAAGAAAATACAAACAATCAAGTAGAATTAGTTAACACTTGTGCAAGACATGAACATATGATCCTTCAACTTCATTAATCATCCGCTCAAAAAGCCTTCATACAATTTTTAATGGAGGAAAGATGAAGTAGAAAAAGAAGTTATGCTAAATTCTAACTAAAACTAGGTGAAAATATACATCCTTATTTTGGTTTTGATCTGGAGTATTTATAGGTAGATGATTGAAACCCTATGACCATATTCTGAACCCATATAAAATTACAAAACTACCCCTGAAAAATAGTCTCGAGATACGGTGGTCAGACCGTGGATCCGCCGCCAATAGAAGCTGAACTTCGCGGATCCGCGGTCTTCTGGTTGAATTGGCACTCCGTTTTCTCTGTGCTTCTTCGTGTTGATTTGTTCTTCTGTTTAGTACACTTGTATTTACAGGATCATTCCAAATTACTCCCAAATTTTCAACAGTCCCAAAGACGAAAGTGAGTAGACTTTTGTCTTGATTTTCCTCGAGCTCCGCGTTGCCTTCTCTTGTGCTCTGTGCTTGTCCGAGACATGAATAACCCTCGCTCGATCTTGTCTCCTGAACTGGTGGGTGGCACCTGACGAATGGTGAGCGGAACCCGTATTTTTATCCGTTTGTGGCAGTTGTCCTGAATTTGTCGTGATTGTTTGTGATTTGCATTGTCTTGCGCCGAGAACCTGTAACCTGCAATTATTTAGTAAATACGGATCAAAAACACCTACCTATATGCAATGCAATCAAGAATGGATGGTATAAAAGTGCAAAATTCTAATATGAACAAATACCCCCAAACTTATCTTTTGCTCGTCCCGAGCAAAACTATTTTATTTTCAAAAAGTCCTAAACTCACTTTCATGGGCGTCACGGTTGCACTTAGTATGTGCAACAAGCCGTTAAACCCCTAGGTTGCCCTAGAAGAGGAGTTTTGTCTCCTGAGGGTTTTAAGCGGATTACACCCACAAAATCCCGTCAAGTTAGCCGTCGACTCTAATCCTACAGTTTAGCATTCTAGTTAGAAACTCTATCATCCAAGTTAGAAATATCCACCCCTTATTCTTCACACCTCCTATTCATTTAACTTAAGATTCTATACGTTTTGTTAGTTTATAAAGATCTCAGTCTCTCTTGAGTTTTCCTTCTGAAACGTAGTCTCCAATCCGGAATTTTTATCATCTTTAAGAAAGATATAAGACTTATTCTTCCTTCCTATCTCTCTTCCAAATATCGATCATATACCTCTACGTGTTTGTAATTTCACCCATACACTTAGGAATTCAATTCAAGCTATAGTACCTTTGCCTTTATACCTAGTACTATTTCTTTTATTAATGATGGGCGGATTCGCTCACACACCTTTCATGCGACTACTCCTGCTTCCTGAGGTACTAATCAGCCAATTACTGAGTGTGTGAGCTTATTAAGGCGTACATAACGGTTTCCAGGTCTTGTAATATACACATTTTTTTAAAGACGGGATATATTTTTCAGCGACGCTCTTTTGGTGGTTAGTTACAAATACCATTTTTTCTTTCATGCTAGGTTTTCAGACAAGAGTATTTCTATGTATCCTCTACTATCCTAAGTTTCAAGGGTGTATAAGTGCAGTCTGTAGAGTATATACTTTCTAAATTTGGACTCAAGAATAGGAACTATTTTTCAGATTTATTCTTCAATAAAACTTTCAATATTTTCCCTTCATTTCAACTTAACTTAAGAACTGAACTCAAGATTATTTACTTCTAAACAAACTGCAAGGACGTATATTTACTACAGTTATACTTCAAGGAGGGTTATTTTTAGGGTTTTCAATTATTAAGCCTGGGATTTAGTTATTTCTAACTAATCAACCATCATGTCTAACTTGAGTCTAAATAGCCAACATTTAGTGTTTTTTTTGTTTTTTTATTTTTTAAAAGAAGTTTCAAATTTTTATTAGTTTTAGGGATTTTCAAATTTTTATGGTTTTTTCAGAAAATGATGTAATGCAGAAATATAAACATGATGCAATGCGGAATTTAAACATGCAAACAAAGAACAAATATTTACAAGTAAAAAATAAACGTGTAAATGCAGAATGCATAGATAACTATTTACAATAAACCCCACCCTCAAACTTACTCACGCAGTGCCCTCACTGCTGCCTACTATGTCTCCTAGAACGAGACGCGGTACCACTCGTGCCAGCATTACTCGTGCCAGCCCTACTGGTATCAGCACCATGATCCCTGGACCTCGCCCTATCATCACGTGCTAACAGGGTAGACATCCCCTGCTCCAGACTCGTAATACGCTGATCAAAAGTAGTCAGCATTCCTAACACTCACTCGACCCCTCCTGTTAGTGCGCCGCAACAAGCGTGCTTGCTCGGCGAGGGTCAGCTCATCATCGCCCGCTATAGAACTCGAGCTAGGGGCCTCCGCCATCACATCCTTGGTCGGCTCGGTGTGCGACCATAACTCGTGAAGTCTAGTGTATGACGTGGACGCACCCTCAACTAGGGGTCAAATGGGAAGCCCCATCTGCATATAAGTGTCAAACTCTTCCACAGGAAGAAAATAGCGACACAATTATGTCACTAATATTGGGCATGAATAATTGGATGTCAGTTGTATGTATGCCCTGGAGGCCATTGTTGTACATGATTGTATATTATAATGGATGCTTGAACATATATAGGGAGGACTTTCTTGCTCGACATGATAGTATGCTATCTGGTTACTCTTTATCTTAACATGTTGACTAGTATTGTGATACTGTCTTGCTCTCACATGTTGGTAAAGCCCTTAGAATGTGTACTTGACTACCAGGATTATGATGTAGATCAAACTAGTGGGGCTAGGGTAGTCCACAAGTTCATCATTTAATTGTTCCTAGTCGAGGGTGTATCGAGACGGGGCATCGAGAGTAGACTAGCGTATACGCTTCTTGACTCGTTTAATGGGTGATGGATGATCATATATCCATTGGTGTTTGACATCAAAGATGGTATACGGGTGCTCAGTGGAGACTGGGTACACTGAACAGGACTCGCCGAGAACTCCTAAATGGTATTATACCTAACGTCAGATAGCAGTTCTCTGGTGACACTGGTACATGTTAGTCTGTAGACCCGAGATCGTCACAGCGTCTTGTGTGATTCCTACTGTGCTTTGATTTCCACCTTACCACGTTCAAGAGAGCGTGTAAAACGATGGTTTTTGGGTACAGTCCCAAGTCATATGGAGGCAATGAGCGATAGGAGGGGTTTCGTCTCTCCCGGTATTGGGGGTTGATGTTGCGTGGGCCATATCAGGAATTCCCTGGCCAGGGCTGATACAGAGATTTACCGGTAAGTGTTATCAGTAGTTTCTCGACCCGTTATGAGCCTCACATCGGCATGACTTATCAAGTTACTGGGGTCTGACGTTTACCACCCTAGACTCGATATGCGACATATCATACGCAGAGACCAGACTGTACAGTAGTGTTACTGTTGGATTCACAGGAGTATGGACAAGCTTGCTTGTTGATCTTCTGATCACTCAATACCCGGGTAGCCGTTACGTCCAGCTAGTATCGCTGACGGCTTGTGGGTGACTGATATGATCATCACCTACTGCCGGCGTATTGACGAGTCATTAGAGCCCTACACAGAGGTTTCCTAGCTCATGCGAAACGAAGTAGGGCACATATGTGATATGTGCGGGACCGAGATTAATGCGTGTATGTGATACCTTATTCCAATCTCATGATATAGGTTATATGTGCTATAACCGGATTGTTGAATCAAGCGTTGATTCAATGATATGTTATATGCATATGTGATATGCATATAAATGATATTAGTCAGTTGTATGCGATACAGCCGGGTTATTAAATCAAGTGTTGATTTAATAATTTAATGTGTAATTATATATTTGATATATTAATATACATTAACTAATATTAGCTCACTTAAGAAAATGTTTTCTCAAAATACATACAAATATATATGTGATATATATTAATGTATTTGTTTATGTGTCATGCTAGATGATACATTGGACTTGGGTGTATGAGACACATACCATACTTAAGATAATGTAGGGATTTAATTATTAAGGGAAAAAACAAAATTAGGTGGAAATTATCATGGTTGAAGATGTTTGTAGAAGCTTGTGGAAACCTTGACTTAGTCCACTAATTTTGTTTTACTCTAGATATTTATTAACCCAACTTTAATCTTTAGCCATGCTTAAGTCTCTACATGAGTTATATGAGATATTTTCTCACCCATAGTTCACATTGGATCACTTGAGATCATTTTCTTCATCTCATCCATTTGCTCTCTAGTTTTGAGTGAGTGAAGAAAAGAAAGAGAGAGGAATTATTCTAAAGTGAGAAAAATTCCTACTTCACCAATCTATACCAAACTAGCCATTTAGTATAGGTTGTTTCTTCACTAGTTCATCAATTAGTGAAGAGGTAGCTTGAGTTAGAGATTCTTCGACGTAGATCATCTTTGGCCTCGAAGATCCTTGAGCAAGCTCGTTCCTTTCACCTAGTGGAGCCAAAGAAGAGTCCGGGACACCACTACTTGGAGCAAAGAGACTACTATAAGGAGTTTTATAAGTGAAGGACCGGTCTACAAAGGTTGTATTCCCATTTCACTTAGTGTAAAGTTGTTTATATGTTTTAATAACCCTAATTCTCTAGTTGGATCCTTGGTTTGGGTTGCTTTGCTCTAGATTTTTTAAAAATTGCATACCCGATGCCTTATAAAACCTAGTGAGAGTGCTAAGGAACCCAACATTGGCTGTCCCTTTGCCGGCGCCAATCGAGTGTAACAACATTGTGCACAAGTCATAACTTGGATTTTTCAGCATTAGTGTGTGCATAATTTGTAGGGATGGAGTAAAAAAGGTGGTGTTATGAGAACTACCAAAGATATTATTTTGTGCCCAACGGCACACGGTTAATACGTTCGCATACAGCGTATGTCCAAGAATTCCTTTTTTTGGCTCCCTAACACAATTCGCGCCCAACAATGGCATGTAGTCCTCAAATCGGAGGGGTTGGTCATGAGTGGGAATGCGGAGGATCAAAGTTACTTCATGACTCAAGTCTCTATCTATAACAATTTCTCAATCCCCCTAAAACAAGCGGATATACCCATAACTCCCTAAACACCCCTCCTCTATGCTCTCAAAGAAGAGACCAACGAGATCCGGAAGTGTGAATGCGTTTGGATGGTTGTACAACAAGTAATTCCACCCGCGTTTCCAGATTTCGTCGCCAAAATAACTACCTTAAAAGTCGTCGGCGACCATGGATGAGAAATCTCTCTCGGGTTGAAAAGTGAGAGCCATTGAAACGAAAACAAAGTGTTAACAGTTCGAGAGAGAAAAGATTGAGAAAGCAAACCTTCCCTGAAAATTTCATAGGATGACGTGGTAAAAGGGCGGCAGATGCACGGTCGTAGGCACCTGAAGGCGGCAGTTACGCTGCTAGGGTTTGGTGAAAGAAGGGAGAAGAAGTCTCGGGTTGGAAAAACAGAAAAGAAAAGGGGTTTTAAAAGGGGAAGTCAAAAGGCGGTCAAAAAGTGTCCTCTTTTGCACTAAAACCCCTCAAAACTTGGTATTTTTCAATATTTTTTTTACAAAAAGAAATTTTACCAAGCAAGAAATATCCTAACACATAAAAAAATGGATACGTACAGGACAAAAATATCCATATATATATACAAGATGGTATATACATATCCCCAAACTTATTTGAAACAGTGTTTCTATTGTTTATGGCTGGATAACCGAAATTTGGTGGCAAACGGAGGAAGATCAGGCAATGTAAACCGGCTTCTGCAATATCAGGAGCTCTGATCAGTCGAAAATAATGTGTTTTTAACACGGCAATTTCCCCATCATTTGCACTCATTTAGAAGTGTTCGGTATTCATATTTCACATATTAGCAAATCAGTCGTAAAATATCAGATTGCATGTGTTAGACTCTAAAACCGGCACTATAAAGGAAATTGACCGCATTTCATGGCATCGCATCATCTCTGTATTTGCGCAATACTTGTATCGAGATTTGTACAGGGAATTGCAGGAGCAAAGTCAAAAGAAGCTGATCAAAAATACACCAACTCCATGTTTTCAGATCTGGTAGCAATTAAAAGGGGAAAATACAATTCAACATATCAAAGAAAGGCCCATAAGACAGCCCAAGAATTACCATTGAAGTTTCAAGCCATGAAACCCCCAAAGAGCCGCGGAACCGCGGCGGGAGCCAGCTTAGGCCGCGGAACCGCGGCGCTTTTGCCACATCATCACTTTAATTTTGGTGCATAATTCTTCTCTCGATGGCTACACCTCATTTTGATATGTCAAATTCCAGAATTCTCGCGAAGCTACTGCCAGATCAGCAAAGATCATTAAGCAAAGCTAATCCTAATTAAGCTCCTAACTAACCTCTTCTAGAAGCTCCCTCCTAACTAATCACATCTAGAAACTTCTCCTCTAACTAACTTTTGGAGGGAAATTCAAATTTCATATCCTAGATCTAGGGTTTTGATGGCTATAAATAGGAACCTAGATCTAAGGGTTGAGGGGTTAATTAGTTCATCATTAGTTCAATAATCTTTAGTCTTCTTCATTTTCTTCCACAAGTCTAGTGACAAGGCTTGTGCGAAACCCTAACCCCAATTCCACTCCAAATTCAAGATCTTGAGTACCAATCAAGCAAGAAGCCTTCAACCTTTTAGGAGCCGAGCCGATCTTCAATCGGGCAAGTGATCCAAGCCGATCCGCGACCCACGGAGACGAGCGAAGCTAAATCGACGATCGAGTTCTTCTTCTTGTAGTTCTTGAGCGAATGTAATGAAATTGTTGATATAAATAAAATGTGAAATTCTTTTATCTTGCTTTCTTTTATTTCTTGCATCATGATTAGATCTCAATTTGTGATTGTGGTTCTTGTTGTGATGTTTGAGTAAAACTCCGCTCGTGGAGGAATCGAGACGATTGTAGAATGATGATGTAACAAATCTTAATACGATTTTTAAGTCCTACGAGTCTTGTAAACCCTAGCAAGTTCAAGAATCGATGACCTAGTTTCGTTGCGATGCTTTCTTGATTGTGATCGCTCGAAATTAGGGATCTACGATCGTTTCTTGAATTTACTAGAGGCTAGAATATGAATGATATCGATGAAAGAACAAGGGATAATATGAAACCCTAGTTTCACAAGAAATCCTTAATTCTTGTCGATCATCATCGATCTAGTATCAATTCATCGAAGGATAAGAATACGTCATTATAAGATTACATCACATCTATAGATCCGATCGATTCCTACGAGCCTCATTTCGATTCTTGATATTTGGTTTAGAAAAATCATCAAACTATCAATTCTTGATTCTATCTTTTTCTTGTTATTAGATCTATATTTTCTAATTCTTGAACTTCAAATATAAATCATGAATTATTTGATTTCTTTTCATTAAAGTTTCAATTCAACTAATTCGAAAGACGAACTATTACACTTTCCCTGTGGACGATCCGCACTCACTTACAATCTACATCCGATACCGTAGTTGATTGCGGTCAAATAATTTTTGGTTGTGATTTCTTTACAATTTCCAAATACTACACAAACAAGAATTCTTTACAATCAAATGGCGCCGTTGCCGGGGATAGTGCGCTAATTGTTCGTATTTTGAAATTTGAGTTGAAAATTTTATTCCATCTAAATTTTGTGATCAAAATTCGTGCAAACACTAATACGTGTGTTGTGATTTGATTGCGAGGAAATCTGGAATCGCTGGAGCTTGGATAAAATTTTTGTGAATATTCCAGAGAGCTGAGAAATTGTACAGGAGCTTGCTGAAGAATTTTTGTGCAGAGAACTACCTAGGTGACCGCGATTCCGCGGCAGATACCCACCAATTGCGGCGGTTCCGCGGCGGCCTTGGTGCTTCAGTGTACCAAATTTGCTCTGTCTTTCTTATCTCTCACCTCATCTACTCCAAATAACAAATTTCTGCAGGTTTCTTTGCAAATAATCGCTGCGCCGCAAAAGCAAAATAAAATTTGTGCGTGTTTTGATTCTTGGTTGTTTGCATATTAATACGGATATTAAGGGGCACGACCAAATCCAGATTAGGTGGGGAATTCATTACCCTTCCTAAGCCCCAAAAATCACAAACTTGCATCCGCATTTACCCTCATTAATTAAAAGAAATCTAGACATGACTCTAAGGACCGTCGCGCTCAATTAGGACAAGAGAAGGCCGTGGGTAATTCATTGCTTATCCGCGTTTTCTTGTGGTGCCTAAGGCGAGTGTGTCTAAGGTTAGTGGTTTTTAATTAGGCCCACTACTTACGTAGTGGAGTACCTTCCCACTTACCTGGCATTTATCCGGCCACAGGGGGACAAAGAGGCAGTGGATGATTGATCCTGCGACTTGTCTTTTGGCAGTTAGGAGCGGTCTAGAGCCGGACCTAGGTGACCACTAGATTCTAGGGTTTTTGTGTGTTGCATTTGTTGTGTTGCATCATATTTTCAAAAATCCGTATCATTTTTTCGAAACAAACACCGCATTCATCATTTCCCCTAATTATAAATTCACGCTGCCACTTGTACTAACCCTTTTTAGTGCAAGATAGGCTGGACAACGGGATTCTAGTGCCTGTTAGTCCGCGTCCCCCGATCGACCCTAAAGTCGGTATTTCTACATTTACCATTTCTTTACCCACCACCACACCCACATCGATGGATCCGTCTCCATCGAACTTCTTTTCCACTACCCTGCCACCGTCCGTTGGTGCGCAGAATCCACTTCGCATCTCTCTCCAGGAGAGGTGTTATCCTACCCGAGGTCCCCTTTCCACATGTCTTTCCACTCCACCAGCCAATGGGGAAAATTTTCAAATAAAACCCCAATACATCAACCTTCTACCAAAATTTCACGGTCTCGAGTCTGAAGACGCATACGTGTTTATCACGAAATTTGAAAATGTATGCGCAATGATAGGTACTTCACAGCTTTCTGTGGATGCTTTGCGTCTTCGTCTTCTCCCATTTACCTTGTGCGATTTAGCCGAGAAGTGGCTATATAACACTACCGCACATTCCATTTCAAATTGGGACGAATTCGTCAAAGCATTCCTTAAGAAATTCTACCAACATCATAAGACAGCTCGAGTCCGCAGCGAAATCTATCAATTCACCCAGCTTCCAAATGAAACATTTTCAAAATGTCTTGAACGTTTCAAGGATCTGTTAGTCCAATGTCCACATCACGGCATCCCGAAATGGGAATTATGCCGAATCATTTATGAGGGCATTACTCCTTACACAAGACAGACCCTTGAATCCATGTGTCAAGGCAACTTCATGACTAAAGATGATGGGGACGCCTGGAATTTTCTAGAAGATTTCGCTGAAAAATCTTTACAGTGGGAGGGTGTGAGTTAATCGTCTAGGGATGGCAATGATATTTCCATAGGAATTAGAGCTGAAATTTCAGCTTTACACAAGAAATTTGACGCTATGGAAAACAAATTGTTAGCCGCCGCCCTAAGTCAAATATCACTCTCCAAAACTGTATGTGGCTGTTGTTCTGATCCGTCTCACTTGACGGAAGAATGTCCGTTTCAAGGTCATGAGCATACCAATGCCGCATTTCAAAGACCTAGAAACGATCCATCTTCTTCCACATATGATCAGGGTTGGAGTAATCACCCTAACTTTGCTTGGAACCAATCACAATTTCAAAACACGGTTCCAACCCAACACAATTTCCAAAGGGTCCCTCCACCACAACAGCCGCCACCACTTCAATTGAGTCAGCACCCCTTCCAATCACAAAACTTCCAAAATCCGGCCAACACTTTTGCACCGTCTAGTCCTTTGCAATTGACCGGTACAGATAATACCTCTGCACTAGCACAAACCTTGGATACTTTCATGAAACAATCCATCCAAGAGACGGCAAGTTTGCAATCTTCCGTCGAGAATGTGATGAAGATTATTATCTCTCAAAATGAGAACATCAAATCGATGGAAGAACAAATTAAACAACTAAAAGCCGAAATGAGTGCAAGAGAGAAAGGGAAACTTCCAGCTCAACCTTTACCCAATCCTGGCTATTCACATCTTGTGAATGCAACCACGTTGAGATCTGGAAGAGTGCTTGACACTCACGTTGGGGAAGAGTTTGATGATACTGACAAATCAATCAATAAAACCCCGGCTGAGACCTTTCCTCACACACACACTTCTATTTCTAGTTCTGACCCCAGTTCTTCTACCCTACCACCTTCTTCCGAGCCTATTCTTCGTTTCCCAAAAGGCTCGCCACTTCAGCCCACCTCTTTTACTCCTCCACGGACGATCCCCACTTCTATTTTGGGATCGGTTCCACAAACACTTCCTTCTCCTATGATGGACCCAGCGTTTATTGCTAAAGTATCTTATCCTAATCGGTTAAGGGCTAACACACCAAGTCCATATATGGAGAAGATCATGAACATGTTTAAGGAAGTTAACATCAACATCCCTCTCCTAGATGCTATTCAACAAGTTCCGTCCTATGCAAAAACCCTTAAGAACTTGTGCATTGTTCCCCTCTGAAAGACGGCGCGCAGGACTGTGGTGTCTCGGCACTGAGATTCGGGGCAGATGCTAATTGGTGCTATCCGTTCACCTCTCCGAAGATGCCAAGTTGATTTATGGCACCATGTATCGAAGGTTTAAACGGATGCGTCCGATGTAGCAGACTTCGTCAGATTCCCCCTTGCTTGAGGGGTTTTTGATTGTGGGGACGCTCTTCCCTGCAGGCGTAAGCCCCTGCAGTTAATTACGCTACCGCATTGCGGTAACAACTTTCTCCTTCTCCAGCTGGTCACTTCGTGTCGTGGGTGTTTGTTTTGTGTTTTGTTGCCCGTGAATTGTTTACGGAGACTGAGTTATGTCGTCGTCCGTAGGGCGTGGACTAGTCCAAATCCGTATTATCTTAGATTTGGGTTTGGGAGTTTGGTTTGAGGATACGTCAGCCATACTTGAGGCTAAGATCAACTCAAACGTTTGTTAAGGATGCGTTAGTCTAACTTTGTGACTAAGATCAACTTAACGGGATCGTTTAGATCCGATAAAGGAGTGTTTGAACTCCATTGTTCCAGTTTAGGGACCTAGAGGTCCAACGTATGTATGGCCGTCAGGACCCGTCACCTCTCTGACGACGTTGAGGAATTACAACGACGGATGTCAGAGGAGTTCAGAGATGTACCCTTGAGCCAGAGTTAATTGGGGGGATTTATAGTCCACTCTGTTTGAAGGTTTAAGGATACGTTAGCCATCTTTGAGGCTAAGATCAACTTAAACGGGACCGTTTAGATCCGACAAAAGAGCATGCGGGGCTCTATTGTTTTAGTTTAAGGACATTGCGGTCCATGGGTAGTTTAAGGACATTGCGGTCCATGGGTAGTTTAAGGACATTGCGGTCCACTGTTAGTTTTAAGACATCTCGGTCAAGGTTAAGGACGTCGTAGTCCATGGGTTTAAGGACCCCACAGTCCGTTGTTAGTTTTAAGACATCCCGGTCAAGGTTAAGGACGTCGTAGTCCATGGGTTTGAGGACCCCACAGTCCGTTATGTGCTCTGGATGCTTCACACGGGTTCACTGCCGTGTTCTGCGAAGACCAGGCTCCGCTCTGGACGTTTTCCACGGGGTCAAAGAGTGACATTATCCGCGTTCCACGTAACCAGGAATTTGCATTAAACACGGGTTTAAGGACCCCGCAGTCCGTATCAATGTGTGGTCGTCGGGACCCGTCACTTCTTTGAAGACATTGAGGGATTACAATGCCAAGTATCAAAGGAGTGAAGAGATGTACCCTAGAACCGGAGTGGATTAAATAGTCCTTGGCCCAATTTGGGATCAAGACGAATTAATTATGTTATGAGTCCATTGGCCCAATTAATCACAAGTTGAGGACTTATGGCCATTTTGGGCTAAGTCCAATCAGGAGAGGCTTTGCCTCCATCCATTTAGTCAATTGGGTCAAAGCCTAGTGTTAAACACTACAGAGCAATCAGTGTTGAACACTGGGAATGAGGTTGACAAGTTAGTGTTTAACACTAAGAGATAATCGGTGTTAAACACCAGCAACAAGGCTTTTCAAATTAGTGTTGAACACTAAAACAGATCAGTGTTGAACACTGCAAATGAAGATCTTAGATTAGTGTTAAACACTAAGGCAATCAGTGTTGAACACTGCAGATAAAGCTTTTTAATTAGTGTTGAACACTAAGGCCCAACAGTATGTTAACACTGGGTTCGAGAGTTTCAATTTAGTGTTAAACACTAAGGCAAGAGGGGTCACGTGGCAGCACGTGAGAGCGCCCTCCCTTCATTTATTCTGAGATTATCGTGTCTTTCAGAGCGTCACGTGCCATCACGTGATGGGCATTCAAATGCCTATGTATTAGAGCTTCTGCCAAGGGTCACGTGGATCACGTGGGGTGCTGCCTCAAAGGGGCTTTCTGTAGACCTTTTGGGGGGTCACGTGATGACACGTGACCCTGCCTCTATGTATTTTGTTTAGAGGCTTTGTTAATCTTTTTTCAGGAATTAAATTCCTCGAGCTGTAAATTTCAGAGGAATTAAATTCCTACTTCCTTTCGAAGACTTATATTCTGGAATAGAGTTTAACTCTGAATTTTCTGTAGGAATTACATTCCTCATATATGTGAAGGGCTGAATAGGGTTAAACCCTAATAAAAGTTTTTAAGGAATTGAATTCCCATTCCCTGTTAAATGATGATTAAGAGAATTAAATTCCCGTTGTTTCAACAGAACTAAGTTCTTAATTAGGGTTAAACCCTGTTTCTTTTTATTCTGAAGGAATTAAATTCCCATGATACAGGGTCAAGCCCTAATTTTATTTTAAAGGAATTAAATTCCTATAGTTCTGTGAGAATTAAATTCTCATGCTTGCATTCCCTCTCTATGTTTTGGATCTGCATGGCAGGATCTCGACCCATTGAGAATTAAATTCTCAACCTTAAGGGGAGATGTGCACTTTGCAGATCCTCTATCAAAGAGAGAAGAAATATATTCTTCTGTTTTTATGTATCAGAGTTAAACTCTGTTGAGAATTAAATTCTCTTCTTCTTTCAAGGAGCTTTTCCCTTTCTTACCTAGGGTTTTTGCAGAAGATCCAAGTTCTCCAAGTATCGAAGCTCTCTTTCTTTTCTCTCTTTTTTTTTCTCTGCGTATGTATGTATGTATGTATGTCTCTTGGCTCCTATTTATAGGAGAAGCAGCCGAATCAATCAGTTTTTGACGAATCTTCGTGAAAGATTTGATTTGCATCCATCATTCATTTTGGACCTTTGGATTATTAGGTGAATTTTATTCACCATTGGATTTTAAATCCAGAGATTCTCCTTTGTTATTTTGGTTAGATTTAAAGGGGAAATCTTTCCAAACCCGAGATTTTCCCATAGATAGATCACCTCTGAATCTTTAATTCGATTGGTTCCAGATAGTTGCTTTCCTTTGGAAAGATTTGAATTTCTCTCAGAATTTAATTCTGTTAACACAGTGGGCTTTGAAAGCCGGTCACGTGTGACCACGTGACTCATGGTCACGTGTGGGCACGTGACCCCCTTTGGAATGAGCCTTTTCCTTTCTTTTGCGCTCTGTCTTCTTATTGCTTCTTAAACGTCACGTGCTGCCACGTGACCCCTGGTCACGTGTGAGCACGTGACCCTTGTTTGAACTCTCTCTTTCCTTGGTTCAACTGGAGAACGAGTCTGCTGTCTTGAACGTCACGTGGCAACACGTGACCCTGGTCACGTGGAAGCACGTGACCTCTTCTGAAGCCTTTTCCTTGACTTGATCAGGGAACCGGTGTGCTTTTTGACTCTTGCATTTAAATGTCACGTGTCGCCACGTGACCAGGGTCACGTGGGAGCACGTGACTCTTTCTGAAGCCCCCTTTTCTTCAACGTAGTCAGGAAACTGAACTTGCCTTGATGATGTTTTTAGGTGTCACGTGCTAACACGTGACCGCTAGTCACGTGTAAGCACGTGACCCTCTTCTGAAGCTTTTCCCAGAAGCTTTCCTGATTTTAAATCAGGAAACAAATGCCCCCACAGCGTTGTTCTCACGTGTTTGCACGTGAGTGCAACGCTGTCACCTCTTGTGACCGTTGGATTCTTCTAGGGATCTGGGGAGACGAAACGTTTTCATTGTCTTCTATAAATACCTCTGTCTCTTCATAGGAGCCTTCACTTTGTTCATCTACTTCTTCTGAGAACTTCTTCTTTGAGAATTTAATTCTCGCTTTCAGAGCTTAGTTCTCTGTCTTGAAACAATCTTCAGAGTTTAACTCTGTTCGAAAGGGATCCTTTTTTCTCAGGTAATGTTCTTGGACAACGATGGACCTTCACATTTCTCTGGATTTTAAATCCAAAACAAGGGTTCTTTACCCTTTTCTCTTCATACTTTTCCATAAGAACATGAAACTGTTTAATCTTTCAACTGTAGATCTCTTAGGGTTTAGATGATCTTTGGGGAGATGATGATGGCGGTTCAAATCCATGGAATTTAATTCCATCCAAAATGCTTCTGGGAATTTAATTCCCTTTTCTCAATAAGGAATTTAATTCCAACGAAGAACTCGATTTCTTCACACAGAGGCTTCCTGGGGTCTCTTGGCCCGAGGTTGTTCTTCTGCAATTAATGCGATGGGGGTTTTGTAATGAATCTCACGACCTTTATTTCAGGTATCATGGATGCCCATCTGTATGATCTTGACGAGATCATTTCCTATGGGAATATTCGTGCACTGGGCCGCAGTCAGAACCAGGAGTTCACCGATGCTCAATGTGCTGAGATTATAAGCCGCTTTGATGAGTACAACCATCGGCTACTCCCCCGTCGCTCTTCTCTTCTGAGGCTGATCGTGCTGGCGATCAGGGAGGCTCTCCCTCTATTCTGTGCTGGTGTGCCGCTTGGGGCATTGGACGCCGCCGAGGATAAAGTACACTCGGTGTATCTGATGCACTTGATCTCAAAGAGAAGGCGGGATAATCTCATTGATCTCCTGCATCAGATGTTCCAGCAGTCGGCCATACTTGCCGCCTATCGGAGGGTGGAGGACATTCGTGAGGACCCCGATGCTTGTGATCGTGAGAGGAAACATACTCGGGAGGTTCGAAATGCTTGGAAAATCTTGGATAAAGTTAATTTTGAGTTTCTCAACCCATGTCCCGCATCTGAAGCTTTACCGTTGTAAATGCGTCCTCTGTGTTTTGTATGAACCTCTTGAAGTATGAGTGACAATTGTTATTATGTCTTTCTATGTTTGCATCTGGGATTTTATCATTTTTGCTATTGTTGTCGTTTGTGCTTTAATATGCAGGGTACTACTCCATATATTTCCTTTTAAGCGCGCATCAGGTTCAGGCCTCACGTGTTCTGCACGTGGGTCCCTTGATGGGGCGGTTCACAAAATTTTCTCATGCCGTATTTTCAGTGCATAATATTGGATGCAGAGAAAGGGCCTTGGAAATAGTTTCATTTCCTTGATTTTAGATGCCCTTCCTTTTTTGGGCCTTGGAAATAGCCTTACCATGCCAGATTTTCCGCGCACAGCACTTAATGCACTTCTTTATATATGAAGCTATAGCTTTCTTTTCCTTTCACAGAGAGCTTCATATTATTATTATTTTTTTTTTGAGTAACTTATCTTGAGAAACAAACGAGCGTCATGGCCTGCAATCGTCCTCATGCTCGCCGACAGCCGTGGGAAGTTCCTATTGAAGAGATGATCTCCCGCTTTGCTGCTCGGTTGGTGGATCCCCTCCTTACCGACAACAAATGCGACTCAGCCATGCACGAACTCTCGATCCGTAGGGGATCTCCCCTCCCGATGGGTTCTCTCTGGCTCCGGATGATCCTCATGGCCGTGCTTGCCAACATTCCTCCTCACCCGGCAGAGATGACCCTGGCAATGCTTGATGCGGCGGAAGAAAAGCTCGAGGGCTTTCATGAAGCATGTCTGATTACTCAGGCTTTGAAAGACTGCTCAATTCATCTGCTGAGCGAGATAAAGGCCCGGCGAGCTATTATGTTTGCATTCGCGGACGAACATGGCACCAACCGATGGGGAGCGACTTCTCGCGAGAATCGTCGCTTCGATGTGCTGGAGAAAGCGGAGAGAGAGATGGAGAATTTTATCCTTTGCTTCATCAACCCCTGTGCCGTTGATCCTGTGTTTGGTGACTTTTTCCGTTAGTGTAGAACCTCTTTAAATTTGTCCCTCCTTTTTGTATGCTTTATGTTGAACCTCCATGTAGGCTCGGTACTCGTATGTATGTTTCCGCTTGCATGAATAAATTTTGTGTTCCTTTTATGAAAATTTTCTTCAATTATCAATACTGTTGTCATGTCGCGTGCACATTACAGCTTCGAATTTTATTTCCTTTTTCGGATGTTCACATGATTGCGAGCACATGCTTGATAGGATAATCGTCGAAAAAAAAAATTTTGTTGCTTTTCATACCGGGTTGTGTGAGCGCGTTTGGGATCGATTATTGCTGTCGATCGGAAGCCCATTTATATGGTCTTATAAATGTCTTGTTTCCAAGGCCGCTGTCACGAAAGCGAGCTTACGTGGCTTGATAGAGCGACACGTAGCGAACATATTATTGTGCGAGAAAAGGGCTCGGCCGTAAATTTTCGGAAAGGGCATTGGCTTCTAAGGCGCTGAGCGAGTTTCAGGCCAGCCTTACAGCCAAGGCCAACAAAGCATACGAATTCTGGCGGGTGCTTCAGGAGTCCACAAAAGAGGTGGTGGCTCTTGATAGAGTTGCCATGTTCGCTCGTGAGAGGGTCGAGGCTCATAAAGCCACCGAGAAAGAGCTCGAAGCTCGGCTCGCTTCGTATCAGGCTCAGCAAGCTCAAGCGGAGGCTCGTCTTCTGGAGACCTTGCGTCATGAAGCCGTGGCCCAGCAAAAGCAGGATGAGCTGACCAAGCTGCTGAATCGCCCACCGGCCTGAAACATTTGTATCTTTTTCTTCCCTTTTGTACATACTCATGGATGAGAGTATTTTCTTTTTGTTTCTTTCATGAATTGTACTTTGCACCCATTTTGGTTTATGAATAAAAGATACATTTTTCTTCTCAATGGTGTGTCTCCTTTTCATCGAATGTGTTCTGCGGATATTCTATCTTGATTTCCTTGCAGGACAGCAATGGCTCAGGACTCAGGGTTAAGATCTGCTTCCTAAGACTTTTGCATTTCACGAGCCACGAGGGTCTTATAAAGAGTTTTTCTCCCTACAGGTCGAGAGGATCCCATAGGTGTAAGTTCTTCTTAAAGATCGTGAGGATCCTTAAGCGGGTCTTCCCTTGAGAGTCGTAAAGATCTCGCCAGAGAGTTTTTTTTTTCTTTCTTACAGGTCGTGAGGGCCTGCAAGTGTTGGATGCGGTCATCCTTGTCCGTGTTTTACGGAGTCGAGAGTTTCTCAAGGTATCGTAGTTTAAAGACGTCACGGTCAAGGTTAAAGACCTCATAGTCCGTGGATTTAAGGACTCCACAGTCCGATGTTAGTTTTAAGACATCACGGTCAAGGTTAAGGACCTCATAGTCCGTGGATTTAGGGACTCCACAGTCCGGTGTTTGGTTGCAGGGACCCGTCACCTCTTTGAAGACGTTGAGGAATTACAACGCCGGGCATCAAAGGAGTGAAGAGATGTACCCTTAAACCAAGGCAAAGTCTGTAGGGAATCGGGGTGGTTGATCGTTAGTTTTAAGACATTACGGTCAAGGTTAAGGACGTCATAGTCCGTGGATTTTAAGGACTCCACAGTCCGGTATTTGCTCTGGATGCTTCACACGGGTTCACTGCCGCGCTTGGCGAGGACCAGGCTCCGCTCTGGACGTTTTCCACGGGGTCAAAGAGTGACATTATCCGCGTTCCACGTAACCAGGAATTTTGCACTAGGTGCCTCACACGGGTTCACTGCCGCGTTAGGCGAGGACTAGGCTCCGCTCTGGATGCTTTGCACGGGTTCACTGACATGCTCTGCGAGGACCAGGATCCGCTCTGGACGTTTTCCACGGGGTCAAAGAGTGACATTATCCGCGTTCCACGTGACCAGGAATTTTGCACTAGATGCTTCACACGGGTTTACTGCCGCGTTAGGCGAGGACTAGGCTCCGCTCTGGATGCTTTGCACGGGTTCACTGCCATGCTCTGCGAGGACCAGGATCCGCTCTGGACGTTTTCCACGGGGTCAAAGAGTGACATTATCCGTGTTCCACGTAACCAGGAATTTTGCACTAGATGCTTCACACGGGTTCACTGCCGCGTTAGGCGAGGACTAGGCTCCGCTCTGGATGCTTCGCACGGGTTCACTGCCATGCTCTGCGAGGACCAGGATCCGCTCTGGACGTTTTCCACGGGGTCAAAGAGTGACATTATCCGCGTTCTACGTAACCAGGAATTTTGCACTAGATGCTTCACACGGGTTCACTGCCGCGTTAGGCGAGGACTAGGCTTCGCTCTGGATGCTTTGCACGGGTTCACTGCCATGCTCTGCGAGGACCAGGATCCGCTCTGGACGTTTTCCACGGGGTCAAAGAGTGACATTATCCGCGTTCCACGTGACCAGGAATTTTGCACTAGATGCTTCACACGGGTTCACTGCCGCGTTAGGCGAGGACTAGGCTCCGCTCTGGATGCTTTGCACGGGTTCACTGCCATGCTCTGCGAGGACCAGGATCCGCTCTGGACGTTTTCCACGGGGTCAAAGAGTGACATTACCCGCGTTCCACGTGACCAGGAATTTTATCGATTGTATCCGCATTTCACGGAATGGAGGTTTGACTGTTGGCGATATGTGTACCACCGAGCCATGGAACTGGGAGTTGCCGCTGTTCCGCTTAGCTTGAAGTTGTGTCTGCTGCGTCGAGATGATCTCCAGGTTATTTATGAACCGTCGAGATTTGGCTTCCTCTCATGATGAAACCTGGGGGAGGAGTACGACTCCCTCTTTGTTCGCGCCCCTGGATTGTATACAGGGATAGATGTAACATTACCTGTAGGGCGAAAATTTCATTCTTTCATTTTTTTTCTTTCCGCGATGCTCTATCATTTCAGCTTTTTATATCGCGAAAATCGCGATTGCCCAATCATTTCGGCTATTTTTCGCGGTGCCCAATCATTTCGGCTATTTTTCTTTTTACTCGCTGCTTTTTATTGCGAGTTGCCCAATCATTTCGGCTATTTTTCATGCATACATTTTTTTTACTTGCTGATTTTTATTGCAAGTTGCCCCATCATTTCGGCTATTTCGTATGCATGTGTGGCCTGCTAGCTTTTTCGCCGCAAGCTCGGATTTTGGACACCGATTTCGGCATCAGCATCGCTGCAACTGGGATGTTACCAGGAGCGAATCATCATTTGCCATGAAAGAACTTGGGATTTGATACCGGTTTAGGCATCAGCATCGCTGCAACTGGAATATTGCCAGGAGCGAATCATCATTTGCCTCTGTCGATGTTGAACAAAGGTGGCTTAGCAAACAGGGTTAAGGTCCTGTCGACTAAGGCTTTTGACTTCATGAGCCGTAAGGGTCTCACAAAGGTATTTCTCCCTACAAGTCGTGAGGATCTTGCAGGTGTATTTTCTCCTTAGGGATCGTGAGGATTCCTGAGTGTATGTTCCTCTGTAAGTCGTAAGGATCCTACAGGAGGGTTTTCACCTTATGGGTCGAGAGGACCTATAAGGGTTGGACTTTGCTGGGGAAATGTTTATTCGCGCCCGTGGATTGTATACAAGGGTCAGTATTGAGCCTCTTGTAGGGCAATATCGAAGGTTGTGGAGGATTTGCTTAAGAACAGGTTCAGGTTTCTGTATCTTAAGACTTTCAAATCTCATGAGCCGTAAGGGTCCCATAAGAGAATTCTCCTTACGAGTCGTGAGGATCTCGTAAGTGTATTTTCTCCTTAGGAATCGTGAGGATCCCTAAGTGTGTTGCTCCTTTGTGAGTCGTAAGGATCTCACGCAGGTGGTTTCTCCTTGCAAGGTCGAGAGGACCCTACAAGTGTCTTTTAACGAGGTTGCGCCCTTTCGGGTTTTCACAAACACTCGCCGGTAGTCCTGCTGTTTTTACTCACGGAGCCCTTTCGGGTTTTCATCCATGCCCATTTTGCTTACGGACATACCCCCCCCCCTTTTTTTTTACTTTTTCACCTTTTTTTTACAAGGTCGCGCCCTTTCGTGTTTTCACGAATGCTTGCCGGCAGCCCTGCTGTTTTTACTCACGGAGCCCTTTCGGGTTTTCATCCGTGCCCATTTTGCTTATGGACGTACCGTTTTTTTTTTATTCTTTTTCATATATTTTTATTATATTTTTTTTTTCTTTTTTATCTCGTCAGCCTAAAGATGCTGCGGTAGTAGTTTTAAGGACGTTTCGGTCCGTCGTTAGTTTAAGGACGTTTCGGTCCGTCGTTAGTTTAAGGACGTTTCGGTCCGTTGATAGTTTAAGGACGTTTCGGTCCGTCGTTAGTTTAAGGACGTTTCGGTCCACCGTTAGTTTAAGGACGTTTCGGTCCGTCGTTAGTTTAAGGACGTTTCGGTCCGCCGTTATGGGAAGGCCGGCTGCTGCTTGTAAAGTCTGAGCCTAGGAAGATAGTGAGCGGACATAGTCGTCGTCATCTATCATTGACCCCGGCTGCGGCTCATTAAGCATAGTACTTCTTTAAGAAGCGGCCGTTTATTGGCCTGAAAGGCCTTTCACCGTGCATGTCCATGAGTAGGTAGGCTCCACCCTGGTAGACCTTGTCTATGATGTACGGGCCTTCATAGTTTGGCTCAAATTTTCCTCGCTTGGCACGATTGGGGATCATAGGTCTTTTGACCACTAGTATAAGTTCGCCTTGGCGGAATGTCCTCGGCCTGGTCAATCTTTCGTATGAGCGCGTCATCTTTGCTTTGTAGGCCTCTAGATGTTGTTGCGCTATGAGCCGGGTTTCGTCGAGAGCATCAAGCTCCTCAAGACGAAGGTGAGCATTTTCTTCATTCGTCAGCTCGTGGTGGACTGCTACTCGTAGAGAGGGTAACTCTATCTCGAGGGGGAGCACTGCTTCAGTCCCAAATACCAACGCGTACGGCGTTGTGTTCGTGGCCGTCTTGAATGTGGTTCGATAAGCCCAAAGGGCTTCTTGCAGCCTTTCGTGCCAGTCTCTCTTATTCCTGGAAACGGTCTTTTTTATGATCTTCGTCAAGGTCTTATTGAAGGCCTCGGCTAGACCGTTAGCTCGTGGATTGTAAACCGAAGAATATCTCCAGTCTATATTGTGCTGCTGTGCGAAGCGGCTAATCTTATGGCTTCGGTAGGCCGGCCCGTTATCGGAGATAATCCGCCGTGGAGTCCCAAACCGATAGATAACGTGCGTCTTGAAGAAATGGAGGATATTCTCCGTCTTTACTTCCCTCAGTGGTACTGCTTCTGCCCATTTGGAGAAGTAATCAGTTGTTGCCAGAATAAAACGGTGTCCCCGGGATGATGCTGGCTCAATGGAGCCTACTATGTCAGTCCCCCACATTTCGAATGGCCAGCTAGCTACCGTTGGGTGCAGTGGATTCGGATGTTGGTGGATGAAGTCTCCATGAATCTGGCATGAGTGGCATTGCTTCGCATACTCGAGGCAGTCCTGGGTCATCGTGGGTTAATAGTAACCCATCCGTTTGATTTTTAACTTCATCTTTGGGCCTGCTTGGTGAGAACCGCAAAGTCCGTCATGAACTTCCTGAATGACTCTTTCTGCTTCGTCAGGTCCTAAGCATCTCAGCCATAGAGAATCAAATGATCTCTTGTATAGAATATCGTTGGTAAAAGCGAAGGATAAAGCTCATTTCATGAGCTGATGTCTTGAGGACGCTTCTTCGGGCATTCGGTGGGACTTAAAGTAGTCTATGAAGACTTCCCTCCAGTCTTCGGCCTTCTCATGGTCTTTTATTTGTAGGGTCGTCTGCTCAGTCGTTCCCTTTTCTTCGCATGATTCCGGAGATATTTCTGCCGGGGCGAGCATTCGGCGGCTTTGTACCACGATTCTGACGTCGTCGAGGTTCTCGTCAGCCAGTTCTTTAGCAAGTTTAGCCAACGCGTCTGCTTTGCTGTTTTTCGCGCGCGGTATGTTCTCCAAAGTATAGGAGGGAATTTGGGTCAATAGTTGTTGCACCTTTTCGCCGTACTTCACCAACTCCGGTTTGCACGTTTGGTAGTCACCATTTACTTGACTAACGACCAGCTGAGAATCCCCGTATATAAGGAGGTCTTCAATTCCCATGTCGATGGCGATTTCGAGGCCTGCTATCAGAGCTTCGTATTCGGCTTCATTGTTTTTCCTCGGTTCTGTTAAGGAGAAGGCGAAGCGCATTATCCCTCCTTGTAGAGTTGCAAAGATGAGGCATATCCCTGATTTGACCATTGGGACACCTTGTTTCTGTTTCTTTATGGAGGATGCTCCATCGAAATAGAGTTCCCATCGGGCGCTTCCGCCGCTAATCGCATCAAATGCATGCTCGTCCGGCAAATCACAGTTCAGAGGAGAATCGGCCGGTATCGGGTGCTCGGCGAGGAAGTCGGCAATGGCCTGGCCTTTCACTGCCTTGAGAGGTTGATATGTTATCGAGAACTCCATCAAGAGCAGGGCCCACTTAGCAAGTTGTCCCGTCAATATGGCTTTCGACATCAGATATTTGAGAGGGTCCACCTTCGAAATAAGACGGACTTCATGTGCTAATGCGTAATGTCTAAGCTTTGTTATTGCGAAGATCAACGCCAGGCAGTTCTTTTCAATGGGGGAATAGTTGCTTTCTGCCCCCAGCAGCACTCGACTTAAGTAGTAAAGTGCTCTTTCTTTCCCCTGATCGTTCTCTTGTGCCCATAATGCGCCCAAAGAACCTTCGAGGGCGGCCGTGTAAAGAATGAGAGGCTTTCCCTTCACTGGAGCAGCCAACACTGGAGGGTTCTGCAGGTACTGCTTGATCTCGTCTAGTGCACCTTGACATTTGTGATCCCAAACGAATGGGGATCCCTTTTTCATCAGGTGGCTGTAAGGACGGCATTTGCCCGAAAGATTGGCGATAAACCGCCGGATGTATGCGAGCTTCCCTTGGAGAGACCGCAACTGTTTGAGGGTTCTTGGCGGAGGCATTTCCATGATTGCTTTAATCTTTGACGGATCTATTTCAATACCTCGATATCGAACGATGAATCCCAGAAATTTGCCCGAGGAGACTCCAAACGCGCATTTGGGGGGGTTCATTTTCAAGTTATATTGCCAAAGGCGTCGAAATACAGTCTCCAGATGCTTTAAATGATCTTCGTATGACATGCTCTTTACTACGAGGTCGTCGATATAGCACTCGACGACGTCGTGTATGAGATCGTCGAAGATCTTTGTCATGGCCCTTTGATAGGTAGCGCCAGCGTTCTTTAGACCAAAGGGCATAACCCTGTAGCAGAATATACCCAAAGGGGTCCGGAAAGCGGTGTGCTTTTGGTCTTCGGGATGCATTTTTATCTGATTGTATCCTGATGAACCGTCCATAAAGGAGAAAACCTCGTGAGTGGACGTGTTATCTATCATTAGCTCGGTTACCGGCACCGGGAAATCGTCCTTTGGACAGGCTTTATTGAGATCCCTGAAATCCACGCATATGCGTACCGTCCCATTCTTCTTCATTACCGGGACGATATTGGCGATCCAGTCGGGGTATTGGACTTCTTGGATAAATCCAGAATCGATCAACTTCTTTACTTCGGCGTTGATGCTCATTTCAAGCTCGAGTCGCATCCTCCTTGGCGCCTGCTTGACTGGCTTGATATCTGGGGATATTGCTACAGCAATCTCCGGGTCCAATCCTGGCATCTCGGAGTAGTTCCACGCGAAGCAATCTTTATGCCGTAGAAGCGCGTTCTTTAACGCAGCCACCTTTTCTTCGGATAACAGCTCGCTGACAAATGTCGGTCGCGGGTCGTCTGCCGATCCCAACTCAATCTTCTTGAGGTTATCTGCAGTAGTATGTATACCATCTTCCAGTTCTTTCGGAGCGGGCGGAAATTCCGAGATCACCTCATCATCGCTGTTCTCAAAGCACCGGTAAAGGTCATCTACGTTCTCGGGCTCTTCTCCTAATATCGTAATCGTATAACAAGTGCGAACCCGCTCCCTGGACTGAAGTGGACCCGGTTCTGCTCTTGCGGCCTTGGGCTCATGCTTTTGCGGTGGCGTCACATTCCAGCCGTCGGATAAAGCGAATCTGCCCCGTCGGTACTGGTCCTCGACCCAGTTCTTGAAGGTGAAGCAGTCTTCGGTAGGATGTCCTATGGCTCGGTGATAAGAGCAATAACTCGGATGAGAAGCCTTACTAGCTTGCTCAGGATGTCTAGACTCTGGAAGCGTGATCATTTGATGTTTTATGGCGAGGTTAAGTAACCTCCCCGTTTTGTCTCGGGGGAAGGAGTAAGCTCGACTCATCTTCTTCATGAGGGACAAACCCGAGCCGCTTCTTGATTTATTTCCGTCTCTGCGTCGGGCCTTTCGTACAACGGATTGACGAGGATAAGCGTCTTTGTCTTTTGCAGCACGTTGAGATAGACGTTGCGTCCTGGCCTTCTCGTAGATGGCCATTTCGCGGTTGTGGTCTTCCCGAGCTTCCTGACCCATTTTCCTGATAGGCTTGCCCACTCGCTCTTCAAACGACGGACTCGGCGCTTTTATTGCGGGGTCTAGTTTTGATGGGTGGTTGGCATCTCCTGACAGGGCGTCCTCTTCTTCATCAAAGGTATATATGGCGTAGCTACTGTGGGCCCGTTCCCGTTTTCCGGCTCTTGCGTATCCAAGCCCGAGTGTTTCCATCTTCCCGTTGGGCAATTTGCGTTGAGTCCCGGGGACATCCCAAATCCTGTTGTAGAGCCGAGCCTGCCGAACGGTCTGTTCTAAAGATACTCCTTGGCGCTTCAATAGCTTCTTTAATCCATTTGTATAATATCTGGGCAGACGGATGGGTTGGAGCCTGTCAAGCGTAGCATCCGTGCCATGCCAGATCTCTTTCTCTATTTTCGACTCTGAGGATCGGTAGAATAGGATCACCCTCTCGCCCCTTCGCCTGGGAGGGACGTAAAATGTTTGCAGGTCCTGTACATTGTGAGCCTGAAGCGCGTCGAGATCCTTGTAGTGTTCTCGCGGTACCATGGTGATTTGCAAACTATGGTCATCGCCAGGGGGTGCTTGTATTGACAACCGATTGGAGAACACAGCATTAACTTCATCTTCTGAATCACTTCCGAAGACCAATACAGGGGCGGGCGTCCCTAGGTTGTTGCGTTGAGATGGCCCTGCATAAACTATCTCTTCCTCTTCTTCGGTATCGCTCCCGAAAATCGGGATGGTGGCGGCGGTTTTGTTCCCTGGATTGCGACTCCTTTCTGTATCCTCGAAATCTGGCAAAAAGTACTTCGCATCTTCGTATTTGCGGACTTCGTTCACGGAAAATGGGTTTAACTCACCTGTTACGGTATACTCGAGACCATCCTTAAAGTACTTCATACACTGATGTTGTGTAGAAGGGATGATATTGTACTCGTGTAACCAAGGACGACCGAGCAAGGCGTTGTAGCAGGTCTTGGCGTCAATGACATGGAATTTGATGTCTGTGACGAGAAGTCCAAAGCGTAATGTTAGTATCACAGATCCGAGAGTCCGTGACGATTGTGAATCGAAACCGGAGATAGTAATCTTGTCACGAGCGAGGTGTTGCACGCTCATGCAGATTTCCTTCAACACCCGAACATTAAGGAGATCGACGGAGGATCCATTATCCACCAGGATCTTTCCTATCTTGATATCATGGCAGTATCCGGAGACGTATAGGGGACGGTTGTGATCGCACGTCCCGAGAAGGAGGTCTTCATCACCGAACGTGACGTCGGCCGTATGCACTTCCTCCAGTTCATCCTTCATCTTTTCAGTGGCGAGGAAGGCTTGGAATTGCTCAGGTTCTTGCAACGCCTTAATTAGTGAGTCTCGCGCTTCTTTTGATAATAAGAAAGCATCGAGAATGCTAAGCTGAGAAGGCAGCTTCCTTAGGTGCGCGAGGATGTTATAGTCCACCTTACCCTTCCTAGGAGGGTCTTTGGCAGCCAGCTCTCTCATGACTTGGTCATCTAAAGTGATATCTTCAGTGACCTTTTCCTTTCCCTTATCCTTTCTATTCCCGGGCCCGAGATTCTTTTCTGGGAGTGTGCGATTGCGCAGCTGAATGTTCTCGCAGATCTCCGATTCCTCCTCTTTCCCCAACACGGATTCTTTGAAGAGAGAGCCCAGAGCGATTTCTTCATCAGAGTCGCTCCGAAAGGTGAGAACTTGTGACCCCCTGGCGTTAACCATGTAACAGTTGCCAGTCGTTCCGTTGTGCCCATCGACAGTACTTCTTCGCTCCCGACGGATCTTGCGTTTCATGCGCTTAACATGTTGCCGACGAGCGACATATCCTTGCCACCATATCTTAAAGGCGTCGCACTCCTCCGTGGGGTGTGAGATTTTCCGGTGATATGCGCAATAATCAGGGTGCCTCTCCACCCCATCGCGTGTGTTTCCTTCCGAGGGTGGTAGCTTCATTCCCATTGACATGGCTTTGGCAAACCTTTTCCTCGTCTTGAATATCTTCTTGTCTACTTCGGATGCCTTACGCTCTGGCAGGGGTAGTTCAACTCTTTCGTTCAGTTGCCCGCATTTGGCTCCTTCCGACGTGGTCATCTCACGCTCCTGGTCCGCTTTACATTTTAGACGAATCTCGTCTAGAAAAGCGTCGATCATTTCATCTGTTGGCCATGCACGCTCTGGTACAGGCTCTGTCTCCAGCTTTTCAATGCCAGGAGTTTTCCCATCATCGGTAAACGAATGGGAGATTACGTTACAACTCGCCTGATATCCTTCGGATTCATCTGACGAGCTCTCTCTATCATCTTCCTCTTGAAAGATGTGGTTGAGGAACTCTTGCAGTGTGATAGGAGTTCGCGCCTTTTGATTGTATTCTTCCAGCGCGTCGATTTGCTTCTGCAAGTTCGTGTGCTCGTTTCCAAGCTTCACGGGCTTCTTGGATTTCTTCTTCTTTTTCTTCGAAGATTTTGACGATTGGGCGTGAGTATTTGGGCTCTTATCGTGAGTCTTTGTAGTCGGGCGGCGCCTTAGCATCCCTTCGATAATTTGAGGTTCAAGAGGGTCCTTCCATTCGATCGCAGGGCACGCATGAAGGTCTCTCAGCATTCTTCTGGTTTTAGTTGATAGCACGACCTCCCATGGAGCTTCTTCAATAAAAGAACATGTTGCCCCCGATGTATCCGCCTTCCTAGGAGCATGCGGCTGTGGTGGGTTCACCTTCCACTTTTCGGACAGTACAAACTTCCCCTGGAGGTACTGGTCTTCAATCCATCCTTTGAAGACGAAGCAATCTTCAATCGGATGGCCTACCGTTTGATGGTAAGGGCAATAGTTAGGGTTATTCACCTCGGTGGGTTGCGGCGGTCGCCTTGGATTTGGCAGGTTTATAAGTCTGTTGCGTACTGCCAGCTCGAATAGCCGTTTTGTCTTGTCCCGTGGGAACGAGTAGGGACGCTTCATCTTCTCATTATAATACCGACGCCTTTCCTCCAGTTGATCTGCCGGTTTCGGGGCGTTAGGTTGCTGTTGGGCATTCGCAACAAAGGTTGCTCTTCCTTTACCCTTGTCATTCCGAGGTTCCGACTTCGGGGGAGGTGGTCTATAACCCATCTGGTCCATCTGAGCCAACTTATCGATCAAAGCCTGGAATGTGGTTGGCTTAAAGAACATCATAAACTGGGAGATAGTTGCGTGGGGGTCTAGGGTTCCCACGAACATGCCCACTGCGGGTGCCTCCTCAATGCGTTGTTCACATCTCGACCACAAGTTCCGCCAGCGTATAGCATACTGGACCCAGGTTTCGCCTGGTTTTACCCTGGCGTTAATCAATGCAGTTATTGGAGTGCGTTCGCTGGCACTTGCGAATCGCTGAGTGAATAACAACTCCATTTCAGCGAACGTTTTGATAGAATCGTTCGGGAGTTCCGAATACCATTCGAACGCTGTTTCTGATAAGCTGCCCACGAACTGGCGGAGCAACAGTTTATCATCACCGCCGGTGTTACCGCAGAGGGCCCGGAACTGGGCGACATGTTGATGGGGATTGCCGGTCCCCTTATACACGTGGAATTTTGGTATCGTGTAGCCTTGCGGGTATTTGATTTGGTCGTACCAGCTCGGATACGGCCGCCCCATTTTCACGACTTGACCAGCTGCCTCAGTCGCGTGATAAACCCGGATTTGCTGGGCTATGTAGTCAGCCAAGTCAGCCTTAGAGATTGCCTCCTCCTTGGCCGTTGAGAGGGCTGGTGGTGGATTTGACGTTTCTCCTCGGTCGTCTTCAAGAACGATTGGGGGATCCTCGGCGGGTAAGTCCTGCTGGATCATCATTCCTATCATATCTTGGAAGAGAAGGCCCATACGTTGTATGTTGGCCGCTTGTTCAGCAGCCTCTTTGTCCTTTTTCTCCAGTGTCCGGCGAAGGAATTCAGCGTCGGTTTCTTCCTCTCGGCGTGCGTCTGAGGACGTTTCTGGATTTTCTTTTGGCCCGGTGAGCGCGGCCATAGCATTCATCATTTCTTGAAGCTTTTGTTGCTGCTCCTGGGCCTTCGTCACGGATCGGGTTAGCGGTCGGTGGCCCGTAGAAGTGCGGCTTTCCTCCTTTCCAGAGGCCATGTAAACAGTGTGCACCACCATGCCCCCAGACTTAGGGCGTCTGGGCTCAGTGCTTTTAGCCGTCGTTGCGTGTCGGGGGGTCTTCTCTAGCCTCCTCCTTTTATGAGCCATGGAGGTTGAGGGGGCCGTTGAGGTGGGCGTCCAGACAGCCTTTTGGGGTTTAGCCTGGTGACCCGCTTCCGGTTGGATTTTCGGCTTCTTGTGCCGGCGGGAGAAGTTTGGATCGATGATCGAGTCCCGGGCCTGCCGCCAAACCTTATAGATTTTGGAAGACAGCCGTTGAGGAGATCGGGGCTGTTCTGATTTTATTTCCACAACCTTTTTTAATCGGGGAGGAGACCTCTTCAGCACTGCAGTAGGAGAATTCCTTCGCACCTTGTTTAGCATTTCGAAGCTGTTCCCAGTTGGAACAGCAGCATTAACTTCTGCCACCGGGGCCGATGGAGTCAACCCGGAGGGGGAATTGCCCCCAGCCTTCCTTACTCGGCGCCAATAGCGACGTCGAGCGTGTCGAGCGGACGGTGTAGGGTCAGCGGTAAGAATGGTTTCGTCTTGCCCCCTGTCTGGGTGGGGGGTCGCTGTTGGTGTTAGCCTGTCAAAGACCGACGTCCTTTGGGCAGCAGGAGCGGGAGCGGGAGCCGTCAATCTTGTAAAGACCGACCTTTTGGCCGGAGAAGCCGCCTTGACGATTTCGGGCGCAGGAGCAGCCACCTTTTTAGAAGCAGCCTTCTCTGAGATTGTAGGTCCCATGATGGGTTCGCAGGATTTTTGGCCCAATCTAGAGAAGACCGAGGCGTTGACATTGGGCGACTCGTTGAGAGGAGCCGCGGCAGGGGTGAGACGATCAAAGACCGACTTCTTGAGAGCTTCCGTTGTCAGCGCTGGAGCGGTGAAGTTTGTAGGTGGGAGCATGGTCCCAAAGAACAATCCTGTGGTGGCGCGAGTGACCTGTTCCACGGGCATTGTGAATAGCGAAGCAGCTTGGGGTCCGTAGGCTATACCTCCTGGCGAGGCAGAGTGTTGGCTGCAATTGCAGCCTGAGCAGTTGGAGAATTTCATGGAAGTAGAAGCCATCGATCCTTTGCTTTCTGCAATAAGCAAGACGCCAATTCCTAGTATCTTGAAACCCAAGGGCAACCATTAGCGAACCGCGATTGGTTCGCGAGTCATGACACACGAAGTGTGGAGTGGAAAGAGGAAAAGGTCCCACCGGGCGTGCCAGAATCTGTTCCCCTCCGAAAGACGGCGCGCAGGACTATGGTGTCTCGGCACTGAGATTCGGGGCAGATGCTAATTGGTGCTATCCGTTCACCTCTCCGAAGATGCCAAGTTGATTTATGGCACCATGTATCGAAGGTTTAAACGGATGCGTCCGATGTAGCAGACTTCGTCAGATTCCCCCTCGCTTGAGGGGTTTTTGATTGTGGGGACGCTCTTTCCTGCAGGCGCAAGCCCCTGCAGTTAATTACGCTACCGCATTGCGGTAACAACTTTCTCCTTCTCCAGCTGGTCACTTCGTGTCGTGGGTGTTTGTTTTGTGTTTTGTTGCCCGTGAATTGTTTACGGAGACTGAGTTATGTCGTCGCCCGTAGGGCGTGGACTAGTCCAAATCCGTATTATCTTAGATTTGGGTTTGGGGGTTTGGTTTGAGGATACGTCAGCCATACTTGAGGCTAAGATCAACTCAAACGTTTGTTAAGGATGCGTTAGTCTAACTTTGTGACTAAGATCAACTTAACGGGATCGTTTAGATCCGATAAAGGAGTGTTTGAACTCCATTGTTCCAGTTTAGGGACCTAGAGGTCCAACGTATGTATGGCCGTCAGGACCCGTCACCTCTCTGACGACGTTGAGGAATTACAACGACGGATGTCAGAGGAGTTCAGAGATGTACCCTTGAGCCAGAGTTAATTGGGGGGATTTATAGTCCACTCTGTTTGAAGGTTTAAGGATACGTTAGCCATCTTTGAGGCTAAGATCAACTTAAACGGGACCGTTTAGATCCGACAAAAGAGCATGCGGGGCTCTATTGTTTTAGTTTAAGGACATTGCGGTCCATGGGTAGTTTAAGGACATTGCGGTCCATGGGTAGTTTAAGGACATTGCGGTCCACTGTTAGTTTTAAGACATCTCGGTCAAGGTTAAGGACGTCGTAGTCCATGGGTTTAAGGACCCCACAGTCCGTTGTTAGTTTTAAGACATCCCGGTCAAGGTTAAGGACGTCGTAGTCCATGGGTTTGAGGACCCCACAGTCTGTTATGTGCTCTGGATGCTTCACACGGGTTCACTGCCGTGTTCTGCGAGGACCAGGCTCCGCTCTGGACGTTTTCCACGGGGTCAAAGAGTGACATTATCCGCGTTCCACGTAACCAGGAATTTGCATTAAACACGGGTTTAAGGACCCCGCAGTCCGTATCAATGTGTGGTCGTCGGGACCCGTCACTTCTTTGAAGACATTGAGGGATTACAATGCCAAGTATCAAAGGAGTGAAGAGATGTACCCTAGAACCGGAGTGGATTAAATAGTCCTTGGCCCAATTTGGGATCAAGACGAATTAATTATGTTATGAGTCCATTGGCCCAGTTAATCACAAGTTGAGGACTTATGGCCATCTTGGGCTAAGTCCAATCAGGAGAGGCTTTGCCTCCATCCATTTAGTCAATTGGGTCAAAGCCTAGTGTTAAACACTACAGAGCAATCAGTGTTGAACACTGGGAATGAGGTTGACAAGTTAGTGTTTAACACTAAGAGATAATCGGTGTTAAACACCAGCAACAAGGCTTTTCAAATTAGTGTTGAACACTAAAACAGATCAGTGTTGAACACTGCAAATGAAGATCTTAGATTAGTGTTAAACACTAAGGCAATCAGTGTTGAACACTGCAGATAAAGCTTTTTAATTAGTGTTGAACACTAAGGCCCAACAGTATGTTAACACTGGGTTCGAGAGTTTCAATTTAGTGTTAAACACTAAGGCAAGAGGGGTCACGTGGCAGCACGTGAGAGCGCCCTCCCTTCATTTATTCTGAGATTATCGTGTCTTTCAGAGCGTCACGTGCCATCACGTGATGGGCATTCAAATGCCTATGTATTAGAGCTTCTGCCAAGGGTCACGTGGATCACGTGGGGTGCTGCCTCAAAGGGGCTTTCTGTAGACCTTTTGGGGGGTCACGTGATGACACGTGACCCTGCCTCTATGTATTTTGTTTAGAGACTTTGTTAATCTTTTTTCAGGAATTAAATTCCTCGAGCTGTAAATTTCAGAGGAATTAAATTCCTACTTCCTTTCGAAGACTTATATTCTAGAATAGAGTTTAACTCTGAATTTTCTGTAGGAATTACATTCCTCATATATGTGAAGGGCTGAATAGGGTTAAACCCTAATAAAAGTTTTTAAGGAATTGAATTCCCATTCCCTGTTAAATGATGATTAAGGGAATTAAATTCCCGTTGTTTCAACAGAACTAAGTTCTTAATTAGGGTTAAACCCTGTTTCTTTTTATTCTGAAGGAATTAAATTCCCATGATACAGGGTCAAGCCCTAATTTTATTTTAAAGGAATTAAATTCCTATAGTTCTGTGAGAATTAAATTCTCATGCTTGCATTCCCTCTCTATGTTTTGGATCTGCATGGCAGGATCTCGACCCATTGAGAATTAAATTCTCAACCTTAAGGGGAGATGTGCACTTTGCAGATCCTCTATCAAAGAGAGAAGAAATATATTCTTCTGTTTTTATGTATCAGAGTTAAACTCTGTTGAGAATTAAATTCTCTTCTTCTTTCAAGGAGCTTTTCCCTTTCTTACCTAGGGTTTTTGCAGAAGATCCAAGTTCTCCAAGTATCGAAGCTCTCTTTCTTTTCTCTCTTTTTTTTTCTCTGCGTATGTATGTATGTATGTATGTCTCTTGGCTCCTATTTATAGGAGAAGCAGCCGAATCAATCAGTTTTTGACGAATCTTCGTGAAAGATTTGATTTGCATCCATCATTCATTTTGGACCTTTGGATTATTAGGTGAATTTTATTCACCATTGGATTTTAAATCCAGAGATTCTCCTTTGTTATTTTGGTTAGATTTAAAGGGGAAATCTTTCCAAACCCGAGATTTTCCCATAGATAGATCACCTCTGAATCTTTAATTCGATTGGTTCCAGATAGTTGCTTTCCTTTGGAAAGATTTGAATTTCTCTCAGAATTTAATTCTGTTAACACAGTGGGCTTTGAAAGCCGGTCACGTGTGACCACGTGACTCATGGTCACGTGTGGGCACGTGACCCCCTTTGGAATGAGCCTTTTCCTTTCTTTTGCGCTCTGTCTTCTTATTGCTTCTTAAACGTCACGTGCTGCCACGTGACCCCTGGTCACGTATGAGCACGTGACCCTTGTTTGAACTCTCTCTTTCCTTGGTTCAACTGGAGAACGAGTCTGCTGTCTTGAACGTCACGTGGCAACACGTGACCCTGGTCACGTGGAAGCACGTGACCTCTTCTGAAGCCTTTTCCTTGACTTGATCAGGGAACCGGTGTGCTTTTTGACTCTTGCATTTAAATGTCACGTGTCGCCACGTGACCAGGGTCACGTGGGAGCACGTGACTCTTTCTGAAGCCCCCTTTTCTTCAACGTAGTCAGGAAACTGAACTTGCCTTGATGATGTTTTTAAGTGTCACGTGCCAACACGTGACCGCTAGTCACGTGTAAGCACGTGACCCTCTTCTGAAGCTTTTCCCAGAAGCTTTCCTGATTTTAAATCAGGAAACATGCACTAGGAAGAGGAAGACTCAAGTGCCTAAAAAATCTTCATGTCAAGTACTGTAGACACGGCTTTTCCCCAACAATTACCACGGAAACGTAAGGACCCTGGTTGTCCTACTATTTCCATTTCTATTGGGGAGAAACACATCAACCGTGCGTTACTTGACCTTGGCGCTAGTGTTAACTTACTTCCTTTCTCGGTATACGAGCAACTAGGTATCGGAGTGTTAAAGCCTTCGAACATAACTCTTCAGATGGCTGACCGATCAATCACCAAATCTAGGGGTGAACTGGAGGATGTGTTAATAAAAATCGAGGAATTTATATTCCCTGTGGATTTTATTATACTTGATACACAGCCTGTAGCGAACCCACGGAATCAAATTCCGGTGATTTTAGGTCGCCCCTTTTTGGCCACTTCCAATGCTATCATCAACTGTCGTAATGGTTCTATGACCCTATCTTTCGGGAATAGGTCAATAGAGCTGAACATTTACAAGTTGGGAAGTGTACCCTCTGAACCTACTGCTCAGGTATGTTCTGTCGACTTAATGGATATCGATAGCAGCGAATTTGATGATCCTCCTGATACTGATCTAGACTCTTTTCATATGCTGTTGTTTGACCCGACTATGTATCATACACATACGGACTCTTCCACCGAGATGTCCGGGTCAACAATTAACACCGATTATGAACTGTTTTTAGAGTCTGAAGATCACCCCGCACTTTGTGATGACATTATTCATCGGGGTATTGATGGAACTTTTGAGGAGATCTTCGCTGATGAACTCGCATTTTTGAATGACACGGGTGTTGAGATGAATCCACATCCAATCACTGAAATTGAACCTCCACCCCTTCTTCTGAATTGTAAAAAGAATGCGAGTAATCCATCACATTCACTGCATCGTCTCTCCAAGATGAGACGCACACACATTCTTTTCCACCTCTTTCCCTTTCCACACTTCTTCTTTCACCAACTAGAGCACTGCATTGATAAAATTTTCGAATGGTTGGTATTAACATTCGGTCTTTGCAAAGCTTGGCATCGACCACTGATTTTTGACCCCCTCATATGATTTTCAAATATTAACATTGCTTAAGTTTGGGGGGGTACATTTTTTCGGGCTCTTGGAAAGAAAATTTTTACAAAATGTTGAGCCAAAAATAAGTTTGGGGGAGGTTCTTCACTTAAATATTTTGCCCCCACTAATAAATTCCTCCCAAGCTTACAGGTTTTTTTCGAGATTTAGCTGAAGGCAACAGTGAGGACACTGTTGAAAACAAGTTTGGGGGAGGTTTGTGCTTATTTTCGCATCATTTGCATATCACTTTGCATAAGCACAAAACATTTTTTGAAAACCTATAAAAATTTAAAAAATTTCAAAAAAATAAAAATATTTTTGTACATAAATAAGATAATAAAAGTTTAGATAGTGAAAAATTACATCCATGAGATTAGAAAAATTTAAGAAAACCAAGAAAATTAGAAGTTTTCTTATACGAACTAGTAATAAGTAGTTATGAGCCGTTGTCCCAATGGTTAGTAAGATGAAGGAAGTCACTAATCTGAGGATAAAAATAAGTCTGAAAAATAGTTTCTATTCTGGAAGCCAAATATTTTGAACGTTGATACCCTGCTATTCGCACTTACACACGTCTTGAAGCCTGGGATAGTAGAGGATACCTTGAAATACTCTTGTCTTAAAACCGATGTATGAAGGAAATAAAAAAAAAGTGAATAAAAAAATATAAAGTGGTGAGAAAAATGGACACTGGTTTTGTTATCACCGAGGGCAATAAAAAATATATAGCGAGGGTGCTTCTTCACCTAGTGCCCTAAGGCCAACTGGTCTGGGAGTCACTGCTATGCCTAAGGTGGTGCAAGACGAGGAAAATACACCAAATAAGCAAGCACATGAGTAATCGGTCGGTTAGTATCTCAAGAAGTATTAACGGTCGCATGAAAGTGTGTGAGCAATCTCATATAAATATTTATTAATTAAAAAGTACTGAGGCTGATGGGCAAGAGTATGATAGCTTGAATTGAATTCTCCGGGTGTAGGGATGTCCTTTACACACACGCAGGGTTATATGATCGATGTTTGGAAGAAAGATAGGAATGAAGAATAAGACGATGTTTTATTGAGGGAGGACGTGATTTCTGACATTTTTTCATGACCATTAAGATAGGGCTCATGACAACCGAAAAACTAGCTTAGTTGGAAACCCTAATTTTCAAAGCTTTTCTTTTACAATTCTTTTCTTTAAATGTAATATTCATGATCTTTCTTTTATTATTGGATTTTGTGGGTGCAATCCGCCGAAAACCCTCAGAAGACAACACTCCTCCTACTAGGGACACCTAGAGGTTTAAAGGCTTGTTGCACGTGCTCAGTGCAATCGTGTTGCCTACGAAAGTGTGCTAGTTAGTTTTTCTCTTTCTTTATTTTCTCCTTCTCTTTTTAATAAAACATTCGCTCGAGACGATCGAAATTAAGTTTGGGGGAATTTGATCAGTCGAAAATAATGTGTTTTTAACACGGCAATTTCCCCATCATTTGCACTCATTTAGAAGTGTTCGGTATTCATATTTCACATATTAGCAAATCAGTCGTAAAATATCAGATTGCATGTGTTAGACTCTAAAACCGGCACTATAAAGGAAATTGACCGCATTTCATGGCATCGCATCATCTCTGTATTTGCGCAACACTTGTATCGAGATTTGTACAGGGAATTGCAGGAGCAAAGTCAAAAGAAGCTGATCAAAAATACACCAACTCCATGTTTTCAGATCTGGTAGCAATTAAAAGGGGAAAATACAATTCAACATATCAAAGAAAGGCCCATAAGACAGCCCAAGAATTACCATTGAAGTTTCAAGCCATGAAGCCCCCAAAGAGCCGCGGAACCGCGGCGGGAGCCAGCTTAGGCCGCGGAACCGCGGCGCTTTTGCCACATCATCACTTTAATTTTGGTGCATAATTCTTCTCTCGATGGCTACACCTCATTTTGATATGTCAAATTCCAGAATTCTCGCGAAGCTACTGCCAGATCAGCAAAGATCATTAAGCAAAGCTAATCCTAATTAAGCTCCTAACTAACCTCTTCTAGAAGCTCCCTCCTAACTAATCACATCTAGAAGCTTCTCCTCTAACTAACTTTTGGAGGGAAATTCAAATTTCATATCCTAGATCTAGGGTTTTGATGGCTATAAATAGGAACCTAGATCTAAGGGTTGAGGGGTTAATTAGTTCATCATTAGTTCAATAATCTTTAGTCTTCTTCATTTTCTTCCACAAGTCTAGTGACAAGGCTTGTGCGAAACCCTAACCCCAATTCCACTCCAAATTCAAGATCTTGAGTACCAATCAAGCAAGAAGCCTTCAACCTTTTAGGAGCCGAGCCGATCTTCAATCGGGCAAGTGATCCAAGCCGATCTGCGACCCACGGAGACGAGCGAAGCCAAATCGACGATCGAGTTCTTCCTCTTGTAGTTCTTGAGCGAATGTAATGAAATTGTTGATATAAATAAAATGTGAAATTCTTTTATCTTGCTTTCTTTTATTTCTTGCATCATGATTAGATCTCAATTTGTGATTGTGGTTCTTGTTGTGATGTTTGAGTAAAACTCCGCTCGTGGAGGAATCGAGACGATTGTAGAATGATGATGTAACAAATCTTAATACGATTTTTAAGTCCTACGAGTCTTGTAAACCCTAGCAAGTTCAAGAATCGATGACCTAGTTTCGTTGCGATGCTTTCTTGATTGTGATCGCTCGAAATTAGGGATCTACGATCGTTTCTTGAATTTACTAGAGGCTAGAATATGAATGATATCGATGAAAGAACAAGGGATAATATGAAACCCTAGTTTCACAAGAAATCCCTAATTCTTGTCGATCATCATCGATCTAGTATCAATTCATCGAAGGATAAGAATACGTCATTATAAGATTACATCACATCTATAGATCCGATCGATTCCTACGAGCCTCATTTCGATTCTTGATATTTGGTTTGGAAAAATTATCAAACTATCAATTCTTGATTCTATCTTTTTCTTGTTATTAGATCTATATTTTCTAATTCTTGAACTTCAAATATAAATCATGAATTGTTTGATTTCTTTTCATTAAAGTTTCAATTCAACTAATTCGAAAGACGAACTATTACACTTTCCCTGTGGACGATCCGCACTCACTTACAATTTACATCCGACACCGTAGTTGATTGCGGTCAAATAATTTTTGGTTGTGATTTCTTTACAATTTCCAAATACTACACAAACAAGAATTCTTTACAATCAAGCTCCTCCGATGGTTCTACGGTAAGGAACGGTTTTACTCTGTGTCCGTTCACCTTAAATTGTGAACCGTCTTTCGGATTCTCCAAATCCACCGCACCAAGAAAGGTCCCGTCTAACGAGATCGTAACTTATCAGGATGAAAATGCAGTCGGGTATCGTAAAGAAGGACCTGTTGTCCTGGCGTGAACGGTTTGTGCACAAGGTGTTTATCATGAAACATCTTCGTCCTGTTCTTTACGATAACCGCGTTATCGTACGCTTCATCCCGAAGCTCGTTCAACTCGTTTATCTGTAACTTCCGAAAGCTACCAGCTTGAGAAAGATCGGCACTAAGTTCCTTGATTGCCCAAATAGCTTTGTGCTCGATCTCGACCGGGAGATGACAATCCTTTCCAAAGATAAACCAATATGGAGACATGCCAAGATTGGTTTTATATGCGGTTCAATTTTGAAGACCAATCTTTAAGGTTTGTAGAAATCGTCTTCTCCAGAATCTGCTTGATTTGTCGATTGGAGACCTCAGCTTGCCTATACGTTTGGGGATGGTAGGGCGTGGAGAGATTGTAGTTGATTTCATACTTCCGCATTACAGTCTCGAAAGACCGATTGTAGAAGTGCGATCCGTTATCACTGATAATAGCTCGAAGGTGCCCAAACCGAGAGAAGATGTTTTCTTTGAGAAACTTAACAACAATTTTGTTTTCATTAGTTCGGTTTGGGATGGCCTCAACCCATTTTGAAACATAATCAGCCGCAAGAAGAATGTACGGGTTTCCACATGAGTTAGGGAATGGGCCCATGAAGTCAATTCCCCAGACGTCGAAAATTTCAACAACCAAGATTGGTTGGAGCGGCATTTGATTTCTTCCCGAAATTCAGCCAGTGTGCTGGCATTTAGAGCAGGTCTTGCAGTATTCATTTGAATCCTTGAACAGCGTCGGCCAGTAAAAGCCGTGTTGCAAAATCTTTTCCGCAGTCTCTCTGGAGCAGAAATGACCGCCACATGCTTGATCGTGGCAGAAAGATAAAACACTTTGAAATTCATTGTTGGGCACGCACCGACGAATGATCTGATCAGAACAATATTTGAACAGGTAGGGTTCTTCCCAGTAAAAGTGTTTTACTTGAGAAAGAAAACGATGTCTGTCCTAACTTGACCCTTCGTTTGGTACAAGTCCAGTAGCAAGATAATTTACAATATCCGCGAACCAAGGTTCGCATGATATTGTCAAGAGTTGTTCATCAGGAAACGAATCATTGATAGGCATGACAGGCGATGGAGCAAAAGTGAGTCGAGAAAGATGTTCGACGACAACGTTTTCACATCCACTTTTGTACTTGATGATAAGATCGAATTCTTGGAGCAAGAGAATCCAACGTATTAACCGAGACTTGGTATCCTTTTTAGCAAAAAGATCCCTCAGAGCTGAATGGTCCCTGTAACAGATGACTGAGGAGCCGATAAGGTATGACCTGAATTTCTCTAAAACAAATACAACAGCTAAGAACTCCTTCTCGGTCGTCGTATAGTTCAACTGGGCGTTATTCAGGGTATGGCTCGCGTAATAAATTACGTGCGGCTTTTTATCGATAAGTTGTCCTAAAACAGCACCGATGGCGAAGTCGGAAGCATCACACATAATTTCGAACGGGTGGTTCCAGTCGGGGGATGACAAGACAGGAGCAGTAGTAAGTGACTATTTCAGCGAGTTGAAGGCGGCAAAATATTCCGAGTTGAAATGGAATGTCGAGTCCTTGGCCAGTAAAAAAGTCAAGGGTCTAGCAACTTTTCTAAAGTCCATGATGAACCGTCTATAAAAACCGTCATGGCCAAGAAAGGATTGTTAGTTATATGTATGCCCTAGAGGCCATTACTGTACATACGATATATATTGTAGTGGATGCTTGGACATATATAGTGAGAACTTTCTTGCTCGACATGATAGTATGCTATCTGGTTGCTCTTTATCTTAAAATATACTCTGGTTGTCTCTATGTTACATGTTGATAAAGCCTTTAGAATGAGTACTTGACTACCAGGACTATGATGCAGATCATACTAGTGGGGACAGTGTAGCCGCTAAGTACATCCTTCAAATGTTCCTAGTCGTAGGTGTATCGAGACAGGGCATCGATATACCAAACTAGACTAGCGTATAGCTTCTCGACCCATGTAGATGGGCGATGGATGATCCCATATCCATTGGTGTTTGACATCAGAAACAGTATACGGGTGCTCGGTGGAGACTGGGTACACTGGACAGACTCGCCGAGAACTCCCAGATGGTATTATACATCACGTTAGATGGCAGTTCTCTGGTGACACTGGTACAGGTTAGTCTATAGACCCGAGATCGTCATAGAGTCTTGTGTGATTCCCACTGTGCTTTGATTTCCACCTTACCACGTTCAAGAGAACGTGCAAAACGGTGGCTTTTGGGTACAGTCCCGAGTCATATGAAGGCAATGAGCGATAGGAGGGGTTTCGTCTCTCCCGGTATAGGGAGTTGATGTTGCGCTGTGCTCGATTAGCTATAACAGGAAGTTCTTGGCCAAGGCTGCTTCAGAGATATACCGGTAAGTGTTATCAGTAGTTTCTCGACCCGTTATGAGCCTCATATCGACACGACTTATCGAGTTACTGGGGTCTGACGTTTACCATCCGTAAACGAGATATGCGACATATCAGACGAAGAGACCGGACTGTACGGTAGTGTTACTGATTGGATTCGCAAGAGTGTGAGCAGGCTTGCTTGTTGATCTTCTGATCGCTCAATACCCGGGTGACCGTTACGTTTAGCAGACCACTTGCGGCTTGTGGGTGTTTGATATGATCATCACCTGCTGCCGGCGTATTGACGAGTCTTTAGAGTCCTACACAGGGGTTTCCTTGCTCAAGCGAAACGGAGTAGGAGCACATATGTGATATGTGCGGGACCGAGATTAATACGATGTGCGATACCGTATTCTATTCTTGCGAATTGTGACATTGGTCGTGTATATGCGATATAGCCGGGGTTATCGGATCAATTGTTGATTCGATAAGTTGTTACACATGATATTAGTCGGTTATATATGATATTGCCAGATTATTAATTCAAGAGTTGATTTAATAATTTAATGTATAATTATATATTTGATATATTAGATTACATTAACCAGTATTAGCTCACTTATGTTTCTTTTCTCACTTGATGTGCACATTGTACATATGTGATATGTATATTTGTGTACATGTATTGTGTCATGCTTGATGATACATGCAAGATGGGTAAATGAGACTTATACCATATTAAGGTTAAATTAGGGTTTTGTTTATTTCTTAAGGTTTAACAAAAGAGAAAGACTTAGTCAAAGTTATCAAGCTTAGATGAAGCTTGTAGAAATATTGACAAAGTCAACTCTTTTGTCATTCCTTAGGATATTAGTTAACCCAACCCTTAACCTTATAGCTTGGTTAATTCTCTACATGAGTTAAGCATGAGGACTTAACGCACCCATGGTTACATAATTCATTTGGATGAATTATTCACTTGAGTTCATCTTCTTCTTCCTCTTAAAAAGCTTTCTAGCTTCCATGGAGTTATGAGATAAAGTGTGAGAAAATCAATTCTAAAGTGAGGCCACTTCCTACTTCATCATCCTCTACTACTTGCCATTTAGTATAGGGTGTTCTCTTCACAAAGTTCATGACCTAGTGAAGAAATAGCTTGGGTTAGTGTCTCCTCGACATAGATCATCTTCGGCCTCGAAGTCATCGAAGCAAGCATGTTCGTTTCTTCGTGGAGCCTCTCTAGAGTCCGGAGTTTACGATCGCAGCGAAGGGGACTACTACATGGAGCTATTGAAGTGAAGGACCGGTCTATGAAGGTTGTATTCTTCGCTCTCTTTACTTATTGCAAAGTGTTTGCATATGTTTTCCGTATATTTCTAGTTTACGATTCAAGTTAGGGTTAGCTAAACCGGAAATTTTTTAATTTGGCATAGACGATGCCTCCTGAAACCTTGCTGCCGTCATAGGTAACCCTGCAAGGAACAGATATCTTTGACGCAGTTGGGAGCAGGAAGATTTGAAATGACGTCGACTTTAGCCTTATCGACTTCAATGCTACTTTATGAAATAATATGTCCTAAGACAATACCTTCATGAACCATAAAGTGCCATTTCTCCCAGTTTAAAGTGAAGTTCTTTTCCTTATAGCGGGTAAAGACAGCGTCAAGATGTTGTAAACACTCGTCAAAGGAATCTCGAAAGATGGAGAAATCGTCTATGAATATTTCTTAAAACTTCTTGACCATGTCGGAGAATATTCCCATCATACACCGCTGAAATGCAGTAGGAGCATTGCACAATCCAAAGGGCATGCGGCGATATGTGAATGTCCCGAAAGGACAAGTGAAAGTGGTTTTGTCCTGATCTTTTTCGGCGATGGGAATCTGGTTATAACCTGAGTAACCGTCTAGAAAACAGTAAAACTCATGTCCAGCTAATCTTTCGAGCACTTGGTCAATAAATGGAAGCGGGAAGTGATCTTTCTGCGTCACGGTGTTGAGTTTTCGATAATCAATACATATTTGCCACCCGGTTTGGTACGAGTGGGGATTAACTCGTTCGTCTCGTTGGTGATGACCGTAATGCCTGATTTCTTAGGGACAACGTGTATCGGACTTACCCATTGACTGTCGGATATTGGGTAAATGATACCACTATCCAAACATTTGAGGATTTCCTTCTTTACAGACTCCTTCATGACTGGATTCAATCGTCTCTGTGGATCCCTAGCTGGTTTGGCATCATTCATCATGTGGATGTGATGTTCAACGATCAGGGGACCAATCCCCTTGATGTCCGCCATAATCCAGCCAAAAGCTTGCCGATTTGATTGCAAGACCGAAAATAGGGTTTTCTCTTGCTCTAAAACTAAAGAAGCCGAAATGATCACCGAGAGAGTCTCGTTTTTACCTAAGTAAGCATACTTAAAGTGAGACGGCAGAGGCTTGAGTTCGAGCGTCGGTGAAGAAACAACAAAAGGTAATATCGGAGAATGTGTCTCGAACTCAAAGGATTCTAAGAGGGGCTCAAAGTGAGTGTAGGAAATAGAGTCGGATGGTTCAATTAACTCATCCACAAATTCGAAGGATTCCAATTCGGGTGCAGACATGTTAGGAGTATTCAAAAAGGTAAAATGGTCATATTCACTCACCATCCCGGAAGCAATCAGATCGAAATGATACGCACTAATGGCGTCGAGATAATCCGGATCAATAAGAAATTTCTCAAACTCGCAAGATTCTGGATCGACTTCTTGGATGGAACAGATATCTAGAATATGAGCACTCGGATCGGAGGTCTGATTTTCCAACCTAAAATTATTGAGCTCAATTGTCATTTTTCCGAATGATAAGTTCATAGAACCATTGTGACAATTGATTACAGCATTTGAGGTGGCCAGAAATAGACGACCGAGGATCACCGGAATATGATTTCGGGGGTTAGCCACTGACTGTGTGTCTGAGACTTTGAAGTCCATGGGGAATATGAAGTCCCCGACTTTTATCAACGCATCCTCTAACTCACCCTTATGATAGATGGATGATAGATCGGTCGGCCATTTGCAGTGTACAGTGTGTGGGTTTCAATTTCCCTACGCTGAGTTGCTTGTAAACTGAATATGGGAGTAAGTTAACACTGGCACCGAAGTCTAGAAGAGCGCGATTGATATTCTTATCTCCAATGGTAATTGAGATTGTAGGATAACCAGGTCCTTCCTTTTTCCAGCAAATCAAGGGTAAGAACATCGCTCACATTACTAGCCAAGAAAACCTTCTTCAGTATCTAAGATTTCCTCTTCTTCGTGCATAAGTCCGTAGGGATTTTCGCGTACGAAGGAACTTTTTAGATCACATCTAAAATAGGGATGTTGATGTTTACTTGTTTGAACAGTTCCACAACCTTCTCTATCTGTGGAATGGGCTTATTGAGTCTCAACCGGTTTGGAAAAGGAGTTTTGTTTAAAATGGTTGAGTCCAATACGCGTATGGAAGTTTGTGGAGACGGAACGGAACCCAAAACTGGAGTTTGAGTTGAGTGAGATGTGGGTCCGTTCAAAGCAGCAGGCTTATGAGAAGAATCGGTGAGTTATGGAGAATGGGTTCAGAAGGAGAAGAAGAAAGTGAAATGGAAGAAGGAGCAGCCGGGGTGTCTTCATCAGCAATTGGGGCATCAACGTGGTTGTTCAGCAGCCTTCCTGATCTCAACGTAGTCACGATACTCACATTATAGTTCTGTTATTCAAAAGCAACATTTGCATTATTTGAGTGACCAGGATTGGGTAGTGGTTGAGACGGAAGTTTTCCTCTCTCTCGCTCGCTCAATGCCGCGTTCAGCTGTGCAATCTGGGTCTTGATGGTTTTGATGCTCTGTCCATGAGAAGCTGTGTGTTGCATAAGTGATTGAATAGAAGATTGGATGTTCGCGGTGGATTGAGTTGATTGCTTGACAAAAGCATCAAAACTCCGTTCTAGCGAGGAAACCTTATCATTACCGGGCTCTGCAAAGTTATTGTTCCGTGGGAACGAATTGTTGTACGGAGCAGCATGGTTCGTCTGGTTTTGAAAAGGTTGTGGTTGGAAAGGTTGCTAATTTGCTGTTGTTGTGGTTGTTGTTGTGGAGGGGCCTTCTGAAAGTTATTTAGTCTTAAAACTGGTTTTGGGTCTGGTTCCAGGCAAAATTAGGGTAGTTCCTCCAATCGGGATTATATGTGGAAGAGTATGGATCGTCCTTGGTCTTTACTGAAATGCAGCATTAATCTGATCTTGTTCTTAAGATGGTGGATTATAAGAACACTCTTCCGTCAAGTGTGACAGATCCGAACAGCAAGCACAAATGGTGCTGCGTGGAGCAATAGGGCTAGGAGCAGGGGATGAAAATTTGCTTTCAATCGCTTCAAGTTTTCACGTGATTGAGACCAGTTCGGCTTTCATTGCAATTGAGACGTCCAGATGGTGAACTCCTTCCCGAGGTTGACCAGAAGAAGATGTAGAAAATTAAGCGGTCGGTCGGATGCTTTCCTATTGCAGAGTTTGCTCAGCAAGATCATCCAAGAATGGCCAGGCTTCCTCTTTGGATTTGATAAGAAGTGGTCTTGACAAATGGTTTCCAGTAACTGTCTAGTTTCTGAAAGCAGTCCCTCATATAAAGTGTGGCAAAATTGCCATTTTTCAAAACTATGATAAGGACACTGCACAAGGAGATCCTTGTACCATTCGAAACACTTCCAAAATGGTTCATTAGGATACTGGGTGAATTGATTGATTTTAGTTCTGATGCATGCAGTCTTATGATTTGGGTAAAATTTATTTTAAAAGGCTTTCACAAACTCATCCCAACTAGATACGCAATGAGACGCGATGGAATAAAGTCATTTTCCGCTAAATCGCAAAGGGTGAAAGGGATCATCCTTAAGCGGACCGCATCATCAGAAAGCTGAGTCGTTTTCATCATATGGCAAACTTACTGAAATTTGTTGATGAAGACGTACGGGTCATCAGAATCAAGCTCGTGGAATTTTGGCAGAATGTTGAGAAAATAGGGCTTAATCTCAAAATTATCCCTATTGGCTGGTTGTACAGAAAGGCAGGTAGGAAGAGCTGTACGGATAGAATAGTATCGGTCTTGTAACGCGATGCGTGGCGGTACTCCTGCGGGAGGTGGTAGATTAATAGCACCAAGAGGTGGTGGAATCATTCCCGGAAGAGGTGGATTATTCGCACTAAGAGGTGGTGGAATTAAGTTGGGAAATGCGGGATTGGTCTGGTCGAGAAAAGGTGTAGGTCCTGACATTTCACGAGAAGAGGTACGAGATAAAGAAGGTGAAGATGTATGAATAGAATCTCGGTCAATCTCGGTGTTGACCGGCAAAGGTAAGGTGTGCATAGGGGAAGATGAATCGACTTCGGAGTCGATCATGTAGTCGATAGGGACTAGCGTAACGCGGACTAAATGGGAACAAAGGTATCGAGTCCAAACGGACATACACTAAACGAGTTTAGTGTAGTCAAAGCGTGTTGGGAGAATGTGAGGGTAAGAAAACGATTATGAGAAATGTAGGTGAAAGGTAAGTGGAATGAAAATTTGGTAACATATGGCAAGTTTTTGGTTTTTTTAAAAATATTTTTATAGAGAGTTTTGAAAAATATATATGAAATTACAGACACAATTTCAAACAATCACAGTCACAATATGCACAATCACACATAAAACTATGGTCCTCAAGATCCAACTAGACTGCTCCTAACTGTTCCAAAGCGACAAGTTGTGAGATAACTCTCGAATCGTCTCTTCACTGCCAATTGTGGTCAGGTAAGAACAAGTGAGGTAAGGAGGGTTCCGCTCATGAATCACCGTGAGGCAGAGCTTTTAGAATTACATCCTCACTTGTCTAGCCTAAGCACCACAAAATCAAGTTTAGATAAACTACCGAATGCCCACAATCTTTCTCTGTTCTATTGAGTACGACAAGTCCTTAATTGGTTGAGTCTATATATTTTTTAATTAAGCTCAAAGGTAATGTGTATACTTTTTGTGATTTTTGGGGTCTTAGGAAGGGTGATGAAATCCCCACCCAATCTGAATTGATGTTATAGCTCTTTAAAATCCGTATTATTTATTCAAAACGATAACAAATAAAAATCTAATACACTTGCAAAAAATTTATTAGATGGCGGTGCAAAGAATCCTGCACAAAAATAGTTTATTGGAAAGGGAGAGAGAGTTTGCGTAAAGAATACTACAGAAAAACAGTCCAGTGGAGTTTAGAGGGGGTTTCCAGTAGAAAGAAATACTCACCAAAGAGTTTGGGCTCTAAGTCAATAATTTGATCGCGAAACAGTGGTCAAATCCCTTCTTTGGCCGCAGAAGCACGGTCATGTTGGCGAGGTTGAGTTCCAATTTTTTTCAGTGCACTATAATTGATCTCCTCTTTTGGGTTTTAGCCTCTGGAAATTGATTTTGTCACTGAATTTTCTCCAGAATTTTGTACGGTTAGCCGCGGTTTCGTCTTGCTCCGCCACGGTGCAGCCGCGAGATGCGGGTCTAACTCCCCATGACTTTGGCACCGAACTTTTATCCTGCACACTCACACAAAAAGAATCAAAGAATAAAAAGTAATTTTTATGGTTTTTTTTTTATATATTCACAAATTAACCCGAAACTACAAAAAAAAAAATAAACTACCGTCTTTCCGGCAACGGTGCCATTTGATTGTTATTTTTGTGATATGCGTTCTATATGATCTATTTACCGCAATCAAATCGATTTCACTTGTAGCTTGCCGGTTGAGTACGAGTCGATTCACGGAGTAATGGGAGTTTTTTTCTTAATGTTTTAACGAGTCAAGTCAAATTTTTTCCGAGTTTGTTCGATACAACTATGTGTTTTGATATGTATGTGAAGGAAGCATGTCAGGGTTAGGATTAGATTAGTTTGAGTTAGGAGTTCGCTCGCTTCTTTCAATTGCCTCTCTTGATATTGATGTTATGGTAATCGGCAATAACGGGGATTAGCACGATTAGAAAGGATACTTGCGAGTATAAACTAGGCTTTCCAACGCTTAGTTCCTTCCTTTTGGTCCTTGTCCGTCCGTTCTAGGCTCTTTGCCGTAACCTCCGATCAATTCAAGCATAACCGGTCTCACTAGGGTGTCACCACTATCATAGAGGATATTGTGCTGTAGGGAGCGGATTGTAGATGCCTTGACGGGAGTTCAATTCAGCTGTCGGACAAAAAAAAAGAGTGAGGGAGATTTTCTTCTCTCAAACTTTCTTTATCTTATCCTAACAAGTGAGAAAATTACTCACTCGTTATAAAAATAAGAAAATAAGAACAAGTAGAGAAGATCGAAAGAAATGAGGTAGAGGATGGCAACTAACTACTAGGGATCTAACCTAAGTAAGAATTACACTTGAGTATCATGGTTGCAATGATAAATAAAAACAGAAAAATAAAAAATAAAAACCCGATAAATAACAATTTATACTACTAAAGAAAATAAAAACAGGCAAGTAGAACTAGTTAACACTTATGCAAGACATGAACATATGATTCTTCAATTTCATTAATCATCCACTCAAAAAACTCTCATACAATTTTTAATGGAGGAAAGATGAAGTAGAAAAAGAAGTTACGCTAAATTCTAACTAAAACTAGGTGAAAATATACATCCTTGTTCTGGTTTTGATCTGGAGTATTTATAGACAGAGGAATGAAACCCTAAGGCCATATTCCGAGCGCATATAAAATTACAAAACTACCCCTGAAAAAATGGTCGCGAGATACGGTGGTCAGACCGCGAATCCGCCGCTAATAGGGGGCCAAACTTTGCGGATCCGCGGTCTTCTAATTGAATTGGCGCTCCGTTTTCTCTGTGCTTTTTCGTGTTGTTTTGTTCTTCTATTTAGTACACTTTTATTTATAGGATCATTACAAATTACTCCCAGATTTTCAACAGTCCCAAAGATGAAAGTGAGTGGACTTTTGCCTTGATTTTCCAAAGATGAAATCTTGTCTCCTAAACTGGTGGGCAACACCTGATGGATGGTGAGTGGAACCTCTATTTTTATCCGTTTGTGGCAGTTGTCCTGAATTTGTCGGGACTGTTCGTGATTTGCATTGTCTTGGACTGAGAACCTGTAATCTGCAATTATGTAGTAAATACGGATCAAAAGCACCTGTCTATATGCAATGCGATCAAGAATGGGTGGTATAAAAGTGCAAAATTCTGATATGAACATGAACCCAACATATTCAGATAGGTTTCGGGCCCGGATTCGGGTTTCATTAGTTCGGACGGGTTAAACACGGTTTAGAGTAATCATGGTTTCACATATTAAATTTGACATTTGATTACTATGAAATAAAATAATAAACCCCTGGCTTTCTCCCAGCTCACGATCCTAATCTTTTTTTTCTGGTTGTCAAAAAGGCCTTAACCTTCGGTTACATTGATGCCGAGAAATTGTTAGTGATGGAGGGTGGAATCTCCTTCAGATGTTGCTTCCTGTTGATCTGCTGATGGCGGCGATGGGTGGCTGAGACTTGATCTGGAGGCTGTCGCTCCTGAAGCGTGTGGATCTCAATAGGTTTGAAGTTGTTGAGCCGAGCTACCTGCAAGGAAGTCTCGAGGTGGTTGTACCACCAAGGACCCTCCGACGATCATGTTAGTGGGGTAATCCGAGCAGAGTAACGGCTTAGTGGAGTAGAATTGGTTTACCTTGACCGTCTGAAAGAGGGGTTTAAATAGTGGTGGCAGCAGGTGCAGCAGGCGCGAGAATCACGCCAGCCGTTATGCTCCCGACGTCACGCCCGCGTAATGAGCGGGACCTCCCATTAATGGCGAGACAGGCTCGTTAATGGGGGATCGTGGTGGCGTGGAACGTGGGATGTGGTCGGTGGAGATCTCGCGCATGGCGAGATTCGCAGGATGGCGTTTACGCCTGCAAGCGGTACTATTGGTCGGTCGATGGACCGGGGAAGATGACCTCGGCGGGAGAGCTCGCGGACGAGCGGGAGAGCCGAGGTATCTTGTTTCTGCGGTAGCTCGGGAACGAGCTGTGAAGCCGAGGAGGCCAATTTGTGCTAGGGCTTGGAGGCGAGCCAGCCTCGTCGGTAGGACGGGCATAGGAGCGGTCTGATCGGCCCCTGTAGGTCCTTTCTTGCATGCTCTGGGACACGTCATCTTCCACGTGTCATGATTTGGGAGATCACCAATATCGAGCACCATCATTATCCCCCCACTCTCGTCCCGACCAGCTGACGGGTCGGGTCGAGAGTGGTCTGCCGGGTTACCCGAGGTGAGCTCTCTTCCGAAGATATCATCGGGCGTGTCCCCGGGCAATCCATTGTCTTTTTCTGGATGACGCCAGCGAATCAGGGCGAGATCTTCTGTATTGAAGTGGAGCGCCGGATCGTGCGCACTTTTGACAAAGCGGCGGCCCACGTGTTGAGCGTTGGTTGGCGGACGCGACGGGCCGCAGGCCTCTGGCATCTGATGGGATGCTGTCCAATGCGTGCACGCCAGGTGGAGTGATCTGGGTCGTCGAATGTGAAGAGTTGTTTTTTGTGGGAGCAAATGGTCGCCGTTGGATGAGGGCGCCAGAGGCTATAGATAGAGGTGGGGCCCTCTTCAGGGCCTATCTCTCCTCATATTTTCCTCGTCCCTGATCTTGTAAGCTCGGCGCTCTCATCTTAGGTCGGATCTTCTGCTTTCCCGATGACTTCTCAATCAGGTTGATGTCTTCTTCAAGGGAGTCTGTAGATGTCGTAGGGGTAGATTCTAGGGATTCTCCCACCGAGTCGGAGTCTTCTCGGGAAGCGGGGGTCAGATCCTCTCCCCGTGGTTGTGTGTCAGGGACGGATCCCCAAGTGGAGGTGGCGGATGCCCCTGGTGTGCCTTCCTTATTGAGGTACGAGGGAGATCTTGCCACCGCTCGGGCCCGCTTATATATCCCTTCTGGCTATACTCTGTGTTTAGCCGAGGAAGAAGAGAGGGCGAATCAGGTGCGGGGTAAAGAGATTGCCCTGTACCTGGAATCCTTTTGGGCCGGAATGCGCTTGCCCTTCTCTCCCGAGGTCGTTGCAGCGCTGTCTTACTTGGGTTAGCCCTGGGCCAGTTAGTGCCGAACTCCTGGAGGATTCTCCTTGGGTTTCTGGTCCGCTTGAAATTGCAGATGGTCCCTTTTGGTCTGTCCATCCTTGCCTCCTCTCTCATCTACAAAAGTCACCCCGGCTCTCACGCGGGCGACCCAAAGTGGGTTTATCTCTTCTTTAGGAAACGTCGGGGGAGTGCGTCCGGGTCGGGAGTCGTCGTCTTGCCTTCTTCCATCCACGACTGTAAGAAGAAGTTTTTCTTCGTCGGGCCGCCGGAAGGTGAGGACTGGCCCGTACCCGTCCAGTGGTCTAGGGATAAGTGCTGGCAGGGAAACCCGTCCAACGACCCCGATGCGGTGAGAGTGGCGGCGTGGGAGCCCATTCCTCGAGCCGATGTATTGCTTTCTGAGCGCGCCCTTAGTTGGGCCGGGCTCAGCCCTGCCCAGTTCGTCAGTAAGTTAGGCTTGTATTTATTTTGATTTTTGCTTGTGTCGCTGACCCCATTTTATCTCGTCTTGTGCAGAACTCATGGATTTGAGCCACCTTCGAGCGACTATGCGCAAGACGAAGAAGGGGTCGAGGGCCGTAGAGGCCAGCTCTTCCCGTCAGGCGCCGACCCCGGCTCCTCCGGTAGCCGTCCAGCACCAGCGCTCGAGCGCGGATCGGGCCCCGGAGTCCAACAGGGCGCCGACCCGAAAGAGGGATCGGGGGCAGGAAGCCCCAGCCTCGGATGCGGAAACCAGTCCGCCGCCGCCGGCTCTCAAGAGGTTCCCCCGCGCAGCCCCCAGGACCCGGCCTCCCCGATCTTGGTGGATGATGGGGAGCTTCGCTTTGAGGTGCCTTCGGGGTTCTCCGTCGCCGACAGCCTTCTGCACGACATGGAGAGATCGGCCGGGGGCAGGGTCCCCGGGGGAAGCCTGAAGGGGGAACTGGCGTCCATCGCACAAGAGGTCGTGCAGGTTAGTGCTCATACTTTGCTCGTTTCATCTTTCATGAGACTTGGTGATCCTTCTTCTTTCTGACCCCTTTCTTGGTTCCTCAGGTCCTCCACTACGTCTCTCTTGCTATCCGGATGGAGGAGGAGGAGATAGGCCCGGCGGTCCGAGCCTCGGGCGAGTCCTCCTCACTGAGGGAGAGCTCGAAGCGGGCGCTGGAAGTGGCGACGGCGAGGGTCGCCGCTCTCGAGACCGAGGTGGTGGCCGGGAAGTAGGAGCTAGCGACCACGAAGCAGGAGGCGGCGGCCGGGAAGTAGGAAGTGGCGGCGGAGAAGCAGGAGGCTGCCAGGCTCCACGAAGCCGCCGAGGCCGCCGAGGCCAAGCTTAAGGACTCCACGGCGCTCGTCGACACCATGAAGAAGTCGGTGAGCACCCTCAAGAAGGAGTTAGGGGCGGCGGTAGAGGCGGCGAAACGGGCCGACCTCTTGGCGGCGAAGGCGGTGGAGAACTTCCAGAAATCGAAAGAATTTTACACCGTCCTAGCCTCGGCCACTACCGCCATCTGGCATGAGGCCCTCGACGCCGTCAAGGCTCGGATGCCAGAGTTCGCCGACCAGGATCTCCGAGCCGAATATCCTCACGGGGACGAGGAGCAGGGGGAGGACCTCAGGGCCGAGGCCGAGGTGGAGATACTCGGCGAGGGCAACGCCGAGGCCCCTGCCGCGGTCGCCGAGCTTCCCGGGGATGTGCCCGGCCTGGAGGCTTGAGACCCGTCGTCTTTTTGCTTTTCTTTTTTCTTTTTATTTGTTTCCTCGGGAGTTTGGTAGGCCTCCGGGCTTTTATAAGGCTGGGGAGCCCACAATACCTTGTAAAAGCTTTAACTTTTGCGAATAAAGGTATTTTTCTTGCAGTCTTGTTTGCACGCGTATTTTTCTTCTTGTTGTGTGAACACTTGTATCTACGTGGGACTGCCTTTCTGTTGTGTCGTTTCTTTGTCTGGCAATTACGCGTCGACTTGAGTCTGCTCTCTTGCCAAGTGTTCCAAGGTAGGCGATAAGACGGTATCTCCATGGCCCCGAAGTTGAAGTGTAGATCGCTAAGACGTTGATAGACTGGATGCCTCTTGTTGAGTTCACGTTCCATAGTTGTTGGGGGCCGTAATTGGCTAACTGAGGATGGTGCCGAGCAGGGTAGCTGCTCGGTGCCTCTTGGCGAGGGTTTTGATCCTCAGTGCTGGAGGGGCCGTAAGAGGCCTGCTGAGGATGGCCGAGCAGGGTAGCTGCTCGGTGCCTCTTGGGGAGGGCTTTGATCCTCAGCGTGGGAGGGGCCGTGAGAGGCCTGCTGAGGATGACCGAGCAGGGTAGCTGCTCGGTGCCTCTTAGCGAGGGCTTTGATCCTTAGCGCGGGAGGGGCCGTGATAGGCCTGCTAAGGATGGCCGAGCAGGGTAGCTGCTCGGTGCCTCTTGGCGAGGGCTTTGATCCTTAAGGATGCCCGAACGGGGTTGCCGCCCGGTGCCTCTTGGCGAGGGCTTTGATCCCTGGCGTTCTGCCAGGAATAACCGAGCATAGAACGTGCTAAGCGATTGCCTCTTTCGAGGGCTTTTCATCCTTAGCGCGGGAGGGGCGTGGGAGGCCTATTAAGGATGCCCAGGTAGGGTTGCCGCTCGGTGCCTCATGGCGAGGGCTTTGATCCCTAGTGGTGTGCCAGGGATAACCGAGCATGGTTGTGCTAAGCGGTTGCTTCTTTCGAGGGCTTTTGGGTCCTTAAGGATGGCCAAGCAGGGTTGCTGCCCGACCGCCTCTTGTCGAGGGCTTTGATCCCTGGCGTTGTGGGGTAGGGAAGCTACCAGCCAGGGATAGACGAGCAGGGTAGCTGCAGGGCTGCCTTTCCGTGAGGGCTTTGATCCCCGGTGTTGTGGGGTAGGGAAGCTACCGGCCAGGGATAGCCGGGCAGGGTAGCTATCGGGCTGCCTCTTTGTGAGGGATTTGATCCCCGGCGTCGTGGGGTAGGGAAGCTACCGGCCAGGGATAGCGGGGCAGAGAAGCTACCGGCCAGGGATAGCCGGGCAGGGTAGCTGCCGGGCTGCCTCTCTGTGAGGGCTTTGATCCCTGGTGTCGTGGGGTAGGGAAGCTACCAACTAAGGATAGCTGAGCAGGGTAGCTGCTCGGTGCCTCTTGGCGAGGGCTTTGATCCCTGACGTTGTGGGGTAGGGAAGCTACCAGCCAGGGATAGCCGGGCAGGGTAGCAGCCGGGCTGCCTCTTTGTGAGGGCTTTGATCCCTGGCGTCGTGGGGTAGGGAAGCTACCAGCCAGGGATAGCCGAGCAGGGTAGCGGCTCGGCTGCCTCTTGTTGAGGTCTTAGCTCCATGAGGAAGGACCGAGCAGTGTAGCTGCTTGGATGCCTCTTGGCGAGGCTCTGTCCGACCCTCTTAGGGTGAGCACCGAGCAGTGGGACAGTCGTTGGTACACGTGTCGCGACGGCGTGGCGAAGGCGAAGCGCCGGGGTTGCGTCGTTTCGGTTTCTCATGGGGAGGCGCGACGCTTGCCGCGTGGCGCCTGCGTTGCAGGTGAAACAGGCAACTGTTGGACTCCCAGACGTCGTTGTCTATAAAACGGAGGGAGTAACTGCTTGCTTCCTCCTCACACCCGAAACGCAAAAATGCAGGACTTCCCCTTCACCATCGAAGACCTCGTAAGCTTCGAGGATGTCTACCTCTATGACCCGTATTGCACTAAGGACACGGTGCAGTTGGTAATCGGCAGGATCGAGGACCACTTCGGCCGATTGCTCCCCCGGCGGTCCTCCCTCCTGCAGCTGCTGATGTACTTCATCTGGAGGGCGTCGCCGGGGCTTTACAACCTCTTATCCGAAATGCTGTTCGATGAGGCCATAGGCAAGCTAAGGCCTCTGAGGCGCTTCGGGTTGATCTCCGTGAGCCGGCTAAACTGCTCGGACGCGCTCGTCCTTGAGTGCTACCATTTGAGGCTCGACGCCGAAGCTCGCGGGAGGGATCGGAGGCAGAGGTTAGACGCTGCGAGGGCTCGGCTGGAGGAGATATGCTCAGGGTACCATGAGCAGTGCTCTCTGCACCCCATTCCCCCGCTGTTGTAATAATAATTTTTTTCTTTTTCTGTGTACGGTTGAGGAGCCTATAGTACCTTTTGAATTAATAGGATTCTTTTTCTTTACTGCAATGCTCTATTGATCCTTTTATTGTATAAACAAAAGATCTTAGGAAGAAGGTACATTGCTTTGGAAAGAAAATACATGCTAGTAGATACTTTTATTCATGCAGTTTGAGCCCCCCATACGTCTGTTGGTATCTGTGCTCGGCATGGGGTACCGAGCTTCGGGGGTACCAGACGCATGCTCTGCTGTCACTACCATGATCTGGCCGATGGTCTGCTCAGCTGGAGGGGGACGCTGCTCCTGCTCGTGGTCAGCTTGCCGCTTGTCCCTCAGGTACGCTGCGAGGTGCCCTGAACGGATGAGCTTTTCAATAGAGTCTCAGAGTTGTTTGCAGCTCTCCGTTGAGTGGCCCAGCGACCTATGAAAACCGCAGTAGGGGCCCCGGGTTCGCTTTGAAGCCGAGCCTGGGATCAGGGGAAACTTGAAGAACCCTTCGCCCTTGGCCTCCTCAAGTAACACTGTCTGGGAGACATTAAGCGGTGTGTACTCCTGGAACTTTGGGGGATAGGGCTTTTGCCGTTCCGGTCCTTTTCTCTCGTCCCTTGCCCTCTTTTTATGGTCGGCTTGCTCTGCCCGGGGGAGGTTTGCGTTCACCTCGGACTCGAGCTGGACCTCGCGCTCGGTCCAGGCCTTTATCTCGGCCATGGTCTTAGGTTGCGCCAGTGCAAAAGAGTGTAACCACTCCTTATGCCTAAAACCAGACCTTAGAGCCGTGATGACCGTTTCGTCCCGGTGCTCCGGGACTTCGAGAAGGGCGTTGTAGAAACGGGTGACGTAGGCCTTGAACGTCTCCCTGTCCCCACTCTTGATCGTGAAGAGGTGGTTGACTGTACTCTTCTGCCGCCTGTTCCCGACGAAGTGGCCGAGGAATTGTGTGGCCAGCTCGTCAAAGGTTAGATCGAGCGCAACTCGAGTCCTCGAAACCAGTCTCTCCTGGCATGGATGAGAGTGGCTGGGAAAGCTCGGCACTGGGCGACATCGGAGTGGTCTTGGAAGCTCATTCCCGCGGTGAATGCATCCAAGTGGTCCTTCGGGTCAGATTTGCCGTCGAAGAGGGAGACCTTTGGAGGCTTATTGCAAGAGGAGACGTGGACGGCGAGCAGCTCCTCGGTGAACGGTTTTGTGAGCGAGTCGGCGGCATACTTAGCCCCGTCGCTCGAACGGAGACCTTCTCGATGCAGACTCTCGATCTTCTTCTCGAGGGCGTCGAGTCGGCCATGGTACCCCGATGACTCGGCGCATTCTGAGCCCTGGCCTCTGCTGTTGGCGGCCTGCGTCTGGCCTCGGCCGCGGTTTCTCTCACTGAGGTTCCTCAAATCCCCGGGTGAGGTGGCCCTTGAGCTGCCTTGACGAGCCCCGTCTGCGCGGCCCCGTCGGGGGTGTTAGTTATATGTATGCCCTAGAGGCCATTACTGTACATAGGATGTGTATTGTAGTGGATGCTGGGACATATATAGGGAGGACTTTCTTGCTCGACATGATAGTATGCTATCTGGTTGATCTTTACCTTAACGTGTACACTGATTGTCTCTCTGTTACATGTTGGTAAAGCCCTTAGGATCTGTACTTGACTACCTGGACTATGATGCGGATCATACTAGTGGGGACATGGTAGTCCATAAGTACATCCTTCAAGGTCCCTAGTCGTGGGTGTATCGAGATAGGGCATCGATATACCAGTGTAGACTAGCGTATACCTTCTCGACCCATACAGATGGGCGATGGATGATCCCATATCCATTGGTGTTTGACATCAGAGATGATATAAGGGTGCTCAGTAGAGACTGGGTACACTGGACGGACTCGCCGAGAACTCTCAGATGGTATTATACCTCACGTCAGATGGCAGTTCTCTGGTGACACTGGTACAGAGTAGTCTGTTGACCCGAGATCGTCATAGAGTCTTGTGTGGTTCCCACTGTGCTTTGATTTCCATCTTACCACGTCCAAGAGGGCGTGCAAAACGGTGGTTTTTGGGTACAGTCCCGAGTCACATGGAGGCAATGAGCGATAGGAGGGGATTCGTCTCTCCCGGTATAGGGAGTTGATGTTGCGCTGTGTTCGATTGGCTATAACAGGAAATCCCTGGCCAGGGTTGCTGAGATTTACTGGTAAGTGTTACCAGTAGTTTCTCGAATAGTTATAGACCTCATATCGACACGACTTATCGAGCTATTGGGGTCTGACGTTAACCACCCCTAGGCGAGATATGCGACATATCAGACGATCAGACCGGACTATACGGTAGTGTTACTGGTCGGATTCACTGGAGTGTGAGCGGGCTTGCTCGTCGATCTTTAGATCGCTCAATACCCGGGTGGCCGTTACGTTTAGCAGACCGCTTGCGGCTTGTGGGTGCTTGATATGATCATCACCTGCTGCCGGCGTATTGACGAGTCTTTAGAGTCCTACACAGAGGTTTCCTGGCTCAAGCGAAACGAAATAGGAGAGCATATGAGATATGTGCGGGACCAAGAATAATGCGTGTATGTGATACCGTATTCCATTCTCGCGATGAATGTATCGAAAGGTTGTATGCGATATAACCTAGTTATCGAATCAAGGGTTGGTTCGATAAGCCGATACATAGAATACTAGTCGGTTATATGCGATATGACCGGATCGTTAAATCAAGTGTTGATTTAATGATTTAATGTATAATTATATATTTGATATATTACTTTGCATTAACTAGTATTGGTTCACTTTAAATGGATTTTCTCACTCGGATTGTACACATTGTATACGTGATATACTTTTGTGCACTTGATTGTATCATGTTTGATGATACATGTTATGCTAGGGTTTTTGTGTAAAGATCAAACCATGGTTACATGATTATGGTTAGGGTTTTGTTTTATTCACTTATTTATTTATCCATTTCATTTTGGAAAATAAATGAGAAGAGAAAAGAATGGTGGCTTTATTTGTTGTTTAGTTGAAGCTTCATGAAGCTTTGACTTTGTCCACCATTCTTATCTCATCCTTAACCCTAACCATTCCTTTAACCCTTGGTTAATTCTCTACACATAACCATAGTTAGAATTATGATAAGGATTGTTTTTCTATTCTTTTTTATTAACTTATCATATATTTTCTTTCTTTTTCTTCTTGATGAGCAAGGAAGAAAAAGCTTTCTTCATCAATGGTGATTGATGATAAAGAGTGAGAAATCCAAATTTAAAGTCTACCCACTTCCTATTTCTTCATCCTCAACCTCTTGCCAAGTAGTAGAGTGTGTTTTCTTCACAAGTTTCTTGACTTGGTGAAGTCGGAGCTTGATTTGGCGATGCCTCGACGTAGATCATCTTCGGCATCGTCGTCGATGACCTAGCCCGTCCATTCTCCGATGAAGCCGACACTAGAGCCCGGATTTCATTTGGACAGCGGAGAGGACCTCATCTCGGAGCCGTGGAGGTGGAGGACCGGATCTACAAAGGTTGTATTTCAGATATCCCATTAGTTAAGTTGTTAACTAGATTGTTTTTCGCCTAGTTTTCTAGCAAACGATCCGTAATCGGGTCTCTCGGCACCGTTAAAATTTGAAAATGGCATGTTCGATGCCTTGTGAGACCTCATTAGGGTGCCTAGGAACCCTACAGTGGTATCAGAGCCTAGCTAGAGCCTTAGGCGAAGTCTAGACGGAATTTGAACTCCGATCGAATCAAAACCAAAACCCTAAAATTGCTCTCTGTACTTTTTCTAAAATCGTGGATTTTTCCAAAATCAAAAATATGCAGAAAACTCAGCAGGGAATTCTAAGAATTACGGTGGAAAATTTTTTTCATGAACAGTGATTTTGGCGGCGGAACCGCGGCATAAGCCTAGCTTATGCGGCGGTTCCGCGGCGGATGTATGACGTCAGCCCTAACATGTTACACAGTAATTCATTGTTTCTGGTTCTGAGTTCTCTGGGTATTTTTAAAATTTATTCAAGAGTTGAATTTTCTGGAGTTGTTTTGGGGATTCGGTATTTCGATCGGGGTATCAAATTTTGTCTGTGTGGTTTTCCGGATAAATTTTAGAATATGTTAAAAAGTTCGACCGGATATAAATACCCAACTTTTCCCCTGTCGGGAAATTTCCAAGTGTTGGATCTTTCCGTAGTTTAATGACGTTCTAAGTAGTGCAAGTAATGCAATGGACCCTCTAGAAGACAACAAACATTAACTCGATTATGTGACCGTCTTGAACTGCCCTTTGAACCTTCGGGTTTGGGGGAGTACGGCGTGCCACATGTGAGGCGTTGGCTTGACCCTTCTACGGCTGGACCGTTGGTACTGAGGCACGAACTGAATGTTGTTAGACTTATTTCATGTGTTGATCTGTATCGGGAAAACTTGGGTGTTCGATTGTTCGATCGGAAAGTTTAACATTTTCTATTTTATCCGGAATGGGATACAATAATTGGAATTCACAAAGAGTTATGAGTTAACTGAATGAATGTTATAAACATAGCAGTTTAGTCTCGCTTGATCGGTTGCCACGGAATTTTGATGTGATCAAAAGTCCGTCGTAATCACGTAGCGAACGCGGATACTCGTCGGGTAAACTTAATAGACAGCCTCGCCCCATAGCCCCGACCAAGTGACTGTAGGAGAACCCCGTCGCCGAAAGCATCCGTTCGGGTGCTCGCGGTAGCGGTGTTCCACCTTGGTGCACTTCGTCGACGGTATTGGGGGCGCGGCCGTCTACTAAAGTTTGCGACGAGTATTCGATCAGGATGTCGGGAATCTTGTTGAATTGCCCGACTTGGTATTGAAAAGTGTTTTCGATTTTGAGACTAAAATGCGGGGTTTATAATTGTTAGGCATGCGATGTCTAAGTAATTCATTTAGTCAGGCATGCGATGTCTGAGCAGGTTGCGGATTCCAACTGTTGTAGTTTTACACTTTCTTTTCTGTGACCGTAAGTGTAATATGTGATATCGCCGGTTTCGTTGCTATATGTCAACGACAATTGGGATGGACATATTTACTTACGTTGATGACATGTGATGTTATGTATTGCTGGATATGTTATATTGGATCGTCGTGTTTGAATAGGCGGGGGTTTTTATGTGAGATGAGTGTTTTTCATTTTCATTCATGTAAACACTTGTATGTAATATTCTTTTATTGGGGCGCTTCCAGGTTGCGGAAGTTGTCACCGTTTGTATATTATTTACTTTTCCGCACTAGGATAGACCCAAGGAGGAGGGCACAAGTAACCGGGTTCTGGAGTCCAGTGGGAGACCAACTCGAGGAGTCGAGTCCGGGTCTCCTAACTCTAGAATTGGTAGGGTTGCTTGCCGCTCTCGTAGGGGTCTTGGGGTGTGGGTTTGGCTATTCATCACGACCGTGGAATCCGTGTTTTATACTGGCTCGTATTGAAAACACGGACGTCCTAGTATATCCAATGTTTCATATGTTTCTTCTGCTGCGATATCTGTGATGCGATCATGTGATGTTCTGTGATAGATACTGTATATAGTATATATGATATATTATATAGACGTTACTTATGTTTTACACCCGCGCTAGCCCTGCCCTGCTCTGCCGTTAGTTACCTAACCTAACGGTGCACGAGGGGACATCGAGGCGAATGCGGATGGCATAAGCGTACGTCGTATTTATCTGTGATGTTTATGTACTTAAATGATGGGACTTCATTAATGTGATTAATGAAATAAAAAGAAACCTAAGATGTTGTAGAATCGAATTTCAAAATAAAACAGGTAGCTACATTTCTTGCTTTGCACAGCGGTATATGTGATATATCCTGCACCTTATTCGATAAGGAAAGGACCGAGATCCCTTCACCGGGAGTGACTCCTTTAGCAATAACTGGCAGATGCTGCACACTCGGTTTGTCTTTTGATTGCTTTTAAGTGTTTTTTGCTTTGCACAGTGATATATATGATATATCCCGCACCTCATTCGACGAGGAAAGGACCGACGATCCCTTCACCGGGAGTGACTCCTTTAGCAAAACTAGAAAAGCCTCAAAAACACTCCATTTTAAAATCTTTTGATTCTACAACGATATCAAGTTCATTACGCAATAGGTTTTCAGAAAAACCTGTCGTAGCCCTCCGTCATTTCAGATAAGTAGTAGTTAGTATTCGTGCTACGTTTGTTGGCCTGCGTCAAGGCGTAGTGTGCGGTAGCTAACTGGTGCTTATCTGCATAAGCATATGATGTGATTGGATTAGGGTAGTCGTGCGACTTTGTTGGCCTGCGTCAAGGGTCGTGCGGGTGGGTTTAATTCAATCAGGAAATGACGGGTTGAACTTGACTAGCGGACTATGGTTTGTTGGCCTGCGTCAAGGTCATAGGACGCTAGGGGCAAAATTATCGGGAATTTCAAGTGTTGAAATTTGCAATGAGATTGCATACCTTCTATGAGATAGTTGGATCCCGATACCCGCTGCGAGTAAGAGTTACTCCTGGGAGAGTTTTGCACATTACAATTAGCCGATCAAGTAAGTGTCTAGAAAGGTGTCAACGAGGTTACGCCTCTGGGAAAACGAGGTTTACATTAATTAGGTTCGTGCGAAAGCACGAGGGACCTCCCTCAAAGTACCGACACTGGCCTGGCTGAAAGATTAGCGAACTTGTAGTGTGTAATTAATCCCGGCTGGTCTTTCCTTTTAGGGTTTGAAGGAAGATTTGATAAAAAGCAGTGGGAACCATCCTGATTAGATAAAATAATAACCAATCTATTCTTGCAAGAGCATACGCTGAGTGTTTTCTTCTCTCTCTCTCCAGGTAGCGACCATATCACGCCTTAATCAAGATAATAATACGGATTATTGACCGAACCCGCTTGTTTTACTGAGCTGGGGAACGTTGGTCTCGCTCCAACTTATAATTGTTATAAGACAGAGCAGGAAATTGGGGATTACCAGAATTCCCGTGCCGCCCAAACGAAGAGAGTACATGCTGATGCATCATCTTCGGGTGTGTTCGTTACAAAGAACTGTTTCTCTGTATCCTCTACGTCCTGGGTATGTGATACCAGATCAGGATCCCAGATATGTAATCTGTTACATAGAGCTACAGAAAGGTAGAGAACTGAGAACGGGTGATAAGTTTCATGAGGCAGAAAACGGGGCAAGTGTTGCAGCCAAGTCTGTTGGTCACTGTCACCCTGTATTATGAATACATTGATTCTAAACAAATGTTATTAGATACCGAACCTGATATACAAAATCATATCTATCTCTTTATCAGTAAAGAAATGATAAAATTTTGTATAGTTGGATAATGTTTTGAACATTTCCTATATTAAAAGTTGATCGGTTCAGGCACGTTATCTAAAAGCATTGACGTTCTAAATCAAACTACAGTTCTTAGTATACGGAACACACACAAGAGGAAGAGTTCAAAAATGAATGAATCCTTCTTGAGGCATTATAGACTAGGTCATATCAATGCGACCCGACTAGCTGAAGTTACATGTAGATGCATATTTAAATCAGTTTGAATTTACATCTTGTAAAACTTGCCAGTCATGTCACAGAGATAAGATGACCATAGCCCTGTTTATTGGAAACAGAGAAAGAGTTAGTAAACTCTTGGGATGATACATGTTGATGTATGTAAGGTCCCCTGTCTACACATGCCAAGACCGGTTCTTTGTACTTCATTACATTCTCTGATGATCTTTCAAGATTCAGACCTATGTTCCTGTTGAAACACAAGTCCGAACCTTTTGAGATATTCACAGAATATAAGTTAGAAGTAGAGAACCATATACGGGTATAAGTATTATGTCCTTTGATGAGATCGAGGAGGAGAATACTTGAGCACGGAATTCCTGGACTATTCTAAAAGAGAATGAGATTCTCTCTCGGCATTACTCCTCCGAATACACCATAGCACGATGGTATATCGGGGCGGAGCAATCACATCCTATATGATAAGGTGTGCTCTATGATGAGTACTACTGAGTTACCTATTTCCTTTTGAGAGTTATGCACTTGAGAAGCTGCATACCTATTGAATAAGATTCAAATCAGTTGCCTACCACTTCATATTTGATATGATAAGGGAAGAGCCCATCTCTTAAGTTAGTTAAGATTTGGGGTTGTCCAGCCTATGTCTGAAAAGCATAATCCGGACAAGCTCGAGGCAAGGTCTGTTATGTACAACTGGAAAGGTTCCAGCTATACAAACAACAGCAGATGATTTGATAAAACCAATGGATTCAATAGTTACCAACGAACCTCAGCCTCTCCGCCGATCTAGTAAGGTTCCTCACCCGCCTGAGAGATACTTCGGTTTCTCTATGACAGTGGGAGCGAGGATTGCATCATGAGATGATGACCCAACTAGTTTCGAGCTGGCCATCAGGAGTGGGACTCTGTAAGAATGGCTGGATGCTTAGAGATCTGAGATGGAATCCTTATACACCAACAAAGTATGGACTTTGGTTGCTACATCTGGAGGGTTAAATCCCCATCAGGAGCAAGTATATCTTGAGAAGATTACTTGGTGTAGATGGAAAAGTTGAGACTTTCAAAGCTAGACTTGTTAAAGGTTTTCGTCATCGACCAGGCGTGGATTATGATGAAACCTTTTCAAGTGACTATGCTTAAGTCTATCCAGATCCTACTTGCCACGGCTACATACCATGACTACGATATCTGGTGGTTGGGTGTCATGACAGCTTTTCTAAATGATGTTTTAGAAGAGAAAGTCTATAAGTACACAGCCAGAGGGCTTCGTAAACAGTGGGAGCAGCGGAAACGTGTGCAAGATGCTTTATAGGATAAAGCAGGCATCGCGGAGTTGGAACATCAGTTTTGATGGATAAGTCAAAGAGTTTGACATCATCAAAATGGTAGATGAACCTTGTATAAACAAAAAGGTAGTAGGGAGTATGGTGGTGATCCTCGTAGAGTACATGGATGACATACTCTTGATAGGGAAGGAGTTTCCTATGCTACGCTCGATCAATCTCCGCTTATCACAATGATTCTCCATATAGGATCAAAGTGATACCTCCTAAATCCTGGGTTTTTGGATCTATAAAATAGATCTAAATGGATGTTAGGATACTCACTAGTTGTAGTGAGATAGTATCAATTGATCCTGGGGGGAATCACTGGAAGTGTTCCAGGATGATAAAGACGACTGAATGTCAGTCACAGGCATTGTCTTTACCCTTAGTAAAGGGACAGTATGTTGGAAGAGTTCCAAGTTAGATACCGTGACATACTAGACGATAAAGACAGGATACATCGCTACTTAAGATGCTACCAAAGAGGCTGTTTGGGTGTATATTGGTTCATGAGATGAACTACGTTCCCACCATTGTGTGACAATGGAGTTGTGGCTTATGCCAAGGAACGCCGGTCCCATCAGTGATCCAGACATATTCTAAGGCAGTATCACTTGATCATGGAGATGGTTGATCTCCAGGGAGATCGAGGTTAGGAGAGTAGACTCAGAGGACAACACAGCGGATCCACTCACAAAGGCCTGTTCCCAGAGAGAGACTTTTATGGGATGGTTGAGTATGAGATACTACAACCACTGCTATAGATGGCCCTAGTGCAAGTGGGAGATTGTTAGTTATATGTATGCCCTAGAGGCAATTATTGTACATAGGATGTATATTGTAGTGGATGCTGGGACATATATAGGGAGGACTTTCTTGCTCGACATGATAGTATGCTATCTGGTTGATCTTTACCTTAACGTGTACACTGATTGTCTCTCTGTTACATGTTGGTAAAGCCCTTAGGATCTGTACTTGACTACCTGGACTATGATGCGGATCATACTAGTGGGGACATGGTAGTCCATAAGTACATCCTTCAAGGTCCCTAGTCGTGGGTGTATCGAGATAGGGCATCGATATACCAGTGTAGACTAGCGTATACCTTCTCGACCCATACAGATGGGCGATGGATGATCCCATATCCATTGGTGTTTGACATCAGAGATGATATAAGGGTGCTCAGTAGAGACTGGGTACACTGGACGGACTCGCCGAGAACTCCCAGATGGTATTATACCTCACGTCAGATGGCAGTTCTCTGGTGACACTGGTACAGAGTAGTCTGTTGACCCGAGATCGTCATAGAGTCTTGTGTGGTTCCCACTGTGCTTTGATTTCCATCTTACCACGTCCAAGAGGGCGTGCAAAACGGTGGTTTTTGGGTACAGTCCCGAGTCACATGGAGGCAATGAGCGATAGGAGGGGATTCGTCTCTCCCGGTATAGGGAGTTGATGTTGCGCTGTGTTTGATTGGCTATAACAGGAAATCCCTGGCCAGGGTTGCTGAGATTTACTGGTAAGTGTTACCAGTAGTTTCTCGAATAGTTATAGACCTCATATCGACACGACTTATCGAGCTATTGGGGTCTGACGTTAACCACCCCTAGGCGAGATATGCGACATATCAGACGATCAGACCGGACTATACGGTAGTGTTACTGGTCAGATTCACTGGAGTGTGAGCGGGCTTGCTCGTCGATCTTCAGATCGCTCAATACCCGGGTGGCCGTTACGTTTAGCAGACCGCTTGCGGCTTGTGGGTGCTTGATATGATCATCACCTGCTGCCGGCGTATTGACGAGTCTTTAGAGTCCTACACAGAGGTTTCCTGGCTCAAGCGAAACAAAATAGGAGCGCATATGAGATATGTGCGGGACCGAGAATAATGCGTGTATGTGATACCGTATTCCATTCTCGCGATGAATGTATCGAAAGGTTGTATGCGATATAACCTAGTTATCGAATCAAGGGTTGGTTCGATAAGCCGATACATAGAATACTAGTCGGTTATATGCGATATGACCGGATCGTTAAATCAAGTGTTGATTTAATGATTTAATGCATAATTATATATTTGATATATTACTTTGCATTAACTAGTATTGGTTCACTTTAAATGGATTTTCTCACTCGGATTGTACACATTGTATATGTGATATACTTTTGTGCACTTGATTGTATCATGTTTGATGATACATGTTATGCTAGGGTTTTTGTGTAAAGATCAAACCATGGTTACATGATTATGGTTAGGGTTTTGTTTTATTCACTTATTTATTTATTCATTTCATTTTGGAAAATAAATGAGAAGAGAAAAGAATGGTGGCTTTATTTGTTGTTTAGTTGAAGCTTCATGAAGCTTTGACTTTGTCCACCATTCTTATCTCATCCTTAACCCTAACCATTCCTTTAACCCTTGGTTAATTCTCTACACATAACCATAGTTAGAATTATGATAAGGATTGTTTTTCTATTCTTTTTTATTAACTTATCATATATTTTCTTTCTTCTTCTTCTTGATGAGCAAGGAAGAAAAAGCTTTCTTCATCAATGGTGATTGATGATAAAGAGTGAGAAATCCAAATTTAAAGTCTACCCACTTCCTATTTCTTCATCCTCTACCTCTTGCCAAGTAGTAGAGTGTGTTTTCTTCACAAGTTTCTTGACTTGATGAAGTCGGAGCTTGATTTGGCGATGCCTCGACGTAGATCATCTTCGGCATCGTCGTCGATGACCTAGCCCGTCCATTCTCCGATGAAGCCGACACTAGAGCCCGGATTTCATTTGGACAGCGGAGAGGACCTCATCTCGGAGCCGTGGAGGTGGAGGACCGGATCTACAAAGGTTGTATTTCAGATATCCCATTAGTTAAGTTGTTAACTAGATTGTTTTTCGCCTAGTTTTCTAGCAAACGATCCGTAGTCGGGTCTCTCGGCACCGTTAAAATTTGAAAATGGCATGTTCGATGCCTTGTGAGACCTCATTAGGGTGCCTAGGAACCCTACAGGGGGAGTATGTGTCGGTCATGCCTGGTGACAGGCGAGCTGACCGACATTTCCTCAGGAGGGACAGGCGCGCGAAAGATCTCGGGGCGGGGCGCTCTAGCGATGGACCTCGGTGTTGAGCTGTTGGGCGTCCAGCAGGTCGCAGAACGTACTGGCCCCGGGGATCCGCGGCCGTGGGAGGCAGCGAGGCGGCTGTCGGCCGTGCCGACGCGGGCTGAGTCTTCTCTTCCCCCATAGGGGTCCTGGTCCCGAGATGGGGGAGCGGCGATCTGGGGATTTTGCCCCGCCGTTTGGACGCGGACGAGCGCCTCCACGAAGGATGCGAGTCGGTCTATCCGGCCGGCGAGGGCGTTGATGGCATTCGGCGGAGGAGGCTCATCTGTGCCTCCGTTGAGAGGGAGGCGGCGGTTGGCGCTTGGATCGTCTTGATGATCGCTCGCCATTAGAGTGAGATCGGGAGGCGAACTTTTGTTTTTGTGGAATCTACTTTCCTACAGACGGCGCCAGCTGATGGAGGGTGGAATCTCCTTCAGATGTTGCTTCCCGTTGATCTACTGATGGCTGCGATGGGTGGCTGAGACTTGATCTGGAGGCTGTCGCTCCTGAAGCTTGTAGATCTCAATGGGTTTGAAGTTGTTGAGCCGAGCTACCTGCAAGGAAGTCCCGGGGTGGTTGAATCACCGAGGACCCTCCGACGATCAAGTTAGTGTGGGCAATCCGAGCAGAGTAACGGCTTAGTGGAGTAGAATTGGCTTACCTTGACCGTCTGAAAGAGGGGTTTAAATAGTGGTGGCAGCAGGTGCAGCAGGCGCGAGAATCACGCCGGCCGTTACGCCCCCGACGTCACGTCCGCGTAATGAGCGGGACCTCCCATTAATGGCGAGACAGGCTCGTTAATCGGGGATCGTGGTGGCGTGGAACGTGGGATGTGGCCGACGGAGATCTCGCACATGACGAGATTTACGGGATGGCGGTTACGCCTGCAAGTGGTGCTGTTGGTTGGTCGATGGACCGGGGAAGATAACCTCGGTGGGAGAGCTCGCGGACGAGCGGGAGAGCTGAGGTATCTTGTTTCTGCGGTAGCTCGGGAATGAGCTGTGAGGCCGATGAGGCCAATTTGTGCTGGGGCTCGGAGGCGAGCCAGCCTCGTCGGTAGGACGGGTATAGGAACGGTCTGGTCGGCCCCTGTAGGTCTTTTCTTGCATGTTCTAGGACACGTCATCTGCCACATGTCATGATCTGAGAGATCACCGATATCGAGCACCATCAGTTAGTGATGTTTAGAGCATGTAGCATTCTGAAAATTTAGAAATAAATAAAATTAATTAATTTAATAATAATACGATAAATCGCAAAGTTGTTAAAAAACAAATAAGTCAATTTTCATAAGTTCTATATAAAACAATTTAAATAAAAATTTTAGTATGCAATATAAATAAGTTATAAGGGTTTTAGTGACAATTTTAGCTTCATTTTAATAAAATGTGTGTTTTATAATAAACTAAACTGTAAGAGATTTTTAGGTAAAGTTTAGGATTATTGTGCAAATGGAAAATTGTTAAGGGTGTAAATGAAAATGGGATGAAAAATCATTTAGTTCAGAATTTAAATTCAAATTAAAACAAATTATGAAGATAAGCCATGAACACCTCTTACTTGTATGCACAACACTCACCTCACACCTCCTACTTGCATGAAACTCTTACCTCTAGCTTGATCACACCTCCTCCTTCACCTTATCCCTTCAATTGCCATATATAAACCTTGTTCAGATCATAGTTAATTAAAAATTCTGGAATTTCTGAGAGAGAAAAAAAACTAAAGAGAGAAAGAAAGAACAAGAGGAAGAAGAAGAAGAAGGAAGCTAAGTTCTAGTTTTCATCACCATCAAGTTAGGATAAGGGGCTTAGCATCTTGTAGGGGTTATTCCAACAACATATTGTGGGTAAATTCTTAATCACAGTAGGAATTTAGGTTCTGTACTTAAATTATTTTTGAAATGAACAAGTTCCATAATATCGTATTTTAATTCATCATAGACTCTGTTAAAATCTGCTATCATTCAGAGAAGAATAAACTTAACAAAACAGTGATAAAATGATATATGTAACTCCTAGAGCAACCCATAGGATCACGAACCAGAGGGCTCGGATTTGGGCCGGCGACCAATATGGGAATTCCGGCGACACCAATTTTGTAGGTGGATAGGTAGTTTTGGTTGGTTGGGTGTATTTCAGTGTACCATTTTGGCTATTTTGGTATTGTTTAAATAAATTAAACTCACTGCAGATAGAATCTGGAAGCGTATATCGGAAAGGATATCTTAAAACACAAAATACGACACGGTTAAAACGTATCGCGAACTGTTTTCTGTCGCGATACAGATTTGAGTTAAAAATCCAGTAAGGTTAAGTGGTTAATAGCTCAATATAGTCGTATACAATATAACTAGTACGTGGGAACGAGTGTTTTTCATTTCCGTCATGTCTGAGTAGCCGTTTCCTTATATAAATTAAATTGTGATATTAGATTCGAATACGGGATTTACGGAGGCAGCGAGGAAAGGGAAATGATTGACAATTCCTGAATAAATTCGACATTTCCGGTGAGTAGACTAAATATCTACCGGGGAATTGTGTAAAGATAGCGTGATACGTCCATAGTTTTATTTAACTTAATGCATTATTTTGTTATGCCAAATTGACCATATGCATTCATCATTCACATATACTTATTTAGTTGCTAGAACACTACACAAGTATCGACGAGTCATGCCACGTGCACATCTTATATGTTACACATGTGCCCTCAGAGTCAATTATTGGATCACAGGCACGTGATTGCAATGATTGAGGGGAGGACCTATCCCAGTAGGACAGTCTTACTCGAGATGATAGTATGCTATCTGGTTTATCTTTATCATCGTGTACTGCTTTAGGTGACCTTACGAATCGCTATTACACGTTGATAGAGCCCCTAGGATTCTTGCTTGACTACCAGCAGTATGAGGGCGATCATATACGTGAGAGCTGGAGTCTATAAGCACATCCTTAAAAGGTCCCTGGTCGTGGGAGTTTCGAGACAGGGCATCGATTCTCCAGAGTAGACTAGTGTATACAGTCGAGACCCCGACGAGGGGCGGTGGCCGGTCTCACAAGCCACTGGTGTCAGTTGGTTCACCTAAGATGTATACAGGTGCTCATTGGGTTATGAGTACACCGGACAAGACTCGCCGGGAACCTGCTAGTTGGGATTATACCAGACGTCAGATAGCAGTTCCCTGGTGACATGTGTACAGGTTAGTTCATCGACCTGAGATCATCATTTGTCTCGTGTGAGTTCCCACTGTGCTTTGATTACTACCCTACCACGGCTCAAAGGAGTCGTGCAAACAGGTTTTACTTGGGTACAGTCCCGAGCCACATGGAGGCAGTGAGCGGATCTGCAGGGGTTCGTCTCTCCCGGTATTGGGGGTGAGGTCGCACTGTGTCTAGGAGAGCCAGAACATGAAAAGACCTTGGCCAAGGCAGGAGATTTGCTGGTAGGTATTCCAGTAGTATCTCAGGGTGTTCTGGGCTACACTCCGACACGACTTGTACCGCTATTGGGGGTCTGACTTTTACCAACCCTCTAGGCCCGCCATGCGATGCTCATAGACGAACGGACCGGACTATACGGATATTGTCATTGACAGGCTCAGTAGGGTGTCAGGATGAGTTCGCTCATCGACGTCCCTTTTGGTCAATAGCTGGTGGCCCGTTATGTATTGGCTGATACCTCTGACGTGCTAGTGGTTAAATCCACAGCCATAGTATTGACGAGTCTTTAGAGTCCACCACACACAGTTACTCAAGTTTCGGGCGAAACGCTGTAGAGACCGTATGGAGATATGGCAGGGTTCGATCAGATACGTGCGGTATTGCACGGATCGTGATCGGACGGATTTTACTAGCCGGTTTTGGCTTAAGCCGGATCCTAGTATTAGATAGTGTAGTTTTGTCTCTTTGCATTTGTGTTCAGTGGGAATACAAATGCGGGCATGTATATGCAGTAGCGGGGTTTTCCTGTAATTTATTACGGGACCAGTTTTCTGAAGTTGCCAGTTTGCATTCCGTTCCGGCCGGTTTTTTTTTCCTTCACGACCGGACTTTCGATGGAGGGGGTTATTTGCACATTTGCAAATAACTTATTTGTGGAGGTCTTTCATGCATATGTGAGGCATCATGAGTGTTCTTTCATGATGAGATTCCTTTTTGGTCTCTTCCTTTTGCCTTTTTGAGATTGGAAATGAAAAGATTGAATTGTGAGATGAGTGTGACATTATTCTTGCATTATCTTTTTCCTTTCTTATTTTGTTATGAATTCATGCTTTTCTTTCCCACCCACTAGAGGAGAGGGGCCGGCCATATTGAGGGTGAAGAGAGAGCTTCATTTTTGTATGAGGGAAATTGATACATCTCATTTTAGGCTTGCTCACAAAAATCCTTCTCACCTTTCCAAAATTTATATTGAGTCCTCCATCATGGCAACTACACTAAACCCCAAAGAGACAACCATTCTACACTTGTCTACAGCATCCCTTGGACGCGTCGGCTAGCCAACTTCGCGCCCGAGTTGCCTCGGTCCAGAGGTGGGAGCCCGTAAAAGATTCCGGCTACGTGGTGCTCTTTCCGACGAGGAGGAGATGAACGGAGTTTCCACGGGAGATCGGAGTGGAGACGAAGACCGAAGAACACGGATCGCTTGGTATACTTCTCTACTCTTATTTTAGTTTGCTAGTTGCTAGGTTAATGGCCCGATCCGGGTGAAAAGTGCGCGGTGGTGCCGGTTTGCTAGTTTGCAAAATTTTTGTTTCCGCGTTTCCGGCGTCGGTTCGACGGCCGGAGCGCCGCCGCGGACTTACAACACACACCTCGTCAATATTACCATGTCACTTTTACACTAAGCAAATTTATTGTTAAAATGATTCATATCGTATCTTACACCTCAATAATAGTAGTAAATTGTATCATTAATATCATGTTTAATATCTGAGTATTCTATGTTGATGTAAGAGGTAATGGTATTGTTGAGGATTTATGGTTTTAAGTTTTGAATACTATTACATAAATCCTGTGATTTTCATGATTGATATGACATGTACATCCTGAGATATTTTTATGATTTGGTTTTATTCCGAACCGAGTCGGTGGATATACGGTTACGGATTTATAGTATTATTCCGAACCGAGTCGGTGGATATACGGTTACGGATTTACAGTTTTATCCAGACTGAGTCGGTGGGGAATACAGTCGGATACATAGTGGACTTTGTTGATTTCAGGATCATTCGAGGAATGATGCCTGCGAGAAATGGAAGTTTTGTGTCGATGATGGACACGGGGAAATGAAAATTTTATTGGGAATAAATGATGAGATTTCAGTTTTGATTATGAGATTCGTATATTATAGATTCATGATTTCCACAGACAATCATATATTATACTTGTTCATATTTCAGTTAATATGATCGTCATATTTACATAATTAACCGTTATATGTTAGTTATATTCACTGAGTTGGCAACTCACCCCCGTTGTGCCACAGTTCCTTACAGGGGTAGAGTGGACGGTTAGCTGCGGTGCAGATCTACGTTTGCAGCTTTATCACATCTTTTGCTAGGTTGGTTACACATGTAGTAATCTTCTCTTTTGGGTATTGTATGTTGTATCTAGAAAATCTCCATCAGACCTGTATTTTGACTAGAGTGAGAGATGATATGTATATTATTTGACAGTTGAGATCGTTTAGTTCTATAAATTGTTATTTCATTTCTTTATATCTGGGATTAGTATTGATGTCCTATATACTGAGATTTTATTTTCCGCTGTTGATATTGTTGATCCCAACTAGGGATGCAATCAAACTTAACATCTTATACTTGCTTAATATTTTAACTTCATAACATGTGATTTTTACTTAAAAACTAAATTTTCAATATAAAGAATTCCGCAAAAAGGATTTTGATCTTGGTTTTCGGCTTACTTGGACTGTGTGCATATCTTTAGATATGATACAATCTAAATGCCGGTCACATCCAAACTTGGGTCGTGACAGAGCATCACAAAATACAAGAGGGATTGATGGCGTCCCCCTAACAACCAAATAAATTACATGCAATAGATTTCCAGACGATGCAATGTGCAGCCTTATTTGCGCTCCTCAAGGTATGGCAAATAGAAGTGGAGGACAGATCTTGAAGAAGCCGTATACCTTCATTGTAGATGTATGCAAATTTCCATGGCTGGTCCTTGTCTTTGAGTTGATAGCATTCGTAACCAGAGATGCATCACTTTGGACTTCAATACTAAATAAAGACTTGGACTTGCACCACTTAAGTGCCTCTAGAACTCCAATGGCCTCAACCTCTTCCACTTCTTGGGTTTGGAGCATTCCACTCGCAACAAAGAGAACTATACCCGCTCTATTTCGTCCAAGGAAACTCCACACGCCAGCTTCCATCAACATTGACTATTACACCAGCATCGGTAAAGATTATCCAAGAATCCGGTGAAGATGAGAGTGGTGTGGTGGCTGTGGGCTGAGATTGGTTTTGGAGGATGTGGTTTGCTTGTTGGATTACATTTGCCGGTGTAGCATGCTTTCCGGCGAACACCATTTTGCATCTCTCCTTCCATAGGCACCAAAGAACGGAAATGACGAAACCACTATGGTGAGAACCATATTTGTCGTCCTCATCCAACCAAGATTTGATAATATATTCAATAGAGAATGAGAATAAAGACTCAGTATTAATCGATGTGAGGTCCCATATACCTCTTTGCTATATTTGCATTCAAAGAGAAGATGAATGCTAGATTCAGCAACCTCCTTACAACGTGTGCATATTGGATCAACCATCTTCAGCAGCGATGCTCGTCGTGCATTTGAGGGTATAGTGCATTAAACAACACTCCCCATACAAAGTGTTTTATTCTCCGTTGGAGTTCTTTCTTACGCCAAGCTCGATTCAGGGTCTCCTGTGCAATAAGGCTCAAGCCTGTATTCTGATGAGGATTAGATCGCAATACGTGATAACATGATTTGGCAGAGAAGTTGCCGTCTCTGGCATGAATCCACGCTAGTTTGTCTCTACTGGACGGATCATGAGAGTCGATGGGTGTGTTTAGGATTTTAGACATCACCGAATGATCAAACAATTGAGAAATAAGTTGAGAATTCCAGCCTTCGGTATCTACATCAATTAGTTCTTTGAGGACGTAGAAATTTTCATTCCAATTAGATGGTTTGGATAATTTTCCTTCCGTGTCCGCCACCCAGCGATCCGAAAGTATTTGCACATTCTCCCCAGTTTTGATGAGCCATCTAGAAATTTTCAAGAGAAATTCAATAGGGCCATGAACACCTTTCGAGAGCCGAGAACTAGATGTGCGAGACTTAGCTTGAGTAATTGCCCGATTAGGAAAATATTTAGCTTTGATTAACCGAGACCAAATAGAGGAAGGTTGCGATATAAGTTTCCATCCAAACTTGTAAAGCAATCCAGATCTCAGAGCCAAGATCGCCTTCTCTTTTAGGAAATTTCATGTTGTTCCAGGAGTTTAGGTAAAGACGCTTACCCGAATTAGAGTACCCCCAATAGAAATCTCTCATTTTTCTTTCTATGGCCTCTTTGGTGTTGGTCGGTAGGATAGCTGTACCCTCAATAGAAATTTCATGTTGTTCCAGGAAATTTCATGTTCTTTCTATGGCCTCTTTGGTGTTGGTTGGTCGGTCAGTAGGAGTTTAGGTAAAGAAGCTAGATCAAGCTGAGAAGCCTTAGAAAGACTTTTACTGAACAAAATAGAAGGTTTTGAATAATTCATGCTCTATCGTTTGAGAATATCTTTCACTTTGAACATCATGCTTGGAGAAGCTTCACCGAATATAAACAGGTCATCGGCAAACATGAGATGAGAAATTTGAGGAGCTTTATAATTAATCTTCATGGGAATGAATCGACCTTCCTTTATTTCGTTGAGAATTAAACTTGCCAGGACTTCAGAAATAATAATGAAGGGATGGGGTGATAGAGGACAACCTTGGCGCAAGCCTCTAGATGGCTGGAAAACCCCTTCATAATCTCCGTTGACATTAACAGAGATCGATGTGGTAGAGATGCATGCACGAATTAAACAGATGAACTGATCTTTGCACCCAAATCTTTGCAATACGGTGAACAAAAAGGACCACTCGACACGGTCATAAGTCTTCTTGACGCAGGACGGGAACGATAGGGCTGCAATACGTGTACGTGCAGATGCAAAAAGATTCAAACAAACAAGAAATGCAAATACAACCTAAAAACAAACTCTAATATGATGCAACCACACGCATACGAGAGATCTAATATTCGATAACCGCAAATAATAAATTATATAAAAAATTGCAAATGAAATATTTGAAATTAAACTTGAAACCTAAAGCAATCGATTTATGATGATATTAGATTATCTGTTGAATGTAAATCAACTAAACAATCTAGCATGGATCCAAATATTATACTTCTGAAAATAAATCAGGGTCAAATACTTTGAAATCAGGTATTCAGAGAGATACCAATAATTAATATACTTGAAACCTAAATCAAGGAAGCTAGATATGTTTCCAAATTATTAAATCCAAATAACAATTAGCACATTACCTTTTTATATCATGTTGTAGGCTTCAAACTATAATGCATGAGTTGGTTTCCTCATATGTGTTGGTTATTTGCTTTGGATAAAATTATCTTTATGAGTTGTTATTTGTTAGTTAATAAAGTCCTGGTCTCTAGGAAGTTCTATTCTTTAGGAAAGATAGAGTTTGTTCCTTTTTTAATTCATTCACCACGTTTTTAGCTAGTTGTGCGTGGGTTTGTTATTTCTTTGTTTTTGTAAGGCTATTTATAGCCCTTTCTTCCTAATGAATAAATTAATCCCTTTTCAGATATAAAGTTTCTGTAACTTACATTTGGTATCAGAGCTGTGAAAGGGGCCAAATTGGGTGTGTGATATTGAGAGAGTGTGAGTTAAACACTGGGAGGAAAATGTCAACCACAGAGAAGTTTGTGCAACCATCGATCCCAAAGTTCGACGGCTATTATAATCATTGGTCGATGATGATGGAAAATTTCCTGAGAAGCAAGGAAATGTGGGGTCTGGTGGACGAAGGAATTCCTACAGCTGCAATTGGGACGGCAGCAGCGAGTGAAGCGCAGAGGAAAACAATGGAAGAAGCCAAGCTCAAGGATCTGAAGGTCAAGAACTTTCTGTTCCAGGCAATTGATAGAGAAATTCTGGAAACAATTCTTGACAAGGGAACGTCAAAGGCAATTTAGGATTCAATGAAACAAAAGTATCAAGGGTCCACAAAGGTGAGAAGGGCACAACTTCAAGCATTGAGAAGGGAATTTGAGCTGCTTACCATGAAAGAAGGAGAGAAGATAGACAGCTTCTTGGGGCGTACCTTGACCGTGATGAACAAAATGAAGTCAAATGGTGAGACAATGGAGCAAAGTACACTGGTTAGTAAGATACTTAGATCATTGACTCCTAAATTTAATTACGTTGTTCGCTCAATTGAGGAATCAAATGATTTAAGTACCTTGAGCATTGATGAAGTGCATGGGAGTCTTCTTGTCCATGAACAAAGGATGCAGGGCCACCAAGAAGAGGAACAAGTGTTAAAAGTGGCTCAAGAAGTTAGATCAGGCAGGGGAAAGGGTCGAAACATGTTGAGAGGAGGACATGGCAGAGGTAGAGAGAGACGGCCCTTAAACAAAGCAACCATTGAATGTTTCAAATGCCACAACTTAGGACACTTTCAATACGAGTGTCCTGATTGGAACAAGAAGGCCAATTATGCTGAATTGGAAGAAGAGGAAGAGCTTCTGCTGATGTCCTATGAAGAGCTCCACCAAGCAAAGAGAGAAGAAATCTGGTTCCTTGATTCGGGATGCAGTAATCATATGATGGGGAACAAAGAATGGTTCTCAAATTTAGAAGAAGATTTCAATCGGATGGTGAAGCTTGGCAATGATACGAGAATGGAGGTAATAGCAAAAGGAAGTATAAGGGTGCAAATAAATGGCATAACCCAGGTAAAAGTAACCTATTAAGCATAGGACAACTTCAAGAAAAGGGGTTAGCCATTTATTTTCAAGGGGGAACTTGTAAAGTGTTTCATCCTAGGAGGGGATTGATTATGCAAACTGATATGAGTGGGAATAGAATGTTTTATCTGCTGGCATCCATGCCACAAAAACATTCTATGTGTTTACAAACTGAAGATGTATTGGAGAAAGAAGCTCACATGTGGCACTGTCGATTTGGGCACTTGAATCACAAGGGGTTGAGAACCTTGTCTTACAAAAGGATGGTGGTTGGCTTACTTTCTTTGAAATCTACCAAGGAGATCTGCACTACGTGCTTAACTGGGAAACAGCACAGAGAATCCATACCAAGGAAGAGTTTGTGGAGAGCATCAAAACGACTTCAGCTGGTACATTCAGATATATGCGGTCCCATCAAACCAACTTCACACAGTAATAAGAGGTACATTCTAAGTTTTATCGATGATTTTACCCATAAAACTTGGATTTATTTCTTACATGAAAAGTCAGAAGCTTTTGTTACATTTAAAAACTATAAAGCTAGTGTTGAGAAGGAGACAGGTGAATTCATAATCTGCTTAAGGACAGATAGAGGTGGTGAGTTCACTTCAAATGAGTTTGGAGAATTCTGTAAATCACAGGGCATCAGTAGGCAATTGACAGCAGCCTATACGCCTCAGCAGAATGGAGTCGCCGAGAGAAAGAATCGGACGATTATGAATGTTGTTCGATCCATGCTACATGATAAGCAAGTTCCCAAAATTTTCTGGTCTGAGGCCGCAAGATGGTGTGTGCATATTCAGAATCGGAGCCCAACAGTAGCAGTGGAAAACAAAACCCCGGAGGAGGCATGGAGTGGAGAAAAACCAGCAGTGGAATATTTCCGAATTTTTGGTTGTGTAGCCCATGTGCACATACCAGATCAAAGGAGGAATAAATTAGATGATAAAAGCAGAAGATGTGTCTTCCTAGGGGTCAGCGATGAGTCTAAGGCGTGGAGGTTATATGATCCAGTTCCAAAGAAAATAATTATTAGCAAAGATGTTGTTTTCGAAGAAGGAAAAAGCTGGGACTGGAGCAGATCTGATGAAGAAATAAGGCATGATATACTTGAATGGGGAGATAATGATGAAGATAATGGAGTAGATGACCAGAATGAAGAAGAAACCAATTCAAACAGCAGTTCCAGTAAATCGAGTAGTCTGACCAATTCACCCCCAAATGAGCTAAACTCTGATGATAACTAATTGGGGAGGGGCGTGCGAGAAAGAAGAGCACCGGCATGGATGACAGATTATGAAACAGGTGAAGGTTTTTCTGAAGAAGAAAGCTTGAATGTAATGATGATGATGACTGAGAATGACCCAACTTCGTTTGAAGAAGCAGTAAAAAGCAAAAAATGGAGAGAAGCAATGTCATCCGAAATTGAAGCCATTGAGAGGAATCAAACCTGGGAGCTCGCTGTTCTGCCTAAAGGAATCAAACCTATTGGAGTCAAGTGGGTATTCAAAACGAAGCTTAATGAAAATAGGGATGTAGAAAAGTTCAAAGCCAGATTGGTAGCAAAAGGATATGCTCAACGTCATGGAGTAGATTATACTGAAGTGTTTGCTCCGGTAGCAAGACTTGACACCATCCGTGCAATTCTTGCAATAGCTGCTGAATTTAGTTGGGCAGTTTTTCAGCTTGATGTGAAGAGCGCTTTTCTTCACGGAGAACTCAAAGAAGAAGTATTTGTGTAGCAACCTGAGGGATTTACAAAGAAAGGAGAAGAAGATAAAGTTTATAGGCTGAAAAAGGCACTATATGGCCTTAAACAGGCGCCGCGAGCTTGGTACAGTAGAATCGAAGCTTATTTTGTGCGGGAAGATTTTGAAAGATGTCCCAGCGAGCACACACTGTTCATAAAGTCAAAAGGAGGTAAGCTGTTAATTGTCAGTCTTTATGTTGATGATTTAATTTTCACTGGAAATGATAGAAGCATGTGTGATGAGTTTAAAAACTCAATGATGTTGGAGTTTGATATGTCTGACTTGGGAAGAATGAAGCATTTTCTTGGAGTAGAATTAAAGCAATGCTCAGATGGTATTTTTATTTGTCAAAGGAGATATGCAGAAGAAATCTTAGCAAGATTTGGTATGGAAGATTGCAATGCTGTGAAGAATCCAATAGTGCCTGGTACGAAATTGCGTAAAGATGAGAATGGCGTTAGAGTTGATGAAACTCTATTCAAACAAGTGGTTGGAAGTCTCATGTATTTAACTGTAACTAGACCTGATTTGATGTACAGTGTTAGCTTGTTAAGCAGGTTCATGGCTAGTCCTACAATGTTGCACTGGCTTGCAGCAAAAAGAATTTTAAGGTACCTAAAAGGTACAATTAATCTGGGAGTCTTCTATAGGAAAGGAGTAAGCAACTTGAAGCTCTTGGCCTTTACTGATAGTGATTATGCCGGCGACTTAGACGATCGAAGAAGTACTTCTGGTTTTGTGTTTAAGTTGGGGTCAGAAGCCATTTCTTGGGCCTCAAAGAAGCAGCCAATAGTCGCCCTTTCCACCACGGAAGCGGAATATATAGCAGCAACTTTGTGTGCGTGTCAATGTGTTTGGCTCAGAAGGGTGTTGGAAAAACTTGGAGTTGCAGAGAAGTCAGGAATTGTCATCATGTGTGATAATAGTTCCACCATACAGCTGTCCAAAAATCCAGTATTCCATGGAAAGAGTAAGCATATAGATGTGAAATTTCACTTTCTTAGAGACCTGGTGAATGATGGGGTTGTCAAGCTAAGCTACTGCACCTCTGAGAATCAAATTGCAGATATCATGACAAAACCATTAAAACTGGAGCAATTCGAGAGGCTTCGTGGAATGCTTGGAGTGATTGATGTTGCTGAAATAAGCTAAGTTCAGACGAATTAGCTTAAGGGAGGGATTGTTGGTTATTTGCTTTGGATAAAATTATCTTTATGAGTTGTTATTTGTTAGTTAATAAAGTCCTGGTCTCTAGGAAGTTCTATTCTTTAGGAAAGATAGAGTTTGTTTCTTTTTTAATTCATTCACCACATTTTTAGCTAGTTGTGCGTGGGTTTGTTATTTCTTTGTTTTTGTAAGGCTATTTATAGCCCTTTCTTCCTAATGAATAAATTAATCCCTTTTCAGATATAATGTTTCTGTAACTTACAATATGACCCAATATGATGAAGCAGCTCAATATCCTTTTGTTTCAGATCTAAATAGAAAACGAGTAGATGATGAATAAGTCTCGATTTGAACTTTTGTTTCCTCATATGACCCAACAGTAGAAGAAGACAAGATCGACTGTAGCCGATAAAAGGGAATCGACCGCAGCCGATAAAAACTCCACAGAGTTGCTCTCAAATCTCACAACTTTTAATAACAAAATATTTAATCATTCATCATCAACTACCCAAGAAAAAGGTTCTAGGGTTTTTCTTATATAGCAAAACCCTGGTTACACTTATTACAATAAAGTCCTTAATTCTTCTAAAATTATGAAGGTGCTAAAAAGACATAGAATGAAAATATCCAATAAAATATCTACTTTAACAAATGGTCCCACATCACTTCTCAATATCCACTTTTAGAGCAAAAAATCTCTTCTTCCGTCTCTTCTGCCCCAAGACATGCACTAGTTCGGTTGCGATCGCATATTATATTCGCCTTCCCGGAACAAAGGCGCTTTGATGGTAGGAAATCAAGTTGAGCATAAGTGGCCTCATTCTATTCGCAATAATCTTCGCACAAAACATTACAAAGTCCAATGGGCCTGAAATCAGAAGGAAAAATCTGGTGTTGCGATCCTCATGTTGCAGCCATTGCCTTTTTGCTCTCTGATGCCAAAATATTTCATCGGCTCTCGAGGCTTCCTCTAACTGTGCATTCAAGGTTTTGATTCTGTCCAAATTTTGCTGCCAAGGTGGTCCCCTTTGGATAAGTCCGAACTCATAAGTAATATATGCAATCTTATCTTTTAAGTTACCGTATTCTAATTTTCCCCGTCTCTTGAGTTCTGTTTTGATATCAGGGATTTTGGAGTGAAAATCTTGACTGCCAGTTGATCCGCAATAGCTCCATGCACTTCTCAAAAAATCGTGATACTTTTTGTGTTCCACTCACATAGCTTCGAACTTGAAATATTGAGAGCGGTGTTTCGTAGAACGGGCTGTATGGAGAAGGATTGGACAGTGATCGCTCTTGATAGTTGGTAAGTGATGTTCCACCCCAACACAGACAGTATTGTCCGCTCTGTCCGAAACCGCACAGTTTTGTTCTTCGGAGCGAACCGGGCCTGAATAAGGGCCCACTTCCTAGGAGGTAATCTATCCCAGAATTTCCCTGGCCCGAGCACACTTAACTACGGAGTTCTCAAACTCCTATAGTACGGTTCACTTAAAAGATGCCTCTGTCTTCAATAGTGATATCACTACATTTATAATACAGTTCCGTTCTCTTTCGCCCTGTATTTCGAGGACCCAATCCTATTGTTCTAGAGTAGGTCCCACGGATTCAAGAGGTGGCCCCCGCTTCTTGGCTTTGCACTTTGTTCCGTGTGTCACTTTGTGCCATGAGCAAAAACCGGGATTCGACATGATCCTAATTAAACCATAGATTTCTCCCATTTCTTGATATTAAAAGTTGAAACCTTAGTCTGGAGATCCTGAGAATAGAAACTTTTCATACTTAATTTAAGAAGAGGAACAAATAAAAAAGAGAGGGGAAAGACTAAAAAAGAATGCGGCTCAATTGAAATTTAGATAACCTATATAGGTATGGGGTACTGATCTTAGCCATATAATTAGATTTATCAACGGTATTAAGTGGGTGGGTTCAAATTGGTTGTGAGCATGTTTGGTTACTGGTAGGTACGAGTTCGGGTTTGGGCGGTGTATAAAATATTTAAAACCCATTCTATTCAAATGCGAGCGGGTTTGGGTTTTGAACCCATCACTTTCGAACAGATTTAGAACGGTCATTTTACCCATCTAAAGAGACGGGTTCGGACGGGTAACGAGTTCAAACCGACCCAGTGAACACCCTAGATACAGTCATGAAATGAATATTGGAAAAATATTCACTAATAAAGCCAAGATTACTATTTTTGGATCTTATGCGGATACGGAACAAATATATTGTCAAAGGCGAGGGCAAGAAGCCTAATATATATATATATATATATAAATAAATAAATAAATAAATAAATAAATAAAACACAGAAAGAATACAAAAAGAAAATAAAATACAAACAAAATAAGATCAATACTATTATAAAACAATAGCTCAAGATCGAACTTTCAAAAAGATAGGTAATGCATTCTAATTGCGAGCAATTGATCCATCACCAAAATCCGCATCATCAAAATAATTTGTTATACTTATAGAAGTATCGAAGATGACGTCACGAAGAATAATCTCTTTAGTCCTACAATATGACCTAAAGATTCAATTGTTCCGCTCTTTCCATACGTTCCAAAACGTTCGCAATCACCATGCGTAGAATGGCTCTGATCAGAATTTTACTTAAGGTCGTAGAATGAATAATATCTATTATGCCAAGTGTAGAGTGTTTTTCGTCACTCTATTGAGATAGAAAAAACATGTCGCTTGTCAGACGTATTACAGATTTTCCCTGCCTGAGATAGGCTGGGGTTTATTGATTGTGGAGATCCGAATCTCCGGCAGCCGCGGACTAAGCTGCTCTTAATTACCCTTTACTTTTGGAGTCAGAGAACCTCCGATGGATGGGTAAAACTAGTCATGCGCACTCAATGTACGATGTGCATATGTTGTGTTTTGGACGTATCAGGAGTCTCGCAGAGTTTACGGGGGTCCCACTATCCAGATAGCGGGCTGGGGGTCAAGGGGGCTAGCAACCCCCTTACGGGATGCGGGACAGTGCCCTGTTAGAAATTTTTCTAACGGGGAAAGTGTTTTGAGTGTGGAGCGTGTGAGAAAAAGAGGAGTGAGGAACGTCCTGAGGATGCGTGAGACAACATGTGAGCACAAGCCAGGCGCATAGGCGCTGGGCGCCAACGGGTCACGTGCCAGGCGCATGGGCGCCAGCGGGTCACATGCTCTGTGCATGGGTGCTGGACGTCAGAGGAACGCGTGAGCGGCGCATGGCCGCTGGGTGCCAGCGGAATGCATAAATCCCCAGTTCTATGGTACATCTATGAATCCCCATTTCCATGGTACAACTTATATTTAAAATTTTCCGTTTAATTCCCAATTTAAATTCCTAAATATTTTTTCAAAATTTTCTAATTCTTTTCTTTAAACCTTCATCTAAATTTTTCCAAATTTTTTATTTTTATTATTTTTTATCCCAAACCCTAATCCCCCAGCCCAGCCCAAACCCACGCACCCTCTCCCCGACCCGACCCTAACCCTTCCCTCACCCCAACTCAAACCCGAACCTGACCCGTCTCCCCCTCCTTCTCTTCCTCTTCTTTTCTTCTTCTTCTTTCCTTTCTCTTTTTTTGAACGAGCCCAACGTTCCCCTCCATCCTCACAACCGCTTCCTCGTGACCCGCGCTCGCCCACGTCTTCACCTCGTTGCCAACTAATGCGAGATTCCCTCTTCCAAATCTCCGCCTCTTCCTCTCTCTAAATCTCTATCTCTCTTTCTTTTTCTACCTCTCTATCTCTTTCTCTAACTCCCCCTGTCCTTTGCAAACCCTTCACCATCGGCATCGTCTCAACCCATATCACCTCCACCGACCTCCTTTTTCATCACCAACCTCAACTTGTCATCCTCTCTCTTAAAACACAGCTCTACCATCATCGTCAGCAACCCTACAACTGCTGCATCCTCCTATCTTCACCCACTGCCAGAGCACCGACAACTACATCGCAGACCACCGCTGGCGCTTCTCACCGCCACTGTATCCACCGCACCACCGCCGTCTCTTCTCACTGCAACCCAACCCCTAGCTCCTCCCTATCACCACCTTCCCGCAACTCCATCGCCGGCCACCCCCTCTCGACGTCGCCTTGTTTCTGCGACAACGCCACCACCATACTGCACCACCCCCTCTCTCCAGCACCCACCCGAGTTTCCACTCTACCCGAGTCGAACTTATCACCTTCGCTACCCATCTTTGCCCATCACCTGGACCATCGCTGTCAGCCTATCTAAGCCGCTATCGCCAAACCTCAAGGCCACCATCTCCATCACCCCACACCCACGGGCCCCTCGCCACGCCCCGTCGGAGCTCCTAAAGTCCCCGCCGTGGCCAAATCCCCATGTGTGTTGTTGTTGCTGTAACGTGTCCGTGCGATTGTCATCACTGTGTTGCTGTTGCTCATCGTGCCTTGTTCGTGCTACTTATCATCGTGATTGTCGCTAGACAAGTGAAAATCAGTCACTTGCTTATTCATGCTATTGTGTTAGTTAATCAAATAGTAATCGTGGCAAATGATATTGTGCTCGTGTGTATCTATTATAACTATATCGATAACTAGTAAACAAATTCCTTTAGCGAACCCTCGTAGATTGATTGTGAGGAATGGAAGCCCGACTCGGTCTTCTAATCCGTAACAATACAAATTAGAATTTAATTAAATGATGCCTAGTCGAATCAAATAGATGGAACAAATATTTCGATTGTTACCTATATATATAACCCAAGTGTTCGATGTGAATACTCTTTCAAAATGCTCATATCTTATGTTTAGGGGTTTCTCGTTACGGTTAATGATATTGTGTAGTGATTTAAGTTTAAAATGCTGAGAATATCGTCACGCAATATCGCCCCAAAGAGGCGATGCCAAATCTGGGTTTTACTGTACATGTTATGGTGTTAAATTGATATAAAATTAGATACATATCGGAATGTATTGTTCTATAGCTCGTATCGAAGACGACTCGACAACCTAGAACCCTATATAATTCATGTTTCGTTTCTGTTTTGAAACGATGATGAAAATTGTTTGGGAGTATGGCTCTGGACTGCAGTCCAGAGCAGTACTGCTTGTCGACACCTGTTTTAATATGCTCTTATAACTTTGTGTGAAAATGATATTATGCGGGACCCTATACTGTTGTGAATTTTATCCTTTTAGCTAACTATATGTGGTAGTTTCATTCGTTTTTACCACCGTTTGCTATTTTAATTATCTTTTAAATCGTCGTTACGTACTGCAGTCCCGAACAGGGACAGAACGTATACCCTGATCTTGAACAGTGCATATTTTCCAGCACATAGTGGATATTGTCAATCCTTCTAGTTCATTGAAAATCTAATCAATAGATCTAAATATTACCCAACTGTAGCGTTGCCTAATTATGATCCAACCAGGGTGAAAAATGTGTTACGAATTGGACTTTCAGTTCAGGAACTGAATTCCCAGCGATGAAAACTTAAAATGAAACGATCGTATTTCGCAAACCTGAAACCCGATTGACCTGGAACCAATTTTGTTGGATCGCTGTTTGAGTTTACTTTTTACCTCTTTTGTAGCATTTTGTCTAAATATGATCGTGTAAATTAACATGTTTTTCTGAAATCATAAAGTGCATTGTGTTTCATATCGTATATGACTTGCTAAGTTACATCATTCTTGTATTTTACCCGGGCGTGATACCTTTAGTGAAAGCGAACGTTCATAGTGATTTTAGCAAATTTTGCATTGTCGAACGTGAGTAATATTGGATTAGTTGTGTCAAGTACGCCAATGATAAGGGATTGATTCGTGAAAGTAAACAGTGCAGTGAAAGTGAATAAGACCGTGATTTGGTGCGTGCTTATATACAAATTGTCCTATACATATAGTTATTGTGAGCTGGGGAAATGGGGAAATCAAGGTGGAATTGAACTCGTATTTAGCAAGGTACAGTGACTTAGAGGATGCTCATTCGATAGTGTGTGTGTCTGTGTGCGCGCGCGCGTGCGTGTGTGCGTGCGTGTGTGCGTGCGTGTGTGTTAGGTCGTGGGCTTAGCAGCACGGCTACAGGGTTATGTCCCGGGCAACAATGGACCGTAGTCTCGGACATGCACGAGCCCATTGTTAAACATGAGCATCCTGTCCACCGATTGATTTCATTTGATTTAGCGACCGACAGGTAATGACATACATATTGCATAGATTGCTGACATGATACATATACCGTACTATTCATATTCACTTGATATTCCTTATTCGCATGTTTCTGTATTCTGCTGTACATTTCATATTTAATAACATAGTACACACACTATATATTTATTGCTATATGTGTCAACCTGACTATCTGAGTGTGCATGCTCAGAGCACGAAGTAGACCCAGATTAGGAGCAGGATCTATCATTCGAGATCGCGGAGGTTTAGACCGCAACATCAGCACCATCACCTTTTTCTTGTTATAAGAACACTGTTATTTCTTTGGTCAGTTATTTCTTTCAAGCAAATAAATGTATCCTGAACTCTATTATTTTAATATAATAAAGTTGTGAACTATGATTTCCTTTGCTCTAATGCTGTGTGTTGAAGTCGAAAATTGCACCCTGGTTGACCAAGTCAAAGTCAAAGTCAACCCCAAGCTAAGTGGGTCTATGCCCAGGTCGAGTTCGAACATGAAGCGGCCCTCCCTCCCCATGCCAAAATGAAATCATGTAATAAATAATTTTTATGTAATTTTTTATGCATGAATGTAAACAAAATGGACATAAAGCCAAATTTTTGTAAGCCCATGGCTTATGTGCAAAAAGAAATGGCACATGAGCCATGGGATGGGCAAAACACCATTTTGTAAAGCCCAAGGGGCTATATGTAAACATGTAAGCCTATATAAGGCAACATGATATGAATAAAGGAGAGACTTTTTTATTCCCCCAAAAACCAGGGCCTGTGCCTCTTTCTCCTTCTTCAAGGTTCTAAAAACCTTCTTCTCTTTTTGAATTAAATCAAGACTTTTACTTTTCCTTTGATAAAACTAAATAGTTTTTCACCACAAAACCCACAAAGGGGAACTCAGATCTGCCATCAGATCTCAAAAAGAAGAGATTTTTAAAATCTCACACCTCTTGATCTTCAAGATCCGGCCAACAGAGGAGGAAGAAGGAGACCCATCTCCAGAAACCCCACTTTGGGGACGAACTAGGGCTCAAGGGGAGAAGCCCCTTCATCAGCTTCAGAATATCCTAGGAGTTTAACTCCTCATATATATACACACACACAAAAAAAAAAAATTAAAATAATAAGTGCTCCTTTCTGGGAGTACAACTCCCATTGCAGGGACCAAGTCCCTTTTGCCGCCTGAGCGCCCATGTGCTGACACGTGGGGCGCTAGCGCTCAAAGCGCTAGCGCCCGAGCGCCCACGTACTGACACGTGGGGTGCTAGCGCTCAAAGTGCTAGGGCTCTTGCGCTCAGAGCGCTAGCGTCCAAAGCGCTAGCGCCCGAGTGCCTACGTGCTGACACGTGGGGCGCTAGCGCTCAAAACGCTCTTGCGCTCAGAGCGCTAGAGCCCGAACGCCTACGTGCTGACACGTGGGGTGCTAGCGCTCAGAGCGCTAGCGCTCAAAACACTAGCGCTTGCACTCAAAGCGCTAGCACCCAAAAGCGCCGGTGCTTTTTCCCACGCTTCCTTTGGATGCCCTTTACCTTTTTCATATATATATATATATATATATACATACACACACATATACATACTCTACAGCACTGTCCCTCTCAAAAAAAATTTAGGCCAGGGCGCTGCCCCGCACCCCGCAAGGAGCTGCTAGCCCCCTTGACCCCCAGCCCGCTATCCGGGTAGAGGGACCCCTGTAAAAACTCTGCGGGGCCCCCGATATATCCAAAACCCCTTCAAAATGCAACACTGCACATTGAGTTTGCATGACCAGTTTAACTCGTCAATCGGAGGTTCCCTTGCTCCAAAAGGCGAGGGGTAATTAACGGTAGCTTAGTCCGCGGCTGCTGGAGATTCGGATCCCCACAATCAATAAACCCCAGCCTGCCCTAGGCAGGGGGAATCTGTAATGCGCCTGACAAGCGCGCGCGTATTCCCATCTCAATGGGGTGACGAAAAACACCCTACAGATTCTGGCATGCCCGGTGGGACATTTCTCTCCTCCCATATTTCGGGTTAAACGTTCATGCGAACTCAATCAATATACATATCTATATTTATACTAAAATAATGCTCTTTCATGCAGGTTTCCAAGTAATCAATTTTCAACAATGTCTCCAAAGATGAACTCAGCTCTCAGCACGGCTCCCATCTCCTACACGATGAAGATGGACGCCAGGACGGTCCTTCCGGCCAGTCTCGGGCGACAGTGGGAGGAGCCGCCGCTACCATTCAGCACTATTCTGTTCGTGCCAGCTAACACTGTCCCTGCTCTTCAAGCCCCAGTGATGGATAAACCAGCCTCAAAAGGGAAAAGGCCGAATGTCATAGTCGCGAGGGCACCTCAGCCCAAGCGCAAGTCCGTTTCCGAACGGCTCTCTATCGCTCCAGCTGGGGGCAAGGCCATCAACGTCAACAAGGCAGCGGGGCATCTCAAGCAAGCTCCAGTGGTACCCTCGACAACTGCTCGATCGAGTATCTTCTTTAGGCTCCCTATCAATCGACTCATGTTGGCTTCCCAGAAAATGGATGTCCGCCAAGCCCTCAAAATTGAGAAGCTAAGGCAGAAAAGGCTCAGATACAGAGCCAACAAAAGGACTAGGGCTCATACTAGGCTGAGCTTCATGAGGCTCCAAGAACGGGGTTACCCCGCCGAAGATAAAGAGACGGCTGGATATGTGGTCCGCACTGTCTACATGGTCGGACATGAAGAAACGAACCCTCCCATGCTTCACAACCATGGTGATGATGCAGTGGACGCTACCCAACGCCAACTCGATTTGAATGATGAAGAGCCCGCTCAGGCCGATAAGCCAGAGGAGCCCATGGTTCCTGCGGAATTGAGCCCAGACAATAAGGATGACACGGTTGTCATAACCGGAACTACAGAACAAGCGTTATTCCGATGGCATCAGAGGCAGCTTCAGGACAGGGATGAGAAGTTAGCCAAGGTACAATCTAAGGTCGACGAATTGGCAAACATCGCGGCAGATCTCACGACCCAAGTCGCCCGATTGCAATTACAGCAGAATCAAATTTTGGTTCATGAGCCAGGGATTGATACCCGGGGGCAGCCAACTGATACCCCCTTCAACCTAAGAGCGGAGCGCCTTCGCGAAAAACGGCCGTGAGCAGCCTCCAGTCCCTCCGATACATACACCGGAGAAGAATCTCTTCTGAAAGAGAAGCTGGATAAGGTCTATTCCTTCAAAAGGGACAAAGTCCACAAGATATTCAAGGACGCCCTAAGAAATGGTCTATAACTGCCAGAATCAAAGAGGCCGCAAGAAGCGAATATGACCGACGACAAAAAATATTGGCCTTATCACAGAGTGATAGGTCATGCCATTGAGGACTGCTTCGTCTTCAAAGATTGGGTCGAAAAGCAATACAAGACCGGAGAGATAGAACTGTCTAAAGGCGTGTTAGCAAACAGTCAAGCTACGACCGCCGATTGCATACAAATGGAGATCGAAGCCTTTCGGGAATCTAATCCTCCCAGACATATGCCATTATCTGAAAGGGGCGAACCAAAGACTGATCGGCCTCAAGGACCGGTATCAGTAAGGGCACCTACTCTAATGGAGAGAAAAAAGAAGGTGTACTCCTTCAGGAGGGATGAGGTCCGCAATATATTCGAGGAAGCCTTGAACAACAGTCTGCAATTGCCTATTCCGAAGAGGCCACATGAAATGAATAGGACCGGCAATCCCGTACACTGCCCATACCATAGTGTGGTGAGTCATACCATTGAAGACTGCTGTGTTTTCAAAGATTGGGCAGAGGACCAATACAAGCTTGGAAAAACCTCACAGTCCTCGGAGGTATCGGTAAGCCACAGAGTTACGGTCATCAACACAGCTCCGCCAAGATCAAAATTCAAGGAGCTGGGATAAGCAAAGCTGACCACCATGTCGTTAAACTGGGAATGATAGACCTTTAAGTCTTTAAACTGGGAACCGATGACCACCATGTCATTAAACTGGGAATAATCGACCTCTAAGTCGTTAAACTGGGAATGTAAAAAAAATGTGTAAACAAAAATAAAAGAAAAGAATGTGTAAATAAATAAATAAAAAGAAAAGATGAAATGATGGGGCAACTCGCAATAAAAAAAATCAGCGAGTAAAATAAAGATGAAAAATAAAGCCGAAATGATAAGGCAATCGCGAATAAATAGCCGGAATGATAGGGCAATCGCGACCTTCGCGATAAGAAAAGCTGAAATGATAGAGCAATCGCGGTAAAAAAAACAAAAAAAACAAAAAAAAAAACAAAACAACGGCGAATGATGAGTCGCTCCGGATACTATATTCCAGTGCAGCGATGCAGACGCCAACCAAAATCCAATTTTCCAAAATTCTCCCAGCCCTACGACCAGTCCCCAAATTGACTACCGTATACAATCCACGGGCTCAAATAATTCTCATCATACCCATACCCCACCGTAATCACCAGTTACGCGGTTGGTCTCCGCCTTTGGAATTATGCTCCATTGGGAAGACCCACTCATGTGTCCTCACGATACATGAGGAGAACAAACCTTCGTGGGATCCTTACGACTCACAAAGGAAAAACACACCTGGGAGTCCTCACGACTCCTAAGGAGAAAATACACCTACGGGATCCTTACGACCCGTAGGGAGAAAATGCTTTTATGGGACCCTTACGGCCCATAAAATTGAAAAGCCTTGGTGATAGGGACCTAAACCTGTCTCCTAAGCCATCGCTCCCCAACAGGCAACGGCGAATGATGAGTCGCTCCTGGTACCATATTCCAGTGCAGTGATGCAGACGCCAACCAAACCCAAACTCTCAAATGGCGAATGATGAGTCGTTCCTGGTACCATATTCCAGTGCAGCGATGCAGACGCTAACCAAATTCCAAATCCCATACCCCAACGGCGAATGACGAATCGCTCCTGGTACCATATTCCAGTGCAGCGATGCAGACGCCGGCCAAGATCCAAATCCCCAAGTGGCGAATGATGAGTCGCTCCTGGGACTATATTCCAGTGCAGCGATGCAGACGCTAACAAAGTCCCAAAATTTTTCCGGCCCTACTGTCTGGATCATACATTCTGCAAATCTATATACAATCCACGAGCGTAAAATGATCCCAATCCCTCCCAAGTCCTGCCGGTGAGACCACATTCAAAGTCCCACTGGCTGTGAAGATTAAAAAAAAAGGGTATGTCCACAAGCAAAATGGGCACGGATGAAAACCCGAAAGGGCTCCGTGAGTAAAAACAGCAGGACTTCCAGGGAGTTTGTGAAAACCCGAAAGGGCGCAAACTCGTTAAAAAAAAAGAAGAGATGAAATGCACTCGCGAAGTCCTCTCGACTTTGTGAGGAGAAAATTCCCGCGTGAGATCCTTACGACTCACAACGGAGCAACACACTTGGGGGTCCTCACGACTCCTAAGGAGAAAATACACCTACGGGATCCTTACTGTTAGTTGTACGTATGTCCTAGAGGCCAGTATTGTACAGATGATGTATATTATATTGGATGCTTGGACATATATAGAGATGACTTTCTTGCTCGTTATGATAGTATGCTATCTGGTTGCTCTTTATCTTAACATGTATACTAGTCTCTTTATACTTTCTTATAGTTACATGTTGGTAAAGCCCTTAGGATGTGTACTTGACTACCTGGACTATGATGAGGATCATACTAGTGGGGACATGGTAGTCTATAAGTACATCCTTCAAGGTCCCTAGTCGTGGGTGTATCGAGACGGGGCATCGATATACCAGTGTAGACTAGCGTATACGCTTCTCGACCCATGAGATGGGCGATGGATGATCCCATATCCATTGGTGTTTGACATCAGAGATGGTATACGGGTGCTCAGTGGAGACTAGGTACACTGGACGGACTCACCGAGAACTCCCAGATGGTATTATACCTCACGTCAGATGGCAGTTCCCAGGTGACACTTGTGCAGGTTAGTCTGTAGACCCGAGATCGTCATAGAGTCTTGTGTGATTCCCACTGTGCTTTGATTTCCACCTTACCACGTCCATGAGGGCGTGCAAAACAGTGGTTTTTGGGTACAGTCCCGAGTCACATGGAGGCAATGAGCGATAGGGGGGTTTCGTCTCTCCTGGTATTGGGGGTTGATGTTGCGCTGTGCTCGATTGGCTGTAACAGGGAAGTCCCTGGCCAGGGCTGATTCAGAGATTTGCTGGTAAGTGTTACCAGTAGTTTCTCGACCCGCTATGAGCCTCACATCGGCACGACTTATCAGTTATTGGGGTCTGACGTTTACCACCCCTAGACTTGATATGCGACATATCAGACGAGGAGACCGGACTGCACGAGAAGTATTGCCGATTGGCTCGACGGGAGTTGTAGCAGGTTCGCTTGTTTTCTTCTGATCGCTCAATACCCGGGTGGCCGTTACGTTTATTTGACCGCTTGCAGCTTGGGGGTGCTTGATATGATCATCACCCACTGCCGGCGTATTGACGAGTCTTAAAGTCCCACAATGGAGTTTCCTAGTCCAGGCAAAACGTTGTGGTGCGCGTATGCGATATGTGCATGGACCCGGTTAAAATGCGTGTATAGGATACCGTATATTGATCGGGCGGCTTGTTATTAGTGGGGTCGTATGTGATATGACCGGATTGATAAATCAAGTGTTGATTTATCATTTAACCATTAGCTTCTCACTTGAAATCCTTTCTTGTGTTTGATGGATGCATGCATGCATGCATGCTTTCTTTATAGATTCATACACATATGGATGTGCATACACACATACATACATACATGCATCCTTCATGGTTGTACATACATGAAAATGATGGCAATATAAGACTCACACCATGGTTTTATATATGGATTTTATTGCATTTGATTTAAAACAAAAATGAAAAAGGAAAATGGTTATCATTGATTTGTTTCTACACTCTTCTTTTGACCTAACCATCCTCACCCACCTTTTAACCTTGGGTAAACTTTCCTTTTGTGTTTTAACTCAAATTCAATAATATATTCATTGTTTAACCATGGTTTGAGATGAGAATAAGAAAATATATATACATATATTTTCACTTTTCTTCAACAAGAGTTGTTCTTTTCACTCTTGTAAAAGTATAGCCATCATCTTCTTCTTCCTCTCTCACTTGCTCTCTAGACTTTTGTAGTGAGCAAATTACATAACAAGATTGGATTTTGAAGTAAGAATAAGAACCACAACATCATTCTACACAAGTTTAGCCCACTTGTTTAGAGTGTTATCTTCATTTCTTCTTTTGAAAAGTGAAGTTGCAAGCTTGGACTAGGAGCTTCGGGTGGATCGTCGTGGACACTAGGAGACTTCAAGCGAACCCTCCTCCAACCTTCAAGTGGCCAAGGAGTCTAGCATAAGGAGCTACAAAGGTTGTACTCTCAAAACCCTAGCATTTCTTTCATGTGATGATGTGTAGTTTATGCAACCCTAATTTTTCTAGCAACGATCCGATGTTTGTTAACTTAGCACCCTAAAAATTCCATCTTTGGTACATGTGATGCTTCCAAACCCTTCATAAGGTGCTAGGCTAACCTAACACTTACGACCCGTAGGGAGAAAATGTTTTGTGAGACCTTATGGCTCACAAAATTGAAAAGTCTTAGGTGATAGGGACCTAAAACCTGTCTCCTAAGCCATCACTTCCTAATAAGCAAGCGCAAATGATGATTCGCTCCTGGCACCATATTCCAGTGTAGCGATACTGATGCCAAACAAGAACCAATTCCTAAATCCTCCCGGGGCAGATGATGAGTTGCTTCTGGCATTATTCTAGTGCAGCAATGCAGATGCCAAACCAAAACCAAAATCCCCAAATCCTCTCAAAGACAGATGATGATTCACTCCTGGTACCATATTCCAGTGTAGCGATGCTAATGTCAACCCAAATAACAAGTCAACTTCAACTCCGACACCGCAGAAAGCGGAGCAAGTCAGAATCCAATATCGACACCGCAAGAAGTGGAGCAAGTCAAGTTTACCCCTGACACTGCAGGAAGCAGAGCAAGTCAAACAGAGCGTCGACCGTCCATGTCGCAAAAAGGGCAGTGCAGGCTTCCTACAAATCGGGAACCAAATCGCTCCGGATCAGAGCGTCGACCGTCCATGTCGCAAAAAGGGCAGTGCAGGCTTCCTACAAAGCAGGAACTAGATCACTCCGGGCCAGGGAAAAGTCTACCACGGACACTCCGTCTCGGAGACGCGTCAAGCGTCGACCGTCCATGTCGCAAAAAGGGCAGTGCAGGCTTCCCACAAATCGGGAACCAAATCGCTCCGGATCAGAGCGTCGACCGTCCATGTCGCAAAAAGGGCAGTGCAGGCTTCCCAAAAATCGGGAACCAAATCGCTCCGGATCAGAGCGTCGACCGTTCATGTCGTAAAAAGGGCAGTGCAGGCTTCCTACAAAGCAGGAACCAGATCACTCCAGGCCAGGGAAAAGTCTACCACGGACACTCCATCTCGGAGATGCGTCAAGTGTCGACCGTCCATGTTGCAAAAAGGGCAGTGCAGACTTCCCACAAATCGGGAACCAAATCGCTCCGGATCAGAGCATCGACCGTCCATGTCGCAAAAAGGGAAGTGTAGGCTTCCCACAAATCGAGAACCAAATCGCTCCGGATCAGAGCGTCGACCATCCATGTCGCAAAAAGGGCAGTGCAGGCTTCCCACAAATCGGGAACAAAATCGCTCCGGATTAGAGCATCGACCGTCCATGTCGCAAAAAGGGCAGTGCAGGCTTTCTACAAAGCAGGAACCAGATCACTCCGGGCCAGGGAAAAGTCTACCACGGACACTCCGTCTCGGAGACACGTCAAGCGTCGACCGTCCATGTCGCAAAAAGGGCAGTGCAGACTTCCCACAAATCGGGAACCAAATCGTTCCGGATCAGAGCGTCGACCGTCCATGTCGCAAAAAGGGCAGTGCATGCTTCCCACAAATCGGGAACCAAATCGCTCCGGATCAGAGCGTCGACCGTCCATGTCGCAAAAAGGGCAGTGCAGGCTTCCTACAAAGCATGGACCAAATCACTCCGGGCCAGGGAAACATCTACCACGGACACTTCGTCTCGGATACGCGTCAAGCGTCGACCGTCCATGTCGCAAAAAGGGCAGTGCAGGCTTCCTACAAAGCAGGAACCGGATCACTCCGGGCCAGGGACATGTCTACCACGGACACTCCGTCTCGGATACGCGTCAAGCATCGACCGTCCATGTCACAAAAAGGGCAGTACAGGCTTCCCACAAATCGGGAACCAAATCGCTCCGGATCAGAGCGTCGACCGTCCATGTCGCAAAAAGGGCAGTGCAGGCTTCCTACAAAGCGGGAACCAGATCACTCCAGACCAGGAAAACGTCTACCACGGACACTCCACCTCAGAGATGCATCAAGTGTTGACCGTCCATGTCGTAAAAAGGGCAGTGCATCCCAAAAAGTGGGAACCAAAGCACGTCTCCTCCACGTGAAAGAAGATCCAACAATTTCATGCACACGACTCACATATGTGGTGTGCATTTATTGATGGGGGGGCACTTTGTTGATGTCGAAAATTGCACCCCGGTTGACCAAGTCAAAGTCAAAGTCAACCCCAAACCAAGTGAGCCCATGCCCAGGTCGAGTCCGAACATGAAGCGGCCCTCCCTCCCCATGCCAAAATGAAATCATGTAATAAATAATTTTTATGTAATTTTTTATGCATGAATGTAAACAAAATGGGCATAAAGCCAAATTTTTGTAAGCCCATGGCTTATGTTCAAAAAGAAATGGCACATGAGCCATGGGATGGGCAAAACACCATTTTGTAAAGCCCAAGGGGCTATATGTAAACATGTAAGCCTATATAAGGCAACATGATGATGAATAAAGGAGAGACTTTTTCATTCCCCCAAAAACTAGGGCCTGTGCCTCTTTCTCCTTCCTCAAGGTTCTAAAAACCTTCTTCTCTTTTTGAATTAAATCAAGAGTTTTACTCTTTCTTTTATAAAACTAAATAGTTTTTCACCACAAAACCCATAAAGGGGAACTCAGATCTGCCATCAGATCTCAAAAAGAAGAGATTTTTAAAATCTCACATCTCTTGATCTTCAATATCCGGCCAACAGAAGAGGAAGAAGGAGACCCATCTCTAGAAACCCCACTTTGGGGAAGAACTAGGGCTCAAGGGGAGAAGCCCCTTCATCAGCTTCAGAATATCTTAGGAGTTTAACTCCTCATATATATATATAGACACACACACACACACAAAATAATAATGGCTCCTTTCTGGGAGTACAACTCCCATTGCAGGGACCAAGTCCCTTTTGTCGCCCGAGCGCCCACGTGTTGACACGTGGGGCGCTAGCGCCCGAACGCTAGCGCCCGAGCGCTAGCGCCCGAGCGCCCACATACTGACACGTGGGGTGCTAGCGCTCAAAGCGCTAGCGCCCTTGTACGTAGAGCGCTAGCGCCCAAAGCGTTAGCGCCTGAGCGCCTACGTGCTGACACGTGGGGCGCTAGTGCTCAAAGCGCTAGTGTTCTTGCGCTAGCGCCCGAGCGTCCAAAGCGCTAGCGCCCGAGCGCCTACATGCTGATACGTGGGGCGCTAGCGCTCAGAGCGCTAGCGCCCGAGCGCCCATGTGCCTGGCACGTGGGGTGCTAGCGCTCAAAGCGCTAGCGCTGTTGCGCTCAAAGCGCTAGCACCCAAAAGCGCCGACGCTTTTTCCCACGCATCCTTTGGATGCCCTTTCCCTTTTTCATATATATATATATATACATACACACACACATACTCTACAACACTGTCCCTCTCAAAAAAAGTTTGGGCCGGGGCGCTGCCCCGCACCCCGCACCCCGCAAGAAGGCTGCTAGCCCCCTTGACCTCCAGCCCGCTATCCGGATAGCGGGACCCCCGTAAAAACTCTGCGGGGCCCCCGATATATCCAAAACTCCTTCAAAACACAACACTGCACATTGAGTTCGCATGACCGGTTTAACTCGTCAATCGGAGATTCCTTCGCTCCAAAAGGCGAGGGGTAATTAACGGCAGCTTAGTCCGCGGCTGCCGGAGATTCGGATCCCCATAATTAATAAACCCCAGCCCGCCCTAGGCAGGAGGAATCTGTAATACGCCTGACAAGCGCGCGCGTATTCCCATCTCAATGGGGTGACGAAAAACACCCTACACTGTGTTTACTGATTACCATGTAATGTTAGAAGCCGAAGTGTGATTACGGCAAAATTATTCATTGACCGTAGGAGCATGGCTGACCTAGTCACCCCTCGCATTCCGTATTTTAGGAAGCGGGATGTGACAACCGCTGGATGCCAACGGGTCATGTGCGCGACACGCGACCGCTGGAAACACCAGCGGAAAAAAGGGCTAAGCCCTTGGGCTTCAAGTTGAACTCCCGAGCAGGATTTGGGTATAGATATGGTGTTAAACTCTGTAAAGATTTGGATTTGGAGTTAAACTCCTAAAAAATCTGGATTTGGAGTTAAACTCCTATGAGAATTTGACTCCTTAAAGATCTTTAGAGATGATCAAAGGGGACCCCTTTTTTCTCCCTTGAGCCTTGGATCTTTCCAAAGTGAGATTTTTGGAGTTGGGACTTCTTCCTACTCCTCTTTTTTGCTGGATCTTGAAGGGAAAAGGAGGTGAAATTAAAAAATCTCCCTTTTAGGGATTTGATGGGAGATCTGAACTCCCCTTCGAGGGTTTTATGGTGAAACTTTATTTAGTTTTGAGAAAAAGAGAGCTAGGCTCTTGGTTTAATTGGAAATGAAGAGCAAGAAAAAAAACTTAAGAAAGAGAAGATGGAGACGCAAACCCTAGAATTTTTAAGAGAATAAAATTTGTTATTGATTTTCTCATCATGTTTACCTTTTATAGGCTACACACTTTACATATAGTTCCTTAGGCTTTTCTAAATGGCACTTGTGCCTCACCATACCTCATGTGCTTATTTATTTTTGCACATAAGCCATGAGGTTTACAAAATTTTGGATTTTTGCCCATTTTTCATACATTTATTTCTAAAAATTGCATTTAAACTAATTTTTTGCCTCATTTTTGGTATGGAACCGGTCCCATCCATGCTTGGTCTTGACTTGGGCTTGGGCCCACTTGGCTTGAGTTTGGGCCCGCTTGCTTGGGCTTGGATGTTGGAGATAGTGCCCTCAGAGTCAATTATTGGATCACAGGCACGTGATTGCAATGATTGAGGGAGGACCTATTCCGGTAGGACAGTCTTACTCAAGATGACAGTATACTATCTGGTTTATCTTTATCATCGTGTACTGCTTTAGGTGACCTGACAGGTCGCAATTACACGTTGATAGAGCCCCTACGATTCATGCTTGACTGCCAGCAGTATGAGGGCGATCATATACGTGGGAGCTGGTAGTCTATAAGCACATCCTTAAAAGGTCCCTAGTCGTGGGAGTTTCGAGACAGGGCATCGATACTCCAGAGTAGACTAGTGTATACAGTCGAGACCCCGACGAGGGGCGGTGGCCGGTCTCACAATCCACTGGTGTCAGTTGGTTCACCTAAGATGTATACAGGTGCTCATTGGGTTATGAGTACACCGGACATGACTCGCCGGGAACATGCTAGTTGGTCTTATACCTGACGTCAGATAGCAGTTCCCTGGTGACATGCGTACAGGTTAGTTCATCGACCTGAGGATCGTGATTTGTCTCGTGTGAGTTCCCACTGTACTTTGATTACTACCCTACCACTCTCAAATGAGAAGTGCAAACATGTTTTAGTTGGGTACAGTCCCGAGCCACATGGAGGCAGTGAGCGGATCTTCAGGGCTTCGTCTCTCCCGGTATTGGGGGTGAGGTCGCGCTGTGTCTAGGAGAGCCATTACACAAAGCCCTCGGCCGAGGCAGGAGATTTACTGGTAGGTATTCCAGTAGTATCTCAGGGTGTTCTGGGCTACACTCCGACACGACTTGTACCGCTTTTGAGGGTTTGACTTTTACCAACCCCTAGGCCCGCCATGCGATGCTCATAGACGTACGGACCGGATTGTACGGATATTGTCACTGACAGGCTCAGTAGGGTGTCAGAATGAGTTCGCTCATCGACGTCCCTTTTGGTCAATACCTGGTAGCTCGTTACGTATAGGATAATACCTCTGACGTGCTAGTGGTTAAATCCACAACCAAAGTATTAACGAGTCTTTAGAGTCCCCCACAGACCAGTTTCTCAAGTTTCGGGCGAAATGCTGTAGAGGCCGTATGGAGATATGGCAGGGTTCGATCAGATACGTGCGGTATTGCACGGATCATGATCGGACGGGTAATACTAGCGGGCTTTGGTTTAAGCCGGATCCTAGTATAGTACAGTGTAGATTTTGTCTCTTTGCATTTGTATTTCGGTCGGAATACAAATGCGGGTATGTATATACAGTAGCGGGGTTTTCTTGTAATTTATTACGGGATCAGTTTTTTGGAGTTGCCAGTTTGCTTTCCGTTTCGGCCATTTTCCTTTGTATCTTTCATTGGCCGAAGATTGGTGGAGGAGGGCTTATTTGCATTTGTGCAAATAAGCATTTATGGAGGGTGTTATTTGCATATCCTTGCTTCATGATGGTTGCACCATCATTTGACTTCTTTTGACTATGATGGCTTGACTTGTGGTATCATGATGGTTGTGGTAGAGTGTTGGTTTTAGTTTGTTATCATGCTTCATGATGATGAAGGGTTATGGTGATTGATGTGAGACTTGCCTTTTTCCCTTTTACACTCTACCTTGCATTATTCTTATCCCTTGGTATTATTCCTCACTTCACTCCATTCTCACCCACCACCAAGCATGGCCGGCCATAGAGGGAAGGGGCTGTCTTATATTTTTGTGAGGGGATTTTTGTTCTTTTGGCTTGGTAAAATCCCACAAGTTCCATCTCCATAAACTCATATCATTTCCTCCACCATATGGCAACTCCCTCAACCCCAATAGAGACAAAAGAGCACTACACATTCTACAGCAAATCTTGGGCACGTCGACTCGCCAACTTCGTGTCCGAGTTGCCTTGGACCAGAGGTGGGAGCCCATAAAAGAAGCAGGCGACGTGGTGCCCTTCCGGCGAGGAGGTGGAGACCGGACATTCCGTGGGAGATCGGGACGACGATGAGAAGACCGAAGGACACGGATCGCTCGGTATATCTCTATTCCCATCTTGTTGTTAGCTAGTAGTTAGGTTAATGGCCCGATCCGGGTTAAAAGTGCACGGTGGTGCCGGTTTACTAGTTTGTAAAGTTTTTCGTTTCCGCGTTTCCGGCGTCGGATTGACGGCCGGGGCGCCGCCGTGCACTTACATTGGTATCAGAGCCTCGCCATTAACCTAATCTAGCTTTGTCTAACGTGTTTACATTTTCGATCGAACAAAAAATTCCAAAACCGCGTTTTTCTCATGCATCAGTTCTCTGTTAAAATTTTTTGGGCACCAAATTTTTTTCAGTATGTTGCAGAATGATGTGCAGGAAATTCTAAGAATTCTGGAGAAATTAGATGCATTGATTCCTTAAGGGGAGCGCGGAACCGCGGCCAAACCCCACTTGGGGCCGCGGTTCCGCGGCAGTAAGGAGTGATCAATTCATCAAATCTCTTCAGTGGGCTTCTGGGCTGAAAATAGGGGTTTTGGAATATTCATTTTGGGCCCAGAATTTCTTTATGTGCTACAGTAGTGCTTGGGGCCCACTTGGTAATTTTTGATCGATCGGATATTTTAAACACATTAGCTCACAGTATTTACATTATATCTGCGACCGTGAATGTCACTTGATCGGTAAATCCTGTCTAACTGCTATAGCCCGGTTAGACGGATTTGCAAACGTGACATTCACGTTGATGTTCTGTGATTGTGCTGTGATGTTGCGGATTGGTCGTGGGGGATAGCCTGGTTGCAGTGGTAGTACAGTTTTGTTGTATTATGTACATTTGATATTGCGGGGCGAGCGTCCGACATGTGGACTGCCGTCACTGCCCGATTGTATATTATTCTTTTGGGGCACGACCAGGTTGCGGTCGATGTACCTGTTGTATGTATATTTTACTTTCTGTACTAGGATTGCCCCGCGGAGGGGTGCACGGATAGCCGGGTTCTGGAGGGCAACGAGCCCGCATCTCATGGCATTGAGACGGAAGGGGCTTAACTCTAGAATTGGCGGGCTATTCGCCGCACTCGTAGGGGATACAGGTTGACCCAGGAGGGGTGCCCAAGTTACCGGATTCCGTGAAGTGCTGGGTGGTCCATTCACGTTGCTGAAGGGGGCTGCTTCGCTTCAGGTTTTGGCGGGTGACTTGCCGCGCCCGTAGGGGTCTAGGATTTTCATTGCACAGGCTATCCACACGACCAAGGGAACGTCGGGTTTCAGTAGCGGCTCTGTGAAACCCGGGGATCCCAGATATCTGTATTGTTCTGTGATGCTGTACATTTTTGTGATGTTGCATTTTATCACGCCTTGAGCGAAAATTATATATTATATATATACTGGTAGATGTTGTATATATTTTGCATCCGCGCTAGTCCAATCCCCGCTCTGTCGTTAGTTAACTAACCTAACGGGTAATGACGGGACCCAGTGGCGAATGCGGATGGCATATACGTACGTCATTATTTTCGTTCTTTATTGGTGTGATCAATTGATGGGACTGCGTTGATTCGGATCAATGCAAGTTAAAAACAAACCTAATATGATGTTGTTGGAACATTTTTCAAAAAGCTGTTATTTGCAAGGACGTTCACTTTTGTTTTGCACAGTGGTATTCAGTTGGAATATTCTGCTCCTCAGTCGACGAGGCAAGGGCCGAGATCCCTTCACCGGGAGTGACCCCTTGGACAAAAGTTTGCGTCAGGGCAATAACTTCACTATAGCCGATTACTTTTGCTTTGCATCGTGGTATTCAGTTGGAATATCCTGCACCTCATTCTACGGGGAAAGTGCCGAGATCCCTTCACCGGGAGTGACCTCTTTAGCAAAGCTTTTCGTTACTATATTTTTCTAAAAAGCTATCCGTTCCTTCAACGATATCAAGTTCATTACGTTAAAGGTTTTTCGCCAGAAACCATTCGTAGCCCTCCGTCATTTCAAAAAGGTAGCACTTAGTATTCATGCTATGTATGTTGGCCTTCGTCAAGGCATAGTGTATGGTAGCTATTTGTTACTTTTCTGCAGCATAGATAGATGCGTTGGTTTGGGACAGTCGTACTACTATTTTGGCCTTTGTCAAGGGTATGTACGGGTGGGTTCAAATTAATCTGGACAATGACGGGTAGAACTTGACATGTGACATATGATATGTTGGCCTTCGTCAAGGTCATAAGAGCATGGGGCAAAAATCACATCGGGAGTTTCTAAAGAAACTGAAACTTGCCAGATATGCGCATACCTTCTGGAGTATGATAGCGTGAGCGGATTCCGTCACGATATCATGCGGTGATAGTTGGATCCCGATTCCCACTGATGAGTTGGTTTACTCCTCGGGTGATCCCGACTAATTCTTCTTTCAGGTTTGGAGGAGAATTTGACGGTACAGTGGGAGGTTTCCAGATTAGATAAATTGGTAACCATTCTGATCTAGGTTAGAGTGCACACTGAGTGTTTCTTTTCTCTCTCTCTTTGGCAGCGACCATTGACCCGGCCCTAAGACTATGACTCAGTGACCAAAATTAACCGAACCATCTTAAACACTGGCTTTTGGATTGTCAGAGTTGCAAACCTCAATGCCACTCCTACTTTTACCCTTTTCTCCAGGACATCCCGTATTACTACGAACGTCCACTTCCATTGGACAAAACCATCGTATGGTTATATACGAACTCGAAAGAATTTATTCGAGGATGGTTTCCGGTTCTGGAGAAAACGAATAGGATTATTCAGTTGTCTTTTCCTTTTTACCTTCTCTCAAGTTGCGAGTACTCCTTGGTTTAGGGGATAGTACACCTATTACGCAAATTGGATAGTCTTCTTCCAAACCATAGGCAGGTGCCGACCGGTAGGGAATGAAGAAAACCAATTAGCCTAACGATGGTGTACAGAAGGTATTAAGTAAAGACATATCAAGGGATTAGTAAGAGGGCAAAGTAAATTGCGACTGATATTCACGACCAAACCAGGTATTTCATTACCACTCCCACTTCACCTTTATATTTCTCCAGGACACTCCGTATCACTACGAAGATCCACAGTTTATTGGATACTCCATCGTATGGTTATATACGAACTCGAAAGGAACTTGTTCCAGTTCGGGGATGGATTCTGGTTCAGGAGAAATAGGAATAAGCTTTATTCAGGTGTTTTTTATCTTCATCTTCTCTCGCGTTGCGAGTGCTCCTAGGATTGGGACAGTACACCCATTACGCTTATTGGATAGTCTTCTTCCAAACCATAGGCTGGTGCCGAACGGTAGGGAAGGAAGGAAACCATTTGGCCTAAAGGGGTGTGCAGAAGGTAATGACTAAAGATATATGAAGGGATTTAGAGAGATGGCAAAGAAATATACGGTTATAGTTGTGAATCTGGATAATGGAAGAGGCATTACTAGGAATACCTGGATACCCCATCGAAACATTTCAATGTTTCAGTTTCACTGTGTATTGTTAAAAGAAAACTGATTTCCCAATTAGACACTTGCTCCAGGGTATGTATTTACCAGGTATGATCCTCACATCTGTATGGTTTTACAGATGATGAGTGGGAGTAAGTTATTGGGAATTGGGTGATCATCCTCATTATATCGGAATTCGTTGCAATTGGTGATATTTGAGGAAATCGCCTGGGTTGTTTGCCGGACGGTGAATATTTGGTTTTGAATATCCGTTGTTATGCACCAATTTCAAATTGATATATCTGTACGTCTATTTTTATAGAGTGAGATATACCTTTTTGAAATTATGTCGATGACATTTACCTATATCAGTTGATGGTTAGGTAAGGAGCATTAAACAGCGGTGTAATTCTTCTTAACCATAAGTATAGTTTTCAACCTACGACGCACAGGGAGTGAGTTATTTGACTCAGGGGACTTATACAGAGTATTGTATATTGTCCAGTGTCCATTAGGATAGAGGGGTTGGTTCTCGTACTATATTCTGTTTACTTATGACTTCTCTAGTTTTTAGACAAGTGTTTCGTAGAAACACAGGGTCCAAGTTTTGAGAAGTTATAGGTATAAGAGTAAAGTAGAGAACCAGATGTTGTAAGTATCAGGATTCTTCAAGGTGATCGAAGATGTAGATACTTGCGGATGGTATTCAGGTGATAGTAATGATTAAGAGAACTTGCTTCTCTTTCAGGTTACTCGTAATTGGAAGCACTCCTAAGTTGAGTAACGCTGATCGGCCTCCTTCCATTTAGTTGACATGCACTGGAGACAGCTGCATGATTTGAATCTAGTTCAATTAAATCAGTGCCTCTGTTTCTATATTGGATATAGAACAGTTCATATCTTAACGATGTTAAGGTACGGGGAGTTGTCCGGCCTATGCTTAAAACCAGACTCTGGATAACTCAAGGCATGTTTCTGTAATGGTTGTTTGTGGGTTGACCCAGGCTATGACGAGGGTTGACTTTCTACCATCTAGAAGATCAATAGTGATATTGTTCTTGACTCGCCACAGTTTTAATAAAAATGGATTTTTTTTCAGAAAACAGTAGTGGGAGTATGGTAGAACTGGAAGTGATTCCAGAACCGCAAACGATTACTGAAAATTTAGTAAGAACCTAAAGATTCAATCTGGTTTGACATTCCATTGGCCGCAGATACGGTGGGTAACCTCAGGCACCCGAGAGGTACTCCGGTAGCCTCAAGGACGGTGACAGGGAGGTTCTTGTTTACCTAGACTTTCCATTGCTGTTGTTCCAGACTGTGAGACCCGGCAGGAGGATGAGTATAGCGTCGTTCTAAACTAGCTTTAGAAGTGTACGTGTATATGACTCTGCCAGAGGGTTGTCGTAGTCAGTGGGAGCAGCGGAAGCATTGGTGGACAGGAGGCTTATGTCTATTTATATACTAAAGCAGATATAGCGGAGATAGATCATCTATTTCTGATGTGACAGTCATAGGTTTGACTTCATCAGAATAGGGGATGGATCTGTTGAGAAGGTAGTAGGGTGTGATGTCATGGTATTTGGATGACATACACAGAATAGGAAGTGATATTCCTATACTACGATTGGTTATACTTTGGTCGTCACACAGTGGTTTCTCCACATGGGACTTAGACATTATATCAGACATTCTGGTTACTGGATCTATGGTTTTAGATCTAGATTTGGGTAGTTTCCCAATCTGGGTACTTAGACAGAATTCTATGAGTATTTAGAATGGACGACTCCATGCACGGTAGTGTACCTACAGATGATGGAGTCACATTCTCTAAAGGTGTCTTACAGACTAAAGGGGAAAGGGATGTGCATGATTGACAGATCACTTGCTTAGGCAATTGAGTCAATCATGAGATGTCAAGTACCACACCAGATGTTGTTCTTGCAGTAGACACAATAAGTTGATATTGATCCAATCCTGGAGAAACAATCGGAAGCAGTTTTAGAACATAAGTGGATGTTCTAGGGATATGATAACAACAGCCTCTTTTAGGAGACAGTTATCATTCCAGGCTTCCAAGGTGACCTGGACGGCTGAGTGGCTGTCAGAGTTGTAGTTTTCCCTCTGACGAGGGGCGGTATTATGGACAGATGGTCCAGGAGGATACTGAAGGAGGCATGGCGCAGGATACTGATTAAGTTCAGTTGACGATACAGTCTAAGAAGTTTGGATTTGGAGTTCATTTATGAGCTAGGTCCCATCAGACATCCAGACACATTCTAAGACAGGTATTGCTCATTTTGGGAGATGGCTTTCTCCGCGAACATGAGATATAGAGAGACATAGAAAGAAACATCAAGGCGGATCCACTCACTAAGGCTATTCCTCGAACGCAATAGTTTCGCAAACGAGCTTTGTGAGACTGACTAGTAGAGGAGTTGGGTGTTCGGTATCACACGGGCTGTGAGTATGCGACATCGCAATAATTAGCCTTGAGTGCAAGTGGGAGATTGTTGGAGATAGTGCCCTCAGAGTCAATTATTGGATCACAGGCACGTGATTGCAATGATTGAGGGAGGACCTATTCCGGTAGGACAGTCTTACTCAAGATGATAGTATGCTATCTGGTTTATTTTTATCATCGTGTACTACTTTAGGTGACCCGACAGGTCGCCATTACACGTTGATAGAGCCCCTAGGATTCATGCTTGACTGCCAGCAGTATGAGGGCGATCATATACGTGGGAGCTGGTACTCTATAAGCACATCCTTAAAAGGTCCCTAGTCGTGGGAGTTTCGAGACAGGGCATCGATACTCCAGAGTAGACTAGTGTATACAGTCGAGACCCCGACGAGGGGCGGTGGCCGGTCTCACAAGCCACTGGTGTCAGTTGGTTCACCTAAGATGTATACAGGTGCTCATTGGGTTATGAGTACACCGGACATGACTCGCCGGGAACATGCTAGTTGGTCTTATACCTGACGTCAGATAGCAGTTCCCTGGTGACATGTGTACAGGTTAGTTCATCGACCTGAGGATCGTCATTTGTCTCGTATGAGTTACCACTGTACTTTGATTACTACCCTACCACACTCAAAGAAGACGTGCAAACAGGTTTTAGTTGGGTACAGTCCCGAGCCACATGGAGGCAGTGAGCGGATCTTCAGGGGTTCGTCTCTCCCGGTATTGGGGGTGAGGCCGCGCTGTGTCTAGGAGAGCCATTACATAAAGCCCTCTGCCGAGGCAGGAGATTTACTGGTAGGTATTCCAGTAGTATCTCAGGGTGTTCTGGGCTACACTCCGACACGACTTGTACCGCTTTTGGGGGTCTGACTTTTACCAACCCCCTAGACCCGCCATGCGATGCTCATAGACGAACGGACCGGACTGTACGGATATTGTCACTGACAGGCTCAGTAGGGTGTCAGGAGGAGTTCGCTCATCGACGTCCCTTTTGGTCAATACCTGGTAGCCCGTTACGTATAGGCTAATACCTCTGACGTGCTAGTGGTTAAATCCACAACCAAAGTATTGACGAGTCTTTAGAGTCCCCCACAGACCAGTTTCTCAAGTTTCGGGCGAAATGCTGTAGAGGCTATATGGAGATATGGTAGGGTTCGATCAGATACGTGCGGTATTGCACGGATCATGATCGGACGGGTAATACTAGCGGGCTTTGATTTAAGCCGGATCCTAGTATAGTACAGTGTAGATTTTGTCTCTTTGCATTTGTATTTCGGTCGGAATACAAATGCGGGTATGTATATACAGTAGCAAGGCTTTCCTGTAATTTATTACGGGATCAGTTTTTTGGAGTTGCCAGTTTGCTTTCCGTTTCGGCCATTTTCCTTTGTATCTTTCATTGGCCGAAGATTGGTGGAGGAGGGCTTATTTGCATTTGTGCAAATAAGCATTTGTGGAGGGTGTTATTTGCATATCCTTGCTTCATGATGGTTGCACCATCATTTGACTTCTTTTGACCATGATGGCTTGACTTGTGGTATCATGATGGTTGTGGTGGAGTGTTGGTTTTAGTTTGTTATCATGCTTCATGATGATGAAGGGTTATGGTGATTGATGTGAGACTTGCCTTTTTCCCTTTTACACTCTACCTTGTATTATTCTTATCCCTTGGTATTATTCCTCACTTCACTCCATTCTCACCCACCACCAAGCATGGCCGGCCATAGAGGGAAGGGGCTGTCCCATATTTTTGTGAGGGGATTTTTGTTCTTTTGGCTTGGTAAAATCCCACAAGTTCCATCTCCATAAACTCATCATTTCCTCTACCATATAGCAACTCCCTCAACCCCAATAGAGACAAAAGAGCACTACACATTCTACAGCAAATTTTGGGCACGTCGACTCGCCAACTTCGTGCTCGAGTTGCCTCGGACCACAGATGGGAGCTCGTAAAAGAAGCAGGCGACGTGGTGCCCTTCCAGCGAGGAGGTGGAGACCGGACATTCCGCGGGAGATCGGGACGACGACGAGAAGGCCGAAGGACACGGATCGCTCGGTATATCTCTATTCCCATCTTGTTGTTAGCTAGTAGTTAGGTTAATGGCCCGATTCGGGTTAAAAGTGCGCAGTGCTGCCGGTTTACTAGTTTGTAAAGTTTTTCGTTTCCGCGTTTCCGGCGTCGGATTGACGGCCGGGGCGCCGCCGTGCACTTACATCGGGCCCACTTGGTTAGGGGTTGAATGACTTTGACTTGGTCACCGGGATGTAATTTTTGACCCCAACAAAGTGCCCCCATCAATAAATGCACACCGCGTGTATGTGTTGTGTGCATAAAATTGATGGATTTTGTTCTATATGGAGAGTGATTTGGTTTGGTCCCCTGTAGAGGGTCGATACTGTCTTTTTTAGCGACGTGGATGGTCGGTGCTGTTATTTTTGCGACTTGGACGGTTGGTACCGCCATTGGTCGGTGCTGCCATTTTTGCGATTTAGACAGTCGGTGCGGCCATTTTTGTGATTTGGACGGTCGATACTTGATTTGACTTGCTCCGCTTCTTGTGGTGTCAAGGTTTTGATTTGGCTTGCTCCGCTTTGTGCGGTGTCGGGGTTTGGATTTGACTTGCTCCGCTTCTTGCGGTATCAAGGTTGAAGTTGACCTACTCCGCTTCTTGCAGTGTCGGGATTTGATTTGACTTGCTCCGCTTTCTGCGGTGTTTGGATTGAAGTTGACTTGCTCCACTTTTTGCGGTGTCAGGATTGATTTGTTTCCAAGGTGGAGGTTTATTCCATCGAGAAGGTGATTGGTTGATTTGTTTGGTTTGATTTGTTTTGGGAGTTCTCTACCCGTCCAACGGGACTTTTGAGCTTGGAAGCGCTGCCAGGTGGGACATTGATTTGGTTTGTTTGATTTCTGTCTTATTTAGTGGGACTTTTGAATTTGAAAGGAGCTTGGAATTTGGATTTTGTTTAGCATCGGCATTGCTGCACTGGAATAATGCCAGAAGAAACTCGTCATTTGTCCCGGGAGGACTTGGGATTTAGTTTTTGGGTCGGCATCAGCACTGCTAACACTGAAGCATAGTGCCAGGAGCGACTCATCATTTACCTTTGGGAAAACTTAGGGTTTGAGTTTTGGGTCGGCATCAACACCGCTAACATTGATGCGTAGTGTCAGGAGCAACTCATCATTTGCTGTTGCCCGTTGGGTAGCGATGGTTTAGCAGACGGGTTTAGATCTCTATCAATTAAGGATTTTCAATTTTATGAGCCGTAAGGGTCTCATAAAAGTATTTTCTCCCTGCGAGTCGAGAGGATCTCGCAGGTGTATGTTCTCCTTAGGAATCGTGAGGATTCCTAAGTCTGTTGCTCATTTGTGAGTCGTAAGGATCTCACGCAGGGATTTTCTCCTTGCAAGGTCGAGAGGACTTTGCGAGTATATTTCATCTTTTTTCATGAGTCTGCGCCCTTTCGGGTTTTCACATACTCGCTGGTAGTCCTGTTGTTTTTACTTACAGTGCCCTTTCGGGTTTTCATCCGTGCCCGTTTTGCTTGTGGACATACATTTTTTCCTTCTTTTCTCTCTCTCTCTCTCTCTCTTTAATTCTTCATTGCCGGTAGGACTTCAGATGTAGTCTCGCCAGTAGGACTTGGAAGAGATAGGGGTCATTTGCGCCCGTGGATTGTATACGGTTTTATAGGATCTATGATCCAGACCGTAGGGCCGGTGTGCTCAATTCGTCTGTGACTTGGATCATTCACACGTAGCATTTCTTAAGATATCGACCATTGATGGGTAGCATGGGCTTTTCTCTCTCGACACTTATTAGTTGGTAGGATCCTCCGTCGAACACTTTCTCGATGACGTATGGCCCTTCCCAATTTGGCTCGAATTTTCGCTTGGCATGTCGACTGGGGATTGATCAGTCATATTTATTGTACATTTCTACGGTCATTTTCCCTATATTATTAATTACTAAAAGGTGTTATTTATAATTTAAGAACATATATGGGTTTATTTGTAAAAAGATTTTGTCATATATTTTTTAATTTATAATTAATTGGAGGAATATATGCATATCATATTTAAATAAAATATTCATGAGATTCTTAATTATTGAAATATGCATATCATGTCATATTAAATATTCTTAACCATTATTATTAAGATATCATATCATATCATATCATATCCATTAAGTAATTTAAATAAAGATTGGTTAGAATATTATCTCAAATAAATTAATGCTACTAATGATTTGATTTGAGATATTGTGCAAGTATTATAATAAATCAGGGCTAAAATATAAGTAGGAGATCCACATCAAATCGAATTAGCAAACCAAATCTGCCGAATTTTAGGAGCAAATTGAAGAATCTCGCAGTTGCAAAGAGAAAAATATATTTTCAAAATATATTCATCAGAAAGATCTCCAAATATTGAGAGAAGAAAGCACAAAATATCTGGAGATGCAACTCCATCAACAGGCGGCGGAACCGCGGTTAAATGAGGCAAAGGGCGGCGGAAACGTTGTCAAGTAAGGGCCGTTGGATGTGAATTTTCAAGGGCTTGATCGTATTTTCACATACTTCAAGATGACGTCTAGGGTTTCAAGTTCTAGAGCATTTATAAAGAACCGAGAACAATTAGGATTATCATCTATCCACCGATCTATCGATCGAGCAATCTAGATCTATCGAGCAAACTAGGATTTGTTGTTTAGTTTTTTAGCAATCAAATTATGTAATGCAATTGTTTATTCAATAAAAGGTAGTTTTTTTAATCTTGTTTCATTACTTTCCGTATTTATTTTCTGCATTTACTTTCTGCGCTTTTATTTTTAGTTATTTCTTATGGGTTCATTAATCTTCTATTTTTCCTCGTTTACTTCGTTTATCCTAATAAGCGAGTAAATTCTCGCTTGTTAGAGTTTGTAGGATAGGATAGTATAATGGATGAAAAAATCTCTTAACTTCTTTTTAAATTTTAATTTTTATAAACTTTAGCAAAAGGGAGTCTTAACCCTCTTACTCGGGCGTGTTATCAATCCATGATAGTTATGACCATGATTAGAGATTTGTTAATATTCGCTTTGTTGAGCTTGAGATAAATATGGGTTAATGGAAGGACAGGAGTCAGTAGAGGGAAACCCTAATTCTTCCAAGAACCCTAATCCACATTCATCGCTATTTCTCTAGTATTAAATAATTAAAAGATAAAAAAATTATTTTTAAAACTCCATCCATTAACTACGCAATCCGAAAAACCCTACAAACGCTTCTCTTATAAAATTTTCAAATCTCCTTAGTATAAAACGATAAAAATCCCACCTTTCTTTATTAACTCGTCTAAAACAAGATAACCAATTCACTATTTCCCTGTGGATGACCCGTACTCACTATTGGCTAGCTATTGTGACACCGTTATTGATTACGGTAATTATGACACATAAAAACTCAGTTTTTCAGACCAATCGGGGATGATCGGTCTTTTGAGGACCAACACCAATTTGCCTTTATTGAAAGTACGGAGACGAGTCATCTTGTCCTAGGCCCTTGACATTTAGGTTCGGTACAACTCCAGATTTTGCTGTACTGCGAGCCTCTTTTCTTCGAGGATGTCGAGCTCTTCAAGCCAAAGGAAGACGTTTTCCTCTTCCGTCAACTCGTGCTGGACGACCATTCTTAAGCTTGGAACTTCGACTTCAAGGGGGAGGATTGCCTCCACTCCGAAGAGTAATGAGTATAGAGTGGACTGAGTTGGAGTGCGATGCATGGTACGATATGCCCACAACGCCCCGTGGAGTTTGAGATTCCAGTCTCTCTTGTTGGCTGAAACATTTTTCCTCAGGAGCTTGCACAAAGTTTTATTGAAGGCTTCGGCTAGTCCATTGGCTCTTGGATTATAGATGGAGGAATATCTCCTGTTTATCTTATGTTGAGTAGCGAACCTTGAGACTTTGAAGCTCTTGAAAGAAGGCCCGTTGTTAGAAATGATTCTTCTAGGTATACCGAAGCGGTATAGAATATTATGCCGGAAGAACGTCAGAATATCTTTTGTCTTGACTTCTTTTACCAGGACAGTTTCAACCCATCTGGAGAAGTAGTCAGTTGCGGCCAATATGAACCGGTGGCTTTTGGATGACGGAGGATCAATTGGACCAACTATGTCAGTGCCCCAAACTTCGAAAGGCCATGACACCAACGTAGAATGCAGTGGATTGGGATGCTTGTGAGTGAAGTCACCATGAATTTGGCAGAGATGACACCTCTTCGCATGCTCTTCGCAATACTTCATCATGGTAGGCCAGTAATACCCAAGCCGTTTAATTTGAAACTGCATTTTAGGACCAGATTGGTGAGCTCCGCAGACGCCTAAGTGAACTTCTTTCATGACTTTTTAGGTTTTGGCCGATGACAGACACCTGAGCCAGAGTTAGTCATATGATCTGCGGTATAGAGTATTATTTACAAACACGTATCGGAGAGCTCTCTTCTTCAGCTGAACCCTCACAGATTTTTCTTCGGGTAGTTTGTCGTATCGAAAGTACTCTATGAAGGGCTCTCTCCAATTGGCCTCGTCTTGAATGATCAGAACTTTTTCGGCAGGATTGCTCTTTTGTTCTGCACTTTTCTCTTCTCGTAAAGTGACTGGGGGAAGAATTTGCCGGTTCCTGACTGTGATCAGAATTTCACCCATGTTGGGATCAACCAGCTCTTTGCGTAAGCAAGCAAGTACGTCGGTTTTTCCGTTTAACGCCCTAGGGACTCTCATTAGTTCAACGTGGGTGAACTGTTTCGTGAGCTCCACTACCTGGCTTCTATATCGAGCTAAATCAGGCTTATATATCTTGTAGTCTCTGCTCACTTGGTTGACGACAAGCTGGGAGTCACCGTAAACTCATAGCCGATGAATTTCCATTTCTATGGCGAGCTCCAGAATAGCTATCAGAGCTTCGTACTCAGCCTCGTTGTTTGTGCGAGGCTCGTTAAGAGCGAAAAAACGTCGTAGGGTTCTTCTTGATGGTGTGACGAACACCAATCGTATCCTTGCTTTTATCTACAGGATGCTTGATTTGCTAGATCTCCTTATTGATCAGGCTCCATTGAAGTAGAGCTCCTAGCATGGCTCGTTATCTTTGAGATGCAGCACCCGTTCATCGGGTAACTCGCAATTGAGCGGCGACCCTACAGGTATGGGATGAGCAGCGAGGAAGTCGGTGAGGGCTTTCCCTTTTACAACTTTCTGAGAAGTATAGACTATGTCAAACTCAAGCAGCATGATAGCCCATCTTGCCATTCTGCCGGCTAGGCTTGCCTTGGTCATTAAGTTTTTAAGCGGGTCGACCTTGGAGATCAGCATAACCCGATGAGCGAGCAGATAGTGCCTCAGCTTCTTCACACCGAATATCAAAGCCAGGTATTGCTTTTCGATCGGGGAATAGTTGTGTTCCGCCCCGACTAAAGTTCGACTGAGATAGTAGAGGGTATTTTCTTTTCCCTCTTCATTGTTCTGGGCAAAGAGCGCACCAAGTGACTCATCTAGCATGGCGGTATAGTATCACGACCCAAATTAGGCATATGACCGGCACTTAGACTACGAAACGTCAACAGGCGTAACACAATTTAAGTAAGCCGAAAACCCAGCAATCTAAACCATTACAAGAAGTAAAGGATAGAAACACTATAAAATCTCAAGTTAGCTTAAGTTTGTTTTCATAAAAATTTCGGCAGCACCTCCTTTGTAAAAGCTAGCCCCGAAACGGGTACAAACATAAGATATAAGTAAAGCATCCCCAGATGGGAGCAAATCTCGCCCAAAGGCGAAAACAACCACCACAACAGATACACGACGCCTTAGCGAAGAAAAGAGATAATCAACATAAATAAAGGCCGGCTCACACGAGCACGACAACCAGAGTCATAAGAATATACAACACCGATCCTCACAACTCATCTCTAAGTCAAAACATGAAGGTAGTAGATGGAGAGTACTAGATACAAAAGATATACAATGACATCATCGGATAACCGAAAACCCACCTATAGCAAAAGGCATCACAGCCAACCATAGCGGTATCCGCAAAAGTAGAGATAATAAGGCGCCCTGCCGCGACTACTCTGAGAATCAGACTTGCAAAACACTGTGGCACAACGGGGGTGAGTTGCCAAATCATGAATAGCAAGAACATCATACTGTAATCGCAAGTATACACGAACAACGATAACTCTATCACATGCGATTTGATAGTATAAGTATGGCAATATGAATATGCAACTATCATGAAAGGTACTCTATCAGGTACTACACATACATGAAGCAATGCATATCAAATAAATCCTGAGTATGGGATAAATAATAAACCTCATGCACAAATCATCAGCATGGAAAAACCCTGGTGTCCATCTATGATATCCCAAATCCCAAAATCCTCAGTCGCCATCACCAAAACCAGCCCTCATATATGTAAATCTCATGGAACCTGAGTGTCCAACATCGACACTCGAAACCTCATGAAAACATATGCCTGTGTGTGTGTGTGTGTGTGTGTGTGTGTGTGTGTGTAAATGAGGATATTTACCTCGTGTGTCCATCATCGACACATCAAAATCAAAGAACCTGGGTGTCCAACATCGACACTCGAAACATCATGAAAAACATATGCAATGTAAATATATGAGGATATCAAAGAACGTGTGTCCGTCAATGACACATCAAATCATGGAACCTGAGTGTCTAACACCGACACTCGAAACATCATGAAACCCGTGTCCAGCATCGACACGTAAATCCTCATATCTCAGGAGCCGCATCTTCAGATCGGTCCTCACATCCATCTCATATCATAACTCCAAAACGGTTTCCCCCGAACATCCGTCGAGTTCTATTCAATCACCGGTTGGTACTAATCCCTCTGCCAGGCTCATCGTCTACACCACGAAAATCACCTCTTGCCTCGGGGAACCATACCGGGTCCACCATGTACCCGCAGACGGTGCCTCCCTCTCCTCAAATCGGGTTTCTAACACAAGTCTCAGAACCGAGAAAACTCATGGTGGACGCACTGAAATATCATATCCAGAGAAACCGGGTTTTCAAACAATACATAAATTCTTGAAATACCCCACGGTTCTCAAATCCATAAATCATATGAAATCCATATCTCAATGCGCAAATCCATGAAATATGATATATGCAACATAGAACAGTAATATGAGCATATCAAGGGAAAACCGATATTTAAATGCATCCAGTTATTAAATATATCATGCGGTTCCTAATTCCTCCGAAATCAAGTGCAATATCATATGAAGTGTACATGTAGCTGTAATAAGATATGTGTATCTAGCATGCATGTATGATGAAATTCATATGCGCAATAACACAATAATCAACGTCTCGATGTCAATGGCAATACAATACCACATAGGGGTATATGTAACTATAGCAAAGTATGTGAGTGTACATGTAAGTATGTATGCATGATATACATATAGCTATAGCAAGATATGTGTAAGCATGTACGTATGCATGCAACTGTATTTCATATGCGCAACCGCACAAGAATCAATGCCTCAATGTCACTAATCAATACAATATCACATATGTATATGTGTTGTGCGTATCATGGCAATTACCGACAGTGTGTGTAGCATACAATTAGTGCTCGTGCAACATGAACTGTCAATAATAGTGCAGTGTCCAAAGGGTACAAGTCCAGGCACAACAAGTAATAATATGCAATGAAGTTCATGCGCCAGCTCTATAGGTGCATATAAACATGCAGCTAAAATCATAGCATATCTAGCCCTGACGCTTAACGCCAGACGGACGATTTCCCTGTAGATTTTAAATTTACTCACCGACGATCTCAAGCTATGTAGATCCAATCACCTGCTTTCCTTTCTTCGCAGCGTTGGAAGTCCCCGCCTGCGATCCTATTAACACAAAACATAACAGTGAAAATCTCAGAAATCGACCAATATCACGTACAAACTATGTTTGACCGACGCACCAACTCCAAACCAACTTTCAAGTGTTCGTCTAGTGGTTAACGTGTGTAGTGACACCCCGAAACCAACCCAAGTGCAGCAGCTACACAAAATCACGAACCGTGTCAGATAACGTAACGCTCGTAGTCAAAACACTAGATTATAGCAAAGTGATCCCAGATTTTGATACACAGATAATTAGTGAAAGTTGCAAGTTCCACGAGACCACATACAACCCCAGAGACCCTACCACCAAAACTCCAAACTCCAGTCCCCACTCTGGCTGCAATTTGCAACCAGAAGCAATAAATTTGCGGCCGAGTTAGAGGGAAAATGTCTCAGGTTTTTATGGTGGGTTCTAGGTCACAACACTAGGTCACTGTGATGGCAATTTTTCCAACAAACACCTGGTTCTACAGCAGATTCATAGAGACTCCAATTTGACACTAAAAATATGATATATTCACAAAACACTACCTTTAGTGTTCTAAACCATAACTACAAGGCAACACAACATATAAACACCTAATTATCAGTTAGAGGTCATTACCTAGCCACTCTTGCTCAAAAATCCACTCTTTCCAAGCTCCAAGGCAACTTAATGGCTAAACATGACATGTGAAGTGGTTTCCATGGTGTTTAAATGAAGTTTTGCAAGGATTTGTGAAAAGATAGTGAGGGTTTCAGTTTGAGAGTTGAGGGGATGAAGAATAATTGAGAAGAGATAGGAATGAGAGAGTGAGAGATGATAATGTTGAGAGGGTGTGTATAAGGTGAGCCTTAACCTTACACTTACTCTCTCCCTCTCCTCATCAATGCAACCATTAATGCCTCATGACTCACCTAGCCATCTCTCTCTCAATCCAAAACATGAAAATATCTCTCACAAAAATATCTAAGCTCAAGGTTAAACAAAGCATGGATTGCTTAAGGTGTCATGGCTACTAAACAAGGTTAACACTAACTAACTCTCACATTAACATGCACAAGTGTGTGCAAGGCATAACAAATAATAATAAAATATTAATTAATTGTTATAAAATGTGAGGAAACTGATTTGGTAATCTTTTCCTTAAAAACCCGTATTAACGCTAATTAACACTAATCGCATTCTAAGGTGTTACAAACTTCTCCTTTAAAGAAATTCGTCCCCGAATTTAAAATTCTTACTATGTGTATCTTCAAAGAGATGAGCGAATTTCTTCCGCATCTCACCCTCTGCCTCCCAAGTGATCTCCTCACCAGTTGGGCTACGCCAAATAACCTTCACAGATGGCAAGATCTTTGATCGAAGTTTCTTCACATGCCGATCCAATATAACTACCGGCTGCTCAGTGAATGAAAGATCACGCTCAAGATGAACGGTCTGGTGCTGAATCATGTGAGAAGGATCATGAAGGTATCTATGAAGCATCAACACATGGAATACGGGGTGAACATCCGGAAAACTGGGTGGAAGCGCCAAACGATAGGCAACGGTACCAACTCGCTCAGGGATCTCGAAAGGACCTACAAATCTAGGACTAAGCTTCCCCTTTCTCCTAAATCTCATAACGCCCTTCATCAGAGAATTCCGCAGGAACACATGATCCCCCACTGCGAACTCAAGTCTGCGACGACGACAGTCGGTATAAGACTTCTGTCTGCACTGGGCTGCTCTCATCCTGTCCTGAATCAGCTGGATCTTCTCTGGAGTCTCCTGAACTAGCTGGGGTCCCAAAACCCTACTCTCGCTGAGTTCGGTCCAACAGACTGGCGATCGACACTTCTTACCATACAAAGCTTCAAAAGGTGCCATCTGAATAGTCTCCTAAAAGCGGTTGTTGTAGGAGAATTCAATCAATGGCAAGTAACGATCCCAACTGCCACCAAAATCAAGCACACACGCACGAAGCATATCCTCTAGAGTCTGTATAGTCCGCTCTGACTGACCATCGGTCTGCGGATCGAAAGCGGTGCTAAAGCTCAACTGGGTAACCAAAGCTTCCTAAAGCTTCTGCCAAAGACGGCTAGTAAACTGGGTGCCTCTGTCGGATACGATGCATGTGGGAACGCCGTGCAAACGCACAATCTCATCTATATGCAACTGAGCATACTGAGCATAACCGAAAGTGGTCTTCACTGGAAGGAAGTGAGCCGCTTTCGTCAACCGGTGAACAATCATCCAAATGGAGTCATACCCCCAACTGGCCCTGGGTAGACCCACAACAAAGTCTATGGAAATCTTCTCCCATTTCCACTCAGGAACGGGTAAAGGCTGCAACTCTCCATCCGGTCTCTGATGCTCAGCCTTGACTTGCTGACAAGTCAGGCATCTCGAAACGAAGTCCAAAATATCGCGCTTCATCCCTTCCCACCAGTAAAAGTCTCTCAAGTCACGGTATATCTTGGTGGAACCTGTATGAACGCTAAAGGCTGACTGATGTGCCTGCTCTAGGATCTCGCATCTCAACCCATCAATATCTGGTACACACAAGCGAGTCCCGTAACATAGCACACCCTGGTCATCAATCAAGAACTCCGAATCTGTACCCTGCCGAACAAGTTCAAGAATCTCAAACAAACGGGTATCACTGGGTTGCGCCTCATGGATACGATCAAGTAGAAGTGGGCGGGCGCGGACATGAGCAAGCTATCCCCTAGTGGAAGTGAACTCAAATTGTACTCTACCATCGCACAAGATCTGCCAATCTGCAGAAGACTGTCTTTGAACTGCGCTCAACTTGGACAAGCTACCCCCGGGCCTACGACTCAAAGCATCAGCTACCATATTCGCCTTGACCGTGTGATAAAGGATCTCACAATCATAATCCTTCACAAGCTCCATCCAATGGCGCTGTCTCAGATTCAGGTCCCGCTGCTGGAAGATGTACTTCAAGCTCTTGTGGTCCATGAAAATCTGACACGACTCCCTGTACAAGTAGTGTCTCCAAATCTTCAACGCAAAGACCACCGCGGCCATCTCAAGATCATGAGTGGGATAATTCTGCTCGTGTTTCTTCAGCTGTTTAGAAGCATAAGCAATCACTCTATCATGTTGCATCATAACACAACCGAGCCCCACTCGAGAAGCATCACAGTAAATAATAAAGCCACCCGATCCAGAAGGCAAAGATAGAACTGGTGCGGTCGTCAGCCGAGTCTTCAACTGCTGGAAACTCTGCTCGCACGTATCAGTCCAAAGAAAAGGAACCCCCTTCCGGTTCAGTCCGGTCAGCGGTGCAGCGATACTCGAGAAATCCTGCACAAAGCGGCGGTAATAACTAGCTATGCCCAAAAAGCCGCGGTCCTCTCTCACAAATACAGGTCTGGGCTAAAGTTGTACAGCCTCGATCTTCCTCGGGTCCATAAGAATACCGTCTCCCGTCACAACATGACCCAGGAAGTTAACTCTATCAAGCTAAAATGCGCACTTTGAGAATTTAGCATACAGCTGGTGCTCTCTCAATGTCTGCAAAGCAATTCTCAAGTGCTTCTCATGCTCCTCACGACTCCTAGAGTAGACCAAAATGTCATCAATACACAATAATAAACTGGTCGAGGAATGGCCTGAGAATCCGGTTCATCAGATCCATGAATGCTGCTGGGGCATTGGTGAGTCCGAACGACATCACCAAAAACTCATAATGCCCATAGCGTGTATGAAAAGCAGTCTTCGGAATGTCATCATTCTGAACCCGCAACTGATGATAACCCGAACATAAATCAATCTTAGAAAAATGTTTCGCACCTTGGAGCTGATCAAACAAATTGTCAATGCGAGGTAAAGGATACCTATTTCACACCGTAACTCGGTTCAATTGACGATAATCAATACACAACCTCAAACCGCCGTCCTTCTTTTTGACGAATAGAACAGGAGCTCCCCAAGGCGAAACACTCAGACGCACAAGTCCCCTATCAAGCAATTCTTGCAATTGATCTTTAAGCTCTCTAAGCTCCTCCGGGGCCATCCAGTAAGGCGGTACAGAAATAGGCCCCGCGCCGGGAATCAGATCAATGCAAAACTCAATATTGCGCTCTGGCGGCAAACCAGATAACTCATTAGGAGAAACGTCGGGAAACTCTCGCACAACAGGAACCCGGTCCAACGACTCCACTGTGGCTCCAGTATCACAAATGAAAGCCAAGAATCCCCGACATCCTCTCCTCAAAATCCGACTAGCGCAAAGGGCTAAGATCAAACTGTGAGGGGTGACACCACGGTCCCCCTGCATAACCCGAACAGACTCGCCTGGAAAACTAAAACTGACTGTCTTCTCACGGCCGTCCACCGACGCATAACAAGCTACTAACCAGTCCATACCAAGAAGAACGTCGAAGTTCAACATATCTAGAAGGTTCAAATCGACGGACGAATCTCTATCTCCAATCCAAACGGCACACAACCGAAACACATGTCACACAACAAAAGAATAGCCAACAGGAGTAATCACAACAAGCTGTTGATCTAGCAAACACGACTCTCGGTCCAATCTCGGCACGAAGTGTGTAGAAACATACGAATGCGTAGATCCCGGATCAAACAAAACATGCGCATCAAAAGAACATACAGAAAGAGTACCTGAAACCACTGCATTGGACTCCTGCGCGTCCTGATGAGTCAAGGCAAACACCCGAGCCCGTCCTCTACCGGTGATTAGCTGACCTCCGCCTCTACCACCCCGTCCTCTTGGAACAAAGCCACCGTGACCACGACCGCTCTGAGCATGAGTCTGACGTGGGGAAACAACAGGTATAAGAGGCAACGCTCTCTGAGGTGGAGAAGGTGGTAAGGTAACATACGGTACAGCTGCCTCTCTCTGGCGTATCACGGTACAATCCCTAACGAGATGATGTAGACTGCCACACCCAAAACACCCATACGTTGACTGCTGACCCTCCTGGGGATAAGTGCTGAATAACTGGCCTCATCCCAAGTCTCTGCTACTCCCCGTGCCTGAACGAACACTGTCGTGGCGTCCAAACATCCGTCTCCGGACTGATATACCAGTACGAACCCTCTTCAGTTTCGGAACAACCGACGTCTTGGAAAGACGCTCCTCAACCAATTGGGCTGCGTCCACCGCTGCTGCATACGTGTCATAATGCTGTATGCTGATAGCGAAGAACAACTGGGTAAGCAGGCCTCGAACAAATCTCTTGACCCACATCTCCTCAATGGCTACCAAATACAGAGCATATACAGACAGCTCGGTAAACTGCACATCGTACTCAGCCACCGTCGTACTGAGTCAGGTGTAACGACTCGAAACTGCACGCTCGAGCATCCCTGACACTCTGCGGAAGAAAACAAGTAAGAAACACCGTCACGAACTCAGCCCAGGTCATAGGAGAAAGACCTGCGGCTCCGCCCTTCTCCAAAGACTCGCACCACTTCTAGGCCAGACCCTCCAGAAGAAAACTCAAGAACTCTACCCATCTCGCGTCGGAGCATCTCAGCAAACGACATATCCTGGCCATCCGATCGATAAACGACTGCGGATCCTCAGCTGCATCAGCGCCAGTGAAAACCGGAGGCCTCAGCCTCAAGAACTCAGATAACGATATGGTGATCACCTCTATAGCTGCAGGTACAACTGCCTGAACAGTAGGCACCATCGCGGTCCCTGCAACAGGTGGAACAACCTCCTGTCTCTCCACTCGACTGACCTCAGCCAACGTCCCCATCATCTGGAGCATATCCTGCATATTGGCCTCAAGCCTAGCAATACAGTCCATCGAAGGTGGATCAATATGCTCCTTCACAATGGACGTACCGCCCGGGTCAGTCCTCGTCTCAGACGAGTCAACTCTGACCTCGGCCCTTGCGGACGCTTTATGTGCCCTCGTAGTCTTCGGCGGCATAAAGGCTAGAAATGGAAACAGGATTCGATAAGGATACAGAAATTGAATCTCAAGGATGTATATAATCATGGAAGGAATTTCAAGCAATAAGTCCTAAGGTCACTTAGGCGGAGTACTATGTCGTAAGTATGCCGCGGAACATACACATGCTACGTCACTCTGCATAAGCTACCTACTCCATCATACCAAGGTCATGCTACACTCCGAAAGGTAAAACCTAGCGCTCTGATACCAACTTTGTCACGACCCAAATTGGGCACATGACCGACACTTAGACTACGTAACGTCAACAGGCGTAACGCAATTTAAGTAAGCTGAAAACCCAGCAATCTAAACCATTACAAGAAGTAAAGGATAGAAACACTTTAAAATCTAAAGTAAGAACTTAAAGCTTAAGTTTGTTTTCATAAAAATTTCGGCAGCACCTCCTTTGTAAAAGCTAGCCCCGAAATGGGTACAAACATAAGATATAAGTAAAGCATCCCCAAACGGGAGCAAATCTCGCCCAAAGGTGGAAACAACCACCACAACAGATATACGACGCCATAGCGAAGAAAAGAGATAATCAACATAAATAAAGGCCGGCTCACACGAGCATGACAACCAGAGTCATAAGAATATACAACACCGATCCTCACAACTCGTCTCTAAGTCAAAACATGAAGGTAGTAGATGGAGAGTACTAGATACAAAAGATATACAACGACATCATCGGATAACCGCAAACTCACCTATGGCAAAAGGCCTCACAGCCAACCGTTGCAGTATCCGCAAAAATAGAGATAATAAGGCGCCCTGCCGTGACTACTCTGAGGATCAGACCTGCAAAATACTGTGGCACAACGGGGTGAGTTGCCAACTCGTGAATAGCAAAAACATCATAGTGTAATCGCAAGTATGCACGAACAACGATAACTCTATCACATACGATTTGATAGTATAAGTATGGCAATATGAATATGCAACTATCATGAAAGGTACTCTATCAGGTACTACACATACATGAAGCAATGCATATCAAATAAATCCTGAGTATGGGATACATAATAAACCTCATGCATAAATCATCAGCATGGAAAAACCCTGGTGTCCATCTATGACACCCCAAATCTCAAAATTCTCAGGCGCCGTCACCAAAACCGACCCTCATCTGTAAATCTCATGGAACCTGAGTGTCCAATATCGACACTCGAAACCTCATGAAAACATATGCCTGTGTGTTTATATATATATATATATATATATGTAAATGAGGATATCTACTTCATGTGTCCATCATCGACACATCAAAATCATGGAACCTGGGTGTCTAACATCGACACTCGAAACATCATGAAAAACATATGCAATGTAAATATATGAGGATATCAAAGAACGTGTGTCCGTCAATGACACATCAAATCATGGAACCTAAGTGTCCAATACCGACACTCGAAATATCATGAAACCCGTGTCCAGCATCGACACGTAAATCCTCATATCTCAGGAGCTGCATTCTCAGATCGGTCCTCACATCCATCTCATATCATAACTCCAAAATGGTGTCCCCTGTGTAGGGTTCCTAGGCACACTAATGAGGTCTCACAACAGATCAAACATGCCCAATTCAAATTTTTTCATGTGCCTACAAACCCTAATACGGATTGTTAACTAGAAGTATAGGCGATGCAAGCAAGTAAACAATTTTATTGCTAAAGGAAAGAGGCTATAACCTTTGTAGATCCGGTCCTCCACCTCCTTGGCTCCGCATTGACGTCCCTTCACTGCGATCATCGGATCCCGAACTCTAGCGATGGTATCGTCGAAGAAATGATCGGGCTAGGTCGTCGACTTCGATGCCGAAGATGATCTACGTCGAGGCAACTCAAGATCAAGCTCCAACTTCACCAAGTCATGAAACTTGTGAAGAAAACACCATATACTACTTGGAAAGTGGTAGAGGATGAAGAAATAGGAAGTGGGTTCACTTTAAAATTGGATTTCTCACTCTTTTTCTCATGTTGCCATTGATGGAGGCAAGGTTTCTTCTTTATTGAAGAAGAAGAAGAAGAAGAAAGAATGTGATAAGTTCTTTTTAAAAATAGGAAATAAAATGATACTTATCATATTTACAACCATGGTTAAGTGTAGAGAATTAACTAGGGTTTAGTTTAATGGTTAGGGTTAGGACATGAAGACAAAATGGTCACTTAGTCAAAGCTTCATGAAGCTTCAACAACAAAACAAACTAAGCCACCATTTCATTTTTGCCCAAAATGAATTAATGAATAAATAAATAAATGAATAAGTAAGTAAATCAAAACCCTAACCATTAACATAACCATGGTTTAATTCTTTACACAAACCCAAGTTTGCATGTATCATCAAACATGATACAAACAAGTGCACAAAAGTATATCACATATACAACTTGTGTACATCAAGTGAGAAAATCCAATTTAAGTGAACCAATACTAGTTAATGCAAAGTAATATATCAAATATATAATTATGCATTAAATCATTAAATCAATACTTGATTTAACGATCCGGTCATATCGCATATAACCGACTAATATCCAATGTATCGGCTTATCGAATCAATCCTCAATTCGATAACTAGGTTATATCGCATACAACCAATCGATACATTCATCGCGAGAATGGAATACGGTATCACAAACACGCATTATTCTCGGTCCCGCACATATCTCATATGCGCTCCTATTTCGTTTAGCTCGAGCCAGGAAACCTCTATGTAGGACTCTAAAGACTCGTCAATACGCCGGCAGCAGGTGATGATCATATCAAACACCCACAAGCCGCAAGCGGTCTGCTAAACGTAACGGCCACCCGGGTATTGAGCGATCAGAAGATCGACGAGCAAGCCCGCTCACACTCCTGTGAATCCAACCAGTAACACTTACCGTACAGTCCGGTCTGTTCGTCTGATATGTCGCATATCTCGCCTAGGGGTGGTAAACGTCAGACCCCAGTAGCTTGATAAGTCATGCCGACGTAAGGTCCATAACAATCGTGAAACTACAGATAACTCTTACCAGTATATCACAGCAACCCTGGCCAGGGATTTCCTGTTATGGCCAGTCGAGCATAGCGCAACATCAACCCCCAATACCGGGAGAGACGAATCCCCTCCTATCGCTCATTGCCTCCATGTGAATCGGGACTGTACCCAAAAATCACCTGTTTGCACGACTCAGTAGAGCCGTGGTAGGGTGGAAATCAAAGCACAGTGGGAGACACACAAGACTCTATGACGATCTCGGGTCAACAGACTAAGCTGTACCAGTGTCACCAGAGAACTGCCATCTGACGTGAGGTATAATACCATCTGGGAGTTCTCGGCGATTCCGTTCAGTGTACCCAGTCTCCACTGAGCACCCGCATACCATCTCTGATGTCAAACACCAATGGATATGGGATCATCCATCGCCCATCACATGGGTCGAGAAGATATACGCTAGTCTACTCTGGAATATCGATGCCCCGTCTCGATATTCCCACGACTAGGAACATTGAAGGATGTACTCATGGACTACCCAGGCCCCACTAGTATGATCTGCATCACAGTCCTGGAAGTCGAGTACACATCCTAAGGGCTTTATCAACATGTAACAGAGAGACAGATATATATGTTAAGATAAAGAGCAACCAGATAGCGTACTATCATGTCGAGCAAGAAAGTCTATATGTTAAGATAAAGAGCAACCAGATAGCGTACTATCATGTCGAGCAAGAAAGTCCTACCTATATATGTCCCAGCATCCACTACAGTATACATCCAATGTACAGTAATGGCCTCTAGGGTATACATATAACTAACACCCCGGACGTCCGCCGAGTTCTATACAATCACTGGTAGGTACTAATCCCTCTGCCAGGCTCATCGTCTACACCACGAAAATCACCTCTCGCCCCGGGGAACCATACCGGGTCCAACATGTACCCGCAGACGGTGCCTTCCGCTCCTCGAATTGGGTTTCTAACACAAGTCTCAGAACCGAGAAAACTCATGGAGGACGCACTAAAATATCATATCCAGAGAAACCGGGTTTTCAAACAATATATAAATTCTTGAAATACCGCACGGTTCTCAAATCCATAAATCACATGAAATCCATATCTCAATGCGTAAATCCATGAAACATGATATATGCAACATAGAACAGTAATATGAGCATATCAAGGGAAAACCGATATTTAAATGCATCCAGTTATTAAATATATCATGCGGTTCCCAATTCCTCCGAAATCAAGTGCAAAATCATATGAGGTGTACTTGTAGCTGTAACAAGATATGTGTATCTACATATAATCATGTATGTATGATGAAATTCATATGTACAATAGCACAATAATCAACGTCTTGATGTCAATGGCAATACAATACCACATAGGGGTATATGTAACTATAGTAAGGTATGTGGGTGTACATGTAAGTATGTATGCATGATGTACATGTAGTTATAGCAAGATATGTGTAAGCATGTAGGTATGCATGCAACTGTATTTCATATGCGCAACCGCACAAGAATCAATGCCTCAATGTCACTAATCAATACAATATCACATATGTATATGTAACGTTTTTAAAATCGTTTCGGTGAAATTTCGAAAAATCGGTAAAATAAGGGGGTTTTCTGTAAAAAGTCAAAATACAAATATCTTTATTATAAAATTAAATATACATATTCTAATTATGTAATTGCTAGTATTTGGTGTTTATTGAGTCACTGGTGAAATTTCAAATTTTCTGAAATTTTTTCCGAAATTAATTATTTTAATATTATTTTAAGCCGTCACTAATACATTTAATTAGGGAAAATTACAAATTGGAATGAGTTGAAACAAATTTTGTGCATCATAAAACATTAAATAAAATTTTATCATGTGGTTTTGAAATGAAATCGTTTGCCAAAATGGTTTAGAAAATATCGAAGAAAAATGCTTTTTCCGGTGAATTTAGTGTTAACGGGAATCGGGGCAATACATTTATCTTTTTCCCTAACCCACACACCCACACCTCACCCTCTCTCCCTCTCCCCATGTGGCCGGCCCTACCATGACAGCCCTCCCTCTCTCTCTCTCTCCAATCACCAAGAAAAGAAAAGAAAAGAAAGGAAAATGATAGAAAATGGTGGAGTTTGACTTTTTCCACTTTCTCCACCTCACTCTCCCTCCTCCCTCACCCATTCCCCACCCCTATGCTGGCCGAAACCTGCCCATTTCAGCAGCCCTCCCCTCTCATTCCTCATCTCATCTCTTCTCAAAAGAAAAATTCATAAAAAAATTCATGAAAAATCAACTAAAACTCAAAACCGAAATCCAACTCCTACCCATTATTTATTTGCCTATCTAGCATGGATTTTGGGAGCAAGAGAGCAATTTGGGAGGCTTAGATCCTTGCTAGATCTCTAATTGGGAGGTATAAATCTTAACCCATATCTTAATTGTTGGTTAATTACTCCAATTTAACTAAATTCGGTGTTTAATTGGTGTTCATATTGCAAACTTGAATTGTGGAATTAATGGTTATATGTGAGATTAAAATCAAGATAGGGTTTTATCACATCATTAAGGTTGCCATGAGAAGATTAACATATTAATTCTTGCTAAAACCTAATCTAGTTACAAATTTCAAAATTTGTTAGTTGGAAATTGTGATAAACGTGCTTTTTGCTAACTAGGTTTTTTTGAAATTGTTTTATATTGGGATTAAAATCTAAATTTAGGTTTCATGTCATTATTAATATTATAATGAGTGGTTTAATGATTTTGGATCATGCAAAACCAAGCTTAATTGATGAATTGTGAATTTTGCTTTAAAAGGTGTTAAAAATTGATATTTTTGCAAACTAGGATTTTGGAAATTATGCAAATTTATGAGATTAAATTATGGAAATGGTTTTTATGACTTATTTAAGATATTTAATAAGTATTATGGCCGCTACATTTGTTTAAACATCATGTTTTGTACAAAAACGGCGAATTGTGCTTGCTAGATTTTCGGAAAAATGACTTTTTAAGTGAAATTGGGGTTTTTATGAGTTTTAACCTATTTTATATTAAAATTAGTGTTCGTGAATGTGCAAATGAGTGTATTTGGGTTTTTCTCGATGGTCTGACGTTTGTACATCGACATCGAGAGTTGGTTTGGCCGTTCTTGCATGCGTAGGCGATAGGTTTTGACCTATGCGTGATACGCGTGCCGATTTGATTTTCGTATGCCGTTTCGATTTCGAATTTGGTTTTAATGTGGTACGGTGCATTATGATATGTAGGTACCCCATGTGTACTTCGAGAAGACAAGCAAGCACGTAGCGACGTCGGCACCGGCGAGCGAGGACCAGGTGAGTAGATTTATATCTACGGGGAGAAGTCGGGTGGATGGCGTATAGCACCCCCGCAGTTCGTGGTGATGTATACGAATACGTATACACACATATATATATTGATTATATTTTGTTTGAGTATATTGATGATGATATGGATATTTGGTGTTCTTGGATGATTTAGTGTCGCGAAACCCTAGAGTAGTGGTCGCACCACACATGCACACAACCACCCATACTTGCATACTTCTTCTTTCATTTGTGCTTATTCGGGAATATATAATTATGTGTTCACATGAGTATGGGATTATGTGTTCACATACAGATTTGAGGATAGTACTTGGGATTTATGATGAGTCGATGAGATTTGATTTGAGGCCGTGAGATCGGTGATATAGCAGGGTTCGTATTTGAGATACGACATGACGTTGTAGCGGGTCCTTGACGTAGTGTTTCACACACGTGTATGCATACTTAGGCGGTATCAGTATTGTACTAGACGTAGATCAGTACCCCGATCATGATATTTGATAAAGAGGATACTAGGTGAATAGTATGATGAATGTGATATTGACCTGTACCCAGATTTGGGGTTGCCGTACGACGGAATTACGTACGAGCTATATTTTGATGATTGATCCGCACTCTTGACTTGGGATGTCTAGTTATAGATATGGTATCGGATATGATATTATTGAGGCGGAATCACCGACTAATATATATATACAGGTATGTATATGTATCGACTCAGATGTTAGGCGGTTTCCTTACCTGCGGTTCAGCATGTTAACTTTGTCCTTAGTTTAGTTTAGTTGTTAGATTAGATTCGATTCTTACCTATTTCAAAAACTAACGAATCGCGGGTATTTTAAAAGACAGCCCAAGGGATCCTACGGATATTTCAAAAGACGTATCTTTTCATAAAAACACCGTAGCCCCTATTTTCAAAACCCCATGATTCGTGTTATTTCAAAAGGCACCATTTGTAGGACTTATATTAGATTAATGCAGATTAGTTATAGTTGCGTCTAGTATTCAGCTCCCGCTCATTATTGTGGTTCGCTTCGCATCGCATGCTTATATTATGTTTCATACTCCATTATTGATATCATGCTGTTAGCACACCAGCACCATTACCGATGATGCGTATGTACCACGTACACTTACTTGCCGGCTCACACACATCTTCATCGGTAATTGCCATGTCACGTACACCTTAGAAAATATTATTGCTTGACATAGCCTGTTAGCTAATAGTTTAGACATTGTAGTTATTACCTGCTACTTCATGCATACTGTTATTCATTGTTATGCCGCATTCATGGATTCTCATGCATATATTCACTATTTTACGTGTTATTGAGGTTTTGGATTCGGATTTCCATGAGATTTTCTGGATTTGGAGGAAAACCGCAAAAACATAAATAAACCTTTTCTCTCTTTTAAAATAAAAAGTGCGGTTTTCCCATGATGTATGAGTCGTCCACCATGAGTTTGCTGATGGATTTCGAGACCCGATTCGAGGAGTGGAGGAACCGTTTCGGGTACATGGTGGGCCCGGTGCGGTACCCCGGGGCAAGAGGAATGTGTTGTTGACGTTGAGCCCGGCAGAGGAGCACTACCGACTGGTGATATTACCCGACGCGTCGGATATCCGGAGGATACCGTCGTGGTCTTGAGATGGATGGTAGGGGCCGGTCTGGATTGACGGCGCCCTAGATATTGAGATTTTGAGATATTGAGGTACAGAGATTGTGATACAGAGATATCGAGATATTTGGACACTTGTTTTGTGTCGATGCTGGGTACTGTTTTATGCTGATTTCATTTATGGTACCTCACTTTTAAAATACAGAAATCTCACTGATTTATGAAAGCAGTCTTCGTCAGTATATGCATTCTGTTCCATGCATTCATACCTCATTCATATGATATATTGCTACCTGAGGCACTGACACAGGCAGATGAGATCACACTCGGGTTAGATATTACCCTAGCCATTGTTATAGGCTGCATGTTATTCATATATTTGAGGATATATTATGATCATTGACCTAGGTTGCGTTATTTATACGATTTCTGTGCGTAGATGTTTTTCTATTCACGAGTTGGCAACTCACCCCCGTTGTGCCCCAGTTCTTGCAGGTTTGCCGTACAGGTTTCTTTACGGCTTTGCAGGCACTGCTCCTTTCGGGTGATTTGCTAGTAGGTGAGTTTATTGTATCATACCCATCAGTATACATTGTATATTATTATTCAGTTGTATCTAGAAGTTCCATCAACCAAACATGTATTTATTTTGAGATAGAGACCAGTGATGTTATTCCTTCGACCTTAGAGTCGCTCGTTATATTTCTGTGGTTTTCTTTTGGTTTTGAGTTTCCTTTTGAATTTTGATCCTCGCCGTTGGCGTTGTATATTATATTGCTTGTGTGGTTGTGGCCGTCGATTGACGAAGAGCTAGCTCTCGCTTGGGGATGCCTTTTTATGGATTTCGTATACTATTTATGTTGTATCCCGTTTGGGGGCCAGTATTTGCAAAGGAGACTCTGCCGAAATATTTGATGTTTTTTTTAAACCGCATAATTCGGCTTATGCTATTAAAACTACTTGTTTTAAATTGGTTTTCCTTCACTCTACTACTTTTCTTGGTTTGGATTTCTGGGTTTTCGGCTCACTTAGATTACGTACGCCTCGAGACGTTCGTAGTTTATGTGCCGGTCATGTTCCGTACTTTCGGGTCGTGACAAAGTTGGTATCAGAGCGTTAGGTTTTACCTTAGGAGCGTAGGATGACCCTTGGTTGATGGAATAGGTGACTAAAGTAGAGTGACGTACCGTGGGTATGTTCCGCGGCATATTTACGATACGCTACTCCACTTAAGAAGCCTTAGGATGTACATTTCTTTGCTCAGTATTATATTCATTCCGATCTAGCCTCATCAGTACCAGTTACGGTTTTGCTGCCACGATTACGGGCAGGAAGAGCTACGGCTAGAGTTGTGGTCAGCACGAGCTCGCCACGAACGAGGACTGACCAGGGCGAAATTCCGGTGACACACGATTGCGGAGATGTGTCTTTTTACTGTGTTTCCGCGCCACGAGCGTTTGGCGGATCGTCTTTATGAGGTTACTCGGATGTGTTGATCGACACTAGAGGATTGAGCCAAGGATAGAGGCCAGCCAGATTTTGATGACCGTTGGTGTATTGCTTACTCATGATGGTTGAGGCACTGTTCAGCGGGCAGACGAGTGAGCCAGTTGTTGCTGCGAGCGACGAGATATCGCCGCATATGTTGGAGCTATTGCAGTACAGGTTGTACTAAGAGATGATAGAAGGTCGCTAGTCACCCGAGGATGAATGACTAGGACATGGGGTTCGTTCGCCTACCCCATGAGAGGTCATCAGATAGATTGATTCCAGCAAGAAACGACTTCACGCGGAGACGTTGAGAGTCGACAGAGACGATCGAATGTCAGAAACCTATTATTCCAAGTTTAAAGTATTCGGAAGGGCATGCAGGCAATTGTATGGACCTTCTAGAAGAATGAAACCCTAACTCGACTTAATGACCGTGTGAAAGCCTTTGAACCTTCGGGTTTGCGGCAGTTCTGCGGCGCCATTAGTGAGACTTGGGTTTGCCCTTCTACGGCTGGACCATCGATGCTGTGGTACGTACTCGATACTGTTAAACTGTACCCAAGATGTTGAACTCTTGGGGATTATGAGGTTTTGACAAATCGATCGGATGGTTCGACTTCATTCGGATGCCAGGTGGTAAGATGCATTTCTTGGGAGACTCCAGATACGAGGGTAGCCGTAGGAGCTCAGTCCATGCAGCCATGACGAGATGAGTCCGAAGCAGTCGACATTAAAGAAAGTGAAGTAAGAGGTTCGTACCAGATCTAGATGAGATGACGTTCCACTCCGCCGACATCAGAAATGCGATGCGCATGCCGAGGCATGGTACTTGGATTTACCTTCCAGAAGAAGTCGCGATGAGTATGCAGTCGTTCCAGAGCAAGATGCAGATATAGGAAAGGACGATGACTTCCGGACAGTTGGCAGAGACGAGACATGGAAGAGACCGTGAGCAGGATTCCTTCCAGGACACTGCTGCAATGGTACTTGCACCCAGGATCAGATGTGTCACGTACATTCAGAGAGCCAGAGGCCGACGCCAGTGATATGCTGTCTTACGAGTGGTCGCGATGATTGACCGAGAGATGACCAGAGAAGTGCCAGAACGGGATCATCCCCGTTAGCACATCTGACAGGGCCGATGAGCCGATGGACCGAGAGATTGGTAATTCACAGTGAAAACCTTGACCCAGGAGTGGTCATTGTTACGCACACTAGCAGGCCAGAGTTCATGATCATCGACGAGACGTCCCACTAGTGACCGCGACAGTTGGCCCGAGATTCTTAGAGGATGCACTTGAGCGGTACTATTCCGTCATTATTGATTTTGATGTTTTGGGTGATTTATTCGCATAATTTGATTTTGATGATTGAGGATTTACGATCTTTGCATAGTGTTGCACTCGATATCGTTTTCGTGCTTTGGTTTCACATGTTTGTGATTTTACGGTTTTAGACATTTGAGTTGATTTTGTGCGTATGCACGCACACGATTTGGTTCCTGCACCCTGTATAGTTTATATATGCTTGCAGTGCAGTGATACGCCCTTTTGGGCACTTAGATGCACTGGACTTCGATTTCGATTGCAATACTCGATATTTGTTTTGTGCACCTGATTTGATTTTGCGCATGTTCGGCGCTTGATATTGGATTTCATGATTTCGTGCATGATGGATGCCCCTGGTTTTGGGTTTTCGCGCATGTTGGGCGCATGTTTTGAGGTGCGATTTTGGTGCACACCAGATGCACTAAATCGAGATTCTTTGTGCATGTCAGATGCACCTGATTTTGCTGTCAGGCACCCATGTTGCCTATGACAGATGTTTCGTGCACACCCGATGCACTTATATCTTGTTTCTGTGCACATGTTGGCACATAAATGGATTTTGATTTCCGTGCGCACCAGACACACGTAGTATTCGTATGCATATTTTGGGGTTGATTTCTTATAGAGCAGTACGTTTTATGATATTTGCTATATGTTTTCCTACCGAGCAGGACTAGTCAGAGGACAGTACCTGAGTATATTTTTGCATGCATTGATAGTTATCGAAGGGATTTCCAAAAAGCGAGCTATAGTCTCAGTATTTACCTACGTGTCTGATATGACACGAAATGTTTAAATTAAGGAAACCCTTCTAAATTGTTTCCCAAAACGGTGGAACGTACCTTTCAAACAAAGGTATATATGTATATAGTTATTTTCTTATGATAGACGTCCGCCACTGTGCAGTGTTATGCGCATTGCACAGCGACTTAAAAGATTTGGCATTCGTGTCTTCACCTTGACTCCGATGATTGCGGGATGCTTGACGGAGTTTTGATTTCGAGTTATCTGCTCATTACTCATGCGCATGCATTGCGCCATGATGCGTTTTATGTATTTATGATTTCGGAGCCCCGGCGATTTGATGGTTTTGGCTGAAATATTTTAGTATTTGGGGGGAGTTTTAATTTAAATTCGGGGACCGAATTTCTTTAAGGGGGGAAGATTGTAACGTTTTTAAAATCGTTTCGGTGAAATTTCGAAAAATCGGTAAAATAAGGGGGTTTTCTGTAAAAAGTTAAAATACAAATATTTTTATTATAAAATTAAATATACATATTCTAATTATGTAATTGCTAGTATTTGGTGTTTATTGAGTCACTGGTGAAATTTCAAATTTTCTGAAATTTTTTCCGAAATTAATTATTTTAATATTATTTTAAGCCGTCACTAATACATTTAATTAGGGAAAATTACAAATTGGAATGAGTTGAAACAAATTTTGTGCATCATAAAACATTAAATAAAATTTTATCATATGGTTTTGAAATGAAATCGTTTGCCAAAACGGTTTAGAAAATATCGAAGAAAAAGGCTTTTTCCGGTGAATTTAGTGTTAACGGGAATCGGGGCAATACATTTATCTTTTTCCCTAACCCACACACCCACACCTCACCCTCTCTCCCTCTCCCCATGTGGCCGGCCCCACCATGACAGCCCTCCCTCTCTCTCTCTCTCTCCAATCACCAAGAAAAGAAAAGAAAAGAAAGGAAAATGATAGAAAATGGTGGACTTTGACTTTTTCCACTTTCTCCACCTCACTCTCTCTCCTCCCTCACCCATTCCCCACCCCCATGCTGGCCGAAACCTTCCCATTTCAGCAGCCCTCCCCTCTCATTCCTCATCTCATCTCTTCTCAAAAGAAAAATTCACAAAAAAATTCATGAAAAATCAACTAAAACTCAAAACCGAAATCCAACTCCTACCCATTATTTATTTGCCTATCTAGCATGGATTTTGGGAGCAAGAGAGCAATTTGGGAGGCTTAGATCCTTGCTAGATCTCTAATTGGGAGGTATAAATCTTAACCCATATCTTAATTGTTGGTTAATTACTCCAATTTAACTAAATTCGGTGTTTAATTGGTGTTCATATTGCAAACTTGAATTGTGGAATTAATGGTTATATGTGAGATTAAAATCAAGATAAGGTTTTATCACATCATTAAGGTTGCCATGAGTAGATTAACATATTAATTCTTGCTAAAACCTAATCTAGTTACTAATTTCAAAATTTGTTAGTTGGAAATTGTGATAAATGTGCTTTTTGCTAACTAGGTTTTTTTGAAATTGTTTTATATTGGGATTAAAATCTAAATTTAGGTTTCATGTCATTATTAATATTATAATGAGTGGTTTAATGATTTTGGATCATGCAAAACCAAGCTTAATTGATGAATTGTGAATTTTGCTTTAAAAGGTGTTAAAAATTGATATTTTTGCAAACTAGGATTTTGGAAATCATGCAAATTTATAAGATTAAATTATGGAAATGGTTTTTATGACTTATTTAAGATATTTAATAAGTATTATGGCTGCTACATTTGTTTAAACATCATGTTTTGTACAAAAACGGCGAATTGTGCTTGCTAGATTTTCGGAAAAATGACTTTTTAAGTGAAATTGGGGTTTTTGTGAGTTTTAACCTATTTTATATTAAAATTAGTGTTCGTGAATGTGCAAATGAGTGTATTTGGGTTTTTCTCGATGGTCTGACATTTGTTCATCGACATCGAGAGTTGGTTTGGCCGTTCTTGCATGCGTAGGCGATAGGTTTTGACCTATGCGTGATACGCGTGCCGATTTGATTTTCGTATGCTGTTTCGATTTCGAATTTGGTTTTAATGCGATACGGTGCGTTATGATATGTAGGTACCCCATGTGTACTTCGAGACGACAAGCAAGCGCGTGGCGACGTCGGCACCGGCGAGCGAGGACCAGGTGAGTAGATTTATATCTACGGGGAGAAGTCGGGTGGATGGCGTATAGCACCCCCGCAGTTCGTGGTGATGTATACGAATACGTATACACACATATATATATTGATTATATTTTGTTTGAGTATATTGATGATGATATGAATATTTGGTGTTCTTGGATGATTTAGTGTCGCGAAACCCTAGAGTAGTGGTCGCACCACACATGCACACAACCACCCATACTTGCATACTTCTTCTTTCATTTGTGCTTAATCGGGAATATATAGTTATGTGTTCACATGGGTATGGGACTATGTGTTCACATACAGATTTGAGGATAGTACTTGGGATTTATGATGAGTCGATGAGATTTGATTTGAGGCCGTGAGATCGGTGATATAGCAGGGTTCGTATTTGAGATACGACATGACGTTGTAGCGGGTCCTTGACGTAGTGTTTCACACACGTGCATCCATACTTAGGCGGTATCAGTATTGTACTAGACGTAGATCAGTATCCCGATCATGATATTTGATAAAGAGGATACTAGGTGAATAGTATGATGAATGTGATATTGACCCGTACTCAGATTTGGGGTTGCCGTACGACGGAATTACGTACGAGCTATATTTTGATGATTGATCCGCACTCTTGACTTGGGATGTCTAGTTATAGATATGATATCGGATATGATATTATTGAGGCGGGATCACCGACTAATATATATATATACAGGTATGTATATGTATCGACTCAGATGTTAGGCGGTTTCCTTACCTGCGGTCCAGCTTGTTAACTTTGTCCTTAGTTTAGTTTAGTTGTTAGATTAGATTCGATTCTTACCTATTTCAAAAACTAACGAATCGTGGGTATTTTAAAAGACAGCCCAAGGGATCCTACGGATATTTCAAAAGACGTATCTTTTCATAAAAACACCGTAGCCCCTATTTTCAAAACCCCATGATTCGTGTTATTTCAAAAGGCACCATTTGTAGGACTTATATTAGATTAATGCAGATTAGTTATAGTTGCGTCTAGTATTCAGCTCCCGCTCATTATTGTGGTTCGCTTCGCATCGCATGCTTATATTATGTTTCATACTCCATTATTGATATCATGCTGTTAGGACACCAGCACCATTACCGATGATGCGTATGTACCACGTACACTTACTTGCCGGCTCACACACATCTTCATCGGTAATTGCCATGTCACGTACACCTTAGAAAATATTATTGCTTGACATAGCCTGTTAGCTAATAGTTTAGACATTGTAGTTATTACCTGCTACTTCATGCATACTGTTATTCATTGTTATGCCACATTCATGGATTCACATGCATATATTCACTATTTTACGTGTTATTGAGGTTTTGGATTCGGATTTCCATGAGATTTTCTGGATTTGGAGGAAAACCGCAAAAACATAAATAAACCTTCTCTCTCTTTTAAAATAAAAAGTGCGGTTTTCCCATGATGTATGAGTCGTCCACCATGAGTTTGCTGATGGATTTCGAGACCCGATTCGAGGAGTGGAGGAACCGTTTCGGGTACATGGTGGGCCCGGTGCGGTACCCCGGGGCAAGAGGAATGTGTTGTTGACGTTGAGCCCGGCAGGGGAGCACTACCGACCGGTGATATTACCCGATGCGTCGGATATCCGGATGATACCGTCGTGGTCTTGAGATGGATGGTAGGGGCCGGTTTGGATTGACGGCGCCCTAGATATTAAGATTTTGAGATATTGAGGTACAGAGATTGTGATACAGAGATATCGAGATATTTGGACACTTGTTTTGTGTCGATGCTGGACACTGTTTTATGCTGATTTCATTTATGGTACCTCACTTTTAAAATACAGAAATCTCACTGATTTATGAAAGCAGTCTTCGTCAGTATATGCATTCTGTTCCATGCATTCATACCTCATTCATATGATATATTGCTACCTGAGGCACTGACACGGGCACATGAGATCACACTCGGGTTAGATATTACCCTAGCAATTGTTATAGGCTGCATGTTATTCATATATTTGAGGATATATTATGATCATTGACCTAGGTTGCGTTATTTATACGATTTCTGTGCGTAGATGTTTTTCTATTCACGAGTTGGCAACTCACCCCCGTTGTGCCCCTGTTCTTGCAGGTTTGCCGTACAGGTTTCTTTACAGTTTTACTGGCACTGCTCCTTTCGGGTGATTTGCTAGTAGGTGAGTTTATTGTATCATACCCATCAGTATACATTGTATATTATTATTCAGTTGTATCTAGAAGTTCCATCAACCAAACATGTATTTATTTTGAGATAGAGACCAGTGATGTTATTCCTTCGACCTTAGAGTCACTCGTTATATTTCTGTGGTTTTCTTTTGGTTTTGAGTTTCTTTTTGAATTTTGATCCTCGCCGTTGGCGTTGTTTATTATATTGCTTGTGTGGTTGTGGCCGTCGATTGACGAAGAGCTAGCTCCCGCTTGGGGATGCCTTTTTATGGATTTCGTATACTATTCATGTTGTATCCCATTTGGGGGCCAGTATTTGCAAAGGAGACTCTGCCGAAATTTTCGGGAAATATTTGATGTTTTTTTTAAACTGCATAATTCGGCTTATGCTATTAAAACTACTTGTTTTAAATTGGTTTTCCTTCACTCTACTACTTTTCTTGGTTTGGATTTCTGGGTTTTCAGCTCACTTAGATTACGTACGCCTCGAGACGTTCGTAGTTTATGTGCCGGTCATGTTCCGTACTTTCGGGTCGTGACAAAGTTGGTATCAGAGCGTTAAATTTTACCTTCGAAGCGTAGGATGACCCTTGGTTGATGGAATAGGTGACTAAAGTAGAGTGACGTACCGTGGGTATGTTCCGCGGCATATTTACGATACGCTACTCCACTTAAGAAGCCTTAGGATGTACATTTCTTTGCTCAGTATTATATTCATTCCGATCTAGCCTCATCAGTACCAGTTACGGTTTTGCTGCCACGATTACGGGCAGGGAGAGCTACGGCTAGAGTTGTGGTCAGCACGAGCTCGTCACGAACGAGGACTGACCAAGGCGAAATTCCGGCGACACACGATTACGGAGATGTGTCTTTTTACTGTGTTTTCGCGCCACGAGCGTTTGGCGGATCATCTTTATGGGGTTACTCGGATGTGCTGATCGACACTAGAGGATTGAGCCAAGGATAGAGGCCAGCCAGATTTTGATGACCGTTGGTGTATTGCTTATTCATGATGGTTGAGGCACTGTTCAGCGGGCAGACGAGTGAGCCAGTTGTTGCTGCGAGCGACGAGATATCACCCCATATGTTGGAACTATTGCAGTACAGGTTATACTAAGAGATGATAGAAGGTCGCTAGTCACCCGAGGATGAATGACTAGGACATGGGGTTCGTTCGCCTACCCCATGAGAGGTCATCAGATAGATTAATTCCAGCAAGAGACGACTTCACGTGGAGACGTTGAGAGTTGACAGAGACGATCGAATGTCAGAAACCTATTATTCCAAGTTTAAAGTATTCGGAAGGGCATGCAGGCAATTGTATGGACCCTCTAGAAGAATGAAACCCTAACTCGACTTAATGACCGTGTGAAAGCCTTTGAACCTTCGGGTTTGCGGCAGTTCTGCGGCGCCATTAGTGAGGCTTGGGTTTGCCCTTCTACGGCTGGACCATCGATGCTGTGGTACGTACTCGATACTGTTAAACTGTACCCAAGATGTTGAACTCTTGGGGATTATGAGGTTTTGACAAATCGATCGGATGGTTCGACTACATTCGGATGCCAGGTGGTAAGATGCATTTCTTGGGAGACTCCAGATACGAGGGTAGCCGTAGGAGCTCAGTCCATGCAGCCACGACGAGATGAGTCCGAAGCAGTCGACATTAAAGAAAGTGAAGTAAGAGGTTCGTTCCAGATCTAGATGAGATGACGTTCCACTCCGCCGACATCAGAAATGCGATGCGCATGCCGAGGCATGGTACTTGGATTTACCTTCCAGAAGGAGTCGCGATGAGTGTGCAGTCGTTCCAGAGCAAGATGCAGATATAGGAACTGTGATGGCTTCACAACATCAGGTTTTTATGGTGGATTCTAGGTCACAACGCTAGGTCACTGTGATGGCAACTTTTCCAATAAACACCTAGTTCTACAGCAGATTCACAGAGACTCCAATTTAACACTAAAAATACGATATATTCACAAAACACTCTTTTAGTGTTCTAAACCATAACTACAAGGCAACACAACATATAAACACCTAATTATCAGTTAGAGGTCATTACCTAGCCACTCTTGCTCAAAAATCCACTCTTTCCAAGCTCCAAGGCAACTTAGTGGCTAAACATGACATGTGAAGTGGTTTCCATGGTATTTAAATGAAGTTTTGCAAGGATTTGTGAAAAGATAGTGAGGGTTTCAGTTTGAGAGTTGAGGGGATGAAGAATAATTGAGAAGAGATAGGAATGAGAGAGTGAGAGATGATAATGATGAGAGGGTGAGTGTAGGGTGAACCTTAGCCTTACACTTACTCTCTCCATCTCCTCATCAATGCAACCATTAATGCCCCATGACTCACCTATCCACCTCTCTCTCAATCCAAAACATGAAAATATCTCTCACACAAATATCTAAGCTCAAGGTTAAACAAGGCATGTATTGCTTAAGGTGTCATGGCTACTAAATAAAGTTAACACCAACTAACTCTCACATTAACATGAACAAGTGTGTGCAAGCCATAACAAATAATAATAAAATATTAATTAATTATTATAAAATGTGAGAAAACCGATTTGGTAAATTTTTCCTTAAAAACCCGTATTAACGCTTAATTAACACTAATCGCATTCTAAGGTGTTACATATAGAGAATCAATAGTTTCTTTGGGATAAGAGCAACAAGTACTGGAAGATGCAACAGGTACTGTTTAATATTTTCGAATGCTTCTTGACATTTGGAATTCCAGACGAAAGGAGCTCCATTCTTCATGAGCTTCGAAAAGGGCCTGCACCTTCCCAATAAGTTCGAGATGAACATTCATTTGTAAGCGAGCTTGTCTTGAAAGGATCTTAGCAGCGTCAGATTCTTTGGAGGAAGCATCTCCATGATGGCCTTTATTTTTGATGGTCAACTTCGATTCCCCGATGTCGAACTATGAAACCCAAGAATTTTCCCGATGACACTGCAAAAGCGCACTTTAGAGGATTCGTCTTCAGATCATGTTCTCTCAGTCGGGTGAAAACGGTCCTGAGATCTCGGATGTGATCGACCTTGGCTTTAGTCTTGATGACCAAATCATCAACATAATATTCGATGACTTTATGGATTAAGTCATCAAAGATTTTGGTCATTGCCCTTTGATATGTGGCGCCTGCATTCTTCAGTCCGAACGACATCACTTTGTAGCAGTATATCCCGATCGGAGTTCAAAATGCTGTGTGTTTCTCATCCTCGGGAGACATCATGATCTGATTATATCCATTTGAGCCATCCATGAAGGTGAACAACTCGTAATTTGAGGTATTATATCCATATGAGCCATCTATGACCGGTAGTGGGAAGTCATTTTTAGGGCATGCTTTGTTCAGGTCCCTGAAATTGACACAGACTCGGATCTGCCCATTCTTATTTTTCACTGGAACGATGCATGCGATACAATCTGCATATTTCTCTTCATTGATGAAGCCGGCATCGATGAGTTTCTTGGTTTCCTTGATGACATTTTCTTCCAGCTCCCTTCTCATTCTTTGAGAAGCTTGTTTGACTGGCTTGACATAAGGAGAAATAGCTAGTTTATGCACGACCACTTCAGGGGAGAGACTAGGCATTTCTTTGTATGCCCACGCGAAGCAGCCAGCGAACTTATGTGGCAGGACGATTATCTTCTCTTTCATTTCTTCTAACAAGAGTGAGCTGATGTAGATCGGCCTTAGATTATCGGGCGTTCCCAAATCAACCTCGGTTAGCTCGTCGAAAGTTGCTTGTCCGCCATCTTCGAGCTCTTGAGGGACTTCTTCTGGCTCGGCTAGCTCGTCTTCATCATTTGACTCTTCGTTGGCTTCACCAATATGGATCATGTAGCATGCCTTGACATCAGGTTGAATGAAACCTATGCCCCGTCTATCTGGGATTCGTCCATCGATGAGTGCTCGGACCTGAGGCGGGTGCCACAGCCCCTCATAAAACTTTGGTTTGGAGTCCATTTAAAATAACCGACATCCACACTTTTTAAAATATTCCCATATCTCAGGTGCATAATATCTGGGGTTTAAGATGGCTCTTATGTCTCTTTCATAGGGAAGGCACGTGACAGACAAATAATCCGGGTGCACGACAGGTTTGACCCATAAAATAGGATGCACTTCTATCCACTCTTTCTTTCAGGAACGTACAAGATTTTCAGCTGGTCCACAGTAGAGATTGACGATACATCGAGCTCTTTGCACATCTGCTCCGGCACCCTTATGACGACGAGGGACCCTTCTGTAATTTTGAAGGTCTCTCTTGGCTTTGCTTTTTCCATGAGAGCCCAATCTGCACAGCTGTTGCAAGACGGGTCCTCTTCCTCTAATTCTTCAATGTTGCTGCATAAACGATGGCGAATTTTACTGCCGGATGGGCCTTCAATATCAGAGTCGTCCGTATCACTACTGAAATGAGTTTTACGGAAGGATGGACTTCCAGCGTCAGACTCATCAGTGTCACTGCCGAAATGCGAACGCACTTAGGGGTTTTTGCTTTTGAAAGTGGCAGCCGGCTTAGATTTGCTTTTGAGTTTTGGGGTCGTTCTGTCTTTAATCAGCTGTGGCTCAGCACTTCGGAGGTTTACAAAGTATCGAGAATCTTCATATCGGATTTCATGCACACCGAATGGCTGGATATCTCCGTCAATGCGTCTTTCTTCTCCATTTTGGTATACTTCATGTATTGATGGAGAGTTGACGGAATAATACTGTAATCGTGGAGCTACGGCTGTCACGACCCGCAGGGTACGGAACGTGACTGGCACTTAAGTTTACGAAACGTCTAAAGGCGTCCGTAAAATAAGTAAGCCAAAGCCCAGAAAAACAAAACCAATTAAGCAAAAGAGTGAAGAAAACCCAAACATTTGAAAGCAAGTTTATCAAATAAGTCATGTAAAACCCTTTTTAAAAACAATACTAATTTTTTTCCGAAAATTTCGGCAGAGTCTCCTTTGTAAATACTGGCCCCCAAAAATGGGTACAACAAGAATATATGTAAAACCAACAAAATAGGGCATCCCCAAGCGGGAGCTAGCTCTTCGCCATAAGGCGGTCACAAATCCCACGCAATGTAAATGACAGCAAGCATAATAATCATAATAAAGCATGAGAAAAGCAGCATGTCGGCTCAAGTGAGCTCGACCCCAAAATACAGCATAAAATCCACAAACCTCACAGTCTCATCTCTAGGTCAATATACAATAAATCTGGTAGAAACAGTAGATGGAGTACACTAGATACAAAGAATATACAAGTGGTACAAAATAATAACATAACCCACCTATGAGCAAATCTCGAGCTCAGGCAAAAGAGGCAAAAGACAAGTGCGCCCGCCGCTACTGAACTGACGGAGCGGACCTGCAAAAGACTATGGCACAACGGGGGTGAGTTGCCAACTCGTGAGTAATAAATAACATCTACAAAGGCTATCGTATGCATGCACACAAGCATCCTAGCATCTATAATACGGGTATGACTGGATGCACTAGCAGGTGTGTATATAACATCAGTGTACTAATATGTATGCAACATGAATATCTGAGGTCTCAATAGGTATATATAGGAAATATTTTATCTCTTTTTGTTTTTGAAACTCTTTTAGAATGCCAGCATAATGTCAATGAATCGACGAAAATCGGTGTCCAGCAACGACACCCAAAAGCTGTCTCAAATCTCATAAATCCATGTCATAGTGTCTCTGGCCTCAGCTATCCGGCTGACCCAGCTCAATATCAATATCTCATCCTCTCGCGGCCCCGGTCGGTATCCTCTGGATATCCGCCGTGCCCAATGAAGTCACCGGTAGGTAATCCGTCCCCTGCCAGGCTCATCGTCAACACCACGAGCTTCTTGCCCCGGGGTACCTTACCGGGCCCACCATGTACCCGAAACGGTTCATCCAACTCCTCGAAACGGGTCTCCAAAAACCACAGCAAACTCATGGTGGACGACACTTACATCACTAGAAAACCGCAATTTACATGTTTTAAAAATATCATAAGTTTGGAAATTTTGCGGCTTTCCCCCGAAATCCAGCAATATCATAAAATCTCAAGAAATCCTCATAAGTGCATATATCAATGATAATGAATGCGTATGATATCAATAATCAAGTTGCGATGTGTGATTAATGTATTAAGCATGAACAAGGAATATGATGAAGTACATGCACATAAATAGCAATCCTACGGTTTCATTTTAAGGAAATAGCACAATTTAAGTATCAATTAGTAAAAGGTTTAAATTAAAGGTTATCTAGTGTGGTGGCATGGCAATTACCAGGGTGTGTGTGTAAACATGAATAGTGCTCGTGCTGCATATAAAAACCTGGTAATGGTGCATGTGTCCTACAATTGAGTTTGCGTATATGGATATAACATATTGATCTAATTGCAACAATTATCATGCCAGTATTATTATTCTAATGTCACAAGTGATTATCCAATTTACTATTTTCCAGTTTACTAAATCTATCGGGCGACTTGCGCCATCCAAACGATCGTCCCCCGTAGATGTTAAATCTACTCACCGGAATCCCTGGCTAGCTGTGTCCAATCACCGCCTTTCCCTTTCGCGCCGCGTCTGACGTTTCCGCGACCGAACCTGGAATTTACATCAGTACCAAATATAAGGTTACATATCAAGAACGACGCAAAACCCCAACGAAACTACTAAAGTTCGCTAGCTAGGTACAACGTGCACAAGGTGCGCGGACACACGCGAAAATCGCAAAAACTGCCGAAAAACGCCGATTTGGTCGCTCGGCAAAACTAAAACCCGACTACCCAAAAACCGCACTCACGCATCCTAAAAGTCGCAGGACAAGCCATTACAATCATCAAGATATCAAAATTAATCCATCACATAATTTATATAAAAATCTAGTAAGCATATACATTCCAAAAATCGGTGCAACAATTGCCGATTTGCGACAAAACGACTACAATCTAGCACAATCGCCCAACCACACTACAAGAAATCTACAAACACTAATTATAACACAACAACAATGATTCCAATCCTATTTTCCATAAACAACCATTCTTGAATTTATAACTTAGCAAAATCCAATCAATTTCCTCACTTGAAACTTTAAATTAACACAACAAAGCCCACTTAAGAAAATTAACCTCTTAGGTTAGGTTAGCAAAATACTAGATAACAAGTTAGGTTTAATCAATTAAATAATGCTTTCTAAAACTTAATCCACTCACTAATCAAGCTTCACAAAACAATTCCATACAAAAACCCTCTCTTGAAAATCCTAAAAAGCAATTTCACACTTCTAAATTTAATCAAATTAGCATAATTGAAAACTACATCAACAAGATAACTATATGGATTAGTTAATTAACCACTAGATTAACTATAAAACAATCTAATTAAGTATTATGGCTTCAAAACCCTAGCTAAAATTTTCAAGCAAAACCTAAGAAACTAGATTAAACTACACTAAATTAACACTAAACCATCTAACATAAGAACTTAAACAAAAGAATTTAACATGATAGAAATTATACCTCTTGATCTATGGATCAAGCAAGAAAATTTTGCTCCAAATGATGGCCTCAACACCAATATCCAAGCAAGAATGGCTAAGGATAATGATAGCTTAAGGATTTTGTTTGGATTTTTGAATTAAATCATGGATTTTGATGTATTTTCTTGAAGAAATTGAAGAAAATGAAAAGAAAAGAGAGGAAGAAGAGGGTGTGCAGGATTTTCGGCCAGAGGAGGAATGGGGGAGGGTGTGGGCAAGTGGGGAAGGTCATGGGTCAAGTCCACAAAGTCAATGTATCATACTTTATTCATTTTAATTAAAATAAATCCAAAAAACCCCTTAAATCACTCAAGAAAGCAACTAAAGAAAAGAGATCAGAATTTTCTGGTCTCACACAAGGTGGGGCTGTCCTAGGGCTGAGAAAAAAGAGAGAGGGGTTTTACAAAAGAAATTTTATGCAAAAAGGCCCCCTACAACTCAAAAATTGCAAGTTTTAGCTCAAAATTCAATAAATTCGTTTCATAACATAAAAATTTGTTAAAAATCAAAATAAATTACTAAAAATTCATGTTATCACTAGATTATAATTATCATAATTTTAGAGATTAAAATTAGCCCGGAAAAATTTGTATTTATCGCTTATTTAATGTATTTTCTTACCGGCTTAAAATAATATTAAAAAATTGAAAAATAGGGAAAAATTTTTAAATGACAAAAATTTCATAATTAACTCATTAGCTACTAAAAACAAGTAATTACCTACCCATTTAAGGTATAATTAGCCATAAACTGCAAAATATCGAGAAAGACGGTTTTCGGAAAAATACCGAATTTTCACCGAATTTCAGGAAAACACCAAAACGACTTTTCAAGACGCTACAACGGCCGTCCCAGGAGAATCTAATAAGACGTGTCGGCTTCGATCACGTATATTTTATCTTTAGTTTGCAAATCCCCAAATTTAATTAGCAGAGTTATGGACCCCAGAACTTGCTGGCAGTTTTAATTGAAGGCTTGAATGATAATCCTTTCCCTTGAGAGGTGTCGGACATCAATTGACAAACTCTTTAGAGTACTCAAGTTTATGATATTCACCGAGGACCCTGGATCAATCAATATATGATTAATCCAATCTCTGTCGCTGTACCCGGTCACGTAAAGTGACTGGTTATGCTCAACCGTTCCCAGTAACATGTCTTCATCTTTAAATGTGACCGTGGTTGTATGCAGAGTTTATTGGGCATTCTTTATATTAATTTTCGCGAAACGAGCCTGATACCGCTCGGGGTTTTGCAGGGCATGAATGAGAACATCTTTGAGCTCCTTGGATAGGAACAGAGCATCATAGATTCTTAAGAGAGATGGAAGCATCCGGAGATGAGCCAAGACATTATAGTCCACTAGGGAAGGACTCGAGTCTTCATGAGCAAGCTTTCTTCCATCTTTTTCATTAGCGACTTGTTTTTTCTTCCCTTTTGGGGCGTTGCCTTGATTTGCCGTTAGACCCTTGCTACTTCTGAGCTGGATTTGGTTGGCCTTCGTGGCGATCTCCTCATCCTCTTCAGAAAAACAAAGTTATTCCTCAGAGTCGCTACCAAGGTAGATAACGTAGCAGGTCACGACAAGGACCTCCTCATTTGAGTCTTCTTCCAGATCTTCCAGAATCTCAGCTGCTTCTATAGCGAAGAACTCCTTCAATTGAATTAGAGTCATTTCCTTTTGCTCATAGTTTTCGAGAGAATCGATATATTTTTAATGGTCGATCTCCCCGCCGACTCCCTTTCGCTTCGAGCTGCACCTTTCCTTTTCTTCTTCTTTAGCTTTTTGGATTTTGAGCCTGATTAAGCCGAATTGGTAGCTGGAACGGTGGGCTCCTTCCGCCCCTCCTATTCTGTTCCGGGCACTTTCTGAAGTAGCTTTAGCATCTTCTTCATCTTATTAGATATGTGCATACTCCATGGAGACTACGGCAAGTCGGATTCATTTCTCGGGGCAGCGGATTCAGCCGTCCGCTCCCAGAAGGTTTCAACTTCTCTCTGTATAAAGTTGGTGGTTGCATCTTGATTGTTCACCAACACACTCTTGGACAGCTCGATCTTTTCGGTCTTATATTGCTTTTCGACACAGTCTTTGAAAATGTAACAATCCTTGATCGCATGGCTCACCACTCTGTGGTATGGGCAATACAGAGGATTGTCGGTCATTTTTGCTTCGTAAGGTCTCTTTGACTCCGGCAATCGTAGACCGTTGTTTAGAGCAACCTTGAATATCTTGCGGACCTTGTCCCGCCTAAAATAGCAAACCTTGTTCTTCTTTTCCTCTAGGGAAGGCCCTTCTCCTCCTAGCACTGGCTTTCAGGACCAGTCCGTTTTTTGTCCGCCCGCCTTTCACTTGTCTTCATTGTCAGACGCATTAAAGGCGTTAGTATTATTAGAATTCCTGCTATTACGGTTGTCGTACATTTTGTTCTTCCGAGGCTTGTCACTTTGAGAGTCCGGGACAGACTCTTGCTTCGAGCGTTCCAACATTTGAACTCTTTTGGTCAGCTCTTGAAACGTCTTGAGGCCTGCTGTACATAAGAATAGGACTATCCAATTGCCGAGGTTCCCAATGAAAAGGCTGACGGACTAGTCCTGTTCCAGCGGCGGTTCACACTTGACCGTGAGATTACGCCATCGGGCAATAAAATCCATGTTTCCTTCGTTCTTCCCGGGCTTGGTCAGCAATGGAGATCTTATCACTGACACTCATGAATCTTTGCCAAAACAGAGACTCTATTTGGGTAAAAGTAGTGATGGACCCATCTGGTATGCTCACGTACCAGTCGAAAACGACACCGGTCAGGCTATTGACAAATTGACGAAGAAGGGTGCATCATTGCCCCCTGTATTTCCGCATGGCGCTTTAAAATGGGCGATGTGCTGATTTACGTTTCCCATCCTGTCAAATCTTCCAAACTTAGGAATGACGTAGCGACTGGGAAACTCGATCAGATCGTACTATGCGGGATATGGCCGGGCACTACTGCCAATTTCTTTTTGAGCTTCGATTTCGGCCACCAATGTTTTAACCTTGCTGGTGACCAAATCCATTATCCGATCTTGTGTTAGCGGGATAGTGCCATACGGGGCTAAGGTGTCCTCAGAAGTGGAATGTGGAGATACAATGAATACCGAATGAGTCCATTTAGCCCAAAGTGCTTTGTAGGGTGTTTTTCGTCACCCTATTGAGATGGGAGATACGCGTCGCTTGTTAGGCGTATACAGATTCCCCTGCCTAGGGTAGGCTGGGGTTTATTAATTGTGAGGATCTGAATCTCCGGCAGCCGCGGACTAAGCTGCCGTTAATTACATCTCGCCTTTGAAGCGAAAGAACCTCCGATTGACGGGTCAAACTAGTCATGCGAACTCAATATGCAGTGTGCGTATGTGTGTCTTGAGGGGATTTATCACACCCCGCTTCCCAATATAAGGGCATAGGACGCGACTGGCCGCTACGTATTTACTCTGAAGTAAATACGCTAAGCATATCTAAGCAATATAAATAAAAATGCACAAGAGACAAAGACAATAAGTATAACCGAACATCAACTTTATTTAATAACATTCTTTTATAGTACATGGAAAAGTAAATACATCTGAATGAAAACAATGCCTAAACAGTGGCATAACAGAAAAGGAAAATACAGAATGTAAAAGAAAAAGTACAAGTGAAACTACAGCTCGGGATCTTCAATAAACTGGTCCAAGTCATCACTGGTGGGCCCGATCTCTGGAAGGTCCGAATCACCTAACGACATTTAAAGAAGAAGAAAGAAAATGTTGTCAGTGAACAAATCGCTCGGTAAGTCCCAAAGATAAAGGAGAAGTAGAATAGGCAGAGAGAGAGTGTGTGTGTAACTTTTTAAGTTGTATTTAGTGTTAACGCTGTTGTTTGTAGTTTGGTACAGAAGGATGCCAGTGTATACGAGAGGAGTCTCAGTAGACCAGAGACTAAGGTGAACGGAATGTACAAGGAACCGTTATGCCATGGTACAACAGCAACGGAATACAGGTTAGGTGTCTTAAATCTTGCAGTCTCGTGCCACTTCTAACACCTTCCGTACCAATCTACCCCTTAAACCCCGCGATATCTTGTTTGTATTGTTTGTATTGTATTGAAATTGTAATGTCTTGTATTATAGATTGTACAGATGGATGACTTGCCAAAACTATGATATCAGTAAATGGATGTAACTATAGAATCATGGATGTAACTGTAGAATCATGTAAATAAAAGTATATTCATGGTTCGGTTCAGTCAATACAGATTGAATAGATTGAATATATGTATTCATGGATTCATATTGAATTGTAGTTGTACTTGAATCATATTCAAGTCAAATTTATTATAATGGGACTCGGTCTGAGTTAGAACAATTAGAAAAGAAATTGAAGTCCTGAATTAGGTTTTGATGTTATCGGTAACCGCTGCACATGGGCGGCAGGATTTGTGTCTTTTTCAAAGACGATTACCGTGTTGATAACACCGTTTGTTAAGTTGTCTACCTTAAATAGGCAAGCACCCATATCTCCAACTCTCTGAGGCTCAAGAGACTGGTCCCGTTTAAACCTATATTTACTAGGGTCCTTATTGTAATTTATAAAACTTGAGGGGGTTTTATGTAAAAATAATTTGTATAATTTTCAAAATACAGCTCAAATATTTAATTATCGTATTTAGAGTATTTTCATAGATGTAGATTTTATATTTGTGACATTTCTAGTGAACAAAACCTAATTTCATAATATATGGTATTTAATTGTAAAGTATTCAACTTGTATGGAATTGCATGGTATTTTCATGTAAAGTGATTCTTTTGATTAGAAAAGTTGGAATATTTATATTATATCAAAAATTAAATATTTTGATGATATATATATATATATATTTATATAAAATAATTTAATTTATTATTTTTCCAAAAATCTCATTTTCTTAAGATATTTGTATTTTTAAATGTTTCGAGACCGAATGCTCCTTGCGGAGGTCTGCATCTTGCACTACTAATTCCGAGGATGTGCGATAATCCGCACCATCCCGAACGGGTTCCCCAAAATGAGTTGTAGCAGCGCTTTGCAAAGATTTGTTTAAATACATAATCTTGTAGAAAAATGTTTTTATAAGATAAAGGTATTTAAGTGTAATTTCGTATTCCCGTATTCTGTATTCCCGAAAGACATCGTGCTATGTTGCATATGCGCGTTGTGAGGAGGTAGGTCATTACCTCATGATCTATTTAAATGTATAGCAAGAAATATGATGTTTTAATTTCGAAACTAAACTACATGGTATTTTACTGAAAAAGTACGATAGAAATTGCAATATAAAATATTTTGCTATGAAACTTGTTCATGATGTTTTGTTAATGATTAATAATCAAGATGTGAGAGTTTGGAATGGTTGTGTTTAATGAAAATTGTACTTTTTAAAGGAAACCGAATCGGAAGTCGGATTAACTTTGCTTCCGTCGGGTTTTAGGAATACGAGTTTTAAGAATAGAATAGAGAAGAGGGAGGAGGAACTTACTGGCTTTTGGTTTGGAGGAGAGGAAGAGGGAGTGGAAGTAGGTTCCGGTTCGTCGTTTTGTCACCGGGAGCTCCTAGGGTCGTCGTCGGAATTTCGTTGGAGTTTCTCCCTTCACTAACTCCACTTGTACACAAAATTCTAGAGAGTTTTCTTGAGAGTTTTGGACAGAATTTGGAAGTGAGGAGGGTGTGTTTAGGTGTGGTATTTATAGGATAATCTAGGGTTAGGGTTTGATAGGAAAATTTATTAAAATAAATTGCATTAAAAAGTTTTAATTGAATTTTAATTGTCTCTGTTAAATTGCAGGTGATTTAAAGTGTATAGGAGTTATGGGAATGCAAAAAGACAGAGGGTTCAAGAAGAGAATCGGCCGATCCGACTCAGTTAGGCCGGCCTGGCCGGCCGATCCAGCCGTGCCGCCGGCCGAGTCACGGCGAGTCGGGCCGGGGATCGTCGCCGTGAGTCTCTCGTCGGTTGGTTTGCACAGTGGGGTAGTTTGTTTTATATGTGACTTTTGGTTTTCACGAGTTATACACGTGTAGACCCTTGGGATTCTAAAAAATTAAAAGAAAACAATATTAAAAAAAATGTGTGTGATGGGATTTGAATTCTGGTGCTTTGGTTCAGCAATGCAAGGTCTTACCAATGAGCTATAAGCTCCTGCTTGTTATTAAAAAACAAAACAATTACTTATGGTACTCACAGGAAATGCAAATACCCCAAGTATATATTAACTTTTAAACAAATTTTTGTATACTAAAATTGGAGTTGTTACAGTCTACCCTTCTTACAAAAATTTCGTCCTCGAAATTTATTTTAAGGACTAGTTTACAAAGAGGTGAGGATATCTTACACGCATCTCATCTTCCCTTTCCCATGTCGATTCTCCCGGAGTGTTTTTTCTCCACATCAATCGAACCAAGTTGACTTCCTTGTTCCGAAGTGACTTCATTTTCCTATCCAGGATTTCCACAGGTTGTTGCTCACATGTCACGACCCGAAATAGCTTGTGACTGGCCTTTGAATCATATGAAGTCTATATGACCCCATCTAATCCAAGTAAGCCAAAGCCCAGAAATCTAAAACCATTTTAAATAATAAATGAAGGAAAAATAGTTTAAAGAAGTAAAGAAAACATGTTTTGGAAACCAAGGTTTTAAATCAATAAGCCGAATATGCGTTTTTAAAATGTATTGTCTTTTCTGAAAATTTCGGCAGAATTTCCTTTGTAAAAACTGGCCCCGAACGGGGTACAACAAGGATAATATATAAGCAATGATAAAAGGCATCCCCAAGCGGGAGCTAGCTCTTCGTCAATCGACGGTCACAACCACGCAAGCAATATAATATACAACGCCGGAGGGCGAGGATCAAAACTCAGAAAGAAACTCAAAACAGCATGAAAACCGTAATACTACAACGCGTGACTCTAAGGTCGAAATAATAATAACTGATTTCTAAGTCTAAAACAATATACAGGTTTTGGTTGATGGAATTTCTAGATACAATGAATAATACATGTACAATGGTGGTTCTGATGCAAAAGAACCCACTTACCAAAGCAAGTCACCCGCAAAGGAAGCAGTGTGCCAGAAATGCCGCCATGAAACCTGTACGGTAAAACCTGCAAGAAACTATGGCACAACGGGGGTGAGTTGCCAACTCGTGAATAGAAAATATCACAGAGCAGAAATCGCATGTATGACTCATCCTAGGTCAATACGATCAGATATATATAAACCTCAATATGAATAAGTCTGTAGCATGCTAAAGTGGCAGTATAACCTCTATACATGAGTGTAGTGCCAAGTTCTCGTGCCAGTGCCTCAGGTAATAACATATCATAAATATGAGGTATGATCAATGTAATCAAATCTGTATGTATGTGAATCCCGTCCACGCGTCACCCAATGACAATAAACATCATGCATGAAAATATCATAAGCATATGCATGGAAGAATGAAGATATAAACCATCTGTGTCTCTCACGACATGTCAAAATCATGGAACCGGAGTGTCCAGCATCGACACTCAAAAACATCATGAAAGCTGTGCCCAGCATCGGCACGTAAATCCTCATATATCGGGCTCCGTCAGTCTGGATCAGCCCACGGGCTCCGTCTGCGGAATCGGCCCTCGGCCCCAGCAGTACGCCCATATCCATCTATCGACTCTGGTCAGTATCCTCCGGATAACCACCAGGTCCAACCAATCACCGGTAGGTAGTGGTCCCTCTGCCAGGCTCACCGTCTAGCTACACAGCAGATCCGTTCTCGCCCCGGGGTACCATACCGGGTCCACCATGTACCCGCAATCGGCCTCGTCCGCTTCTCGAATCGGGTTTCACATGTCGCTCTCAGCACCGAGAAAACACATGGTGGACGCACTGAAATATCATATCAAGTGCAACCGGGTTTTTAAAACAATTACATATTCTCTTTTGAAATGCCCACGGTTCCCAATCCAGAAATATCATGGAAACAACATATCTCAATGCGTATAATCAGAAAGCATGATGTATGCGACATGTAAAAGAAATGTAAGCATATCGGTATGTCATGCAATACGGAATAGTAATATGCACATATTTAGGGAAGACCGCTTCTTTAAAATGAATCAGTTTTAAAAGGTATCTTGCGGTTCCCAATCTCTAATCAAGCAGAATCATCAATGTATGTGCGAATACGTATTCATGCACGTATGGGTGTACAATAGGAATACACAGTATATAGGTACACAAGTATGCCATGCAAGGGTCATATTCTGAATGCAACAGTACTACAGTGTAGTGACATGGCAATTATCGATGATGAAGTGTGTGAGCCGACGAGCAGTGTACGTGAAACATATGCATCATCGATAATGGTGTTGGTGTCCTAACAGCATGGTTTTAATATACAATAATCATATTTCAGCATGCAATGCGATGCGAGTAGCATGAAAATGCGGAATCGAGTAATCAACGCAACAGTGAAGAATCTATATCAATAAATATATCATGCAGCTTTGCCATTGGAAATAAGACGAATCGGGGTTTTTGGTAAAATAAGGGCTATGGTATTTTAAGAAAAGACGCGTCGTTTGAAAATATCCGTAGAATCCCTTTTTGCCTATCTTTAAAATATCCCCGATTCGTTAGTTTTGAAATAGGTATGTCTCGGGTCTGGTCTAATATCTACTAAGTAATCTACAGACCTAACTAACAAGCTAAACAGGAGGGGTATGGAAATCACCTACATCTGAGTCGATATATATATATATATATATATATATATATATATATATATAAATATAATAGTCGGTGATCCCGCCTCAATAGTATCCCATACGGCACAATACACATCATATAATATCCTCGAGTCATGAGTGCAGATCTATCATCAATATAAAGCTCGCACGGTAAGTTGTCGTATGGCATCCTAATAGTTGGGTACGGGTCAATATCACATTCATCTCATCAATTATCCGGTATCCTTATCATCATCTCTCATGATCTGGGGTACTGATCTAAGTCTAGTACAATCGATACCATCTAAACAAATATAAGCGCGTGTGTAAAACACACGTCCAAAGGCCCGCTAAAATCTCATATCGTATCCCAAATACGAATCACATCATTTCACTGATGTCCTGGCACCATTCCCAATATCATCGACTCGTCTCTACATATCATCTACTATCCTCATCATCACGATAAAAGTATAGCAATAAGCATGTGTTTGCGTGTGGGTGTAAACCTATGCTAGGGCTCGCGACTAGGAGCTACACTAGTATACTTCCAACCCTAATATCCATAGTACACCTAACACATCTATGATCTCCATATCACACAATAAGCTATCATATATATATATATATAGTATATATAGTATACTAGACATCGAACTGCGGGGGTGCTATACGCCATTCACCCGACTTCCTCCGTAGATATAATCTACTCACCTGATCTTCGTTTGTCAATGTCGACGTTGCCACACACTTGCTTGTCGTCCCGAAATCTTCATGGGGTACCTACACATTAACATATCGTAAATGCATATTAAAACCAAAACGATACGCTAAGGCCTATAGGTTAGAACCTATGGACGACGCTTTAAAACCATCAAACGACCCTCGATCTCGTCGTGCAAACGTCAAGTGATCGAGGTAAAACACGGATACACAATTCCAAAATTCAAAATACGCAATACGGAACACGAATCCAAAACAGCAACTAGAGAAAAGGGTCCCAGATTTCACCCTAGGTCAAATTGGACAATTTTGCACATGCCAGGGGTCTAATCTACTGATAAGGGGGCACCAAAACTAAAACGAGCCAATTTGATAGGGTCCAGGCCGCAATTTGCGGCCAATTGGAATAAATTTGCGGCCGGGACTGGGAGTTAGGGGCTAGGGTCTTGGTGGTAGCTTTCTGGATGCCTGCACATATCACTATCCAACCAAAATAATTTTATGAGTCTCGAGGTGATAGCAGATTCCAATTTACCCTTCACAGATTCATAGTTTTTTCCGATATCGGTTTTTAAATCCGTATTCCGGGTTTCAAGTCTCTGTTTTGGGTCATAATTCAAGCACTAGGGTGTTGGGGTGGCCTTTACTGATCTCAATTTCATAACACAACTCTCAATTCCCTCAAACCCTAACTAGGTTTTCCTTAAGTCCACAACATCACCCGATATCGATTCAATTTTAACATAGGGGTATAAGTAATGCAAAAACTAATCTAATGGTTCAGTAAATACCTCATTTGGCAACTCAAGAATTTTCTTGAGTTGCCCTTAGTGGCCAAAATCCTCGCTTTCTTGGTCCAATGTGTTGGTCTCGAGCTTGTGGACAAAATTAATGAAATGGGGATAGGATTTTGAGGTGATCTTCAAGGTGTTTTGGAGGTTGGAGATGGAGGAGGAGGGGGAGGTAGCAGCAGCAGCAGGGAGAGAGAGTTGAGGGGGAGAGGAAATGAGAGGAATTGAGAAGAAATGGCTAAGTCAACACCCTCACCTACTCTTTCTCTCTCTCACCATACATATATATTATATTCAAATTTCAAATCCCCTTTTCGTTTTCTTTTCTTTTCTTAAAATCCTTCTCACTCAAATAGTAAACCCAAAGTGATATGGTAGAAATGCACAAGTGTAAAGGAAAAATGATATGTGCATGTTTTGCACAAAAATGCCAAAAATCCGATTAGCGATTTTTAATCGCGATTAGCACTAAATTAGTGTCAAACTAATCATAAAAACTTAAAAATGGCATAATTCCATAAAATACCCTATTTTAGAATTTTCCAAAATTTTTCCAAAATTTTTTCCCATTTATTTGTATTTAATTATACCGAAATATTACAATATTCATTAAAATAATATTAAATTATAAAAATTCCCAAAAATAATATTTTAATTTTTTGAAATGTTACATCACATGATAAGTTGGGCTGTACAGTGAGCTCGAAATGATCGAGAATATGGCTGGGGTCATTCACATACCTTCTGAGTTGGGATATGTGGAACACATTATGCACTCCATCCAATGATGGTGGAAGTGCCAAGCGGTATGCCACTTCACCGACTCGTTTGAGTATGTAGAACGGTCCAATATATCTCGGACTTAGCTTCCCTCGTCTTCCAAATCGGATCACTATGCGGTTTGGAGATATCTTTAAGAATACGTGATCTTCCGGTTGGAACTCCAAGTGACGTCGCTTTGCATCAGCCTAGTGCTTCTGTCGATCTTGGGCTATGCGCATCTTTTCTTTGATAGTACGAACCATATCAACAGTTGCTACTATCATCTCAGATCCAAGGAGTTCTCTACCTCCGATGTTGTCCCAACTTAATGGTGATCGACACTTCCTTCCATAAAGCGCTGCAAAAGGTGCCATTCCAATGCTTGCTTGGTAGCTGTTGTTGTATAAAAACTCGACAAGATGTAGGTGATCTTCCCACGATCCTCCGAAGTCTAACATGCACGCTTTGAGTATATCCTCCAAGATCTGAATAGTTCGCTCAGACTGACCATCTGTTTGTGGATGATAAGCTGTGCTGAAGTTCAGACTTGTTCCCAAGCTCGCTTGCAGACTCTGCCAAAATTGCGATTGGAACCTGGTGTCACGATCGGAGACAATGCAGATCGGTACTCCATGGAGTCATACAATTTCCTATATGAGTTCATGGGTATCAGAGATAGTACATATTTGAAGAGTTTAAATCTTAAGTAGATTCTTACCTCTATGTACTTCTTTGCTAATGTCTCAGTAGATTGGCCAACTCGAAATGGGATGAAGTGAGCCGACTTTGTGAGTCGATCCACAATAACCCATACTGCATCGTTACCCTTTGTGCTGCGAGGGAGTGTAGTCACAAACCATCGTGATGTGTTGCCACTTCCATTCTAGGATTGGTAACGGTTGAAGTAATCCAGCCGTCCTGTGATGTTCAGCCTTTACTTGCTGACACACCAAGAATTTTGCGACGCTTCTGGCTACTTCACGCTTTATTCCATGCCACCAGTAATTCTGATGTAGATTTTTGTACATCTTTGTACCTCCAGGGTGTACTGAGTAGGGAGAGCTGTGAGCTTCTTTCATTAACTCTTCCCGAACAAAACCTTTTGGTACACACAATCTTCTGCCGTATCTCAAAGATCCATCTTCATGGATGATGAAGTCTGTTCTGAGTCCATTCTCTACTTGTTCTCTGATCTTTTGCAGCTTAGCGTCATTTGCTTGAGCTGCTTTGATCTGATTGACAATGGTAGATTGAACTTGTAAATTCATCAAACTGGAAGCGTTACCTGGTATGACTACTTCAATCTTCATCTGATGCAAGTCCTGTAGTAGCTTCTACTGAGCGGTGAGATGCATTGCTAATGGTTGGCGACTAAGGGCATCAGGTACCACATTCACCTTCCTTGGGTGATATTGCCGGTTGATGTCAAAGTCCGCCATGAATTCTAACCATCGTCTCTGCCGCATATTAAGTTCCTATTGAGTAAACACATATTTCAGACTCTTGTGATCTGTGTATATGTTCACTCGTTCACCAAGAAGATAATGGCGCCAAATCTTGAGAGCAAAGATTACGGCTGCCAACTCCAAATCATGTGTCGGATAATTACGCTCATGAGTCTTCAGCTGTCTTGAAGCATAAGCCACAACCATACCGTGCTGATGTAGAACACATCCTAATCCCTTACCGGATGCATCGCAATGCACTTCGAAACTTCCAGATTGGTCCGGTATAACGAGTATAGGTGCTGATGTCAATCTTGACTTTGTTTACCTCCGAACACGGAGACGCGACCACGTAGGTACGTCTTACTTGAATTTGGGGGCAGATGCTAATTGGTGCTATCCGTCCAACTCTCCGAAGATGCTAAGTTAATTTATGGCACCATGTATCGAAGGTTTAAACGGATGCGGCTGATGTAGCAGACTTCGTCAGATTCCCCCTCGTTTGAGGGGTTTTTTATTGTGGGGACGCTCTTCCCTGCAGGCGCAAGCCCCTACAGTTAATTATGCTACCGCATCGCGGTAACAACTTTCTCCTTCTCCAGATGGTCACTTCGTGTCGTGGGTGTTTGTTTTGTTAGTGATTGCCCGTGGATTGTATACGAAAACTAATTTATATTGTCGCCCGTAGGGCGTGGATTAGTCCAAATCCGTATCTTCTTAGATTTGGGTTTGGAGTTTGGGTTTACGGATACGTTAGCCTCATTTGAGACTAAGATCAACTTAAACATTTGTTATGGATACGTTAACCTAATTTTAGACTAAGATCAACTTAACAAGATCGTTTAGATCCAACAAGAGAGCATTTGGACTCTGTTGTTTAGTTTAGGGACATTGCGGTCGATTGGTTTAAGGACATTACTGTCCAATGTTAGTTTAAGGACATCTCGGTTCAGGTTAAGGACATCGTAGTCCATAGGTTTAAAGGGACCCCACAGTCCAGGTTAAGGACATCGTAGTCCATGAGTTTAAGGACCCCACAGTTCGTAGTTTAAAGACATCGTAGTTTATGAAGTTTAAGGACATCGTAGTCCATAAGTTTAAGGACCCCACAGTCCGTAGTTTAAAAACATCGTAGTCTATGAAGTTTAAGGACATCGTAGTCCATGAGTTTAAGGACCCCACAGTCCGTAGTTTAAAGACATCGTAGTCGATGAAGTTTAAGGATATCGTAGTCCATGAAATGTGTGGTTCTCAGGACCCGTCACCTCTCTGAAGACGTTGAAGGATTACAACGACAGATATCAGAGGAGTAAAAAGATGTACCCTCGAACCGGTGTGAGTTGGTTGAAAGATCTGTAGTCCAATTTGGGACTGAGATCTGTTGAATATTCATGAGCAGATGGGCTCAATAAATATAAGTTGAGGACTTATGGCCAGAATTGGGCTAAGTCCAATAAGATTAAAATGTTTAACATTTTATTGTTCTGAGCTGTTGAACATTTGTTTGGGCTTAGCCCTTTTAATAATGCTGAGCATTAGATTCTGACATTTTTGTCTTGTATTGAATGCATAGCATTCATCAGAACAATGTGTGTTTTGACAACGCGCCATGTGGCGCACCAGGCGCTTTGCGCCAATTAAAGAGCGCATTGCGCTTCTGCCAAGTAGCGCACACGAAAAGGACACGTGTCGCGCTTAGCGCCAGTTTATGAGCGCATCACGCTTTCAATTTATGAGCGCGTTGCGCTAGTTCAGTAGCGCACCAGTGAGTGACACGTGGTGCGTTTGGCGCTGAGCGCCAACCCAAGAGCGCAGTGCGCTGTTTCAGAAGCGCAAAGCGCAAATTGTATCTGTGGTTGACACGTGGCACGTTTTGGTGCTGAGCGCCGGTCCAAGGAGCGTAAAAGCGCAATTCATGAGTGCAAGGCACTTTTCAATAGCGCAAAACGCATTTGATCAAAATTATGATCAGAGAACAAGTTATGTTCTATTAAAAGAAGGTTTTGCCTCAAGATTCAAGAACAACAGTTCTTATTTTGGAAAAGGCGTTGCCTTTGTAGATCAATGATCTATACGAAGAATATGGTCTTCTTTATTATTTGCTGAGATCTTTTGATCTCTTTTATGAAAGACCTTGGTCTTTTTTAGATCTATGATCTTTTTTAGAAGATAGTTCTTCTTTTCATGAGATGATTTCATCTCTGCGTTCATTGCTCATGTTCTTTACCTTGAAGAAATGATCTTCTTTTGCTAAAAGCTTGCTTTTCTTCCTTTGAATTTTCTCAAAGTTTGTAGGGGGGTTTCTCTATATCAGACTTGAAGTCTTGGGGCCTTTATATAGGGTAAATTGATTTGTTAAATCAGTTAAAGAGATGTTTCTCTGATTGATTTGGGGATGTTTTCCCACCGTTGGATCTTTGATCCTAAGATTTCTGTTTTACAGAAGGTAATCTTCTTGTTTTTAACAAGATTGGAAAGATCTTTCTATAACAGAATTTTAATTCTGATTAATTAATAATTTATCATTATTAGATCCTTTGATCTAACGGTGGGGAATTTTTAATTCCAGCGCTAGCGCACCTACGTTTGACACGTGGCACGCAGCGCAGCCTGCACTAGCGCACCTGTGTTTGACACGTGGCACGCAGCACATAGCGCAGGATCTGAAGCGTTGCTTCAAATTTTGAATTTTGAATTTTAAAATAGCGCTTTGCTCTGATTGGGGGTGCGCTGCCTAGGGCGCAGTGCACTTGGCGTTAGCGCATCTGTGTTTGACACGTGGCGCGCAGCGCGCATAGTGCTGAATCTGAAGCGTTGCTTCAACTTTTAAATTTTGAATTTTAAAACAGAATTTTGCTCTGATTGGGGGAAACAAATGCCCCCCCACCGTTGCGCTCACTTGGCGCACACGTGAGTGCAGTGGTGGCAGCATCTGAGCCCTTGGATCAACTCAGAAGTTGAAGAGGCGGTTCAATGCCTATAAATAGGACCTTTGGTCCCTTAGATGATTATCATCTTCCTTCTTTGAGAATTTTTGTTCTGAGCACAGCTCTTCTGTTTAAGAACTTTTCAAGAGTAAAAACTTTTTCCAAACTTAGGTAAAGTTTTAAAAATTTTAATAAATTTTAATAAATTAGGGTTTTACCCATTAACAGAGCCTTGCTCTTTATAGATCTTTGATCTACAGAAAACCCACTTAGGGTTTCATTAGCAGAGTTTTGCTCTCATGAACCCACAGATCTAAAGAGATCTTTTGGGGTTTCTTAGCCCACAAACAGAGCCTTGCTCTTTCGAATCATGTGTAGATTTCTTAATCTTTGATGAAGAACTCTTAAGAGTTTTTTCATGGATCTTGAAGATCCCAGGATTTTTTATTCATAAAAACTAATCGATTTTAATTTTCTTTTCTGATGGGTTTTTCCATCATCATTACAGAGCCAGGCTCTTTAAGGAATTTTATTCCCTCATGATCAGAGTTTGACAAGTGTCACTCTGTTATAGAGCTTTGCTTTCAAAGGGAGATTTTCTCCTTTTCCCATGGGATATCTCATTCAATGAGAATTTTCTTGAGGATTTCCTCATTAATTAACAGTTTCATCCAATGATGAGGCTGTTTTATTAATTATTAATTGATGAATTGTCATCTAGATTTTGTGGGTCCCCCTTTGGTCCCCTTTCCACTGCATTGCAGTGTGGTGCAAATTTTAAAGTACCGTTAAAATTTAAAATTAAATTATAGTACTGACAGTTGACTTCTGTCCCCCTTTTTTGCAGGCGACATGTCTTTTGATGCTACGTTTCCATTCGTCCATTCAGAGGGAGGATTCCCGGAGGCACCTGTGGACCGGGAGGTTCTTGCGCTCATCAAAGACCGTGACCCGGAACACAAAAATCTTCACTTGTGGGGTAGATGGTATGACCAGATTATCAGAGGTCGTCAAAGCTTCTCTTGTGCGACGCCGTCGGAGCCTATCTCGGTGATTCTGTATGCAGATGCACCCCGGTGAACTATGCCGTGGAGGTTGTCAATTGGACTTCGGAGGGTCTTCTTCAACCTTCGATTGCCGCCGTACCCATGCAGCCGGCGGCGGCTTTGGATACCCTGGGGCGGCGCATATGCCAGGGCGAGTCGCGCCCTACAACATTGGGCTGACTCCCCGTCATCCGGCCGGGTACTTGCAGTGGGCCCGGTACATCTTGTCGGCGAAGAAATCGCAACTGTTAAAGCTCGGCCTATACCCTGCGGTCTACACCTCGTTGTTCCAATAGTCTGCACCTCCCACGTGGTGGATTAAGGCTTTCTTGGAGCAGTGGAACATCCCTACCCATACCTTCCTTCTACTGGACAGAGAGGTCTCCATTTCCTTGAAAGAATTCGTCGAGCTTTCTGGTTTACCGGTCAGGGGGGAGCACTACGAGGAGCTGCTTCCTCCGGATGAATACGTATTTGCCACCAAGCCAGTGGTGATGGGCCTCACGCTAGAGAATGCCATTCAGCACCAGTTCCCTAGTCTGATAAAGGTGCTGAACATGTACGAGAACCTCTTCCTGGAATCCGGAGGCCGATGGGTCAGTTTTGCGGACTTCATTGCCCGTTTTCTTCGCCCGGAGATTTTGTCGCGACGAGGCGAAAAGTTCTCTAAGCTCGATGATCCCTTCGGCTTTGGCTTGGACCGTTATCCGGTACTGGAAACTGATCAGAAAGGCTTTTTTCTCCCTGATGCTGCAATCATCCCTCTGTCAGAAATCGCCGCTCCGGATATTGATGAGGAGGCTTTCTTTCTTGGGCTATAGTTGAGCTGGTTTGCGCTCCCTATGTATCCTCGTTATATGAGGCCTTCCGTCTTCTACCCCGCGCATCGCATGGTTGCCGGAATACAAGTGGCCATCGGGATCGCCGGGTTAGCCCATTTATACCATGGTCTTAGCGTAGCGGCGGATACCACTGAGCCGGGGGTGCATCCTGCCAACTTCCCGATGCATTACTTCACTTCGTGGATGGAGATGCACGTGCTCGGGGTCTTTGGCATTCACAAGAGACCTTCGTTTTACGAGAGATGCAAGTTCCCGCGAATTATGCGGCTGGTTGACGCCTCCATCGTGAGTCCGTCACAGCGGGAAGCTAGGGGCTTGCTCCTTCGTCCGCGCACGGTCGGAGATGGTATGTCTTTTACGGACAAAGTCCTGACGATCGGCCAGGAAACTTCTAAGACGGTGCTGGTATTGCGCAACGTTTTTAAGGATGAGGCCTCCGTGTTGAAGGCCCGGGAGATTCTCCATTTATACTCCATCAGGCCGGGATTTCTTGTATTCAGGCAAAATGATGCGGCGCTATTCATGAGATACAACCCCCATCATTTTGCCCAGCAGCTGAGTTATAATCAGGGGGTCCCGCTGGAGGCTTTCTTGGTAGAACCCGCTGCCACCAGAGAGGGAATGCGGGGTGCGCTGCATCACTTCATGCGCTTGAATACGGGCTCTCATTTCTTTATCAGTGAGCCGAGTTGTGTCCCGAGGGCCCTCAACGTACACGTGGCCTGGTATTAACACGCAATGGGTGCTGTTATCAGGGAAGAGAGGCGGTTGCTGCTCGATCGCAAGAGTGTGCCCCTTGCCGGCGATCGCAACGTCCCTTTGAAGTGATGGACCACTGTCCCCCCTCCGCTAAGAGAGGTCACTGCAGTTGAGCCTCCACGTGTGCTAAGCCCTATGCACGGGTTGCCCCGTGCTCCTATGGAGACGGTGGATGTACCATCGGTGCCCCGTGCTCCCGTGGAGACGGTAAATGTAGCTTCTCCCGAATCTGGCGTGGGCTCAGACATCGGGACTCGCCGTCCCAAAGTGCCCACCAAGCGCAAGCTGGTGCTGGCTGCGACCGGAGCTCGCTCACAGAAGAAGAAGAAGAAATCGATCCTTTCAGTCGACGTTGTACTTATCCAGGAGCTTCACGCTCCTTATGGCGAGGGTTTGAGCGAGTATGGGACAAATGAAGGCTTATTCATGCCGCCGGATGATACTGATCTGGCGGCTGCTATTGCAGCCTCTGAGCAATTGGTAAGCCCTGGAGCGGGACTAGCTATCCTCGCGCGATCAGGTAACCATTAATTGTATCTTTCGTCATTGCATCATATTTCTATCATCATGTTTTGACTGACACTTTTCTTCTTTAACAGGCATTTCCACTAAAGAAGCTCTCGCAGCTTCTCTCAAGACTTTTGAGGAAGAGGAAAAACTTCGAGCATCCTTAGGCATCGGTATGCTTCGGTTTATCGTGTCTCCACTCCGGTTTTTTTATAGGTGATCTGACCCTACTTTATCTTATCACAGGGACCACATTGCCGATCCCGCAAGCTGATGCAGAGATTCTTCCCAGGCCAGCCACCGGAGTCCCGGCCTCTTCGGCACTGCCGAAAGAGGCCTTACTCAAACGACCGATGACGGAAGCCCTGACGGCTCTAGAGGTAACCCTTGGTGCGGACGATGAAGTCCTGTTGATGGAGGCGTCTAGAAGGTCCACTTTGACGGCTCGGGCGGAAAGGAAGCGCTGGATGCGCGCGGCAAGGGAGCGTAGTGCTGCCCTAGCCGCGGGGGCGGGTTCGAGCACTGCTATCCCTGCCCCTACTCCTTCGAAGGAATCATCGGCTGCCTTATCCACTGCCTATAGACGGGCAGCACTTGCGGCTTGGAAAGCAAACGTAAGATCAACTCAAGGTAATGTGACATGGGGTTCCGTTGTCAAAGTTATAACTACCAGTTCTCATATATCTTATCTTGTAGGGCCGAGTCTTACCGAAGAAGTGGCGGCGACTGCTGAGCCCAGGGTAGCGGTAGAGGAGGTAGCCGTGATTACCGAACCCGAGGCAGCGGTAGGCGAGATGGCTGCGATCGCCGAACTTGAGGTAGCGGCAGGTGAGACGGTTTCGATCGCCGAGCTTGAGATGGCGGTAGGTGAGATGACCACCATTGCCGAGCCCGAAGTGGTGATGGGTGAAATAGCCACAATTGCTGAGCCCGAGGTGGCCGCTCCCTCTCAAGAGTCAGGCACCGCCCCGATCATTGCTCTTTCCACCTGCGGCTCCTTGCCATCTCCTGGCATCGTAAGCGTTACGACGGCTCTCATAGAGTCAGGGGATGAGGCGACGGGAGGTGAGACCATCCCGATGGAAGAGGATGAAGCAGTTGCTGTATCAAGTGACGCTCTCGTCGCGGTTCCGACTGGCGACTCATCAGGTAGATTTTGGGTCATTGCTTTTCTTTTTATTCTGCAATCCTTCTCTATTTTTCCTGACAGTATTTATCTTGTTTCTAATGTAGGTGTGGCGAGCGTTGAGGTCGCGCTCCCCGAGGCAGCGCCATCGCTACCGCTTTGACGGTAACACCTCCTCTACCCTCTCTCGTACCATCTCAGATGTTGGAAGGTGCGGATTCGTGACCCATCAGTCTTATTTTTTAGGCTGTATAACTTATGTATTGACGTTGCATTACCACGTCCTTGCAGAAGTCCTTTTTGACCATCTGTATCAGGTGCTGCACCCACACTTCTCCTTCCTGTCGGAGATTAGTCCGCCTGGTGGTGTCGGTGAGTATCTTTTCTAAGCGATGTCCTTTCTTTATTGGGCAGTCATATTATTGCTAATCCCTCTTTGTATTGCTTGTAGCCTTACAAATCGAAGGCGGAGACGAGGCTATCGTTGCGCCACCAGTACTCCCAGCTCTGCCCCCTGTTGCAGCCGGTATAGTAGACTCTATTTTCGTGTATTTTTTTATTTCCTGAATCGACATCTGACTATGATTTATTTTGCAGTAATCACATCGACTCCAGCCCCGTTTGAGTCTCACATTATGATGCCGGCAGGGCCCTTTTCCAGACGTCCATCCTCGAAAGGCGCCGCGAATAGTCTGCGCATGCTGAACGACTACATTGAGGAGCTCGATGTGGAGACTCCCACATCTGCTGCGGATTTTGCCGCGGAGGTTAACCCTATGCTGGCGACGCTCGTGAACTTTCATGGTGAGGGCCTCGTTGAGTCTTGGGTTAATCGCTGCAGGGAAATTGAGGCTTGCCTGCACGAGCTAGAGCTTAGGCATCCTGCTCCTGAGGTTCTGGTTGTGAGCACTCAACGGGCTGTATGGATCGAGCAGAGTACTTCTTACTTCCGCCATCTTGAACAGGAAGTGGCTTTAAAGCGGAAGGAATGTAAAGAAACTTCAAGCGAATCTGCCCGACTGCATACTCAGGTTGATGCGAATGCTGCCCAGTTGAAAGTTATCTTCGAAGGCCTTCTGCGATGCATTTCTGACGGGTTAACACTGAGGAAGAAGCTCAACGTCGTCGAGCGGGATGCACAAAATCGGGAAGCAGCTCAGCGGGTCGTCGAGGAACAACTTTCATCTTGCTTGCAGCAGCGAGCCCAGGTCAAAACAGAGTTAGCCGCGGCAGCTGATCAAGAAGAGGAGCTGAGGGAAGTGCATGAGCGGCTGATCGAATTACTGAAAGCGCTTCCCTCTCAATAATTTTTTTGTATCATTTGTAATTTTGAATAAAATGTATTCATTCTTTTATTCTTTCATATGATGTATTTTGTACCCAATTGAATTCATGAATAAAAGATACATTTCCTTTGCAATGTCTTGTGTCATCTTTCTGCTTTCTTCTTTCTTTTGTTATCAGCATGTTACCTTAGCAAACATAGCCGGCAGATGACAGGGTGAGCATCTTGTTTTGGCTTCTTCGAGAGGTAGTGATGGCTTAGGAAGCAGGTTCAGGTCTGCTGCCTAAGACTTTTCAACTTTATGAGCCGTGAGGGTCCCATAAAGACTTTTCTCCCTACGAGTCATGAGGATCTCGTAGGTGTCTTTTCTCCTTAGGAGTCGTGAGGATTTCTAAGTGCGTTCTCCCTTGTAAGTCATAAGGATCTTATAAGAGAGTTTTCTTCCTTATGAATCGAGAGGACCCATAAGTGTTTAATGAGATTGACATGTAGATGACGTATTTCCGCAACGGGGTTATGTGGATGATGTATTTCCTCGACGGGGTCATGTGGATGACGTATTTCCGCGACGGGGTCATTTGGATGACGTATTTCCGCAATGGGGTCATGTAGATGACGTATTTCCGCGACGGGGTCATGTAGATGACATATTTCTATGACGGGGTCATTTGGATGCCGTATTTCCGAAACGGGGTTATATGGATGACGTATTTCCGAGACGGGGTCATGTCGATGATGTATTTCCGCGATGGGGTCATTTGGATGATGTATTTCCGAAACGGAGTCATATGGATGACGTATTTCCGCGACGGGGTCATGTGGATGACGTATTTTCGAGACGGGGTCATATGGATGACGTATTTCCGAAACGGGGTCATGTAGATGACGTATTTCCGTGACGGGGTCATTTGGATGACGTATTTCCGCAACAGGGTCATGTAGATGACGTATTTCCGCGACGGGGTCATGTAGATGACGTATTTCCGCGACGAGGTCATTTGGATGACGTATTTCCGAAACGGGATCATATGGATGACGTATTTCCGAGACGGGGTCATGTGGATGACGTATTTCCGCGACGGGGTCATTTGGATGACGTATTTCCGAGACGGGGTCATGTGGATGACGTATTTCCGAGACGGGGTCATATGGATGACGTATTTCTGAAACGGGGTCATGTAGATGACATATTTCCGTGATGGGGTCATTTGGATGACGTATTTCCGAGACGGGGTCATGTGGATGACGTATTGCCGAGACGGGGTCATGTGGATGTCGTATTTCCGAGATGGGGTCATTTGGATGACGTATTTCCGAGATGGGGTCATGTGGATGACGTATTTCCGAGACGGGGTCATGTGGATGACGTATTTCTGAGACGGGGTCATGCGGATGACGTATTTCCGAGACGGGGTCATGTGGATGACGTATTTCCGCGATGGGGTCATGTGGATGACGTATTTCCGCGACGGGGTCATGTGGATGACGTATTTCCGAGACGGGGTCATGTGGATAACATAATTCCGAAACGGGGTCATTTGGATGACGTATTTCCGAGACAGGGTCATATGGATGACGTATTTCCGAAAAGGGGTCATGTGGATGACGTATTTCCGAGACGGGGTCATATGGATGACGTATTTCCGAAACGGGGTCATGTGGATGACGTATTTCCGAAACGGGGTCATGTGGATGGCGTATTTCCGAAATGGGGTCATATGGATAGCGTATTTCCGCGACGGGGTCATGTGGATGGCGTATTTCCGCAACGGGGTCATATGGATGATGTATTTCCGAGACGGGGTCATGCAGATGACGTATGTCCGAGACGGGGTCATGTGGATGACGTATTTCCGAGACTGTCATGTGGATGATGTATTTCCGAGATGGGGTCATGTAGATGACGTATTTCCGAAACGGGGTCATGTGGATGGCGTATTTCCAAAACGGGGTCATTTAGATGACTTATTTCCGAGACGGGGTCATATGGATGACGTATTTCCGAAACGGGGTCATGTGGATGACGTATTTCCGAAACGGGGTCATATGGATGATGTATTTCTGAAACGGGGTCATGTGGATGACGTATTTCCGAAACGGGGTCATTTGGATGACGTATTTCCGAGACGGGGTCATATGGATGACGTATTTCCGAAACGGGGTCATATGGATGCCGTATTTCCGAAACGGGGTCATGTGGATGACGTATTTGTAAGTCCATGCTACCTCTCCCGGTACTTTCGGGAATGCGGAATTTGGTAAAAAACGATTTTCTTAAAGATGGTAACATGGACCTATAACCCGGATCTTGGTTAAACATCTATCTAACATCCTAACTAAGAGATTCTAGCTACTCGGTTAGGGGGTTATACCTAGCTTGTCTTGAACTCCTTCTCTTCAAGCTCCGATAGTGGTCCGATGGCTCCTTCTCGTCGTCTCCGTACGCCGAAGATAGATCCACTTGAAAGCTCCAACCTTTAGCTCCTTCTTCGTTCTTTGAAGAAACTAGTTCACTTGGTTTGCTAAACCTAGTGAACTAGAATGAGTAGAGAGGAAATAGAATGGGATTTTATCTATGGTTCTTGATTCTCAACTCATGAGACAAGAGAACCATAGATCAAGAGAGGGAGCAAGAGGTTGAGGGTGAGAGCAAGAGGAGAGCTCAAGAACAAGAGAGAGAATGAGCAAAAAAGAATGAGGCTCTCTTTTGTCTTTCACCCTCTCATAATCCAAAGTGATCATAACTCATCATTTCAAAAAAGTCTTATGTGATGGTTTGAAGCAACCATAACCATATCATTTCATGCACTCATTTTACACAAATGAGCAAGTAAACAAAAGTCTTTGCCATGAAATGATGTCTATGGTTATCATGATGGTCAACTAGTCAAGCCTAGTCAACCGGTCAACAAGTCAACAAAAGTCAACAAGTCAACAAAGTCAACAAGTCAACAAAAGTCAACAAAAGTCAACAAAGTCAACAAAGTCAACAACCATATCACCATAATACTTAATTAATATAATAGTTAATCACATATCATATTCTCATTAGGGTTGAGCAAAAAGTCAAATAGTCAACGGTCAACTGTCAACAACCCTAATGAGAATCCGATGCCTCTGCCTCCCTGTCAACTGTGCATACACACCCGCATCCGCGTTCCGAGGAACACGAATGCAAACTGGATAAATCCAATCCCATAAGGTACACTAGGATCTGGCTTAAACCAAAGCCCGCTAGTGTAAACTGTCCGGACACTGTACGTGCACAAGTGCACGGATGTGACCGAACCCTGTCGCAAAACCATGCGACCTGTCGCAATACCATGCGACCTCTACTCTTTTGCCTAAAGGCGAAAAGCTTTCTGTGTGGGACTCTAAAGACTCGACACTACGCTGGCAGTGGGTTTAACCACAGACCGCAAGCGGCACTAGCTGTGCGTAACGGTCCCCAGGTAATGCCGACAAGAAGACCGACGAGGCGAAACCCATCTGAACTCCTACTGAGCCTGAGTGTGACATTCTCCGTACAGTCCGGTCTGTTCGTCTGATACATCGCATGGCGGGCCTAGGGGGCGGTAAACGTCAGTCCCCCAATAGCGGTACAAGTCGTGCCGGAGCGAAGCCCAAAACACCCTGAGATAACACTGGAAACCTACCAGTATATCTCGATTGCCCTGGCCAGGGACTACTCGTGTAATGGCTCTCCTAGACACAGCGCGATGTCAACCCCCAATACCGGGAGAGACGAATCCTGTCTAACCGTCACTGCCTCCAAGTGCTTCGGGACTGCACCCAACCACTACCTGTTTGCACGACTCCTTTGAGTCGTGGTAGGGTAGTGATCAAAGTACAGTGGGAACACACTCGAGGCGGAGTGACAGTGTCAAGTCAGCGGACTAAGCTGTACTCATGTCACCTGGGAACTGATAACTGACGATAGGTATAATACCAACTAGTCAGTTCCCGACGAGTCCTGTCCAGTGTACCCGTAACCTAACGAGCACCCGCATACTATCTCAAGTACGACGTACTGACGGCTGTGGGACAGACCGTCTCCCACACTGGGATGAGAAGCGCATGCGCTGGTCTACTCCGGAGTATCGATGCCCTGTCTCGATAGTCCTGCGACCAGGGACCTGCATAAGGATGTGCTTATAGATTACCCAGCCCCACTAGTGTGACGGCCATCACATCGCTGGTAATCAAGCAAAGATCCTAAGGGCTCTACTAATGTGTATAGGCGATATACAAAAATAAACACATGTACACATTGAAGTAGAAACAAACCAAGTAGCATACTACTATTTTGAGCAAGATTGTATATACAAGGTGAATATCCCAAGCATCCATTAAGTAATATACAAACTAGTATGATACAGTAATGGCCTCTAGGGCATATACACTAACAATCTCCCACTTGCACTAAGGCCATGTACTGGCGTATCGAAGACCTATCATCTCGATCAGCCGCTCGAACTGAGTCTGGGGCAGGGCCTTGGTGAATGGATCTGCAGTGTTATCTTCTGAAGCGACTCTCCGAACCTCGATCTCCTGGCGATCTACGATCTCCCTGATCAGGTGATACCGCCTTAAGATGTGCCTGGATCTCTGATGGGACCTGGGTTCCTTAGCTAAAGCTATAGCCCCGTTGTTGTCGCAATACAGAGGTATTGGATCAACAATGGACGGAACCACCTGAAGTTCTTTCAAGAACTTCCTCATCCAGACAGCTTCTTTTGCGGCATCAGATGCAGCGATGTATTCCGCTTCCATCGTCGAGTCTGCAACGGTTTCTTGTTTGGAACTCTTCCAACACACCGCCCCTCCATTGAGGGTAAAGACAAAACCCGACATGGACTTGGAATCATCCTTGTCACTCTGGAAGCTGGAGTCAGCAAAGGTCTCGATCTGGAGGTCTTTTCCGCCATACACCAAGAACATCTCCTTAGTTCTTCTCAGGTACTTGAGAATGTTCTTTACCGCTATCCAGTGTTTCTCCCCAGGGTTTGACTGATACCGGCTTACCACACTCAGTGCATAAGCTACATCCGGTCTGGTACACAACATCGCATACATTATAGAGCCTACCGCAGAAGCGTAGGGTATAATAGACATGCGATCCCTCTCCAAATCAGTCTTGGGAGACATCTCTTTAGAGAGGGTGATCCCGTGACAAGCCGGTAGGTTACCGCGCTTGGAATCTTCCATACTGAATCTCTTCAGTATGGTGTCGATGTACCTGGACTGTGATAGTCCTAATATCCTCTTGGATCTGTCACGGTAGATCCGGATACCCAGAATGTACGAGGCATCACCCAGGTCTTTCATGGAGAACCTGTGTGACAAGAACCCCTTGACAGATTGTAGCATAGGAATGTCATTTCCTATTAAGAGAATGTCATCCACGTATAAAACGAGGAATACTACAGTTCTCGCTACAAATCTACTATAGATGCATGGTTCATCTGGATTTTTGATAAAGCCAAATTCTTTGACCGTCTCATCAAAGCAGATGTTCCAACTCCGCGATGCCTGCTTTAGTCCATAGATGGACTTAAGCAACTTGCACACCTTTCCGCTGCTCCCACTCTGAATGAAACCCTCTGGTTGGTCCATATAGACACACTCCTCTAAATTTCCATTTAGAAAAGCTGTCTTTACGTCCATTTGCCAGATCTCATAATCGTGGAAGGCAGCAATGGCAAGAAGGATCCGAATGGATTTCAGCATGGCTACTGGAGAAAAGGTTTCGTCATAGTCCAAGCCAGGTCTTTGACGAAAACCCTTTGCTACCAGCCTAGCTTTATAGGTCTCAACCTGTCCATCTACACCAATCTTCCTTTTGAAGATCCACTTGCATCCTACGGGTTTTACCCCGTCTGGAGCAATGTCCAACGTCCATACCTTGTTGGTGTACATGGACTCCATTTCGGTCCGCATTGCATCCAGCCATTTCACTGAGTCAACGCTCTGAACGGCCTGCTGGAAGCTAGTAGGCTCATCATAATCTATGATGCAATCCTCTCTATCCCCGTCTATGAGAAAACCGTAGTATCTCTCGGGCGGATGAGACTGCCTACTACTCCTGCGGAGTGGCGCAGGAATGTCCTGTTCTGTTGAACCCTCTGGTTCCACTAAGCTTTCAGTAACAGTCTGTGGTTCTGGAACTTCTTCCAGTTCTATTGTGTTCCCACTTATCTGGGTTTCCAAAAACTCAGTTTCCAAGAAGCGGGCATGCTGAGAAACAAAGACCTTTTGTTCCTCAGCGAAATAGAAAAGATACCCCCTGGAGTTCCTTGGGTATCCCACAAACTTACACTGTACTGAACGTGCTTCAAGCTTGTCCGCATGCTGCTTTTTTACAAAAGCTGGACATCCCCATACCTTAAGATACTTAAGACAGGGTTTCTTCCCAGTCCACATCTCATATGGGGTGGTAGGCACAGTCTTGGTGGGAGCGTTGTTCAAGAGATATGCAGCTGCTTCTAGTGCATATCCCCAGAATGATCGCGGTAACTCAGCGTTACTCATCATGGACCGAACCATATCCAATAGGGTTCGGTTCCGTCTCTCCGATACACCATTATGTTGCGGAGTGTATGGAGGAGTAAGCTGAGGGAGAATACCATTCTCTTTTAAGTAATTCAGGAATTCGGCACTTAAGTATTCTCCACCTCGATCCGATCTTAGAATCTTAATACTTTTGCCGGTCTGTTTCTCTACTTCATTCTTATACTCTTGGAATTTTCCAAAGGCCTCGGACTTATGTTTCATTAAGAAGACATAACCGTACCTTGAGAAGTCATCCGTAAAAGTAATGAAGTAAGAATGTCCGCTTCGGGCATGTGTAGACATTGGACCGCACACGTCACTGTGTACGAGTCCCAAGAGCTCGCTCGCTCTTACTCCATGTCCAGTAAACGGAGTCTTTGTCATCTTTCCTTTGAGACAGGATTGACAAGTGGCATACGACTGATATTCGAACGCATTCAAATACCCTTCTGTATGTAACTTCGTCAACCTTCTCTCATTGATGTGACCCAATCTACAATGCCATAAGAAAGTCTGATTTATTTCTGGAGACTTTCTTTTGTGTGTATTCTGGACATTAAAAATCTGTGGTTGGTTTAACACGTATATACCATTACTCAATGTACCTGACCCAATCAAAACTTGATTAAGGTGAATGTTTACAACATTACTTACAAACGCAAATTCATAACTTTCTTTAGAAACTAAAGATACAGAAATGATATTACAAGTTGCGTTGGGTACAAAAAAGCAATTACGCAAAACCAAAACATGTCCATCTGACATTCCCAGGTGATAGTCCCCCACGGCTTTAGCATCCATGCTAGCTCCGTTCGCAACTCTGAGGGTCATGTCACCTGCCTTCAAAACCCTACGGTTTCTCAACGCCTGCAAAGAATTACAGATATGAGATCCTGATCCGGTATCCAATACCCAGGAAGTAGAGTTTATTGAAAGACAGTTTTCAATAACATACACACCTGAAGCTGAAGCTGCAACCTGCTTCAATTCCTGTGTTCTGGCCTTCCAGGCCCTGCAATCATTCTTCCAGTGTCCTTTCTTATGACAATAGAAGCATTCTTCCTTATCCACAAGCTTCCCCGCTATCTTTGTTGCTTTACCTTTTCCCTTCGTATCCACTTTACTAACACCGCCCCTTGGTTTGGCGGGGGCCTTCTTCTTCTTTCCCTTGGCTTTCGCCTTGGACCTAGAAGAAGATGATCCTCCTACAAACAAAGTGGATGTATCCCTACCTTTCTGTAGGGTGCCCTCTGCGCTCCTCAGCATGTTGAGGAGCTCTGAAAGTTCAACCTCTTTTTCTTGTAAGTTGAAGTTCAGTATAAACTGGGCGTAAGTGGAAGGAAGGGACTGGAGAACTATATCCGTATATAGCTCACTCTCCAATGTGATCCCTAGGTCAGCGAGCTCCTCAATGAAGCCGATCATCTTTAGCACGTGCTCGGCTACTGATGATCCGACGGCCATTCTTGTCGAAAATAACTTTTTCGACGCTTCGTATCTTGCGATGCGAGATTGCTCTCCATACAGTTCTTTTGTATGAAGCAATATGGATTCCATGTCCATATTCTCATGCCTCCTCTGATGTTCGTTGTCCATCGAGGCAAGCAGGAGGCATTTGGCCTTCGCGCTATCAATCTCCCAAGTCTTGCGGATTTCCTTATCCGCGATGCTGGAAGTTGGACCAGGGACAGGGGGAGCTTTGGTGGTAAGAAGATACCCCAGCTTGTCGTAAGTGATTGCTATCTTGACATTCCTGAGCCAATCTTTGTAGTTTGGCCCTGTCAGTTTGTTTTTATCTAGGAGTAACTTAAGTCCAGTCATGTCGATTTGGTCGCTGCAATTAGGAGAGAGAAGAAGAAACACTCAGCATGATGCTCTTGCAAGTTTAGAGTGGTTTTTAGTTTGTCTAAACAGGATGGCTCCCACTGTTTCTCGAATCCCTCCTCAAACCATAAAGGAAGAATTAGTCAGGATCAATCCCACCGTACAATACTTGCTTAACCGTTCAGCCAGGCCGGTGTCGGTACTTCGAGGGAGGTTTTCTAACGCTTTCGCGAAGTTCCTTAATTAAAGAACCTCTTTTCCCTGGGGGCGTAGCCCCGCTAACACCTTTCTAGGCACCTACTAGGTTTATAGCATTGATCGTTAAGTGAGAAATTTCCCGAGGAGTAGCATATACTCACAGTAGGATCGGGATCCAAATATCATTGCGTGACGAAACTGAAGGAATCCTACCAGAATCATCACACTCCAAATGGTATGCAAATCTAGCAAGTTTCAGTACTTATGAAACTCCCGATGTGGATTTTTGCCCCATGCTCTTATGACCTTGACGAAGGTCAACAAATCATAAGTCACATGTCAAGTTCTGCCCGTCATTATCCAGGTTAATTTGAATCCACCCGTATATACCCTTGACGAAGGTCAACAAGGTAACGCGAATGTTCCAAACCAACGCATCTATCTATGCTACATATGAATACCCAATAGCTACCAATCACTATGCCTTGACGAAGGTCAACAAACACAGCTTGAATACTATTGAATATTCATACGAAACGACGGAGGGCTACGAATGGTTTTGGCAAAACCGTGAACGTAGTGAACTTGATTTGGTCGATGGAACGAGATAGCTTTTAAAAGGAGTGGCTCAAGCTCCGCATTTAAAAGTTGTTTTGAAAAGAACCGAGTGGTTTTTCGAAAGTGTTCCAACGACTTTAACTTGGTTTATTATCTTGCATTAGTTCTTTTAATGCGTGATATTCTTGCATTAGTTCTTTTAATGCGTCCCATCATTTAATCCTACCATTGCAGAAAACAACCAAAATATGACGTACGCTTATGCCATTCGCATTCGCTACGGGGCCCCGTCATTACCCGTTAGGTTACTTAACTAACGACAGAGCGGGGGCTGGGCTAGCGCGTCTGTAAAACATAAGCAACGCCTAAATAATATCATATATAGATATACTGCAATGATAAACATTTCAGATCACAGATGAATACATTGGATATACTAGGAATCTGTAATTTGTACGAGCCTGTAACAAAAGACAGATTACACGGTCGCGGTGAATAGCCAAATACCCTACCCAAGACCCCTACGGGTGCGGCAAACTACCCGCCAAGTACCCGAAGCGTAGTAACCTCCCTCATCTCCATGAGTAGGCGACTCGACACTTCGGCATACCCGGTAGTTTGTGCACCCCCTCCATGGGTCTATCCTAGGAGCAAAAACAGTAAAAAGAAATTATACAATGACGGCTACAACCCCGACCCGGTTGTGCGGCCAAACAAATAATTATTATATCAATTTACAAATTTACATGAATTGAAAGAAAAGAAAACTCTCGTCTCACAACCCCCGGCTATTCACCCGCGACAATCCAACATATTCATATCCACATTCCAGCAACATTACAGATCACAGATTTGTATAACCCCCACTAATCGACATATAGCGATTAGTAGACGTTCAATACAAATAACACATTACAGAAAACCCGTTAGCTTAAGTCTTTTAGAAGTTCGATCAAAAATACGGATTTTCGGGACCCCAAAATAAAATTTTCGTTCTGGAAAATCTGGGCAGAAAATATATATGCTAAAAATCCCAAAATACCCCCAGAAGAACACTGCACCAAAAAGGGACCACGGCCGAGTCAACTCGGCCGTGGATCCGCGGCGGGAGCGTGCTCCCGCCGCGGATCCGCTGCGATTTGACTCGATCGTGCGACCAATTTTGGTGGGTGTTCACAGAAAAGCCTGAGCCGATTTTAGGTGTTAAAATAATCAACTTTTGAACAGTGGAAAAATCGACAGAAACTGCAAAATTTTTGGGGTTTGTTTCGGGACTTTTTCGTTGATCGATCTTCTAGTTACTTGCTAACATGCTAGATAGAGTTTAACTAGGCTCTGATACCACTGTAAGTCCATGCTACCTCTCCCGGTACTTTCGGGAATGCGGAATTTGGTAAAAAACGATTTTCTTAAAGATGGTAACATGGACCTATAACCCGGATCTTGGTTAAACATCTATCTAACATCCTAACTAAGAGATTCTAGCTACTCGGTTAGGGGGTTATACCTAGCTTGTCTTGAACTCCTTCTCTTCAAGCTCCGATGGTGGTCCGATGGCTCCTTCTCGTCGTCTCCGTACGCCGAAGATAGATCCACTTGAAAGCTCCAACCTTTAGCTCCTTCTTCGTTCTTTGAAGAAACTAGTTCACTTGGTTTGCTAAACCTAGTGAACTAGAATGAGTAGAGAGGAAATAGAATGGGATTTTATCTATGGTTCTTGATTCTCAACTCATGAGACAAGAGAACCATAGATCAAGAGAGGGAGCAAGAGGTTGAGGGTGAGAGCAAGAGGAGAGCTCAAGAACAAGAGAGAGAATGAGCAAAAAAGAATGAGGCTCTCTTTTGTCTTTCACCCTCTCATAATCCAAAGTGATCATAACTCATCATTTCAAAAAGGTCTTATGTGATGGTTTGAAGCAACCATAACCATATCATTTCATGCACTCATTTTACACAAATGAGCAAGTAAACAAAAGTCTTTGCCATGAAATGATGGCTATGGTTATCATGATGGTCAACTAGTCAAGCCTAGTCAACCGGTCAACAAGTCAACAAAAGTCAACAAGTCAACAAAGTCAACAAAGTCAACAAGTCAACAAAAGTCAACAAAGTCAACAACCATATCACCATAATACTTAATTAATATAATAGTTAATCACATATCATATTTTCATTAGGGTTGAGCAAAAAGTCAAATAGTCAACGGTCAACTGTCAACAACCCTAATGAGAATCCGATGCCTCTGCCTCCCTGTCAACTGTGCATACACACCCGCATCCGCGTTCCGAGGAACACGAATGCAAACTGGATAAATCCAATCCCATAAGGTACACTAGGATCTGGCTTAAACCAAAGCCCGCTAGTGTAAACTGTCCGGACACTGTACGTGCACAAGTGCACGGATGTGACCGAACCCTGTCGCAAAACCATGCGACCTGTCGCAATACCATGCGACCTCTACTCTTTTGCCTAAAGGCGAAAAGCTTTCTGTGTGGGACTCTAAAGACTCGACACTACGCTGGCAGTGGGTTTAACCACAGACCGCAAGCGGCACTAGCTGTGCGTAACGGTCCCCAGGTAATGCCGACAAGAAGACCGACGAGGCGAAACCCATCTGAACTCCTACTGAGCCTGAGTGTGACATTCTCCGTACAGTCCGGTCTGTTCGTCTGATACATCGCATGGCGGGCCTAGGGGGCGGTAAACGTCAGTCCCCCAATAGCGGTACAAGTCGTGCCGGAGCGAAGCCCAAAACACCCTGAGATAACACTGGAAACCTACCAGTATATCTCGATTGCCCTGGCCAGGGACTACTCGTGTAATGGCTCTCCTAGACACAGCGCGATGTCAACCCCCAATACCGGGAGAGACGAATCCTGTCTAACCGTCACTGCCTCCAAGTGCTTCGGGACTGCACCCAACCACTACCTGTTTGCACGACTCCTTTGAGTCGTGGTAGGGTAGTGATCAAAGTACAGTGGGAACACACTCAAGGCGGAGTGACAGTGTCAAGTCAGCGGACTAAGCTGTACTCATGTCACCTGGGAACTGATAACTGACGATAGGTATAATACCAACTAGTCAGTTCCCGACGAGTCCTGTCCAGTGTACCCGTAACCTAACGAGCACCCGCATACTATCTCAAGTACGACGTACTGACGGCTGTGGGACAGACCGTCTCCCACACTGGGATGAGAAGCGCATGCGCTGGTCTACTCCGGAGTATCGATGCCCTGTCTCGATAGTCCTGCGACCAGGGACCTGCATAAGGATGTGCTTATAGATTACCCAGCCCCACTAGTGTGACGGCCATCACATCGCTGGTAATCAAGCAAAGATCCTAAGGGCTCTACTAATGTGTATAGGCGATATACAAAAATAAACACATGTACACATTGAAGTAGAAACAAACCAAGTAGCATACTACTATTTTGAGCAAGATTGTATATACAAGGTGAATATCCCAAGCATCCATTAAGTAATATACAAACTAGTATGATACAGTAATGGCCTCTAGGGCATATACACTAACAGTATTTCCGCAACGGGGTCATATGGATGACGTATTTCCGCGACAGGGTCATATGGATGACGTATTTCCGCGACGGGGTCATGTGGATGACGTATTTCCACGACGGGGTCATGTGGATGACGTATTTCCGAAACGGGGTCATGTGGATGACGTATTTCCGAGACGGGGTCATTTGGATGACGTATTTCCGAGACGGGGTCATATGGATGACGTATTTCCGAAACGGGGTTATATGGATGACGTATGTCCGAAACGGGGTCATGTGGATGATGTATTTCCGAAACGGGGTCATTTGGATGACGTATTTCCTAGACGGGGTCATATGGATGACGTATTTCCTAGACGGGGTCATATGGATGACGTATTTCCGAAACGGAGTCATTTAGACGACGTATTTCTGAGACGGGGTCATACGGATGACGTATTTCTGAAACGGGGTCATGTGGATGAAGTATTTCCGAAACGGGGTCTTTTGGATGACGTATTTCCGAGACGCGGTCATATGGATGATGTATTTCCGAAACGGGGTCATTTGGATGACGTATTTCCGAGACGGGGTCATGTCGATGATGTATTTCCGCGACGGGGTCGTTTGGATGACATATTTCCGCAACGGGGTCATGAAGATGACGCATTTCCTCGACGGGGTCACGTAGATGACGCATTTCCGCAACGGGTTCATATGGATGATGTATTTCCGAAACGGGGTCATATGGATGACGTATTTCTGCGACGGGGTCATGTGGATGACGTATTTCCGAGACGGGGTCATGTGGATGGCGTGTTTCTGAGACGGGGTCATGTGGATGACGTATTTCCGAGACGGGGTCATGTGGATGACGTATTTCCGAGACGGGGTCATTTGGATGACGTATTTCCGAAACGGGGTCATATGGATGACGTATTTCCGCGATGGGGTCATGTGGATGACGTATTTACGCGATGGGGTCATGTGGATGACGTGTTTACGAGACGGGGTCATGTCGATGACGTATCGTCTGTTGTAATGAGATGAATATCGAAGTGGTCTCCAGGTTGTCTGGGAACCATCGAAATTTGGAGTAGGTGCTTTGCCGTAGCTCCAGGGTTGATTGCAGCGTCTGAATTCTGCTGGAATGGAGAGGAACGCTGTTGATGATCTCTAAGCTATCCCTGAATCGTCGAGATTTGGCTTCGTGTTCTGATGGAGCCTGGGGAGGGAAGGTGTGATTCCTTCTTTGTTTGTGCCCCTGGATTGTATACAGGGATTGATGTGATGTCACCTGTAGGGCATGAATTTCATTTTATTTTATTTCTTTCCGCGATGCTCTATCATTTCAGCTTTTATATCGCGAAGGTCGCGATTGCCCAATCATTTCGGCTATTTTTCGCGGCGCCCAATCATTTCGGCTATTTATTTTATTTTTACTCGCTTCTTTTTATTGCGAGTTGCCCAATCATTTTGGCTATTTTGTATGCATACATTTTTACTTGCTAATTTTGTTGCAAGTTGCCCAATCATTTCGGCTATTTCGTATGCATGTGTGGCTCGCTAGCTTCTTTGCTGCAAGCTTGGAATTAGACACCGATTTCGGCATCAGCACCGCTGCAACTGGAATATTGCCAGGAGCGAATCATTATTTGCCTCTGTCGATGTCGAACAAAGGTGGCTTAGCAAACAGGGTTAAGATCCTGCGACTAAGGCTTTTGACTTCATGAGCCGTAAAGGTCTCATGAAGGTATTTCTCCCTACGAGTCGTGAGGATCACGTAGGTGCGTTTTCTCCTCATGAATCGTGAGGATTCCTAAGTGTGTGTTCTCTTATAATTCGTAAGGATCTTACAAGAGTGTTTTCTCCTTATAAGTCGAGAGGACTTACAAGGGTTGTTCACCGTGTAGACACATCCCTAGTCACAGATGGGACTTTGTTAGGGAAATGTTTATTCGCGCTCGTGGATTGTATACAAGGGTCAGCGTTGAGCCACTTGTAGGGCATAATTGGAGGTTGTGGTGACTGCTTAAGAACAGGTTCAGATCTCTGCAGCTTAAGACTCTTGAATCTTATGAGCCGTGAGGGTCCCATAAGAGGGTTCTCCTTACGAGTCGTGAGGATCTCGCAAGTGTAATTTCTCCTTAGGAATCGTGAGGATCCCTAAGTGTGTTGCTCCCTTATGAGTCGTTAGGATCTCACACAGGTGGTTTCTCCTTACAAAGTCGAGAGGACCTTGCAAGTGTCTTTTAACGAGATCGCGCCCTTTCGGGTTTTCACAAAACTCGCCGGTAGCCTTGCTGTTTTTACTCACGGAGCCCTTTCGGGTTTTCACAAAACTCGCCGGTAGCCTTGCTGTTTTTACTCACGGAGCCCTTTCGGGTTTTCATTCGTGCCCATTTTGCTTATGGACATACCGTTTTCTTTTTTCTCTTTTGTTTATTCTAACGAGATTGCGCTCTTTCGGGTTTTCACAAAACTCGCCGGCAGCCATGCTGTTTTTACTCACGGAGCCCTTTCGGGTTTTCATCCGTGCCCATTTTGCTTATGGACATACCGTTTTTTTGTCTTTTTTTATTCTTCTTTTTTTTGTATCAGCCTTGGGATGCTGCAGTCCACAGTAGTTTATCGACGTCTCGGTCAACAGCTAGTTTTAGGACATAGTGGTCCATCGTTAGTTTAAGGACGTTTTGGTCCGTTAGCCAGTTACTACTTTTAGAGTTTGGGCTTAGGAAGATAGTGAGCTGACATAGTCATCGTCATCTATCATTAACCTAGGCCGTGACTCGTCAGGCGTAGTATTTCTTTAGGAAGCGACCATTTATTGGCCTGAAAGGTCTTTCACCATGCATGTCCATGAGTAGATAAGCTCCACCTCGGTAGACCTTGTCTATGATATACGGGCCTTCATAGTTTGGCTCGAATTTCCCCCGCTTGGCGCGATTAGGGATCATAGGTCTTTTGACCACTAGCACGAGTTCGCCTTGGCGGAATGTCCTCGGCCTAGTCAATCTTTCGTATGAGCGCATCATCTTTGCTTTATAAACCTCCAGATTTTGTTGCGCTATGAGCCGGGTTTCATCAAGGGTATCGAGTTCCTCAAGTCAAAGGTGAGCATTCTCTTCGTCCGTTAGCTCATAGTGAACTGCCACTCGTAGAGAGGGTAGCTCTATCTCGAGGGGGAGTACCGCCTCTGTACCGAATACCAATGCGTACGGAGTTGTATTTGTGGCTGTTTTGAACGTGGTTCGATACGCCCAGAGAGCTTCATACAGTCGTTCATGCCAGTCCCTCTTATTTCGGAACACTGTCTTTTTCACGATCTTTGTCAAGGTCTTGTTAAAAGCCTCAGCTAGACCGTTAGCTCGGGGATTATAGACCGAAGAGTATCTCCAGTCTATATTATGCTGTTGTGCGAAGCGGCTGATCTTGTGGCTTCTATAGGCTGGCCGGTTATCGGAGATAATCCGTTATGGAGTTCCAAACCGATAAATGACGTGTGTCTTGAAGAAATGGAGGATATTCTCCGTCTTCACTTCCCTTAGCGGTACTGCTTCTGCCCATTTGGAGAAGTAATCAGTTATCGCCAAGATGAATCGATGTCCTCTGGACGATGCTGGTTCGATGGGGCCGATTATGTCAGTCCCCCACATTTCGAACGACCAGCTAGCCACTGTTGGATGTAGCAGATTTGGATGTTGATGGATAAAGTCCCCGTGAATCTGGCACGAATGGCACTGCTTCGCGTATTCGAGGCAGTCTTGGATCATCGTGGGCCAGTAATAACCCATCCGTTTGATCTTCAGCTTCATCTTCGGGCCGGCTTGGTGAGAACCGCAGAGTCCGTCGTGAGTTTCTTGGATGAATCTCCTTTCTTCTTCAGGTCCCAGGCATCTTAGCCACAGGGAGTCGAACGATCTTTTATACAGAGTATCATTGACGAAGGCGAAGGATAGAGCTCGTTTCATGAGCTGATGTCTTGAAGACGCATCTTCAGGTGTTCGACGGGATTTGAAGTAGTCTATAAAGACTTCTCTCCAATCCTTAGCCTTTTCCTGGTCTTTTATTTGTAGAGTCATTTGCTTGGTCGCTCCTTTTTCTTCGGGCGACTCCGGAGATATTTCTGCCGGTGCGAGAACCCGACGGCTTTGCACAACGATCCTCACGTCATCGAGGTTTTCGTCAGCCAGTTCTTTAGCGAGCTTGGCTAATGCGTCCGCTTTGCTATTTTCCGTACGCGGTATGCTTTCCAAGGTGTAGGAAGGAATTTGGGTCAGCAGTTGCTGCACCCTCTCGCCGTACTTCACCAACTCTGGCTTGAATGTTTGGTAGTCGACGTTTATTTGACTAACGACCAGCTGGGAGTCTCCGTATATAAGGAGGTTTTCAATTCCCATGTCAATGACGATCTCGAGACCTGCTATCAAAGCTTCATACTCGGCTTCATTGTTTGTCCTCGGCTCTGTTAAGGAGAAAGTAAAGCGCATTATCCCTCCTTGTGGAGTCACGAAGATGAGGCCTACCCCGGATTTGATTATAGGGGTGCTTTGTTTGCGCTTCTTCATGGAAGACGCTGCATCAAAATAGAGTTCCCACCGGGTATCATCCCTGTCGATCGTGTCAAATGCATGTTCGTCTGGCAGTTCGCAATTCAAAAGAGAATCGGCAGGTATTGGATGCTCAGCGAGGAAGTCGGCGATGGCCTGGCCTTTCACTGCCTTAAGAGGCCGATAAGCTATCGAGAACTCCATCAAGAGCAAAGCCCACTTAGCGAGTCATCTCGTTAATATGGCCTTTGACATCAAATATTTGAGAGGATCCACCTTCGATATGAGATGGACCTCATGTGCCAACACATAGTGTCTGAGCTTCGTTATTGCGAAGATCAACACCAGGCAATGTTTTTCGATGGGGGAGTAATTGCTTTCTGCCCCCAGGAGAACTCGACTCAGATAATAAAGGGCTCTCTCTTTCCCTTGGTCGTTCTCTTGTGCCCATAGCGCGCCTAAAGAACCTTCGAGGGCTGTTGTATACAGAATGAGAGGCTTTCCCTTGACCGGAGCGGTCAGCACCGGAGGGTTCTGCAAGTATTGCTTGATTTCATCCAGTGCGCTTTGGCATTTGTGATCCCAGACGAACGGGGTTCCCTTTTTCATCAAGTGACTGTAGGGGCGACACTTGTCGGAGAGATTGGCTATGAATCGCCGTATATACGCGAGCTTTTCTTGGAGAGACCGCAATTGCTTGAGAGTCCTTGGCGGAGGCATTTCCATAATCGCCTTGGCTTTTGACGGATCTATCTCGATGCCTTGGTGTCGGACGATGAATCCCAGGAATTTGCCTGAGGATACTCCGAACGCGCATTTGAGAGGGTTCATCTTCAAGTTGTAATGCTGAAGGCGTTGAAATACGATCTTCAGATGCTCTAAATGTTCCTCGTATGATTTGCTTTTCACCACAAGGTCGTCGATGTTAGTGTATTTGCCCTAGGGGCCATTATTGTATCATACTAGATTGTATATTACTTAATGGAAGCTTGGGATATTCACAGTTATATATACAGTCTTGCTAAAAATGGTAGTATACTACTTGGTTTGTGTCTACTTTAATATGTGCATATGTTTCTTGTTACGTATCACTTATACATATTAGTAGAGCCCATAGGTTCTTTGCTTGATTACCAGCGTTGTGATGGCAGTCACACTAGTGGGGGCTGGGTAGTCTATAAGCAGCATCCTATACAGGTCCCTAGTCGCAGGATTATCGAGACAGGGAATTGATACTCCAGAGTAGACTAGTGTGTACGCTTCTCATCCCAGTTGAGGAGATGGTCTGTCCCATAGACATCAGTACGTCGTACTGGAGATAGTATACAGGTGCTCGTTAGGTTACGGGTACACCGGACATGACTCGCAGGGGAACTGTTGGTTGGTATTATACCCGTCGTCAGTTAACAGTTCCCAGATGACATGAGTACAGCATAGTCCGCAGACTTGACACTGCTACTTCGCCTCGAGTGTGCCTACTGTTCATAGATTGCTACCCTACCACGGCTCAAAGGAGTCGTGCAAACAGGTAGCAGTTGGGTGCAGTCCCGAGCACTTGGAGGCAGTAGTGGTTAGATAAGATTCGTCTCTCCCGGTATTGGGAGATGATATTGCGCTGTGTCAGAGAGCCATTACGCAAAGTCCCTGGCCAGGGCAAGCGAGATATACTGGTAGGTTCCAGTAGCTTCTCAGGGTGTAATGGGTTTCGCTCCGACATGACTTATACAGCTATTAGGGGACTGACGCTTGCCGCCTCCTAGGCTTGATATGCGATAGTCTTAGACGAACAGACCGGACTGTACGGAGATTGTCACATCAGGCTCAGTGGGAGTTCGGATGATTTACCTCATCGGCCTTCTTATCGACATCTACCTGGGGACCGTTACGTACAGCTAGTGCCGCTTGTGGTCTGTGGTTAAACCCACTGCCAGCGTAGTGTCGAGTCTTTAGAGTCCCACACAGAGAGTTTCCCTGCTCCAGGCGAAACGATATATAGGTCGTATGGTTTTACGACAAGGGTTCGGACGCGTACGTGTGTTTACGCACGTACGACTTTTCGGACAGTTTTTACTAGCCGGCTTTGGTTTAAGCCAGTTTCTAGTATCGGGTTATTGGATTTATACAGTCTAAAGTTTTTCCGTGTTTTCACGGATTGGAGGGGCGTTCTCGTAATTTGTCGGAAAGCTTCTAGAAGAGTGGTGACTTGGGGGGGGGGTAAGGTGGCATTGCATTAAATGAAATTTGTGACTCATTTGTGTGATTCACTATGTCATTAATGCATCATTTATTGCTTAATGACTCACATAGTGAATCACTCATATTGAATTAATGAAGCATGGTGAATAATCATTTATATTCATTTATTTGATAATTCATTATGTTTCATATATTCAAGTGAGAAGCTTTTTCATTCTCATTCTCATTTTCACCTTCTCTCTCCTTAACCTCACTCTCTCTTCAAACCCTAACCCTAACCTCTCATGTGTTGAGATCAAGGGTTAGCTAGACTAAAACATCCATAACCTCACTCTATATCTCCTAGGTAGCTTAGATTAGCACTTTAAGTAACCTAGTTATTTCAAGTTTGAGATTAAGCTTGGCGTAGGAACTTTCGGGTGGATTGTCTTTGATTCGAGGAGGCCGTGAAGTTGCCGATGTTCCAAGGAGCCTACGAGGAGTGGAGGACAGCGATGAAGACCCGAAGGACATGTAACGTGAGGTATAACTCTGGAACCGAGTAGTTAAATCTCTTGTTCATAGTTAGCTATGGTTTAGATATGATTCACGCGCTCAAGTCCGTGTTACGAAGCTTTGATAATCGTTTTTCATATATTCCGCCTCCCCGCAAGTTCGTGGGGTGCGTGACATGAACTTACAGTGGTATCAGAGCCAACTAAACCATTACTAGCTTGTTAGCAACTGATTAGAAGTTCGATCGACGGAAAATACGAAAAACGAAAAACCAAAACCCTAAGTTTCTGTTAATTTTAAAACTGTCTGAAAAAATATTTGACATACTTTAAAATTCACAGCAGGGAATTTAATGAAAACTGAGAAAATACGAGCCCCTAACTCGGCAACTCGGCCGCGGAACCGCGGCACAAAGGTGCTTTTGGCCGCGGATCCGCCGCCGAGTCAACTCCGAGTTGACTCGGATTTCCTCTGTAATTCATAATTTTTGGTTTTCTGTTTTCTTGTATGTTCTGTTTCTGCCCAGGTTGCCTCTGTGCTGATTTGATTTTGGGGTAGACACGGATAAAGGTAATCGATCGATGTTCTAAATTAATTGCTAATCGGGTTATTATCTGTAATGTTTTATGTGTTCGTAAACCTCCCCTAACTGCTAGTATGTCGGTTGGCAAGGGGTTGCACATATCTGTGATGTTATTTTTTTAACTATTTGTGTATATAAACTGTATTGGATTGTTGTGATGATTAGCCGGGTTTTGTGATAGGTTATTGTATTAATTCATTCGATGTAATTGTAATAAGTTGTAATATTATTTTGTGGGGCACATCCAGGTTGAGGTTGTAGCCACCGTTGTATTATTTCTTTTTACTGTTTTTGCTCCTAGGATAGACCCAAGGTGGGGTGCACAAACTACCGGGTATTTTGAAGTGTGAGGCAGACCGCTTCACTTCTGGTACTTGGCGGGTAGTTTGCCGTACCCGTAGGGGTCTAGGGTGGGGTAATGGTTATTCATCACAACTGTGTAATTCGTTTTTCCTTGCAGGCTCAAAAGAAACGCGGATTGCTTGCATATCCAATAAAGTTTATCTGTGATCTGGAATGCTTATTATTGCGTCTGACGAATGTACAATATCTATATATATATAGCTATTAGACGCACTTATGTTTTACACCCGCGCTAGCCCAGCCCCCGCTCTGTCGTTAGTTAAGTAACCTAACAGGTGATGATGGGACCCAGTGGCGAATGCGGATGGCATAAGAGGACGTGGTATTTTCGTTGTTTTCTGCAATGATAGGATAAATGATGGGACACATTACTATAATGCAAAGAAAATAAACCAAAGATTAATCGTTGGAACAAATTTAAAAGAAACTACTCGGTTATTTTAAAAGATCAGAATTTTTTAAAATTGCGGAGCTTTAACCACTCCTTTTAAAAAAGTATCAGGTTCTTTCGATTATATCAAGTTCACTACGTTCACGGTTTTGCCAAAAACATTCAAAACCCTCCGTCATTTCATTTGGGTATTCAATAGTATTCAAGCTGTGTTTGTTTGGCCAAAGTCAAGGCACAGTGTTTGGTAGCTGTTGGATAGTCATATGTAGCATAGATAGATGCGTTGGTTTGGGACAGTCGTACTACCTTGTTTGGCCAAAGTCAAGGGTCTGTACGGGTGGGTTCAAATTAACCTAGACAATGACGGGTAGAACTTGACATGTGACTTATGATTTGTTCGGCCAAAGTCAAGGTCATAAGAGCATGGGGCAAAAAAAAAAAAACCACATCGGGAATTTCTGAAGAAACTGAAATTTGCAGAGAGATGCATACCATTTTGGAGTTTGATGAATGTTGGTAGGATTCCTTCAACATTATCATACGATGATATTTTGGATCCCGATCCTACTGTGAGTATATACTACTTATCAGGAGATTCGTCACTTAACGATCAATACTATAAACCAAGTATTGTACGGTGAGAATAGTCCTGGCTAGTTCTTCCTTTTTGGTTTGAGGAGGGATTCGAGAAACAGTGGGAGCCATCCTGTTTAGATAAACATAAAACCAATCTAAACTTGCAACAGCATCATGCTAAAATGTTTTCTTCTCTCTCTCTTAATTGCAGCGACCTTATGAACACACATAGGTTACATCTAGATAACAATTTGACTGAATCTGACTTATATGACTGGCAGAGGTCTGTCCAAATGTCCATTGCCTATGACAAGCTGGACCACCCTATTACTACTCAAGATCCCGCCGTCCCAGGTCTAGTTTCCACCGTCACGGATATGGATATCCGCCAGACAAGGAAAAAGGATAAAGCGAAAGCCAAATGCCTCGTGTTAGCTTCAGTTGATGGTGTATACCAGAAGCAACACGAGAAGATGGACTTAGTTTCCATCTTTCTCCATAACAAAGATTTATATGGAGAGCAATCTCATATCACTAGATATGAAACCTCGAACGAATTAATTCAAGCGAGGTTGGCTGACGGGTCATCTGTAGGGGACAACGTCCTTACAATGACTAGCTGTATTGATGAGCTCCAGGACCTGGAGACCGCGTTGGGAAACGAGTCAGATACTGACTTGATTCTACAGTCTCTGCCTCCTACCCTGAAGGAAACCAGGGATATAAAAGGAACGAGAAGGGCAAAAGTTTCGGAACTTAATGTAGTAAAATAGGATAGTTCCTATTATTATGGGATTGGGCATAGGCAGAATGATTGCAGGGCTTTGGAAGCCAGTAGCCAAGATACAAAGCATGTTGTGGCTTCAGCCTCAAGTGTGTTTGTTATTGAGAACTGTTTGTCAATTAACTCTACTTCCTGGGTATTAGATACCGGAGCAGGATCTCATATTTGTAATTCATTACATGCTTTGAGAAACCGTAAAGTTATAAAGGTGGGTGATTGGTCTCTCAAAGTTGCAAACGGAATGACAGTGAATGCTGAATCCGTGGGAGAATATCGCCTAGGTTTGACAAGTGGGCATATATTGATTTTACGTAGCACTTTATATATACCTAGTATGACTTATAATATCATATCAGTGTCCTCACTTTCGAGAGAGGGATATGATTTTACTTTCGTAAGCGATGTAGTTAACATCCACCTAAATCAAGTTCTGATTGGTTCAGGTATATTAGATAACGGCATATACGTATTAAGTCAAGCTCAGGTTTTCAATATCCAGAATACACTTAAAAGAAAGTCTCCAGAATTAAATCAGGCTTTCTTATGGCATTGTAGACTAGGTCACATCAATGAGAGAAGGTTGACTAAGTTACATAGAGAAGAATATTTGAATCCGTTCGAATATCAATCTTATGCTACTTGTGAATCTTGTCTCATGGGAAAGATGACAAAGACTCCGTTTTCTGGACACGGAGTAAGAGCAAGCGAGCTCTTGGGACTCATACACAGTGACGTATGCAGTCCAATGTCTACACATGCGCGAGGTGGTTATTCCTACTTCATTACTTTTACGGATGATTTCTCTAGGTATGGATATATCTTCTTAATGAAGCATAAATCTGAGGCCTTTGAGAAATTCCAAGAATACAAGAATGAAGTGGAAAAACAAACCGGCAAAAGTATCAAGACACTGAGATCTGATCGAGGTGGTGAATACTTAAGTGCCGAGTTTCTAGGTTACTTAAAAGAGAATGGAATTCTCTCTCAGCTTACTCCTCCATACACACCACAACACAACGGTGTATCCGAAAGAAGGAATCGAACCCTATTGGATATGGTTCGTTCCATGATAAGTAAGGCTGAGTTACCACGATCATTCTAGGGATATGCACTAGAATCAGCTGCATACCTTTTGAACCGAGTTCCAACTAAGACTGTGCCTACTTCACCATATCAGATGTGGTGTAGGAAGAAACCCTATCTTAAGCACATAAAGATATGGGGATGTCCATCTTTAGTAAAGAAGCAGTTTGCGGACAAGCTCGAGGCACGATCAGTACAGTGTAAGTTTGTGGGATATCCAAAGAACTCCAAGGGATATTATTTCTATTACGCAGAGGAACAAAAGATTTTTGTTTCTCATAATGCTCGCTTCTTGGAAACTGAGTTTTTAGAAAATCAGATAAGTGGGGGCGCAATAGAACTGGAAGAAATTCTAGAACCATAAACTATTACTGAAACCTTAGTAGAACAAGAAGGTTCAGGAGAACAGGACATCCCGACGCCACTCCGCTGGAGTAGTAGGCAATTTCATCCGCCCGAGAGATACTACGGTTTTCTCATAGACGGGGATAGAGAGGATTGCACTATTGACTATGATGAGCCTACTAGCTTCCAGCAAGCCATTCAGAGCGGTGACTCAGTAAAATGGCTGAATGCAATGCGGACCGAAATGGAGTCCATGTACACTAACAAAGTATGGACTTTGGACATTGCTCCAGATGGGGTAAAACCCGTAGGATGCAAATGGATCTTCAAAAAGAAGATTGGTGTAGATAGACAGGTTGAAACCTATAAGGCTAGACTTGTTGCAAAGGGTTTCCGTCAAAGACCTGGTTTGGACTATGACGAAACCTTTTCTCCAGTGGCTATGCTTAAATCCATTCGGGTCCTTCTTGCTATTGCTGCCTTCCACGATTATGAAATCTGGCAAATGGACGTAAAGACGGCCTTTCTAAATGGTAATTTGGAAGAAAGCGTCTATATGGATCAGCCAGAGGGATTCATTCAGAGTGGGAGCAGCGGTAAAGTATGCAAGTTGCTTAAGTCCATTTATGGACTAAAGCAGGCATCGCGGAGTTGGAACATCTGTTTTGATGATGCTGTCAAAGGATTTGACTTTATCAAAAATCCAGATGAACCATGCATATACAGTAAGAATGTAGGGAGAGCTGTAGTATTCCTCGTCTTGTACATGGATGGCATTCTCCTAATAGAAAATGATATTCCTATGTTACAGTCAGTCAAAAGATTCTTATCACAGAAATTCTCCATGAAAGACCTGGGTGATGCCACCTACATTCTGGGGATCCGGATCTATCGTGATAGATCAAAAAGGATGTTGGGACTTTCGCAGTCCAGGTACATAGACACCATAGTGAAAAGATTCAGTATGGATGATTCTAAGCGCGGTAACCTACCGGCTTGTCACGGAATCACCCTCTCCAAAGATATGTCTCCCAAGACTGATTTGGAAAGGGATCGCATGTCGATTATACCCTACGCTTCTGCGGTAGGCTCTATAATGTATGCAATGTTATGTACCAGACCAGATATAGCATACGCATTGAGCGTAGTAAGACGGTATCAGGCAAACCCAGGGGAGAAGCACTGGATAGCCGTAAAGAACATTCTCAAGTACCTGAGGAGGACTAAGGAGATGTTCTTGGTATATGGCGGAAAAGACCTCCAGATGGAAGCCTTTGTCGACTCCGGCTTCTAGAGTGACAAGGATGACTCCAAATCCATGTCGGGTTATGTCTTTACCCTCAATGGAGGGGCGGTCTGTTGGAAGAGTTCCAAGCAGGAGACCGTTGCTGACTCAACGATGGAAGCAAAGTACATAGATGCTTGCGATGCCGCAAAAGAAGCTGTTTGGATGAAGAAGTTCCTCACAGAACTTCAGGTGGTTCCTTCCAGTGTTGGTCCAATACCTCTGTATTGTGACAACAACGGCGCTATAGCTTTAGCGAAGGAACCCAGGTCCCATCAGAAGTCCAGACACATCTTAAGGCGGTATCACCTGATCAGGGAGATCGTAGATCGCCGGGAGATCGAGGTGAAAAGAGTAGAGACGGAGAATAACATAGCTGATCCATTCATAAAGGCCATTCCTCAGACGCAGTTCGAGAGGCTATTCGAGATGATAGGTCTACGATATGCCAGCTCATGGCCCTAGTGCAAGTGGGAGATTGTTAGTGTATATGCCCTAGGGGCCATTATTGTATCATACTAGATTGTATATTACTTAATGGAAGCTTGGGATATTCACAGTTATATATACAGTCTTGCTAAAAATGGTAGTATGCTACTTGGTTTGTGTCTACTTTAATATGTGCATATGTTTCTTGTTACGTATCACTTATACATATTAGTAGAGCCCATAGGTTCTTTGCTTGATTACCAGCGTTGTGATGGCAGTCACACTAGTGGGGGTTGGGTAGTCTATAAGCAACATCCTATACAGGTCCCTAGTCGCAGGATTATCGAGACAGGGCATCGATACTCCAGAGTAGACTAGTGTGTACGCTTATCATCCCAGTTGGGGAGATGGTCTATCCCATAACCATCAGTATGTCGTACTGGAGATAGTATACAGGTGCTCGTTAGGTTACGGATACACCGGACAGGACTCGCAGGGGAACTGTTGGTTGGTATTATACCCGTCGTCAGTTAACAGTTCCCAGATAACATGAGTACAGCATAGTCCGCAGACTTGACACTGCTACTTCGTCTCGAGTGTGTCCCACTGTTCTTAGATTGCTACCCTACCACGGCTCAAAGGAGTCGTGCAAACAGGTAGCAGTTGGGTGCAGTCCCGAGCACTTGGAGGCAGTAGTGGTTAGATAGGATTCGTCTCTCCCGGTATCGGGAGATGATATCGCGCTGTGTCAGAGAGCCATTACGCAAAGTCCCTGGCCAGGGCAAGTGAGATATACTGGTAGGTTCCAGTAGCTTCTCAGGGTGTAATGGGTTTCGCTCCGACACGACTTATACAGCTATTAGGGGACTGACACTTGCCGCCTCCTAGGCTTGATATGCGATAGTCTTAGACGAACAGACCGGACTGTACGGAGATTGTCACATCAGGCTCAGTGGGAGTTCGGATGATTTACCTCATCGGCCTTCTTATCGACATCTACCTGAGGACCGTTACGTACAGCTAGTGCCGCTTGCGGGCTGTGGTTAAACCCACTGCCAGCGTAGTGTCGAGTCTTTAGAGTCCCACACAGAGAATTTCCCTGCTCCAGGCGAAACGATATAGAGGTCGTATGGTTTTACGACAAGGGTTCGGACGCGTATGTGTGTTTACGCACGTACGACTTTTCGAACAGTTTTTACTAGCCAGCTTTGGTTTAAGCCAGTTTCTAGTATCGGTTATTGGATTTATACAGTCTAAAGTTTTTCCGTGTTTTCACGGATTGGAGGGGCGTTCTCGTAATTTGTCGGGAAGCTTCTAGAAGAGTGGTGACTTGGGGGGGCGGGTAAGATGGCATTGCATTAAATGAAATTTGTGACTCATTTGTGTGATTCACTATGTCATTAATGCATCATTTATTGCTTAACGACTCACATAATGAATCACTCATATTGAATTAATGAAGCATGGTGAATAATCATTTATATTCATTTATTTGATAATTCATTATGTTTCATATATTCAAGTGAGAAGCTTTTTCATTCTCATTCTCATCTTCACCTTCTCTCCCGTCAAGCTCACTCTCTCTTCAAACCCTAACCCTAACCTCTCATGTGTTGAGATCAAGGGTTAGCTAGACTAAAACATCCATAACCTCACTCTATATCCCCTAGGTAGCTTAGTTTAGCACTTTAAGCAACCTAGTTATCTCAAGTTTGAGATTAAGCTTGGCGTAGGAACTTTCGGGTGGATCGTCTTTGATTCGAGGAGGCCGTGAAGTTGCCGATGTTCCAAGGAGCCTACGAGGAGTGGAGGACAGCGATGAAGACCCGAAGGACATGTAACGTGAGGTATAACTCTGGAACCGAGTAGTTAAACCTCTTGTTCATAGTTAGCTATGGTTTAGATACGATTCATGCGCTCAATTCCGTGTTACGAAGCTTTGATAATCGTTTTTCATATATTCTGCCTCCCCGCAAGTTCGTGGGGTGCGTGACATGGACTTACAGTCGATATAGCATTCGACGATTTCATGTATGAGGTCATCGAAGATCTTCGTCATGGCCTTCTGATAGGTGGCACTGGCGTTCTTTAGACCGAAGGGCATCACCTTGTAGCAGAATATGCCCAAAGGGGTCTGGAAAGCAGTATGTTTCTGGTCTTCGGGATGCATCTTTATCTGATTATATCCTGATGAGCCGTCCATGAAGGAGAAAACTTCGTGAGTGGACGTGTTATCTACCATCAGCTCAGTGACTGGTACTGGGAAGTCGTACTTCGGGCAAACTTTGTTGAGATTCCGAAAGTCCATACATATACGCACCGTCCCATTCTTCTTCATTACTGGGACAATGTTGGCGATCCAGTCAGGATACTGAACTTCCTGGATGAAGCCGGAGTCAATTAGTTTCTTGACCTCGGTGTTGATGCTCATCTCAAGCTCGAGCCGCATTCTCCTCGGTGCCTGTTTGATCGGCTTGACGTACGGGGATATCGCCAATTTGTGTACAGCAATCTCTGGATCTAGTCCTGGCATCTCGGAATAGTTCCATGCGAAACAATCTTTATGCTGCATGAGCACGTCCTTTAGCATAGCCACCCTTTCTTCAGACAACAGCTCACTGACGAACGTCGGCCGCGGGTCACTCGCCGTCCCCAAATCAATTTTCTTGAGGTTATCTACAGTAGTATGTATCCCATCTTCCAACTCCTTTGGCGCCGGTGGAAATTCTGAGATTACCTCGTCATCATCGTTGTCGAAGCACCGGGGGAAGTCATCTATATTCTCAGGCTCTTCTTCTGACAACATTATCATATGACAAGTACGATATTGCTTCCAAGACCGATGTTGATCTGGTTCTGTTCTCGTGGTTTTTGGTTCATGCCTCTGAGGCAGGGTTACCCTCCAGCCGCTGGATAGAGCGAACATGCCTTGCTGATACTGTTCTTCGACCCAGTTCTTGAATGTGAAGCAATCTTCGAGAGGATGTCCTATTGCCCTATGATAGGAGCAATAGTCCGGGTGAGAGACTTCGCCTGCTTGCTCGGGGTTCTTGGACTCCGGGAGGGTAATCATTTTATGTTTTATGGCACGATCAAGTATCTTCTGTGTTTTATCCTGGGGAAAAGAGTATGCTCGACCCATTTTCTTCATAAGAGACGAATCTGGACTGCTCGATTCCTGATCGCGTGGTTTCTTGGGCCCGCTTTGTCGCTGTCGAACGACTTTCCTGTTCTTTGGTTTATTTCTGCCTCTATGTCGGGCCTTTTGTACAACGGGTTGACAAGGAGGAGCATTTTCATTTTTCACAGCCTGTTGAAGGAGGCATTGCGTCCTGGCTTTCTCGTAGACGGCCATTTTGCGATTATGGTCTTCTCGAACCTTTTGACCTGCTTCCCTTATAAGCTTGTCCATTTGTTCTTCGAACGACAGACTAGGCATTTTCACGGCGGGAGCTCTTTCTGGTTCAGGGTTAGCATCTTCCCACAGAGCATCCCCTTCTTCATTAAAGTCATGTATGACGTAGCAGTCGCGGAATAGCTCCCGTTTCTTAGATCGAACATACCCAAGCCCGGTCGTTTCCATTCTTCCGTTGGGCAACTTTCGTTGAGTTCTGGGAACGTTCCAGATCCTGTTATAGAACCGTGCTTGTCGCGCAGTTTGCTTAAAGGGTACACCTTGGCGTCTCAAGAGTCTTTTTAGTTCATTCGTGTAATATCTGGGCAAACGGATGGCTGGAGCCTGTCAAGTGTAGAATCCGCGCCATGCCAGATTTCTATCTCCACTTTGGTTTCCCCCGATCTGTAGAATAGGATCGCCTTTTCATCTTTTCGCGTGGGAGGGACGTAGAATATCTGCAGTTCTTCTACACTATAGGTATCAAGCGCGTCTAGTTCTTTATGATACTTGGGCGGAACCATGGCAACTTGCAAACTTTGATCTTCATTAGCGAAGGTTTGTATTGATGGCCGAGCAGAGAATACGGCATTGACCTCATCTTCAGAGTCTCTGCCGAAGATCAACATAGGAGTGGACGGTCCCGGCTTGTTGTACTGGGGAGGACCTGAATAAACTATCTCTTCTTCCTCCTCGATATCACTTCCGAAGACCAGAATGGTGGTGATAGCTTTGTTCTTCGGTTTGTGACATCTTTCCGTGTCCTCAAAGTCTGGTAAGAAGTATTTTGCATCTTCGTATTTGCGGACTTCATTCACGGAGAATGGATTTAGCTCTCCTGTCACATTATACTCGAGACCATCCTTGAAATATTTCATACACTGATGTTGTGTAGAGGGGATGATATTGTACTCGTGTAACCAAGGCCGGCCGAGCAAAGCGTTATAGCATGTCCTGGCATCAATGACGTGGAACTTAATGTCCATGACAAGCAGTCCAAAGCGTAACGTCAATATTACGGACCCAAGCGTTCGTGACGACTGGGAGTCAAACCCGGAGATGGTGATCTTATCACGAGCGAGGTGTTGAACACTCTTGCAGATTTCCTTTAGCACCCTCACGTTAAGGAGGTTGACGGAGGACTCATTGTCGACCAGGATTTTACCTATCTTGATGTCATGACAGTATCTGGAGACATATAGGGGACGGTTGTGCTCGTACGTCCCAAGGAGGAGATCTTCATCGCCGAAAGTGATATCGGCTGTGTGTACTTCTTCCAGCTCGTCCTTCATCTTCTCTTCGGCGAGGAAAGCTTGGAATTGCTGGGGCTCTTGTAATGCTTTGATCAAAGAATCTCTCGCCTCTTTGGGCAGCAGAAGGGCGTAGAGAATACTGAGCTGCGAGGGTATCTTCCTCAAGTGTGCCAGAACGTTGTAGTCCACCTTACTTTTCTTTGGTGGGTCCTTGGCTGTTAGCTTTTCGACAACTTGGTCATCAAGGATGATATCTTCGGAGACTTTTTCTTTCCCCTTATCTTTTCTATTTGACCTACTGTTCGAGGGCCAAAGATTCTTTTCGGACAGCGTACGATTGCGCAGCTGAATGTTTTCACAAGTCTTTGGTTCTTCCTCTTTTTTCAAGGTGGACTCTTTGAAGAGAGGGCCAAGAGTCATTTCTTCGTTAGAGTCGCTCCCGAAGGTGAGAACTTGTGATCCCCCGGTGTTGACCATGCGACAGTTGCCGGTGGTTCTTTTATGCTCCTCGGTCGTACATCTTTGTTCCCGATGAGTTTTGCGTTTCATCCGCTTGAAATTTTGCCGGTGAGCAACATATCCTTGCCACCATCTTTTAACAGCGTTGCACTCTTCGGTGGGGTGCGCAATCTTTCAATGATATAAGCAGTAGTTAGGATGCATTTCCGCTTCGCCAAGAACGTTTCCTTCGGAGGGTGGCAGCTTCATCCCCATTGATATGGCTATGGCGAATCTCTTCCTCATCTCGAACCTGCTTTTATTTGTGGCGGATGTACTTTGATCTGGCGGGAGTGTTTCAACTCCTTCGTTCAGTCGCCGGCGTTTGGCTTTTTAAAATATGGCCGTTTCACACTCTCGAGCAGCTTTGCTTTTAAGAAGAGCTTCGTTCAGGAATGCATCAATCGTTTCGTCTGATGGCTCTATAAGTTCCGGTTTAGGATTTGCCCCTAGTCTCTTTGTGTAAGGAGCTTCTTCATTGTCTATCGACGAGTGAGAGATCACATGGCAACTTACCACGTAATCTTCAGATTCATCCGACGAGTCTTCTCCATTATCGTCATCTCCGTCCTCAAGGACGTGGCGGAGAAACTCTTGAAGTGTGACTGGAGTTCGCGCCTTCTGGTTATACTCTTCCAGCGCGTCAATCTGCTTTTGCAGGTCCGTACGCCTGTCACCAGGCTTCACGAGCTTCTTGGATTTCTTCTTCTTTTTCGAAGACCTTGACGGCTCGATATGAGCGCTTTGGCTATCACCACCAATCTTTGGAGTTGGGCGCGGCTTCAGCATCCCCTCGATGATCTCAGGTTCCAGTGGATTCTTCCACTTAATTGCCGGACAGATGTGGAGATCTTTCAGCATTCTTTTCATCTTGGCTGAAAGAGCAACCTCCCATGGAGCTTCTTCTACGAAAGAGCATGATGCCCCCGGTGTATCCGTATTCTTGGGAGTGTGTGGCCGAGGCGGGTTCACCTTCCAATTTTCGGATATTACGAATTTGCCCTGCCGGTACTGATCTTCTAACCAGCTTTTGAAGATGTAACAATTCTCGATCGGATGGCCCAACATTCGGTGATAAGGGCAGTAGTTAGGATTGCTAATGCCGCCTGGTTGCGTTGGGCGTCTTGGCTTGGGCAGAGTGATGAGCCTGTTGCGCAGTGCAAGTGTAGGGTTCCTAGGCACTCTCAAGAGGTCTCACAAGGCATCAACCATGCCAATTTCAAATTTTACAAGTGCCGAGAAACTCTAATACGGATCGTTAACTAGAATTTTAGGCGAAACATTAAACTAGTTAACAACTTAACTAAAAATAAGAAGCTACAACCTTTGTAGATCCGGTTATCCACTTCCTTAGCTCCACGTAGTCGTCCCCTCGCTGTCCATCTCGAATTCCGGACTCTTGCATCGGCTTCATTGGAGAAAATGAGCGGACTAGTCGTCGGCTACGATGCCGAAGATGATCTACGTCGAGGTTACACAAGATCAAGCTCCAACTTCACCAAGTTGTGAAACTTGTGAAGAAAACACCCTATACTACTTGGCAAGAGGTAGAGGGTGAAGAAATAGGAGGTGGATTCACTTTAGAATTGGATTTCTCACTCTTTTTCTCAAGGTGCCATTGATGGAGGCAAGGTTTTCTTCATGAAGATGAAGAAGAAGAAGAAGATAGAATATGATAAGTCCTTTTGAATAATTGAAAAAGAAGTGATTCTTATCATATTCTCAACTATAGTTAAGTGTAGAGAATGAACTAGGGTTAGTTCAAATGGTTAGGGTTAAGCATGAGACAAGAATGGTGACTTAGTCAAAACTTCAAGAATCTTCAACTAACAATCAAACAAAGCCACCATTCATCTTTATCTTTCAAAAATGAATAAACAAATAAATAAATGAATAAGAAAAACCCTAATCATCAACTTAACCATGGTTTAATTCTTTACACTTAACCAAATAAGCATGTATCATCAAACATGATACAATCATGTGCACAAAAGTATATCACATATACAACTTGCACATCCAAGTGAGAAAATCCATTTAAAGTGAACCAATACTAGTTAATGCAAAGTAATATATCAAATATATAATTATACATTAAATCATTAAATCAACACTTGATTTAACGATCCGGTCATATCGCATATAACCGACTAGTATCCTATGTATCGGCTTATCGAATCAATCCTTGATTCGATATTTAGATTATATCGCATATAACCAATCGATACATTCATCGCGAGAATGGAATACGGTATCACATACACGCATTATTCTCGGTCCTGCACATATCTCATATGCGCTCCTATTTCGTTTCGCTTGAGCTAGGAAACCTCTGTGTAGGACTCTAAAGACTCGTCAATACGCCGGCAGCAGATGATGATCATATCAAGCAACCACAAGCCGCAAGCGGTCTGCTAAACGTAACGGACATCCGGGTATTGAGCGATCAGAAGATCGACGAGCCAGCCTGCTCACACTCCTGTGAATCCAACCAATAACACTTACCGTACAGTCCGGTATGTTCGTCTGATATGTCGCATATCAAGTCTAGGGGTGGTAAACGTCAGACCCCAATAACCGATAAGTCGTGCCAATGTGAAGCTCATAACGGGTCAAGAAACTAATGGTAACACTTACCAGCAAATCTTTGGTCATCCCTGGCCAGGGACTTCCCTGTTACGGCCAATCGAGCACAGCGCAACATCAACCCCCAATACCGGGAGAGACGAAACCCCTCCTATCGCTCATTGCCTCCATGTGACTCGGGACTGTACCCAAAGACCACCATTTTGCACGCCCTCATGGACGTGGTAAGGTGGAGATCAAAGCACAGTGGGAATCACACAAGACTCTATGACGATCTCGGGTCTACAGACTAACCTGTACAAGTGTCACCTGAGAACTGCCATCTGACGTGAGGTATAATACCATCTGGGAGTTCTCGGCGAGTCCGTCCAGTGTACCCAGTCTCCACTGAGCACCCGTACACCATCTCTGATGTCAAACACCAATGGATATGGGATCATCCATCGCCCATCTCATGGGTCGAGAAGCGTATACGCTAGTCTACACTGGTATATTGATGCCCCGTCTCGATACACCCACGACTAAGGACCTTGAAGGATGTACTTATGGACTACCATGTCCCCACTAGTATGATCTGCATCATAGTCCAGGCAGTCAAGTACACATCCTAAGGGCTTTACCAACATGTAACTAAAAGACAGTTTAAAGAGACTAGTGTACATGTTAAGATAAAGAGCAACCAGATAGCATACTATCATATCGAGCAAGAAAGTCATCTCTATATATGTCCAAGCATCCAATATGATATACATCATCTGTACAATACTGGCCTCTAGGGCATACATACAACTAACAGCATGCTCGAATAACCTCTTCGTCTTGTCTCGAGGGAACGAGTAAGGGTGTCTCATTTTATCTTCCAGAGATCGAGTTCTATTATTTTGGCGATCAACTGGTCTCGGGCCACCGGGCTGCTGTTGAGAATTGGCGACGACGATCACTTTCCCCTTTCCCTTCTCATTTCGAGAGTCCGACTTTGGAGGAGACGGTCTATGACCCATCTGGTCCATTTGGGCCAGTTTGTCGATCAAGGCTTGAAATGTGGTCGGCTTAAAGAACATCATGAATTGTGAAATAGTTGCATGAGGGTGTAGGGTGCCCACGAACATGCCTACCGCCGGTGCTTCTTCGATGCGCTGTTCGCATTTCGACCACAGATTCCGCCATCGGATTGCGTATTGAACCCATATCTCGCCTGGCTTCACCCTAGCATTGATCAATGCCGTTATCAGGGTGCGTTCACTAGCACTCGTGAACCATTGGGTGAATAATAGCTCCATGTCCGCAAAAGTCTTGACGGAGTCATTCAGGAGTTCAGAGTACCATTCGAAGTCCGTTTCTGACAAGCTGCCGACAAATTGTTGGAGCAAAAGTTTATCATCACCCCCGGTGTTGCCATAAAGAGCCCTGAACTGGGCGACATACTGGTGGGGATTGCCCGTCCCCTTGTACACATAGAATTTGGGGATCGTGTATCCCGGCGGGTACTTTATTTGATCATACCAGCCTGGATACGGTCGCCCAGTTTTAACAACTTGACCGGCCGCTTCATTCTCCTGGTGAGCTTGTATTTGCTGAGCAATATAGTCATCCAGAGCGGCCTTGGAAATGGTTTCCTCTTTGGCTGCTGAAAGAGCCGGAGGAGGGTTCGATGTCTCCCCTCTGTCGTCTTCAATAATGATCGGAGGGTCTTCAGCTGGAGGATCCGGCTGTAACATTATCCCGACCATGTCTTGGAAGAGAAGTACCATTCGTTTTATGTTGGCAGCTTGTTCTGCTGCTTCTCTGTCCTTATTTTCGAGGACTCTGCGTAGGAAGTCAGCATCGGTTTCTTGTTCGTGACGCTGCTTTAATGATGCCTCCGGGCTTTCTTTTAGCCCGGTGAGTGCACCCATTTGCGTCAACATTTCCTGAAGCTTCTGCTGCTGCTCCTGGGCTTTTGTCACGGATCGGGTGAGCAGTCGGTGACCCGTCGAAGCGCGGCTTTCCTCTTTTCCGGAAGCCATATAAACAGTATGCACCATCATGCCCCCAGACTTGGGGTGTTTAGATTCAGCGCTTTTACGGTTTGCCACATTCACAGGGGCTTTCTCTGGCCTCCTTCTCTTTTGAGCAGTTGAAGTCGAAGGGGCCGTTGCAGTGGGCACCCAGATAGCTGTCGTCTTTTGTGGCTTGATAGGATGGTTCTTTTTCTGCTGAACCTTCACCTTTTTCCGTCGGCGAGAATAATCTTGATCAATTACTGAGTCCTAAACCTGTCGCCAGACTTTGTAAATTTTGGAGGACAGCCGCCGAGGGGACTGCTCCGGCTTCATTTCTGTAACATTCTCCACGGGTGGAGGAGATCTTTTCAGTACGGCGGTGGGTGAATTCTTGCGCACCCTGTTAAGCAGCTCGAAGCTGTTCCCAGTTGGAACAGCAGCATTGAATTCCACCGTTGGGGCTGGTGGAGTTAGCCCAGAGGGGGAGTTGCCCCCAGCCTTCCTTACTCGACGCCAGTGGCGACGTCAAGCGTGTCGAGCCGTTGGGATTGTTTCAGCTTTAGGGGTGACTTCGTCATGCCCTCTGTTCTGTTGAGGCGCTGCTGGTACCAGCCTCTTGAAGACCGATGTCCGCTGAGCAGCAGTATCTAATCCATCAAAGACAGACCTTTGAGCAGGAACGGGAGCCGGAGTGGCCAGCCTCGTAAAGACTGATCGTTTGAAAGGAGAAGTTTCTTTAGTGACCTCGAGAGCAGGAATGGCTATTCGCTTTGGGATGGCCGCTTTAGGTATCGTGGGCTTCTTGACAGGCCCATTGGAGTTCAGGCTCAGCCTATCGAAGACTGATGCTGTTGGCTTGACATTTGATGACCCGTTGAGAGGGGCCGTGGTGGTAGTGAGCCGATCAAAGACCGACTTCTTTTGCGCTTCTTGCGGCTGTGGGATGTTAACGCTCATTGGTGGGAGCATGGTCCCGAAAAACAACCCGGTGGTAGCCTGCGTTACCTGCTCTACCGGCATTGTGAACAGGGATGCCGCCTGGGGCCCGTAAGCTACACCTCCAGATGAGGTGGAACGGAAGTTGCAGTTGCAGCTGGAACATTTCATACAAGTAGACGCCATTGATCTTTCGTTTTCTGCACGGAGCAAGACACCAAATCTTAGTACCTTGAACCCAAGGGCAACCATATCAAACCGCGATTCGTTCGCGAACACGACACACGAAGTATGGAGTGGAAAGAGGAAAAGGTCCCACCGGGCGTGCCAGAATCTGTTTACCGCCGAACACAGAGACGCGACCGCGTAGGTACTGTTAGTTATATGTATGCCCTAGAGGCCATTACTGTACATTGGATGTATAATGTGGTGGATGCTGGGACATATATAGGTAGGACTTTCTTGCTCGACATGATAGTACGCTATCTGGTTGCTCTTTATCTTAACGTGTATACTTTCTGTCTCTCTGTTACATGTTGATAAAGCCCTTAGGATGTGTACTCAACTTCCAGGACTGTGATGCAGATCATACTAGTGGGGCCTGGATAGTCCATGAGTACATCCTTCAATGTTCCTAGTCGAGAGAATATCGAGACGGGGCATCGATATTCCAGAGTAGACTAGCGTATATCTTCTCGACCCATGCGATGGGCGATGGATGATCCCATATCCATTGGTGTTTGACATCAGAGATGGTATACGGGTGCTCAGTGGAGACTGGGTACACTGAACGGACTCGCCGAGAACTCCCAGATGGTATTATACCTCATGTCAGATGGCAGTTCTCTGGTGACACTGGTACAGCTTAGTCTGTTGACCCGAGATCGTCATAGAGTCTTGTGTGTCTCCCACTGTGCTTTGATTTCCACCCTACCACGGCTCTACTGAGTCGTGCAAACAGGTGGTTTTTGGGTACAGTCCCGATTCACATGGAGGCAATGAGCGATAGGAGGGGATTCGTCTCTCTCGGTATTGGGGGTTGATGTTGCGCTATGCTCGATTGGCCATAACAGGAAATCCCTGGCCAGGGTTGCAGTGACCTACTGGTAAGTGTTATTAGTAGTTTCACACATGTCATGGACTTCATGTCGGCATGACTTATCGAGCTACTGGGGTCTGACGTTTACCACCCCTAGGCGAGATATGCGACATATCAGACGAACAGACCGGACTGTACGGTAAGTGTTACTGGTTGGATTCACAGGAGTGTGAGCGGGCTTGCTCGTCGATCTTCTGATCGCTCAATACCCGGGTGGACGTTACGTTTAGCAGACCGCTTGCGGCTTGTGGGTGTTTGATATGATCATCACCTGCTGCCGGCGTATTGACGAGTCTTTAGAGTCCTACACAGAGGTTTCCTGGCTCAAGCGAAACGAAATAGGAGCGCATATGAGATATGTGCGGGACCGAGAATAATTCGTGTATGTGATACCGTATTCCATTCTCGCGATGAATGTATCGATTGGTTATATGCGATATAACCTAGTTGTCGAATCAAGGATTGATTCGATAAGCCGATACATAGGATACTAGTCGGTTATATGCGATATGACCGGATCGTTAAATCAAGTGTTGATTTAATGATTTAATGTATAATTATATATTTGATATATTACTTTGCATTAACTAGTATTGGTTCACTTTAAATGGATTTACTCACTTGAAATGCACATTGTATATGTGATATATTTTAGTGCACTTGATTGTATCATGTTTGATGATACATTCTTGCTTGGGTTTGTGTAAAGAATTAAACCATAGTTAGTTAGTGGTTAGGGTTTCATTTCATTTACTTATTCATTTATCTATTTATTTATTTTATTTATTTCATTTAGAAAAGATAAAGAGAATGGTGGCTTATTTTGTAGTTTTGTGGAAACTTCATGAAGTGTTGAAAGCTTGACCATTCTTGTTCTTTTCCTAAACCTAACCATTAACCCTAACCATGGTTTATTCTCTACACCCAACTAAGGTTAAGATTATGATAAGTATCATATTGTTTTTTATTTTAAAATGACTTATCATTATATTATCTTCTTCTTCTTCTTCTTTAAGAAGAAAAAGCTTGATAGCATCAATGGCAACTTGAGCAAATGAGTGAGAAATCCAATTCTAAAGTGAACCCACCTCCTATTTCTTCATCCTCTACCTCTTGCCAAGTAGTATAGGGTGTTTCCTTCACAAGTTTTTATGGCTTGGTGAAGTTGGAGCTTGATCTTGTGATGCCTCGACGTAGATCATCTTCGGCATCGAGCCGACGACCAAGCCCGCCCATTTCTTCGATGAAGCCGATGCTAGAGTCCGGAATCCGATTTGGACAGCGGAGGGACATCATCGCGGAGCTTAGGAAGTGGTGGACCGGATCTACAAAGGTTGTAGTCACTTTCCTTTAGCATTTAATTCGTTTACATGCTTGCATCGCCTAAAATTCTAGTTAACGATCCGTATTAGGGTTTGTAGGCACTTGTAAAATTTGAAATTGGCATGGTTGATGCCTTGTGAGACCTCATTAGTGTGCCTAGGAACCCTTACAGGTACGTCTTACCTGAATTTGGGGGCAGATGCTAATTGGTGCTATCCGTCCACCTCTTCGAAGATGCCAAGTTGATTTATGGCACCATGTATCGAAGGTTTAAACGGATGCGGCCGATGTAGCAGACTTCGTCAAATTCCCCCTCGTTTGAGGCATTTTTGATTGTGGGGACGCTCTTCCATGCAGGCGCAAGCCCCTGCAGTTAATTACGCTACCGCATCGCAGTAACAACTTTCTCCTTCTCCAGATGGTCACTTCGTGTCGTGGGTGTTTGTTTTGTTTCTGATTGCCCGTGGATTGTATACGAAGACTAATTTATGTTGTCTCCCGTAGGGCGTGGATTAGTCCAAATCCGTATCTTCTTAGATTTGGGTTTGGGGTTTGGGTTTAAGGATACGTTAGCCTCATTTGAGACTAAGATAAACTTAAACGTTTGTTAAGGATACGTTAGACTAATTTTAGACTAAGATCAACTTAACAGGATCGTTTAGATCCAACAAGAGAGCATTTGGACTCTGTTGTTTAGTTTAGGGACATTGCGGTCGATTGGTTTAAGGACATTACGGTCCAATGTTAGTTTAAGGACATCTCGGTCCAGGTTAAGGACATCGTAGTCCATGGGTTTAAAGGGACCCCACAGTCTAGGTTAAGGACATTGTAGTCCATGAGTTTAAGGACCCCACAGTTCGTAGTTTAAAGACATCGTAGTCTATGAAGTTTAACGACATCGTAGTCCATGAGTTTAAGGACCCCACAGTCCGTAATTTAAAGACATCGTGGTCTATGAAGTTTAAGGACATCATAGTCCATGAGTTTAAGGACCCCACAGTCCGTAGTTTAAAGACATCATAGTCTATGAAGTTTAAGGACATCGTAGTCCATGAGTTTAAGGACCCCACAGTCCGTAGTTTAAAGACATCGTAGTCTATGAAGTTTAAGGACATTGTAGTCCATGAAATGTGTGGTTGTCAGGACCCGTCACCTCTCGGAAGACGTTGAAGGATTACAACGATAGATATCAGAGGAGTAAAGAGATGTACCCTCGAACCGATGTGAGTTGGTTGAAAGATCTGTAGTCCAGTTTGGGACTGAGATCTGTTGAATATTCATGAGCAGATGGGCTCAATTAAATATAAGTTGAGGACTTATGGCCAAAATTGGGCTAAGCCCAATAAGATTAAAATGTTTAACATTTTATTGTTCTGAGCTGTTGAACATTTATTTGGGCTTAGCCCTTTTAATAATGCTGAGCATTAGATTCTGACATTTTTTGTCTTGTATTGAATGCATAGCATTCATCAGAACAATATGTATTCTGACAGCGCGCCACGTGTCGCACCAGGCGCTTTGCGCCAATTAAAGAGCGCATTGCACTTCTGCCAAGTAGCACATTGCGCTTCTGCCAAGTAGCGCACACGAAAAGGACACGTGTCGAGCTTAGCACTAGTTTATGAGCGCATTGCGCTTTCAATTTATGAGCGCGTTGCGCTAGTTCAATGGCGCACCAGTGAGTGACACGTGGCGCGTTTGGCGCTGAGCACCAACCCAAGAGCGCAGTGCGCTGTTTCAGAAGTGCAAAGCGCAAATTGTATCTGTGATTGACACGTGGCACGTTTTGGCGCTAAGCGTCGGTCCAAGGAGCTCAAAAGAGCAATTCATGAGTGCAAGGCACTTTTTAATAGCGCAAAGCACATTTGATCAAATTTATGATCAGAAAACAAGTTATGTTCTATTAAAAGGAGGTTTTGCCTCAAGATTCAATAACAACAGTTCTTATTTTGGAAAAGGCTTTGCATTTGTAGATCAATGATCTATACGAAGAATATGGTCTTCTTTATTATTTGATGAGATCTTTTGATCTCTTTTATGAAAGACCTTGGTCTTTTTTAGATCTATGATCTTTTTTAGAAAATAGTTCTTCTTTTCATGAGATGATTTCATCTCTGTGTTCATTGCTCATGTTCTTTACCTTGAAGAAATGATCTTCTTTTGCTAAAAGCTTGCTTTTCTTCCTTTGAATTTTCTCAAAATTTATAGGGGGTTTCTCTATATCAGACTTGAAGTCTTTGGGCCTTTATATAGGGCAAATTGATTTGTTAAATCAGTTAAAGAGTTCTTTCTCTGATTGATTTGGGGATGTTTCCCCACCGTTGGATCTTTGATCCTAAGGCTTCTGTTTTACAGAAGGTAATCTTCTTGTTTTTAACAAGATTGGAAAGATCTTTCTATAACAGAATTTTAATTCTGATTAATTAATGATTTATCATTATTAGATCTTTTGATCTAACGGTGGGGAATTTTTAATTCCAGCGCTAGCGCACCTTGCGCTAGCACACCTGTGTTTGATACGTGGCGCGCAGCGCAGCCTGCGCTAGTGCACCTGTGTTTGACACGTGGCGCGCAGCGTAGAGCGCAGGATCTGAAATGTTGCTTCAAATTTTGAATTTTGAATTTTAAAACAGAGCTTTGCTCTGATTGGGGGTGCGCTGCCTAGGGCGCAATGCACCTGGCGCTACCGCATCTGTGTTTGACACGTGGCGCGCAGCGCGCCTAGCGCTGAATCTGAAGCGTTGCTTCAACTTTTAAATTTTGAATTTTAAAACAGTGCTTTGCTTTGATTGGGGGAAACAGACTTGAGTTCTATGAAATCCTGTTCGCATGCTTCTGACTACACAAAGTCTTCATCTTTACGTGTGGGCTTGGTCAGGGGTGTTACTATCTTAGAAAAACCTTCAATGAACCTTCTGTAATATCCAGCTAAACCCAAGAAACTTCGAATGTCCTTCACTTACTTTGGTGTCCGCCATTCTCTTACTGCTGAAACTTTCGCTGGATCCACAGAGATTCCTTCGCCTGATACGATGTGTCCAAGAAAACCAACTTGATCTAGCCAAAACTCGCACTTGCTGTACTTGGCATATAATTGATGTTGTCGTAGAGTTTCCAGGACAATTCGTAGGTGCTCGGCATGCTCTTTCCGAATGTCGTCAATGAAGATGACAACAAACCTGTCTAAGTACTCCCGGAAAACTTGATTCATCAGGTTCATGAATATTGCTGGTGCGTTGGTCACTCCAAATGGCATCACAAGAAATTCGTAATGGCCATAGCGAGTTCTGAATGCCGTTTTGTGGATATCAGATTCCTTGACCTTCACCTGATGATAACCTGAATGAAGATCTAACTTGGAGAAGACACAAGATCCACTTAGCTGATCGAATAAATCGTCGATATGCGGTAGCGGATACTTGTTCTTTATTGTGACTTCGTTCAAGGCTCTATAATCGATGCACATTCTGTATGAACCTTCCTTCTTCTTTATAAGTAATACTGGTGATCCCCAACTTGAATTGCTGGGACGAATCCATCCTTTCGCCAATAATTCGTCCAACTGAGTTCGGACTTCCTTCAAACCTTTCAGACTTAATCGATAAGGTGCGTTGATCACCGGTTGTGCTCCTGGTACTAAATCAATGCTGAATTCAAGAGCTCGATCGGGAGGCAAACCTGATATATCGTCAGGAAACACATCGTCGAACTCTCGAACCATTTCTGGCTTTGATCTTTCCTCTGCTTGAGTTGCTGCAATTACTGCCTTCTTTGGTTTCGCTTTGTAAGTACTTGGCTCCAGGGTACGGTCTCCACTTTTGAAATAGAAACCGGATGGTCTGGAATCTCGAATACCACCCTCCTTTGACGACAGTCAATAGTAGCATAGAAGGTTCCTAGCCAATCCATACCTAGAACCACATCGAAGTTCGGTATGTCCTGTACCTTGAAGTCAGCATAGAATTCTCTGCTGCAGACGACTACTGGACACAAGCTGTATCCCATTGTTTCCTTTAGAACGCCATTTTCTGAACTGACATTCCAGCTAGATACAAGTGGTGTGACTGGAATCACATGAGTTTGTACGAACCGTTGCGACATAAAGCAGTGAGATGCTCCAGTATCGAAGAGTGCTAGTGGAGGGAGCGAGGCTACTAAGATTGTAAATAAGTTATGTGGGACATGTTTTAGGTATAGAGAAAGTATGCAGGTAGATGTTAAGACTGAAAGAAAAGCTTGAGAAGAAAAGGTTACCAGTGATGACTTGGCCAGTGGCCTCAGCTTCTTCCACGGTCATCGTGAAAGCCTGTCGTCGTGGTACATTCCTCCTGGCCGGAGGAGCATTCCTCGGAACGTTCCTTTGTGCTTGATGGAACTGGCAAGGAGGAGGTGCAGTCGGTGGTCCTCTAGGTGGTGGAGCACGTAGTGCAAATCTTGGAGCAGGTGCCTGAAGGGCTGGTCTCTGCTGGTAAGTGATTGCTGGCCTGGGTGCAGCAATTGGGTTTTGTCTTTGGGGACAAGACCCAATATCATGAGTAGCTGAGCCGCAGACTAAGCAAAGACGGTTGGCTCACCGGCAGTCTTTCATCATATGTCCAACTCTCTTGCAGTAGGTACAAAAGGCTGGGCTGGGCCTGTTGATTGGTACTCCCGGTCTCCTAGGCATAAAAGGTGGCCTTGATGAGGCTCCTCCTGCCATCTGGTTGGCAGGGCGTTTAACTCCACCAGATTGAGGTCTGCCCCTCATCTTTACCACTGCTTCATAACGGCAGGCAGCTTTCAAAGCCGATTCAAGAGTCAAAAAATCTCCTATGGCTAGTGCAGCCTGGATTTTCGAATCTAAACCTTGTTGAAATCGTCGGGCTCTGATCTCATCCATCGGTATCAGGTGTCCCGCAAATCTGTTAAAGTATTGTGTTAGCTGTGTAATATGTGATATATTGAAAAATCGAATTATTGAGACATATCTTACCGACTGAGCATGGTGAACTCAGCGTCATATTCATCTACTGGCTTGGTCCACATTGAACCTTGTTGCAGATGGATGAACTGCTGTTCCATGTCGAACCTGGCAGTCTCAGGGAAGTACTTTGCGTCGAACATGTCTCAGAAAGTCTTCTATTCGATGGGTTATTCAAGACGGCTTTTTTCCGCCTTCCACCAGACCCGTGCATTGTCCGTGAGCTGCAATTTCGCAACACGGACCCAAGCTATCTCTGGTACTTGTGCTGCTGCCAGATCGTCTTCGATGCTCTGATCCCATTCCTCAGCTTTCAGCGGGCTCTCTTTTTTCCTGAGAATTGTTTGGGGTGCAAAGCTCTGAATTTCTTCACCCCAGGTGCTTCTACCTCGGGACGATTCATTAAAAGAGTAGTCTGCTGCTGATGTCCTTCTAGGAGGCTGCGGATTGCCTCAAGCAGAACCGTCTGCTCGTTGATCGGAGCAGGGACGACAGGTGTGAGTGGTAGTGGTTGAGGTGTGTTGTTGACATTGGTGCTGGTGTTGTTCGGGGAATCCATAAGCTTGAAGAAAAATTTGGGTTAGGACAGATTCAAAGTATATGATAAGATTCAAGGAATATGAATTATAAAGAATATTTTAGTTGCCGGTTCTTGTGTTATATTTCTTAGGTTGTTCACGCAGAACTGAACTGCATGGTAGGGTTCTATACAGCTCTGACCTGCATAGGCCACCAACAAAACCTGTCATGCCCCGCTTCCCAATATACGGGCAGAGGACGCGACTGGCCGCTACGTATTTACTCTGAAGTAAATACGCTAAGCGTATCTAAGCAATATAAATAAAAATGCACAAGAGACAAAGACAATAGGTATAACTGAACATCAACTTTATTTAATAACATTCTTTTACAGTACATGGAAAAGTAAATACATCTGAATGAAAACAATGCCTAAACAGTGGCATAACAGAAAAGGAAAATACAGAATGTAAAAGAAAAGGTACAAGTGAAACTACATCTTGGAATCTTCAATAAACTGGTCCAAGTCGTCACTGGTGGGCTCGATCTCTGGAAGGTCCGAATCACCTGACAACATTAAAAGAAGAAGAAAGAGAATGTCATCAGCGAACAAATCGCTTGGTAAGTCCCAAAGATAAAGGAGAAGTAGAATAGGCAGAGAGAGAGAGAGAGAGTGTGTGTGTAACTTTTTAAGTTGTATTTAGTGTTAACGCTATTGTTTGAAGCTTGGTACAGAAGGATGCCAGTGTATACGAGAGGAGTCTCAGTAGACCAGAGACTAAGGTGAACGGAATGTATAAGGAACCGTTAAGCCATGGTACAACAGCAACAGAATACAGGTTAGGTGTCTTAAATCTTGCAGTCTCGTGCCACTTCTAACACCTTCCGTACTAATCTACCCCTTAAACCCCGTGATGTCTTGTTTGTATTGTATTGAAATTGTAATGTCTTGTATTTAGATTGTACAGATGGATGACTTGCCGAAACCATGATATCAGTAAATGGATGTAACTGGAGAATCATGGATGTAACTGGAGAATCATGTAAATGGAAGTATATTCACGGTTCGGTTCAGTCAATACAGATTGAATAGATTGAATATATATATTCATGGATTCATATTGAATTGTAGTTTGTACTTGAATCATATTCAAGTCAAATTTATTATAATGGGACTCGGTCTGAGTCAGAACAATTAGAAAAGAAATTGAAGTCCTGAATTAGGTTTTGATGTTATCGGTAACCGCTGCACATGGGCGACAGGATTTATGTCTTTTTCAAAGACGATTACCGTGTTGATAACACCGTTTTTAAAGTTGTCTACCTTAAATAGGCAAGCACCCATATCTCCAACTCCCTGAGGCTCAAGAGACCGGTCCTGCTTAAACATATATTTACTAGGGTCCTTATTGTAATTTATAAAATTTGAGGGGGTTTTATGTAAAAATAATTTGTACAACTTTCAAAATACACCTCAAGTATTTAATTATCGTCTTTAGAGTTTTTTCATAGGTGTAGATTTTATATTTGTGGCATTTCTAGTGAACAAAACCTAATTTCATAATATATAGTATTTAATTGTAAAGTATTGAACTTGTATGGAATTGCATGGTATTTTCATGTAAACTGATTCTTTTGATTAGAAAAGTTGGAATATTTATATTATATCAAAAATTAGATATTTTGATGATACATATATATATATATAATAATTTAATTTATTATTTTTCTAGAAATTTCATTTTCTTAAGATATTTGTATTTTTAAATCTTTCGAGACCAAATGCTCCTTGCGGAAGTCTGCATCTCGCACTACTAAGCCCGAGGATGTGCGATAATCCGCACCATCCCGAACGGGTTCCCCAAAATGTGTTGTAGCGGTGCTTTGCAAATATTTGTTTAAATACATAATCTTGTAGAAAAAGGTTTTTATAAGATAAAGGTATTTAAGTGTAATTTCATATTCCTGTATTCTATATTCCCGTAAGACATCGTGCTATGTTACAAATGAGTATTGTGAGGAGATAGGTCATTACCTCATGATCTATTTAAAGGTATAGCAAGAAATATGATGTTTTAATGTCGAAACTAAACCACATGGTATTTTACTGAAAAAGTACGATAGAAATTGCAATATGAAATATTTTACTATGAAACTTGTTCATGATGTTTTGTTAATGATTAATAGTCAAGATGTGAGAGTTTGGAATGGTTGTGTTTAATGAAAATTGTATTTTTTAAAGGAAACCGAATCGGAAGTCGGATTAACTCCGCTTCCGTTGGGTTTTAGGAATACGAGTTTTAAGAATAGAATAGAGAAGAGAGAGGAGGGACTTACTGGCTTTTGGTTTGGAGGAGAGGAAGAGGGAGTGGAAGTAGGTTCCGGTGCGTCGTTTTGTCGCCGGGAGATCATAGGGTTGTCGTCGGAATTTCGTTGGAGTTTCGCCCTTCGCTAACTCTACTTGTATAAAAAATTCTAGAGAGTTTTCTTGAGAGTTTGGGACAGAATTTGGAAGTGAGGAGGGTGTGTTTAGGTGTGGTATTTATAGGATAATCTAGGGTTAGGGTTTGATAAGAAAATTTATTAAAATAAATTGCATTAAAAAGTTTTAATTGAATTTTAATTGTCTCTGTTAAATTGCAGGTGATTTAAAGTGTACAGGAGTTATGGGAATGCAAAAAGACAGAGGGTTCAAGAAGAGAATCAGCCGATCCGACTCAGTTAGGCCGGCCTGGTTGGCCGATCCAGCCGCGCCGCCGGCCGAGTGACGACGAGTCGGGTCGGGGATCGTCGCCGTGGGTCTCTCGTCGGTTGGTTTGCACAGTGGGATAGTTTGTTTTATATGTGACTTTTGGTTTTTATGAGTTATGCACGTGTAGACCCTTGGGATTCTAAAAATTTGAAAGAAAACAATATTAAAAATAATGTGGGTGATGGGATTTGAACTCTGGTGCTTTGGTTCAGCAATGTAAAGTCTTACCAATGAGCTACAAGCTCTTGCTTGCTATTAAAATGCAAAACAATTATTTATAGTACTCACAGGAAATGCAAATACTCCAAGTATACATTAACTTTTAAACAAATTTTTGTACACTAAAATTCGAGTTGTTACAGGATTTGGATGTATCGGGGGCCACACAGAGTTTTTGGGGGTCCCGCTACCTGGATAGCGGGTTGGGGGTTCAAGGGGGCTAGCAGCGTCCCGTTAGAAATTTTTTTCTAACGAAGACATTGTTGTAGAGTGTGTGTATATATATAAAAAAGGGAAATAGCGTCCAAAGGACACGTGGGTGCCAGCGCCTCACGTGCTTGGCATGCGGGCGCTAGGTGCAAGGCGCCAGTGCCTCACGCTCCCGGCACGCCAGCGCTGGACGCCAGTGCCTCACACGCCCGGAAAGCGGGTGCTGGGCACCGGCAGGAAAAGGGGGGCTTAGCCCCTTATACTGTTATACTCACAATTGACTTTGGAGTTAAACTCCTAAAAAATGGCAAAGGAGCTTAGCCCCTGCACTTGGAGTTGTACTCCCAATCGACTTTTGGAGTTAAATTCCTTAAAAGAAATGCTTTTTTTATGTTCGGAGTTAAACTCCCAAGAAATTTTCGGAGATGATGAAAGGGGACCCCTTTCTTCTCCCTACAGCCCTAAATTTTCTCTTGGGCCTTGGATCTTCCCATAGTGGGGTTTTTGGAGATGGGTCTCCTTCTTCCTTCTCTTTATTGGCAGGATCTTGGAGAAAAATGGGGTGAGACTTAAAAATCATCCCTTTTAGGGATTTGATGGGAGATCCGAGCTCTCCTTCAAAGATTTTATGGTGAAAAATTGTTTCTTTTTGAAAAAGAAGAACTCTTAATTTAATTCAGAAAAGAAAAGAAGGTTTAGAACCTTAAGGAAGGAGAAGGAGGCATAGAAACCCTAATTTTTTTAAGAGAGAAAAAGTTCTTCTTGATTTTTTCATCATGTTTGCCTTTATAGGCTGCACACTTTACATATAGCCCCTTGAGCTTTGCCAAATGACATTGGTGCCGCCCCATGCCTTATGTGCTTATCTCTTTTTGCACATAAGCCATGTGGTTTACAAAATTTTGGATTTTTGCCCATTTTATATACATTTATTTCTATATATATAAAAAAAAGAATTACATTAAACCAATTTATGGCTTCATTCTTTTTATCATTGGGCCGGTCCTTTCCATGCTCGGTCTTGACCTGGGCTTGGGCCCACTTGGCTTGGAGTTGACTTTGATTTTGACTTGGTCAACCAGGGTGTAATTTTTAATCCCAACAAAGTGCTCCCCATCAATAAGCGCACACCATTTGTGTGGGTTGTGTGCAAGAAATTGGTGGATCTTGTTCTATATGGAACTTGATTTGGTTGGGTTCCCTTTTAATGGCTTGGACGGTCGATACTGCCATTTTAGTGACTTTGACGGCCGATACTGCCATTTTAGCGACGTGGACGGTCGGTGCTGCTATTTTAGCGATGCGGATGGTCGATGCGGCCATTTTGCAACTTGGACGGTCGGTGCTGCCCTTTTCGTGACTTGGACGGTCGGTGCTGCCCTTTTTGCGACTTGGATGGTCGATGCTGCCATTTTTGCGACTTGGACGTTCGTTGCTGCCATTTTTGCGACTTGGACGGTCAGTGCTGCCATTTTTACGACTTGGATGGTCGTTGCTGCTATTTTAGTGACGTGGACAGTCGATGCTACCGTTTTAACGACTTGGACGGTCGTTGCTGCTATTTTTGTGACTTTGACGGTTGGTGCTGCCATTTTAGCGATGTGGATGGTCGGTGATTTGATTTGACTTGCTTCGCTTTCCGCAGTGTCGGGATTTGATTTGACTTGATCCGCTTTCTGCGGTGTCGGGGTTGAAGTTGACTTGGTCCGCTTTCTACGGTGTCAGGGTTGATTTGTTTGATTTGATTTATTTTGAGAGTTCTCTATCCGTCCAGCCGGATTTTTGAGCTTGGACGCGCTACTAAGTGAGATATTAATTTGATCTGTTTGATTTCTGTTTTATTTGGTGGGAATTTTGAATTTGAGAGGAACTTGGAATTTGGATTTTGTTTGACATTAGCATTGCTGGACTGGAATAATGCCAGGAGAAACTCATCATTTGCCCCAAGAGGACTTGGGATTTGGTTTTTGAGTCGGCATCAGCATTGCTGCACTGGAATAATGCCAGGAGCAGCTCATCATTTTCCCCAGGAGGAATTTGGATTTGGTTTTTGGGTCGGCTTCAGCACCGCTAACACTGGAGCATAGTGCCAGGAGCGACTCATCATTTGCTTTTGGGAAGATCTGGGATTTGGGTTTTGGGTCGGCATCAGCACCACTAACATTGAAGCGTAGTGCCAGGAGCGACTCATCATTTGCCGTTGAGAAAACTTAGGATTTGGGTTCTGGGTCGGCATCAGCACCGCTAACACTAAAGCAATGCCAGGAGCGACTCATCATTTGCCGTTGGGAAAACTTGGGATTTGGGTTATGGGTCAACATCAGCACCGTTAACAATGAAGCATAGTGCCAGGAGCGACTCATCATTTACCATTGAGAGAACTTGGGATTTGGGTTCTGGGTCGGCATCAGCGCCGCTAACACTGAAGCAATGCCAGGAGCGACCCATCATTTGCCGTTGCCCGTTGGGGAGAGACAGCTTAGGAGACAGGTTTAGATCCTTATCATTTAAGGCTTTTCAATTTTATGAGCCGTAAAGGTCTCATAAAAGCATTTTCTCCCCACGAGTCGAGAAGATCTTGCAGGTGTAATTTCTTCCTAGGAATCATGAGGATTCTTAAGTGTGTTGCTCTTTTGTGGGTCGTAAGGATCTCACACGGGGATTTTCTTCTCACAAGGTCGAGAGGACTTTGCGAGTGTATTTTATCTCTTTTCACGAGTTTGCGCCCTTTCGGGTTTTCACAAACTCGCCGGCAGTCCTGTTGTTTTTACTCACGGAGCCCTTCCGGGTTTTCACCCTTGCCCGTTTTGCTTGTAGACATACCCTTTTTTCTCTTTTTTTTCTTCTTCTTTTTTTTCTTTTTTTATACATTGATGGAGCTTCATCGTTGGTGGGGCTTTAAATGTAGTCTTGCCGGTAGGACTTGAGAGAGATTGGGTTCGTTTATGCCCGTGGATTGTATATGGTTTTACCGGATGTATAATCCGGACCGTAGGGCCGGTGTATGTTCACACTAGAATATTGCATTATTATATTCTCCATTCTTATTCATTTTATAAATAAACGGGTGCTTTTGACGCATGTCTGCTACATATTACAGGTTACAGGTTCTTGGAGCGAAAACAGTGAAAAAGACAAAAGATGATACAAAAAGGGACTTTTGACAAACAAACAGAAGACTCTTGATCAAGCCTACATCAAAGATAAAATTCACAATGTACAAGGCAATACAAGGTCCAAGATTTCGAAGCCACGGTTAAAAGTCCACCACAATTATTCACTGGAAAATCTGAAAGAGAACAGAAGCTATTTTAAAGAAAGAGTTAAAGAATTAAATAGCCCAGGAAGCCCAAAGACAGAAGAGCCCATAAAGGAAAGGCCCAATACTTCCTTTTTAAGAAGACAAAAGGAAGATTTTATTTTATCAAAATTCATTTGCGGCTTTGACTAGTTGACCTAGGGCTATTTTTGTAATTGTAAACATGCAAGTCATTGTAACCCTAGGGTTTCCTATCTTCTATAAATAGGGACTCTAATTCATTGTAAACTTCATGCCTCCCTTTAATGAATAAAATTTAGAAATCTTTTGGAGAGCATCGGTGCCTCTCTTTAATTCAGAAATTCAGATCTGACAAACCTGGATGGAAGATTGGAGGGATCCATCTGTAAGTAATTTAATTTCTTGTTCTAGTTTAGATTTTAATTCCTTGCCTTAGATGTTAGCTTTGGGAAAGGCTTTTGAGAGATGAGATCTCTCATCCCTTTCTTACCCATCACATAGAATCTATAGGACTCCATGCATACACGCACACACTGCGCCCTACGGCACCCTATCCCTCGAGGTAGCGGTGATACCGTAGTATAAAGGCTCAGTTGCGCGCGTTTTCCATGGAGGTTAGGGTAAGGATCTCTAAAGGAAGGATAAGAACCTAGAGGAAGGAACACCTTCTCGAATGGATCTAATCCCCTTTATTGATAATTACCATAACTCCTCTTAGATCCTAATCTGGGTATAGAAAGCGTTGAGATTTATTTACATTTCCAAACCATTCCTAAACCTAACCCTAGTAAGAGTAGATCTAGATAATTGCCCTAGGTTAATTAGATTTTTAGATTTAATAACAACTCCGAACACCCTTCGGAATTAACTCGTAAGAACGAATCGGAAATTCACAAAATCCCTGTGGACCGACCCGTACTCACCGGCTAGCTTCATGCGACGCCGTTCTTGATTGCGGTTACAAATATTTTTGATCTATCTTTTAGAAAGCGCAAGCACGCTAAATCTCATTCAAATTAGTGTACTCAATTCGTCTGCGACTTGGAGCATTCACGCATAGTATTTCTTAAGATATCGGCCACTGATGGGCGGCATGGGCCTTTCTCCCTCGGCGCTTATTAGTTAGTAAGATCCTCCGTCGAACACTTTCTCGATGACATATGGCTCTTCCCAATTTGGCTCAAATTTTCCCTTAGCATGTTGATTGGGGATGATCGGCCTTTTGAGGACCAACACCAATTCGCCTTTCTTGAAAGCGCAGAGACGGGTCATCTTATCATAGGCCCGTGAAATTTGGGCTCAGTACAGCTCTAGATTTTGCTGTACTGCGAGCCTCTTTTCTTCGAAGGCGTTGATCACTTCGAGCCGAAGGAGGAGGTTTGCCTCCTTCGTCAACTCGTGTTGGATGGCCATTCTTAGGCTTGGAACTTCGACTTCGAGGAGGAGGATCGCCACCACTCCGAAGAGTAGTGAGTATGGAGTGGACTGAGTTGGAGTACGGTGCGTAGTAAGATATGCCTACAACACCTCATGAAGTTTGAGATTCCAATCTCTCTTGTTCGCTGAAACATTTTTTCTCAGAAGCTTGCATAGAGTTTTATTGAAAGCTTCGGCTAGCCCATTGTCCCTTGGATTATAGATGGAGGAATATCTCCAGTCTATCTTGTGCTAAGTAGCGAACCTTGAGATTTTGAAGCTTTTGAAGGAAGGCCCGTTGTCAGAAATGATCCTTCTTGGTTTACTGAAGCGGTATAGAATATTATGTCTGAAGAACATCAGAGTATCTTCTGTTTTGACTACTTTTAGCGGGACAGCTTCAGCCCATCTGGAAAAGTAGTCTGTTGCAGCTAATATGAACCGGTGGCCTTTGGATGATGGATGATCAATTGAGCCAACTATATCGGTGCCCCAAACTTCGAAGAGCCACGACGCCACTGTAGGATACAACGGATTGGGATGCTTGTGAATGAAATCACCGTGAATTTGACAGAGATGACATTTCTTTGCATACTCTTCGCAATCATTTATCATGGTGGGCCAGTAATATCCAAGCCGTTTGATCTGAAGCTGCATTTTGGGGCCGGACTTGTGATCCCCACAGACGTCTGAGTGAACTTCTTTCATGACTTTATGGGCTTCGACCAATGACAGACACCTGAGCCAGAGTTGGTCATATGATTTGCGGTATAGCGTATTATTTACAAACACGTATCGGAGAGCTCTCTTCTTCAGCTGAACCCTCATAGATTTTTCATCGTGCAGCTTGTCATATCGGAGGTATTCTATGAAGGGCTCTCTCCAATCGGGCTCCTCTTAAATGATCAGAACTTCTTCGGCAGGATTGCTCTTTTGTTCTGTGATTTCCTCCTCTCATAAAGAGGCTGGGAGTAGAATTTGTCAGCTCTTAACTGTGATTAGAATTTCATCCATGTCGGGATCCGCCAGCTCTTTGGCTAGGTGAGCGAGTACGTCGGTTTATCCGTTCAATGCCCTACAGACTCTTATTAGTTCAATGTGAGTGAACTTTTTCATGAGTTCCAGCACCCGTCTTCTATATCAAGCTAACTCGGGCTTATATATCTTGTAGTCACCGCTCACTTGGTTGACGACAAGCTGGGAGTCACTGTAAACCCATAGCCGAAGGATTCCCATTTCTATGGCAAGCTCCAGACCAGCTATCAGAGCTTCGTACTCAGCCTCGTTGTTTGTGCAAGGATTGGTGAGAGCGAAAGAACGTTGTAGGGTTCTTCCCGATGGCATGACGGACACCAATCCTATCCCCGTTTTTATCTTCGGGACACTTGATTTACTGGAGGTCCTTATTGATGAGGCTCTATCGAAGTAGAGCTCCCAACATAGCTCGCTATCCTCGAGGTGGAGCACTTGTTCATCGGGTAATTCACAATTTAGCGGTGACTCTTGGTATGGGATGAGCAGCGAGGAAATCAGTGAGGGCTTTCCCTTTTACTGCTTTCTGAGGAATATAAACTATGTCAAACTCAAGTAGCATGACAGCCCATCTTGCCATTCTGCCGACTAGGCTTACTTTGGTCATTAAGTGTTTAAGCGGGTCGACCTTGGAAATCAGCATAACCCGATGAGCGAGCAGATAGTGCCTCAGCTTCTTCACATTGAATATCAGAGCCAAGCATTGCTTTTCGATCGGGGAATAGTTGTGTTCCGCCCCGACTAAAGTTCGACTAAGGTAGCAGAAGGCATTTTCTTTTCCCTCCTCGTTGTTCTGGGCAAGGAGCATACCGAGTGATTCATCTAGCGCGGCAGTATAGAGAATTAACGGTTTATTTAGAATAGAAGCAGCAAGCACCGGAGGGTGCAACAGGTATTGTTTGATATTTTCGAATGCTTCTTGACATTCGATGTCCCAGACAAAAGGAGCTCCCTTCTTCATGAGCTTTGAGAAAGGCCGACATCTCCCCTATAGGTTCGAGATGAATCTTTGTATGTAAGCGAGCTTAACTTGAAAGGATCTTAGCTGCGTCAGATTCTTCGGAGGAGGCATCTCTATGATGGCCTTTATCTTCGATGGACCAACTTCGATCCCCCAATGTCGGGCTATGAAGCCCAAGAATTTTCCTGATGACACGCCAAAAGTGCACTTTAGAGGATTCATCTTCAGATCGTATTCTCTCAGTCTGGTGAAAAAGGTCTTGAGATCTTGGATGTGAGCGGCCTTGGCTTTAGTCTTGACGACCAAATCATCAACATAATATTCGACGACTTTATGGATTAGGTCATCAAAGATATTGGTCATTGCCTTTTGATATGTAGTACCTGCATTCTTTAATCCGAATGGCATCATCTTGTAGCAGTATATCCCGATTGGGGTCCGAAATGCTGTGTGTTTCTCATCCTCGGGCGACATCTTGATTTGATTATATCCAGACGAGCCATCCATAAAAGTAAACAGCTCGTAATTTGAGGTATCGTCGACCATCATTTCCATGACCAGAAGTGGGAAATCTTCTTTAGGGCATGCCTTATTGAGATTCCTGAAATCAACTCAAACTCGTATCTGCTCGTTCTTCTTTTTCACTGAGACGATGCACGCGATCTAGTTCGCGTATTTCTCTTCCCTGATGAAGCCGGCATCGATGAGTTTCTTGGTTTCCTCGATGACCTTTTCTTCCAGTTCCCTTCTCATTCTTCGAGGGCTTGTTTGACTGTCTTAGCATCAGGAGATATATCAAGCTTATGCACGGCCACTTCAGGGGAAAGGCCAAGCATTTTTTTTGTATGTCCACACGAAGCAGTCGGTGAACTCATGCAGCAGGACGACTATCTGCTCTTTCATTTCCTCTGACAAAAGTGAGTTGATATAGGTCGGCCTTAGATTATCGGTAGTTTCCAAATCAACCTTAGTTAGCTCGTCGAAGGTTGATTGTCTGCCATCTTCGAGCTCTCAAGGAGCTTCTTCTGGCTCGGCTATTTCGTCGTCATTATTTGACCTTTCGCTGGCTTCACCAATATGGATCATGTAGCATGCTTTGGAATCAGGTTGACTGAAATCTATGCCCCGTCTATCTGGAATTCGTCCATCGAAGAGTGCTTGGATCTGAGGCGGATGCCATAGCCCCTCATAAAACATCGCTTCGGATTCCGTTTGATATAACCGGCATCCGCACTTTTTAAAATATTCCCGCATCTCGGGCGCATAATATCTGAGATTGAGGACGACTCTTATGCCTCTCTCATAGGGAAGGCACGTGGCAGCCAAATCGTCCGGGTGCACGACAGGATTTGACCCATAAAATAGAATGCCCTTCTGTCCACTTTTCCTTTCGGGAATGTAGAAAGTTTGCAGTTGGTTCACGGTAGAGACCGACAAAGCATCTAACTCCTTGCACATCTATTCCGGCATCCTTGTGATAGCTAGGGATCCTTCTGTAATCTCGAAGGTTTCTCTTAGCTTCGCTTTTTGCATGAGGGCCCAATCTGCATAGCTGTTGCAAGGTGGGTCCTCTTCCTTCGACTCTTCCGTGTCACTGCCAAGATGAGGACGGATTTTGCTGCTAGATAGGCCTTCAGTATCAGACTCGTCCGTATCGCTACCAAAACGAGGGCGAGTTTTACGGAAGGACGGACTTCCAGCGTCGGAATCATCAGTGTCACTGCTGAAACGTGGGCGAACTTGGGGGTTTCTGCTTTTGAAAGTGACAGCCGGCTTTGATTTGCTTTTAAGTTTTGGGACCGTTCTGTCTTTGGTCAGCTGTGCTCAGCACTTTGGAGGTTCACAAAGTACCGAGAATCTTCATATCGGACTTCATGCACACCGAACGACTGGATGTCTCCGTCAATACGTCTTTCTTCTCCATTTTTGGTATACTTCATGCACTGATGGAGAGTTGACGGAACGATGCCATAATCGTGAAGCTACGGCCTTCCCAGGAAAATCTTATAGGACGTGTCGACGTCGATCACATATATCTTGGCTACAGTTTGTAGGTCCTCGAACCTGATCGGCAGAGCTATGGATCCCAGAACTTGCTGGCAATTTTGATTGAAGTCTTGAATGACAATCCTTTCCCTTGACAGGTGTCGGACGTCCATTGAAAAACTCTTCAGAGTCCGCAAGTTCGTGATGTTCACTGAGGACCCTGGATCAATCAATATGTGATTAATCCGATCTCCATCGCTGTACCCTATCACGTAAAGCGGTCGGTTGTACTCAGCTGTTCCTAGTAACAGGTCTTCATCTTTAAATGTGACCGCGGCTGTATGCAGAATGTACTGAGCTTCTTTCATATCAATTTCCACAAAGTGAGCCTAGTACCGCTCGGGGTTTTGAAAAGCATGAATGAGAACATCTCTAAGCTCCTTAGATAGGACCAAGGCATCGTAGATACTCAGGAGAGACGTAAGTTATCGGAGATGGGCAAAGACATTATAGTCCACTGAGGAAGGACTCGAGTTTTCATGAGCCGGCTCTCTGCCATCTTTTTCAATAATGACTTGCTTTTCCTTTCCTTTTAGGGTGTTGCCCTGATTTGGCGGTAGAACCCTGCCGCTTCTGAGCTGGATTTGGTTGGCCTTTGTGGCGAGCTCCTCGTCCTCTTTGGGAAAACATAGCTCTTCTTCAGAGTCGCTACCAAGGTGGACGACATAGTAGGTCGTGTAAGTCGATGTCGCGCACCCCACGTGATCGCGGGAAGGCAGAATTTGCAAAAAATGATTTTTACGAGCTTCGCAATACCGACTAGAACCAAGGATCGTCCATAAACCTTAGCTAGCAAACAACATGAGATTTAACTACTCGAAAAGAATGTTATACCTCATGATACAAGTCCTTCGGGTCTTCATCGCTGTCTTCCTCGTCTACGTAGGCTCCAAGGATCGATCCGGATCGTAGCAACCTCCACGGCCTTCTCGAGTCAAACTCGATCCACCCGAGAGTCTATAGTCCGAGCTCCACCTCAAAACCGAGGAAACTAGGGCAACAATCTTGCTAAACTTGATGGCCTAGGTGGTGTAGAGTATGAAGATGGATTTATTTGTCTCTTGAAACCCAAGGATTCTCAACACATGAAAGCTTTTAGGGTTTTGATGTGAGGAAGAAGAAGAGAGCTTGCTTGAGGAAAGAGAAAGGATTTTTGATAATGATAAAGATAAATGAAAATGAGATGGCTAACTTGACATGACCACAAGCATGGCATGAAAAATATCTCATCAAAATATCTAGGTCACAAAATATCTAAGTCAAATAGTCAACCAAGTCAAGTGGTCAAGCCAAGTCAAATGGTCAAACAAAGTCAAAACAAGTAGCTATGCCTCAATTATCATTTACAAAAATAACAAATAATTTCCTCTACCTCATAATTGTTTTAATCAAGTCAATGGTCAAAACCCTAATGAGATGTCTCCTTCTATGCCCCTCCCATCCGTATATACATACCCGCATTCGTGTTCCGAGAAACACGAATACAAAGAGACGACACAGATCCATCAATATAATACTAGGATCTGGTTTAAACCAAAACCCACTAGTATTATCTGCCCAAACATCATACGTGCATAAGTGCATTTAAGTGATCGAAGCCCTGCCGTAAAACCATACGGTATTTACACCTTTTTCCCGGTGTAAGGAAACTCTCTGTGTTGGACTCTAAAGACTCGACACTATGCTGGCAGTGGGTTTAACCACAGGCTGCAAGCGGTACTAGCTGCACGTAACGGTCCCCAGGTAGATGTCGATAAGAAGGCCGATGAGGAAAACCCATTCGAATTCCTACTGAGCCTGAATGTTACAATCTCTGTACAGTCCGGTCTGTTTGTCTAAGAGTATCGCATATCGGGCCTAGGGAGAGGTAATCGTCAGACCCCGAATAGGGCAATAAGTCGTGTCGGAGAGTAGCCCAATACACCCTGAGAAACTACTGGAATACTTACCAGTAAATCTCGCTTGCCTTGGCCAAGGACTTTGTGTAATGGTCTTCCAAACACAGCGCGATATCAACCCCCAATACCGGGAGAGACGAATCCTATTTAACCGCCACTGCCTCCAAGTGCTTCGGGACTGCACCCAACTACTACCTGTCTGCATGACTCCTTTGAACCGTGGTAGGGTAGTAATCAAAGTACAGTGGGAACACACTTGAGGCGAAGTAGCAGTATCAAGTCGACGGACTAAGCTGTACTCATGTCACCTGGGAACTGCTATCCGATGACAGGTCTAATACCCGCCAACAGTTTCCAACGAGTCATGTCCAGTGTACTCATAACCTAATGAGCACCTGCATACTATCTTCAGTACGACGTACTGATGGCTGTAGAACAGACCATCTCCCCTGCTGGGATGAGAAGCGTATACACTAGTCTACTGTGGAGTATCGATGCCCTGTCTCGATAATCCTATGACTAGGGACCTGTATAGGATTTGCTTATAAACTACCTAGCCCCCACTAGTGTGACTGCCATCACAATGCTGGTAATCAAGCAAAGATCCTAAGAGCTCTACCAATATGTATAAGCGATATGCTAAAAGAAACATATGCACATATTGAGGTAGAAACAAACCAGGTAGCATACTACCATTTCGAGTAAGACTGTTGTTCCCACATAAAATATCAGGAAAACCTCCAATGGGGCATCATGTGCCCACACGTGATGGGCCTTTAAACCCCCTGAAAAGGATTAAAAGATATAATAAAACAGCAAGGAATACCCCAATGGGGCATCACGTGTCCACACGTGACCAGAGGTCACGTGCAGACACGTGATGGGTTCCTATGCTCTCTAATTAATAGAATTAAATTCTAACCAGACAATCAATCAGTGAAGTCACGTGCCCACACGTGATGGGTCTTTAAAAAAAAAACTACTGAAGGAATTAAAAGGCTTAATAAAACAGCAAGGAAAGATCCCAATGGGGCATCACGTGTCTACACTGATGATTCCTTAGTTCTGTAAAACGGCAGAATTAAATTCTGGATAAAATGTTTAATTAGGGGGGTCATGTGTCAACACGTGATGGGTTCCTAAGCTCTTAATTAATAGAATTAAATTTTATTTAAATGATCAAACAGTGGGGTCACGTGCCAACACGTGATAGGCTCTTAAGCCTTTTGAACTAATAGAATTAAATTCTAATTCAGGGAAATCAAAGACCCTAACTGGAAAAATATTTTAGATCTTTCCAAACAAAAAGGATGGTGCTCTATAAAGTGGAGCACCGTTGGATTAAAAATCCAAGGGTGATTAAAAATCACCAATTTATAGAAAGATGCTATACAAGGAAAGATTTCCCTGGAATTCACCAAGAATAATAGATAAAAGATCTTTTGGATTAAAAATCCAATGGTGAATAAAATTCACTGAGTGATCTAAAAGATCATATTGGTTACAAAAACAACCAAAATCTTTCAATGAAAGATTGACTAAACAAATTGATTTTTTTCTTTCTCCTATAAATAGAAGCCAAGAAGAGAAGAAGAGGAGGATCTTTTTAATTTTTGGAGAGATACACAGCAACAGGGAGAAAAAAAAGAGAGGAGAATTTAATTCTCAAGAGAGAAAAGAAGATCTTTTCAGAGAATAAAACTCTAGGTGAGAAGAAAAAGAAGAAGTTCATTCTACAAGCTCTCACAAAATAAAAGAGAATTTAATTCTCAAATTAAGAGTTTAACTCTTCTGAATAAGAACTTAGTTCTTCCTTTGGTTGAAAATCTGCAGAAGCAGATCTCCCCATAAGTTGAGAATTTAATTCTCATCGGGAAAATTCTGTCATGCAGATTCAAAACCTAGAGGGAGGATTGAGTTTAGGGAATTTAATTCCTCCAAATACATAGGAATTTAATTCTTATAAGTGAAATTAGGGTTTAACCCTACATAAGAATTTAATTCTTCCATATACATAGGAATTTAATTTCTCAAAACAAAATTAGGGTTTAACCCTACCTAAGAATTTAATTCTTAAAACAAGAAGCTCTCCATGCACATAAAGATCAAGTATCCAACATGATCACGTGGTAACACGTGACCCTTCATCCCAACGAACAAAAAGGAATGAATAAGGAATGCTCATGTGCCCCCACGTGACCCTTTAATGGACTCCTCAAAATAAGAAGGAATTAGCCTAGAGGCAATGCCTCACGTGTCCCCACGTGACCCCTGACAAACACCCTTTTCAAAAGAATAAAATAGGGGAAGATAGAGGAATTGATGCCCAACGCAGAGGCATTGTCACATGTCCACACGTGATGATTTCGAAGACAAAAAGTGTTTAACACTTATTTGAATATTCTAAGAACAAAATAAAGAAAGTCTGGCTCCATCTTCAGATGCCTCACGTGACCCCACGTGACCAATTCAATTTTAGTGTTTAACACTACTTTAAGCGCTTCGTCTTAAGTGTTTAACACTATTTTCAGCACATCACGTGTGAACACGTGATCACCAAATATGCTTTAGTGTTTAACACTATTTTCAAACCAGCCTTAGCCAAAATCAGCTAAGTTTTTCCAGAGAAAAGATCTCCCCTTTGAGTGAACCCCAACTACATTCTTCCAAACTTGATCATTTCATATGACATTCAAAATAAAACCCCAGAGCCATAATGAATGGTTAGTGCTCAGATAAAGACAAAATGTTGTCAGAGCCCCCAAACCCCTGTTTGACATTGCTAAATAATTGGGAGGGGAGGCTGAGCCCCAGACAAATGTTCAACAGTCCAAACAAAGGTCCAACATTTCAAATCTAATTGGACTTAGCCCAAGTTGGCCATAAGTCCTCAATCCAGATTTAACTGAGCCCATGTGCTCATAATTCAATTAATTGATCTTAGTCCCAATTGGACTATAGATTTCCCAATCAACTTTGGTTCAAGGGTACATCTCTTCACTCCTTTGAGATTTGTCGTTGTAATCCTTCAACGTCTTCAAAGAGGTGACGGGTCCCGATAACCAATCATTCCATGGACTTTGGAGTCCTTAAACTTATGGACTATGATGTCCTTAATCTTGGACCGCAATGTCTCTAAACTAATGGACCGAGATGTCTTTAAACTAACACTGGACCGAGATGACCTTAAACTAATATTGGACCACCATGTCTTTAAACTGGTAATCAACCGCAATATCCCTAAACTAAACAATAGAGTCCAAATGCTCTTTTGTTGGATCTAAATGATCCTGTTAAGTTGATCTTAGTCTAAAATTAGACTAACGTGTCCTCAACAAACGTTAAGTTTATCTTAGTCTAAAATTTGGCTAAAGTATCATTAACGAACGTTTAAGTTGATCTTAGTCTCAAATGAGACTAACGTATCCTTAAACCCAACTCAAAACCTAAATCTAAGAAAATACGGATTTGGACTAATCCATGCCCTACGGGCGACAACATAAATTAGTCTCCGTATACAATCCACGGACAACTAAAAACAAAACAAACACACACAACATGAAGTGACCATCTGGAGAAGGAGAAAGTGGTTACCGCGATGCGGTAGCGTAATTAACTGCAGGGGTTTGCGCCTGCAGGGAAGAGCGTCCCCATAATCAAAAACCCCTCAAATGAGGGGGAAGCTGACGAAGTCTGCTACATCGGCCGCATCCATTTAAACCTTCGATAAATGGTGTCATAAATCAACTTGGCATCTTCGGAGAGGTGGACGGATAGCACCAATTAGCATCTGCCCCAAATTCAGGCAAGACGGACCTACGCGGTCGCGTCTCCGTGTTTCGGCGAGGAACAGATTCTGGCACGCCCAGTGCGACCTCTTCCTCTTTCCATTCCACACTTCGTGTGTCGTGTTCGCGGACGAATCGCGGTTTAATATGGTTGCCCTTGGGTTCGAGATACTAAGATTTGGTTTTGTTCTCGTGCAGAAAAAAGAAATGGCCTCTAATTGCTCCAGCTGCAACTGCAACTCCCGTTCCACCTCATCTGGAGGTGTAACCTACGGGCCCCAGGCGGCCTCCCTGTTAAAGATGCCAGTGGAGCAAGTAACTCAGGCCACCACTGGGCTGTTCTTTGGGACCATGATCCCACCGATGAGCTTCAATGCCCCGCTGTTGTCACCGGAAGCCCCAAAGAAGTCAGTCTTTGGTCGACTTACCACTGCCGTGGCCCCTCTCAACGGGTCGCCCAAATCCAATACCTCAGTTTTCATCAGACTAGGCCAGAACGCCAAGAAGCCCGCGATACCGGAAAGAGTTATCCTTAAGCGGATATCCATTCCTGCTCTTGAAGTCGTTAAGGCGGCTTCTCCTACCAAAGGGTCAGTCTTCACAAGACTGACTGTTCCGGCTCCCGCTCCAGGCAGAGTCCTCAAAGCTGCTTCCCCTGCCCAAAGGTCTGTCTTTAACATATTGGACACTACTTCTCAACGGACGTCAGTTTTCAAGAGGCTGGCGCCAGCGACAACCCTTCGCCAACACAGGGGGCATGAGGAAGTCACCTCTATAGCTGAGACAATCCCAACGGCTTGACATGGTTGACGTCGCCACTGGCGCCGAGTAAGGAAGGCTAGGGGCAATTCCCCTTCCGGACTGACTCCGCCAGCTCCAACGGTGGAAATCGATGTTGTTGTTCCAACTGGGAACGGCTTTGAACCGCTAAGGAGGGTGCACAAAAACTCTCCAACTGCCATGCTGAAGAGATCTCCTCCACCTGTGGAGAATGCTACAGAGAAGAAGCCGGAGCAGCCCCCTCCGCGGCTGTCCTCCAAAATTTATAAAGTCTGGCGACAGATCCAGGAATCGGTGATTGACCAGGACTACTCTCGCCGACCAAAGAAGATTAAAGCTTGGCAAGAAGAGAGCCATCCCATGGTACCATAGAAGATGTCATCCATCTGGGTGCCCGCTGCAACGGCTTCCTCAACTTCAACCGCTCACAAGAGAAGGAGGCCGGAAAAAGCACCTGTGACCGCGGCGAACTGCAAGGACGTTGAATCTAAATGCCCCAAGTCTGTGGGCATGGTAACATATACCGTTTATATGGCTTCCGGAAAAGAGGAAAGCCGTGCTTCTACGGGTCATCGACCTCTTACTCGATCGATAACAAAGGCTTAGGAGCAACAGCAGCAAAAACTTCAGGAGATGCTGACTGCCGCACTCACTGGGCCGAAAGAAAATTCAGAGACCTCAGAGCAGCGTCGGGAACAAGAAACTGATACTGAATTCCTCTGAAGAATGCTCGAGAGGAAAGAAAAAGAGGCCGCGGAACAGGCGGCCAACATAAAACGAATGGCTCTTTTGTTCTAAGACATGGCCGAGATGATGTTACAGCCGGAACCTCCAACTGAAGACCCCCCGATTATCATTGAAGACGACAGAAGGGAGACATCGAACCCTCCTCCGGATCTTTCAATAGCCAAGGAGGAGACCATCTCCAAGGCCGCTTTGGATGATTACATCGCTCAGCAAATACAAGCTCATCAGGCGAGTGAAACGACCGGGTAGATCGTTAAGACTGGACGACCCTATCCGGGCGGGGACGACCCTATCCGGGCGGGTATGACCAAATAAGGTACCCGCCGGGATATACGATCCTTAAATTTCATGTATATAAAGGGACGGGCAATCCCCACCAGCATGTCTCCCAGTTCAGGGCTCTATGTGGTAACACTGGAGGTGACGATAAATTGCTACTTCGCCAGTTCGTCGGCAGCTTGTCGGAAACAGCGTTCGAATGGTACTCTGAACTCTCGAACGACTCCGTTAAGACGTTTGCATAGATGGAGCTGCTATTCACCCAACGTTTTGCGATTGCTAGCGAACGCACCCCAATTACGGCGCTGATCAATGCCGGGGTGAAGCCAGGAGAAACTTGGGTTCAATACTCAATAGATGGCGGAATTTATGGTCGAAATGCGAGCAGCGCATCGAAGAAGCGCCTGCAGTAGGCATGTTTGTGGGCACTCTTGACCCTCAGGCGACTATTTCCCAATTCATGATGTTCTTCAAGCCGACCATGTTCTAGGCCTTGATTGACAAACTGGCCCAAATGGACCAGATGGGTCATAGACCGTCTCCTTTAAAACTGGAGCCACGGAATGAAAAGGGCAAAGGGAAAGCGACCTTCGTCGCAAATGCTCAACAGCAGCCCAGTGGCCCAAAACTAACTAATCGCCTGGATGAGAGACGGCAATTCTATAATGAGAAAATAAAGCGCCCTTATTCGTTTTCCCGGGATAAAATGAGGAGATAGTTCGAGCTGGCAATGCCCAACAGGCTCATTAATTTGCCAAATCCAAAATGTCCATTGCAACCCGGTGAGGCTAATAATCCCAATTATTGCCCCTATCACCAAGCGATCGGCCATCCGATTAAAGATTGCTTCATCTTTAAAGGCTGGATTGAAGATCAATACCAACAGGGCAAATTCGCCCTGTCCGAGAAATGGAAAGTAAGCCCGCCTCAATCGCATACTCTTAAAACGGGGGACACACCGGGGCATCGTGCTCTTTTGTCGAAGAAGTTCCATGGGAAGTCGCTCTTTCAGCCAGAACGAAAAGAATGCTGAAGGATCTCTAGACATGCCCGGCAATCAGATGGAAAAATCCATCGGAACCCGAGATCATCGAGGGAATGCTGAAATCGCGCACAACACAAAAAATTGGTGGTGATAGTCAAAGCGCTCACACCCAGCCGTCAAAGTCTTCGAAGAAGAAGAAAAATACCAAAAAGCCTGCGAAGCCTGATGACAAGCGCACGGACCTGCAAAAATATATTGACGCGCTGAAAGAATATAACCAGAAGGCGCGGACCCCAGTCACACTCCAAGAATTTCTCAGCCACGTCCTTAAGGACAGAGATGATGACAATAGAGAAGACTCGTCGGATGAACCTGAGGATTTTGTGGCAAGCTGCCATGTGATCTCTCACTCGTCGATAGACGAGGAAGAATCTCCTGACACAGAGAAACCGAGGGCAGATCCTGAGCCGGAACTTCTAGGACCATCAGATGAAATGATTGACGCATTCCTAAATGAAGCTCTTCTGAAAAGCAAAGCTGATCGAGAGCACGAGATGGCCATATTTGAAAAAGCCAAACGCCGGCGACTGGATGAAAGGGTTGAAGCACTCCCACCAGATCAAAGTACATCCGCCGCAAATAAAAGTAGGTTCAAGATGAGGAAAAGGTTCGCCAAAGCCATATCGATGGGAATGAAGCTACCACCCTTCGAAGGAAACACTTCTGATGAAATACACCTTAATGAAGAGGATGTGCATTCTAATTACTGTTTATATCATCGGAGGATTGCGCACCCTACTGAAGAATGCAACGCCTTTAAAAATTGGTGGCAAGGGTATGTCGCTCACAGGCAACACTTCAAGAGGATGAAGCGTGAAGCTCGTCGACAGCGGAAAAGCACGATAGATGTGTAAGTCTACGGTAGCGCCCCGGCCGTCTACAGACGCCAAATGAGGAACAAAAACTTTTTAACTGACGCTATCGTATACTTTAACCCGGATCTGCCATTATTGCTAAACTAACAAACTGTAAAGAGTGTAGAAAGGATATACCGAACGATCCGAGTCCTTCGTTCTTTAACCATCATCCCACGCTCCGTTGCGGCTGCTCCGATCTCGTCGATCTCCGATCTGCTCGTCCAGGTGGCACCACATCAACGATTCTTTAAACGGGCTCCTGCCTCTGACTCGAGGCAACTCGGTCGTCAAGTTTGCTAAAAGAGATGACCAAGAATGATGTAGAGAATGAGTAGATGACTTTGTCTCACTTCGTCCAAAGCCGTGGACGATCGGTTAATGAAGTTGCCAATGGAAATGAAATGGAACAAGAAATGAACTATGAAATTTCCATGTATCCAAAACTTTAGTCTTTTCTTTTAACAACCATAATTTTCTCAAGTGAGTGAGTGGAGGAGGAGAGGGGGCCGGCCACTTTAAACAAGAGAGGGGGTGAGTGTAGGAAGGAAGTGGTGACCTTAAGAACAAATATCTCTAGTGTGAACACAAAGTGTGAACACACCAAAAGCAACCAATGAAAACACAACACCATTCAACCTAATCACCTCATCTAGATGCTTCTAGAAACTTCCACACTCATCTCAAGAAAAGATAAATCCGTCTTTAACCGAATGTTAAAAGACGGCTGATAGAAAACTGGAAACTGGCAACTTCCAAAAGTGATCCCGAAACGAATTTCAGGATAACCCCGTAACTGTATAAATATACCCGCATTTGTATTATGACTGAATACAAATGCAACTGAGACAAAGATATTATATCTACTCAATAAAATACTAGGATCCAGTTTAAACCAAAGCCGACCAGTATCATCTGCCCGAAAAATAACACGTGCGTAAACGCACGTGTATTTTCCGAACCCTGCCATAAAACCATACGGCCTCTACAACGTTTCGCCCGAACTTGGGAAACTGTCTGTGGGGGACTCTAATGACTCGTCAGTACCCTGGCAGTGGGTTTAACCACAAACCGTCAGCGGCACTAGCTATGCGTAACGGCTGCCCATGGACTGACCTCAAGGGAGGCCGATGAGCGAACTCATCCGGAAACCCTACTGAGCCTAACAGTGACAATGTATATACAGTCCGGTCCGTTCATCTATGAGTATCGCATATCTGCCTAGGGGGCTAGTAACGTCAGACCCCCAATAGCAGTATAAGTCGTGTCGGAGTGTAGCCCAATAACACCCTGAGATACTACCGGAGTACCTACCAGTAAATCTCCTGCCACGGCCGTGGGCTATGTGTAATGGCTCTTCTAGACACAGCACGATCTCGCCCCCAATACCGAGAGAGACGAATCCCCTGCCGATCCGCTCACGTGCCTCCATATGGCTCGGGACTGTACCCAAAAACTACCTGTTTGCATGACTCCTTTGAGCCATGGTAGGGTAGAAATCAAAGCACTGTGGGAACTCACACGAGACAAATGACGACCTCAGGTCGATGAACTAACCTGTACACATGTCACCAGGGAACTGCTATCTGACGATATGTATAATACCAACTAGCAGATTCCCGGCGAGTCCTGTCCGGTGTACTCATAACCTAATGAGCACCTGTATACATCTTAGGTGATCCAACTGACACCAGTGGCTTGTGAGACCGGCCACCGCCCCTCGTCGGGGTCTCGACTGTATACACTAGTCTACTCCGGAGTATCGATGCCCTGTCTCGAAACTCCCACGAGTAGGGACCACAATTAAGGATATGCATATAAACCACCCAACTCTCACGTATATGATCGCCATCATACTGTTGGTAGTAAAGCAAGATCCTAAGGGCTCTATCAAAGTGTAACATGCAATCAGTCACCTGAACATGTACACGACTGATAAAGGTAAACCAGATAGCATACTATCATCTTGAGTAAGACTGTCCTACCGGTATAGGTCCTCCGCAATCATTGCAATCACGTACCTGCGATCCAATAATTGACTCTGAGGGCACTATCTCCAACAATCTCCCACTTGCACTCAAGGCTAATTATTGCGATGTCGACTACTCACAGCCCGTATGAAACCGAACATCCAACTCCTCTACTAGTCAGTTTCACAAAGCCCGTTTGTAAAACTATTGTATTCGAGAAATAGCCTCAGTGAGTGGATCCGCCTAGATGTTTCTTTCTATATCTCTCTTAATCTCAAATTCGCGGAGAAAGCCATCTCCCGAATTGAGTAATACCTGTCTTAGAATATGTCTGGATATCTGATGGGACCTAGTTCATAAATGAACTCCAAATCCAAACTTCTTAGACTGTATCGATCACCCAACTTTCTATATCTCCCACAGTATCCTCTTGGACCACCTGTCCACAATGTAAGTCCACGTTGCCCACCCCGGTGCTTACGGGGAGGCGGAAAACATAATAAAAATTGGATTTTTATCAACTATAGGCAACATGGACCAAGCTTTAAGGATCTTTGCTAAACATAAACTTGCTAAAGCTAACTACAAAGTAGCTAAGTGATGGAAAGGTTATACCTTGAGCTCAAAGTCCTTCTCTCCTTGCTCCTTGGAATGGTAGAAAGAGGTCACCTTGCTTGTCTTCTCCCGTCAAAGAAGGATCCACCCGAAAGCTTCGACCTTTGGCTTCAACTCCAAGCTAGGAGTAACTAGAGTGCAAGAAATGCTAAGACTTGAACCCTAGAAGAGAGTAGAGAAGATCAAGTGAGGGTTTTTCTCAAGCTTTTTGTTTCTCAACACATGAGAGGGAGAGAGCTTGAGGGAGAGGATGAGCAAGAGAGAGAAATGATATGAGAGAATGAGAAATAATTGAGCCATTCTCACTAATATGTGTGAATAATTTTAATTGAATAATTATCTTGAAAATTGTCATGGTAAATCATGACATGACCATTATCATTTCAATTTTGCAAAGATCAAAGAGCATCTTCCAAAAGAAATGATGATTGTCAAAGTGTCAACCTAGGTCAACAAGTCAATGAAGTCAAAAGGTCAACAACAACAACCATGCACAATTATTAAGCTAATTATCAATTAACTATAATACACACATAAGCAATAGGGTTAATAAAATGACAATAGCCATTAACCCTAAATAAGGTCTTCTCCCCCAATCTCAAGCAACTGTGCATACGCACCCGCATTCGTGATCCGAGGAACACGAATACACTGAGAAAAACCAATCTCAAATCATATACTAGGATCCGGCTTAAACCAAAGCCCGCTAGTATAAACTGTCCGGACAGCAAACGTGCACAAGTGCGCGGATGCGAACGAACCCTGTCGCAAAACCATGCGACCTCTACTCATTTTGCCTAAAGGCGAATAGCTCTCTGTGTGGGACTCTAAAGACTCGACACTACGTTGGCAGTGGGTTTAACCACAGACCGCAAGCGGCACTAGCTGTACGTAACGGTCCCCAGGTAGATGTCGATAAGAAGACTGACGAGGTGAACCCCATCTGCATTCCTACTGAGCCTGTATGTGACAGTCTCCGTACAGTCCGGTCTGTTCGTCTGATACATCGCATGGCGGGCCTAGGGGGCGGTGAACGTCAGTCCCCTAATAGCGGTACAAATCGTGTCGGAGTGTAGCCCAGAACACCCTGAGATAACACTGGAAACCTACCAGTATATCTCGCTTGCCCTGGTCAGGGACTACTCGTGTAATGGCTCTCCTGGACACAGCGCGATGTCAACCCCCAATACCGGGAGAGACGAATCCTGTCTAACCGTCACTGCCTCCAAGTGCTTCGGGACTGCACCCAAAAACTACCTGTTTGCACGACTCCTTTGAGCCGTGGTAGGGTAGTAATCAAAGTGCAGTGGGAACACACTCGAGGCGAAGTGACAGTGTCAAGTCAGCGGACTAAGCTGTACTCATGTCACCTGGGAACTGATAACTGACGATAGGTATATTACCAACCAACAGTTCCCGACGAGTCCTGTCCAGTGTACTCGTAACCTAACGAGCACCCGCATACTATCCCAAGTACGACGTACTAACGGCTGTGGGACAGACCGTCTCCCAGACTGGGATGAGAAGCGCATACGCTAGTCTACTCCGGAGTATCGATGCCCTGTCTCGATAGTCCAATGACCAGGGACCTGTATAAGGATGTGCTTATAGATTACCCAGCTCCCACGAGTGCGAGCGCCATCACAACGCTGGTAATCAAGCAAAGATCCTAAGGGCTCTACTAATATGTATACCAGCAATATGCTAAAAGAAACACATGCACATATTAAAGCAGAGACAAACCAAGTAGCATACTACCATTTCGAGCAAGATTGTATATACAACTGTGAATATCCCAAGCTTCCATCAAGTAATATACAAACTAGTATGATACAGTAATGGCCTCTAGGGCATATACACTAACAATCTCCCACTTGCACTAAGGCCATGTACTGGCGTATCGAAGACCTATCATCTCGATCAGCCGCTCGAACTGAGTCTGGGGTAGGGCCTTCGTGAGTGGATCTGCAGTGTTATCCTCCGTATTAACTCTCTTCACCTCGATCTCCTGGCGATCTATGATCTCCCTGATCAGGTGGTACCGCCTCAAAATGTTCCTGGACTTCTGATGGGACCTGGGTTCCTTCGCTAAAGCTATAGCTCCGTTGTTGTCGCAATACAGCGGTATTGGATAAACAATGGTAGGAACCACCTGAAGCTCCGTGAGGAACTTCTTCATCCAGACAGCTTCCTTTGCGGCATCGCAAGCAGCTATGTACTCCGCTTCCATTGTTGAGTCTGCAACGGTCTCCTGCTTGGAACTCTTCCAGCAAACCGCCCCTCCATTGAGGGTAAATACATAACCCGACATGGACTTGGAGTCATCCTTGTCACTCTGGAAGCTGGAGTCAGCAAAGTCCTCGAGCTGGAGGTCTTTTCCGCCATACACCAAGAACATCTCCTTAGTCCTTCTCAGGTACTTGAGAATGTTCTTTTCCGCTATCCAGTGTTTCTCCCCTGGGTTTGACTGATACCGGCTTACAACGCTCAATGCGTATGCTACATCTGGTCTGGTACACAACATCGCATACATTATAAAGCCTACCGCAGAAGCGTAGGGTATAATAGACATGCGATCCCTTTCCAAATCAGTCTTGGGAGACATCTCTTTGGAGAGGGTGATCCCGTGACAAGCCGGTAGATTACCGCGCTTGGAATCTTCCATACTGAACCTTTTCAGTATGGTGTCAATGTACCTTGACTGTGAAAGTCCCAACATCCTCTTAGATCTATCACGATAGATCTGGATCCCCAGAATGTAGTTGGCATCGCCCAGGTCCTTCATGGAGAACCTCTGCGACAAGAATCCTTTGACTGACTGTAGCATAGGAATATCATTTCCTATTAGGAGAATGTCATCCACGTACAAGACGAGGAATACCACAGTTCTCCCTACAATCTTACTGTAAATGCATGGTTCATCCGGGTTTTTGATAAAGTCGAATTCTTTGACAGTATCATCAAAGCAGATGTTCCAACTCCGCGATGCCTGCTTAAGTCCATAAATGGACTTGAGCAGCTTGCACACTCTACCGCTGCTCCCACTCTGATTGAATCCCTCCGGCTGATCCATATAGACGCACTCTTCCAAATTTCCATTTAGGAAAGCCGTCTTTACGTCCATCTGCCAGATTTCATAATCGTGGAAGGCAGCAATGGCAAGAAGGATCCGAATGGATTTCAGCATAGCCACTGGAGAAAAGGTCTCGTCATAGTCCAAACCAGGTCTTTGACGAAAACCCTTTGCTACAAGTCTAGCTTTATAGGTCTCAACCTGCCCATCTACACCAATCTTCTTTCTGAAGATCCATTTGCAGCCTACGGGTTTTACCCCTTCTGGTGCAAAGTCCAAAGTCCAAACTTTGTTGGTGTACATGGACTCCATCTCGGCCCGCATTGCATCCAGCCATTTTACTGAGTCACCGCTCTGAATGGCTTGCTGGAAGCTAGTAGGCTCACCATGATCCATAGTGCAATCCTCTCTATCCCCGTCAATGAGAAAACCGTAGTATCTCTCGGGCGGATGAGACTGCCTACTACTCCTGCGGAGTGGCGCTGGGATGTCCTGTTCTTTCGAACCTTCTGGTTCTACCAAGCTTTCAGTAATAGCTTATGGTTCTGGAATTTCTTCCAGTTCTATTGCGCTCCCACTTATCTGATTTTCCAAAAACTCAGTTTCCAAGAAGCGGGCATGACGAGAAACAAAAACCTTTTGTTCCTCTGCGTAATAGAAAAGATACCCCTTGGAGTTCTTTGGGTATCCCACAAACTTACACTGTACCGAACGTGCCTCGAGCTTGTCCGCATGCTGCTTTTTTGCAAAAGCTGGACACCCCCATGTCTTAAAGTGTTTAAGACTGGGTTTCTTCCCACTCCACATCTGATATGGTGTGGTAGGCACTGACTTAGTAGGAACTTGGTTCAAAAGATATGCAGCTGTTTCTAGTGCATAACTCCAGAAGGATCGCGGCAACTCAGCCTTACTCATCATGGAACGAACCATATCCAATAGGGTTCGATTCCTCCTTTCCGATACACCATTGTGTTGTGGTGTGTATGGGGGAGTAAGTTGAGAGAGAATTCCATTCTCTTTTAAGAAGCCCAGAAACTCGGCACTCAAGTATTCTCCACCTCGATCAGATCTCAGTGTCTTGATACTTTTGCCTGTTTGTTTTTCAACTTCATTCTTGTATTCCTGAAATTTCTCAAAGGCCTCGGATTTGTGCTTCATTAAGAAGACATGCCCATACCTAGAGAAATCATCTGTGAAAGTAATGAAGTATGAATAACCACTTCGCGCATGTGTAGACATTGGACCACACACATCACTGTGTATGAGTCCCAAGAGCTCGCTCGCTCTTTCTCCGTGTCCAGTGAACGGAGTCTTTGTCATCTTTCCCATGAGACATGATTCACAAGTGGCATAAGACTGGTACTCGAACGGATCCAAGTATCCTTCTTTATGTAACTTTGTCAACCGTGTCTCATTAATGTGACCCAGTCTACAATGCCATAAGAAAGCCTGATTTAATTCCGGAGACTTTCTTTTAAGTGTGTTCTGGACACTGAAGACCTGAGCTTGATTCAAAACGTATATACTGTATTTCAATGTACCTGACCCAATCAGCACTTGATTTAGGTGGATGTTTACTACATCGCTTACAAAAGTAAAATCATATCCTTCCTTAGAAAGTAAGGATACAGATATGATGTTACAAGTCGCACCTGGCACATAAAAACAGTCACGCAGAATCAATATCTGCCCAGTTGTCAGTCCTAGATGATATTCCCCTACGGATTCAGCATACATGCTCATTCCGTTAGCAACCCTGAGAGTCATATCACCTTTCCTGATAACCCTACGGTTTCTCAAAGCCTGTAACGAATTACAGATATGAGATCCTGATCCGGTATCCAATACCCAAGAAGTAGGGTTAACTGACATACAGTTCTCAATCACAAACACACCCGAAGCCGAAGCCACAACATGCTTCGAATTCTGGCTACTGGCTTTAGAAGCCCTGCAATCCTTCTGTCCATGTTCATTCCCGTAACAATAGGAACATCCTTCTTTTACTACATCTGTTCCTGAAACTTCTGCCCTTCCCTTTCTTTCTACTTCCCTAGTTTCTTTTAGGGTAGTAGGCAGAGACTGTTGAACTGAGTCAGCATCTGACCTGTTCTTCAACGTGGTCTTCAGGTCCGAGAGCTCAAAAGAGCTGGTCTCTGTAAGGACGTTGACCCCTACAGATGACCCGATAACCAACCTCGCTGGAAGCAATTCGTTCGAGGTCTCATATCTTGCGATACGAGATTGCTCTCCATATAAAACTTTGTTATGGAGGAAGATAGAAGCTGAGTCCATCTTCTCGTGCTGCCTCTGGTATATACCATCAACTGAGGCTAACACGAGGCACTTGGCTTTCGCACAGTCTTCTTCCGATGTCCTACGAATATCAATATCCGTGACAGGGGAAACTGGACCTGAGACGGCAGGGGTTGGATCAGTTAAGAGGTGTCCCAGCTTGTCCTGGACAATGGACATCTGGACAGACCTTTGCCAGTCATAACAGTCAGATTCAGTCATCTTATTATCTAGATGTAACCTAGGTGTGGTCACTGGGTCGCTGCAATTAAGAGAGAGAGAAGAAAACACTTAGCATGATGCTCTTGCAAGTTTAGATTGGTTTTTAATTTATCTAAACAGGATGGCTCCCACTGTCTCTCGAATCCCTTCTCAAACCGTAAAGAAAGGATTAGTCAGGATCAATCTCACCGTACAATACTTGCTTAACCGTTCAGCCAGGCCAGTGTCGGTACTTCGAGGGAGGTTTTCCAACGCTTTCGCGAAGTTCCTTAATTAAGTAACCTCTTTTCCCTATGGGCGTAGCCCCGCTAACACCTTTCTAGGCACCTACTAAGTTTATAGCATTGATCGTTAAGTGAGGGTTTTCCCGAGGAGTAGCATATACTCACAGTAGGATCGGGATCCAAATATCATCGCGTGATAAAACCGAAGGAATCCTACCAGAATCATCACACTCCAAATGGTATGCAGCGCTAGCAAGTTTCAGTACTTTTGAAACTCCCGATGTAGATTTTTGCCCCATGCTCTTATGACCTTGACTAAGGCCAACAAATCATAAGTCACATGTCAAGTTCTACCCGTCGTTATCCAGGTTAATTTGAACCCACCCGTATATACCCTTGACTATGGCCAACAAAGCAATACGACTGTCCCAAACCAACGCATTCTATCTATGCAACATATGAATACCCACCAGCTACCAAACACTGTGCCTTGACTAAGGCCAACAAACACAGCTTGAATACTGTTGAATATTTATATGAAACGACGGAGGGCTACGGATGGTTTTGGCGAAACCGTGAACGTAATGAACTTGATATAGTCGATGGAACGAGATAGCTTTTAAAAGGAGTGGTTCAAGCTCCGCGTTTAAAATGCTTATTTTTTGGAAAGAACCGAGTGGTTTTCAAAGTGTTCCAATCGACTTTTACTTGGTTTATTTTCTTGCATTAGTTCTTTTAATGCATCCCATCATTTAATCCTACCATTGCAGAAAACAACCAAAATATGACGTACGCTTATGCCATTCGCATTCGCCACGGGGCCCCGTCATCACCCGTTAGGTTACTTAACTAACGACAGAGCGGGGGCTGGGCTAGCGCGGCTGTAAAACATAAGCAACGCCTAAATAGTTATTATATATATATAGCAATGATAGACATTACAGATCACAGATGAATACATTGGATATACTAGGAATCCGCAATGCGTTCGAGCCTGCAACGTAAAGCGGATTACACGGTCGCGTGAATAGCCAATACCCCACCCAAGACCCCTACGGGTGCGGCAAACTACCCGCCAAGCACCCGAAGCGAAGCAACCTCCCTCACCACCGTGAGTAGGCCACTCGGCACTTTGAGATACTCGGTAGTTTGTGCACCACCTCCATGGGTCTATCCTAGGAGCAAAAACAGTAAAAAGAATTATACAATGACGGCTACAACCCCGACCCGGTTGTGCGGCCATACAAATAATATTATTACATCAATTTACATGTTACAAATGAATGAAAGAAAAATAACGCTCATCTCACATCCACCCCGGCTATTCACCCGCGACAATCCAATCCATTCATATCCACAAACCAATAACAATCACAGATCACAGAGATGTATAACCCCGACTAATCGACTTATAGCGATTAGCCGACGTTCAATACATGCAAGCATCACAGATATAACCGATATAGTTAAAGTGTAGTGAAGTTCCGGAAAAAATACGGATTTATAGGCCCCCAAAAGTAAATTTTAGTTCTGGAAAATCTGGGCACATATAACATATCCTAAAAATCACAAAACCAAAATAGAAATACACTGCACCAAAATCGAGGCAGAGAGGAGACAAGACGGCCGCGGATGCGCGGCGCAATAGCTTCCTATTGCCGCGTATCCGCGGCCATTTGGTCGACTCTCTGTCTCGTTTTTGGTGGTGTTCTTAACAAAACCCTGAGATAATTTTTGGTATATAACAAATTTTATTTTGACCAGAAAAAAAATTAACAGAAACTTAGGGTTTTGCGAGTTTGGTTTTTTCGATTTTCCGGTTTCGAAACTTCGTTACACTTAACTACTTAGCTAGTTTATGTTTAGTTAGGCTCTGATACCACTGTAAGTCCACGTTGCCCACCCCGGTGCTTACGGAGAGGCGGAAAACATAATAAAAATTGGATTTTTATCAACTATAGGCAACATGGACCAAGCTTTAAGGATCTTTGCTAAACATAAACTTGCTAAAGCTAAGTACAAAGTAGCTAAGTGATGGAAATGTTATACCTTGAGCTCAAAGTCCTTCTCTCCTTGCTCCTTGGAATGGTAGAAAGAGGTCACCTTGCTTGTCTTCTCCCGTCAAAGAAGGATCCACCCGAAAGCCTCGACCTTTGGCTTCAACTCCAAGCTAGGAGTAACTAGAGTGCAAGAAATGCTAAGACTTGAACCCTAGAAGAGAGTAGAGAAGATCAAGTGAGGGTTTTTCTCAAGCTTTTTGTTTCTCAACACATGAGAGGGAGAGAGCTTGAGGGAGAGGATGAGCAAGAGAGAGAAATGATATGAGAGAATGAGAAATAATTGAGCCATTCTCACTAATATGTGTGAATAATTTTAATTGAATAATTAGCTTGAAAATTGTCATGGTAAATCATGACATGACCATTATCATTTCAATTTTGCAAAGATCAAAGAGCATCTTCCAAAAGAAATGATGATGGTCAAAGTGTCAACCTAGGTCAACAAGTCAATGAAGTCAAAAGGTCAACAACAACAACCATGCACAATTATTAAGCTAATTATCAATTAACTATAATACACACATAAGCAATAGGGTTAATAAAATGACAATAGCCATTAACCCTAAACAAGGTCCTCTCCCCCAATCTCAAGCAACTGTGCATACGCACCCGCATTCGTGATCCGAGGAACACGAATACACTGAGAAAAACCAATCTCAAATCATATACTAGGATCCGGCTTAAACCAAAGCCCGCTAGTATAAACTGTCCGGACAGCAAACGTGCACAAGTGCGCGGATGCGAACGAACCCTGTCGCAAAACCATGCGACCTCTACTCATTTTGCCTAAAGGCGAATAGCTCTCTGTGTGGGACTCTAAAGACTCGACACTACGCTGGCAGTGGGTTTAACCACAGACCGCAAGCGGCACTAGCTGTACGTAACGGTCCCCAGGTAGATGTCGATAAGAAGACTGACGAGGTGAACCCCATCTGCACTCCTACTGAGCCTGTATGTGACAGTCTCCGTACAGTCCCGTCTGTTCGTCTGATACATCGCATGGCGGGCCTAGGGGGGCGGTGAACGTCAGTCCCCTAATAGCGGTACAAATCATGTCGGAGTGTAGCCCAGAACACCCTGAGATAACACTGGAAACCTACCAGTATATCTCGCTTGCCCTGGCCAGGGACTACTCGTGTAATGGCTCTCCTGGACACAGCGCGATGTCAACCCCCAATACCGGGAGAGACGAATCCTGTCTAACCGTCACTGCCTCCAAGTGCTTCGGGACTGCACCTAAAAACTACCTGTTTGCACGACTCCTTTGAGCCGTGGTAGGGTAGTAATCAAAGTGCAGTGGGAACACACTCGAGGCGAAGTGACAGTGTCAAGTCAGCGGACTAAGCTGTACTCATGTCACCTGGGAACTGATAACTGACGATAGGTATATTACCAACCAACAGTTCCCGACGAGTCCTGTCCAGTGTACTCGTAACCTAACGAGCACCCACATACTATCCCAAGTATGACGTACTAACGGCTGTGGGACAGACCGTCTCCCAGACTGGGATGAGAAGCGCATACGCTAGTCTACTCCGGAGTATCGATGCCCTGTCTCGATAGTCCAACGACCAGAGACCTGTATAAGGATGTGCTTATAGATTACCCAGCTCCCACGAGTGCGAGCGCCATCACAACGCTGGTAATCAAGCAAAGATCCTAAGGGCTCTACTAATATGTATACCAGCAATATGCTAAAAGAAACACATGCACATATTAAAGCAGAGACAAACCAAGTAGCATACTACCATGTCGAGCAAGATTGTATATACAACTGTGAATATCCCAAGCTTCCATCAAGTAATATACAAACTAGTATGATACAGTAATGGCCTCTAGGGCATATACACTAACACACAATACTGTCCCTCATCAGAAGGAAAACTATAACTCTGACAATCTCTCTGTCAACCATGTCACCTTTGAAGCCTGGAATGATAATCGTCTCCCGAAGGAGGCTGCCGTCATCAAATCCGTAGAACATGTACTTATGTTCTAAAACTGCTTCCATGTCTCTCCAGGATTGGATTAATACAAACTTATCGCATCTAGTGCAAAAACAACATCTGGTGTGGTACTTGACACCTCACGATTGACTCAATTGCCTAAGCAAGCTGCCAATCATGCACAACCCTCTCCCCTTTAGTCTATACGACACCTTTAGAGAGGGTGACTCCATCACCTGCAGGTACACCACCATGCTAGGAGTCAACTATTCTAAAAACCATTAGAATATCTGTCAAAGTACCCACATTGGGAAACTACCCAAATCTAGATCTAAAACCATAGATCCAGAAACCAGAATGTCAAAAATTATATCCATATCCTGTCTGGAGAAACAACTGTGTGACGACCACAGTACAACCGATCGTAGTATAGGAATTTTACTTCCTACTCTGTGTATGTCATCCAGATACCATGACATCACACCCTACTACCTTCTTAACAGATCCATCCCCTATTCTGATGAAGTCAAACCCATGACTGTCACATCAAAATTAGATGATCTATCTCCGCTATAACTGCTCTAGTCTATAAATAGACATAAGCTACTTGCCAACTATGCTTCCGCTGCTCCCACTGACTACGACAACCCTCTGGCAGAATAATATACACGTGCACTTCTAAAGCTAGTTTAGAACGACGCTATACTTATCCTCCTGCCTGGTCTCATAGTCTGGAACAACAGTAGTGTCAAGTCTGGGTAGATAAGAACCTCCCTGTCACCGTCCTTGAGGCTACCGAAGTACCTCTCGGGTGTCTGAGGTTACCCACCATATCTGCGGAGTGGCTAATGGAATGTCAAACTTGATTGAATATATAGGTCCTATTAAATTTTCCGTAATCGTTCGCGGTTCTGGAATCACTTCCAGTTCTACCATGCTCCCACTACTATTTTGTGAAAAAAAACATTTTTCTAAAACTGTGGCGAGTCAAGAATAATATCACTATTGATCTTCCAAATGGTAGAATATCAACCCTCATCATAGCCAGGGTCAACCTACAAACAGTCATTACAGAAACGTGCCCTGAGTTATCCAGTGTCTGGTTTTAAGCATAAGCTGGACAACTCCCCGTACCTTAACATCTTTTAAGGTACGAACTATTCTATATCCAATACAGAAACTTTGGCACTTATTTAATTGGAACCATATTCAATCATGCAGCTGTCTCCAGTGCATATTAACTTAATGGAAAGAGGCTAATCAACATTACTCAACTTAGGAATCCATCCAATTATGAGTAACCTGAAAGAGAAACAAGTTTCTCAAAACCATTACTATCATCTGAATACCAATCACAAGAATCTACATCTTCGATCTCTTTGAAGAATCCCGATGCTTGTGATACCTGATTCTCTACTTTATTCTTATACCCACAACTTCTCAAAACTTAGACCATGTATTTCTACGAAACACTTGTCTAAAAACTAGAGAAGTTATAAGTAAACAGAACATAGTACGAGGACCTACCCCTTTGTCCTGATGGACACTTGGACAACATACAATACTCTGTATAAGTCCGCTGAGTTGAACAACCCAAAACCTGTGCGTCGTAGGTTGAAAACTGTACCCTGGCGATTTCCTCAAATATCACCAATTACAACGAATTCCGATATAATGAGGATGATCACCTAATTCCCAATCACTTACTCCCTCTCATCATCTGTAAAACCATACAGATATGAGAATGAAACCTGGTAAATACATACCCTTAGAGTAAGTATCTAATCGGGAAAACAGTTTTGCTTTAACAATGCACTGAAACATGAAAATGTTTCGTAGGGGTATCTTGGCATTCCTAGTAATGCCTCTTCCATAATCCAATTCATGACTTCAACCGTATATTTTATTGCCATCTCTCCAAATCCCTTTATTTGTCTTTAGTCGTTACCTTCTGTACACCTTCGTTAGGCTAAATGGTTTTCTTCCTTCCCTACCGTTCGGCACCAGCCTATGGTTTGGAAGAAGACTATCCAGTAAGCATAATAGGTGTACCCTCTTAAACTAAGGAGTACTCACATCTTAAGAGAAGGTGATGATAAAAGACAACTGAATAATACCTTATTCTATTAAAGGTGAAATAGGAGTGGCGATGAAGCACGCGGTTTGGTCGTGAATGATATCAGTCGCAATTTACTTTGCCCTCTTTCTAATCCCTTTATTTTGTCTTTACATATTACCTTCTGCACACCCTACTTAGGCTAATTGGTTTTCTTCATTCCCTACCTTTCGGCACCTGCCTATGGTTTGGAATAAGACTATCCAATAAGCGTAATAGGTGTACTCTCTTAAACCAAGGAGCCCTCGCAACCTGAGAGAAGGTGATAATAAAAGACAACTGAATAAACCAATTCTATTTCTCCTGAACCTTGATCCATCCTCGAAGAAATCCCTCCGAGTTCGTATATAACCATACGATGGATCTATCCAATGGAAGTGGATGTCCGTAGTAATACGGGTGTTCTGAGAAATGCAAAGGGCAGAAGAACGAGTGGCAATGACTTATGCAACTCGGACAATCCAAAAGCCAGTATTTTAAGAAGGTTCGGTCAACTTGGTCACTGAGTCATAATCTAGGGTCGGTCAAAGGTCGCTGCCAAAGAGAGAGAGAAAAGAAACACTCTGCGTGTATTCTAACCTAGATCAGAATGGTTATCACTTTATCTAATCCGGAAACCTCCCACTGTTCTGTCAAATTCTCCTCCAAACCTAAAAGAAGAATCAATCGGGATCACCCGAAGAGTAAACCAACTCATCAGTGGGAATCGGGATCCAACTCTCATCGCATGATAACGTGATGGAATGCATCCACGTTACTCATACTCCAGAAGGTATGCGCATACTTGGCAAGTTTCAGTTTCTTTAGAAACTCCCGATATTATTTTTGCCCCATGCTCTTATGACCTTGGCTTTGGTCAAATTATCATAAGTCACATGCCAAGTTCTACCCGTCACTATCTTGTCAATTTGAACCCACCCGCACATGCCCCTGACTTTGGCCAATCGGCAGAACGACTGTCCCAAACCAACTCATCTATCTATGCAACAAATGAATACCCAGCAGCTACCAAACACTATGCCTTAACTTTGGCTAAAATGCATAGCTTGAATACTACTGAATACCCAAAAGAAATGACGGAGGGCTACGGCTGGTTTTTGGCAAAAAACCTTTAACGTAGTGAACTTGATATCGCTGAAGGAACCTGATAGTTTTTTATAAAAATATAGTGGCGAAAACCTTTGCTAAAGAGGTCATTCCCGGTGAAGGGATCTCGGCTCTTTCCTCGTGGAATGAGGTGCAGGATATTCCAGTGAATACCGCTATAGAAAGCAACATGTAATCGACTATAGTGAAGTTATTACCCTGACGCAAACTTCTGCCCAAGGGGTCAGTCCCGGTGAAGGGATATCGGCCCTTGCCCCGTCGAATGAGGTGCAGGATATTCCACTGAATACCTCTATGCAAAACAAAAGGAAACGTCTTTGCAATAACACTTTTTAAATTTGTTCCAACAACTGCAAACAGGTTTGCTTTACTTTGCATTGATCAGAATCAACGCAGTCCCATCAATCAATCACACCAGAAAAGAACGAAAATAAAATATACGTATATGCCATCCGCATTCGTCACTGGGTCCCGTCATCACCCGTTAGGTTACTTAACTAACGACAGAGCGGGGACTGGACTAGCGCGGGTGTAAAACATATACAACATCTAATAGTATATATACCAATATATAATAATCGCTCCAGGCGTGATAATATGCATTATTACAGAAAAGTAATAAGCATCACAGAACAATACAGATAATCTGGGATCCCCGAGTTTCACAGAGCCGCTGCTGAAACCCGACGTTCCCCTGGTCGTGTGGATAGCCTGTGCAATGAAACCTAGACCCCTACGGGTGCGGCAAGTTACCCGCCAAAACCTGAAGCGAGGCAGCCCCTTACAGCAAAGTGAATGGACCACCCTACACTCTACGGAATCCGGTAGCTTGAGCACCCCTCCTTGGGTCAACCTGTACCCCCTACGAGTGCGGCGAATAGTCTGCCAATTCTTGAGTGAGGCCCCTCTGCCTCTCAAAGCCATGAGATGCGGACCCGTTGCCCCCCAGAACCCGGCTATCCGTGCACTCCGTCGCGGGGCAAAACCTAGTACAGTAATGAAAAATAGTACAACAGGTACATCGACCGCAACCTGGTCGTGTCCCAAAAGACTATTATACAACAGGCAGTGACGGCAGTCCACATGTTGGACGCTCGCCCCGCAATATCAAATGTACAAATAAATCCAAACTGCACTACCATTGCACACTGCTATCCACCACGACAAATCCGCAACATCATAGCACAACACAGAACATCAACACGAATGTCACGTTCGCAAACCCGTCTAAAAGAACTATAGCAATCAGACGCGGTTTACCGATCAAATGACATTCCCGGTCGGAGATATAATGTAAGCACTGTAAACTAACGTGTTTAAATTTCGATTGACTAAATATCACAAAGTGGGCCCCACGAACAACTGGTGAACAGTAACAAAATTTGGGCCCAAAAGATATATACCAAAAACCCCAAATTCCAACAGAGAAGACACTGTGCAAATTTGGTGCACTGATTCAATAGAACGGCCGTGGATGCGCGGCCAAACTATGGGTTTGGCCGCGATTCCGCGGCAGTTTGGTGGAATCACGTGCTCAAATTTGGTCGGTGTGCTTCTAAAACCCTGCACAACTTTCTGTGATATGTAGAATAATTTTAGGATATCATTTAAAATCTACAGAAACTGTGAAATTGTAAAATGCGGTTTTTTGATTTCCGGTTCGATCGATGTTTTAAACACGTTAGCACAAGTTAGTATAGCAAAATGGTGAGGCTCTGATACCACTGTAAGTCTACGGTAGCGCCCCGGCCGTCTACAGACGCCAAATGAGGAACAAAAACTTTTTAACTGGCGCTATCGTATACTTTAACCCGGATCTGCCATTTTTGCTAAACTAACAAACCGTAAAGAGTGTAAAAAGGATATACCGAACGATCCGAGTCCTTCGTTCTTTAACCATCATCCCACGCTCCGTTGCGGCTGCTCCGATCTTGTCGATCTCCGATCTGCTCGTCCAGGTGGCACCACATCAACGATTCTTTAAACGGGCTCCTGCCTCTGACTCGAGGCAACTCGGTCGTCAAGTTTGCTAAAAGAGACGACCAAGAATGATGTAGAGAATGAGTAGATGACTTTGTCTCACTTCGTCTAAAGCCGTGGACGATCGGTTAATGAAGTTGCCAATGGAAATGAAATGGAACAAGAAATGAACTATGAAATTTCCATGTATCCAAAACTTTAGTCTTTTCTTTTAACAACCATAATTTTCTCAAGTGAGTGAGTGGAGGAGGAGAGGGGGCCGGCCACTTTAAACAAGAGAGGGGGTAAGTGTAGGAGGGAAGTGGTGACCTTAAGAACAAATATCTCTAGTGTGAACACAAACAAATATCTCTAGTATGAACACAAAGTGTGAACACACCAAAAGCAACCAATGAAAACACAACACCATTCAACCTAGTCACCTCATCTAGATGCTTCTAGAAACTTCCACACTCATCTCAAGAAAAGATAAATCCGTCTTTAACCGAATGTTAAAAGACGGCTGATAGAAAACTGGAAACTGGCAACTTCCAAAAGTGATCCCGAAACGAATTTCAGGATAACCCCGTAACTGTATAAATATACCCGCATTTGTATTACGACCGAATACAAATGCAACTGAGACAAAGATATTATATCTACTCAATAAAATACTCGGATCCAGCTTAAACCAAAGCCGACCAGTATCATCTGCCCGAAAAATAACACGTGCGTAAACGCACGTGCATTTTCCGAACCCTGCTATAAAACCATACGGCCTCTACAACGTTTCGCCCGAACTTGGGAAACTGTCTGTGGGGGACTCTAATGACTCGTCAGTATCCTGGCAGTGGGTTTAACCACAAACCGTCAGCAGCACTTGCTATGCGTAACGGCTGCCCATGGACTGACCTCAAGGGAGGCCGATGAGCGAACTCATCCGGAAACCCTACTGAGCCTAACAGTGATAATGTATATACAGTCCGGTCCGTTCGTCTATGAGTATCGCATATCTGCCTAGGGGGCTAGTAACGTCAGACCCCCAATAGCAATATAAGTCGTGTCGGAGTGTAGCCCAATAACACCCTGAGATACTACCGGAGTACCTACCAGAAAATCTCCTGCCACGGCCGTAGGCTATGTGTAATGGCTCTCGTAGACACAGCACGATCTCGCCCCCAATACCGGGAGAGACGAATCCCCTGCCGATCCGCTCACATGCCTCCATATGGCTCGGGACTGTACCCAAAAACTACCTGTTTGCACGACTCCTTTGAGCCGTGGTAGGGTAGAAATCAAAGCACAGTGGGAACTCACACGAGACAAATGACAACCTCAGGTCGATGAACTAACCTGTACACATGTCACCAGGGAACTGCTATCTGACGATATGTATAATACCAACTAGCAGATTCCCGGCGAGTCCTGTCCGGTGTACTCATAACCCAATGAGCACCTGTATACATCTTAGGTGATCCAACTGACACCAGTGGCTTGTGAGACCGGCCACCGCCCCTCGTCGGGGTCTCGACTGTATACACTAGTCTACTCCGGAGTATCGATGCCCTGTCTCGAAACTCCCACGACTAGGGACCACAATTAAGGATATGCATATAAACCACCCAACTCTCACGTATATGATCGCCATCATACTGTTGGTAGTAAAGCAAGATCCTAAGGGCTCTATCAAAGTGTAACATGCAATCAGTCACCTGAACATGTACACGACTGATAAAGGCAAACCAGATAGCATACTATCATCTTGAGTAAGACCGTCCTACCGGTATAGGTCCTCCGCAATCATTGCAATCACGTACCTGCGATCCAATAATTGACTCTGAGGGCACTATCTCCAACAAGATGAGCGTAAAAGAACTGCCGGCAACTGTCATATGGTTGACTATGAGGGATCGCAAGTTCTTACCTTCGGGAGCGACTCTGACGAAGAAATGACTCTCGGCCCTCTCTTCAAAGAATCCACCTCAGGAAAAGAGGAAGAACCGAAGAGCTGTGAGAACATTCAGCTGCGCAATCGCACATTGCCTGAAAAGAATCTCGGACCCGTAAACAGGGGGTTGAACAAAAAAAATAAGGGAAAAGAAAAGGTCCCTGAGGATATCATCCTCGATGACCAAGCCGTCGAAGAGCTGACAGCCAAGGATCCGCCCAAGAAAAGTAAGGTGGATTACAACGTTCTGGCACATCTGAAGAAGATACTCTCACAGCTAAGCATTCTCGATGCCCTCTTGTTATCAAAAGAAGTAAGAGATTCTTTGATCAAGGCACTACAAGAGCCCGAGCAATTCCAAGCTTTCCTTACTGAAGAAAAGATGAAGGACGAGCTGGAAGATGTGCACACGGCCGATATCACCTTCGGCAATGAAGATCTCCTCCTCGGGACATGCGAGCATAACCGTTCCCTTTATGTCTCTGGATACTGTCATGATATTAAGATAGGCAAGATCCTGGTTGACAATGGGTCCTCCGTCAATCTCCTCAATGTAAGAGTGTTGAAGGAAATCTGCATGAGCGTTCAGCACCTTGCTCGTGATAAAATCACCATCTCCGGGTTTGACTCCCAGTCATCACGGATGCTCGGGTCTATAATATTGACACTACGCTTTGGGCTGCTCATCACGGACATCAAGTTTCATGTCATTGACGCCAAGACTTGCTACAACGCTTTGCTCGGCAGGCCTTGGTTACACAAGTACAACATCATCCCTTCTACAAAACATCAGTGTATGAAGTATTTCAAGGATGGTCTCGAGTATACTGTGACAGGGGAACTAAACCCATTCTTCGTAAATGAAGTCTGAAAGTACGAAGACGCAAAATACTTCTTGCCAGATTTCGAAGACACGGAAAGATGCCACAAACCGAAAAACAAAGCTATCACCACTATTCCGGTCTTCGGGAGTGATACCGAGGAGGAAGAAGAGATAGTCTATTCAGGGTCGTCCCAATGCAACAAGCCGGGACCGTCCACCCCTATGTTGATCTTCGGCAGCGACTTGGAAGATGAGGTCAATGCCGTATTTTCTGTTCGGCCATCAATACAAGCCTTCGCTGGCAATGATCGAAGTTTGCAAATCGCCATGGTTCCGCAAGAGCATTACAAAGAGCTTGACGCACTTGATACCTATGGTGCGCAGGAACTGCAGACATTCTACGTTCCTCCCAGGCGGAGAGATGAAAAGGCGATCCTCTTTTATCAATCCACGAAAACTAAAGTGGAGAAAGAAATTTGGCATGGCGCCGATTCGACACTTGACAGACTCTAGCCCATCCGACTGCCCAGATACTACACAGAAGGATTAAAAAGGCTGTTGAAGCGCCAAGGCGTACCTTTCAAACAGACAGCTCGACAAGCCCAGTTCTACAACAGGATCTGGAGCGTCCCTGGAACTCAGTGAAAATTGCCCAATAGGAGAATGGAAACGACTGGGCTTGGATATATTAGATCCAAGAAATAGGAGCGAGTCCATGGCAGCTGCGTTATATATGACTTTAACGAAGAAGGAGATGTTCTGTTAAAAAACGCTAACCCTGAACCAAAATGAGGTCCCGCCATGAAAATGCCAAGTCTGTTATTTGAAGAACAGATGGACAAGCTGATAAAGGAAGCAAGTCAAAAGGTCCAGGATGACCATAGCCGCGAAATGGCCATTTACGAGAAAGGCAGGACGCAGCGCCTCCTTCAGCAGGCCGCGAAGCATGACAATGCTCTTCGTCGCCAACCTGTCATGGCGCAGAGGCAAAAATAAACCAAAGAACAGAAAAAACGTTCGACAGCGACCAAGCGGGTCTAAGAAGCCACGCGATCAAGAATCGAGCAGCCGGGATCCGTCTCTTATAAAGAAGATGGGTCGAGCGTATTCTTTTCCCCAAGACAAGACAAAGAAGATATTCGATCTTGTCATAAAACATCAGATGATGACACTACCAGAGTCCAAGCACCCCGAGCAAGTAGACAAGGTCTCTCACTCAGACTATTGCTCTTATCACCAAGCAATAGGACATCCCCTCGAAGACTGCTTCACCTTCAAGAACTGGGTTGAAGACCAATATCAACAAGGAAGATTCGCTCTATCCGACAGTTGGAGGGTAAGTCCGCCACGGAAGCATGAATTAAAAGCCACTTATGCGATGAGAGTAGAACCAGACCAACTTCGGTCTTGAAAGCGATTTCGTACCTGCCACGTGATAACACTGTCAAAAGAAGAACCCGAGAATATGGATGACCTTTCTTGGTGCTTCGAAAATGATGAGGATGAATTGATCTCAGAATTTCCACCGGCGCCAAAAGAGCTGGAAGATGGGATACATACCACTGCAGATAACCTCAAGAAAATTGACTTGGGGACGGCAAGTGACCCACGGCCGACATTCGTCAGTGAGCTGTTTTCTGAAGAAAGGGTGGCTACGCTAAAAGATGTGGTCATACAATATAAAGACTATTTTGCATGGAACTATTCCGAGATGCCTGGATTGGATCCAGAAATAGCCGTCCACAAATTGGCGATATCTCCGGATGTCAAGCCGATCAAACAAGCACCAAGAAGAATGCAGCTCGAGCTTGAAATGAGCATCAATGCCGAGGTCAAGAAGCTGATCAACTCCGGCTTCATCAAAGAGGTTCAGTATCCTGACTGGATCGCCAACATCGTCCCAATGATGAAGAAAAATAGGACGGTGCGCATATGCGTAGACTTCTGGGATCTCAACAAAGCTTGTCCGAAGGATGACTTTCCAGTACCCGTCACCGAGCTGATGATAGACAATACGTCCACTCACGAAGTTTTCTCCTTCATGGATGGCTCATCGGGGTACAATCAAATAAAAATGCATCCCGAAGATAAAAAACATACCGCTTTCCGGACTCCCCTGGGAATATTCTGCTATAAGGTGATGCCTTTCGGTCTAAAGAACGCTGGTGCCACCTATCAGAGGGCCATGACGAAGATTTTCGATGACCCTATACATGAAATCGTCGAATGCTATATCGACGACCTCGTAGTTAAAAGCAAATCATATGAGGTACATTTAGAGTATCTGAAGATCGTGTTTCAGCGCCTTCGGAAATATAACTTGAAGATGAACCCTCTCAAATGCGCATTTGGAGTTTTCTCGGGCAAATTCCTAGGATTCATCATACGACATCGTGGCATCGAGATAGACCCATCGAAGATCAAGGCGATCATGGAAATGCCTCCGCCAAGGACTCTCAAGCAATTGCGGTCTCTCCAAGGGAAGCTCGCATATATCTGGAGATTCATAGCCAATCTCTCAGGCAAGTGCCGCCCTTACAGTCACCTGATGAAGAAGGGAACCCCGTTCATCTGGGATAGCAAATGCCAAAGCGCACTGGACGAAATCAAGCAATACTTGCATAATCCACCGGTGCTGACCGCTCCGGTCAAGGGAAAGCCTCTCATTCTATATACAACTGCCCTTGAGGGTTCTCTAGACGCATTATGGGCACAAGAAAACAACCAAGAGAAGGAAATAGCTCTCTACTATCTGAATCGAGTTCTCCTGGGGGCAGAAAACAATTACTCCCCCATCGAAAAACACTGCCTGGCGTTAATCTTTGCGATAACGAAGCTCCGGCACTATGCGTTGGCACATGAGGTCCATCTCATATTGAAGGTTGATCCCCTCAAATATTTGATGTCAAAAGCCATACTAACAGGATGGCTCGCTAAATGGGCCCTGCTCTTGATGGAGTTCTCGATAACTTATCGTCCTCTCAAGGCACTGAAAGGACAGGCCATCGCCGACTTCCTTGCTGAGCATCCGATACCTGCCGACTCTCCCTTGAACTGCGAATTGCCTGACGAACACGCGTTTGACACGATCGACGGGGAGAGAAGAGAGAATGATACCCAATGGGAACTCTATTTTGATGGAGCATCTTCCGTGAAGAAGCGCAAACAAAGCACCCCCATAATCAAATCAGGGGTAGGTCTCGTCTTCGTGACTCCACAAGGAGGGATAATGCGCTTTGCCTTTTCCTTAACAGAGCCGAGGATGAACAATGAAGCCGAATATGAAGCTTTGATAGCAGGTCTTGAGATCGCTGTTAACATGGGAATCGAGAACCTTCTCATATACGGAGACTCCCAGCTGGTCGTTAGTCAAGTAAATGGCGACTATCAAACGTGCAAATCAGAGTTGGTGAAGTACGGCGAGAGAGTGCAGCAACTGCCGACACAAATTCCTTCCTACGCCCTGGAAAGCATACCGCGCGCGGAAAATAGCAAGGCGGATGCATTAGCCATGCTCGCTAAAGAACTGGCCGACGAGAACCTCGATGACGTGAGGATCGATGTGCAAAGCCATAGGGTTCTTGCTCCGGCAGAAATATCTCTGGAGTCGTCCGAAGAAAAGGGAGCTATCGAGCAAACGGCCCTACAGATAAAAGACCAGGAAAAGGCTGAGGATTGGAGAGAAGTCTTTATAGACTACTTCAAATCCTGTCGAACACCTGAAGATGCGTCCTCAAGACATCAGCTCATGAAATGAGCTCTGTCTTTCGCCTTCGTCAATGATACTCTGTATAAGAGATCATTTGATTCTCTGTGGCTAAGATGCCTGGGACCTGAAGAGGCAAAGAGAGTCATCCAAGAAACTCAGGACGGACTCTGCGGTTCTCATCAAGCCGGCCCGAAGATGAAGCTGAAGATCAAAAGGATGGGCTACTATTGGCCCATGATGATCCAGGATTGCCTCGAATACGCGAAGCAATGCCACTCGTGCCAGATTCACGGGGATTTTATCCATCAGCATCCGAATCCACTACATCCAACAGTGGCTAGCTGGCTGTTCGAAATGTGGGGAACTGATATAATCGGGCCCATCGAACCAGCGTCGTCCAGAGGACATCGGTTTATTCTCGCGACAACTGATTACTTCTCCAAGTAGGCAGAAGCAGTACCACTAAGAGAGGTGAAGACGGAGAATATCCTCCATTTCTTCAAGACACACGTCGTCTATCGGTTCGGCACTCCGCGACGGATTATCTCCGATAACGAGCCAGCCTACAGAAGCCACAAAATTAGCCGCTTTGCACAACAGCATAACATAGACTAAAGATACTCTTCGGTCTATAATCCCCAAGCTAACGGTTTAGCTGAGGCTTTCAACAAGACCTTGACGAAGATCGTGAAAAAGACGGTGTCTCGAAATATGAAGGACTGGCATGAGAGACTGCATGAAGCTCTCTGGGCATATCGAACTACGTTCAAAACAGCCACGAACACGATGCCGTATGCATTGGTATTCGGCACAGAAATGGTACTCCCTCTCGAGATAGAGTTACCCTCTCTACGAGTAGAGGTTCACTATGAGCTAACAGACGAAGAAAATGTGCACCTTCGGCTTGAGGAACTCAATTCCCTTGATGAAACTCGGCTCATGGCGCAACAAATCTGGAGGCTTATAAAGCAAAGATGACATGCTCATATGAGAGACTGACTAGGCCGAGAACATTCCGCCAAGGCGAACTCATGCTAGTGGTCAAAAGACCTATGATCCCCAATCGTGCCAAGCGGGGGAAATTCGAGCCGAACTATGAAGGTCCGTATATCATAAACAAAGTTTACCAGGGTGGAGCCTACATACTCATGGACATGCATGGTGAAAGACCTTTTAGGCCAATAAACGGTCGCTTCTTGAAAAAATACTACGCTTGACGAGTCACGGCCTAGGTCAATGATAGATGACGACGCCTATGTCCGCTCGCTATCTTCCTAAGCCCAAACTCTCTAAGTAGTAGCCGGCTTTCGGACCGAAATGTCCTTAAACTAACGATGGACCACTATGTCCTAAAACTGGCTATTGAACGAGACGTCGATAAACTATTACGGACTGCAGCATCCCAAGGCTGACAAAAAAAATATATAAATAAAAAAAAGGAAGAGAACGGTATGTCCATAAGAAAAATGGGCACGGATGAAAACCCGAAAGGGCTCCGTGAGTAAAAACAGCAGGACTGCCGGCGAGTTTGTAAAAACCCGAAATGGCGCAATCTCGTTAAAAGACACTTGCAAGGTCCTCTCGACCCTGTAAGGAGAAACCACATGCGTGAGATCCTTACGACTCACAAGGGAGCAACACACTTAGGGAGCAACACAATTCCTAAGGAGAAACGTACTTACGAGATCCTCACGACTCGTAAGGAGAATTCCTCTTTGAGACCCTCACGGCTCATAGGATTTAAAAGCCTTAAGCTACAGGGATCTGAACCTGTTCTTAATCAGTCATACACCCTGATTTTGCCCTACAAGTGGTTCAGTATTGACCCTTGTATACAATCCACGGGCGTGAATAAACATCTCCCTGACAAAGTCCCACCCGTGACTGGGGATATGCTCATATGGCGAACAACCCTTGTAAGTCCTCTCTACTTATAAGGAGAAAATACTCTTGTAATATCCTTACGACTTATAAGAGACCATACACTTAAGACTCCTCACGATTCTTAAGGAGAAAAGACACCTACGAGATCCTCATGACTTGTAGGGAGAAATACCTTTATGAGACCCTTACGGCTCATAAAGTTAAAAGCCTTAGTCGACAGGATCCTAACCCTGTTTACTAAGCCACCTTTGTTCGACATCGACAAAGACAAATGATGATTCGCTCCTGGCAATATCCCAGTTGTAGCGATGCTGATGCCTAAATCAGTAGCAAATCCCAAATTCGCAGCGAAAAGCCAGCAATCCACAAATGCATATGAAATAGCCGAAATGATGGAGCAACTTGCAAAAAAATCAGCAAGTAAAAATGTATGCATACAAAATAGCCGAAATGATTGGGCAACTCGCAATAAAAGCAGCGAGTAAATAAAAAAAAATAGCCGAAATGATTGGGCACCGCGAAAAATAGCCGAAATGATCGGGCAATCGCGACTTTCATGATATAAAAGTTGAAATGATAGAGCATCGCGGAAAGAAAAATATATAAAATGAAAATTTTTACTCTACATGTGAGATTACATCGATCTCTGTATACAATCCAGGGGCACAAACAAAGAGGGAACCATACCTTCCCACCAGGCTCCATCAGAAAAAGATGACAAAACTCGACAGTTCACAGACAGCCTGGAGATCATCTCAATATTCGTCTCATTACAACAGACGCAACATCAGCAAATCGGAACCGCGGCAAAATTCCCAGTTCCATGACTCGGCGGTGCACAGACAACCGAGAGTCAACCCCCGACTCCGTGAAAAGCGGATAAAGTCAATCTATCCTGGTCACGTGGCACACGGCTTATGTCAATCCTGATCCTGTGGGAAGCGTCCAGAGCGGATCCTGGTCCTTGCGGAACATGGCTTATGTCAATCCTGACCCCGTGGGAAGCATCCAGAGAAAATTCAGGTCATATGGAACACGGCTTATGTCAATCCTGACCCCGTGGAAAGCGTCCAGAGTGGATCCTGGTCCTTACGGAACACGGCTAATGTCAATCCTGACCCCGTGGGAAGCATCCAGAGCGAATCCTGGTCACGTGGAACACGGCTTATGTCAATCCTGACCCTGTGGGAAGCGTCCAGAGTGGATCCTGGTCCTTCCGGAACACGGCTAATGTCAATCCTGACCCCATGGGATGCGTTGAGAGAAAATCCTGGTTTCGTGGAACACGACTTATGTCAATCCTGACCCTGTGGGAAGTGTCCAGAGAGGATCCTGTTCCTTGCGGAACACGGCTAATGTCGATCCTGACCCCGTAGGAAGCACCCAGAGCGGATCCTGGTCCTTACGGAACACGGCTAATGTCGATCCTAACCCCGTGGGAAGCACCCAGAGCGGATCCTGGTCATATGGAACACAGCCTATATCAATCTTGACCCCGTGGGAAGCATCCAGAGCGGATTCTGATCCTTGCAGAACATGGCTTATGTCAATCCTGACCCCGTAGGAAGCATCCAGAGCAAATCCTGGTCTAGTGGAACACGGCTTATGTAAATCCTGACCCTGTGGGAAGCATCCAAAGCGGATCCTGGTCCTTGCGGAACATGGCCAATGTCAATCCTGACCCCGTGGGAAGCATCCAGAGCAAATCCTCGTCACGTGGAACACGGCCTATATCAATCCTGACCCTGTGGGAAGTGTCCAGAGCGGATCCTGGTCCTTGCGGAACACGGCTTATGTCAATCCTGACCCCGTGGGAAGCATCCAGAGCAAATCCTGGTCTAGTGGAACATGGCCTATATCAATCCTGACCCCGTGTGAAGCGTTTAGAGCGGATCCTGGTCCTTGCGGAACACGGCTAATGTCAATCTTGACCTCGTGGGAAGCATCCAGAGCAAATCCTAGTCCCATAGAACACGGCTAAAGTCAATCTTGACCCCATGGGAAATGGCCAGAGCAACCCCTGACCCCGTGAAATGCGGATAATGTCAACCTCATCCATCACTTACGGGTCCTCTCGAATCGTAAGGGAGAAAATTCTTTTGTGAGATCCTTACGACTCTCAAGAGAAAACACACTTAGGAATCCTCACGATTCTTAAGGAGAAATTACACCTACGGGATTCTCTCGACCTGTAGGGAGAAAATTCTTTATGAGACCCTCACGGCTCATAAAGTTGAAAAGTCTTAGGAGGCAGATCCTAACCCTGTCTCCCAAGCCATCATTGCTTCGCAGAAAGGTCAAGGTAGATTTTCTACTGGCCACACTCTCCGACAAGAAAGGAAACAATCACTTACGAGTCATCTCGACTCGTAAGCAAGAAAAATTCTCTTCTGAGATCCTTACGACTCTCAAGAGAAAACGCACTTAGGAATCCTCACGATTCCTAATGAGAAGATACACCTACGGGATCCCCTCGACCGGTAGGGAGAAAATTCTTTATGAGACCCTCACGACTCATAAAGTTGAAAAGTCTTAGGAGGCAGACCTAACCCTGACTCCTAAGCCATCACTGTCTTGCAAAGAGATCAAAATAGATTATCCACAAAATGCATTTACTAAAAGGGACACACCATCATGAAACAAAATATGTCTTTTATTCATGAATCAAAATGAATACAAAGTACAATTTATGAAAGAATAAAAAAATAATCTCATTCAGGAGTGTGTACAAAAGAAGAATAAAAAATATACAATTCTTCAAGCCGGCGAACGATTCAATAGCTTTGCCAATTCATCCTTTTTCCGCTGGACCACAGCCTCATGATTCATTATCACTAAGAGACAGGCCTCCGCTTGAGACTGCTGAGCCTGGTATGAGGCAAGCCGACTTTAAATCTCTTTCTCGGTAACCTTATGAGCTTCGATCATTTCGCGAGTGAAAATGACGGCCTTATCAATGGCTACCACCTCCTTGATAGCCTCTTGAAGCCCTCGCCAAAGATCATACGCCCAAGTGGACTTGGCCATAAGATTAGCTTGAAGTTCCCCTAGCGCAGTTGAAGCCAACTTCCTCTCTGAAAATTTTCGGTTGAGCCTCTTCTCGCATGACAGCATATTCGCAGCGCACCGCTCAATTAGCCCCCGTAAGCTCGTCTTTGCAGCCACAACCTCCGAAGGAAGACGCGTACATTCAAGACTATGCAACCAAGCCTCCACCTGACGACAGAACTCAACCTAGACTTGCACCAATGTTTCACTATAGTAAGTAGCAAGAAAGGGAAGAGAACCGTTGGCTTCAGCGGCAAATGCTTCGGCCGTGATCAGACTGCCAGCACGAAGTGTTGGATATATGTATGCCCTAGAGGCCATTATGTGATAGTGGATGTATCTATACATGTATATATATATTCAGTTTGCATTCTTTCTCGACATGATAGTATGCTATCTGGTTCTTATTTATCTGACATGTTGATTTGATCATGCTTTTATTCATTCATACATGCTGATAAAGCCCTGAGGATATCGGCTTGACTACTCTGATTATGATGGAGATCATACTAGTGGAACATCTGTAGTCTATAAGCATATCCTGGAACATCCCTAGTCGTAGGTATATCGAGACGGGGCATTGATATACCAGAGTAGACTAGCGTATATGATACTAGACCCATACGATGGGCGATGGATGTTCCCACATGCATCGATGTTTGACATCAAGATCACATACGGGTGCTCAGTGGTGACTGAGTACACTGGACGGACTCACCGAGAACTCCTATATGGAATTATATCTATCGTTGGATAGCAGTTCTCAGGTGACACTGGTACAGGTTAGTCTGTAGACCAGAGATCGTCATGGAGTCTTGTGTGTTCTCCCACTGTACTTTGATTGCCACCCTACCACGGCTCTACTGAGTCGTGCAAACAGGTGGCCGTTGGGTACAGTCCCGAGACACACGAAGACGATGAGCGATAGGAGGGGTTTCGTCTCTCCCGGTATTGGGAGTTGATGCTGTGCTGTGCCCGACTGGTTATAACAGCAAGTCCCTGGCCAGGGCTGCTGAGATTTGCTGATAAGTGTTATCAGTAGTTTCTCGATCTGTTATAGACCATTCACCGGCACGACTTATTGAGTTATTGGGGTCGACGTGACCATCCCTAGGCTCGATATGCAGCATATCTGACGAAGAGACCGGACTGTACGGTAGTGTTGCCGGATGGCTCGACGGGAGTTGTAGCAGGTTCGCTTGTTGTCTTCTGATCGCTCAATACCCGGGTGGCCGTTACGTTTAGCTGACCGCTTGCGGCTTGAGGGTACTTGATATGATCATCACCCTCTGCCGGCGTATTGACGAGTCTTAGAGTCCCACAAAGGAGTTACCCAGTCCAGGCGAAACGTTGTGGTGCGCGTATGCGATATGCGCATGCACCCGATTGAAATGTGCGTATATGATACCGAACATTGATCGGGTGAACTGCTTTTGGTGGGGTCATATGAGATATGATCGGATTGATAAATCAAGTGTTGATTTATCATTTAACCATTAGTTTTCTCACTTAAAAACTTTTCTTGGTTGATGGATGTGTGCATGCATGTGTGCTTTTCTTTTATTCTTTCATGCTAGTTTCATGCACATGTGGATGTGCATACATGCACACATACATACACTCATCCATCATGGTTGTTAGTATATGGAAATGGTGGCAATATAAGACTCACACCATGGATTATATTATGGATTATTATTTGATTTTGGATTTAAAAGAAAATGAAAAGGAAAGGATAATCATTCTTGCTTCTACATTCTTCCTTTGACCTAACCATGCTCAACTACCACTAACCTAGGGTTATCCTTCTCTTTATCATTTAAAACTCAAGTTAAATAATGTCTCCATCACTTTAACCATGGTTCATAGTGAGAAGAAATAAAATATATATTGATATATTTCTTTTTCTTCTCATGAGTTATCTTTTTACCTCTTGTTAAAAAATTGCCACCATCTTCTTCCTCTTTCTCTTTTGCTCTCTAGTCTTTTCTAGTGAGCAAATACCACTTAAAGAAAGGTTTTTGAAGTGAGAAACTTAACCACAACTTCATTCTACACAAGCTTAGCCGTTTTGTTTAGAGTGTTCTCTTCGGTTTTGCGAAGTTGCGAGCTTGGACGGAGATCTCCGTGGTGGATCGTTGTGGACACAAGAGGACTTCAAGAGGACCTCCGTTCAACACCCTAGAGACCAAGGAGTCCAGCGAAAGGGAGCTACAAAGGTTGTAGTCTCGAAACCCTAGATTAGTTCGCTTTGTATTTCAAAACCCTAATTTTCTAGGATCGATTCCTTTGCATGTTCGTTTAGCACCATAAAAATTTAAACTTTGGGTCATGTGATGCTTCAAAACTCTTTATAGGGTGCTACACAAACCTAACACGAAGGTGTTTAATTAAAGCTGACAAGGAGTGAAGGCTTAGCTTTGCCATCCATTCTGAGGTACGTATAGCGTAGGGGCCGGACGGCATGACGATGCGAGATTCCAGCGTGGTAAGAACTGGCAAAGCTGTTAAGATTCATAAAAAGAAATCAGCGAGACTTGCAAGCAAAGAGCAGGTGGAAAAGTGTCGAAACTTTACTTACCCGCAGTCATGCAAGAAGGGTCTGAAGGCTCCCCAGACCCGTCAAGAATCTCAACTTCATCATCAGCTTCCATAACTGTAGAAGACATCAGTGTTATTATATGAAATAATAATAATATCGTGAGGAGAGGGCAAATGACACTAACCTTGCCCGGAAGAGAGGACGATGTGTTGAGGGGATATCGCCTGCGGAGCGGCCATCTCTAACAGACGCTGGAAAGACTTCCTGGGGGATAAGTCCACGATGGACGCCGCCAATCCTCGTAGCTCTGAAAACATAGAAAGGTTCAGATAATGGAGAGATTATTAAAATAAAATATAGAAGAATACTTTCGATACTCCTCCCACTCTGGACTGGAGGGATAGCAGCTTCGGCGGCCTCCTCCATTCCCCCAGGAACATCATCGGGAACGTGGGCCGGTATAACAACTCCCAATTGAGGAGCAGCAGCCACCGTGGCAGGCTCTAATGAAAGGACGATGGCCTCGACTACCTGCCCCACAGCCTCCGGGCCATCCTCAGAAAGATCCATTGAATCCGCGGCCAATGAAGATGCTTCTTCCGGGGGAGCAAGCACCTGGGGAACGGGAATCACCGAGGGGAGCTTCGTGGCAGGAACAACAATTGTGTTGACCCCCTCCACACTTACTAGTGTTTAATCGGGGATATTTGTAGAGTCCATAGTCAAGGCGCGACTCGAACTCAGATCCTCTGCCATCGCCAAAGTCCCTGCAAAGTTTTGCGAAGATAAGGATATATATAAGCAGTGCAAAATATTACCAAAAAAATATGAGTATACCAATGCGCAAAGGAGCTTCTAGTATGGCTTGTTCAAGACGGCGTTCCTTCCTGAGGAGGTATTGCCGGGGTTCGAGGGTAGACTCGTGGCCATCGGTCCACAACGAAAGCGCATCTTCGGCATCGGCTGAGATAGGCTGTTTAAGACCTATCTCGCCTCCCTCTTCCAAAGGACCTATAAATATCCGCCGTATCGATGGAGGATCTTCGTAAAAGATGACGGCAGGATAAGGCCTCTTCGGGATCCTTACATTCTCAGATTCATCATGTGAGCGTCTTATAGCCTCATCCAATTGTGCGACTTCCGCGGCAGATGAACCCGGGAAAAGTAGACCACCATCCAATTCTTGCATGGCTAGTGGTTCATCTTAAAGGATAGGCTCTGATTCCACTAAAAAGTCGAGCAGATTGGTGACCGTCTTCCTTCGCCTCTTGAACCCAGAACTAACTGCAGAAGACGATCGCTTCTTTCCCCTCGGTGCTTTAGTGTGACGTTGACCCACTTCGCCTTCAATATCCTCACTCGGCGGTGCTACCGATGATGACACTACCATTGCTGACGCCGCAACTGATGACAATGCTACTGGCGCCTTATTGGCCCTTGCTTGAGCTCTAGTGCGCGGTGGCATACCAGCTGTGGGAGTTAGATCCAATTCCGCCGTCTCAGGAATAAGCACGACACCAGTATCTCTCAAGGGAGGGCGAACCACTGCCCGCGGTAGCGGCGGGACTCCCGTAGCCTGGACCAGAGTAGGAGCCCTATATCCGAGGAGCATCCTCCTCTCCTCAGCAATAATAGGACTGACTCGGTGGAGGTACCAGCCCATGAAAGGGGACACCCTGATCATATCCAAGTTGCCGAGCAAAGCGGTGTGGGTTGTACCGCATAAAAAGGGCCGCACCGTTTTGACGAAATACCAGATAACCCGATCTGATCGAATATAAGTGTATGGCTTCCTTGGGCTTCAGGGAGGGTGCTCCCTCTTTCGACGAGTCATAAAACTGTTGAATCGGTCCTGAAGGAGCAGAGAGGACTCGATCGTTGAATACCATCCCGCCTGCATTGGCATAAGGACTAAGCAGCATACGAATAGCTCCGGACTGAGTCGGATCAGGAGCAGAGACGTCCACCAACCTCATAAGCTGCGGAAAAGTGTATGCATCATAAAAGCTGGGTCTCTGATACGCGGCAAATGCCCCTAGCACATGCATCTCAATCCATGACGTAAAGTAATGAAGAGAGAAACTCACTACGTTCACGCCTGGTGTTGAGATATTGGCTGCAGCGCTTAGCTCATGATACAGATGCGCTAGCCCCGCAATGCCCACGGCTAGTCGCGTCCCTCCAGCGATGCGATGAGCAGGGTAAATGACCGAAGCTCTCATAAATCGACGGTGCGTTGGAATGACGAACCAGCTGAACCAGACACTAATAAAACTCACGAAGAAAGTCTCTTTATCTATGCAAGGAGCTGCGATCGATTCAAAAGGTACAGCCGACAGGATTGGAATGTAGAACTGCGGCAAATCCTCTTCTTTAGCCGGTACCTTATTTAAACCGAACCCGAAGGGATCGTTGATACTCGCAAACTTCGGAGCCATCTTTGATAGAACGTCTCCACGAAGAAAGCAGGTGATAAAGATTTTGAAAGTGACGCCCTGCTCCTCTGACTCTGTGAATAGCTTCTCAAAAATGTCCAGAGCCTTGATTAGACTTGGGTGCTTGTGGCGGACGGCATTTTCAGTTGACAGGCCGTCAAGCATAGCAGGCTCAGTTTCGAAAACATACTCATCAGGAGACAACAGTTCTTCATAGAGCGTCCTCCTGATCGGCAGCCCCGAGATCTCACAAAACTCTTTCAGGGAAATTGAAACTTCACGGTCCCCTAGCAAGAAGGTGTTGGTGGGAAGATTCCATTGATTTGAGAAAGCCTTAACCCACCAGACATGGGGGGACTGATAGTGGAAGAGAGACGCGTATACCGCCTGATAGAGCCCGACCCTCTGCAGTCGCGCACGATGGGCAGATAGGATATAACGAGCCCAGAGAAGGTAGCCCGTGGGATGTCGAGGAGTAAGCCCTATTTTGTAAACCTTTCCTCATGGCTGGGCTTCACCTTGGCAGATTCGACACCTTAAGATGTCTATAGCCAGCACAGGGTGGTTTGGAATCCCAGTTGTCGATGGCTCAAGCCGTCTCGTGGGGTCCAATTCAACATCTCCACAGCAAAGGCGATCCGTGGACGCTTCATCGGCAAAAATAGGTAGGTAGGCTCTATTGGTATCTCGCAGAGAAAGCTGCGGTGACCGCGGATGATATGCCCGTACCAGGTCCCCCATAAAAGCAAGTGGGTGCAATTAGGGTCGTGAGCTCTAATCATTGCCATTACCTCTTAATCAGACGGTGACTGAGGAAAGGCAGCCTCCGAGCGGGTGAAAGGGAAGTATGGAAGAGAAGCCATTGTTCCTGAAATAAAGGAAGGGGAAACTGTTAGTGAAGCAAACACATGTATATATATATATATAAAAATACAGTGGAAGAAAGCGACAAAGAACTTATTTTATGGGACCATTGGTTACAAAACGCATGGGCCCCACAAAATCAAGATGGCGGCTCACTAATGATGAGGCAGGGTAATCATTATGGGAATAAAAGGAAGATTCTCAATAAATGAACAGTGGATTGCAAACAACTCTACACATTCCCCAAGGAGAAAACCCACTGTAAGAACTCTATGCAAATCATGAAGGGTTTCTATGGAAGCATTTTTGCAAAGAACAACTCAGGGCAAGAAAATCCCAAGAAGTTCTCTGTGAAGAACTGAGTTCTTTAAAGGAATTAAATTCCTTTTGAATAGAAAAATTAAATTCCCAGAAAATATTTTTTAGAGCTAAAGCTCTTCGGAATGGAATTAAATTCCAGAGAGAGAACAAGTATCACCATCAATCCCTGAGATCAGAGAAGCCCTAAGGAGTTTATTATTTAAAGGTTGGATATTATTTTAGAGAACTTGGAAAGATGGGTTCTTGTTAAAGGGAAAAACCCCTGGTGTGGATTTAAAATCCAAAGAAAATTTCTACAAGAAGTTCTTTAGCCGTTTAAGATCCTTACCTGAAAAAGGAAATCTTTTGTTGACAGAGTTAAACTCTGGAAATTTTTGAAACAGAGAACTGATGTCTGGGAAAGAGAATTAAATTCTCAGAAGAAAACAAGCAAGGAAGAAGATGGAAAAAGTGGAAGCGCTTCTGAAGGGACCCCTGCATTTATAGGATGTGATGAGAAACGGTTCATCTATCCCCTTCCCTAGGCAGATCCAACGGCCACAAAAGGTGACAGTGTTGCACTCACGTGCAAACACATAAGAACAACGTTGTGGGGGCATTTGTTCTCTCATAAAATATCAAGAAAACCCCCAATGGGGCATCACGTTCCCACACGTGATGGGTCTTTAAACCCCCTGAAAAGGATTAAAAGATATAATAAAACAGCAAGGAATACCCCAATAGGGCATCACGTGTCCACACGTGACCAGAGGTCACGTGCAGACACGTGATGGGTTCCTAGGCTCTCTAATTAATAGAATTAAATTTTAACCAGACAATCAATCAATGGAGTCACGTGCCCACACGTGATGGGTCTTTAAAAAAAACCACTGAAGGAATTAAAAGGCTTAATAAAACAGCAAGGAAAGATCCTAATGGGGCATCATGTGTCTACACGTGACCAAGGGTCACGTGCTGACACGTGATGATTCCTTAATTCTGTAAAACGGCAGAATTAAATTCTGGATAAAATGTTTAATCAGGGGGGTCACGTATCAACACGTGATGGGTTCCTAAGCTCTTAATTAATAGAATTAAATTCTATTTATATGATCAAACAGTGGGATCACGTGCCAACACGTGATAGGCTCTTAAGCCTTCTGAACTAATAGAATTAAATTCTAATTCAGGAAAATCAAAGACCCTAACTGGAAAAATATTTTAGATCTTTACAAACAAAAAGGATGGCGCTCTGTAAAGTGGAGCACCGTTGGATTAAAAATCCAATGGTGATTAAAAATCACCAATTTATCGAAAGATGCTATACAAGGAAAGATTTCCCTGGAATTCACCAAGAATAATAGATAAAAGATCTTTTGGATTAAAAATACAATGGTGAATAAAATTCACTGAGTGATCTAAAAGATCATGTTGGTTACAAAAACAACTAAAATCTTTCAATGAAAGATTGACCAAACAAATTGATTATTTTCTTACTCCTATAAATAGGAGCCAAGAAGAGAAGAGGAGGAGGATCTTTTTATTTTTTGGAGAGATACACAACAACAGGGAGAAAAAAAGAGAGGAGAATTTAATTCTCAAGAGAGAAAAGAAGATCTCTTCAGAGAAAAAAACTCTAGGTGAGAAGAAAAAGAAGAAGTCCGTTCTACAAGCTCTCACAAAATAAAAGAGAATTTAATTCTTAAATTAAGAGTTTAACTCTTCTGAATAAGAATTTAGTTCTTCCTTTGGTTGAAGATCTACAGAAGCAGATCTCCCCATAAGTTGAGAATTTAATTCTCATCGGGGAGATTCTGCCATGCAGATCCAAAACCTAGAGGGAGGATTGAGTTTAGGGAATTTAATTTCTCTAAATACATAGGAATTTAATTCCTTTAAGTGAAATTAGGGTTTAACCCTACATAAGAATTTAATTCTTCCATATACATAGGAATTTAATTCCTCAAAATAAAATTAGGGTTTAACCCTACTTAAGAATTTAATTCTTAAAACAAGAGACTTGAAGCTCTCCATGCACGTAAAGATCAAGTATCCAACATGATCATGTGGTAACACGTGACCCTTCATCCCAACGAACAAAAAGGAATGAATAAGGAATGCTCACGTGCCCCCACATAACCCTTTAATGGACTCCTCAAAATAAGAAGGAATTAGCCCAGAGGCAATGCCTCACGTGTCCCCACGTGACCCCTGACAAACACCCTTTTCAAAATAATAAAATAGGGGAAGACAGAGGAATTGATGCTCAACGCAGAGGCATTGTCACGTGTCCACATGTGATGATTTCAAAGACTAAAAGTGTTTAACACTTATTTGAATATTCTGATAACAAAATAAAGAAAGTATGGCCCCATCTTCAGATGCCTCACGTGACCCCACATGACCAATTCAATTTTAGTATTTAACACTACTTTAAGTGCTTCGTCCTTAGTGTTTAACACTATTTTCAGCACTGTTGGAGATAGTGCCCTCAGGGTCAATTATTGGATCACAGGCACGTGATTGCAATGATTGAGGGAGGACATATCCCAGTAGGACAGTCTTACTCAAGATGATAGTATGCTATCTGGTTTATCCTTATCATCGTGTACTGCTTTAGGTGACCTTACAGGTCACTATTGCACGTTGATAGAGCCCTTAGGATTCTTGCTTGACTGCCAGCAGTATGAGGGCGATCATATACGTGGGAGCTGGGGTCTATAAGCAAATCCTTAAAAGGTCCCTAGTCGTGGGAGTTTCGAGACAGGGCATCGATTCTCCAGAGTATACTAGTGTATACAGTCGAGACCCCGACGAGGGGCGGTGGCCGGTCTCACAAGCCACTGGTGTCAGTTGGTTCACCTAAGATGTATACAGGTGCTCATTGAGTTATGAGTACACCGGACAAGACTCGCCGGGAACATGCTAGTTGGTCTTATTCCAGATGTCAGATAGCAGTTCCCTGGTGACATGTGTACAGGTTAGTTCATCGACCTGAGATCGTAATTTGTCTCGTGTGGGTTCCCACTGTGCTTTAATTACTACCCTACCACGCTCAAAGGAGACGTGCAAACAGGTTTTAGTTGGGTACAGTCCCGAGCCACATGGAGGCAGTGAGCGGATCTTTAGGGGTTCGTCTCTCCCGGTATTGGGGGTGAGGTCGCGCTGTGTCTAGGAGAGCCATTAAACGAAGTCCTTGGCCAAAGTAGGAGATTTACTGGTAGGTATTCCAGTAATATCTCAGGGTGTTCTGGGCTACACTCCGACACGACTTGTACCGCTTTTGGGGGTCTGACTTTTACCAACCCCCTAGGCTCGCCATGTGATGCTCATAGACGAACGGATCGGACTGTGCGGATATTGTCACTGACAGACTCAGTAGGGTGTCAGGATGAGTTCGCTCATTGACGTCCCTTTTGGTCAATACCTGGTAGCTCGTTATGTATTGGCTAATACCTCTGACGTGCTAGTGGTTAAATCCACAACCAAAGAATTGACGAGAGTTTAGAGTCCCCCACAGACCAGTTTCTCAAGTTTCGGGCGAAACGCTGTAGAGGCCGTATGGAAATATAGCAGGGTTTGATCAGATACGTGCGGTATTGCACGGATCGTGATCGGACGGATTTTACTAGCGGGCTTTGGTTTAAGCCGGATCCTAGTATTAGACAGTGTAGATTTTGTCTCCTTGCATTTGTATTCAGTGGGAATACAAATGCGGGCATGTATATACAGTCGCGGGGTTTTCCTGTAATTTATTACGGGATCAGTTTTCTGAAGTTGCCAGTTTGCTTTCCGGTTTCGGCCGTTTTCCTTTGTTCCTTCTCGGCCGGACTTTTGTGATGGAGGGGCTAATTTGCAAGTTTGCAAATTAGCATTTGTGGAGGGGTTATTTGAGATTTGAAAGATTATGAAAGCATCTTTTGATTCCATTGTTTTCTTTCATCATTTCTTGCTTTAATAAGAATGGATTTGTGATGAGAGTTGATTTGCATTTTGATGTGAGGCTTGCTTTTGGATGTGGTCACCTCTTTTGCTTTTACTACACTAACCTTCCTTCTTGGATTTTTTCCCACTCCCTTTCGTTTATTAGGCCGGCCACATTTGAGGGAGGGTGAGAAAGTGATTCATTTTTGGGTGTGGGGAAATTAGTTCATCTCAATTTCTTGCTACACAAATTCTAGCTGATTTCAAAGTTTATTCCACCTCCATCACCATGGCAACTTCATAACCCCAAAGAGACATACTTTTCTACACTACACCTACAGCACCCTTGGGCACGTCGGCTCGCCAACTTCGTGCCCGAGTTGCCTCGGTCCAGAGGTGGGAGCCCGTAAACGAACCCGGCGATGTGGTACCCGTTCCGACTAGGAGATGAAGACCGGAGATTCCGCGAGGAGATCGGAGTGGAGGCCGAAGACCGAAGGACACGGATCGCTCGGTATAGCTTCCTACCCTTTTTCTTGTTTGCTAGAGTTAGGTTAATGGCCCGATTCGGGTTTTATAGTGCGCGGTGGTGCCGGTTTCTTGGTTTTAGAAAAGTTTCGCTTCCGCATTCCGGCGTCGGATTGACGGCCGGGGCGCCGTCGTGCACTTACATTGGTATCAGAGCCACGCCATCAACCTTATCTAGCTTGCTCTAATGTGTTTACAACTTCGATCGAACAAATTTCCAAAAACCGTATTTTCTAGTGCATCTAGTTTCTGTCGAATTTTTTTTAGCTCCTAAAATTTTTCAGTACGTTGCAGATACATGTGCAGGGAATTCTAAGCATTCTGTGAAAATTTGGTCGCATGTTATCACTTTTAAACCGCGGAACCACGGCCAAACCCATGCTTGGGCCGCGGTTCCGCCGCTACTTTGACTTTTTAATGCGCCAAAATTTTTCAGTGGGCTTCTGAGTTGAATATGGGGTTTTTGGAATATTCTTTTTGGGCCCAGATTTTTTTTAAGAGCTACAGTAGTGCTTGGGGCCCACTTCGATAAATTTGATCGATCGAAAATTTTAAACATGTTAGTTCACAGTATTTACATTATATCTGCGACCGTGATTGTCACTTGATTGGTAAATCCTGTTTAACTGCTATAGCCCTTTTAGACGGATTTGCGAACGTGACATTCACGTTGATGTTCTGTGTTGTGCTGTGATGTTGCGGATTGGTCGTGGGGGATAGCCTGGATGCAATGTTAGTAAAGTTTTGTTTTTTATATGTACATTTGATATTGCGGGGTGGGCGTCCGACATGTGGACTGCCGTCACTGTCTGTTTGTATTATTCTTTTGGGGCACGACCGGGCTGAGGTTGATGTACCCGTTGTATGTATATTTTACTTTTTATACTAGGATTACCCCGCGGAGGGGTGCACGGATAGCCGGGTTCTAGAGGGCAACGGGCCCGCATCTCATGGCATTGATACGGAGGGGGCTTTACTCTAGAATTGGCGGGCTATTCGCCGCACTCGTAGGGGGTATAGGTTGACCTAAGGAGGGGTGCCCAAGTTACCAGATTCCGTGAAGTGCTGGGTGGTCCATTCACGTTGCTGAAGGGGGCTACCTCACTTCAGGTTTTGGCGGGTAACATGCCACGCCCGTAGGGGTCTAGGATTTAATTGCACAGGCTATCCACACGACCAGGGAAACGTCGGGTTTCAGTGGCGGCTCTATGAAACCCGGGGATCCCAGATATCTGTATTGTTCTGTGATACTTATTACATTTCTGTGATGTTGCATTTTATCACGCCTTGAGCGAATATTATATATTGATATATATACTAGTAGATGTTGTATATGTTTTGCATCCGCGCTAGTCCAGTCCCCGCTCTGTCGTTAGTTAAGTAACCTAACGGGTAATGACAGGACCTAGTGGCGAATGCGGATGGCATATACGTACATCATTATTTTCGTTCTTTTGTGGTGTGATCAATTGATGGGACTGCGTTGATTCGGATCAATGCAAGCTAAACAAACCTATTCCGATGTTGTTGGAACATTTTTCAAAAAGCTGTTATTGCAAGGGCGTTCTCTTTTGTTTTGCACAGTGGTATTCGGTTATGAATATCCAGCACCTCAGTCGACGAGGCAAGGGCCGAGATCCCTTCACCGGGAGTGACCCCTTGGACAGAAGTTTGCGTCAGGGCAGTAACTTCACTATAGCCGTTTACTTTTGCTTTGCATCGTGGTATTCAGTTGGAATATCCTGCACCTCATCCTATGGGGAAAGAGCCGAGATCCCTTCACCGGGAGTGACCTCTTTAGCAAAGGTTTTCGTCACTATATTTTTTAAAAGCTATCCGGTTCCTTCAACGATATCAAGTTCATTACGTTAAAGGTTTTCGCCAGAAACCATTCGTAGCCCTCCGTCATTTCATATGGATAGTCAATAGTATTCAAGCTGTGTTTGTTCGCCATAGTCAAGGCACAGTGTTTGGTAGCTATTGGGTGTTCATATGCAGCATAGATAGATGCGTTGGTTTGGGACAGTCATATAGCCTTGTTGTCCCTAGTCAAGGGCTTGTACTGGTGGGTTCAAATTAACCTGGACAATGACTGGTAGAACTTGACATGTGACTTATGATTTGTTGGCCTTAGTAAAGGTCATAAGAGCATGGGGCAAAAATCACATCGGGAGTTTCTAAAGAAACTGAAACTTGCCAGATATGTGCATACCTTCTGGAGTGTGATAACGTGAGCGGATTCCGTCACGTTATCATGCGATGATGGTTGGATCCCGATTCCCACTGATGAGTTGGTTTACTCCTCGGGTGATCCCGACTAATTCTTCTTTCAGGTTTGGGGAAGAATTTGACGTTACAGTGGGAGGTTTCCTGATTAGATAAAGTGATAACCATTCTGATCTAGGTTAAAGTGCACGCTGAGTGTTTCTTTTCTCTCTCTCTTTGGAAGCGACCATGACCCGACCCTAGACTATGACTCGGTGACCAAAATTAACTGAACCTTCTTAAACACTGGCTTTTGGATTGTCAGAGTTGCAAACCTCATTACCACTCCTACTTTTACCCTTTTCTCCAGGACACCCCGTATTATTAAGAACGTCCACTTCTATTGGATAAAACCATCGTATGGTTATATACGAACTCGAAGGAATTTATTCGAGAATGGTTTCCGGTTCTGGAGAAAACGAATAGGACTATTCAATTGTCTTTTCCTTTTACCTTCTCGCGAGTACTCCTTGGTTTAGGAGATAGTACACCTATTACGCAAATTTGATAGTCTTCTTCCAAACCTTAGGCTGGTGCCGAACGGTAGGGAATGAAGAAAAGCAATTAGCCTAACGATGGTGTACAGAAGGTATTATGTAAAGACAAATAGAGGGATTAGAAGGAGGGCAAAGTAAATTGCGACTGATATTCACGACCAAACCAAGTATTTCATTACAACTCCCACTTCACCTTTGTATTTCTCCAGGACACTCCGTATCACTACGAAGATCCACAGTTTATTGGATATTCCATCGTATGGTTATATACGAACTCGAAAGGAACTTATTCCAGTTCGGGGATGGTTTTCTGGTTCAGGAGAAATAGGAATAAGGTTTATTCGGTTGTCTTTTATCTTCACCTTCTCTCGAATTGCGAGTGCTCCTAGGATTAGGACAGTACACCCATTATGCTTATTGGATAGTCTTCTTCCAAACCATAGGCTGGTGCCGAAAGGTAGGGAAGGAAGAAAACCATTTGGCCTAAAGGGGTGTGCAGAAGGTAATGACTAAAAGACATATAAAGGGATTTGGAGAGGTGGCAAAGAAATATACGGTTACAGTTGTGAATCTGGATAATGGAAGAGGCATTACTAGGAATACCAGGATACCCCTACGAAACATTTCAATGTTTCAGTTTCACTGTGTATTGTTAAAAGAAAACTGATTTCCCAATTAGCCCTTACTCCAGGGTATGTATTTACCAGGTATGATTCTCACATCTGTATGGTTTTACAGATGATGAGTGGGAGATTAGGTGATCATCCTCATTATATCGGAATTCGTTGTAATTGGTGATATTTGAGGAAATCACCTGGATTGTTTGCCGGACGGCAAGTATTTGGTTTTGAATATCCGTTGTTATGCATCAATTTCAAATTGATATATCTGTACGTTCATTTTTATGAAGTGAGATATAACTTTTTGAAATTATGTCTATGACATTTACCTATATCAGGGGATGGTTAGGTAAGGAGCATTAAACAGCGGTGTAATTCTTCTTAACCATAAGTACAGTTTTCAACCTACGATACATAGTAAATGAGTTACTAGACTCAAGGGACTTATACAGAGGATTGTATATTGTCCAGTGTCCATTAGGACAGAGGGGTTGGTCCTCGTACTATATTCTATTTACTTACGACTTCTCTAGTTCTTAGACATGTGTTTCGTAGAAATGCAAGGTCCGAGTTTTGAGAAGTTATAGGTATATGAATAAAGTAGAGAACCAGGTGTTGCAAGTATCGGGATTCTTCAAGATGATCGAAGATGTAGATACTTGTGTATGGTATTCAGTTGATAGTAATGATTAAGAGAACTTACTTCTCTTTCAGATTACTCATAATTGGAAGCATTCATAAGTTGAGTAACGCTGATTGGCCTCCTTCCATTTAGTTGACATGCGCTGGAGACAGCTGCATGATTTGAATCTGGTTAAATTAAATCAGTGTCTCTGTTTCTATATTGGATATAGAACAGTTCATATCTTGACATTGTTAAGATACGGGGAGTTGTCCAGCTTATACTTAAAACCAGACTCTGGATGACTCAAGGCACGTTTCTGTAGTAGCTGTTTGTGGGTTGACCCAGGCTATGACGAGGGTTGACTTTCTACCATATGGAAGATCAATAGTGATATTATTCTTGACTCGTCACAGTTTTAATAAAAATGGATTTTTCAGAAAACAGTAGTGGGAGTATGGAAGAACTGGAAGTGATTCCAGAACCGCAAACGATTACTGAAGATTTGATAAGAACCTTAAGATTCAATCTGGTTTGACATTCCATTGGCTACTCCGCAGATATGATGGGTAACCTCAGGCATCCGAGAGGTACTCCGGTAGCCTCAAGGACGGTGACAGGGAGGTTCTTGTTTACCCAGACTTGTCATTGCTGTTGTTCCAGACTGTGAGACCCGACATGAGGATGAGTATAGCGTCGTTCTGAACTAGCTTTAGAAGTGTACGTCTATATGACTCTGCCAGAGGGTTATCGTAGTCAGTGGGAGCAGCGGAAGCATAGTGGGCAAGAGGCTTATGTCTATTTATGGACTAAAGAAGATATAGCGGAGATAGATCATCTATTTTTGATGTGACAGTCATAGGTTTGACTTCATCAGAATAGGGGATAGATCTGTTAAGAAGGTAGTAGGGTGTGATGTCCTGGTATTTGGATGACATACACATAGTAGGAAATGATATTCCTATACTACGATCGGTTATACTTTGGTTGTCACACAGTGGTTTCTCCACATGGGATTTGGACATAATATCAAGACATTCTGGTTACTAGATCTATAGATCTAGATTTGGGTGGTTTCCCAATCAGGATACTTAGACAGCATTCTAAGAGTTTTTAGAATGGACGACTCCTGGTACGGTAGTATACCTGCAGGTAATGGAGTCACCCTCTCTAAAGGTGTCTTACAGACTAAAGGGGATAGGGATATGCATGATTGGCAGATCACTTGCTTAGGCAATTAAGTCAATCATGAGATGTCAAGTACCACACCAGATATTGTTTTTGCACGAGATGCAGTAAGTTGATATTAATCCAATCCTGGAGAAACGATCGGAAGCAGTTTTAGAACATAAGTTGATGTTCTAGGGAAATGATAACGGCAGCCTTCTTTGGGAGACAGTTATCATTCCAGGCTTCCAAGGTGACCTGGATGACAGAGTGGCTGTCAGAGTTATAGTTTTCCCTCTGACGAGGGGCAGTAGTTTGGACAGGAGGTCTAAGCGGATACTGAAGGAGGCATGGCGCAGGATACTGATTAAGTTCAGTTGACGATACAGTCTAAGAAGTTTGGATTTGGAGTTCATTTATGAACTAGGTCCTATCAGATATCTAGACACATTCTAAGACAGGTATTGCTCATTTCGGGAGATGGCTTTCTCCGTGAACTTGAGATATAGAGAGACATAGAAAGAAACATCAGAGCGGATCTACTCACTGAGGCTATTCCTCGAACGCAATAGTTTCGCAAACGAGCTTTGTGAGACTGATTAGTAGAGGAGTTGGGTGTTCGGTATCATACGGGCTGTGAGTATGCGACATCGCAATAATTAGCCTTGAGTGCAAGTGGGAGATTGTTGGAGATAGTGCCCTCAGAGTCAATTATTGGATCACAGGCATGTGATTGCAATGATTGAGGGAGGACCTGTCCCAGTAGGACAGTCTTACTCAAGATGATAGTATGCTATCTGGTTTATCTTTATCATCGTGTACTGCTTTAGGTGACCTTACAGGTCACTATTGCACGTTGATAGAGCCCCTAGGATTCTTGCTTGACTGCCAGCAGTATGAGGGCGATCATATACGTGGGAACTGGGGTCTATAAGCAAATCCTTAAAAGGTCCCTAGTTGTGGGAGTTTCGAGACAGGGCATCAATTCTCCAGAGTAGACTAGTGTATACAGTCGAGACCCCGACGAGGGGCGGTGGCCGGTCTCACAAGCCACTGGTGTCAGTTGGTTCACCTAAGATGTATACAGGTGCTCATTGGGTTATGAGTACACCGGAAATGACTCGTCGGGAACATGCTTGTTGGTCTTATACCAGATGTCAGATAGCAGTTCCCTGGTGACATGTGTACAGGTTAGTTCATCGACCTGAGATCGTCATTTTTCTCGTGTGAGTTCTCACTGTGCTTTGATTACTACCCTACCACGCTCAAAGGAGACGTGCAAACAGGTTTTAGTTGGGTCCAGTCCCGTGCCGCATGGAGGCAGTGAGCAGATCTTCAGGGGTTCGTCTCTCCCGGTATTGGGGGTGAGGTCGCGCTGTGTCTAGGAGAGCCATTACACGAAGTCCTTGGCCAAGGCAGGAGATTTACTGGTAGGTATTCCAGTAATATCTCAGGGTGTTCTGGGCTACACTTCGACACGACTTGTACCGCTTTTGGGGGTCTGACTTTTACCAACCCCATAGGCCCGCTATGCGATGCTCATAGACGAACGGACCGGACTGTACGGATATTGTCACTGACAGGCTCAGTAGGGTGTTAGGATGAGTTCGCTCATCGACGTCCCTTTTGGTCAATACCTGGTAGCCCGTTACGTATAGGTTAATACCTCTGACGTGCTAGTGGTTAAATCCACAACAAAGTATTGACGAGTCTTTACAGTCCCCCACAGACCAGTTTCTCAAGTTTCGGGCGAAACGCTGTAGAGGCCGTATGGAAATATGGCAGGGTTTGATCAGATACGTGCGGTATTGCACGGATCGTGATCGGACGGATTTTACTAGCGGGCTTTAGTTTAAGCCGGATCCTAGTATTTGACAGTGTAGATTTTGTCTCTTTGCATTTGTATTCAGTGGGAATACAAATGCGGGTATGTATATATAGTCGCGGGGTTTTCCTGTAATTTATTACGGGATCAGTTTTCTGAAGTTGCCAGTTTGTTTTCCGGTTTCGGCCGTTTTCCTTTGTTCCTTCTCGGCCGGACTTTTGTGATGGAGGGGCTAATTTGCAAGTTTGCAAATTAGCATTTGTGGAGGGGTTATTTGAGATTTGAAAGATTATGAAAGCATCTTTTGATTCCATTCTTTTCTTTCATCATTTCTTTCTTTAATGAGAATGGATTTGTGATGAGAGTTGATTTGCATTTTGATGTGAGACTTGCTTTTGGATGTGGTCACCTCTTTTGCTTTTACTACACTAACCTTCCTTCTTGGATTTTTTCCCACTCCCTTTCTTTTATTAGGCCGGCCACATTTGAGGGAGGGTGAGAGAGTGATTCATTTTTAGGTGTGGGGAAATTAGTTCATCTCAATTTCTTGCTACACAAATTCTAGCTGATTTCAAAGTTGATTCCACCTCCATCACCATGGCAACTTCATAACCCCAAAGAGACATACTTTTCTACACTACACCTACAGCACCCTTGGGCATGTCGGTTCGCCAACTTCGTGCCCGAGTTGCCTCGGTCCAGAGGTGGGAGCCCGTAAACAAACCCGGCGATGTGGTGCCCGTTCCGACGAGGAGATGAAGACCGGAGATTCCGCGAAGAGATCGGAGTGGAGGCCGAAGACCGAAGGACACGGATCGCTCGGTATAGCTTCCTACCCTTTTTCTTGTTTGCTAGAGTTAGGTTAATGGCCCGATTCGGGTTTTATAGTGCGCGGTGGTGCCGGTTTCTTGGTTTTAGAAAAGTTTCGCTTCCGCATTCCGGCGTCGGATTGACGGCCGGGGCGCCGCCGTGCACTTACAAGCACATCACGTGTGAACACGTGATCACCAAATATGCTTTAGTGTTTAACACTATTTTCAAACCAGCCTTAGCCCAAATCAGCTAAGTTTTTCCAGAGACAAGATCTCCCCTTTGAGTGAACCCCAACTACATTCTTCCAAACTTGATCATTTCATATGACATTCAAAATAAAACCCCAGAGCCATAATGAATGGTTAGTGCTCAACCAAAGACAAAATGTTGTCAGAGCCCCCAAACCCCTGTTTGACATTGCTAAATAATTGGGGGGGGAGGCTGAGCCCCAGAAAAATGTTCAACAGTCCAAACAAAGGTCTAACATTTCAAACCTAATTGGACTTAGCCCAAGTTGGCCATAAGTCCTCAATCCAGATTTAACTGAGCCCATGTGCTCATAATTCAATTAATTGATCTTAGTCCCAAATTGGACTATAGATTTCCCAATCAACTTTGGTTCAAGGGTACATCTCTTCACTCCTTTGAGATTTGTCGTTGTAATCTTTCAACGTCTTCAAAGAGGTGACGGGTCCCGATAACCAATCATTCCATGGACTGTGGGGTCCTTACACTCATGGACTATGATATCCTTAACCTTGGACCGTAATGTCTCTAAACTAATGGACCGAGATGTCCTTAAACTAACATTAGACCACCATGTTCTTAAACTGGTAATCGACCTCAATGTCCCTAAACTAAACAATAGAGTCCAAATGCTCTTTTGTTGGATCTAAATGATCCTGTTAAGTTGATCTTAGTCTAAAATTAGACTAACGTGTCCTTAACAAACGTTTAGTTTATCTTAGTCTAAAATTTAGCTAAAGTATCCTTAACGAACATTTAAGTTGATCTTAGTCTCAAATGAGACTAACGTATCCTTAAACCCAACCCAAAACCCAAATCTAAGAAAATACGGATTTGGACTAATCCACGCCCTACGGGCGACAATATAAATTAGTCTCCGTATATAATCCACGGGCAACCAAAAATAAAACAAATACACACGACACGAAGTGACCATCTGGAGAAGGAGAAAGTGGTTACCGCGATGCGGTAGTGTAATTAACTGCAGGGGCTTGCGCCTGCAGGGAAGAGCATCTCCACAATTAAAAACCCCTCAAATGAGGGGGAATCTGACGAAGTCTGCTACATCGGCCGCATCCGTTTAAACCTTCGATACATGGTGTCATAAATCAACTTGGCATCTTCGGAGAGGTGGACGGATAGCACTAATTAGCATCTGCTCCGAATTCAGGCAAAATGGATCTACACGGTCCCGTCTCTGTGTTTCGGCGGGGAACAACTGTTACTTTATCCGTGTATATCCCAAGCTCCCATTAAGTAATATATAATCCAGTATGATACAATAATGGCCTCTAGGGCATATATCACTAACAATCTCCTAGTTGTACTAAGGCCATATACTGGCATATCGTAGACCGGAGATCTCAAATAGCCTCTTGAATACTGTCTGAGGGATGGCCTCTGTGAGTGGATCTGCAGTATTGTTCTTCGTATCTACTCTCCTCACCTCAATCCCTTGGGGATCAACGATCTCCATGATCAGGTTGTACCGCCTCAAGATATGTCTGGATCTCTGATAGGACCTGGGTTCCTTCCCTAAAGCTATAGCGTCGTTGTTGTCACAATACTAAAGTATTGGACCAACAATGGAAGGAACCACCTGAAGTTCAGTTAAGAACTTCCATATCCAGACTGCCATTTTTGCAGTGTCTCATGTAGCGAACTACTCCGTTTCAATCGTCGAGTTTGCAACGGTATCCTGCTTGGAGCTCTTCCAACAGACTGCCCCTCCACTGAGGATAAAGCCATAACCTGATATGGACTTAGAGTCATTCTTATCACTCTGGAAGCTGGAGTTTGCAAAAGGCCTCAATCTGGAGGTCATTTTCCGCCATACACCAAGAACATCTCCTTAGTCCTTTTTAGGTACTTGAGAATGTTCTTTACTGCTTCCCAGTGCTTCTCTCCTGGGTTTGACTAATACCGACTTACCACGCTCAGTGCGTAAGCTACATCTGGTCTGGTACACAACATCACATACATTATAGAGCCTACTGCAGAAGCTTAGGGTATAATCAACATGTGAACTCTTTCCAAATCAATCTTGGAAGATATCTTTTTGGACAGGGAGATTCCATGACAAGCCAGTAGACTACCACGCTTAGAATCGTCCATACTAAATATTTTCAATATGGTGTTGTTGTACCCCACCATCCTCTTTGATCTATCACAATAGATCTGGATCCCCAGAATATAGTTGGTATCACCCAGGTTTTTCATGGAGAAACTCTGTGACAAGAATCCTTTGACTGATTGTAGTATATGAATGTCATTTCCTATCAAGAGAATGTCATCCACGTACTCAATGAGGAATTTCACAGTTCTTGCTACAATCTTACTATAAATGCATGGTTCATCTGGATTTTTTGATAAAGTCGAATTCTTTGACTGTCTCAATAAAAACAGATGTTCCAACTCTGCGATACTTGCTTTAGTCCATAAATAGACTTAAGCAACTTGCACACTGTCCCGCTTCCCCACTCTGATTGAAACACTCTGGCTGATCCATATAGACGCACTCTTCCAAATAACCATTTAGAAAAACCGTCTTTGCGTCCATCTGCCAGATCTCGCAATCTTAGAAGGCAGCAATGGCAAGAAGGATCCGAATGGATTTGAGCATAGACACCGAAGAAAAGGTTTCATCATGGTCCAAACCAGGTCTTTAACGAAAACCTTTTGCAACAAGTCTAGCCTTATAGGTTTCAACCTATCCATCTACACCAATCTTCTTTCTGAAGATCCATTTGCAGCCTACGGGTTTTACCCCTTCTGGAGCAATGTTCAAAGTGCATACTTTGTTGGTGTACATGGACTCCATTTCGGTCCGTATTGCATCTATCCATTTTACCGAGTCGCCGCTCTGAATGGCTTACTGGAAGCTAGTTGGCTCATCATTGTTAATGATGCAATACTCTCGATCCCCGTCTATGAGAAAACCATAGTATCTCTCAGGCGGATGAGACTGCCTACTAGTCCTACGAATTGGCATAGGGATGTCCGGTTCTTTTGAAAGCTCTGGTTCTACCATACTTTCAGTAATAGTTTGTGGTTCTGGAATTTCTTCCAGTTCTATTGCGCTCCCACTATTTCCTTTTACAAAAAATCGATTTTCTAAAATATGGGCATGATGAGGAACAAAAACCTTTTGTTCCTCTATGTAATAGAATAGATACCCCCTTGAGTTCTTTGGGTATCCCACAAACTTACATAGTACTGAGTGTGCCTCGAGCTTGTCCGCATACTGCTTTTCAACAAAAGTTGGATATCCCTATATCTTCAGATACTGAAGATATGGTTTCTTCCTACTCCACATCTGATATGGTGTGGTAGGCACAGTCTTGGTAGGAACCTTATTCAAAATATATGCAGCTTATTCTAGTGCATAACTTCAGAAGGATCGCTGCAACCCAACGTTACTCATCATGGAATGAACAATATCCAATAGGGTTCTGTTCCGCCTTTCCTATACCCGTTTGTGTTGTGATGTGTATGGAGGAGTAAGCAGAGAGAGAATTTTATTCTCTTTTAGGTAATCCAGGAACTCGGCAATTTAAGTATTCACCACATCGATCAGATCTCAGTGTCTTGTTACTTTTTCCTGTTTGTTTTTCCATATCATTCTTATATTCTCGGAATTTTTCAAAGGATCTCGGATTTATGCTTCATCAAGAAGACATGTCCTAATATAAAGAAATTATCCGTAAAAGTAATGAAATAGGAATAACCACTGCGTGCATATGTAGATATTGGACTATACACGTCGTTGTGTATGAGTCCCAAGAGCTCGCTTGCTATTACTCTGTGTCCAGTAACGGAGTCTTTGTCATCTTTCCTATGAGACAAGATTGACAAGTTGCATAAGACTGATATTCGAACAGATCCAAATAGCTTTCTATATGTAACTTCGACAACCATGTTTCATTGATATGACCCTGTCTACAATGCAATAAGAAAGTTTTATTTAATTCTGGAGACTTTCTTTTAAGTGTGGTCTGGACGTCTGAAAACCTGAGCTTAATTTAATATATACTATCCTTTAGTATACCTGATCCAATCAAACTTTGATTTAGGTGGATGTGAACCACATCGCTTACATACTAGACTTGGTACACACAAACAATTACGTAGAATCAATATCTGCCCACTTGTAAATTCTAGGTGATATACCCTACGGATACAGCGTCCACGCTCATTCTGTTAGCATCCCTGAGAGTCATATCACCTGCCCTGATAACTCTACGGTTTCTCAAAGCCTGTAATGAATTACAGATATGAGATCCTGATCCGGTATCTTGTACCCAGGAAGTAGAGTTAATTGACAAACTGTTTTTAATCACAAACACACCCGAAGTCGAAGCCACAACATTCTTTGGATCCTGAATTCTGGCTTTCCAAACCCTGCATCCCTTCTTCCAATGCCCTTTCCCGTAACAATAGGAACATCCCTCCTTCCCTACTGATAACCCTGAAACTTTTGCCCTTCCCTTTTCTTCTACCTTACTGACACCGCTTATCGGTTTTGTGGAGGTCTTCTTCTTGTCACCCTGTGCTTTCGCCTTGGATGCAGAAGAGGAAGATTCCCCAATAAGCTGAGTAGGTGTCACCCTGGTTTCCTTCAGGGTACCCTCAACTGGAAGTATAATTTTCTTCCCCTGCGCAAAAGTAGATGGTAGGGACTGTAGAAAAAAGTCAGCATATGACCCGTTTCCCAATGTGGTCTTTAGGTCCGTGAGCTCATCAATATAGCTAGTCATCGTAAGGTCGTTGTCCCCTACAGATGACCCGATAGCCAACCTCGCTTGAACCAATTCCTTCGAGGTCTCATATCTTGCGATATGAGATTGCTCTCCATATAAAACTTTTTTATGGAGGAAGATAGAAACTAAGTCCATCTTCTCGTATTGCCTCTGGTATATACCATCAACTAAGGTCAACACGAGGCACTTGACATTTTCACAGTCTTATTCCCTTGTCTTACGGATATCCATATCCGCGACAGTAGAAACTGGACCTGGGACGGCTGGGCTATAAGTAGTAATGAGGTGGTCCAGCTTGTCATAGGTAATGGACATCTGGACAAACTTTTTGCCAGTCATTATAGTATAACTCAGCCATTTTATTATATATCTGTAACCTAATCTGGTTACCATGTCCCTGCATTTAGGAGAGAGAGAAGAAAACACTTGGCATGATGCTCTTGCAACTTTAGATTGGTTTTTAATTTATCTAAACAGGATGGCTCCCACTGTTTCAGGAATCTTCCTCAAACCATAAAAGAAGAATTAGTCAGGATTAATCTTACCGTACAATACTTGCTTAACCGTTCGGCCAGGCTAGTGTACTTCGAGGGAGGTTTTACGACGCTTTCGCGAAGTTCCTTAATTAAATAACCTCTTTTCCGTGGAGGCGTAGCCCCGCTAATACTGTTCTAGACACTTACTTGGTTTATAGCATTAATTGTTAAGTGAAGAATCTCCCGAGGAGTAGCGGATACTCACAGTAGGATCGGGATCCAAATATCATTGTGTGATAATCCTGAAGGAATCCTACCAACGTTATCAAACTCCAAATGGTATGCAACACTGGCAAGTTTCAGTTTCCTTAGAAACTCCCGATGTGGATTTTTGCCCCATGCTCTTATGACCTTGACCATGGCCAACAAAATCATAAGTCACATGTCAAGTTCTACCCGTCATTTTCCAGGTTAATTTGAACCCACCCATACATATTCTTGACTAAGGCCAACAAAGTAGTACGACTGTCCCAAACCAACACATCTATCTATGCAACATATGAATACCCAGCAGCTACCAATCACTATGGCTTGACTAAGGCCAACAAACATAGCTTGAATACTATTGAATATTCATATGAAATGACAAAGGGTTACGAATGGTTTTGGCGAAACCGTGAACGTAGTGAACTTAATATAATCGAAGGAACCTGATAGCTTTTAAAAGGAGTGATTTAAGCTCCGCATTTAAAAGTCTCCTGTTTTAAAATAACCGAGTGGTTTTTAAAATTTGTTCCAACAATTCAGCTTCGGTTTGTGTGCTTTGCATTAATGTAATGCAGTCCCATCAATTAACCTACCATTGCAGAAAACAACGAAAATACAATGTACGCTTATGCCATCCGCATTCGCCACTGGGCCCCGTCATCGCCCATTAGGTTACTTAACTAACGACAGAGCGGGGGCTGGACTAGCGCGGATGCAAAACAAAAGCAACGTTTATTATATAATACATCTATAATAATATCTATTCATCAAACGCAATGATAGGCTGTCACGACCCGCAGGGTACGGAACGTGACTGGCACTTAAGTTTACGAAACGTCTAAAGACGTCCGTAAAATAAGTAAGCCAAAGCCCAGAAAACAAAACCAATTAAGCAAAAGAGTGAAGAAAACCCAATCATTTGAAGCAAGTTTATCAAATAAGTCATGTAAAACCCTTTTTAAAAACAATACCAATTTTTCCCGAAAATTTCGGCAGAGTCTCCTTTGTAAATACTGGCCCCCAAAATGGGTACAACAAAATATATACATGAATCCAACAAAAAAGGGCATCCCCAAGCGGGAGCTAGCTCTTCGCCATAAGGCGGTCACAAATCCCACGCAATGTAAATGACAACAAGCATAATAATCATAAGGAAGCATGAAAAAAGTAGCATGTCGGCTCAAGTGAGCTCGACCCCAAAATACAGCATAAAATCCACAAACCTCACAGTCTCATCTCTAGGTCAATATACAATAATCTGGTAGAAACAGTAGATGGAGTACACTAGATACAAGAATATACAAGGTGGTACAAAATAATAACATAACCCACCTATGAGCAAATCTCGAGCCCAAGCAAAACAGGCAAAAGAACAAGTGCGCCCGCCGCTACTGAACTGACGGAGCGGACCTGCAAAAGACTGTGGCACAACGGGGGTGAGTTGCCAACTCGTGAGTAATAAATAACATCTGCAAAGGCTATCGTATGCATGCACACAAGCATCCTAGCATCTAAAATACAGGTATGACTGGATGCACTAGCAGGTGTGTATATCATATCAGTGTGCTAATATGTATGCAACATGAATATCTGAGGTCTCAATATGTATATATAAGAAATATTTATTCTCTTTTTATTTTTGAAACTCTTTTAGAAAGCCAGCATAATGTCAATGAATCGACAAAAATCGGTGTCCAGCAACGACACCCAAAAGCTGTCTCAAATCTCATAAATGTATCTCTGGCCTCAGCCGTCCGGCTGACCCATCTCAAATATCAATATCTCATCATCTAGCGGCCACGGTCGGTATCCTCTGGATATCCGCCGTCCCAAACAGTCACCGGTAGGTAATCCGTCCCCTGCCAGGCTCAACGTCATCACCACATTCCTCTTGCCCCGGGGTACCTTACCGGGCCCACCATGTACCCGTGCCGGTTCCTCCACTCCTCGACACGGATTTCCAAATCCACAGCAAACTCATGGTGGACGACACTTACATCACTAGAAAACCGCAATTTTTACATATTTTAAAATATAATAAGTTTAGAAATTTTGCGGTTTTCCCCCCGAAATCCAGCAATATCATAAAATCTCAAGAAATCCTCATAAGTGCATATATCAATGATAATGAATGCGTATGATATCAATAATCAAGTTGCGATGTGTGATTAATGTATTAAGCATGAACAATGAATATGATGAAGTACATGCACATGAATAGCAATCCTACGGTTTCATTTTAAGGAAATAGCACAATTTAAGTATCAATTAGTAAAAGGTTTAAATTAAAGGTTATTTAGTGTGGTGGCATGGCAATTACCAGGGTGTGTGTGTAAACATGAATAGTGCTCATGCTGCATATAAAACCTGGTAATGGTGCATGTGTCCTACAATTGAGTTTGCGTATATGGATATAACATATTGATCTAATTGCAGCAATTATCATGCCAGTATTATTATTCTAATGTCACAAGTGATTATCCAATTTACTATTTTCCAGTTTACTAAATCTATCGGGCGACTTGCGCCATCCAAACGATCGTCCCCCGTAGATGTTAAATCTACTCACCGGAATCCCTGGCTAGCTGTGTCCAATCACCGCCTTTCCCTTTCGCGCCGCGTCTGACGTCTCCGCTACCGAACCTGGAATTTACATCAATACCAGACATAAGGTTACACATTCAAGAACGACGCAAAACCCCAACGAAACTACTAAAGTTCGCTAGCTAGGTACAACGTGCACAAGGTGCGCGGACACACGCGAAAATCGCAAAAAACTGCCGAAAAACGCCGATTTGGTCGCCCGGCAAAACTAAAACCCGACTACCCAAAAATCCGCACTCACGCATCCTAAAAGTCGTAGGACAAGCCATACAATCATCAAGATATCAAAAATAATTCATCACATAACTTTTATAAAAATCTATTAAGCATTTGCATTCCAAAAATCGGTGCAACAATTGCCGATTTGCGACAAAACGACTACAATCTAGCACAATCGCCCAACCACACTACAAGCAATCTACAAACACTAATTATAACACAACAACAATGATTCCAATCCTATTTTCCATAAACAACCATTCTTGAATTTATAACTTAGCAAAATCCAATCAGTTTCCTCACTTGAAACTTTAAATTAACACAACAAAGCCCACTTAAGAAAATTAACCTCTTAGGTTAGGTTAGCAAAATACTAGATAACAAGTTAGGTTTAATCAATGAAATAATGCTTTCTAAAACTTAATCCACTCACTAATCAAGCTTCACAACTCAATTCCATACACTAACCCTCTCTTGAAATTCCTTAAAACGACAATTACAACTAAAATCGAACTTTTAAAGTTAACTAAATTAACACAATTAAAAGACTACATAACAAGGTAACCATATAGATTAGTTCATTAACAACTAGATTAATTATAAAACAACTTAATTAACTATTATGGCTTTCAAACCCTAGTTAGATTTTCAAGCAAAACCTAAGAAACTAGATTAAACTACACTAAATTAACACTAAACCATCTAACATAAGAACTTAAACAAAAGAATTTAACATGATATAAATTATACCTCTTGATCTATGGATCAAGCAAGAAAATTTTGCTCCAAATGATGGCCTCAACACCAAGATCCAAGCAAGAATGGCTAAGGATAATGATAGCTTAAGGATTTTGTTTGGATTTTTGAATTAAATCATGGATTTTGATGTATTTTCTTGAAGAAATTGAAGAAAATGAAAAGAAAAGAGAGGAAGAAGAGGGTGTGCAGGATTTTCGGCCAGAGGAGGAATGGGGGAGGGTGTGGGCAAGTGGGGAAGGTCATGGGTCAAGTCCACAAAGTCAAATGCACCTTACTTTATTCATTTTAATTAAAATAAATCCAAAAAACCCCTTAAATCACTCAAGAAAGCAACTAAAGAAAAGAGATCAGAATTTTCTGGTCTCACACAAGGTGGGGCTGTCCTAGGTCTGAGGAAAAAGAGAGAGGGGTTTTACAAAAGAAATTTTATGCAAAAAGGCCCCCTACAACTCAAAAATTGCAAGTTTTAGCCCAAAATTCAATAAATTCGTTTCATAACATAAAAATTTGTTAAAAATCAAAATAAATTACTAAAAATTCATGTTATCACTAGATTATAATTATCATAATTTTAGAGATTAAAATTAGCCCGGAAAAATTTGTATTTATCGCTTATTTAATATATTTTCTTACCGGCTTAAAATAATATTAAAAAAATGAAAAATAGGGAAAAAATTTTAAATGACCAAAATTTCATAATTAACTCATTAGCTACTAAAAACAAGTAATTACCTATTCATTTTAGGTATAATTAGCCCTAAACTGCAAAATATCGAGAAAGACGGTTTTCGGAAAAATACCGAATTTTCACCGAATTTCAGGAAAACACCAAAACGACTTTTCAAGACGCTACATAGGCATTCCAGATCACAGATGAACACATTGGATATACTAGGAATTCCGTGTTTCGTTTGAGCCTATAACGAAAGACGGATTCCACGGTCATGATGAATGGCCAAAATCCCACCGTAGACCCCTAAGGGTGCGGCAAACTACCCGCCAAATATCCGAAGTGAAGCAACCTCTCTCAACAAAGTGAGTAGGCCACTTGGCACTTTAAAGTACCTGGTAGTTTGTGCACCCCACCTTGGGTCTATCCTAGGATCAAAAACAATAAAAGAAATAATACAAAGGTGGCTACAACCTCAACCCGGATGTGCCCCACAAAAATAATATTACATCACTTTATAAATTTTACATCGAATGAAAGAATGAAAACGCTCATCTCACATCCCCCGCTATTCATCCACGATGATCCAACGAGTTCATATACACAAACCATCACAACAACATCACAGATATGTGCAACCCCGACTAATCGACGTATAGCAACTAGTCGACGTTTCCAAACACATATATACATCATAAAGCTTGTAAAGTAACTACGAAATTAGAATTGCACACGCAATTAGCAAACTTAAACAATTTTCTAAGACTTGAAAATCCAGTGAGCTAAAGTTCCAAAATTGATAGTTTTGAGTCAATCCGGGAGTCGAAACGAACTCGAAACCCGCCCGAATCTTCGCGGAGGAGAAGACACATAAATTACCGTTGAATGGGGGGCCTTGGGGGGTACCCCCCTGGGGGCCACCATGAGATGGCCCCCAAAGGAAGGAAGACCCGAGAGCACCATTTCCTGGTGCTCTCGGGTCACCAGCACCCAAGGCCACCAAGTGGTGGTCTTAGGGGGTGGTCCTGGCCGTTGGTCCCCCTCCAGGTGTCCTCGGGATGCGCATGCTTCACCCCGCGGCTTCTCGGTTCAAACCGTGAGCCTGCGGGGTATGCAAACAACTCAAAACCTTACTTTTGAAAAATGTTTTTGTCGACAGTTTTTCCGCGACAAAAATGTCGGAATTCTAACATCGTTACAAGCTATCTAAGGTTTATGAGAGGCTCTGATACCACTGTAAGTCGATGTCGCACACCCCACGTGTTTACGGGGAGACGGAATTTGCAAAAAATGATTTTTACGAGCTTCGCAACACCGACTAGAACCAAGGATCGTCCATAAACCCTAGCTAGCAAACAACATGAGATTTAACTACTCGGAAAGAATGTTTTACCTCATGATACAACTCCTTCGGGTCTTCATCGCTATCCTCCTCATCTATGTAGGCTCCAAGGATCGATCCGGATCATAGCAACCTCCACGGCCTCCTCGAGTCAAAGACGATCCACCAGAGAGTCTATAGTCCGAGCTCCACCTCAAAACCGAGGTAACTAAGGCAACAAGCTTGCTAAACTTGATGGCCTAGGTGGTGTAGAGTATGAAGATAGATTTATTTGTCTCTTAAAACCCTAGGATTCTCAACACATGAGAGCTTTTAGGGTTTTGATGTGAGGAAGAAGAAGAGAGCTAGCTTGAGGAAAGAGAAAATATTTTTGATAATGATAATGATAAATGAAAATGAGATGGCTAACTTGACATGACCACAAGCATGGCATGAAAAATATCTCATCAAAATATCTAGGTCACAAAATATCTCACAAAAATATCTAAGCCAAATAGTCAAACCAAGTTAAGTGGTCAAGCCAAGTCAAATGGTCAAACAAAGTCAAAACAAGTAGCCATACCTCAATTATCATTTACAAAAATAACAAATACTTTCCTCCACCTCATAATTATTTTAATCAAGTCAATGGTCAAAACCCTAATGAGGTGTCTCCTTCTATGTCTCTCTCATCCGTATATACATACCCGCATTCGTGTTCCGAGAAACACGAATACAAAGAAACGAAACCGATCCATCAATATAATACAAGGATCCGGCTTAAACCAAAGCCCACTAATATTATCCGTCCGAATATCATACGTGCACAAGTGCATGTAAGTGATCGAAGCCCTGCCGTAAAACCATACGGCCTCTACACCTTTTGCCCGGTACAGGGAAACTCTCTGTGTGGGACTCTAAAGAATCGACACTACGCTGGCAGTGGGTTTAACCACAGGCCGCAAGCGGTACTAGCTGCACGTAACGGTCCCCAGGTAGATGTCGATAAGAAGACCGATGAGGAAAACCCATCTGAACTCCTACTGAGCCTGAATGTGACAATCTCTGTACAGTCCGGTTTGTTCGTCTAAGAGTATCGCATATCGGGCATAGGGGGGCGATAATCGTCAGACCCCTAATAGCGCAATAAGTCGTGTCAGAGAGTAACCCAATACACCCTGAGAAACTACTGGAATACCTACCAGTAAATCTTGCTTTCCTTAGCCAATGACTGTGTAATGGCCTTCCGAACACAGCGCGATATCAACCCCCAATACCGGGAGAGACGAATCATATCTAACCGCCACTGCCTCTAAGTATTTCAGGACTGCATCCAACTACTACCTGTTTGCACGACTCCTTTGAGCCGTGGTAGGGTAGTAATCAAAGTATAGTGGGAACACACTCGAGGCAAAGTAGCAGTGTCAAGTCGACGGACTAAGCTGTACTCATGTCACCTGGAAACTGCTACCCAACGACAGGTCTAATACCCACCAACAGTTCCTGACGAGTCCTGTCTAGTGTACTCATAACCTAATGAGCACCTGCATACTATCTCTAGTACGACGTACTGATGGCTGTGGGACAGACCATCTCCCCTGCTGGGATGAGAAGTGTATATACTAGTCTACTGTGGAGTATCGATGCCCTGTCTCGATAATCCTATGACTAGGGATCTGTATAGGATGTGCTTATAGACTACCCAGCCCCCACTAGTGTGATTGTCATCACCACGCTGGTAATCAAGCAAAGATCCTATGGGCTCTACCAATATGTATAAGCGATATGCTAAAAGAAACACATGCACATATTGAGATAGAAACAAACCAGGTAGCATACTACTATTTCGAGCAAGACTGTTACTTTATCCGTGTATATCCCAAGCTCACATTAAGTAATATACAAACCAGTATGATATAATAATGGCCTCTAGGGAATATATCACTAACAGGTCGCTATAGGGACCTCGTCATTGGAGTCTTCTTCTAACTCCTCCAGAATCTCAGCCGCTTCTATGAGGAAGAACTCCTTCAATTGAATTAGAGTTCTTTCCTTTTGTTCATAATCTTCAAGAGAATCGATATATTTTTGAATGGTCGATCTCCCTGCAGACTCTTTTTCGCGTCGAGCCGCACTTTTCTTCTTCTTGAGCTTTTTGGACTTTAGGCCTGATTGAGCCGAATTGGCAGCTGGAACGTCGGGCTCCTTCTGCCCCTCCTATTCCGTTCTGGGCTCTTTCTGAAGTAGCTTTAGTATCTTCTTCATCTTTTACATGTGCATGCTCTATGGATGGTGCGGCGAGTCAGTTTCATTCTTCAGGATAGCGGGTTCAACTGTCTGCTCACAAAAGGTTTCAGCTTGTGTCGGTATAAAGTTGGTGGTTGCAGCTTGATTGTTCACCAACACACTCTTGGACAACTCGATCTCCCCAGTCTTGTCGTGCTTCTCGACCCAATCTTTAAAAATATAGCAATTATCGATCGCATGGCTCATTACTCGGTGGTACGGGCAATATAGAGGATTGTCGGTCATTTTTGCTTCGTGGGGTCTTTTCGACTCTGGCAATTGTAGACCATTGTTCAAGGCATCTTTGAATATCTTGCAGATCATGTCCCTTCTGAAAGAGTAAACCTTGTTCTTTTTCTCCTCTAAGGAAGGCCCTTCTCCTCCTAGCACTGGCTTTCGAGACCGGTTGGTTTTGAATTCGCTTGCCTTTCGCTTGTCTTCATTGTCGCATGCATTGAAGGCATTAGTACTGCTGGAATTCCCGCTTTTATGGTTGTCATCCCGCTTGCTCTTCTAAGTCTTATCTCTCTGAGAGTCCGGGGTAGACTTTTGCTTTGAGCGTTCCATGTTCACACCATAATATTGTATTATTATATTCCCCATTCTTATTCTTTTTACAAATAAAACAGGTGCTTTTGATGCATGTCTGCTACATATTACAGGTTACAGGTTCTTGGAGCGAAAACAGTGAAAAAGACAAAAGACGACACAAAAAAGGGACGTTTGACCAACAAATAGAAGGATCTTAATAAAGCCTACACAAAAGATCAGTACAAGGCAACGCAAGGTCCAAGATTACAAAGCAAATGGTTAAAAGTCCACTGCAATTGTTCACTGGAGATCTGGAAGAAATAGAGAAGCCAAATTGAATAAAGATCCAAAGAAATAAAAAGCCCAAGAAGCCCAGAATCAGTTCCAAAATTTCCAGACATAAAATTTTGCCAAAGCTTGGAGTCTACTTTCACTAGGTCTTCCTAAGGATATTTTGGTAAATGTAGACGTGCGAATCAATTGTAATCTAGGGTTTTCTATCCTCTATAAATAGGAACTCTAAATCATTGTAAAGGCTATGCCTCCCTATGCCTCCTTTCATTAATAAATTTTAGAATTCTTTTGGAGAGCATCGGTGCCTCTTTTCATTTCATGAATTCAGATCTAACAACCCTGTATTGATGTTTGGAGAGAGCCATCTGTAAGTAGTTTTATTTAATTGCTCTAGTTTAGATTTTAATTCCTTGCCTTAGATGTTAGCTTTGGGGAAGGCTTTTGAGAGATGAGATCTCTCATTCCTTTCTTGCCCATATTATATTTTCAATAGGACTCCATGCATACACGCACACACCGCGCCCTACGGCACCCTATCCCTCGAGGTAGCGGTGATACCGTAGTGTAAAGGCCCGGTTGCGCGTGTTTTCCATGGAGGTTAGGGTAAGGATCTCTAAAAGAAGGACAAGAACCTAGAGGAAGGAACATCTTCCCGAATGGATCTAATCCCCTTTATTGATAATTACCATAACTCCTCTTAGATCTTACTTTGGGTATAGAAAGCGTTGAGATTTATTTACATTTCCAAACCATTCCTAAACCTAACCCTAGCAAGACTTAGATCTAGATAATCTTAGTATAGATATACTTAGATTTTAGATTTAATAATCAATCCGACTCCCATCGGAATTAGCTCGTTTGAGCGATTAGGAAATTCACAACATCTCTGTGGACCGACCCGTACTCACTAGCTAGCTACCAAGCGACGCCGTTCTTGATTGCGGTAAATTATTTTTGATCGTTAAAATCCTAAACCAATCATTCCAGCATTTGGACTTTCTCGGTCAGCTCCTAAAACGTCTTGAGGCCTGCTGTATATAAGAATGGGACTATCCAATTGTTGAGGTTCCCAATGAGGAGGCTGGCGGACTGGTCCTGCTCTAGCGGCAGTTCGGACTTGACAATGAGGTTGCGCCATCGGGCAATAAGTCTGTGTTGCTTTCGTTTTTTCCCGGCTTGGTTCTCACAAGGTCAGCAATGGAGATTTTTTCACTAACACTCATGAATCTTTGCCAAAACAGAGACTCCATTTGGGCAAATGTAGTGACGGACCCGTCTTGCGTACCAGTCGAAAGCGACACCGGTCAGGCTATTGACAAACTGACAAAGGAGCGCATCATTGCCCCTGTATTTTCGCAAGACGCTTTAAAGTGGGCGACATGTTGATTCACATTCCCCGTACCGTCAAATCTTTCGAACTTAGGAATGACGTAGCCGTTGGAGAACTGATCAGATCGTACTGTGCGGGATATGGCCGCCTACTACTGCCAATGTCCTTTTGAGCCTCGGCTTCAGCCACCGATGTTTTGACTTTGCTGGTGACCAAATCCATTATCCAATCTTGTGTTAGCGGGATAGTGCTATCTGGGGCCAAGGTGTCCCCAAAAGTGGAATGTGGTCGGCTTTCATGCGGCTCGCCCAATCTTGGACCCAAGGGGACAGGCATCGGTTTCTTCGAATTGTCATCACCCGGCTCATGAGTAGATACTTCTGCTTGATTGGGAGGCGCCCGAGCAATTTGAGCCGTGAGCTGCATCACAACGTTCATTAGGTCATCAATTTTTGAATAAAGTTTGGCCATCTCTTTATTTTTGCTCCTGAGTTGTTTTCGAAGCTCTTTGAGACATGACTGGCAAATTTCATAAGATGCAATTTCGAACGGATTCAAATGTGCATCCTTATGGAACTTTAGCTAGTCTTGCCGCATCTATATGACCTAGTCTACAATGCCACAAGAAGACTTCGTTCATTTCCGAACTGTTCCTCTTGTGTGTGTTCTGTATACTTAGAACTATATTGTGATTTAGAACGTATATACTGTTATATAAAGTACCATAACCAATAAACACTTGATTTAGGAAAACATTCATAATATTTTTGGTACGAAATAACAGTCGCTCAGAATCATTGTATTACCAGTTGGTAATACAAAGTGATATTCGCCAACTGCCTTGGCTGCAACAATTGCACCATTCCTTACTACTAGAGACATATCACCTTTTCCCAGTTCTCTACCTCTCTATAGCCCATGTAACAAATTACATACGTGGGATCCTGATCCGGTATCCAATATCCAGGACGTAGAGTTAACTGAGAAACAGTTCTTAGTAACGAACACACCCAAAGAAGATGCATCAACATACTTATTCTTCGTTTGGGTGGCATGGGAATCCGGATATTCCCCTATTCCTTACTCAGACTTATGACAATCATAAGATAGAGCGGAACCTAGCCCAGTATAATAAGTGGGTTCGGTTAATACATCCATATTATTATCTTGATTAAGCCATGTCATTGGTCGCTACCAGGAGAGAGAGAAGTAAAATCACTTTACGTGCGCTCTTTGTAAGATTAGATTGGTTATTATTTTATCTAATTAGGATGGCTCCCACTGTTTTTATCAAATCTTCCTTCAAACCATAAAAGATAAGATTAGCCGGGATTAATTACACCCTACAAGTTTGCCAATCGTTCGGCCAGGCAGGTATCGGTACTCCGAGGGAGGTTCCCCGTGCTTTCGCACGGACCTAATTAAAATAAACTTCGTTTTCCTATAGGCATAACCCCATTGACACCTTTCTAGACACCTACTGAATTAGCTAATTGTAAAGTGCAAAACTCTCTCAGGAGTAACTCTTACTCGCAGTGGGTATCGGAATCCAACTATCATATAGAAGGTATGCAATCTCATTGAAAATTTCAACACTTGAAATTCCCGATAATGGTTTTTACCCCTAGCAACTTATGACCTTGGTTATGGTCAACAAATCATAAGTGCTAGTCAAGTTCAACCCGTCAATTCTTGATTGAATTAAACCCACCCGTGCGACCCTTGGCTAAGGTCAACAAAGCCGCACGACTACCCTAATCCAATCGCATCACATGCTGCAGACAAGCACTAATTAGCTACCGCACACCATGCCTTGGCTATGGTCAACAAAAGTAGCACGAATACTCAATAGTGTTTATCTGAAATGACGGAGGGCTATGCAGATTTTTAAGAAAACCATGAGCGTAATGAACTTGATATTGTTGTAGAATCTAGTAATTTTGAAAATGAGTGTTTTTGAGGCTTTTCTAGTTTCACTAAAGAGGTCACTCCCAGTGAAGGGATCTCGGCTCTTTCCTCATCGAATGAGGTGTTGGATATTCATCAAGGAATACCACTATGTGATGCAAGAACTAGAGAAGCTAATCAAAAACAAAACCGAGTGAGTTGTAACATTTGCTAGTTTCGCTAAAGAGGTCACTCTCGGTGAAGGGATCTCGGCTTTTTCCTCATCGAATGAGGTGCTCGATATTCATCAAGGAATACCACTATGCAAAGCAAGAACTAGAGCTACCTTATTTAAAAATTTGATTCTATAACATCTTTAGGTTTCTTTCTTTTCATTGATCTCATTAATGAAGTCCCATCATTTAATATTTCCTAAACATCACAAAAGAGTGAAACAAAAATAGAACGTACGCTTATGCCATCCGCATTCGCCACTGGGCCCCGTCATGCACCGTTAGGTTACTTAACTGCCGGCAAAGCGGAGGCTGGACTAGTGCGGGTGCAAAACATAAGCAACGTTTATTATATAACATATATATAATATAGCATTCATCTCACGCAGTTATATGATCACATCACAGAACCAAGCAGCAGAAGCAATATATGAAATATTGAATATACTAGGATTTCCGTGTTTTAAATTTAGCCAATAATGTAAAACACGGATTCCACGGTCGTGAAGAATAGCCAAACCCACATCCCTAGACCCCTACGAGAGCGGCAAGTAACCCTACCAATTCTGGAGTTAGGAGACCCGGTCTCAACTCCTTGAGATGGTCTCCCACTGGACTGTAGAACCCGGTTACTTATGCTCCCCATCTTGGGTCTATTCTAATATAGAAAAGTAAATAATATACATCGATGGTGACATCATCCTCAACCCGGAAGTGCCCCAATAAAAGAATATTACATACAAATTTTTACATGAATGAAAATTGAAAAACTCTCAAATCACATAAACCCCCGGGCTATTCAATCACGACGATCTAATAAAAGATCTCAGCGACACATAATATCACATATCATCAATGTAAGTAAATACGCGTATCCCAAATTCCGTTGACATATAGCAACGAGATTTGGGATACCCCACGTATTACACTTACGGTCGCAGAAAAGAAATGTAAAACTGCAATAATTAGAATCCACATTTCCTTAGACATCATAAACCCGGAATATCTCATACTCCGGATTTCATACCTAACCAGATAAATCTTGTATTTTAGTCTCAAATTTAAAACACTTTTTAATTACTTAGTCGGGGATTCAACAAAATTCCCGACTACATTATCGAATACTCGTCGGAAACTTTAGTAGATGGACGCACCCCCGATGCTGTCGATGAAGTGCACTAAGACAGAACACTGTGACCACAAGCACCCAAGTGGATGTTTTCGGCACCAGGGTTGTCACGCCCCACTTCCCGGTATACGGCGAAGGGGACGGGACTGGTCCGCTACGTATTTACTGTGAAGTAAATACGCTAAGCGTATCTAAGCAATATAAAGTAAATACACAAGAGACAAAAGATATGAACTGAACAACTTTTATTTATTAACATTCTTTTGTACAATGCATGGAAAAGTAAATACATAGAATAAAGCGATGCCTAAACAATAGCATAACAGAAATGAAAAAAATATTGAAATGGAAAGTGTATAATGACTAGAGCTCGAGGTCTTCACTGAACTGGTCCAAGTCTTCAGCAGTGGGCTCGATCTCTGAAGTATCCAGATCACCTGACGACATTCAAAGAAGAAAGAAAGAGAATGTCGTCAGCGAACAGATCGCTCGGTAAGTCCCAAAGATAAGGGAGAAATAGAATAGAGAGAGAGAAAGAGTAGCTTTTAAAGTGGTATTATATTGTTATATTGTTGTATTTAGTGTTAACGCTGTTCTTTGTAGCTTGGTACAGAAGGATACCAGTGTATACGAGAGGAGTCTCTATATGCCAGGGACTAGAGGCAAATGGAAGTACAAGGCTCCGTTAAAAGGTCCGGAACAACGGCAATTGGATTCATGTTAGGTGTCTTAAATCTTGCAGTCTCGTGCCACTTTTAACACCTTCCGTACCAGTCGACCTCTTAAACCCCCGTAGTGTTTTGATTGCATTGTTGTATTGTATTGTATAAATTGTATAGTTGGATGACTGACCAAAACCATGATATCAGTAAACGGATGTGACTTAATAACCATGTAAATGGAATAACTGTAGAATCATGTAAATGGAATGTATATCCATGGTTCGGTTCGGTCAAGTTGTATAGATTGATAACTGGATTCATGAATTCATGTATTCATTTTGAATTGTAATATTGTAGATTGTAGATGGTACTTGAATCATATTCAAGTCAGATTATAATCAGACTCAAACCCGAGTCAGACAATTATAAAAGTAAATTGAAGTCTTGATTGTTTTGATGTTATCGGTAACACCGTTTGTTAACTGTCTACCTTAGATAGGCAAGCACCCACTTCTCCGACTCCCTGAGGCTCAAGAGATTGGTCCCGCTTAAACCTATGTTTACTAAGGTCCTCAGGGTAATTTATAGAACTTGAGGGGTTTTATGTAAAAATACTTTTATATACTTTTCAAAATATACCCTAAGCATTTATTATTCGTTTTTAGGGTTGTAATGAATATGCATTTTATATTGTGATATTTCTAATGAAAATATGCTAAATTCAGAAATAAAGGTATTTATTTGTAATATTGATTTATATGGAATTCATGGTAATTTAGTATAAAATTGATTCTTGTGATTTTTAGAAAAAGGCGGAATATTTATATCATAACAAAATAGGTATTTTAATGATAAATATACATATATTTATACAAAAATAATTTTAATATATATTTTATATTCTAAAACTCTCATTTTCTTAAGATGTCATATTTTAAATCTTTCGAGACCGAATGCCCCTTGCGGAGGTCTGAATCTCGCACTACTAAACCCGAGGATGTGCGATAATCCGTACCATCCCGACCTGGTTCCCCAAAATGGGTTGTAGCGGCGCTTTGCAAAGATTGTATAAATACTAAATCCTTTAGAAAACGGCTTTATGAAGTAAATGGTATTTATTTGTAAAGATGTCAATTTTCCGTATTCTATGTTCTAGGGTCTCCTAAGTCAACTAGACTATTCCTAACTGGTCCAAAACAACAAGTTGTGAGATACCTCAAATCGCCTCTTCACCGCCAATTGTGGCCAGGTAAGTACAAGTGAAGAAAGGAGGGATCCGCTCACGAATCACCGTGAGACGGGCCTTTTAAAGTTACCTTTCTCACTTGCCTAGCCTAGACACCACAAAGTCAGGTTTAGATAAACGACTGATGTCCATAACTTATCCTAGTTTCATAATAAGTGGTATTTATTTAAAAAGTATATCAATACTAAATCTTTTAGAAATGGCTTTATTTAGTAAAGGGTATTTAAATGAAAATGTTTGTTTTCCGTATTCTGAGTTCTTGAGGGTATAGTGTTAGGTTGTATGTGAGTGTGTGAGAAGGTAGGTCGTTACATCGTGATCTACTTTAAATGTATAGCAAGTTTGATGGAGTTAAATGTAGGATTGAAACAATGTGGTATTTAAGTGAAAAATACGATGAATGGAAATAGCTATCATTTTATGTAATGAAACTTGATCAATCTGTTTGATTACTGTTTAATAGTCAACATGAGAAAGTTTAAGTATGATTGTATTAGTGAGAAGTGGAATTTTATAGGAAACCGAATCGGAAATCGGATTTGTTCGGATTCCGTCGGATTTTGTAAATCCGTATTTTTAGATAGAAGAGATAGGTAGAAATTGGGACTTACGGGTTTTAGGTCACACAAGAGAGTGAAATAGAAGTAGGGGAAACGCCGATGTGTTGCGTCGTTGCCGGTAGTTCCTAAAACGATCGCCGGAAGTTCCGCCGGGAATTCGTCGGAGTTTCGCATCGAGCTCGTTTTCAAAGTACACAAGATCTCTTGAGAATTTTAGAGAGTTGGCTCATAGTTTTGGGGTGAGAGGGTAGAGGGTAGGGGTGTATTTATAGGGTTAGGCTAGGGTTAGGGTAGATGAAAGGTTAAAATGAAAAATGTGATAAAATGTATTAAAAATGTATTAAAAGTGGAGTAATTAGGGTTTTAAAAGAGCTCTGGAAATGGTCTGAGGCTAAAATTTTGCAGGTGCATAGGGAATGTGAAAAGACACAACTTTCATGTTGGGGTCGTCGCCGGAATCGGCCGACTCGGCCGTGACTCGGTCGGAGGACTGAGTCGGCCGAGTCGAGGCCGATTTGGCCAATTCTCGGCCGTGTCAGGCGGCCGGGATCCCCCTCGACGGTTCATCTAACCCCTGGCAATGTTATATTTTTGGGTGTAGTGGGGTTTTTGTGAGATATGCACGTGTAAACCCTTGGTATTCTAAAGGTTTTTAAAAAAATTAATATTAAAAATAATGTAGGGTATGGGATTTAAACTCTGGTGGCTTGGTTCAGCAGTGCAAGGTATTACCAATGAGCTACAAGCTCCTTCTTGTAATTATGGAGCTAATTAATTACTTAAAGTAATAATAGTAAATGTAAATACCCTAAGTATACATTAATTTTAAAGCAAATTTTTGTACACTAAAAATAGAATTGTTACATTCTTTTAATTTGTAATTAAAAAGCAAAATAATAACTTATCTCTTGTGCTCAGGTTAAAATACCCCTTTATGGATATTTGAAAAAAATATTTGAAAAAATTTGTATAGGAAAATTAGGGTTGTTACATTCTATCATCCTTATAAAAATTTCTTCCTCGAAATTTATAAAAGGAGAGTGTAACAAATTCAAGGAAAGTTTGGTGACAGAACTAAAAATTGTAAAAATTTTGGTCAAAGTTGTGAGGGAGTTACTTGGGTTACCTTGGTTCACAGTTTCAAGTTCTATGGCTGCTAAGGTGAATGTCTATCGCCGTGGTACATTCCTTCTAGCTGGGGGTACATTCTGTCCTTGAGGCATGTTTCTCTGGCCTCGAGGCATGTCCCTCATTGCCTGTTGGAATTGGCGAGTAGGCTGTGCAGGAGTTCTGTGTGGAGGTGGTGCTGCGAATGCAGGACGAGTTGTAGGAGCCTGGATAGACGGTCGCTGCGGGTAGTTGGTGGGTATGTGAGCTGAGTTGCTATTGTAAGGACAGTTCCCAATTCCGTGGTTGGATGCGCCACAAATTAGACACGGGTCTTTTGCGTGCCTACAGTCCTTCCACAAGTGTCCCTTTCTTCTACAGTAGTAGCAGAAATCTGGACTCGACTGGTTATTGGTTTCTTCTGGTCTCCTAGGTTCAAACGATAGCCTGGAAGAGGCTCGTCCTGCTATTTGAGTGGCAGGGCGTTTCAAACCGACAGATTGGGGTCTGCCCCTCGCCTTTATCACTGCCTCATAACTACGGGCAGCTTCCAAAGCATCTTCATGAGTCAGAAATTTTCCTATGGCTAGTGCATCCTGGATTTCCGTGTCTAAACCTTGTTGAAATCAACGGGCTCTGATCTCATCCGTGGGTATCAGGTGTGCAACAAATCTCTTACGGTCTTGTGTTAGCTGTGTAGTATGTGATATTAAAAATGTGAAATACTGTGACATATCTTACCGACTGAGTATGGTGAATTCAGCGTCATACTCATCTACTGACCTGTCCCACATCGAACCTTATTGTAGATGAATGAACTGCTATTCCATGGCAAACCTAGCAGTCACAGGGAAGTATTTCGCGTCGAACTTATCGCGAAAAGTCTTCCATTCAATGGGCTGATCAAGACGGCTTTCTTCCGCCTTCCACCAGTTCCGTGCATTGTCCGTGAGTTGCAGCTTTGCAACTCGGACCCAAGCTATTTCTGGCACTTGTGCCGCTGCCAGATCATCTTCTATACTCTGAACCCATTCCTCAGCTTCCAGTGGGCTCCCCTTTCCTGAGAACTGTTGGGATGTAAAGCTCTGAATTGCTTCACCCCAGGTGCTTCAGCCTCGGGACGGTTCAAGAGCTGCTGCTGTCCCTCTAAGAGGCTGCGGATTGCCTCAAACAGAACCGTTTGCTCGTTGAGTGGAACAGGAACGACAGGTGTGAGAGGTAGTGGTGGAGGTGTGTTGTTGACATTGGTGTTGGTGTTGTTTGGTGAATCCATAACCTTGAATGAAAAATTTAGGTTAGGACAGATTCAAAATATATGATTCAAAAATTAAGAAATGATGGGATTCAAGGAACATGATTGTAAAGAATGTTTTAGTTGCTGGTTCTTGTGTTATATTGCTTAGGTTGTTCACGCAGAACAGAACTGCATGATAGAGTTTCATACAGCTCTGACCAGCATGGGCCGCCAACAAAACCTGTCACGCCCCGCTTCCCGGTATACGGCGAAGGGGACGGGACTGATCCGCTACGTATTTACTGTGAAGTAAATACGCTAAGCATATCTAAGTAATATAAAGTAAATACACAAGAGACAAAAGATATGAACTGAACAACAACTTTTATTTATTAACATTCTTTTGTACAATGCATGGAAAAGTAAATACATGGAATAAAGCGATGCCTAAACAATGGCATAACGGAAATGAAAAAATACTGAAATGGAAAGTGTACAATGACTAGAGCTCGGGGTCTTCACTGAACTGTCCAAGTCTTCAGCAGTGGGCTCAATCTCTGAAGTATCCAGATCACCTGACGACATTCAAAGAAGAAAGAAAGAGAATGTCGTCAGCGAACAGATCGCTCGGTAAGTCCCAAAGATAAGGGAGAAATAGAATAGAGAGAGAGAGAGTAGCTTTTAAAGTGGTATTATATTGTTATATTGTTGTATTTAGTGTTAACGCTGTTCTTTGTAGCTTGGTACAGAAGGATACCAGTGTATACGAGAGGAGTCTCTATATGCCAGAGACTAGAGGCAAATGGAAGTACAAGGCTCCGTTAGAAGGTCCGGAACAACGGCAATTGGATTCATGTTAGGTGTCTTAAATCTTGCAGTCTCGTGCCACTTTTAACACCTTCCGTACCAGTCGACCTCTTAAACCCCCGTAGTGTTTTGATTGCATTGTTGTATTGTATTGTATAAATTGTATAGTTGGATGACTGACCAAAACCATGATATCAGTAAACGGATGTGACTTAATAACCATGTAAATGGAATAACTGTAGAATCATGTAAATGGAATGTATATCCATGGTTCGGTTCGGTCAAGTTGTATAGATTGATAACTGGATTCATGAATTCATGTCGAATTGTAATATTGTAGATTGTAAATGGTACTTGAATCATATTCAAGTCAGATTATAATCAGACTCAAACCCGAGTCAGATAATTATAAAAGTAAATTGAAGTCCTGATTGTTTTGATATTATCGGTAACACCGTTTGTTAATTGTCTACCTTAGATAGGCAAGCACCCACTTCTCCGGCTCCGTGAGGATCAAGAGATTGGTCCCGCTTAAACCTATGTTTACTAGGGTCCTCAGGGTAATTTATAGAACTTGAGCGGGTTTTATGTAAAAATACTTTTATATACTTTTCAAAATATACCCCAAGCATTTATTATTCGTCTTTAGGGTTGTAATGAATATGCATTTTATATTGTGATATTTCTAATGAAAATATGCTAAATTCAGAAATAAAGGTATTTATTTGTAATATTGATTTATATGGAATTCATGGTATTTTAGTGTAAAATTGATTCTTGTGATTTTTAGAAAAAGGTGGAATATTTATATCATAACAAAATAGATATTTTAATGATAAATATACATATATTTATACAAAAATAATTTTAATATATTATTTATATTCTAAAAATCTCATTTCCTTAAGATATCGTATTTTAAATCTTTCGAGACCGAATGCTCCTTGCGGAGGTCTGAAACTCGCACTACTAAGCCCGAGGATGTGCGATAATCCACACCATCCTGAACGGGTTCCCCAAAATGGGTTGTAGCAGCGCTTTGCAAAGATTGTATAAATACTAAATCCTTTAGAAAACGGCTTTATGAAGTAAATGGTATTTATTTGTAAAGATATCAATTTTCCGTATTTTATGTTCTAGGGTCTTCTAAGTCAACTAGACTATTCCTAACTGGTCCAAAACGACAAGTTGTGAGATACCTCAAATCGTCTCTTCACCGCCAATTGTGACCATGTAAGTACAAGTGAAGAAAGGAGGGATCCGCTTACGAATCACCGCGAGACGGGCCTTTTAAAGTTACTTTTCTCACTTGCCTAGCCTAGACACCACAAAATCAGGTTTAGATAAACGACTGATGTCCACAACTTATCCTAGTTTCATTATAAGTGGTATTTATTTAAAAAGTGTATCAATACTAAATCTTTTAGAAATGGCTTTATTTAGTAAAGAGTATTTAAATGAAAATGCTTGTTTTCCGTATTCTGAGTTCTCGAGGGTATAGTGTTAGGTTGTATATGAGTGTGTGAGAAGGTAGGTCGTTGCCTCGTGATCTATTTTAAATGTATAGCAAGTTTGATGGAGTTAAATGTAGGATTGAAACAATGTGGTATTTAAGTGAAAAATACGATGAATGGAAATAGCTATCATTTTATTTAATGAAACTTGATCAATTTGTTTGATTAATGTTTAATAGTCAACATGAGAAAGTTTAAGTATGATTGTATTAGTGAGAAGTGGAATTTTACAAGAAACCGAATCGGAAATCGGATTTGTTCCGATTCCGTCGGGTTTTGTAAATCCGTATTTTTAGATAGAAGAGATAGGTAAAAATTGGGACTTACGGGTTTAGGTCACACAAAAGAGTGAAATAGAAGTAGGGGAAACGCCGATGTGTTGCGTCGTTGCCGGTAGTTCCTAAAATGATCGCCGGAAGTTCCGCCGGGAATTCGTCGGAGTTTCGCCTCGAGCACGTTTTCAAAGTATACAAGATCTCTTGAGAATTTTAGAGAGTTGGCTCATAGTTTTGGGGTGAGAGGGTAGAGGGTAGGGGTGTATTTATAGGGTTAGGATAGATGAAAGGTTAAAATGAAAAATGTGATAAAATGTATTGAAAATTTATTAAAAGTGGAGTAATTGGAGTTTTAAAAGAGCTCTGGAAATGGTCTGTGGCTAAAATTTTGCAGGTGCATAGGGAATGTGAAAAGACACAACTTTCATGTTGGGGTCGTCGCCGGAATCGGCCGACTCGGCCGTGACTCGGCCGTGACTCGGTCGGAGGACTGAGTCGGCCGAGTTGAGGCCGATTTGGCCGATTCCTAGCCGAGTCAGGCGGCCGGGATCCCCACCGACGGTTCATCTAACCCCTGGCAATGTTACATTTTTGGGTGTAGTAGGGTTTTTGTGAGATATGCACGTGTAAACCCTTGGTAATCTAAAGGTTTTTTAAAAAATTAATATTAAAAATAATGTGGGGTATGGGATTTAAACTCTGGTGGTTTGGTTCAGCAGTGCAAGGTATTACCAATGAGCTACAAGCTCCTTCTTGTAATTATGGAGCTAATTAATTACTTAAAATAATAACAATAAATATAAATACCCCAAGTATACATTAATTTTAAAGCAAATTTTTGTACACTAAAAATGGAGTTGTTACATTCTTTTAATTTGTAATTAAAAAGCAAAATAATTACTTATCTCTTGTGCTCAGGCTAAAATACCCTTTTATGGATTTTTGAAAAAAATATTTGAAAAAAATTTGTATAGGAAAATTAGGATTGTTACAGGGGTTCTCCTACAGTCACTTGGTCGGGGCAATGGGGGTGTGGATCCTAACTACTGCATCCATATCAAATTTAAAGCCGAAACAATGTTAAAAACACGACTACGAAACACTCCGTATTAGCACCTAAACAAATTAACATCACATGCAATTTTGGACTAATCAAACATAACCTGAAACCCCAAAACCAAGAGATAAGAACACCATAAGAATTTCAAGGTCTTTTGCTACAGTAAAAAAGGTGAAATCGGTTTTTTGAGCAATCTCACCGGGTAAATTTTGGAGTTTTGCCCTCAAATTTCTCTGGTGTTCTAGTTACATCACATGTAACATTCTGCACTTGTTTAAAAAAATTTTAGAGCCATTTAAAAAATCGACAGAAACTTGGTGTTCGAGCTTGCAATTTCGAAGTTGTTTCGGTTTCATGTTTCTCATAAAATCATCTAAACTTCTAGCTTTGGCTCTGATACCATGAAAGTGTACCCTAACATTACCACTGGGTCTTACAAGCATCAAGCATGCCATTTTCTAAATTTTTGGGGTGCTAACTAACACTAACCTAGATCATTAACTAGATGATTAGGGTTTTAGTTTTTATATCTACTAAACTAAATAAGTGAAAGATGGTTATACCCTCGTAGATCGAGTCTTTCACTTCACATGCTCCGTGTAGTAGTCCCGCGATTCCACTAGGCTCCACTTGAGGGTTTGGACGAGCTTCCTTTGATGACCTTCGTGCCGAAGATGATCCACGTGAAATCCCTCCAACTCAAGCTAGCTCTACACTAAACTCTTTAGTGTAGGAAACACGCTACACTTAATCGCTGGTCAAGAGTAGGATGGTGAAGTAGGGGATTTGGTTTGCTCACTAGTATGTGTTCAAGTTTCATGATTCACATCACATATGAGGGTTGAAACTTGAACCATGGTGGCATGAAGAAAAGGAAGAAGATGAGAACATGAGAGCAACCATAGGAGCAACTAAAGAATGAGCTCTAGTGTTGAATGAATAAGAGTGTGAATGGAAACCCTTGACCCTCACTCATTCAAGCATGGAATTATTGCAATATAAAATTGCAACCATGCTTGAATAGTGAGTCAAGATGAATAAACAAACGGAAATGCCATACTTTCAACCATGCTCCCAATTTCCACCTCATTTCTATTTTCACAAAATAGAATTCATGCCATGCTACATATATACATATTTACACACACGCACGCACGCGCGCGCGCGCACACACACACACATATACATATAAGAAAATATTTAGTGAGCTCATGATATTAGTTAAGATATAATTATATCAAATATAATATATATCGCATTATTAAATCAACACTTGATTTAATAATCCGGTTATATCACATATGACCGACTAATATCATTTATCTGTATATCACATTATCAAAACAACACTTGATTCGATAATCTGCTTATATCACATATAACCTAACTGATAACAGATAACTGCCATATTACAATACGGTATCACATACATGTATTTAATCAGGCCCACACACATATCACATATGTGTCCTACTTCATTTCGCTTGAACCAGGGAACTTCTGTGTTGGACTCTAAAGACTCGCCAATACGCCAGCAGTAGGTGATGATCACATCAGTCACCTACAAGCCGTCAGCGGTACTAGCTGGACGTAGCGACTACCCGGGTATTGAGCGATATGAAAATCAACAAGCAAGCTTGTCCATACTCTCTATGAAGCCTATCGGTAACACTACCGTACAGTCCGGTCTCTTCGTCTGATATGTCGCATATCATGTCTAAGGGTGGTAAACGTCAGACCCCAGTAATGTGATAAGTTAACCAATGTCTGGCTTATAACGGTTCGAGAAACTACTGATAACTCTTATCAGTAAATCTCAGCAGCAGCCCTGACCAGAGACTTCCAGTTATAGCCAATCGAGCATAGCGCAACATCAACCCCCAATACCGGAAGAAACGAAACCCCTCCTATCGCCTATTGCCTCCAGGGAACTCGGGACTGTACCCAAAATTCACCTCTTTGCGCAACTCCTCTTGAGCGTGGTAGGGAGGAAATCAAAGCACAGTGGGATCCATACAAGACTCTATGACGATCTCGGGTCTACAAACTAATCTGTACCAGTGTCACCAGAGGACTACTATCTGACAATAGGTATAATACCAACTAGGAGTTCTCGGCGAGTCCGTTCGGTGTACCCATTCTCTAATGAGCACATGTGTACAATCTTTGATGTTATACACCAATAGCTGTGGGATCAGCCATCGCCCTCTAAGGGACAAGAAACGTACACACTAGTCTAATCTGGAATATCGATACCCTAATCTCGATATCCTCTCGACTAGGAACAGTTAAAGGATGTACTTTTAGACCACCCTGGCCCCACTAGTATGATCTCATCATAATCCTTGTAGTCAAGTACATATCCTAAGGGCATTATCAATATATAAGAGACAGACAGTATAAAGATATCAGTCTACATGTTAAGATAAATGTAACCAGATAGCATACTATCATGTCGAGTAAGAAAGTCCTCTATATATATGTCCAAGCATCCACTATATCAACAATAATAGCATCTAGGGCATACATATTCCTAACAATGCGAACTCAATGTACAGTGTGCGTATGTGTGTCTTGAGAGGACTTGGATGTATCGGGGGCCACACAGAGTTTACGGGGGTCCCGCTACCCGGATAGCGGGCTGGGGGTCAAGGAGGCTAGCAGCCCCCTTGCGGGGTGCGGGGCAGCGCCCCATTAGAAATTTTTTTCTAACAGAAACAGTGTTATGGAGTATGTGTATATATTAAAAAAAAGGGAAATAGCGTTCAAAGGATGCGTGGGCGCCAGCGTCTCGTGCGCCTGGCGCGCGGGCGCTATGCACCGGCAGGAAAAGGATGGCTTAGCCCTCTATATTGGGAGTTGTACTCCCAATTGACTTTTGGAGTTAAACTTCTAAAAAAAGGACAAAGGAGTTTAGCCCATGCATTGGGAGTTATACTCCCAATTGACTTTTGGAGTTAAAATCCTAAGAAAAAGACTTTTTTGTGTTCGGAGTTAAACTCCGAAGAAATTTTCGGAGATGATGAAAGGGGACCCCTTTCTTCTCTCCTGAGCCCCAGATCTTCTCTTAAGCCTTGGATCTTCCCAAAGTGAGATTTTTGGAGATGGATCTCCTTCTACCTCCTCTCTATTGGCTGGATCTTAGAGTAAAATGGGGTGAGACTAAAAAATCACCCCTTTTGGGGATTTGATGGGAGATCTGAGCTCCTCTTCAAGGATTTTATGGTGAAAAATTGTCTTTTTGGAAAATGAAGAGTTAAACTCTTGATTTAATTCAGAAAAGAGAAGAAGATTTAGAACCTCGGAGAAGGAGAAGGAGGCACAGAAACCCTAATATTTTTTAGAGAGAAAAAGTTCTTCTTGATTTTTTTCATCATGTTTGCCTTTATAGGCTACACACTTTACATATAGCCCTTTGAGTTTTGCCAAATGGCACTTGCGCTACCCCATGTTAGTTATATGTATGCCCTAGAGGCCATTACTGTACATAGGATGTATATGGTAGTGGATGCTGGGACATATATAGGGAGGACTTTCTCGCTCGACATGATAGTATGCTATCTGGTTACTCTTTACCTTAACGTGTATACTAATTGTCTCTCTGTTACATGTTGGTAAAGCCCTTAGGATGTGTACTTGACTACCTGGACTATGATGCGGATCATACTAGTGGGGACATGGTAGTCCATAAGTACATCCTTCAAAGTCCCTAGTCGTGGGTGTATCGAGACGGGGCATCGATATACCATAGTAGACTAGTGTATACCTTCTCGACCCATACAGATGGGCGATGGATGATCCCATATCCATTGGTGTTTGACATCAGAGATGATATACGGGTGCTCAGTGGAGACTGGGTACACTGGACGGACTCGCCGAGAACTCCCAGATGGTATTATACCTCACGTCAGATGGCAGTTCTCTGGTGACACTGGTACAGAGTAGTCTGTTGACCCGAGATCGTCATAGAGTCTTGTGTGGTTCCCACTGTGCTTTGATTTCCATCTTACCACTTCCAAGAGGGCGTGCAAAACGGTGGTTTTTGGGTACAGTCCCGAGTCACATGGAGGCAATGAGCGATAGGAGGGGATTCGTCTCTCCCGGTATAGGGAGTTGATGTTGCGCTGTGTTCGATTGGCTATAACCGGAAATCCCTGGCCAGGGTTGCTGAGATTTACTGGTAAGTGTTACCAGTAGTTTCTCGAATTGTTATAGACCTCATATCGACACGACTTATCAAGCTATTGGGGTCTGACGTTTACCACCCCTAGGCGAGATATGCGACATATCAGACGGACTGACCGGACTGTACGGTAAGTGTTACTGGTTGGATTCACAGGAGTGTGAGCGGGCTTGCTCGTCGATCTTCTGATCGCTCAATACCCGGGTGGCCGTTACGTTTAGCAGACCGCTTGCGGCTTGTGGATGCTTGATATGATCATCATCTGCTGCCGGCGTATTGACGAGTCCTTAGAGTCCTACACAGAGGTTTTCTGGCTCAAGCAAAATGAAATAGGAGCGCATATGAGATATGTGCGGGACCGAGAATAATACCAGTATGTGATACTGTATTCGATTCTCGCGATGTGACATTGATCGGTTATATGCGATATAGCCGGGTTATCGGATCAAGTGTTGATTCGATAAGTTGTTACTAATGATACTAGTCGGTTATATGCGATATGACCGGATCGTTAAATCAAGTGTTGATTTAATGATTTAATGCATAATTATATATTTGATATATTACTTTGCATTAACTAGTATCGGTTCACTTTAAATGGATTTTCTCGCTCGGGTGTGCGCATTGCATATGCGATATGATTTTGTGCACATGCTTGTATCATGTTTGATGATACATGCCTTTTTAATTAAGTGTATAGAATTAAACCTTGGTTAATGGAATGGTTAGGGTTTACTATTTGCTTATTCATTTTATTCATTTATTTATTAATCTTTTTCTTATTGGAAAAAGGAAATGAAATGATAAAATGGTGGCATTTCTTTTGTTCATTCATGAAGCTTCATGAATGCTTTGACTTGATAACCATTTTGTTTTTAGCTTAACCCTAACCATTGCATTAAACCATGATTAGTTCTCTACACTTAACTATGGTCATGTTATGATAAGGATTGATTATTCTTTTCTTTTTTAATTAACTTATCATAACATAATTCTTCTTCTTCTTCCTTTCTTCACTTGAAGAAAGCAAGCTCCATCAATGGTGATTGATGGAAATGAGTGAGAAATCCAATTCTAAAGCCTACCCACTTCCTATTTCTTCATCCTCTACCTCTTTCCAAGTAGTAGAGTATGTTTCCTTCACAAGTTTTCATGACTTGGTGAAGGTGGAGCTTGATTTAGCGATGCCTCGACGTAGATCATCTTCGGCATGGACATCGACGACCTAGCTCGCCATTTCTCCGACGAAGCCGACGCTAGAGCCCGGGAATTCATTTGGACAACGAGGGGACTTCGTTGCGGAGCTATGGAGGTGGAGCACCGGATCTACAAAGGTTGTATTTCCGTTTACTTGTAGTTAAGTGTTAACTAGTTTAATGTTTCGCCTAGAAATCTAGCCAACGATCCGTTCTAGGGTTTCTCGGCACCGTTTAAATTTGAAATTGGCATGGTTGATGCCTTGTGAGACCTCATTAGGGTGCCTAGGAACCCTACAGCTCGGTCATCTCCCACTTGCACTAGGGCCATCTGTAGCAGTGGTTGCAGTATCTCATACTCAACCATCCCATGAAAGTCTCTCTCTGGGAAAAGGCCTTTGTGAGTGGATCCGCTGTGTTGTCCTCTGAGTCTACTCTCCTAACCTTGATCCCTTAGAGATCAACCATCTCCATGATCAGGTGACACTGCCTTAGAATATGTCTGGATCACTGATGGGACCGGCGTTCCTTGGCATAAGCCACAACTCCATTGTCTCACAATGGTAGGAACGTAGTTCATCTCATGAACCAATATACACCCAGACTGCCTCTTTGGTAGCATCTTTAGTAGCGATGTATCCTGCCTTTATCGTCTAGTATGCCACGGTATCTAGCTTGGAACTCTTCCAACATACCGTCCCTTTACTGAGGGTAAAGACAATGCCTGCGACTGACATTCAGTCGTCTTTATCACCCTGGAACCCTTCCAGTGATTCTCCCCAGGATCGGTTGATACCGTCTCACTACAGCTAGTGAGTATCCTAATATCCAATTAGATCTATCTCATAGATCCAAAACCCAGGATATAGGAGGTATCACTTTGATCCTTTATGGAGAATCATTGTGATAAGCGGAGAATGACCGAGCGTAGCATAGGAAACTCCTTTCCTATCAAGAGTATGTCATCCACGTACTCTACGAGGATCGCCACCATACTCCCTACTACCTTTTTGTTTATACAAGGTTCATCTACCATTTTGATGAATTCAAACTCTTTGACTACCACATCAAAACAGATGTTCCAACTCCGCGATGCCTGCTTTATCCTATAAAGCATCTTGCATACGTTTCCGCTGCTCCCACTGTCTACGAAGCCCTCTGGCTGTGTACTTATAGACGCTCTCTTCTAAAACATCATTTAGAACAGCAGTCATGACACCCAACCACCAGATATCGTAGTCATGGTATGTAGCCGTGACAAGTAGGATCTGGATGGACTTAAGCATAGCCACTTGAAAAGGTTTCATCATTGTCCACGCCTGGTCGATGACGAAAACCTTTAACAAGTCTAGCTTTGAAAGTCTCAACTTTTCCATCTACACCAAGTAATCTTCTCAAGATATACTTGCTCCTGATGGGGATTTAACCCTTCAGATATAGCAACCAAAGTCCATACTTTGTTGGTATATAAGGATTCCATCTCAGATCACTAAGCATCCAGCCATTCTTACAGAGTCCCACTCTTGATGGCCAGCTCGAAGCTAGTTGGGTGATCATCTCATGATGCAATCCTCGCTCCCACTGTCATAGAGAAACAGAAGTATCTCTCAGGTGGGTGAGGATCCCTACTAGATCGGCGGAGAGGCTGAGGTTCGTTGGTATCTACTGAATCCTTTTGGTTCTATCAAATCATCAGCTACAGTTTGTATGGATGGAACATTTCCAGTTCTACATAACTGACCTTGCCTCGAGCTTGTCCAGATTTTGCTTTTAGACATAGGCCGGACAACCCCAAATCTTAACTAGCTTAAGACATGGGCTCTTCCCTTTCCATATCACATATGAAATGGTAGGCAATTGATTTGATTGGAACCCTATTCAATAGGTATGCAGCTTCTCAAGCGCATAACTCCCAAAAGGAAATAGGTAACTCAGTAGTACTCATCATAGAGCACACCTTATCATATAGGGTGTGATTGCTCCACCCCGATATACCATCGTTTTATGGTATATACGGAAGAGTAATGCTGAGAGAGAATCTCATTCTCCTTTAGAATAGACCAGGATTTCCGTGCTCAAGTATTCTCCTCCTTGATCTCATCAAAGGACATAATACTTATACCCGTATTTCGGTTCTCTACTTCTAACTTATATTCTGTGAATATCTCAGAAGGTTCGGACTTGTGTTTCAACAGGAACATAGGTCTGAATCTCGAGAGATCATCAGAGAATGTAATGAAGTACAAAGAACCGGTCCTGGCATGTGTAGACAGGGGACCTACATACATCAACATGTATCATCCCAAGAGTTCATTGACTCTTTCTCTGTTTCCAATAAACAGTGCTGTGGTCATCTTATCTTTGTGACATGACTGGCGAGTTTCACAAGATGTAAATTCAAACTGATTTGAATATGCATCTACATGTAACTTCAGCTAGTCGGGTCGCATTGATATGACCTAGTCTACAATGCCTCAAGAAGAATTCGTTCATGTCTGAACTCTTCCTCTTGTGTGTGATCTGTATACTAAGAACTGTAGTTTGATTTAGAACATCAACGCTTTTAGATAACGTGCCTGAACCGATCAACTTTTGATATAGGAAATGTTCAAAACATTATCCAACAATACAAAATTTTACCGTTTCTTTACTAATAAAGAGACAGATATGATTTTTTATATCAGGTTCGGTATCTAATAACATTCGTTCAGAATCAATGTATTGTAATACAGGGTGACAGTGACCAACAGACTTGGCTGCAACTCTTGCCCCGTTTTCTGCCTCATGAAACTTATCACCCGTTCTCAGTTCTCTACCTATCTGTAGCCCTATGTAACAGATTACATATCTGGGATCCTGATCCGGTATCATATACCCAGGACGTAAAGGATACTGAGAAACAGTTTTGTATAATGAACAAACCCGAAGATGATGCATCAGCATGCACTCTCTTCGTTTGGGCGGCACGGGAATTCTGGTAATCCCCAATTTCCTGCTCTGTCTTATAACAATTATAAGTTGGAGCGGGACCAACGTTCCCCAGCTCAGTATAACAAGCGGGTTCGGTCAAAAATCCGTATTATTATCTTGATTAAGCCGTGATATGGTCGCTACCTGGAGAGAGAGAGAAGAAAACACTCAGCGTGCGCTCTTGCAAGAATAGATTGGTTATTATTTTATCTAATCAGGATGGCTCCCACTGCTTTTTATCAAATCTTCCTTCAAACCCTAAAAGGAAAGACTAGCCGGGATTAATTACACACTACAAGTTCGCCAATCTTTCAGCCAGGCCAGTGTCGGTACTTTGAGGGAGGTCCCCCGTGCTTTCGCACGAACCTAATTAATGTAAACCTCATTTTCCCGGGGGCGTAACCTCGTTAACACCTTTCTAGACACCTACTTGATCGGCTAATTGTAATGTGTAAAACTCTCCCAGGAGTAACACTTACTCGCAGCGGGTATCGGGATCCAACTATCTCATAGAAGGTATGCAATCTCATTGCAAATTTCAACACTTGAAATTCCCGATAATATTTTGCCCCTAACGTGCTATGACCTTGACGAAAGCCAACAAACCATAGCCCGCTAGTCAAGTTCAACCCGTACATTTCTTGATCGAATTAAACCCACCCGCACGACCCTTGACGAAAGCCAACAAAGCCGCACGACTACCCTAATCCAATCGCATAGTATGCTAGCAGATAAGCAGCATATAGCTACCGCACACTGCACCTTGACGAAAGCCAACAAATGCAGCACGAATACTATATACAACTTATCTGAAATGACGGAGGGCTACGACAGGTTTTTCTGAAAACCTATTGCGTAATGAACTTGATATCGTTGTAGAATCAAATGATTTTAAAATGGAGTGCTTTTGAGGCTTTTCTAGTTTTGCTAAAGGAGTCACTCCCGGTGAAGGGATCGTCGGTCCTTTCCTCGTCGAATGAGGTGCGGGATATATCTCATATATCACTGTGCAAAGCAAAAACACTTAAAAGCAATCAAAAGACAAACCGAGTGTGTAGCATCTGCCAGTTATTGCTAAAGGAGTCACTCCCGGTGAAGGGATCTCGGTCCTTTCCTTATCGAATAAGGTGCAGGATATATCATATATACCGCTGTGCAAAGCAAGAACTGTAGCTACCTGTTTTATTTTGAAATTCAATTCTACAACATCTTAGGTTTCTTTTCTTTCATTAATCTCATTAATGAAGTCCCATCATTTAAGTACCTAAACATCACAGATAAATACGACGTACGCTTATGCCATCCGCATTCGCCTCGATGTCCCCTCGTGCACCGTTAGGTTAGGTAACTAACGGCAGAGCGGGGCAGGGCTAGCGCGGGTGTAAAACATAAGTAACGTCTATATAATATATCATATATACTATATACTGTATCTATCAAAGAACATCACATGATCACATCACAGATATCGCAGCAGAAGAAACATATGAAATATTGGATATACTAGGACGTCCGTGTTTTCAATACGAGCCAGTATAAAACACGGATTCCACGGTCGTGATGAATAGCCAAACCCACACCCCTAGACCCCTACGAGAGCGGCAAGCATCCCTACCAATTCTAGGGTTAGGAGACCCGGACTCGACTCCTCGAGATGGTCTTCCACTGGACCCTAGAACCCGGTTACTTGTGTTCCCCTCCTTGGGTCTATCCTAGTGCGGAAAAGTAAATAATATACAAACGGTGACATCTTCCGCAACCTGGAAGTGCCCCAATAAAAGAATATTACATACAAGTTTTTACATGAATGAAAATGAAAAACACTCATCTCACATAAAAACCCCCGGCTATTCAATCACGACGATCCAATATAACATATCCAGCAACACATAACATCACATGTCATCAACGTAAGTAAATATGCGCATCCCAATTGTCGTTGACATATAGCAACGAAACCGGCGATATCACATGTTACACTTACGGTCACAGAAAAGAAAGAGTAAAACTACAACAGTTGGAATCCGCAACCACCTCAGACATCGCATGCCTGACCAAATGAATTACTTAGACATCGCATGCCTAACAATTATAAACCCCGCATTTTAGTCTCTTTATCGAAAACACTTTTCAATATCAAGTCGGGCAATTCAACAAGGTTCCCGACATCCTGATCGAATGCTCGTCGCAAACTTCAGTAGACGGCCGCACCCCCGATACCGTCGACGAAGTGCACCAAGGCGGAACACCGCTACCGCGAGCACCCGAACGGATGCTTTCGGCGGCGGGGTTCTCCTACAGTCACTTGGTCGGGGCTATGGAGTGAGGCTGTCTATTAAGTTTATCCGGCGAGTATCCGCGTACGCTACGTGATTGCGACGGACTTTTGATCACATCAAAATTCCGTGGCAACCGATCAAGTGAGACTAAAGTGCTATGTTTATAACATTCATTCAGTTATCTCATAACTACTTGTGAATTCCAATTATTGTATCACATTCCGGATAAATAGAAAATGTCAAACTTTCCGATCGAACAATCGAACACCCAAGTTTTCCCGATACAGATCAACACATGAAACAAGTCTAAAAATATTCAGTTCGTGCCTCAGTACCAACGGTCCAGCCGTAGAAGGGTCAAGCCAACGCCTCACATGTGGCACGCCGTACTGCCCCAAACCCGAAGGTTCAAAGGGCAGTTCAAGACGGTCACATAATCGAGTTAAGGTTTGTTGTCTTCTAGAGGGTCCATCGCGTTACTTGCACTACTTAGAACGTCGTTAAACTACGGAAAAATCCAACAATTGGAAATTTCCCGGCAGGGGAAAAAATGGGTATTTATATCCGGTCGAACTTTTTAACATATTCTAAAATTTATCCGGAAAGCCACATAGACAAAATCTGATACTCCGATCGAATCATCGAACTCCCAATACAACCCCAGATAACTCAACTCTTGAGTAAAGTTTAAAAATTCCCAGGAAAACCAGCACTATTAATTAGGAGTTACTGTGTAAAAAACACTGAACAATGAGGCCGTACGGCCGTGGAACCGCCGCACGAGCCATGCTCGTGCCGCGGAACCGTGGCAAGTTGATGGAGTTAGACACTCAAACTTCACAGTAACTCTTAAAATCACCTGCTGATTTTTCTGCATATTTTTAATTTTGAAAAAACCACATTTTACAAAAACGTACAGAGAGCAAGTTTGGAATCGGGGTTTCGGTTCGATCGGACTTCAAATTCCGTCTAGACTTCACCTAAGGCTCTAGCTAGGCTCTGATACCACTGTATGGTTCCTAGGCACCCTAATGAGGTCTCACAAGGCATCAACCATGCCAATTTCAAATTTAAACGGTGCCGAGAAACCCTAGAACGGATCGTTGGCTAGATTTCTAGGCGAAACATTAAACTAGTTAACACTTAACTACAAGTAAACGGAAATACAACTTTTGTAGATCCGGTGCTCCACCTCCATAGCTCCGCAACGAAGTCCCCTCGCTGTCCATATGAATTCCCGGGCTCTAGCGTCGGCTTCGTCGGAGAAATGGCGAGCTAGGTCATCGATGTCCATGCCGAAGATGATCTACGTCGAGGCATCGCTAAATCAAGCTCCACCTTCACCAAGTCATGAAAACTTGTGAAGGAAACACACTCTACTACTTGGAAAGAGGTAGAGGATGAAGAAATAGGAAGTGGGTAGGCTTTAGAATTGGATTTCTCACTCATTTCCATCAATCACCATTGATGGAGCTTGCTTTCTTCAAGTGAAGAAATGAAGAAGAAGAAGAATTATGTTATGATAAGTTAATTAAAAAAGAAAAGAATAATCAATCCTTATCATAACATGACCATAGTTAAGTGTAGAGAACTAATCATGGTTTAATGCAATGGTTAGGGTTAAGCTAAAAACAAAATGGTCATCAAGTCAAAGCATTCATGAAGCTTCATGAATGAACAAAAGAAATGCCACCATTTTATCATTTCATTTCCTTTTTCCAATAAAAAAAAGATTAATAAATAAATGAATAAAATGAATAAGCAAATAGTAAACCCTAACCATTCCATTAACCAAGGTTTAATTCTATACACTTAATTAAAAAGGCATGTATCATCAAACATGATACAAGCATGTGCACAAAATCATATCGCATATGCAATGCGCACACCCGAGCGAGAACATCCATTTAAAGTGAACCGATACTAGTTAATGCAAAGTAATATATCAAATATATAATTATGCATTAAATCATTAAATCAACACTTGATTTAACGATCCGGTCATATCGCATATAACCGACTAGTATCATTAGTAACAACTTATCGAATCAACACTTGATCCGATAACCCGGCTATATCGCATATAACCGATCAATGTCACATCGCGAGAATCGAATACAGTATCACATACTGGTATTATTCTCGGTCCCGCACATATCTCATATGCGCTCCTATTTCGTTTTGCTTAAGCCAGGAAACCTCTGTGTAGGACTCTAAAGACTCGTCAATACGCCGGCAGCAGATGATGATCATATCAAGTATCCACAAGCCGCAAGCGGTCTGCTAAACGTAACGGCCACCCGGGTATTGAGCGATCAGAAGATCGACGAGCAAGCCCGCTCACACTCCTGTGAATCCAACCAGTAACACTTACCGTACAGTCCGGTCAGTCCGTCTGATATGTCGCATATCTCGCCTATGGGTGGTAAACGTCAGACCCTAATAGCTTGATAAGTCGTGTCGATATGAGGTCTATAACAATTCGAGAAACTACTGGTAACACTTACCAGTAAATCTCAGCAACCCTGGCCAGCGACTTCCGGTTATAGCCAATCGAACACAGCGTAACATCAACTCCCTATACCGGGAGAGACGAATCCCCTCCTATCGCTCATTGCCTCCATGTGACTCGGGACTGTACCCAAAAACCACCGTTTTGCACGCCCTCTTGGACGTGGTAAGATGGAAATCAAAGCACAGTGGGAACCACACAAGACTCTATGACGATCTCGGGTCAACAGACTACTCTGTACCAGTGTCACCAGAGAACTGCCATCTGACGTGAGGTATAATACCATCTGGGAGTTCTCGGCGAGTCCGTCCAGTGTACCCAGTCTCCACTGAGCACCCGTATATCATCTCTGATGTCAAACACCAATGGATATGGGATCATCCATCGCCCATCTGTATGGGTCGAGAAGGTATACGCTAGTCTATTATGGTATATCGATGCCCCGTCTCGATACACCCACGACTAGGGACTTTGAAGGATGTACTTATGGACTACCATGTCCCCACTAGTATGATCTGCATCATAGTCCAGGTAGTCAAGTACACATCCTAAGGGCTTTACCAACATGTAACAGAGAGACAATTAGTATACACGTTAAGGTAAAGAGTAACCAGATAGCATACTATCATGTCGAGCGAGAAAGTCCTCCCTATATATGTCCCAGCATCCACTACCATATACATCCTATGTACAGTAATGGCCTCTAGGGCATACATATAACTAACACCCCATGCATTATACGCTTATCTCTTTTTGCACATAATTCATGAGCTTTACAAAATTTTAGGATTTTTCTCATTTTACTTGCATTTCTCTATATATATATATATATATATATATATATATACACACACACACACACACACATTAAACCAATTTATGGATTCATTCTTTTTGTCATGTGGCCGTTCCCTTCCTTGCTCGGTCTTGACCTGGGCTTGGGCGCACTAGGCTTGGGATGACTTTGATTTTGACTTGGTCAACCGGGGTGTAATTTCTGACCCTAACATCCTTCTTTATGGAAGTCCTCAAAATAATTTTAGTCGTGATGCAAAATTGCAATCATGAGCACTAAATATATATGCCTAAACAATTTTGCTCTTTTGGCTTGCAAATATCCTTCCACTTTATACTTAAAACCTTTCAAGTGCCCTATAAGAAACAACGACAAATAATTGTATTCTATTTAGAACCCGTTTTGGAGGGTTAAAAGCTTGATACCAATTCATTTGATAAGCAAGTAGAGTTCATCAGAGAAGTTCAAAATACCCCGCCACGAAAAGAAGCTTGAATTTCCATTTACTAAGTCTTGACATCAATTTATCAGTTAGAGTTTGACACATAGAAACATTAAGACTTTTGGAAAAGGGTGGAAGAGCAACATAGGTAAATAGAAGAACCCCCTCTTCTATATTAAGTACATCAAGGACCATCAATTTAGAGTTTGGCTCCACAGCAAATGAGAAAAATATTGACTTTTATTTCTATATTGTTGAAGACCGGAGATATTTTTGAAATGTATTGCGCGCATCAGTTAGAGCTAGGGTCGGTTTCATATAGGTGGTACCAATATAGCTCTTACCAATATATAGGTGGTGGTTTTTAGAATAGATTAGTCTCTTGAGCATTGGAAAAGCTGATTATTTGGAGCATATGTAATAGAATTGGTTTTTTTTTGAAATAGGTTAGTTTGATTTTAAAATTATAAAAATAGAGTAGTTTGTTTTATATTTATAATAATATGGTGGTTTGTGGACCCCCCATAATTTAAATTTTTTTTTATAATAGAGGGCGGGTTCTCTTCAAAATTGAGGGGAGGGGAACCCGTCCTCTAAACTGGGAAAGGGGATGTGGTCCACTAAACCGCTCTATTTTCATAAATAAAAATCTAACCGCCATATTTTTATAATTTTAAATTCAAACCATCATATTTCAGAAAAAAAACCAATAGAATTAGGTTGCTCGAAAATTTCGTACAATTTCATAGTTTTCAGGCAAAAAGGGATGTTGGCCGACTTTTTAGAAAATCATGGAGCAATAGATGGTATTTGGCTATCATTGGAGTTCAACCATACAGATTCAGATCTTCTTGAAATGTGTGTTTGCATGGAAATTAACATGAAATCGCAAAACAATTTGGATATATCCATCGATGTGACAATATTAAGCTAAGATGAATGAAGCATTTTATGGGCCAAACATATACCGGTTCAATTCCTCGCTACCACGGCAAAAATAATAGATTGTCATTGGAGTTTGAATGCAATGATATCTGAAATCTAAATCTTTTGGTACGATGCTAAAAATCAGTTTATCAATGATTTTTAAGTGGATAGGCTAAAGAAGGATATAGTCTCCAATATTAATGATCAGACACTTAAAGTAATCAAAATACAATGTTGATTAATTAGTGTCAAGTTATGACACTTCTCAATGTCTTTTCTGTCCTTGTTCAAAAACATTTTTAATAACAGCTTATAGTTGAACTTATACTCTTTTGTTTGCCATGTAAGAAAAATTAATTAATGAGTAAACAAGAAATCAAGAGATAAACATATATACACAATATTATCAGAGATTATAATCTTGAATATCTTGACTCAATGTAATGATGTCATGGAAGAGATTATAATTTCTTTATGTTTATTGGGCTCTAGATGCCCTGATCCCAGCAACCCTTATATTTATCTAGCTTGCAAAAAATCTTGTTTTTCATGTTTAATATAAATGCAAATGAGGTTTAAAATACAATACAGAACTTCAACAATATAATTCAGCTAATGTAGTCCAATGACAAATATAATATATAATTCAACTCTATATACAGGCAATCACCAATCCAGTATCCTATGCATAATCTACTGGATTGATATGAAAAGTAACATTTTAGCAATTTGCTGATTTACACGCAAGGACTCTAGGGTATTAATTGTGATTACCTGAAGTTGAGCAACAAATCCAAATCATGTCTTAACAACATCATTTGTGATGGACCATAACCAGCATGCACGTATAGCGTTTTTCTACTACAAAATATGTATTTGGTAACAGTTGGAACCGTTACTGAAATCCATTTTGGTAACGGTTCTAGCCGTTACGATAATCCCGTCACCAAATGATATGGTAACGGTTTAAACCGTTACAATCACTACAACAAATAAGGGTTGCCCCTACGGATATATGCGTAGGGGCGAAAAAATACCCCGTAGATGCAAAGACCGCAGGTGCAAGTTGAGGCCCTGAACTTGCCCCTACGGGCAAATTCTTGCCCCTACGGATTTATATGTAGGTCCTAGTGTCCCTACGGACTAAGCCATAGGATAAAAAAATTTATATTATTTACGGGTTTTTTTAATATATTAAGTGTACCTACGGATATGTCCGTAGGTCCAAGTTATATCCCTACGGATAACTGCGTAGGTATCTATCCGTAGGGGCAAAATATCAGGATTCATGATATTTTGCCCCTACGGATATCTCCATATGAGAGAGGCAGTAGCCCCTACGGATATGTCCGTAGGGGCACTTCCAACCCCCTGGTACTGAGATCAGGGGGCAAATATCAGTTATTGCTGATATTTTGTCCCTACGGCTATATCCGTAGGGGCAACATGTGTGCCTACGGATTAATCCGTAGGTACATATTGTCTGTATTTTTTTTTAAAAAAAGTGCTGCCTGATTTTTTCCCGTCCTGTGCACAATAATATATACATCAATCAAATATAAAAATAATCATCACACAACATATATCGCAGTATTCATAATCACATCTCACGCATATAATATACAAAAGAAATCCAAAAACTGAATATGATATAAATATAAACCAATATCGATATCGTTTCAAAATGTAGTACAATGTGTATGATATAAATAAATACATGTTTCAAAAAATAAGAACCAAAAAGCTACCCTAGTTCGGTCTAGCTCCACCTCTGAATAACGATAGAATAACGCACGCCTGCTCCTCGGTCAATAAACTCTGCAATTCGGCGCGAGCGGGAGTCTGAGCGGTCTGTGGAGCTGGCGATGTGGTCTGCACAGCCGCCGTCGAGGTAGTCGCTTGCGGAGCCGCGGCTGCGGGAGTCTGAGTGGGCGGTAGAGCTACAGGAGCTGTCTGCGGAAGCGCAGCCGATGTAGTGGCTTGCGGAGCCGCAGCCAAAGGAGATGCATGTGGAGGCTCGGCCGATGTACCCTGTCGCGTCTGGACCTAACGTGTGTAATAAGCGTGTAAGAACTGTGTATTATTCGAATTCGTATCATTATTAAGTTATTTCGAAACCCCGTTTGGATATCTAGTTTGTTGTTTATTTTAATTACATCTGTATGTATGATTAATCAAACTTAAGTCTAAAACCAAATAAGCTCAAGCTACGTACTAATTATGGATATGTTGATATCTATATAATATGACATGATATTTTACTATAAAGCAGTATACATACCAGCATCTCCTTCAACTCCTGAACGGTGGCCCTCAAGCTCTCCAGTTCCTGATGGACACGTCGGTCACCGGAGACGGAGGAAGTAACCGCCGGGGTGGAGTCCAACCTCATATGGGCCCTGCTAGGGCCCAGTCCCCGGCCTCTCTCCCAACCTCCGTGGTGCCCTCCGTGTGCGGCGTCCAGAACTGGGGTCAGCAGCCTCGGATCGCTCTGTCCGGTAAAATCGATCCCCGAGGCCTGGGCCTGCTCAACCACCCACTCCTACACCCACATTAAGCAGTAAAGTATAAGTATAAGATTTAAACTTGAATGTTCCAAAACTAAAATTTCAAATTTGGGTAGAAAAAATATTAACACTTACGCAGTACTCCTGGGTAGCGACGTCGGGATATCGAAACTCGCCCGTGGCGGGATCTGTCGAGGTGCCGTGGACGGCAAGATATGCGGACATCACGCTCGGTGTACCACCTGACGCCACGGTCCGAGATGTCTGCAATATTAGAAAGTAACTCTTAATATTAGAAATATTAGAAAATAACTCTTAATATTGCAGAATATCACAAACGTCGGTCTATTGTAATTTACCGATAACTCCATGGCTCGAGTAATGTTCCTCGAGCCACCTGTGTAAGTGGGGCGACCTCTCTTCGCCGACTTCCTGTTCTCTGTATTCTGAGCGTCCTGTTTCTGCACAACGCATTAACATTTAGTTTTCTAATTAAGAAACACAAAGAAATAAATTATATCATAAATAATGAATTACATTTAAAATACATACATGTTTGCGTTGGGAGTCGAAATAAGCGCACAATAGAGACCATGTCTCTACGTCGACTCTCGCAAACGCCGGAGTAGATAGGAGGGCCGCTCTCTCTGCCTCGAGGGTCGCCATCCACAGGGAGTAGCAGTCGGCCTTCAGCTCATTCCTGTTGTATCGGACCTTGGCCTGCATGTTCTTCATCAGGCCATTGTACAGAACATGAAGGTCGAGCACCCTCCCCGGGTGATCAGGGTCGGCTACAGGCTGAAAATCGTAATCCAACTGAAAATACAAAAAAACATTGTTATTAGATTGCAAGTGTTAATAATAAATATATTGGATAGATCAAATGAAAATATATATTAATACATACCCGAGCCTGATCAAAGAAGAGGGCGAATGAGCGCTGGTGCTGCTCGCCCCACTCAACGTGAAGTGGATAGTTCTTCACGAGCTGGCTCTCGTTCCCCAAATACCGGCCGAACCTTTAGGCATGAGGACCGGTATAGCGATAGTCAAGGGTAAAAAAAAGGGGGAATGCTGCCTCCCCCCTAGCTCTGTCAGGCCTCAGCCTATGGGACTGATTCGGGCCTCGAGTCCCCCTCTGGGGATGGGGAGGCCCTGCGTCTGCACGAAATATCAAGAAAATCAATAATAATTAAAAGTTGTATTAAGAAATCAAGGTTAAACGAAAATTCAAGTGTGATATATACCTCCGGTGACTATCGCACGAGCCTGGGCCCGGGCAGCAGCACGAGCGGGACGATAGTTCCTCCGGTGAGGAACAACCGGGGTCCCGGATGCGGACGCATCCCCTCCAACTAGAAAATAAACATCGACGCAAAATTTCCATGAAGTTCATATTTATTCTATAGAGCATATGTAAAATGAGTAAATATTTTAAATTTATTCATACTAACCTGCAGACGATGCGGAGGGTATGGAAGCGGCAGGAGTGGCCCCTGCGGAAGATGTGGACGCACCACCTATAATTAGACAATTAAAAATAGATTATATAAGTAATTGCAAAAAGAATGTGTAGATCAATAATATAACGTTCTAAATCAATATGCATGCACTATAGGATATATAAACATACCCGCAGGTGCGGTGGTGTCACCACCTACAGCTAGACAATAATAAAAATTGCTAAGTAAGAGCAAAAGGAATGTGTGTATTTATGATATAGCATTCTAAATCAATATACATACACTATATGATATATAAACATACCTGGAGGAGCGGGGGTGGCCTCTGTCCCAGATGTGGACGCATCACCAACAACTAGACAATCAAACATTGACAGTATAAGTAATTTTGACATAAACAGGCATGAATATCTGTAATATTACATTCAAAATGGATATGCGTGCAGTATACCTGGAGGTGTGGCAAAATCCACACGGAAGGAGGCATCCGAAGAGGTCTCCGATCTAGGTGCAAGACCGGCCCTCTGAAGCTCCCTACGGAGCTCTCCGGGCGGCAGAACCGCTCTGCCTCTGCCGCGGCTAGAGCTCCTGCCGCCCCTCGCTGCTCCCGACATCATCATCAAATCTAGATAAACGGTTCGTGGACGCATTAGACAATCATTAAAAGTATTGACTATATATGTATAGAGCGTAAAATGTGAAGTAATAATATAACATTACTGATAACCTTTTTCGTTTCGTAGGCGCATCATACATATCTACTTGGATTTCATCGTCGATGTCATTTCTAACCCACGTAACTTCATGATCGGTCGAAGGCAACCCGTCCTTCGAAACAGACGGTCGGAGCACTTTAAGCCTTCTCTCTTCTTCGTCCTCATCACTGTCCTCGTATTCTGGGACATCGTAGACATCTCTGGGTTTCCATCGGCATACAACACTCCACCCCGGATGCTGATATCATAAAGCGTTATACGCAACATTGATAGAACTGATAAATAAAAAAACGAAACACAAACCGTATCAAGATTTAACAACTTTGATTATGTCATATACGCGGGCCGATATTTTCATATTAGCCAATAGGCAAAAATAGATTGCGGTCTGGATATGGCATATTGGCAGATGTTACCTATATGCATACATGCATGTTGTCTCCCCATTTTTTCATAAATCAAACCAACTACATACATCAAACTAGTCCATGCCACCAATCGGAAACTCCACTATGTCTTTGAATTATTATTTTCCAAATAGCATTAAGCTTCTATTGACATTGTCCCATCCAACAAATTTGTTGTGCTTGCCTCGACCTTCATCTAGCTTTCACATGCCATACACATTAGATGAGTAATATAGTTATAAATTATGATATTTTGTTGTCATCAATCCACCTAACCCTAACCCCAACCTAACCCTAGCCCCAGCCCCAGCTCCAGCCTAGCCCCAACCTAACCCTAACCCCAGGGCGGCCAGCTAAACCCCAACACCAATCCTAAGGCAAACCCTAACCCCAGCCCCAGCCCCAGCAGCAGCCGAACACCAACCCTAACCCTAACCCCGACCCCGACCCCGACCGCGACCCCTGCCGAACCCCAACTCGCGCACGCAACCCCAGACCCAGCCATGAACCCTAAGCCCAAAATAATCAAAAAATTCTTTAATTTACCTCAAGATTTACTCACCTGAACGGCGGTGGCGACGACCTGAACGGCGGTGGCGACGAGAACGGCGGTGGAGACGAGGAGAACGGCGTGGCGATTTGGGGATTTTTTTCGCGCTCGATCAAGAGAGAGAAAGAAAGTGAGCGTAGGCGATCGATCTGTGCCTTTATTAAATCGATATTTAGTTGCCCCTACGGATTTACCCGTAGGTCCTCTGTTTGCAGCTCCGTAGGGGCAAACACCAAATTAAGAATTAATATTTTTATTCTTGGACGTCTGGGCCCGTAGGGGAAACCTTTTAGCCCTACGGATTAATCCGTAGGGCCAAGTTAAATCTGCCCCTACGGATTCCAATATCCGTAGGGGCAACCCCCTATTTTACTAGTGAATAGATCTAATTTGGTAACGGTTGAAACCGTTATCGTATAGATTTCCGTTACCAATATTCAGCAAATATCTGAAACATATCAGATATCCACTACCTCTATGGTAACGGTGACCATAGATATGGTAACGGTTCTAACCATTACTATATACAACAATTCATAACGGTTGGAACCGTTATCATATAGGTTGGCGTTACCAAATTTAGCAGATATCTGATATGTTTCAAATATCATTACCCAGATAACTGTTACCAAATGATATGGTAATGGTTCTAACCGTTACCACATAGGTTTTGGTACGGTTAGAACCGTTAGTAATTTGTTCACGTTTTATTTTTAAACCTGAAATGCCCCGCGTCCCACGCGCGCTGATTTCATTTACAACCAACAATAGAGAATAATAATATCATCAAATCTCACGCAATTATAATAATCAACAAATAATATGATTCGATTGCATTCAATTATAATAATCAATAAATCGCACGTGATTATAAACAAAATATATACACAAAAAATATAATCAATAAATCAACAAAACAAATGTTTATATCTATGGTCATTGGGATGATCCATCTCCATCGTCCTGTGACCTGAAAATACTCCCCATCTCGTCTCGTAACACCCGCCGGATGGACTCCTCATTCGTCAGTGTCAGCTTCTCGATCTGTGTCGTAAGCGTCTGCTGATGAACCTGCTGCTGCTGCATCATCTGCTCGCGGAGCTGACAAATCTCCTATGCTGACGCATCTGCCGCATCTTCCCGCGTCTGGGTCGCGGCGTACTCATGGACGGCCGCATGCCTGGCAAAGAGTCAGTGGGCCTCAGGACCAACCCCACGCTCATACCCACAGAGATGCCTTCCGGATGGCTCGTCAAGGACAGGGATATGGCGGTAATCGGGTCGTCGGAGCCAAATCCTAAGACGTCCGTCCTCTCTTGGAACTGGCTCCGTAAAGAATATATATATATATATATATATATATATATATATATATATAAACTTAAAATACAGAGTTGACTTGATTATATGAAACTTACCATGTACTTGCCAGTGCCTTTGTGTAATGCTGTCCACCCCTTGGCAGTAGTGTAGTTGGCGGGGTATTTCTGTTTATACAATAAAATTAGGATTTATTTTAATAAGTAATTTGCGACAAAGAAAACATATATTATTAAACGTCGAAATACTCATAAGGAGGTACTATGTGCTGGCTTACGTGCGCTTCCCTTGCATCGGGATGGCACGGCTTCTCATGCTATTGTTTCGTTTCTGCATGTTGTGAACCGACGCCGCCTTGCAAATATAAAGAAAATTATATTATATTTCAGAACATGATTTCATGTTATATTGCTATAATCTTAAAAATTAAATTTATACCCGAATATCGGCACGCTCATAATACTCGACCAGCCGCGGCCAATATGATCTCAGGACATCCAATGCTAATAATACTTAGTCGCCGCAACCCAGGCATCGTAATACTCCTTTACTTCATTTCGGCGTCTTCTCTTGAAGTTCTGACATGCCTCTATGACCCAGATAAGGGCGCGATGTGCATTGAACGGACGGGGCACGCCATCCTCGCCGAGAACGCCGATGAATGTGTAATGTCACCGGGTCTGAAATTACAAAATTATATATATATATATATATATATATATATATATATATATAAAACACTACAGTTGAAATTTAAATGTTTAAAAGGATGTGTGATACCGTGTCCGATGAAAAAACCGTTGAACATTAGCGGTCTGGCGCACATCCCACCTAAGATGGAGCGGGTATTTCATGTATCTACGGATCTCGGACCCCATATAATCCCCCACATGGTCGAGTGAGGACTAACATGAACACCATCCTTGTTGAACATCAGCGTCCATGGTCCAACAACATGTCGTAAGCAGGAAAACCATTTATTGTCCACAATAAAGCAGCACGCCTCTGAAAAAATTGTTTACATGTGCATCATAGGTTCTCACGCCAGGTTCCCACAGCGACTTTAACTCATCAATTAAGGGTTGAAGGTATACGTCGATATTTTTCTCAGGAAACAAGAGACCGTCGATTAAAAGTGTCACTGTAAAATAAGATTGCGTCGTAACCCTCCATGGCGGCAGGTTATATATAGTCTGTTAGATATAGTGTCCTCGAGGAAATTATTGTAATTGCAGGCACGCGATTATGAAAATTGAGGGAGGACCTATACAAGTAGAACAATCTTACTCGAAATGATAGTATACTATCTGGTTTGTCTTTATCATTGATGTGTACACATTTTACTTGTTATTATGTGTCGCTAATATATAATGATGAAGCCCGTAGGATTTTTACTTGACTACCAGTATTATGATGGCGATCATATACGTGAGAGCCGGGTAGTCCATAAATGTCTCTAGTCATAGGAGTATCGAGACTGTGCATCGATATTATGGAGTAGACTAGAGTATACGTTTAGAGACCCCGATGAGAGGCGGTGGCCGGTCTCACAAGCCATTGGTGTTATGTCACCCAAGATGATATACATGTGCTCACTGGAGGTGAGTACATTGGACGGACTCGCTGAGAACTTCTAGATGGTATTATATTTATCGTCAGATAGAAATTCTCTAGTGGCATTAGTACAGATTAGTCTTTTGACATGAGATCGTCATTTGTCTCATGTGAGTTCTCACTGTACTTTGATTACTACCCTACCACGGTTCAAAAGAATCATGCAAATAGATTTTAGTTGGGTATAGTCCCAAGCCACATGGAGGCTATAACGACTCTGAAACCTTAGTACAGAAATTCTTCTATTAAAATACAGAATAGAGTTTCACAGCCTGAGTACAAATTATAAGTTAATTTTGTTTAAGAACAACAAGAAATAATTTGTAGCTCGCTGGTAAAGCCTTGCACTATTGTGACGTAGCCCCTGTGTTCGAACCCCATCAGACACATTATATTTTTCTGATTTTTTTTTCATTTTATCTTTTTGGAAGCCCCAAAGTTTACACGTGCAATACACACAAAAACGAAAAGACAGAAAAAACAAACATGTGCAAAAGGGTGTTAACACTGGCGTGAACACGTGGCACAAATCCGACGGCCTCACCCCCTCACTAGACCGGCTAAACTCTACCAAAAACCGGTCTCGACGGTTGGATGTGGACCAAACCCCTCCGTGCCTTGCATACACGACCCTTCCCCTACCCCTAACTCCCATGCACTGTTTGATTGCTCTGCAATCAAACAGAGACTCTACAATTCCCCATTTATCCTCATTTTAATGGATTTTAATTCACTCTTTTAATTGCAAAACCCCAATTCCACATTATAAATACTATCCCATGCCCTAACCCTTCATCATTCTGAAATCCCTAGCCAAAACTCTCAAAAAAAATTTAAGTACAAGTGGAGTTAGCAAGCGGTCAACTAAGCAATTCCAACGACCCCGCGACGCCATGACGAAAACAATCTATTCTCCTACCTCTTCTTAATATAACCAAGTGGTAAGTCCCTTCCAATTCTCATTCTTCTTCTCTAAAAATTCTTTTTCAAAATATATGTCGGAAGTTGAGTTAATACCGACATCTTCTTCTAGACTATATAAAATCCACTTTTTCTTACATATTTGACATCTATATCCTTACAAAAAGTTTTTAATCATAAAACTAAGGTTTAGAACCAACTTTCACTCAAATATGTTATGTAATATAACTTTTTAACTTTTACATTAAAATACCATGAACTCTGTATATACCATCTTTATTTGTTTTGCTTAAACATACCTTTAGAAAAATTCACGAGGTAATGACCTACCTCTCACATACACACATGGTTCCATAGCACGATACTCTTCAAATGTATTTTTAATTACGAACACAAGATTACATCAAAATACCATTTACTATAAAAACGGTTTTCTTTAGAATTGTATTTTAAAATTACTTTGCAAATAAGTCTCTACAACCCTTTTTAAGAGACCCACAATTGGATGGTGCGGATTATCGTGCATCCTTGGGCTAGTAGAGGAAGATGTAGACCTCATCACGGAGCATTCGGTCTCGAAAAGGTTTTTAATACGGTTTTTAAGAAAAATATAATTTTCTACTTAATTATAAATTTAATTTTTAATAATTATACAAATATTATAAAATACATTTATTTTCAAAATATAATAACCTTATATTTTTCAAATGAAAGAATTACAAGTTTCATCAAAATACCATCAAGATACCAACAAAAGTCAAGCTTTACAGTAAAATACCATGAACTTTCCAAGCTAAGCTATTATCACTAAAATACCTCAAATCGCTAAAATTAACATCCATGGAAACCATAAATAATATAAATAACTAGTCGAGGTTATTTTGAATATATGTTAAAAATATTTTTCATAAAACCCCCTCGAGTTATATAAAACTATATTTAAGTACTTTAGTAAATATGGGTTTAAGCGGGATCAATTCTCTTGAGCCCCAGGAAGCCGGAGAAAGTGAGTACTTGCCTATTTAACATAGAAAACTTAACGGTGTTATCAATGGTAATTGTCTTAGAAAAAGACCCAAATCCTGCCATCCATGTGCAGCAGTTACCGATAACTCCCGAACCTAATTCAGGATCTAAATCAGTTACAAGTGCCTGACTCAAGTCTGAGTCTAACTCAAGTCTGAATCCAAACTCAAAACCTGAATCTAAAACCAAACACGAATACCTAATCATGAACTTGAACACACGAAATCAATATTGAACTCAAACAGGTATACATAACCATTGATCATGAATCGGAATACTTGAACTTGACTAAAGTAAAACATGAATATTTGAACACTATGACTTTACTCGAATCATGAATATAACTGGACATGAATACATGAATACTTGATATATACATGAACTCAATTTTTCAACTTGATGTATTCATAGATTCGAGTAAGGCTGGTAATTTTAACTGTAACGTAGAATATACGGGGTGTTGGGGTAGTTCATGCGTGAATCCAATGAAATCTCAAGAGTTATACTAGATCATGAATCCATGTCTACTAACACAAGCAAGCTATCATGAGGGCCCGTATTTCCTTTCTCCTAGATTACAGTCTGTTGAGTTTGGAATATTTCAACACTATTTTGAAGTCCAGTTACTAACACTTGATTCGGACCCATGGTTCCTTACCCCTGGATTACAGCTTGTTGGGTTTGAAAACACTCTTGAGATTGGTTGATATTCACCGTTGAACTTACGTTAAATTAGTATACCCAAGTAGAGACCGTTAAGACACTTACACTTACTTCATGTTCACTATACCTACACTATACGGCCGTGTTATACTCTGCTCATATTAGTCACCATGATATATAGAATTGCATGCTAAATAAACTTGCCATAGTTATATTAACGACATGATGACACACCATACTTCATAATCAATTGCTTATGATATACATTTTTCTTTATCATTACACTTGATATTTAACTTCATTTTTGGGACTTACCGAGCGAAAGTTCGCAGACGGGCATTCCACCCACCTTTATTTTCTTGGAATGTTCGTCAGATACCGTGGAGACTGAAGAGATAGACATCTCAGAGGAGGAGCACGATTAGATTGAGACCCAGGCCTAGACCAGTTATCTTTTCTCAGTTTATGTATGCAATTGTTTAGGCATTTCCATTCTTGTACTTTCTTTCAGTTGAAATAATGTATTGTAAATGAATCAAGTTAAATGTAAATAAAGTTGTTGAATTATAAACCTCGTGTTAATTTTCTTGTCATTTTTATATTGCTTCTTCTACGCTTAGCGTATTTATTCTGAGAAAGGACCTTCTCGAAATAAATACACCGCGGGCCTCGTCACGTACGTGCTTCAGTCTACTGGAAGACGGGACATGACAGGTTTTGTTGGCGGCCCATGCAGGTCCGTTCTGCATGAAGTCATAAGCAATATATAACAAGAAATATGAGATTCAACAACTTTGCATTCCTTGCAATTCAAGTTTCGTTGAATCTATCATAATCTTTCTTCTCTATCTAAGGTGATGGATTCTCCCAGCAACCCTATCACCAACGATAGAAGTACACCACCGCCACCTGTCCTTACCGTTCTACCACCTCCACCTACCGTAACCGCTCCACTCACAGAACAGGCGATGCTTCTGGAGGATATCAAAAGCTTACTTAAGGGTCAGCAGGCTCAAAGCACAATTTTGCAGGAGCAGACTGCTCTCCTTCAACAGAGTTTCATCCGCTCTGAAGCAAAAGCACCAGGAGTGAAACAATTTCGAGCGTTACACCCGAAGAACTTCTCAGGGAAGGAGAAACCACTCCAGGCCGAGGAATGGGCACAGAGCATTGAAGACGACCTAGCCACAGATCAAGTTCCAGAAGTGGCTTGGGTCAGAATAGAAAAAATCCAGCTTACTGACAATGCCAGAATCTGGTGGAAGGCCGAGGAGAGTCTTCTTGAGCAGCCAATCGAGTGGAAGGCTTTTCGTGATCTCTTTGATACCAAGTATTTTCAGAAACCGCGCACTTCAAGATGGAATAGAAATTTATCCACCTGCAATAAGGATCCATGTGGGATAAGTCAGTGGACGGGTACGATGCTGAATTCACCATGCTCAGCAGATTCGCCGCCTATCTAATTCCTACTGCATAAATCAGAGTCAGGCGCTTCCAGCAAGGATTAGAGCCGGAGATCCAGGCTGCCCTAGCAACGGGAGAATATCTAATACATGAAGTAGCTTTGAAGTCAGGCCGTCGCTATGAAGCTGTCATTAAGAAGAAGGGAAGGCCACAGTTAGTCGGTATGAAACGTCCCGCCAACCAGATTAATGGAGGAGCCTCTTCTAGGCCAACTCTCCCAGCGCCGGCTATGCGGCCAGGAAGATCATTTTTCGAGACTGAACCGAACTTCTGTATCTATTGTATGAGGACTGGACACCAAGTCAAAGATTGTCATCGAGTGAATGGTCTTTTTCTGATATGTGGATCACCCTCACACACTATAGGTACTTGCCCACACAACCGAACTGGCCCAATCCCCGCAGCTAGACCAGCTATTCAAGCTCCTCCAAGGCACAATATGCGAGTATCTCAGACGAACAGACCGGAATGTATGAAGATTATCATGGACAGGCTCAGTAGGAGTTCGGATGAGTTTGCTCATCGGCCTTCTTATCGACAGATACCTGGTTAGCCATTACGTGCAGCTAGTACCACTGACGGTCTTATGGTTAAACCCACTGTCAGCGTACTGTCGAGTCTTTAGAATCCCACACAGAGGGTTTCCCTGCTTCGGGCGAAACGATGTAGAGGTTGTATGGTTTTACGGCAGGGTTCGATCACATACGTGTACTTATGCACGGATGATGTTCGGGTAGATAATACTAGTGGGCTTTGGTTTAAGCCGGATTCTAGTATTGTATTATTGGATTGTTATTATCTCATTGTATTCGTATTTTTCGGAATACGGATACAGGTATGTATATACGGTGAGGGCATTCTTATAATTTTACACGGTATGCTTCTAGAAGGGGACACCTCATTACTTGATTTATCTATTTTTCCAAAATAGATTAATGAGGTGTAATTGGAGAGACATACTTGGCATGGGTGAAGTATGGCTATTTTGATTTGTTTATTCATTTTGGTCTCACTATTGAAGCATGGATGATATATCGTATTGAGATTTATTCCATGGTTCAATAAGTGAGAAGAGATATTAGCCATTCTTCACACTTAGAAAATTAGAACACTGGCTCATTTTCTCATTTGGCTTTCTCTCTCCAAGTTTTCCCTTCTTCCTCAAGTGAGATCCTTACCCTCACATGTGTTGTGAAACAAAAGATCTCAAGAGATAAAACAATCCATTAGCTACTTTACATCACCTAGGCTACTTAGCTTAGCGATCTAAGTACCCTAATTACTTCGGTTTAGAAATAGGAGCTTTAAGCACACACTCTCGGGTGGATCATTTTTGACGCGAGGAGGCCGACGTCGCAAGCGCGATCCTTTCTTCGAGGAGCCATGGAGAGGAGGCAAAGAACACCCGAAGGACTTGGTCATGGAGGTATAACCAACTATCATAGTAGTTAAACCTCCATAATTAATTGTTAGTTAAGGTTTTCGAATAGATCCTAGAGTTTAGTCGATGTTGCAAGCTTTGTATAGATCGTTTTTGAAAATTCCACCTTCCCGCGAACCCGCGGGGTGCGCGACATCGACTTATAGTGGTATCAGAGCTTAGTAAACCTTAACTAACAGATTAGATAAAGTGTAAAACTAAGAAACCGAAATAACTCCGAAACACAAAACCAAAAATCCATGTTTCTGTCAAAATTTTCAGAGCCTCTAAATTTTTTTTAAATAATTGCAGAGTGCTTCTTTAGTTGTGAGATGAACACAGAAGAAAAACGAAACAAAATCACCTTACTTTGGCTGGCCACAGGCTTAAAAAAACCGGCCTAGCCGGCCCAATTAAAGAGTTTTGTGTCGTGTTTCATTTGGTGTTCCAGTCACTTGGATTTAGGGTTTCAGATTATGTTTGATTTTGCCCAGATTGAATATTTAGTTATCTTTCTGTTGGGGCAATTTCGGAGTGTTTCAAAGTCGCAGTTTTAACGTCGTTTATAAGTTTTCAGTTTATATATGTGTTTTAAAACGTCCGCTAATCACTATACGTCGATTAGTGGGGGTTGCACATACCTGTGATGCTATTGTGGTTTGTGTATATGGAGTATTGGATCGCCGTGGATGAATAGACGGGGATGCGAGAAGAGTGTTTTCTTTTCTTTCATTCATGTAATTTGTAAAAGTGATGTAATATTATTTTGCGGGGCACATCCGGATTGAGTTTGTATCCACCATTGTATTATTTCTTTTATTGTTTTTGCTCCTAGGATAGACCCAAGATGGGGTGCATAAACTACCGGGTTCTTGAAGTGCCGAGTGGCCTACTCATTTTATTGAGGAAGGTTGCTTCACTTCGGGAAGTTGGCGGGTATTTTGCCGCACCCGTAGGGGTCTAGGGTGGGGTTTGGCTATTCATCAAGACCGTGGAATCCGTCTTTCGTTATAGACTTAAACGAAACGCGGAATTCCTAGTGTATCTAATATATTCATCTGTGATCTGGAATGCCTATTATTGCGTGAGACGAATGAATATATATATATATAGTAGGCATTGCTTATGTTTTGCACCCGCGCTAGTCCAGCCCTCGCTCTGCCGATAGTTAAGTAATCTAACGGTGCATGACGGGGCCCCGTAGCGAATACGGATGGCATAAGCGTACGTTGTATTTTCGTTTCTTTTCTGCAATGGTAGGATTAAATGATAGGACCACATTAACATTGATTATTGCAAGGAAAAAACAAACCAAAGCTTAATCGTTGGAACAATTTCAAAACTAATCGGTTTTCTTCAAAAAGCAAATTTTAAATGCGGAGCCTAAACCACTCCTTTTAAAAAGCTATCATGGTTCCTTCGACTATATCAAGTTCATTACGTTCACGGTTTTGCCAAAACCATTCGTAACCCTCCATCATTTCATATAGGTATTCAGTAGTATTCAAGCTATGTATTTTGACATTCGCCAAGGCATAGTGATTGGTAGCTGCTGGGTATTCATATGTAGCATAAATAGATGCATTGGTTTGAGACAGTCGTACTATCATGTTGGCCTTCGTCAAGGATATGTACGGGTGGGTTCAAATTAACCTGAACAATGATGGGTAGAACTTGACATGTGACTTATAATATATTGGCCTTCGTCAAGGTCATAAGAGCATGGGGCAAAAATCCACATCGGGAGTTTTAAATATAAAGGAAATTTGCAGTTTGAGCATACCTTCTGGGGTGTGGTGACTAGAGTGGATTTCATCTAGGTCATCACACAATAATAGTTAGATCCCGATCCCACAAATGAGTAGGATTACTCTTCGGGAGATTTTTCATTAAACAATCAATGCTATAAACTAAGTAGGTGTCTAGAATGGTGTTAGCGGGACTACGCCTCCAAGGAAAAGAGGTTATGTAATTAAGAAACTTTGCGAAACCGTTGGAAAATCTCCTTCGAAGTACCAACACTAGCCTGGCTGAAAGGTTAAGCAAGAATTGTAAAGTGTGATTAATCCTGACTAATTCTTTTTTTATGGTTTGAGGAAGGATTCGAGGAAACAGTGGGAGACATCCTGTTTAGATAAACTTATAACCAATCTAAACTTGCAAGAGTATCATGCTAAGTGTTTCTTCCCTCTCTCCTAATTATAGTGACCACTATGACCGGACTTAGGTCACTAAATAATAAATTGACTGGGCCAAACTATAATGATTGGCTAAGGAATGCCCAGATGGCACTTACCTATGACAAGCTGGACTACCTCCTTATTACAAAACCCCCTACTGTCCCAGGTCCAGATTCCACCGTCGCGGATGTTGATATCCATCAGACATGGGAAAAGGATTGTGCGAGAGCCAAGTGCCTCGTGTTAGCCTCAATGGATAGTAAACACCAGAGAAAGTACGAGAAGATGGACTTAGGTTCCATCTTCCTCCATACCAAAGTTTTATATGGAGAGCAATCTTGTATCGCAAGATATGAGACCTCGAAGATATTGCTTCAGACGATGTTAGCTATCGGGTCATCTATAGGGGACCACATCCTTACGATGATTAGCTATATTGAACAGCTCACGGACCATGAGACCACATTGGAGAATGAGTTATGTACTAACTTGATTCTACAGTCGCTCCCCTCAAGCTACGCCCAGTTTATCTTGAATTTCAAAATTCAAAGGAAGGAAGTTACACATCCAGGACTCCTCAATATATTGAGGAGCGCTGAGGTAGAGGGAAAGGACAAGGAAAAAGTTTCGGGGCTAACAGTGAGGAAGGAAAGATGTTTCTGTTGTCACGGGAAAACGCACTGTCAAAAGGACTGCAGGGCTTGGAAAGCCAAAAATCAGGATTCGAAGCATGTTGTGGCTTTGGCTTCGGGTGTGTTTATGATTGAAAATTATCTGTCAATTAACTCTACTTCCTGGGTACTAGATACCGGATCAAGATCTCATATCTGTAATTCATTACAGGCTTTGAGAAACCTTAGAGTTATCAAGGCAGGTGATATGACTCTCAGGGTTGCTAACGGAATGAGCATTGATGTTGTATCCGTAGAGGAATATCACCTAGGATTGACAAGTGGGCAGATTTTAATTTTACGTAACTGTTTGTGTGTAGCTAGTCTGGCATGTAATATCATTTCTGTATCTTTACTTTCAAAAGAAGGTTATGATTTTACATTTGTAAGCGATGTTGTAAACATCCACCTAAATCATGCTTTGATTGGTTCAGGTACACTAGATAACAGTATATACGTATTAAACCAAGCTTAGGTTTTCAACGTCCAGAACACACTTAAAAGAAAGTCTCCAGAATTAAATCAGGTTTTCTTATGACATTGTAGACTAGGTCACATCAGTGAAACGCGATTGAAGAAGTTACATAAAGAGAGATATTTGGATCCGTTCGAATATCAGTCCTATACAACTTGTCAATCATGTCTCAAAGGAAAGATGACAAAGACTCCATTCACTGGACACGGAGAAAGAGCGAGTGAGCTCTTAGGACTCATACACAGCGAAATGTGTGGTCCAATGTATACACATGTAAGAAGTGGTTATTCCTATTTCATTACTTTTACGGATGATTTCTCAAGGTATGGACATGTATTCTTGATGAAACATAAATCCGAGGCCTTTAAGAAATTCCGAGAATATAAGAATGAAGTTGAAAAACAAACCGGCAAAAGTATCAAGACACTTAGAGCTGATCGAGGTAGTGAATACTTAAGTGCCGAGTTGCTGGATTACTTAAAAGAGAATGGAATTCTCTCTGAGCTTACTCTTCCATACACACTTCAACACAACGGTGTATCAGAAAGACGGAACAGAACACTACTGGATATGGTACGTTCCATGATGAGTAACGCTGAGCTGTCGCGATCCTTCTGGGGCTATGCACTAGAATCAGTTGCATATCTTCTGAACAAGGTTCCTACCAAGACTGTGCCCACCACACCATATCAGATGTGGAGTGGGAAGAAACCCTATCTTCAGTATCTTAAGATATGGGGATGTCTAGCTTTTGTAAAAAATCAGAATGCAGACAAGCTCGAGGTACGCTCAGTACTGTGTAAGTTTGTGGGATACCCAAAGAACTCCAGGAGGTATCTTTTCTATTACGCAGAGGAACAAAAGGTCTTTATTTCTTGGCATGCCCACTTTTTGGAAACTCAATTTTTAGAAAAAGAGATAAGTGGGAACGCAATAGAACTGGAAGAAATTCCAGAACCATAAACTAATACTGAAAGCATGGTGGAACCAGAAGTTTCAAAAGAACCGGACATCCCCGCGTCACTCCGCAGGACTAGTAGGAAGTCTCATCTGTCCGAAAGATACTACGGTTTTCTCATAGACGGGGATAGAGAGGATTGCATCATCGACGATGATAAGACAACTAGCTTTCAGCAAGCCATTCAGAGCAGAGACTCGGTAAAATGGATGGATGCAATGCGGACCGAAATGGAGTCCATGTACACCAACAAAGTATGGACTTTGGACATTGCTCCGGAAGGGGTAAAACCTGTAGGCTGCAAATAGATCTTCGGAAAGAAGATTGGTGTAGATAGACGGTTGAAACCTATAAGGCTAGACTTGTTGCAAAAGGTTTTCATCAAAGACTTGGTTTGGACTATGATGAAACATTTTCTTCAGTGGCTATGCTCAAATCCATTCGGATCCTTCTTACCAGTTTACACCGGTTTAAGTTTTGTTCACAGATATGTGTGAAAGTAGGCTCATTCATATACGCACATGCACACATGTGGGTTGCAACAATACAATCAGAGGAAAAACATGTGTTAGAAAGGAAGCACTCGGTGGTCAACGATAAAAGGAAAGCATTTAAATAAATATTTTATTCTAGAGGAAATAGATCACCAAACACGGGATCAAAAGTACAAGGGTTTACAAAACTATGAATAAAGTTTTCTAAAAGTCCTCTCCACCTTCTACACCAGTACGAAGTGGCGATCTTCGCGAGGAGTCGCTCCCCATCGGTTAGCGCCGTGCTTATCGGCGAAGGCAGACATGATGGCCTGTTGAGCCTGTATCTGGCTTAGCAGCTGAACAGAGAGATCCCTCAAAGGCGTGGTAATCAAAAGTTCTTCATGAAAGCACTCGATCTTTTCCTTCGCTGCGTCAAACATCGCCGGAGTCATCTCCGCTGGATGAGGGGGAATTTCATCGAGCACAAATAGGAGGATCATCCGGAGCCAAATGGAGCCGATGGGGAGTGGAGATCCTCTACGAGTCAAAAGCCCGTGCAGCACCGTATCATATTGATCATCCGTAAGAGCAGGATTCATCAAGCGTGCAACAAAACGAGGAACAATTTTCTAAAATGGGCACCTCCCATGGCTGCCGATGAGCATGTGGACGATTACAAGCCATGACTCTCCTCTGTTAAAATGATTCTCTGTGAGAGCGAAGAGGAGCATTGTTTCAGATTATAAGGGGAGGCATTTAAGTCTCGGCACAGAAAATGTTGTGCATGGTGGAACTATTTCCAAGCTCTGACAAAAGAAGGCATTGGAAAAGAAAGTTAGACTTGGGAAAAGCAGAGAAAGAAGGAGAAAAGAAACCTTCATCAATGAGGCAGCGCCTCACGTGCCTTCCACGAGAGCGCCAGCGCCAAAGTTAAAAACTCTTATATTGGCGTCGTACGTTCTCCTCATGTGGACGCCAATGTACAAAGCATATAAATGAATTAAAACCTTAATTAGCGTCCGCGTGCACAACACGTGAGCGCCGGCGCTCAGGTAGAATTAAATTCTACTCTCTGTTAAACAGAGCCGTTGGATCAAAGATCCAACGGAGATGATAAATCATCAAGACTCAGAATTAAAATTCTGTTAAGAGGAAATATTCCTCAAATCTTTCTAAAATAAGAAATATACCTTCGATGGGATCATAAAATAAAATTCTATGACTTCTGCAAAACATAGGACCGTTAGATTAAAAATCCAACGGTGATTAAAAAATCACCGTTTGGCAGAATAAATTCTGTGCAAGGGAAAATATTTCCCCAATCTTGTTCTGTAAAATAGAAACACTTGGATCAAAGATCTAATGGTGGGTAAAAATCCCCAAATCAATTAGGATCTCTTAATGAGAGATTTCTTTAAAAAAAAACTAATTAACAAACTTGCCTCTACTATATAAAGGACCGAAGGCTTCAAGTCTGGAGAGAGGAAGCCCCCCCATAAGCTTTTAAAAAAGAAGAAGAGAGCTTCAAAAAGAAACAGAGAAGAAGATCTCCCTCCTCAAAAAACTCTAGGTAAATAAGGAGAAAAAAGATCATCTTGTTTACATATCTAAGGGTTTAACCCTTTCAAAAAAAAGAACTTAGTTCTTTCTCTGGATCTGAGATCTATAAGATAAGTCTCTCATAAGTTGAGAATTTAATTCTCATCGGGAGGAACTTGTTCTTAAGAGAAATCTGGTCCTCATAAAAGAAAGAACTCAACACCCAGCGCCTCATGTGTTCCTCACGTAGGCGCCACAGAGGAAAGTGCCTACTACTCATTGAGCGGCGCTCAGCACCCGGTGCCTCACGTATACCTCATGTGGGTGCCACAAAGGAGAGTGCTTAGCACTCAATGAGCTGCGCCCAGCGCCTCACGTATCCCTCACATGGGCGCCACAGAGTGGAAGAGTGCTTAGAACTCATTAGGGAGCGTCTGGCGCCTCACGTGCTTCGCACGTGGGCGCCATATAGAGTGCCTAGCACTCCATACAAAGATAAAAAGGTGTAAAGTGTTTAACACTTATTGGGCAATCCCCATGATTGAGAGCCCACATGGTTATACGTGAGCGTCAGAACTTATATAAGTGTCCAGCCCTTTTACAAAAAAGGACTGATCAAACAGAGCCCAAACAAGTGTTTGGCACTTTTCAATAAAAAAACTGAATGGACCAAGCCCAAATTGGCTAGGTCCCCTGAGGATAAAATCTCCATGATTTAGATCAACTGAGCCCATGGGTTCATGATTTCCCAAACTGATCTTAGTCCCAAATACGACTATTGATCTTCCAACTGATGATATCCAAAACGATACTCATCCCGCATCCTCCCGAGGAAATCTTAGTCTCAAAATATGACTAATGATTTCCGGGTTTACCACTAACTCCTTTTTCCTCAAATACGGGAATTGGTTTAAGGGTACATCTCTCCACACCACTGATCCACGTCGTTGTAATTCCTCAACGTTTTCAGAGAGGTGGTGGGTCCCAACAACCAACGGTTTTTTGGTGTACTTCCAAACTGATGTGCACACCTCAAATCAGACCGCACCCCAAACTGGGTGCATCCCAAATCATCGTTGTTCATCCCGTCACGTAACAAATACACGTGCGCGCAAGATGGACAACGGACCGAGACGTCCTTAAACTAAAACCTCACCTCCAAAATGGTGATCAACGAATCGATACATTCTTAAACTAAAACCTCACCTCCAAAATGATGATCAACGGACCAAGACGTCCTTAAACTAAAACCTCACCTCCAAAATGGTGATCAACGGACCGAGACGTCCTTAAACTAAAACCTCACCTCAACAGACCAAGATGTCCTCAAACTAAAACTTCACCTCCAAAATGGCGATAATAGACTGAAACATCCTTAAACTAAAAAAACAGAGCCCAAATGCCATTTTGTTGGATCTGAAGCAAAAAAATGATCCTAAGACCTTGTTAAGTAGATCTTAGTCTCAAATTAGACTAACGTATCCTTAAGAAAAAACCAATCGAGCTCCAAATGCTCATATGTTTAAGTTGATCTTAATTTCAAACTAGATTAACGATTCTTAAATCAACCCAAGCCCAAATCTTAAATATACGAATTTGGACTAATCAGCGCCCTACGGGCGACGACATAAATTAGTCTCCGTATACAATCCACGGGCAATCAAAACCAGAAAAAACAAAAACACACACGACACGAAGTGAACTTCCGGAGCAAGAGAAAGTGGTTATCGCGATACGATAACGTAATTAATTGTAGAGGATTGCGTCTGCAAGGAAGAGCGTCCCCATACTCAAAAAACCCTCGCAAAACGAGGGGGAATCTGACGAAGTCTGCTACAATGGCCGCATCCGTCCAAACCTCTGATACGCGGTGCCATAAATCAACTTGGCATCTTCGGAGAGGTGGACGGATAAATTCAAATAGCATCTGCCCCCAGGACTCACGCAAGACGATCCATCACAGTTCGTCTCTGTTTCTGGCACGTCCGGTGGGACCTTTTCCTCTTTCCACTCCACACTTCGTGTGTCGTGTCTCGCGAACAAAATCATGGTTTGATATGGTTGCCTTTAGACTCGAGGTATTAAGATTTGGTGTCTTGTTCCTGTCTAGAAGAAGAAGATAAAATCAATGGCTTTAAGTTGCGCAAACTGCAACAGCAACTCCCCCTCCACCCCAACTGGAGGAGTGACATACGGGTCCAATGCGGCCTCCATCATTTCAATGCTGGTGGGGCAGGTGACTGAAGCCACCACTGGATTGTTCTTCGGGACCATGCTCCCGCCAGCAAGTTTCAGCGCTTCAGTGCCACCACAGGAAGCTCCAAAGAAGTCGGTCTTCGATCGACTTGCAACCACCACGGCCCCTCTCAACAGGTTGTCCAAGTCTGCCACGTCAGTCTTCAACAGGATGAGTTGAATCTCAAGTGGACCCGCAAAGAGGCTCGCGATACCTGAAGGGGCTATCCCGAAATGGATAGTCCTCTTAACTCATACTACGGGTGAAGTCGTCAAAGGTGCTTCCGCTACCAGAAAATCGGCCTTCGAAATATTGGCCATTCTCTCTCAAAGGACGTCAGTCTTCGACAGGCTGGCACCAGCAGCCCCTCACCAAAGCAGGGGGCACGACGGAGCCACTTCTACAACTGAGATAGTCCCATCTTCAAGGCACGCTCGACGTCGCCACTGGCGCCGAGTGAGAAGAGCTGGGGGAAACCCCCCCCGGACTTACTCCACCAGCTCCAATAGTGGAAGTTGACGCTGCTGTTCCAACCGGGAACAGCTTTGAACCGCTTAGGAGGGTGTGAAAGAACTCCCTAACAGCGGTATTGAATAAATCTCCACTCCCTGCTGAAAACATGACGCAGGCAAAACCGGAGCAGTCCCCTCAACGGCTCTCCTCCCAAATCCACAGAGTCTGGCGGAAAGTCCAGGACTCTGTGATCAACAATAACCACTCTCGTCAACCGGAGAAAATGAAGGTTTGATAAGAGGAAAATCATCCCTCCACCATACAGCGAGAGAATTCTTTCATACAGGCACCTGTTACAACGGCTCCTTCAACCTCGACCTCCTACAAAAGGAGGAGGCCGGAGAAAATCTCATTGCTAGTGGGATGCCAGGTAGTGAGAAGATCTTCCATTTACTGATCCCATCTTTCGCGGAATCAATTGAAAATTCCAAAGGCGCTGGACCTAAATGCCCTAAGCCTGGGGGCATGATAGTGCACACGATTTACATGGCTTCCAGAAAAGAGGATAGCCGTGCTTCCGTGGGTCATCGGCCGCAAACTCGGTCGTTGACAAAAGCTCATGAGCAGCAACAAAAGCTCCAGGAAATGCTGACGAAAATGGCAGCACTTACCAGGCAGAAAGAAAGCCCGAAAGCGGCGTCTGAACAGTGACAAGAGCAGGAGACCAATACAGAGTTCCTGTGAAGGGTGCTTGAAAGAAAGGATAAGGAGGCCACGGAATAAGCTGATAACATAAATCATATGGCGCTTCTATTCCAGGACATGGTTGGAATGATGATCCAGCCAGAACCTCCAACTGAAGACCCGCCGATAATCATCGAGGATGACAGAGGGGAAACATCAAACCGTATTTAGGCTCTATCAGTGGCCAGGGAGAAAACAATCTCCAAGGCCACTCTTGATGATTACATCGCCCAGCAAATCAAAGCTCACTATACCAGTGAAGCCGCAAATAGGTCAGTCAAAACTGGGTGACCGTATCCGGCGTGCTACGATCAAATACAGTACCCTCCAGAATACATACTTCCAATGTTCAACATGTACAAAGGAACTGGAAATCCTCGCCAGCACATCTCGCATTTTAAATCCATGTGCGGCAACACTGGAGGAAATGACATATTGCTCCTCCGACAGTTCGTCAGCAGCCTGACAGGAATCGCCTTCGAATGGTACGCGGGACTCACAAATGATTCCGTAAAGACCTTCGACGAGATGGATATGCTCTTCTGTCAGAGGTTTGCTAGTGTGAATAAACACACTACCGTAGCAGCGTTGGTCAACAAAACGGTTGGACCGAATGAGACCTAGGTTAAATATGTTACCCGATGGCGAAATCTTTGGTCAAAATGCGAACAACGCATCGACGAAACTGCAGCCGTAGGAATGTTCGTGGACACCTGTTTCCCCCAATCAGAGAGTAAAGCTCTATTCAAAATTTGAAATTTGAACTGAGGCAGCGCCTCATGAGAGCGCTCGTGCCAAGAGCGTCAGCGCTAAGAGTCAAAGACTCTGAGGCAGCGCCTCACGTGCAAAGCACGAGAGCGCCAGCGCCAGAACTAAAAGTTCTCCACCCTTGGATCAAAGATCCAACGAAGATGATAAATCATCAGAGCACCGAATCAAATTCTGACTGAGGAAATACTCCTCAAATATTTCTAAACAAGAAAGATTGTGCTTTGTAAATCAGAGCACCGTTGGATCAAAGATCCAATGGTGATTAAAAATCACCAAGATACAGAATAAGTTTTGTATGGGGGAATATTTTCCCAATCTTGTTAAAAACAAGAAAAGTGTCTTCTGTAAAACAGAAACCCTTGGATCAAAATTCCAATGGTGGGAAACATCCCCAAATCAATCAGAGATCTCTCAATGAGAGATTTCCTTAACTGATTCAACAAATCAGCCTCCACTATATAAAAGACCCAAGACTTCAAGTCTTGTACAGAGAAACCTCCCCACAAATTTCAAATTAAAAGAAGAAACACAGAGGAACACCCCCCCATAAACTTAAAAAACTTCAAAGATGAGAGCAATTTCTTCTCAAGGTAAATAACAAGAAAAGAGATCATGGCATCTCCTCCATATTTGAGAGTTTAACTCTCACATCGGAAGAACTTGGTTCATTTTCTAGATCACAGATTTATAAGACAAAGTCTTTCATAAAAGAAAAAGAGATCACAGCATCTCATCGAAAAAAAAGGAAGAACTTAGTTCTTAGATCCATGAGACAAAGTCTCTCATAAAGAAAAACAAAACAGATCATAGCATCTCCTCATAAAGAAGAGCTCAGTTTCTTAGATCTATGAGACAAAGTCTCTTATAAACGAGAATTTAATTCTCAGAGCACAGAACTGATCAGAACTGCAAAAGAAGCACTTTAGCGCTCCAAGTCTGGCGCCCAGCGCCAAGCTCTCCACGTGCTCCTCACGTGGGCTCTATTTTATAAGAAGCGCCTTTGCGCTCCAAGTCTGGCGCTCAGCGCCAAGTGCTCCATGCGCTCCTCACGTGGGCGCTATTTTATAAGAAGCGCCTTAGCGCTCCAAATCTGGCGCTCAGCGCCAAGCACTCCACGTGCTCCTCACGTGGGCGCTGAGGAAATACAAAGCGCTCTGTAAATAAAGCCCCAGCGCCATAAAGGGTGTTCAACACTCAATAAAAAAACAAAAAGAAAGAGGGGTATCAGAACCCAAATCAATGCTCAGCATTGTTGAATAAAAGAGGATTGAGCCAAAACAAATGTTAAACATTTTATTCAAAATTGAGTGGACTGAGCCCAAGTTGGCCATAAGTCCCCAATTCGGATTAACCGAGCCCATGTGCTCACAATCTCTTTAATTGGTCTTAGTCCCAAACCTGACTACAGATCTCCCAACCAACAATGGTTCAAGGGTACATCTCTTCATACCTCTGATATGTGTCATTGTAATTCTTCAACGTCTTCAGAGAGGTGGCGGGTCCCGACAACCAGAAACTCCATGGACTATGATGTCCTTAAACCCAATGGACCGCAACGTCCCTAAACTAAACTCTATGGACTATGTGTCCTTAAACCCAATGGACCGCAACGTCCCGAAACTAAACCCTATGGACTATGAAGTCCCTAAACTCATGGACTATGACGTCCTTAAACCCAATGGACCACAACGCCCCTAAACTAAACTCCACAGACTATGATATATTTAAACCAGACTATGATGTCTTTAAACCTTACAGACTATGATGTCTTTAAACCAGACTATAATGTCTTTAAACCTTACAGGCTATGATTTCTTTAAACCAGACTATGATGTCTTTAAACTTACATGGATGTCCTTAAACCCAATGGACCGCAACGTCCCTAAACTAAAACGATAGAGTCCAAATGCTCTTTCGTTGGATTTAAATGATCCCAAAGTCCTGTTGAGTAGATCTTAGTCTAAAATTAGACTAACGTATCCTCAACAACCATTTAAGTTGATCTTAATCTCGAAAGAGATTAACGAGCCTTAAATCAAACCAAAACCCAAATCTAAGAAAATACGGATTTGGACTAATCCCCGCCCTACGGGCGACAACATAAATTAGTCTCCGTATACAATCCACGGGCAACCAAAAATAAAAAAAACACATACGACACGAAGTGACCTCCTAGAGCAGGAGAAAGTGGTTACCGCGATGCGGTAACGTAATTAACTGCAGGGAAGAGCGTCCCCACAATCAAAAACCCCTCACAACGAGGGGGAATCTGACGAAGTCTGCTACAACGGCCGCATCTGTCTGAACCTCTGATATACGGTACCATAAATCAACTTAGCATCTTCGGAGAAGTGGACGGATAAAACCAAATAGCATCTGCCTCCAAAATTCAAGCCAGACGTCCTAACGTCCCGGTCGCGTCTTTCGGCGGTAAACAGATTCTGGCACGCCCGGTGGGACCTTTTCCTCTTTCCACTCCACACTTCGTGTGTCGTGTTTCGCGAACAAATCGTAGTTTGCTATGGTTGCCTGTGGATTCGAGGTACTAAAATTTGGTGTCTTTCTCCCGTGCAGAAGAAAAGAAGACCAATGGCTTCCAACTGCGCTAAGTGCAACAGCAACTCCCACTCCGTCTCCGCTGGAGGAGTGACTTATGGCCCCAAGCGGCCTCCATCTTTTCCAAGCCAGTGGAACAGGTGACACAGGCCAACACTGGATTATTTTTGGGACCATGCTCTCACCAATGAGCTTCAACGCACCAGTACCGTCACAGTAAGCTCCAAAGAAGTCGGTCTTCGATCGGCTTACAACTACTGCGGCCCCTCTCAACGGGTCGTCCAAGTCTACTGCATCAGTTTTCGACAGGCTGAGCCCAAGCTCCAATAGGCCCGTAAAAAGGCCTGCAATACCTGAAGGAGTTATCCCGAAACGGATAGCCATTCTAAATCCGATAAACGAAGTCATCAAGGGGGCTTCTACTTCTAAGGGATCCATCTTCGCAAGACTGGTCGTTCCAACTCCTGCTGTAGGCGGGGTCGTTAAGAATGCTTCCCCTGCCAAAAAGTCGGTCTTTGCAAGATTGACCATTCCCTCTCAACGGACGCCGGTCTTCGATAGGCTGGCACCAACTGCAACCCCTCACCAGAACAGGGGGCATGAGGAAGCCACCCCCGCAACTGAACTAGTCCCATCTGCAAGACATGCTCGACGTTGCCACTGGCGCCGAGTGAGGAAAACTGGGGGCAGCTCTCCCTCTGGACTGACTCTACCAGCTCCAATGGTAGAAATTGACGCTGCTGTTCCGACTGGGAACAGTTTTGAACCACTCAGGAGAGTGCACAAGAACTCTCCGACTGCCATGTTGAAAATGTCTCCTCCACCTGTGGAGAACGTTACGAAGGCGAATCCGGAACAGCCCCCTCAGCGGCTGTCCTCCAAAATCCACAGGGTCTAGCGAAGAGTCCAAGACTCTGTAATCGACAAAGACTACTCCCGCTGACAGAAAAAATGAAGGTTCGGCAAGAGGAGGACCATCTCACCGCCGTCGTACCACGGAAAGCATCGGCTGCAACAGCCCCCTCAACTTCGATCATTCATAAAAGGAGAAGGCCGGAGAAGATCCCCATGTCTACGACAAATCTCAAAGGCGCTGAATCCAAACACCTCAAGTCTGGGGGCATGGTGGTGCACACCGTCTACATGGCGTCTGGAAAAGAGGAAAGCCGTGCTTCTATGGGTCATCGACCGCTTACACGGTCTGTGACGAAAACTCAAGAGCGGCAACAAAAGCTCCAGGAGATGCTGACACAGATGGCCACACTCACGGGGTGGAAGGAAAGCCCGGAAGCATCGTCGAATCAACGCCAGGAGCAAGAAATCGACACCGAGTTTCTCCGAAGGATGCTCGAGAAAAAAGATAAAGAGGCCGCGGAACAAGCGGCTAACATAAAGCAAATGGCGCTACTATTCCAAGATATGGTCGGGATGATGATTCAGCCGGACCCTCCAGCTGAAGATCCCCCAATAATCATTGAAGACGACAGAGGGGAGACATCAAACCCTCTTCCGGCTTTATCAGCAGCCAGGGAGGAGACAATCTCGAAAGCGGCGCTTGATGACTACATAGCTCAACAAATACGAGTTCATCAGGCAAATGAAGCAACTGGCCAAGTTGTCAGAACAGGGAGACCATATCCAGGCTGGTACGATCAAATTAAGTACCCGCCAGGATACACGATCCCTAAATTCCATGTATGTAAGGGGACGAGCAATCCCCATCAGCACGTCGCTCAGTTCAGGGCTCTCTGCGGCAATACTGGAGGTGATGACAAACTGCTACTTCGCCAGTTCGTCGGCAGCCTAGTGGAGACAGCTTTCGAATGGTACTCGGAGCTTCCGAATGACTCCGTCAAAACGTTTACGGAAATGGAACTGTTGTTCACCCAGCGTTTTGCAAGAGCCAGCGAACGCACCCCGATCACGGCATTGATCAATGCCATGGTAAAGCCAGGAGAGAAATGGGTGCAGTATGCAATCCGGTGGTGGAATTTATGGTCAAGATGCGAACAACGCATAGAAGAAGCTCCTGCCGTGGGCATGTTCGTGGGGACCCTGGATCCGCAGGCGACTATATCCTAATTCATGATGTTTTTCAAGCCAACCACCTTCCAGGCCTTGATCGATAAGCTGGCCTAGATGGACCAGATGGGACATAGACCGCCCTCCTCGAAAACAGAGCTTCAAAATGAAAATAGTAAAAGGAAAGCGACCTTCTTCGCTAACGCTCAACAGCAGCCGAGTGATCTGAAACCAGCTGCTCACCAAGCCAACAAACTGTGATTCCTCGACGAGAAGTTGAGACGTCTATATTCATTTCCCCGGATAAAACGAGGAGACTGTTTGAACTAGCGGTGCGCAACAGGCTCATCACCCTGCCGGATCCAAAGCGCCCACTGCAGCCCGGTGATGTTAACAATCCCAACTATTGCCCCTGCCACCGAATGTTGGGCCATCCAATCGAAGATTATTTCATCTTCAAAAGCTGGATTGAGGACCAGTACCAATAAAGCAAATTCGCGCTGTCTGAAAACTGGAGGGTAAACCCGCCACAACTATATGCTCCGAAAAAGATGGACACGCCGGGGGCATCATGCTCATTCATAGATGAAGCTCCATGGGAAGTAGTTCTTTCGGCGAAAACTAAATGAATGCTAAAAGATCTTCAAGCATGCCTGGCAATCAAGTGGAGAGGCCCGCTGGAGCCAGAAATCATTGAGGGCATGCTGAAACTGCAAACGACATCGGGAATTGGTAACGATGGGCAAAACACCCAGGCCCAGCCATCAAAGTCTTCAAAGAAAAAGAAGAAGACCAAGAAGCCCGCGCAGCCTGACGACAAGCACACGGATCTGCAAAAGCATATTGACACGCTAGAGGAATACAACCAGAAGGCGTGAACCCCAGTCACGCTCCAAGAGTTTCTCAACCATATCCTTGAAAGTGGAGATAGCGACAATGATGAGGGAGACGACTCGGCAGAAGAACCCGAAGATTACGTGGCAAGTTGCCACATGATCTCTCATTCGTCGCTAAATAACGAAGAAGCTCACTCGGCATTAAAAGATAACAAAGAGGAGCTGGGGACAGGATCAGTGCCAAAATCCTTGGAACCATCAGACGAGATGATCGACATGCTACTGAACGAACCCCGTCAAAAGAGCAAAGCTGATCAAGAGCGTGAAATGGGCATATTCGAAAAGGCCAGACGTCGGCATCAAGTTGAAGAAGTCATGGTAGAGATGAGTCGTAAAGCACTCCAACCGGATCGAAGCACACCTGCAGTGGACAAAAATAGGCTTAAGACAAGGAAACGGTTCACTAAAGCCCTGTCAATGGGAATGAAGCTGCTATCTTTCAAAGGAGATACTCCTGGCGGTATACGCCTTGACAAAACAGATGTACATCCTAACTACTGCTTGTACCATCGGAGGGTGACACACCATACCGAAGAATGTATGGCCTTTAAAAACTGGTAGCGGGGATATGTTGCCCACTGACAACACTTCAAGCGATTAAAGCGCAAGGCTCGTCGGGAGCAGAGAAGCACGACCGATGAGCACGAAAGAACTGCCGGCAACTATCACATGGTTGATTCTGGGGGATCGTAAGTTCTCACCTTCGGAAGCGATTCCGATGAAGAAATAGCCATCAGCCCTCTCTTCAAGGAATCCACCTCAGGAAAAGAGGAGGAGATAAAGAACTGTGAAAACATTCAGCTGTGTAGTCGTACGTTGCCCGAAAAGAATCTCGGACCTACAAACAAGGGATCGGACAAAAAAGATAAGGAGAAGGAAAAAGTCCCTGAAGATATCTCCCTCGATGATCGCATCGTCGAAGAGTTGACAGCCAAGGATCCGCCTAAGAGGAACAAAGTGGATTACAATGTCCTAGCGCACCTGAGGAAGATACCCTCACAGCTAAGTGTTTTGGATGCCCTTCTGTTGTCTAAAGAGGCAAGAGATTCTCTAATCAGAGCATTACAAGAGCCCGAGCAGTTTCAAGATTTCCTTACTGAAGAAAATATGAAGAACGAGCTGGAAGAAGTGCACACAGCTGACATCACTTTCGGCGATGAAGATCTCCTCCTCGGAACGTGCGAGTATAACCGTCCGCTGTATGTAACCGGGTATTGTCACGATATCAAGATAGGCAAGATCCTGGTTGACAATGGGTCCTCCGTCAACCTTCTCAATGTAAGAATGTTGAAAGAAATCTGCATGAGCGTTCAGCACCTTGCTCGGGATAAAATCAACATCTCCGGGTTTGACTCCCAGTCATCATGGACGCTTGGGTCTGTAATACTGACGTTGCTCTTTGGGCTGCTCGTCACTGACATCAAATTCCATGTCATTGACGCCAAGACCTGCTACAACGCTTTGCTCGGCAGGTCTTGGTTACACGAATAATATCATCCCTTCTACACAACATCAATGTATGAAGTATTTCGAAGATGGTCTCGAGTACACAATGACGGGGGAATTAAACCCATTCTCCGTGAATGAAGTCCGAAAGTACGGGAATGCAAAGTATTTCCTACCAGACTTTGAAGACACGGAAAGATGCCATAAGCCGGAGAATAAGCAAAAAGCTATCACCAATATTCTGGTCTTCAGGAGCGATACCGAGGAGGAAGAAGAGATAGTCTATTAGGGACCGCCCCAATGCAACAGGCCGGGACCACCTACCCCTATTCTGGTCTTTGGCAGTGACTCTGAAGACGAAGTCAACGCAGTGTTCTCAGTCCGTACATCAATGCAGGCCTTCACTAGAAATGATCAGATTTTGCAAATCGCCATGATTCCACGGCAGCACTACAGAGAGCTTGATGCGCTTGAGACATATAGTGTGCAAGAGCTACGGACATTCTACGTCCCTCCCAGGTGAAGAGGTGAAAAGTCGATCCTATTCTACCGATCCACGAAGACTAAAGTCGAAAGAGAAGTCTAGCATGGTGCTGATTTTGCACTCGACAGGCTCCAACCAATCTATCTACCCAGATACTACGCAGAAGAATTGAAAAGGTTATTGAGATGCCAAGGCGTACCCCTTAAGCAAACCGCGCGAAAGGCCCAATTCGACAACAGGATCTGGAACGTCCTCGGAACTCAGCGAAAATAGCCCAGCGGAAAAATGGAAGCGATCGGGCTTGGATATATCTAGTCCAAGAAACGGGAACAGTTCCATGGCTGCCACGTCATAAAGGACCTTGATGAAGAAGAGGATGCTCTGTTAAAAGACGCTGACGCTGAACCAGAACACGGTCCTGCCATAAAAATGTCGAGTCTGTTGTTTGAAGAACAGGTGGACAAGCTAGTAAGGGAAGCGAGTCAAATGGTTCGGAATGACTACAGCCGCGAAATGGCCATTTACTTGAAAGCCAAGACGCAATGTCTCCTTCAACAGGCTACAGAGGATGACAATGCCTTCCGCCGTCAGCCCGCCATGCATTCCCAAGACAGGAAAAAGGCCCAACGTGGAGGCAAAAACAAGTTAAAGAATGAGAAAAACGTTTGACAACGGCAAAACGGATCCAAAAGGCCACGTGATCGAGAAAAGGTCAACCGGAATCCGTCTCTTATGAAAAAGATGGATCGAGCATATTCGTTCCCTCGAGACTAGACAAGGAGAATCTTCGACCTTGTCATGAAACACCAGATGATGACATTCCCGGAGTCTCGGCACCCCGATCAACCAAATGAGGTCCATCGCTCGGATTATTGCTCCTATCACCGAGCGATAGGACATCATCTTGAAGACTGCTTCACCTTCAAAAACTGGGTCGAAGACCAATATCAGCTCGGCAGGTTCACTCTATCCAATAGTTGGAGGGTAGCCCTACCGCAAAATCATATACCAAAAGCAACGTACATGGCGAGAGTAGAACCAGATCAACATCGTTCTTGGAAACGATCTCGTACCTGTCACGTGATAACACTGTCAGAAGATGGAGTGCATGGGAATATGGATGACCTCTCCTGGTGCTTCGAAAATGAGGATGAAGACGAGGTGATCTTAGAATTTCCACCAGCGCCAAAAGAGTTGGAAGATGGAATACATACTACTGCAGAAAACCTAAGGAAGATCGACTTGGGGACGGCAAATGACCCGCGGCCAACGTTCATCAGTGAGCTGTTGTCTAAAGAGCAGGTGGCTATGCTAAAAGGCGTACTCATACAGTATAAAGACTGCTTCATATGGAACTATTCCGAGATGTCGGGGCTAGATCCGGAAATAGCTGTGCATAAATTGGCGATATCTCCGGATGATAAGCCAGTCAAACAAGCACCGAGGAGAATGCGGCTCGAACTTGAAATGAGCATCAACGCCGAAGTCAAGAAGCTAATCGACTCCGGCTTCATCCAAAGAGTTCGGTACCCTGACTGGATCGCCGACATTGTCCCAGTGATGAAGAAAAATAGGACAGTGCGCATCTGCGTAGACTTTCGGGACCTCAACAAAGCTTGTCCGAAAGATGACTTCCCAGTACCTGTCACCGAGCTGATGATAGATAAAAAGTCCACTCACGAAGTCTTCTCCTTCATGGACGGATCATCGGGATACAATTAAATAAAGATGCATCCCGAAGACCAGAAGCATACCACTTTCCGGACTCCTCTGGGCATATTCTGCTACAAAGTGATGCCTTTCGGTCTGAAGAACGCCGGTGCTACTTATCAGAGGGCCATGACGAAGATTTTCGATGAACTCATACATGAAATCGTCGAATGCCATATCGATGAGCTCGTAGTGAAAAGCAAATCGTATGAGGAACATTGGGAGCATCTAAAGATAGTGTTCCAGCGCCTTCGGAAATACAACATGAAGATGAACCCTCTCAAATGCGCGTTCGGAGTTTCCTCAGGCAAGTTCCTAGGATTCATCATACGACATCGAGGCATCGAAATAGACCCGTCAAAGATCAAGACGATTATGGAAATGCCTCCGCCAATAACTCTCAAGCAACTGCGGTCTCTCCAAGGAAAGTTCGCGTATATCCGGCGGTTCATAGCTAACCTCTCCGGCAAATGCCGCCCCTACAGTCATTTAATGAAGAAGGGGACCCCGTTTGTCTGGGATCGCAAATGCCAAAGCGCACTGGACGAAATACAGCAATACCTACAGAATCCGCGTTACTGACCGCTCCGGTTAAGTGAAAACACCTCATCCTGTACACAACCGCCTTTGAAGGTTCTTTAGGCGCGCTATGGGCACGGGAGAACGACCAAGAGAAGGAGAGAGCCCTCTACTATTTGAGTTGAGTTCTCCTGGGGGCAGAAAACAACTACTCCCCTATCGAAAAACACTTCCTGGCGTTAATCTTCGCGATAACGAAGCTCCGGCATTATGCTTTGGCGCATGAGGTCCATTGTTCATATCAGAATTTTGCATTATTATATTCCCCATTCTTAATCATTTTATGAATAAAAAGGTGTTTTTGATCCATGTCTGGTAAATAGTTGCAGGTTACAGGTTCTCAGAACAATACAGTGAAATTCATGAAAAGACGCTACAAATGTGAGACTACGACCAACAAATAGATGAATCTGTATGATGCCGCCTACCAGTTTAAGGAACAAATGAAGATCAGCAAACAGTTCAATACAAAGTACAAGGGCAGCACAGGATTAAAGACTTCAACACGAAGCTCACGGCAAAAAATCCACAACATTCTGCACTGTGGAAATCTGGAAGAAAGTAGAAAAGATTCTGAGGAACCAAATAAAGAAAACAGAAGTAAATAGCAACATGAAGCAACCCTAAAAAGTTGAGACAGAGAACCCTCAATACGGCCGCAGATCCGCGGCCAAACATGGCATTCTGCGGCGGTTCTGCGGCCGTGCAGTGCACGTGTCGGTGGGTGTCGGTGCTTTGACCTGGCTTTCTTAGGGTAGTTCTGTAAATTCAAATGTGGATCAGATGTAAAACCTAGAGTTTCTCCTATCTATAAATAGGAAAGCCTACAGCCTAATTTGGCATGCCTCTTTTTATTTTTCTAGATTAAATTTTATTCCATTGTAATCGTTGAAGAGGTGTCAATAAAGTAAGTTTTTTTATCTTGCAATTTTCCATTTGAATTTAATTTCTACAATTTTATTATCTGTCTTTTTATTATCAGCAAATTATGTCATTAAATTAAAACTATAAAAATAAATTTTGTCGCAACTTTCCTAATGAGTAAGTAGTTCCTCACTTGTTAGGGTTAGGATTGGGTAGGTTTGAGAGATGGAAATCTCTCACTCCTTTCTTGCCCATATAATATTTTTAGGACTCTATTTGAATCAAACACACACCACTCACTATGGCACCCTATCCTACGAGATAGCGGTGATTCCCTAGTTAGACCAGTTGTGGTTGATTTACATAGAGATTAGGGGTAAGAGTTAAGAAAGGACGGACAAGGACCAAAAGGAAGAAACGAAGTTTCTTCCCAGTCATGCTAATCCCCTTTGTTGACTATTAATCTAACACCTATGTTCTTAATTAGGGCAAAAGAAGCTGTGAGTAGAGTTTATTTTTCCAAACTAACCTAATCCTAACCCTAGCAAGGCTTTAAATCAAATTAAATTCAATCTTAGATTTTCAAATCAAAACCTACCAAAAATAGGACTTAACTCGTAAGAACTTAAAGAAAGAACACGTTTTCCCTGTGGACCGATCCGTACTCAACCGGCTAGCTACCAAGAGACACCGTTATTGATTGCGGTATATTCTTAATTTTGATTTTAAAACGCACGTATGCAAAAGACCATACCAATCATCCATCTCATATCAAAAGTGGATCCTCTCAAATATTTGATGTCAAGAGCCATACTAACGGGAAGGCTTGCCAAATGGGCCCTCCTCTTGATGGAGTTCTCGATAGTATATCGACCCCTCAAGGCAATAAAAGGCCAGGCCATCGCCGACTTTCTTGCTGAGCATCTGATACCCGCCGACTCTCCCTTAAAGTGCGAATTGCCGGACAAACACGCGTTTGACACAATTGACAGGGAGAGAGGAGGGAGTGATACCCGATGGGAACTCTACCTTCTATGGGGCATCTTCCATGAAGAAACAAAAGCACAGCTCTCCCATAATCAAATCCGGGGTAGGCCTCATCTTCGTGACTCCACAAAGAAGGATAATGCGCTTTGCCTTTTCCTTAACAGAGCCGAGGACAAACAATGAAGCAGAATATGAAGCTTTGATAGCAGGTCTTGAGATCACTGTCGATATGGGAATCAAAAACCATCTCATATACGGAGACTCCCAGCTGGTCGTTAGTCAAGTAAACGGCAACTATCAAACGTGCAAATCAGAGTTGGTAAAGTACGGCGAGATAGTGCAACAATTGCTGACTCAAATCCCTTCTTATTCCCTGGAAAGCATACCGCGTGTGGAAAATAGCAAGGCGGATGCGTTAGCCAAGCTCGCTAAAGAACTGGCTGACGAAAATCTCGATGACGTAAGGATCGTTGTGCAGAGCCATCGGGTACTTGCACCAACAGAAATATCTCCGGAGTCGTCTAAAGAAAAGGAAGCGACCAAGCAAACAGCCTAACAAATAGAGGACCAAGGAAAGGCTAAGGATTGGAGAGAAATCTTTATAGAATACTTCAAATTCCGTCGAACACCTGAAGATTCATCCTCAAGACATCAGTTCATGAAACGAGCTTTGTCTTTCAAATTCGTCAATGATACTCTATATAAGAGATCGTTCGACTCTCTATGGATGAGATTCCTGGGGCCGGAAGAAGCAAGGAAAGTCATCCAAGAAACTCATGATGGACTCTGCGGTTCTCATCAAGGTGGGCCGAAGATGAAGCTGAAGATCAAAAGAATGGGCTACTATTGGCCCACGATGATTCAGGACTGCCTCGAATACGCGAAGCAGTGCTACTCATGCTAAATTCATGGAGACTTCATCCACCAGCATCCAAACCCACTACACCCAATAGTGGCTAGCTGGCCGTTCGAAATGTGGGGAACCGATATAATCGGGCCCATAGAACCAGCGTCATCCAAAGGATATCGGTTCATATTGGCAACAATCGATTACTTCTCTAAGTGGGCAGAGGCCATACCGCTAAGAAAAGTGAAGACGGAGAACATCCTCCATTTTTTCAAGACGCACGTCATCTATCGGTTCGACACTCCGCGACGGATTATCTCCGATAACGGGTCAGCTTACAGAAGTGACAGGATCAGCCGCTTCGCACAGCAGCATAACATAGACTAGAGATACTCTTCGGTCTATAATCCCCGAGCTAATGGTCTAGCTGAGGCTTTCAACAAAACCTTGATGAAGATCATAAAGAAGACGGTGTCCAAAAATAAAAAGGACTGGCACGAGAGACTGCATGAAGCTCTCTGGGCTTACCGGACCACGTTCAAAATGGCCACAAATACAACGCCATTCGCGTTGGTATTCGGCATAGAAGCAGTACTCCCCTTGGAGATAGAGTTACCCTCTCTATGAGTGGCGGTTCATCACGAGCTAACAGACGAAAAGAATGCTCAGCTTCGGCTCGAGGAGCTCGACGCCCTCGCGGAAACTCGTCTCATGGCGCAGCAAAACCTAGAAGGTTACAAAGCGAGAATGACGCGCTCATACGAAAGATTAACTAGAACGAGAACATTCCGCCAAGGCGAACTCGTGCTAGTCGTAAAAAGACCTATGATCCCCAATCGTGCCAAACGGGGGAAATTCGAGCCGAACTATGAAGGCTCGTACATCATAGACAAGGTCTACCAAGGAGGGGCCTATCTACTCATGGATATGCATGGCGAAAGACCCTTCAGGCCAATAAATGGCTGGTTTCTGAAAAATACTACTCCTGACGAGTCACGGCCTAGGTCAACGATAGATGACGACACCTATGCCCGCTCGCTATCTTCCTAAGCCCAAACTCTATAAGTAGTATCCGGCGAAATCTCGCTTCAAAAACGTGCCACGGACCGAAACGTGCTTAAACTAACAACGGACCGAAACATCCTTAAACTAGCAATGGACCGCAATGTCCTGAAACTAGCTACGGACCGTAACGTCCTTAAACTACTACGAACCGCAACATCCTTAGGCTAATGCAGCAAAAAAAATACAAAAAAAAATATTTAAAAAATAAATAAATAAAAAACGGTACGTCCATAAGCGAAAAGGGCACGGATGAAAACCTGAAAGGGCTCCGTGAGTAAAAAAAAGCAGGGCTACCGGCGAGTTTGTGAAAACCCGAAAGGGCGCAGGCTCATAAAAAAATTCATGCACACTTGCAATGTCCTCTCGACCTTGTAAGAAGAAAATACCTGCGTGAGATCCTTACGACTCACAAGGGAACAAAACACTTAAGAATCCTCACGATCCCTAAGGAGAAATTACACTTACGATATCCTCACGACTCGTAAGGAGAATCCTCTTATGAGACCCTCACGGTTTATAGGATTCAAAAGCCTTAAGCTACAGGGACCTAAACCTATTCTTAAGCCATCACATCCCCGAGACTGCCCTACAAACGGTTCAATATTGATCCTTGTATACAATCCACAGGCACAAATAAATGTCTCCCCCACCAAGTTCCACCAATGGCGCGAATTTCCCCATTTGGCGAACGACACTTGTAAGTCCTCTCGACTTATAAGGAGAAAACACTCTTATAAGATCCTTACGACTTATAAAAGAACATACACTTAAGAATCCTCACGATTCCTAAGGATAAAACGCACCTATAAGATCCTCACGACTCGTAGGGAGAAACGCCTTTATGAGACCTTTACGGCTCATGAAGTCAAAAGCCTTAGTTGACAGGATCCTAACCCTGTTTACTAAGCCACCTTTGTTCGAATCAACAGAGGCAAATGATGATTCGCTCCTGGAAATGTCCCAGTGATAGCGATATTGATGCCTAAATCGGTATCAAATTCTAAGTCCTTTCACGGCAAATGATGATTCGCTCCTGGCAAAATTCCAGTCGCAGCGATGCTGATGCTAAGATTAGTATCAGAACCCAAGTTCCGCACTCGCAGCAAAAAAGTCAGCGAGCCATAAATGCATATGAAACAGCCGAAATGATAGGGCAACTTATAAAAAAATCAGCAAGTAAAAGATATGCATACAAAAATTGTCACGACCCGAAATATTAGCTCGTGACCAGCACTTAAATCACGCAACGTCTAAAGGCGTAACGTAATTCAAGTAAGCTGAAACCTAGAAATCTAAACCTTTAAGAAAATAATGGAGGTGAACTTTTGAAATAAAGGTATAATGAAATCAAGTTTTCTTAATGCATAAAAAAGGAACATGAAAATGCAAGTGAAATTTGCTAGTTTGAAAACGTTTTTCGTCTTAAAAAAAGATTTGGGCAGCATCTCCTTTGTATTTTTTGATCCAAAACCACAAGTACATAACAAGAATAATGGCATCCCCAAGCGGGAGCTAGCTCTTCGCCAAACGGCGGATCACAACCACGCAAGACAGTATATGTAAGTATACGACGCCCAATGGCGAAGTTCACCACAAAAAGATAAAGAAATAAGCAAGACATCAAAACCACAAGTAGCAGAAAATCCCTGGCTCTAAGTCTCGCAACCACAGGTCTCACTAAGTCTCATTACTTATACAATTACTAAATTTGATTGATGGAGTTGACTAGATAAAATGTGAAATAGTAAATACAAGAGTGGGTACGATATAAATGCCCCACCTACCAATGCAAAACACCCAAATGAAGCTATGTGCCAGCGATGCCGCTACGGATCCATGTGGTCAACCTGTAAGAACTGTGGCACAACGGGGATGAGTTGCCAACTCGTGAGTAGAAAAACATCTACAAGTAGAAATCGAATAAACAACGACTCCTAGGTCAACTATATCATAAAGGTAATACTATGATATCTAGGATGACCGGGTCATCATATGTGTCAACAATGTAATCAATACCTATATGTATGCGGATATAATCCAACAATATAACCAATGTCTGTATGCATATGGATCTCGTCCAACCATATAATCAATGTGTGTATGCATGTAAGTATGAGGATATAAATCAACGGTGTCCCTCGTGACACATCAAAATCATGGAACCTGGGTGCCCAAAATCGACACCTGAAAACATCATGAAACCCGTATCAAGCATCGACACGTAAATCCTCATATCTCGGGCTCCGTCAGTCCGGATCGGCCCATCTCATCTCTCGACTCCGGTCGGTATCCTCCAGATATCCGTCGAGCCCAAATAATATCACCGGTAGGTAGTGGTCCCTCTGCCAGGCTCACCGTCTCCTGCACAGCAGATCCGTTCTCGCCCCGGGGTACCATACCGGGTCCACCATGAACCCGCAAACGGATCATCCGCGTTCTCGAATTTGATTTCACATGTCACACGTCTCAGAACCAAAAAAACGCATGGTGGACGCACTGAAATATCATATCAAGAGAAACCGGGTTTTTAAAACAGTACATGCTTTCTTTTGAAATAGCCACGGTTCTCAAATCCAGAAATCTCATGAAAACAGCATATCTCAATGCGTAAAAGCGTAAAGTATGATGTATGTGACATATAACAGAAATGTAAGCATATCCGTATATCATACAACATGGAACAGTAATATGACATATTAAGGGAAAACCGCTCTTTTAAATGGATCCAGTTTTTAAAATAGTACATGCGGTTCACAAATCTCTAAAATCAAATACAATATCGTATAATGGTGCATATGTGTATGTACGCAAGTATTGGTGTACAAATGTGTATGTACGCAAGTATGGGTGTACAAATGTGTATGTCCGCAAGTATGGGTGTACAATCTGTATGTACGCAAATATGGCGTACAATATGTATGTGCGCCAATATGGATATACAAGTGGGTATAGCCTGATGCAGCAGTTCTACTGTGTAGTGACATGGAAATTGTAACATTTCAAAAAAAAATATTGTTTTTGGGAATTTTTATAATTTAATATTATTTTATTAAATATTTTAATATTTCGGTATAATTAAATACCGATAAATGGGAAAAATTTTGGAAAAATTATGGAAAATTCTAAAATAGGGTATTTTATGGAATTATGCCATTTTTAAGTTTTTATGATTAGTTTGACACTAATTTAGTGCTAATCGCGATTAAAAATCGCTAATTGGATTTTTGGCATTTTTGTGCAAAATATGCACATATCATTTTTTTTGCTCTACACTTGTGCATTTCTACCATATCACTTTGGGTTTACTATTTGAATGAGAAGGATTTAGAGGGAAAAGAAAAAGAAAAGAAAAGGAAAAGGGAATAAAGAAATAGGTATGGTGAGAGAGAGAGAGAGTAGGTGAGGGTGTTTGACTTGACCATTCTCTTCATTTCTTCCTCTCATTTCCTCTCTCCCTCTTCCTCTTCTCCTGCTGCTGCTGCCTCTTCCCCCTTCCTCCATCTCCAAGCCACAAAAACACATCCAAAAACACTTCAAAACCCCACTCCCATTTCACAAAAAAGGTGCACAAGCCCCTTAGCTACCCAATGAACCAAGAAAGTATTCATTTTGGCGCTGTTGAGGATTCATCAGGGTCTAATGAGGTATTTCCTTCATAATTAGTGTAGTTTTTCTTGTGCTTAAGCCTCATTTCAAGTTTGAAATCGATGTCGGGTAGTTTAGTGCACTTTGGGCATTACTAGAGAAGGTTAGGGTTTAAGTTGAGTCTGTGTGGTGAACTTGAATGTTTTGAGTGACCTTAAACCCCCATGGTGTGATTAACCCAGAACATACACTTATACCTAACCTGAAACACAAAATACGGATTTACAGAACTGAAATGTCGGGTTTTGTGAGAACTTAGTGGGTGCAGAGAAATCTGGAATGAGCTGGGACTTTTACTGGAAAAATAAACAAGTCCAGGGACCCAATTGAGACCCTAGGAGCCCCCTGTAGCAATACGAACCCTATTGGAGCACCCAGGGACAGCCTGGACGGATTTTCAGTGATAGGGGCTCGGCCACTTGGTGAGAGGGTGGGTCCGGGTTTCTTCTGTAGGTCATATGTACCCTATATATCACCCTAGTGTTGTTTTGGAACCTTGGTTTAACCTGAGATGAAATCTGGGAACACTTTTATAAGTTGCTGCTTTAAATTTAGTTATGGTTTTCCGTATTTTGATTTCCAGATTTTGATATTTGTGCGTTATCTCGATTGCATGACGTTTGTACGTCTATATCGAGTGATTTCGGGTTGTTTTGCGAAGGCTAACCATAGGTTCTACCTTATAGGCTTTTAAGCGTACCATTTTGGTTTTCGTGTGTCGTTTTGGTTTCGATTTGGTTTTAATGCGATGCGATACGTGTGACATGTAGGTACCCCCACGGTGATCTGAGACGACGAAGAAGATGGTGGCGACATCGACACCGACACGCAGGATGCAAGGTGAGTAGATTATATCAACGGGGAAGTCGGGTGGGTAGCGTATAGCACCCCCACAGTTCGATATTTAGTATAGTATATATATATACTATTTATGATATCTTTTGTGCGTCGTGGATATTTGAGATGAGATTAGGTGTACTATGATTAGATTAGGCGTAGAAGTAAACTAGTATAGTTCCTAGTCGCGAACCCTAGGATAGGTTTACACCTACACGCACGCACACATCCTTGCTTGTATACTTATACCGTGATGATGAGGATGGTGGATGATAATTGGAGATGAGTCGATGAGATTGGGCATGGTGCCATGATATCGGTGATATGAGGTGATTCGTATTTGGGATACGACATGTGATTTTAGCGGGCCTTTTGACGTGTGTTTCACATACGCATTCATATTTATATAGATGGTATCGATTGTACTAGACTTAGATCAGTACCCCAGATTATGTGATATGACGATAAGGATACCAGATAATTGATGAGGTGAATGTGATATTGACCCGTACCCAGCTATTGGGATGTCGTGCGATGATTTACCGTACGAGCTTTACATTGATGATAGATCCGCACTCATGAGTCGACGACATCATATGATATACTGTATCGTACGTGATACTATTGAGGCGGAATCACGGAATAATATTAATATATATATATATATCGACTCAGATGTAGGTGGTTTCCATACCCCTCCCGATTAGCGTATTTGCTAGATCTGTAGTTGCTTAGTAGATGTTAGACTAGGCCGATGTTATACCTATTTCAAAACTAACGAATCAGGAGTATTTCAATGATAGGCAAAGGGATTCTACGGATATTTTCAAAATACGCATCTTTTCTTAAAAACACCGTAGCCCTTATTTTACTAAAAACCCCGATTCGTCTTATTTCAAAAGGCAAACTGTAGGACATTTTATATTGATGCAGATACGTCACTGTTGCATTTATTATTCGATTTCCGCATATTCATGCTATTCTCATTGCATTGCATGTGTAAATGAGTTTATTGTATATTAAACCCATGCTGTTAGGACACCAGCACCATTATCGATGATGCGTATGTTCCACGTACACTTACTTGCTGGCTCACACACTTCATCATCGATAATTGCCATGTCACTACACTGTAGTACTGTTGCATTCAGGATATGATCTCCTGCATGGCATACTTGTGTACATACCCATTGTACACCCATATTTATCATACATAAGTATTTGCACATACATAGATGATTCTGGCTTGATTAGAGATTTAGGAACCGCAAGATACTCTTTAAAACTGGTTCATCTTAAAAGAGCGGTTTCCCTCAATGTGTGCATATTACTATTCCATACTGCATGATATACTGATATGCTTATATTTCTTTTACATGTCGCATATATCATGCTTTTGATTGTACGCATTGAGATATGTTGTTTCCATGATATTTCTGGATTTGGGAACCGTGGATATTTCAAAAGAGAGTATGTAATTGTTTTAAATACCCGGTTACCCTTGATAGGATATTTCAGTGCGTCCACCATGTGTTTTCTCGGTGCTGGGAGCGACATGTGAAACCCGATTCGAGGAGGCGGATGGGGACGATTGCGGGTACATGGTGGACCCGATATGGTACCCCGGGGCGAGAACAGATCGCTGTGTAGTAGACAGTGAGCCTGGCAGAGGGACTAATACCTACCGGTGATATTATTTAGGCTCGGCGGATATCCGGAGGATACCAACCGTAGTCGAGAGATGATAGGGGCTGATCCAGACTGACGGAACCCGATATATGAGGATTTACGTGCCGATGATAGGCACAGGTTTCATGATGTTTTCGAGTGTCGATGCTTGACACTCAAGTTCCATGATTTGATATGTCGCGAGCGACACATGTTGATTTACATCCTCATATTTCCATGCATATGCTTTATGATATTTACATGCATGATGGTTTTTGTCATTGGGTGACACGTGGACGGGATCCACATACATACAGACTTGATTTCATTGATCATACCTCTTATTTATGATATGTTGTTACCTGAGGCACTGGCACGAGCACTTGGCACTACACTCATGTATAGATGTTACATTGCCACCTTATCATGCTTTAGACTTACCCTTTTGAGGTTTATATACACATATCTGATCGAATGACCTAGGATTATATCATGCATTCGATTTCTGCTTGTAGATATTTTCTATTCACGAGTTGGCAACTCACCCCCGTTGTACCACAGTTCTTGGAGGTTTTGCCGTACAGGTTCCATGGCGGCATTTCTGTCACACTGCTCCCTTTGCGGGTGATTGCATTGGTAGGTGGGTTCACTCGTATCGTGGCCACCCTTGTATTTATTTTATTCTGTTGTATCTAATAATTCCATCAACCAAAACTTGTATATTGTTTCAGACTTAGAAAAACCAGTTATGTATTATTTCGACCTTAGAGTCGCGCGTTGTAGTATTATGGTTTTCATGTTGATTTTGAGTTTCTTTTTGAGTTTTGATCCTCGCCCTCTGGCGTTGGATATTATATTGCTTGTGTGGTTGTGGCCGTCGATTGACGAAGAGATAGCTCCCGCTTAGGGATGCCTTTTATCATTGCATATATATTATTCTTGTTGTACCCCGTTCGGGGCCAGTGTTTACAAAGGGAACTCTGCCGAAATTTTTAGAAAAGACTATACTTTTTAAAAATGCACATTCGGCTTATTTATTTAAAAAACCTTGCTTTTAAAACATGTCTTCTTCACTTCTTAAACTATTTTTCCTTCATTTATTATTTAAAATGGTTTTAGATTTCTGGGCTTTGGCTTACTTGGATTAGATGGGGTCCTATAGACTTCATATGATTCAAGGGCCAGTCACGAGCTATTTCGGGTCGTGACAAAGTTGGTATCAGAGCGCTAGGTTAACCTTGGTTCGAGTCTAAGTTTGACTATGTGGAGCCTACAGCGTTTATATATATACGGAACTTAGGCTTGACCTTACGGAACATAGACTTAGTCGAGGGGGTATTATACCCGAACTTTCGTCGCGTAGGATGACCCTTGGTTGATGGAGTAGGTGACTTCAGTAGAGTGACGTGCCGTGTGTACGTTCCGCGGCATACTTACGACACGCCACTCCGCTTAAGGAGGCTTAGGATGTACATTTTCTTGCATAATATTATATCCATTCCTATGATCTATCCTCATCGATACTGGTTATAATGTTGCTGCCACGATTACACGGGCAGAGAGAGCTACGGCTAGAGTTGGGTCAGCATGAGCTCGTCATGGACGAGGACTGACCAGGGCATGATTTCAGAGACGTACGATTGCATAGAGGCGTCGTCTTACTGTGTTTTTCGCGCCATGAGCGTTTGACAGATCGCTTTTACGAGATTTCCCGGATGTGCTGATCGGCACCAGAGGATCAGGCTACTTCTAGAGGCCAGCCAGAATGTGATGACCATCGATATATCGCTTATTCATGATGATTGAGGCGTTGTTCAGCGTACAGACGAATGAGCTTGTTGTTGCTGTAAATGACGAGATATCGCCCAGATGATTGGAGCTACTGCAGCATGAGTATATACTCAGAGATATGATGGAAAGTCGCTAGTCACCAAGGAGGAACGACTAGGACATGTGGTTCGTTCGCTTACCCCGATATGAGGTCATCAGATAGATCGATTCCAGCTAGAGACGACTTCACGCAGATTCGTTGAGAGTCGATAGAGACGATCGAATGTCGGAAACCCATATTCCAAGTTTAAAGTATTCGGAAAGACATGCAAGCGATTCTATGGACCCTCTAGAAGAATGAAACCCTAACTCGACATAATGACCGTGTGAAAGCCTTTGAAACTTAGGGTTTGCGGTAGTTCCGCGGCGCCATTAGTGAGGCTTGGGTTTGCCCTTCTACGGCTGGACCACTGATGCTGTGGTATGTACTCGATACTATTAAACTGTACCCAAGATGTTGATCTCTTGGGGGATTATGAGGTTTTGACAAATCGATCGGATGGTTCGACATCTTTCGGATATCATGTGATGGGATACACTGCTTGGGAGACTCCAGACATGAGTATAGCCGTTGGAGCGCAGTCCATGCAGCCACGAGGAGACGAGTCCGAATCAGTCGACATTGGAACAAAGTGGAGTAAAGAGTTCGCACGAGATTTCGACGAGATGACGTTCCACTCCGCTGACATCAGAGATGCGATACGCATGCAGGGGCGTTGTATATGGAGTATACCTCCGCAGGTTGGGACAAGTTCCCGAGGACGTGTTCGGCCAGATATCTTCTACAGAGTGATGAAGATACCGAGTTCGTGATTTTGAGTCCGTGTGAGAGACTTCGGATGGACGTAGCCGAGAACAATTGCAGTGCGCAGATAGAGACGTGACGTCGGAGTATATGATGATGTAGACAAGTGGGACAAGAGGTTGAGGCGAGATGCTGACAAGCTGTTGTTACTCCCCGTTAAGGTTAAAGGTCGAATATGTCTACAGAGGCGTTGGGATACGACTAGTTTCCGAGGGAATGCTGTGCTGAGGACGCAGATTGACCATAGAAGTACCAGAACGGAATCGTCCCCGTTAAGCACACCTGACAGGGCCGATGAGCCGATGGGTTGCGAGATTGCTAATTCGCAGAGGAGATAAGGACCCAGAGACAGAGGACGCCAGACCGTGAGCAGGAGGCAAGTAGATATCTTGCGCTGCTAGCATTGGATGCACCGACACCTTCTCGACTTGGAGGGAGGATATATCGACGACGGTATTTATGATTTGTGATTTGGTGATTCGATTATCACGTATCCGTCACTTTGGATTTCGGTATTTTAGGCGTTCTGTTTGCATGATTTGGTCTTGATGGCTGAGTTCCATGATTTCTGTTTTCGTGCACCATGGTTGCACCTATTGAGGTACTGATTGTGATTTCATGCCTATTTTATGCCAGTGATTTGATTTACGCTTCCAGCATAGTTTTCATGCACTTTTAGTGTTTTGATTTGATTTGTGCACGCTGATCCACATGGTTGCGAGATTATATACCGCGGTATACCTGATTTTGATTGCGCCGTATTGTATACCGTCGATCTTGATTCTGATATTGATGTTGATTTCTTGCACTCCGTGCATTCAATTTGGATTTTCGCGCGTATTGAGCGCATGTTTTGAGATACGATTTTGGTGCACACTAGATGCACTAAATCGGGATTCTTCGTGCATATCAGATGCACCTGATTTTGCTGTCAGACGCACACGTTGCCTATGACAGATGTTTCGTGCACACCCGTTGCACCTAGATGTTGTTTTTGTGCACCTGTATGGCACATATATGGATTTTGATTTCCGTGCGCACCAGACGCACAGGGTATTCTTATATACATTTTTAGGATTGATTTCTTCTAGAGCAGTACGTTTTTATGATATTTGCTATGTGTTATCGTACTGAGCAGGACTAGTCAGAGGACAGTACCTGGATATATTTTGCATGCATTGATAGTTATCGAAGAGATTTCCAAAAAGCGAGCTATAGTCTCAGTATTTACCTACGTGTCTGATATGACACGAAACGTTTAAAACAAAGAAACCCTTCTAAATTGTTTTCAAAACGGCGGAACGTACATATTAAACAAGATATATATACGTAGGTGGTTATTTTATTATAATAGACGTCCGCCGCTGTGCAGTGTTATGCGCATCACACATCGACTTAAAAGGATTTGGCATGCATTTCTTCAGATAATTGCATGTATAATTTTGAAGTATATCATATTGGTTTTGTTTTGGATTTGACATTTGTGTCTTTACCATGACTCCGATGATTGCGGGATGCTTGACGGAGTTTCGATTTTGAGTTATCTGCTCATTACTCATGCGCATGCATTGCGCTACGATGCGTTTTATGTATTGATGATTTTGGAGCCCGACGACTTAGACTTTTACTGAAATGTTTTAGAATTTGGGAGTTTAAATTTAAATTCGGGGACCGAATTTATTTAAGGGGGGAAGATTGTAACATTTCAAAAAAAATATATTGTTTTTGGGAATTTTTATAATTTAATATTATTTTATTGAATATTTTAATATTTCGGTATAATTAAATACCGATAAATGGGAAAAATTATGGAAAATTCTAAAATAGGGTATTTTATGGAATTATGCCATTTTTAAGTTTTTATGATTAGTTTGACACTAATTTAGTGCTAATTGCGATTAAAAATCGCTAATTGGATTTTTGGCATTTTTGTGCAAAACATGCACATATCATTGTTTTTTGCTCTACACTTGTGCATTTCTACCATATCACTTTGGGTTTACTATTTGAATGAGAAGGATTTAGAGGGAAAAGAAAAAGAAAAGAAAAGGAAAAGGGAATAAAGAAATAGGTATGGTGAGAGAGAGAGAGAGAGAGAGAGAGTAGGTGAGGGTGTTTGACTTGACCATTCTCTTCATTTCTTCCTCTCATTTCCTCTCTCCCTCTTCCTCTTCTCCTGCTGCTGCTGCCTCTTCCCCCTTCCTCCATCTCCAAGCCACAAAAACACATCCAAAAACACTTCAAAACCCCACTCCCATTTCACAAAAAAGGTGCACAAGCCCCTTAGCTACCCAATGAACCAAGAAAGTATTCATTTTGGCGCTGTTGAGAATTCATGAGGGTCTAATGAGGTATTTCCTTCACAATTAGTGTAGTTTTTCTTGTGCTTAAGCCTCATTTCAAGTTGGAAATCGATGTCGGGTAGTTTAGTGCACTTTGGGCATTACTAGAGAAGGTTAGGGTTTAAGTTGAGTCTGTGTGGTGAACTTGAGTGTTTTGAGTGACCTTAAACCCCCATGGTGTGATTAACCCAGAACATACACTTATACCCAACCTGAAACACAAAATACGGATTTACAGAACTGAAATGTCGGGTTTTGTGAGAACTTAGTGGGTGCAAAGAAATCTGGAATGAGCTGGGACTTTTACTGGAAAAATAAACAAGTCCAGGGACCCAATTGAGACCCTAGGAGCCCCCTTTAGCAATACGAACCCCATTGGAACACCCAGAGCCGGCCTGGCTGGATTTGCAGTGATAGGGGCTCGGCCAATTGGTGAGAGGGTGGGTCCGGGTTTCTTCTGTAGGTCATATGTACCCTATATATCACCCTAGTGTTGTTTTGGAACCTTGGTTTCACCTGAGACGAAATCTGGGAACACTTTTATAAGTTACTGCTTTAAATTTAGTTATGGGTTTCCGTATTTTGATTTCCAGATTTTGATATTTGTGCGTTATCTCGATTGCATGACGTTTGTACGTCTATATCGAGTGATTTCGGGTTGTTTTGCGAAGGCTAACCATAGGTTCTACCTTATAGGCTTTTAAGCATACCATTTTGGTTTTCGTGTGTCGTTTTGGTTTCGATTTGGTTTTAATGTGATGCGATACGTGTGACATGTAGGTACCCCCACGGTGATCCGAGACGACGAAGAAGATGGTGGCGACATCGACACCGACACGCAGGATGCAAAGTGAGTAGATTATATCTACGGGGGAAGTCGGGTGGGTAGCATATAGCACCCCCACAGTCCGATATTTAGTATAGTATATATATACTATTTATGATATCTTTTATACATCGTGGATATTTGAGATGAGATTAGGTGTACTATGATTAGATTAGGCGTAGAAGTAAACTAGTATAGTTCCTAGTCGCGAACCCTAGGATAGGTTTACACCTACACGCGCGCACACATGCTTGCTTGTATACTTATACCGTGATGATGAGGATAGTGGATGATAATTGGAGATGAGTCGATGAGATTGGGCATGGTGCCATGATATCGGTGATATGAGGTGATTCGTATTTGGGATACGACATGTGATTTTAGCGGGCCTTTTGACGTGTGTTTCACACACGCATTCATATTTATATAGATGGTATCGATTGTACTAGACTTAGATCAGTACCCCAGATTATGTGATATGACGATAAGGATACCAGATAATTGATGAGGTGAATGTGATATTGACCCGTACCCAGCTATTGGGATGTCGTGCGATGATTTACCGTACGAGCTTTACATTGATGATAGATCCGCACTCATGAGCCGAGGACGTCATATGATATACTGTATCGTACGTGATACTATTGAGGCGGGATCACGGACTAATATATATATATATATATATATATATATATATATATATATATATATATATATATATATATATATCGACTCAGATGTATGTAGTTTCCATACCCCTCCCGATTAGCGTATTTGTTAGATCTGTAGTTGCTTAGTAGATGTTAGACTAGGCCGATATTATACCTATTTCAAAACTAACGAATCAGGAGTATTTCAATGATAGGTAAAGGGATTCTACGGATATTTTCAAAATACGCATCTTTTCTTAAAAACACCGTAGCCCTTATTTTACTAAAAACCCCGATTCGTCTTATTTCAAAAGGCAAACTGTAGGACATTTTATATTGATGCAGATACATCACTGTTGCATTTATTATTCGATTTCCGCATATTCATGCTATTCGCATTGCATTGCATGTGTAAATGAGTTTATTGTATATTAAACCCATGCTGTTAGGACACCAGCACCATTATCGATGATGCGTAGGTTCCACGTACACTTGCTTGCCGGCTCACACACTTCATCATCGATAATTGCCATGTCACTACACTGTAGTACTATTGCATTCAGGATATGATCTCTTGCATGGCATACTTGTGTACATACCCATTGTACACCCATATTTATCATACATAAGTATTTGCACATACATAGATGATTCTGGCTTGATTAGAGATTTAGGAACCGCAAGATACTCTTTAAAACTGGTTCGTCTTAAAAGAGCGGTTTCTCTCAATGTGTGCATATTACTATTCCATACTGCATGATATACTGATATGCTTATATTTCTTTTACATGTTGCATACATCATGCTTTTGATTATACGCATTGAGATATGTTGTTTCCATGATATTTCTGGATTTTGGAACCGTGGATATTTCAAAAGAGAGTATATAATTGTTTTAAAAACCCGTTACTCTTGATATGATATTTCAGTGCATCCACCATGTGTTTTCTCGGTGCTGAGAGCGACATGCAAAACCCGATTCGAGGAGGAGGATAGGGCCGATTGCGGGTACATGGTGGACCCGGTATGTTACCCTGGGGAGAGAACGGATCGCTGTGTAGTAGACGGTGAGCCTGGCAGAGGGACTAATACCTACCGGTGATATTATTTAGGCTCGACGGATATCCGGAGGATACCGACCGGAGTCGAGAGATGATAGGGGTTGATCCAGACAGACGGAGCCCGATATATGATGATTTACGTGCCGATGATGGGCACAGGTTTCATGATGTTTTCGAGTGTCGATGCTTGACACTCAGGTTCCATGATTTGATATGTCGCGAGCGACACATGTTGATTTACATCCTCATATTTCCATGCATATGCTTTATGATATTTACATGCATGATGGTTTTTGTCATTGGGTGATACGTGGACGGGATCCACATATATACAGACTTGATTTCATTGATCATACCTCTTATTTATGATATGTTGTTACCTGAGGCACTGGCACGAGCACTTGGCACTACACTCATGTATAAATGTTATATTGCCACCTTATCATGCTTCAGACTTACCCTTTTGAGGTTTATATACACATATCTGATCGTATGACATAGGATTATATCATGCATTCGATTTCTGCTTGTAGATATTTTCTATTCACGAGTTGGCAACTCACCCCCGTTGTGCCAAAGTTCTTGCAGGTTTTGCCGTACAGGTTCCATGGCGGCATTTCTAGCACACTGCTCCCTTTGCGGGTGATTGCATTGGTAGGTGGGTTCACTCGCATCGTGACCACCCCTGTATTTATTTTATTCTGTTGTATCTAGTAATTCCATCAACCAAAACTTGTATATTGTTTCAGACTTAGAAAAACCAGTTGTGTATTATTTCGACCTTAGAGTCGCGCGTTGTAGTATTATGGTTTTCATGTTGATTTTGAGTTTCTTTTTGAGTTTTGATCCTCGCCCTCTGGCGTTGTATATTATATTGCTTGTGTGGTTGTAGCCGTCGATTGACGAAGAGCTAGCTCCCGCTTGGGGATGCCTTTTATCATTGCATATATATTATTCTTGTTGTACCCCGTTCGGGGCCAGTATTTACAAAGGGAACTCTGCCGAAATTTTCAGAAAAGACTATACTTTTTTAAAATGCGCATTCGGCTTACTTATTTAAAAACCTTACTTTTAAAACATGTCTTCTTCACTTCTTAAACTATTTTTCCTTCATTTATTATTTAAAATGGTTTTAGATTTCTGGGCTTTGGCTTACTTGGATTAGATGGGGTCCTATAGACTTCATATGATTCAAGAGCCAGTCACGAGCTATTTCAGGTCGTGACAGAAATTATCGATGATGAAGTGTGTGAGCCGGCCAATCTGTGTACATGTAACATACGCATCATCGATAATAGTGCAGGTGTACTAGCACAGGTATGATAATACAATGCGAATAACATGAATGCAGTCTATGGTAAATCATCAGCTAAAAGCCATAAGGTATACGTGTCTACAAGGCCGAGTCGGTGAATCTATCAATCGCTATCTAGCCACACAACATCACGTACGGTATAATCCATCATACGGCATCCTCTAGTCAAGGGTATTGATCAATCATCAAGTTAACTCATCGCGTACGGAAAAATCCTCGTACGGCGGCATTAAAACATTAGAGATCCTATCAACCTTTACGACAATGAGGGGTACAGACCTAATGTCTCGTACGACATATCACGCATGATTCACGACATTCAACATACATCTATATACCTATGTCCCAGGTCACATCCATAACAATCTCATATCAGGGGACAGGCAAGGTATCAATCATCTCAATCGACTCGCATCCGTATACCAACATATCATCATATCCATGTCAAATCGTATTCTCTTTTCATCATAATTATATCTCACATAAAGTCAAGTTTACAAATACATTCTTCCCTTACTATAACCATAAATATCAAATCTAGCATACACACCCGAACCATACAATCAGTTTTTAAAGGTGCGAATCGTAATTTTGAAAGTAGGGGTTACGGTGTTTTTAAGGAAAATATATCGTTTTGAAAATCCGTAACGTCCCTCAAGGTATCTGTTTAAAAGATGCATACGATTCTTTAGTTTGGAAATAGGTATGGTTCGGATGACACATCTACGTCGGCTATCTAGTCCTATAGTACCCTAAACGACAATATCATCAAATATCATCCTCAAATCCCGTCATTACATACTAGTCGTATCATATCACTTCTAACTATCCTTAGTTTCTAAGGTGGCTCTTACTACCTTTTAACTCTATCTATAGTCTTCTATTAAAGGTTTCACTAAATCATAATCTATATACATAAATCGGTTTCCATCAAAATTTGCGGGGGTGCTATACACCATTCACCCGACTTCCCCCGTAGATATAGATCTAATCACAGTGGTCTTCGCTTGCCGAAGTTGATGGCGCCACTCTCCGTCGCCTCGGAATCCACGTGAAGGTACCTACAATAACAACACATATCACAACGCTATTAAAATCAAGTTATGAAATCAAATACGGCACGCACATTGCTCATAGGTTAGAACCTATAGCTCATGCGTACAAAATCAACCAAACAATCCTTGTCGTTGATGTACGAACATCCAACAACCAAAAACAAATCCAAATATCAAAACTAAACATTTGAAAATACGGAAAACATAGCCAAAATTACACTAATGTGCTCCCAGATTTTGACTCAGGCCAAAAGGAGTTGCACAAACAAATCTAGGATGATGTACATGAAGTATATGACCTACTGGACCAACCTAGACCCATACCCTCACAAAATGGCCGGCCCCAAGGCCCTAAAATCTGGCGAGCTCGGTCCATAGGGGGATGTTTGGGTTCGTCTTCCTACAGTGGGTTCCTAGTGGTTCAAATGAACCTCTGGACTTGTTTGCTTTCCTCAAAAATTCCCCGGGTTGCTCCAGATTTCCCTGCACACCCTATATACTTACAAAACCGACATCGATCAATTCTTAAATCTGTATTTTAGGGTTCTAAGCTATGGTCTAGGTCAAGAATGACCTCAAAAGTCTTATTGACAGCCACAAAATATCATCAGTTTCCCAAACCCTTCTCTAGAATTTCAAAGTTCACAAATCCATCACTAAACGACTTCTAAACTTAAACGAAATGCTCGGAAAACAAAACTACCCTACATGAAAAGAGATATACCTCATGGTTACACCCAAGCAAAACCCTAGAAGTCCCAAAGTTGTCAAAATCTCATTTTTCTTGGTCTATTGCGATGAGGGTGAGGTGGTGATCATCTTTTGTGAAAGGGGTGTAGGGTTTTGGAAAGTATTTTGAGATGGGTCATGTGGGTAGAAAGTGGAGTGAGATGAGTAAGAAGAAGAAGAAGAAGAAAATGGTGGAGGAAAACAATGAGGCAGCCCCCCCTCTCTCTCAATTATTCTCACTCTCTCTCTCCAAGCATGCTCACTCTCATCATGATGCCCCCTCTCTCTCTCCTCAAGTCATCATGACACATTTTTCATTTCTTTTCTTTTCTCACCACAATAAAACCATAACATGAACAACACAAATGAACATGTAACCAAATGAAACATGTCATTGTACACTAACCATAAAAACTGTAGAAACACGGATTTGGCCTAATCGCGATTAGCAGTGCACTAATCGTGTTTTTATCAAAACTGCATATAATAAATTTTTAAAATGCCAAATCCTTTAAATATATTTTTAAATGAATAATTCATTTTAATTTCCAATTATTTCACAAATATTGGTATATATTTATACCTTTTTTCGAAAACCCCAATTTAGCAAATTAGGCAATTTTCGGGAAATATATTATTTTAATATTAAATTCTAAATATAATAGTTTATATTTTCTGAAATGTTACAGTCTTCCCCCCTTAAATAAATTCGGTCTCCGAATTTAAATTTAAACTTAAACCCCTAAAATCTAAAACATTTCAAGAATCAACTCAAATCAATGGGGCTCCGAAATCACGAAAGATACAAAAATAGCACCGCGCATCGCCTGCGCCTGAAAACGAGTATAAACTCAAAATCGAACTCCGTCAAGCATCACGCAAATTATCGGATTTGCACGCATATCCTCGGAGTTACAGTGGAGATACAGATCTCGAAATCCAATACTAAAATCCAACATACACAAGTCAAATACTATACTATGTATATAGTACGCATCCTTGGAAAACTCCTAAATTTGAATAAAATACATACACGATCCTTTCTGAATCGCCCTGTGATGCGTAACTCACGGCATAAGTGACGGACGCTCATTTGTAAAATAGTAAATATAGTTTCATATATGTTTTGCTCAAATATACATTCCGTCCTTTTTGAAATATTCCAACAAGCTTTTCCTTTATAAACGTTCGTGTCGCTCACGGAAACGTAGGAAATAGCGAGACTATAGCTCCTTTTTGAAAACCTCTTGATAACTTTTTAATGCATGCAAAATACTCAGGTACTGTCCTCAGATCAGTCCTGTTCGGCCACTATATAATATGGTACCCATCAAGGAAACAAAGTGCTCACAAGCAAAATCAGCCTCAAAAGGCGTATCCAACAATCACATACGTCTGGTCCGCACGGAAATCAAATCAAAATACAGGTGCCACAATATGCACAAAATCCAAAACTAAGTGCAACAGGTGTGCACGAAAACATCTGTCCAGTGCAACGGGTGTGCACGACAACACTATCTGATGCATCTATTGTGCACGAAAATCTCAAATCTGGTGCATTAAATGCGCGAAATACAAGTACGGTGCAACCAATGCACGAAAATCATATTAATAACTCAAATGCATATAAGAACGACACCATGTGTACCAAGGTGTATAAATCAAAAACGTGTGCAACTATGAGCACAAATCCGTATCAATGCACTACAAGCACATGTGAGCTATACCGAGTGCAAAAATCACATCATCCGTATGAAATCCACGAAATCATAAACACATGCTACGAAGGTACAAAATCGACATCAAACGCAATAGGTAAGCACAAATCGCAAGTCAACACAACGGTGTATAAAATATATATCAAGTGCGATAACTATGCGCAAAATGTAAATACCCAGTAGGTGCAGCCATGGTGCACGAAAACGATATCATGAAACTCATCATCAAAACTCAAATCCAAGCGATATAAACGTGATACTCAGATCACAACCGCAAATCGCAATAAATGACATTAAGGTACACCTCCTACAATATCGAAAAATAAATCGGTGCACCTAAAACCGGCAGAACAAGAATATCAGCTTGCCTCCTGCTCACGGTCTGGCGTCTTCCATCTCTGAGTCCTCAATTTTCTCTGCAGATTCACCAATCTCGTAATCTATCGGCTCATCGGCCCGGTCTGGTGTGCTAATGGGGACGATTCCGCTCTAGCACTTGTTTGGTCATCTCTCGGCCAATCATCACGACCACTCGTAAAGCAGCACGTTACTGGCGTTGGCCTCTGGCCCTCTGAATACTCATAACACATCTGATCCTCGGTGCGAATTTCATTGCAGCAGTGTCCTGGAAGGAATCCTGCTCAAAGTCTCTTCCGATCTCGCCTATGCCGAACTGTACGGAGGCTGGTACTCTTACAAAATCTTTTCTCGTTTTCTGGACACCTGCGTTTTCAGCGCAACATTTCCTCAGGAACTGGCCGTATCCCAACGCCTCTGTAGACATATCCGATCTCTAATCTCGACGGGGAGTAACAACAGCTCGTCAGCATCTCGCACGAACCCCTGGTCCCATTCGTCTGTATCATCGTCCGCTTCGATGTCACGTCACACTATCTACGTACTGCAAATGTTCTCGGCTACAGTCAATCCGAAGTCTCTCACACGAACTCGGTATCTTCATCACTCTGCCAAAGATATCTATCCGAACAAGTCCTCGGAAACTCGTCCCAACCATCGGAGGAATACTCAATACTCGTTTGTTCTCGATCAACTCACAATGCATCTGAGTGAGGTCCTCAATTCGAAGCTGGTCAGTTTGCCGGTCTCCTATCACATGATATCCGGACGACGTCAAACTTTTCGATCGAGTCATCAAGGTCCTAAAATTTTCCGAAGGCTCAACACCTGAGCACAGTCTAAAAATATCCGGTACATACCACAGTACCTCTAGACCAACCGTAGAAGGGCAAACCCAAGCCTCACTGATAGCACCGCTAAACTGCCGCAAACCCTATAGTTCAAAAGCGGTTCCATGGTCATCATGTCGAGTTAGGGTTTCATTCTTCTAGAGGGCCCACAGAATCACTTGTATGTTCCTCCGAACACTTTAAACTTGGGAAAAATGGGTTTCTGACACTCGCTCGAACTTTTTAGCTTCGCCTATACAATATGTGAATACCCTTCGTCTGCATGCTAAACAATGCCTCAATTCTCTAGGAAAGACGATACATCAACGGTCATCTCTGGATCGGTCTGCTCTAGATCTGAGTAAGACACTCCACACTGGAAATCTTCAACTCAACTGGGCCTGCGTCGGCACATCAATCAGACGAATCACCTTTGTCTCTCAACTCGGGGTAGACTAGCTATCATCTGTCGCATTTCCTCTTGGAAGCTCCAGTGATCTCGTCTCGTAAAGTCTGGAGGCTACATCCTCTCAATCTCAGCAACAACTGGGTCATGCACAGTAGATGATATCACAATCTCTAAGGTATGTTGTACATCAACAGTCCTCTCGTAACTGGCAGCCTCTAACAATGGCCCGATCATCTGGTGTAAAACCAAACACTCGCCTCAACAAGAGGTCACAACACAAACACTACATTGAGACGTTCCCGTGTCACCAGAAAACACAATAGTCAGCCCTCGTCCATGACGAGCTCGCCCTGACAGCCTCACTAGCAGCAGCTCAATCTGCGCTCGAACCATGGTGATAGGAACCTCAAGCGTGCATCGATGAAAACAGATCAAAGGCATGAAAGGAAACGACAGATCCGGAATGGATACATGATCATAAGGAGGAACAGAATCAATGAAAGTATGATCATGGAAACGAACAGAATCAAAGATCTCAAATGGATGTATAATCATGGGTATGAAGAGAATCATAAGTCTCAAAAATATCCACATCCTAAGGTTTCTTAAGTGGAGTATCGTATCGTAAATATGCCGCGGAACATACGTACGGTACGTCACTCTACTCAAGCTACCTACTCCATCAATCAGGGTCAGCCTATATAACGAAAGTTCGGTTCTAATACCCCCCCGGTTCAAGTCTAAGTTCCGTAAGGTCAAGCCTAGGTTCCGAAATACATACCCGCCCGAGACTCCGCATAGTCAACATAGACTCGAACCAAGGTTAAACCTAGCGCTTTGATACCAACTTTGTCACGACCCGAAATGTTAGCTCGTGACCAGCACTTAAATCACGCAACGTCGAAAGGCGTAACGTAATTCAAGTAAGCTGAAACCCAGAAATCTAAACCTTTTTAAGAAAATAAAGGAGGTAAAGTTTTGAAATAAAGGTATAATGAAATCAAGTTTTCTTAATGCATAGAAAAGGAACATGAAAATGCAAGTGAAATTTGCTAGTTTGAAAACGTTTTTCGTCTTAAAAAAAGATTTGGGCAGCACCTCCTTTGTATTTTTTGATCCAAAACCATAAGTACATAACAAGAATAATGGCATCCCCAAGCGGGAGCTAGCTCTTCGCCAAACGGCGGATCACAACCACGCAAGACAGTATATGTAAGTATACGATGCCCAACGGCGAAGTTCACCACAAAAAGATAAAAAAATAAGCAAGACATCAAAACCACAAGTAGCAGAAAACCCCTCGCTCTATGTCTCGTAACCACAAGTCTCACTAAGTCTCATTACTTATACAATTACTAAATTTGATTGATGGAGTTGACTAGATAAAATGTGAAATAGTAAATATAAGAGTGGGTACGATACAAATGCCCCACCTACCAATGCAAAACACCCAAATGAAGCTATGTGCCAGCGATACCGCTACGGATCCATGCGGTCAACCTGTAAGAACTGTGGTACAACGGGGGTGAGTTGCCAACTCGTGAGTAGAAAAACATCTACAAGTAGAAATCGAATAAACAACGACTCCTATGTCAACTATATCATAAAGGTAATACTATGATATCTACGGTGACCGGGTCATCATATGTGCCAACAATGTAATCAATAGCTATATGTATGCGGATATAATCCAACAATATAAGCAATGTCTGTATGCATGTGGATCTCGTCCAACCATATAATCAATGTGTGTATGCATGTAAGTATGAGGATATAAATCAACGGTGTCCCTCGCGACACATCAAAATTATGGAACATGGGTGTCCAACATCGACACCCGAAAACATCATGAAACCCATGTCCAGCATCGACACGTAAATCCTCATTTCTCGGGCTCCGTCAATCCGGATCGGCCCATCTCATCTCTCGACTCCGGTCGGTATCCTCCGGATATCCGCCGAGCCCAAATACTATCACCGGTAGGTAGTGGTCCCTCTGCCAGGCTCACCGTCTCCTACACAGCAGATCCATTCTCACCCCGGGGTACCATACCGGGTCCACCATGAACCCGCAAACGGATCATCCGCCTCCTCGAATCGGGTTTCACATGTAATACGTCTCAGAACCGAGAAAATGCATGGTGGACGCACTGAAATATCATATCAAGAGAAACCGGGTTTTTAAAACAGTACATGCTTTCTTTTGAAATAGCCACGGTTCTCAAATCCAAAAATCTCATGAAAACAGCATATCTCAATGCGTAAAAGCGCAAAGCATGATGTATGCGACATATAACAGAAATGTAAGCATATCCGTATATCATGCAACATGGAACAGTAATATGACATATTAAGGGAAAACCGCTCTTTTAAATGGATCCAGTTTTTAAAATAGTTCATGCGGTTCCCAAATCTCTAAAATCAAATACAACATCGTATAATGGTGCATATGTGTATGTACGCAAGTATGGATGTACAAATGTGTATATCCGCAAGTATGGGTGTACAATCTGTATGTACACAAATATGGAGTACAATATGTATGTGAGCCAATATGGATGTACAAGTGGGTATAGCCTGATGCAGCAGTTCTACTGTGTAATGACATAGCAATTATCGATGATGAAGTGTGTGAGCCGGCCAATATGTGTACGTGTAACATACGCATCATCGATAATGGTGCAGGTGTACTAGCACAGGTATGGTAATGCAATGCGAATAACATGAATGCAGCCTAAGGTAAATCATCAACTAAAAGCTATAAGGTATACGTGTCTACAAGACCAAGTCGGTGAATCTATCAATCGGCATCTAGCCACACAACATCACGTACGGTATAATCTATCGTACGGCATTCTCTAGTCAAGGGTATGGATCAATCATCAAGTCAACTCATCGCGTACGGAAAAATCCTCGTACGGTGGCATTAAAACATTAGGGATCCTATCAACCTTTACGACAATGAGGGGTACGGACCTAACGTCTCGTACGACATGTCACACATGATTCACGACATTCAACATACATCTATATACCTATGGCCTAGGTTACATCCATAACAATCTCATATCAGGGGACAGGCAAGGTATCAATCATCTCAATCGACTCGCACCCGTATACCAACATATTATCATATCCATGTCAAATCGTATTCTCTTTTCATCATAATTATATCTCACATAAAGTCAAGTTTACAAATACATTCTTCCCTTACTATAACCATAAATATCAAATCTAGCATACACACCCGAACCATACAATCAGTTTTTAAAGGTGTGAATCGTAATTTTGAAAGTAGGGGTTACGGTGTTTTTAAGGAAAATATATCGTTTTGAAAATCCGTAACGTCCCTCAAGGTATCTGTTTAAAAGATGCATACGATTCTTTAGTTTGGAAATAGGTATGGTTCGGATAACACATCTACGTCGGCTATCTAGTCCTATAGTTCCCTAAACGGTAATATCATCAAATATCATCCTCAAATTCCGTCATCACATACTAGTCGTATCATATCACTTCTAACTATCCTTAATTTCTAAGGTGGCTCTAACTACCTTTTAACTCTATCTATAGTCTTCTATTAAAGGTTTCACTAAATCATAATCTATATACATAAATCGGTTTCCATCAAAATTTGCGGGGGTGCTATATGCCATCCACCCGACTTCCCCCGTAGATATAGATCTACTCACAGTGATCTTCGCTTGCCGAAGTTGATGACGCCACGCTCCATCGCCTTGGAATCCACGCGGAGGTACCTACAATAACAACACATATCGCAACGCTATTAAAATCAAGTTCTGAAATCCAATACGGCACGTGCATTGCTCATAGGTTAGAACCTATAGCTTACGCGTACAAAATCAACCAAACAACCTTTGTCGTTGATGTACGAACATCCAACAACCAAAAAAAATTCAAATATCAAAACCAAATATTTCAAAATAAGGAAAATATAGCCGAAATCACACTAATGTGCTCCCAGATTTTGACTCAGGCCAAAAGGAGTTGCACAAACAAGTCTAGGGTGCTGTACATGAAGTATATGACCTACTGGACCAACCTAGACCCATACCCTCACAAAGTGGCCGGCCCCAAGGCCCTAAAATCCGGCGAGCTCGGTCCATAGGGGCTGTTTGGGTTCGTCTTCCTATAGTGGGTTCCTAGTGGTTCAAATGGGCCTCTGGACTTGTTTGCTTTCCTCAAAAATTCCCCGGGTTGCTCCAGATTTCCCTGCACACCCTATATACTTACAAAACCGACATGGATCAATTCCTAAATCCGTATTTTAGGGTTCTAAGCTATGGTCCAGGTCAAGAATCACCTCAAAAGTCTTATTGACAGCCACAAAACATCATCAATTTCCTAAATCCTTCTCTAGAATTCAAATCACCAATCCATCACTAAACGACTTCTAAACTTAAACGAAATGCTAGGAAAACAAAACTACCCTACATGAAAAGAGATATACCTCATGGTTACACCCAAGAAAAACCCTAGAAATCCCAAAGTTGTCAAAATCCCATTTTGCTTGGTCCATTGCGATGAAGGTGAGGTGGTGATCATCTTTTGTGAAAGGGGTATAGGGTTTTAGGGAGTATTTTGAGATGGGTCATGAGGGTAGAAGATGGAGTGAGATGAGGAAGAAGAAGAAGAAGAAAATGGTGGAGGAAAACAATGAGGCAGCCCCCCTCTCTCTTTCTCTCAATTATTCTCACTATCTCTCTCTCCAAGCATGCTCGCTCTCATCATGATGCCCCCTCTCTTTCTCCTCAAGTCATCATGACACCTTTTTCATTTCTTTTCTTTTCTCACCATAATAAAACCATAACCTGAACAACACAAATGAACATGTAACCAAATGAAACATGTCATGGTGCACTAACCATGAAAACTGTAGAAACACGGATTTGGCCTAATCGCGATTAGCAGTGCACTAATCGTGTTTTTATCAAAACTGCATATAATAAATTTTTAAAATGCCAAATCCTTTAAATATATTTTTAAATGAATAATTAATTTTAATTTCCAATTATTTCACAAATATTGGTATATATTTATACCTTTTTTCCGAAAATCCCAATTTCACAAATCGGGCAATTTTCGGGAAATATATTATTTTAATATTAAATTCTAAAAATAATATTTTATATTTTCTGAAATATTACAAAAATAGCCGAAATGATTGGGCAACTCGCAATAAAAAGCAGCGAGTAAAAAGAAAAATAGCCGAAATGATTGGGTACCGCAAAAAACAGCCAAAACGATTGGGCAATCGCGACTTTCGCAATATAAAAAAGCTGAAATGATAGAGCAAAGCTGAAAGAAATAAAAAAATAAAATGAAACTTTTGCCCTGTAGATAAGTCCATAGTGACCCCTGTATACAATCCATAGGCATAAACGAAAAGGAAACCACATTTCCTGACAAGACTCTGTCAAAGAGGGAGTCAGGTCTCAACGGCAACATCTACAGCCTGGAGACCAACAATGGCGTTCCTCTTCATTCCAGCAGGATACGGACGCGACATCACCCATCGGAGCCACGGCAAAGTCCCCAGTTCCAAGACTCTACGGTTCACAGACAACCTAGAGTCAATCCTGACACCGCAGAAAGCGGAGCACGTCAACCTTGACACCACAGAAAGCGGAGCACGTCAACCCTGACACCGCAGAAAGCGGAGCACGTCAACCCTGACACCGCAAAAAGAGGAGCACGTCAAAGCAGAAACAAGTCAACCAATAATCTCTCGATTCATCTCGACTCGTAGGGGAAAGCCTTAAGCAATGAGGATAGGGACATATTTCCTGAGCATTGGGACCCTGCAAGTCGGTCCAAGATAGGCCATTGTATACTATTCACGGGTCACACTCTCCAAAGTCGAATTTCGACAAGGAGGGAAACAACCATTTACGAGTCATCTCGCCTTTTAAAAGGGAAAATTTCTCTTGTGAGATCCTTACAACTCTCGAGAGAAAATACACACTTAGGATTCCTCACGATTCCTATGGAGAAATTACATCTACGAGATGCTCTCGACTCGTAGGGAGAAAAGTCTTTATGAGACCCTCATGGCTCATAAAGTTGAAAAGTCTTAAGCAACGGACCTGAACCTGTTTTCTAAGCCATCGCTATCCTGCAAAGAGGTTAAGATGGACTGCTATCTACTATCCACATGCCACATTTGCTAAAGTAACATGCCAATGACATAGCAAAGAAAAGAAAGCGATAGTACAAGATAAAAAATGTATCTTTTATTCATGAATTCAATTGAGCACAAGATACATCATATAAAAGAATGAAAAAATGAATGAATGAAAGCATGTTATTCATAGATTACAAATTTTCGGTCGATACAAAGATGTTTACTGAGAAGGAGGCGTTTTTAACAGATCAGCAAGCCGTTCGCGCACTCCTCTCAACTCCTTTTCACGATCAGCCGCCGCGGCCAACTCCGCTTCAATTCGAGCCCGTTGTTGCAAACAGGATGAAAGCTTCTCAACGATTTCCTGCTGAGTGGCTTCATGACTCTGCGTAACCCGCTCAGTAAAGTCAAGCTTCTTCCTCAGCACCAACCCGTTAGAAATACATCGTTGGAGATTTTCAAAAATAGATTTCAGCTGCGCAGCATTTGCTTCGACCTAGGCATGCAATTGAACAGACTCGCTAGAAATTGCCTCTTGTTCATTCCGCCTGAGGGTCGCCTCTTGTTCAAAATGGTGAAGGAAAGGAACACTCTGCTCAACCTATGCAACTCGCTGGGAGTTCAAAGCCAATACTTCCAGAGCGGGACGCTTGAGCTCAATCTCATGCAGGCAAGCCTCGATCTTTCTGCAATAATTAACCCAAGACTCGACGACGCCTTCGTCATGGAAATTCATGAGTGTCGCCAGCATAGGATTAACCTCAGCAGCAGAGTCTGCAGCAAATGCGAGGGCCTCGGCATCAAGATCCTTGACGAACTCACTCAACATTCGCAGGCTAGTCGCAGCACCCCTGGAAGATGGGCGTCTAGCAAAAGGCCCTGCCAGCATTAGGATCCGAGACTCGAAGGGAGCTGGAGCCAGTGCGATTGCTGCAAAACAAACTATGGTCAAATGTCGACTCGGAAGGTAAAAAGAATACACGAGCAATGGAGTATACTATACCGACTGTGGCAGACGGCAAAATTGGGAGTACCGGAGGTGCAGCTATCCCCTCGTCTACTCCTCCAATCCGTGACGCTGCGATCAATACAAGGAAGGCTTAGTAACAGTATGGCTATTCGTAAAAGAAAGAAAGAAACAATAGCCGAAGGATATACTAACCAACACCAGTGGGCGGAGTGGCTTCCGACTGGAAGGAAAAATACGGGTTCAGCACCTGATACAGATGATCAAAAAAGGACTCCTACAAAGTTGCGACAATACATGGTCAGTACAAGGAAGATGGTGTTCATAGTTCAACTAAATAAATCGCGAATCTATACCTTCCAGTATTTCAGAGGACATAGGAGAAGGCGAGGGAACAACAACCGTCATAGCGGCGACCGGAGGTGCTTCAGATGGCACAATCTTAGCGTTCGCTGCACCTACAAACAAAACATCGTCAGGAGAAGCTGAATGGAATTGTGAAATAGAAAGAACAGCGACTCAAGATTTACCTGACGGGTCACCAAAGAAAGCCGCGACGGAAGCATCACCAGGCATAGTGGCTTCTTCGCTCTCCCTCAGAGGAATAGTTTTTGCGCCCATGGCTTCATCCCCTGATTCGACAAGGGTCGTCGTGACACTCGCGGTGTCCGCCGATACCAGGGAGCCACCAAGGGAAAGAGCGGCAGTTTGGGCTGTCCCAGACTCCCGAGAGAGAGTAGCCACGTCGGGAACTGTGGTCGCCATCGTCTCGCCTGCCATCTCATCACCAGGACTTGGCCCTGCAGGATATGATGTATAAGAATTTGCAGATCGAGTTCTAATAGAAAGACCGGGCATTACATTACCTTGCGAAAGATTCTCGGTTGTCTCCGAGCCGCGCGTGCAGCCTGTCTATGGGCGGTAGACAGGGCAGCTGGAGCACCCTCTGAAGGAATAGCGACAGATGGAGTGGTTCTTAAGCCTACACCTACAGCCAAAGCGGCATCACGTTCCTTCGCTGCGTGCTTCCGGCGTTTCCTTTCAGTTTGGGCCATGAGAGCTGATCTCCTTAAGACCTCCGTCAAAGGGACGTCATCGTCCGAACCAAACTCTGTCTCTGGAGCCGTTACAGCGACTGTCATCGGCCGCTTTAGCGAAGCCTCTTGCGGTAATGTTGGAGGAGCTGGAGCCACAATAACTGACTCTGGAAGCGTCGCCGCATCACCACTCGAGATCGGCACCGCTCTCGGAATAACCTAAGTCAAGGTAGTCCCTACAATAAAATAAAGGAGAGGGTCAGACCACGAATAAAGAAAAAGGGAATGGAGGCACAATGAGCCGAATTATACGAAGACCCAAAGAAGCGCGGAGTCTCTCTTCCTCCTCAAAAGTCTTGATGGAAGCCGCGAGAGCCTCTTCAGCAGAAATGCATGTTGAAGAAAAGGACATTAGTAAAAGCATAATCATAAGGAAGGAATGAATGGGAAAAATACAACTGAGTATACCTGACTTCACGATGGTAATTAACGCCGCTTCTTCGCGAGCCAATCGCTCAGAGGCCAGAAGGGCAGCCTGTAGGTCGGTGTCAGTCACTGGCGTGTCGAACAAGCTATCATTAGTGCCATACTCGCACAAGCCTTCGCTGTAAGGAGCATGAGGCTCCTGACCGAGCACGACGTCGGCAGAAAACAGCGACTTCTTCTTCTTTTGCGAGCGAGCGCCGGCAGCTAATGGCAAAAGCTTGCGCTTGACGGGCATTTTTAGGCGACGAGTCCCAATTTCTGTACCCACTCCGGACTCCGGGGACGCTGCCGGTACCGCTTTTACAGGAACACGGGGTGGAAGCATCTCAGGCAAAGCGCACGGGAAAGCAACCGCAACAGCTTCTCTCAAGGAAGGACGAACAATGGTCCGTCGTTTCAAAGGGACAGCTGGATTACCAGCAGGAGATGCACCCTTGCGATCAAGCAGCAACCGCTTTTCTTCCCGAATGACAGCGCTCTTCGTATGCTGGTACCACGCCACGTATGCGTTCAAGGCTTTCGGAACGCAGCTCGACTCACTGATAAAGAAGTTGGACCCGGTGTTTAGCCACATGAAATGGTGCAGCGCGCTGCGGATACCGTCTTTCGTAGCAACCGGCTCAGCTAAGAAGGCCTCTAGCGGGACACCCTGATTGTAGCTCGATTGTTGAGCAAAATGGTGCGGGTTGTATCTCATGAACAGCGCCGAATCGTTCTGCCTAAACACTAAAAAGCCCGTCCTGGTTGAATATAAATGAAGAATCTCCCGAGCTTTCAAGGTAGAAGCCCCGTCTTTGAAGGTGTCGTGCAGTGGCTCCACCGTTTTTGTGGATTCCTTTCCAATGGTTAAGACCTTATCGACAAAGGTCATGCCATCCCGGACCATACGCGGCCGAAGAACCAGACCCCGAGCCTCTTGCTGAGTCGGTTCCAAAGCGGAAGCGTCAATTAGCCGCAAAACCCGAGGAAAGTTATAACTGTCGTAGAAATGGGACCGCTTGTGGACTCCAAAAGAGTCGAGCACATGCAGCTCGATCCAAAACGTGAAATAGTGCTGCGGGAAATTTACGGGCTGCACCTCCGGCTGAGTGGTGTCTGCCGCTAAGCTGAGGCCATGATACAAGTGAGCCAGCCCAGCAACCCTGACGGCCACTCGCATCCCAACAACCATTCAATGAGCCGGGTAGAAGACGGATGGCCTCATATGGCGAGGGTGCATTGGGAGCATAAACCAGCTTAACCATAGGCCGAGGAACCCCAAAAAGAACGCCTCTTCGTCGATGTCTGAAGCTGCGAGCTCTGTAAAGGGGACGACCGGAGTATCCGGGAGGAAGAAATTCCTTTGATCTGCTCCGTTGTTGGCTGGCTGTCCAAGCCAAAACCAAATGGTTCGTCAAGCTTGGTAAATTTCGCAGCTTGTTTTGATAAGACTTCCGAACGGAGAAAGCGAGCGATGAAATCCGCAAAGCTGACCCCGTGCCCTTCGGATTCGAGGAACAGACTTTCATAAATTTTCAACACCTTGATCAGACTTGGGAATTGATATTGAATGGCATTCTCCGAGGTAAGGCCCATCACCACTGATTTGGTGGAAAAGATGTACTCGTCAGGATGAAGTAGCTCCTCATAATGTTCTCCCCTGACGGGTAAGCTAGAGATCTCCGCGAACTCCTCCAAAGAGATTGAAACTTCCCGATCTGATAGAAGGAAGGTGTGATTTGGAATATTCCATTGTTCCAAGAAAACTTTGACCCACCATACAGGGGGCATGGAATACTAGAAAAGAGACGCGTAGACTGTGGGGTACAACCCAAGCTTCAGCAGCAGTGATTTCTTGGCCGATAAGATGTATCGAGCCCACTGCAAGTATCCGGCCGGATGGCGAAGAGTCAAGCCTATCATGTATGGATGTCCCCAAGGGCGCAACTTGCCTTGACATATTTGTCGTCCCGGAATATCCAAAGCCATCGGCGGCTGTACGGGTATCAAGGCCATAGAGGGCTGAAGGCGACCTTCCGAAGTCCAGTTGACCTCCTCTACGGCATAGTTCACTGGGGGTGCGTCGGCGTAGTGAATCGCTGAAATGGGATCCGAAGGTACTGCACAAGAAAAACTACGCCGACCCCGGATGATTTGATTGTACCACGACCCCCATAGATGAAGAGATTTCTGCTCTGGGTCATGATCTTTAATGAGCACAAAGACTTCCCTATCCACGGGCGCGTCAGCAAATGCGCTCTCCGGACGAACAAACGGGAAAGAAGTGTTAAAAGTCATAGTACCTGCGCGAAAAAGAACAAGGATTAGCTGTCAATGCTATAGTCCAAATTCTGACACTTGGTACTTTAAAATTGTACCACTCTGCAATGCAGTGGAAAAGGACTAAAGGGGACCCACAAAATCAAGGTGACGGCTCATCATTGATGAGACAGTCATTCATTAAAGAGGAAATCCTAAAAGAATTCTCATTTATTGAGAGGCTCATTGGGCCAAGGAGTTAAACTCCCTCGAGAACAGCGCTCTGCAACAGAAATCAAATCTGTCATTATGAGGGGAATAAAAATTCCCCAAAAATTCTAAAGAGCTATGCTCTGCGAAGACGATGGAACAAGCCATCAGAACCCTAAAAAGCAAAGCTAAAACCCCAAGGTCTTTAAAGATCTGAAATACAAATCTTAGAAACTCTGAGAGTTCTTCATTAATGGGTTAAGAAACCCTAAAAAAAATCTCTATAGATCTATGATCTAAGAAGAGCAAAGCTCTGTTAAGAAACCCTAAAAATCCGTTTTTTTAGATCTATGATCTAGTAAGAGCAAAGCACTGTTTAATGGGGTCAAACATGATTCTTACCAAATATTTGAACAAAGTTCTAACTTAAAGAAAGTTCTTGGGGCAGAGATCTATGCTCTGAAAAGAGAATTGAATTCTCAGAAAAACAAAAAGGGGAGAAGATGAACAGAAGTCATCTTAAGGGCCAAAGGCCCTATTTATAGGCGCTGGAAGTCGATCCAACTTCCAAGTTGATCTAACGGTGGAAAGGCCGGCACCGCTGCACTCACGTGTAAGCCACGTATGTGCAACGGTGGGGGGCATTTGTTTCCCCCAATCAGAGAGCAAAGCTCTATTCAAAATTTGAAATTTGAACTGAGGCAGCGCCTCATGAGAGCGCTAGCGCCAAGAGTACTGTTCATATCAGAATTTTGCATTATTATATCGCCCATTCTTAATCACATTACAAATAAATAGGGGCTTTTGATCCATGTCTGCTAAATAGTTGCAGATTACAGGTTCTCAGATCATTACAGTGAAATTCATGAAAAGACGCTACAAATGTAAGACTACGACCAACAAATAGATGAATCTGTATGATGCCGCCTACCAGTTTAAGGAACAAACGAAGTTCAATGAACAGTTCAATGCACAAAGTACAAGGGCAGCACAAATTCAGAAGCTCGCGGCAAAAAGTCCACAACATTCTGCACTGTGGAAATCTGGCAGAAAATAGAAGATATTCTGAGGTACCAAGTAAAGAAAACAGAAGATAAAAGCAACACAGATAAAACCCTGAAGAGATGGGCCCAAGAACCCACCAAATGGCCGCGGAACCGCGGCTAAACATGCCTTTCTGCCACGGTTCCGCAGCCATAATATACACGTGTCGGTGGGGTGTCGGTGCTTTGACTCGGTCTTTGGGGTTGTTTTGTAATTTCATGTATGAATCAGAATGTAAACCTAGGGTTTTTCCTATCTATAAATAGGAGGGCTCAAAACCAAATAATGGTGTGCCTCTTTTTGGTGTGCCTCTTTGGAGGATGCCTCTTTTTAATTTCTAAATTAAATTTTCATTCTATTGTAATCGTCAAGAGGTGTCAATAAAAGTAAGTTTTTTTTCTTGCAATTCTCCATTTGAATTTAATTTCTGCAATTTTTTATCTGTCTTTATTTATCTGCAAGTTAATTAGGTTATTTAAAACAAAAATTATAAAAATGAATTTCATCGTAACTTTCCTAATGAGTGAGTAATTCCCCACTTGTTAGGGTTAGGATTGGGTAGGTTTGAGAGATGGAAATCTCCCACTCCTTTCTTACCCATATAACATTTTAATTAGGACTCTATTTGAATCAAACACACACCGCTCACTACGGCACCCTATCCTACGAGATAGCGGTGATTCCCTAGTTAGACCGGTTATGGTTGATTTACATAGAGGTTAGGGCTAAGAGTTAAGAAAGGATGGACAAGGACCAAAAGGAAGACACGAAGTTTCCTCCTAGTCGTGCTAATCCCCTTTGTTGACTATTACCCTAACACCTAAGTTCTTAATTAGGGCAAATGAAGCAGTGAGTAGAGTTCTTTTTCCAAACTAATCTAATCCTAATCCTAGTAAGGGTTTAAATCAAATTAAATTCAATCTTAGTTTTTATAAAAAAATCAAAACCTACCAAAAATAAGACTTAACTCGTAAGAACTTAAAGAAAAGAACATGTTTTCCCTGTGGACCGACCCGTACTTAACCGGCTAGCTACCAAGCGACACCGTTATTGATTGCGGTATATTCTCAATTTTGATTTTAAAACGCACGCACGCAAAATTTCAAACAAATCAAATGGCGCCGTTGCCGGGGAGACGGTAGTCTCTTTCTTTGTGTAATTTCGGGTTTAAAAAATTTAAAAATTGAAAAATTTTAAAACAAAAATAATAAAATAATAAAAATAAAAATAAAAATCATCTTGTTATTTTTGAAAGGTTTTTGTGCAAGTGTGCAGGCTTGGAGCAAACTCTGTTTCAGATCTGAAGCAAATTCAGTGAACAAATAAAAATTCAGGAGATCTAAACAGAAAGAGGAGAACCACAACAGAACAGAGAAAACTTTCGGAGATCTAAACCAATTAAACAGCCGCGGAAACGCCGCATAAGTAGGCATTTGACCGCGGTTCCGCGGTCAACTGCTGACGTCAGCATCCCATTTTTTCTCTGTGAGTATTTTTTGTCTTCTCCTCCTACCCCCAGAACTCCACTGAAAAAAATTTCCTGCAGTTATTCTTTGCGCAAAACTTCTTCTCCCTCTCCAATAAATTGTTTTTGTGCAGGATTCTTTGCGCTGCCAAATAAAAAAATATATTTTGGAAGTGTTTTAGATTTTTTGGTGTGTTAACTGCTTTGCATAATTAATACGAACTTTTAAGGGGCTATAACACTAATTCAGATTGGGTGGGAATTTCATTACCCTTCCTAAGACCCCAAAAATCACTAAAAGTATATGCATCACCCTTGAGCTAATTAAAAAATATCTAGACTCAGCCAATTAAGGACTTTCGCGCTCATTAGGACAAAGGAAGGTTGTGGGCATTCAGTCGTTTATCTAAACCTGACTTTGTGGTGCCTAGGCTAGACAAGTGAGAAAGGTAACTTTAAAAGGCCCGTCTCACGGTGATTCGTGAGCGGATCCCTCCTTTCTTCATTTGTGCTTACCTGGCCACAATTGGCGGCGAAGAGGCGATTTGAGAGATATCTCATAACTTGTCGCTTTGGAACAGTTAGGAGCAGTCCAGTTGACTTAGGAGACCCTAGCTCTAGATTTGATTGTGCATGTTTAAACTGTGGTTGTTTGAAATTGAGTTGTAGTTCCGTACAAATTTTTGCAAAACTCTTTCTAAAAAAACACTTTCAAAAATTTCAAAACTCCAAAAACAAACAATTTTTTAAAAACAAAAAAAATATTAAAAAATATTTTTAAAAAATTCACATTCTTTTTCTTCTCCTTTCTCTCATCACATCATGTGTACCCCGCCCCGCAAAACTCTTGCCGAATTTTGGTACTCTCAACCAGACATTACTTACTACGCTTCTTGTTTTGGTCGAATTTCGAACGACCCCTCCATGCAAAAAATTTCTTTGAAAGATCGAATAGACGCGTCTAGGACAACCAGTTGGACTCCGCAATCCACCTTATCAACCATTTCAACCTTCACCACCTTCTTACGTTGATACCCCTTTTTCGAGTCCTGTTGTAACTCCGAAACCCATGTCTATTTCTGAACATATTGAACAATCTCGTAACCGATCTTTCACTCCTTTCACCAATGCGAATTCTTTGGATCAACAATTCCATTCACCTTCTTATCCAAATGTTGATCCTACTCCTGTCCAACCATTCTATTCCTATCCATCCTACCCAACTTTTGCACCTTCCCTAGACATTGCTTCTACACAGCCATTTGGGAGTTTCACGTATCCAAACAACTTTGAATCTTTTACTGAAACCCCGTCACAACCCATGTCTAGTCTGGAACAGTCGTTGGAAGACTTTATAATAGCGTCATGCTAACAGATGAGGGATTTGAATGCGTCCATGGTCGCCCTTATACAACCTAGTGACCCGGTAGCTAGTTTCCAACTAGCTCCAAATTTTCCAATGTATGATGAGGCGGTTAGACAGATTGAGAATTTGAGTGGTGAGAGTGAGCTGTACACCCTTCCAAATCAAACCTACCCATCCCCAATTGAATCCCACAACTCCGGTTTTGAATGTCTATCGAGTGTCCCACGTGATTCATTAATTGAAGATAAAATGAGTAATGAGTTGTGCGACTTTGTAGTGTTTGATTTACCTGATTGTGAAGGGTCTCTTTCGAGTGAAACCATCACTAATCCCTTTGACCTCTACACCTCCACTCTAGAACCTGAATTGATTAATATCCATGCTTTTGATGGGGTGTCTAAGAAAATTGATTTTTACTTGATTGAGGATATCGACGCTGGGCATATTTTGGATGATGAACCCGCAGATTTAACTGAATTTTTCTCTCCAATTCATCTTCCTGAGTCATTAAATGTTTCTCCCGAACTTCATATGCGTCTTGATTTTGATGAGAATTGCATGGATAAGCTAAATTTTGAGGAGAGTATTGAGGAAATTATTGAGGATGAAGCAATTTTACTTGAGGAGTCGGATTTTCCAATTCATTCTATCCCTTTCATTGACTGGGCACACCCTCCTGAATCTTTAACCGATGCCTTTCATCAATCACTTCCCTCCATACTCGTTCCGACCTTGCAAGAAACCGTTACACTTTCATTTTCAATGTCTGGTTTACCAAGTTCGACGTACTCATGTTTTCTCACGAATCTTGAGGGATTTGACCTCATTTCTCAGTGGGTTGATAGATTAGCACAATCGCTTTTTACACATCGGTCATTACAAATTGTTCTAATTTACACACTCCATCTCCACCCTCAAGTTCGTATTCAACTTCTTTCTCCCACTTTCTCTGGTTCTTCTTCTAATCTTCCTTTAATGATAGCGAGTGTTAATGCATCACAATCCGATATTTTGAGTTCGATAATTCTAGAAAAACAACTTGATTTATACTCTTTTGAAAATAAGGTAGATGAGTTTTTCGAGTCTTCTACCTCCATAATTTTTGACAAATCAAGTATGATAAATTCTGGCACAAAACTTACTGACAGTAAAATGTTCAATTACATCGATAAGAGTTTTGAAGAACTTTTCGCTGACGAACTTGCATTCCTAAACAACAAAGATTTTGTGATTAATCAACCTCCGCCTATAGAAGTTGAACCACGACCCTTTTTTCTTATAAAATACGAGAATGCCAATATTCCACTCATTTCTGATCATTCACATTCTCGTTTTTATTTATCATCACCTCTTATCTCTTTACATTCACGTTCACGCAAACCCTTTCCATACCACCACATATCTCTTCCCAAATTCTTCTTGGCTCTATATAACATGTTCTTCCACCGACCTATACGTTATATTGAAAAATTCTTCAAATGGTTGGTGTTAACTTTTGGTCTTTGCAAAGTTTGGTATTGTCCAATAACTTTGAACCCCCTCTTTAAAAGCTTAACATTGTTTGACTCAAGTTTAGGGGGGTATAATTTGGCTCTTGAAAATAATTTTTTCTAACTCAAAGTGGTGAGACGAAAAAATAAGTTTGGGGGAGATTTTCACGATCATATTTCATGTCCCCGTTAATAAATTTTTCCTCCCAAGTTTACAAGTTTATGAGATTTAAAAAATGGCAACAGTGGAAACACTGTTTCACTTAAATTTGGGGGGGACCTTTTTGTAGGGTTCCTAGGCACTCTAGTGAAGTCTCACAAGTGATCAAACATACACAAATCAAATTTTACGGGTGCCTACAAACCCTAATACGGATCGTTTACTAGATATCTAGGCGAAGTATGCAAGTAAACGGAAATATATCTAAAGGGAATGGGCTACAACCTTTGTAGATCCGGTCCACCACCTCCTAGGTTCCGTGATGAAGTCCCTCCGCTGTCCAAAACGAACCCATGACTCTAGCATCGGTATCATCGAAGAATGGGCGAGCTTGATCGTCGGTTCGATGCCGAAGATGATCTACGTCGAGGTATCGCAAGAACAAGCTCCAACTTCATCAAGCTTTGAAAACTTGTGAAGGAAACACCCTATACTACTTGGCAAGAGGTAGAGGATGAAGAAATAGGAGTTGGGTTCACTTTAGATTTGGATTTCTCACACTTTTTCAACACTTGCCATTGGAGTAGCAAGCTTTTCCATGGAAGATGAAGATGATGAAGAAGAAAGATATGATAAGTATATATTAAAAATAGAAATATAAAATGATACTTATCATAATCAAAACCCTAGTTAAGTGTAGAGAAGAGACCATGGTTAATGGGATGGTTAGGGTTAAGCAAAAGAAAAAAAAAGGAGACTAAGTCAAAACTTTCAAGAAGCTTCAAGCTAGAAAACAAAACATGCCACCATTTATCTTTTACTTTATCATTTCCTTTTTCCAAAATGAAAATAATAAATAAAAAGATAAATGAATGAGAAAGCAAAACCCTAATCATGAGTTTAACCATGGTTTAATTCTTTACACTTAACCAAGCAAGCATGTATCATCAAACATGATATAATCATGTGCACATAACTATATCGCATATACAATGTGCACTATTCGAGTGAGAAAATCCTTTTAAAGTGAACCAATACTAGTTAACGCAAAGCAATATATCAAATATATAAATATGCACTAAATCATTAAATCAACACTTGATTTAACGATCCGGTCATATCGGATATAACCGACTAGTATCATATGTATCGGCTTATCGAATCAATCCTTGATTCGATGACTAGGTTATATCGCATATAACCAATCGATACATTCGTCGCGAGAATGGAATACGGTATCACATACACGCATTATTCTCGGTCCCGCACATATCTCATATGCGCTCCTATTTCGTTTCGCTTGAGCCAGGAAACCTCTGTGTAGGACTCTAAAGACTCGTCAATACGCCGGCAGCAGATGATGATCATATCAAGCATCCACAAGCCGCAAGCGGTCTGCTAAACGTAACGGCCACCCGGGTATTGAGCGATCAGAAGATCGACGAGCAAGCCCGCTCACACTCCTGTGAATCCAACCAGTAACACTTACCGTACGGTCCGGTCTGTTCGTCTGATATGTCGCATATCTCGCCTAGGGGTGGTAAACGTCAGACCCCAATAGCTCGATAAGTCATGCCGACTTGAGGTCCATAACATTCATGAAACTACTGATAACACTTACCAGTATATCACTGCAACCCTGGCCAGGGATTTCCTGTTATGGCCAGTCGAGCATAGCACAACATCAACCCCCAATACCGGGAGAGACGAATCCCCTCCTATCGCTCATTGCCTCCATGTGAATCGGAACTGTACCCAAAAATCACCTGTTTGCACGGCTCAGTAGAGCCGTGGTAGGGTGGAAATCAAAGCACAGTGGGAGACACACAAGACTCTATGACGATCTCGGGTCAACAGACTAAGCTGTACCAGTGTCACCAGAGAACTGCCATCTGACGTGAGGTATAATACCATCTGGGAGTTCTCGGCGAGTCCGTTCAGTGTATCCAGTCTCCACTGAGCACCCGCATACCATCTTCGATGTCAAACACCAATGGATATGGGATCATCCATCGCCCATCGCATGGGTCGAGAAGATATGCGCTAGTCTACTCTGGAATATCGATGCCCCGTCTCGATATTCCCTCGACTAGGAACAATGAAGGATGTACTCATTGACTACCCAGGCCCCACTAGTATGATCTGCATCATAGTCCTGGAAGTCGAGTACACATCCTAAGGGCTTTATCAACATGTAATCAGAGAGACAGAAAGTATACATGTTAAGATAAAGAGCAACCAGATAGCGTACTATCATGTCGAGCAAGAAAGCCCTTCCTATATATGTCCCAGCATCCACTACAATATACATCCAATGTACAGTAATGGCCTCTAGGGCATACATATAACTAACAATCTCCCACTTGCACTAGGGCCATCTGTAGCAGTGGTTGCAGTATCACATACTCAACCATCCCCTAAAAGTCTCTCTTTGGGAAAAAGGCCTTCGTGAGTGGATCCGCCGTGTTGTCCTCTGAGTCTTCTCTCCTAACCTCGATCACCCTGGAGATCAACTATCTCCATGATCAGGTGATGCTGTCTCAGAATTTGTCTGGGTCACTGATGGGACTCGGGTTCCAGGGTCGAAGCCACGCTTCCATTGTCATACAAAGGCAGGAACCTAGTTCATCTTATGAACCAATATACACCCAAACTTCCTCTTTGGTAGTATCTTTAATAGCGATGTTACCAGCCTTTATCGTCTAGTTTGCCACGGTATCGAGCTTGGAACTCTTCCAACATACCGTCCCTTTACTGAGGGTAAAGACAGTGCCTGTGACTGACATTCAGTCGTCTTTATCACCCTGGAACACTTCCAGTGATTCTTCCCAGGATCGATTGATACCATCTCACTATACCTAGTGAGAACCCTAATATCCCTTTAGATCTATCTCATAGGTCCAAATCTCAGGATTTGGGAAGTATCATCTTTATCCTATTTGGAGAATCCTTGTGATAATAGGAGATTGACCGATCGTAGTATAGGAAACTCTTTTCCTATCAAGAGTATGTTGTCTACGTACAATACGAAGATGACCACCTTACTCTCTACTACCCTTTTGTATATACAAGGTTCGTCTACAATTTTGATGAAGCCAAACACTTTGACTATCACATCAAAATAGACGTTCCATCTCCGCGATGCCTGCTTCATTATGTAAAGCAACCTGCACACGTTTCCGCTGCTCCCACTGTTTACGAAGACCTCTGGCTGTGTTCTTATAGACGTTCTCTTCTAAATCAGTATTTAGAAAAGCAGTCATGGCACCCAACCGCCAGATATCGTAGTCATGGTATGTAGCCGTGGTAAGTAGGATCTGGACAGACTTAAGCATAGCTACTGGAAAAAGGTTTCATCATTATCCATGCCTGGTTGATGACGAAAACCTTTAACAAGTCTAGCTTTGAAAGTCTCAACTTTTCCATCTAAACTAAGTAATCTTCTCAAGATATACTTGCTCCTGATGGGGATTTAACCCTTCAGATATAGCAGCTAAAGTCCATACTTTGCTGGTGTACATGGATTCCATCTCAGATCACTAAGCATCCAGCCATTCTTACAGAGTCCCTACTCTCGATGGCCTGCTCGAAAATAGTTGGGTCATCATCTCATGATGCAATCCTTGCTCCCACTGTCATCGAGAAACTGAGGTATCTCTCAGGCGGATGAGAAACCCTACTAGATCGGCGGAGAGGCTGAGGTTCGTCGGAAACCATTGAATCCTTTGGTTCTACCAAATTATCTGCAGTTTTGTACAGCTGGAACCTTTCCAGTTCTACAGAACTGATCTTGCCTCGATCTTGTCCGGATTTTGCTTTTGACATAGGCCGGACAATCCCAAATCTTAACTTACTTAAGAGATAGGCTCTTCCCATACCATATCTCATATGGAATGGTAGGCACTGATTTGATTCGAACCTAATTCAATAGGTATGCAGCTTCTCAAGTGCATAACTCCCAAAAGGAAATAGGTAACTCAGTAATACTCATCACAGAGCATATGATATCTAATATTGTGTGATTGCTCCGCCCCGATACACCGGTGTGCTGTGGTGTAATCAGAGGAGTAATACTGAGAGAGAATCTCATTTTCCTTTAGAATAGTCCAAGGATTCCATGCACAAGTATTCTCCTCCCTGATCTCATCATAGGACATAATACTTATACCCAGTTATTGGTTCTCTACTTCAAACTTATATTCTGTGAATACCTCAAAAGGTTCGGACTTATGTTTCAACAGGAACATATGACTGAATCTTGAGAGATTATCAGAGAATATAATGAAGTAAAAAGAACCAATCCTGGCATGTGTAGACAGGAGACCTTCCATACATCATCATGTATCAGTCCCAAGAGTTTACTAACTCTTTCTCTGTTTCCAGTAAACAGAGCTGGTGTCATTATATCTTTGTGACATGACTGGCAAGTTTCACAAGATGTAAATTCAAACTGATTTAAATATGCATCTAAATGTAACTTCAGCTAGTCGGGTCGCATTGATATGACCTAGTCTACAATACCTCAAGAAGAATTCGTTCATTTCTGAACTCTTCCTCTTGTGTGTGTTCTGTATACGAGGAACTGTAGTTTGATTTAGAACGTCAATGCTTTTAGATAACGTGCCTGAACCGATCAACTTTTGATATAGGAAATGTTCAAAACATTATCCATCAATACAAAATTATATCCTTTCTTTACTAATAAAGAGACTGATATGATTTTGTATATCAGGTTCGGTATCTAATAGCATTTGTTCAGAATCAATGTATTCGTAATACAGGGTGACAGTGACCAACAGACTTGGCTGCAACACTTGCCCCGTTTTCTGTCTCATGAAACTTATCACCCGTTCTCAGCTTTTCTACCTTTTTGTAGCCCTATGTAACAGCTTACATATCTGGGATCCTGATCCGGTATCATATACCCAGGATTCAGAGGATACTGAGAAACAGTTCTTTGTAATGAACATACCCGAAGGAGATGCATCATATGCACTTTCTTCGTTTGGGCGGCATAGGAAATCTGGTATTCCCCTATTTCCTGCTCTGTCTTATAACAATTATAAGTTGGAGCGGGACCAACGTTCCCCAGCTCAGTATAACAAGCGGGTTCGGTCAATACATCCATATTATTATCTTGATTAAGGCGTGATATGGTCGCTACCTGGAGAGAGAGAGAAGAAAACACTCTGCGTGCGCTCTTGCAAGATCAGATTGGTTATATATTTTATCTAATCAGGATGGCTCCCACTGTTTTTATCAAATCTTCCTTCAAACCCTAAAAGGAAAGACTAGCCGGGATTAATTACACTCTACAAGTTCGCCAATCTTTCAGCCAGGCCAGTATCGGTACTTTGAGGGAGGTTCCCCGTGCTTTCGCACGGACCTAATTACAGTAAACCTCGTTTTCCCAGAGGCGTAACCCCGTTGACACCTTTCTAGACACCTACTTGATCGGCTAATTGCAAAGTGCAAAACTCTCCCAGGAGTAACAATTACTCGCAGTGGGTATCGAGATCCAACTATCATATAGAAGGTATGCAATCTCATTGCAAATTTCAACACTTGAAACTCCCGATAAAGGTTTTTACCCCTAGCACCTATGACCTTGGCTAAGGTCAACAAATCATAGGTACTAGTCAAGTTCTACCCGTCATTTCGTGATTAATTAGACCCACCCACATGACCCTTGGCTAAGGTCAACAAAGCCACATGACTGTCCTAACTAATCGCATCATATGCAGTGTAGGAAGACATCACTTAGCTACCGTACACTGTGCCTTGACTATGGTCAACAAACACAGCACGAATACTAAGTACTCTACTTCCTAAAATGACGGAGGGTTGCGAATGGTTTTTGTGAAAACCTTTAACGCTTTGAACTTGATCTCGTTGCGGAATCAAACGGTTTTTAAATGGAATGCTTTTCGAAGCTTTTCTAGTTTTGCTAAAGGGGTCACTCCCGGTGAAGGGATCGTCGGCCCTTTCCTCGTCGAATGAGGTGCGGGATATATCATATATATCACTGTGCAAAGCGGAAACTATAGAAGCGATCAAATGACAAACCGAGTGTGTAGCATCTACCAGTTATTGCTAAAGGAGTCACTCCCGGTGAAGGGATCTCGGTCCTTTCCCTATCGAATAAGGTGCAGGATGTTCTACAAGGAACACCGCGATGCAAAGCAAGAACTGTAGCTACCTGTTTTAATTTGAAATTCGATTCCACAACATCAATTAGGTTTATTTTCTTTCATTAATCTTATTAATGAATATCCCATCATTTAAATCCACCTAAACATCACAGATAAATATAACGTACGCTTATGCCATCCGCATTCGCCTCGATGTTCCGTCTGCACCGTTAGGTTAGGTAACTAACGCCAGAGCGAGGCAGGGCTAGCGCGGGTGTAAAACATAAGCAACGTCTATATAATATATCATATATACTATATATAATACCTGTTACAGAACATCACATGATCACAGATAAATCACAGCAGAAGAAACATATGAAATATTGGATATACTAGGACGTCCGTGTTTTCAATACGAGCCAGTATAAAACACGGATTCCACTGTCGTGATGAATAGCCAATCCCACACCCCAAGACCCCTACGAGAGCGGCAAGCAACCCTACCAATTCTAGGGTTAGGAGACCCGGACTCGACTCCTCGAGTTGGTCTCCCACTGGACCCCAGAACCCGGTTACTTGTGCTCCCCTCCTTGGGTCTATCCTAGTGCAGAAAAGTAAATAATATACAAACGGTGACTACTTCCGCAACCTGGAAGTGCCCCAATGAAAGAATATTACATACAAGTTTTAACATGAATGAAAATGAAAAACACTCATCTCACATAAAAACCCCCCGGCTATTCAAACACGACGATCCAATATAACATATCCAGCAACACATAACATCACATGTCATCAACGTAAGTAAATATGCGCATCCCAATTGTCGTTGACATATAGCAACGAAACCGGCGATATCACATATTACACTTACGGTCACAGAAAATAAAGTGTAAAACTACAACAGTTGGAATCCGCAACCTCCTCAGACATCGCATGCCTGACCAAATGAAATACTTAGACATCGCATGCCTAACAATTATAAACCCCGCATTTTAGTCTCATTATCGAAAACTCTTTTCAATATCAAGTCGGGCAATTCAACAGGATTCCCGACATTCTGATCGAATGCTCGTCGCAAACTTCAGTAGACGGCCGCACCCCTGATACCGTCGACGAAGTGCACCAAGGCGGAACACCGCTACCGCGAGCACCCGAACGGATGCTTTCGGCGACGGGGTTCTCCTACAGTCACTTGGTCGGGGCTATGGAGTGAGGCTGTCTATTAAGTTTACCCGGCGAGTATCCGCGTACGCTACGTGATTGCGACGGACTTTTGATCACATCAAAATTCCGTGGCAACCGATCAAGTGAGACCAAACTGCTATGTTTATAATATTCATTCCGTTATCTCATAACTATTTGCGAATTCCAATTATTGTATCAAATTCCGGATAAATAGAAAATGCTAAACTTTTCGATCGAACAATCGAACACCCAAGTTTTCCCGATACAGCTCAACACATGAAATAAGTCTAACAACATTCAGTTCGTGCCTCAGTAGCAACGGTCCAGCCGTAGAAGGGCCAAGCCAACGCCTCACATGTGGCACGCCGTACTGCCCCAAACCCGAAGATTCAAAGGGCAGTTCAAGACGGTCACATAATCGAGTTAAGGTTTGTTGTCTTCTAGAGGGACCATCGCGTTACTTGCACTACTTAGAACGTCGTTAAACTACGGAAAAATCCAACAATTGGAAATTTCCCGGCAGGGGAAAAAGTGGGTATTTATATCCGGTCGAACTTTTTAACATATTCTAAAATTACCCGGAAAGCCACACCGACAAAATTAGACAGTCCGATCGAATACACCGAGTCCCCAATACAACTCAGAAAATACAACTCTGGAATAAAATATTAAAAATCCCCAGGAAAACCAGCACAGAAAGCTAAGAACTACTGTGCAAAATTTGATGCACAAAGCGACAAAAGCGCCGCGGATCCGCCGCATCAGCCTACTGTAGGGCCGCGGATCCGCGCCACTTTTGTGGAATCAGGACCACGAATTTTACAGTGTTTCTTAGATCTTTCTGTTGATTTTACTGCATATTTTTAATGTGGAAAAATCCTCGAAATTAGAAAATGTACAGAGAGCATATTCTTAATCGGGGTTTTGGGTCGATCGGACTTCTGATTCCGTCGGGACTTCGCCTAAGGCTCTAGCTAGGCTCTGATACCACTGTAGGGTTCCTAGGCACTCTAGTGAAGTCTCACAAGTGATCAAACATACACAAATCAAATTTTACGGGTGCCTACAAACCCTAATACGGATCGTTTACTAGATATCTAGGCAAAGTATGCAAGTAAACGGAAATATATCTAAAGGGAATGGGCTACAACCTTTGTAGATCCGGTCCACCACCTCCTAGGTTCCGTGATGAAGTCCCTCCGCTGTCCAAAACGAACCCATGACTCTAGCATCGGTATCATCGAAGAATGGGCGAGCTTGATCGTCGGTTCGATGCCGAAGATGATCTACGTCGAGGTATCGCAAGAACAAGCTCCAACTTCATCAAGCTTTGAAAACTTGTGAAGGAAACACCCTATACTACTTGGCAAGAGGTAGAGGATGAAGAAATAGGAGTTGGGTTCACTTTAGATTTGGATTTCTCACACTTTTTCAACACTTGCCATTGGAGTAGCAAGCTTTTCCATGGAAGATGAAGATGATGAAGAAGAAAGATATGATAAGTATATATTAAAAATAGAAATATAAAATGATACTTATCATAATCAAAACCCTAGTTAAGTGTAGAGAAGAGACCATGGTTAATGGGATGGTTAGGGTTAAGCAAAAGAACAAAAAAGGAGACTAAGTCAAAACTTTCAAGAAGCTTCAAGCTAGAAAACAAAACATGCCACCATTTATCTTTTACTTTATCATTTCCTTTTTCCAAAATGAAAATAATAAATAAAAAGATAAATGAATGAGAAAGAAAAACCCTAATCATGAGTTTAACCATGGTTTAATTCTTTACACTTAACCAAGCAAGCATGTATCATCAAACATGATATAATCATGTGCACATAACTATATCGCATATACAATGTGCACTATTCGAGTGAGAAAATCCTTTTAAAGTGAACCAATACTAGTTAACGCAAAGCAATATATCAAATATATAAATATGCACTAAATCATTAAATCAATACTTGATTTAACGATCCGGTCATATCGGATATAACCGACTAGTATCATATGTATCGGCTTATCGAATCAATCCTTGATTCGATGACTAGGTTATATCGCATATAACCAATCGATACATTCGTCGCGAGAATGGAATACGGTATCACATACACGCATTATTCTCGGTCCCGCACATATCTCATATGCGCTCCTATTTCGTTTCGCTTGAGCCAGGAAACCTCTGTGTAGGATTCTAAAGACTCGTCAATACGCCGGCAGCAGATGATGATCATATCAAGCATCCACAAGCCGCAAGCGGTCTGCTAAATATAACGGCCACCCGGGTATTGAGCGATCAGAAGATCGACGAGCAAGCCCGCTCACACTCCTGTGAATCCAACCAGTAACACTTACCGTACGGTCCGGTCTGTTCGTCTGATATGTCGCATATCTCGCCTAGGGGTGGTAAACGTCAGACCCCAATAGCTCGATAAGTCATGCCGACTTGAGGTCCATAACATTCATGAAACTACTGATAACACTTACCAGTATATCACTGCAACCCTGGCCAGGGATTTCCTGTTATGGCCAGTCGAGCATAGCACAACATCAACCCCCAATACCGGGAGAGACGAATCCCCTCCTATCGCTCATTGCCTCCATGTGAATCGGGACTGTACCCAAAAACCACCTGTTTGCACGACTCAGTAGAGCCGTGGTAGGGTGGAAATCAAAGCACAGTGGGAGACACACAAGACTCTATGACGATCTCGGGTCAACAGACTAAGCTGTACCAGTGTCACCAGAGAACTCCCATCTGACGTGAGGTATAATACCATCTGGGAGTTCTCGGCGAGTCCGTTCAGTGTACCCAGTCTCCACTGAGCACCCGCATACCATCTTCGATGTCAAACACCAATGGATATGGGATCATCCATCGCCCATCGCATGGGTCGAGAAGATATGCGCTAGTCTACTCTGGAATATCGATGCCCCGTCTCGATATTCCCTCGACTAGGAACAATGAAGGATGTACTCATTGACTACCCAGGCCCCACTAGTATGATCTGCATCATAGTCCTGGAAGTCGAGTACACATCCTAAGGGCTTTATCAACATGTAATCAGAGAGACAGAAAGTATACATGTTAAGATAAAGAGCAACCAGATAACGTACTATCATGTCGAGCAAGAAAGTCCTTCCTATATATGTCCCAGCATCCACTACAATATACATCCAATGTACAGTAATGGCCTCTAGGGCATACATATAACTAACACTTTTTGTGTATATATATTTTGTTTTCTTTTTTCTGTTAATAATAAAAATAAAAATTTATAAAAAAGGGGGGCAGTGCCGACAATTTTGACCCTCTTGGTGTAGCGTGACAGTGAGGGCACTGTCAAGTTTAAGTTTGGGGGTGTGCTCGGTAATCTTTCTTCCTGCGCATTCATGTGTATATTTTTTTGCATTTGCATACTTATTTTAAAATCCATAAAAATTGAAAAATTTTAAAAATTATAAAAACTAAAAATTCAATTTTTGCCATATTTGACTTAAGTTCAACATGATGGTTGACTGGTTAGGAAAAACTAGATCTTAAACTTAGTAAATTAAAAACCCTAAAAATAACCTTTCTTAAAATTTAACGGTAGAAAATATACACCCTTGTAGTTTATTTAGAAATAGGCAAATTTTGAGTTCAATTCTTGGGCTAAGTCAAAATAAGGGAAGACTATTGAAATTTTTATTGAAGTGTAAGTCTGAAAAATAATTCCGAACCCTTAGTCTAAATTCTGAAAATATATACCCTACAACTCGCACATACACGCACCTTGAAACTTGGGATAGCAGAGGATACCTTGAAATGCTCTTGTCTAAAATCCTTAGTATGAGAAAAAATTAAAGTATAAGTGTGAAATAAGAGAAATAAAAAAATGAACACTGGTTTTGTAATTACTTAAGGCTGCGTAAAATGAAAAAAGAAATATATAGCGAGGGTGCTTTATCACCTAGTGTCTTAGACCAACTGGTTTGGGAATCACTGCTAAAGCCTTAGGTGTTACAAGACGAGAAATTACGCCTAAATGCGCGAACACATTTTGTAATCGGTCGTTAGTACCTCAAGAAGTATTAACGGTCGCATGAAGGATGTGTGAGCAATTTCATCTAAAATTCACCAATTAAAAGTACTTTGGACGATGGACAAGAGTATGATAGCTTGAATTGAATTTCCAAGTGTGGGGGTGATACATACACACACGTAGGGGTGTATGATTGGGGTTTTGATGAGAGATAGGAATGAAAGATAGGGCTTATATTTTCAGTAGAGATGATAAAAATTCCTAAGTTGAGATGGAACCTTAGAAGGAAAATTCAAAAGATGCTGAAAGCTTAATAAATTTGCAGAACGTATATGATCTTAAGTTAAATGAAAAGAAAGCGTGAAAAATATGGGTTGATGATTTCTAAGTTGAAGATAATAGAATTTCTTACTAGAATACTGAATTGAAAAATTAGAGTCAACGGCCAAATTGATCGGATTTGTGGGTAGTATCCGCTGAAAACCCTCATGAGACAACACTCCTCCTACTAGGGACACCTAGAGATTTAACGGTTTGTTGCACGAGCTCGGTGCAATCACGATTCCCTGCGAAAGTGAGGATAGGATATTTCGAGAATAAAATTGGTTTTGCTCGGGACGAGCAAAAGATAAGTTTGGGGGTAATTGTTCATATCAGAATTTTGCTTTATTATATCTCCCATTCTTAATCACATTAGAAAAATAGGTGCTTTTGATCCATATCTTCTAAAAAGTTGCAAGTTACAGGTTCTCAGATCATTACAGTGAAATTCATGAAAAGACGCTACAAATGTGAGACTACGACCAACAAATAGATGAATCTGTATGATGCCGCCTACTAGTTTAAGGAACAAACGAAGATCAATGAACAGTTCAATGCACAAAGTACAAGGGCAGCACAAGATTCAGAAGCTCACGGCAAAAAGTCCACAACATTCTGCATTGTGGAAATCTGGAAGAAAATAGAATATATTCTGAGGAACCAAGTAAAGAAAACAGAAGATAAAAGCAACACAGAGAAACCCTGAAGAGATGGGCCCAAGAACCCACCAAATGGCCGCGGAACCACGGCCAAACAGGCCTTTCTGCCGCGGTTCCGCGGCCATAATATGCACGTGTCGGTGGGGTGTCGATGCTTTGACTCGGTCTTTGGGGTTGTTTTGTAATTTCATGTATGGATCAGAATATAAATCTAGGGGTTTTCCTATCTATAAATAGGAGGGCTCAAAGCCAAATAATGGTGTGCCTCTTTTTGGTGTGCCTCTTTGGAGGATGCCTCTTTTTAATTTCTAGATTAAATTTTCATTCCATTGTAATCGTCAAAAGGTGTCAATAAAATTAAGTTTTTTTTCTTGCAATTCTCCATTTGAATTTAATTTCTGCAATTTTTTATCTGTCTGTATTTATCTGCAAGTTAATTAGGTTATTTAAAACAAAAATTATAAAAATGAATTTCATCGTAACTTGCCTAATGAGTGAGTAATTCCTCACTTGTGAGGGTTAGGATTGGGTAGATTTGAGAGATGGAAATCTCTCACTCCTTTCTTACCCATATAACATTTTAATTAGGACTCTATTTGAATCAAACACACACCGCTCACTACGGCACCCTATCCTACGAGATAACGGTGATTCCCTAGTTAGACCGGTTGTGGTTGATTTATATAGAGGTTAGGGCTAAGAGTTAAGAAAGGACGGACAAGGACCAAAAGGAAGAAACGAAGTTTCTTCCTAGTCATGCTAATCCCCTTTGTTAACTGTTACCCTAACACCTAAGTTCTTAGATAGGGCAAAGAAAGCAGTGAGTAGAGATCTTTTTCCAAACAAACCTAATCCTAATCCTAGCAAGGCTTTAAATCAAATTAAATTCAATCTTAGTTTTTATTAAAAAAAAACAAAACCTACCAAAAATAGGACTTAACTCGTAAGAACTTAAAGAAAAGAACACGTTTTCCCTGTGGACCGACCTGTACTCAACTGGCTAGCTACCAAGCAACACCGTTATTGATTGCGGTATATTCTCAATTTTGATTTTAAAACGCACGCACGCAAAATTTCAAAAAAATCAAGCGCCGGCGCTAAGAGTCAAAGACTCTGAGGCAGCGCCTCACGTGCAAAGCACGAGAGCGCTAGTGCCAAGAGCGCCAGCGCTAAGAGTCAAAGACTCTGAGGCAACGCCTCACGTGCAAAGCACAAGAGCGCTAGTGCCAAGAGTCAAAGACTCTGAGGCAACGCCTTACGTGCAAAGCACGAGAGCTCCAACGCCAGAACTAAAAGTTCTCCACCCTTGGATCAAAGATCCAACGAAGATGATAAATCATCAGAGCACATAATCAAATTCTGACTGAGGAAATACTCCTCAAATCTTTCTAAACAAGAAAGATTGTGCTCTGTAAATCAGAGCACCGTTGGATCAAAAATCCAATGGTGATTAAAAATCACCAAGATACAGAAAAAGTTCTGTATGGGAAAATATTTTCCCAATCTTGTTAAAACAAGAAAAGTGTCTTCTGTAAAACAGAAGCCCTTGGATCAAAGATCCAATGGTGGGAAACATCCCCAAATCAATCAGAAATCTCTCAATGGGAGATTTCCTTAACTGATTCAACAAATCAGCCTCAAATGTATAAAGGACCCAATACATCAAGTCTTGTACAGAGAAACCTCCCCACAAGTTTCAAATTAAAAGAAGAAACACAGGGGAACCCCCCCCCCTAAACTTCAAAAACTTCAAAGACGAGAGCAATTTCTTCTCAAGGTAAATAACAAGAAAAGAGATCATGGCATCTCCTCCATATTTGAGAGTTTAACTATCACATCAGAAGAACTTGGTTCTTTTTCTAGATCACAGATCTATAAGACAAAGTCTGTCACAAAAGAAAAAGAGATCACAGCATCTCATCAAAAAAAGGGAAGAAATTAGTTCTTAGATCCATGAGACAAAGTCTTTCATAAAGAAAAACAAAAGAGATCATAGTATCTCCTCATAAAGAAGAGCTCAGTTTCTTAGATCCATGAGACAAAATCTCTTATAAACGAGAATTTAATTCTCAGATCACAGAACTGATCAGAACTGCAAAAGAAGCGCTTTAGCGCTCCAAGTTTGGCTCTCAGTGCTAAGCGCTTCACGTGCTCCTCACGTGGGCATTATTTTATAAGAAGTGCCTTAACGCTCCAAGTCTGGCGCTCAGCGCCAAACGCTCCACGTGCTCCTCATATGGGCACTATTTTATAAGAAGCGTCTTAGCGCTCCAAGTCTGGCGCTCAGCGCCAAGCACTCCACGTGCTCCTCACGTGGGCGCAGAGGAAATACAAAGCGCTCTGTAAATAAAGCCCCAGCGCCATAAAGGGTGTTCAACACTCAATAAAAAAAACAAAAAGAAAGAGGGGTGTCAGAACCCAAATCAATGCTCAGCATTATTGAATAAAAGGGGACTGAGCCTAAACAAATATTCAACATTTTATTCAAAATTGAGTGGACTGAGCCCAAGTTGGCCATAAGTCTTCAATTCGGATTAACCGAGCTCATGTGCTCACAATCTCTTTAATTGGTCTTAGTCTCAAACCTGACTACAGATCTCCCAACAAATATTGGTTCAAGGGTACATCTCTTCACACCTTTGATATGTGTCATTGTAATTCTTCAACGTCTTCAGAGAGGTGGCAGGTCCCGACAACCAGAAACTCCATGGACTATGATGTCCTTAAACCTAATGGACCGCAACGTCCCTAAACTAAACTCTATGAACTATGATGTCCTTAAACCCAATGGATCGCAATGTCCCTAAACTAAACCCTATGGACTATGAGGTCCTTTAACTCATGGACTATGACGTCCTTAAACCAATGGACCGCAACGTCCCTAAACTAAACTCCACAGACTATGATGTCTTTAAACCAGACTATGATGTCTTTAAACCTAACAGACTATGATGTCTTTAAACCATACAATAATGTCTTTAAACCTTACAAACTATGATGTCTTTAAACCAGACTATGATATCTTTAAACTTACAATGGACTATGATGTCCTTAAACCCAATGGACCGTAACATCCCTAAACTAAAACGATAGAGTCCAAATGCTCTTTCGTTGGATCTAAATGATCCCAAAATCCTGTTGAGTAGATCTTAGTCTAAAATTAGACTAACATATCCGCAATAACCATTTAAGTTGATCTTAATCTCGAAAGAGATTAACGAGCCTTAAATCAAACCAAAACCCAAATCTAAGAAAATACGGATTTGGACTAATCCCCGCCCTATGGGCGACAACATAAATTAGTCTCCGTATACAAACCACGGGCAACCAAAAATAAAACAAACACACACGACACGAAGTGACCTCCTGGAGCAGGAGAAAGTGGTTACTGCGATGCGGTAACGTAATTAACTGTAGAGGCTTGCGCCTGCAGGGAAGAGCGTCCCCACAATCAAAAACCCCTCACAACGAGGAGGAATCTGACGAATTCTGCTACAACCGCCGCATTTGTCTAAACCTCCGATATACGGTGCCATAAATCAACTTGGCATCTTCGGAGAAGTGGACGGATAAAACCAAATAGTATCTGCCCCCAAAATTCAAGCCAGACGTCCTAACATTCCGGTCGCGTTTTTCGGCGGTAAACACCACCCTTGACCCAAATTCAAAGGTGTTCCCACTCATGGCCCTCTTCAAGCCGACGACCTTCCAAGTGCTCATGGATAAAATGACTCGATTAGATCAGATGGGTCAAGACCCTTCATCATCCGATGAAGATGAATGAAAAGCGGAGGCAAGGTGGCATTTGTCGCCAACGCTCAACATAAAATGAGCAGCTCTAAAGCAACCTATCGCCAAAATAGCGACGGCGTGGGTACTCGCCCTCCTTAAATATACACAGGGGGTATATTACTTACTGGAGGCAGAAGGAATGACGTGATATCTCGTTCCTTGTATATGAAGAAGGTGCTCCATCGGTATCGGAAAGCGACCTTGATGGGCAGGGGGCAGGTAATATGTAAAATGCCCGGTACTTCCCGCAAAACAACCCAATTGGCACGATGATAGATGAAGCAGTCCAAGAAGGTAAAGACGGCCTAAGGCGTGAAGCATCCATGCATACAAAAGACATGCAGCAGCACCTCGACAAGCAAACATCGGAAGGAATGAGTTATGTCACGCCCCGCTTCCCAGAGTACGCTAGATTGGGCACGTGACATAGCCAACCATGCTACCTGTGGGTAGGAAGTATCCATCCACAGTCACATTATGGCTGTAGAGCTATCAAGAACAAGATAAAACTATCTAAAATATGTCCATAATCCAGAATAACAGGAGTCAATAATAAATAAATGCGGAAGCAAATGATCCAATACAAATAACTGAAAAGTGTGTCCCATAATGCGGGCTTACATCAGGAAATAAATGCAGGAAATAAAACTAACTACTACTGAACTCACAGCTCAGCCTGCTGGCTGAAGTACTCCTGCTCGGACTGCAACAGCGGTACGGAATCTGGGCCATGCAAAACCCAGACGTCAGCACGTCATGTCATCAAGTAATATAATATGAACAGTGTAGCAGGCAATATAATATAAATATGAATACAGCAAGAATAACAATAATATGAATCATACCAGTACAGGGTAGCGTGCAGTGGGTAAACTAAACTGTTCTATCAGGTTTTCTATTCTAAAGTCTTTGAAATCAATTGAGTAATCCTCCATGTAACTCAAAGGATATGTCCCGTTATCCCCCGGGACCACGGATCAGGAATATGTGAACCAATAGTGGTTCTGTCCCGTTACCCCCCGGGACCACGGATCAGGAAAATGTAAGAGTCACGAATGGCTCTGTCCCGTTACCCCCCGGGACCACGGATCAAGTAATACCCTTTTAAGTTACACTTTAGTTTACACTTTTGATTTCCCCATACCCCCAAGTTATGTATGTCGAGTCAGGTATTCAGTAATCAAGAACTAATGCCAACAGAGGATCAGGTAAAAGCGGGTTTGTCTGGATAGACAACAGGAACGGTCCATGAGGACTACATGTTATGTTTGTTGGCATTAGACACAAGATCAGGTAACAGGTAAAGCCATGGTACATCAGGTCCAGCCAGGTAATGTATAAAAGTGTCATATCATGTCAAGAGTGTACGGTACCACGTCATGTCAAGTAGGAAGTGTAACAGGTCATGTCAGGAAGCACAAGATGTCATGTGGGTGCTCATAATCAAACTAACATAAGCATGTGTATAAATAAACAAGCATGAGTACTATCAGAACAATAAACTGGAACATATAATATGATATGCAAATAGATATAATTTCAAGGATATGGATCCACAGTTATCGATTAGGGTTACATTTATAGTTCCAATATTAATTAGGATGCAATTTATTAAACATGGAGTGTTAATATCACATTATTATATAGTAATGTGATCTATGGATGCAATTATATGTATCTTAAATGCGATGGATGCAAACGGGTATCCGAAAAGTTATAAAACTATAAAATGGTAATGTGGGATGTACAACTAAGCAATATGTGATATAAATATTGATATAATAATATTAATATGGATAACATATTCAAAGCGATTAATAACTATAAAAGTGGTATTGATTAACCATGCACAAGAAGGTTCCGTTCAGAAATTCAGCGTCACCCTGATTTGTAAAATAGCTTAAAAATAACAAACGTTCTCCAAAAGGGACGTGTCTTATACCAAAACAAAGATAATTCAATAAGGTTTTCAGTTTTATAAGTATAAGTATCTCATGTTGTCCCTACAAAAAGTTATGAACATTCGAACTTGAAAGTTTGCTGCTGGAATTTCCCTAAACAGCAGTTTGGAGACATTTTCATTTGCATTTTACGTTATTTAAACAATTTATTTTGCAAGTAAATATTTCATAGAGTTATAGTATTCTGAGTTAGCTTCGTAACGAACTAAAAAACGTATACTACTGATTTTTCTATGATTTATAATGAATTTTATAAGATAAGGTGTACAGTAAATTTAAGATTTGTCATATCCGATTTTTCAACGACGTTTCATGTGTAAACTATAAGATTTTCAAATGTATAACATTATAAAATGAAGATTATAAACTAATTAAAGATAATAATAATAAATATTACGACGATATATATTTTAAATGATATGGTTGCAGTATAATGTAATCTAGTATGTCACAAGATAAGTTTGCATGATCTAGATTTAATATGATATAAACGGATGCAAACGGAACATCGAAACGTTATAAAATTAAACATGGGGCACTAGATTTAAACTATAGGTATGGTATTTATTTAAATAGGTATAAAATGAATTATATAGCATGTAGCAAGATTAACTTACCTCGATAGGTCGCGAATCGGGAAAACGGAAAGTTAACCGTCGGCGGGGAAAACTCGCGACGGACGCACGGTTCACGGAAAGAACCCAAATGACGAACAAAGGAACCACACGGGTCGGGGTACCTCGCTGGAACGTCGAGAAGCATCACCGGCACGACGGAATTCCGGCAACAAAAGAACAGTAAAAAAAAATGAGAAACGAGACATGAAGCAAGAAGAGAAAGAATGATAAAGAGAAGTACAAGGGAATATATGAGAGAGAGAGAGAAAAAGTGGAGAGAAAGAGAGAGAGAGAGAGCTGCAGGTGGGGGCCCACGGAATTAAAAGGAACGCGATTGGCTAAAGGGGAATCGTTAGTTAGGGATAAATATTAATTAAAGATTCAAAACATTTTAAGGAACAGTAGGATATATATATATATATAGGTTAATTTAAAGATTTAAAAGATAGGTAATGAACAGTAAGATATCAGGTTAGTTAGAAAAATATATGCGATGGTTTTAATAATATTAAAATTTAGGATTTTGGCGCCAAATAAAACATTTCCAAATCGCGCCCGGGTCGAGTCCAAAAATTTGAAATTGAAATAATAGGATTTTAAGTGGGATCCAAATTTTAAAATTAAGTGTTTTATGATTAAAAAGCATACCCCCAAAACGGACACATGTACGCGCGCGTAGCCGTCCAAACTCGCCCGTTTCACTGAACGGGACGAGAACACAATGCACGGACGCTACCACGAGGTTAGGGGTGTCAAGTAGGCCAAGATGAATATTTTCAATTTTATTTTAGATGCCAAAATTTGTTATATGTAGAAATGACTTTGCCGGGTAAATTTTACAGTAAGCAACAAACAAGCAAGTTAAATGAAATGAGTACCACATTATGCTCAAACAGTAACTGAAAATAGTAGCATTGGGCTCGGGTGTTACATTATACCCAACTACAAAAAGAATTTCGTCCTCGAAATTCCAAGAATACAAAGATAGATAACTACAAGAAAAGGTGAGGAAGCTTCTGCCGGTTTTCATCTTCTCGTTCCCAAGTGGACTCTCCATGCGAGCGATTACCCCAAGAAACAAGCACAAGGGGGATAACCTTGTTCTTAAGAACCTTTTCCCTTCGATCCACGATTTCAATCGGTCGCTCCTCAAAAGTCAAGTCTTCTCATACTGTTAGCTCCGAATGATCCAAAACGTGTGTTTCATCTCGAACATACTTACGGAGTTGAGATACGTGAAACACATCGTGCACATTTGCCAAGGACTGCGGTAACGCCAAACGATACGCTACCTCACCAACACGCTCCACGATCTCAAGGGTCCAACGAATCGAGGACTAAGCTTTCCTCGACTTCCAAAACGAATCACCCCTCTAGTCGGTGATATCTTCAAGAATACCAAATCACCCACGGTGAACTCTAGAGGTCTTCTTGACGTATCTGCCCAACTCTTCTGTCGGTCCTGTGCTGCCTTCATATGATTTCTGATAGTGTTAACCTTCTCAACTGTCTGCACAACCAAATCTGGTCCCAATAATCTTCGTTCACCGACATCGTCCCAACAAACAGGTGAACGGCATTTACGACCATACAAAGCTTCAAATGGAGCCATCTGAATAGTTGCCTGAAAACTGTTGTTGTTAGACAACTCCACCAAAAGTAGATGATCCTCCCAAGACCCCTTGAAGTCCAACATGCATGCTCTCAACATATCCTCAAGAGTTTGGATCGTTCTTTCCGACTGACCATCAGTTTGAGGATAATAAGCTGTGCTAAACTTCAATCGAGTCCCCAAACTTTCCTGTAAACTCCTCCAGAAGTGTGATAAGAACCGAGTGTCCCGATCGGACACGATGCTCACCGGTACTCCATGCAATCTTACAATCTCCTACATGTACCGCTCTGCCAAAGTCTCTGTTGATTGACCAACCCGAAAAGGAATAAAGTGAGCTGCCTTGGTCAATCGGTCAACAATTACCCATACTGCATTGTTGCCTTTTGGACTCCGCGGTAAAGCCGTCACGAAATCCATGGTTATATGTTCCCACTTCCACTGAGGAATCGGAAGTGGTTGCAATAAACCAGCAACCCTTTGATGTTCAACCTTAACTTGCTGACATACCAAGCACTTCGCCACAAAGCGAGCAATCTCCCGCTTCATGCCCTCCCACCAGAAATGCTGTCGAATATCTCGGTACATCTTTGTGCCTCCTGGATGTACAGAATAAGCTGAACTATGTGCTTCCTTCATAAGCTCTTCACGAACATCACCCTTTGGCACACACAAACGGCTACCATACCTCAACGAACCATCTTCGTGGATCAATAAATCTGTTCGTAGCCCGGCTTCAACCTGCTCTCGAAACTTTTGCAGTTTAGGATCCTGCGATTGAGCTTCTTTAATATTCTCGATCAAAGACGAATGTACTTGCAGCTGCAACAACTGTCCCGTAGAACGCGGTAGCAAAACCTCCAAGTCAAATCTTCGAAAATCTGCGACGATCTCCTTCTGCGTAGTTAACACCTGAATTACTGGTAACCGACTAAGCGCATCCGGCACAACATTAACCTTCCCCGGATGGTACTTAAGATCAAGATCGTAGTCAGCCATCAGCTCCAACCATCTACGCTGCCTCATGTTAAGCTCCTTCTGTGTGAACACATACTTCAAGCTCTTATGATCTGTAAAAACTTCGACTCTTTCACCCAAAAGGTAGTGTCTCCAAATCTTCAAAGCGAAAATCACAGCCGCAAGCTCCAAGTCATGAGTTGGATAATTCTTCTCATGGGTCTTCAGTTGTCTCGATGCGTACGCTACAACCTTCCCATGCTGCATCAAAACACATCCCAATCCTTTCCCAAATGCGTCGCTGTGAATCACCAATCCTCCGGAATTGTCTGGCACGGTCAGAATAGGGGCGGTTATCAACTTCTGCTTCAACGTCTCAAACGCTAACGCACACTTATCCGTCCATATAAAAGGTACTTCCTTGCGCGTAAGCTTGGTCAACGGCTCTGCCAGATGAGCAAAGTTCTCCACAAATCTTCTGTAGTATCCGGCTAATCCAAGAAAACTTCTTATCTCAGCAACATTCTTTGGAATAGGCCAATCTCGAACTACTGCAATCTTTTCTGGATCGACGGCAATGCCATCGCCAGACACAACATGTCCCAAAAACTTCACTTCCTCTAGCCAAAACTCGCACTTACTCATCTTCGCATAAAGCTTCTCCTGTCTCAACGTCTGCAGTGCGATCTTCAAATGCTCAGCATGCTCCTCAAAAATCTTCGAGTAAACCAGAATATCGTCAATGAATACCATAATGAACTGATCCAAGAATGGTGAAAAGATTCGGTTCATCAAGTCCATGAATACTGCCGGCGCATTCGTTACTCCGAAGGGCATCACTAAGTACTCGTAATGTCCATACCGAGTTCGGAACGCCGTCTTGCAAATATCTTCTATTTTCACTCGGACCTGATGATATCCTGATCGTAAATCCAACTTCAAGAATATCCTCGCGCCACTAAGCTGCTCAAAAAGTTCTCCAATGCGAGGGATCGGGTACTTGTTCTTGATAGCCACCCGGTTTAATTCTCGATAGTCGATGCACATCCTTCTTGTGCCATCCTTCTTCTTTACTAGAAGAACTGGAGCTCCCCAAGGCGAGTTACTGCTTCGAATCCAACCCTTTTCAAGCAATTCAGCAACCTGTTTCTTTACTTCTTCCAACTCTACTGGCGCCATTGGATAATACGCTTTAGATACTGGCGCTGCACCAGGAATAAGATCAATTGCGAACTCCACGTCTCTCCTCGGCGGTAAACCCGATATATCTTCAAACACGTCCATAGAATCACGAACAACAGCCGGCTCTTTACTTTCATCACTTCCATTGATGCAAGAATATTGTTTGTCGGCCTAGCCCTAAACTAGACCGGCCCGACCGAACTGCTTCCTTAACGCAACTGTTGTCTGCTGCAAACTCCCTTTCATCCCAGATAAACTCTGCTGCTCTTGGCTGCTGCAAGTATTTGTGAGAAAGTGGTCAAACCCAGGGAGCCAATCTGCCTCTGGATGTCCACGTCCAGTCTGCGCATGAACCTCCGTGCCCTGTCTGCATCGTTGGCAACTAAAGGTCCAGCGAAACTACTGAGTCTCGTCCATTCTGCTACATGCACATCTACGGGTGCTCCCTTCTGCTTTAGTCCGATGAACTTCTCTTCCATTTCCTCCCGTGCAGTCCGCGGGAAGAACTTCTCCAGGAAACTCTTAGAAAAATCCGCCCACTTGATCGGCTTGAGCAAGAGGGTCTCCTCAACAAGCCACCATTCTCGGGCGTAGTCCACTAGCTGAATGCGTACCACAACAACTTTTTTTGTCATCTGGAATCTGTGCCGCAAAAAGCAAGTTCTCTGTGTCAACTAGCCACTGCTCCACTGGCAACGACTCCTTTAAACCAGTAAATGTAGACGGACCCAACTGCCTGAAATCTGCTACGGTCCCTACTCGGTCAACTGGTCTAGCTCCAACATTGTTCACAGACTGCTGAACGATCTGCAAACCTTCCCGAAACGAGTCCGCTTGCTGCTGGATCAGCTCGGTCTATTTCTTTGATTCTCCAGCATTCCTCTTATCACTCCAAGCATGGCGGCTTCGTCCACACGCCTCTGGTATGTCTTCAATTTCTTACCGGCCATAATCCTGAACTCAAAATACCCAACATTAGCATGATGATAGATTTTGAATATAGATCAAGGCTAGAACTCCAAGATACTTAAATAGAGTACCGCATTGTAACTATGCCGCGGTATCATAGCCACAATTACAAAACTCCATCCAAGTCGCCTAAGTCCTAGAGATAACAAGGAATCAGGTTTTCGAATCGATATGCAAAGGAAGTTTGCACATCGTAAAAGATATAATCAGGAAGAATGTGATTCAAGAATGGTAAAACGGTCAAGGTGGCAGGACATGTTTCCTAAACACGGGTATTCTGATTCGTGTATTGGGTACAATACCCAACTACAAAAGAATCAACCTGACTATCCTATGGCTCTGATACCAAAAGAACCATGTCACGCTCCGCTTCCCAGAGTACGCTAGATTGGGCACGTGACATAGCCAACCATGCTACCTGTGGGTAGGAAGTATCCATCCACAGTCACATTACGGCTGTAGAGATATCAAGAACAAGATAAAACTATCTAAAACATGTCCATAATCCAGAATAACAGGAGTCAATAATAAATAAATGCGGAAGCAAATGATCCAATACAAATAACTGAAAAGTGTGTCTCATAATGCGGGCTCACATCAGGAAATAAATGCAGGAAATAAAACTAACTACTACTGAACTCACAGCTCAGCCTGCTGGCTGAAGTACTCCTGCTCGGACTGCAACAGCGGTACGGAATCTGGGCCATGCAAAACCCAGACGTCAGCGCGTCATATCATCAAGTAATATAATATGAACAGTGTAGCAGGCAATGTAATATAAATATGAATACAGCAAGAATAACAATAATATGAATCATACCAGTACAGGGTAGCGTGCAGTGGGTAAACTAAACTGTTCTATCAGGTTTTCTATTCTAAAGTCTTTGAAATCAATTGAGTAATCCTCCATGTAACTCAAAGGATATGTCCCGTTACCCCCCGGGACCACGGATCAGGAATATGTTAACCAATAGTAGTTTTGTCCCGTTACCCCCCGGGACCACGGACCAGGAAAATGTAAGAATCACGAATGGCTCTGTCCCGTTACCCCCCGGGACCACGGATCAAGTAATACCCTTTTAAGTTACACTTTAGTTTACACTTTTGATTTCCCCATACCCCCAAGTTATGTATGTCGAGTCAGGTATTCAGTAATCAAGAACTAATGCCAACAGAGGATCAGGTAAAAGCGGGTTTGTCTGGATAGACAACAGGAACGGTCCATGAGGACTACATGTTATGTTTGTTCGCATTAGACACAAGATCAGGTAACAGGTAAAGCCATGGTACATCAGGTCCAGCCAGGTAATGTATAAAAGTGTCATATCATGTCAAGAGTGTACGGTACCACGTCATGTCAAGTAGAAAGTGTAACAGGTCATGTCAGGAAGCACAAGATATCATGTGGATGCTCATAATCAAACTAACATAAGCATGTGTATAAATAAACAAGCATGAGTACTATCAGAACAATAAACTGGAACATATAATATGATATGCAAATAGATATAATTTCAAGGATATGGATGCACAGTTATCGATTAGGGTTACATTTATAGTTCCAATATTAATTAGGATGCAATTTATTAAACATGGAGTGTTAATATCACATTATTATGTAGTAATGTGATCTATGGATGCAATTATATGTATCTTAAATGCGATGGATGCAAACGGGTATCCGAAAAGTTATAAAACTATAAAATGGTAATGTGGGATGTACAACTAAGCAATATGTGATATAAATATTGATATAATAATATTAATATGGATAGCATATTCAAAGCGATTAATAACTATAAAAATGGTATTGATTAACCATGCACAAGAAGGTTCCGTTCAGAAATTCAGCGTCACCCTAATTTGTAAAATAGCTTAAAAATAACAAACGTTCTCCAAAAGGGACGTGTCTTATACCAAAATAAAGATAATTCAATAAGGTTTTCAGTTTTATAAGTATAAGTATCTCAGGTTGTCCCTACAAAAAGTTATGAACATTCGAAATTGAAAGTTTGCTGCTGGAATTTCCCTAGACAGCAGTTTGGAGACATTTTCATTTGCATTTTACGTTATTTAAACAATTTATTTTGCAAGTAAATATTTCATAGAGTTATATTATTCTGAGTTAGCTTCGTAACGAACTAAAGAACGTATACTACTGATTTTTCTATGATTTATAATGAATTTTATAAGATAAGGTGTACAGTAAATTTGAGATTTGTCATATCCGATTTTTCAACGACGTTTCATGTGTAAACTATAAGATTTTCAAATGTATAACATTATAAAATGAAGATTATAAACTAATTAAAGATAATAATAATAAATATTACGACGATATATATTTTAAATGATATGGTTGCAGTATAATGTAATCTAGTATGTCACAAGATAAGTTTTCATGATCTAGATTTAATATGATATAAACGGATGCAAACGGAACATCGAAACGTTATAAAATTAAACATGGGGCACTAGATTTAAACTATAGGTATGGTATTTATTTAAATAGGTATAAAATGAATTATATAGCATGTAGCAAGATTAACTTGCCTCGATAGGTCGCGAATCGGGAAAACGGAAAGTTAACCGTCGGCGGGGAAAACTCGCGACGGGCGTACGGTTCACGGAAAGAACCCAAACGACGAACAAAGGAACCACACGGGTCGGGGTACCTCGCTGGAACGTCGAGAAGCGTCACCGGCACGACGGAATTCCGGCAACAAAAGAACAGTAAAAAAAAAATGAGAAACGAGACATAAAGCAAGAAGAGAAAGAATGATACAGAGAAGTACAAGGGAATATATGAGAGAGAGAGAGAAAAAGTGGAGAGAAAGAGAGAGAGAGAGAGAGCTGCAGGTGGGGACCCACGGAATTAAAAGGAACGCGATTGGCTAAAGGGGAATCGTTAGTTAGGGATAAATATTAATTAAAGATTCAAAACATTTTAAGGAACAGTAGGATATATATATATAGGTTAATTTAAAGATTTAAAAGATAGGTAATGAACAGTAAGATATCAGGTTAGTTAGAAAAATATATGCGGTGGTTTTAATAATATTAAAATTTGGGATTTTGGCGCCAAATAAAACATTTCCAAATCGCGCCCGGGTTGAGTCCAAAAATTTGAAATTGAAATAATAGGATTTTAAGCGGGATCCAAATTTTAAAATTAAGTGTTTTATGATTAAAAAGCATACCCCCAAAACGGACACATGTACGCGTGCGTAGCCGTCCAAACTCGCCCGTTTCACTGAACGGGACGAGAACACAATGCACGGACGCTACCACGAGGCTAGGGGTGTCAAGTAGGCCAAGATGAATATTTTCAATTTTATTTTAGATGCCAAAATTTGTTATATGTAGAAATGACTTTGCCGGGTAAATTTTACAATAAGCAACAAACAAGCAAGTTAAATGAAATGAGTACCACATTATGCTCAAACAGTAACTGAAAATAGTAGCATTGGGCTCGGGTGTTACAAGTTATGTATCTCCTCGACCAAATGATAAATAATGGACCAAGATGTCCCTAAACTAACAACGGACTGTAATGTCCTTAAACTAAAACTTCACCTCAAATATGGCAATGGACCGAGATGTCCATAAACTAACAACGGACTATAATGTCCTTAAACTAAAGCCTCACCTTAAAAATGGTGATAATGGACTACTACGTCCTTAAACTGGCAACGGACCAAGATATCCCTAAACTAACAATGGACCGAAATTCCCTAAACTAGTGCTCCGCCTCAAACATGACGCATCGCCCCAAATACGGTGATATCTTCTCTTGAGATCTATATTGCAATCAAAGCTCCAACGGCGAAGACTGCAACCCAAGTTCCATTGGCAAACCGATGGGTAAAAAAATGTTATGTCCACAAGCAAAATGGGCACAGATGAAAACCCGAAAGGGCGCCGTGAGTAAAAACAGCAGGGCTACCAGCGAGCTTGTGAAAACCCGAAAGAGCGCAATCTCGTTAAAAAAAACGGTATGTCCACAAGCAAAATGGGCACGGATGAAAAGCCGAAAGGGCGCTGTGAGTAAAAACCGCAGGGCTACCGACAAGCTTGTGAAAACCCGAAATGCGCAATCTCGTAAAATTTTCACTTACGAGATCCTCTCGACTCATAAGGAAAACTCCCCCTATGAGACCCTCATAGCTCACATGATTCAAAAGCCTTAATCCATAGGCACTTAAACATGTTCTTAAGCCATCATATCCTACAAGTTGCCCTACAGACGGTCCAATATTGGCCCTTGTATACAATCCACGGGCACAAATAAACGATTTCCCCCACCAAGTTCCACCAATGACGAGGAATGTCCTCATATGGTGAACGACATTTGTAAGTCCTCTCGATTTATAAGGAGAAAACACTCTTGTAAGATCCTTATGACTTATAAGAGAAACACACACTTATGAATCCCCACGATTCCTAAAAAGAAAATACGCCTACGAGATCCTCGCGACCCGTAAGGAGAAATAACTTTATGAGACCCTTACGGCTCATAAAGTCGAAAAGTCTTAGTCGACAGGATCCTAACCTTGTGTATTAAGCCATCTTTGTTCAAATCAGCACAGGCAAATGATGCTTCGCTCCTGGCAATATCCAGTTGCAGTGATGTTGATGCCTAAATCGGTGTCAAACTCCAAGTCCTTTCACGGCAAATGATGATTCATTCCTGGCAAGATTCCAGTCGCAGTGATGCTGATTCCAAGATTGGTATCAGATCATAAGTTTCATACTCGCAATAAAAATCAGTGAGCAAAAAATGCATATAAAAATAGCCGAAATGATGAGGCAACTCGCAATAAAAATCAGCGAGCAAAAAATATATGCATATGAAATAGCCGAAATGTTTTGACAACTCGCAATAAAAAGCAGCGAGTAAAAATATAAAAATAGCCGAAATGATTGGGCAATCTCGACTTTCGCGATATGAAAAGCTGAAAGGATAGAGCATCGTGGAAATAAAAAATAAAATAAAATAAAATTTCCTCTGTCCTGCAGGTGAGTCTACACCGACCCATGTATACAATCCATGGGCACAAATGAAAAAGGAAACCATGTTTTCCCACCAGGCTCCGTCAAAGGGAGAGCCAGATCTTGACGGTTCATATACAACCTAGAGACAACCCCGGTGTACCTTCTCATTCCAGCGGGATGCAGACGCGACGTCAACAAAAGACCTCACGGTCGAAACAAAACGGAGCCATGGAAAAATTCCTAGCTCCAAGCCTTGACGGTTCAAAACACAACCTAAAGACCACCTCAACATTCGTCTCGTTACAGCAGACGCAATATCAGCAACGACGTTCCCTCTCACTCCAGCAAGATGCAAATGCAACGTCAACAAAAGACCCCAGGGTTGAAACAAAATGGAGTCATGGCAAAATTCATAGCTCCAAGTCTTAACGGTTCACAAAACAACCTAAAGACGATCCTGACATTCTTCTCGTTACAGCAGACACAATGTCAACAAAGGCTCCAAAATAGCAAGATCAAAAGGAAGCGAAGGCAAAATTCCTAGTTTCAGGGTCTTGACGGTAACTCAAATAAAACCCGAAAGACTATCGAAGATCATCCCACACCAGTGCGGAGTGGTTATGACTCATCGGGGCTCCCAAACTAAGCCTAACCTCAAATAAAAAGCGGCATGGAAAAATTCCTAACTCTTGCTCTTCCGATGGTCAAACTACCTAAGAAGATTACTTGAAGACGTCTTGTCTAGCCTCCGAAGGGATCAGAGACACGACAGTCGTGGGGCTACTCGAACGGCAGCGTAAAGACTGCATATCGGGGAGTGCATCAGCCAACGCGACGGTACCACGGACTAAAACCCTAGTACCATAAAACCTAACGAACCTCTGTCGCAAAGAGCAAGGTTTATCTATAACGTTAGGACAAGTTTGCCTATAAACCCAAGGGAGGTAAACTAAACAAACTCCGAAATGAGTCCATAAACTAGAGACTCCGGAATGAGTGAATAAACTACAAACTTCAAAATAAGTACATAAACTAGAGACTCTGAAATGAGTGAATAAACTACAGACTCCGAAATGAGTCCATAAACTAGAGACTCCGAAATGAGTGAATAAACTACAAACTCTGAAATGAGTACATAAACTTGAGACTCCAAAACGAGTGAATAAACTAGAGTCTCCGAAACGAGTACATAAACTAGATACTCCAGAATGAGTGAATAAACTATAAACTCCGAAATGAGTACATAAACTAGATACTCTGAAATGAGTGAATAAACTACAAACTCCGAAATGAGTACATAAACTAGAGACTCCAGAACGAGTGAATAAACTACAAACTCCGAAATGAGTACATAAATTAAATACTCCAAAACGAGTGAATAAACTACAAACTCCGAAATGAGTACATAAACTAGACACTCCGAAACGAGTGAATAAACTACGAACTCCAAAACGAGTAGATAAACTATTTCGCGCCAGATCAAGACATCAAGAAACTGAAGGGTGCAACTCATAGGCCTTGGGGTTTAGAATTGAGATTTGAGATAATGATAGATGACGACGCTTGTGTCCGCTAGCTATCTTCTCAGATCAAGATTCTAAAATTTATGAACGATACACCAGCCCGAAAGTGGTTGTATGCTACGTATTAGGCTACCCTACTTCACTCACGTGTATACCCCCGTGAGTAAAGTAGTGGGGGCATTTGTTTACACCGGTTTAAGTTTCGTTTACAGATATGTATGAAAGTAGGCTTATTCATATGCGCACATGCACACATGTGGGTTGCAACAATACAATCAAAGGAAAAACATGTGTTAGAAAGGACGCACTCGATGGTCAATGATAAAAGGAAAGCATTTAAATAAATATTTTATTCTACAGGAAATAAATCACCAAACATGGGATCAAAAGTACAAGGGTTTACAAAACTATGAATAAAGTTTTCTAAAGTCCTCTTCGCATTCTCCACCATGACGAAGCGGCGATCTTTGCGAGGAGTCGCTCCCCATCGGTGAGCGTTGTGCCCATCTGTGAAAGCAGACATGATGGCCCGTTGAACCCGTATCTGGCTTAGCAGCTGAACAGAGCGATCCCTCGGAGGCATGATAATCAAAACTGCTTCATGAAAGCACTCAATCTTGTCCTTCGCTGTGTCAAGTATCGCTGGAGTCATCTCCGCTGGATGAGGGGGAATGTCATCGAGCACAAACAGGAGAATCATCCGGAGCCAAATGGAGCCGATGGGGAGAGAAGATCCTCTACGAGTCAAGAGCTCGTGCAGAACCATTTCACATTGGTCATCCGTAAGAGGAGGATTCACCAAGCATGCAACAAAACGAGGAACAATTTCCTCAATGGGCACCTCCCATGGCTGCCGATGAGCATGTGGACGATTACAGGCCATGACTCTCCTCTGTTAAAATGATTCTCTGAAAGTGAGAGCGAAGAGGAGCATTGTTTCAGATTATAAGGGTAGGCATTTAAGTCTCGGCACAGAAAATGTTGTGCATGGTGGAATTATTTCCAAGCTCTGACGAAAGAAGACATTGGAAAAGAAAGTTTGACTTGGGAAAAGCAGAGAAAGAAGGAGAAAAGAAACCTTCATCAATGAGGCAGCGCCTCACGTGCCTTCCACGAGAGCACCAGCGCCAGAGTCAAAAACTCTTATATTGGCGCCACACGTGCTCCTCACACGGACGCCAATGTGCAAAGCACATAAAATAATTAAAACCTTAATTAGCGTCCATGTGCACAACACGTGAGCGCCGGCGCCCAGGTAGAATTAAATTCTACTCTCTGTTAAACAGAGCTGCTGGATCAAAGACCCAACGGAAATGATAAATCATCAAGACTCAGAATTAAAATTCTGTTAAGAGGAAATATTCCTCAAATCTTTCTAAAATAAGAAATATACCTTCGGTGGGATCATAGAATAAAATTCTATGCCTTCTGTAAAATAGAGGACCGTTGGATTTAAAATCCAACGGTGATTAAAAAATCACCATTTTGCAGAATAAATTCTGTGCAAGGGAAAATATTTCCCCAATCTTGTTTTGTAAAACAGAAACCCTTGGATCAAAGATCCAATGGTGGGTAAAAATCCCCAAATCAATTAAGATCTCTTAATGAGAGATTTCTTTTAAAATAACTAATTAACAAACTTGCCTTTACTATATAAAGGACCGAAGACTTCAAGTCTAGAGAGAGGAAGCCCTCCCCCCCCCCCCCCGTAAGCTTTTTAAAAAAAAGAAGAGAGTTTCAAAAAGAAACAGAGAAGAAGATCTCTCTCCTCAAAAAACTTTAGATAAATAAGAAGAACAAAGATCATCTCGTTTACATATATAAGGGTATAACCCTTCTTTAAAAAAACTTAGTTCTTTCTCTTGATCTGAGATCCATAAAACTAGTCTCCCACAAGTTGAGAATTTAATTCTCGTCGGGAGGAACTTGTTCTTGAGAGAAATCTGGTCCTCCTAAAAGAAAGAACCCAGCGCCCAGCTGAAGGGTTCCTTAGCACCCTCACCATGTTTTCTAAGGTATCTAGCATGCAATTTTAAAAAACCTAGAGTGCTAAGCAATCCGGAATGAGGATCTAGCTAGAGAATTAGGGTTATAACTAACATGTAAACAACTTTACACTAAGTGAAATGGGAATACAACCTTTGTATACCGGTCATTCACTTCTAAAGCTCCGTATAGTAGTCCCTTTTGCTCCAAGTAGTGGTGTCCCGGACTCTCCTTTGGCTCCACTAGGTGAAAAGAACGAGCTTGCTTGAAGAACTTCGAGGCCGAAGATGATCTACGTCGAGGAATCTCCAACTCAAGCTACCTCTTCACTAATTGAGAATTAGCGATGCAAACAATCTATACTAAATGGCTAGTCTGGTGTAGATTGATGAAGTAGAAATTTTGCTCACTTTAGAATTATTTTTCTCTCTTTCTTTTCTTTTTTCACTCAAAGCTAGAGAGCAATTGAAGGAGATGAAGAAAAATGATCAAGTGATCAACTCATTAACCATGGGTGAGAAAATATCATATATAACTCATGTAGAAACTTAACCATGGCTAAAGATAATGGTTAGGTTAATAAATATCTAGAGTAAAACAAAATTAGTGGACTAAGTCAATGGTTTCCACAAGCTTCAAACCATGACTAATTTCCACCTAATTTTGTTTATCCCTAAATAAATAATTACCCACATTATCTTAAGTGTGGTGTGAGTCTCATACACCCATGTATAATGTATCATCAAGCATGACACAAAATAAATACATTAACATATATCACATATATATTAAATGTATAATGAGAAAAGAAATTCTTAAGTGAGCTAATATTAGTTAATCTATATTAATATATCAAATATATAATTACACATTAAATTATTAAATCAACACTTGATTTAATAACCCGGTTGTATCGCATACACCCGACTAATATCATTTATATGCATATCACATATATATATATAACATATCATTGAATCAACACTTGATTCAACAATCTGGTTATATCACATATAACCTGTATCGCGAGATTGGAATACGGTATCACATACACGTATTAATCTCGGTCCCTCACATATCACATATGTGCCCTACTTCGTTTCGCATGAGCTAGGAAACCTCTGTGTAGGACTCTAATGACCCGTCAATACGCCGGCAGTAGGTGATGATCATATCAGTCACCTACAAGCTGTCAGCGGTACTAGCTGGACGTAACGGCTACCCGGGTATTGAGCGATCAGAAGATCAACAAGTAAGCTTGTCCATACTCCTTTGAATCCAACAGTAACACTACCGTACAGTCCGGTCTCTTCGTCTGATATCGAGTCTAGGGATGGTAAACGTCAGACCCCAGTAACTTGATAAGTCATGCCGATATGAGGCTCATAACGGGTCGAGAAACTACTGATAACACTTACCAGTAAATCTCCGTATCAGCCCTGACCAGGGACTTCCTGTTATGGCCAATCGAGCACAGCGCAACATCAACCCCCAATACCGGGAGAGACGAATCCCCTCCTATCGCTCATTGCCTCCATATGACTCAGGACTGTACCTAAAAACCACCGTTTTGCACGCTCTATTGAATGTGGTAAGGTGGAAATCAAAGCACAGTGGGAATCACACAAGACTCTATGACGATCTCGGGTCTACAGACTAACATGTACCAGTGTCACCAGAGAATTGCTATCTGACGTTAGATATAATACCATCTAGGAGTTCTCGGCGAGTCCTGTTCAGTGTACCCAGTCTCCACTGAGCATCCGTATACCATCTTTGATGTCAAGCACCAATAGATATGGGATCATCCATCGCCGATAAAATGGGTCAAGAAGCGTATATGTTAGTCTACTCTGGAATATCGATGCCCCGTCTCGATACACCCTCGACTAAGAACAATTAAAGGATGAACTTACGGACTACCCTGGACCCACTAGTATGATCTCCATCATAGTCCTGGTAGTCAAGTACACGTCCTAAAGGCTTTATCAACATGTGAGAGCAAGACAGTATCACAATACAAGTCTACATGTTAAGATAAAGAGCAACCAGATATCATACTATCATGTCGAGCAAGAAAGTCCTCTCTATATATGTCTAAGCATCCATTATAATATACAATCATGTACAACAATGGCCTCTAAGGCATACATACAACTAACACCAGCGCCACACGTGTTCCTCACGTGGGCGCCATAGAGGAAAGTGCCTAGCACTCATTGAGCGGCACCCAGCGCCTCACGTGTTCCTCACGTGGGCGCCACAGAGAAGAGTGCTTAGCACTCAATGAGCTGCGCATAGCGCCTCACGTGGGCACCACAGAATGGAAGAGTGCTTAGCACTCATTAGGGAGTGCCTGTCGCCTCACTTGCTTCGCACGTAGGCACCATAAAGAGTGCCTAGAACTCCATACAAAGATCCAAAGGGGTAAAGTGTTTAACACTTATTAGGCAATCACCATGACTGAGAGCCCACATAGTTATATGTGAGCGGCACAACTTATATAAGTGCCCAGCCCTTTTACAAAAAGGGACTGATCAAACAGAGCCCAAACAAGTGTTTGGCACTTTTCAATTAAAAAAACTGAATGGACCAAGCCCAAATTGGCTAAGTCCCGTGAGGATAAAATCTCCCTGATTCAGATCAACTGAGCCCATGTGTTCATGATTTCCCAAACTGATCTTAGTCCCAAATACGACTATTGATCTTTTAACTGATGATATCCAAAACGATACCCATCCCACATCCTCCCGAGGAAATCTTAGTCTCAAAATATGACTAATGATTTCCGGGTTTACCACTAACTCTTTTTTCCCTCAAATACAGGAATAGGTTCAAGGGTACATCTCTCCACACCTCTGATCCACGTCGTTGTAATTCTTCAATGTCTTCAGAGAGGTGGCGGGTCCCAACAACCAACGGTTTTTTGGTGCACTTCCAAACTGATGTGCACATCTCAAATCAGACCGCACCCCAAACTGGGTGCATCCCATATCATCATTGTTCATCCCGTCATGTAACAAATACACGTGCGCGCAAGATGGACAACGGACCAAGACATCCTTAAACTAAAACCTCACCTCCAAAATGGTGATCAACGGACCGAGACGTCCTTAAACTAAAACCACACCTCCAATATGGTGATCAACGGACTGAGACATCCTTAAACTAAAACCTCACCTCCAAGATGGTGATCAACGGACCGAGACGTCCTTAAACTAAAATCTCACCTCAACAGACCGAGATGTCCTCAAACTAAAACTTCGCCTCCAAAATGGCGATAACGGACCGAAACGTCCTTAAACTAAAACAACAGAGCCCAAATGCTCTTTTGTTGGATTTGAAGCAAAAAAATGATCCTAAGACCTTTTTAAGTAGATCTTAGTCTCAAATTGGACTAACGTATTCTTAACAAAAAACCAATCGAGCTCCAAATGCTCATATGTTTAAATTGATCTTAATCTCAAACCAGATTAAGGATCCTTAAATCAACCCAAGCCCAAATCTAAAATATACGAATTTGGAATAATCCACGCCCTACGGGCGACGACATAAATTAGTCTCCGTATACAATTCACGGGCAATCAAAACCAAAACAAATAAAAACACACACGACATGAAGTGAACTTCCGGAGCAGGAGAAAGTGGTTATCGCGATGCGATAACGTAATTAACTACAGGGGATTGCGCCTGCAGGGAAGAGTGTCCGGATAATCAAAAATCCCTCGCAAAACGAGAGGGAATCTGACGAAGTCTGCTACAATGGCTGCATCCGTCCAAATCTCTGATACACGGTGCCATAAATCAACTTGGTATCTTCGGAGAGGTCGACGGATAAATCCAAATAGCATCTGCCCCCAGGACTCAGGCAAGATGATCCATCCCAGTTCGTCTCTGTTTCCGGCGGTAAACATTGGCATTGCTGCCTTCCACGATTATGAGATTTGGCAGATGGACGTAAAGACCGCTTTTCTAGATGGAAATTTGGAAGAGTGTGTCTATATGGATTAGCCGGAGGGTTTTATAGAGAGTGGGAGTAGCGGAAGAGTGTGTAAATTGCTTAAATCCATTTATAGATTAAAGCAGGTATCGCGGAGTTGGAACATCTGTTTTGATAAGACAGTCAAAGAATTTGACTTGATCAAAAATCCAGATGAACCATGCATCTATAGTAAGATTGTAGCGAGAAGTGTGGTATTCCTCGTCTTGTACGTGGATGACATTCTCTTGATAGAAAATGACATTCCTATTCTACAATCAGTCATGGGATTCTTGTCACAGAGGTTCTTCATAAAGGACCTAGGTGGTGCCTCCTATATTCTGGGGATCCAGATTTATCGTGATAGATCTAAACGGATATTGGGACTTTCACAATCAAGGTACATCGACACCATACTGAAAAGATTCAGTATGGAAGATTCAAAGCACGATAATTTACCGGCTTGTCACGGAATCACCCTCTCCAAAGAGATGTCTCCCAAGACTGATTTGGAAAGAGATCGCATGTCTATTATACCCTACGCTTCGGCGGTAGGCTCTATAATATATGCGATATTGTGTACCAGAACAGATGTAGCTTACACATTGAGCGTTGTAAGCAGGTATAAGTCAAACCCAGGCGAGAAGCACTGGACAGCAGTAAAGAACATTCTTAAGTACCTGAGAAGGACTTAGGAAATGTTCTTGGTGTACAGCAGAGAAGACCTCCAGGTCGAGGCCTTCGCCGACTCCAGCTTCCAAAGTGATAAAGATGACTCCAAGTCTATGTCGGGTTATGTCTTTACCCTCAATGGAGGGGCGGTCTGTTGGAAGAGCTCCAAGTAAGACACCATTGTTGACTCGACTATGGAAGCAGAGTATATCACTGCATGTGATGCCGAGAAAGAAGTAGTCTGGACCAGGAAGTTCATGACAGAACTTCAGGTGGTTCCATCTATTGTTGATCTAATACCTCTATATTGTGACAACAATGGGGCTATAGCTTTAGCGAAGGAACCACGGTCCCATCAGAAGTCCAGACACATCTTGAGTCGGTACCACCTGATCAGGGAGATCGTAGATCGCTGGAAGATCAAGGTGCGGAGAGTATACTTGGAGAACAACACTACTGATCCACTCACAAAGGTCATCTCTCAGACGCAGTTCGATAGGCTAATCGAGATGATAGGTCTGCGATATGCCAATACATGGCCTTAGTGCAAGTGGGAGATTGTTAGTGAGATATGCCCTAGAGGCCATTATTGTATCGTACTGAATTGTATATTGTAGGGTTCCTAGGCACCCTAGTGAGGTCTCACAAGGCATCGAACATGCCATTATAAAATTTTACGGGTGCCGAGAGACCCGACTACGGATCGTTTGCTAGAAAACTAGGCGAAAAAGCAAACTAGTTAACACTTAACTAAGGGATACGGATATACAACCTTTGTAGATCCGGTGCTCCACCTCCATAGCTCCGCAACGAAGTCCCCTCCGCTGTCCAAAACGAATCCGGGCTCTAGCGTCGACTTCATCGGAGAATAAGCGAGCTAAGTCGTCGATGTCCATGCCGAAGATGATCTACGTCGAGGCATCGCTAAATCAAGCTCCACCATCACCAAGTCTTGAAAACTTGTGAAGGAAACACACTATACTACTTGGCAAGAGGTAGAGGATGAAGAAATAGGAAGTGGGTTAACTTTAGAATTGGATTTCTCACTCAAATCATCAATCCACCATTGATGACCTCAAGCTTCTTCTTGAGTTCAAGGAAGAAGAAGAAGAAAAATGATATGATAAGAATTATCAAATAGAAAAGAAAATCAATCCTTATCATAAGCAAACCATGGTCAAGTGTAGAGATTAAACTAGGGTTAAATCAAATGGTTAGGGTTAAGCATGAGATAAGAATGGTGGACAAAGTCAAAGCTTCATGAATCTTCAAATACAAACAAAGAAAGCCACCATTCTTCTCATTTCTTTTTCCAAAAAGAAAATAAATAAATAAATGAATAAATAGATATGAAAAACAAAACCCTAACCATTTAAATAATCATGATTTAATCTTTACACAAACTCAAGTAGACATGTATCATCAAACATGATACAATCAAGTGCACAAAAGTATATCACATATACAACATGTGAACTTCAAGTGAGAAAATCCATTTAAAGTGAACCAATACTAGTTAATGCAAAGTAATATATCAAATATATAATTATACATTAAATCATTAAATCAACACTTGATTTAACGATCCGGTCATATCGCATATAACCGGCTAGTATCCTATGTATCGGCTTATCGAATCAATCTTCGATTCGATAACTAGGTTATATCGCATACAACCATTCGACACATTCATCGCGAGAATGGAATACGGTATCACATACACGTATTATTCTCGGTCCCGCACATATCTCATATGCGCTCCTATTTCGTTTCGCTTGAGCCAGGAAACCTCTGTGTAGGACTCTAAAGACTCGTCAATACGCCGGCAGCAGATGATGATCATATCAAACACCCACAAGCCGCAAGCGGTCTGCTAAACGTAACGGCCACCCGGGTATTGAGCGATCTGAAGATCGACGAGCAAGCCCGCTCACACTCCAGTGAATCCGACCAGTAACACTACCGTACAGTCCGGTCTGATCGTCTGATATGTCGCATATCTCGCCTAGGGGTGGTAAACGTCAGACCCCAATAGCTCGATAAGTCGTGTCGATATGAGGTCTATAACTGTTCGAGAAACTACTGGTAACACTTACCAGTAAATCTCAGCAACCCTGGCCAGGGATTTCCTGTTATAGCCAATCGAACACAGCGCAACATCAACCCCCTATACCGGGAGAGACGAATCCCCTCCTATCGCTCATTGCCTCCATGTGACTCGGGACTGTACCCAAAAACCACCGTTTTGCACGCCCTCTTGGACGTGGTAAGATGGAAATCAAAGCACAGTGGGAACCACACAAGACTCTATGACGATCTCGGGTCAACAGACTACTCTGTACCAGTGTCACCAGAGAACTGCCATCTGACGTGAGGTATAATACCATCTGGGAGTTCTCGGCGAGTCCGTCCAGTGTACCCAGTCTCTACTGAGCACCCGTATATCATCTCTGATGTCAAACACCAATGGATATGGGATCATCCATCGCCCATCTGTATGGGTCGAGAAGGTATATGCTAGTCTACTCTGGTATATCGATGCCCCGTCACGATACACCCTCGACTAGGGACTTTGAAGGATGTACTTATGGACTACCATGTCCCCACTATTATGATCCGCATCATAGTCCAGGTAGTCAAGCACACATCCTAAGGGCTTTACCAACATGTAACAGAGAGACAATCAGTATACACGTTAAGGTAAAGTTCAACCAGATAGCATACTATCATGTCGAGCAAGAAAGTCCTCCCTATATACGTCCCAGTATCCACTACAATATACATCCTATGTACAGTAATGGCCTCTAGGGCATACATATAACTAACAATCTCCCACTTGCACTAGGGCCATCTGATAGCAGTGGTTGTAGTATCTCATACTCAACCATCCCATAAAAATCTCTCTCTGGGAACAGGCCTTTGTGAGTGGATCCGCTGTGTTGTCCTCTGAGTCTACTCTCCAAGCCTCGATCACCCTGGAGATCAACCATCTCCATGATCAAGTGATACTGCCTTAGAATATGTCTGGATCACTGATGGGACCGGCGTTCCTTGGCATAAGCCACAACTCCATTGTCACACAATGGAAGGAACATAGTTCATCTCATGAACCAATATACACCCAAACAGCCTCTTTGGTAGCATCTTAAGTAGCGATGTATCCAGCCTTTATCGTCTAGTATGTCACGGTATTTAGCTTGGAACTCTTCCAACATACCGTCCCTTCACTGAGGGTAAAGACAATGCCTGTGACTGACATTCAGTCGTCTTTATCACCCTGGAACCCTTCCAGTGATTCTCCCCAGGACCAATTGATACCATCTCACTACATCTAGTGAGAATCCTAACATCCAATTAGATCTATCTCATAGATCCAAAACCCAGGATTTAGGAGGTATCACTTTGATCCTCTATGGAGAATCATTGTGATAAGCGGAGATTGATCGAGCGTAGCATAGGAAACTCCTTCCCTATCAAGAGTATGTCATCCACGTACTCTACGAGGATCGTCACCATACTCCCTACTACCTTTTTGTTTATACAAGGTTCATCTACCATTTTGATGATGTCAACTTCTTTGACTAATACATCAAAACAGACGTTCCAACTCCGCGATGCCTGCTTTATCCTATAAAGCATCTTGCACACGTTTCCGCTGCTCCCACTGTCTACGAAGCCCTCTGGCTGTGTACTTATAGACGCACTCTTCTAAAACATCATTTAGAAAAGCAGTCATGACACCCAACCACCAGATATCGTAGTCATGGTATGTAGCCGTGGCAAGTAGGATCTGGATGGACTTAAGCATAGCTACTTAGAAAAGGTTTCATCATCATCCATACCTGGTCAATGACGTAGACCTTTAACAAGTCTAGCTTTGAAAGTCTCAACCTTTCCATGTACACCAAGTAATCTTCTCAAGATATACTTGCTCCTGATGGGGATTTAACCCTTCAGATATAGCAACCAAAGTCCATACTTTGTTGGTGTATAAGGATTCCATCTCAGATCGATAAACATCCAGCCATTCTTACAGAGTCTCACTCTTGATGGCCAGCTCGAAACTAGTTGGGTCATCATCTCATGATGCATTCCTCGCTCCCACTATCATAGAGAAACAGAAGTATCTCTCAGGTGGGTGAGGAACCCTACTAGATCGGCGGAGAGGCTGAGGTTCGTTGGTATCTACTAAATCCTCTGCTTGTACCAAATCATCTGCTGTAGTTTGTATAGCTGGAACACTTCCAGTTCTACATAACAGACCTTGCCTCGAGCTTGTCCGGATTTTGCTTTCAGACATAGGCCGGACAACCCCAAATCTTAACTAGCTTAAGACATGGGCTCTTCCCTTTCCATATCTCATATGGAGTGGTAGGCAACTGATTTGATTCGAACCCTATTCAATAGGTATGCAGCTTCTAAAGTGCATAACTCCCAAAAAGGAAATAGGTAACTCAGTAGTACTCATCATAGAGCACACCTTATCATATAGGGTGTAATTGCTCCACCCCGATATACCATCGTGCTATGGTGTATACGAAAGAGTAATGCTGAGAGAGAATCTCATTCTCCTTTAGAATAGTTCAGGATTTCCGTGCTCAAGTATTCTCCTCCTTGATCTCATCAAAGGACATAATACTTATACCCGTTTTGGTTCTCTACTTCTAAATCATATTCTGTGAATATCTCAAAAGGTTCGGATTTGTGTTTCAACAGGAACATATGTCTGAATCTTGAGAGATTATCAGAGAATGTAATGAAGTACAAAGAACCGGTCTTGGCATGTGTAGACAGGGGACCTACATACATCAACATGTATCATCCCAAAAGTTCACTAACTCTTTCTCTGTTTCCAATAAACAGATCTGGTGTCATTTTATCTTTGTGACATGACTGGCGAGTTTCACAAGATGTAAATTCAAACTGATTTAAATATGCATCTATATGTAACTCTAGCTAGTCGGGTCACATTGATATGACCTAGTCTACAATGCCACAAGAAGAATTCGTTCATTTCTGAACTCTTCCTCTTATGTGTGATCCGTATACTAAGAACTGTAGTTTGATTTAGAACATCAATGCTTTTAGATAACGTGCCTGAACCGATCAACTTTTGATATAGGAAATGTTCAAAACATTATCCAACAATACAAAATTTTATCATTTCTTTACTAATAAAGAGACTGATATGATTTTGTATATCAAGTTCGGTATCTAATAACATTCGTTCAGAATCAATGTATTGGTAATACAGGGTGACAGTGACCGACAGACTTGGCTGCAACACTTGCCCCGTTTTCTGTCTCATGAAACTTATCACCCGTTCTCAGTTCTCTACCTTTCTGTAGCCCTATGTAACAGATTACATATCTGGGATCCTGATTTGGTATCACATACCCAGGACGTAGAGGATACAGAGAAACAGTTCTTTGTAATGAACACACCCGAAGATGATGCATCAACATGCACTGTCTTCGTTTGGGTGGCACGGGAATTCTGGTAATCCCCTATTTCCTGCTCTGTCTTATAACATTTATAAGTTGGAGCGGGACCAACGTTCCCCAGCTCAGTATAATAAGCGGGTTCGGTCAATAATCCGTTTTATTATCTTGATTAAGGCGTGATATGGTCGCTACCAGGAGAGAGAGAGAAGAAAACACTCAGCGTGCGCTCTTGCAAGAATAGAATGGTTATTATTTTATCTAATCAGGATGGCTCCCACTGCTTTTTATCAAATCTTCCTTCAAACCCTAAAAGGAAAGACTAGCCGGGATTAATTACACACTACAAGTTCGCCAATCTTTCAGCCAGGCCAGTGTCGGTACTTTGAGGGAGGTCCCCCGTGCTTTCGCACGAACCTAATTAATGTAAACCTCGTTTTCCTAGAGGCGTAACCTCGTTAACACCTTTCTAGACACCTACTTGATCGGCTAATTGTAATGTATAAAACTCTCCCAGGAGTAACTCTTACTCGCAGTGGGTATCGGGATCCAACTATCTCATAGAAGGTATGCAATCTCATTGCAAATTTCAACACTTGAAATTCCCGATAATATTTTGCCCCTAGCTCGCTATGACCTTGACGCATGCCAAACAACCCATAGTCTGCTAGTCAAGTTCAACCCGTACATTTCTTGATTGAATTAAACCCACCCGCACGACCCTTGACGCATGCCAAACAACGCCGTGCGAATACCCTAATCCAATCGCATCGTATGCTAGCAGATAAGCACTAGTTAGCTACCGTACACTACGCCTTGACGCATGCCAAACAACCGCAGCACGAATACTAACTAGTACTTATCTGAAATGACGGAGGGCTACGACAGGTTTTTCTGAAAACCTACTGCGTAATGAACTTGATATCGTTGTAGAATCAAATGAATTTTGAAATGGAGTGTTTTTGAGGCTTTTCTAGTTTTGCTAAAGGAGTCACTCCCGGTGAAGGGATCGTCGGTCCTTTCCTCGTCGAATGAGGTGCGGGATATATCACATATATCACTGTGCAAAGCAAAAACACTTAAAAGCAATCAAAAGACAAACCGAGTGTGTAGCATCTGCCAGTTATTGCTAAAGGAGTCACTCCCGGTGAAGGGATCTCGGTCCTTTCCTTATCGAATAAGGTGCAGGATATATCATATATACCGCTATGCAAAGCAAGAACTGTAGCTACCCTTTTTTTATTTTGAAATTCGATTCTACAACATATTACGTTTCTTTTACTTTCATTAATCACATTAATGAAGTCCCATCATTTAAGTACCTAAACATCACAGATAAATACGACGTACACTTATGCCATCCGCATTCGCCTCGATGTCCCCTCGTGCACCGTTAGGTTAGGTAACTAACGACAGAGCGGGGCAGGCTAGCGCGGGTGTAAAACATAAGTAACGTCTATATAATATATCATATATACTATATAGTGTATCTATCACAGAACATCACATGATCACATCACAGATATCGCAGCAGAAGAATCATATGAAATATTGGATATACTAGGACGTCCGTGTTTTCAATACGAGCCAGTATAAAACACGGATTCCACGGTCGTGATGAATAGCCAAACCCATACCCCTAGACCCCTACGAAAGCGGCAAGCAACCCTACCAATTCTAGAGTTAGGAGACCTGGACTCGACTCCTCGAGTTGGTCTCCCACTGGACCCCAGAACCCGGTTACTTGTGCTCCCCTCCTTGGGTCTATCCTAGTGCGAAAAAGTAAATAATATACAACGGGTGACAACTTCCGCAACCTGGAAGCGCCCCAATAAAAGAATATTACATACAAGTTTTTACATGAATGAAAATGAAAAACACTCATCTCACATAAAAACCCCCGGCTATTCAAACACGACGATCCAATATAACATATCCAGCAACACATAACATCACATGTCATCAACGTAAGTAAATATGCGCATCCCAATTGTCGTTGACATATAGCAACGAAACCGGCGATATCACATATTACACTTACGGTCACAGAAAAAAAAGTGTAAAACTACAACAGTTGGAATCCGCAACCATCTCAGACATCGCATGCCTGACCAAATGAATTACTTAGACATCGCATGCCTAACAATTATAAACCCCGCATTTTAGTCTCATTATCGAAAACACTTTTCAATACCAAGTCGGGCAATTCAACAAGATTCCCGACAGTCTGATCGAATACTCGTCGCAAACTTTAGTAGGCGGCTGCACCCCCGATACCGTCGACGAAGTGCACCAAGGCGGAACACCGCTACCGCGAGCACCCGAACGGATGCTTTCGGCGACGGGGTTCTCCTACAGTCACTTGGTCGGGGCTATGGAGTGAGGCTGTCTATTAAGTTTACCCGGCGAGTATCCGCGTACGCTACGTGATTGCGACGGACTTTTGATCACATCAAAATTCCGTGGCAACCGATCAAGTGAGACTAAAGTGCTATGTTTATAATATTCATTCAGTTATCTCATAACTTCTTATGAATTCCAATTATTGTATCCCATTCCGGATAAATAGAAAATGTCAAACTTTCCGATCGAACAATCGAACACCCAAGTTTTCCCGATACAATCCAACACATGAAATAAGTCTAACAACATTCAGTTCGTGCCTCAGTACCAACGGTCCAGCCGTAGAAGGGTCAAGCCAACGCCTCACATGTGGCACGCCGTACTGCCCCAAACCCGAAGGTTCAAAGGGCAGTTCAAGACGGTCACATAATCGAGTTAAGGTTTGTTGTCTTCTAGAGGGACCATCGCGTTACTTGCACTACTTAAAACGTCGTTAAACTGCGGAAAAATCCAACACTTGGAAATTTCCCAACGGGGGAAAAATTGGGTATTTATATCCGGTCGAACTTTTTAACATATTCTAAAAATTATCCGGAAAGCCACACAGACAAAATTTGATACTCCGATCGAAACACCGAATCCCCAAAAACACAGCAGAAAAATTCAACTCTTGAATAAATATTAAAAATTCCCAGAAAACTCAGCTCTTTGAACTAGGAATTACTGTGCAAAGGAACAGGGCTGACGTCATCAAGGGGCCGCTGATCCGCCGCAGAAGCCATGCTTCTGCCGCGGATCCGCCGCGAAATTTACTGTTCACCAGAAACTTTTTGCACCGTAATTCTTTTTTTTTTTTCTGCTGAATTTTTTAGCAATTTTTAATTTGGAAAAACTCACTGTTTTCAAAAAAGGACAGAGAGCATGTTAGAAATGGGTTTTCGGGTTCGTTCGGACTTCAAACTCCGTCTGGACTTCGCCTAAGGCTCTAGCTAGGCTCTGATACCACTGTAGGGTTCCTAGGCACCCTAATGAGGTCTCACAAGGCATCGAACATGCCATTATAAAATTTTACGGGTGCCGAGAGACCCGACTACGGATCGTTTGCTAGAAAACTAGGCGAAAAAGCAAACTAGTTAACACTTAACTAAGGGATACGGATATACAACCTTTGTAGATCCGGTGCTCCACCTCCATAGCTTCGCAACGAAGTCCTCTCCGCTGTCCAAAACGAATCCGGGCTCTAGCGTCGACTTCATCGGAGAATAAGCGAGCTAGGTCGTCGATGTCCATGCCGAAGATGATCTACGTCGAGGCATCGCTAAATCAAGCTCCACCATCACCAAGTCTTGAAAACTTGTGAAGGAAACACACTCTACTACTTGGCAAGAGGTAGAGGATGAAGAAATAGGAAGTGGGTTAACTTTAGAATTGGATTTCTCACTCAAATCATCAATCCACCATTGATGACCTCAAGCTTCTTCTTGAGTTCAAGGAAGAAGAAGAAGAAAAATGATATGATAAGAATTATCAAATAGAAAAGAAAATCAATCCTTATCATAAGCAAACCATGGTCAAGTGTAGAGATTAAACTAGGGTTAAATCAAATGGTTAGGGTTAAGCATGAGATAAGAATGGTGGACAAAGTCAAAGCTTCATGAATCTTCAAATACAAACAAAGAAAGCCACCATTCTTCTCATTTCTTTTTCCAAAAAGAAAATAAATAAATAAATGAATAAATAGATATGAAAAACAAAACCCTAACCATTTAAATAACCATGATTTAATCTTTACACAAACTCAAGTAGACATGTATCATCAAACATGATACAATCAAGTGCACAAAAGTATATCACATATACAACATGTGAACTTCAAGTGAGAAAATCCATTTAAAGTGAACCAATACTAGTTAATGCAAAGTAATATATCAAATATATAATTATACATTAAATCATTAAATCAACACTTGATTTAACGATCCGGTCATATCGCATATAACCGGCTAGTATCCTATGTATCGGCTTATCGAATCAATCTTCGATTCGATAACTAGGTTATATCGCATACAACCATTCGACACATTCATCGCGAGAATGGAATACGGTATCACATACACGTATTATTCTCGGTCCCGCACATATCTCATATGCGCTCCTATTTCGTTTCGCTTGAGCCAGGAAACCTCTGTGTAGGACTCTAAAGACTCGTCAATACGCCGGCAGCAGATGATGATCATATCAAACACCCACAAGCCGCAAGCGGTCTGCTAAACGTAACGGCCACCCGGGTATTGAGCGATCTGAAGATCGACGAGCAAGCCCGCTCACACTCTAGTGAATCCGACCAATAACACTACCGTACAGTTCGGTCTGATCGTCTGATATGTCGCATATCTCGCCTAGGGGTGGTAAACGTCAGACCCCAATAGCTCGATAAGTCGTGTCGATATGAGGTCTATAACTGTTCGAGAAACTACTGGTAACACTTACCAGTAAATCTCAGCAACCCTGGCCAGGGATTTCCTGTTATAGCCAATCGAACACAGCGCAACATCAACCCCCTATACCGGGAGAGACGAATCCCCTCCTATCGCTCATTGCCTCCATGTGACTCGGGACTGTACCCAAAAACCACCGTTTTGCACGCCCTCTTGGACGTGGTAAGATGGAAATCAAAGCACAGTGGGAACCACACAAGACTCTATGACGATCTCGGGTCAACAGACTACTCTGTACCAGTGTCACCAGAGAACTGCCATCTAACGTGAGGTATAATACCATCTGGGAGTTCTCGGCGAGTCCGTCCAGTGTACCCAGTCTCTACTGAGCACCCGTATATCATCTCTGATGTCAAACACCAATGGATATGGGATCATCCATCGCCCATCTGTATGGGTCGAGAAGGTATACGCTAGTCTACTCTGGTATATCGATGCCCCGTCTCGATACACCCTCGACTAGGGACTTTGAAGGATGTACTTATGGACTACCATGTCCCCACTAGTATGATCCGCATCATAGTCCAGGTAGTCAAGCACACATCCTAAGGGCTTTACCAACATGTAACAGAGAGACAATCAGTATACACGTTAAGGTAAAGTTCAACCAGATAGCATACTATCATGTCGAGCAAGAAAGTCCTCCCTATATACGTCCCAGCATCCACTACAATATGCATCCTATGTACAGTAATGGCCTCTAGGGCATACATATAACTAACATATATTACATATTGGAAGCTTGGGATATTCACAGTTATGATAACGGTCTTGCTCAAAATGGTAGTATGCTACTTGGTTTGATTCTACCTCAATATGTGCATATGTTTCTTTTAGCATATCGCATATACATATTGGTAGAGCCCTTTGGATCTTTGCTTAACTATCAGCGTTGTGATGGCAGTCACACTAATGGGGGCTGAGTAGTCTATAAGCACATCCTTATACAGGTCCCTAGTCATAGGATTATCGAGAAGGGGCATCGATACTCTAGAGTAAACTAGTGTATACGCTTCTCATCCTCGCAGGGGAGATGATCTGTCCCACAGCCATTAGTACGTCGTACTGGAGATAGTATGCAGGTGCTCATTAGGTTATGATTTACACTGGACTGGACTTGTCGGGAACTGCTGGTTGGTATTATACCTATCGTCAGGTAGCAGTTCCCAAGTGACATGAGTACAGATTAATCCATTGACTTGCCATCGCTACTTCGTCTCGAGTGTGTTCCCACTGCACTTTGATTACTACCCTACCACGGTTCAAAGGAGTCGTGCAGACAAGTAGTAGTTGGGTGTAGTCCCGAAGCACTTAGAGACAGTAGCGGTCAGATAGGATTCGTCTCTCCCGGTATTGGGGATTGATATTGCGCTGTGTTCGGAAAGTCATTCACAAAGTCCCTGGCCAGGGCAAGCGAGATTTACTGGTAGGTACTCCGGTAGTTTCTCAGGGTGTATTGGGCTCTGCTCCGGCATGACTTATTGCGCTATTAGGGGTCTGACGTTTACCATCCCCCTAAGCACGATATGTGAGTATCTCAGACGAACAGACCGGACTGTACGGAGATTGTCATAGACAGGCTCAGTAGGAGTTCGGATGAGTTTTCTCAGCAGCCTTCTTATCGACAGATACCTGGGTAGCCGTTACGTGCAGCTAGTACCGCTGACGTGCTTATGGTTAAACCCACTGCCAGCGTACTGTTGAGTATTTAGAGTCCTACACAGAGGGTTTCCCTGCTTCGGGCGAAACGATGTAGAGGCTGTATGGTTTTATGGCAGGGTTCGATCACATACGTGTACTTGTGCACGGATAATGTTCGGGCGGATAATACTAGTGGACTTTGGTTTAAGCCGGATTCTGGTATTGTATTATTGGATTGTTATTATCTCATTGTATTGTATTTTTTGGAATACGAATACGGGTATGTATATACGGTGAGGGTATTCTTGTAATTTTACATGGTATGCTTCTAGAAGGGGACACCTCATTACTTAATTTATCTATTTTTCCAAAATAGATTAATGAGGTGTAATTGGAGAGACATATTTGGCATGGGTGAAGTATGGCTATTCTGATTTGTTTATTCACTTTGGTCTCACTATTAAGCATGGGTGATTTATTGTATTGAGATTTATTCCATGGTTCAATAAATGAGAAGAGATATTAGCCATTCTTCACACTTAGAAAATTAGAACACTAGCTCATTTTCTCATTTGGCTTTCTCTCTCCAAGTTTTCCCTTTTTTTTCAAGTGAGATCCTTACCCTCATATGTGTTGTGAAACAAAGGATCTCAAGAAATAAAACAATCCATTAGCTACTCTACATCACCTAGGCTATTTAGCTTAGCGATCTAAGTACCCTAATTACTTCAGTTTAGAAGTAGGAGCTTAAAGCACATACTCTCGGGTGGATCATTTTTGACGCAAGAAGGCTGACGTCGCAAGCTCGATCCTTTCTTCGAGGAGCCATGGAGAGGAGGAAAAGAAGACCCGAAGGACTTGGTCACAGAGGTATAACCAACTATCATAGTAGTTAAACCTCCATAGTTAATTATTAGTTAAGTTTTTCGGATAGATCCTGGAGTTTAGTCGATATTGCGAGCTTTGTATAGATCGTTTTGAAAAATTCTGCCTCCCCGTGAACCCACAGGGTGCGCGAAATAGACTTACAGAATGTAACGACTCTGAAACCTTAGTACGGAAATTCTTCTGTTAAAATACAGAATAGAGTTTCACAGCCTGAGTACAAGTTATAAGTTAATTTTGTTTAAGAACAACAAGAAATAACTTGTAGCTCACTGGTAAAGCCTTGCACTACTGTGACGTGGCCCCTGTGTTCGAAACCCATCAGACACATTATATTTTACTGATTTTTTTCTTTTTAACTTTTTGGAAGCCCAAAAGTTTACACGTGCAATACACACAAAAACGAAAAGTCGGAAAAATCAAACATGTGCAAAAGGGTGTTAACACTGGCGTGAACACGTGGCATAAATCCGATGGCCTCACCCCCTCACTAGACCGGCTAAACTCCACCAAAAACTGGCCTCGACGGTTGGATGTGGCCCAAACCCCTCCGTGCCTTGCACACACGACCCTTCCCCTACCCCTAACTCCCATGCACTGTTTGATTGCTCTGCAATCAAACAGAGACCCTACAATTCCCCATTTATTCTCATTTTAATGCATTTTAATTCACTCTTTTATTTCCAAAACCCCAATTCCATATTATAAATACTATCCCATGCCCTAGCCCTTCATCATTCTGAAATCCCTAACCAAAACTCTCAAAAAATTTCTAAGTACAAATGGAGTTAGCAAGCGGTCAACTTCCGATGAAGAATCGAAGCAATTCCGACGACCCCGCGACGCCACGATGACAACAATCTATTCTCCTACCTCTTCTTAATATAACCAAGCGGTAAGTCCCTTCCAATCCTCATTCTTCTTCTCTAAAAATTATTTTTCAAAACATATGTCGGAAGTGGAGTTAATACCGATATCTTCTATACTATATAAAATCCACTTTTTCTTACATATTTGGCATACATATGCTTACACAAAGTTTGTAATCATAAAACTAAGGTTTAGAACCAACTTTCACTCAAATATGTCATGTAACATAATTTTAATTTAACTTTTATATTAAAATACCATGAACTTTGTATATACCATCTTTATTTGTTTTGCTTAAATATACCTTTAGAAAAATTCATGAGGTAACGACCTACCTCTCACATACATACATGGTTCCATAGCACGATACTCTTAGAACGTATTTTTAGTTACGAACACAAGATTATATCTATTTACTATAAAAACGGTTTTCTTTGGAATTGTATTTTAAAATTCCTTTACAAATAAGCCTCCACAACCCTTTTTACGGGACTCGCTATTGGATGGTGTGGATTATCGCACATCCTTGGGCTAGTAGAGCGAGATACAGACCTCCTCACGGAGCATTCGGCCTCGAAAGGTTTTTAATACGGTTTTAAGAAAAACGTAATTTTCTACTTAATTATAAATTTAATTTTTAATAATTATATAAATATTATAAAATCCATATATTTTCAAAATATAATAACCTTATATTTTTCAAATGAAAGAATTACAAGTTTCATCAAAATACTATCAAGATACCAACAAAAGTCAAGCTTTACAGTAAAATCAAATACTATCAAGATACCAACAAAAGTCAAGCTTTACAGTAAAATACCATGAACTTTCCAAACTAAGCTATTATCACTAAAATACCTTAAATCCCTAATATTCACATCCATGAAAACCCTAAATAATATAAATAACATCTCGAGGTTATTTTGAAACTATATTAAAAATATTTTTTTTAAACCCCCTAGAGTTATAGAAAACTATATTTAAGAACTTTAGTAAATATAGGTTTAAGCGGGATCAATTCTCTTGAGCCCCAGAGAGCCGGAGAAAGTGAGTGCTTGCCTATTTAAGGTAGAAAACTTAACGGTGTTATCAATAGTAATTGTCTTGGAAAAATACACAAATCCTGCCGTCAATGTGCAGCAGTTACCGATAACTCCCGAACCTAATTCAGAATCTAAATCAGTTACAAGTGTCTGACTCAAGTCTGAGTCTAACTCAAGTCTGAATCCAAACCCAAAAGCTAAATCTAAAACCAAACACTAATACTTGATCATGCACTTGAACACATGAAATCAATATTGAACTCAAACAGGTATATTTGACCATTGATCATGAATCGGAATACTTAAACTTGACTAAAATAAAACATGAATATTTGAACACTATGACTTAACTCGAACCATGAATACAACTTGAAATGAATACATGAATACTTGATATATACATAAACTCAATCTTGCAACTTGATGTATTCATGGATTCGAGCAAGGCTGGTAATTTTAACTGTAACGTAAAATACACGGGGTGTTGGGGTAGTTCATGCGTGAATCCAATAAAATCTCAGGAGTCCAACTAGATCATGAATCCATGTCTACTAACACAAGCAAGCTATCATGAGGGCCCGTGTTTCCTTGCTCCTGGATTACAGCCTGTTGAGTTTGGAATACTTCAACACTAGGTTAAAGTCCCGTTACTAACACTTGATTCGGGCCCGTTGTTCCTTACCCCTGGATTACAGCCTGTTGGGTTCGAGAACACTCTTGAGATTGGTTGACATTCACCGTTGAATTTACGTTAAATTAGTATACCCAAGTAGAGACCGTTAAGACACTTACATTTACTTCATGTTCACTATACCTACACTGCACGGCCATGTTATACTCTGCTCATGTTAGTTACCATGATATATAGAATTGCATGCTAAACAAACTTGCCATAGTTATGTTAACGATATGATGACACACCATACTTCATAATCAATTGCTCATGATGTACATTTTTCTTTACCGTTACACTTGATATTTAACTTCATTTTTGGGACTTACCGAGCGAAAGTTCACTGATGGGCATTCCACCCACCTTTGTTTTCTTGGAATGTTCATTAGATACCGTGGAGACTGAAGAGGTAGACATCTCAGAGGAGGAGCACGATCAGATTGAGACCCATGTCTAGTCCAGTTATCTTTTCTCAGTTTATATATGCCATTGTTTAGGCATTTCCTTTTTTGTACTTTTTTCAATTGAAATCATGTATTGTAAATAAATCGAATTGAATGTAAATAAAGTTGAATTATAAACCTCATGTTAATTTTCTTGTCATTTTTATATTGCTTCTTCTACGCTTAGCGTATTTATTCCGGGAAAGGACCTTCTCAAAATAAATACGTCGCGGGCCTCGTCACGTACTTGCTTCCGTTTACTGGGAAGCGGGGCATGACAGAGGCAGTGAGCAATTATCGAGGGTGCGTCTCTCCTGGTATTAGGAGTCAATATCGTGCTGTGTTCGGTAGGCTATCACCTTAAATCCGTGGCTACAGTAGATGAGATTTACTGATATGAGTTCAGTAGTTTCTCGGTTGGTGATGAGCTTGACTTCGACACGACTTATCGGGTTATTAGGGGTCTGACGTTTCCACCCCCTAGACCCAGTATGCGATACTCTCAGATGAAGAGACCAAACTGTACGGAAATTGTAACATTCAGGCTCAGAAGGGTTCAAACGGACTTCATTGTCGACCTCCCTTTTGACAGATACCTGGGCAGCCGTTACATATAGCTAGTGCCGCTGACGTGCTTGTGGTTTTTGGATTTATCCAGTAAATCACTACCAGCGTATTGTCAAGTTTTTAGAGTCCCACACAGAGGGTTTTCTCGGTTCATGAGATATGATGTAGATGACGTATGTTGGTGCATACATGGTATCCGATTAAATACGTGTACATGCTATACGGACTTTAATCGGACGGTTGATAATACTAGCAGTTTAGGATTAAGCCAGATTATTAAATCAGTTTTTGATTTAATAATTTATATATATATATATAACATATATATTCTAGTATTATTGTTCACTACTCATTTTCTCTCTCTTGGCTATTCGTATTTTTTGTACGAATACGCGTATATGTATTTTGATACGTATACTGGGTTGTATTCCGTATTTATACGGAATTTGTTCTTGAAGATGGACACTTCATTTCTTGATTTTTCTTTCATAGAAAATAAAAAAATGAGGTGGAGGATGAGGTGTCTTGTAGCATGGTAGAGAGGTATGGGTTAATTATTATATAGTATTTTCATTTGTGAATACTATTCTTGGATGATTGCAAAATAATCAAGCTATTCTTTTATCCATGCTTGCTGGTTTTTCTTCACTTGAAGACTTAGCCATTTCTCCGTGGCTTCTTCTTCACCTCCTTCTCCTTCTTCTAGGTAGCTCATATGAGCTTAGAAAAAAGAGAAAAGATAGTGAAAATATTTCTATATCCCCACTCTCCATTCGTAGCGAGCCTGGAGCGTTGGTCGCTTCACTAGGTGAAGCCGGAGCTTGGATCGGTTTCCTTCAAGTGGATCATTTTCGGCAAGGGCGGTCGCCACTCAAGCTCGATCCGGACAGTGTACACAGAGCATGGAGAGGACTTCCATGATTGGATGGACATGCGTCAAAGGTAGTATTCCGTATCTTTGCATGCTTGGTTTGCTAATTTAGGCGTTTGGATCGATTCTAGGTTCGGGGTTCCTTCGTGTTTGCTTGAATTTTTTGTTCGCCATTCGCGCTTCCGCTATACCGCAGGCACTGGGGAACCCTACAGTGGTATCAGAGACTCCCAAACACCTTAAATTAGCTAGTTACGACATTAGAATTCACATTTTTTCGGACATCGAAAACTGTCGAAAAAACAGTCCCGAAATTTTGAGTTTTGAGAAGTTTTCACACCCTGCGGGCTCACGGTTTGAACCAAGAAGCCGCGGGGTGGAGCGTGAGCACCCCAAGGAGACCCCCAGGGAGGCGAAGGGCTAGGCCCACTCCCCAAGACCACCACGAGGTGGTCTTGGGAGTTGGGACCCGAGACTGCCCTCTATAGCAGTCTCGAGTCTTCTTCACCCCCTGGGCCACCTCGTGGTGGCCTCAGGGGTGGGGTACCCCCTAAGCCCCTCGAATCGACGTTAATTTTGTGCCCTAACTCCCCGGGAAGGTTCTGGTGTGTTTCATTTTGATTCGAACTTCCGAATTGGCTCAAAACTCGAATTTTTGGATATTTACTGCACTTGGTTTTTGATCCCTTAGTATATTTAGGATGTGTGTCACGCCCCGCTTCCCAGAGGACGCGATGAGGCCGCTACGTATTTACTCAGAAGTAAACATGCTAAACGTATCTAAGTAATATAAAATAAAATGTAAACAAGAGACAAGATGTAAATGAACAACAACTTTATTTATTAACATTCTTTTTACAATACAACTGAAATGAAAATACATGTACTGAAAGCAATGCCTAAACAATGGCATAACAGAAATGAAAATGAAATGTACAAGTAAACTAGAGCTCCGGGTCGAAATCTAGCTGTTCCAAATTCTCGCTGGTGGGCTCTGTCTTCAGAAGGTCCGAATCACCTGACAACATTCCAAAGAAAGAAGAAAGGAATGTCGTCAGCGAACAATCGCTCGGTAAGTCCCAAAAATAAGAAGAGACAGAATAGACAGAAAGAGAGAGTAACTTTTAAAGTTGTATTATATTGTTAACGATGTTGTTGTAAGTCCATGTCATGCACCCCACGAGATTGCGGGGAGGCGGAATATATGAAAAACGATTATCAAAGCTTCGTAACACGGACTTGAGCACACGGATCGTGTCTAAACCATTACTAGCAAACTACGAAAGGTTTAACTACTCTGATTCGAAGTTATACCTCATGTTTCTCATCCTTCGGGTCTTCATCGCTGTCCTCCACACCTCGTAGGCTCTTTGGAACGTCGGCACCTCAACGGCCTCCTCGAGTCAAAGACGATCCACCCGAGAGCTCCTACTCCAAGCTTCACCTCTAACTTGAGGTAACTAGGTTACTAAAAGTGCTAATCAAAGCAACCTAAGGGAGTATTAGTCTTGCTAACCCTTGATCTCAACACATGAGAGGTTAGGGTTAGGGTTTGAAGAGAGAGAGAGCTTGAGGAGAGAGAAAGTGAGAATGAGAATCCTTTTGGATTGATGATATCATTTGTGTATATATGAAACATATCATATTATTAAATGAATAACAAATAATGATATATCATCATGTTTCATTAATACACTAAGTGATTCATCACATGAGTCATATAAATCATAAATGAATCATTAACTCTATGTATGAATCACACCATGACTCATTAATCCAATAAATGCAAATGCCACCTTACCCTCCAAGTCATCATCCTTCTAGAAGCTTCCCGACAAATTACGAGAACGCCCCTCCTATCCGTGAAAACACGGAAAAACATTAGGCTGTATAAATCCCATAATCCGATACTAGAATCTGGCTTAAACCAAAGCCGGCTAGTAAAAACTGTCCGAACATCGTACGTGCATAAATGCACGTACGATGTCCGAACCCTATCGTAAAACCATACGACCTCTATATCGTTTCGCCTGAAGTAGGGAAACTCTCTGTGTGGGACTTTAAAGACTCGACACTACGCTGGCAGTGGGTTTAACCACAGATGTAAGCGGCACTAGCTATATGTAACGGTCCCCAGGTAGATGTCGATAAGAAGGCCGATGAGAAAACCCATTCGAACTCCTACTGAGCCTGATGTGACAATCTCCGTACAGTCCGGTCTGTTCGTCTGGGACTATCGTATATCGGGCCTAGGGGGAGGTAAACGTCAGACCCCTAATAGTGGTATAAGTTGTGTCGGAGTGAAGCCCATTACATCTTGAGAAACTACTGGAACCTACCAGTAAATCTCGCTTGCCCTGGCCAGGGACTTTGCGTAATGGCTCTCCATACACAGTGCGATATCAACCACCAATACCGGGAGAGACGAATCCTGTCTAACCGCCGCTGCCTCCAGGTGCTTCGGGACTGCAACCAACTACTACCTGTTTGCACGACTCCTTTGAGCCGTGGTAGGATAGTAATCTAAGAACAGTGGGAACACACTCGAGGCGAAGTAGCAGTGTCAAGTCGACGGACTAAGCTGTACTCATATCACCTGGGAACTGCTATCTAACGATGGGTATAAATCCAACCTGCAGTTCCCGGCGAGTCCTGTCCGGTGTACCCGTAACCTAACGAGCACCTGCATACTATCTCCAGTACGACGTACTGATGGCTGTAGGACAGACCATCTCCCTATGCTGGGATGAGAAGCGTACACACCAGTCTACTCCGGAGTATCGATGCCCTATCTCGATAATCCTACGACCAGGAACCTGTATAGGATGTTGCTTATAGACTACCCAGCCCCCACTAGTGTGACTTCCATCACAACGCTGGTAATCAAGCAAAGATCCTAAGGGCTCTACTAATATGTATAAGCGATACGTTACAAGAAACATATGCACATATTAAAGTAGACACAAACCAAGTAGCATACTACCATTTTTAGCAAGACTGTCAATACAACTATGAGTGAGCTTATGACGACGTTTCTCTCGTAAAACTCGCTTCACTCGCCTATCCGTTCCGCTTCGCTTAATATCCCAAGCTTCCATTAAGTAATATACAAGCTAGTATGACACAGTAATGGCCTCTAGGGCATAAACACTAACAGTTGTTTGTACCTTGGTACAGAAGAGGCCAGTATATACGAGAGGAGTCTCACTATCCTGGAGACTAAGGTATACGGAGTACAAGGAACCATTCAGCCACGGTACAACGGCAATGGAGATTCATGTTAGGTGTCTTATGGTTGCAGTCTCATGCCACTTTTAACACTTTCCGTACCAATCTACCCCTTATAAACCCCGCGATATCTTGTTTGTATTATTTGTATCGTATTGTCTTGTATTGTAAATTGTATAGATGGATGACTTGTCAAAACCATGATATTAGTAATGGAACGGATATAATGGAAGAACATGTAAATGGAATATATCCATGGTTCGGTTCAGTCAATACAGATTGATATAGATTGAATAGATGGATTCATATTGAATCATGTTGTATTGTAGTTTGTACTTGAATCACATTCAAGTCAGATTGATTAGATTGAGATTTAGTCTGAGTCAGACACTTTTAAAAGAACTTGAAATCCTGATTGTTTTGGTGTTATCGGTAACTGCTGCATATGGACGACAGGATTTGTGTCTTTTTCCAAGACAATTCCGTGTTGATAACACCGTTTGTTAAGTTGTCTACCTTAAATAGGCAAGCACCCATATCTCTGGCTCCCTGAGGCTCAAGAGACTGGTCCCGCTTAAACCTATGTTTACTAGGGTCCTTATTGTAATTTAGTATAACTTGAGGGGGTTTTATGTAAAAATAGTTTTGGTATAATTTTAAAATACACCTCAAGCATTTAATTATTGTCTTTAGGATTTTCATTGATGTATATTTTATAAATGTGACATTTCTAGTGAATAAAACCTAATTTCATAATATATGGTATTTATTTGTAATATGAATATTGTTTTGAATTATCATGGTAGTTTCATGTAATATTTGAATTCTTTTCTTGAGTTTTGGAAACATAGAATAATATATATATTTAAAATAAGTATTTTGGTAATAATTATATATACATATTTAATGAAAATAATTTTATTTATTTTCTTGTAAAAATCTTATTTTCTAATGAAAAATGTATAAAAATTCCATCGAGATCGAATGCTCCTTGTAGAGGTCTGCATCTCGCTCTACTAAACTCGAGGATGTGCGATAATCCGCACCATCCCAAACGGGGTCCCCAAAATGGGTTGTAGAGGTGCAATTGCATGGAAATATTTTAATACATCTTTTAAAGAAAACGGTTTTATAAGTTAAAGGGATTTATTTGCAAAGTCGTATTTCCCGTATTCTATTGCCCCAAATTCAATCATGCTATGATAGAGATGTGTATTGTGATGAGATAGGTCATTACCTCGTGAACTATCTAAAGGTATAGCAAGGTATAAAGGTTTTAATGTCGAAATGAATAGTATGTGGTATTTTTATGTAAAAATGCGATAATTGTCACAAAAATGATTATTTTGATGTGAAACTTGTTTTGTTGAGTTTTTTAATGTTTGTCAAGCAATATGTGAGAATATTAATTTATCTTGATTAAGAAAAATATAGCTTTTAATGAAAACCGAATTGAAAGCCGGACTAACTCCGCTTCCGTCGGGTTTTAGAAATGAAACTTTTATTTTAAAGATGAAGATGAGAGGGGAAAATAGGACCTACTAGCATGGGGTTAAGAGGGGAGAGAGGGGGTCCTAAAGAGAGCTTCGGGGCGTCATTTCGTCACCGGAAACTCCTTGTATTGTCGCCGGAACTTCGTCGGAGGTTCGTCATTCGCTAACTCCACTTGCACAATATAGAGACTTAAGAATTCTTGAGAGTTTTGGCAAGGGTTTGTGAGTGGGTAGGGGTGATATGAGGGGTGGTATTTATAGGAAAAGTTAGGGTTTAGTGTAGTGAATGGGTGTTAAAATTTATAACAAAAATAGGTTTAAATGTGAATTTTATTGTGCTTTGTAAATGTGCAGAGAAAACAAATAATACTGGAGTTATAGGGAGAGTCCAAGGGTCTAGGGAAAAATAAAAAATTAGGGTTTGGACATGGGAAAACCGGCGGCACCGGTCCTAGGAGGCTTCTCGCCGGTCGGATCTTGGAGATAGGGGCTCGGATTGGGGCCACGTGTCCCTGACGCTTCAACTAACCAATTTAACATGTTTAGTTATTCTGTAACTTATCCTATTACGTGTGTTACATGTGTAGACTCTTGGGCTTCTAAAAGGTTAAAAGAAAATTAAATAAAAAGATAATGCGGCTGGGGGTATTCGATCACAGGGACTATGTCACAGCAGTGCAAAGCTTTACTAATGAGCTATAAGTGCTTTCTTGCTGTTCTAAATCAAAACAAATACTTATAGCATTCACAAGAATTGTAAATACCCCAATTGTACATTAACTTTAAATGAATTTTATGTACACAGAATTTGGAGTTGTTACAGTCTACCATCCTTACAAAAATTTCGTCCTCAAAATTTACAATTTGTTTTAAGGACTAGTTTACAAATAAGTGAGGATATCTTGCACGCATCTCATCCTCCCTTTCCCATGTTGATTCTCCTTATGTGTCCTTTCTCCACATCACTCGAACCAAGTTGACTTCCTTGTTCCGAAGTGACTTTATCTTTCTATCCAGGATCTCAATAGGTTGATGTTCACACGATAAGTCCGGTTGTATAGTGAGTTCGGAGTGATCAAGAATATGGCTGGGGTCACTCACATACCTTCTGAGTTGGGATATGTGGAACACATTGTGCACTCCTTTCAATGAAGGTGGAAGTGTCAAGCGATAAGCAACTTCACCAACTCGTTTGAGTATGTCGAACGGTCCAATGTACCTTGGGCTTAGCTTACCCCGTCTTCCAAAATGAATCACTCCGCGGTTCGGAGATATCTTCAGAAATACGTGATCTCCCGGCTGGAACTCCAAATGACGGCGCTTTGCATCAGCCCAGTGCTTCTGTCGGTCTTGGGCTATGCGCATTCTTTCCCTAATAGTACGAACTACGTCAACAGTTGCTATTATCATCTCAATTCCAAGGAGTTCTCTATCTCCGATGTCGTCCCAACTTAATGGCGATCGACACTTCCTTCTATATAGTGCTGCAAAAGGTGTTATTCCGATGCTTGCTTGGTAGCTGTTGTTGTATGAAAACTCTACAAGATGTAGGTGATCTTCCCACGATCCTCCGAAGTCTAGCATACATGCTCTGAGCATATCTTCCAAGATCTGAAAAGTTCGCTCAGACTGACCATCGGTTTGTGGATGATAAGCCATGCTGAAGTTCAGACTTGTTCCTAAGCTCGCTTGCAGACTTTGCCAAAATTGCGATCGAAATCTAGTGTCACGATTGGAGACAATGCAGACCGGTACTCCATGAAGTCTCACGATCTCCTGTATGAGTTCATGGGTATCAGAGATAGTACATATTTGAAGAGTTTAAATCTTATTTAGATTCTTACCCCCATGTACTTCTTTACTAATGTCTCAGTAGATTGGCCAACTCGAAATGGGATGAAGTGAGCCGACTTTATGAGTCGATCCACAATAACCTATACCGCATCGTTACCCTTTGTGCTACGAGGAAGTGCAATCACAAAATCCATCGTGATGTGTTGCCACTTCCATTCTGGGATAGGTAACGGTTGAAGTAATCCAGTTGTCTTATGATATTCAGCCTTTACTTGCTGACACACCAAGCATTTAGCGACGCTTCTGGCTACTTCACGCTTCATTCCATGCCACCAGTAGTTTTGACGCAGATATTTGTACATTTTTGTACCTCCAGGGTGTACTGAGTAGGGAGAGTTGTGAGCTTCTTTCATTAACTCTTCCCGAACAGAACCTTTTGGTACACACAATCTGCTGCCATACCTCAAAGATCCGTCTTCATGAATGATGAAGTCTGTTCTGATTCCATTCTCTACTTGTTCTCTGATCTTTTGCAACTTGGCATCACTTACTTGAGCTGCTTTGATCTGATTGACAATGGTAGATTTAACTTGTAAGTTCATCAAACTTGAAACGTTACCTAGCATGATCACTTCAATCTCCATCTGATGCAAGTCTTGTTGAAGCTTCCACTGAGCGGTGAGATTCATTGCTAATGGTTGGCGACTAAGGGCATCCGGTACCACATTCACTTTCCCTGGATGATATTGCAGGTTGATGTCAAAGTCCGCCATGAGTTATAACCATCGTCTCTGCTGCATATTAAGCTCTTTCTAAGTAAGCACATATTTCAGGCTCTTGTGATCTGTGTATATGTTCACTCGTTCACCAAGAAGATAATGGCACCAAATCTTAAAAGCAAAGATAACTGCTGCCAATTCCAAATCATGCGCTGGATAATTGCGCTCATGAATCTTCAGCTGTCTTGAAGCATAAGCCACAACCTTTCGGTGCGGATGTAGAACACATCCTAATCCCTTACCGGATGCATCACAATGCACTTCTAAACCTCCAGATTGGTCTGGTATAATGAGAATAGGCGCTGATGTCAACCTTGACTTGAGTTCTACAAAAGCTTGTTCGCATGCTTCTGACCACATGAATTCTTCATCTTTACTTGTGAGCTTGGTCAAGGGTGTTTCTATCTTCGAAAATTCTTCAATGAACCTTCGGTAATATCCAGTTAGACCCAAGAAACTTCGAATGTCCTTCACTGACTTTGGTGTCGGCCATTCGCTTACTTCTGAAACTTTTTGCTGGACCTACAGAAATTCCTTCGCCTGATACAATATGCCATGCCCCGCTTCCCAGAGTGCGCTAAAATCGGCACGTGACAGAGCTAACCATGCTACCTGTGGTTAGGAAACATCCATCCACAGCCACATTACGGTTGTCTATAAGATATCAAGAACAGTGGAAATACAATAAACTATCTAGTACATGTCCATTTGCCAGAATAAACGAGTCAAGAAATAATATGCGGAAGCAATAAATCCAATAAACGATAACATCTGGAAAGTACGTCCCAAATATGGGCTCACATCAGGAAAAGAAAGTGCTGAAGGAAAACTAAACTGAAATACTAACAGGATCCTCACTGCTCGGCCCGTCGACTGAAGTACTCCTGGTCGGTCTGCGGGAGAAATAAAGGATCTGGGCCATGAAAAACCCAGACGTCAATGCGTCATAATATCAAACAATAATAAATGAACAGGATACACGAGATATGCAGGCATGAGTATAAACGATAACACAAATATAACCAGTAACATGGATATGGAACAGTGAAGTGTATACGTGCAGGTGAAGTGCAGTGAGTAATCTAAACTATACTACTGGGTTATCTATTCTAAAGTCTTCGAAATCAATTAATGTAATCCTCATCGTAACCCATCAGACTATGCCCCGTTCATTCCCCACGGGACCACGGAAACATGATTATTCAGTATATGCTAAACTGTCGGTCTATGCCCCGTTCATTCCCCACGGGACCACGGTAACAATGTAATAGCCCTTTGAGTTACGTTCGGTTGCATTCTTGATTTCCCCTTACCCCCAAGCTTATGTGTTCGAGTCGGGTATTGATAAACTGGAGCTAATACCAACACAGGATCAAGCAGGTACAGGTTTTGTCTGAATAGACAACAGGATATGACCATCGGGACAACATGTCAGGATTGTCGGCATTAGAAACAGGATCAGGTAACAGGTCAAGTAGTGGTGTATCAGGTCATGACAAGTAATGCATATGTATCACACGGATACTCATATATCTATCAGGGGTTATATCTACAGCTCCTTAACTATGTAGGATGTACATTATCAAGCATGGGATACTAATGTAACAGTAATATGAATTAATATGATATGGTATGCAACTAGATGTATAATAAATGATACGGATGCACACAGGTATCCGAAAACAGTAAAAATTGTAATATGGATGCACAATAGAATAAACATGTAATATTTTTATTCATATAGATGTAACATATGTATCATAGCATGTAGCAAGATAAACTTGCCTGAACGGATCTCACGACAGAGTGCGTACGCTGCGTCCGACGTCGGGTAAACTTCGCGATGCACACACGGCGTACAAAACAGAACTAGGTAAAGCAAGAACACGACCACGCTGGCTGGGGACGTCAACTGGGTCGCCCGGATCGGCGGCAGCGGCACGGCTCCAGCGATGACCAGAAAACATGAAACAAGAAGAAAGAGGAGAAGAAGAAGAAGAAGAGAAGAGGGCTGTGGTGATCCTCTGGGTTTGGCTCTGGGTATGGGACAGAGAAGGCAGAGGCGAGGCGAGGGGGTCGTTGACGACGAGTCATGGGTTTTCCGGCAAGCTTTCACGGCCAAAGGCAGTCGGTTTCGGGTCTTGAAGTCAGGATCGGGGTTCTTGGCATTGGGTATGCAGGGAGGTCGGGTATGGGAAGAAGAGGGAGTCGAGATGACGGGGGTGACGACGAGGTAGTCGTCAGCGGTGGGGTGCAGGCATGGGTTAGGTATCGGGGATCTTGGGTTCACTCGGTGTGCTGGTGCGGGGGCTCAAGGTTTGGGTCGTCGGGGTGGAGAGGAAGTGGAGGTGTTGTTTTCGAGGTCTAGGTGATGGTGGAGGACGACAGGGAGGCACGGCGACGAGGTCGGGTGAGGCATGGGGTCTTAGGGTCGTGGGTTCATCGCGAGAGGAATCATGGGGAGAGGAGAGAGGTGGTGTTGTCAGAGAAGGAGACGAGGGTGACGGGCGAGGGTGGAGGAGGCGACAATGAGGTTGACGGCGGCGAGGATGATGACGAGGAAACGACAACGATGACGATGAGGTCGGGGCTGCGAGTTCGGGTGTGCAGGGATCTCGTCGCGGGGTAGAGGAGGAGAGAGGGAGGTGATTGAGGTTGGGGTTCGGCGGTGGTGGCGACGGCGAGGCGAAGGGCGCGGGCGTGGGCTTGGGTTCGAGCGCGAGGAGGCGACGGTGGGAAATTTTGGGAAGAAGATGATGATGAGAGAAAGGGGGGACGTGGGGGTGAGAATAGGTTTTTTTTTTTGAAAAAAAAGAATTATTATATATATATATAGTAAACGAGAGAGAGAGAGATCTAGAGAAAGTCACGAGAGAGAAAGAGAGAGAGAGAGATCAGCAGGTGAGGAATACCTAAAAATATATTTTTAGTTATAGAAAATATACAAATCCTATATTAAACAGTATAATATAATAAAGATATAATATTAGTTAAATTTGAGAATTTGGCTAATACAAAAATAGTCCAAAACACGCCCGGATCGGGTCTAAAATTATGGTTTGAAAATACGGTTAATATACGTACTAACCAAAACCAAAATAGGATATCCGGGTAACGAAAATGCATACCCCCAAGAACGGATGCACATAGCGTGCACGTAGCCATCCAAACGGGTCTGTTTCACTAAACGGAATAAGAACAAGATGTACGGATGCTACCACAGGGTCAGGGGTATGATACAGGCCATGCTAGATATTTTTAAAATATATTATTTGACTTTATATGTTATATTAAAAAAAATGCAGATGCCAGATATAATGCAGTGATATAACATGAAAGTGCACAGATTCTCATAACTAGCTGAGATAAATCATAAACAGGAATCAAGACGGTTTCCAGCAAGCGGGTCGGTTCGGATGTAAATACAGATGTCAAATACACTATTCGCACCCAAAACACAGTAAATCAAGAAATGACCATAAATAAAGAAATACTCAAAATAGAACTGGTATAAATGAACTAGGGTGTTACATTATACCCAACTACAAAAAGAATTTCGTCCTCAAAATTCCAAAAACCAGAAAAGACAAACAAACATGAAACTACGAGAAGAGGTGTGGAAATTTCTGTCGAATCTCGTCTTCTCGTTTCCAAGTCGATTCTCCATGCAAGCGATTCCCCCATGAAACAAGTACGAGAGGGATAATCTTGTTCTTGAGAACCTTTTCTCTTCGATCGACAATCGACATCGGTCATTCTTCATAGGTCAAGTCCTCCCTTACAGTCAGCTCCGAATGATCTAGCACGTGTGTTTCATCTCGAACATACTTACGGGGTTGAGATATATGAAACACGTCATGAACACTCGCCAAAGATGGTGGTAACACCAATCGATAAGCCACTTCTCCAACACGCTCAATAATCTCGAAAGGCCCCACGAATCGAGAACTAAGCTTGCCTCGACTCCCAAAACGAATCACTCCTCTAGTCGGTGATATCTTCAAGAATACAAGATCACCGACAGCGAACTCTAGTGGTCTTCTCGATGTATCTGCCCAACTCTTTTGCCGATCCTATGCTGCCCTCATATGATTCCGGATAGTATTAACCTTCTCTACTGTTCGCACGACAAGATCCGGTCCCAACAATCTTCGTTCTCCAACATCATCCCAACAAACGGGTGAGCGACACTTACAACCATATAACGCTTCGAATGGAGCCATCTGAATGGTCGTCTGGAAGCTGTTATTGCAAGAAAACTCCACCAGGTGTAGATGATCCTCCCATGAACTCTTGAAGTCTAACATGCAAGCTCTCAACATGTCTTCAAGAGTTTGGATCGTTCTCTCCGACTGGCCATCTGTCTGAGCATGATAAGCAGTGCTAAACTTCAATCGCGTCCCCAAACTTTCCTGTAAACTCCTCCAGAAGTGTGATAAGAATCGGGTATCACGATCGAAAACGATGCTTACAGGTACTCCATGCAATCTCACAATCTCTTGCATATACCGTTCTGCTAACGCTTCCGTCGACTGACCAACTCGAAATGGTATGAAATGAACTGCCTTGGTCAATCGATCAACGATCACCCAAACTGCATTGTTGCCCTTTGGACTCCGCGTTAAAGCTGTCACGAAATCCAATGGTTATATGTTCCCACTTCCATTGAGGAACCGGAAGTGGTTGCAATTGTTGGATGTATATGCCCTAGAGGCCAGTATTGTATATGTATACATAAGGATACTAGGGATACATATGTACAGAACAATCTTGCTCAGTTTTATAGTATATTTTTTGACTTGTCTTTATCGGGATATGTGTATTTATTGTTATTATATCTAGTTTGCACATATTGATAAAGACTCGACACGGTAGTATATTATTATGGTTTGTCTTAACATGGCATATGTCATACTCGTTATTACATATTGCGGTTACATGTTGATAAAGCTCCTGGGATCTTGCTTGACTACCTGCGTTGTGATGGCGATCATACTTGTGGGAGCAGGGTAGTCCATAAGCACATCCTTAAATGGTCCCTAGTCGCGTGAGTATCGAGACTGGGCATTGATACTCCAGAGTAGACTGGTGTATACGTTTCTACCCCCGTTAGAGGGATGGTTGGTCCCACAGCCATTGGTCTGATGCACCTAAGATCGTATGCAGGTGCTCACTGGGTGTGAGTACACTGGACGGACTCGCCGAGAACTTCATGTAGTTTCTGTCGATTTTTAAACGTGCTCGAAAAATCAATTTTATAGTCCCAGAAAATCATGCAGGGTTTTCTAAGACCACAGAAGAAATTTGGTCACGTGAACCCTACAAACCGCCGCGGAACCGCCGCGCAAACCCCCTATTAGCGGCGGTTCCGTGGCCGTTTTGGGGACCACGTGAACAAACTTTCTTCTGAGCCTCTTATTTTTGGAAATTGTGGTTTCTGGAATAATTACTTTTTGGGCCCAGATTTGTTACAGTGTTGGTTTAATACTTGGGGCCCACTTGGAAAGTTTAGTCGATCGTAATTTTAAAATACGTATTTTATTTTCAGTACATTCACTTTTATCTGCGACCGGGAATGTCACTCGATCGGTAAAACTCGTCTGATTGCTATATGTTTCTATAGATGGGTTTTGCGAACGTGACATTCGCGTTGATGTTGTGTGCTTGTGCTGTGATTATGGTTGGACTGTCGTGGTGGATAGCATGTGGTGCAATATTAGAAATACAGTTTACATTCATTTGTACATTTGTTGTTGCGGGGTGAGCGTCCGACACATAGACTGCCATCTTTACCAGATTGTATATTATTTTGGGGCACGACCGGGTTGATGTCGATGTCACCGCTTGTATATATTATTTTCATTTTCTGTATTAGGATTACCCCGCGGTGGGGTGCACGAATAGCCGGGTTCTAGAAGGCAACAAGCCCGCATCTCAAGGCGCTGAGACGGAGGGGGCTTCATTTTAGAACTGGCGGGCTATTCGCCGCACTCGTAGGGGGTACAGGTTTTCATTGCACAGGCTATCCACACGACCGGGAACGTCGGGTTTTATCTGCGGCTCAAATGAAACTCGGGGCTCCAAGATTATCCACCATTCTGTATTGTTATCTGTGATGTTGTTTATTATCATACCTGGGACGAATGTTATATATACTTATATATATACTAGTAGATGTTGTATATGTTTTGCACCCGCGCTAGTCCAACCCCCGCTCTGTCGTTAATTAAGTAACCTAACGGGTGATGACGGGGCCCCATGATGAATGCGGATGACATATACGTACATTTTATTTTCGTTCTTTTCTGGTGTGATAGATTACAAATTGATGGGACCGCATTAATTTTGATTAATGCAAGATAATAAACCTAAAAGATGTTGTAGGAACCAAGCTTTAAAAACTGACATTACAGACGTTCTCTTCTGCTTTGCACAGTGGTATTCAGTGTTAGTTATATGTATGCCTTAGAGGCCATTACTGTACATATGATGTATATTGTAATGGATGCTTGGACATATATAGGGAGGACTTTCTTGCTCGACATGATAGTATGCTATCTGGTTGTACTTTATCTTAACATGTACTCTGATTGTCTCTATATTACATGTTGATAAAGCCCTTAGGATATGTACTTGACTACTGGGACTATGATGAGATCATACTAGTGGGGCCACGGTAGTCGACGAGTATATCCTATAACTGTTCCTAGTCGAGGGTGTATCGAGACAGGGCATCGATACACCAGAGTAGACTAACGTATACGCATCTTGACCCATATGATGGGCGATGGATGATCCCATATCCATCGGTGTTTGACATCAAGGATGGTGTACGGGTGCTCAGTAGAGACTGGGTATACTGGACGGACTCGCCGAGAACTCCCAGATGGTATTATACCTCACGTCAGATGGCAGTTCTCCGATGACACTGGTACAGAGTAGTCTGTAGACCCGAGATCGTCATAGAGTCTTATGTGATTCCCATTGTGCTTTGATTTCCATCATACCACGTCCAAGAGGGCATGCAAAAAGGTGGCTTTTGGGTACAGTCCCGAATCACATGGAGGCAATGAGCGATAGGAGGGGATTCGTCTCTCCCGGTATAGGGAGTTGATGTTGTGCTGTGTTCGATTGGCTATAACTGGAAATCCCTGGCCAGGGCTGCTGAGATTTACTGGTAAGTGTTATCAGTAGTTTCTCGAACTGTTATAGACCTCATATCGACACGACTTATCAAGCTACTGGGGTCTGACGTTTACCACCCCTAGGCGAGATATGCGACATATCAGATGAAGAGACCGGACTGTACGGGAGTGTTACTGATTGGATTCGCAGGAGAATGTACAGGCTTGCTTGTTGATCTTCTGATCGCTCAATACCTGGGTGGCTGTTACGTTTAGCTGACCGCTTGCAGCTTGTAGGTGTTTGATATGATCATCACCTGCTACCGGCGTATTGACGATTCATTAGAGTCCTACACAGAGGTTTCTTGACTCAGGCAAAATGGAGTAGGGGCACATATGTGATATGTGCAGGACCGAGGATGATGCGATATGAGATACCGTATTATATTCTCGCGTTATTTTGATATGAGCCGGATCATCGGATCAAGTGTTGATTCGATGAATCGGTACATGATATATTAGTCGGTTATATTCGATATAGCCGGATTGTCGGATCAAGTGTTGATTCGATAATTTAATGTATAATAATATATATGATATATTGAATTACATTATCTAATATTGGCTCACTTTATTGATTCATTTTCTCACTCGGGTAATACATTGATATATATGTGATATATGTTAATTGTATTATTTTCTTTCGTTACAAATATATATTATATATGTGATATATAATATTGTAACATGATTGATTACTAATGCAACATATTTAGTGGAGATTAAACAAGATTAGGGTTTGATTTGGGTTAGTTCTTTCTTGATGTTTCTAGAAGGTTTCTTTTTGTTTTGAGTTAAGATATTATGGTTGATATTTTTTAGTGGCTCATTCTTAACCCAACCCAAACCCTTAGCCCTAGTTAAATCTCTACATGAGTTAGCCTTGTCATAGTTGATCATGGTTGCATTTGTAATGATATTATCATTTGCATTATTCATCAAAAAAGGATTATTCATTGTTCATCTTCTTCTTCCTTCTTGCAAAGCTTTCTAGCTTTGATTCTTGGATGAAAATGGGTGAGATTATGAAAATAAAATAGAGCTATATTCCTACTTTATCATCCTAATCTATCCTACCCATTTAGATTAGGGTGTTCACTTCATTTGAGAGTGAGAGCTTGTGTTTAAAAAACTTCAAGGTAGATCATCTTAGTTATCGAAGATCGGAAGCAAGTTTGCATCATTCTCTTCGTGGAACCTCTCTAGAGTCCGGATTCTTGATGATCGCAGCGAAGAGACCTCAACACGGAGCTTATGAAGTGAAGGACCGGACTACAAAAGTTGTAATCCCAAACTCTTAGATGTTAAAGTGTTTAACATGCTTTGTTTCGCCTAATCTCTACTTTAAAGATCTTGTTAAGGGTTGTTCGGCACGTCTAAATTCTAAATCGGGCATGGTTGATGCCTCGTAGACCCTTGTGAAAGTGCCTAGTAACCCTACAGTGGTATCAGAGCCAAGCTAGAGTTTTAGGCGAAGTCTAGATGGAGTTTAAAGTCCGATCGAACTCCGAATACCTGTAAAACCCTAGTTTCTGGAAATTTTTCAAAAAGTTGATTTTTTTCATATTAAAAATACTCAAAAAAATCAGCAGGGTATTTTAAGAATTACTGTGAAAAACGAGCATTTAATACCATTAAACAGCCGCGGAACTGCGGCAATGACATGGCTTGCGCGGCGGTTCCGCGGCCGTACAGTGGCCTTATTATTTTATTTTTGCACAGTTAAATCCGTATCTACTTCCTGATTTTTCTGGGAATTTTTATTTTTACTCAAGTGTTGAGTTTTTTGGGTTGTATTGGGAGCTCATTGATTCGATCGGAAAGTATAACTTCGTTTACTTTGTCCGGGTAATTTTTAGAACGTGTTAAAAAGTTCGAACGGATATCAATAACTCACTTTTTCCCCTGCCAGAAAATTTCCAAGTGTTGGATTTTTCCGTAGTTTAAGAACGTTCTAAGTCGTGCAAGTAACGCGGTGGACCCTCTAGAAGAACACAAACCTTAACTCGATTATGTGACCGTCTTGAACTGCCTCTAAACCTTAGGGTTTGTGGCAGTACGGCGTGCCACATGTGAGGCGTTGGCTTGACCTTTCTACGGCTGGACCATTGGTACTGTGGCATGTGATGGATATTTTTTAAACTAATTTCAAGTGTTGAGAACTATTTGGGAAATCTTGGGTGTTTGATTATTCGATCGGAAAGTTTGACATTGTCTATTTATCTGGAATGTGATACAATATTTGGAATCTACAAGTAGTTATGAGATAACTAATTTGAATGTTATAAATCTAGCAGTTCAGTATCAATTGATCGGTTGCCACGGAATTTTGATGTGATCAAAAGTCCGTCGCAATCACGTAGCGTACGCGGATACTCGCCGGGTAAACTTAATAGACAGCCACGCCCCCATAGCCCCGACCAAGTGACTGTAGGAGAACCCCGTCGCCAAAAGCAGCCATTCGGGTGCTCGCGGCAGCGGTGTTCCGCCTTAGTGCGCTTCGTCGACGGCATCGGGGGTGCGGCCGTCTACTAAAGTTTGCGACGAGCATTCGATCAGGATGTCGGGAATATTGTTGAATTGCCCGACTTGATATTAAAAAGTGTTTTCGATAATGAGACTAAAATGCTGGGTTTATAATTGTTAGGCATGAGATGCCTAAGGTATTCATTTGGTAAGGCATGCGATGTCTAAGGAGGTTGCGGATTCCAACTGTTGTAGTTTTACACTTTCTTTTATGCGACCGTAAATGTAGTATGTAGTTGTATCGCCGGTTTTCGTTGCTATACATCAACGACAATCGGTGTATGCATACTTACTTACATTGATGATATGAGATATTATGTGTTGCTATGATATGTTATATTGGATCGTCGTGTTCTGAATAGCCGGGGGTTTTATGTGAGATGAGTTTTTCTTTTTCATTCATGTAAAATTCATTGTATGTAATATTCTTTTATTGGGGCACTTCCGGGCTGAGGATGATGTCACCATTGTATATTATTTACTTTTCCGCATTAGGTAGACCCAAGGCGGGGAGCACAAGTAACCGGGTTCTAGGGTCCAGTGGGGGACCATCTCGAGGAGTCGAAACTGGGTCTCCTAACCCTAGAATTGGCGATATTGCTTGCCGCTCTCGTAGAGGTCTAGGGATGTGGGTTTGGCTATTCATCGCGACTGTGGAATCCGTGTTTTATACAGGCTCGTATTAAAACACGGACGTCCTAGTATATCCAATATTTCATATATGTTCTTCTACTGCAATGTTCTGTGATGAGATCATATTACTGTCTGAGACGAATGTTTATATTATATATATGAGATATATGTTATATTGCAGATTTCGTTTCAAATGTGATGCTTGTGAAGCATAATAAAATGGGACTTCATTAATGAGATTAATGAAAATAAAAGAAACCTAAAGATATTGTAGAAACTTGTTTAAAAACTGGTAGCTCTAGTTCTTGCTTTGCATAGCGGTGTTCCTTGTAGAACATCCAGCACCTTATTCGATAAGAAAAGAGCCGAGATCCCTTCACCGGGAGTGACCTCTTTAGCGAAACTAGCAGATGCTGCATACTCGGTTTGTCTTTTGATAGCTTCTATAGTTTTTGCTTTGCATAGTGGTATTTGTGAAATATCCTGCACCTTATTCGATAAGGAAAGAGCCGACGATCCCTTCACCGGGAGTGACCACTTTAGCAAAACTAGAAAAGCCTAAAAAACACTCCATTTAAAATCACTCGATTCTACGATGATATCAAGTTCATTACGCAAAAGGTTTTCTTAAAAACCTGTCGTAACCCTCCGTCATTTTAGGAAGTAGAGTACTTAGTATTCGTGCTGTGTTTGTTGACCTTAGTTAAGGCACAGTGTACGGTAGCTAAGTGATGTCTTCCTATATAGCATATGATGCGATTAGTTAGGACAGTCATGTGACTTTGTTGACCTTAGTTAAGGGTCATGTGGATGGGTCTAATTAATCAAGAAATGACGGGTAGAACTTGACTAGTGCTTATGATTTGTTGACCATAGTTAAGGTCATAAGTCACTAAGGGTAAAATATTATTGGGAATTTCAAGTGTTGAAATTTGCAATGAGATTGCATACCTTCTATGAGATAGTTGGATCCCGATACCCGCTGCAAGTAAGAGTTACTCCTGGGAGAGTTTTACACATTACAATTAGTCGATCAAGTAGGTGTCTAGAAAGGTGTCAACGGGGTTAAGCTCCTGGGAAAACGAGGTTTACTTTAATTAGGTTCGTGCGAAAGCACGGGGAATCTCCATCAAAGTACCGGCACTGGCCTGGCTGAAAGATTGGCGAACTTGTAGCGTGCAATTAATCCCGGCTAGTCTTTCCTTTTAGGGTTTGAAGGAAGATTTGACTAAAACACTGGGAGACATCCTGATTAGATAAATTGATAACCAATCTAATCTTGTAAAAGCGCACGCTGGGTGTTTTCTTCTCTCTCTCTCCAGGTAGCGACCATGTCACACCTTAATCAAAATAATAATACGGATGTATTGACCGAACCCGCTTGTTATACTGAGCTAAGGAACGTTGGTCCCGCTCCAACTTATAATTGTTATAAGATAGAGCAGGAAATTGAGGAATACCAAATTTCCCGTGCCGCCCAAACGTAGGAAGTGCATGTTGATGCATCATCTTCGGGTGTGTTCATTACACAGAACTGTTTCTCAGTATCCTTTACGTCCTGGGTATGAGATACCGGATCAGGATCCCGCAAATGTAATTTGTTACATGGGATACAGATAGGTAGAGAACTGAGAACGGGTGATAAATTTCATGAGATAGAAACGGTGCAAGTGTTGCAGCCAAGTCTGTTGGCAGTTATCACCCTGTATTAGCAAATACATTGATTCTGAACGAATGTTATTAGATACTGAACCTGATATACAATATAATATCGGTCTCTTTATTAGTAAAGAAGGATATAATTTTGTATTGTTGGATAATGTTTTGAACATTTCCTATATCAAGAGTTGATCAGTTCAGGCACGTTATCTAAAAGCATTGACGTTCTAAATCAAACTACAGTTCTTAGTATACAGAACACACACAAGAGGAAGAGTTCAGAAATGAACGAATCCTTCTTGAGGTATTGTAGACTAGGTCATATCGATGTGACCCGACTAGCTGAAGTTACATATAGATGCATATTTAGATTAGTTTGAATTTACATCTTGTGAAATTTGCCGGTCATGTCACAAAGATAAGATGACCACAGCTCTGTTTATTGGAAACGGAGAAAGAGTTAGTGAACTCTTAGGATTGATACATGATGATGTATATAAGGTCCCCTGTCTACACATGCCAGGACTGGTTCTTTATACTTCATTACATTCACTGTTTATCTCTCAAGATTCAGACATATGTTCCTGTTGAAACACAAGTCTGAACCTTTTGAGAAATTCAATGAATATGAGTTAGAAGTAGAGAACCTAAATGGGTATAAGTATTATGTCCTTTGATGAGATCAAGGAGGAGAATACTTGAGCATGGAATTCCTGGACTATTCTAAAGGAGAATGAGATTCTCTCTCAGCATTACTCCTCCGTATACACCATAGCACGATGGTATATCGGGGCGGAGCAATAGCACCCTATGTGACATGGTGTGCTCTATGATGAGTACTACTGAGTTTCCTATTTCCTTTTGGGCGTTATGCATTTGAGAAGCTGCATACCTATTGAATAGGGTTCCAATCAAATCAGTTGCCTACCACTTCATATGTGATATGGAATGGGAAGAGCCCATATCTTAAGTATGTTAAGATTTGGGGTTGTCCGGCCTATGTCTAAAAGCATAATCTGGACAAGCTCGAGGCAAAGTCAGTTCTGTGGAAGTTTGTTGGATATCCCAAGCATTCGTAAGGGAATATCTTCTACCAAACCGAGGAATAAAAGATGTTTTGTTTCTCAGCATGCCACCTTTGTGAAAGGGAATTTCTTGTGAAGAAATTAGTGGTCATGAGGTAGAACTGAAAAGAGTTCCAGCTATACAAACTGCAGCTGATGATTTGGTAGAACAAAAGGATTCAATAGTAACTAACGAACCTCAGCCTCTCCGCCGATCTAGTAGGGTTCCTCACCCACCTGAGAGATACTTCGGTCTTCTCTATGACAGTAGGAGCGAGGATTGCATCATGAGATGATGACCTAACTAGTTTCGAGCTGGCCATCAGGAGTGGGACTCTGTAAGAATGGCTGGATGCTTAGTGATCTGAGATGGAATCCTTATACACCAACAAAGTATGGACTTTGGTTGCTTTATCTGAAGGGTTAAATCCCCATCAGGAGCAAATATATCTTGAGAAGATTACTTGGTGTACATGGAAAAGTTGAGACTTTCAAAGCTATACTTAAGTCTATCCAGATCCTACTTGCCACTGCTACATACCATGACTACGATATCTGGTGGTTGGGTATCATGACTGCTTTTCTAAATAATGTTTTGGAAGAGATTGTCTATAAGTACACAGCCAGAGGGCTTCGTAGACAGTGGGAGCAGCAGAAACATGTGCAAGATGTTTTATGTGATAAAACAGGCATCGCGGAGTTGGAACATCTGTTTTGATGTGGTAGTCAAAGAGTTTGAGTTCATCAAAATGATAGATGAACCTTGTATATACAAAAAGGTAGTATGGAGTATGGTGGTCCTCGTAGAGTACGTGGATGACATACTCTTGATAGGGAAGGAGTTTCCTATGCTACGATCGGTCAATCTCCGCTTATCATAAGGATTCTCCATATAAGATCATAGTGATACCTACTAAATCCTGGGTTTGGGATCTATGAGATAGATCTAACTGGATGTTGGGATTCTCACTAGTTGTAGTAAGATGGTATCAATAAATCCTGGGGAGAATCACTAGAAAGGTTCCAGGGTGATAAGGACGACCGAATGTCAGTCGCAGGCATTGTCTTTACCCTCAACGGAGGGACGGTATGTTGGAAGAGTTCTAAGCTAGATACCGTAACTTACTAAACAATTAAAGGCAAGATACATCGTTACCAAGGATACTACCAAAGAGGCAGTCTGGATATATATAAGTTCATGAGATGAACTTCGTTCCTACCATTGTGTGACAATGGAGTTGTGGCTTATGCCTAGGAACCCCCGTCCCATCAGAAATCCTGATATAATTCTTAGGCAGTATCACCTGATCATGGAGATGGTTGATCTCCAGGGAGATCGAGGTTAGGAGAGTAGACACAGAGGACAACAGCGCGGATCCACTCACAAAAGCCTTTTTCCCAATAGAGACTTTTATGGGATGGTTGAGTATGAGATACTTCAACCACAGCTAATTGTTGGGTATGTGATACCACAACAGATGGCCCTAGTGCAAGTGGGAGATTGTTAGTTATATGTATGCCCTAGAGGCCATTACTGTACATATGATGTATATTGTAATGGATGCTTGGACATATATAGGGAGGACTTTCTTGCTCGACATGATAGTATGCTATCTGGTTGTACTTTATCTTAACATGTACTCTGATTGTCTCTATATTACATGTTGATAAAGCCCTTAGGATATGTACTCGACTACTGGGACTATGATGAGATCATACTAGTGGGGCCACGGTAGTCGACGAGTACATCCTATAACTGTTCCTAGTCGAGGGTGTATCGAGACAGGGCATCGATATACCAGAGTAGACTAGCGTATACACATCTTGACCCATATGATGGGCGATGGATGATCCCATATCCATCGGTGTTTGACATCAAGGATGGTGTACGGGTGCTCAGTAGAGACTGGGTACACTGGACGGACTCGCCGAGAACTCCCAGATGGTATTATACCTCACGTCAGATGGCAGTTCTCCGGTGACACTGGTACAGAGTAGTCTGTAGACCCGAGATCGTCATAGAGTCTTGTGTGATTCCCACTGTGCTTTGATTTCCATCATACCACGTCCAAGAAGGCGTGCAAAAAGGTAGCTTTTGGGTACAGTCCCGAATCACATGGAGGCAATGAGCGATAGGAGGGGATTCGTCTCTCCCGGTATAGGGAGTTGATGTTGTGCTGTGTTCGATTGGCTATAACTGGAAATCCCTGGCCAGAGTTGCTGAGATTTACCGGTAAGTGTTATCAGTAGTTTCTCGAACTGTTATAGACCTCGTATCGACACGACTTATCAAGCTACTGGGGTCTGACGTTTACCACCCCTAGGCGAGATATGCGACATATCAGACGAAGAGACCGGACTGTACGGGAGTGTTACTGATTGGATTCGCAGGAGAATGTACAGGCTTGCTTTTTGATCTTCTGATCGCTCAATAGCTGGGTGGCTGTTACGTTTAGCCGACCGCTTGCAGCTTGTGGGTGTTTGATATGATCATCACCTGCTACCGGCGTATTGACGATTCTTTAGAGTCCTACACAGAGATTTCTTGACTCAGGAAAAACGGAGTAGGGGCACATATGTGATATGTGCAGGACCGAGGATAATACGATATGAGATATCATATTATATTCTCGCGTTATTTTGATATGAGCCGGATCATCGGATCAAGTGTTGATTCGATGAATCGGTACATGATATATTAGTCGGTTATATTCGATATAACCGGATTGTCGGATCAAGTGTTGATTCGATAATTTAATGTATAATAATATATATGATATATTGAATTACATTATCTAATATTGGCTCGCTTTATTGATTCATTTTCTCACTCGGGTAATACATTGATATATATGCGATATATGTTAATTGTATTATTTTCTTTTGTTGCAAATATATATTATATATGTGATATATAATATTGTAACATGATATGATTACTAATGAAACATGTTTAGTGGAGATTAAACAAGATTAGGGTTTGATTTGGGTTAGTTCTTTCTTGATGTTTCTAGAAGGTTTCTTTTTGTTTTGAGCTACGATATTATGGTTGATATTTTTTAGTGACTCATTCTTAACCCAACCCAAACCCTTAGCCCTAGTTAAATCTCTACATGAGTTAACCTTGTCATAGTTGACCATGGTTGCATTTGTAATGATATTATCATTTGCATTATTCATCAAAAAAGGATTATTCATTGTTCATCTTCTTCTTCCTTCTTGCAAAGCTTTCTAGCTTTGATTCTTGGATGAAAATAGGTGAGATTATGAAAATAAAATAGAGCTATATTCCTACTTCATCATTCTAATCTATCCTAGCCATTTAGATTAGGGTGTTCACTTCATTTGAGAGTGAGAGCTTTGTTGGGTTAGCCTATCACCTCATGAAGGGATTGGAAGCATCACATGTACCATAGATTGAATTTTTAGGGTGCTAAGTTAACTATCATTGAATCGTTCCTAGAAAATTAGGGTTTCAAAATTTTTCACATCAACATAAGCAAGAAAAGCTAGGGTTTTGAGAATACAACCTTTGTAGCTCCCTACGCTAGACTCCTCGGCTACTTGGTGTTTGGAAACGGGTCCGCTTGAACTCCTCTAGGTCAACGATGATCCACCCGGAGTCCGTTTTGTCCAAGCTTGCAACTTCACCCGATCAAGAGAATGAAATGAAGCTCACACTCCAAACAAGTGGGCTAGACTTGTGTAGAATGGTGTTGTGGTTCTCTTTCTCACTTCAAAATCCTAACTTGATGAGTATATTGCTCACTACAAAAATCTAGAGAGCAAATGAGAGAGGAAGAAGAAGATGATGGCTATATCTTTTACAAGAGTGAAAAAATAACTCTTGGTTTAGAAAAATGAAAATATATGAATATATATTTTCTTGTTCTCATCTCAAACCATGGTTTAAACAATGAATATATTATTGAACTTGAGTTAAAACACAAAAGGAAAGTTTACCCAAGGTTAAAAGGTGGGTGAGAATGGTTAGGTCAAAAGAATAGTGTAGAAACAAATCAATGATAACCATTTTCCTTTTTCCTTTTTGTTTTAAATCAAATGCAATAAAATCCATATATAAAATCATGGTGTGAGTCTTATATTGCCACCATTTTCATGTATGTACAACCATGAAGGATGTATGTATGTATGTATGTGTGTATGTACATCCATATGTACATGAATCTAAAAAGAGAACATACATGCATGCATACATCCATCAAATACAAGAAAGGATTTCTAGTGAGAAACTAATGGTTAAATGATAAATCAACACTTGATTTATCAATCCGGTCATATCACATATGACCCTAACCAAAAGCAAGCCGCCCGATCAATATACGGTATCCTATACACGCATTTTAATCGGGTCCATGCGCATATCGCATACGCGCACCACAACGTTTCGCCTGAACTAGGTAACTCTTTTGTGGGACTCTGAGACTCGTCAATACGCCGGCAGTGAGTGATGATCATATCAAGCACCCCCAAGCCGCAAGCGGTCAGCTAAACGTAACGGCCACCCGGGTATTTAGCGATCAGAAGAGAACAAGCAAACCTGCTACAACTCCCGTCGAGCCAATCGGCAACACTTCCCGTACAGTCCGGTCTCCTCGTCTGATATGTCGCATATCAAGTCTAGGGATGGTAAACGTCAGACCCCAATAACCGATAAGTCGTGCCGATGTGAGGCTCATAACGGGTCGAGAAACTACTGGTAACACTTACCAGTAAATCTCTAATCAGCCCTGGCCAGGGACTTCTCTGTTACGGCCAATCGAGCACAGTACAACATCAACCCCCAATACCAGGAGAGACGAAACCCCTCCTATCTCTCATTGCCTCCATGTGACTCGGGACTGTACCTAAAAACCACCGTTTTGCATGCCCTCATGGACGTGGTAAGGTGGAAATCAAAGCACAGTGGGAATCACACAAGACTCTATGACGATCTCGGGTCTACAGACTAATCTGCACAAGTGTCACCTGAGAACTGCCATCTGACGTGAGGTATAATACCATCTGGGAGTTCTCGGCGAGTCCGTCCAGTGTACCCAGTCTCCACTGAGCACCCGTATACCATCCTGATGTCAAACACCAATGGATATGGGATCATCCATCGCCCATCTCATGGGTCGAGAAGCGTATACGCTAGTCTACACTGGTATATCGATGCCCCATCTCGATACACCCACGACTAGGGACCTTGAAGGATGTACTTATGGACTACCATATCCCCACTAGTATAATCTGCATCATAGTCCAGGTAGTCAAGTACACATCCTAAGGGCTTTACCAACATGTAACCATAAGACAGTTTAAAGAGACTAGTGTACATGTTAAGATAAAGAGCAACCAGATAGCATACTATCATATCGAGCAAGAAAGTCATCTCTATATATGTCCAAGCATCCAATATAATATACATCATCTGTACAATACTGGCCTCTAGGCATACATACAACTAACAATCTCCCACTTGCACTAGGGCCAGCTGCTGTAGTATCGCATACCGAGCATCCTGAAGAGTCTCTCAAACTGTATCTGGGGAATGGCCTTCGTGAGTGGATCCGCTGTGTTATTCTTCGTGTCAACCCTCCTGACCTCGATCTCCCGGCGATCAACTATCTCCCGGATCAGGTGATACCGCCTCAGAATATGCCTGGATCGCTGATGGGACCTGGGTTCCTTGGCCAAAGCCACCGCTCCATTGTTATCGCAATACAAAGGTATTGGATTCTCAATGGATGGAACCACTCCAAGTTCAGTAATGAACTTCTTGATCCAGACAGCCTCTTTGGCAGCATTGTTGGCAGCGATGTATTCAGCCTCCATCGTCGAGTTTGCCACGGTTTCCTGCTTGGAACTCTTCCAGCTAACCGCCCCTCCGTAAATCCCGACTGCGACTTAGAATCGTCCTTATCACTCTGGAAGCTCGAATCGGTAAAGGACTCCACTTGGAGTTCTCCGTTACCATACACCAAGAGCATCTCTTTAGTCCTTCGCAAGTACTTGAGAATGCTCTTCACAGCTGTCCAATGACTCTCTCCAGGATCAGCTTGATACCTGCTCACTACACTTAGCGAGTATGCTACATCGGGTCTGGTACATAGCATCGCGTACATGATAAAGCCTACAGCCGAAGCATAGGGTATCCCTTGCATGCGAGCTCTCTCCAAATCAGTCTTGGGGGACATCTCTTTGGAGAGAGTGACTCCAGAGATCGTGGGTAAGTTCCCACGCTTGGATTCTTCCATACTAAACCTCTTTAGTATGGTGTCAATGTACCTGGATTGGGACAATCCCAATATCCGTTTAGATCTATCTCTATAGATCCTAATTCCCAATATGCAGGAGGCATCACCAAGATCTTTCATTGAGAATCTTTGTGATAAGAAAAGCTTGACCGATTGCAGCATAAGAATATCATTTCCTATCAAGAGTATGTCGTCCACGTACAATACGAGGAAGACAACCTTACTCTCTGCTACCTTCTTGTAAATACAAGGTTCATCTACGTTTTTGACGAAATCAAACTCTTTGATAACGACGTCAAAGCAGATGTTCCAACTCCGCGATGCTTGCTTTAATCCATAAATGGATTTAAGCAGATTGCACACCTTCCCGCTGCTCCCACTATCTACAAAGCCCTCTGGCTGAGTCATGTACACGCACTCTTCTAAATCACCGTTTAGAAAGGCGGTCTTAACATCCATTTGCCAGATTTCGTAATCATGATATGCAGCGATGGCAAGCATGATCCGGATGGATTTAAGCATAGCTACTGGAGAAAAGGTTTCGTCATAGTCCACACCTGGTCTTTGACGAAAACCCTTTGCAACAAGTCTAGCTTTGAAAGTCTCCACTTTCCCATCTACACCAAGTTTTTTCTTGAAGATCCACTTGCTCCCAATGGGTTTTACCCCTTCAGGAGCAACTTCCAAAGTCCATACTTTGTTGGTGTACATGGATTCCATCTCGGACCGCATTGCATCCAGCCATTTCACTGAGTCCCCACTCGTGATGGCCTGCTTGAAGCTAGTTGGGTCATCATCCTCCATGATGCAATCCTCGCTCCCACCATCCATGAGAAAACCGTAGTATCTCTCAGGTTGGCGAGGAACCCTACTAGATCGGCGGAGAGGCTGAGATTCGTTGGGAGCTATTGAATACTCTGGTTCCACTAAATCTTCTGTTGTGGTTTGTTCAGCTGGAATCTCTTCTAGTTCTACCTCAGAGCCACTAATCTCTTTTGCAAGAAATTCATTTTCTAAAAAGGTGGCGTGTTGAGCAACAAATACTCTTTGTTCCTCATTGTGGTAGAAGATATACCCTCGCGAATGCTTGGGATATCCAACAAATTTACACAAAACAGACCTTGCCTCGAGTTTGTCCGGTTTTTGTCTTTTGACATAGGCCGGGCAACCCCATATCTTTATAAAATTAAGATATGGTCTCTTCCCCTCCCATATCTCATATGGAGTGGTAGGCACAGATTTGGTAGGAACCCTATTCAGTAGGTATTCTGCTGTTTCCAGTGCATATCCCCAGAAGAAAATAGGTAACTCAGCTACACTCATCATAGAGCGCACCATATCTAATAGGGTGCGGTTCCTCCGTTCTGACACACCGTTGTGCTGTGGTGTATATGGAGGAGTCAGCTGAGAGAGAATCTCATTCTCTTTTAGGAAGTCCAGGAATTCAATACTCAAGTATTCACCTCCTCGATCAGATCGTAGGATTTTAATACTTTTTCCGGTTTGGTTCTCGACTTCTTGTTTATATTCTCTAAATTTCTCAAAAGCTTCTAATTTGTGTTTCATCAGGAACACATACCCGAACCTAGAGAGATCGTCAGTGAATGTAATGAAGTACGAAGAACCATCCCTGGCATGTGTAGACATGGGACCGCATACATCACTATGTATCAGTCCCAAGAGTTCAGTAACTCTTTCTCCGTGTCGCGTAAACGGAGTTTTGGTCATCTTGCCTTTGAGACATGACTGGCAAGTGTCATAAGATTAAAATTCAAACGGATTCAAATATCCATCTTTATGTAACTTAGCTAGTCTTGTCGCATTGATGTGACCTAGTCTACAATGCCACAAGAAGGATCCGTTCAGTTCTGAACTCTTCCTCTTGTGTGTGTTTGTTATACTCAGAACTGTTGATTGATTTAGAACATAAATGCCATTGCACAACATGCCTGATCCAACCAACTTTTAGTTACGGAAAATGTTCATAATATTATCCTGTAATACAAAATTATATCCCTCTTTACTCAACAAAGAAACCGATATAATGTTGCATATCAGGTTCGGCATGTAATAGCATTCATTCAGAATCAATGTATTACCAGTTGGTAATGCAATGTGATATTCCCCGACAGTCTTAGCTGCAACAATTGCACCATTTCCAACTCTTATGTTTTTATCACCTTCTCCAAGTTCTCTACATTTCCTAAGCCCATGTAACTGATTACATATATGGGATCCTGACCCGGTATCTAATACCCAGAACGTATGGTAAATGGAGAAACAGTTCTCTGTAACGAACACACCCGAAGAAAATGCATCAATATGTACTTTCTTCATTCGGGTGGCATAGGAATCCTGGTATTCCCCTATATCCTGTTCAGTCCTATAACTCTTATAAGAAAGAACGGAACCAACGTTCCCCAGCATAGTATAACATGCGGGTTCAGTCAATACATCCATATTATTATCTTGATTAAGGCATGACATGGTCGCTACCTGGAGAGAGAGAGAAGAAAACACTTTAGCGTATGCTCTTGCAAGATCAGATTGGTTATTATCTTATCTAATCAGGATGGCTCCCACTGTTTTTATCAAATCTTCCTTCAAACCCTAAAAGGAAAGACTAGCCGGGATTAATTACACCCTACAACTTCGCCGATCTTTCAGGCAGGCCAATGTCGGTACTTTGAGGGAGGTTCCCCGTGCTTTCGTACGGACCTAATTAAAGTAAACCACGTTTTTCCAGAGGCGTAACCCCGTTGACACCTTTCTAGACACCTACTTGATCGGCTAATTGTCCTGTGTAAAACTCTCCCAGGAGTAACAATTACTCGCAGTGGGTATCGGGATCCAACTATCTCATAGAAGGTATGCAATCTCATTGCAAATTTTAACACTTGAAATTCCCGATAATATTTTGCCCCAAGCATCCTATGACCTTGACGGAGGTCAACAAACCACAGGGTGCAAGTCAAGTTCAACCCGTCATTTCTTGATTGAATCAAACCCACCCGTACGACCCTTGACGGAGGTCAACAAGGTCGTACGACTACCCTAATCCAATCTGCATCATATGCATAAGCAGATAAATACTAGTTAGCTACCGCACACTACGCATTGACGGAGGTCAACAAACGTAGCACGAATACTAAGTAGGATTTATCTGAAATGACGGAGGGCTACGACAGGTTTTTCTGAAAACCTATTGCGTAATGAACTTGATATCGTTGTAGAATCAAGTGAAGTTTTGAAATGGAGTGATTTTGAAGCTTTCATTAGTTTTGCTAAAGAGGTCACTCCCGGTGAAGGGATTTCGGCTCTTTCCTCATCGAATAAGGTGCGGGATATATCATATATATCACTGTGCAAAGCAAAACTCTAAAAGCAATCAAAAGCAAACCGAGTGTTGTAGCATCTGCCAGTTTCGCTAAAGAGGTCACTCCCGGTGAAGGGATCTCGGCTCTTTCCTCATCGAATAAGGTGCGGGGTATATCATATATACCGCTATGCAAAGCAAAACTGTAGCTACCCTTTTATTTTAAAATTTGATTCTACAACATCTTTTAGGTTTCTTTTCTTTCATTAATCACATTAATGAAGTCCCATCATTTAAGTCACCTAAACATCATAGATAAATACGACGTACACTTATGCCATCCGCATTCGCCTCGATGTCCCCTCGTGCACCGTTAGGTTAGGTAACTAACAACAGAGCAGGGCAGGGCTAGTGCGGGTGCAAAACATAAGTAACGTCTATATAATATATCATATATACTATATAAAGTATCTATCACATCACATCACATGATCACATCACAGATATCACAGCAGAAACATAGATATAATGTGGGATATACTAGGACGTCCGTATTTGGTATCTAGCCAACAATAGAAAATACGGATTCCACAGTCGCGATGAATAGCCAAGCCCACACCCTGGACCCCTACGAGAGCGGCAAGCGACCCTACCAATTCTGGAGTTTAGGAGACCCGGTCTCGACTCCTCGAGATGGCCTCCCACTAAACCCTAGAACCCGGTCATCTGTGCTCCCCTCCTTGGGTCCATCCTAATGCGGAAAAGTAAATAATATACAACACTGGTGGCATCAACCTCAACCCGGAAGTGCCCCAAATAAAAGAATATTACATTACATTTGAATTTACATGAATAAAAATATAAAACTCTCATCTCACATAAAAACCCCCGGCTATTCAATCGCAACAATCCTGCACATCATATCTCAGCAACACATAATATCTCATATCATCAACGTAAGTAAGTATGCGTACCCCGATTGTCGTTGACGTATAGCAACGAAACCGGCGATACCGACATACTACACTTACGGTCACAAAAAAGAAAGTGTAAAACTGCAATATCTGTAATCCGCATTCTCTTTAGACATCGTAAATGCAAAATATCACATACTTCGTATTTCATGTCTAGTAATATGAATTACACACATCGCATCACATTCCAGATAATTAGACAGTATTAAAGTTTTCGAACGAACGATCAAATACCCAAGATTCACTAAAGCTCAACACTTGAGCGGAGTTCAAAAAACCCGGAGTGTGACACAGTAGTAGCGGTCCAGCCGTAGAAGGGTCAAGCCAACGCCTCACATGTGGCACGCCGTACTGCCCCAAACCCTAAGGTTCAAAGGGCAGTTCAAGACGGTCACATAATCGAGTTAAGGTTTGTTGTCTTCTAGAGGGTCCACCACAAAACTTGCACGTATCTCCAAAATATTTAAACCCCGTGAAAAGTGAGCAAATGAAACTCGTTCAAACACTTCAATACTTTCTAATTTATCCGGAAAAGCCACGAAATGAAAATTCCGATCGAATCGACGAGTCCAAAACCATCTCCAGAATTTACAGAACTAAATTCAGATTAAAAATACCCAAAACCATCTAAAAGCAGACAAGAACACACTGTAGCAAAAATGAAACCTTAAAGGCTTTGTACGGCCGCGGAGCCGCGACCTAAGAAAGCTATGGCTGCGGTTCCGCAGTGGAATAGTCGAATTAGGGTTTCATTTTTCACAGTATTTCTTAGAATTCCCTGCCCTATTTTTTACATATTTTTAATTCTGAAAATAACCAGATTCGGAAAAATGTCCAGAGAGGGTTCTATAACGTCGTATTTTGGTTCGATCGGATTTTTTACTTCGTAAAATTGTCGCCTAATGTTCTAGGTCGGCTCTGATACCAATGTTGGGTTAGCCTAGCACCTCATGAAGGGATTGGAAGCATCACATGTACCATAGATTGAATTTTTAGGGTGCTAAGTTAACTATCATTGAATCGTTCCTAGAAAATTAGGGTTTCAAAATTTTTCACATCAACATAAGAAAGAAAAGCTAGGGTTTTGAGAGTACAACCTTTGTAGCTCCCTACGCTAGACTCCTCGGCTACTTGGTGTTTGGAAACGGGTCCGCTTGAACTCCTCTAGGTCAACGATGATCCACCCAGAGTCCGCTTTGTCCAAGCTTGCAACTTCACCCGATCAAGAGAATGAAATGAAGCTAACACTCCAAACAAGTGGGCTAGACTTGTGTAGAATGGTGTTGTGGTTCTCTTTCTCACATCAAAATCGTAACTTGATGAGTATATTGCTCACTACAAAAATCTAGAGAGCAAATGAGAGAGGAAGAAGAAGATGATGGCTATATCTTTTACAAGAGTGAAAAAAATAACTCTTGGTTTATAAAAATGAAAATATATGAATATATATTTTCTTGTTCTCATCTCAAACCATGGTTTAAACAATGAATATATTATTGAACTTGAGTTAAAACACAAAAGGAAAGTTTACCCAAGGTTAAAAGGTGGGTGAGAATGGTTAGGTCAAAAGAATAGTGTAGAAACAAATCAATGATAACCATTTTCCTTTTTCCTTTTTGTTTTAAATCAAATGCAATAAAATCCATATATAAAACCATGGTGTGAGTCTTATATTGCCACCATTTTCATGTATGTACAACCATGAAGGATGTATGTATGTATGTATGTGTGTATGTACATCCATATGTGCATGAATCTAAAAAGAGAACATACATGCATGCATACATCCATCAAATACAAGAAAGGATTTGTAATGAGAAACTAATGGTTAAATGATAAATCAACACTTGATTTATCAATCCGGTCATATCACATATGACCCTAACCAAAAGCAAGCCGCTCGATCAATATACGATATCCTATACACGCATTTTAATCGGGTCCATGCGCATATCGCATATGCGCACCACAACGTTCCGCCTGGACTAGGTAACTCCTTTGTGAGACTCTGAGACTCGTCAATACGCCGGCAGTGGGTGATGATCATATCAAGCACCCCCAAGACGCAAGCGGTCAGCTAAACGTAACGGCCACCCGGGTATTGAGCGATCAGAAGAGAACAAGCGAACCTGCTACAACTCCCGTCGAGCCAATCGGCAACACTTCCCGTACAGTCCGGTCTCCTCGTCTGATATGTCGCATATCAAGTCTAGGGGTGGTAAACGTCAGACCCCAATAACCGATAAGTCGTGCCGATGTGAGGCTCATAACGGGTCGAGAAACTACTGGTAACACTTACCAGTAAATCTCTAATCATCCCTGGCCAGAGACTTCCCTATTACGGCCAATCGAGCACAGTGCAACATCAACCCCCAATACCGGGAGAGACGAAACCCCTCCTATCGCTCATTGCCTCCATGTGACTCGTGACTGTACCCAAAAACCACCGTTTTGCACGCCCTCATGGACGTGGTAAGGTGGAAATCAAAGCACGGTGGGAATCACACAAGACTCTATGACGATCTCGGGTCTACAGACTAACCTGCACAAGTGTCACCTGAGAACTGCCATCTGACGTGAGGTATAATACTATCTGGGAGTTCTCGGCGAGTCCGTCCAGTGTACCCAGTCTCCACTGAGCACCCGTATACCATCTCTGATGTCAAACACCAATGGATATGGGATCATCCATCGCCCATCTCATGGGTCGAGAAGCGTATACGCTAGTCTACACTGGTATATCGATGCCCCGTCTCGATACACCCACGACTAGGGACCTTGAAGGATGTACTTATGGACTACCATGTCCCCACTAGTACGATCTGCATCATAGTCCAGGTAGTCAAGTACACATCCTAAGGGCTTTACCAACATATAACTATAAGACAGTATAAAGATATAAGTATACATGTTAAGATAAAGAGCAACCAGATAGCATACTATCATATCGAGTAAGAAAGTCATCTCTATATATGTCCAAGCATCCAATATAATATACATCATCTGTACAATACTGGCCTCTAGGGCATACATACAACTAACAAGCTTGTGTTTAAGAAACTTCAAGGTAGATCATCTTAGTTATCGAAGATCGGAAGCAAGTTTGCATCATTCTCTTCGTGGAACCTCTCCAGAGTCCGGATTCTTGATGATCGCAGCAAAGGGACCTCAACACGGAGCTTATGAAGTGAAGGACCGGACTACAAAGGTTGTAATCCCAAACTCTTAGATGTTAAAGTGTTTAACATGCTTTGTTTCGCCTAATCTCTAGTTTAAAGATCTTGTTAAGGGTTGTTCGGCACGTCTAAATTCTAAATCGGGCATGGTTGATACCTCGTAGACCCTTGTGAGAGTGCCTAGTAACCCTATAGTGGTATCAGAGCCAAGCTAGAGCTTTAGGCGAAGTCTAGACGAAGTTTAAAGTCCGATCGAACTCCGAATACCCGTAAAACCCTAGTTTTTGGAAATTTTTCAAAAAGTTGATTTTTTTCATATTAAAAATACTCAAAAAAATCAGCAGGGTATTTTAGGAATTACTGTGAAAAACGAGCATTTAATACCATTAAACAGCCGCGGAACCGCGGCAATGACATGGCTTGCGCGGCGGTTCCGCGGCCATACAGTGGCCTTATTATTTTATTTTTGCACAATTAAATCTATATCTACTTCCTGATTTTTCTGGGAATTTTTATTTTTACTCAAGTGTTGAGTTTTCTGGGTTGTATTGGGAGCTCGTTGATTCGATCGGAAAATATAACTTCGTTTAGTTTGTCCGGGTAATTTTTAGAACGTGTTAAAAAGTTCGAATGGATATCAATAACTCACTTTTTCCCATGCCGGAAAATTTCCAAGTGTTGGATTTTTCCTTAGTTTAAGAACGTTCTATGTCGTGCAAGTAACGCGGTAGACCCTCTAGAAGAACACAAACCTTAACTCGATTATATGACCGTCTTGAACTGCCTCTAAACCTTAGGGTTTGTGGCAGTACGGCGTGCCACATGTGAGGCGTTGGCTTAACTCGATCATTTCAGAATAGTAATATTTAGTATTCGTGCTGCGTTTGTTGACCTAGTCAAGGCGTAGTGTACGGTAGCTAAGTAATATTTTTCTGTGCATTGTAAATGCGATTGGTTAGGACAGTCGTGCGGCCTTGTTGACCTAGTCAAGGGCTCGTACGGGTGGGTTTAATGCAATCAAGAATATGACGGGTAGAACTTGATTAGCGGTTTATGGTTTGTTGACCTAGCCAAGGTCATAAATCGTTAGGGGCAAAAACCACATCGGGAGTTTTAAACATACAGGAAACTTGCAGATTTAGCATACCTTCTGGAGTATGGTGATTAGAGTGGATTCCATCTAGTGCATCACACAATGATAGTTGGATCCCGATCCCACTGATGAGTAGGATTACTCTTGGGAGATTTTTTCACTTAACAATCAATGTTATAAACCAAGTAGGTGTCTAGAACGGTGTTAGCGGGGCTACGCCTCCAGGGAAAAGAGGTTATGTAATTAGGGAACTTTGCGAAAGCGTTGGAAAACCTCCCTCGAAGTACCAACACCAGCCTGGCTGAAAGGTTAAGCAAGTATTGTAACGTGCGATTAATCCTGACTAGTTCTTCTTTTAGGGTTTGAAGAAGAATTTGAGGAAACAGTGGGAGCCATCTTGATTAAATAAATTAATAAACCAATCTAATCTTGCAAGAGTGCACGCTGAGTGTTTTCCTTCTCTCTCTCCAGGTAGCAACCATTTCACGCTCTAATCAAGATAATAAAATGTATCGCTTGACCGATCCGAATTCTTATTCGGGGCTGGGGAACGTCGGTTCGGCTCTAACTTACGACAACTGTCATAAGTATGAGCAAGGGAAAGAGGAAAGTTTGAATTCCTTAAAGACCCCATCAAAGAAGAAACGCACTGTTGCGTCTTCTTCAGGTGTTCTTGTTATTGAGAACTGCTTTTCGGTCAGTCCTACCTCCTGGGTACTCGATACCGGATCAGGATCTCATATCTGTAATTTATTGCAGGGACTGAGAAAAAGTAGGATAGTTGCACCTGGTGATATGTCTCTCAGAGTAGGGAACGGAGCACAAGTTAATGCTGCAGCCGCCGGTGAATATCACCTAGTGTTGCCAAATGGTAATACTATGATTTTGAACAATTGCTACTATGTACCTTCCATGCTTTGCAACATAATATCAGTTTCTTTACTTGATAAAGATGGATATAACTTTGTTCTTGATAGAAATATCATGAACATTTACCTTGATAAGGTACTGGTTGCAGAAGGTACACTGTGTAATGGTATCTATGTTCTAAATCAGAATATAGTTCTCAATATACAAAACACACGCAAGAGGAAGAGTTCAGACACGAACGAATCCTACTTATGGCATTGTAGACTTGGTCATATCGGAGAGAAAAGACTGAGTAAGTTACATAAAGATGGACTCTTGAATACGTTCAAATTTTCATCTTATGAAACTTGTCAGTCTTGTCTCAAAGGAAAGATGACCAAGTCTCCATTCACCGGGCATGGAGAAAGAGCAGCAGAGCTCTTGGGACTCATACACAGTGATGTATGTGGTCCGATGTCTATACATGCAAGGGGTGGGTTCTCGTACTTCATCACATTCACTGATGATCTCTCTAGATTCGGATATGTGTATCTTATGAAACACAAATCTGAAGCTTTTGAGAAATTCAAAGAATTCAGGAACAAAGTAGAGAACCAGATTGGGAAAAGTATTAAGATCCTCCGATCGGATAAAGGAGGGGAGTACTTAAGCACGGAATTCCTAGAATACTTAAAAGAGAATGGAATTCTCTCTCAACCTACTCCTCCTTATACACCACAGTACAACGGTGTATCAGAGCGGAGGAATCGTACCTTATTAGATATGGTTCGCTCCATGATGAGTAGTGTTGAGTTACCTCTTTCTTTTTGGAGGCATGCGCTTGAGACGGCAGCATACCTATTGAATGATGTTCCGTCCAAATCAGTGCCTGAGACACCGTTCGAGATATGGAATGGAAAAAGGCCATATCTTAAAAGATTTAAGATATGGGGTTGTCTGGTTTATGTTAAAAAGCATAAACCAGATAAACTAGAGGCACAGTCGGTTTTATGTAAGTTTGTGGGATATCCAAAGAATAGTTATGGATATCTGTTCTACCACACCGAGAAACAGAAGGTGTTTGTTGCTCAACATGTTGTTTTCTTTCTTGAAAAAGAAATTAGTGGGAGCACGGTAGAATTGGAAGAAATTCCAGAAGGACAAACTGTAACTAAAGATTTGGTGGAACCTCAGAATTCAATAACCCCGGACGAACCTCAGCCACTCCGCAGATCTAGTAGGATTTCTCATCCGCCCGAGAGATACTACGGTTTTCTCATAGATGGGGATCGAGAGGATTGCATATTGGAAGAAGATGATCCTACTAGTTTCAGGCAGGCCATTATCAGTAGAGACTCTGATAAGTGGCTGGATGCTATGCAATCTGAAATGGAGTCCATATACACCAATAAAGTGTGGACCCTGGAAGTTGCTCCACCTGGGGTAAAACCCGTTGGATGCAAATGGATCTATAAGAAGAAACTTGGTGTAGATGGGCAGGTGGAAACCTATAAGGCTAGACTCGTTGCAAAAGGTTTTCGTCAAAGACCAGGAGTGGACTATGACGAGACCTTTTCTCCAGTAGCTATGCTCAAATCCATTAGGATCCTGCTTGCCATTGCTGCCTTCCATGACTATGAGATCTGGCAGATGGACATAAAAACGGCTTTTCTAAACGGAAGTTTAGAAGAGTGCATTTATATGGATCAGCCAGAAGGTTTTGTAGACAGTGGGAGCAGCAGGAAGGTGTGTAAGCTGCTCAAATCCATTAATGGATTGAAGCAAGCATCGCGGAACTGGAACATCTGTTTTGATGAAACAATCAAGGATTTTGACTTCATCAAGAACGAAGATGAGCCTTGTATTTATAAGAAGATTGTAGGACGAACTGTCGTGTTCCTAATCTTATACGTGGACGACATTCTTTTGATAGGAAATGACATTCCTATACTACAATCGGTCAAGCTATTTTTATTACAAGGGTTCTCTATGAAAGACCTAGGTGATGCCTCATACATTCTGGGGATCAAGATCTATAGAGATAGATCCAAGAGACTATTGGGACTTTCACAGTCCAGGTACATAGAGACCGTACTAAAGAGATTTAGTATGGAAGATTCCAAGCACGATAACATACCCGCATTACACAGAATCACCCTCTCTAAGGAGATGTCTCCCAAGACTGACGAAGAGAGGGTTCGCATGAGCACCATACCCTACGCTTCGGCGGTAGGATCTATAATGTATGCGATGCTATGTACAAGACCAGATGATGCTTACGCGCTGAGCGTGGTGAGCCGATATCAGTCAGACCCAGGTGAGGACCACTGGACAGCAGTAAAGAACATTCTCAAGTACCTGAGAAGGACTAAGGAGATGTTCCTGATTTATGGTAATGGAGACCTCAGGGTCGAGTCCTTTACCGACTCAAGCTTCCAGAGTGACAAGGATGACAGCAAGTCTATCTCGGGTTTTGTGTTTACTTTCAACGGAGGGGCGGTATGTTGGAAGAGTTCCAAATAGGATACCGTCGCAGACTCGACGATGGAGGCTGAATACATTGCTGCAAGCGATGCGGCAAAAGAGGCGGTCTGGATAAAGAAGTTCATAGCTGAACTTCAGGTGGTTCCGTCCATTGTTGATCCGATACTAGTGTATTGTGATAACAATGGGGCTATAGCTTTAGCGAAGGAACCACGGTCCCATCGGAAATCCAGGCACATCTTAAAACGGTATCACCTGATCAGGGAGATCGTAGATCGCCAAGAGATCGAGGTCCGGAGAGTAGATACGAAAGACAACACGGCGGATCCATTTACAAAGGCCCTCCCTCAAGCACAGTTCGAGCGACTTTTTGGGATGTTGGGTATGCGGTACGCCAGCAGCTGGCCTTAGAGCAGACGTTGGGTATTCGGTACGCCAATCACTGGCCTTTAGTGCAAGTGGGAGATTGTTGGATGTATATGCCCTAGAGGCCAGTATTGTATATGTATACATAAGGATACTAGGGATACGTATGTACAAATCTTGCTCAGTTTTATAGTATATTTTGGACTTGTCTTTATCGGGATATGTGTATTTATTGTTATTATATCTAGTTTGCACATATTGATAAAGACTCGACACGGTAGTATATTATTATGGTTTGTCTTAACATGGCATATGTCATACTCGTTATTACATATTGCGGTTACATGTTGATAAAGCCCCAGGGATCTTGCTTGACTACCTGCGTTGTGATGGCGATCATACTTGTGGGAGCAGGGTTGTCCATAAGCACATCCTTAAATGGTCCCTAGTCGCGTGAGTATCGAGACTGGGCATTGATACTCCAGAGTAGACTAGTGTATACATTTCTACCCCCGTCGGGGGGATGGTTGGTCCCGCAGCCATTGGTCTGATGCACCTAAGATCGTATACAGGTGCTCACTGGGTGTGAGTACACTGGACGGACTCACCGAGAACTTCCATGTGGTACTATACCTATCGTCAGATGGAAGTTCTCAGGTGACATGTGTACATGTTAGTCATTGGACCCGAGATCGGCATTTGTCTCGTGTGAGTTCCCACAGAACTTTGATCACTACCCTACCACGGCTCTACTGAGTCATGCAAACAGGTTTTGGTTGGGTTCAGTCCCGAGCCACATGGAGGCAGTGAGCGATTGTCGGGGATTCGTCTCTCCCGGTATAGGGAGTCGATATCGCACTATGATTCGATTGGTCAGGACCATAAGACCTTGGCCAAGGCACTTGGGATTTACTGATAGGTTGATCAATATTTTCCCGGATTGGTCCTGAGCCACATCGGCACGACTTATCAGGTTGTTAGGGTCTGACGTTCACCACCCCCTAGACCCGGTATGCGATGCTCTTTGACGAAGAGACCGGACTGTACGGATATTGTCACGGATAGGCTCAGTAGGAGTTCGGACGAGCTTGCTCGTCGGCCTTCCTTTTCGACAGGTACCTGGGCAGCCGTTATGTACAGCTAGTGCCACTGACGTGCTTGTGGTTAAACCCACTGCCAGAGTACTGTCGAGTCTTTAGAGTCCCACACAGAGGGTTTCCCTGATCCAGGCAAAACGATGTAGTAGCCGTATTGGATACGTGCAGGGTTCGATCGATTGATGTACTTGGTACTCGGATTTTCGATCGGACAGTTTGTAATACTAGCCGGCTCGGGTTTGAGCCGGATTATTAAATCAGGTATTGATTTAATAATTTACGTATATGTATTTCGATATATATATTCTAGTATTACGTTCTTCGTGTTATTCTATCTCTTTTGGGCATTCGGATTTTTATCTGATTGCCGGTATATTTGTACTGTAGACTGAAATCCGTATTTACTACAGATTTCCTTCCAGAAGGTGGCCACCTCATTATGTATTTTCCTTTTATTTGATAATTGGAAATGAGGTGTAAAGTAAAAGGTATGGGAGGAATGGTGATGACCATGCTTTAATAATTCACAAATGAATTTATAATTCATTTGGAGTTACTATTGAAGCATGGTTGTTAATTGTTTATTGAAAAAATTCACACACAAAACCAAGGTGTGTGATTTTCTCTCACTTCATGCTTCATTTTTCTTTTGTCTCTCATTTTCTCTTGAGTTCCTCCCTCCTCTTGCTTTCTTCCATCTTCATCTTCTTCCTCTTCACTAACATTCTCATGTGTTGAGAAACAAGTGAAGAGGTTAGAAAAGAGATAGCAAACACATAGACACCCTCCACTACATCCTAGATTACTTGGACTAGCATCCCAAGTTCTCAAGTTGCTCTTTTGACACTTAGCAAAGAGCTAAAGCCATGGATCACATCCCTCAGGTGGATCATCTACGACAAATGGAGGCCGGAGAACAAACTCGATCCCGGAGGACCGATGGAGACGGAAATGGAGATCTAGCGAGTTCACGGAGGCCACTTGGAGCACATGATGAGGAGAGAAGACCGAAGGACTCGATTCGTTTGGTATATCTTCTTTCATAGTAGATAGCTCTCCTAGTGTAGCTAGTTAGTTTTATGGAAAGATCCGGTTAAGTTTTATTCTAGTGCCAAGTTTCTGTTCGCAAGAAAAATTTTGTTCCGCATTTGGCCACGGAAGTTGGCCGGGGCACTAAGGTAACCCTTCAGCAATAAACCAGCTACCCTTTGATGTCCGGCCTTAACTTGCTGACATACCAAGCACTTCGCTACAAAGCGAGCGATCTCCCTTTTCATGCCTTCCCACCAGAAATGCTGTCGTAGATCACGGTATATCTTCATGCCTCCTAGATGTACAGAATATGCGGAACTGTGTGCCTCCCTCATAACTTCTTCACGAATGTCTTCTTTCGGCACACACACAAACGGCTACCATATCGCAACGAACCATCTTCATGAATCAACAAGTCCGTTCGAAGTCCCGCTTCAACCTGTTCTCGAAACTTCTGCAATCTTGGGTCCTGTGACTGCACTGCTTTAATGATATCGATCAACGATGACTGTACTTGCAGCTGCATAAACCGTCCCTAAGAATGCGGTAACACGACCTCCAACTCGAATCTCCGAAAATCATTGATAAGCTCCCTCTGTGCTGTCAACATCCGAATTGCTGGCAACCGACTAAACGCATCCGGCACTATATTAACTTTCCCCGGATGGTATTTTAGATCAAGATCGTAGTCAGTCATCAGCTCCAACCATCTACGCTGCCTCATGTTGAGCTCTTTCTGCGTGAACACGTATTTTAGGATTTTGTGATCGGTGAATATTTCGACCCTTTCGCCCAATAAGTAGTGTCTCCAAATCTTCAAAGCGAAAATCACAGCTGCTAGCTCCAAATCATGAGTTGGGTAATTCTTCTCGTGGGTCTTCAACTGTCTCGGTGCATAGGCTATAACCTTTCCATGATGCATCAAAACACATCCCAAACCTTTCCCAGATGCGTCGTTGTGAATCACCAATCCTCCGGAACCGTCTGGTACGGTCAAAATAGGAGCGGTTATCAATCTTTGCTTCAATGCCTCAAAAGCTGATGCACATATATCCGTCCATATAAACGGTATCTCCTTTCGCGTAAGCTTGGTCAAAGACTCAGCTAAACGAGCAAAATTCTCCACGAACCTTCTGTAATATCCGGCAAGTCCAAGAAAACTTCTGATCTCTGCTACGTTCTTCGGAATCAGCCAATCTTGAACTGTTGCAATCTTCTCTGGGTCAACAACGATTCCATCTCCGGATACGACATGCCCCAAAAACTTCACTTCTTCAAGCCAAAACTCGCACTTGCTCATCTTTGCATACAATCTTTCATGCCTCAATGTCTGCAGTGCGATCCTCAAGTGTTCCGCATGCTCTTCTAGGCTCCTCGAGTAGACCAGAATATCATCGATGAACACCACTATAAACTGGTCCAAAAACGGTGAAAAGATTCGGTTCATCAAGTCCATAAATATTGCCGGTGCATTCGTGACTCCGAATGGCATTACCAAATACTCGTAATGTCCATATCGAGTTCGGAACACAGTCTTGCAAATATCCTCTGATTTAACTCGAACTTGATGATATCCAGATCGCAGATCTAGCTTCGAGAATACCCTCGTGCCACTGAGTTGCTCGAACAATTCGCCAATGCGAGGGATCGGGTACTTGTTCTTAATAGTCACCCGGTTTAATTCTCGATAATCGATGCACAGCCTCCTTGTGCCATCTTTCTTCTTGACTAGATGGACTGGAGCTCTCCAGGGTAAATAGCTGCTGTGAATCCAACCCTTCTCAAGCAATTCGGTAACCTTCTTCTTGACTTCTTCCAACTCCACTGGTGCCATCGGATAGTACGCCTTTGAGATTGGCGCTGCACCAGGAACAAGATCAATCGCGAACTCCACATCTCGTTTCGGCGGTAAACCCAAGATGTCCTCGAACACGTCCATGAACTCTCGAACTACAGCTGGCGCTTCCTCCTTATCAACTTCCATCGACGAAAGAACGGCGCCCGTCGGCCTAGCCTTAAACTCGACTGGCCCGACAGAACTGATTCCTCCAGCAAAAATAAACTCCGGATGTCCGAGAATCTGGAAAATCACTTTCTTTGCCCTACAATCAATGTGAGCGTGGAAAGTGCCGAGAAAGTCCATTCCCAAGACAACATCATAACTGTCGGTATCGATCACCAAGAAATCTGTAAATAACTCTCGTCCGCAGATAACAACCGAACAATCTTTGCATTCACTACAAGATATAATCTTCCCATTCCCAGTGTGTATGTCCCAACAACAAGACAGGGCCATGCAAGTAATCAAGTGTGCAGCAATAAACTTGGACGACATAAAACAATGGGATGCACCAGAATCGAATAATGCTAATGCTGGAAAATCATGAACAAGTAAGATACCTAAAACGACTCCATCTGAAACCAAGATACTGAAGAAGATAAGCACGATAAACATGATTCAAGCTGACGATAAAACATGAACTGGAAAGAAAGAGAAGCAAGGAAATATAACGACCATGAAATAAGGAAGTGAATCAAGACTAGAACTCCAAATTACTTAAATAGAGTACCGCATTGTAACCATGCTGCAGTTCATAGTTACAATCACATAACTCCGTTCAAGACGCCCAAATCCTAGTATCAGAATCGAAGGAACAGGAAGGGAGAAACAGTAAGAAACCAAAAGGATTTCAAGCCGATATGTAAAGTTATTCCATCTCGTCAAGATAAAGGGTCAAGAGAAACATAAGATTCAAGAATCACGACAACAATGTGGCAGGACATGTTCCTAAATACGGATTTTCTAATTCGTGTATTGGGTCCAATACCCAACTACAAAAGAATCAAACCCGATTAACCTAAATCCTATGGCTCTGATACCAAACAAACACTGTCACGCCCCGCTTCCCAGAGTGCCCTAAAATCGGCACGTGACAGAGCTAACCATGCTACCTGTGGTTAGGAAACATCCCTCCACAGTCACATTATGGATGTCTATAAGATATCAAGAACAGTAGAAATACAATAAACTATCTAGTACATGCCCATTTGCCAGAATAAACGAGTCAAGAAATAATATGCGGAACAATAAATCCAATAAACAATAACATCTGGAAAGTACGTCCCAAATACGGGTTCACATCAGGAAATGAAAGTGCTGAAGGAAAACTAAACTGAAATACTAACAGGATCCTCACTGCTCGGCCTGTCGACTGAAGTACTCCTGGCCGGCCTGCAGGAGAAATAAAGGATCTGGGCCATGCAAAACCCAGACGTCAGTGCGTCATAATATCAAACAATAATAAATGAACAGGATACATGAGATATGCAGGCATGAGTATAAACGATAACACGAATATAACCAGTAACATGGATATGGAACAGTGAAGTGTATACGTGCAGGTGAAGTGCAGTGAGTAATCTAAACTATCATACTGGGTTATCTATTCTAAAATCTTCGAAATCAATTAATGTAATCCTCATCGTAACCCATCAGACTATGCCCCGTTCATTCCCCACGGGACCACGGTAATATAATTATTCGGTATATGCTAGACTATCAGTCTATGCCCCGTTCATTCCCCACAGGACCACGGCAACAATGTAATAGCCCTTTGAGTTACGTTCGGTTACATTCTTGATTTCCCCTTACCCCCAAGGTTATGTGTTCGAGTCAAGTATTGATAAACTGGAGCTAATGCCAACACAAGATCAAACAGGTACAGGTTTTGTCTGAATAGACAACAGGATATGTCCATCGGGACAACATGTCAGGATTGTCGGCATTAGAAACAGGATCAGGTAACAGGTCAAGTAGTGGTGTATCAGGTCATGACAAGTAGTGCATATGTATCACACTGATGCTTATATATCTATCATGGGTTACATCTACAGCTCCATGACTATGTAGGATGCACATTATTAAGCATGGGGTACTAATGTAACAGTAATATGAATTAATATGATATGGTATGCAACTAGATGTATAATAAATGATACGGATGCACACGGGTATCCGAAAACAGTAAAAATTGTAATATGGATGCACAATGGAATAAACATGTAATATTTTTATTCATATAGATGTAACATATGTATCATAGCATGTAGCAAGATAAACTTGCCTAAACGGATCTCACGACAGCGTGCATACGATGCGTCCGACGTCGGGTAAACGTCGCGATGCACACATGGTGTACAGAACAGAACTAGGCAAAGCAAGAACACGACCACGCTGGCTGGGGATGTCAACTGGGTCGCCCATATCGGCGGCGGCGGCACGGCTCCAGCGATGGCTGGAAAACATGAAACAAGAAGAAAGAGGAGAAAAAGAAGAAGAAGAAGAGAAGAGGCCTGTGGTGGTCCTCTGGGTTTGGCTCTGGGTATGGGACAAAGAAGGCAGAGGCGAGGTGAGGGGGTCGTTGACGACGAGTCGTGGGTTTTCCGGCAATCTTTCACGGCCAAAGGCAGTCGGTTTCGGGTTCTTGAAGTCAGGATCGGGGTTCTTGGTGTTGGGGTATGCAGGGAGGTCGGGTATGGGAAGAAGAGGGAGTCGAGATGACGGGGGTGACGACAAGGTAGTCGCCGGCGGTGGGGTGCAGGCCTGGGTTAGGTATAGTGGATCTTGGGTTCGCTCAGGTTGCTGGTGCAGGGGCTCGAGGTTTGGGTCGTCGGGGTGGAGAGGAAGTGGAGGTGTTGTTTTCGAGGACTAGGTGATGGTGGCGACGACAGGGAGGCGCGGTGACGAGGTCGGGTGAGGTATGGGGTCGTGGGGTCATCGCGAGAGGAGTCATGGGGAGAAGAGAGAGGTGGTGTTGTTGGAGAGGGAGACGAGGGTGACGGGCGAGGGTGGAGGAGGCGACAACGAGGTCGGCGGTGGCGAGGACGATGACGAGGCAACGACAACAATGACGACGAGGTTGGGGCTGCGAGTTTGGGTGTGTAGGGATCTCGTCACGGGGTAGAGGAGGAGAGAGGGAGGTGATTGAGGTCGGGGTTCGGCGGTGGTGGCGACGACGAGGCGAAGGGCGCGGGCGCGGGCTTGGGTTCGAGCACGAGGAAGCGACGGCGGGAAATTTTGGGAAGAAGAAGATGATGAGAGAGGGGGGACTTGGGGGTGAGAATAGGTTTTTTTTTTGAAAATAAAGAATTATTATTATATATATATAGTAAACGAGAAAGAGAGAAATCTAGAGAGAGTCACGAGAGAGAGAGAGAGAAAGATCAGCAGGTGAGGAATACCTAAAAATATATTTTTAGTTATAGAAAATATACAAATCCTATATTAAACGGTATAATATAATAAAGATATAATATTAGTTAAATTTGAGATTTTGGCTAATACAAAAATAGTCCAAAACACGCCCGGGTCGGGTCTAAAATTATGGTTTGAAAATACGGTTAATATACGTACTAACCAAAACCAAAATAGGATATCTGGATAACGAAAATGCATACCCCCAAGAACGGATGCACGTAGCATGTACGTAGCCATCCAAACGAGTCTGTTTCACTAAACGGAACGAGAACAAGATGTACAGATGTTACCACAGGGTCAAGGGTATGATACAGGCCATACTAGATATTTTTAAAATATATTATTTGACTTTATATGTTATATTGAAAAAAATGCAGATGCCAGATATAATGCAGTGATATAACATGAAAGTGCACGGATTCTCATAACTAACCGGGATAAATCATAAACAGGAATCAAGACAGTTTCCAGCAAGCGGGTCGGTTCAGATGCAAATACAGATGTCAAATACACTATTCACACCCAAAACACAGTAAATCAAGAAATGACCATAAATAAAGAAATACTCGAAATAGAACTGGTATAAAAGAATTAGGGTGTTACACAATATGTCCGAGAAAACCAACTTGATCTTGCCAAAACTCGCATTTGCTATACTTGGCATATAATTGATGCTGTCGTAGAGTTTTCAGGACAATCCTCAAGTGTCTGACGTGTTCCTTCCGACTCTTAGAATACACCAGGATGTCATCGATGAAGATGACAACAAACCTGTTTAGGTACTCCCGGAAAACTTGATTCATCAGGTTCATGAATATTGCTGGTGCGTTGGTCACTCTAAATGGCATCACAAGAAATTTGTAATGACCATAGCGAGTTCTGAATGCCGTTTTATGGATATCAGATTTCTTGACCTTCGCCCGATGATAACCCGAACGAAAATCTAACTTGGAGAAGTCGCAAGATCCACTTAGCTGGTGGAATAAATCGTCGATGCGCGGGAGTGGATACTTGTTCTTTATCGTTACTTCATTCAAGGCTCTATAATCAATGCACATTCTGTATGAACTTTCCTTCTTCTTCACAAGTAGAACTGGAGAACCCCAACTTGAAGTGCTGGGACAAATCCATCCTTTCGCCAATAATTCGTCCAATTGAGTTCGGACCTCTTTTAAACCTTCCGGAATCAGTCGATACGGTGCTTTGATTACTGGTTGTGCTCCTGGTATTAAATTAATGCTGAATTCAAGAGCTTGATCGGGAGGCAAACCTGATATATCGTCAGGAAACACATCGTTGAATTCTCGAACGACTTCTGGTTTTGATCCTTCCTCTGCTTGAATTGCCGCAATCACTGCCTTCTTTGGTTTCGCCTTGTAAGTACTTGGCTTCAGGGTACGGTCTCCACTTTTGAAATAAAAGACCGAATGTTCTGGAATCTTGAATACTACCCTCCTTTAACGACAGTCGATGGTAGCATAGAATGTTCCGAGCCAATCCATACCCAAGACGACGGTTGATAATACTGGGTGATGTAGATGACGTATGTTGGTGCATACAGGGTATCCAATTAAATATGTGTACATGCTACACTGATTTTAATCGAACGGTTGATAATACTAGCGGCTTAGGATTAGGCCGGATTATTAAATCAAGTTTTGATTTAATAATTTATATATATATTTTTAATATGTATATTCTAGTATTATTGTTCACTATTCATTTTCTCTCTCTTGGCTATTCGTATTTTTTGTATGAATACGCATATATATATTTCGATACGTATACTGGGTTATATTTCGTATTTATACGAAATTTGTTCTAGAAGATGGACACTTCATTTCTTGATTTTTCTTTCATAGAAAATAAAAAATGAGGCGGAGGATGAGGTGTTTTGTAGTATGGTAGAGAGGTATGAGTTGATTATTATATAGTATTATTATTTGTGAATACTATTCTTGAATGGTTGCAAAATAATCAAGCCATTCTTTTATCCATGCTTGCTAGTTTTTCTTCACTTGAAGACTTAGTCATTTCTCCATGGTTTCTTCTTCTTCACCTTCTCCTCCTTTTTCTAGGTAGCTCACATGAGTTTAGAAAAGAGAGAAAAGACAGCGAAAATATTTCTACATCCACACTCTCCATTCGTAGCAAGCTTGGAGCGTCGGTCGCTTCACCAGGTGAAGTCAGAGCTTGGATCGGTTTCCCTCGGGTGGATTATCTTCGGTAAGGGCGGTCGCCACTCAAGCTCGATCCGGACAGCATATACGTAGCATGGAGGGGTCTTCCACGATTGGGTGGACACGCATCAAAGGTGGTATTCCGTATCTTTGCATGCTTGGTATGCTAGTTTAGGCGTTTGGATCGATTCTAGCTTCGGAGTTCTTTTGTGTTTGCTTGAATTTTTTGTTCGCCATTCACGTTCCGCTGAGCCGCGGGCACTGGGGAACCCTACATAGTCACCACAACGGGCCAAGTACTATGAGTACACCGGCCATGAACCATCTCAAATAGACTGAAACCGTCGCTCGCAATTCCCAGCCTCATGTTACGAGGGTCTACGCTGAACGTAGGATGTTTTTCATCTAAAACTTTCCATGACATTGAATCTCTAGGATGACTCATTTTTCCCTCTTCACGAGTCACTTTATGGTGCCACTGCATTCGGACGCCGTCTTCTCACACATAAATAACCACTGCAGCCTCGGTATTAGTGGAAAATGACAAAGAATCTTCACGGGAACATCACTCGAATGAGAGTCTTTCTTCAGCTTTAATCGATTGGTCCCGCACATGGGACAGTTTCTGAGTGTGTCATGTTCATTTCGGAACAAAACACAGCCATTCTCGCATGCATGGATCTTCTCACACTTTAGGTAGATATTTGTGATTATCTTTTGCGCCTCATACCAATTCAATGGCACTTCATTTCTGTCAGGGAAAAGCTTCCTTCAACAATACTAAGAGATCGGTGAAAATTGGTTACTCCATTTATTCTTTCACTTGATCTGAAAGAGACGTACGAAAAAGGACAATTTTAAAAACCCTTTACAATTTGGATATAGCGAGATTCTTGAGTCAGCCTTGTACTTCTCCAATAACGAGGGTCCAGTGCTTTCCGTATCGTCAGGAAGTCCCGCGACATTTATAACCCCATCCATACCATCGATCGGTGCGAATACAGAATTATCTTCTTCGATGGTTTCGTCTTCTTCAAACTTCCATTCATCTTCCTCTTTTTCTTCTTCTATCCCTTGCCACTCTTCGGTTTCCATTTCAATAAATTCGTTTCCGTCTCTTGCACTCATACTTCATCGTCCGTTACAACGACTTCTTTTTCTTCGTGAAGTTCCCACATAGTGTAATCTCTAACGAAACCGTCTTTCACGATATATAACTCAACTTCTATTTTCTTGAGCAATCGCTTGTTCATACACTTAGAGTAAAGACAATAGATTATGTACTCTTTCGATAACTTAAAACATGTGTAGGTAAAATCGGTGAAAATGTAAACACCGTTAAGAAAAAAATCACGCACTCTCGACGAGTATCGATGTACATCCAACTCTTGTTGTAGAGGTACGGAAGTGTCATATTGGAACAGGTCGGACGAAGCAAGGTTCCTACAGACAAGAGTCATGGAATTAAGATTTCTTGAAAATACGCGCTAGATGGATACTAAGAAGTATTAGTGTTAGGTTTAATTGACGATTTGGTTAAGTTTAGTTTCAATTGACGATTTAGCTATAAAATTGGCCCCCGAATATGCTCTCTTTGAAGCAGGAGAAGAGAGGTTTGAGGATGAAGAGCAAGAAGAGGATTTGCTGCAGAACGAGGATCAGAAAGAAGATTGGCCAGAACCGTTCTCGACGGCTATGAAGATCATCAGGGACCGAGAGCAAATGCTCATAGCTCGGGAGTTGGATTCTTCTTCCAAAAAAGATGATGATGATATTAACGGTTCTATATTGGATATTGAGGGTAACCGCTGTCGAATGTAAGGTTTTTATCCCATTAAGATTGTATAGAGTATACACACATTAACTTGTGCTTTCATCCATTTTGAGAAAATTTCGACAGCACTTTCTCGCTTTTCTCCGAATACACTGTAATAGAAAAAATGATCATTTCAATACTGTCAAACAACATTGAAACGAACATCTAATATATCTTTGTACACGGAGAACCAACGGAAAGGTACCGACGAAATATGTCGAAATGAATGAAAACACAAGTGAACGAACGTGTTTGCTTTATACATTCCTAATTTGTCCACACTGGACAAATCTATCGGTTATCATACGATAAATCTTCTTGTCACATAGACAACACGACGGTTGTTACCACCAAATGATACTATTCGATATTGACAACCTTTGTGTAGTTCTCTGTCACGACGAAAACAAACCTATGTTAACCGATAAACAGGTTCTAGGGCACGTAATTTAATTTCGATTGACGATTTAGTTTAGTTGAATATATGATTTTAGTGTTAGTGTTCAGTTGACGAATTTGTTAAATTTAGTTTTAATTGACGATTTAATTTAGATATGTGTATGCTAAGTGGCATGTATTCGGATACGGGACACGATACCTTTAAATTTTTCCTAAACACTCAATTACACTAAAATACTCTTAGCTATTGCTATTTTTTCACAAAACTATCTTAAAATTTTTCCTAACCAATCTATTTCTTCAATCTTACTAAATTACACTAAAATATCCTTAATTATTGTTATTTTTCACTAAACCATCTAAAAAATTTAACTAAACGATTCATTTTCTTAAATTAACTAATTTCCTATAAATTTCACTAAAATACCCTGTTGTTTTTCACTAAACTGTCATTAAAGTTTTAATAAAAAATCTCATTTGCTCAATTATACTTATTTACACTTAAATACCCTTAACTACTGTTGATTTTCCTCTAAAATACCCTTAACTACTGTTGATTTTCACTAAACTACCTACGAAAATTCGCTAAATTACCCGAACCATAACCCCAACACTTAATCATATCCCTAACTCTAACCCTAAGCCGGCCTTAACCCCCAACCTAAACCCTCCTTAGCCCTAACCCGGCCCTAACCCCCAACCCAAACCTCAACTCTTCCCTACAACAACAACAACAACAGCGGCAGCAATACCAACTTAGCCCTAACCCAGCCCTAACCCCCAACCTAAACCCTCCTTAGCCCTAAACCGGCCCTAACCCCCAACCCAAACCTCAACTCTTCTCTACAACAACAACAACAGCGGCAGCAATACCAACAACAATAACAGCAGCAGCAGCAATAAAATTTTTGGGATCGAGCACAAAAATTAAAAATAAACCAAAAAAATTAAAATTTAACCGGTTTTAACCTTACCTCTTGACGACTGACGGCGAGCTTCGACGAGCAAGCTTCGAACGGGGGCGAGCTTCGACGAGCTTCAAGCGACGGATGCGAATCGACGGCCATGGAGGCGAGGAGAGACGGCACCGGCGACAGAGGAGGCTTCGGCGACTGAGACGGCAGTGGGGGATTTTGGCGCTCGAAGGAAAATTTAGGGGGAAAAGAAGAGGCTCGAAAGAAAATTTGGAAGAGTTTTGGGTTTTTATCTCCAGTGGGTTGTAGGACTCGCCGTATTTTTTCCTTAGTAGCAGTCATAACCGTTACCATCAATTGGTAACGGTTGAAATCACTATCAATTTCTCATTACTGCTGGACATATTTATAGTAGTGTAATATCTATTCATAGATGTTACATATTATATAAAGTAACCTATGACATTCAATAAGATAGTTCCATGTGTTAGAATTATCAAAGCTTTTTGCATCTCTATATTGACACATATAAGGTTCTTATTTTAAGAAAAATCCGAGCATAAAGTGGCAAGAGAAAAAAAAATCTTACATTAATGGTTTGAAAAATATCATCCATCCATCCATTTTTTTGACAATCGGTATCGACCATTTTGATCATCATGCCCTTAAATATATCATTTTTTCATATGACTTGGATATCATTCACCGTTGAATCAATGATTGCATAATTATCAGTTTCTCTAACAATAAAACATTTTCCGATGCTAAATAAATGAACAAGGAGTATCCAAACGACATGGAAAATATACCTATAAGACATGGAGATGGACATGGCTGGTGTGTCCAAAATGTCTTCGAGTGGTTGTCTTGGAAATTTCTTGTTGTGTCATTTTATACTCTGCATCCTCTGCAAAGGCCAAAAGCTGGAGGATTTCTCTGCAAAAGTCCAATATATGAGCCATCAAGGGTTCCCAAAATTCACGGTGACAACAAAATCGTGGTCCTTTTATTTTATTTATTAAATTCATATAATTGTTAAGTTCCACAGACCACGTTCCACAGTCCATGGACCCCACAGCTTCGCTGTATAAAAGGACAACTCCTCATCTTTCACTCCTTCCCATTTATTTTGAGGGTTTCTCGATCTGCGATCTCAAAAGAAGGGATCCAAAGGTTCGTCTTTTCTCAATTGTTCACTCAATTTGATTAGGTTTTTGTTAATTGATCTCTAGATCTGGCCTGTTCTGTGCTTTTTTCGCTGAGATTTGATGCGATTTGCTGCAAATATGGCGGTTTTGTGCTCTGATATGCTTAGATTTGCTTCGATTTGGAACTGAATTGAGTTTGGTAGTGGGATCTTTGAAGTTGAGGGAACATTTAATGGATTTGGATCCAGATCTAGGGTTTATTTGCATAGCCTGATGTTTAGAATTAGCGATCTAGTCGAATGCTAGTTGAATGCCTATAAAGTTGGAGTTTTTCACGCTTTTTCGAGCTTTTAGCACAACAACCTTCTCGATGTTGTCATTGTATTGGTGTGTTTAAGTTTGGATTTTGCATTTGAATGATATTTATTGGTGCATGCATCTAGAAATGGTACTCTTGTTCAAATTGGCTTGATCTAACAAAGGCTGATATGAAGAACAAGAAGTGCTAGACAAAGGAAACCTAAATTTTATGCATCGGAGGCCCAAACAAACTAAAGAATAGGTATGTTTTCATTAGGGTTTTTGACAAAATAATGTTGAAATCTAATACCTTGTTTGGGATGATTTTTGGAGTTTAGAAAACTACGGTTATCTAAACTCCAAAGTTGATATAACCGCGGTTTACTAAACTCCAATCCAACTAAAGTAACAAAGGATAACAAATCATCAATACTTCTCAATCGATCCATCGCTATTATTATCTTCAAGGAGAATGTCTTCATCTTCTCTGTCTTCAAGGCGAGGCGAGACGAGGATTCTCCTTAGGTGAGGAGTCGAAGCGAGAAAGCGAGGCGAGGATTCGAGCAAGGAATCTGGGAGTGACTTGAAAAATTAGGGTTTTGAGAGAAAAATTGGGTATATGTTTGGATTTTTAAACCCAAATAATTCAGATCCGACCCGTGAAACTAAATCGCATCATATCGTGAATTGTATCGAATCGTACGACTCGATGAGTAAAGCGATATATCTACACAATATGTAGCGAATAGGCTCTGAATCGTATCGAATCGTACGGTTCATATTGTGAATCAAAGTATATTATGAATCGTACGATTTTAATAACAATGCCATCACCTCTGTCATCATCATCTCCACCACCACCCACGACCTCCCTCAAAACCGTTGCTACCACCTTCATCATCCTCCTCCTCTCCACCACCTTCTTTCTCGACTTCCCCTAAAATCGCCACCACCCCTTCCAACACCACCACCATCATCATCCCCTCCAACACCCCCTTCATCATCATCACCCTCTTAGTTTATAAAATTTTTATTGTTTTCTCGGGGAAAATTACTGAGTGTAAAATTGTCTTTTTACCCATGGGTTAACGGTGTTAATTTGAATCCGTTAGATAGGGTAGTTATCTGCAATTTTTAAAGCATAGGGTGGTTATTTGCCACGTACTGAAACCACAAGGGTGTTTGTTGCATTTAAGCCTATTCTAAATGATTTTGTAAGTTCTGAATTTGCCAGCTATGAAATTTGGGTACAAATTGCACATATTCCATATCCCTGCTATGTTGTCTTGAAGTTCAAAAGGTGAAATATCAATAAAATTTATTTTTGGAAGCTGAAATACATTAAAGTTTTAAATTTTTAACCAGGATATTGTGCCTGAGCTAAAGTAATGAAACCATAGCTTTAAAGGGAGCAAAAATGTTCTGTCATTCAAGAAATTGATTATTATTTTGTGGTTATAAATTCTCATATCTGATACTAGAGTTTATAAACTAAAATTTGTTTGGAGATCCTAACTTTAAGAGGGAGTCTAAAAAGTCATCTATGTCAGCTATTCTACTGTAAAGTTGGGCTTTTCTGCATAGTTTAAACTAAAACTGATTTGAAAACCCTTATGTTGTAAAACACATATTTTCAACCCCCCTCCCCCCAAGTTTTTTATTAAAAAAAAAGAAAACTAATGCTGTACAAATATGAAATCTCATATTAAGATCTTTCTGAAGTTAGGAAGCTAAATCAATTTGGTTTAATTGTTAGGTGTTAATGTTGTCTTTAAGAAGAGAGCTTGATTTTTTTTTTATCTATCTAACAACAAGCTATTTTTTTTTTCAAGATCTGCTTTTCACAATTGACCCATATTTAAAAATATTTACCGTAAAAAGAAATTTTATCTAGGTTAGCATTTAGACAACACTATTTTTCATTATCGGACTTAAATATTTGTAGAAGCCATAAAAAAATTGCTTGAGGATTCGTGGTAATATTGAGGCCAAAGTGTAGAGCATCAGCTTATTACATGTTGAAACTCAAATCTCTTTGAATCTTTTCAGATTCACAGAAAATGGCCGATGGTGAGGATATCCAACCCCTTGTATGTGACAATGGAACCGGAATGGTCAAGGTCAGTAAAATCATTCTATCCTCAACCTCGATTTCCTTCTCTAGCTACCTATTATATAGACAGACAAACAAAAGTCTAGCATTATATTTTAATGTCATCATATAGGCCGGATTTGCTGGTGACGATGCACCAAGAGCAGTATTTCCAAGCATCGTAGGCCGGCCACGCCACACTGGCGTTATGGTTGGGATGGGCCAAAAAGATGCGTATGTTGGCGATGAAGCTCAATCAAAAAGAGGTATCCTCACGTTGAAGTACCCAATTGAGCATGGAATCGTTAGCAATTGGGATGATATGGAGAAAATATGGCATCACACTTTCTATAATGAGCTTCGTGTTGCCCCTGAGGAACACCCTGTGCTCCTCACAGAAGCTCCTTTGAACCCAAAGGCGAATCGAGAGAAAATGACTCAGATTATGTTCGAGACTTTTAATGTGCCAGCAATGTATGTTGCCATTCAGGCCGTGCTTTCTCTATATGCCAGCGGTCGTACAACCGGTTCGTATTCGTGTCTTAACATGCTTGTTAATTGAAAGCTAACTCGTAGTAAACCTTCAGTTTTTCACATATAGCATGACACGGTCATCTCTTTCCAAGAGTTGCGGTTAGCCTTCTAAATTATCCTTTTTTCTAACTCTTGCAACCTTTTTGTTCCAAAGTAACTCTCGATGAAACGTTAAATATGATCAGTAGGGATTTAGGAATAAAAAACCTGTGGAAATGAATTAAAAAAAGAAATGGCTTTTATAGGGCAAAGTAGCTGAAAAGTACAACCCTCCTTTAAAAAAATGCACTTTGTATCCTACTCTAACATCCTCCATCTGTTTCCGCCATCTTTTGCTACTTTTCTACTCCAAGAATATTCTTCATCGAAAGCATTAAGTATGCGATGGTAGTAAAAAAATGGTAGAAGGAAAAATGATACTGTTAACCCACAGTTGTTGGAACAGGAAAACACACGACTGCTAAAGTAGGGTTTCAAAAAAGTTGGGAGGTGTCGTACAAATTGACCTTTTTTTACCCCACTTCCAAACTATTTCATCTATTTGTCAAACAGGTATTGTGCTCGATTCGGGTGACGGTGTGAGCCACACGGTTCCAATCTACGAAGGATACGCCCTCCCTCATGCCATCCTCCGTTTAGATCTTGCTGGCCGTGATCTCACCGACTCTCTAATGAAGATCCTCACCGAGCGAGGCTATTCCTTCACCACGACTGCCGAGCGAGAAATCGTTCGGGACATAAAAGAAAAACTTGCCTATGTTGCTCTTGATTTCGAACAAGAACTTGAAACCGCAAAAACCAGCTCCGCAGTTGAAAAATCGTACGAACTCCCCGATGGCCAAGTCATCACTATTGGTGCTGAAAGATTCAGATGCCCTGAGGTTCTGTTCCAACCTTCGATGATTGGAATGGAAGCTGCAGGGATTCACGAGACGACATATAATTCGATTATGAAGTGCGATGTGGATATCAGGAAGGATTTATATGGGAACATTGTGCTTAGTGGGGGTTCGACTATGTTTCCAGGGATCGCAGATCGAATGAGCAAGGAGATTACGGCGCTTGCTCCGAGCAGCATGAAGATTAAGGTCGTGGCTCCACCGGAGAGAAAGTACAGTGTTTGGATTGGTGGTTCTATTCTTGCTTCCCTCAGTACTTTCCAGCAGGTGAATTCTTTGCTCTCAAGTTTTCGTCTTATAAATATTAGCATGTGTAAAGAAATTTTGAAATTGATTTTGCATATAACCTTTAATACTGTAAAAGTTATATCTCAATGCAAATTTTTTGTTCTTAAAGGCTCCACTGTAAGGAATTGGAAAAGAGATGCAAATTTTGAATTTTGATCAAGGATTGAAGTTAATAAAGTGGAACAACAAATTTCATCCCTCCCCACTCCCCTCCCCCGGCGCCCCCCCCCCCCCAAAAAAAAAGATATGGATCAGGATGTCGCTTATTACCCAATCAACTTTTAGACAACCTTGAAATTGCATATATGGTTTCTTAAAACTGAAATTTATCGTAATATTCTCGTCTTGCAGATGTGGATCTCTAAGGGAGAGTACGATGAGTCCGGTCCCTCGATTGTTCACCGGAAGTGCTTCTAAGCGAAGTTTGGTTCCTTGTTTGTCCAGAGAGCTTCAGCTTTTAGCTTTTATTCCAGGAATGTGGTTTGGTCCAGAATTTGGGTATGAGATTCCATGAGTTGCTGCTTAAAATGATGAAGAGGTGGTGTTTTTGGCTTGTTTGTTACTTGTGTATTATGCCTATGAATGCTTTTTTTTTTTTTGGTTGCTAGGTAGCAGCACTCTTTCCTGAAGTCTTATGTTGTTTGTGTTATATTCAAGCATTCTCAACTATCTAGTATGAGATTTATTCTTGTTTTCTTCTGTGCTTTGTTGGATATGAAGGTTTTAATTGGCAATTTGCTTTTATTATGTCATCAGTTGTGTTTGATACGATTATGTTTTCATTAGCCAATTACCTGATGTAGTGGTAGATAGTTGAAGCTTAATGACAGGTTTTGTTAGCGACTAGCGACGAATGAAAAAGATATCCTTGTTGATACTGCATTAATGTTTTTATTGAATGGGTAGAAAAAATGGCTCCGTGTTTTCTGTGGGAATGACTCGGAAGATCCAAAAGTGCTTTCTATGGGAGTGATTCAGAAGATCCAAAACTATTAACGGAGGTGTGGTATTTACGATCGAGACTTTCTACACTCAAAACAACGAAAGTATTTGTTCTTGGATAGCAACTAACGATCAGCCTTGTCAAAACTTTGTATCCCATGAAGAGCTGCCATCTGGTGGAAACGTTCCTTAATGAAACACAAATACACGGCTTAAAAAATGTTCGGCTGAATCATTTGACAAAATATAAAAGCATAGAGCACAAATAATGGTACCATATCAATTTTTCAGGAAGGGTTACCCTTCAACATCTTATAGTATTATAAATTATCAAATATTCTCCATACCAGGGGGGAAATGTTAAAAAAATACATCAAGCAGCAGAAGGACAAGAAGCTTTTACATTATTTCAAATCGATTTACATCACTCAAATATAACTGAGGAAATAATTTACAACAATCAATGAATGTTTCACCATGCAGGCTGTAACCTGACTCAAGATTCATTTACATCTATGATTATGAACACAATGCAATGCAATCTCTCTAGCTTCTAGTTTTTCCATGCACTATCCAAACATAGGACCACAACACCACCATCATATAGCGAAAAAGATGGCAGTCTACACATCATTTTGAGACAAGAGAGGTTCTAAATTGGGGTCGGAGCCATCAGTACCTTGTTGCCATAGGCTATTGAGGAGTGACCGCCTCTTACTGAGTGGTGGCTGTTCCGCTGCCGCATTTGTGTCCGTCCCGTTCAATCTCTGCACATGCTGTAGGCAAACTTGCACGGCATCATGCACCCTCACGAAACACCATTCTTTACCAACCAGGTCTATGATGCCGGATTTGGTAAGGGTCACATGCACATCTCTGTTCGGGTTTGCAATTGCAATCTGTCACAAAAAATAAAGAGAAATTTTCGGATCAGTATCAACTTAATCTCATCTATTATAATGCAAACGCTCAGGGTTTGGTCTCTCCAAGAATGGATTCCAGTTCGTTGTCATGCGTAATTTTTGAATACCTTGTGGCAATCTATTTAGATGACATGGGGCACCCTTTACAAAGACAAAATCTACTAGTAAAGGAAAAATCTGTTTTTTTTTTCATATATAAGATTACCATTATAAATTGAAATTACAGACGTTCTAAAATAACTAACTATAAAAAAGATGCATGTGAAGAGCACGTTCCATACTACTGAATAGACGGTTTAAGGGAAATTAAGGAAACCTGAATTCCACGTGATCTGTACTCCTGGTTCAGGTCCTTGAGAGCTTGAACAGCACTGGAGTCTATATATGTAACAGCTGCAGCAAAATACCCATCCGTTGTTATCTTTTACATGATTTAAGATAAAACTAATTGCGCTAAATTAAATGTTTCTTCGATATATAGGTGAGTTTGAGGGCAGCATGAAATATGAGCCTCTGCCACGGCACAAATAAGAATTTTGACAGAGCTAAAAAGCTCTTTCTAATGGTTATTGTACCAGTATAATGCAAGAAATTGTGCTATGGATCAAAGACTTACGTGACATCTCAATGATCACAAAGTAAATCCTCTCAACATTCGGCCCTCTCTTTGATGATCCTGAAACATTAAGTTCATATTCTCGTAGCCTGATTATAGAAGATTGATAATTCAAATGTCAAAACTCAGTAACTTACTTTCAAAGAAGAATACATTATGTTTGTGATGCTATAAATATAAAGAGCTCACCGGTCCTTGATGTAACTTATGTTTGCAAAATAAATGGGTGCATCAACTCGAACTACAACTATGCCATTGTATGTATATGCTTCAGGATATTGTAGTGTGTTTCTATAAACAGTTGTTCCTGGAAGTCGTCCCAATACAGCTGAAATAGAAGCATCCACACATTAGGTCCAAAGTTGCATTTTTCTTTCCTTCTTTCCTTCCTTTTTTTTTTGATGAGTAAAATTGCAACAAGTCCAAGTTAAAGAGGTGAAGATCTTAACAAATATCTGATATTGGGCTATACAACATGACTTTAACACCTTCCCCTATAATTTTATTAACGTGCTTGAGAGAAAAACTTGATGACTATATTCAAGCATACTACATATATTGTATAGGTTGAAAACATAACATGATTGATGATGTTATATTCACATATGACACACCAGACACAGCGAGACAATTCTAGGATAGTTATGTGCAAACATGCAACCCCATAAATACTATATATCAGTAAACATTGGAATGTTGCCATTTTAAGATAATAAAATTGAAACAGAGATGATATAGTGCAGAGACAACATAAATTCATACCATTAATCCTGCATAAGATTTATAACTTGAGAGTATCATTTGAATAAACATACCTATGTGTGGATTTGCTGACTCATGGATGACAAATGCAAGGGAGAAGCCAACCTACAAGGTAAATGATATAACCGTTAGCATATGCTTTGTCAAATTAGTGCAACCAGTGTATATTGCTGTGTGAATGTGCTTAATTCAATGAATGCTGTTATACATTTACATATTTTTTATAAATGAAAAAATCCCTCAATGTATCATCATATAGAGGAACTGTAATTTCTCAAACTGACAAATAATTGATGTACACTTTTACCGCTCATAACCACTATGTACGAGCAACTATTGCAGGACCAGTAAAAAAAATTTAGTTAAAAAATTAACCTCTAAAAAATTAGTTCAATGACTCAGTTATAAGAAACAGTTAGTGAGCAAGGAGGTGCAAACTGGAAAATAGGATTTTGTGAAGTTGACCACAATCGGATGTAAATGAGCCAAGTAATCATGTCATCATCAAGAAATTGCATGACGTTATGAAAATATACAAGAAATTCTGTTCAATTAATAACAGATAATCAACTGATAGATACTTAGTTCGATTAATAATGGAACAATCAACGAGAGTACATCTGAAAAAGAGTGGACAACCGGCATGAAAGAAATACAAATTGATCTGAATATAATCATATCTGATTTCTTACCCCGACAAGAACACCAATCTCAATACCAAGAGCTAACGTCGTAATGCTTGTGATGGTCCAGAGAAGGAAATCTTTCTTATCTACACGCCACAAGAATAAAGCTTCTTCATAATCCACCTAAAACAATAAACAATCACGAGCGACACATATCAGTAGTAGTAGTTAAATTTCAAAACTCCAAGCAAATCTTTACTTTAACATAAATGTTATTACATATCAGTATACGAACAGAATTTATGACGATCCTAAAAAAACTTTCATTCCAATATTATGTTTAACCCTTTCTTCTTTCATTAGAAACTAGCATGCATTCCTTTTGTTCCCTAATTTAAGTTCCCCAAATTCTGAACATTGATCTGTCAAACATCCTTGAAAATAGGTACTTACGTGTTGTAATACTTTATTGAATTGTTATTTAAATTTAGGGTAAATTTTACTAAACCCCATCCACCTTTTGGGGTTTTTGAGAAAACCCCATTGAACTTTAAAAATGCTATAAACCCCCATTGAAGGGCATTTTCGTAAAAAATTTGAAAGGGCTTTTTGCCAGAAAATATCATATTCCGTTCATTTTGAGTCTATTCAATCTATCCATAAGACATTTTGGGGTTATTCGGTCCAATTGTGGCTTGCACGAGTTAATCAAACTAACGATTGCAAACAATATTGGTAGTTCAATGGGGTTTTATAGCATTTTAAAAGTTCAATAGGGTTATCTCAAAAACCTCATAAGATTGATGGGATATAGTAAAATTTACCCTTAAATTTATAGGCAATAATAAAGCCAAAGAGCATAAAAATATATAAAATAATAAATCATGGCAAGGTATCAAATAATTCTCACCAGGCCCATCACAGCAGATATCACAATGGCAGCAAGGGCACACTGAAACATAATAAATGAAACTTAGTAAGAAAAATACACATATTCTGTCAAGTAAGCAAACAAATTAACAAAAATTACAGGCAAATATTTGTTTAAATTGAACAGAAAGACAAGTATATATTATGAACTGACCCTATTAACTTGGGTTGGTTATTGGCATTAAGCTCTGATATTGTTCCCCTCCCACAAGGCAACATTTTTGTAAAGAATGAAAAAGGCAAGTCAAACCTTTTAAGACGAAAGAAACATTAGCAGGAGATATTGTAGAAAAAGTATAAGCAGAGTTTTATAGAGCTTTGAAATTCAAATTGATAAAATAATATGACTGTATCTTAATTTAAATTGGAGTCAGCAGTACTGTCATAATTTTGTGAAAATCTAGATTGGGGATAGTAATATCTAAAGTATATTATCCTTCTGCAGTTAATATATATTTAATTCAGAACGGTTATACTTGCATGGGTACTCTTTCTATCGATTCTTTTACATAACAAAAATCCGAAAAACTTCATGCCAGAGAAGACCGTCTAAAATTGTACAGGTGAAATTTTTTAAATGAAAAAGACCTACCTGAGGTATATCTGAAAATAATGGTGTCAGAAATAAAAGGGCGCATCCCATTATGATTCCCATTGTAATTCCAGACAATCCAGTTCTGGCTCCACTCTCATTATTTACTGCTGACCTGGAAAAAGAGCCTGCATTTGCGGGAAGGAATAATATTCATATAAGCTGCCAAGAAATTAATAGAATTTCAACTTCTACAAGAAGTGTTAGCATCTGTACCTGTTGTAGGATACGAAGAGAAGAAAGAGCCACAGATATTAGCTACCCCAAGACCAAACAGCTGCAAGACCAAAAATCATTAGATTCTCAACTTGGAGTCATGGTCCATAGCAAAAGCATTTAGTTGAGAAATGCATGGATGACTGTAATGATGCAAATGCATTGGAATGCATAAGGAAATCAATTAAAGTTTAAATGATGTTGTTCATTGCATCTCACAAAATTGAAATGAGGCAAGACAGATTATTTTAAGAAAATAAACTTTATAGCTTTGTTGGCAATTACCTCTTGATTTGGATCCAGCTCGTACCCATTCTTGGCAGCTAAAGCTTTAGCAATGCCAACGGATTCCTAAGAAGGAAAAAAGAATGTCTGATACAGATGTTCAATATAAAAGCAGAAGTTGATGACAAGAGATAAAGGCGTGAAGAAAACAATTCATACCAAAATTGCTACACCAGTTATCAGAGCTGCAGTTGAAAGTAGATCCTTTGCATGCCCAAATTCTCTAGGAAAGGAGAACTTTGGAAGACCTTGAGGTATTTCACCAACCTAAGAACAGTTGAGTTATCTCTTATGTCAATTCAGTGACCCAGGCTTAAAGGTTTACAATAACCTTTTGAGTAAACCTTTTGAGGAGAACTAAGAAACATAGCGTGTAATAACTAATAACTTTTGAGCAATATATATAATCAACAAAAAGGACACACAAACAACACACATACTAATATAGAAGTCCAGAGCTCAGAAAAGGCTTCATGACATCTAACACCATTCACTGGTCTCTATCAGAAGGCTACTCTTAGAATGACTTTCTTTAAAGGAAAAGTTAAAACTTAAGGTCGGCTTATATGGTTACCTAACTCCTGTCACAGAAAAAAATAGTCTGGTTTGGAATGCATGCAACAGTTTGACGTCTGTAATATATATAACTTGGACAATTTCCAGTTTCGCTACCAAATTAAATAAGAAGAATAAGAATAAGACAACAATAATATATATAACTTGGACAATTTCCAGTTTCCTAACCAAAATATGATGAACATGGCGATTAAAGATGATTGAACATGTTACAATGTTATATTAGAATAATAATACAAAACGACCAATTTTCCAGTAGTAATGAGCACAAGAAAAATAGTTTCTCTGCATATTAAAATGCTCTGCTCACTCACCAAGGATCTGTAAATGTAGCTCCTGGAGAGAGGAGTCTGACTTCTATTTCAGGATCCAATTACTTTTTCAATGATAAACTGATCTAATATAACAAGCTACCATCTTGTTCTTCTCTTTTTTAATCTTGGTGGAGAGTTGTTTAGTTGATATGGAACAGAAATGGAACAAGATGCATTGGCTGTCTTGACTGAAAAGTTAGACAAAACCATCAAGCACAGCATAAAAAGGCATGATGATGAAGCTTCTTTGTGTACATGAAGAACGAGATCTACTATGTCACTGTAGGCTGGAACCTACACTGAACCTGTGGTGGGAACAGTCCATCGTGTGTTGCATATTATTTAGCATAATGAGACATAAATGACTTATTTATTCATGGGAATTAGGCTTAGGGTTAGGGTTCTTCAATGGCATAATGAGACATAAATTTTGACTTATCATCACTGTTCCCCTCCGAAAGACGGCGCATAAGACTGCGATGTCCTGACGCTGAGATTCGGGGCAGATGCTATTTGGTTTTATCCGTCCACCTCTCCGAAGATGCCAAGTTGATTTATGGCACCGTGTATCGGAGGTTTAGACGGATACGGCCGATGTAGCAGACTTTGTCAGATTCCCCCTCGCTTGAGGGGTTTTTGATTGTGGGGACGCTCTTCCTTGCAGGCGCAAGCCCCTGCAGTTAATTACGCTACCGCATCGCGGTAACAACTTTCTCCTTCTCCAGAATTTCACTTCGTGTCGTGTGTGTTTATTTTGTTTGTGGTTGCCCGTGGATTGTATACGGAGACTGAATAATGCCGTCGCCCGTAGGACGTGGATTAGTCCAAATCCGTATTTACTTAGATTTGGGTTTGGTGTTTTTAGTTTAAGGATGAATTAGTCGCGTTTGAGACTAAGATCAACTTAAACGTTCGTTAAGGATACGTTAGTCTGATTTGAGACTAAGATCAACTTAACGGGATCGTCTGGATCCATTTAATATATGACTGTCAGGACTCATCACCTCTCTGACGTCGTTGAAGGATTACAACGATAAGTGTCAGAGGAGCTCAGAGATGTACTCTTGAACCAAAGTTGATTTAGAGATTTATAGTCCATTTGAATGTTTAAGGATACGTTAGCCGTGTTCGGGGCTAAGATCAACTTAAACGGGACCGTTTAAATCCGGCAAAAGAGCGTTTGGACGCCCTATTGTTCCAGTTTAGGGACGTAGTGGTCCATTTTCCAGTTTAGGGACATGGTGGTCCGCATTTCAGTTTAGGGACGTGATGGTCCATATTCCAGTTTAGGGACGTGGTGGTCCGATATTAGTTTAAGGACGTTTCGGTCCAACATTAGTTTAGGGACGTTTCGGTCCACGAGTTTAAAGACCCCGCAGTCCATATACGTATGTGGTCGTCGGGACCCGTCACCTCTCTGACGTCGTTGAAGGATTATAACGACAGGTGTCAGAGGAGTTTGGAGATGTACCCTTGAACCGGAAGTAAATTGATTTAGGGAGCAGCCGTGCCCAGTCAATTTAATTTGAGGACTTATGGCCACGACTGGGCTAAGTCCAGTTTCAATATTCTTTTGTCTTTGGCCTATTGGACCTGTGCTAGGGCCTTGCCCCTTCACTGCATTATCTTTCTGTGTTTTAGTTGGGCTCTGCCCTTTTATAAATGATGCAGAGAATCTATTTAATTAGGCCTGCTTGGTCTTTTAATTTGGGCCTGACCCTTTAGGAAATGTCTTGCATTTATCAGGCACTTTGCGCCAATCAGAGAGCGCAAGCGCTTGTAGTATTGACACGTGTCGCGCAAGCGCAGTGCGCTGCGTTTGCGCTGCTGACACGTGGCGCACTCTGGTGAGTTGCGCCAATTACAGAGAGTAAAGCTCTATCTCAAAGCGCATAGCGCAAATGGTTCAGATGCTGACACGTGGCGCTCTCAGGTGGCTTGCGCCAACCCAGGAGCGCAACAGTGCAGATCTCCAAGTGCAAGGCACTATAAATTTGAGAATCCTTTAGATTCTAGAACCAATGGTTCATAATCAGAAATGCAAAGCACTGTTTGCTTTCTTGATCTAATTTAGATCAAAGAAAACAAGTCTCTCTTGTTTTTCTTATCTCAGAGAACCAAAGGTTCATAAAAAGTGCAAAGCACTGTTTTTATTTGTTTTTTATTTAAGGTCCTTGATCTTGTTTTTAGATCGATGATCTGTTCACAAGAGAATTTTCTCTTTTTCTAAAGGCTTTTTACCTTTTTTGTTCTTGAGGATTTCTCTCCAATTCTTCAGAGCTCTCTCTCTGTTTAATTTCTCACAAAATGTTTATTTTTTTGAATTGAGGTCTAGAGCCCTTTTTATAGTGCTCATAAATTAGTTAAATTTGTTAAAGAGATCTTTCTCTGAGTGATTTGAGGAATTTTCCCCACCGTTGGATTTTTTATCCAAGGGCTTCTGTTTTACAGAAGGCGATCTTCTTGTTTTTGACAAGAACAGAAAGATCTTTTTTAGAATTTTAATTCTGTTTGGCACAAGCGCCCCAGCGCGTGACACGTGTCGCGCAGCGCACAGCGCAGCGCTGCTGCGATTGCGCAACTGCGCTGACACGTGTCGCGCAGCGCAGCGCTTGCGCAAAAGCGACTGCACTGACACGTGTCGCGCAGCGCAGCGCTTGCGCAACTGAAGCTTTGCTTCTATTTTGTTTTTAATAGAGCTTTGCTCTTGATGGAGTGCGCTACCTTAGGCGCTGCGCTCCCTGCGCTGGTGTGTCTGATTTTGACACGTGGCACTCTGTGCGCAGCGCAGGGGATCTGAAGCGTTACTTCATTTATTTTAATTTTAATTTTCAATACAGAGCTTTGCTCTGATTGGGGAAACAGAAGCGTTGCTTCGTTTCCCGCCTTGGAATTTGAACAGAGCTTTGCTCTGATTGGCGTAAACAAATGCCCCCCACCGTTGCGCTTACGTGGCCTTCCAAACGTGAGCGCAGCGGTGGCAGAATCCCAACCATCGCGGTAACTCTTGGGAGTTGAAAGGGTATTTAATGCCTATAAATAGGACCTTTGGTCCTTTAGATGATCTTCATCTTCACAATTTTACTTTCAGAACTCAGAGCCCTGCTCTCTTGTTTAAACACTTAAAAGTTCAACTTTGGAGAATTTTTAGGTAAAATATTAATTTTGATTAAATTAAATCAATTTTAAAAGCTTTGCTCTCAATAGATCCCTGATCTACAGAAGACTCATTTAGGGTTTCACTTAGCAGAGCTTTGCTCTAAAGGGGTCTAAAGAGAACTTAGAGGGAACCCTATTAGTGTTCCATTAATAGAGCTCTGCTCTCTGAAAAAAATTTCTTGGATTTTCTTAATTAATGGAGCTTTGCTCCTTCCAAATCACATAGAAGAACTCTTAAGAGTTCTTCATGGATCTTGGAAGTTAAAGATGGCATTTGATATTATTATCATTATTATATTATCTTTGTAGAGCAAAGCTCTCAATGTTCTCAAGGGATTTTCTTCAAATTCTCTTCATAACTGATCTTGATCGGTGTCACTCTTGTCTGCAAAACATTGCTCTCAAGGAGTTTAACTTTTAACCCTCTGTATCTTCTTATCTGCTAATCTCCCTGTACTGCTTTCTTCAGGTATCATGGCGGTGCGTCTATATAGCCTGCATGAGTTCATCACTTATGAGGACATCCATACACAGGGCCGTCAACAAAACCAGGAGTTTACAGATGCCCAGTGTGCGGAAATCATGGGTCGCCTCAACGCAAGCGGTGGTTGGCTGCTTTCTCGTCGTTCAGCTCTCTTGAAGGTCGTGCTGGGAGCCATATGGAGAGCACTTCCGGGGTTTCATGAGGCCCTACCGCTCAATGCGCTGGATGATGCCGAAGACAAGGTGCATTCAGTATACCTGACGGGGCTGATCTCGAAGAAACGGCGGGACAGCCTCATTGACATCCTACATCAAATTTTTCAGCAGACGACGATAGTTGCTGCTTATCGAAGGCTGGGAGGGCTTGCCGAGGATCTTGACACACAGGAGCGCGAGAGGCTGCGCACAAGAATAATCAGAAAGGCCAGAAGAACTCTGGATGGCCTTAATTTTGAATTCCTCAATCCGTGTCCTGGATGTGAGATTATTCCATTGTAATAATATTTTTCGTTTATTACTTTTTATGATTGTAAGAACTTTTGGCAATATTAATGGAAAAATTTTATCCCAGCTTGTCTCCATTTTTCGTTCTGAATCTTTTTCTTATGTATGAATGAGTGTGTCTCGAACGCCTGATCAAATGTAGATCGGATGCTCTTTCTGTCGCTTTCTTCTTTCTCTTATTATCAGCATGTTGTCACAATTAGCAGATAATAGAGTAAGCACCTTGATTTCTTCACGAGATAGCGATGGCTTAAGCCGCAGGTTCAGATCTGCCGCCCAAGACTTTTCAACTCTATGAGCCGTGAGGGTCTTACAGAGATTTTTCTCCCTACGGATTGAGAGGATCTCGTAGGTGAGTTTTCTCCTTAGGAATCGTGAGGATTCCTAAGTGTGTTCTCTTGAAAGTCGTAAGGATATTATAAGAGAATTTTATTTCCTTGCGGGTCGTGAGGACCTGCAAGTGATGGGTGAAGTTGTCCTTATCCGTATTTTACGGAGTCAGGAGTTGCTCTGGATGCTTCCCACGGGTTCACTGCCGTGTTCCGCGAGGACCAGGCTCCGCTCTGGATGCTTCGCACTGGTTCACTGCCGTGCTCTGCGAGGACTAGGATCCGCTCGGGACGTTTTCCACGGGGTCAGGATTGACATAAACCGCGTTCCACGTATCCAGGAATTTTTGCTCTAGATGCTTCCCACCGGTTCACTGCCGTGTTCGGCGAGGACTAGGTTCCGCTCTGGATGCTTCACACGGGTTCATTGCCGTGCTCTGCGAGGACCAGGATCCGCTCTGGACGTTTTCCACGGGGTCAGGATTGACATGAGCCGCTTTCCACGTACCAGGAATTTTTGCTCTGGATGCTTCACACGGGTCAGGATTGACATAAGCCGCTTTCCACGTAGCCAGGAATTTTTTTTTTTGCTCTGGATGTTTCACACGGGGTCAGGATTGACATAAGCCGCGTTCCACGTAGCCAGGAATTTTTGCTCTAGATACTTCCCACGGGTTCACTATCGTGTTCGGCGAGGACTAGGTTCCTCTCTGGGTGCTTCACACGGGTTCATTGCCGTGCTCTGCGAGGACCATGATCCGCTCTGAACGTTTTCCACGGGGTCAGGATTGACATGAGCCGCTTTCCACGTACCAGGAATTTTTGCTCTGGATGCTTCACACGGGGTCAGGATTGACATAAGCCGCGTTCCACGTAGCCAGAAATTTTGCTCTGGATGTTTCACACGGGGTCAGGGTTGACATAAACCGCGTTCCACGTAGCCAGGAATTTTTACTCTAGATGCTTCCCACGGGTTCACTGCCGTGTTCGGCGAGGACTAGGTTCCACTGGATGCTTCACACGGGTTCATTGCCATGCTCTGCGAGGACCAGGATCCGCTCTGGACGTTTTCCATGGGGTCAGGATTGACATGAGCCGCTTTCCACGTACCAGGAATTTTTGTTGATTGTATCCGTATTTCATGGAATGAGGGTTTGACTCTTGATGATTTGTATATCGCCGAGCCATGGAACTGGGAGTTGCCGCTATTCCGCTTCGCTTGAAATTGTATCCGTTGTTATGAGACGAGTGTTGAGATGACCTCTAGGTCATTTGCGACTCGTCGAGATTTGGCTTCTTCTTATGATGAAACATGGGAGAGGAGTATGATCCCTTCTTAGTTTACGCCCTTGGATTGGATACAGGGTTTGATGTAACATCACCTGTAGGGCATAAATTTCATTGTTCATTTTGTTTCTTTTTCCACGATGCTCTATCATTTCAGCTTTTATATCGCGAAGGTCGCGATTGCCCTATCATTTCGGCTATTTTTCGCGGTGCCCCATCATTTCGGCTGTTTATTTTATTTTTACTCGCTGCTTTTTATTGCGAGTTGCCCCATCATTTCGGCTGTTTATTTTATTTTTACTCGCTACTTTTTATTGCGAGTTGTCCAATCATTTCGGCTATTTCGCATGCATACATTTTTACTTGCTGCTTTTATTGCAAGTTGCCCCATCATTTCGACTATTTCGTATGCATGTTGGCTTGCTGGTTTTTCGCCGCAAGCTTTGGATTAGACACCGATTTTGGCATCAGCACCGCTACGACTGGGATATTGCCAGCAGCGAATCATCATTTGCCTCTTGTCGATGTCGAACAAAGGTGGCTTAGCGACAGGGTTAGGGTCCTATCGACTAAGGCTTTTAACTTCATGAGCCGTAAGGGTCTCACAAAGTTATTTCTCCCTACAAGTCGTGAGGATCTTATAGATGTGTTTTCTCCTTAGGAATCGTGAGGATTCCTGAGTGTATATTCCTCTGTAAGTCGTAAGGATCCTACAAGAGGGTTTTCTCCTTGTAAGTCGAGAGGACTTACAAGGGTTGTTCATCATGCGTACATATCCCCAATCGCGGACGAAACTTGATTAGGGAAATGTTTATTCGCGCCCGTGGATTGTATACAAGGGTCAGTATTGAGCCACTTGTAGGGCAATATCGAAGGTTGTGGTGGGTTTGCTTAAGAACAGGTTCAGATCTCTGTAACTTAAGACTTTCAAATCTTATGAGCCGTGAGGGTCTCATAAGAGAGTTCTCCTTACGAGTCGTGAGGATCTCGCAAGTGTATTTTCTCCTTAAGAATCGTGGGGATCCCTAAATGTGTTGCTCCCTTGTGAGTCGTAAGGATCTCACGCGGGTGGTTTCTCCTTACAAGGTCGAGAGGACCCTATAAGTGTCTTTTAACGAGGTTGCGTCCTTTCGGGTTTTCACAAACACTCGCCGGTAGTCCTGCTGTTTTTACTCACGGAGCCCTTTCGGGTTTTCATCCGTGCCCATTTTGCTTATGGACATACCGTTTTTTTTACGAGGTCGCGCCCTTTCGGGTTTTCACGAACACTCGCCAGTAGCCCTGCTGTTTTTACTCACGGAGCCCTTTCGGGTTTTCATCCGTGCCCATTTTGCTTATGGACATACCGTTCTTATCATTTTTTTATCTCGTCAGCCTAAGGACGCTGCGGTAGTAGTTTAAAGACGTTTCGGTCGTTCATTAGTTTAAGGACGTTTCGGTCCGTCATTAGTTTAAGGACATTACGGTCCGTTGTTAGTTTAAGGACGTTTCGGTCCGTTGTCGCCGTATTCGAGACGAATCTCTAATTTACTGACTTTTCGGTCTATGGGGCTTTCTTTATGACCGAGCATGATGCCCCCAATGTATCTATCTTTTTAGGAACATGCGGCTGTGGTGGGCTCACCTTACAGTCTTCAAACAGCGCGAAGTTTCCCTGCTGGTGTTGGTCTTCAACCCAGTTTTTGAAGGTGTAGCAGTTTTCGATCAGATGACCCAATACTTGGTGGTAAGGGCAGTAATTAGGATCGTTGACGTCATTCAGTTGTAACTGGTGTTTCGGTTCCGGTAGAGTGATAAGCCTGTTATGCACTGCCACTTCGAACAGCCTCCTTGTTTCACCCTGGGGAAATGAGTAAGGACGTTTCAACCTCTCTTCGAGGGACGGGTGTGGTCGCGGATTGTTTTGGCGTACAACCGGTCTAGGGCCACTCGATTGCTGTTGAATGTTGGCCTCGAGGGCTGTTTTTTTCCTTTCCTTTATCTTTTGTACTCGATCCTTTATTTGCGGGGCCGAGATTTTTTCCGAGCAGCGTGCGTTTGCACGGCTGAACGTTCTCGCAACTCCTCAATTCTTTCATTTTCGAAATAGATTCCTTAAGGAGAGGGTTGAGGGCAGCTTCTTCCTCAGAGTCGCTTCCAAAGGTAATAATTTGCGATCCCTTGGAGTCGGCTATATGACGGTCGTCGTCGGCTCTTTTGCGCTCATCTATCGCATTTTTCCGATGTCTACGAGCTTCACATTTTGTCCTGTCGAAGTGTTGCTTTTGAGCGACATACCCCTGCCACCAACAGTTAAAGAATTCGCAGTCTTCAGTAGGATGTATAATCTTCCGATGATATAAACAGAAGTTAGGATGCATCTCTACTCCACCGAAAGTATTTTCTTCAGAGGGCGGTAGCTTCATTCCCGCTGATAGGGCTTTGGCGAACCTTTTCCTCGTCTTGAATTTGTTTTTATCCGCAGTGGACGGCTTTTGATTTGACGGGAGTGTCTTGGCTCTTTCAAGTATGGACATCTCACGCTCTTGATTGGCTTTTGCTTTCAGGCGAATTTCATTCAGGAAGATATCGATCAACTCGTCTGACGGCCGTAGAATTTCTGGCTCAGGGTTCGCCCTTGGTTTCTCGGCGCAAGGAGCCTCTTCATCATCCGCCAGTGAATGAGAGATCACATGACAAGTCGCTACGTAGTCTTCGGATTCGTCTGATGGGTTTTCTCCATCGTTTTCGTCCTTGACAAAAGAACAAGCTGCCCCCATCGTGTCCGTCCTCTTTGGAGTGTGCGGCTGGGGTGGATTTACCTTCCACTTTTCAGATAGGGTAAACTTGCCTTGTAGGTATTGATCTTCATTCCATCCCTTGAAGACAAAGCAATCCTCAATCGGATGGCTTGCCGTTTGATGATAAGGGCAATAATTGGGGTTATTCGCCTCGTTGGGTTGTGGTGGTTGCCTTGGATTCGGCAAGTTGATAAGCCTGTTGCGCACAGCCAGCTCGAACAGCTTCTTCGTCTTATCCCGCGGGAATGAGTAGGGACGCCTCATTTTCTCAATATAGAACCGCCGTCTCTCTCCCGATTGATCTGCTAGCTTTGGGGTGCTGGGTTGCGGATGAGCATTCGCAACGAAGGTTGCCTTCCCTCTACCCTTGTCGTTCCGCGGTTCTGGCTTTGGGGGAGAAGGTCTGTGACCCATTTGATCCATCTGGGCCAGCTTGTCGATCAAAGCCCGGAATGTGGTCGGCTTAAAGAACATCATGAACTGTGAGATAGTGGCATGAGGGTCTAGGGTACCCACGAACATGCCCACCGCAGGCGCTTCTTCAATGCGTTGTTCGCATTTTGACCACAAGTTTCGCCAGCGTATAGCGTACTGGACCCACGTCTCGCCCGGCCTTACCCTGGCATTAATCAACGCTGTTATCGGGGCCCGTTCGCTGGCGCTCGCGAATCGCTGAGTGAATAGCAACTCCATTTCAGCGAACGTCTTGACAGAATCGTTCGGGAGTTCGGAATACCATTCGAACGCTGTTTCTGACAAGCTGCCGACGAATTGGCGAAGCATCAATTTATCATCGCCTCCAGTGTTGCCGCATAAGGCCCTGAATTGAGCGACATGTTGATGCGGATTCCATGTCCCTTTATATACGTGGAACTTAAGGATCGTATATCCCGGCGGGTAACTGATTTGGTCATACCAGCCCGGATATGGTCGTCCAGTTCTAACAGTTTGCCCTGCCGCTTCACTCGCCTGATGAGCTCGTATTTGCCGAGCTATATAGTCATCCAGTGCGGCCTTGGAAATGGTTTCTTCGTTGGCTGCTGACAGAGCCAGAGGAGGATTAGGTGTCTCCCTTCTGTCGTCTCCAGCAATGATAGGAGGGTCTTCAGCTGGAGAGTCCGGCTGTAACATCATACCTACCATATCTTGGAAGAGGAGCGCCATCTGTTTTATGTTAGCTGCTTGCTCTTCGGCTTCTTTGTCCTTCTTTTCGAGGACTCTGCGTAGATAGTCAGCGTCAGTTTCTTGTTCATAGCGTTGCTCTGATGATACTTCCAAACTTTCTTTCGGTTCGGTAAGTGCAGCCATCACAGTCATCATTTCCTGAAGCTTCTGTTGCTGCTCCTGGGCTTTTGTCATGGATCGGGTAAACGGTCGGTGGCGCGTCGAAGCGCGGCTTTCCTCCTTTCCAGAAGCCATATAAACAGTGTGCACCACCATGCCCCCAGATTTGGGGCGTTTGTGTCCAGCGCTTTTACGGTGTGCCTTGTTCACAGGGGCTTTTTGCGGCCTCCTTCTCTTTTGAGTGATTGGCGTTGAGGGTGTCGCTGCAGTAGACACCCGAATAGCCGTTGCTTCTTCTGGCCTGACAGAGTAGTCTTTCTCCTGCCGAACCTCCGTCTTTTTCTGTCGGTGGAGATAGTTTTCATCAATCACCGACTCTTGAACCTGTCGCCAGACTTTGTAAATTTTAGAGGACAGCCTTTGAGTGGGCTGCTCTATCTTCTTTTCCGGAACTCTCTCCGTAGGTGGGGGAGATCTTTTTAATGTAGCGGTTGGAGAGTTCTTACGTACCCTCATCAGCAATTCAAAGCTGTTCCCAGTTGGAACAGCAGCGTTGACTTCCACGACTGGAGCAGGTAGAGTTAGCCCTGAGGGGGAGTTGCCCCCTGCCTTCCTCACTCGTCGCCAATGGCGACGTCGAGCATGACGAGCCGTTGGGACTGGCTCGGAGATAGAGACAGCTTCTTTTTGCCCCCTGTCTGAATGAGGCGCTGCTGGTGTTAACCTCTTAAAGACTGAGGTTGTCCTTTGAGGGGAGATATCCAATCTGTCAAAGACAGATCCTCGTGCAGGGGCCGAAGCAGGAATAGTCAGCCTTGAAAAGACTGACTCTTTGACGGGAGAAGCCGCCTTAATGACTTCCGGAGCAGCGGCTGTTGCCCTTGTTGGAACAGCCATTTTAGAGTTCATGGGCTTCTTAGCGGGCCCCTCAGAGTTCTGATTCAGCCTGGCGAAGACAGAGGCTGTTGGTTTGGTAGCGGACGACCCGTTGACAGGGGCCGTCATAGCAGTGAGCCGATCGAAGACCGACTTCTTGTTCGCTTCTGGTGCAGGTATTAGCATAGAGAAGCTTGCAGGTGGGATCATGGTCCCGAAAAACAGGCCGGTGGTGGCCTGGGTCACCTGTTCTACCGGCAGAGCGAGGAAGGAAGCCGCTTGAGGCCCATATGCTACACCTCCAGGTGAGGTGGAGCGCCCGTTGCAGTGGCACTTCGAGCAGTTCGTGCAGTTAGAGGCCATTGATGCTTGAGTTCTGCGCCAGGCAAAGGACCAAATCTTAATAACTTGCAACCCAAAGGCAACCATTAACAAACCGCGATTCATTCGCGAAGACGCCACACGAAGTGTGGAGTGGAAAGAGGAAAAGGTCCCACCGGGCGTGCCAGAATCCGTTCCCCTCCGAAAGACGACGCACAAGACTGCGATGTCCTGACGCTGAGATTCGGGGCAGATGCTATTTGGTTTTATCCGTCCACCTCTCCGAAGATGCCAAGTTGATTTATGGCACCGTGTATCGGAGGTTTAGACGGATGCGGCCGATGTAGCAGACTTTGTCAGATTCCCCCTCGCTTGAGCGGTTTTTGATTGTGGGGACGCTCTTCCCTGCAGGCGCAAGCCCCTGCAGTTAATTACGCTACCGCATCGCGGTAACAATTTTCTCCTTCTCCAGAATTTCACTTCGTGTCGTATGTGTTTGTTTGTTTGTGGTTGCCCGTGGAATGTATACGGAGACTGAATAATGCCGTCACCCGTAGGACGTGGATTAGTCCAAATCCGTATTTACTTAGATTTGGGTTTGGTGTTTTTAGCTTAAGGATGCATTAGTCGCGTTTGAGACTAAGATCAACTTAAACGTTCGTTAAGGATACGTTAGTCTGATTTGAGACTAAGATCAACTTAACGGGATCGTCTGGGTCCATTTAATATATGGCTGTCAGGACTCATCACCTCTCTGACGTCGTTGAAGGATTACAACGATAAGTGTCGGAGGAGTTCAGAGATGTACCCTTGAACCAAAGTTGATTTAGAGTTTTATAGTCCATTTGAATGTTTAAGGATACGTTAGCCGTGTTCGGGACTAAGATCAACTTAAACGGGACCGTTTAGATCCGGCAAAAGAGCGTTTGGAGGCCCTATTGTTCCAGTTTAGGGACGTAGTGGTCCATTTTCCAGTTTAGGGACATGGTGGTCCGCATTTCAGTTTAGGGACGTGATGGTCCATATTCCAGTTTAGGGACGTGGTGGTCCGATATTAGTTTAAGGACGTTTCGGTCCGATATTAGTTTAAGGACGTTTCAGTCCAACATTAGTTTAGGGACGTTTCGGTCCACGAGTTTAAGGACCCCGCAGTCCATATACGTATGTGGTCGTCGGGACCTGTCACCTCTCTGACGTCGTTGAAGGATTACAACGATAGGTGTCAGAGGAGTTCGGAGATGTACCCTCGAACCGGAAGTAAATTGATTTAGGGAACAGCCGTGCCCAGTCAATTTAATTGAGGACTTATGGCCACGACTGGGCTAAGTCCAGTTTCAATATTCTTTTGTCTTTGGCCTATTGGACCTGTGCTAGGGCCTTGCCCCTTCACTGCATTATCTTTCTTTGTTTTGGTTGGGCTCTGCCCTTTTATAAATGATGCAGAGCATCTATTTAATTAGGCCTGCTTGGTCTTCTAATTTGGGCCTGGCCCTTTAGGAAATGTCTTGCATTTATCAGGCACTTTGCGCCAATCAGAGAGCGCAAGCGCTTGTAGTATTGACACGTGTCGCGCAAGCGCAGTGTGCTGCGCTTGCGCTGCTGACACGTGGCGCACTCTGGTGAGTTGCGCCAATTACAGAGAGCAAAGCTCTATCTCAAAGCGCATAGCGCAAATGGTTCAGATGCTGACACGTGGCGCTCTCAGGTGGCTTGCGCCAACTCAGGAGCGCAACAGTGCAGATCTCCAAGTGCAAGGCACTATAAATTTGAGAATCCTTTAGATTCTAGAACCAATAGTTCATAATCAGAAGTGCAAAGCTCTGTTTGCTTTCTTGATCTAATTTAGATCAAAGAAAACAAGTCTCTCTTGTTTTTCTTATCTCAGAGAACCAAAGGTTCATAAAAAGTGCAAAGCACTGTTTTTATTTGTTTTTTATTTAGGTCCTTGATCTTGTTTTTAGATCGATGATCTGTTCACAAGAGAATTTTCTCTTTTTCTAAAGGCTTTTTACCTTTTTTGTTCTTGAGGATTTCTCTCCAATTCTTCAGAGCTCTCTCTCTGTTTAATTTCTCATAAAATGTTTATTTTTTTGAATTGAGGTCTAGAGCCCTTTTTATAGTGCCCATAAATTAGTTAAATTTGTTAAAGAGATTTTTCTCTGAGTGATTTGGGGAATTTTCCCCACCGTTGGATCTTTGATCCAAGGGCTTCTGTTTTACAGAAGGCAATCTTCTTATTTTTGACAACAGAAAGATCTTTTTTAGAATTTTAATTCTGTTTGGCACAAGCGCCCCAGCGCATGACACGTGTCGCGCAGCGCACAGCAGCGCAGCTGCGCTTGCTCGACTGCGCTGACACGTGTCGCGCAGCGCACAGCGCAGCGTTGCTGCGCTTGCGCATCTGCGCTGACACGTGTCGCGCAGCGCAGCGCTTGCGCAAAAGCGACTGCGCTGACACGTGTCGCGCAGCGCAGCGCTTGCGCAACTGAAGCTTTGCTTCTATTTTGGTTTTAATAGAGCTTTGCTCTTGATGGAGTGCGCTATCTTGGGCGCTGCGCTCCCTGCGCTGGTGTGTCTGATTTTGACACGTGGCGCTCTGTGCGCAGCGCAGGGGATCTGAAGAGTTGCTTCATTTATTTTAATTTTAATTTTCAATACAGAGCTTTGCTCTGATTGGGGAAACAGAAGCGTTGCTTCGTTTCCCGTCTTGGAATTTGAACAGAGCTTTGCTCTGATTGGGGTAAACAATCACTGTACATTTGCAACCTACAGCGACCCTACATGCTCATACATAGTTGCGGTCAACCGCATGCAGGATCGACATGCGCATAAGCGCACACACGTACACACACATGCGCGCGCGCGCGCGCACACACCTCACACACAGACACATTCTCACATATTAGGAGTAGAATCTAAAATAGGGGATTCTCACCACTGAAATGGAGGGAGGGTGAAGCAGTTTCACAAAGCATGTTCCCAATATGACTGCAGTAAGAGGGCCTGCAGCTCTAAGCCACCGCAAACTTTTCTTCGATTTACCCTACAACATTTAAGCAACACCAATAAGTGAAATAGTTTATCAGACTACTGTGTCTTTAGGATGCAAACTTTGGTACGGTACTCTAGTAGGTGAAAGAAAAAATCCTACCAGGTGCTTCATCAACAGAAGGAGCGCAAGCATGACCGAACCCATCACAAAAGGGGGCCATTTGAACTACAAAAAGATGCATCCACATAAAATTAGTGAAACTGAATGGTGGCTTTAGGAAACAAACAAGCAATGAAATGGAATAATAAGAATAATTTAAAATAAGCAAAATGAGAGGTCATTAAGAACCCAAAATAACTGAGTGATATGTAGAAAAGGAAACTTAACAGCCTAATTCAATATAAAGAATGCAGCAGCAACTTTGCATGCAACTATGCAAGAAAACGTGTATTGAGCAAAATTGGTAGAAATCTTTCTCAGACAAACAGAACATAAGAATATAAGATATCTTTTTTATAAATGTAACAAGCTACACAATAGACTTCGCGTGAAATTGTTACCTATCATCATGGCAAAGCAGGCGCGCGCGCGCGCACACCCAAAAGAAAAAAGAAAAAAAGAAAAGAAAACACCACCACCACCACCACCACCACAAGTCAGTTTGGTGGTTAAAACAGAAAAAAGTAGAGGCATCCATGACACTGATGCTTTCATATTTCGACTGTGTGGCACATATAAAAAAAAGTAATAACATCTTAATGTGTAATAGAAAGTTTGCGCATTGAAGTTGGTCACTAGATCCTCTCCAAAGAGTGGATAGTAGAATCAAAAAGTCATAGGTTTTAACTGTCCTCAGTAACATTTGCTGTAAATAGTCTATTCGATTTTTATGAACTTCCACCATGCCAAACCAGATACTGTATCTTATGTCAATAATAGTTGAGCTGGGCATATCTTTATGGCAAGGAATCTCCTCCCACCAACAACACTCTACAACTCACAAACAAAGTCTTGCCAAAGAGTAAATCATGTAAGTAAATCATAATGTTCTGTTAAGAGAAGTAAAACTGCTGTAATAGAAGAATTAAAGACCAACCCCCATACAATTATGTGATTGCAGCAGCCAAAGCAATTTGAAACTTTCGAAAGCAACCCATTCATGTACGCAGCGCTGTGTTGTATGATTGGTGATCATGTGATGCATGTGCATATGCACTTTGCTAGATGTTTAAACATGAGTTATCTACTACTTGTTTCTGCATGCTACTTATTTTATAAATGCTTTGTAGGAAGAAGCCTAGATGTATCAAATTATCATGTATTGGTCTGTCTTTCTCAGGTTGCGTTTAGTGTTATCTAAGTTTTTTTGATGGAACATGAAGCTGCTCGTGGAAAATACAATTATCCAATAATTTTCATACAAAAGCACACAATATGAAACATAAACTGATCAGAAAGAAAAGTTACGAAAAATAATCAAATAAATATAAGGATATAAGGAGCATACATCACCAGCTCCCTCAATTATGCTTGTGATGAGTGGCATTATTTTGCTGCTTCTTGCTACATTGTACCCCAAGAAATATTTGGCTTGAGATAATGCAATTACAATGGATGAAGAAGTAGTGAAGCCAGAAATTACAGAATGACTAATGAAACGAATAAGCCATCCAAGCCTGTAAAATCCATGCATAAATTTAAGAAAGGGAGTAGCATGAATTCAACACAGTATTGTCCAATGATACCCAATGTTTGTAAATTGAAGAAGGCATTACGTGAAGGGGCTTAAAGGGCTTTACGTAATATATGTCGAGCGGACCCAGGAATATTGGTTAGAGGGGGCATATTGCTGATAATAAAATTTCATTGAGAAGTCTAATTACATGATATATGAAAAGTATTATACAATTTAAGAATTAAAATTAATTTAAAACATACCAAAAGAAATATTATTCACAGTAAAAACATTTTGCTAGGTGCCATATCCTGGAGTACATCATAAGTCTAGGTTTTGTTGAACCAAACATTAACCTATTAAAACATATTCTAATCAACACCAACTTGCAATGTGGATCTAAACTTTCCTTGTATGAAAATTTTTCAATACGAGACAAAACTTTCCTAGAAAAGAATCTCAATAGATCCATATCCATTTAATAAAATTAATAAATAAATGTGTATATGTGTCGGGAATTGAACCCATACCTTTCACAAGGAAGCAAACTGCCACTTGAACTAAACATTATTGTTGTTCACTATGATATAAGGGTAAAGGGGCCTACAGTGTCCCTGTAGGGTGCACCCTACAATGGAGTATATGTGGAACACATTTATTGGGTTTGGATGATGATTTTGCATTTAAGTGCAACACCTAATGCAAACATGGAAGAACTTAAGTGCAAATGCAAAGTCCAATACAAGGATGTCACGTATGCTCCACTGTAGGGTGGACCCTACATATAATAATACACCAAAATTCCAAAACTCATAACCGACATATTTTTTCAATAAAAAATGAGCGGGGCATGTGCCCCCTCTCCTTTCTATGTGGGTCCACCCACTATGCCAGAAAATACAAAATATTTGTCTTAGATCATTTGTTGGTTTTTTTGGGGCGGGGGTGGGGGGGGGGGGGGGAAGACACGTAGGCACTGAACATATAATAGTCTTGCTAGGCATTAAGAAGCTAGTGTAATTTGGAAAATACAAGCAAGGAATAATCTAAATATGATTAAATACCTGAATAATCCCATGAGACACTCCAATACACCAACCATAAGTGCCAATAATATGGCAAGCTCAGTGTATAGCTTGTCCGAAGAATCAACTATGCCACTTAGGACATTAGAGACTAAAAGAGAGACAAGTGCCACTGGACCAATCGCAAGCTGGCGTGATGAGCCAAATATGGCATACATAAATATCGGAATGAAGCCAGAATCTGTTTATGAGTTTCATAGAAACACGGAAACACAGTTAGCTTTTGGAATAAAATCTACTTAACAAAAACGTACCGAGGAAAAAGAATATTATGAGTATCAGTAGTACCCACAAAGCCCATATATTGGATGAAGTCCCGCTAACTTTGCATATGACATTGCCTGACATAAACCAACAAGTACACAAATAAGTTTGTACATTCAACACATTGGCAGCGAAAGAGTTTAAAGTAAGACAAATATTCATATACATGAGAAAAACAACAACAATTCATTATTCCCAATACTATTTATATTGATAAACTACATCTCCAATCTCCAATAGCTAAAGAAAATAAATCTAACCCATCTTAGGACGGATTGATAACCTCCGCTCTTGCATAAAAAGTTTGCAAAATTAATGGTTTTCTGGAACCAAAATATTACAAAAACTGAATCAACAGGTAAACATTGTCAAAATAACATGAATTTGGTGTAACCCATATTTCTGACCATGGAGATCAAGAAGATTTTGCCGAAAGCACTTTTTGTGTGTGTGTGTGTTGTGGTGGTGGTGGGGGGGGGGGGGGGGGGGATCAGTTGATAGTTACAACTTTTTAAGGTTAGCTCAAGTTCTTCTAATCTCGAACTAAATCAATATTTCTAATAAGAATGCTTAACTGCTTCTACAAAATCTTATACCATATCAACTTTCAGGAAGAGGTAATAGAATCAAGTAAACAACTTTAAAGAAAATCTTACATACTATGGAGCTAATCATCCAAAAAAAAGTGGTGGGCAGTTGAATATTCAAGGACAAGCTTAGCTAACTTAGCTAAGGGTCCACCTTGGCTACATTAGGTTTCAAATTTTATATGATATCGATCTCCAAATTATTAACTCAAACTGAATCAAGTATTCAAACAAACCTCATATCGTCTAATTTTTGGACAAAAAGTTCAAAGAAATCAAATTTTCAGCACGAACTAAATCAACAACACAAAGAATCACCTGAGGAACGAGCATGACGCCAACGCTAACCCCAGCCATGAGATCGAGCTGCAGATACTCCTCCACTTGTAAGTCCTCAGCCACCTCGAACACGGCACAAACGCCTCCATCCACTCGATCGCCGACATCGCCCTCATCCTCGACCTCCACCTCTCGCCCAGGATCGCTGCCGACGAGCTCGCAGCCGCCGGCGACGGCGAAGGATGCTCGAGAGGGATCACCTTCACGGATCGAGCAACGATCGTCGATATCCGATCCTTTTCTCTCCGCCTTCGATCGTCGCCGGCGAGGCCATCGCCTCTCAATTTCTCTCTCTGGGATCCACGCGCGCGAATATTAAAGGCCCAATTAATAATTAGGTGAGAGAAAGGTCAATTTAGCAACGATGATGATTTTGGACTTTTGGGACTCGGATTGCAAACGGTACAAGCAACCGAGGGGGTTTTAAGCAAATGAGAGGCTGTGGATGTATCTGGGCCGAGATTGGGGATAGGTCGGTTGCGTGACCAATTGTGTAATAGAGGTCCACATTCATGGAACATCTCAGATCATGGTGTGGTAGGACCCAGGTTTGAAAATTTCTATGACCAATGAATTTGAACTTTGATTCACCGACCCTAAAGCAAATCCAGTTCCGGTTTCTTGATAGGAGAGCCAAACAAGATTAAAAGAATCTTTCTCTCTTCGTTACATTCTTGACAAACAAGATTAATTTCTAAAAAGATAAATGGTGTGTAGAGGTGGGGCTACACTTTAAATTCCCAATACTTTTTGGAATAGTCAGAATTGATACGTAAAGGTTGCGGAGGCATGGAACGGAAGGGAGTGGCGGATATCTTTCAAGCGTACCCTGGCGGCAAGAGAAATGTTTGATTTACGGACCCTAAAGCAATATTTGGATGATTGACGTCCGAATAGCCAGAGCCCAACCAACCTATTTGGAGGTGAAATAGTAATAGCAAATTCTCTGTTAAGTTACTTTATAAGATCATCAATGGAGGCGGGGGGTGGGGGATATCTGGCACCCATCTGGAAAGCAAATGTACCAAGCAAAATTAAGGTTTTCAACTGGTTGGTGACTAAAAGGGCTGTATTAACCAGAGACAACTTTCTAAAGAGGAAGTGGCAAGGCGTATCCGTTTGTGCATTTTGCAAGTTCTGCGACTAAACGGGAATCACCTTTTCTTCACCTATCCTTTCGCTAAAAAAGTCTGGTCACACTTTTATGCTGAGAATAATATTCTTCGGCTACCTACCTCTATTAAGGATGTGTGGGGAAACTGCGAAAGCACATAGGGGGTTCAATTAGGAGTAATTGAGATATCATTATTATGGATGTTACCTGGGGTGTATGAAAAGAACGTAAGGAGACGAATTTTAGGGGGGAAAAATAATTGCATTAATACTGTGTTTCTCTCATCTCCTATATGCTTCTCAACTGGTCGTATTTGCTTGCAGACAAGAAAAGCTGAAGATAAGAAAGATGGTTTCCGGGACGGAGAGGATTGCTAGAGACTTGGCTGAGGACGTTGAGGTTAACGAAGACACCTGAGATGGAGTAGCGTTTTCTGATCATGGGAGAGGCGACAATATACTTCGCTACTTTTTTTACTTTTGGTGAACCATGTGTGTGTTGCATCGGTTCTTCTTTTGGTTATGGTATTTAATTTAATCACGGATGCTTTTATGATGCCGCAGGATATGTTATGTTGTGTCCATTAAAATCCTTTTATTAATGATTTTGGGTTGCTGATAGCACACCTTTTCCTTGAAATAAAATGAATTTGGACTTTTGCATGATTAGGGGCTTAAAGCACAACAAATCTAATCTTTTTTATGTTTCATTCTAATTTGTAGTTGGTAATTCATGTGCCATAAGAGCCAGGGGTTGTTTGTTTTGAGATAAATATCATAGAAAAGAAGAAATGGGCTATGACACGAGGTCTTTACTTTGCTTTGGGTTCTTTACCCTACAATTTGTTTCATCCGAAATGCCTTCACCAAAAATATGAGTTGGCACCATGCCACGTCAACAAAACAACAAAAACCAATTCACTACTTATAAAGTGCTACAAAGTCAATGACATCTAGAAAGTAAAAATTATTTAACAAGATATGATGTAAAGTGAGAGAGTTTCATTTCCTTGTAAAAAGTCATATAAACCCTTTCATGGTGAACTTTTCATTGGAATCCAAACGTAAGAAAGATTGCATACCTCCACATCCTATTAATTCGGTGCACAATTCATTCAAAACAAACAATGGAACAATTATTCATGAAAGATTATGATTTAGCTTGAGTTGCTTTTCACTATTCTCAAATCAGGGAAACAAACTTACTCTTACCGTAGAAATAACCAGCGTTTGACAGTCAAAGTGCTCATGGATAGTTGTCGTTTAATATTGGTTTTTTATAGTTCAAATACGGAATTCTTGGAGTTTTGAGCTAGTTGAATGAGGTGGACAAATATACTATTGACCCCGTAAATCTTACACACAAAACAAAAAAACAAAAAAATTGAATGTAGTATTTGTTGTGGTACAGATTTACGGTCTTCCCAAATTACATAAGCTATGAAGACCCATGGTACCTTTTTCCTTCATCATATAAAAATGGTTTCCATCTCGACTCGACTATTATAATGCAAACGCCAAGGACCTAGCTAGGGGCATCAATTAATGATCTCTTCTTTTTAACAATAAAAGACTTCCATTAACCTCTTCCTCACAAGAAGCTATCCAAATTATCAAGCTATTTAAATATTTTAGTTGATTCGATTAAATTCAAATTTCAAAACTCTCTCTCTCCCATCTCTTCCAACCTTTTTTCATCATTTTTTTTTTATTTAAACCATAAAATATACACTATAATCAAATACCATAAAATATATACTACATACACAAGTGCATCAAATACCAGTATATATCATTATGCTAACAAATAATAAAATTGCTGTTGATTTTGGATACAGCCATGGACAAAAGTATTAAGATTTTGGATACAGGCCACAGACACAAGCAGATTCTTTCAACAGGTGTCCTCCACCAATGAGGTGGAAAATACAAAGCATGAGGGTGAAGAAACACAAGACAACAACAAGAAGATCAAGATCTGTCCAAAAAACAGAAGAGTTAAACAAAAACAACCCCACACCAAAAGTTAAAAAGAAAATAACCAATCAACAAGTTGGCACAAACAAAAAGTGAATCAACAGTGGCCAGGAGTGAGATCCAATATGATGGCTTTTCTATTGAGTGCACAATAATTCTCACACACATCATTGGCTGGAAATATTCAACATTTACATATTTCAAAATAAGACTCCTTAGATTCATTGGATTAGAGAGGAGCTAGCTTGGAATATACCATGAGCCAAACACTGCATTACAAATTCAAGGCAATGAAATCTTTCACTAAACCAGTGCACATCTGATTTTAATGAGGGGCTGACTTGCATATAGCCCCCCCCCCCCCCCCCCCCTCTCTTCACCTCCTACACAACATCCCTGATATGTGCTAGCAAACCCATTCATGAAAAGCTCAGCTATCTATCATGGGCTTGTGCATGCTCAGGGCGATGAGTGAACTCATAATCCAGATGAACAAACGCCCGTTCGATCTCAGGCAACGACTCGAGCTTCTCCTGCAAAGCTTCACCTATGTCATGGGCTTCTCTTAGAGGCATGTCTGACGGCAAGACGATGTCAACCTCGACGAAGTAGTGGGACCCGAATGTGTAGGCCCGGACCGTGTCGATGTGTCGGATGGCCTTGTGGTGGTTCCAGCATAGGTATGTTAGCTTTTGGAGATATTCTGGCGCTGCGGAACGGCCCACGAGTGAGTTCACGTTCTCGAGTACAGTTGACGACCACGTGCGGATTGTGTAGAGGGCTAGCTGAAAATGGATATAGGCGATTTCATTAGTATTGACACCAGTATTTCACAAGGAGTGCGGCAATCATGTTCATGTTGTCACTTCATTAGCATAATCATTAAACTATATTAAGAAATACACGAAGAAGGGCGATTGCATAATCATTACTCACAATCATGGCTCCTACGGGATCGATCCATATTTGAAGTAATTCGCAAGGAGTGCAGCAACGAGACCGATGACATTGGTGATGACATCGAAGAAGTGATCCTGAGCATAAGCCTTGACAATCTCATTAGTGAAGGAGCGGCAGTAGACAACCAGGACGAGCTTCACTAGAGTCACTGATAACATTATGTCCACAACCCAAGTTTCCTGCTCCCTGGTTAAGCTGAATTCATCATCCTGCACCAAATGTACGTCGTCGTGGTGTCACGTCATTAGCATATTGCAGGATATTTTCTAATAATCGCATAAGCAGAAGACAGTTAAAAGATATCTTTTGAGGGTTGTGAGAGTTCAGTGAAGACGTAGTTTCACCAAGGGATAATCTTGTTTAACTAACATCCAACAGACACATTTTGATGAGTTGTCCGTTCACGGCAATTGAAGCCATAAACAAGAAAAGCTTTTTACCAAATTTCTCTCTCTCTCATGCTTTTTGGTTCTGCATACTTGGTTACTGAGGTTTTTGCAAAGTGCGGCTTTATGCATTGATAAAATAGTACGGTATCATAATCTGGCGATAAGAATTATAGAGAGACCATCTGCATCACATTGGAAAAATCACTATATATATACATAATGTAAAGCAATAGAAGGGTGGCAGATTTTCTCTATTTCCCAAATTGCCCTTTGCTCAATTATTTGCTTCAGCAAATACAATTATGAGCATGCAGCAACACATTTTGTCTACAATAATTCAATCTATATATACCTCTTTTCATATTTCAAACATCATAGTCATGAATAAGGACAATAATTTATGTCCAACTTTCAATTTCATGTTTCAAACACAGTGAAGCAAGCATAGAATTTCAAGAAGGAAAATAATTTATGTCAAACTATATAGGGTGAAGTGAAAGAACATTGAATTTCAACAAGCATACTATTTGTTGATGTAAAAATAACATTCACTGCAACATGTAATTCCGGTATATCATGTGTTGTATTTAAGATATTGGATAACTTTACTCAGCCTCCTACAACAACTACTACTTTTTCATTCTTATAAATAGCTTGTGGATCCTTGTATCGACAACAACAATCTGTCTAAGAAGATGTCAGTCAACGGAGAGATTTTAAGTTATTATTCTTATCATGTATATTTGTTTGTATATTAACAAAATTACATTACTTATATTTTCAAGTTCTAACAATGCTTTAAAAATCTCAACAATTACAGGACGAGCTATCATTTTTCTTACCATTGTGGATTGGTGTATTCCACCGGTCTCACCAGTGTGAATGGATGGCGAAAGATGGCCAGCGGGTAGTGTGCCTACGGGAGAGCGAAAGGCAGCAAAGGGTGAGGTCGAAGTCGGATGGCCGATGGACCATCGACGGCCAGCCGATCGGTCAGCGTAGGGCAGCGAGGCGACGACTGGGCTGAGATAGGCGGGCGGAGACAGTTGTGGCAAATTGTCTTAGGTGGGAATAATTGGGGATAATTTTGTTATATCCAGTGACCTGGGTGGGAATAAGATTCTCATGATTTGGGGCATTAGATTACCATGCTAATCTTATATTCTCAGAAATATTTTTTGCATCAAAATAAGCTTGGTCTTATATTCTCAGAAATATTTTTTGCATCAAATAAGCTTGGTAATATTTCATAGAAATCTAGAATTACCACTTACCGAGCGCATCCTAAAGGGGTTATTAACTACTGCTTTGTATGATTTCTCTATTCGAACTAACAATAAGATTCTTAAATCTTATTTAGGCTAGAAATATATCTTATAACCTCTTCAACTTTTTTGAATGATTAAGTATGATTTATCTGGTTTGGAATTAGAGCATAAAGTACAAATAGAATTCAAATTCACTTTGAAGTAGTTTTCATTATCCCATGGCCCTTAATTTATGCTTTTCCGCGCGTAGCGCGGGTGCATTGCTAGTTTAGAAGATAGCAAATGGTGTGGCTTGCCCAGCTAATTTCTCAATTTATTAATTTCTGGTGTCTACTAATACTCCATATGATTCAATCCCATCTGATATCTAGTAATATATTCATTCCATGAAAACATATTGACAGCCGACGTCACATGAAGAATTTGAAAAAAAAAAACATTATCAATTAAAAGAATTAGAGATTTTATAAAGTTGAGAATAGGCATTTACTTACGTCAGATATTAGCGAGCGCATTGATTCTAATATGATCTGGAGACCAAGAGTTGCCATAACAGATGCAAATACAAGGATTCCCTGCACACAGCACACCATATTTGCTATAAGGTGAGCAAATGGCTAACAAATTTAAGAAAAACTTAACATATAAAAAGCCTAGAGAGCTCGTACTCGAGGTATTTCAAAGAAACTGCTTAAGGTATAGATGTTCCAGAACATTAGACCAAATATTCACAAAACACAAAACTGCACCACAAGGTACAATATTTTGGATGTGTTGCCAACAACACGATATAGACATCAATATTACGTCAACAGTAAAATTAACCATTATAAATCCAACTCTACAATGTCTTTATCGTATAAGGGTACTAGTTTGAATATGAACCAACCTCATCATAATGCTTTCATACTCGAGAACCATAGTTTTATTCTAGTTAGCACCTAGCATGACACTAAGACAAGGAAAGAAGAAAAACAAAAATGCTTATACTGCTAAAAAACTAATAAATACTTAACAGAATATGTACAACAATGTTTAGCAAGGCAGGAATAAATTGGCACATAGGGCCAGGTAACAGGGCTGTATGCTTGCTTCAGGAGGACACTAGCAATAAATCTTGGAGAGCCTTATAATAGCTTTTTCAGATAAAAGAACGCATTTAGCGAGACCCTAGATGACTCATAATGTTCCAAGGGGATGGAAAAAATGTTATATTTAAATATCCTAGTACTTAAAAACAAAATTATATGGAACATCATTTTAATTCTTTTATTCCTATTGCACCATACACACCCAAAACTTCAGTTTTAGTTGTCAATAACCTTTATTTTTGTCATACAAAAGTATTGCAACATTACATCATCTAAGTTAGGAAGGAAATCAAGATATCACAAAATACAGTTTTTTTTTATTAGATGATATACTAAATTTGACCATCAGTGTTTCCAACCCCATTTTACATTCTTTATGTTTGCTAACTAATATAAAATGATTTTCTATTCAAGAACATGCATCCAATCAAGTGTTTATGCAAAATTGGACGACGATCCGTAACTTTTCCTAAACCTCGCCTTTCTTTGTCAGCTTGACATTTTTCACTCACCAGACAATTTTTATCTGCCATACACGAAGCATCTTGTTCAGTATCCCTCTTAAGAAAGCCCCTTCAATCCTGAAACTGTTTTTATGCTTGTAACATCCCTTATCAAATTATGTTCATAGTTTATCTAGTTTGCTGTGACTTTGCATAAGGATAATCGTGAGAATGTAATGAATTTTTCCTGAATAATCTCTCAATTACGGTTAGCATTTGATCTCTCTAATGATAATAGGTTTGTTATAGGTAACCTGAAGTGGTTGTCTAATGAAGATTAATAACATATAAATGACAAAAATGACAAGATAAACAGCATAGGCTGCAGCTGAAGATGAAGATAAAAATGCATAAAGTCAAGAAAAATTAAACAACCATAATAGCAATACTTCAATAACTGTTTAGGAAAAAGATAGCTACGAACGGTTAGACGATTACCCTTGCCAAAAATAATTGCAACAACTACCAGTATAGGGGAAAAATAAAGGAAATTACAATTTCAAGAATTAAGCAGTAAGCACTATTATTATGAATTTGATCAAATTATATATTAAAAAGGCAAACTAACCAGTGGCTGCATGCGCCTTTTCCCAATAGGATATTGGTAAGGATTCTGTGTTTGCATAGAGAACGCGGTAAACCATAAGATGAAACCCGATAACAAATCAAGAAGAGAATCCAATGTGGATGCGATGATTGCCAAGGAGCCACTCCTTATTGAAGCATAAACTTTCGCAGCAAAAAGAACCATGTTCGCAATGTTTGATATCCGAATGGCTAAAGTCTCGCTTCTAGCAACCTTTTCTCGCTCTTCCTATATTAAACACAAGCATCACAGTTTAAATCCTGCTCTGAGTAAAACTAGACAAATACATTACATTGTGCTTATTGAAGAATTATGAAAAACAAAGCAATGATTTATGACCTTTGACATTCCAGGGAGAAAACCTTGGTCAGTTAATGTATCCATTTCATCAAATCCTTCGAGCATTTCTATCTGCTGCTGATAATACTCTGCTACTACATCTCCAGGACCTACTACCAAGCAAATGTATATAAAGGCGTAAGTTGAAGTTTCATAAACCTCACATTATTTAGAGAATCCTGTGAGTGCTCAGAGAACCATATTGACCTGACACGATGCTTTTTGGTACCCACAAAAAAAAACTATTTCGGATAAGGGAATATAAAGAATAATTTATCAAGAAAAAAAAAGCCATCACCAGCAAGCATATTGATTATGCTTTACACCAACAAAAAGAATGCAGAATCTAAAGCATTAAGCTTTCTTGAACCATACTACTCGGAGAACATATGACGATGAACCAACATGAATGTTGGAGTATAAAATTATTACCTCAACTCTACCATTACCTCAATGTTTTAATGCATTGGCATCCAAATGATATTAGATCCATCTAGGTTAAATTTTAGTAGAATATGGTTTTTATGAATGTTGTTTCTTTTATATTAAAAAAAAGCCAATAGCTTAAAAAACACATATTTTTGCATGCTGAAAAGGATGCTCAACTTATAGGCCGGGGAGTGGTTGAGCCTATAAGAATATCTTTTAACCCTCATCTAAACTTCGGAATTATAGTCTAGTGGCAGATAATTTAATACGGTAACAAAGCCATCTAAGTTCAAATCCAACCAGACATGCATTTTAAATCAAAATATTACCAATTACCAAGTAGAAATTATCAACTACCTGCAAGGTACTAGCATTATAACTTAAGGGAAGCAAAGATAAGCAATGGTGGTTGGTTTAACTTTAAGTCAACATGGGTAGTGCAGACAACATGACTAGTACCACATTATACACTACAAGAAACCGAGGCTTTTTTCGACGGGACCCCAAATTCGACGTTGGGCTCCGTCGAAATAGGCTGTCCATATTTGAAAATTTGTCAACTTCGGTCAACAACCTAGCTCGATTAATTCAGCCCATCTCCCCCCAAATTACTTCCCTGCTCGCAAAAATCCCTAACTCCCCTCTTCCGCTCCGAAAATCCCCAATTTCCCTCCTCCGCTCCAAAAAAATCGCCGTCCCCGCCCCCGCCGCCTCCTCACCACCATCGATCGCCCCTCCTCCTCATCAACCCTGAACCCGAGCCGATCACCCCTTCTCCACCCCCTTCACTGAGCACTCCCTCTTCTTCACTGAGCACCCCCTTCACCGGCCATCCCTCATCCGACCAGATCTACATCTGAGCTTCCCTCCTTCGTGGGCATCGTCCACCAGATCTATTTCGACGTAAAATCGGCGACACATTAAGTGATTTAACTTTATTAAATACAATTTTCAAAGTTTATTTGTTATGTAATTTTAGTTAATTTCGTTATATTAAAAGATTTGTGTAGAAATGTCGAGAAAATGTAATTGGAAAATTTGTGTAGAAATCTCGATATACGTCGGTATCCAGTACACAGCCTACACCCTTTAATTCTTAACTATATACTAAACTTAGATTAAGTCACCAATTAAACATTAATCAAACTGACGATATTGAAACGATAACTATCAAAACTAATCTAATTAAGTGCATGATACTCGATGAGAACAAAATGTAAACCAATACATATCGTTATCGAGTATCTCACATTGATAAAATATCATGCTTTAGAACCTGTCTATCACTTGTATGCATATAGTTATCTTCGTGACATAAAACACATGGGTTGTCAATCTCAAACGTTAATCATTTTTCATTGACAACCATCTCGTAGTTTATGCGACAAGAAGATCGGTCGCACTATAACCGATATATTTGTCCCGCTTTGGACAAGTTAAGAATGTATAACATATACACTTTTCTGCATACTTATACTTTCATTCGTTTTGAGATGAGTTTCGTCAGTACCTTTCTGCTGGTTCTCCGTATACAAATATAGCTGAGATGATCATTTCAATACCGATAGTATTGAAATGTTTATCTCTTCTATTGAAGTGTACTCGGAGAACAGCGGGGAGGTGCTGTCGAAATTTTCTCGAAACGAATGAAATCACAAGTGCAGGGGTGTATGCGTTATATATTCTTAATGGGATAGAAGCCTTACCCCTGACAGCCGTTACCCTCGACATCCAATATAGAACCGTTAATATCGTGAACTATCTGAAAATGTTTATTCTAATATAATAAATAATCGTTAACTATCTTAGGTTTTACGTACCGGACAGGAATAGATAAAACTTGGATAAATAAGAACAAATTTGGTCCTGGATTTCATAATGGTGTTGAAAAGTTTATGCAATTCTCGTCGAAAATGGATGGTAGTCGTATTACCTGTTCCTGTAGGAGGTGCTGTAATCGCAAAAAGGATAGTCGAGAAGTGGTTTGCATGCATATACTTGCTAACGGATTCAGTAAAGGTTACACAATCATGGAGAGATCGTAGACTATAGAATTCCTGCATATCGTCGGTTGCCGCCTGCTAACCCTCCTATGAGAACCCCAACAATCACTGGTTTAAATGATATGATGGCATGCACGATGATACCACTTCGGATGATGCGGTTCTAGATGAAAGTTTTTAAGTATATGGAGGATATTAAGAAACCTCTTTATAAGGGTGCGACAATAACAAAGTTGGGTTGGATGGTTCACATGTTTCAAATGCAAAAGTTTATAGAGCAATAAGTTAGTCGATGATTTTCTAAAGATAGAGAAGGGGGCTTACATGAATTCCGATCTCCTTGCCAATTTTCAAAAGATGAAGATTACCGACATCAGTTTCAATTATCAAAAAATCGATGCATGTCCAAATGACTGCATGTTATTCACAACAGATGATGATAAGAACTTAAATAAGTGTAAAACTTGTGGGGAATCGAGGTGGATCTTAACTAAAAAGCCCCCGAGAGACGAGCAGTCAATTCCCAAAATTCCGGTGAAGGTGTTGCGCTCTTTTTCTATTAAGAAAAGATTACAGAGATTATTTCTGTCATCTAAAACCATCAAAAGTATGACCTGACATGCAGATGGTCACAAGAAGGATGAAGTCTTACGGCACTCCGCTTAAGATGTGGAGTGACAAAGATTTGACACATAATTTCCAGCGTTTGTTGCGGAAGCTCGTAATGTGAAGTTTGGATAACGGCTGATGTCTTGAAACCGTTTAAAGGAGGTGCATCTCACAGCGTATGGCCCGTTATACTAGTAGTTTATAACCTTCCGCTGTGAACGGGTATGAAATAATCTTACATCCAAATGTCTATGTTGATCCCTGTAAGCAACTCTCCTGATAATGACATCGATGTTTATTTAAAACCGTTGATCGATGAGTTGAATAAGTTGTGGGAGACCGGCATCTTTGTCTATGATGTCCACAGAAAGAAGAGATTCATATAGCGCGCGGCGCTGCTTTAGATAATCAATGATTTTCCGGCATATGTCATGTTGTCGGGATGGAGTACGAAAGGTCACCGTGTTTGCCCTTGTTGTCAAGAATACACCGTATGTGAAACGCCAGTAAATCAGATTTCTTGTTACACTGGACATTGTTGTTGATTAGATGCTGATCATCGTTATCGACGCAATGGAATCAAGTTCAATGGTGAGCAAGAGCATCGGCCCTCTCCTTCTGAGATAAATGGAAGAAAGGCGTTTGAGGACATAAAGAACCTAATGTTGTTTTCGGTAAGAAGTATAAGCATACTATTTCAAATGAAATATCAAAGAACTGAAAAAAGAAATCTATATTTAATGATTTACCGTATTGGCGATTTCTTAATCTTCGTCATAACTTGAACGTCATACATATTGAGAAGAACGTCTGTGAGCTCTTGTTGGGTACCCTGCTGAATACTAAATTCAAGAACTGTGACACAGTTGCGATACGCCAATAGTTTGCTACAAAAAATTTGCGGCCAGAATTGCATCCAGTTGCGAAAGGGAATGATAAATGGGCGATTCCACCAGCAAAGTACACGATGACCGATAATGAAAAGCCGAGTTTTCTTAAGGTACTTAAACAAGTAAGGGTACCGGATGCATATTCTGCGAACATCAGTAAATGCGTAAACTTGAAAAAGAAAACCCTCGTCGGCCTGAAAAGTCGCGACTGTCATGTGATCGTGCAGCAATTGTTGCCCATTGCTATTACGGTGTTACCAGATAATGACGTATCGGTTATGACTGATTTGTGTCTTTATTTCAGAGAGTTATGCTCCAATGATTACTCGGCAAATGATTTTAGAACCCTAAAGAATAAGATACCTTGCATCCTTTGTAGAATGGAAATGTTGTTTCCACCTTCTATTTTCACCGTAATGTTGCATCTCACGGTTCACCTTATTCAAAGGCACGTTTAGGTGGTCCCGTGAACTATCGATGGATGTATCCGTTCGAGAGGTAAAACTAATTTAATAATTCTTTACCGTTTATGATAAATCGAATATTTATAAAGCGAATTGAATTTGTTTGCATCCGTCAGGTTCATATACAAAGTAAAACGATATACCTGTAACAGGAGTTGGCCTGAAGGGTCGATCACTAAGGGGTTTCTCGCCGATGAATGTATGACGTTCTGTTCTATATATCTAGAGTGTATTAAGACTACATTTACCGGGCCGAGATGTAATGAGGACATGGTCGACAATAGACCCGTAATATCCGTCTTCCGGGCCCATAGAAAGAAACTGGGTAAAGTAAAGTCTTGTCACATTGCGTCTCAGCAGCTCGGCATGATTCACAATTACGTTTTATTCAACTGTTCAAGATGGACAGTTTTATCGGGTATGTATTTATTAGTTTTTCCTTAACATAAATTTAAAAAACTAGTCAAAATTAAATATTTATTTCGATATATGCAACGTTTGAAATTCTCAATACCGTCCACCTACTAAATGACCTCGGCAATGGAATATCGATAAGGAGCGACATAAACAATTTCCCGCTTGATTGAAAACATACGTAAGTTTTAAAGTATAAAAACCTAACTATAACTCATGCTGATATATGTACACAACTGAATCCGTTTTACATTAATTGGTTGAAAGAGATATCAATGCTATACCTGGAACAGAAGACATAAAAGCGCTAGCGTATGATCCAGATGAATAAGTCGACTACCTCTCCGGTTACGTTTCTAACGGGTTTAGATTTCACACAAAAAAATGAGATAAAAATAAAAAGTTTCAGAATTGTGACATCTGTGTGACATCCACCGTTACTGGATATTCATCTTCTAGAGATTCAAATCCAACTATGGGCCAACTGGACTATTACGGAGTGCTGGAAAAAATAGTTCGGATGCGTTATCAGGAATAAACGGTTGTCCTGTTTAAGTGCTTGTGGTACGATGTCCATCATTGACAGACTGGGTTCAAAGTTGAAAATGGCATATTTTTACTCAATTCATCGAAATTCGCTTTTGGTGAAGAGTCGTGTATCCTTGCCAGTCAAGCCCGCTAATGTTTTTACATCGCAGATCCTAGGGATACCCGGTGGGATATTGTTATTGTGATGAATCCACGAGACTATTATAATTGGGTGAAAGTGATATTGTAAGCAAGATTACTTGTCGTACAACCCAGTTGTACAAGCTGATGATATTACCCTCGATTTCGATAACAACAGTCTATTAAGGACGGACATAGAGCCGGAAATAGTGTATAATGTGCCATCGGCGGTCGTAGAAGCAGAAGTCTAAGACTTGAATTAGAAATTCTGATATTGATTTCTGTTCTTCTATGAACCATTTCGATGTAATCTTAATATTTAACTCACTTTTATATGATATTCATTTCAGTATTATTGCATTGTTAATTGTCCTGACTTAAGTAATATGAAATTTACCTCCCGTGACTTCAATATTATTTGTTTTAGCTTGCGGATTGTGGAACTTATATTTTATTGCTCATGTATGATATTCTTTTCACTGTTATTGCTCTGTTAGTTGTCCTAACTTAAGTAAGGTGAAACCTACAATTTATTGAATCTTTATGATATTCTTTTTAGTATTATTGCTCTGTATCTGAACTAACTTAAGTAATGTGAAACCTACATATTTGTTACTCCTGTGAAGTTGTTTTAGATATATCAGGTGATGATAAGACTGATTGGGATTCGGCGGATGAGGGACATCCTTCCCAGCCATGGACACGAGGTATGAGAGGACCCACACGGGCTACTAAGATCTGGAAGAGAATGCCAAATGCCCCTAACAAACCGATTGCATATCTTTCATATTCAGGGGACCTTGTTTATAGAAGCTGTAATGAAGCGAAGAAAATGATGTCGTCTATAGTGACCAGTGAGAAACGTATACCTCATGTGATCGAGGACGACGATGGCGAGTGGGTGGCTATTGAGTGGGAAAGCTCAGAGTTGACGAAGAACATTGCTGTATGGAAGGTTATGGTGAGATTTGTTTATACTGTTCAATACTGAATTGTATTTTGATTTGTTTAAATACATTTACCTATGCGATGATGAATTATCCTATTTTGCAGAGTCGGTTTGACTTCCGGTGGTATGGAAAAAAGGGTCCTGAGGCGGTTGTCGATGAACAAGAAATTCATGATAGGCTGCTTAAGTATATGACGAAGAACTGGAGCGGCTATAAAAACAAGGTCTTCAGAAAACTTGAATCTGCCAATACACCGGAAGAGAAGTATGTGATGAAGCCGGATCCAGATTGGTCCAATGAGTACTACCGTGCCATGGTCGGGCATTACATAGCGATGAGTTTAGGGTATGCCTTTTGACGATACCTTTTTATTTTTTTGTCGCAATTCAATAAACAATATTTGATGTAACTGCAAGAGAGAAGCGCGTGAGGTAAAGCATCTCGTGCCGAGTTACAAGATATCTACAGTGGAGGGAACAAGAGTTCCTAACAGTTTTGTTGAATACGTAAGTTTCGACAATCAATATTTTATATTAATACGTTCAAAATATATCTTAGAAATTTATGTGTTTAACTTTCTAAATATAATATGCAGCAAGAAGGCCATGATGGAGACCCTATTGATCGGATCGAAGTTTTCAAGGTCAAATTTATACGGGACGATGGCACGTCTGCATCGGTTACGGCCCAGGAGCAATATGTAAAACTCCACTAATGTCGTGCTTCTTAATTATTTCAGAATAATTATTATGTAACTGTTAGAACGACAATAATATGTTTCTTCTCCAAACAAGAGCTGATGACGGCTGTGAGAGATCGGTTGATCGAGAAGATAGAGACGGAGCAGGGAATCCAGTTGATGACCAGCAGAGACCGCTCACTGCAGATAGAGCTTTCACCATGTATCGACTAGATACTCACGGGAGAGTCCAATGTGTGTCCGCCTATATCTCTCCATATAGTATAACGCTCCTTATAGGCCGACTGTACATCCACCTCCTAAGTATCGTTGGGCAGACGGCGTGGAATCGAAGACGCCGCATATGACCAGAACCCCGACGTATGGTGGATCTTAGACTAAGCGGACGTCAAATATCAGCGGTTCTTCACACCGATCAACCCCCCTCCTGCTGGCGATCCGTTTAGTGGCTTTAGCACAAGCCAGAAGCTTCGTCTTATCCGTATGTATACACAACGAGGAGAGCCGGTACCTCCGGTAAGTTCGCTAGCTTAACAACAATTGAGCCTTTTATCCCAAGCATATGGGATAGGCTACATGAACCAACATGAGAATCACGCCGGGTTCAGCACATGAATCCTCCATCTCCATTCACTCCTATCGAACAATATACTTTCATTGAGGCCTTTGGCAATCATATCTTTTCGTATCACCTCCATCCATGTTTTTTTTCAGTCTTCCTTTCGCCGTTTCGACATTGCCTATATTGATAATATCCATTCATCTAACTGGTGCTTCCATAGGTCTACGCCGCACATGACCAAACCATTTTAGCCGGTTTTCTCGCATCTCCTCTACATGTGCTACACCAACTTTTCTAGTGTTACCACACATCCAACAAAGCATGCGCATCTCTGCTACGTGCATCTTCTGTGTATGACGTTTCTTAGAAGTCCAGCATTCTGTACCATATAATAAGACAGGCCGAATATGCTTTAACCCTAGAGAAGATGAATACGATGCGCCTCCCTCTTCGTGATTGACTTTCTCCCTCCCCGTGATCGACCTTCTCGTAGTTTAGTATCGTTTAAACTTCTAACTTTCATGTACATATATATATTTGAGTTATTAATTATGATTTCATTTCTAACTTTCATGTACATATATATCGATAAATATGAATCTATGTGTTTGTATTGGTTGTATGATTCGATTGTCAAATGATTTTAGGATTAGATTGCATTGTATTGGAATTGATATTGGAACATATTTGGATTTGGATTGGAATTGATATTGGAATATGTAGGGTGTTTTTCGTCACCCCATTGAGATGAGAATGCGCGCGCATTTGTCAGGCGCACTACAGATTCCCCTGCCTAGGGTAGGCTGGGGTTTATTGATTGTGGGGATCCAAATCTCCGGCAGCCGCGAACTAAGCTGCCGTTAATTACCCATCGTCTTTGGAGCGAAGGAACCTCCGATTGACGGGTCAAACAGGTCATGCGAGCTCAATGTGCAGTGTTGTGCTTTGAAGGGGTTTTGGATATATCGGGGGCCCCGCAGAGTTTTTACGGGGGTCCCGCTACCCGGATAGCGGACTGGGGGTCAAGAGGGCTAGCAGCCCCCTTGCGGGGTGCGGGGCAGCGCCGCGTTAGAAATTTTTTTCTAACAGGGACAGTGTCGTGGAGTGTGCGTGTGCGTGTGTGTGTGTATATATATATATATATATATATATATATAAAGGAAAGGGGCATTCAAAGGATGCGTGGGCCAGCACCCCACGTGCCTGGCACGCGGGCGCTGTGCGCCAGAGCGCCAGCGCACCACGTGCCTGGCACGCGGGCGCTGTGCGCCAGCAGCAAAAGAGACTTTATCCTGCACTGGGAGCTGTGCTCCCGATTTGACTTATGGAGTTGAACCCCTAAGATATTTTTGGAGCTGATGAAGGGGCTTCTCCCTTGAGCTCTGGATCTTCCCCAAAGTGGGATTTTCGGAGATGGGTCTTCTTCTTCCTCCTCTTTGTTGGCCGGTTCTTGAAGAACAAGAGGGGTGGGATTTTAAAAATCTTCCCTTTTAGAGATCTGATGGAAGATCCAAGCTTCCCTTTGTGGGTTTCGTGGTGAAAAACTATTTAGTTTTGGAAAGGAAGAGTAAAACTCTTGATTTAATTCAGAAGAAAGAAAAAGGTTTTAGAATCTTGAGGAAGGAGAAGATCGCAGATCTTGATTCTTTTTTTTTGGAGAGAGAAAAGTTGTTAAGATATTTTCATTCTCTTTGCCTTTATAGGTTATACACTTTACATATAACCCCTTGGGCTTCACAAAAATGGCATTTTGCCTATCCCATGCTCATGTGCTATTTCTTTTTGCACACAAGCCATGGGCTTTACAAAAATTTGGCTTTATGCCCATTTTTCTTACATTTATTCAAAAAAATAAAAAAAAGGAAATACACCAAAATTATTTATTACAAAATTTTTATTTTGGCATGGCGAAAAGCCGGACGCTTCGTGTTTGGGCTCGAACTGGGCATTAACCTACTTGACCTGGGCTTGGGCCCACTTGGTTTGGGGTTGACTTTGATTTTGACTTGGTCAACCGGGGTGTAAATTTCGACCCCAACAAAGTGCCCCTCATCAATAAATGCACACAGCACATATGGGTCGTGTGCATGAAATTGATGGATCTTCTTACACGTGGAGGCGACTTGATTTGGTTCCCGCTTTTTGGGAAGCTGGCACTGCCCTTTTTACGACATGGACGGTCGATGCTTGACGTGTCTCCAAGATGAAGTGTCTGGTTGACTTGATTCCAAGGCGGAGCATAATTCCGATGAGGAGGTCGGTGCTGCCCTTTTTGCGACTTGGACGGTCGGTGCTGCCCTTTTAGCGACGTGGACGGTCGGTGTGCCCTTTCAACGACGTGAACAGTCGGTGCTGCCCTTTTAGCGACTTGGACGGTCGGTGCTGCCCTTTTAGCGACGTGGACGGTCGGTTCTGCCTTTTTTGCGACTTGGACGGTCGGTGCTGCCCTTTTAGTGACGTGGACGGTCGGTGCTGCCCTTTTTGCGATTTGGACGGTTGGTTCTGCCCTTTTTGCGACTTGGACGGTCGGTGCTGTCCTTTTAGCGACGTGGACGGTCGGTGCTTGATTTGACTTGCTCTGCTCCTTACAGTGTCAAGGATGAACTTGACTTGCTACGCTTCTTGCGGCGTCGAGATTGGATTTTGCCTTGCTCCGCTTTCGGCGGTGTCGGGGTTGAAATTGACTTGTTGATTGTGATTTGGATTGACATCAGTATTGCTACACTGGAATATGGTACCAGAAGCGAATCATCATTTGCCATGAGAGTATTTGGGGATTTTGGTTTTTGGGTCGGCATCTGCATTACTGCACTGGAATAATGTCATGAGCAACTCATAATTTGCCCTTCCCTGTTGGGAGTGATGGCTTAGGAGATAGGTTTAGATCCCTATCAGCTAAGGCTTTTCAATTTTATGAGCCGTAAGGGTCCCATAAAAGCATTTTCTCCCTACGAGTCGAAAGGATCCCGTAGGTGTACTTTCTCCTCAGGAGTCGTGGGGACTCCAAAGTGTGTTTTTTCTTTGTGAGTCGTAAGGATCCCACGAAGGTGTTTTCTTACGAGTCGAGAGGATCTCGTAAGTTTGTTCTCCTCATGTATTGTGAGGACACATGAGTGGGTCTTCCCAAATGAAGCATAAGTCCAATGGCGGAGACCGGCCGTTGGACTGGTGATTGCGGTAGGGCATAGGTATGCTGAGAATTATTTGAGCCCATGGATTGTATACGGTAGTCAACTTGGGGACCAACCGTAGGGCCGGGAGAATTTTGGGAGATTAAATTTTGGTTGGCGTCTGCATCACTGCACTGGAATGTGATATCAGGAGCGACTCATCATTCGCCGTTTGGGGACTTGGAATTTGGATCTTTTTTTGCCATCAACATTGCTGCACTGGAATGATGCCAGGAGCAACTCATCATTTGCCCCAGAAGGACTTAGGATTTGGTTTTTGGGTTGGCATCAGCACCGCTAACACTGAAGCAAAATGCCAGGAGCGACTCATCATTTGCCGTTGCCCGTTGGGGAGCGATGGCTCAGTAGACAGGTTTGGATCCCTATTACCTAAGGCTTTTTAATTTTATGAGCCGTAAGGGTCTCATAAAAGCATTTTCTCCCTACGAGTCGAGAGGATCTCGCAAGTGTATGTTCTCCTTAGGAATCGTGAGGATTCCTAAGTGTTACTCCTTTGTGAGTCGTAAGGATCTCACGCAGGGATTTTCTCCTCACAAGGTCGAGAGGACTTTGCGAGTGTATTTTATCTTTTTTCATGAGTTTGCGTCCTTTCGGGTTTTCACAAACCCGTCGGCAGTCCTGCTGTTTTTACTCACGGAGCCCTTTCGGGTTTTCATCCGTGCCCGTTTTGCTCGTGGACATATCTTTTTTTCCACTGGTGGGACTTTAACAGTAGTCTCACTAGCAGGACTTGGGAGAGATAGGGGTCATTTACGCCCGTGTATTGTATACGGTTTTACAGGATGTATAATCTAGACCGTAGGGCCGGTGTGCTCAATTCGCCCGCGACTTGGAGCATTCACGCGTAGTATTTCTTGAGATATCGGCCATTGATGGATGGCATTGGTCTTTCTCCCTCGGCATTTATTAATTGGTAGGATCCTCCGTCGAACACTTTCTCGATGACGTATGGTACTTCCCAGTTCGGCTTGAATTTTTCCTTGGCATGTCGATTGGGGATGATCGGTCTTTTGAGCACCAACACCAATTCGCCTTTCTTGAAAGCGCGGAGACGAGTCATCTTGTCATAGGCCCGCGACATTTGGACTCGGTACAGCTCCAGATTTTGCTGTACTGCAAGCCTCTTTTCTTCGAGGGAGTCGAGCACTTCCAGCCGAAGGAGCACGTTTTCCTCCGTCAATTTATGCTGAACGGCCATTCTTAAGCTTGGAACTTCGACTTCGAGGGGGAGGATCGCCTCCACTCCGAAGAGCAATGAGTATGGAGTGGACTGAGTTGGAGTACGGTGCGTGGTACAATATGCCACAACGCCTCGTGAAGTTTGATATTCCGATCTCTCTTATTGGCTGAAGTATTTTTCCTCAGGAGCTTGCATAGAGTCTTATTGAAGGCTTCGGCTAGCCCATTGGCTCTTGGATTATAGATGGAGAAATATCTCCAGTCTATCTTGTGCTGAGCAGCGAACCTTGAGACTTTGAAGCTCTTGAAAGAAGGCCCATTGTCAGAAATGATTCTTCTTAGCGTACCGAAGCGGTATAGAATATTATGCCGGAAGAATGTCAGAATATCTTCTGTCTTAACTTCGTTTAACGGAACAGCTTCAGCCCATCTAGAGAAGTAGTCTGTTGCAGCCAGTATGAACCGGTGGTCTTTGGATGACGGAGGATCAATTGGACCAACTATGTCGGTGCCCCAAACTTCGAAGGGCCACGACGCCACCGTGGGATGCAACGGATTGGGATGCTTGTGAATGAAATCACCGTGAATTTGGCAGATATGACATTTCTTTGCATGCTCCATGCAATCCCGTATCATGGTGGGCCAGTAATACCTAAGCCGTTTAATTTGAAGTCGCATTTTGGGGCCAGATTGGTGAGCACCGCAAATGCCCGAGTGAACTTCTTTCATGACCTTTTGGGCTTCGGCCAACGACAGACACCTGAGCCAGAGTTGGTCGTATGACCGCGGTATAGTATGTCATTTACAAACACGTATCCGAGAGCTCTCTTCTTCAGCTGAATTCTCGCAGATTTTTCTTCGGGCGGCTTGTCGTATCGGAAGTACTCTATGAAAGGTTCTCTCCAATCGGGCTCGTCTTGGATGATCGAAACTTCTTCGGCAGGAGTGTTCTCTTGTTCTACGCTTTCTTCTTCACGCAAAATGGCTGGAGGCAGAATTTGCCGGCTTCTAACTGTGATTAGAATTTCGTCCATGTCAGGATCAGCCAGCTATTTAGCTAGACGAGCGAGTATGTCGGCTTTTCCGTTCAACGCTCTAGGGACTCTCATTAGTTCAATGTGAGTGAACCGTTTCATGAATTCCACCACTCGGCTTCTGTACCGAGCTAACTCGGGTTTGTATATCTTATAGTCGCCGCTTACTTGGTTGACGACAAGTTGGGAATCACCGTAAACTCGTAGCCGAAGGATTTCCATTTCTATGGCGAGCTCCAAACCAGCTATCAGAGCTTCATACTTGGCCTTATTGTTTGTGCGAGGCTCGGTGAGAGCAAAAGAACGCCGTAGGGTTCCCATTGATGGCGTGATGAACACCAATCCTATCCCTGCTTTTACCTCCAGGACGCTTGATTTGCTGGAAGTCCTCATTGATGAGGCTCCATCGAAGTAGAGCTCCCACCATGGCTCATCTTCCTCGAGGTGCAGCATTTATTCGTCGGGTAGCTCGCAATTAAGCGGTGACCCCTCTGATACGGGATAAGCAGCAAGGAAGTCTGCGAGAGCTTGCCCTTTTACTGCTTTCTGAGGAGTATAAACTATGTCAAACTCAAGCAGCATGACAGCCCATCTTGACATTTTACCGGCTAGGCTTTCTTTGGTCATTAAGTGTTTGAGCGAGTCGACTCTAGAGGTCAGCATAACCCGATGAGCGAGCAGATAGTGCCTCAGCTTCTTCACAGCGAACATCAGAGCCAGGCATTGCTTTTCGATCGGGGAATAGTTGTGTTCCGCCCCGACTAAAGTTCGACTGAGATAATAGAAGGCGTTCTCTTTTCCATCCTCGTTGTTCTGGGCAAGGAGCGCACCGAGTGACTCATCTAGCGCGGCAGTGTAGAGAATCAGTGGTTTATTTGGAATGGGAGCCGTCGGCACTGGAGGGTGCAACAAATACTGTTTGATGCTTTCGAACGCTTCTTGACATTCGGCATCCCAGACAAAAGGAGCTCCTTTCTTCATGAGCTTTGAGAAGGGCCTATATCTCCCCGATAAATTTGAGATAAACCTTCGTATATAAGCAAGCTTCTCTTGAAAAGATCTTAGCTGCGTCAGACTCTTTGGAGGGGGCATCTCCACGATGGCTTTTATCTTTGATGGGTCAATTTCGATCCCTCGATGTCGGACTATGAAGCCCAGGAATTTTCCCGATGACACGCCTCAGAGGATTCATTTTCAGATCGTACTCTCTCAGCCTGGTGAGAACGGTCCTAAGATCTTGGATGTGATCGGCCTTGGTTTTAGTCTTGACGACCAGATCATCAACATAACATTCGACGACCTTATGAATTAGGTCATCAAAGATATTGGTCATTGCCCTTTGATATGTAGCACCTGCGTTCTTCAGTCCGAACGGCATCACTTTGTAGCAGTATATTCCTATCGGGGTTCGAAATGCTGTGTGCTTCTCATTCTCAGGCGACATCTTGATCTGATTATACCCAGACGAGCCATCCATAAAGGTGAACGGCTCGTAATTTGAGGTGTCATCAGTCATTTCCATGATCGGTAGCGGGAAGTCGTCTTTAGGACATGCCTTGTTAAGGTCCCTGAAATCGACACAAACTCGGATCTGCCCATTTTTCTTCTTCACTGGGACTATGCATGCGATCCAGTCAGCATATTTCTCTTCCCTGATGAAGCCGACATCGATGAACTTCTTGGTTTTCTCGATGACCTTTTCTTCTAGTTCCCTTCTCATTCTTCGAGGAGCTTGTTTGACTGGTTTAGCATAAAGAGATATAGCCAGTTTATGTACGGCCACTTCAGGGAAAAGGCCAGGCATTTCTTTGTATGTCCACGCGAAGCAGTCGACGAATTCATGCAGCAGGGCAATTATCTGCTCTTTCATTTCCTCTGACAAGAGTGAGCTGATGTAGGTCGGTCTTGGATTATCGGGCGTTCCTAAGTCAATCTCGGTTAGCTCGTCAAAGGTTGCTTATCCGCCATCTTCGAGCTCTTGAGGAGCTTCTTCTGGCTCGGCTATCTCATCATCATCATTTGATCTTTCGCTGGCTTCACCAACATGGATCATGCAACATGCTTTGGAATCAGGTTGAATGAAGCCTATGCCCCGTTTATCTGGAATTCGTCCATCGATGAGTGCTCGGACCTGGGGCGGATGCCATAGCCCTTCATAAAACTTTGCTTCGGACTCCGTTTGATATAACCGGCATCCGCACCTTTTGAAATATTCCCGCATCTCGGGTGCATAGTATCTGGGATTGAGGACGGCTCTTATGCCTCTCTCATAGGGAAGGCACGTGACAGACAAATCGTCCGGGTGCACAACGGGGTTTGACCCATAAAACATGATGCCCTTCTGTCCACTTTTCCTCCCGGGAACGTAGAAAGTTTTCAGCAGGTCCACGGTAGAGTGACAATGTATCGAGCTCTTTGCATATCCATTCCGGCACCCTTGTGATGGCCAGGGACCCTTCCGCAATTTCGAAGGTCTCTCGTAGTTTCGCTTGCTGCATGGGGATCCAATCTGCACAGCTGTTGCACGGTAAGTTCTCTTCCTCCGACTCTTCAGTGTCGCTGCCAAGATGAGGGCGGACTTTGCTGCTAGATGGGCTTTCAGTATCGGATTCGTCCGTATCGCTACCGAAACAAGGGCGAGTTTTACGAAAGGACGGACTTCCAGCGTCGGACTCATCAGTGTCGCTACCGAAACGCGGGCGCACTTGGGCGTTTTTACTTTTGAAAGTGACAGCCGGCTCAGATTTGCTTTTGAGTCTTGGGGCCGTTCTATCTTCAGTCAGTTGTAGCTTAGCATTTTGGTGGTTCATGAAGTACCGAGAATCTTCATATCGGACTTCATGCACACCGAACGGCTGGGTGTCTCCGTCAATGCGTCTTTCTTCGCCATTTTTAGTATACTTCATGCATTGATGGAGAGTTGACGGAATGATACCGTAATCATGAAGCCACGGCCGTCCCAAGAGAATTTTATAAGACATGCCAGCGTCGATCATGTATATCTTAGTTTCGGTTTGCAGATCCCCAAATTTGATTGGCAAAGCTATAGACCCCAGAACTTGCTGGCAGTTTTGATTGAAGCCTTGAATGACAATCCTTTCCCTTGATAGGTGTCGGACGTCCATTGACAAACTCTTCAGAGTCCGCAAGTTCATGATGTTCATTGAGGACCCCAGATCAATCAATATGCGATTAATCCGATCTCCGTCGCTGTACCCGGTCACGTAAAGCGGCCGATTATGCTCAGTCGTTCCCAGTAGCAAGTTTTCGTCCTTAAACGCGACCGTGGTGGCATGCAGAGCGTACTGGGCTTCTTTCATATTAATTTCTGCCAAGCGAGCCTGATACCGCTCGGGGTTTTGTAGAGCGTGAATAAGAACATCTCTAAGCTCTTTAGATAGGACCAAGGCATCATAGATGCTCAGGAGAGACGGGAGCTTTCGGAGATGAGCCAAGACATTGTAGTCCACCGAGGAAGGACTTGAGTTTTCATTAGCCGGCTCTCTGCCATATTCCTCATTAGCCACCTGTTTTTCCTTTCCTTTTGGGGCGTTTTCCTGATTTGGCGGTAGAGCCCTGCCGCTTCTGAGCTGGATTTGGTTGGCCTTAGTGGCGAGCTCTTCGTCCTCTTCGGGAAAACAGAGCTCGTCCTCAGAGTCGCTGCCCAGGTGGATGGCGTAGCAGGTCACTATAGGGATCTCTTCATTGGAGTCTTTTCTAACTCCTCCAGAATCTCAGTCGCTTCTACATGGAAGAACTCTTTCAATTGAATTAGAGTTCTTTCCTTCTGTTCATAGTCTTCGAGGGAATCAATATATTTTTGAATGGTCGATCTCCCTGCAGACTCTTTGTCGCGTCGAGCTGCACTTCTCTTCTTCTTGAGCTTTTTGGATTTTGAGCCTGATAGAGCCGAATTGGCAGCTGGTACGGTAGGCTTCTTCTGCCCTTCCCATTCCATTCTGGGCTCTTTCCAAAGTAGCTTTAGCATCTTCTTCGTCTTATTAGATATGTGCGTACTCCACGGAGATTGCGGTGAGTCGATTTCATTTCCCAGGGCAGCGGGTTTAGCTGTCTGCTCCTAGAAGGCTTCAGCTTCTGTTTGTATAAAGTTGGTGATTGCAACTTAATTGTTCAACAATACACTTTTGGACAGCTCGATCTCTCCAGCCTTGTACTGCTTCTCGACCCAGTCCTTGAAGATATAGCAATCCTCGATCGCATGGCTCACTACTTGGTGGTACGGGCAATACAGGAGATTGTCGGTCATTTTTGCTTCTTGAGATCTTTTCGACTCCGGCAATTGTAGACCGTTATTCAAGGCATCTTTAAATATCTTGCGGACTTTGTCCCTTCTGAAAGAGTAAACCTTGTTCTTTTTCTCCTCCAGGGAAGGCCCATCTCCTCCCAGCAATAGCTTTTGAGACCGGTTGGTTTTGGATTCGCCCACCCTTCGCTTTTCTTCATTGTCGGACGCATTGAAGACATTGGTACTGCTGGAACTCCTGCTTCTACGGTTGTCGTCCCGCTTGCTTTTCCAAATCTCGTCTCTCTGAGAGTTCGGGGTAGACTCTTGCTTCGAGCGTTCCAGCATTTGGACTTTCTTGGTTAGCTCTTGAAACGTCTTGAGGCCTGTTGTACACAAGAATGGGACCATTCAATTGCTGAGGTTCCCAATGAGAAGGCTGAAGGACTGGTCCTGCTCCAGCGGCGGTTCGCACTTGACTGTGAGATTACGCCATCGCGCGATAAAATCGGTGTTGCTTTCATTCTTCCCCGGCTTGGTCCTCACAAGGTCAGCAATGGAGATTTTATCACTGACACACATGAACCTTTGCCGAAACAGTGGCAAAAAGTAATAACGGACCCGTCTGGTATACTCGCATACCAGTCGAAAGCGACACCGATCAGGCTGTTGACAAACTGCCGAAGAAGGAGCGCATCATTGCCCCCTGTATTTCCACACGATACTTTAAAGTGGGCGACGTGCTGATTTGCATTTCCCGTTCCGTCAAATCATCTGAACTTAGGAATGACGTAGCCGCTCGGGAACTCGATCAGATCATACTGTGCGGGATATGGCCGCCCACTACTGCCAATTTCTTTCTGAGCTTCAGTTTCGGCCACCAATGTTTTAACCTTGGTGACCAAATCGATTATCCGATCTTGTGTTAGCGGGATAGTGTTATCTGGGGCCAAGACGTCCCCAGAAGCAGAGTGTAGCCGGCTTTCGTGTGGCTCGACCAATCTTGACCCAAAAGGACAGGCATCGGCCGCTTCGGATTGTCATCATCCGGCTCGTGAGTAGCGACTTGTGCTTGATTGGGAGGGGCTCGAGCAATTTGAGCCGTAAGCTGTATTACAACGTTCGTTAGGTCGTCAATTTTTGAATAGAGCTTGGCCATCTCTTTATTTTTGCTCCTGAGCTGTTTTCGAAGCTCTTGAAGCAGCTCTTGCTCCGCGGTCTTGGGGCGGAAAGTCGACTCTTTCTCGCTATCTGAGCTTGACTCTACATGGACTGAAGGGTCTTTCTGCCTATCATCCTCATCGAGAGGGTTTTCATCATCCAGCGGAGACGGCTGTTCTTGGGAAGCGGCAACCACATTCAAGCCAGATTGGGCTTGGGATGTGGTCGCCCCATCCGTACTTTTGCTGCGAAGATTGTCGCTGGGGCGCCCGCCCGCCATATAGACCGTATGGATAATATATCCAGCCGTTTTTTTATTATCAGCGACTGATTTCTCGGATTGCTGTCTTGACCCTTCTATTTTGGTAACGGGCAGTCGACTGAAGGCGGCTAGCCGGGCTGGATTCTTGAATGGTGATGATGCTTCCTTTTTGGTTTTGCCCCGCTGTTTTCGCGCGGCACAGAGCGCCTGATAGACTCTTGAAGAGACAGTATCATACATTTTCTGTTGGGGCCGGGACACGTCTCTTTGTAACAACGTTCGGACCGCTGTCTTCTTGATTCTGGCGGCCGTGGAATTTTTACAAAACCCACTTCAGATGTTCGAAAGAATTGCTGACCTTTACGGCCGACTCAGCTGTCGTCATAGAGTAACCCGCTCTTGGAACCTCACAGATTCCACCTGGCCGAAGTCCTGGCCCTCTTGTTAGCTCGATACCTGAGCCGCTTCTGTCTCAGCCTTTCTGTTTTCAGCACTTGGCTGATTACGGCTCTTCAGGAAGCCGCCGTAGACCGGGCGATGGAGGACTTTGGAGATACGCTTGATTGTGCATTTGTCGGAGTCATCGCCTGAGCTCGTCCACAACATTTGATGTTGCCCTTTGTACCGGAAGTCTTGCCCCCAGCTGGAGCATCCGAAGTCGTTCAGACACCGTCTCAAGTTTCGATCGCGGTGCCTTAGCGATCACAACATTCGGCCTCTTGTCCCTCGAGACCGGTTTGGCCATCTGTTTTGCAGGAATTTCTGCCAGATGAGTGCTTCCGGCAGGGTAGATGATGACGGAACCAAACTGGCGGGGCAGTTCCTCCCACTGTCGACTGAGGCTTGCGGGGAGAAACACACGAGTATTGATCTTGACCACGTACGAGATCGGGATCACGTTGGAAGCTGAATTCATCTTGGGAGACATTGTAGTTGAAAGTTGATTGCTGTATGAAAAGAAAACTACTTCAGTACAAACATCGCTATATATGCTAAATGAGTTCGCATGAACGCTTGACCCGAGATATGGGAGGAGAGATGTCCCACCGGGCGTGCCAGAATCTGTAGGGTGTTTTTCGTCACCCCATTGAGATGGGAATACGCGCGCGCTTGTCAGGCGCATACAGATTCCCTCTGTCTAGGGTAGGCTGGGGTTTATTGATTGTGGGGATCCAAATCTTCGGCAGCCGCGAACTAAGCTGCCGTTAATTACCCCTCGCTTTTGAAGCGAAAGAACCTCCGATTGACGGGTCAAATAGGTCATGCAAACTCAATGTGCAGTGTTGTGCTTTGAAGGGGTTTTGGATATATCGGGGGGCCCGTGGAGTTTTTACGGAGGTCCCGCTACCCGGATAGCGGGCTGGGGGTCAAGGGGGCTAGCAACCTCCTTGCAGGGTGCGGGGCAGCGCCCCGTTAGAAATTTTTTTCTAACAGGGACAGTGTCGTGGAGTATGTGCGTGCGTGTGTGTATATATATACGCGCGCGCATGTGTGTATATATAAAGGAAAAGGGGCATCCAAAGAATGCGTGGGCCAGCGACCCACGTGCCAGGCGCGCGGGCGCTGTGCGCCAGAGCCCCACGTGCCTGGCGGGCGGGAGCTGTGCGCCATAGCCCCACGTGCCTGGCAGCAGCAAAAGAGAGTTTGTCCTTGCACTGGGAGCTGTACTCCCGATTTGACTTATGGAGTTGAACCCCTAAGATATTTTTGGAGCTGATGAAGGGGCTTCTCCCTTGAGCCCTGGATCTTCCCCAAAGTGGGATTTTCGGAGATGGGACTTCTTCTTCCTCCTCTTTGTTGGCCGGTTCTTGAAGAACAAGAGGGGTGAGATTTTAAAAATCTCTCATTTTTAAGATTTGATGGAAGATCCAAGCTCCCCTTTGTGGGTTTCGTGGTGGAAAACTATTTAGTTTTGAAAAAGGAAGAGTAAAACTCTTGATTTAATTCAAAAGAAAGAAAAAGGTTTTAGAACCTTGAGGAAGAAGAAGATCACAGATTTTAATTCTTTTTTTTGGAGAAAGAAAAAGTTGTTGAGATATTTTCATTCTCTTTGCCTTTATAGGCTATACACTTTACATATAACCCCTTGGGCTTAACAAAAATGGCATTTTGCTCATCCCATGCCTCATGTGCTATTTCTTTTTGCACATAAGCCATGAGCTTTACAAAAATTTGGCTTTATGCCCATTTTTCTTACATTTATTCAAAAAAATTAAAAAAAGGAAATACGCCAAAATTATTTATTACAAAATTTTTATTTTGGCATGGCGGAAGGCTGGACGCTTCGTGTTCGGGTTCGACCCGGGCATTGGCCCACTTGACCTAGGCTTGGGCCCACTTGGCTTGGGGTTGACTTTGATTTTGACTTGGTCAACCGGGGTGTAAATTTCGACCCCAACAGAACATGTTTGGATTTGGATTGGAATTTAAAATGAAATTGAATTAATATTGAAATGTTGGATTGGATTCAAATTTGAAATTAAAATTCCAGGTTCTCTGTTTTGAAATTTATTCTTTTCTGTTGTTACACCTAATTCGACGGGTAATTCCCGTCGCAATAAAGTCTAATTCGACGAGATATACCCGTTGAATTAGATTTTAAAAATTATCATTATATTATTTAATAATATTCTATTCGTATAAAATCAGGTCTAATTCGACACGAGATACGTGCCGAAATGATATCTAATTCAACGGGTAATTCGCGTCAAGTTAAACAAGTCTAATTTGACGCGTATTACCCGCCGAATTAGGTCTACAACGATGAAATTAAACGCGACAGCGGTCTTCCGTCGCAATTTAGAAGCTCCCGTCGAAATAGACCTAATTCGACGGGTAATAGCCGGGTGTGGATTCATGTAGTGATAGAATCTTATTCTCTGCAGTTTGCAGGCATCATATAGGCGCCCTAAAATCAACATAATTTCTATTTACAGACACGGGTAAGTCAAAGACACTATGATGGAAGTCGGAATCTCCCTCAGAAGTTGTCCTCCGACGATCTGGTGTGAGCGGTTTTGAGCGGTTGAGATCTGGTATGGGAATTGTTGCGTGTGGATCTCAATGGGTTGGTGTCGATGCCGAGCTATCTGCAAAAGAAGTCCCGGGCTGGGTGACCATCGTAGGACCCTCCGACGATCAAGTTAGTACCGTGGAATAAGAGCAGAGTAGCGGCCTATTGGAATGAATTCGACTTTCCCGAGTCGTCTGAAAGAGAGGTTTATATTATGGTCGCGTGGAGCGAGCCGGCGTGAGATTCTCGCCGTTAGTTACGCCCTTTCATTACGTCCGTGTTGATGGCGGGATCCGCTCATTAATAGAGGAGGCGCCCGCGTGGGACGCGGAACGTGGGGCGGCGGATATCTCGCTTTGGCGAGATACGCGGAGCCGTTGCGGGGGCGCTTGGGCTCCGCGCTCTCGGTTGATCGGGGAAGCCGAGAAAGCTCAGCCCTGCAACAACTCGGAGACAAGTCGGGAGGCCGAGGAAGCTCGGTTGTAGGATTGCATGGCTGGTTGCTAGGCGAATACGGCAGGTATTCCAGAGAGGTTTCCGAAAGGCCGGATGCGACCTCGGAGACGAGTCGCCGAGGAACGTCTACAATGCATCAGGCTTATTCCAGCTCCGTAGCCCCGGGACACGTCATTCGCTACATGTCGTGATCCGGAGAATTCCCACTTGTGAGCATCATCATTAGCCCCCACTCTCGTTTCAATCTATTTATGGGTCGGGTCGAGAGTGGTCTGCTTGGTTTTCTCTGCTCAGTTTTGGTGCCGAGTTTTCTTCGTGGTGGATTGTCCGGGGACGATAGGGCGTTTGGTAGTTGCGTCTTTTCGATCTTCGAGCCCACATGGCGTCTCACCATGCGCCTAAATTTTCACGCATATCCCCGATGACGTCAGCGGATCGGTGAAATAATTGCGCTTTAAAGAGGGGACGCCGTTTCACTCGATCGTCAGTTGGGTTACGGGCCACGTGTCCGACGTTGGTTGGCGAAGCGCGACAGGCTGTCTCTGACTCCTGCCACGAATAAACGTCTCCAATGGTCGATCACCATATGGAGCCTCGACGGCCGCTAGGTGCGACGCTTCGTTTTGGCGGGAATCGATTTGGGCCGCAGGATGTTCTCTTTGGAGTGTATAAATAGAAGGGGATCATCCTAGGGCCGACACTTTGCCTTAGCTGTCTTTCATCATTTGAAGATTGTCCGGCACACCTCCGCTTAGGTCGGATCTTCTGCTGAATTTTCCTCAGCAAACCCTTTCCTTGAATCAGGTTAGATGTCTTCCTCCGAGGTGTCTGTAGATGTAGTAGGGGTAGAGTTGGACAATGAGGCTCCAGTTTCTGGGGCCGAGTCCAGCGGATCTTCCTCCTCCTTGGCTTCAGATAGCCGAGAGGGTTCTTTTTCTGCTACGTTTTCTGTGTTGGGCTCGCCCCTAAAGTCGGGGCCGCCTTTGTCACTTGCCGTTGGGCGGCGACAAGGGCTCCTAAGGTGCGCATCGGGAATACCCGCGATGCGCCTTCCGTCTTGAATCGTCTTGGCGAGCTTTCCGACATCCGAACTCGATTCCATATCCTCTCTGGCTATTCATTCCATCTGGCCAGAGAGAGTGAGCGGGCAGACCAGGTGCGGAACAAAGAGATTGCTCTGTATCTGGAAGCATTCCGGGCTGGGATGCATCTACCCTTCTTATTCGAGGTTTGTGCGGTGCTCCATTGTTTCCATCTTGCCCTAGGCCAGCTAGCACCGAACTCGTGGAAGATCCTCCTCGGGTTTTTGGTCCGGTTAAATTTGTTCGGATCCCCTTCGATTTGAGCCTCCTCCCGTCTTTTCTTTATTACAAAAATCATCCTGGTACCAATAAGGAAGAGCCGAGCTGGGTGTACCTGTCGTTTAAAAAATGCAAGGGTAGGGCGGCCGGGTCAGGGGTAGTGGCCGTCCCTTTTTTCATCCATGAATGAAAGGAAAAGTTCGTCTTTGTCGGGCCTCCGGAGGATGAGGATTGGCCTGTGCCCACCTAGTGGCACAGGGCTGATTGCTCGAGGGTTAGGCAGTCGAATGCCCCCGAGGCGAAGGTGGTGTCCCAGTGAGAACCGATCCAGCGGGCTGATGTCCTGCTCTCCGAGCAAGTACTGAGCTGGGCCGGGCTCAGCCCTGCGCGTTTTTTTGGTAAGTTAGGGCTCCCGACGGTCTGTTTAGACTTTGCCAAAATTCTTTTGCCGTTTCTGTGTTGCTGACCCTTTCCTGATGGATTTTTTCTTTTCTTTTTGCAAAGCCCATGGACCGATAAAAAATTATGGTCGCTATGGCCGCCAAGGCCCAGGGAAGAAAGACCGGTGGCGCCAGCTCATCTTGACCAGGTTCGAGCGCTGCTCCTAGGCAAACTCCTCCGGCCAAGACCCTCGCAGCGTTCCCAGTCCCGAGGAACGCTGCGGGGACAGAAACAAGTGCGGGACCCGACGCCTCGGGTTAGGACGGAGGTGACTCCCCCGCCGAATCCCCCCTTAAGAGACAGAAGCGGGTTGTTTCTCGGCCACCCCTACCGGGATTTAAGTGCAGGAGGGTGATTTCTGCATCAAAGTGCCCTCGGGGCTATCCATGGCCGATAGCTTGCTGGCGGATATGGAGAAGGCGGCTGGGGCCAAGATTCCCCAGGGCAACATGAAGGCCCAAGTGACCGCAATAGCTTAGGAGGCGGTTCAGGTCGGTAGCTTTCTTTAAAAATTTCCTAAGCTTTATTTTCTCGATTTCAGTTTTTTATATGTTTGTTGTTTTTCTCATATCCTTCAGCACCGCGCTCTCCTTATCGCCATGGAGTCCGAGGAGATCGCCCCGACAATGAAGAAGGCAGGCGAATCCTTCTCGCGAAAGGAAGAGCTTCTTCTTCAATTGCAGCAAGCGGAAGAGAAGGCGGCCCTTCTTGACTCGAGATTGGTCGCCGAAGGCCTGACGGTCTCCAAGCTGAAGGAGTCCCATCGGGTTTTAACCGAATCTAACCGAGCTATCCAGGCCCAGATGGAAGAGACGAACGGGTTTTTTCAACGCCATGAAAAGATCGAGAGACGCCATCAAGAAGGATGCCCGGACGGCTTGTGATGCGGCGAAACTTGCTGAGAGCAAGCGGAGAGGGCCATGGAGGAGTATAAGGTGTTTGATCAGTTTAACCTCGATCTCGCCGACTCCGTGGCCGTCGGGTGGCACAATGCCCTCGACGCCGTCAAAGAGGCTATGCCCGAGTTCGTCGACCGCGAGCTCCATGCAAAATACCCCCTTGCCGAGGAAGCGCCACAAGGAGCGACGCCGAGCTGGCCGTGGAAAGCGAGGCTGCTGGCGGAAACGCCGATCCTGAGGTCGCCGTTGCAGTTCCCGGCGAAGACGCCGAGCAGGGAGATGTGGTGGCCGAGCGGGCAGCATGAGCTATTTCCCCTTTTTCTTTTTCTTTTTTAGAATTTTTGTAAGCCTCCGGGCATTTTTGTAAGGCTGAGGTGCCCACAATACCTTGTATATAATTTTGATCGTAAATAAAGCACACATATATTTTTTTGCTCAAGTGTCTTCATTCTGCAAGTGCTTTTAGCTCGCAAGTCTTTTTATCTTGCTAATGTTAAGCTGGTGTCCACCCGTTCTAGGTGACGATCGCGCATCAAGTATGAGTCGAACGATAGCCAAGTGTAGGAAGGTCGGTATCCTCTCTTTCCCCGGAGTCGAGATGACGATCACGCATCTAGTATGAATCAAACGATAGCCAAGTGTAGGAAGGTCGGTATCCTCCCTTTTTCCGGAATCGAGATAACGATCGCGCATCTAGTATGAATCGAACGATAGCTAAGTTTGAATAGATCTGCATCCTTCGATTCCCTCTTGGAAGAGCCAAGCATGAGTCTGTTCGGCGGGTCTTGGATCCATATCTTTGTTGGGCAGGAAGCTATCCGTTGAGGATGGATCGAGCAGGAATCTGCTCGGCGGCCTCGTGATGAAGGCTTTGGATCCACAGCGTTGTTGGGCACGAAGCTGCCCGCTGTCGATAAGCCGAGCAGGAATCTGCTCGGCGGACTCGTGATGAGAGCTTTGGATCCATTTCTTTGTAGGGCATGAAGCTACCTTATGGATGAGCCGTGGAGGAAGCTACCCGGTCGTCTCGTGATGAGGGTTTTGGATCCACAGTGTTGTTGGGCAGGAAGCTGCCCGCTGTGGATAAGCCGAGCAGGAATCTGCTCGGCGGCCTCGTGATGAGAGCTTTGGATCCACTTCTTTGTAAGACAGGAAGCTACCCATTGTGGATGAGCCGAGCAGGAAACTACCCGGTCGTCTCGTGATAAGGGCTTTGGATCCACAGCGTTGTTAGGCAGGAAGCTGCTCGCTGTGGATAAGCCGAGCAGGAATCTACCCGGTCGCCTCGTGATGAGGGTTTTCGATCCACAGTGTTGTTGGGAAAGAAGCTGCTCGTTGTAGATAAGACAAGGAGGAATCTGCTCGGCAGCCTCATGATGGGGGCTTTCTGAACTCCTTAGTGCCTTCGTAGGGGCATCGTTCAACCTTCCGTGGTCCATATAGGTGGGAATGGTGACCGTCATGGACGACACATGGCGGTACTATATCGGGAAATTGAGATATTCCGTGATTTGCGTCGCTGCGTGAGTGGATCTCGGCCGTTGGAAGATATCTGTTGAGGCTATAAATACCAAAGGTGTATCGGTTTCTTCCTAGTCTTGCATACCCCGAAAATGACCGGCCGCGTGTATACCATCAGGGAGATCGTTTCTCATGACGACGTGTACTTTTATAAGCTTGATCGTTTCAAGGAGACGTACGAGACGGTGATAGGCCGCTTGGAGGGCCACTGTGGACACTTACTTCCCCGGCGATCTCCTTTCCTCTAACTGCTAATTTACGCGATATGGAGGACTTCCCCGGGTCTGTACAACACCCTATCTCCGCAGTTGATGGACGAGACGTTTGACAAGATGCATATGGCCCACGATCTTGGTCTGATCTCGAAGAGCAGGCGGGACCACTCGGTGGATCTTCTTCTTGAGAGTTTTCAGTAAAGGTTGGTCGTTGCATCTTGCTAGGCGGATGGGGGACCCGGCGAGTCCGTGGCTTCTAGGGTCCATGGGTACCGTCAGGGAAGCGGGCTGAGGCTGCTTGGGCTCGACTGGAGGAGATTTCTTCCGAGTATTACCGATAATATTTTCTTAATTCTTGTCCTCCTCTGCTGTAATTGTTGTAAGGCCGGGGAGCCCCAAATACCTCTGAAATAAATAAATGTCTTTGGTTGTAGTGTATTGTCTCTTTTTCTTCCCTCTGTACATTTTATATTAAAGCTTAAAAAACCTTGGAGTCTCGGAACAGAGAAAAGAAACAAAGGGCTGGAGCCCCACGGTGGTGCAAAAAGCCTCTTCTGTGAGAGGACCTAGCTCGGAAGACTTAGTTTAATGCTGAAAGGAATTACATTATTTAAAAGAGATTACATGTTTATTTATACAACTTAAGCTTTTCGGCGTTATAAGGCCAAAAAAAATTGCGGCCCCCAGTGTTCTGCAGGCGGTATGCTCCACCGGGTAATGCTTCTGTTACGAAGAATGGTCTGTCCTACTTCGGGGAGAACTTATGTAGTCTCTTTTGGTCTATGAACTCGTTTCTTCGTAAGACCAAATCTCCCGTCTTGAAGGCCCGATATTTAACTCGGGCATTGTAGTAGCGAGCGGTTTGCTGCTGATAGGCGGTTGCTCTGATTTGCATTCGGTCCCGCTTTTCCAACAAGATATCCAAGTTGCTTTGGAGTGCCGAGGTGTTGGCTTTATCGTCAAAGTGTTCGACCCTATAACTGGGCAGTCCAATTTCCGTAGGGACCATTGCCTCGGTACCGTAGCAAAGGCTGAATGGGATTTCTCTCGTAGGCGTTTTTTTCAATGTCCGCAATGCCTATAGCACCCGTAGTAGTTCCTTGACCCAGCTTCCTTTCCTTCCTTCCAAATGGGCTCTGAGACCGCGGATGACGTCTCGGTTCGCTACCTCAGCCTGCCTATTGCATTGTCGATGTGCGACCGCGGCAAACTTCATCAATATGTGGTAGTCGTTGCAAAACTCTGACTTTATCGTTTTCGAATTTGGTCGCATGGTCGGTAACCGAGCACCTCGGGATTCCAAATCGAGAGATTATGTTGTTCTGTAGGATTTTTATCGTAGAGGCGACGGCCAGTTTCCTGATGGTCACAGCCTCTATCCATTTCGTGAAATAGTCCACAGCGACAAGGATGTATCTGTGTCCACCCGTGCCGGTGGGGAGTTGGCCCACCATAACCATCCCCCATTATGCAAATGGCCAAGGGGAACTGAGTAGCGTTAGTTCGGTGGCGGGACGACGAGATATGCTGCTGAAGAGTTGGCAGTTCTTGTATCTTCTGACCAGCTTCTCGGCATCCTAGTGTATTCTCGGCCAATAGTATCCTTAGAGTAGTGTCTTCTGGACCAGGGTGTGGGCCCCTTGATGCGCCCCCGACCCCTTCATGTATCTCTTGCAAAACACAGTCTGCCTCGTGGGGGTCGATACACCGGAGCAGAGGCCGGGTGTATGACTTCTTGTAGAGGTTTCCGTTGCTCCAGACAAAATGGCGTGCTTTGGCCCAAAGTCGGCGAGCTTCTCCTCGGTCTCGGAAAGTACACCGTCCTTTAGGAATTCCACGAGGGGCTTTCTTCAATCTCGGCCTTCTTCCTGAGTTGTGTAGATCTGGAGCGTTACCTTTCCGTCTTCCACGCTGGGCCGTGGCAAGACTTCGAACCGGATATTTCTTTTATGGTTGGTGAATAAGAAGAAATGAGCTTGCTCAAGGCGTTGGCTTGGGTGTTCAAGTTCCTGGGAATCTGTTCCATTTGGACCTCGTCGAAATTTTTCCGACGTCTTTTTACCTCGCCGATATCTTATCATAAATGGCTCTCGGGCCTCGAAACGCCTGGTTACTTAGCTGATGGCTAGTGCGGAGTCGCTGCGTATCCTGATGATCTTCAGTCCTACCCCGGAGGCGAATCGTAGCCCTGCCAAAAAAGCCTCGTATTCAACGGCGTTGTTTGACGCCTTAAAACCGAGCTTTAAAGAGTACTCCATTTCTACTTCATCCGGGCCACGGATGATCAGGCCAGTCCCGCTCCCCTCCTTTGTGGAGGATCCGTCCACATAAAGTACCCAATCCAAGATGGGGTCGGGAACCTCCTCAACCGAGGGACGTGGTTCGGGGCCCTGCACTGTCGTTTCTTCTTTAGTGGGGATGGTGCATTCGACAACGAAATCTGCTAAGACCTGTACTTTGATGGCTAGTCTGGGACGGTATTTGATGTCGAATTAAGACAATTTCCACCATTTCTCCAGACGACCTAATGATTCGGGGGAGGCGAGAATTGATCCTAAAGGTCGATCGGTGAGGATGAGGATCGTATGCGTTTGGAAATAGCGTCGAAGTTTCCTGGAGGCGATGACAAGTGCCGGGACTATTTTCTCTATGGCCGGATATCTTGTTTCCGCGTCCTTGAAAACATGGCTCACGTAGTAGACAAGTCTCTGTATACCTTCGAATTCTCTGACAAGCACTGAGCCTGTAACTTGGTCGGAGACCGCTAGATATAGTAAAAGCTCGTCACCCTCGACCTGTTGGGTGGGTAGCAGTGGGGTTGCTAGAGACGCCTTGAGTTGTTCGAAAGCGTTCTGGCACTTCTCAAACCATTTGAACTTAGAAATTTTCCTTAGGGCCCTGAAAAACAGGAGGCACTTCTCTCCGGATCTGGACATAAAGCGACACAGAGTAGCTACCCTTCCCGTGAGTCGCATGATGTCGACATTGCTCATGGGTGTTACCACGTTGAGGATGGCGCTGATTTTTTTCTGGGTTTTGTTCGATTCCTCGGTGAGTCACTATGAACCCGAGAAACTTTCCACTGGTGACTCTGAATGCACACTTAGCTGGATTCAACTTCATTTTGTACATGCGCAGGACGTCGAATGTCTCGCCGAGGTCTTTAGTGTGCCCGGTTGATGAGGCGGATTTTACGAGCATGTCGTCAACGTAGACTTCCATATTTCTCCCAATCTGTGGTTTGAACAGCTTGTTGACCAGGCGCTGATACGTGGCCCCAGCGTTCTTGAGTCCGAAGGGTATCACTTTGTAGCAGTATAGCCCCTGATCAGTGATGAAGGCGGTAAGTTCTTCGTCGGCCGGGTTCATCCGGATCTGATTGTAACCGGAGAAAGCGTCCATGAAGCTCAATAATTCGTGGCCGGCTGAACTGTCCACTAGCTGGTCAATCCGAAGAAGTGGATAGTTATCTTTGGGGCAGGCTTTGTTCAAATCCGTGAAATCGACGCACATATGCCATTTCCCATTTACCTTTTTGACCATGACCACGTTCGCTAGCCAATCTGTGTAGTCCAGGTTTTTGATGAAATTGGCTGCCAGCAATCGATCCACCTTGTTTTCTCTCGCCTGTTGTTTAACCGGCGCAAAACTTCTCTTCTTTTATCGGACCGGCCGGGCCTTCGGGTCGACCCAAGCTTGTGGGAGATCACCTCAGGGTTGATCCCGGGCATGTCCACTTGCGTCCAAGCGAATACGTCCGAGTTATCTCGGAGGAACCGGATCAGGCCTTCACGGTGGTCCCCGTCAAGAGAGAGCCGATCTGGGACTGTCCGGTCATCGACTCTTTCTACGATGGGGACTTCCGTCAATGCTTCCACCGAGGCACCTCGAACTTCCTTTTGGTCGTCGTGCGTATATAAAGACCCCCTGGAAATCATGCGCGTCTTCAAAATCTCCGCCCTGCTCTCCGGCGGGGGACGTCGAGACGAGGCAAATCTTGGCGGTTTGCTGGTCCCCATAGGCCCGGCCTATCCCTCCATGATCCAAGGGAATTTGGGCACAAGGTGATAAGTTAATATCTGAGCCCGGAGGGCGTTTAAAGTAGGGCGTCCCAGGAGAATGTTAAGGATGAAGGGACCTTAGCAACACGGAAGTTAACCGGTATGGTTCGCGTATTGCCCGCTTCCCCAATATTAAGGAGGAAGGTGACCGATCTCGCGGTCAGGACGGAATGGTTGGTGAACCCAGAAAGGACATAGGAGGTCGGTTGAAGGTCAGATGAACCTAACCCCATACACTGGAAACAGTCGTGGAACAGGATATCCACCGAGCTTCCTGAATCGACCAATATCCTCTGGACCTCGTAACTGTAGATTCGGGCCGTTATGACAAGAGGGTCATTGTGAGGAAGTGATACGCCGTGAAGGTCTTCATCAGTGAAGATGATCGGTTCGCCCTTCCTGCACCTCTTGTGGGGTGGATCGCTTACACCCTCGACTGGCGGGAGGCGGTGGTTTCCCCTACTTCCCAGGGTTGGATCCGCTAAAACGACCATAATTTGTCCGATCGTTAATTCCCCAGGAGGGGCCTGGTCATTTTGCTCCCATTCTACCTGTCGTTTGTCCCGTAGGTATTTCGCCAGGTGGCCCGAGCAGATCAACTCCTCGATGCAGTCACAGAGCAGTTTGCAGCTCTCAGTCGGATGACCCTGCGACCTGTGATAAGTGCAGTACGGGCCGCGGAGACGCTTACCCATTCTTTAGGTAGCCGGCGGGAGCTTAAAGAACCTCTACCCGTTCTTTGGGTAGCCGGCAGGAGCTTAAAGAAGCTCTCGCCCTTAACTTCCTCCAACAGCTCGGTCTGGAAATGTTCAGAGGGATGTACTCCTGAAACCTTGGAGAATAAAGTTTCGGACGATCGACTTTCTTTTTCTTTTCCCTATCTCTCTTCTTTCGGTCTGCTTGGTCACCTCTGAACATGTTTGAGTTCACCTCTGACTCGAGTTAGATTTCTCGCTCGGTTCAAGCTTTCACTTCGGCCATGATCTTAGGTTGTGCTAATGCAAAAGAGCGGAGCCACTCTTTGTGCCTAAGACCCGATCTCAGCACGGTGATAACTGTTTCATCGCGATACTCGGGAACCTCTAGGAGGGCATTGTAGAAGCGAGTGACATACCCCTTGAAGGATTCCTTGTCTCCGCTCTTGATAGTGAACAGGTAGTCGACCGTCCTCTTCTGTCGTCGGTTTCCAACGAAATGACCGAGGAATTGGGTAGCCAGCTCGTCAAAGGTTGAGATAAAGCGTGGCGCGAGCCCTCGGAACCAGTCCCGGCCAGCTCGGATTAGGGTGATGGGAAAAGCTCGGCGTTGAGCCGCGTCCGAGTGGTCTTGAAAGCTCATGCCCGCCGTAAATGCGTCCAAGTAGTCTTTCGGGTCGGACTTCCCGTCGAAGAAGACCACTTTGGGTGGCTTGTTCCTGGACGAGACGCGTTTGGCCAGTAGCTCTTCTGTAAAAGGCTTTGTGAGCGAATCGGCGGAATACTTGGCCCTTTCGCCGGACATATGGCCATCTCGTCGTATGCCTTCAATTTTCTTTTCGAGGGCTTCGATTCGGTGGTGGTACCCCAAGGATTCAGCACAGTCGGAGTGGTGGATATCCCTGCTCTGGGTATGCGCGATGGTCCGTCTTCGACTCCGCTCTATCAAATTTCTTAAATTCTCGGACGAGATTTTTCTCGAGTAGTCCCGACGTTCGCCATTTGCGCGGCCTCGGCGGGAGCGGGGGGTCGGTCGTGCCTGGAAGCAGGCGAACTGATCGACATCTCTTCAGGGGGCATGTGCGCACGGCGGGTGTCGGGACGATGGCCTAATTTTTCCTGAGATCGGGGTGTGGAGCTGTCCGACGCCCAGCGGGTCATGAAATCATTTGCCACATGCGGGCCATGGTTGCTGGAGTCAGCATGCCGGCGTTCTGTGACGCTGAGATGAGCGTGAGTGAGATCGAGGGCCTGAGCGTAGCCATCCATCCTTCTGCAGACGTCGTTATCCCGGAGAGGGGAATTGCGGTCTGGTGGGTAGGACCCGCCGCTTGAACGCAGACGAGTGCATCCACCATCGAGGTGAGTCTGTCGATCCGAACGGATAAGGCGCTGATGACGTTAGGAGGGAAAGTAGAATCGCTCCTCCCCCCGTTATAGGAGTGGGACGGCTCGTATTGAGATCATCGCGATTGTCGCTCGCCATCGGGTCTTCCGGAAGATCAACTTTATGCGTGGAGAAGCTTCTACGTTCCCACAGATGTCGCCAACTGATGAAAGTCGGAATCTCCCTCAGATGTTGTCCTTCGTCGATTTGGTGCGAGCGGTTTTGAGCGGTTGAGATTTGATATGGGAATTTGCATGTGGATCTTAATAGGTTGGTGTCGAAGCCGAGCTATCTGGAAAGGAAGTCCCGGGATGGGTGACCACCGTAGGACCCTCCGACGAACAAATTAGTACCGTAGAATAAGAGCAGAGTAACGGCATATATTGGAATGAATTCGACTTTCCCGAGTCGTCTGAAAGAGGGGTTTATATAGTGGTCGTGTGGAGCGAGCCGGCGCGAGATTCTTGCCGTCAGTTACGCCCTCTTGTTACGTCCGCATTGATGGCGGGATCCACTCATTAATGGGGGAGGCACCCGTGTGGGACGCGGAAACGTGGGGCGGCGGATATCTCGCTTTGGCGAGATACGCGGAGCCGTTGAGGGGCCGCTTGGGCTCTGCGCTCTCGGTTGATTGGGAAAGCCGAGGAAGCTCAGCCCTGCAACAGCTTGGAGACGAGCCGGAAGGCCGAGGAAGCTCGGTTGTAGGATTGCTCGAAGGTGAGCTGATAGCTGGTTGCTAGGCGAATGCAGAAGGTATTCCGGGAAGGTCTCCGAAAGGCCGGATGCGACCTCGGAGACGAGTCGCCGAGAAACGTCTCCAATACATTAGGCTTATTCCAGCTCCGTAGTCCCCAGGACACCTCATCCGCTGCGTGTCGTGATCCGGGGAATTCATCATCACACTAAATCAATCATATTCCACAAACAATTCCATTCTATAAACTGCATCTAATTCCAAAAATAGTGATATCATTCACAGCTTTTATTCTATTAACTAAACCAACGCTATCACCCTCTATGTCCAAGTGCTACACTAAAATATTCCCCCAGCTTCGTCAATCACTCAATCCAAAAATAGTCACTCCAAAATAAAATAATTAACAAAAAAAATATATATAAATTGATATATACCTAAGACACCGAGGCAATCTTGAAGCCCACGAGGCGGCTTCTCCTTGCGCTCCTCGGACCGCCGGAAACCGTCGAAGTTCAACCGCCACGTCGGCTCCCGCTCCCGGTCGCCGACGGTCTCCAGCAGGAGCAGCTCCGACCCCTCGTCGTCCTCACCGGTGATCGGCGGTTGCGCCCACATTTCGTTATCCCCCTCACAAAAAAAAGTAGAGAGATCACTGAGCAAGCAACTTCCTTATTTTATAAAATGGGTACGAGACGTACGGCCAGATCTCGTCGACGCGAAACGGACGGCGAGGATGAGTGGACACGTGGAGGGGATCGAGGGGGAATCGAGAGAGTGGTCAGCGAAGTCGGTAAAGGGACAGATGGCGGGCCTCGCGTACCTTAATTAGTATAAGGATAGGGATTTGGACTAACGGATGGAAGCCACGTAGGTACTTTTTCGTGGGTGTGATGCTGTTTGGTGTTTTGGGAAAGGGGGAGAGAAATGGGAGCCACAATTTGTAGTTTTGGGATTTTACGAGGAGATCCTTCGGCATTTTTCAGGGCCATGTGTGTGCCTGTATAGGGATAATGCAAATCTTACTCGAGTATATTAATTCCTTATATTTACAAATATAAGGAAAAAATAGCACATTGATTTTATATCAATCTATCAGAGGAACCTTTTGATTATTTAAAGGGAAAATTGACTACATAGCCCCGATATATTCTCAACTTATCTGTATATCCTTCCTTAATATTTTTGCCCCTTCATCTCTCTTAGACTTTTTCAACCGGCATTTTACTCTTTCTAACCTGAAAATGCCCTTCTCTGTGTCATTATATTTCCCCCATAAACCCAAAAACACATTTTTTTATCCCTTCATCTTCAAAACCCAATTCTCTTTTCATGTTAGATCCCATTTACTTTCAAAACTCATTTCTACTCAAACCAATGGATAATGAGTTTTCGATAACGGGCTTGGTTAATGATGTAAAAGAAAACGGTTGGTTGGTAAAATTCCATCATGGACAAACCATGAACGACATAAAGAAGGAGGTAAAGAATTACATGAATTTTCAATTTTCAATCGACATAACTGTCCGTTACCCATTGCTAGGCAGTCCAAATACCAGTATAGGCTTGAACTCCAACCAAGAATTACAGTACATGCTTGAAATACAAGAGAAAATGAAGACTAGTTTATTTGAACTTACAGCTTTTGTTGGAAATGATACCGGCGATTTCTCTACTCAGCCCATATAAGTAAATGTCTATCTTATTTCACCCTTTAGAGTGTTCTCCATACCTTTACATTTGTATTCGACCTTTATTTATTCTCCATTTTTACAGTTTTATTTTGACCATAAGTTATTACTCTCCATATTTATAGTTTTATTTTTACCTTTAGTGATTTTTCATCGTTTATTGTATTTTAAAGTCTAATATAGTGATCGTTAAACCATTATTTTTTCAGTTAATCTATTAGTACACAAAAGTCTGTAAAAGCAAGCAATCAACAAAATAGTCAATATATTTGGAGAAGCGATGAAATGGTCAATGATTCTCTTCGAATACCTGCATGGTGGCATTCAGCAACTGTCGGTGTTGGGCTACAATTTGAGGGTGTAAAGGAAGTAAGGATGTCATCGACATATTATAGAATTGCGAAAAGATTTGTATATTTATTCATGAAGAATGATTTTAAAAGGGTGACAGTTATTTGTGCAAAGGATGGAGAATCTGGTTGTAAGTGGAGGCTACATGCTTCACATATGACGAGATCAACTAAATTTTCGATTAAAAGTTATGATGATATCCACACTTGTGGTGGTGGTATGTGTACTGATGATCACCCTATAGCATCTCGAAGTTGGATTTCTTCGGTAATACAAACTGCACTAAAGAAACGATCATTATATCACCCTATTGACACGAATAAAGATAGACACTTAAATTACGGTCTGAAAATTAATTATCATAAAGCATGATGGGGAAAGGAAAGAGCTCAAGAAGAACTCTATGGTAATACGCGTCATTCTTATGATTCACCAAGATGGTATGACTTTCGTTTGTACTGTTATATTTTCAATCTATCTTAAGTTTTTTCTTTCACCTTTTAGTGTTTTTTTTATACCTTTACTATATCGCTTTTAACTTCCAATATTTTATTCTTATATTTTATTCCTACCTTTGCTTTAGTATTTATACTTATAGTCTCTACTTACTACTTTTGATATTTTAATTTTATCTTAAGAGTTTTCTCTCTACCTGTATGTTAATTTTCAGCTTTTCTTTTATAGGTTCCAAACTAAAATCGAAGACACTAATTTTAGTAGTATCATTGAAATTCAAAAAAATGATGATGATCGGTTTATGAGGATGTTTTGTTGTTTCGCTGCGTGCCATCAAAGATTCATTGCTGGCTGTCGTCCACTACTATTTTTGGATGGCATATTTGTAAAAGATCGTTATAAAGAAACACTTTTTGCTTCTACAGTCTATGATGGAGATATGTGTATATTTCCTTTAGCATTCTGTGTTTGTGACGTTAAAGATGAGTCCAACTGGGATTGGTCTCTCTAGGTTATTTGATTTTTTTTGTATTATTTTGACACCCCATATAACTCAACCCATGAACTAGTCATTGTTTTTGATATTGACAAGGGAATTAAAGAGGGTGTAAACAAATATTTTGGTCACGCAGCACATGCAAGATGTCTGTTACATTTGGATGAAAATTATAAACACAAGTTTAGGTAAAAGGGATTTAACTTAAAAATTGCACAAATATTTACCAAGATGTTGCAAAATGCAGCTTACAAATACACGACAACATAATTCAAAGAGGAGTGTGATAAAATTCAAAGTTCTTCAAAATTGGCCTTTGATACCCTAATGGATTATCAACCTGAAAAATGGGCTAACTCATTATTTCCAGGAATAATGTATTATTATCTACTTTTAAACCTTCTTTCCTCTTTTAGATTTATCTTTCTACCTTTAGTTTTTTTATTGTCCCATTTCAACTCTGTAATATGTCTTCTTTAGTATTCCTATAACAGTTTCTTTTTACCTTTATGATTTAATTTCTACATTTATTATTTACTTTTTACTTTTACATTTTTCTTCATACCATTAATGATATATTTCATTCATTTTAAGGTATGACCATATCACATCTTAATGTAGCTGAAGCATTGAATAGTTGGGTCAGGAAAGCCAGATTGCTTCCAATACTTCAACTAGTAGATCACACACGCATGCAGCTTATGGAACACATCAATGAACGTCGAAATTTGGCAAAGAAGTGGCAAACTGTCTACTACCCATAACTACATATTCTTTTAAACAAAAATTTAGAAAAACTTGGACCTCTCAAGGTCTAATGTCTTTAAAGTTTCGGATTATAGGACAGTGAAAGTTGATTTGAATAGCCGCAGTTGCACATGTAGTGAGTGGGATGTAAAGCGTATACCATATAAACATGCATATGCATCAATCAATTTCATGTATAGAAGCGTGGAATCATACGCTGAGTGGTATCTTACCACTGAAGCGTTTAGAAAATCGTACCGGTTTTCGATATACCCGGTCCCAGATAATGACAAACCCCAGGTAACAATAAACTTTGAAAATTGCTAAACTTTTTCTTTAATATGCAATGACAAACCCCAGGTAAAATTTTAATTCTACTCAAAGATTTATCTTTTTACCTTTAATATGTTCTGTCTACCTTTAATTTTAGTTTTTGTATATATATATTACAGATGAAGCAATGGAGTTGCGTCTGCCTATTACAAAAAAAGACGCGGTATGAATAAAACAAGAAGAATCAACAATAGGACTGAAGATGTCAGACCACTCAAATGTTCAAGGTGTCATACAAAAAGGCATAACCGTTTAACTTGCAATGCACCGATAATGGATTGAACATTTGTATTGTTGTTAAACATCTCGTGCTACTTTGAGAGATTTCATGCTACTTTTAAACATTAATTTATATTGTTAAATATTTCTTTCTATTTTGAGATATTTCATGATACTCTTAAACATTAATTTGTACTTGTTTATCGCCGAAAATAGAGACGAACTGGGATAGAACGTTTTGCTTGAATTTGGGGCAGATGCTATATGAAATATATCTATCCACCTCTCCAAAAATACCAAGTTGATTTATAGCACCATATATCGGAGGCTTGGATGGATGCGACCGTTGTAGCCGATTTCTCAGATTCCTCTTCAAATGTGAGGGTTTTTTGATTTTGGGACATTTTTCCTGCAGGCGCAAGTCTTTACAGTTAATTACGTTATCGTTAAGCGATAGCAACTTTCTTCTTCTCCATTGATATTACTTCGTGTCGTGTTATATATATTATTTATTTTGGGTTGCCTTTAGATTGTATATAATATATGTCGTCGCCCGTAGGACGCGGATTAGTCCAAATCCGTACATATCAGATTTGAGTTTGAACCCAGGTAGCATTTCTCAAATAAATAAGGTCCATTGGTTCAAAATATGTCATCTAAGGATAGTTAGTCGTGTTTGACTAAGATCAACTTGGGAATATGGTTAGGTATCGTTAATCTTGTTTTAGATTAAGAACAACTTAACAAATATAAACTAAGGACCGTCAGTCGTTTTTGAAACTAAGATCAACTTAGATTTATTGATATTTTGATCAACGGATCATATATGAGAAGCAAAAGATTCTATATTTAGTTTATTTTGACTAAGTAATCAAGCAAAGCTTGATGTTCCAAGTGCGCAAGTATATATGAGATGCGCCTGTATATTTATTCTTTCTGAAAAGGGTGCGCATATGCATATTACATGGTTGCATACTTGTTTATGGTCGGGAGGTTACGCACGTGCATATCACGTGGTTCACACTTGTTATCAGGTCAAATTTCTATATTCGCATGTATATATATGCGCATGTTCGAAAGTCAAGATCTTTCATTTGCGCATACGTGTATGTCACGTCATGCACATACCTTCATAGGCAACATTTATCATCTACGCTCACAAGGATATCATGTGACGCGCATACTTTCATAGGCAATATTCATCAAGTGAGTTCACGTGCATATCACGTGATGCGTATATCTCCAGGGACATTATTTTCTCATGCGCACACATGTGTATCATGTGATGCGCGAACCTGTATAAACAAATTTTTTTATCAAGTGCGCATTAGGTTTGGGTACGCATATTTTGAACAGAAAACATAGGATTTCAAAAAGAAGCAATGGTTTCTGTTCTTTGATTTTTCTTTTCTTCTTCTTCTTCTTTTCTTTTCATGAAGCAAAAACTTCAACTTTTATGATGCATAGGCATCCTTAACGGGGTTTTTTAAACCTTAGAATTAATCTCTCACAAAAAGTTGAAACTTTTTGTAAAAAGATGAAACTTTTTGTAAAAAGAGAGATCGACTCTAAGATCTTTTGGTCTTTTATACTGTGAGTCGATGGATTCAGAAAAGAAGCAAAGGTTTCTATATAAAGCAAAAGCTTTTTTTATTTTTAACTAAAGTCGTAACTTTTTGGGAGAGGAGAAGTCTTCTTCTTCTTCTTTTATTTTTTTATTTTACCTAGTTGAAGATTGAAGAAGATGGGAATTTTTCTTGAGCTTATGGGGGGTCTGTTGTGTGTTTTTTCTGTGTATGAGGCTCCTATTTATAGGAGACGAAAAATTAGGATTTGTAAGATATGTTTTTATGTTAATTTTCTTTTAAATTGATTTAATTGATTCATATGAATTAAAGGTGACATGTGCACCATTGGATTAAAATCCATGGATCTGTTTGTTAAGGTACTTTAATCTGTTGGATAGATGTGTCCCTCAAGGCAATTATTGTAACTATAAGAATGCAATTATCGAATTCAAGAGGACCTATACAGTGAACAGTCTCACTCGAGATGATAGTATGCTATCTGGTTTGTCTTTATCTGTCATGTGTATACGTTTTACTAGTTATCACATATCGCTAATACGTGAGATAAAGCCTATAAGATCTTTGCTTGACTACTAGGATTAAAGATAGGGATCCTATTAGTGGGGCCTGGTGGTTTATAAGCACATTCTTAAATGTCCATAGTCGTTGGAATATCGAGACTGGGCATCAATATTTCAGTTTAGACTAGTGTATATGTTTCATGACCCTGTACGGGGTGATGGCTGATCCCATAGCCATTGGTGTTTGACACCGATGATTGTATACATGTGCTCATTGGACGAGTTATACTGGACGGACACGCCGAGAACTCCTAGATGGTATTATACCAATTATGCAGTTCTCTGGTGACATGAGTACAGAGTAATCTCTAGATCTGAGACCGCCATAATTTCTTGTGTGTGTTCCCACTGTACTTAGATCACTACCCTACCACGGCTTTACTGAGTCGTGCAAACAGGTTTTAGTTGGGTACAGTCTCGAAGCACATGGAGGCAGTCGTGGGAATTCATCACTCCCGGTATTGGAAGTCGATATCGCGCTGTGTAGGACACGACTATAACCAGAAGCCCGTGGCCACGACAGTAGAGATAAACCGGTAAGTGTTGCCAGTTGTATCTTTTTGGTTATGAGTGCTTTGTCAGCACGACTTATCGGGTTATTGGGTGTCTGACAGATTCCACCCCCAGACCCGGTATGTGATACTCTTTGAAGAAAAGACCAGACTGTACGGTGACTGCCACTTATAGACTTTGTTGAGTTCGGATGAGTTCGCTTGTCGACCAGACTTTATCTTGCTCATACCTGGGTAGTCGTTATGTACAGCTAGTGCCACTGACGAGCTTGTATCTTAACCCGTGAGAGAGTTGAATCTGAAAGTGTTTCAGATTCAATCGGATGCAATCCTGTATAACCTATTGCCAGTGTATTGACAGGTCTTTAGAGTCCTGTAACGAAAGTGCCTACCCGGGCAAAACACGATGTGACGTGCGTATAGGGATACGTGCATGAGTTCGATTAAATATGTATATTGGATATACACATTTAATCAAACGACTGTTATACTAGCCGATTTAAAAGCCGGAATATCAAGTTGAGTGTTGACTTAATAACCGTGTTTATGATGCGGTTTCTGGTATAGTGTATATGATACACGCACTCTCTACAATATATGATACTGAGAGGTATTGATGGCATTTCATGTATTTGATACATGATGTGTATGTGATACACATTTGGTATATGTTTTGGACACACACACATCTTCTCATTCTCTTTATATATATATATATGCGTGTGTGTGTGATATATATATATATATATATATATATATATATATATATATATATATATATAATTTTAACAAATAATGGTGGGGCCCCTCCCCCTCTCTCTATTTGTGTGACAACAAAGAGGAGAGAGAGGGTGATATGAGAGCACTTATAATATATTATGAGATGAAAAATGAGAAAGTGGTGAGATAAATCTTTTGTAGCCATCACAATATTCTTCATTTTCTTCCTCCAACTTGAGAGCTCAAGCTCTCTTCTCTAATGGCAAATGTTGGTATGGTGAGGAAATGGAAAAAGGAGAGAATGCCCAGATACCACACCGCCTTTCTCTACATGTAGAATGTCTCTGGAGGGAGTTCCTCCGCCTGGTGACGGCTTTAGAGTTCAGGAAGCCCGCTTTCAACGCGGATTATCTACGGCGAGACGGTTGGCGTTCCTACGCGTCCAGGAGCTCACAGAGTTTAGAAGAGGTCTTCCGGAATTAGCCGGGCAAGCTACAAGGGTTGTAGTATCTTTACCCTTCTAGTTTAGCTCTCTTGATTTTTCTTTTGTGCAATTAGAGTTGTAAATGTTGATCTTGGTGTATAGTTTTGGGGCTTTGTTTGAAAAATTATTGTTTTGCATTTCCACTGTGGTCCGTGAATGTCACAACCCTAACCCTGATCCGTAACATGGTATCAGAGCCGATCATTTACATCTAATTGCTTTTCGGTGGTAATTGATTCCTATAACCATTTTCAAAATGAACCGTTCACTATTTTTAAAAATTGCCAAAACCAGCGACGTTTCTTGCTTGTTCTCATTCCCCGGGGCTCTCGGTTCAGATCGAGAGGCCCATGAACTCCTCCACCTATGCCCACTTGAGTCCTAAAGGGCTCGGGGCTGTCATGAGCCCATTACGAGTTCATTTATCCGCTGAATCAGAGCCAAAATGGTTTGGGGAAATTCCCGAGCCCAAGTTGGGCCTGGGGCGAATCCCAGGGCGCCTTCAGCTTAGGGTTTTTAGGGGTGGGATTCATCCGTGTGTTTTCGGGTTGTTCGCGATTCGTTTTGAGCAAGAAATGCGATGGTTTTTGGGGCCGGAGTGGACATCAATTTCAATTTTTGTGGAATTGAAGTTTGCGACTTCGTCGGTTTTGGGATTCATTGGCCATGGGTTCCATATTGACGTGGTTAAAGTGTTTGATCATGTTAATGCGATGACATACTTGTTGATATGTGTTGTTTAACGTCGATGAATTGATGCAATCAATTCGACAGGGTTGCATGATGTGAGTCTAAGATTAGTGTGCTTGGTTTGGATTAGACTGTCGCGAAATGAATAGCTCTATATGTATTTGAGTGTTGTGATGATGTGTTTCATTTCCATTCATGTTGTAGCCAAATGTATATTATTTTATTCGCGACGAGCAGTCGACATATGGCCGTCGTTTCCGCTTTTTTTATTATTATTTGTCGGGACTCGATCAGGTTGCGATCGATGTTGCCGTTGTATTAATAAAGGTTTTAGGTTTACCCTACAGAGAAGCGCATGGGCAGCCGGGTTCTAGATTGCTGCGGGTGGCCATCTTAAGGAGTTGAGACCGGGTCACTCGATTTTAGGATTGGCGAGCTGCTTTCCGCGTTTGTAGGGCGTTAGGATAGACCCACGAAGGAGTGCTCAAGTCTTCGGATTCGAGAAAGTGCGAGGTGGCCCCTCATGGTGATGATACCGAGCCGCCTCGTTTATGAGATTAGCGGATGACTTGCCGCATTTGTAGGAGTCTACTTTTGGCTACACGCGGGCTATTCACGCGACCGAGCAATTTCGTGTATCGTTTGTGGCTCGAACGAAACGCAGGATTCCTAGGTAATCTGACCATTCCTATTCTTTAATGTTTTCCCGCATGCTGTAATATGATTATTTGCATGTGATGATATATATATATATATGATACATATATATATATACATATATATATATATATGTATATATATATATATATATATATGCTATATACGTTTTGCATCCGTGCTAGCTCCGCCCCCATCCCGCCGTAAGTTAAGTAACCTTACGGTGAAGACCCGAGGCTCCGTGGCTGTCACGACCCGAAATAGCACGTGACTGGCACTTGAATCATATGAAGTCTATAGGACCCCATCCAATTCAAGTAAGTCAAAGCCCAGAAATCTAAAACTATTTTAAGGAGCAAATAAAGAAAACTAGTTTTTTTTTGAAGTGAGGAAAACATGTTTTAAAAACAAGGTTTTTAAATAAGTAAGACGAATATGCATTTTTAAAATCTCTAGTCTTTTCTGAAAATTTCGGCAGAGTTTCCTTTGTAAATACTGGCCCCAAACGGGGTACAACATGAATAATATATATATGATGATAAAAGGCATCCCCAAGCGGGAGCTAGCTCTTCGTCAAACGACGGTTACAACCACGCAAGCAGTATAATATACAACGCCGAAGGGCGAGGATCAAAACTCAAAGGAAAACTCAAAATCAGCATGAAAACCATAATACTACAACGCACGACTCTAAGGTCGAAATAATACACAATTGGTTTTCTAAGTCTGAAACAATATACAAGTTTGGTTGATGGAATTACTAGATACAACTGAATAAAATAATATAAGGGTGGTCACGATGCGAGTGAACCCACCTACCAATGCAATCACCCAGAAAGGAAGCAGTGTGCCAGAAAAGCCGCAATGAAACCTGTACGGCAAAACCTGCAAGAACTGTGGCACAACGGGGATGAGTTGCCAACTCGTGAATAGAAAACATCACAGAGCAGAAATTGTATGTATGACACAATCCTAGGTCAATACGATCATATATATATATATATATATATATATAAACCTCAAATGAATAAGTCTGAAGCATGATGAGGTGGCAATGAAACATTTATACATGAATGTAGTGCCAAGTGCTCGTGCTAGTGTCTCAGGTAATAATATATCAAATATGATGTATGATCAATGTCGACTATATCATGAAGTCTATAAGTACGTGGATATCATCCAATTATGCAATCAATGTCATCATGTATGTGGATCTCGTCCAACTATGTGATCAATGTCATCAATGTCAACTATACGTATATGGATATCGTCCATGTGTCATCCAATGACAATAAACATCATGCATGTAAATATCATAAAGCATATGCATGGGAGTATGAGGATATAATCAACATGTGTCCCTCGCGACACATCAAAATCATGGAACCGGAGTGTCCGGCATCGACACTCGAAAACATCATGAAAGCTGTACCCAGCATCGGCACGTAAATCCTCATATATCGGGCTCCGTCAGTCCGGATCGGCCCACGGGCTTCGTCAGTCCGGATCGGCCCATACCATCTCTCGACTCCGGTCGGTATCCTCCGGATATCTGCCGAGCCCAAATACTATCACCGGTAGGTAGTAGTCCCTCTGCCAGGCCCACCGTCTGCAACACAGTGATCCGTTCTCGCCCCGGGGTACCATACCGGGTCCACCATGTACCCGCAATCAGCCTCATCCAGCTCCTCGATTCGGGTTCACATGTCACATGTCTCAGAACCGAGAAAACACATGGTGGACGCACTGAAATATCATATCAAGGGTAACCGGGTTTTTGAAACAATAATACTTTCTTTTGAAATAACCATGGTTCCCAAATCCAGAAATATCATGGAAACAACATACCTCAATGCGTAAAATCATAAAGCATGATGTATGCGACATATGAAAGAAATGTAAGCATATCAGTATATCATGCAATATAGAACAATAATATGCATATATCGAGGGAAGACCGCTCCTTTGAAATGAATCAGTTTTTAAAAGTATCTTGCGGTTCCCAAATCTCTAATCAAGCCAGAATCATCTATATATGTGCATAAGTATGAGTGTACAATATGTATGTACACAAGTATGCCCTGCAAGGGGTCATACCCTGAATGCAACAGTCCTACAGTGTAGTGACATGGCAATTATCGATGATGAAGTGTGTGAGCCGATAAGCAGGTGTACGTGAAACATATGCATCATCGATAATGGTGCTGGTGTCCTAACAGCATGGTTTTAACATAACAATAAACATATTTAAACATGCAATGTGATGCAAACATTAAGAATCCGCGGTAAATGAATAATAAACACAACAGTGTAGAATCTACATCAATGAATCTATGTCATACTGTTTTGCCATTTGAAAGAAGACGAATCGGGGTTTTTAGGAAAATAAGGGCTACGGTGTTTTTAAGAAAAGACTCGTCTTTTGAAAATATCTGTAGAATCCCTTTGCCTGTCTTTAAAATACTCCCGATTCGTTAGTTTTTGAAATAGGTATGACATCGGCCTAGCCTAACATCTACTAGCAAAACTACAGCTCTAACTAACAAGTCAATCAGGAGGGGTATGAAAACCACCTAAATCTGAGTCGATATATATATATATATATATATATATATATATATATATATATATATATATATATATATATATATAATAGTCGGTGATCCCGCCTCAAAGGTACCGCGTATGATACAATATCATATGACATTCTCGAGTCATGAGTGCGGATCTATCATCAATATAAAGCTCGTACGGTAAATCATCGTACGACATCCCAAAAGCTGGGTATGGGTCAATATCACAATCATCACATCAATTATCTGGTATCCTTGTCATCATATCTCATGATCTGGGGTACTGATCTAAGTCTAGTACAAATCGATACCATTTATGTAAATATAAATGCGTGTGTAAAACACAAGTCCAAAGGCCCGCTAAAATCTCATGTCGTATCCCAAATATGAACCACATCATATCACCGATCTCATGGCACTATGCCCAATCTCATCGACTCATCTCCAAATACCGTCCACTATCCTCATCATCCAGGTATAGGTATAACAAACAAGCATGTGGGTGTGTGGGTGTAAACCTATTCTAGGGTTCACAACTAGGAAACTATACTAGTTTACCTCTAAACCCTAATCTGTCCATAGTACACCTAAACACATCTAGAATATCCATGTCACGCATAAGCTATCATATATAGTATAAGGTATAAATAGCATCCTATACATCGAACTGCGGGGGTGCTATACGCCATCCACCCGACTTCCCCCGTAGATATAATCTACTCACCTTGCATCCTGCGTGTCGGTGTCGATGTCGCCTTCATCTTCTTCATCGTATGAAGCCCTCGAGAAGGTACCTATAAGATAACACAATCGCAAATGTATATTAAAATCACATCGGGAAAACCAAACGACACGCTAAGACCTATAGGTTAGAACCTATGGACTACGCTTTCAAAACCATCAAACAATCCTCGATATCGTCGTACAAACGTCAAGTGATCAAGGTAAAACACGATACTAGAAATCCAGAATTCAAAATACGCAAAACGAAACCACGAATCAAAACAGCAATTCAGGAAAAAGGCTCCAGATTCTATCCTAGGTCAAATCATACAATTTTGCATATAACAAGGTCTATTTTATAGATGTAGGAGCTACAGAACAAGAACGAGCCAAAACGCTCCAGGTCTGGCCGCAAATTGCGGCCAGAAAGAATAAATCTGTGGCCATAATTGGGAGTTAGGGGCTAGGGTTTTGGTGGTAGCTTCCTAGGTGCCTGCATGTATCACTGTCCATGCAAAATAATTTTCAGAGTCTCGGGATGATAACAGATTCCATTTTACATCCCCAGAATTCATAATTTTCCGATATCGGCTTTTCCAAATCCGTATTCCAGGGTTCTAGTCTCTAGTTTAGGTCTTAATTCTAGCATTAGGGGGTTTGTGAGGCCTCTACTGAGCTTAATTGCCCATCACCACTCTCAATTCCCATTAACCCTAATTAGGGTTTTCCTAAGTCCACAAAACCACTCGATATCGATTCTATTCTAACATGGGGGTAAAAGTAATGGAAAAACTAAGCTAAAGGTTCAGAAAATACCTCATTTGGCAACTCAAGAAAATTCTTGAGTTGCTCAAAGTCCTCAAAACTTGATTTTTCTTAGTCCAATGTGTTTCCCTTGAGCTTGTGCACCTTTTTAATGAAAATGAACTTGGGTTTTGAGATGATTAGCATGGAGTTTTGGGGGATTTTGTGGAGAAGGAGAGGGGGCAGCAGCAGCAGCAGCAACATGAGGAGGGGGTAAGAAATGAGTGAGGAAATGGAGAAGGAATGGCTCAAGACTTGGGTCAAAGGTAAACTCCCACCTTTCTCTCTCTCACCCAGACCTATTATTATACTCTTTTCCTTTTTCTTTTCTTTTCTTTTCCTCTCTCTAATAATTCAACAACCATGATATAAAACATGTAGGAAAGCCATAAGAATATGTAACAAGTGAAAAAAAGATATGGTGCATGTTTTGCACAAATATGCTAAAAATCCGATTAGCGATTTTTAATCGCGATTAGCACTAAATTAGCATATAATTAATCATAAAAACTTAAAATTTGCATAATTTTCATAACACACCCTCTTTTAATAATTTCTATAATTTTCCAAATTTTTCCCCATTTATCGGCATTTAATTATACCGTCTTATTTAAAATATTCAATATTTTATTATTAAATTATAAAAATTCCCCAAAAATAATATTTTATTTTTTCGAAATGTTACAGTGACGAATGCGGATGGCATATATGTGTATTCTATTTTCTTTTCATACTTTTTCTGTGTGAGAAGGAAAATGCTAGATAAAAGTTATCTAAGAGATGGGATTGTATTAATTAGATTGATACAAAGTAAAACAAACTTATACATTGTAGGAACCACATTTTTATAAAAGATAAATTTTAGTCGATTCTTTTGATTTGCATAGAAGCATTCGGTTAGGAATGTCCTGCACCTCATTCGATGAGGAAAGAGCCTTGATCTCGTCACGGGGAGTTTGCTCTTGAGCAAAAGTTTGTGTCGCTAAAATTGTTTTTATAGCCGTATTCCTTTGCTTTGCATTGAGGTATTCAGTTAGGAATATCCTGCACCTCATTCGATGAGGAAAGAGTCTAGATCCCTTCACAGGGAGTTCACTCTTAAGCAAAAGTCTATGTGACTATAAATTTTTAGAACCACTCGGTTCCTATGATGATATCAAGTTCATTACGTTGATGGTTTTCTTCAAAACCAGTCATAGCCCTTTGTCGTTTCAGGAAATAGAGTACTTAGTATTCGTGTTATGTTTGTTGACCTCGTTGAGACGTAGTGTACGGTAGCTAAGTTATGTCTTTCTGCTAGCATGTGATGCGATTAGTTAAAACAGTCGTACAACTTTGTTGACCTTGTTAAGGGTCGTGCGGGTGGGTCTAAATTAATCATGAAATGACGGGTTTAACTTGACTGGCGACATATGATTTGTTGACCTCGCTAAGGTCATAAGCGGTTAGGGGTAAAAACCAATATCGAGAGTTTCAAGTGTTGAAACTTGCAATGAGATTGCATACCTTCTATGGTGTGGGGTGATTTTTTGACCTCGTCAAGGTTACCACTCCATGATAGTTTGGATCCTAATTCCTACTGTGAGTAATTGTTACTCCCGGGAGATTTTCTATACGAAATCCCGGCTAGTTCTCCTTTTAGGGTTTGAAGGAGGATTCGATGGAACAGTGGGAGCCATCCTGATTAGATAAATAAACTAATCTAATCTTAATAGAGTGCACGCTGAATGTTTCTTTTCTCTCTTCGGTAGCGACCATGGACTGACCTTATACTAAGACTCGTTAACCACGTTGATCGACCTTTTTACAAACTTATAAGTTTTGAATGTCTGGATTGCCCTAATCCATGACATAGTTGCATATGTCCTTACCTATAATACTTTACTTTCTGTAACTCCAGAATCCTTTGTATTCGGTACAGAGATCTATATTTCTTGGAAGGCCATCATATGGTTAGATACAAACTCGAAAATTGTTTCAATCCGAAGATAGCCACTGGTTCTGGAGTAGATGAAATGTTCGTTTGTCTCTCCCTTCTACCTTATCTTAAGTTTGAGAGCTCTTTATATATAAGAAGGGTATACCAGTTATGCTTATCAGATAGTCTTCTTCCAATCTCGAAGCCGGCGCTTAAGGAATGGTAAGAAGAAAACCAATTAGCATAAGTTCGGTATACAGAAAAGTAAAATGGAGGGATATCAAAAGGGGTTGAAGTGTGAAGAAAAGGAAATTACGACTACTATTATGAGCCCGGGCAATGAAAAAGGCAATACTATGAATACCCAACCAACCCCCCTGAAATAATTTTTGATGTTTCGGATTTCCCGTATTTCTGTGTTTTGGAAAACTATTTCTTAATAAACTCTAACTCCTGAGTATATAGATACCGGATTAGAATTCCACATCTGTAGGGCGTTACCGATGCTGAGAAGGAGCAGAGAATTGAGAATCGATGACTTTATCCTCAATGTCGGTTTTCGGAGCAATTGTTGCTATTGAGGAAAATCGGCATGTTTTGCCTAAACAGCAAACTTTTGGTTTCTTTTAACCAAAAAGGTGTTTTTCAATTAACAACACACGGAAGTTGAGTTAGTGAACTCTAGGGACTTATACATATTGATGTACGTTGTCCGATGTCCATACCGACATAGGGTTGGTACCAGGTATTCCGTATGGAGAATGTGATTCTCTCAGATTGCTCATCCGCAGGTACACTCCATGATGAGTAATGTTGACTCACTTTTTTCAACTTTGGGGATGCACTAGAGATTGATGCGTCAATTGATATTGGTTCCACCTAAATAAATGCCTCAGTTTCTATATGCGATATATAATGGTGTTCATCTTAAGGTTGTTAAGATATTGAGTTATCCGGTTTGTGCTTAAAAACATAATCCGGAAAAACTCGAGACACGTTTCAGTAATAATAGTTTGTGGGTTATCCCAACCTTTCATGAGGGATAATTTCTGCCATTTTCAAGATCAAAAGTGTTTTGTTCTTGACTCGCTACCTCCTTGGTAAAGTAATTTCTTGCAAAAGAAATTAGTGAAAGTATGGTAGAACTGTTTGTGGTTCCAGAACCACAAACAGTTACTGAAAGTTTAGTACAACCTGATGATCCAATTGACCATAACAGATTATAGCTACTCCGCAGATTTAGTAGGTGATCTCAGCCACCCGAGAGATGTTTCGGTTTTCTCGTAGACGGTGACTAGGAGGCTTACTTCATATGATGATGACCCTACTAGTCATCAGCAGGCCATATGAAGTGGTGACTTCTGACTGATGGCTGGATACTAAGTTATCCAAGTTGGACTCCATGCACTACAAAAAATTATAGACTTTGTTGTGTGCTCCTGAAAGGGGTAAAACTCATAAGGAGCAAGCAGATATTTCGATATCAGTGCAAAGGAAAAGGTATTAATCTAATAAGACTAGACTTGTAGTAAACATGTATTCATCAAATACCCGATATAGATTGTGATGATACCGTTACTTCAATGTCTGTGCCGAAGTCCATACGGATATAACTTGTCCATGTTGTTTTCATAACTATGATATCTGGTATGAGGATGACTATAACGTCTTTCTAAATTGAATTTAGAAGTGTACGTGTATATGAATCTACTAGAGGGTTTTCTTAGTCAGTGGGAAAAGCGGATAGTATGCAAGTTGCTTAAGTCTATTTGTAGACTAAAGCAGGCATAGCGGAGATGGATCATCTGTTTTGATGCTAAGGTCAAAGTGTTTGACTTTATCAAAATAAGGGATGAACCAGGTATTTGTAAGAAGGTTGTAGGGAGTACTGTCAGGTTCCTCATATTGATGTGGATGTTATTCTTCTGATAGGAAGTAATGTTCCTATACTATGATTCGGTAAAACATTGGTTGTCACATTTGTTTCTCCTTTATGGATTATATATACATCATTAATTCTGGTGATTAGGTCTATAGGGTTAGATCTAGTAAGGGTTTTGGGATTGTCCCAATTTAGGTATCTTAACACTATTCTAAAGTGGTTTAGAATGAACGACTCCTAGTAAGCTAATTTATCTGCAAGTAGTGGGGTCACCCTCTCTGAAAAGATTTCTTTTGGGACCGATGAAGAGAGGGACTCGCATAAATGGCATCGACGTGCTACAACAGTGAGATCAATCATGCGATATTATATACTAGACCAGATGATACTTTTACACTTGGTGTAGTAAGCAGATATTAGTCCAATTCTGGAGAGACATGGGAAGAAATGGAGAACATATGAGATGTTCTTTGTGTTTGGTAATGGCAAACTCCTTTGGGAGGCGGTTATTGATTCCAACTTCCATGGTGACAAGGATGACAGTGTTTCTGTTGTGAGTCATTAGTTTACCCTCTTATGAGGAGTGGTATATTGGAATAGTTCTAAGCGGGATACTGAGGTAGTCAAGGCGTTAGATGCTGATTTTGACTTAGCAGAGGATACATCCTAACTATTTGTTTAGATAAATACGTTCATTTGTGAACAAGGTCCTATCAACTATCCAAACAAAGTTCTAAGGTAAGTATCACTCATTTCAGGAGATAGTTGATCGCCGCAAAGTTAAGATTCGGAGAGACGCAATTAGAAATATTGTAGTGGATCCACTCATTGAGGCTATTTCTCGAACACAGTTTGTGAAACTATTAGTACAAAAGTTGGGTATGCAGTAGCACATGAGATGTGTGTATGCGATACCGCAATAATTGGCCTTGAGTGCAAGTGGGAGATTGTTGAATATAGGTGCCCTCAAGGCAATTATCATAATTATAGGAATGCAATTACTGAATTCAAGAGGACTTATATAGAGAACAGTTTTACTCGAGATGATAACATATTATCTAGTTTGTCTTTATTTATCATGTGTATACGTTTTACTAGTTATAACGTATCGCTAATGCATGAGATAAATCCCATAGGATCTTTGCTTAACTACCAGGATTAATGATAGGGATCATAATAGTGGGGCCTGTTAGTTTATAAGCACATCCTTAAATGTCCCTAGTCGTAGGAATATCGAGATTGGGTATCGGTATTCCATTTTAGACTAGTGTATACGTTTCATGACCCTGTACGGGACGATGGTTGATCTCATAGCCATTGGTGTTTGACACCGATGATTGTATATAGGTGCTCATTGGATGAGTTACACTGGACGGACTCGTCTAGAACTCCTAGATGGTATTATACCAATTGTCATATAGCGGTTCTCTGGTGACATGAGTACAGGGTACTCTTTAGAATTGAGATCATCATAGTGTCTTGTGTATGTTCCCACTGTATTTAGATTACTACCCTACCACTGCTCTACTAAGTCGTGCAAACAGGTTTTAGTTGGGTACAGTCCCGAAGCACATGGAGGCAATGAGCAGTCATGGGAATTTGTCACGCCCGGTATTGGGAGTCTATATTGTAGGGTTCCTAGGCACTCTCAAGAGGTCTCACAAGGCATCAACCATGCCAATTTCAAAATTTACGGGTGCCGAGAAACTCTAATACGGATCGTTGGCTAGAAATACAGGCGAAAACTAGAACTAGTAAACTACTTTACTAAGAGTGACGGAAATACAACCTTTGTAGATCCGGTCCTCCACCTCCATGGCTCCGTGATGAAGTCCTCTCCGCTGTCCAAATCAAAATCCGGGCTCTAGCGTCGACTTCATCGGAGAAATGGGCGGGCAAGGTCGTCGGCTTCGTGCCGAAGATGATCTACATCGAAGCATCACAAGATCAAGCTCCCACTTCACCAAGTCATGAAACTTGTGAAGAAAACACACTCTACTAGTTGGCAAGAGATAGAGGATGAAGAAATAGGAAGTGGGTTCACTTTAGAATTGGATTTCTCACTCTTTTCATCAAGTTGCCATTGATGAGGCAAGCTTTTTCTTCAAGTAGAAGATGAAGAAGAAGAAGAAGATAATATGATAAGTTATTTCAAAATAGAAAATAAATTGAATACTTATCATGTTGCAACCATGGTCAAGTGTAGAGAATAAATCATGGTTAAATGGAATGGTTAGGGTTAAGCATGAAGACAAAATGGTCACTTAGTCAAAGCTTCATGAACTTTCAATGTAAAACAAAACTAGCAACCATTTTCTTTTCTTTTGCCATTTCTTTTCCAAAATGAAATAAATAAATAAATGAAAAAGAAAACCCTAACCATTACACAACCATGGTTTAATCTTTACACAAACCCTAGAGAGCATGTATCATCAAACATGATACAATCAAGTGCACAAAAAGTATATCACATATACAATGTGCACATCCGAGCGAGAAAATCCATTTAAAGTGAACCGATACTAGTTAATGCAAAATAATATATCAAATATATAATTATGCATTAAATCATTAAATCAACACTTGATTTAATGATCCGGTCATATCGCATATAACCGACTAATATCTACAGTAACAACTTATCGAATCAACACTTGATCCGATAACCCGGCTATATCGCATATAACCGATCAATGTCACAAATAGCGAGAATCGAATACAGTATCACATACTGGTATCATTCTCGGTCCCGCACATATCTCATATGCGCTCCTATTTCGTTTCGCTTGAGCCAGGAAACCTCTGTGTAGGACTCTAAACACTCGTCAATACGCCGGCAGCAGATGATGATCATATCAAACACCCACAAGCCGCAAGCGGTCTGCTAAACGTAACGGCCACCCGGGTATTGAGCGATCAGAAGATCGACGAGCAAGCCCGCTCACACTCCTATGAATCCAACCAGTAACACTTACCGTACAGTCCGGTCTGATCGTCTGATATGTCGCATATCTCGCCTAGGGGTGGTAAACGTCAGACCCCAATAGCTCGATAAGTCGTGTCGATATGAGGTCTATAACATTTCGAGAAACTACCGGTAACACTTACCAGTAAATCTCAGCAACCCTGGCCAGGGATTTCCGGTTATAGCCAATCGAACACAGCGCAACATCAACCCCCTATACCGGGAGAGACGAATCCCCTCCTATCGCTCATTGCCTCCATGTGACTCGGGACTGTATCCAAAAACCACCGTTTTGCACGCCCTCTTGGACGTGGTAAGATGGAAATCAAAGCACAGTGGGAACCACATAAGACTCTATGACGATCTCGGGTCAACAGACTACTCTGTACCAGTGTCACCAGAGAACTGCCATCTGACGTAAGGTATAATACCATCTGGGAGTTCTCGGCGAGTCCGTCCAGTGTACCCAGTCTCCACTGAGCACCCGTATATCATCTCTGATGTCAAACACCAATGGATATGGGATCATCCATCGCCCATCTGTATGGGTTGAGAAGGTATACGCTAGTCTACACTGGTATATCGATGCCCCGTCTCGATACACCCACGACTAGGGACTTTGAAGGATGTACTTATAGACTGTCTGTCCCCACTAGTATGATCTGCATCATAGTCCAGGTAGTCAAGTACACATCCCAAGGGCTTTGCCAACATGTAATAGAGAGACAATCAGTGTACACGTTAAGGTAAAGAGTAACCAGATAGCATACTATCATGTCGAGCAAGAAAGTCCTCCCTATATATGTCCCAGCATCCACTACAATATACATCCTATGTACAGTAATGGCCTCTAGGGCATACATATAACTAACAATCTCCCACTTGCACTAGGGCCATCTGTTAGCAGTGGTTGTAGTATCTCATACTCAACCATCCCATAAAAGTCTCTCTCTGGGAATAGGCCTTCGTGAGTGGATCCGCCGTGTTGTCCTCTGAGTCTACTCTCCTAACCTCGATCCCCTGGAGATCTACCATCTCCATGATCAGGTAATACTGCCTTAGAATATGTCTGGATCACTGATGGGACGGACGTTCCTTGGCATAAGCCACAACTCCATTGTCACACAATGGGAGGAACTAAGTTCATCTTATGAACAAATATACATCCAGACTGCCTCTTTGGTAGCATCTCAAGTAGCGATGTATCCTGCCTTTATCGTCTAGTTAGCCACGGTATCTAGCTTGGAACTCTTCCAACATACCATCCCTTTACTGAGGGTAAAGACAATTCCTGTGACTGACATTCAGCCGTCTGTATCACCCTGAAACACTTCCAGTGATTCTCCCCAGGATCGATTGATACCATCTCACTGCATCTAGTGAGTATCCTAATATCCAATTATATCCATCTCATAGATGAAAAACACAGGATTTAGGAGGTATCACTTTGATCCTATATGGAGAATCCTTGTGATAAGCGGAGATTTGACCGAGCGTAGCATAGGAAACTCCTTCCCTATCATGAGTATGTCATCCACGTACTCTACGAAGATCACCACACTCCATACTACCTTTTCGTATATACAAGGTTCATATACCATTTTGATGAAGTCAAACTGTTTGACTACTACATCAAAACAGATATTCCAACTCCGCGATACCTGCTTTATCCTATAAAGCATCTTGTACACGTTTCCGCTGCTCCCACTGTCTACGAAGCCCTCTGGCTGTGTACTTATAGACGTTCTCTTCTAAAACATCATTTAGAAAAGCAGTCATGGCACCCAACCGCCAGATATCGTAGTCATGGTATGTAGCCGTGGCAAGTAGGATCTGGATGGACTTAAGCATAGCCAGTTGAAAAGGTTTCATCATTATCCACGCCTGGTCGATGACGAAAAAGCTTTAACAAGTCTAGCTTTGAAAGTCTCAACTTTTCCATCTACACCAAGTAATCTTCTCAAGATATATTTGCTCCTGATGGGGATTTAACCCTTCAGATATAGCATCCAAAGTCCATACTTTGTTGGTGTACATGGATTCCATCTCAGATCGCTAAGCATCCAGCCATTCTTACAGAGTCTTACTCCTGATGGCCAGTTCGAAACTAGTTGGGTCATCATCTCATGATGCAATCCTCGCTCCCACTGTCATAGAGAAACCGAAGTATCTCTCAGGTGGGTGAGGAACCCTACTAGATCGGCGGAGAGGCTAAGGTTCGTTGGTCTCTACTAAATCCTTTGGTTCTACCAAATCATCTGCTGCAGTTTGTATAGCTGGAACATTTCCAGTTGTACATAACAGACCTTGCCTCGAGCTTGTCCGGATTATGCTTTTAGACATAGGCCGGACAACCCCAAATCTTAACCAACTTAAGATATAGGCTCTTCCCTTTCCATATCACATATGAAGCGGTAGGCAACTGATTTGATTTGAACCCTATTCAATAGGTATGCAGCTTCTCAAGTGCATAACTCCCAAAAGGGAAATAGGTAACTCAGTAGTACTCATCATAGAGCACACCTTATTATATAGGGTGTGATTGCTCCACCCCGATATACCATCGTGTTATGGTGTATACGGAGGAGTAATGCTGAGAGAGAATCTCATTCTCCTTTAGAATAATCCAGGATTTTCGTGCTCAAGTATTCTCCTCCTCGATCACATCAAAGGACATAATACTTATACCCGTATTGGTTCTCTACTTCTAAATCATATTCTGTGAATATCTCAAAAGGTTCGGACTTGTGTTTCAACAGGAACATAGGTCTGAATCTCGAAAGATCATCAGAGAATGTAATGAAGTACAAAGAACCAGTCCTGGCATATGTAGACAGGGGACCTTACATACATCAACATGTATCATCCCAAGAGTTTACTAACTCTTTCTCTGTTTCCAATAAACAGAGCTATGGTCATCTTATCTTTGTGACATGACTGGCAAGTTTCACAAGATGTAAATTCAAACTGATTTAAATATGCATCTAAAATGTAACTTCAGCCAGTCGGATCGCATTGATATGACCTAGTCTACAATGCCTCAAGAAGGATTTGTTCATTTCTGAACTCATCCTCCTGTGTGTGTTCTGTATACTAAGAACTGTAGTTTGATTTAGAACATTAATGCTTTTAGATAGCGTGCCTAAACCGATCAACTTTTGATATAGGAAATGTTCAAAACATTATCCAACTATACAAAATTTTATCATTTCTTTACTTATAAAGAGACTGATATGATTTTGTATATCAGGTTCGGTATCTAATAACATTCGTTCAGAATCAATGTATTTGGAATACAGGGTGACAGTGACCAACAGACTTGGCTGCAACACTTGCCCCGTTTTCTGCCTCATGAAACTTATCACCCGTTCTCAGTTCTCTACCTAGCTGTAGCCCTATGTAACAGATTACATATCTAGGATCCTGATCTGGTATCACATACCCAGGACGTAGAGAATACAGAGAAACAGTTCTTTGTAATGAACACACCCGAAGATGATGCATCAGCATGCACTCTCTTCGTTTGGGCGGCACGGGAAATCTGGTATTCCCCAATTTCCTACTCTGTCTTATAACAATTATAAGTTGGAGCGGGACCAACGTTCCCCAGCTCAGTATAACAAGTGGGTTCGGTCAATACTTCCGTATTATTATCGTGATTAAGGCGTGATATGGTCGCTACCTGGAGAGAGAGAGAAGAAAACACTCAGCGTATGTTCTTGCAAGATCAGATTGGTTATTATTTTATCTAATCAGGATGGCTCCCATTGCTTTTTATCAAATCTTCCTTCAAACCCTAAAAGAAAAGACTAGCCGGGATTAATTACACACTATAAGTTCGCCAATCTTTCAGCCAGGCCAGTGTCGGTACTTTGAGGGAGGTCCCCCGTGCTTTCGCACGAACCTAATTAATGTAAACCTCGTTTTCCCAGAGGCTTAACCTCGTTAACACCTTTCTAGACACCTACTTGATCGGCTAATTGTAATGTGTAAAACTCTCCCAGGAGTAACTCTTACTCGCAGCGGGTATCGGGATCCAACTATCTCATAGAAGGTATGCAATCTCATTGCAAATTTCAACACTTGAAATTCCCGATAATTTTGCCCCTAGCATCCTATGACCTTGACGCAGGCCAACAAACCATAGCGCGCTAGTCAAGTTCAACCCGTCATTTCCTGATTGAATTAAACCCACCCGCACGACCCTTGACGCAGGCCAACAGTCGCACGACTACCCTAATCCAATCTGCATCATATGCATAAGCAGATAAATACTAGTTAGCTACCGCACACTACGCCTTGACGCAGGCCAACAAACATAGCACGAATACTAACTAGCACTTATCTGAAATGACGGAGGGCTACGACAGGTTTTTCTGAAAACCTATTGCGTAATGAACTTGATATCGTTGTAGAATCAAATGATTTTTTAAAATGGAGTGTTTTTGAAGCTTTTCTAGTTTTGCTAAAGGAGTCACTCCCGGTGAAGGGATCGTCGGTCCTTTCCTTGTCGAATGAGGTGCGGGATATATCATATATATCACTGTGCAAAGCAGAACTCTTAAAAGCAATCAAAAGACAAACCGAGTGTGTAGCATCTGCCAGTTATTGCTAAAGGAGTCACTCCCTGTGAAGGGATCTCGGTCCTTTCCTCATCGAATAAGGTGCAGGATATATCACATATACCGCTATGCAAAGCAAGAACTGTAGCTACCCTTTTTATTTTGAAATTCGATTCTACAACATCTTAGGTTTCTTTTATTTCATTAATCACATTAATGAAGTCCCATCATTTAAGTACCTAAACATCACAGATAAATACGACGTACACTTATGCCATCCGCATTCGCCTCGATGTCCCCTCGTGCACCGTTAGGTTAGGTAACTAATGGCAGAGCGGGGCAGTGCTAGCACGGGTGTAAAACATAAGTAACGCCTATATAATATATCATATATACTATATACAGTATCCATCACAGAAGATATCACATGATCACATCACAGATATAGCAGCAGAAGAAACATATGAAATATTGGATATACTAGGACGTCCGTGTTTTCAATATGAGCCAGTATAAAACACGGATTCCACGGTCGCGATGAATAGCCAAACCCACACCCCTAGACCCCTACGAGAGCGGCAAGCAACCCTACCAATTCTGGAGTTAGGAGACCCGGACTCGACTCCTCGAGTTGGTCTCCCACTGGACTCCAGAACCCGGTTACTTGTGCTCCCCTCCTTGGGTCTATCCTAGTGCGGAAAAGTAAATAATATACAAACGGTGACATCTTCCGCAACCTGGAAGTGCCCCAAGAAAAGAATATTACATACAAGTTTTTACATGAATGAAAATGAAAAACACTCATCTCACATAAAAACCCCCGGCTATTCAAACACGACGATCCAATATATCATATCCAGCAACACATAACATCACATGTCATCAACGTAAGTAAATATGCGCATCCCAATTGTCGTTGACATATAGCAACGAAACCGGCGATATCACATATTACACTTACGGTCACAGAAAAGAAAATGTAAAACTACAACAGTTGGAATCCGCAATCTGCATAGACATCGCATGCCTAATCAAATGAATACCTTAGACATCATATGCCTAACAATTATAAACCCCGCATTTTAGTCTCAAAATCGAAAACACTTTTCAATATCAAGTCGGGTAATTCAACAAGATTTCCGACATCCTGATCGAATACTCGTCGCAAACTTTAGGCAGCCGCACCCCCGATACCGTCGACGAAGTGCACCAAGGCGGAACACCGCTGCCGCGAGCACCCGAACGGATGCTTTCGGCGACGGGGTTCTCCTACAGTCACTTGGTCGGGGCTATGGGGTGTAGCTGTCTATTAAGTTTACCCGGCGAGTATCCACGTACGCTACGTGATTGCGACGGACTTTTGATCACATCAAAATTCCGTGGCAACCGATCAAGTGAGACTAAACTGCTATGTTTATAACATTCATTCAGTTATCTCATAACTTATTGTGAATTCCAATTATTGTATCCCATTCCAGATAAATAGAAAATGTTAAACTTTCCGATCGAACATTCTAACACCCAAGTTTTCCCGATACAAATCAACTCATGAAATAAGTTCAAAGACATTCACTTCATGCCTCAGTACCAACGGTCCAGCCGTAGAAGGGTCAAGCTAACGCCTCACATGTGGCACGCCGTACTGCCCCAAACCCGAGGGTTCAAAGGGCAGTTCAAGACGATCACATAATCGAGTTAAGGTTTGTTGTCTTCTAGAGGGACCATCGCGTTACTTGCACTACTCAGAACGTCCTTTAAACCACAGAAAAATCCAACACTTGGAAATTTCCCGACAGGGGAAAAATTGGGTATTTATATCCGGTCGAACTTTTTAACATATTCAAAAATTATCCGGAAAGCCAAATAGACAAAGTTAAATAATCCGATCGATTCATCGAATCCCCAAAACAACCCCAGAAAATTCAACTCTTGAATAAATATTAAAAATTCCCAGAAAACTCAACACCTGAAAAAATGAATTACTGTGCAAAAATTAAACAGTGATAACATATATTGGCCGCGGAACCGCCGCAGAAGCCAAGCTTCTGCCGCGGTTCCGCCGCACTGTAGCAGCTTCACTCAAAAAATTTTGCATCGTAATTCATAGTTTTTCCTGCTGAATTTTTTAAGAATTTTTAATCTGGAAAAAACCCAGTTTTTAGAAAAAGTCCAGAGAGCACTTTGATGTTAGGGTTTCGGGTCGATCGGGTTTCAAACTTCGTCTACGCGTCACCTAAGGCTCTAGCTAGGCTCTGATACCATTGTAGGGTTCCTAGGCACTCTCAAGAGGTCTCACAAGTCATCAACCATGCCAATTTAAAAATTTACGGGTGCCGAGAAACCCTAATACGGATCGTTGGCTAGAAATATAGGCGAAAACTAGAACTAGTAAACTACTTTACTAAGAGTGACGGAAATACAACCTTTGTAGATCCGGTCCTCCACCTCCACGGCTCCGTGATGAAGTCCTCTCCGCTGTCCAAATCAAAATCCGGGCTCTAGCGTCGGCTTCATCGGAGAAATGGGCGGGCAAGGTCGTCGGCTTCGTGCCGAAGATGATCTACATCGAAGCATCACAAGATCAAGCTCTCACTTCACCAAGTCATGAAACTTGTGAAGAAAACACACTCTACTAGTTGGCAAGAGGTAGAGGATGAAGAAATAGGAAGTGGGTTCACTTTAGAATTGGATTTCTCACTCTTTTCATCAAGTTGCCATTGATGAGGCAAGCTTTTTCTTCAAGTAGAAGATGAAGAAGAAGAAGAAGATAATATGATAAGTTAATTCAAAATAGAAAATAAATTGAATACTTATCATGTTGCAACCATGGTCACGTGTAGAGAATAAATCATGGTTAAATGGAATGGTTAGGGTTAAGCATGAAGACAAAATGGTCACTTAGTCAAAGCTTCATGAACTTTCAATGTAAAACAAAACTAGCAACCATTTTCTTTTCTTTTGCCATTTCTTTTCCAAAATGAAATAAATAAATAAATGAAAAAGAAAACCCTAACCATTACACAACCATGGTTTAATCTTTACACAAACCCTAGAGAGCATGTATCATCAAACATGATACAATCAAGTGCACAAAAAGTATATCACATATACAATGTGCACATCCGAGCGAGAAAATCCATTTAAAGTGAACCGATACTAGTTAATGCAAAGTAATATATCAAATATATAATTATGCATTAAATCATTAAATCAACACTTGATTTAATGATCCGGTCATATCGCATATAACCGACTAATATCTACAGTAACAACTTATCGAATCAACATTGATCCGATAACCCGGCTATATCGCATATAACCGATCAATGTCACAAATCGCGAGAATCGAATACAGTATCACATACTGGTATCATTCTCGGTCCCGCACATATCTCATATACGCTCCTATTTCGTTTCGCTTGAGCCAGGAAACCTCTGTGTAGGACTCTAAACACTCGTCAATACGCCGGCGGCAGATGATGATCATATCAAACACCCACAAGCCGCAAGCGGTCTGCTAAACGTAACGGCCACCCGGGTATTGAGCGATCAGAAGATTGACGAGCAAGCCCGCTCACACTTCTGTGAATCCAACCAGTAACACTTACCGTACAGTCCGGTCTGATCGTCTGATATGTCGCATATCTCGCCTAGGGGTGGTAAACGTCAGACCCCAATAGCTCGATAAGTCGTGTCGATATGAGGTCTATAACATTTCGAGAAACTACCGGTAACACTTACCAGTAAATCTCAGCAACCCTGGCCAGGGATTTCCGGTTATAGCCAATCGAACACAGCGCAACATCAACCCCCTATACCGGGAGAGACGAATCCCCTCCTATCGCTCATTGCCTCCATGTGACTCGGGACTGTATCCAAAAACCACCGTTTTGCATGCCCTCTTGGACGTGGTAAGATGGAAATCAAAGCACAGTGGGAACCACATAAGACTCTATGACGATCTCGGGTCAACAGACTACTCTGTACCAGTGTCACCAGAGAACTGCCATCTGACGTAAGGTATAATACCATCTGGGAGTTCGGCGAGTCCTTCCAGTGTACCCAGTCTCCACTGAGCACCCGTATATCATCTCTGATGTCAAACACCAATGGATATGGGATCATCCATCGCCCATCTGTATGGGTCGAGAAGGTATACGCTAGTCTACACTGGTATATCGATGCCCCGTCTCGATACACCCACGACTAGGGACTTTGAAGGATGTACTTATAGACTGTCTGTCCCCACTAGTATGATCTGCATCATAGTCCAGGTAGTCAAGTACACATCCCAAGGGCTTTGCCAACATGTAATAGAGAGACAATCAGTGTACACGTTAAGGTAAAGAGTAACCAGATAGCATACTATCATGTCGAGCAAGAAAGTCCTCCCTATATATGTCCCAGCATCCACTACAATATACATCCTATGTACAGTAATGGCCTCTAGGGCATACATATAACTAACAGATATCGCGCTGTGCAGGACTTGACTATAACCAGAAGTTCATGGCCACGGCAGTAGAGATAAACTGGTAAGTGTTACCAGTTGTATCTTTTTGGTTATGAGTCCCCTGTCGGTTTGACTTATCGGGTTATTAGGGGTCTGACAGATTCCACCCCTAGACCCGGTATGTGATACTCTTTGATGAAGAGACCGGACTGTACGGTGACTGTCACTTATAGACTTTGTCTGGTCCGGATGAGCTCGCTCGTCGACCTGCCTTTATCTTGCTCATACTTGGGCAGCCGTTACGTACAGCTAGTACCACTTACAAGCTTGTGGGTTAACCTGTGAGAGGGTTGAATCTGAAAGTGTTTCAGATTCAATCGGATGCGATCCTGTATAACCTACTGCCAGTGTATTGACGGGTCTGTAAAGTCCCGCAACAAAAGTGCCTGCCCGGGCGAAATGTGATGTGCGCATATGGATATGATAGGGATTTCATTAGTCTCCAAATTTAACCGCAAGTATACAGTTTATCGCAGTCATACTTGATGATCGTTTCTACATAGAGATGTGTTAACTACTTTTAAACTAAGTTAACGAGTTGGATTTTTTAAATGCAAATAAAAGTGGGTTTTTATTGAGAGAGAAAGTTCTAGGGTTTTTATTTACTTTATCTCTATTATTGATTTAAAAGATTCATCTTCTTTTCTTAATCTAGTTTTAATATGTTTCCATTAATTATAACTAAGTATAGGTTATATTTAAATTATAAATATAGCCTATCAAAATTATAACATCATCTAGATCATATTAAAACCCTGGTTCTAGTTAATTAAAAGCAACCTAAGTTTAATCTTTTACAAAAATATGTTGGTGATGAGTCTATAATTATGTCTTATCGATTAATCTAGATTCCTTTAAATTACCTATGTTGAATCTCTTATATTTAAATTAGTATCTTACCTTTCTTAATTAAGTTTCTAAGTATCAATTATCATCAACTTAGTTAAATTATCGGTGTTATCACCTTTCTCTTGTCTCGTTCAAGGCATCATCTTTCATTACTATATTAGTTTATTAGATGCATAACTACAAAGATAATAATAAAGATATAAGAGATTCACAATCAAAACATAGAAAAGAAGAGAAATAAGAACATCAACCTATAGAAATTGCAAATAAAAGCACCTAGAAGAAAAATTAGCTGCTCATGATATTAAAGAAAACTAAAGTTTTATTAATATTCATAAGAATTTTGCAATATAACTCGATCTCTTCTTCTTCAAAACCTTAATTTGAATACTTTGAGAGAGATATGAAATCTTAGGGCTATACAAGTGTTTATATAGGGCTAAAAAAGTTTGGAGAATAAATAATAAAAGATACAAAAGAATCAATTTGCTAACAACTATGAAAATCTAATATAATTGCTCTGTTGGATGTTGTTGTGTGGCTTCAGAATCTTTGAAAGACGAAATCCTACATCTCATATTAATCTATGTGGAAAGAAGAAAGTGCCCATAAAAAATCTCATCTAACAGCCCAAAATCGACGGCTTATCCGTCTCTAATTGACTTGATTCGCCGCTGATCCACCGTCGAATTTTGGCTTTGTGGCTCCAGATTTTTTCCGTGGTTTTATCGTCAATTTAGATGATTTTTGAGCTCATAAAATCTTGAATATCTCGCTGTATTTATGTAGTTGCGTGGATCTCCGAATTGTTCCCAAATTTGGCATATAATTAGGCATGTTGATTTATTGTTTTTGATTTGATTTGGTTTCTCCAACTGATTTGTTGTGGTAATGATTGATTCACCTCTATTTGTTGCAACCTTTCCTGATTTGCAATGATATTTCCAAGTTTGTTTCAAATTTGCAAATTGTCTTTTGATTTTCTGAATAATTCCTTTAAGTCTCTATTGTACACATGTAATCCTAATTTTAGGACAATTTTCCGTCCTTTTGCATCCAAGCCCTGTTATCTATAATAATTCACAAAAAATACCCGGAACAGCATAATATATGACAATAAAATGATAAACGGGTTGGGAAAATGTGCAAAAAATTACACCAATCAAATATCCCACACGTCTTCGAGCAAATTTAGGGTTTCAAACTCTAAACTAGACAAAATTACTATCTAGCTAAATTCTACTCTTATTCCTACTCCTACTCCTATAAAAGAAAATAAAGAAAAAAAAAATAAGAAAATGAAAACTATAAACAAAGATAGGAATAGATAAGAAAAATATGAAAAACAAGAGTTTAAATTTTCTAGATTTTCAGTCGTCATGAACCATGCTTTAATAGACTTTGATCTATGCCGAAAATTACTTTCTCATCATTCTTCCAATCTTTTCTACTTATATTGTTTCCAAATATGATCATATACCCCTACGTGTATGTAAAATTATCCCTACACTCGGAGAATTCAATTCAAGCTCCCATACTCTTGCATTTAGCTCCTTATTATCTTCTAAATCAGCGGATCAAATTGATGAATTTGTTCCCATATTTTTCATGCGATCGTTAATGTTTCTTGAAGCACTAACTAACCGATTATCGAATGTGATCACTTTTTGGGCGTAAATAGCAGTATCCTAATCTTGCAACACGTAAGGCACATCAAATGATCCCAAATCAGTTGGTCTAAGTCACTAGGTGATGAAGCATCATCGCCGAATTTTTTTATGTTACCTTGATAATTGCAAGACAGTGTTCAAATTTTTTCGTACTAGGGCATTATAGAAAAGAGCGTGACAGGTCTCTTCTATTATCTCAAGCTTCAATATGTGTGCATGTGCGTATAGTAGGATATCAACGTTCAAATATTTGGACTCAAAAATAGGCTCCACTTACATCTTCTCTAACCTAATAACTCCTTCATGATACTAGCCTTTTGGGAACGGGCTCATGACAACTTGTTACTAGATCCATTCAAACATCCCTTTTTCTTATTTTTCTTAAAATCTTTTTCTCTATTTTATATACATTTTTCATTTTTTTATTTCTATTTTCAAAATTTTCTAATAAATTTTTTTAAATACTAAAAACTATGTGTAAAACCACCGCTCACACTTAAACTTGACAGTGTCCACACTGTCTTCTATCCCGTATTCACGAAATTATTAATCACTCAAAAAATAATTTACACAATGCTTTTGCTAACTCATAGGTTAATATTAACCACTCAAATTTTTTATCTTTATTCATGCAGGAGTGGTAAAATAAGTTGTAGTAGTAAGTATCAATAAATACCCTAAAATGGATATGCAAAATATTGGTATGGGGTTTATATGTAGCTGAAGAAAATTGTGATCCGTGTTTTGCCGGAAAAACTAGTACAAAAATAAATGATGAAAATCTCAAAGAATTATGTAATTGTACCATCTTGTCGAAATATTGGCTAATTGGATCAAATTCTAAAACACGAACATGCAGAGTATAAATAAGTGATCCAGTTATAGGAGTTAAAGGCACAACTTCATCCTTCTTTTCAATAGGATTGGTTTTAATAATAACCGAAATTAGTGGTGGGTTTGGTTCTGTTAAAGGCTGAAAAGGATACTCACAATTTCTAGTATGGTTTGGAAATCTAAATCATCTATAAAATTAAGTTCATCATTAAAAATTTCTTCAACACTTTGATCAAAATATCATTCTTCAAAATTAAGTACCTTCTGATCATTCACTTCTTCTATTATAATAGATGAATCTTTATCATCAAATCCTTCGTCCAACATTTCTTTTACCTCCTCCTTAAATTGACTTATGGGTTGATTTTTGTCTTCTAAAAATGTGGGATCCCACTCTAAATTTTCTTAAAAGATTTCATTATTCATTCCTAATGAAGGTGTAGGTTCCTTATCAATAATTTCCTCAAATATTATATCTAAGCCAGCGCCATCAAAATCATAAGTTTCCCTTACAGAAGCAGTTTCTATATCCAAAATTTTCTCAAAATTTATATTTGCTACTGTTAATGTCACACTCCGCTTCCTAAAATATGTAAACACGTCATGTGATAGAGCCAACCATGCTACCTATGGTGAGGAAAGATCCTTCCATAGTCACATTACGGCTGTCAATCAGATATCAAGAACAGTAAACTACTAAATCTATCTATCACATGTCCAATAGCCATAAGAACAATAACTGGAAAAGATAGCGGAAGCAATAAAGATCTAAGGAATAACTAACCCGCATAAGAGCTATATCAATGAGGTGGTCCTCACTGATCAACGATCCTGTCGAATACTCACATGCTATGTCAAGTATCTGGGCCATGCAAAACCCAGACGTCGGTGCGTCATAATATCAAAACAATAGTAATAACCAAGATGTAACGATATAGGTAAACATGAATATAAAGAATAATACGGATATGAACAGTGAGGTATGCATGTGTATGTGAAGTGCGATGAGTAATATAAACTGTGCTACTAGGTTATCTACTAAATTTTTTGAAATCAATTTAATGGAATCGTCGATGTAACTCAATAGTATCCCGTGCATGCCCGGGACCACGGTCAAGATTTTCGGGCTGAATCCGAGACGTGCCGCTAGGTAGTAAACAGGTAACATGTACAGATGGATGATGTCAGCAGCATCATCCCAGGGTTGGCCTAACCTATAAAGACTGATCAGTATAAGTATCGAACTTTTGAGTTACAATTCAAGTTTCATCATTGATTTCCCCTTACTCCCAAGGTTATGTGTTCAAGTCAGGTATTGATAATGTAAGTCTAATGCTAATACAGGATCAAGTAGATACATGTTTTGTCTATGTAGACAACAGATTATGTCTGTCAGGACAACAATTCAGGATTGTTGGCATTAGTAACAAGATCAGGTAACAAGTCAAGTAGTGTGTCAGGACATGCGATGTGGTGCATATGTATCAAATGGACACTAAATGTGAAATTGTGAACGATATCGGGATCACGGTAAATAGTGCTGATATCAAGATGCATATGTGTCTGTCTGTAATAACCTATATATATATATATCCATGACTACGTATGATGCACATTAGAAAGCACGTTGTACTAATATAACAGTAATATGATATAATGAAGTTCCGACATGCAACTAGATATGCAATTCTTAGTACGGATGCGAACGGATATCGAAAAGCGGTAATTTTATAACATTGGATGCATAATATAACACATGTATTATTTTTATTCATATAAATAGATATATTATAACATATCATGTTGCAATATATACTTGCCTCGGAAACAACGGTCGATGTGCAGGCGGCTTGGTGCGACACGACACGACATGGTGCGTGGGCCTTGCAGTGATATATGACTGATGCGATGGTGGCACACAAGTGGCATGGGCTGAGCACGAAGCGGGCATGGCATGGTACAGGAGCATAGCATATGACATGACACGGTCTAGGTACGGTGATGACACAGTCATGGCATGGTTTGGGTCTGGTGCATGGTCTGGTGGTGGTCTGGTCGCGATCTGGTGCATGGTCTGGTCGTGGTCTGATCACGATCTGGTTCATGGTCTGGTGCATGGTTTGGTGTTGGTCTGGTTTATGGTTTGTGGTGGTCTGGTCACGGTCTGGACGCGATCCGGTGCATGGTCTGGTGGTGGTTTGGTCATGATCTGGTGCATGGTCTGGTGGTGGTCTGGTCTGGGCCTGGTGCATGATCTGGTGGTGGTCTGGTGGTGGCACGGTCGTGATTTGGTGATGGTACGGTCGTGATTTGGAGGCGGCATGGTCATGACATGGTCCGGGCATAGTCTGAACAGCTGCGTGTCGTGTCACAGGGCTAGACAATGACAGTGACTGGGTCGTCCGGATCGTCGGCGACGTGCACAACTCCGGTGAGACGATCCAGAAGCAAGAAATAAGGAAAAAGGAAGAAAGAAAGAAAAGAGAAGAAGAGGAATGGGTGTCACTCCCCGCTTCCCGGTGTACCGGAGGGGACGCGGCGGGATCCGCTACGTATTTACTCCGAAGTAAATACGCTAATCGTATCTAAGCAATATAAAGTAAAAATGTACACAAGTGACAAAAATATAAATGAACATCAACTTTTATTTATTTCACAATTCTTTACAAGTACAACTGGAAATGTAAATACATGAATAGAATGCAATACCTAAATAATGGTATAACTGAAATGAAAAGTATATACAAGTATCTAAAGCTCGGGGGTCAAAGGCTAACTGCTCAAAGTCTTCAGTACTAGGCTCGATCTCCAGTGAGTCTGATCCACCTGACAACATTCCAAAGAAAGAAGAAAAAGAATGTCGTCAACGAACAATCGCTCGGTAAGTCTTAAAGATGGGTAGAGATAGAATAGACAGAAAGAGAGTATAACTAGTAATGTTTGATTATAATGTCAACGCAGTTGTTTGTAGCTTGGTACAGAATATGCCAATGTATACGAGAAGAGTTCCACTATCCGGAGACTAAGGTATACGGAGCACAAGTAACCGTTCAGCCACGTTACAACGGCAATGGATATTCAGGTTAGGTGTATTAAAGTGACCGTCTCGTGCCACTTCTAACACATTCCGTACCGGTCTACCCCTTTAAAACCCTGCAATGTATTTTGCATTGATTGTATTGTTTTGTTATATAGATGGATGACTTGCCGAAACCATGATATCGGTAAACAGAATGGATATAAATGGATAGTCATGTAAACAGAGTATATCCATGGTCCAGCTCAGTCAATATAGATTGATATATATTGAATTCTGGTATTCATGGATTCATGTTGTATTGTAATTTACACTTGAATCATATTCAAGTCAGATTGATTAGATTGAGACTCTGTCTGAGTCAGACACTTTGAAAAGAAATTGAAGTCCTGAATTGGTTTTGATGTTATCGGAAACTGCTGTACATGGACGTCAAGATTTGTGTCTTTTTCCAAGACAATTACCGTGTTGATAACACCGTTGTTAGATTTTCTACCTTAGATTGGCAAGAACCCACTTTCTCTGGCTCCCCGAGGATCAAGAGAACTGGTCCCGCTTAAACCTATATTTACTACAGTCCTTATTGTCATTTAGTATAACTTGAGGGGGTTTTATGTAAAAATAGTTTTGATATAATTTCAAAATACACCTTAAGTATTTAATTATCGTCTTTAGGGTTTTCATAGATGTATATTTTATAAAAGTGAATTTTTTTAGTGAGTAGAACCTATTTGTCATTGTATATGGTATTTTAATGAAATATTGGAATTTGTATTGGATTGTAATGGTAGTTTCATGAAATTGTGATTCCTTTGATTTAGAAAACATGGAATATTTATAATATATTTTAAAATAGATATTTTGATAATATTCATATATATATATATTTATATATTTAATAAAAATAAAATTTATTTATTTTGTAGAAATCTCATTTTCTTAAAAATTGCATTAAAAATTCCATCGAGATCGAATGCTCCTTACGGAGGTCTGCATTTCGCTCTACTAGGTCCGGGGATGTGAGGTAACCCGCACCATCCTGATCGGGGTTCCCCAAAATGGGTTGTAGAGGCACAATTGCAAGGAATTTAATTAACACCCTTTTTAAAGAAAACAGTTTTTAATTCTTTAAGGTATTTATTTGTAAAAGCGTATTCTCCCATAATCTAGAAACCCAAAATCCATCGTGCTATGTGAAAAATGTGTGTTGTGATGAGGTAGGTCATTACCTCGTGAGTTATCTAAAGGTAATACAGTTAAAAATGGATAACAATATCGTTTGTAAACATGATGGTATTTTATTGTAAAAGTGAAATAGAAATTGCAACATGAATTATTTTGAGATGAAACTTGTTCTAATATGTTTATTTATGTTTGTTGAATCTGTGACTCTTCATTTTACGTGTAGTGCATGTGTAAACCTTTGGGCTTCTAAAAGATTAAAAGAAAAAATCAGCAAAAAGATAATGTGGCTGGAGGGATTCGATCACAGGGGCTACGTCACGACAGTGCAAGGATTTACCAATGAGCTACAAGTGCTTTCTTACTGTTCAAAAGCAATTCAAATACTTATAGTGTACACAGGATTGCAAATACTCCATTTGTACATTAATTTTTAAATAAAATTTCTGTACATTGAAATTGGAGTTGTTACATTCCACCCTCCTTACAAAAATTTCTTTCTCGAAATTTACAATTATTTTAAGGACTAGTTTACAAAAAAATGAGGGTATCTTGCATGCATGTCGTTCTCATGTTCCCATGTTGATTCTCCTGGTGAATCTTTTCTCCACATCACTCGAACCAAGTTTACTTCCTTGTTCCGAAATGACTTTACCTTTCTATCCAGAATTTCAACAGGTAGTTGCTCATGTTGGATATAGTGCCCTTAGAGTCAATTATTGGATCGCAGGCACGTGATTGCAATGATTGAGGGAGGACCTATGCCGGTAGGACAGTCTTACTCAAGATGATAGTATGCTGTCTGGTTTATCTTTATCATCGTGTACTGCTTTAGGTGACCTTACATGTCACTATTGCGCGTTGATAGAGCCCTTAAGATTCTTGCTTGACGGCCAGCAGTATGATGGCGATCATATACGTGGGAGTTGGGGTCTATAAGCACATCCTTTAAAGGTCCCTAGTCGTGGGAGTTTTCGAGACAGAGCATCGATACTCCAGAGTAGACTAGTGTATACAGTCGAGACCCCAACGAGGGGTGGTGGCCGGTCTCACAAGCCACTTGTGTCAGTTGGTTCACCTAAGATGTATACAGGTGCTCATTGGGTTATGAGTACACTGGACATGACTCGCCGGGAACATGCTAGTTGGTATTATACCTGACGTCAGATGGCAGTTCCCTGGTGATATGTGTACAGGTTAGTTCATCGACCTGAGATCGTCATTTGTATCGTGTGAGTTCCCACTGTACTTTGATTACTACCCTACCACAGCTCAAAGGAGTCGTGCAAACAGGTTTTAGTTGGGTACAGTCCCGAGCCACATGGAGGCAGTGAGCGGATCTGCAGGGGTTCGTCTCTCCCGGTATTGGGGGTGAGGTCACGCTGTGTCTAGGAGAGCCATTACACAAAGTCCTTGGCCAAGGCAGGAGATTTACTGGTAGGTATTCCAGTAGTATCTCAGGGTGTTCTGGGCTACACTCCGACACGACTTGTACCGCTTTTGGGGGTCTGACTTTTACCAACCCCCTAGGCCCGCCATGCGATGCTCATAGACGAACGGACCGGACTGTACGGATATTGTCACTGACAGGTTCAGTAGGGTGTCAGGATGAGTTCGCTCATCGACGTCCCTTTTGGTCAATACTTGGTAGCCCGTTACGTACGGCTAATACCTCTGATGTGCTAGTGGTTAAATCCACAACCAATGTATTGACGAGTCTTTAGTGTCCCCCACAGACAGTTTCTCAAGTTTCGGGCGAAACGCTGTAGAGGCCGTATGGACATATGGCAGGGTTCGATCATGTACGTGCGGTATTGCACGGATCATGATCGGACGGATAATACTAGCGGGCTTTGGTTTAAGCCGGATCCTAGTATTGTACAGTGTAGATTTTGTCTCATTGCATTTGTATTCGGTCGCAATACAAATGCGGGTATGTATATACAGTCGCGGGGTTTTCCTGTAATTTATTACGGGATCGTCTTTTTGAAGTTGCCAGTTCGCATTTCGTTTCGGCCATTTTCCTTTCTATCTTTCTTTGGCTGAAAATTGGTGTGGATGGGGTTATTTGCAAATGTGCAAATTAGCATAGTGGATGGTGACTTTTTATGGCACATGGTTGCTTCATGATGGTTCATCATTACTTGCTTTATATGATGGGATTAGGATGAGACTTTGTGGTGATCATTGTTTCTCATCATCACACCTTTTGCTTATGATCACCCCTTGCTTTTTCCTACACTCGCCTCCCTTCACTACCTCCCTCTCTCATATTTGGCCAGCCACTTCATTGGGGGAACCCTCATGGGTGAGGAAAAATTATCATATCATTTTGCACCAAAAACTCTTTAGTTCATCTCCAAAGATTTTTCCTCCACATCCAAATGGAAACTTCATTAACCTCTTGAGACAATGGTTCCTACACTTAGTCTACAACATTCTTGGACACGTCGGCTCGCCAACTTCGTGCCCGAGTTGCCTCGGTCCAGAGGTGGGAGCCCGTAAAAAGACCCGGCGATGTGGTTCCCTTTCCGACGAGGAGATGAAGACCGGAGATTCCGCGAGGAGATCGGGATAGAGGCCGAAGACCGAAGGACACGGATCGCTCGGTATAGCTCTCTACCCCTTTTCTCTTGTTTGCTAGTAGTAGGTTAATGGTCCGATCCGGGTTTATAGTCCGCGGTAGTGCCGGTTTCTGTTTAAAGAAAAGTTTTTGTTTCAGCATTTTGGCCTCATTCAGACGGCCGGAGCACTGTCGTGCACTTACATTGGTTTCAGAGCCATGCCATTGACCTTTACTAGCTTGCTCTAACGTGTTTAGAAGTTCGATCGAACGAAAATTCCGAAAACCACATTTCCAAGCTCCGTGTTTCTGTCGATTTTTTAAACTGCCCTAAAAATATTTTTGAGCATATCAGAAAATCGTGCAGGGTTTTTTGAGAATTCTGGAAAAATTTGGTTAGCTGATTTTACTGTAGTGCGGCGGATACGCGGCCAAAACCAAGTTTTGGCGGAGGATCAGCGGCCGTACTGTAGCAACAGTGCTCCAAATTTCTTCAGTAGGTCTCTGTGTTGGAATTAGGGTTTTTGGTATATTCTGTTTGGGCCCAGATTTATTTTGTGTACTGAGTATTGTACTTGGGGCCCACTTCGAGAAATTTAGTCGATCGAAAATTTTAATCATGTTAGTTCATAGTATTTACACTATATCTGCGACCGTGAATGTCACTTGATCGGTAAATCCTGTCTAACTGCTATAGCCCTTTTAGACGGATTTGCGAACATGACATTCACATTGATGTTCTGTGTTGTGCTGTGATGTTGCGGATTTGTCATGGTGGATAGCCTGGATGCAATTGTAGTACAGTCTGGTTATTTATATACATTTGATATTGCGGGGCGAGCGTCCGACATGTGGACTGCCATCACTGCCTATTTGTATATTATTCTTTCGGGGCACGACCGGGCTGAAGTCGATGTACCCGTTGTATGTATATTTTACTTTCTGTACTAGGATTACCCCACGGTGGGGTGCACGGATAGCCGGGTTCTAGAGGGCAACGAGCCCGCGTCTCATGGCTTTGAGGCGGAGGGGGCTTCACTCTAGAATTGGCGGGCTATTCGCCGCACTCGTAGGGGGTACAGGTTGACCCAAGGAGGGGTGCTCAAGTTACCAGATTCCGTGAAGTGCTGGGTGGTCCATTAACGTTGTTGAAGGGGGCTGCCTCGTTTCAGGTTTTAGCGGGTAACTTGCCGCGCCCGTAGGGGTCTAAGATTTCATTGCACAGGCTATCCACACGACCAGGGGAACGTCGGGTTTCAGTAGTGGCTCTATGAAACCCGGGGATCCCAGATATCTGTATTGTTCTGTGATACTTATTACATTTCTGTGATGTTGCATTTTATCACGCCTTGAGCGATTATTATATATTGATATATATACTAGTAGATGTTGTATATGTTTTGCACCCGCGCTAGTTCAGTCCCGCTCTGTCGTTAGTTAAGTAACCTAACGGGTGATGACGGGACCCAGTGGCGAATGCGGGTGGCATATACGTACATCGTATTTTCGTTCTTTATTGGTGTGATCAATTGATGGGACTACGTTGATTCGGATCAATGCAAGCTAAACAAACCTATTCTGATGTTGTTGGAACAATTTTAAAAAAAAAGCTGTTATTGCAAGAACGTTCTCTTTTGTTTTGCACAGTGGTATTCGGTTATGAATATCCAGCACCTCAGTCGACGAGGCAAGGACCGAGATCCCTTCACCGGGAGTGACCCTTTGGACAGAAGTTTGCGTCAGGGCAATAACTTCATTATAGCCGATTACTTTTGCTTTGCATCATGGTATTCAGTTGGAATATCCTGCACCTCATTCTACGGGGAAAGAGCCGAGATCCCTTCACCGGGAGTGACCTCTTTAGCAAAGGTTTTCGCCACTATATTTTTATAAAAAGCTATCTGGTTCCTTCAACGATATCAAGTTCATTACGTTAAAGGTTTTTCGCCAAAAACCATTCGTAGCCCTCCGTCATTTCAGAAAGGTAGCACTTAGTATTCATGCTATGTATGTTGGCCTTCGTCAAGGCATAGTGTATGGTAGCTATTTGTTACTTTTCTGCAGCATAGATAGATGCGTTGGTTTGGGACAGTCGTACTACTATTTTGGCCTTCGTCAAGGGTATGTACGGGTGGGTTCAAATTAACCTGGATAATGACGGGTAGAACTTGACATGTGACTTATGATATGTTGGCCTTCGTCAAGGTCATAAGAGCATGGGGTAAAAATCACATCGGGAGTTTCTAAAGAAACTGAAACTTTCCAGATATGCGCATACCTTCTGGAGTGTGATAACGTGAGTGGATTCCATCACGTTATCATGCGATGATAGTTGGATCCTGATTCCCACTGATGAGTTGGTTTACTCCTCGGGTGATCCCGACTAATTCTTCTTTCAGGTTTGGAGGAGAATTTGACGGTACAGTGGGAGGTTTCCTGATTAGATAAAGTGATAACCATTCTGATCTAGGTTAGAGTGCACGCAGAGTGTTTCTTTTCTCTCTCTCTCTGGTAGCGACCATGACCCGACCCTTGACTATGACTCAGTGACCAAGTTGACCGAACCTTCTTAAAACACTGGCTTTTGGATTGTCAGAGTTGCATACCTCATTGCCACTCCTACTTTTATCCTTTTCTCCAGGACACCCCGTATTACTACGAACGTCCACTTCCATTGGATAAAACCATCGTATGGTTATATACGAACTCGAAGGAACTTGTTCCAGATTCGAGGATGGTTTCTGGTTCTGGAGAAAACGAATAGGACTATTCAGTTGTCTTTTCCTTTTACCTTCTCTCAGGTTGCGAGTGTTCCTTGGATTAGGACAGTACACCTATTACGCTAATTGGATAGTCTTCTTTCAAACCATAGGCAGGTGCCAAACGGTAGGGAATGAAGAAAACCATTTAGCCTAAAAGGTGTACAGAAGGTATTAAGTAAAGACAAATAAAGGGATTAGTAAGAGGGCAAAGTAAACTGCGACTACTATTCACGACAAAACCAAGTATTTCTTCGCCAATCCTACTTCACCTTTGTATTTCTCCAGAACACTCCGTATCAGTATGAAGATCCAGAGTTTATTGGATACTCCATCGTATGGTTATATACGAACCCGAAAGGAACTTATTCCAGTTCAGGGATGGATTCCGGTTCAGGAGAAATAGGAATAAGGTTTATTCAGGTGTCTTTTATCTTTACCTTCTCTCGGATTGCGAGTGCTCCTAGGATTAGGACAGTACACCCATTATGCTTATTAGATAGTCTTCTTCCAAACCATAGGCTGGTGTCGAACGGTAGGGAAGGAAGAAAACCATTTAGCCTAAAGGGGTGTACAGAAGGTAATGACTAAAGACATATAAAGGGATTTGGAGAGATGGCAGAGAAATATACGGTTACAGTTGTGAATCTGGATAATGGAAGAGGCATTACTACGAATACCCGGATACCCCTACGAAACATTTCAATGTTTCAGTTTCACTGTGTACTGTTAATAGAAAACTGATTTCCCAATTAGACCTTACTCCAGGATATGTATTTACCAGGTATGATTCTCACATCTGTATGGTTTTACAGATGATGAGTAGGAGTAAGTTATTAGGAATTAGGTGATCATCCTCATTATATCGGAATTCGTTGTAATTGGTGATATTTGAGGAAATCTCCTGGGCTGTTTGCCGGACGACAAATATTTGGTTTTGAATATCCGTTGCTATGCACCAATTTCAAATTAATATATCTGTACGTCTATTTTTATAGAGTGAGATATAACTTTTTAAAATTATGTCCATGACATTTACCTATATCAGTGGATGGTTAGGTAAGGAGCATTAAATAGCGGTGTAACTCTTCTTAACCATAAGTACAGTTTTCAACCTACGACACACAGGGATTGAGTTATTGGACTCAAGGGACTTATACAGAGTATTGTATGTTGTCCAGTGTCCATCAGGACAGAGGGGTTGGTACTCGTACTATATTCTGTTTACTTGTGACTTCTCTAGTTCTTAGACATGTGTTTCGTAGAAACACAAGGTCTAAGTTTTGAGAAGTTATAGGTATATGAATAAAGTAGAGAACCAGGTGTTGCAAGTATCAGGATTCTTCAAGGTGATTGAAGATGTAGATACTTGTGTATGGTATTCAGTTGATAGTAATGGTTTTGAGAAACTTGTTTCTCTTTCAGGTTACTCATATCTGGATGCATTCCTAAGTTGAGTAACGCTGATAGGCCTCCTTCCATTTAGTTGATATGCACTGGAGGCAGTTGCATGATTTGAATCTGGTTTCAATTAAATCAGTGCCTCTGTTTCTATATTGGATATAGAACGGTTCATATCTTAACGATGTTAAGGTACGGGGAGTTGTCCGGCTTATGCTTAAAACCAGACTCTGGATAACTCAATGCACGTTTCTGTAATGTCTGTTTGTGGGTTGACCCAGGCTATGAAGAGGGTTGACTTTCTACCATCTGGAAGATTAATAGTGATATTGTTCTAAACTCACCACAGTTTTAAGTAAAATGGATTTTTTCAGAAAACAGAAGTGGGAGTATGGTAGAACTGTAAGTGATTCCAGAACCGCAAACGATTACTGAAAATATGATAAGAACCTAAAGATTAAATCTGGTTTGACATTCTATTGGCCACTCCGCAGATAAGGTGGGTAACCTCAGGCACCCGAGAGGTACTCCGGTAGCCTCAAGGACGGTGGCAGGGAGGTTCTTGTTTACCCAGACTTGCCATTGCTGTTGTTCCAGACTGTGAAACCTGGCAGGAGGATGAGTATAGTGTCGCTCTAAACAAGCTTTAGAAGTGCACGTGTATATGACTCTGCCAGAGGGTTGTCGTAATCAGTGGGAGCAGCGGAAGCATAGTGGACAGGTAGCTTATGTTTATTTATGGACTAAAGCAGATATAGCGGAGATAGATCATCTGTTTCTGATGTGACAGTCATAGGTTTGACTTCATCGGAATAGGGGACGGATCTGTTAAGAAGGTAGTAGGGTGTGATGTCCTGGTATCTGGATGACACACAGAGTAGGAAGTGATATTCCTATACCACGATCGGTTATACTTTGGTTGTCATACAGTGGTTTCTCCACATAGGAATTGGATATTATATCAGATATTCTGGTTACTAGATCTATGGTTTTAGATCTAGATTTAGGTAGTATCCCAATCTGGGTACTTAGACATCATTCTAAAGGTGTTTTAGGATGGATGACTCCTGGCATGGTAGTATACCTGTAGGTGATGGAGTCACCCTCTCTAAAGGCGTCTTACAGACTAAAGGGGAGAGGGATGCGCATGATTGGCAGATCACTTGCTTAGGCAATTGAGTCAATCATGAGATGTCAAGTACCACACCAGATGTTGTTTTTGCACGAGATGCAATATGTTGATATTGATCCAATCGTGGAGAAGCATTCGGAAGCAGTTTTAGAACATAAGTGGATGTTCTGGGGATATGATAACGACAGCCTCATTCGGGAGACAGTTTTCATTCCAGGCTTCTAAGGTGACCTGGATGACAGAGTGACTGTCAGAGTTATAGTTTTCCCTCCGATGAGGGGCAGTATTTTGGACAGGTGGTCCAAGCGGATACTGAGGGAGGCATGGCGCAGGATACTGATTAAGTTCAGTCAACGATACAGTCTAAGAAGTTTGGATTTGGAGTTCATTTATGAGCTAGGTCCCATCAGATTTCCAGACATATTCTAAGACTGGTATTGCTCATTTCGGGAGATGGCTTTCTCCGCGAACTTGAGATTAAGAGAGACATAGAAAGAAACATCAGGGCGGATCCACTCACTGAGGCTACTCCTCGAACGTAATAGTTTCGCAAACGGGCTTTGTGAGACTGATTAGTAGAGGAGTTGGGTGTTCGGTATCACACGGGCTGTGAATATGCGACATCGCAATAATTAGCCTTGAGTGCAAGTGGGAGATTGTTGGATATAGTGCCCTCAGAGTCAATTATTGGATCGCAGACACATGATTGCAATGATTGAGAGAGGACCTATGCCGGTAGGACAGTCTTACTCAAGATGATAGTATGCTATCTGGTTTATCTTTATCATCGTGTACTGCTTTAGGTGACCTTACAGGTCACTATTGCGCGTTGATAGAGCCCTTAGGATTCTTGCTTGACGGCCAGCAGTATGATGGAGATCATATACGTGGGAGCTAGGGTCTATAAGCACATCCTTTAAAGGTCCCTAGTCGTGGGAGTTTTCGAGACAGGGCATCGATACTCCAGAGTAGACTAGTGTATACAGTCGAGACCCCGACGAGGGGCGGTGGCCGATCTCACAAGCCACTGGTGTCAGTTGGTTCACCTAAGATGTATACATGTGCTCATTGGGTTATGAGTACACCGGACAGGACTCGCCGGGAACAAGCTAGTTGGTATTATACCTGGCGTCAGATGGCAGTTCCCTGGTGACATGTGTACAGGTTAGTTCATCGACCTGAGATCGTCATTTGTCTCGTGTGAGTTTCCACTGTACTTTGATTACTACCCTACCACGGCTCAAAGGAGTCGTGCAAACAGGTTTTAGTTGGGTACAGTCCCGAGCCACATGGAGGCAGTGAGCGGATCTGCAGGGGTTCGTCTCTCCCGGTATTGGGGGTGAGATCGCGATGTGTCTAGGAGAGCCATTACACGAAGTCCTTGGCCAAGGCAGGAGATTTACTGGTAGGTATTCCAGTAGTATCTCAGGGTGTTCTGGGCTACACTCCGACATGACTTGTACCGCTTTTGGGGGTCTGACTTTTACCAACCCCCTAGGCCCGCCATGCGATGCTCATAGACGAACGGACCAGACTGTACGGATATTGTCACTGACAGGCTCAGTAGGGTGTCAGGATGAGTTCGCTCATCGACGTCCCTTTGGTCAATACTTGGTAGCCCGTTTCGTACGGCTAATACCTCTGACGTGCTAGTGGTTAAATCCACAGCCAATGTATTGATGAGTCTTTAGAGTCCCCCACAGACAGTTTCTCAAGTTTCGGGCGAAACGCTGTAGAGGCCGTATGGACATATGGCAGGGTTCGATCATGTACGTGCGGTATTGCACGGATCATGATCGGACGGATAATACTAGCGGGCTTTGGTTTAAGCCGGATCCTAGTATTGTACAGTGTAGATTTTGTCTCATTGCATTTGTATTCGGTCGCAATACAAATGCGGGTATGTATATACAGTCGTGGGGTTTTCCTGTAATTTATTACGGGATCGTCTTTTTGAAGTTGCCAGTTCGCATTTCGTTTGGCCATTTTCCTTTCTATCTTTCTTTGGCTGAAAATTGGTGTGGATGGGGTTATTTGCAAATGTGCAAATTAGCATAGTGGAGGGTGACTTTTTATGGCACATGGTTGCTTCATGATGGTTCATCATTACTTGCTTTATATGATGGGATTAGGATGAGACTTTGTGGTGATCATTGTTCCTCATCATCACACCTTTTGCTTATGATCACCCCTTGCTTTTTCCTACACTCACCTCCCTTCACTACCTCCCTCTCTCATATTTGGCCGGCCACTTCATTGGGGGAGCCCTCATGGGTGTGGAAAAATTATCATATCATTTTGCACCAAAAACTCTTTAGTTCATCTCCAAAGATTTTTCCTCCACATCCAAATGGCAACTTCACTAACGCCTTGAGACAATGGTTTTTACACTTAGTCTATAGCATTCTTGGACACGTCGGCTCGCCAACTTCGTGCCCGAATTACCTCGGTCCAGAGGTGGGAGCCCATAAAAAGACCCGGCGATGTGGTGCTCTTTCCGACGAGGAGATGAAGACCGGAGATTTCGCGAGGAGATCGGGATGGAGGCCGAAGACCGAAGGACACGGATCGCTCGGTATAGCTCTCTACCACTTTTCTCTTGTTTGCTAGTAGTAGGTTAATGGTTCGATCCGGGTTTATAGTCCGCGGTAGCGCCGGTTTCTGTTTAAAGAAAAGTTTTTGTTTCCGCATTTTGGCCTCATTCAGACGGCCGGGGTGCTGCCGTGCACTTACAGCTTAGAGGATAAATATGGCTGTACAGTGAGCACGGAGTGCTCAAGAATATGGCTGGGGTCACTCACATACCTTCTGAGTTGGGATATGTGGAACACATTTTGCACTCCTTCCAATGAAGGTGGAAGTGCCAAGCGATAAGCCTCTTCTCCAACTCGTTCGAGTATTTCGAACGGTCCAATATACCTCGGACTGAGCTTACCCCATCTTCCAAAGAGAATCACTCCACGGTTCAGAGATATCTTTAAAAATACATGTTCTCCCGGTTGGAACTCAAAGTGATCGTGCTTTGCATCAGCCCAGTGTTTCTATCGATCTTGGGCTATGCACATTCTTTCTCTGATAGTGCGGACCACATCTACAATTGCTACTATCATCTCAGGTCCAAGGAGTTCTCTATCTCTGATGTCGTCCCAATTTAATAGCGATGGACACTTCCTTCCATAGAGCGCTGCAAATGGTGCCATTCCGATACTTGCTTGGCAGCTGTTGTTGTATGAAAACTCCACAAGATGTAGGTGATCTTCCCACGATCCTCCAAAGTCTAGCATACACGCTCTTAGCATATATTCTAAGATCTGAATCGTTCGCTCAGATTGACCATCTGTTTGTGGATGATAAGCTGTGCTGAAGTTTAGTCTTGTTCCCAAGCTAGCTTGTAGACTCTGCCAAAATTGCGATCGAAATCTGGTGTCACGATCGGAGACAATACAAACTGGTACTCCATGTAATCGCACAATTCCCTGTATGAGTTCATGGGTATCAGAGATATTACACATTGAAGAGTTTAAATCTTACTTAGATTTTTACCTCCATGTACTTCTTTGCTAGTGTCTCAGCAGATTGGCCTACTCGAAATGAGATGAAGTGAGCCGACTTTGTGAGTCGATCCACAATAACCCATACCGCATCGTTACCTTTCATGCTGCGAGGAAGTGCAGTCATGAAATCCATTGTGATGTGTTGCCACTTCCATTCTGGGATAGGTAATGGTTGAAGTAAACCAGCAGTCCTATGATGTTCAGTCTTTACTTGCTGACACACCAAGCATTTAGCGACGCTTCTGGCTACTTCACGTTTCATTCCATGCCACAAATAATTTTGACGCAGATCTTTGTACATCTTTGTACCTTCAGGGTGTACTGAATAAGGAGAGCTGTGAGATTTTTTCATCAACTCTTCTCGCACAGAACCTTTTGGTACATACAATCTACTGCCGTATCTCAAAGATCCATCTTCATGGATGATGAAGTCTATTCTAATTCCACTTTCTACTTGTTCTCTGATCTTTTGCAACTTAGCATCACTTGCTTGAGCTGCTTTGATCTGATTGACAATGGTAGATTGAACTTGTAAGTTCATCAAATTTGAAGCGTTACCTGGCATGACCACTTCAATTTCCATCTGATGCAAATCTTGTTGAAGCTTCTACTGTGCGGTGAGATTCAATGTTAATGGTTAGCGACTAAGTGCATCAGGTACTACATTCACATTCCTTGGATGATATTGTAGGTTGATGTCGAAGTCTGCCATGAGTTCTAACCATCTTCTCTGCCCCATATTCAACTCTTTCTGAGTAAAAACATATTTCAGACTTTTATGGTCTGTGTATATGTCCACTCGTTCTCCAAGAAGATAATGGCGCCAAATCTTGAGAGCAAAGATTACGGCTGCCAACTCTAGATCATGCGTCGGATAGTTGCGCTCATGAACTTTCAGCTTTCTTGAAACATAAGCTACAACTTTATCGTGCTGATGTAGAACACATCCTAATCCCTTACCGGATGCATCGCTGTTAGTGTATATGCCCTAGAGGCCATTACTGTATCATACTAGTTTGTATATTACTTAATGGAAGCTTGGGATATTCACCTTGTATATACAATCTTGCTCAAAATAGTAGTATGCTACTTGGTTTGTTTCTACTTCAATGTGTACATGTGTTTATTTTTGTATATCGCCTATACACATTAGTGGAGCCCTTAGGATCTTTGCTTGATTACCAGCGATGTGATGGCCGTCACACTAGTGGGGCTGGGTAATCTATAAGCACATCCTTATGCAGGTCCCTGGTCGCAGGACTATCGAGACAGGGCATCGATACTCCGGAGTAGACCAGCGCATGCGCTTCTCATCCCAGTGTGGGAGACGGTCTGTCCCACAGCCGTCAGTACGTCGTACTTGAGATAGTATGCGGGTGCTCGTTAGGTTACAAGTACACTGGACAGGACTCGTCGGGAACTGACTAGTTGGTATTATGCCTATCGTCAGTTATCAGTTCCCAGGTGACATGAGTACAGCTTAGTCCGCTGACTTGACACTGTCACTTCGCCTCGAGTGTGTTCCCACTGTACTTTGATCACTACCCTACCACGGCTCAAAGGAGTCGTGCAAACAGGTAGTGGTTGGGTGCAGTCCCGAAGCACTTGGAGGCAGTGACGGTTAGACAGGATTCGTCTCTCCCGGTATTGGGGGTTGACATCGCGCTGTGTCTAGGAGAGCCATTACACGAGTAGTCCCTGGCCAGGGCAAACGAGATATACTGGTAGGTTTCCAGTGTTATCTCAGGGTGTTTTGGGCTTCGCTCCGGCACGACTTGTACCGCTATTGGGGGACTGACGTTTACCGCCCCGTAGGCCCGCCATGCGATGTATCAGACGAACAGACCGGACTGTACGAAGAATGTCACATTCAGGCTCAGTAGGAGTTCAGATGGGTTTCGCCTCGTCGGTCTTCTTGTCGGCACTACCTGGGGACCGTTACGCACAGCTAGTGCCGCTTGCGGTTTGTGGTTAAACCCACTGCCAGCGTAGTGTCGAGTCTTTAGAGTCCCACACAGAAAGCTTTTCGCCTTTAGGCAAAAGAGTAGAGGTCGCATGGTATTGCGACAGGTCGCATGGTTTTGCGACAGGGTTCGGTCACATCCGTGCACTTGTGCACGTACAGTGTCCGGACAGTTTACACTAGCGGGCTTTGGTTTAAGCCAGATCCTAGTGTACCTTTTGGGATTGGATTTATCCAGTGTGCATTCGTGTTCCTCGGAACGCGGATGCGGGTGCGTATGCACAGTTGACAGGGAGACAGAGGCAGCGGATTCTCATTAGGGTTGTTGACAGTTGACCGTTGACTATTTGACTTTTTGTTCAACCCAAATGAGAATATGATATGTGATTAACTATTATATTAATTAAGTATTATGGTGACATGGTTGTGGGGGATTGACTTTGTTGACTTTGTTGACTTGTTGACTTTTTGTTGACTTGTTGACTTTTGTTGACTTGTTGACTTTGTTGACCGGTTGACTAGGCTTGACTAGTTGACCATCATGATAACCATAGCCATCATTTCATGGCAAAGACTTTTGTTTGCTTGCTCATTTGTGTAAAATGAGTGCATGAAATGATTTGGTTATGGTTGCTTCAACCATCACATAAGACTTTTTTAGTATGATGAGTTATCATGACTTTGGATTATGAGAGGGTGAGAGAAAAAAGACTTGCTCATTCTTTCTTGCTCATTCTCTCTCTTGTTCTTGAGCTCTCTTGTTTTTGCTCTCACCCTCAACCTCTTGCTCTCTCTCTTGATTCTATGGTTCTCTTGTCTCATGAGTTGAGAATCAAGAACCATAGATAAAATCCCACACAAACTATTCTCTACTCATTCTAGTTCACAAGGTTTAGCAAACCGAGTGAACTAGTTTCTTCAAAGAACGAAGAAGGAGCTAAAGGTTGGAGCTTTCAGGTGGATCTATCTTCGGCGTACGGAGACGACGGGAAGAAGCCAATCCGGACCACCATCGGAGTTTGAAGACGAAGGAGTTCAAGACAAGCAAGGTATAACCCCCTAACCGAGTAGCTAGAAATTCGTAGTTAGGTTGCTAGATAGATGTTTAACCAAGATCCGGGTTTTAGGTCCATGTTACCACCTCCGTAAAAATCGTTTTTTACCAAATTCCGCATTCCCGAAAGTACCGGGAGAGGTAGCATGGACTTACAGTGGTATCAGAGAGCTTAGTTAAACTCTATCTAACATGTTAGCAAGTAACTAGAAGATCGATCAAAGAAAAAGTCCCGAAAACAAAACCCCAAAAATTCGAGTTTCTGTCGATTTTTATACTGTTCAAAAGTTGATTATTTTCACACCTAAAATCGGCTCAGGCTTTTCTGTGAATAACCGCCAAAAATGGTCCAACGATCGAGTCAAAGCGCCGCGGAAACGCGGCGGGAGCACGCTCCCGCCGCGGATCCGCGACCGAGTTGACTCGGCCGAGGTCAATTTTTGGTGCAGTGTTATTCTGGGGGTATTTTGGGATTTTTGGAATATATATTTTCAACCCAGATTTTCCAGAACGAAAAATTTATTTTTGGGGTCCCGAAAATCCGTATTTTTGATCGAACTTCTAAAAGACTTTAGCTAACGGGTTTTTTCTGTATTGTGATATTTGTATTGAACGTCTACTAATCGCTATATGTCGATTAGTGGGGGTTATACAAATCTGTGATCTGTAATGTTGCTGGAATGTGGATATGAATATGTTGGATTGTCGCGGGTGAATAGCCGGGGGTTGTGAGACGAGAGTTTTCTTTTCTTTCAATTCATGTAAATTTGTAAATTGATGTAATAATTATTTGTATGGCCGCACAACCGGGTCGGGGTTGTAGCCGTCATTGTATAATTTCTTTTTACTGTTTTTGCTCCTAGGATAGACCCATGGAGGGGGTGCACAAACTACCGGGTATGCCGAAGTGTCGAGTGGCCTACTCATGGAGATGAGGGAGGTTACTACGCTTCGGGTACTTGGCGGGTAGTTTGCCGCACCCGTAGGGGTCTTGGGTGGGGTATTTGGCTATTCACCGCGACCGTGTAATCTGTCTTTCGTTACAGGCTCGTACGAATTACAGATTCCTAGTATATCCAATGTATTCATCTGTGATCTGAAATGTTTATCATTGCAGTATATCTATATATGATATTATTTAGGCGTTGCTTATGTTTTACAGCCGCGCTAGCCCAGCCCCCGCTCTGTCGTTAGTTAAGTAACCTAACGGGTAATGACGGGGCCCCGTGGCGAATGCGAATGGCATAAGCGTACGTCATATTTTGGTTGTTTTCTGCAATGGTAGGATTAAATGATGGGACGCATTAAAAGAACTAATGCAAGAATATCACGCATTAAAAGAACTAATGCAAGATAATAAACCAAGTTAAAGTCGTTGGAACACTTTCGAAAAACCACTCGGTTCTTTTCAAAACCAACTTTTAAATGCGGAGCTTGAGCCACTCCTTTTAAAAGCTATCTCGTTCCATCGACCAAATCAAGTTCACTACGTTCACGGTTTTTCCAAAACCATTCGTAGCCCTCCGTCGTTTCGTATGAATATTCAATAGTATTCAAGCTGTGTTTGTTGACCTTCGTCAAGGCATAGTGATTGGTAGCTGTTGGGTATTCATATGTAGCATAGATAGATGCGTTGGTTTGGGACATTCGCATTACCTTGTTGACCTTCGTCAAGGGTATATACGGGTGGATTCAAATTAACCTGGATAATGACGGGCAGAACTTGACATGTGACTTATGATTTGTTGACCTTCGTCAAGGTCATAAGAGCATGGGGCAAAAATCCACATCGGGAGTTTCATAAGTACTGAAACTTGCTAGATTTGCATACCATTTGGAGTGTGATGATTCTGGTAGGATTCCTTCAGTTTCGTCACGCGATGATATTTGGATCCCGATCCTACTGTGAGTATATGCTACTCCTCAGGAAATTTCTCACTAATCGATCAATGCTATAAACCTAGTAGGTGCCTAGAAAGGTGTTAGCGGGGCTACGCCCCCAGGGAAAAGAGGTTCTTTAATTAAGGAACTTCGCGAAAGCGTTGGAAAACCTCCCTCGAAGTACCGACACCGGCCTGGCTGAACGGTTAAGCAAGTATTGTGCGGTGGGATTGATCCCGACTAATTCTTCCTTTATGGTTTGAGGAGGGATTCGAGAAACAGTGGGAGCCATCCTGTTTAGACAAACTAAAAACCACTCTAAACTTGCAAGAGCATCATACGGAGTGTTTCTTCTTCTCTCTCCTAATTGCAGCGACCAAATCGACATGACTGGACTTAAGTTACTCCTAGATAAAAACAAACTGATAGGGCCAAACTACAAAGATTGGCTCAGGAATGTCAAGATAGCAATCACTTACGACAAGCTGGGGTATCTTCTTACCACCAAAGCTCCCCCTGTCCCTGGTCCCACTTCCAGCGTCGCGGATAAGGAAATCCGCAAGACTTGGGAGATTGATAGCGCGAAGGCCAAGTGCCTCGTACTTGCCTCGATGGACAATGAACATCAGAGGAGGCACGAGAATATGGACTTGGAATCCATATTGCTTCATACAAAAGAACTGTATGGAGAGCAATCTCGTATCGCAAGATACGAAGCGTCGAAAAAGTTATTTTCGACAAGAATGGCCGTCGGATCATCAGTAGCCGAGCACGTGCTAAAGATGATCGGCTACATTGAGGAGCTCGCGGACCTAGGGATCACATTGGAGAGTGAACTATATACGGATATAGTTCTCCAGTCCCTTCCTTCCACTTACGCCCAGTTTATACTGAACTTCAACTTACAAGAAAAGGAGGTTGAACTTTCAGAGCTCCTCAACATGCTGAGGAGCGCAGAGGGCACCCTACAGAAAGGTAGGGAAACATCCACTTTGTTTGTAGGAGGATCATCTTCTTCTAGGTCCAAGGCGAAAGCCAAGGGAAAGAAGAAGAAAGCCCCCGCCAAACCAAGGGGCGGTGTTAGTAAAGTGGATACGAAGGGAAAAGCTAAAGCAACAAAGAAAGCGGGGAAGCTTGTGGATAAGGAAGAATGCTTCTATTGTCATAAGAAAGGACACTGGAAGAATGATTGCAGGGCCTGGAAGGCCAGAACACAGGAATTGAAGCAGGTTGCAGCTTCAGCTTCAGGTGTGTATGTTATTGAAAACTGTCTTTCAATAAACTCTACTTCCTGGGTATTGGATACCGGATCAGGATCTCATATCTGTAATTCTTTGCAGGCGTTGAGAAACCGTAGGGTTTTGAAGGCAGGTGACATGACCCTCAGAGTTGCAAACGGAGCTAGTATGGATGCTAAAGCCGTGGGGGACTATCACCTGAGAATGTCAGATGGACATGTTTTGGTTTTGCGTAATTGCTTTTTTGTACCCAACGCAACTTGTAATATCATTTCTGTATCTTTAGTTTCTAAAGAAGGTTATGAATTTGCGTTTGTAAGTAATGTTGTAAACATTCACCTTAATCAAGTTTTGATTGGGTCAGGTACATTGAGTAATGGTATATACGTATTGAACCAACCACAGATTTTCAATGTCCAGAATACACACAAAAGAAAGTCTCCGGAAATAAATCAGACTTTCTTGTGGCATTGTAGACTGGGTCACATCAATGAGAGAAGGTTGACGAAGTTACATACAGAAGGGTATTTGAATGCGTTCGAATATCAGTCGTATGCCACTTGTCAATCCTGTCTCAAAGGAAAGATGACAAAGACTCCGTTTACTGGACGTGGAGTAAGAGCGAGCGAGCTCTTGGGACTCGTACACAGTGACGTGTGCGGTCCAATGTCTACACATGCACGAAGCGGTTATTCTTACTTCATTACTTTTACTGATGACTTCTCAAGGTACGGTTATGTCTTCTTAATGAAACATAAGTCCGAAGCCTTTGGAAAATTCCAGGAGTATAAGAATGAAGTAGAAAAACAGACTGGCAAAAGTATTAAGATTCTAAGATCGGATCGAGGTGGAGAATACTTAAGTGCCGAGTTCCTGGACTATTTAAAAGAGAACGGAATTCTCTCTCAGCTTACTCCTCCATACACCCCGCAACATAACGGTGTATCGGAGAGACGGAACCGAACCCTATTGGATATGGTTCGGTCCATGATGAGTAACGCTGAGTTACCGCGATCATTCTGGGGATATGCACTAGAAGCAGCTGCGTATCTCTTGAACAAGGCTCCCACCAAGACTGTGCCTACCACCCCATATGAGATGTGGACTGGGAAGAAACCCTGTCTTAAGTATCTTAAGGTATGGGGATGTCCAGCTTTTGTAAAAAAGCAGCATGCGGACAAGCTTGAGGCACGTTCAGTACAGTGTAAGTTTGTGGGATACCCAAGGAACTCCAGGGGGTATCTTTTCTATTCCGCTGAGGAACAAAAGGTTTTTGTTTCTCAGCATGCCCGCTTCTTGGAAACTGAGTTTTTGGAAACCCAGATAAGTGGGAGCACAATAGAACTGGAAGAAGTTCCAGAACCACAGACTGTTACTGAAAGCTTAGTGGAACCAGAGGGTTCAACAGAACAGGATATTCCTACGCCGCTCCGCAGGAGTAGTAGGCAGACTCATCCGCCCGAGAGATACTACGGTTTTCTCATAGACGGGGATAGAGAAGATTGCATCATAGATTATGATGAGCCTACTAGCTTCCAGCAGGCCGTTCAGAGCGTTGACTCAGTGAAATGGCTGGATGCAATGCGGACCGAAATGGAGTCTATGTACACCAACAAGGTATGGACGTTGGACATTGCTCCAGACGGGGTAAAACCCGTAGGATGCAAGTGGATCTTCAAAAGGAAGATTGGTGTAGATGGGCAGGTTGAGACCTATAAAGCTAGGCTGGTAGCAAAGGGTTTCCGTCAAAGACCTGGCTTGGACTATGACGAAACCTTTTCTCCAGTAGCCATGCTGAAATCCATTCGGATCCTTCTTGCCATTGCTGCCTTCCACGATTATGAGATCTGGCAAATGGACGTAAAGACCGCTTTTCTAAATGGAAATTTAGAGGAGTGTGTCTATATGGACCAACCAGAGGGTTTCATTCAGAGTGGGAGCAGCGGAAAGGTGTGCAAGTTGCTTAAGTCCATCTATGGACTAAAGCAGGCATCGCGGAGTTGGAACATCTGCTTTGATGAAACGGTTAAAGAATTTGGCTTTATCAAAAATCCAGATGAACCATGCATCTATAGTAGATTTGTAGTGAGAACTGTAGTGTTCCTCGTTTTATACGTGGATGACATTCTCTTAATAGGAAATGACATTCCTATGCTACAATCTGTCAAGGGGTTCTTGTCACACAGATTCTCCATGAAAGACCTGGGTGATGCCTCATACATTCTGGGTATCCGGATCTACCGTGACAGATCCAAGAGGATATTAGGACTTTCTCAGTCCAGGTACATCGACACCGTGCTGAAAAGATTCAGTATGGAAGATTCCAAGCGCGGTAACCTACCGGCTTGTCACGGGATCACCCTCTCTAAAGAGATGTCTCCCAAGACTGATTTGGAGAGGGATCGCATGTCTATTATACCCTACGCTTCTGCGGTAGGCTCTATAATGTATGCGATGTTGTGTACCAGACCGGATGTAGCTTATGCACTGAGTGTGGTAAGCCGGTATCAGTCAAACCCTGGGGAGAAACACTGGATAGCGGTAAAGAACATTCTCAAGTACCTGAGAAGGACTAAGGAGATATTCTTGGTGTATGGCGGAAAAGACCTCCAGATCGAGGCCTTTGCTGACTCCAGCTTCCAGAGTGACAAGGATGATTCCAAGTCCATGTCGGGTTTTGTCTTTACCCTCAATGGAGGGGCGGTGTGTTGGAAGAGTTCCAAACAAGAAACCGTTGCAGACTCGACGATGGAAGCGGAATACATCGCTGCATCTGATGCCGCAAAAGAAGCTGTCTGGATGAGGAAGTTCTTGAAAGAACTTCAGGTAGTTCTGTCCATTGTTGATCCAATACCTCTGTATTGCGACAACAACGGGGCTATAGCTTTAGCGAAGGAACCCAGGTCCCATCAGAGATCCAGGCACATCTTGAGGCGGTATCACCTGATCAGGGAGATCGTAGATCGCCAGGAGATCGAGGTTCGGAGAGTCGCTTCAGAAGATAACACTGCAGATCCATTCACCAAGGCCCTGCCCCAGACTCAGTTCGAGCGGCTGATCGAGATGATAGGTCTTCGATACGCCAGTACACGGCCTTAGTGCAAGTGGGAGATTGTTAGTGTATATGCCCTAGAGGCCATTACTGTATCATACTAGTTTGTATATTACTTAATGGAAGCTTGGGATATTCACCTTGTATATACAATCTTGCTCAAAATAGTAGTATGCTACTTGGTTTATTTCTACTTCAATGTGTACATGTGTTTATTTTTGTATATCGCCTATACACATTAGTGGAGCCCTTATGATCTTTGCTTGATTACCAGCGATGTGATGGCCGTCACACTAGTGGGGCTGGGTAATCTATAAGCACATCCTTATGCAGGTCCCTGGTCGCAGGACTATCGAGACAGGGCATCGATACTCCGGAGTAGACCAGCGCATGCGCTTCTCATCCCAGTGTGGGAGACGGTCTGTCCCACAGCCGTCAGTACGTCGTACTTGAGATAGTATGCGGGTGCTCGTTAGGTTACGGGTACACTGGACAGGACTCGTCGGGAACTGACTAGTTGGTATTATGCCTATCGTCAGTTATCAGTTCCCAGGTGACATGAGTACAGCTTAGTCCGCTGACTTGACACTGTCACTTCGCCTCGAGTGTGTTCCCACTGTACTTTGATCACTACCCTACCACGGCTCAAAGGAGTCGTGCAAACAGGTAGTGGTTGGGTGCAGTCCCGAAGCACTTGGAGGCAGTGACGGTTAGACAGGATTCGTCTCTCCCGGTATTGGGGGTTGACATCGCGCTGTGTCTAGGAGAGCCATTACACGAGTAGTCCCTGGCCAGGGTAAACGAGATATACTGGTAGGTTTCCAGTGTTATCTCAGGGTGTTTTGGGCTTCGCTCCGGCACGACTTGTACCGCTATTGGGGGACTGACGTTTACCGCCCCCTAGGCCCGCCATGCGATGTATCAGACGAACAGACCGGACTGTACGAAGAATGTCACATTCAGGCTCAGTAGGAGTTCAGATGGGTTTCGCCTCGTCGGTCTTCTTGTCGGCACTACCTGGGGACCGTTACGCACAGCTAGTGCCGCTTGCGGTCTGTGGTTAAACCCACTGCCAGCGTAGTGTCGAGTCTTTAGAGTCCCACACAGAAAGCTTTTCGCCTTTAGGCAAAAGAGTAGAGGTCGCATGGTATTGCGACAGGTCGCATGGTTTTGCGACAGGGTTCGGTCACATCCGTGCACTTGTGCACGTACAGTGTCCGGACAGTTTACACTAGCGGGCTTTGGTTTAAGCCAGATCCTAGTGTACCTTTTGGGATTGGATTTATCCAGTGTGCATTCGTGTTCCTCGGAACGCGGATGCGGGTGCGTATGCACAGTTGACAGGAAGACAGAGGCAGCGGATTCTCATTAGGGTTGTTGACAGTTGACCGTTGACTATTTGACTTTTTGTTCAACCCAAATGAGAATATGATATGTGATTAACTATTATATTAATTAAGTATTATGGTGACATGGTTGTGGGGGATTGACTTTGTTGACTTGTTGACTTTTGTTGACTTTGTTGACTTGTTGACTTTTTGTCGACTTGTTGACTTTTGTTGACTTGTTGACTTTGTTGACCGGTTGACTAGGCTTGACTAGTTGACCATCATGATAACCATAGCCATCATTTCATGGCAAAGATTTTTGTTTGCTTGCTCATTTGTGTAAAATGAGTGCATGAAATGATTTGGTTATGGTTGCTTCAACCATCACATAAGACTTTTTTAGTATGATGAGTTATCATGACTTTGGATTATGAGAGGGTGAGAGAAAAAAGACTTGCTCATTCTTTCTTGCTCATTCTCTCTCTTGTTCTTGAGCTCTCTTGTTTTTGCTCTCACCCTCAACCTCTTGCTCCCTCTCTTGATTCTATGGTTCTCTTGTCTCATGAGTTGAGAATCAAGAACCATAGATAAAATCCCACACAAACTATTCTCTACTCATTCTAGTTCACAAGGTTTAGCAAACCGAGTGAACTAGTTTCTTCAAAGAACGAAGAAGGAGCCAAAGGTTGGAGCTTTCAGGTGGATCTATCTTCGGCGTACGGAGACGACGGGAAGAAGCCAATCCGGACCACCATCGGAGTTTGAAGACGAAGGAGTTCAAGACAAGCAAGGTATAACCCCCTAACCGAGTAGCTAAAAACTCGTAGTTAGGTTGCTAGATAGATGTTTAACCAAGATCCGGGTTTTAGGTCCATGTTACCACCTCCGTAAAAATCGTTTTTTACCAAATTCCGCATTCCTGAAAGTACCGGGAGAGGTAGCATGGACTTACAATCGCAATGCACTTCAAAACCTCCAGATTGGTCCGGTATAACGAGAATAGGCGCTGATGTCAATCTTTACTTAAGTTCTACGAAAGCTTGTTTGCATACTTCTGACCATACGAATTCTTCATCTTTACGCGTGAGCTTGGTCAGGGGTGTTGCAATCTTCGAAAATTCTTCAACAAACCTTCTGTAATATCCTGCTAATCCCAAGAAACTTCGAATGTCCTTCACTGACTTCGGCGTCGGCCATTCGCTTACTGCTGATACTTTAGCTGGATCTCCAGAGATTCTATCGCCTGATATAATATGTCCGAGAAAACCGACTTGATCTAGCCAAAACTCGCACTTTCTGTACTTGGCATAGAGTTGATGCTGTCGTAAAGTCTCCAGGACAATTCGTAAGTGTTCAGTATGTTCTTTCCGACTCTTAGAATACACCATGATGTCGTCGATGAAGATGACAATAAACTTGTCTAGGTACTCTCGAAAAACTTGATTCATTAGGTTGATGAATATAACTGGTGCGTTGGTCACTCCAAATAGCATCACAAGAAATTCGTATTGACCATAGCGAGTTATGAATGCTGTTTTATGGATATCAGATTCTTTGACCTTCACCTGATGATAACCCGAACGAAAATCTAATTTGGAGAAAATGCAAGACCCATTTAGCTGATCAAACATGTCGTCGATGCGCGGGATTGGATACTTGTTCTTTATAGTTACTTCATTCAGATATCTATAATCAATACACATTCAGTATGAACCTTCCTTCTATTCTTCACAAGTAGAATTGACGATCCCCAACTTGAAGTGCTGGGACGAATCCATCATTTTGTCAATAATTCATCCAACTAAGTACCAACTTCCTTCAAACCTTCAGGGCTTAACCGATATGGTGCTTTGATCACCGGTTGTGCTCCATCTACTAAATCAATGCTGAATTCAAGAGCTCAATCGGGAGGCAAACCTGATATGTCTTCAGGAAATATATCGTCGAACTCTCGAACTATCTTTGGCTTCGATCCTTTCTCCACTTGAAGTGCTGCAACTACCGCCTTCTTCGGTTTTGCTTTGTATGTGCTTGGCTCCAGGGTACGGTCTCCACTTTTGAAATAAAAGACTGGATACTCTGAAATCTCGAATACTACCCTCCTTTGACGACAGTCGATGGTAGCGTAAAAAGTTCCGAGCCAATCCATACCCAAAATGACATCGAAATTTGGTATGTCCAGCACCTTGAAGTTAGCATATAATTCTCTGCTGCAGACGGCCACTGGACACATGTCGTATCCCATTATTGCCTTTAGGATGCCATTCCCTGAACTGACATTCCAGCTGGATACAGACGGTTTAACTGGAATCGCATGAGTTCGGACGAACCGTTGCGACATAAAGTAATGAGATGCTCTAGTATCGAAGAGTGCTAGTGCAGGAAGTGAGTCTACTAAGATCGTACCTAAGTTATATGGGATAGGTTTTAAGTATAAGGAAAAATATATGGGTATGTATATAAACTGAAAGAAAGTTTTGAAAGGAAATTGTTACTAGTGATGACTTGGCTGGTAGCTTCAGCTTCTTCCACAGTCATTGTGAAAGCCTGTCGCCTTGGTACATTCTTCCTTGCTGGAGGAGCATTCCTCTATCCGTTTCGTTGTTCTTGAGGTACGTTCCGTTGAGTTTGATGGAACTGACAAGGAGGAGGTGCAGTTGGTCCACGAGGAGGTGGTGCAGTTGGTCCACGAGGAGGTGGAGCAGGTGCCTGGATGGATGGGCACTGCTGATAAGTAATTGCTGGTCTGGGTGCAGCATTTGGGTTATGTCTACGAGGACAAGACCCAATGTCATGAGTGGCTGAGCCGCAGACCAAGAAAAGGCGATTTGCATGCCGGCAGTCGTTCGCCAGGTGTCTATCTTTCCTGCAGTAGATACAAAAGGCTGGGTTGGGCCGGTTGTTCGGTACTCCCGGTCTCCTGGGCACAAATTGTGGCCTTAAAGAGGCTCCTCCTGCCATCTGAGCGGCAAGGTGCTTCATCCCGGCAGAGTGGGGTCAGCCCTTCATCTTCACCACTGCCTCATATCGACGGGCAGCTTTCAGGGCCAATTCGTGGGTTGGGAAATCCCCAGTAGCTAAGGCAGCTTGGATTTCCAGATCTAACCCTTGCTGAAATCTTCTGGACCTGATCTTAGCAGTTGGTATTAAGTGTGCAGCGAACCTATTGAGCATGGTAAACTCAATATCATATTCATCCACAGATTTGGTCCACATAGAACCCTGTTGCAGGTGGATGAACTGCTGCTCCATATCAAATTTGGCAGTCTTTGGGAAGTACTTCACGTCGAACATGTCGTAAAAAGTCCTCCATTCGATAGGTTGGGCAAGACCGCTTTCTTCCGCCTTCCACCAAACTCGGGCGTTGTCAGTGAGTTGCAGCTTCACAACTCGAACCCAAGCGATCTCTGGCACTTGTGCCGCTTTCAGGTCATCATCAATACTTTGAGCCCATTCTTCAGCTTCTAGGGGGCTCTCTTTCCCGAAAATTGTTTTGGGTGCAATGCCCGGAAATGCTTCACTCCGGGCGCTTCCGCTTCTGGACGGTTCATCAGAATAGCAGTCTGCTGCTGTGTCTTTTTAGGAGGCTTCGGATTGCCTTAAGCAGTACCGTCTGCTCATTGATTGGAGCAGCGACGGTAGGCGTAAGCGGTAGGGGGTGGAGTGTTGTTGAAGTTGGTGCTGGTGTTGTTTGGAGAATCCATAAGCTTGAAAGAAAAATAGGGTTAGGACAGATTTAAAATATATGAAATTGTAAGATTCAAGAAATATGAATTGTAAAGAATGTTTTTAGTTGCTGATTCTTGTGTTATATTTATTAGGACTTCATGCAGACGTGACCAGCATGTCCATGCAGAACTGACTTGCATGGTAGGGTTCCATGAAGCACTGACCTGCATAGGCCACCAACAAAACCTGTCACGCCCTGCTTCCCGGTGTACGGGGAGGGGACGCGGCGAGGTCCGTTGCGTATTTACTCTGAAGTAAATACGCTAAGCGTATCTAAGCAATATAAAGTAAAAATGTACACAAGAGACATGAATATAAATGAACATCAACTTTTATTTATTTAACAATTCTTTACAGGTACAACTGGAAATGTAAATACATGAATAGAAAGCAATTCTTAAACAATGACATAACTGAAATGAAAAGTATATACAAGTATCTAAAGCTCGGGGTCAAAGTCTAACTGCTCCAAGTCTTCGGTACTGGGCTCGATCTCCAGTGAGTTCGATCCACCTGACAACATTCCAAAGAAAGAAGAAAAGGAATATCGTCAGCGAACAATCGCTCGGTAAGTCCCAAAGATGAGTAGAGATAGAATAGACAGAAAGAGAGTATAACTAGTAATGTTTGATTATAATGTTAACACAGTTGTTTGTAGCTTGGTACAGAATATGCCAATGTATACGAGAGGAGTCCCACTATCCGGAGACTAAGGTATACGGAGCACAAGTAACCGTTCAGCCACGGCACAACGACAATGGATATTCAGATTAGGTGTATTAAAATGACCGTCTCGTGCCACTTCTAACACATTCCGTACCGGTCCACCCCTTTAAAACCACGCAATGTATTTTGCATTGATTGTATTGTTTTGTTATATAGATGGATGACTTTCCAAAACCATGATATCAGTAAACAGAATGGATATAAATGGATAGTTATGCAAACAGAGTATATCCATGGTTTGGTTCAGTCAATATAGATTGATATATATTGAATTCTGGTATTCATGGATTCATGCTGTATTGTAGTTTATACATGAATCATATTCAAGTCAGATTGATTTGATTGAGACTCTGTCTGAGTCAGACACTTTGAAAAGAGATTGAAGTCCTGAATTAGTTTTGATGTTATCGGTAACTGCTGCACATGGACGGCAGGATTTGTGTCTTTTTCCAAGACAATTACCGTGTTGATAACACCGTTATTAGATTGTCTACCTTAGATAGGTAAGAACCCACTTTCTCCGGCTCCTCGAGGCTCAAGAGAACTGGTCCCGCTTAAACCTATATTTACTAGGTTCCTTATTGTAATTTAGTATAACTTGAGGGGGTTTTATGTAAAAATAGTTTTGATATAATTTCAAAATACACCTCAAGTATTTAACTATCGTCTTTAGGGTTTTCATAGATGTATATTTTATAAAAGTGAAATTTTTTAGTTAGTAGAACCTATTTTTCATTGTATATGGTATTTTAATGAAGTATTGGAATTTGTATTGGATTGTAATGGTAGTTTCATGGAATTGTGATTCCTTTGATTTAGAAAACATGGAATATTTATAATATATTTTAAAATAGATATTTTGATAATATTCATATATATATTTATATATTTAATAAAAATAAAATTTATTTATTTTGTAGAAATCTCATTTTCTTAAAAATTGTATTAAAATTTTCATCGAGATCGAATGCTCCTTGCGATGGTCTGCATATCGCTCTACTAGGCCTGAGGACGTGCAATAACCTGCACCATCCTGATCGGGGTTCTCCAAAATGAGTTGTAGAGGCACAATTGCAAGGAATTTAATTAACACCCTTTTTAAAGAAAACAATTTTTAATTCTTTATGGTCGTAAAAGCGTATTTTTCCATAATCTAGAAACCCAAAATCCATCTTGCTATGTCAAAAATGCGTGTTGTGATGAGGTAGGTCATTATCTCGTGAGTTATCTAAAGGTAATACGGTTAAAAGTGGATAACAATATCGTTTGTAAACATGATGGTATTTTATTGTAAAAGTGAAATAGAAATTGCAACATGAATTATTTTGAGATAAAACTTATTCTAATATGTTTATTTATGTTTGTTAAATATTATGAGAGAATATGGTATTTTATTGTCTAAGAAAAAATGGAGTTTTTAAAGGAAAACGAATCAGAAATCGGAATAACTCCGCTTTCGACGAGTTTTGAAAAAGAGAAGTTTTAGAATAGAGATGGAGGAGGGGAGTGAGGACTTACAGGTTTTTAAGAGAGAAGGGAGGAGGAGGAAACTTTAGGAACCGTCGGGGCGTCGTTTCGTCGCCGGAATCTCCTCGAAACGTTGTCGGGACTTCGCCCTTTGCTAACTCCACTTGCACAACTTAGGACTTGGAAATTTTTAGAGAGTTTTTGTAATGAAATTCTGAGTGAGGGGTGAAATGTGGTGTGGTATTTATAGGGAAAATTAGGGTTTTGAGGGTTAAAAATTGCACTAAAAATATGCATTAAAATTAGAATTAAAGAGTGAAATTACACTCTCTGGATAGTTGCAGAGTAAATTAACAATATGGGGGTAGTGGGGTAGGTGAAGGGGTGCGAGAGGAAGAAATTGTGGACCATCCCCTACGGGGGGCCCGGCGGTGCCAGTTAAAAGGAAGATCTCGCCGGTCCATTCCCGGTGATGGGGTTTGGGATTTTGGCCATGTGTCTTCGTCTAGCCTATTGCACATGTTTGTTTAATCTGCGACTCTTCATTTTACGTGTAGTGCACGTGTAAACCTTTGGGCTTCTAAAAGATTAAAAGAAAAAAATCAATAAAAAGATAATGTGGCTGGGAGGATTCGATCACAGGGGCTACGTCACGGCAGTGCAAGGCTTTACCAATGAGCTACAAGTGCTTTCTTGCTGTTCAAAAGCAATTCAAATACTTATAGTGTACACAAGAATGCAAATACTCTATTTGTACATTAACTTTTAAATAAATTTTTTGTACATTGAAATTGGAGTTGTTACAATGGGGCTGGCTATTGGCTCTGAGTTCAGAGGAGAGGGGAGACGACGACGGTGACGATGGCTGCCGTCAACGTCGAAGTTTTTCGGCGATGGGCAGAGGGGTTTTTGCTGTCGGGGTTCGTCGGGGCTTTTAGGTTGCTGGGTTTGGTTGTTGGGTGCAGGGATCTCGAGGGGAGGAGAAGGAAGAGGAGGTGGTTAGGGTGACGAGGTCGAGATGGTAAGGTGATCGGCGGTGAGGTTTGGGTTCGGGTCTATGGGTGGCGTCCGGGTTCATGGGGTATCGAGGAGGTTACTGGGTTCTTGAGGAGAGGAGAAGAGGAGGTTGAGGGTGATAAGGAGATGAGGAGATGAAGATGGGGTCGGGTGATAGGGGTGACGTGATAAGATCGATGAGGGTGTCGACGGTGAGAGTTTTCTGGGTTGCGGGTGTTAGGCCATGGTTGCAGGGGGAGGTTGCAGCGGGTGGTGTCGTGGCTTGGGAGAGAGAAGAAGAAGATGGAGGTGGTGAGGAGATCGAGATGGTGAGGTCAGCGGTGAAGGAGAGAGCGGGTTAGGGTTCTCGTGGTGAGGGATGGTCGCAGGAGAAGAATGCAGGAAGAGAGGAGAGAGAGAGAGAGAGATGTTATATATATATATATATATATATATATATATATAGAAGAAAGAGAGAGAAGAGAGAGAGAGAGAGGAATAATTTAGTTATTATATTAATATATATTATATATTGGTTATAAACTGTTAGTATAGGTTTTAAATAAATATTATAATATATTTAGTTTAGGTTTAAACAGCTAATATCAAACTGTTCCGAAAATTAGCAAGGTCTCTTCTAAAATTCTAGTTTTAAAATATGAATAAAATACGTATCAACCAAAACCATAATGCGATATCCGGTTAAATAAAATGCATACCCCCAAGAACGGATACACGTAAAATACACGTAGCGATCCAAACGAGTCTGTATTATCAAACCGGACGTGAATACGATGTCAGGATGCAACCACAAGATAGGGGGTATGATACAGGCCAAGTTAGATATTAAAATATATTATCTGGTTATAATTTGTATTATTTAAAGATATGCAGATCCCAATTATATTATATAAGTGTGGATCGAAACTGGAGGTGCACGGATCCTCTGTACTAGTAAGGATATGTCGTAATCTCGAACCATGATGGGTTTCGATATGTGGGTCGGGTCGGATACTAACCACAGATATCAAATGCACCATCCGCACCCAAAACGATAATAATCAAGAAACTGTCACAAGTGTTGGGATTCCTTAGCACCTAGCCTAGGGTTTGCAAGCATCACACATGCCACAACAAAAATTAAAGGGGGTGCTAAGCAATCAACCTAAAGATCATACTAGAAAACTAGGGTAACAAAACTAGTAATCAACCATTACAAAAGGAAGTGAATAAAAATACAACCTTTGTAGATCCGGTCCTTCACTTCTAAAGCTCCGTGTTGACGTCCCTTCGCTGCGATCATCGTTGTCCCGAACTCTAGAATAGATTTCCTCGGAGAAATGATCAAGCTAGCTCATTGACTTCGAGGCCGAAGATGATCTACGTCGAGGCGACTCAAACTCAAGCTCCCTCTTAACTTAGTCAAGAACTTTGTGAAGAGAACACCCTAAACTAAATGGCATGTAGTAGAGGATGATGAAATAGGAAATGGGTTCACTTTAGATTTTGATTTCTCACTTTATTTCTTCACTTGAAAAATTCTAGCAAGGTTTTCTTCTTGATGAAGAAGAAGAAGAAGAAAGAAAAAGAATAACGAGAAAAGAATAATAAGTGAAGATAATTATCATAATGCAACCATGGGTAAGTTAGTTTCATCCACTAACCTTTGTAGAGACTAAACCATAGTTTAAGTTAGTGGTTTGGTTAATAAATATCTTTAGTGAGACAAAATTAGTGGACTTGGTCAAATAATGCTAAAAGCTTCATGAAGCTTCAAGCATGACAAAGTGCACACTAATTTTTAATTACAAAATAAATATAAACCTTTTCCACTAATTTAAATATGGTATAAGTCACTCATACACCCAAGTTTGCATGTATCATCAAGCATGATACAATCTAGTGCACAAACATATATCACATATACAACATGTGCACATTAAGTGAGAAAATCAATCTTAAGTGAACAAATACTAGTTAATGTAAAGTAATATATAAAATATATAATTATACATTAATTCATTAAATCAACACTTGATTTAATGATCCGGTTATATCGCATATAACCGACTAATATCTAGTGTATCAATATATCGAATCAACACTTGATTCGGTAACCCGGCTATATCACATATAACCGACCGATGATACAAATCGCGAGAATAGAATACAGTATCATATACTGGTATTATTCTCGGTCCTGTGCATATCTCATATGCGCTCCTATTTTGTTTCATTTGAGCCAGGAAACCTCTGTGTAGGACTCTAAAGACTCGTCAATACGCCGGCAGTAGGTGGTGATCATATCAGTCACCCACAAGCCGCAAGCGGTCTGCTAAACGTAACAGCCACCCGGGTATTGAGCGATTAGAAGATCAACGAGCAAGGCTGCTCACACTCCTGCGAATCCAATCAGTAACACTTACCGCACAGTCCGGTCTGTTCGTCTGATATGTCGCATATCTTGCCTAGGGGTGGTAAACGTCAGACCCTAGTAGCTTGATAATTCATGCCGATGTAAGGTCCATAACATTCGTGAAACTACCGATAACACTTACCAGTAAATCACAGCAACCCTGGCCAGGGATTTCCAGTTATGGCCAATCGAACATAGCGCAACATCAACCCCCAATACCGGGAGAGACGAATCCCCTCCTATCGCTCATTGCCTCCATGTGAATCGGGACTGTACCCAAAAACCACCTGTTTGCACGACTCAGTAGATCCGTGGTAGGGTGGAAATCAAAGTACAGTGGGAGACACACAAGACTCTATGACGATCTCGGGTCAACAGACTAAGCTGTACTAGTGTCACCAGAGAACTTCCATCTAACGTGAGGTATAATACCATCTGGGAGTTCTCGGTGAGTCCGTTCAGTTTACCCAGTCTCCACTGAGCACCCGCATACCATCTCTGATGTCAAACACCAATGGATATGAGATCATCCATCGCCCATCACATGGGTCGAGAAAATATACGCTAGTCTACTCTGGAATATCGATGCCCTGTCTCGAGATTCCCACGACTAGGAACATTGAAGGATGTACTCATGGACTACCCAGGCCCCACTAGTATGATCTGCATCATAATCCTGGAAGTCGAGTACACATCCTAAGGGCTTTATCAACATGTAACAGAGAGACAGTAAGTATACATGTTAAGATAAAGAGCAACCAGATAGCGTAGTATCATGTCGAGCAAGAAAGTCCTCCCTCTATATGTCCCAGCATCCACTACAATATACATCTCATGTACAGTAATGACCTCTAGGGCATACATATAACTAACAATCTCCCACTTGCACTAGGGCCATCTGTAGCAGTGGTTGCGGTATCTCATACTCAACCATCCCATAAAAGTCTCTCTCTGGGAAAATGCCTTTGTGAGTGGATCCACCGTGTTGTCCTCTGATTCTGCTCTCCTAACCTCGATCTCCCTGGAGATCAACTATCTCCATGGTCAGGTGATACTGCCTCAGAATATGTCTGGGTCACTGATGGGACCGGGGTTCCTGGGCCAAAGCCACACCTCTATTGTCACACAATGATAGGAACCTAGTTCATCTCATAAGCTAATATACACCCAAACTGCCTCTTTGGTAGTATCTTTGATAGCGATGTCACCAGCCTTTATCGTCTAGTTTGCCATGGCATCTAGCTTAGAACTCTTCCAACATACCGTCCCTCCACTGAGGGTAAACACAATGCCTGTGACTGACCTTTGGTCTTCCTTACCACCCTAGAAGCTATCCAGTGATTCTCCCCAGGATCGATTGATACCATCTCACTGCACCTAGTGAGAATCCTAACATTTATTTAGATCTATCTCATAGATCCAAAACCCAGGATTCAAGAGGTATCACCTAGATCCTTTATGGAGAATCCTTGTGATAATAGGAGATTGACCGTGCGCAGCATAGGAAACTCTTTTCCTATCAAGAGTATGTCATCCACGTACAATACGAGGAATACCACCATACTCTCTACTATCTTTTTGTATATACAAGGTTCATCTACCATTTTGATGAAGTCAAACTCTTTTACTACCATATCAAAACAGATGTTCCAACTCCGCGATGCCTGCTTTATCCTTTAAGGCAACTTGCACACGTTTTCGCTGCTCCCATTGTTTACGAAGCCCTCTGGCTGTGTACTTAAAGACGCTCTCTTCAATATTTAGAAAGGCAGTCATGACACCCAACCGCCAGATATCGTAGTTATGGTACGTAGCAGTGGCAAGTAGAATCTGGATGGACTTAAGTATAGATATTGGAGAAGGTTTCATCATTATCCACGCCTGGTCGATGACGAAAACCTTTAACAAGTCTAGCTTTGAAAGTTTCAACTTTTCCATCTGCACCAAGTAATCTTCTCAAGATATACTTGCTCCTGATGGGGATTTCATCCTTCAGATATAGTAGCCAAAGTCTATATTTTGTTAGTGTATATAGATTCCATCTCAGATCACTTAGCATTCAGCCATTCTTACAGAGTCCCCACTCTTGATGGCTTGCTCGAAACTAGTTGGGTCATCATCTCAGGATGCATCCCTCACTCCCATTGTCATCGAGAAACCGAAGTATCTCTCAGGCGGATGAGGAATCCTGCTAGATCGGCGGAGAGGCTGAGGTTCGTCGGGGACTATTGAATCCTTTGGTTCTACCAAATCATCAGCTATAGTTAGTATAGCTGGAACTCCTTCCAGTTCTACAGAACTGACATTGCCTCGATCTTGTCCGGATTTTGCTTTTAGACATAGACCGGACAACCCCAAATCTTAACTCACTTAAGAGATGGGCTCTTCCCATACCATATCTCATATGGAGTGGTAGGCACTGATTTGATTGGAACCCAATTCAATAGGTATGCAGCTTCTCAAGTGCATAACTCCCAAAAGGAAATAGGCACCTCAGTAGTACTCATCATAGAGTGTGCGATTGCTCCGCCCCGATACACCGACGTATTGTGGTATATTCAGAGAAGTAATGCTGAGAGAGAATCTCATTCTTCTTTAGAATAGTCCAAGAATTCCATGCACAAGTATTCTCCTCCCTGATCTCATCATAGGACATAATACTTATACCCGTTTTGGTTCTCTACTTCTGACTTATATTCTTTGAATTTCTCAAAAACTTCAGACATGTGTTTCAACAGGAACATGTGTCCGAATCTTGAGAGATCATCAGTGAATGTAAGGAAGTACAAAGAACCAGTCCTGGTATATGTAGACTGGGGCCCTTCATACATCACTATGTATCAGTCCCAAGGGTTCACCAACCCTTTCTCTGTTTCCAGTAAACGGAGCTATGATCATCGTATCTTTGCGACATGACTGGCAAGTTTCACAAGATGTAAATTTAAACTGATTTAAATATGCATCTTAATGTAACTTAGCTAATCGTGTCACATTGATATGACCTAGTCTACAATGCCTCAAGAAGGATTCGTTCATTTCTGAACTCTTCCTCTTATGTGTGTTCTGTACGTTAGGAACTGTGGTTTGATTTAGAATGTATATGTTTTTAGATAATGTGCCTGAACCGATCAACTTTTGATATAGGAAATGTTCAAAACATTATCCAACAATACAAAATTATATCCTTCTTTAATAAATAAAGAGTTGATATGATGTTGTATATCAGGTTCGGTATCTAATAACATTCGTTCAAAATCAATGTATTTGGTAATACAGGGTGATAACTGCTAACACCTTGGCTGCAACAATTGCACCATTTTCAACTCTTGAAACTTATCACCCGTTCTCAGTTCTTTACCTTTCTGTAGACCATGTAACAGATTACATATATGGGATCCTGATCCGGTATCAAATACCCAGGACGTAGAGGATACTGAGAAACAGTTCTATGTAATGAACACACCCGAAGGAGATGCATTAACATGCACTTTCTTCGTTTGGGCGGCATGGGAATTCTGGTAATCCCTTATTTCCTGCTCGGTCTTATAACAATTATAAGTTGGAGCGGGACCAACGTTCCCCAGCTCAGTATAACAAGCGGGTTCGGTCAATACATCCATATTATTATCTTGATTAAGGAGTGACATGGTCGCTACCTAGAGAGAGAGAGAAGAAAACACTCTACGTGCGCTCTTGCAAGATTAGATTGGTTATATATTTTATCTAATCAGGATGGTTCCCACTATTTTTTATCAAATCTTCCTTCAAACCTTTAAAGGAAAGACTAGCTGGGATTAATTACACCCTACAAGTTCGCCAATCTTTCAGCCAGGCCAGTGTCGGTACTTTGAGGGAGGTTTCCCGTGCTTCGCACGGATCTAATTAAAATAAATCTCGTTTTCCCAGGGGCGTAACCCCGTTGACACCTTTCTAGACACTTACTTGACCGGCTAATTGTAAAGTGCAAAACTCTCCCAGGAGTAACAATTACTCGCAGTGGGTATCAGGATCCAACTATTATATAGAAGGTATGCAATCTCATTGCAAATTTCAACACTTGAAACTCCCGATAATAGTTTTTACCCCTAGCACCTATGATCTTGGCTATGGTCAATAAATCATAAGCACTAGTCAAGTTCTACCCGTCATTTCGTGATTAATTAGACCCACCCACATGACCCTTGGCTAAGGTCAACAAAGTTACATGACTGTCCTAATTAATCGCATCATATGCCGTGTAGGAAGACATCACTTAGCTACCGTACTCTACGCCTCGGCTATGGTCGACAAACGCAGCACGAATACTAAGTACTCTACTTCCTAAAATGACGGAGGGTTGCAGATGGTTTTTAAGAAAACCTTTAACGCTTTGAACTTGATCCAATTGCAGAATCAAAATGATTTTAAATGGAGTGTTTTTGAGGCTTTTGCTAGTTTCGCTAAAAAGGTCACTCCCGGTGAAGAGATCTCAGCTCTTTCCTCATCGAATGAGGTGCAGGATATTCACAATACCACTGTGCAAAGCAAGAACTAGAAAAGCATTCAAAAGACAAACCGAAGGTTGTAGCATCTGCTAATTATTGCTAAAGATGTCACTCCCAGTGAAGGGATCTCGGCTCTTTCCTCGTCGAATGAGGTGCTGGATATTCTACAAGGAATACCGCTATGCAAAGCAACAACTAGAGCTACCTTATTTTTGAAATTCGATTCCGCAACATCTTTTAGGTTTATTTTCTTTCATTAATCTCATTAATGAATGTCCCATCATTTAAATCACCTAAACATCACAGATAAATACAACGTACGCTTATGCCATCCGCATTCGTCTCGATGTCCCGTCATGCACTGTTAGGTTAGGTAACTAACAGCAGAGCGGGGTAGGGCTAGCGCGGGTGTAAAACATAAGCAACGTCTATATAATATATCATATATACTATATACAGTATCTATCTGAATATATCACATGATCACATCACAGATAACGTAGCAGAAAACAACATATGAAATATTGGATATACCAGGATGTCCGTGTTTTATTTTGAGCCTATATAAAACACGGATTCCACGGTTGTGATGAATAGCCAAACCCACATCCCTAGACCCCTACGAGAGCGGCAAGAAACCCTACCAATTCTAGACTTAGGAGACCCGGTCTCGACTCCTCGAGATGGTCTTCCACTGGACCCTAGAACCTGGTTACTTATGCTCCCCTCCTTGGGTCTATCCTAATGCGGAAAAGTAAATAATATACATCAACGGTGACAACTTCCTCAACCCGGAAGTGCCCCAATAAAAGAATATTACATACAAGTTTTTTACATGAATGAAAATGAAAAACACTCATCTCACATAAAAACCCCCGGCTATTCAAACACGACGATCCAATATAACATATCCAGCAACACATAACATCACATGTCATCAACATAAGTAAATATGTGTATCCCAATTGTCGTTGACGCATAGCAACAAAACCGGCGATACCCCACATATTACACTTACGGTCACAGAAAAGAAAACGAAAAACTACAACAGTTGGAATCCGCAACCGCCGTAGACATCACATACCTAACAATATGAATTCCTTAGACATCGCATGCCTAACAATTATAAACCCCGCAATTTAGTCTCGATGTTGAAAACACTTTCCAATAGTCGGTCGGGTAATTCAACAAGATTCCCGACATCCCGATCGAATGCTCGTCGGAAACTTTAGTAGACGGCCGCACCCCTCGATATCGACGACGAAGTGCACTTATGCGGAACACCGCGGACGCGAGCACCCAGACGGATGCTTTTTGGCAACCGAGTTCTCTTACAGTCATTTGGTCGGGGTTATGAGGCGTGGCTATCTAGTAATGTTACTCGGCGAGTATCCGAATACACAAAGTGATTGCGACGGACTTTTGATCGCATCAAAATCCCGTGGCAACCAATCAAATGAGACTAAATTAGTAGACTTATAAAATTCAAATGTTGTTGATTCCAAGTATTGTATCACAATATACTAGACGATATTAAACGTTTCGATCGGATCAACAAATCCCCACAACTCCCAATGAGCTCAACACTTGAGAGAAGTTAAAGTACCCAAAACGTGCCACAGTACCTACGATCCAGCCGTAGAAGGGTAAAACCAATGCCTCACCTATGACACCACAAAACCACGACAAACCCTAAGGTTCAAACCGCGGTTCCGAGGGCACATAATCGAGTTAAGGTTTATGTTTTTCTAGAGGGTCCATAGAGTTACTTGCATGGACATTGAATATAATTAACTTAGAAAAGTTCCAATACTTGGAAATTTCAGAGGGGGTCATGGGGTGAAGTTTGAATTTCGTTCGAAGTGTTAAACATGGTCTAAGTTACCAATACAATGCTAAAAATACGAATACGAAATACTCCGCGAAGAGTCCATAACACAATTATCATCACATGAAAATCTAGACTAAACAAACAATACCAGAAACCCCAAAATATGAGTAAATGATCACCGATGCAATACGAGGAGCATAGGAGCAGAAAGGGTCGGCGTCCCCGGAAATATTGGCCTCGTCGCCGGTTTTTCTCTGAGCCCCCAGTATTCCACCTGTGTTCTTAAAATACCCTAAATGCCACTTTGCAGTTGCTTAAATAATTTTCAGGCAACTTTTAAAAAAATTTCCAGAGAGTAATTTTCAAGGTTTCTAAAATCGTATTTTTGCGGAGTTTTTCGGTTTCTCATTGTCTTAACATCGTCTAAGTTTCTAGTTTGGCTCTGATACCATATTGGGATTCCTTAGCACCTAGTGTAGGGTTTGCAAGCATCACACATGCCACAACAAAAATTAAAGGAGGTGCTAAGCAATCAACCTAAAGATCATACTAGAAAACTAGGGTAGCAAAACTAGTAATCAACCATTACAAAAGGAAGTGAATGAAAATACAACCTTTGTAGATCCGGTCCTTCACTTCTAAAGCTCCGTGTTGACGTCCCTTCACTGTGATTATCGTAGTCCCGAACTCTAGAATGGATTTCCCCGGAGAAATGATCAAGCTAGCTCGTTGACTTCGAGGCCGAAGATGATCTACGTCGAGGCGACTCAAACTCAAGCTCCCTCTTCACTTAGTCAAGAACTTTGTGAAGAGAACACCCTAAACTAAATGGCATGTAGTAGAGGATGATGAAATAGGAAATGGGTTCACTTTAGATTTTGATTTCTCACTTTATTTCTTCACTTGAAAAATTCTAGCACAGTTTTCTTCTTGATGAAGAAGAAGAAGAAGGAAGAAAAAGAATAATGAGAAAAGAATAATAAGTGAAGATAATTATCATAATGCAACCATGGGTAAGTTAGTGTCATCCACTAACCTTTGTAGAGACTAAACCATAGTTTAAGTTAGTGGTTTGGTTAATAAATATCTTTAGTGAGACAAAGTTAGTGGACTTGGTCAAATAATACTAAAAGCTTCATGAAGCTTCAAGCATGACAAAGTGCACACTAATTTTTAATTAAAAAATAAATATAAACCTTTTCCACTAATTTAAATATGGTATAAGTCACTCATACACCCAAGTTTGCATGTATCATCAAGCATGATACAATCTAGTGCACAAACATATATCATATATACAACATGTGCACATTAAGTGAGAAAATCAATCTTAAGTGAACAAATACTAGTTAATGTAAAGTAATATATCAAATATATAATTATACATTAAATTATTAAATCAACACTTGATTTAATGATCCGGTCATATCGCATATAACCGACTAATATCTAGTGTATCAATATATCGAATCAACACTTGATTCGGTAACCCGGCTATATCACATATAACCGACCGATGATACAAATCGCGAGAATAGAATACAGTATCACATACTGGTATTATTCTCGGTCCTGCGCATATCTCATATGTGCTCCTATTTTGTTTCGCTTGAGCCAGGAAACCTCTGTGTAGGACTCTAAAGACTCATTAATACGCCGGCAGTAGGTGGTGATCATATCAGTCATCCACAAGCCGCAAGCTGTCTACTAAACGTAACGGCCACCCGGGTATTGAGCGATCAGAAGATCAATGAGCAAGCCTGCTCACACTCCTGCGAATCCAATCAGTAACACTTACCGCACAGTCTGGTCTGTTCGTCTGATATGTCGCATATCTTGCCTAGGGGTGGTAAACGTCAGACCCCAGTAGCTTGATAAGTCATGCCGATGTAAGGTCCATAACATTCGTGAAACTACCGATAACACTTACCAGTAAATCACAGCAACCCTGGCAAGGGATTTCCAGTTATGGCCAATCGAACATAGCGCAACATCAACCCCCAATACCGGGAGAGACGATCCCCTCCTATTGCTCATTGCCTCCATGTGAATCGGGACTGTACCCAAAAACCACCTGTTTGCACGCCTCAGTAGAGCCGTGGTAGGGTGGAAATCAAAGTACAGTGGGAGACACACAAGTCTCTATGGCGATCTCGGGTCAACATCTAAGCTGTACCAGTGTCACCAGAGAACTGCCATCTGACGTGAGGTATAATACCATCTGGGAGTTCTCGGCGAGTCCGTTCAGTGTACCCTGTCTCCACTGAGCACTCGCATACCATCTCTGATGTCAAACACTAATGGATATGGGATCATCCATCGCCCATCACATGGGCCGAGGAGATATACGGTAGTCTACTTTGGAATATCGATGTCCCGTCTCGATATTCCCACGACTAGGAATATTGAAGGATGTACTCATAGACTACCCAGGCCCCACTAGTATGATCTGCATCATAATCCTGGAAGTCGAGTACACATCCTAAGGGCTTTATCAACATGTAACAGAGAGACAGTAAGTATACATGTTAAGATAAAGAGCAACCAGATAGCGTACTATCATGTCGAGCAAGAAAGTCCTCCCTATATATGTCCCAGCATCCACTACAATATACATCTCATGTACAGTAATGACCTCTAGGGCATACATATAACTAACAGCAAGATTAGGAAAAACCCAAATAAAATATGGTATAAATGAACTAGGGTGTTACAGTTAATTCATTAGAAATATCTTCCTAAAATTTTTTACAACCAGTTAAATTAAACATCTCAAGCTCAAACGTATCATCAATTAAATCATCTTCATAAAAATTTGTTGTTAAAGGCCAAATTGGAAATTCAAAATTTCGAGGGTAGGTTTCAAACTCACTAAAAGGAGACTCTTCATCACTTTTCTCATGCACCAATAAATCAGACTCATCTAAACCACAAGATTCAAACGTGGATTCACAAATTGGCCATATATCACTCAATCTTCATTGACGTAAATTCGCACTCTTACATAGGACGGTTATGACTTAAATGTTCTTCGGATATACATTCCAAATCATATTTACTCTCAACCACTTCCTCAATAGGTTTGATCTGATATTCTTAGCTGATGGAAACAATTGGGCTTGAGTGGGTTTACATTGGGATGGTCTCTTGCTCTTTCCTATTAGTGATTGCAACAGTTATCTGGCCAAGAAGAATTTTAGTATTAATCATTGATTGCTTGGTAGCACTAATGTTTTTCATAAAAGTTGCCAACTGCATCTCAACACTAGTAAGTCTCGTCTCATCATTATTATCAACGTCTAACGGTGGAAAAGTTGGGTATGATTGATAATAATCTAATTGGATATTGTCATAAGGAGGGCCAATATCATAGTATAGGTAAGATTGAAATTGGTGTTGGTCTATGAAATTAGAAGAAGTGAATGTTGGTTCGGTTGTGGTGTAAGGTGAATTATAACCGCTTCTATATTTATTCATTCTAATATGATCGGCAATTGTTTGGTTATTTGGATAACATAGTTCATATAAAGTTGGTTTAGCATTTTCGTCAACCATTCTTTTTTTTCTTTTTTTAAAACTAAAGATTCTAACAAATCACAAACGAAGATGCGCAAACAATCTGGATCTAGGGTTACCTAGGTCAAGTAATTAGACCCTCTCTTAACTACCAAGAGACAAATTGCGGGATAGATCTTTTAACAGCTCTTTAACATCCTTGAAGTCAGATTAGTGCCAGTTAAGTAGGAGGGTTCCGCTATACGAATTATCGAAATAGAGGGTCTTAATTAAGTAACCACAACTAGTCACACGTCACTAGACATCTCAAGATTGAATCAGATAACCGTAGATTACCTACAAGCTCCTCTTGTCTTAATGAGCGCGATATGTCCTTAGGTGGCTGAAGTCTAGATATTTTTTAATTTAATGTAGATTAATGCGGATACTCAGTTGTGATTTGTGGGGTCTAGGAAGGGTGATGAAATCCCCACCTAATCTGGATTTGGGTTGTTGCCCCTTAGAATATTTAAATATGCAATGCAATCTAAAATCTAAAAACTAAACTAATTTTTTTATGGCGCAAAGAATCCTGCAAAAATCTGTTAGTTGGAATCAAATCGAGATTTTGGGAAGAACGAGATCTTATCTAGATTTGCCTTCTATTCGTCTCGATCTTCTCTTCCAGTAAGTTCGTCTCGATTCCTGAAATGAAAAACAGAGAATTCGCAGAATTAAATGTACTAAAAGAAATCTAATTTAATCTACAACTAAAATCTAAAATTTAAATTTAAATGTAATTAAACTATATCTCTCTGGCAACAGTGCCAAAAACTTAATAGGGATTTTATTAGTCTCCAAATTTAACCGCAGGTATATAACTTATCGCAGTCGTACTTGAGAATCGTTCTCACAGAGAGGTGTGTTAACTATATTTAAACTAAGTTAAAGAGTTAGATTTTTTTAAATGCAAATAAAAATGGGTTTTTTTATTGAGAGAGAAAGTTCTAGGTTTTTTATTTTCTTTATTTCTATGGTTGGTTTAAAGGATTCATCTTTTTTTCTTAATCTAGTTCTAATATGTTTCCATTAATTATAACTAAGTATAGGTTATATTTAAATTATAAATATAGTCTAGCAAAATTATAACATCATCTAGATCATATTAAAACCCTAGTTCTAGTTAATTAAAAGCAACCTAGGTTTAATCTTCCATAAAATATGTAGGCCATGAGTTTCAATTATGTCTTATCGATTAAGCTTGATCCCTTTAAATTTCCTAGGTTGAAATCTCTTATATTTAAATTAGTATCTTATCTTCCTTATTTAAGTTTCTAAGTATCAATTATCATCAACTTAATTAAATTATCGATATTATCATCTTTCTCTAATCTCGTTCAAGACGTCATTTTTCATTACTATATTAGTTTATTAGATGCATAACTACAAAGATAATAATAAAGACATAAGAGATTCACAATCAAAATATAGAAAAGAAGAGAAATAAGAACAACCAATAGAAATTGAAAATAAAAACACCTAAAAGAAAAATTAGTTGCTCATGATATTAAAGAAAACTAAAGTTTTATTAATTTTCATAAGAAACTTATAATATAACTCAATCTCTTCTCCTTGAAAACCCTAACTTAAATGCTATGAGAGAGATATGAAGCCCTAGGGCTATACATGTGCTTATATTGGGCTAAGAAAGTTTGGAGAATAAGTAATAAAAGATACAAAAGAATTAAGTTGCTAACAATTATGAAAATCTAATCTAATTGCTCTGTTGGATTCTGTTACGTGCCTTCAGAATTTTTGAAAGATGAAACCCTACATCTCATATTAATCTATGTGGAAAGAAGATCGTTCCCATAAAAAATATCATCTAACGGCCCAAAATCGACTGCTGATCTATCCCTAATTGACTTGATCCGCTGCCGAATTTTACCTTCGTGGCTCCAGAGTTTTTTTGTGGTTTTATCATCAATTTAGATGATTTTTGTGCTTATAAAATCTTGAATATCTCGCTGTATTTCTGTAGTTGCGTGGATCTCCGAATTGTTCCGTAATTCGGCATATAACTAGGCAGGTTGATTTGTTGCTTTTGATTTGATTTGGTTTCTCCAACTGATTTGTTGTTGTGATAATTAATTCACCTCTAATTGTTGCAATCTTTACTGATTTGCAATGATATTCTCAAGTTTGTTCCAAATTTGCAAATTGTATTTTGATTTTCTGAATAATTCCCTTAAGTTTCTATCGTACGCACGTACTCCTCATTTTAGAACAATTTTCCATCTTTTTTCATCCAAGTCCTATTATCTGTAATAATTGACAAAAGATACCCGAAACAGCATAATATCTGACAATAAAATAATAAATGGGTTTAAAAAATGTGCAAAAAATTACATACGTGCATGAGTTCGATTAAATATGTATATTGGATATAAGCGTTTAATCGGACGACTGTTATACTAGCCGGTTTAAAAGCTAGAATATCAAGTCAAGTGTTGACTTGATAACCGTGTTTATGATGTAGTTTCTCGTATAGTGTATATGATACACACACTATTTACAATATATGATACCGAGAAGATATTGATGGTATTTTATGTATTTGATACATGATGTGTATATGATACACATTTGATATATATATATATATATATATATATATATATATAATGCAAATACCTTTTGGTTAGAAGACCCTTTCTCCTTTTTTTTGAGAAAAAAAGGAAAAAAGGAGAAAAATCCTGCATTTTCAAATCTCCACATCATCAAAGAGAGCTCCACATAATCTAGAAATATCTACATCTCTCTCTCTCTCTCTTTCTCTGTGTCTTCTCCCCAAAAAATTAATTTTTTGATTATCATCAAAGAAACCTCCACATAATCTAGAAACCTCCACGTCTCTCTCTCTTCTCCCAAAAAATCAATTTTTTTAATTAACACGTGCAACGCACATGCATAAATCTAGTGTTTATACACACACATCCTCTCATTCTCTTTATATATATTTATATAAATATAATTTTAACAAATAATGGTGGGCCTCTTCTCTCTTTTTGTGTGACAACAAAGAGGAGAGATACGGTGATACGAGAGCACTCATAATATATTATGAGATGAAAAATGAGAAAGTGGTGAGATAATTCTTTTGTAGACATCACAATATTCTTCATCTTCTTCCTTCAACTTGAGAGCTCAAGCTCTCTTCTCTATTGGCAAATGTTGCCATGGTGAGGGAATGGAAAAAAGAGAGTATCCAGATACCACATCGCCTTTCTCTATACGTAGCATGTCCATTGAGGGAGTTCCTCCGTCCGGTGATGGAGTTGAAGTTCGGATAACCCACTTTCAACGCGGATCATTTACTGTAAGGCGGTTGGCGTTCCTACGCGTCCGGGAGCTCACGGAGTTTAGAAGGGGTCTTCCGGAATTAGCCGGATATGCTACAAAGGTTGTAGCATCTCTACCCTTCTAGTTTAGCTCTCTTGAGTTTTCTTTTGTGCAATAGAGTTGTAAATGTTGATCTTGGTTTATGGTTTTCGGGCTTTGTTTGAAAAATTATTGTTTTGCATTTCCACCACGGTCCATGAATGCCACAACCTTAGCCCCGATCCCTAACATAACCAACAAAAGATTTTTCTTCTAAATAAAGATTTAAATCTTTATTAACAAGATTTATTCCTTATTAGACGCGTCTGTTTCAAGGGGTCCGCTTGCGCACTGTTGGATTGATTTTTGATACATGCGCACTGTTGGATCTTTGATCCCCAAATTTATTTAATTTGATTTGTTATTATTATTATTATTTAATAGGACCGGTTATGGTCGGGGTGAGCATGAGCATGTGCATTGCAAGCATCGCACGTCTTGAAAATGGGACTTTGCCACTTGCGAAGATGCTACATGTGCATCTTAAAGATCTAGCATATGCGCACGTGCTTTGCATATGCGCATGGCACTCAGTGATTTTTGCCAAATGCATATCTGTATGGATCTAGCATATGCGCACGTGCTTTGCACATGCGCATGGCACTCAGTGAGTTTTGCCGAGTGCGTATCTTAAAGATCTAGTATATGCATATGTGCTTTACACATGCGCATGGCACTCAGTGATTATTTCCAAGTGCGCATCTATATGGGTGCGCACTTTTTGGGCGGGAACAAATGCCCCCACTAATCATGCACACGTGTCTCGCATGTGGTTGCTATCGGTGTCAAGCTGTGAATCATTAGTTTTGTCTCAAGATTTATGGGATGCAAATCGACCTTTGCCTAATAAATAGGGCCCCACCCCCTTCATCGAAGTGCGCCATTTTTCTTTTCTCCATTGCACTTTAAGAACCTTATTACGCACTTGTTTCCTTCAGTGCTTACGCACTTCTTGAAGCTTTCGCTTCCTGCAGAAGTCTTTGCTTCTTTAAACATCAATTTGTAAGTGCGCTTGCACACCTCTGCCCTTTGTGCGAAGCCTTTGCTTCTTAATACTTAATGCGCATCTTATGGGTTGCGCACTTGTCATTTAGGCTGCACACTTGTTTTGGAGCGCACCTTAGGCTTTTGCTTAAGTATTTAGAAAAAAACTTAAACACTCTAAACAAACAAAAAATTCTTTTGTGGAGTTTCTTAACTTCATAGTTAAAAATCCCACTCTTCATCACTTATAGGATCTTCCATGCTTGAGATTTAACGCCTTTTTCGCTCCTTGCTTTTCAGGTATTATGGCATATCCATCGGACTTTGGGTACGAACGCCCGGCAAACTTGTGCCCAGAAGAGCCAACTGACCAGGAAATCTTCCAGATGATCCGGGATCACGATGCTTCTCAACAACATCAGATGGTCTAAGGCCGAGTTAGCTTCTAGTGTGAGGCTCCATCTGATCCTTTGGGTCCCATTCAATATATAGAGCCTCTGCCGACTGCTTTCATGGTGGAGATGGAGCACTGGGTGGCTCATAACCGATTGCAGCCCTCTGCGAAAGTAGTTATAACGCCAATGCCCGTCGATCTTTTAAGACGCCTGATGAGCCAAGAGGAAGCTAGACTATGGGGAATACCCTACCATGTGGATATGATCCCGCGATATTTAGCAGGCTATGTTGATTGGGCTAGATACATTTTGTAGACGGAGAAGACCTTACTGGAACACACCGGGCTTTACGGAGCAGTCTGTGCGTCTTTATTTAAGTATTCCAAGACCGGGCCTTGGTGGTTGAAATATTTCTTTGAACAATGGAATGTTCAGACAAGTACTTTCATGATGTCTGATAGAGAAGCGTCTATTTCTTTATTGGAGTTCCAGCATATTTCTGGATTGCCTATCACGGGGAAACATTACGAGGAGATAGTACCCAGCGATGAGTTTGTATTTACCGTGGGCCTAGTCACAACGAATTTGACAGGCGATGATGTTATAACCTTCCGGTGACCAGGTCTTCGGAAGGTGCTAGGTATCCTTGAAGAGATGCACATGGTTTCTAGATGACAAGGGGTCGCTTTTGATGCTTTTATCGTTAGGTTCATGCACCCAAACGTTCTTAAGACTGACATTAATAGGCATGCGGACATGAGGAATCCCTTTAGGCTACGCATGCAAGGAAAAGATTCCACGGTAGTGGAGGAATTCTTCCGACTTAGTACATCTCCTTATGATCTCAAGGACATTGCCGCTATGGGGATCGACTGGGATTCTTTCTTCATAGCCTTCATAGGCTTGTGGTTGAGCCGGTTCGTGATTCCTGTTCATCCTAGACTGATGCGGGCCTCCGCTTTGTACCCTTCTAACTGCATAGCTTCCGGTGCCAGATTAGCCATTGGTATTGCTGGATTATCATTCTTGTACCAAGGTCTTACCGAGTTGGCTACCTCAGATGACCCAAGGGAGGAGCACATATACATGCCGCCACATTACTTTGGCCCTTGGATTCATCTACATGCACATAGGGCATACAATTAACACGTACAGCCGATATTCTTCAATACGGGTCGCTTCCCCATGATAATGAGACTCGTGGGGGCTACGGGAATTAAACGAACAGAGATATCTGCCGGCTGTACCTCAATCCATTCAATCTCAGAGAGCAAAAGCAGATTTATTTTAAGGATTGGGCACTTGTAAAGCCTTCCCCCACCAGTCAACCCCTGTTGGATATATTGAAAGAGGGTATCTTGAGTTTTTCAAATAGGAACATTTCCTATTTGTACTCGATCCAACCTGATTTCTTGGTGTATCGACGGAGCAATGATGTTGCCTATAGGTCGTATAGCCCATACCACTTTTCCTAACAATTCGGGTATAATCAGGATGTTCCACTCCAAGCCTTTCACTGCGAACCTTCTTTCACAAAGGAGTCAGCGAAGAATGCCATTCACCATTTCATGAGGTTGAGCACTGGATCCAGCTTCACAATTCCCGATCTGAACTGTGTTTCTCGCCTCTTATCCGCTTTTAGGTCATGGTATTCATCATTTATGAATGGGGTTATCAAGCATGAGAAGTATATCTTCCTTGGCCACCTGGTGCAATGAAAGCATCGAAGTCTGATTTTCCATTGAGGCCACGGTATATCATTCCTTCTTCCCTGCCTCGGGAAGGGCTGCCGGCAATCTCTTCTGCTATTTCTGAACTTAGAACAACTCGAACTTTCGGAGGTGCTTGACCAGAACCTATTCCTGGCACCAGAAAGAGGGCGGTCGCCGGTAGAAAGTGGGCTCCATCACTTATCGCTTCTGGATCTTCTATAGGTCACGACGTACCGGTGGCGCTTTGCCAGCTGATATCGGTGTTCCTGAATCGGAAGCAGGTTCACATATTAGGGATAACGCCGCGACCGACTTATCATCCAATTCAGGGATTGGGAAGCGCTATCCGAAGGCGCTTCTAAGGAAGAAAAGGGTTTCCAAGGCTGCCACTGGCTCTCGTAAGAAGAGAAAGATTATATTCGCGGCCGGCCGCTAGGAAGCCCAAGTTTCCCTGACAGAGGGCATTTCTGAACATGGGATGAATATTGATATCATCTTTCTGAAGACACCCGTTGCAGAAGATGTTCATGTTGCGGCAGCCATAATAGAATCAATGGCAGAGGATGGCGATGCTAATCTTCGGACGACGCTATCTGTCTCTGAACAATTAGCCGAGCGAGAAATAGAATGAATACAGGCGCTTGCGGCCACCAGTATATTTCTTCACTTTTATTTATGCATTTTTTGTAATAAATATCATGCTGCATATCTCATTATTTTCTTCTTTAACAGTGATCTCTACTGAAGAAGCTGTCCATGTATCTTTCGATTCTTATTGAGAAAAGGTAATTGTGAGACAACAAGCCACTCATAGTCTTGGTATATTCAACTTTCCTCATGTTCCGTATTTGTACTGAATGTTTTATCTTGTTTATGTATTAATCTCTTTTCTTTTGCAGCGGTTTCTACAGCATGTGCCGGTGTAAGGAGAGTACGGCCCTCTGGCGTTTATATTTCGGATGTCTCTCCAACAACTGTTGCACGCTCTTCGGGATTTCTAGCTCTTGTTCATGTTCCTTTCTGATTATCATGGGAAAGAGTGCTTAAACGACCAATGCTAATCGCTTCTGATGTCGAACCCTTTGACGACGAAGAGGTCCAATTGTCGCATGCCCACAGAAGATCAATTTGGACGATTCAGGCGGAGGAAGCACGCTATCTCCTTGAGGAAGCTGAAATTCATGCTTCTTCAGGTATGAAAAGATCTTCTACTTTATTCATTCTGGTCCAAGTGATTACCTTATTAATCTCTTGACGTATGTTCTTACAGCTGGCGCTAGTTCCAGCAGTCGAGCTCTTATTGATATTATTGAAGAAGGCGAAATCCCTCCAGTTAAGATTGTCGTGCCACCGATGAGGCTAGCGAATAATGGTGATGGAGAGAACAATCCTTTGCATGACATGGTTGAACCCGAACATTATGGTTTCGACACGCATAATCTTGTTGTCGACATCTCAGAGGGTATAGATGTTGCTCCAGACGTCACTGCTTCTATCAGTGGATCTTAGACATCTACAGGGGCGACCAGCATAACGACAACGACTATTGATTCGAGGGCTACAGATTTTTCTTCCGATTCTACCTCTTCTGTGGATGTAAGCGGCTCTATTGAGGCGGGCATTGAAGCTAGCAGCACTCAGGAAACATTTGTGGCTTATGCTCTACCGACTCCCGCGGGACCCATTGGTATCTCTCATCGCGTTGATCTTACATTTATTTTCATCTCCGCTAAATATATTTGCTAATGTTTTCCTTGTTTCAGGTACGGGCATGACGGCTATTATATCGTCCACGACATCGATGGCTACTGCTTCCATGACTTTTGGTGATCTACAGAATGGGAGTCCTCATCGGCCGACATCATGACTGTTGTTGCTCCTCTTGCTTCCTTTGTGCTTCCACAAATCTCCCCAAGCATGATGGCGGAAGATAACTTTTCTTTTGATTTTAACATTTCTCGCTTTCCGTATTGACTCAACTCTTACATCAACCGTATGAAGTTTCAGAGATGGGCTTGATGATATCATGACTCGCCGGAATTATTCTGGAAAGGCTAGGTCATGGCTTAACCTTAAGTCTGGTATTTGAGTCCAGTGTTGGTAAGTTTATCTTTTACCTGTTCTTTTCCAGTTCTTTTCAGAGATTAATAGGAGTGATTTTTGATTGCAGTTTTGCAACTTATAAAAGATGAGAACTCAAAGGGTCCTCCTGCACTTCCTGTTTCGTTACCTATAATGGTTCTGGCATATCAGTTTCTTTTGAATCCCGTGTAACCATGCCTGTCGGACCCTTTGCCCGATGTGTGTCTCCCATATTGGCGGCGAACAGTGAACAGTTGCTGATGGCTTTCATTGCGGAACTTAGTGCCGGGGTTTCATATTCTACAGAAGAATTTGTCGAAGTGGTCAATCTCATGTTAGGTACCTTCAGCATCTATCATGAAGAAAACCTGGTCCGTACCTAGGTTGATTATTGTCAGCAAATTGAAGCCTGCCTTCACGAGATCACATCTAAACGTTCCACCGAAGAAGAATCATTGTTGAAGGCTTAACTAAGTGAGCGGGTTGAGTAGTGCATTGCTCTTATTGAATCCGAAGAGCAAAAGCTGATTCAAAAAAAGTCGGAGGGTGAAGCAGCTTCTCGGGAGCTTGGCCATTTAAGAAGGGAGCGGCTAACCACTGTTAATCGGGTCCATGCACTTCGAAGGGCTCTTTCCCATGTTATGGCCAGAGGACTGGCCTTGGAGAAGAAAGTTGCGGCTATAGAGATGGCGGTGCAGAATCATAAAGCTGAGAAGCTTGTAATTGACAACAAGCTTGCTGAACATCGTCGACAGAAGAAAGAAGTCGAATCCCTAATTGCTGCTCTGGAGGAGCAAGAAAAGGAATTTCAGGAGAGGTGCAAACATTTTGCTGACTTGTTGAGAGCTCCCCCTTCTTGTCCGGCTTTGTTGTACCTTTTTTTGTAGATTGTATCTTTTGAGAACATATTCATGAATAAAATATTTTTTTATTTGCATCTTTCTATCTTCTGCTTGTCCTAAAATAGCTTAGATTAGTTTATTTACTCGTTTCGGAGTGTTTAGTTTACCCTTCTTTTAGGTTTATGGATAAACTTATCCTGACGTTAAACATACATAACCCTTTTTATCATAGGAGTTTGTTAGGTTTGTGGTACTAGGTTAAGTCCATCGTACCATCGCGTTGGCTGATATTTTCTTGACATGCAATCCCTTAGGTTATGGCTCGAGTAGCCACATGTTTTTCGGGTCTTCGATCCCTTCTGAGGCTCGACACGACGTCTTCAAGTAATCTTCTTAGCTTGGAGCATCCATATTACTACCGGAAGATTCAGCGTTGGGCATAGCCATGGCGCTTTACCTTGATGTTAGGCTCTATTCGGAGCATGGAGGAGTCATAACCGCACGTTTCTGAGATGGAATGACATCCAGTGGTCTTTAGGCTTACATATCTTGCTATCAAGACTTGAAGCTAAGAATATGCTGTCACTTCACTTTCCTTTGATGATGTCATGCCGATTCTTCACGGAAGTAGGGTAGACACCGTATATATCGCTATTGAGATATGGAGCTAGGAATTTGTCATCACTCCACTTTGGTTTGACCCTTTGGTCCTTATTGACGTTGCGCCTACATCCTATTGGAATGAAAAGGAACGTCGAGATAATCTCTAGGCTGTAGATGTTACCATCGAGATTTAGGGTAGCCTTGACGTCGCATACGTACTCTGCTAGAGTAAGAAGGCGTCCAGATAGTCTCTAGGCTATATGTATCACTATAAGACTTAGTTCTTCGTTTGGTGGAAAATATGGTTCCCTTTTTTTCATTTGTGCCCATGGATCGTATACAAGATCAATATTGATCTACTTGTTGGGCAGAAAATTTTTCTTTTTTTATCTATCCGTGATGCTCTTATCATTTCAACTTTTCTTATCGCGAAAGTCGCGATTGCCCAATCATTTCGGCTATTTTATCGCGGTGCCTAATCATTCCGGCTATATTATTTTTTGCTCGCTGATTTTTATTGTGAGCTGCCCGATCATTTCGGCTTTTTTCAGTTTGATATCAGCTTTGACATCAGTATCGCTACAACTGGAATATCATCAGGAGTGACTCATCATCTGTAGTTGCCTATTTGGACAAAGGTGGATTAGAAGACAGATTTAGATCTCTGCCAACTAAGGATTTTTGACTTTATGAGCCGTAAGGGTCTCATAAAGGCATTTTTCCCTACGAGTCGAAAGGATCTCGCAGGTGTATTTTCTCCTTAAGAATCGTGGGGATTCCTAAGTGGTATTTTCTCTTGCAAGTTTTAAGGATCTTACAAGAGTATTTTCTCCTTGCAAGTCGAGAGGACTTACAAGTGTCGTTCACCGTGTTGCGAATATCACTCAGTTCCGGTGGAACTTGGTTGAAACATATTTATTTACTCCCGTGGAATGTATACAAGAGTCAATATTGAACTACTTGTAGGGCACAACATCTTTTGGGTGGTATGATGGCTTAAAAAATAAGTTTGGATCCCTGTAACTTAAGACTTTTGAATTCTATAAGTCATGAGGGTCTTATAGAGGTATTTCTCATTACGAGTTGAGAGGATCTCGCAAGTGTATCTTCTCCTTAGGAATCGTATGGATTCCTATGTGTGTTTCTCCTTTGTAAGTCGTTAGGATCGCATGCAGGTATTTTCTCCTTACAAAGTCGAGAGAACTTTTCAAGTGCATCCCCTTTTCTTTCAACGAGTTTGCGCCCTTTCGGGTTTTCATCCATGCCCATTTTTCTTGTGGACATACCTTTTAATCTGCGACAGAAGTCTCTCGGACGTAGCTTCGCTGCGGGTGCCCTAATATCGCTTGCCAATGGGACTTGGGCATGGTATGGATCATTTATACTCGTGGGTTGTCTACGATGATCAATATGGAGATCAGCTATAGGGCATAACATCTTTTAGAGGACTGCATTATCAGTGGAGCTTCATGGCCGTTGGGACTTCAGGTGTAGCCTCGCAGGCGATACTTAGTGGAGGTAGGGATCGTTTATGCCCGTGGATTGTATACAGTTATCAATATGGTGATCTACCGTAGGGAAATGTGCCAGTTTAGGGACATAGCGGTCCACGGGAGACATGGAGAACATAGGTGTGATATAGATCATTTGTGCCCGTTGATTGTATACGGCTGGTTATATGATCCATGCCATAGGGAAATATGCTAGTTTAGGTGCATCATGGTCCAATATTAGTTTAAGGACATTACGGTACATCATCTAGTACTTGGAGGCGCAATCTTTTCTATGGTTATCCCATGGATACTATACGGTAGTCAATTTGGTAACAGTCTGCAGGGCAACATATTAGTTTAGGGACGTTTCGGTCCAATATTAGTTTATAGACATTATGGTCCATCGTCAACATAATGGGGGTACATATCATTCGATATGACTTTCAGAGTTTCAACTCAGGAAGATAGCGAGCGGACACAAGCGTCGTCATCTATCATTGACCTAAGTTGCGACTCTTCAAGCATAGTACTTTTTGAGGAACCGGTCATTTATGGGCCGAAAGGGCCTTTCTCCATGCATATCCATTAGGAGATAAACTCTGCCTTGGTAGACCTTTTCCATGATGTACGGGCCTTCATAGTTTGGCTCGAACTTTTCCCATTTTGCACGATTGGGGATCATTGGACTTTTCCCATTTTGCACGATTGGGGAAAGGGCCTTTCGCCTTGGCTGATGTTCTTAGCCTGGTTAGTCTTTTATATGATTGTGTCATTCTTACCCTGTAAGCTTCCAGATTTTGTTGTGCTATAAGGTGGGTTTTGTTGAGATCATCGAGCTCTTTGAGCCGAAGATGAGCATTTTCTTCATCCGTGAGCTTGTATTGAACTACCATTCATAATGAGGGGAATTCTATCTCCAGAGAGAGCACTGCTTCAGTGCCAAACACCAGCGTATACGGTGTTGTATTCGTAGCTATCTTGAACGTTGTTCGGTACGTCTAAAGTCTTCATGCAGCCTCTTGTGCCAGTCTTTCTTATTTTTGGACACCGTCTTCTTTAAAACTGTTGGTTCGAGGATTATAGACCGAGGAGTATCTCCAGTCTATCTCGTGTTGCTGTGCGAAGCGGTTTATCTTGTGGCTTCTGTATGCCGGTCTATTATCCAAGATTATTCATCGCAGAGTTCCGAACCGGTAGATGACATGATTTTTGAAGAAATATAGGATAATCTCCATCTTCATCTCCCTTAGCGATACTGCTTCTGCCCACTTAGAGAAGTAATCAGTTGTTGCCAATATAAACCGATGTCTTTTGGATGACGCTGGCTCGATAGGGTCTACGATATCCATTCTCCACATTTCGAACGACCAACTAGCTACCGTTGGATGCAGCAAATTTGGATGCTAATATATGAAGTCCCCGTATATTTGGCACGAGTGACGCCGCTTCACATATTCGAGATAGTCTTGAATCATCGTGGTCCAGTAATATCCCATTCTTTTTATCTTTAGCTTCATCTTTGGTCCCGCTTGATGGGAGCCGCAAAGTCTATCATATACTTCTTGGATGACTTTCTTTGCTTTCTTCGGCCCTAGGCATCTTAACCATATAAAGTCGAAGGATCTCTTGTATAAGGTATCGTTGATGAAGGCGAACGACAGAGCTCGTTTCATGAGCTAATGTCTAGATGACGCATCCTCAGGTGTTCGTTGGGACTTAAAGTAGTCTATGAAGACTCCCTTCTAGTCGTCGACTTCTTCTTCATTTTCTATTTGGAGAGTATCTTCTTTGGATGCTTCTTTCTCTTCAGGTGGCTCCATCAAAGCCTCCGGAGGTATATATGCTGGCGCCAGGATCCTGCAGTTTTGGACAACGATCCTTACGTCATCGAGGTCTTCATTGGCCAATTCTTTAGCCAACTTGGCTAACTCATCCGCTTTGTTGTTTTCCGCTCACGGCATGTTTTCTAGGATATATGAAGGGATTTGGGTCAGCAGCTGCTGCACTCTTTCACCATACCTTATTAGTTCTGGCTTGCATGTTTTGTAATCACTATTTACTTGACTGACAATCAGCTGAGAATCTCTATATATTAGGAAGTTCTTGATTCAAATATTGATAGCGATCTTGAGATCGGCTATCAAAGCTTTGTATTCAGCTTCATTGTTGGTTCTTAGTTTCGTCAGGGAGAGAGCATAACGCAATATTTCACCTTGTGGGGTCACGAAAATAAGGCCCACCCCAGCTTTGATTATGGCGATGTTCATCTTTCACTGCTTCATGGAAGATGCTCCATCGAAATAGAGCTCCTATCGGGACTTATTTTCTTCTTTTTCCTCTTCGACTGCATCAAACATGTGTTCATATGGCAATTCACAGTTTAGGGGAGAATCGGCTAGTATCGGATGTTTTGTGAGAAAGTCGGCGATAGCTTGTCCTTTCACCGCTTTTAGGGGGCAATATGTTATCGAAAACTCCATCAGCAGGAGGCCTCATTTGGCGATTCTTACCGTCAGTATGGACTTTGTGTTGGATGTATATGCCCTAGAGGCCAGTATTGTATATGTATACATATGGATACTAGGGATATGTATGTACAGAACAATCTTGCTCGGTTTTATAGTATATTATTTGACTTGTCTTTATTGGGATATGTGTATTTATTGTTATTATATCTGATTTGCACATAATGATAAAGACTCGATACGGTAGTATACTATCGTGATTTGTCTTTATCTTAACATGGCATATGTCATACTCGTTATTACATATTGCGATTACATGTTGATAAAGCCCTTAGGATCTTACTTGACTACCTGCGTTGTGATGGCGATCATACTTGTGGGAGCAGAGTAGTCCATAAGCACATCCTTAAATGGTCCCCAGTCGCGTGAGTATCGAGACTGGATACTGATACTCCAGAGTAGACTGGTGTGTATGTTTCTACCCCCGTCGTGGGGGGGGGGGAGGATGGTTGGTCCCGCAGCCATTGATCTGATGCACCTAAGATCGTATACAGGTGCTCACTGGGTGTGAGTACACTGGACGGACTCGCCGAGAACTTCCATGTGGTATTATACCTATCGTCAGATGGAAATTCTCAGGTGACATGTGTACAGGTTAGTCTTTGGACCCGAGATTGGCATTTGTCTCGTGTGAGTTCCCACTGAACTTTGATTACTACCCTACCACGGCTCTACTGAGTCGTGCAAACAGGTTTTGGTAGGGTTCAGTCCCGAGCCACATGGAGGCAGTGAGCGATTGTCGGGGATTCGTCTCTCCCGGTATAGGGAGTCGATATCGCACTGTTATTCGATTGGTCAGGACCATAAGACCTTGTCCAAGGCACTTGGGATTTACTGATAGGTTGATCAGTAGTTTCCCGGATTGGTCCTGAGCCACATCGGCACGACTTATCAGGTTGTTAGGGTCTGACCTTCACCATCCCCTAGACCCGGTATGCGATACTCTTTGGCGAAGAGACCGGACTGTATAGATATTGTCACGGATAGGCTCAGTAGGAGATCCAGATGAGTTTGCTCGTCGGCCTTCTTTTTTGACAGGTACCTGGGCAACCGTTACGTACAGCTAGTGCCACTGACGTGCTTGTGGTTAAACCCACTGCCAGAGTACTGTCGAGTCTTTAGAGTCCCACACAGAGGGTCTCCCTGATCCAGGCAAAACGATGTAGTAGCCTTATTGGATACGTGCAGTGTTCGATCGATTGACGTACTTAGTACTCGGATTTTCGATCGGACAGTTTGTAATACTAGCCAGCTCGGGTTTGACCCGAATTATTAAATCAGGTATTGATTTAATAATTTACATATATGTATTTCGATATATATATTCTAGTATTACGTTTTTCGTGTTATTCTATCTCTTTTGGGCGTTCTGATTTTTATCCGATTGCCGGTATATTTGTACAGTAGACTGAAATCCGTATTTACTACAGATTTCCTTCTAGAAGGTAGCCACCTCATTATGTATTTTCCTTTTATTTGATAATTGGAAATGAGGTGTAAAGTGAAGAGTATGGGAGGAAAAGAGGTGACCATGCTTCAATAGTAGTCAAATGAATTTATAATTCATTTTGGAGTTACTATTGAAGCATGGTTGCTAATTGTTTAATGAAAGAATTCATACACAAAACCTATGCGTGTATTTTCTCTTTCATGCTATGGTTCATAATTTCTTGAGCTCCCATTTTTCTCTCAAGTTCCTCCCTCCTCTAGCTTTGCTCCACCTTCATCTTCTTCCTCTTCACTAACATTCTCATGTGTTGAGAAACAAGTGAAGAGGTTAGAAAAGAGATAGCTAACACTTAGACAACCCCACTGCATCCTAGACCACTTGGACTAGCATCCCAAGTTCTCTAGTTGCTCTTTTGACATATTGCAAAGAGCTAGAGCCATAGATCATACTCCCCAGGTGGATCATCTACGACAAAAGGAGGCCGGAGAACAAGCTCGATCCCGGAGGACCGATGGAGCCGGAGTTGGAGTTCAAGCATGTTCAAGGTGGATGCAAGGAGCTAAGGATGAAGAAAGAAGACCGAAAGACTTGGTTCGTTTGGTGAGATTTCTATCATAGTAGATAGCTCTCCTTGTGTAGCTAGTTAGTTTTATGGAAAGATCCGGGTTTTAGAGTTAAACTAGTGCCAAGTTTTTGTTCGTCAGAAAATTTTTGTTCCGCATTTGGCCACGGAAGTTGGCCGGGGCAATAGGGTAACCCTTCATGGTATCAGAGCTATCCCATAAAACCTATACCAGCTTGTTTAAACATGTTTAGAATAACGATCGACCGAAAATTCCAAAAACTGCATTCATTTCATGTAGTTTCTGTCGATTTTTAAAAGTGCTAGAAAAATCAATTTTATGGTCTCAGAAAATCATGCAGGCTTTTTTTAAGAACCCGGAAGAAATTTGGTCACGTGTTCCTTCCAAACCGCCGCGGATCCACCGCGCAAACCCTCTATTGGCGGCGGTTCCGCGGCCGTTTTGGGGTCCACGTGGACAAAATTTCTTCTGGGCCTCTTATTTTTGAAATTGTGGTTTCTGGAATAATTTTTTTTGGGCCCAGTTTTGTTACAGTGTTGGTTTAATACTTGGGGCCCACTTGGAAAGTTTAGTCGATCGTAATTTTAAAATACGTATTTTATTTTCAGTACATTCACTTTTATCTACGACCGGGAATGTCATTCGATCGGTAAAACTCGTCTGATTACTATATGTTCATTTAGACGGGTTTTGCGAACGTGACATTCGCGTTGATGTTGTGTGCTTGTGCTGTGATTGTGGTTGGATTGTCGTGGTGGATAGCGTGTGGTGCAATGTTAGAAATACAGTTTATAATTCATTTGTACATTTGTTATTGCGGGACGAGCGTCCGACATGTGGACTGCCGTCTTTGCCGTTTGTATATTATTTTGGGGCATGACCGAGCTGAGGTCGATGTCACCGGTTGTATATATATATATTTAATATTCTGTACTAGGATTACCCCGCGGTGGAGTGCACGAATAGCCGGATTCTAGAAGGCAACAAGCCCTCTTCTCATAGCGTAAAGACTGAGGGGGTTTCATTTTCATGGCGTCGAGAGGGAGGGGGCTTCATTCTAGAATTGGCATGGCTATTCGCCACACTCGTAGGGGGTACAGGTTTATATTGCACAGGCTATCCACACGACAGGGAAGTTGGCCGGGGCAAATGAAACCCGGGGCTCCAAGATTATCCACCATTCTGTGTTGTTATCTGTGATGTTGTTTATTATGATGCCTGGGACGAATGTTATATATACTTATATATATACTAGTAGATGTTGTGTATGTTTTGCACCCACGCTAGTCCAGCCCCCGCTCTGTCGTTAGTTAAGTAACCTAACGGGTGATGACGGGGCCCCGTGGCGAATGCGGATGGCATATACATACATTTTATTTTCGTTCTTTTCTGGTGTGATAGGTTACAAATTTGATGGGACCGCATTAATTTTGATTAATGCAAGATAATAAACCTAAAATATGTTGTTGGAACCAAAATTTAAAAACTGACATTACAGACGTTCTCTTTTATCTTGCACAGTGGTATTCAGTTTGGAATATCCAACACCTCATTCGACGAGGCAAGGGCCGAGATCCCTTCACCGGGAGTGACCCCTTGAGTAAAAGTTTGCGTCAGGGTAATAACTTCACTATAGTCGATTATTTTTGCTTTGCATCGTGGTATTCATTTTGGAATATCCTGCACCTCATTCGACGAGGAAAGAGCCAAGATCCCTTCACAGGGAGTGACCTCTTTAGCAAAGGTTTTCGCCGCTATATATTTATAAAACTGCTCAGGTTCCTTCAACGATATCAAGTTCATTACGTTAACGAGTTTTTCGCCAAAACCCAGTCGTAGCCCTCCGTCATTTCTTACAAGTGTTGCTTAGTATTCGTGCTGCGTATTTTGACCTAGTCAAGGCGTAGTATTCGGTAGCTAAGTAATGCTTGTTTGTTGCATGTATTGCGATTATTTAGGACAGCCGTATGACCATTTTGACCTAGTCAAGGGTATATACGGATGGGTCTAAGTTAATCCAGGATAATGACGGGTTGAACTTGACTAGCGGCTTATGATATGTTGACCTAGTTAAGGTCATAAACCACTAGGGGTAAAAACCACATCGGGAGTTTCAAATATACAGGAAACTTGCAGATTTAGCATACCTTCTGGAGTGTGGTGGCTAGAGTGGATTCCATCTAGTGCATCACACAATGATAGTTGGATCCCGATCCCACTGATGAGTAGGATTACTCTCGGGAGATTATCACACTTAACAATCAATGCTATAAACCATAGTCACAAATTCGTCGTTCGGGAATAATTCGGCGAGGTCGAAAATTGGGATTCGGAGAACTATTCGGAAAAAATCGGCAGGTATTCGGGAAAGATTCGGTAACTGTTCGGGAAATATTCGGGAAGGATTTCGAGCAATAAATTAATATATGAGACGCTGGGTTTTGATTTTATGAATTATTTGCTGTTTTGTGAATTATTCGCTGTTTTTCACATAATTCGGGAATAATTCGCGAATTATTCGTGAATAATTCGCGAATTATTCGGCCAGTTCGGCAATGACGATTAGTTCGTCTGATCAAAAATTCGCGAATTATTCGTGAATTCGGCGAATAATTCGCGAATTATGTGACTATGCTATAAACCAAGTAGGTGTCTAGAAAGGTGTTAGCGGGGTTACGCTTCCAGGGAAAAGAGGTTATGTAATTAAGGAACTTCGCGAAAGTGTTGGAAAACCTCCCTCGAAGTACCAACACCAGCCTGGCTGAAAGGTTAAGCAAGTATTGTGACGTGAGATTAATCCTGACTAGTTCTTCTTTTAGGGTTTGAAGAAGAATTTAAGGAAACAGTGGGAGCCATCCTGATTAGATAAATTAATAAATCAATCTAATCTTGCAAGAGCACACGCTGAGTGTTTTCCCCCCCTCTCTCCAGGTAGCAACCATTTCATACCCTAATCAAGATAATAAAATGTATCGCTTGACCGATCCGAATTCTTATTCGGGGCTGGGGAACGTCGGTTCGGCTCTAACTTACAACAACTGTCATAAGTATGAGCAAGGGAAAGAGGAAGGTTTTAATTCCTTGATAACCCCATCGAAGAAGAAACATACTGTTGCGTCTTCTTCAGGTGTTCTTGTTATTGAGAACAGTTTTTCGGTCAGTCCTACTTCCTGGGTACTCGATACCGGATCAGGATCTCATATCTGTAATTTATTACAGGGACTGAGAAAAAGTAGGATAGTTGCACCTAGTGATATGTCCCTCAGAGTAGGGAACGGAGCACAAGTTAATGCTGCAGCCGTCGGTGAATATCACCTAGTGTTGCCAAATGGCAATACTATGATTTTGAACAATCGCTATCATGTACCTTCCACGCTTTGCAACATCATATCAGTTTCTTTACTTGATAAAGATGGATATAACTTTGTTCTTGATAAAAATATCATGAACATTTACCTTGATAAGGTATTGGTTGTAGAAGGTACACTGTGTAATGGCATCTATGTTCTAAATCAGAATACAGTGCTCAATATACAAAACACACGCAAGAGGAATAGTTCAGACACGAACGAATCCTACTTGTGGCACTGTAGACTTGGTCATATCGGAGAGAAAAGACTGAGTAAGTTACATAAAGATGGACTCTTGAATACGTTCGAATTTTCATCTTATGAAACTTGTCAGTCTTGTCTCAAAGGAAAGATGACTAAATCTCCGTTCACCGGGCATGGAGAAAGAGCAGCAGAGCTCTTAGGACTCATACACAGTGATGTATGTGGTCCGATGTCTATACATGCAAGGGGTGGGTTCTCGTACTTTATCACATTCACTGACGATCTCTCCAGATTCGGATATGTGTATGTTATGAAACACAAATCTGAAGCTTTTGAGAAATTCAAAGAATATAGAAACTAAGTAGAGAACCAGACCGGCAAGAGTATTAAGATCCTCCGATCTGACATAGGAGGGGAGTACTTAAGCACGGAATTCCTAGATTACCTAAAAGAGAATGGAATTCTCTCTCAGCTTACTCCTCCGTATACACCACAGCACAACGGTGTATCAGAGCGGAGGAATCGTACCCTATTGGATATGGTTCGCTCTATTACGAGTAGTGCTGAGTTGCCTCATTCATTTTGGGGATATGTGCTTTTAACAGCGGCATATCTGTTGAATGATGTTCCATCCAAATCCGTGCCTAAGACACCATTCGAGATGTGGAATGGAAAAAGGCCGTATCTTAAAAGATTTAAGATATGGGGTTGTCCGGCTTATGTTAAAAAGTACAATCCGGATAAACTGGAGGCACGGTCAGTTTTGTGTAAGTTTGTAGGATATCCTAAGAACAGTTATGGATATCAGTTCTACCACACCGAGGAACAGAAGGTGTTTGTTGCTCAGCACGCCACCTTTTTAGAATAGCAATTTCTTGCAAAAGAAATTAGTGGGAGCACGGTAGAACTGGAAGAAATTCCAGAGGGACAAACTGCAACTAAAGATTTGGTGGAACCTCAGGACCGGACGAACCTCAGCCACTCCGTAGATCTAGCAGGATTTCTCATCCGCCCGAGAGATACTACGGTTTTCTCATAGATGGGGATCGAGAGGATTGCATCTTAGAAGAAGATGATCCTACTAGTTTCAGACAGGCCATTATCAGTAGGGACTCTGATAAGTGGCTGGATGCTATGCAATTTGAAATGGAGTCCATGTACACCAATAAAGTGTGGACCCTGGAAGTTGCTCCACCTGGGGTAAAACCCGTTGGATGCAAATGGATCTACAAGAAGAAACTTGGTGTGGATGGGCAGGTGGAAACCTATAAGGCAAGACTCGTTGCAAAAGGTTTCCGTCAAAGACCATGAGTGGACTATGACGAAACTTTTTCTCCAGTGGCTATGCTCAAATTCATTAGGATCCTTCTTGCCATTGTTGCCTTCCATGACTACGAGATCTGGCAGATGGACGTAAAAACGGCTTTTCTAAACAGAAGTTTAGAAGAGCGCGTTTATTTGGATCAGCCGGAAGGTTTTGTAGACAGTGGGAGCAGCGGAAAGGTGTGCAAGTTGCTCAAATCCATTTATAGATTGAAGCAAGCATCGAGGAGCTGGAACATCTTTTTTGATGAGACAGTCAAGGAATTTGACTTCATCAAGAACGAGGATGAGCCTTGTATTTATAAGAAGATTGTAGGAAGAACTGTAGTGTTCCTAGTCTTGTACGTGGACGACATTCTTTTGATAGGAAATGACATTCCTATGCTACAATCGGTCAAGCTATTCTTATCACAAAGATTCTCTATGAAAGACCTAGGTGATGCCTCGTACATTCTGGGGATCAAGATCTACAGAGATAGATCCAAGAGACTACTGGGACTTTCACAGTCCAGGTACATAGAGACCGTACTAAAGAGATTTAGTATAGAAGATTCCAAGTGCGGCAACATACCCGCATTGCACGGAATCACCCTCTCCAAGGAGATGTCTCCCAAGACTGACGAGGAGAGGGTTCTCATGAGCACTATACCCTACGCTTCGGCGGTAGGATCTATAATGTATGCGATGTTATGTACAAGACCAGATGTAGCTTACGCGCTAAGCGTGGTGAGCCGGTATCAGTCGAACCCAGGTGAGGACCACTGGACAGCTGTAAAGAACATTCTCAAGTACCCGAGAAGGACTAAGGAGATGTTCCTGGTTTACGGTAATGGAGACCTCAGGGTCGAGTCCTTTACCGACTCAAGCTTCCAGAGTGACAAAGATGACAGCAAGTCTATCTCAGGTTTTGTGTTTACCCTCAATGGAGGGGCGGTATGTTGGAGGAGTTCCAAACAGGATACCGTCGCAGACTCGACGATGGAGGCTGAATACATTGCTGAAAGCTATGCCGCAAAAGAGGCGGTCTGGATAAAGAAGTTCATAGCCGAACTTCAGGTGGTTCCGTCTATTGTTGATCCAATACCAGTGTATTGTGATAACAATAAGGCTATAGCTTTAGCGAAGGAACCACGGTCCCATCAGAAATCCAGGCACATCTTAAGGCGGTATCACCTGATCATGGAGATCGTAGATCGCAAGGAGATCGAGGTCCGGAGAGTGGATACGAAAGTCAACACGGCGGATCCATTTAGCCCTCCCTCAAGCACAGTTCGAGCGACTTTTTGGGATGTTGGGTATGCGGTACGCCAGCAGCTGGCCTTAGAGCAGACATTGGGTATTCGGTACACCAATCACTAGCCTTTAGTGCAAGTGGGAGATTGTTGGATGTATATGCCCTAGAGGCCAGTATTGTATATGTATACATATGGATACTAGAGATATGTATGTACAGAACAATCTTGCTCGGTTTTATAGTATATTATTTGACTTGTCTTTATCGGGATATATGTATTTATTGTTATTATATCTGATTTGCACATAATGATAAAGACTCGATACGGTAGTATACTATTGTGGTTTGTCTTTATCTTAACATGGCATATGTCATACTCGTTATTACATATTGCAGTTACATGTTGATAAAGCCCCTAGGATGACTACCTGCATTGTGATGGCGATCATACTTGTGGAAGCAGGGTAGTCCATAACCACATACTTAAATGGTCTCCAGTCGCGTGAGTATCGAGACTGGGCACTAATACTTCAGAGTAGACTGGTGTGTACGTTTCTACCCCTGTCGGGGGGGAGGGGGTGGTTGGTCCCGCAGCCATTGGTCTGATGCACCTAAGATCGTATACAGGTGCTCACTGGGTGTGAGTACACTGGACGGACTCGCCGAGAACTTCCATGTGGTACTATACCTATCGTCAGATGGAAATTCTCAGGTGACATGTGTACAGGTTAGTCTTTGGACCCGAGATCGGCATTTGTCTCATGTGAGTTCCCACTGAATTTTGATCACTACCCTACCACGGCTCTACTGAGTCGTGCAAAAAGGTTTTGGTTGGGTTCAGTCCCGAGCCACATGGAGGCAGTGAGCGATTGTCGGGGATTCGTCTCTCCTGGTATAGGGAGTCGATATCGCACTGTGATTTGATTGGTCAGGACCATAAGACCTTGGCCAAGGCACTTGGGATTTACTGATAGGTTGATCAGTAGTTTCCCGGATTGGTTCTGCGCTACATCGGCACGACTTATCAGGTTGTTAGGGTTTGACGTTCACCATCCCCTAGACCCGGTATGCGATACTCTTTGGCGAGAGACCGGACTGTACGGATATTGTCACGGATAGGCTCATTAGGAGATCCGGATGAGTTTGCTCGTCGGCCTTCCTTTTCGACAGGTACCTGGGCAGCCATTACGTACAGCTAGTGCCACTGACGTGCTTGTGGTTAAACCCACTGCCAGAGTACTGTCAAGTCTTTAGAGTCCCACACAGAGGGTCTCCCTGATCCAGGCAAAATGATGTAGTAGCCGTATTGGATACGTGCAGGGTTCGATCGATTGATGTACTTAGTACTCGGATTTTCGATCGGACAGTTTGTAATTCTAGCCGGCTCGGGTTTGACCCGGATTATTAAATCAGGTATTGATTTAATAATTTACATATATGTATTTCGATATATATATTCTAGTATTACGTTCTTAGTGTTATTCTATCTCTTTTGGGCGTTCTGATTTTTATCCGATTGCCGGTATATTTGTACAGTAGACTGAAATCCGTATTTACTACAGATTTCCTTCTAGAAGGTGGCCACCTCATTATGTATTTTCCTTTTATTTGATAATTGGAAATGAGGTGTAAAGTGAAGAGTATGGGAGGAAAAGAGGTTACCATGCTTCAATAGTAGTCAAATGAATTTATAATTCATTTTGGAGTTACTATTGAAGCATAGTTGCTAATTGTTTAATGAAAGAATTCATACACAAAACCTATGCGTGTATTTTCTCTTTCATGCTATGGTTCATAATTTCTTGAGCTCCCATTTTTCTCTCAAGTTCCTCCCTCCTCTAGCTTTGCTCCACCTTCATCTTCTTCCTCTTCACTAACATTCTCATGTGTTGAGAAACAAATGAAGAGGTTAGAAAAGAGATAGCTAACACTTAGACAACCCTACTACATCCTAGACCACTTGGACTAGCATCCTAAGTTCTCTAGTTGCTTTTTTGACATATTGCAAAGAGCTAGAGCCATGGATCATACTCCCCAGGTGGATCATCTACGACAAAAGGAGGCCGGAGAACAAGCTCGATCCCGGAGGACCGATGGAGCCGAAGTTGGAGTTCAAGCATGTTCAAGGTGGATGCAAGGAGCTAAGGATGAAGAAAGAAGACCGAAGGACTTGGTTCGTTTGGTGAGGTTTCTATCATAGTAGATAGCTCTCCTTGTGTAGCTAGTTAGTTTTATGGAAAGATCCGGGTATTAAAGTTAAACTAGTGCCAAGTTTTTGTTTGTCAAAAAATTTTTGTTCCGCATTTGGCCACGGAAGTTGGCCGGGGCACTAGGGTAACCCTTCATAGTATCAGAGCCATCCCATAAAACCTATACTAGCTTGTTTAAACGTGTTTAGAATAACGATCGACCGAAAATTCCAAAAACTGCATTCATTTCATGTAGTTTCTGTCGATTTTTAAAAGTGCTAGAAAAATCAATTTTATGGTCTAAGAAAATCATGCAGGCTTTTTTTAAGAACCCGGAAGAAATTTGGTCACGTGCTCCCTCCAAACCGCCGCGGATCCGCCGTGCAAACCCCTTATTGGCGGCGGTTCCGCGGCCGTTTTGGGGCCCACGTGGACAAAATTTCTTCTGGGCCTCTTATTTTTGAAATTGTGGTTTCTGGAATAATATTTTTTGGGCCCAGTTTTGTTACAGTGTTGGTTTAATACTTGGGGCCCACTTGAAAAGTTTAGTCGATCATAATTTTAAAATACGTATTTTATTTTCAGTACATTCACTTTTATCTGCGACCGGGAATGTCACTCGATCGGTAAAACTCGTCTGATTGCTATATGTTCCTTTAGACGGGTTTTGCGAACGTGACATTCGCGTTGATGTTGTGTGCTTGTGCTGTGATTGTGGTTGGATTGTAATGGTGGATAGCGTGTGGTTCAATGTTAGAAATACAGTTTATAATTCATTTGTACATTTGTTATTGCGGGGCGAACGTCTGACATGTGGACTGCCGTCTTTGCCGTTTGTACATTCGTTTGTGAAGCATTTGAAGAGGTCAGTCATATTCTCATCCTCTCCCTCTTTTAGGAGTCTTATCATGTGGCAGGTATGAGTCTGCCTCCGTTTCTTCAGTCGAGCGGGTCCCAACCTGGCGGCATAAGTTTTTCGTCTCGTGCTTTTGTGGCGGGTTTATCCTACAGCTATTAAACAATATGAACCTACCTTGCCGATATTAGTCTTCTACCCAATTCTTGAATGTGAAACACTCTTCAAGTGGGTGACTTATTACTTGATGGTAGGAGCAATAATCCGGATGATTAACTTCACTTACTTGCCCGAGACTCCGGAAGTGAGATCATCCGGTGTTTCATAACAAGGCTGAATATCTTCTTTGTCTTGTCTTAAAGGAATTTATATCTCCGACCCATCTTCTTTATGAGGGACGGGCTCTAACCGAACTTGTCTCGATTGAAAGGCATTTTGGGCCTGCCTTGTTGTCTTTGAATGCCGCTTATGATGATTGACCTATTCTTATTGTAACGCCTTAGATTTAGATTAGTGTTAGTTTAGACGGTAATGCGGGTTTTTGGTAAAAAGTTTACCAATTTGGGTTCTTCACATTTTATAACATTTAATTAATATTTTTATTATTATTTGTTATGGCTTGCACGCACGTGTGCACGTTAATGTGAGGGTTTGTTTGTGCTAATCTAGTTTAGTGACCATGACAACTTAACCTAATCCTAATCCTTTGCTTTAAACTAATCCTTTGCCTCGATTAAAACCCTAGATATTTGTTTGTGTGAGGTGAGATATTTTCTTTTGGGTTTTTTTTGGAGAGGTGGCGGCATGGTGAGCATATGCTTGCATTTATTGAGTGGTGCACTCACCTTAACCTCACCTCTCTTTCTCTTTTCTTCACACCTCACTCATTTCTCTCTCACTTGTTCCTTTCTCATATCTCTTCATCCTCATAGCTCTCAACTGAACACTTGAACTATCCTTCATCAAAACCTTCACAAACTTCACAAAATCCCACCAAAATCACTTCTTTTGCCTTGTTTTGCCTCTTGGATACCTTGGAGCTTGGAAAACTAAGATCTTTGAGCTTGTGGGAGTAGGTAATGATCTCTTTCTGTTAAGTAGGTGTTTATTGTGTTGCGTAGCTTGTTATTTTCAGTTTAGAACGCGTAAAGTTTCGTTTCGGGTAAATATAGTATTTTTAGTGTAGTTTTGGGTCTCGGATGATCTGCTATCAAACCAGATATTTATTGAAAAAATTCCCATCACAGTGACCTAGTGTAGTGACCTAGAAGATACCCTCAAAATACGAGCCCATTCCCTCATGAACAGGCCGCAAATTTAATGGTTCTGGCCGCAATTTGCTGCCAGAGTGGGGTGGTTGGTGGTGAGTTTTGGTGTAGGGGTCTCTGGGGTTGTGTGTGGTCTTGTGGTATGTGCAACTTTTATAAATTGTTTGAGTAGAAAAATCTAGGACCACTTTGCTTATTTCTTGTGTTTCTTTTTCACGCGTTACGTTATCCGATACGGTTCGTGTCGTTGTGTGTCTGTTGTTCTTGAGTTGGTTTCGTTGTGTCGCTACGTGCGTTAGCCACTAGACGAACACTTGAGAGTTTGTTTGGAGTTGTCGCGTCGGTTAAACGTAGTTTGTACGTGTTATTGGTCGTTTGCTAATATACATACTTGTTATATTTTTTTATGTTTTAGGTTCGCAGGCGGGGACTTCGGACGCTTCGAAGAAGGGGAAATAGGTGGTTGGCTTTACTTAGCCAGGAGCGTTGGTGAGTAGATTTAACATCTACAGGGGAATCTCCCGCATGGCGTTATGCGTCTGGGCTAGATTAAATGATATGACTATTAGTTAGAAGTATATGGATATTGATTGGGCATGAATACCTTTGTTGCATATCTCATTTCCTATTGTGTATGGACTTAGTACTAATGAGACACAACACCATTATTGACGGTTCATGTTTCACGAGCACTAATTGTATGCTACACACACACTGTCGATAATTGCCATGACACGCACAACACCTATACATATGTGATATTGTATTGTTTAGGGATATTGAGACATGATCCTTAATTTCCTTCGTGCATATGGCATATAGCATATCTGTATACCTACATGCTTACACATATGCTTTGACATGCTTACATGCTAGTTACCCATATACCTATATGGTATTGTATCATTAGTGATAGGTATATACACACATGAGACATAGCTACATGTACATCTTGCATACATACTTACACTTATACCTGGAGGGTATTACATCATTACTGATAGGTAGATACATATACCTTGCTATACCTACATGTTTACACATATATCTGGCTATAACTATATGTTCACCTTTATTTGATGTTATATGGACATGGAGAAATTAGGAACCGCTTGATATATATATTAACTTGTTGCAGTTAAATAGCTGCTTTTCTTTTATATGCCCACATTACAGTTTTATGTTGCATATATTATATGCATGGATTTTCGCATTGAGATATGGATTTTTCATGATGTTTTCTTGATTTGAGGACCGTGGTAGTTTCATGAAATTATGCATTATTTGAAAAACCCGATTTCTCTTGATATAATATTTCAGCAGCCACCATGAGATTTCTCGGTTCCTATATATACCCCATGCGAGAAGGCATCGTGGGCCGTGTGCGGGTACATGGTGGGGCCCGGAGGTACCCGGGGCAAGAAAGGTATGTCGATGGACCACGCCGATGAGCCTGATAAGGGAATCATACCTACCGGTGACAGTATTTAGACTCGGCGGTTATCGTGGGGATACCGACCGGAATTATGTACGTATGGATACGTCGAATTGCGAGGGTCAAAGCTGGGCCCTCGGGTTTTCGAGATAGCGTATGATACGTACCTATCAGGGCTAGTCGTGGTGACAACACCTGATAGATCAGTATTTATGTGTCGATGCTAGACACTTATTTTCATGATATTCTTACTCCTAAGTATATATAACAGTGGAATGGAACGCTGTTATATATGCATATATATATATATATATATATATATATATATATATATATATATATTAGTAGAATGGGACGCTGATATATATGTATACATATATAATTTATATACATCATCATAATGATTCATGCAAATATACTTATTCATTTCATGAGACTTGCTCGATATTGGATACATGATATATGAGATTTACTTGATATTGGATACATGATATATGGGATTTACTCGATATTGGATACAGGATATATGAGATTTACTTGATATTGGATACATGATATATGAGATTTACTTGATATTGGATACAGGATATATGAGATTTACTTGATATTGGACACTCAGGATATATGAGACTTACAGGATATGAGAGCCAATTTTGGGGCTGATTTGAGGAAATTTGGGATTTTGATTGTCTTGAAGGACTTTGGTCCTGCCACGAGATCAGGATTCCGTGAGGATGACATGTTTTATCCCATACTCCGCATTTATTTTATATGCATTACTTCATGTATTAGTAGTACCTGATAGAGTACCTTTCATGACTGTTGCATACATATTGCTATTTATTGCTATCAGCTTGCATATGTTAGATTCGCGCTGTACGTGCATACTTGCGATTACCTGCATATGTTATTTACTATTCACGAGTTGGCAACTCACCTCCGTTGTGCCACAGGGTTTGCAGGTTGTTCCTCAGAGTAGTCGAGGTAGGGCTTCTACCTATCATATCATCTTTTGTAGCGGATACCGCTACGGCTGACTATGTACAGTTTTGCTATAGGTGGGTTTTTGTAATGCCTTGAAAAGTCGTTTTGGTGTTTTCCCGAAAATCGGTGAAAATTTGGTATTTTTCCATAAATCGTCATTATTGTTATTTTGCAGTATAGGCCTAATTATACCTAATTTGGATAGGTAATTGCTAGTTTTTAGTAACTAATGAGTTACTTATAAATTTCTGGTCATTTAAAATTTTTCCCCCTATTTTACTATTTTTAATATTATTTTAAGCTGTTAATAATATATTAAATTAGCGATAAATACAAATTTAAATGGGCTAATTTTAATCTTTAGAATCGTGTCAACTAAAATCTAGTTTGTAATATAAATATTTAGAATTTTATTTCAAGTTCTAATTGGTTTTTATTATGGAAAACAAAATATAATTAATTTGAACTAAAACTTGTAAATATGAACTAGTGGGGGGTCTTTTTGCATAGAACCTTTTTGTATTCACTCACACTCATCCTCACTCCATGTTGGCCGGCCCCACAAGGGCAGTAAGCCATTTCTCCCCCATCTTTTGACTTTAACTCTTGTGTATGAATTGTTTTGAATTGGAATAAAATATAGTAATTTGAGTATGGGTTTTGGTTGATTGGTATGAGCTTTGACATTGACTTTTCCCACAACACCCACACCATTTTCCCCTCCCTCCTCTGGCCGAAACAGCAGCCCCCTCCCTTTCCTTGTCCCATCTCTTTTCATCATCAAAATTTCATCAAAATTGCTCCAAAAATCCAAATTAAACCTCACAAATTAATCCCCATCTTTCATCCCATTCTCCTTAGCCTTTCTTGCATGGATCATGGTGCTATGAAGCCATCATTGGAGGCAAATTCTTCTTGCTAGATCTCTAGATTTTGAGGTATAATTTCTACCTATTTAAATTCTTATGGTTAAATTCCTTTAATTTAGTTGTTTTAGTGTTAATTTTAGTGCTATTTGCATACTAGTTTTTTTAAAGTTTATGGCTTGAGTTGAATTAGGGTTTGGAAAACTATTATTAGGTTAATTAAGTTATTTTGTTATCTAGTTATTATACAAACCAAATTTAAGAGGTTACTTTGCTTAAGTGGGCTTCGATTTGTGTTAATTTAGGTTTTTCAAGTGTGAAATTGGATTTAAATTGTTAGTTATAAAAATCAAGAAAAGGGTTTGTGTATGGAAAATGGGTTCATGGTAAAGGGGTTAATTTAATTGTAGTGGCTTGCTAATGGTTTAACTTGGATGTTGTGTGATAATGTGAGTACTTTATCGCAAATCCGCGAAGTTTGCACGAATTTGGAAATCCTTTGTGCTTGCTAGGTTTTTATAAAAATTAAGTGGTGAATTATTTGTGATACCTTGATGATATTTTTAGCATCTCCTACGACTTGTAGGGTATGTGAATGCAGATTTTTGTGTGATCGGGTTTTAGTTTTGCCGGGCGCCCCAAAACGACGATTCTAGTTAGGGTTTTGTGATTTTCGTGTGTGTTCCGCGCACCTTGTGCACGTTGTACCTAGCTTGTGAACGTTGATATTTTCGTTTTGTGACTTGGCGTCATTTCATGATATGTCATCTTATGTTTTGTGTTGTGCAAATTTCAGGATCGGTCGCGGAGACTTCGTACGCGGCGCGAAAAGGGAAAGCGGTGATTGGACATAGCTAGCTGGGAATTTCCGATGAGTAGATGTAACATCTACGGGGGACTATCGTTTGGATGGCGCAAGTCGCCCGATGGTTTTAGTAATTTTAAAAGATTCTTAGTGATGTTAGTAATTAGGGGTATAATACTTGCATGTTATCTGCTACATTCATGATCTATGTTTTACCTACATATGTGAACTCGTTCTATAGGACACCTGCACCATTGCCAGGGGTTTTATATGCAGCACGAGCACTATTCATGTGTACACACACGCCCTGGTAATTGCCATGCCACGACACTAGGTAACTTATAATCTAGAACATTGTCACCATATTGATGCGTAAACCTGTGCTATTGCATTAAATCCTTAAAATAAATTTGTAGAATTGCTATTCATGTGCATGTATCTCATTACATCATTTGTTCATGCCTAGTCTATTAATCATACATTACAATTTGATTAGTGACACCATATGCATTCATTATCATTGACATATGCACTTATGAGGATTTCTTGAGATTTATGATATTTCTGGATTTCGGGGGAAAGCCGTAAAATTTCTAAAACTTATTACCTTTTTAAAAATCTTGCGAAATTTTGGTTTTCTAGTGATGTAAGTGTCGTCCACCATGAGTTTGCTGTGGTTTTCGAGACCCGTTTCGAGGAGTTGGATGAACCGTCTCGGGTACATGGTGGGCCCGGTAAGGTACCCCGGGGCAAGAAGTTCGAGTAGTAGACGATGAGCCTGGCAGGAGATGGACTACCTACCGGTGACTTTTTTTTTGGCACCGCGGATATCCAGAGGATACCGACCGTGGCCGCGAGATGATGAGATATTGACATTTGAGATGGGTCAGCCGGACGGCTGAGGCCAGAGATACTATGATATGGATACATGAGATTGAGACAGTTTTGAGGTGTCGATGCTGGACACGGATTCTTGTTGATTCTATTGGTATTGTGCTGATATTTTAAAAAAAAAGAGATTCCTAAAAGAAAAATATGACTTCTTGTACCTATATATTCAGATCACGAATTGATTCATATTGCATTTATACCTGCTAGTACATTCATGTTGCATACATACCTGCTAGTATATCCTGCCATACCTGTATTGTAGACGCTAGGATGCTTGTATGCATGCTTGCGATAGCCTCTATAGATGTTATTTATTACTCACGAGTTGGCAACTCACCCCCGTTGTGCCACAGCCTTTTTGCAGGTCCGCTCCGTCAGCACAGTAGCGGCGGGCGCACTAGCTTCTTTTGCCTCCTTTGCCTGGACTCGAGACTTTTGCTCGTAGGTGGGTGGTGTTATCATTTTGTACCACCTTGTATATTTATGGTATCTAGAGTACTCCATCTACTGTATCAGCTGTACCTGTTATTTATATTGTTGTATATTGACCTAGAGACGAGACTGTGAGATTTGTGGACTTTTTATGCTGTATTTTGGGGTCGAGCTCACTTGAGTCGACATGATATTTTACTTGTGCTTCTTATGTTTATTTATGCACATTTCTGATTTACATTGCGTGGGATTTGTGACCACCTGGTGGCGAAGAGCTAGCTCCCGTTTGGGGATGCCTTATTTTTTGTATTCATATATATTCTTATTGTACCCATTTTGGGGGCCAGTACTTACAAAGGAGACTCTGCCGAAATTTTCGGAAAAATGGACATTACTTTTAAAAAGGCTTGATATAACTTATTTGATAAATACGTTTTCAATTGATTGGTTTTTCCTTCACTCTACTGCTTATTTGGTTTTGATTTTTGAGCTTTGGCTTACTTACATTACGTCCGCCTTGAGACGTTCATAATTTAAGTGCCAGTCACGTTCCGTACCCTGCGGGTCGTGACAAAGTTGGTATTAGAGCGATATGTTTTACCTTTCTGAGTGTAGGATGACCTTGGTAGATGGAGTAAATGACTTAAGCAGGGTAACGTAGCGTGCGTATGTCCGCGGCATACTTGCGATACGGTACTCCGCCTAAGTGACTTTAGGATATACTTGCTTGAAAATTCCTTCTTCAATTCCGTGTATCCTATGATTCTATTGCACTGTTCTTATTATCCTGTTTCCTGTACCAGCCACTATGCCGCCGAAGGCTACGAGAGTGCAGAGGGCTGCCGCCCGAGATGAGATCCGAGCAGGCTCGTCCGAGACGAGGACCGAGCAGGGTGGCGTACCTACGCCTCAGGGACAGACTGATCCGCATTCCCCAGGCCGCATGGATAGGCTAGAGTCTGGTATGGAGGAGCTACGACAGATGATGGGAGGTATGCAGGAGTTACGACAGATGGAGGGATCCTTAGTAGCGGCCAGTCGTGCACCGAGATCGGAGGACGTACCTACCACATCACAGACTACCATGGTGTCTGCTGCCCAGACAGTTGCTCCTACTACTACTACCGTGGCTATCCCAGTATCGCTACAGGATTTCATGGGGCTGAGACCTCCAGTCTTCACGGGCACCGATGCAGAAGAGGATCTGTAGACATTCCTTGACAGTTTAGCCAGGATCTGCCGTTCACTCAGATGTTCGGACGATCGATGGGTGGATCTCGCGAGTTTCCGTCTAGAGGGCCTCGCGCAGACATGGTGGGAGTCAGTCGTGAGAGGTCGAGCTGCAGGTCTACCTCCTATGACTTGGGCCGAGTTTACAGCAGTCTTTCTAGCTCGTTTCCTCCCAGAGAGCGTTCGTGACGCTAGGGCTCGCAGTTTTGAAGCTTTGATCAAGACCCCAGGGATGACGGTGTCTGAGTACGATGTCCAGTTCACACAGTTGTCCAGATATGCTCCGTATTTGGTGGATACTGAAGAAAAGAGAGTGAAGAGGTTCGTGCAGGGACTTGACACCTAGCTATTTCTTGCTATTGGCGCCCAACACTTCGACACTTATTCAGCTGCTATGGACACGGCATTACGGATGGAGGCACGCATTTCAGCGACTTCGGCTGTTTCTGGGCCGAAGAGGATTCGTACCGACGTGCCAGCTCCGAGGTATCGTGCCAGATTCTTCCCGAGAGATGGTGTCGGCAGAGGAGTTGGGCGGGGTCAGTTATATGGTTCATATCTGCAGGGACAGCGGGCGGTGCCAGGATGTTATGGGTGCGGGAGTCCGCACCATCTTATCAGAGACTGTCTGGCGAGACTGCAGGGAGCGGCGACAGTTCCACATGTGACCTTACCACCATCACCACCTCTTCCTCAGAGAGCTCTACTTCCTACCACAGGCGATGCTCCAAGTCAGTTTGATGCACCCAGAGGCCGTGGACGTGGCGGTCCAATCCAGAGAGGACGAGGAGGCCGAGCCTGAGGACAGCCAGCTATTTGTGGGGGTCAGGCCCGAGTATTTGCTTTGACGCCGCAGGATGCACAGGCATCCAATGCCGTTGTGACAGGTACCTTATCAGTATGTTCTGTTGACGCACACGTGTTGTTTGATCCTGGATCCACACACTCGTACGTTTCTACACACTTCGTGCCGAGTTTGGGTAGAGAGTCCGGTTTGCTTGATCAGCCGCTTGTTGTGACCACTCCTGTGGGAGAGTCGTTTGTTGCTAGACAGGTGTTCCGATCCTGTGTTGTCCGTATTGGCGAGAGAGAGTTGCCTGTCGACTTGATCCTTCTTGAGATGTTAGACTTCGACGTTCTTTTGGGCATAGATTGGTTAGCCACGTGCTATGCGTCTGTGGACTGCCGTGAGAAGACAGTTAGATTTTGTTTTCCCGGCGAGCCGGCTTTTGTTGTGCAGGGGGACCGTGGTGCCGCCCCTCACATATTGATTTCTTCTTTTCGCGCTGGACAGCTGTTGAGGAAGGGATGTCGGGGATTTCGAGCCTATGTTTGCGATACTAGAGCTACAGATGTTTCATTGGACCAGGTTCCGATTGTATGTGAGTTCCCTGATGTTTTCCCTGACGAGCTTCCTGGGCTACCGCCTGAGCGCGATATTGCCTTCTGTATTGATTTGATTCCCGGCACGGGGCCTATTTCTATATCGCCTTATCGGATGGCCCCGACGGAGCTTAGAGAGTTGAAGGTTCTGCAAGATTTGCTGGATAAGGGACTTATTCGACCTAGTGTTTCTCCTTGGGGTGCTCCGGTCCTGTTTGTCAAGAAGAAGGACGATAGTTTGCGTTTGTGTATCGACTACCGCCAGCTGAATAAAGTTACCGTACGGAACCGGTATCCCTTACCACGTATCGACAATTTGTTCGACCAGCTTCAGTGGGCAGGATATTTCTCGAGGATCAATTTGCGATCAGGATACCATCAGCTACGAGTTCGACAGGAGGATATACCGAGGATAGCTTTCCGCACGCGCTACGGCCACTATGAGTTTTTGGTGATGTCGTTCGGACTCACCAACGCCCCAGCATCATTCATGGATTTGATGAACCGTATATTCAGGCTGTATCTCGACTTGTTCATCATAGTGTTCATTGATGATATTTTGGTGTATTCCCGGAGCCGAGAGGAGCACGAGCAGCCCTTGCGGATTACGTTGCAGACTTTGAGGGAGTACCAGCTTTTCGCAAAATTTTCCAAGTGTGCATTCTGGCTGGACAGCGTTGGTTTCTTGGGTCACGTGATTACGAGAGATGGCATATGTGTGGACTCGAAGAAGATCGAGGCCGTTCAGCAGTGGCCCAGACCGACATCAGTTACGGAGATCCGCAGTTTCCTAGGCCTGGCTGGCTACTACAGGCGATTCGTTCAGAATTTCTCCCGTATTGCTGCACCTTTGACCGGATTGACCTGGAAAGGAGTTCCTTTCGATTGGACGGAGGAGTGCGAGCACAGTTTCTAACAGCTACGGACTTGTTTGACTACGGCGCCGGTGTTATCTTTGCCTTCAGGAACAGGCGGATTCGTGGTTTATTGTGACGCTTCGCGAGTGGGGCTAGGGTGCGTATTGATGTAGCATGACAGGGTGATCGCGTATGCTTCACGGCAGTTGAAGAAACATGAACAGAACTACCCCACTCACGATTTGGAGATGGCTGCAGTGGTCTTTGCACTTAAGATCTGGCGACATTACCTATACGGCGAGTCATGTCAGATATTCACTGATCATAAGAGCTTAAAGTATATATTTCAGCAGCGAGACCTGAATCTCAGACAGCGCCATTGGATGGAACTAGTAAAGGACTACGATTGCGAGATTTTGTATCACCCGGGCAAGGCTAATGTAGTGGCGGATGCTTTGAGCAGGAGGCCCGGGGGTAGTCTATCTTGTTTGCGCGCAGTACAGAGGCAGTCATCGGCAGATTGGCAGATTTTATGCGACATCCGGGTTGAGTTCGAGTTCATTCTGACAGGGGGACAGCTTGCGCATGTTCGTGCACGTCCGTAGTTACTTGACCGTATTCGAGAGGCACAGCCCAGCGATGACCGTCTTTCAGAGATCATGGAGCATATTAGGCAGGGCAGAGATTCCGAGTTCGTGATCGATGATCAGGGAGTACTGCGACTTGGGACTCGATTGTGCGTACCAGATTCTGAGGGACTGCGGCATGAGATTCTTGAGGAGGCGCATAGATCGACATACAGCGTCCATCCGGGTTCCACCAAGATGTACCGCGATTTGAGAGATGTCTATTGGTGGGACGGGATGAAGAGGGACGTCACAAACTTCGTGTCGAGATGCCTGGCTTGTCAGCAAGTCAAGGCCGAGCACCAGAGGCCAGTAGGAGAGTTGCAGCCTTTCCCCATTCCGGAGTGGAAATGGGAGCAGATTTCTATGGACTTCATTGTGGGTCTACCCAGGACCAGTCGAGGGTACGACTCCATTTGGGTGATCGTGGATCGATTGACGAAAGCGGCTCACTTCCTTCCAGTGAAGACGACTTTCGGTTTTGCTCAGTATGCCCAGATATATATCGACGAGATTGTATGACTTCATGGAGTCCCGACGTGTATCGTGTCTGACAGAGGCACCCAGTTTACCAGCCGACTATGGCAGAGACTTCAGGAGGCATTGGGCACCCGTTTGAGTTTCAGCACAGCATTTCATCTGCAGACCGACGGCCAGTCAGAGCGGAATATTCAGACTCTCGAGGACATGCTGCGAGCGTGCATCTTGGACTTTGGTAGTAGCTGGGATCATCATTTACCTTTAGTGGAGTTCTCCTACAACAACAGCTTCCAGGATACTATTCAGATGGCACCTTTCGAGGTCTTGTATGGGAGGAGATGTAGATCGCCCGTCTGTTGGACTGAGCTTAGCGAGGTAATATTTTAGGGCCGCAGATCGTGCAGGAGACGACCGAGAAAATACAGTTGATTCGAGATCGGATGAAAGCGGCTCAGAGCAGGCAGAAATCGTATGCAGACCGGCGCTGTCGCAGGCTAGAGTTCGCAGTTGGCGATCATGTTTTTCTGAGGGTCTCTCCGATGAAGGGTGTGATGCGATTTGGGGGAAAAGGAAAGCTTAGTCCTAGATTTGTGGGTCCCTTCGAGATTCTCGAGCGTGTCGGCGCAGTTGCATATCGTTTGGCTCTTCCACTCAGCTTTCCCGATGTTCACCCCGTCTTCTATGTTTCGATGCTCCGCAAGTACCTTCACGACCCTTCGCATGCGATTCAGCACCCGACAGTCCAGCTAGAGCGCGACCTTTCTTTTGCAGAGCAGCCGGTGGTCATCCTGGATCGGCAGGTGAAGAAATTGAGATCGAAAGTTATACCGACCGTCAAGGTCCTTTGGCGTGGCCCCAGCAGCGAGGAGGTCACCTGAGAGATCGAGGACGAGATGAGGAAGAAATATCCCCATCTCTTTGAAGGTACGCATAGCTATATTTTTAAATTCAGGGACCGAATTTCTTTAAGGGGGGAAGATTATAACGCCTTGAAAAGTCGTTTTGGTGTTTTCCCGAAAATCGGTGAAAATTTGGTATTTTTCCGTAAATCGTCATTATTGTTATTTTGCAGTATAGGCCTAATTATACCTAATTTGGGTAGGTAATTGCAAGTTTTTAGTAGCTAATGAGTTACTTATAAATTTCTGGTCATTTAAATTTTCCCCCCTATTTTACTATTTTTAATATTATTTTAAGCTGTTAAAAATACATTAAATTAGCGATAAATAAAAATTTAAATGGGCTAATTTTAATCATTAGAATCGTGTCAACTAAAATCTAGTTTGTAATATAATTTTTTAGTATTTTATTTCAAGTTCTAATTGGTTTTTATTATGGAAAACAAAAATATAATTAATTTGAACTAAAACTTGCAAATATGAACTAGTGGGAGGTCTTTTTGCATAGAACCTTTTTGTATTCACTCACACTCATCCTCACTCCATGTTGGCCAGCCCCACAAGGGCAGCAGCCCATTTCTCCCCCCCTCTTTTGACTTTAACTCTTGTGTATGAATTGGAATAAAATATAGTAATTTGAGTATGGGTTTTGGTTGATTGGTATGGGCTTTGACCTTGACTTTTCCAACAACACCCACACCATTTTCCCCTCCCTCCTCTGGCCGAAACAGCAGCCCCCTCCCCCTCCTTGTCCCATCTCTTTTCATCATCAAAATTTCATCAAAATTGCTCCAAAAATCCAAATTAAACCTCACAAATTAATCCCCATCCTTCATCCCATTCTCCTTAGCCTTTCTTGCATGGATCATGGTGCTATGAAGCCATCATTGGAGGAAAATTCTTCTTGCTAGATCTCTAGATTTTGAGGTATAATTTCTACCCATTTAAATTCTTATGGTTAAATTCCTTTAATTTAGTTGTTTTAGTGTTAATTTTAGTGCTATTTGCATACTAGTTTTTTTAAAGTTTATGGCTTGACTTGAATTAGGGTTTGGAAAACCATTATTAGGTTAATTAAGTTATTTTGTTATCTAGTTATTATACAAACCAAATTTAAGAGGTTACTTTGCTTAAGTGGGCTTCGATTTGTGTTAATTTAGGTTTTTCAAGTGTGAAATTGGATTTAAATTGTTAGTTATAAAAATCAAGAAAAGGGTTTGTGTATGGAAAATGGGTTTTGATGCATGGTAAAGGGGTTAATTTAATTGTAGTGGCTTGCTAATGGTTTAACTTGGATGTTGTGTGATAATGTGAGCACTTTATCGCAAATCCGCGAAGTTTGCACGAATTTGGAAATCCTTTGTGCTTGCTAGGTTTTTATAAAAATTAAGTGGTGAATTATTTGTGATACCTTGATGATATTTTTAGCATCTCCTACGACTTGTAGGGTATGTGAATGCAGAATTTTGTGTGATCAGGTTTTAGTTTTGCCGGGCGCCCCAAAACGACGATACTAGTTAGGGTTTTATGATTTTCGTGTGTGTTCCGCGCACCTTGTGCACGTTGTACCTAGCTTGTGAACGTTGATATTTTCGTTTTGTGACTTGGCGTCATTTCAGGATATGTCATCTTATGTTTTGTGTTGTGCAAATTTCAGGATCGGTCGCGGAGACTTCGGACGCGGCGCGAAAAGGGAAAGCGGTAATTGGACATAGCTAGCTGGGGATTTCCGGTGAGTAGATGTAACATCTACGGGGGACTATCGTTTGGATGGCGCAAGTCGCTCGATAGTTTTAGTAATTTTAAAAGATTCTTAGTGATGTTAGTAATTAGGGGTATAATACTTGCATGTTATCTGCTACATTCATGATCTATGTTTTACCTACATATGTGAACTCGTTTCATAGGACACCTGCACCATTGCCAGGGTTTTTTTATGCAGCACGAGCACTATTCATGTGTACACACACGCCCTGGTAATTGCCATGCCACGACACTAGGTAACTTATAATCTAGAACATTGTCACCATATTGATGCGTAAACCTGTGCTATTGCATTAAATCCTTAAAATAAAATTGTAGAATTGCTATTCATGTGCATGTATGTCATTACATCATTTGTTCATGCCTAGTCCATTAATCATACATTGCAATTTTATTAGTGATACCATATGCATTCATTATCATTGATATATGCATTTATGAGGATTTCTTGAGATTTATGATATTTCTGGATTTCGGGGGAAAGCCGCAAAATTTCTAAAACTTATTACCCTTTTTAAAATATGCAAAATTTTGGTTTTCTAGTGATGTAAGTGTCGTCCACCATGAGTTTGCTGTGGTTTTCGAGACCCGTTTCGAGGAGTTGGATGAACCGTCTCGGGTACATGGTGGGCCCGGTAAGGTACCCCGGGGCAAGAAGTTCGAGTAGTAGACGATGAGCCTGGTAGGGGATGGACTACCTACCGGTGACTTTATTTTGGCACGGCGGATATCCAGAGGATACCGACCGTGGCCGCGAGATGATGAGATATTGACATTTGAGATGGGTCAGCCGGACGGCTGAGGCCAGAGATTCTATGATATGGATACATGAGATTGAGACAGTTTTGAGGTGTCGATGCGATTCTTGTTGATTCTAATGGTATTGTGCTGATATTTAAAAAAAGAGAGATTCCTAAAAGAAAAATATGACTTCTTGTACCTATATATTCAGATCACGAGTTGATTCATATTGCATTCATATCTGCTAGTACATTCATGTTGCATACATACCTGCTAGTATATCCTGCCATACCTGTATTGTAGACGCTAGGATGCTTGTGTGCATGCTTGCGATAGCCTCTATAGATGTTATTTATTACTCACGAGTTGGAAACTCACCCCCGTTGTGCCACAGCCTTTTTGCAGGTCCGCTCCGTCAGCACAGTAGCGGCGGGCGCACTAGCTTCTTTTGCCTCCTTTGCCTGGACTCGAGACTTTTGCTCGTAGGTGGGTTGTGCTATCATTTTGTACCACCTTGTATATTTATGGTATTTAGAGTACTCCATCTACTGTATCAGCAGTACCTGTTATTTATATTGTTGTATATTGACCTAGAGACGAGACTGTGAGATTTGTGGACTTTTTATGCTGTATTTTGGGGTCGAGCTCACTTGAGTCGACATGATATTTTACTTGTGCTTCTTATGTTTATTTATGCACATTGCTGATTTACATTGCGTGGGATTTATGACCGCCTGGTGGAGAAGTGCTAGATCCCGCTTGGGGATGCCTTATTTTTTGTATTCATATTTATTCTTGTTGTACCCATTTTGGGGGCCAGTATTTACAATGGAGACTCAGCCGAAATTTTCGGAAAAGTGGACATTGCTTTTAAAAAGGCTTGATATGACTTATTTGATAAATTCGTTTTCAATTGATTGGTTTTCCTTCACTCTACTGCTTATTTGGTTTTGATTTCTGGGCTTTGGCTTACTTAGATTACGTCCGCCTTGAGACGTTCGTAATTTAAGTGCCAGTCACGTTCCGTACCCTGCGGGTCGTGACAGTTTTGCGGTTATCCGATATTGCTCGTTGTATATGAAGGGTTACCCTAGCGCCCCGGCCAACATCCGTGGTCAAATGCGGAAATTTTTTTTATAACGAACAAAACTTTGGCGCTAGAATAAAACTTAACCGGATCTTTACCATAAACCTAGTTAGTTATTTTGAGTTCTATCTACTATGGAAGAAGCTATACCAAGAGGCTCGAGTCCTTCGATCTTCTCTCCTCTCATGTGCTCCAAGTAGCCTCCTTGAACTTGTCCGATCTCCACTTCCGGCTCCATCGGTCCTCCGGGATCGAGCTTGTTCTCCGGCCTTCCTTTGTCGTAGATGATCCACCCGGGGAATATGATCCATGGCTCTAGTTCCTAACTAAATAGCTATAAGAAACAACTAGAGAGCTTGGGTTGCTAAACTAAGTAGTCTAGGATGTAGTGAGGGTATCTACGTATTTGCTATCTCTTTTCTAACTTCTTCACTTGTTTCTCAACTCATGAGAATGTTAGTGAAGAGGAAGAAGCTGAAGGTGGAGGAAAGCAAGAGGAGGGAGGAGCTTGAGAGAAAATGGGAGCTCAAGAAATTATGAAGCATGAAGTGCGAGAAATTCAACACCCAAGGTTTTGTGTATGAATTCTTTCGATAAACAATTAACAACCATGCTTCAATAGTAACTTCAAATGAATTAAAAATTCATTTGTTAATTATTAAAGCATGGTTATCACCATTCCTCCCATACCTTTTACTTTACACCTCATTTCCAATTATCAAATAAAAGAAAAATACATAATGAGGTGGCCACCTTCTAGAAGGAAATCTGTAATAAATACGGATTTCAGTCTACTGTATATACATACCGGCAATCGGATAAAAACCCGAATGCCCAAAGAGATAGAATAACACGAAGAACGTAATACTAGAATATATGTATCGAAATACATATACGTAAATTATTAAATCAATACCTGATTTAATAATCCGGCTCAAACCCGAGACGGCTAGTATTACCAACTGTCCGATCGAAAGTCCGAGTACAAAGTACATCAATCGATCGAAACCTGCACGTATCCAATACGGCTACTACATCATTTCGCCTGAATCAGGGAAACCCTCTGTGTAGGACTCTAAAGACTCGACAGTACGCCGGAAGTGAGTTACTGGATAAATCCATAACCATAAGCACGTCAGCGGAACTAGCTGTACGTAACGGCTACCCGGGTACCTGTCGAAAGGAAGGCCGATGAGCAAACTCATCCGGATCTCTTACTGAGCCTATCCGTGACACTATCCGTACGTCCGGTCTCTTCGTCAAAGAGTATTGCATACTGAGTCTAGGGGGTGGTGAACGTCAGACCCTAATAACCTGATAAGTCGTGCCGATGTGGCTCAGGACCAATCCGGGAAACTACTGATCAACTTATCAGTAAATCCCAACTGCCTTGGACAAGGTCTTATGATCCTGACTAATTGAATCACAGTGCGATATCGACTCTCTATACCGGGAGAGACGAATCCCCGACAATCGCTTACTGCCTCCATGTGGCTCGGGACTGAACCCAACCAAACCTGTTTGCACGACTCAGTAGAGCCGTGGTAGGGTAGTGATCAAAGCTCAGTGGGCACTTACACGAGACAAATGCCGATCTCGGGTCCAAAGACTAACCTGTACACATATCACCTGGGAACTTCCATCTGACGATAGGTATAGTACCACATGGAAGTTCTCGGCGAGTCTGTTCAGTGTACTCATACCCAGTGAGCACCTGTATACGATCTTAGGTGCATCAGACCAATGGCTGCGGGACCAACCATCCCCCGACGGAGCTAGAAACGTATACACCAGTCTACTCTGGAGTATCAATGCCCAGTCTCGATACTCACGCGACTAGGGACCATTTAAGGATGTGCTTATGGACTGCCTTGTTCCTACAAGTATGATCGCCATCACAACGCAGGTAGTCAAGCAAGATCCTAGAGGCTTTATCAACATTTAACCGTAATATGTAATAACGAGTATGACATATGCCATGTTAAGATAAAGACTAAACCATAATAGTATACTACCGTATCGAGTCTTTATCAATATGTGCAAGCTAGATATAACAACAATACAAATAAATACACATATCCTGACAAAGACAAGTCAAATAATATACTATAAAACTGAGCAAGATTGTCCTGTACATACATATCCCTAGTATCCATATGTATACATTTACAATACTGGCCTCTAGGACATATATATCCAACAATCTCCCACTTGCACTAAAGGCCAGTGATTGGCGTACCGAATACCCAACGTCTGCTCTAATGCCAGCCGCTGGCGTACCGCATACCCAACATCCGAAAAAGTCGCTCGAACTGTGCTTGAGGGAGGGCCTTTGTAAATGGATCCGCCATGTTCTCTTTCGTATCCACTCTCCGGACCTCGATCTCCTGGCGATCTACGATCTCCCTGATCAGGTGATACCGCCTTAAGATGTGCCTGGATTTCTGATGGGACCGTGGTTCCTTCGCTAAAGCTATAGCCCCATTGTTATCACAATACACAGGTATCGGATCAACAATGGACGGAACTACCTGAAGTTCAGCTATGAACTTCTTCATCCAGACTGCCTCTTTTGCGGCATCGCTTGCAGCAATATATCCGGCCTCTATCGTCGAGTCTGCGATGGTATCCTGTTTGGAACTCCTCCAACATACCGCCCCTCCATTGCGGGTAAACACAAAACCTGAGACAGACTTGCTGTCATCCTTGTCACTCTGGAAGCTTGAGTCGGTAAAGGACTCGACCCTGGGGTCTCCATTACTGTAAACCAGGAACATCTCCTTAGTCCTTCTCAGGTACATGAGAATATTCTTTACTGCTGTCCAGTGGTTCTCACCTGGGTCTGACTGATACTGGCTCACTACGCTTAGTGCGTAAGCTACATCTGGTCTTATACATAGCATCACATATATTATAGATCCTACTGCCGAAGCGTAGGGTATAGTGCTCATGCGAACCCTCTCTTCGTCAGTCTTGGGAGACATCTCCTTGGAGAGGGTGATTCCGTGCAATGCGGGTATATTACCACGCTTGGAATCTTCCATACTAAATCTCTTTAGTACGGTCTCAATATACCTGGACTGCGAAAGTCCCAATAATCTCTTGGATCTATCTCTGTAGATCTTGACCCCCAGAATGTACGAGGCACCACCCAGGTCCTTCATGGAGAGCCTTTGTGATAAGAATAGCTTGACCGATTGTAGCATAGAAATGTCATTTCCTATCAAAAGAATGTCGTCCACGTACAAGACTAGGAACACGACAGTTCATCCTACAATCTTCTTATATATACATGGCCCATCTTCGTTCTTAATGAAGTCAAAATCCTTGACTTTCTCATCAAAACAGATGTTCCAGCTCCGCGATGCTTGCTTCAATCCATAAATAGATTTGAGCAACTTGCACACCGTCCCGCTGCTCCCACTGTCTACAAAACCTTCCGGCTGATCCATATAAACGCACTCTTCTAAACTTCCGTTTAGAAAAGCCATTTTTACGTCCATCTGCCAGATCTCATAGTCATGGAAGGCCGCAATGGCAAGCAGGATCCGAATGGATTTGAGCATAGCTACTTGAGAAAAGGTTTCATCAAAGTCCACTCCTGGTCTTTGACGAAAACCTTTTGCAACAAGTCCAGCCTTATATGTTTCCACCTGCCCATCTACACCAAACTTTTTCTTGTAGATCCATTTGCATCTAACGGGTTTTACCCCAGGTGGAGCAACTTCCAGGGTCCACACTTTATTGGTGTACATGGACTCCATTTCAGATTGCATCGCATCCAGCCACTTATCAGAGTCCCTACTGATAATGGCCTGTCTGAAACTAGTAGGATCATCTTCTTTCAAGATGCAATCCTCTCGATCCCCATCTATGAGAAAACCGTAGTATCTCTCGGGCGGATGAGAAATCCTACTAGATCTGCGGAGTGGCTGAGGTTCGTCTGGGATTACTGAATCTAGTGGTTCCTCTAAATCTTCAGTTACATTTTGTGGTTCATGGATTTCTCCCAGTTCTACCGTACTCCCATTAGTTTCTTTTGCAAGAAACTCCCTTTCTAAGAAGGTAGCATGGCGAGATACAAACACCTTCTGTTCCTCAATGTGGTATAACAGATATCCTAGTGAATCCTTAGAATATCCCACAAATTTACATAGACCTGACCGTGCCTCTAGTTTGTCCGGTTTCTGTGTTTTCACATAGGCCGGACAACCCCATATCTTAATAAATTTAAGACATGGTTTCTTGCTACTCCATTTTTCATACGGAGTGTTGGGCACAGATTTGGACGGAACTTGATTCAAAAGGTATGCTGCTGTCTGAAGAGCATATCCCCAGAATGAAAGAGGCAACTCAGCATTACTCATCATGGAGCGAACCATATCCAATAGGGTACGATTCCTCCGCTCCGATACACCGTTGTGCTGTGGTGTGTAAGGACGAGTAAGCTGAGAGAGAATTCCATTCTCTTTTAAGTAATCTAGGAATTCCATGCTCAAGTACTCCCCTCCCCTATCAGACCGGAGGATCTTAATACTTTTGCCAATCTGGTTCTCTACTTCGTTCCTGAATTCTTTGAATTTCTCAAAAGTTTCATATTTGTGTTTCATAAGATACACATATCCGAATCTAGAGAGATCGTCAGTGAATGTGATGAAGTACGAGAACCCTCCCCTTGCATGTATAGACATCGGACCACACACATCACTGTGTATGAGTCCTAAGAGCTCTGCTGCTCTTTTTCCATGTCCGGTGAATGGAGATTTGGTCATCTTTCCTTTGAGACAAGACCGACAAGTTTCATAAGATGAAAATTCGAACGTATTCAAGAATCCATCTTTATGTAACTTACTCAGTCTTTTCTCTCCGATATGAGCAAGTCTACAATGCCACAAGTAGCATTCGTTCGTATCTGAACTCTTCCTCTTGTGTGTGTTTTGTACGTTCAGAACTGTATTCTTATTTAGAACATAAATACGATTACATAGTGTACCTTCTGCAACCAATACTTTATGAAGGTAGATGTTCATGATATTTCTATCAAGAACAAAGTTATATCCATCTTTATCAAGTAAAGAAACTGATATTATGTTGCATAACATGGAGGGTACATAGTAGCAATTGTTCAAAATCATAGTATTGCCATTTGGCAACACTAGGTGATATTCACCGACGGCCGCAGCATTAACTTGTGCTCCGTTGCTTACTCTGAGGGACATATCACCGGGTCCAATTATCCTACTTTTTCTTAGTCCCTGCAATAAATTACAGATATGAGATCCTGATCTGGCATCGAGTACTCAGGAGGTAGGACTGACCGAAAAATAATTCTCAATAACAAGAACACCTGAAGAAGAGACAATAATATGTTTCTTCTTCGATGGGGTCACGAAAGAATTCAAACAATCCTCTTTCCCATGCTCATACCTATGACCGTTGTCATAAGTTAGAAATTGATAAATTGAAAACAAAAGAGAGCTAAATTCCTACTTCATCATCCTCATCTATTCTAGCCACATAGATTAGGGTGTTTGCTTTGCTAATACTTGATTAGTGAAGCAAGAACTTGGGTTTGAGATTCTTCAAGGTAGATCATCTTAGTAGTTGAAGATTGGAAGCAAGCTTGCATCTTTCTCTTCATGGAGTCTCTCTAGAGTCTGGGTACTTGATGATCGCAGTGAAGGGACCTCAACTTGGAGCTTATGAAGCGAAGGAATGGACTACAAAGGTTGTAATCCCTAACTCTTAGATGTTAAAGTGTTTAACATGCTTGTTTGGTTTGATTCTCTAGTTAAAGTTCCTAGGTTTAGGGTTATCTTCAATGGCCAAATTTTAACTTGGTATGGATGATACCTCCCGAAACCTTGCTGCCGTTGTAGGTAACCCAACAGTGGTATCAGAGCCTAGCTAGAGAACTAGACAGATAAGTGTAGGATTACGAAACCGAAACAACTCCGAAACACTTGATGCGAAACCCCACTTTCTGTCGAATTATTTCTGGAGTCAAAATTTTTTTCAAACAGTTGCAGAATGTTGTATTTGATGCAATATGAACAAAGCACAAAACCCACCCCCCTGCTCGGAGGATGGCCGGCGACCAAGCCCCAAATTTCGGTGACCCCGGTTTTTGGAAGGGGTTAGGGTTTGGGTTTTGTGGTGTGCTTCAAGACTCTGGGGTTTGGTACTTTTGGTATTGTTTATTTTGGCTAAATTTGCATGAGATGTTTATTTACTCAAAAGGTAATTCGGAGTTTTTCGTATTTGCAATTCTAGCTTGGTTTCAGGTTTGTTTAGACTGTGTTAAAAAGTTCGAACGGAATCAATAACTCACTTTTTCCCCTGCCGGAAAATTTCCAAGTGTTGGATTTTTCCTTAGTTAAAGAACATTCACAGTGGTGCAAGTAACGCGGTGGACCCTTTAAAAGATCTAAAACCTTAACTTGATTATGTGACCGTCTGAACCGCCTCTAAACCTTAGGGTTTGTGGCAGTACGGCGCTGCCACATATGAGGCGTTGGTTTGACCCTTCTACGGCTGGACCATTGGTACTATGGCATGTGATGGATGCTTTTAAATTAAGTTCAAGAGTTGAGCAAATAGGGAAATTTTGGGTGTTTGTTGATTCGATCGGAATGTTTAACATCATCTAATTTTTTCTATAATGTGATACAATATTTGGAATCCACATATAGTTATGAGATAACTAATTTGAATGTTATAAATCTAGCATCTTAGTCTCAGATGATTGGTTGCCACGGGATTTTGATGCGATCAAAAGTCCGTCGCAATCACGTTGCGTATGCGGATACTCGCTGGGTAAACTTAATAGATAGCCACGTCCCATAGCCCGACCAAGTGACTGTAGGAGAACCCCGTCGCCAAAAGCATCCGTTCGGGTGCTCGCGGCAACGGTGTTCCGCCTTAGTGCACTTCGTCGACGGTATCAGGGGTGCGGCCGTCTACTAAAGTTTCCGACGAGCGTTCGATCAGGATGTCGGGAATCTTGTTGAATTTCCCGACTAGATATTGAAAAGTGTTTTCAATATTGAGACTATAATGCGGGGTTTATAATTGTTAGGCGTGCGATGTCTAAGGAATTCATTTAGTTAGGCATGCGATGTCTAAGGAGGTTGCGGATTCCAACTGTTGTATTTTTACACTTTCTTTTCTGCGACCGTAAGTGTAATATGTGGTGTATCGCCGGTTTCGTTTCTATACATCAACGACAATTGGGATACACATATTTACTTACGTTGATGATATGTGATGTTATGTGTTGCTGTGATATGTTATATTGGATCGTCGTGTTTTGAATAGCCGGGGGTTTTATGTGAGATGAGAGTTTTTCATTTTCATTCATGTAAAATTCATTGTATGAAATATTCTTTTATTGGGGCACTTCCGGGTTGAAGATGCTGTCACCATTGTATATTATTTACTTTTCCGCATTAGGATAGACCCAAAGCGGGGAGCACAAGTAACCGGGTTCTAGAGTCCAGTGGGAGACCATCTCGAGGAGTCGAGACCGGGTCACCTAACTCTAGAATTGGTAGGGTTGCTTGCAGCTGTCGTAGGGGTCTAGGGTAGTGGGATTGGTTATTCATCGCGACCGTGGAATCCGTGTTTTACACAGGCTCGTATTAAAACATGGACCTCCTAGTATATTCAATATTTCATATATGTTCTTCTGCTGCAATATTCTGTGATGAGATCATATTACTGCATGAGGCGAATGTTTATATTATATATATGAGATATATATTATATATTGTTGATTTCGTTTCAAATGTGATGCTTGTGAAGCATAATAAAAATGGGACTTCATTAATGAGATTAATGAAATAAAAGAAACCTAAAGATGTTGTGGAATCGAATTTCTTGTAGAACATCCAGCACCTTATTCGATAAGGAAAGAGCCGAGATCCCTTCACCGGGAATGGCCTCTTTAGCGAAACTAGCAGATGCTACAAAATCAGTTTTTTCTTTTGATTGCTTTTCTAGTTCTTGCTTTGCATAGTGGTATTTGTGAAATATCCTGCACTTTATTCGATAAGGAAAGAGCCGAGATCCCTTCACCGGGAGTGACCTCTTTAGCAAAACTAGCAAAGGCCTAAAAAACACTCTATTTAAATCATTTGATTCTACAGCGATACCAAGTTCATTACGCAAAAGGTTTTCTTAAAAACTTGTCGTAGCCCTCCGTCATTTCAGATAAGTAGTATTTAGTATTCGTGCTGTGTTTGTTGGCCTTTGTCAAGGCGTAGTGTGCGTTAGCTGATTACCGCTTATCTGTATAAGCATATGATGCGATAGTGTTAGGGTAGTCGTGCGACCTTGTTGGCCTTTGTCAAGGGTCGTGCGGGTGGGTTTAATTCAATCAGGAAATGACGGGCTGAACTTGACTAGCATCCTATGATTTGTTGGCCTTTGTCAAGGTCATAGGAGGTTAGGGGTAAAATATTATCGGGAATTTCAAGTGTTGAAATTTGCAATGAGATTGCATATCTTCTATGAGATAGTTAGATCCCGATACCCGCTGCGAGTAAGAGTTACTCCTGGGAGAGTTTTACACATTACAATTAGCCGATCAAGTAGGTGTCTAGAAAGGTGTCAACGGGGTTATGCCTCTGGGAAAACGAGATTTACTTTAATTAGGTCCATGCGAAAGCACGGGGAACCTCCCTCAAAGTACCGGCACTGGCCTGGCTGAAAGATTGGCGAACTTGTAGGGTGTAATTAATCCCGGCCAGTCTTTCCTTTTAGGGTTTGAAGGAAGATTTGACTAAAACAGTGGGAGACATCCTGATTAGATATATTAATAACCAATCTAATCTTGCAAGAGCATACACTGAGTGTTTTCTTCTTTCTCTTTCCAGGTAGCGGCCATGTCATGCCTTAATCAAGATAATAATACGGATGTATTGACCGAACCCGCTTGTTATACTACGCTGGGGAACGTTGGTCCCGCTCCAACTTATAATTGTTATAAGACAAAGCAGGAAATTGGGGATTACCAGAATTCCTGTGCCGCCAAAACGAAGAAAGTGCATGCTGATGCATCTTCTTCGGATGTGTTCATTACCAAGAACTGTTTCTCAGTATTCTTTACGTCCTGGGTATGAGATACCAGATCAGGATCCCGCAAATGTAATCTATTACATGGGCTATAGATAGGTAGAGAACTGAGAACGGGTGATAAGTTTCAAGAGTTGGAAACGGTGGAATTGTTGCAAGCCAAGAAGTTGGCAGCTATCACCCTGTATTACCAAAATACATTGATTCTGAACGAATGTTATTAGATACCGAACCTGATATACAATATCATATCAGTATCTTTATTGAGATAAATAAGGATATAATTTTGTATTGTTGGATAATGTTTTGAACATTTCCTATATCAAGAGTTGATCAGTTCAGGCACGTTATCTAAAAGCATAGAGTTTTAAATCAAACTACAGTTCTTAACGTACAAAACACACACAAGGGGAAGAGTTCAGAAATGAACGGATTCTTCTTGAGGCATTGTAGACTAGGTCATATCAATGCGACTCGACTAGCTAAGTTACATAGAGATGCATATTTAAATTTATTTGAATTTACATCTTGTGAAACTTGCCGGTCATGTCACAAAGAATAAAATGACTGCAGCTCCGTTTATTGGAAACAGAGAAAGAGTTATTGAACTCTCGGGATTGATACATGATGATGTATGTAAGGTCTCCTGTCTACACATGCCAGGACTGGTTCATTGTACTTCAGAAGTAGAGAACCAAAATGGGTATAAGTATTATGTCCTTTGATAGGATCAGGGAGGAGAATACGTGAGCACGGAGATCCTGGACTATTCTAAAGGAGAATGAGATTCTCTCTCAGCATTACTCCTCCGTATACACCACAACACGTCTGTGTATCGGGGCGGAGCAATCGTACCCTATGTGATATGGTGTGCTCTATGATGAGTACTACTGAGTTACCTATTTCTTTTTGGGGGTTATGCACTTGAGAAGCTGCATACCTATTGAATAGGGTTCCAATCAAATCAGGTGCCTGCCACTCCATATGTGATATGGTATGGGAAGAGCCCATCTCTTAAAGATGTTAAGATTTGGGGTTATCCGGCCTATGTCAAAAGCAAAATCCGGACAAGCTCGAGGCAAAGTCAATTCTGTGGAAGTTTGTTGGATATCCCAAGCATTCGCAAGGGAATATCTTCTACCAAACTGAAAAACAAAATATGTTTATTTTCCTCAGCATACCACCTTTTGGAAAGGGAATTTCTTGTGAAGAAATTAGTGGTCATGAGGTAGAACTGGAAGGAGTTCCAGCTATACAAACTGCAGCTGATGATTTGGTAGAACCGGAGGATCCGATAGTTTCCAACGAACCTCAGCCTCTCCGCCAATCTAGTAGGGTTCCTCACCCACCTGAGAGATACTTCAGTTTTTTCTATGACAGTGGGAGCGAGGATTGCATCGTGAGATGATGACCCAACTAGTTTCGAACAGGCCATCAGGAGTGGGGACTCTGTGAGAATGGCTGGATGCTATGCGATCTGAGATGGAATCCATATACACCAACAAAGTATGGACTTTGGTTGCTTTATCTGAAGGGTTAAATCCCCATCAGGAGCAAGTAAATCTTGAGAAGATTACTTGGTGTACATGGAAAAGTTGAGATTTTCAAAGCAATGCTTAAGTCCATCCAGATCCTACTTGCCACTGCTACATACCATGACTACGATATCTGGCGGTTGAGTGTCATGCCTGCTTTTCTAAATAATGATTTAGAAGAGAGTGTCTATAAGTACACAGCCAGAGGGCTTCATAGTCAGTGGGAGCAGCGGAAACGTGTGCAAGGTGTTTTATGGGATAAATCAGGCATCACGGAGTTGGAACGTTTGTTTTGATGTGATAGTGACTTCATCAAAATGGTAGATGAACCTAGTATATACAAAAAGGGTAGTAGGGAGTATGGTGATGATTCTCGTAAAGTACGTGGATGACATACTCTCGATAGAAAAGGAGTTTCCTATGCTACGCTCGATCAATCTCCTCTTATCACAAAGATTCTCCATATAGGATCAAAATGATACCTCTTAAATCATGGATTTTGGATCTATGAGATAGATCTAATTGGATGTTAGGATTCTCACTAACTGTAGTGAGATGGTATCAATCGATCCTAGGGAGAATCACTGGAAAAGTTCCAGGGTGATAAGGATGACTGAATGTTAGTCACAGCCATTGTCTTCACCCTCAGTGGAGGGATGGTATGTTGGAAGAGTTCCAAACTAGATACCGTGACATACTAGACGATTAAAAGCTAGATACATCATTACCAAGGATGATACCAAAGAGGCAGTCTGGATATATATAAGTTCATGAGATGAACTTCGTTCCTACCATTGTGTGACAATGGAGTTGTGGCTAAGGCCTAGGAACCCCCATCCCATCAGAGATCCAGACATATTCTTAGGTAGTATCACCTGATCATGGAGATGGTTGATCTCAAGGGAGATCGAGGTTAGGAGAGTAGACACAGAGGATAACAGCGCGGATCCACTCACAAAGGCTTATTTCCCAGTATAGACTTTTAATGGATGGTTCAGTATGAGATACTTCAACCACAACTGATTTGTTGGGTATGAGATACTACAACAGATGGCCTTAGTGCAAGTGGGAGATTGTTAGTGATATGTATGCCCTAGAGGCCATTACTGTACATACGATATATATTGTAGTAGATACTTGGACATATATAGTGAGGGATTTCTTGCTCGACATGATAGTATGCTATCTGGTTGCTCTTTATCTTAACATGTACTCTGATTGTCTCTATGTTACATGTTGATAAAGCCCGTAGGATGAGTACTTGACTACCAAGACTATGATGCAGATCATACTAGTGGGGACAGTGTAGTCGCTAAGTACATCTTTCAAATGTTCCTAGTCGTAGCTGTATCGAGACAGGGCATCGATATACCAGAGTAGACTAGCGTATGCTTCTCGACCCATGTAGATGGGCGATGGATGTTCCCATATCCATTGGTGTTTGACATCAGAGATAGTATACGGGTGCTCAGTGGAGACTGGGTACACTGGACGGACTCGCTGAGAACTCCCAGATGGTATTATACCTTACGTCAGATGGCAGTTCTCTGGTGACACTGGTACAGGTTAGTCTGTAGACCCGAGATCGTCATAGAGTCTTGTGTGATTCCCACTGTACTTTGATTTCCACCTTACCACGTCCAAGAGGGCGTGCAAAACGGTGGCTTTTGGGTACAGTCCTGAATTGCATGGAGGCAATGAGCGATAGGAGGGGTTTCGTCTCTCCCAGTATAGGGAGTTGATGTTGCGCTGTGTTCGATTGGCTCTAACTGGAAATCCCTGACCAGGGTTGCTGAGATTTACTGGTAAGTGTTATCAGTAGTTTCTCAAACTGTTATGGACCTCATATCGACACGACTTATCGGTTACTGGAGTCTGACGTTTACCACCCCTAGACTAGATATGCGACATATCAGACGAAGAGACCGGACTGTACGAGAGTGTTACTGGATGGATACACAGGAGAATGTACAGGCTTGCTTGTTGATCTTCTGATCGCTCAATACCTGGGTGGCTGTTACCTTTAGCTGACCGCTTGCAGCTTGTTGGTGATTGATATGATCATCACCTACTGCCGGCGTATTGACGATTCTTTAGAGTCCTACACAGAGGTTTCCTGGCTCAGGCAAAACGGAGTAGGAGCACATATGTGATATGTGTGGGACCGAGAACAATACGTGTATGTGATACCGTATTAGATTCTCGCGATGTTTGATATCAGCTGGGTATATATGATATAGCGGGTCATCGGATCAAGTGTTGATTCGATGAACTGATACAGATTATATTAGTCGGTTATTTGTGAAATAGCCGGATTATCGGATCAAGTGTTGATTCGATAATTTAATGTATAATTATATATTTTATATATTATATTATATTAACTAATATAATCCCACTTAAAGATTCTTTTTTCTCACTTGGATAATACATTGATATATATGTGATATATGTTAATTGTATTATTTTATTTTGTTATAATAAATATTGTATATGTGATATATAATATTGTAACATGTTAGGGTTACAAATGCAACATGCTTTGTAGAGTTTAAACATGGCTAGGGTTTGGATTAAGGTTAAGCTTGGATGAAGCTTCCATGAAGCTTCATGAAACTTTGCCTTTTTTGTCATCTAGCTTGATATTTTTGAGTAGATATTTTCTTAACCCAACCCAAACCCTTTACCCTAGTTTATTCTCTACAAGGGTTAAGCCTTCATGCTTAACTCATGGTTGATTTGTAACCATAACAAATGATTCATTATTCATCACAAAAGGATATGCTTCATCTTCTTCTTCTTTCTTCTTTGATGAAAACCTTCACTAGGTTTTTGATAAGTGATGATAATGAGTGAGAAATTGAAAACAAAAGAGAGCTAAATTCCTATTTCATCATCCTCATCTATTCTAGCCACTTAGATTAGGGTGTTTGCTTTGCTAATACTTGATTAGTGAAGCAAGAGCTTGGGTTTGAGATTCTTCAAGGTAGATCATCTTAGTAGTTGAAGATTGGAAGCAAGCTTGTATCTTTCTCTACATGGAGTCTCTCTAGAGTCCAGGTACTTGATGATCGCAGCGAAAGGACCTCAACATGGAGCTTATGAAGCGAAGAAATGGACATCAAAGGTTGTAATCCCTAACTCTTAGATGTTAAAGTGTTTAACATGCTTGTTTGGTTTGATTCTCTAGTTAAAGTTCCTTGGTTTAGGATATCTTCAGTGGCAAAATTTTAACTTGGCATGGATGATGCCTTTCGAAACTTTGCTTCCGTTGTAGGTAACCCAACATAATCAACAAAATCATGCGACCGTCCTAACCAATCGCATCTATCAGTGCAACAGAAAACTATTACTCAGCTACCGTTCACTGTGCCTTGACCAACAAACACAGCATGAATACTAAGTAGTAATTTTCTGAAACGACGGAGGGCTACGACTGGGTTTTTGACGAAAAACCCGTTAATGTAATGAACTTGATATCATTGAAGGAACCTGAGTAGTTTTGCAAATATATATAGTGGCGAAAACTTTTGCTAAAGAGGTCATTCCCTGTGAAGGGATCTTGGCTCTTTCCTCGTCGAATGAGGTGCATGATATTCTAAAATGAATACCACAATGCAAAGCAAAAATAATCGACTATATTGAAGTTATTACGTTGGCGCAAACTTTTACTCATGGGGTCACTCTCGATGAAGGGATCTCGGCCCTTGCCTCGTCCAATGAGGTGTTGGATATTCATAACCGAATACCACTGTGCAAAGCAAAAGAGAACGTCTGTAATGTCAGTTTTTAAAGCTTGGTTCCAACAACATCTTTTTAGTTTTATTTTCTTGCATTAATCAAAATCAATGCGGTCCCATCATTTTAATCCTATCACACCATAAAAGAACGAAAATACAATGTACATATATGTCATTCGCATTCGCCACAGGGCCCCGTCATCACCCGTTGGTTACTTAACTAACGACAGAGCGGGGGCTGGACTAGCGTGGGTGCAAAACATATACAACATCTACTAGTATATATATACGTATATATAACATTCGTCCCAGGCATGATAATAATCAACATTATAGAATATCAGCCAACATATAGAATGGTGGATAATCTTGGAGCCCCAGGTTTCATTTGATCCGCAAATAAAACCCGACGTTCCCGGTCGTGTGGATAGCCTGTGCAATGAAAACCTGTACCCCCTACGAGTGCGGCGAATAGCCCGCCAATTCTAGAATGAAACCCCCTCCGTCTCAATGCCATGAGATGCGGGCTTGTTGCCTTCTAGAACCCGGCTATCCGTGCATTCCACCGTGGGGTGATCCTAGTACAGAAAAAGAAAATAATATGTACAAACAGTGACATCGACCTCAACTCGGTCGTGCCCCAAAATAATATACAACCCGGCAAAGACGGCAGTCCACATGTCGGACGCTCGCCCCGCAATAACAAATGAACAAATGAATATAAACTGTATTTCTAACATTACATCACATGCTATCCATCACGACTATCCAACCACAATCACAGCACAAGCACAAAACATCAAAGCGAATGTCACGTTCGAAAAATCCGTCTAAAAGAACATATAGCAATCAAACGAGTTTTACCGATCGAGTGACATTCACGGTCGCAGATAAAAGTGAAAGTACCATAAACTGTTAAACAGTGTTAAATTTAATGACTTCGAAACACGCCAATTTTCCCCGTACAGAAAACCACAGAGAATCAAATTTTTGGCAAAAACAAACAACACCAGAAAACCAAAATCCTACAGATAAGTGCCCATAACAAAACTCACTGCATTCCTCCCGCACAAAACCTAGGAGGCCAGAAAAACATGCCATGTGGCCGGCCAAAAGTTTGTGAAATTGTCTCGTTTTTGTTCTGGGTACATATCTCTGTGTAAGGATCACTCTGCACTTGTTTAAAAAATTTTCTGAGACCTTTTTGAAAACAACAGAAACTGCAGATGTGGGTTTTGGTTTTGTGGAATCGTTTCGGTTTCGTAGTTTTAACATTGTTTAAACTGCTATACTAGGGTTTATGTGCTGGCTCTGATACCATGAAGGGTTACCCTAGCGCCCCGGCCAACATCCGTGGCCAAATGCGGAACAAAATTTTTATAACGAACAAAACTTTGGCGCTAGAATAAAACTTAACCGGATCTTTACCATAAACCTAGTTAGCTATTTTGAGTTCTATCTACTTTGAAAGAAGCTATACCAAGAGGCTCGAGTCCTTCGGTCTTCTCTCCTCGTCATGTGCTCTAAGTAGCCTCCTTGAACTTGTCCGATCTTTACTTCTGGCTCCATCGGTCCTCCAGGATCGAGCTTGTTCTCCGGCCTTCCTTTGTCGTAGATGATCCACCCGGGGAATATGATCCATGGCTCTAGTTCCTAACCAAATAGCTATAAGGAACAACTAGAGAACTTGGGTTGCAAAACCAAGTAGTCTAGGATGTAGTGAGGGTGTCTAAGTGTTTGCTATCTCTTTTCTAACCTCTTCACTTATTTCTCAACTCATTAGAATGTTAGTGAAGAGGAAGAAGATGAAGGTGGAGGAAAGCAAGAGGAGGGAGGAGCTTGAAAGAAAATGGGAGCTCAAGAAATTATGAAGCATGAAGTGAGAGAAATTCAACACCCAAGGTTTTGTGTATGAATTCTTTCAATAAACAATTAATAACCATGCTTCAATAGTAACTCCAAATGAATTAAAAATTCATTTGTTAATTATTAAAGTATGGTTATCACCATTCCTCCCATACCTTTTACTTTACACCTCATTTCCAATTATCAAATAAAAGAAAAATACATAATGAGGTGGCCACCTTCTAGAAGGAAATCTGTAATAAATACGGATTTCAGTCTACTGTATATACATACAGGCAATCGGATAAAAACCCGAACGCCTAAAGAGATAGAATAACATGAAGAACGTAATACTAGAATATATGTATCGAAATACATATACGTAAATTATTAAATCAATACCTGATTTAATAATCCGGCTCAAACCCGAGCTGGCAAGTATTACCAACTGTCTGATCGAAAGTCCGAGTACAAAGTACATCAATCGATCGAACCCTGCATGTATCCAATACGGCTACTACATCATTTCACCTGAATCAGGGAAACCCTCTGTATGTAACTCTAAAGACTCGACAGTACGTCGGCAGTGAGTTACTGGATAAATCCATAACCACAAGCACGTCAGCGGCACTAGCTGTACGTAACGGCTATCTGGGTACCTGTCGAAAGGAAGGCCGATGATCAAACTCATCCGGATCTCCTACTGAGCCTATCCATGACCATATCCGTATAGTCCGGTCTCTTCTTCAAAGAGTATCACATACCGGCTCTAGGGGGTGGTGAACGTCAGACCCTAATAACCTGATAAGTCGTGCCGATGTGGCTCAGGACCAATCCGGGAAACTATTGATCAACTTATCAGTAAATCCCAACTGCCTTGGCCAAGGTCTTATGGTCCTGACCAATCGAATCACAGTGCGATATCGACTCCATATACCGGGAAAGACGAATCCCCGACAATCGCTCACTGCCTCTATGTGGCTCGGGACCGAACCCAACCAAAACCTGTTTGCACAACTCAGTAGAGCCGTGGTAGGGTAGTGATCAAAGCTCAGTGGGAACTCACACGAGACAAATGCCGATCTCGGGTCCAAAGACTAACATGTACACATGTCACATGAGAACTTCCATCTGACGATAGGTATAGTACCACATAGAAGTTCTCGACGAGTCCGTCTAGTGTACTCACACCCAGTGAGCACCTGTATACGATCTTAGGTGTGTCAGACCAATGGCTGTGGGACCAACCATCCCCCGACGAAGCTAGAAACGTATACACCAGTCTACTCTGGAGTATCAATGCCCAGTCTCGATACTCAAGTGACTAGGGACCATTTAAGGATGTGTTTATGGACTATCCTGCTCCTACAAGTATGATCGCCATCACAACGCAGGTAGTCAAGCAAGATCCTAGGGGCTTTATCAACATGTAACCGCAATATGGAATAACGAGTATGACACATGCCATGTTAAGATAAAGACTAAACCAAAATAGTATACTACCGTATCGAGTCTTTATCAATATGTGCAAGCTAGATATAACAACAATACAAATAAATATACATATCCTGACAAAGACAAGTCAAATAATATACTATAAAACTGAGCAAGATTGTCCTGTACATACATATCCCCGGTATCCATATGTATACATATATAATACTGGCCTCTAGGGCATATATATCTAACAGTATATTCGTTGTACCATATACTCTCCATCTACCACTTTCATGTATGACTTAGAGACGTGATGTGAGGACGATATTGTATATTATTTTGTGACTTGGAGGTCTTTTATGCAGTTTTATTTATATCGTCTTTTATTTCTTCGCTACGGCGTCGTATATCTGTTGTGGTGGTTGTTTTCCGCCTTTGGGCGTGTATTTGTTCCTGTTTAGGGATGCTTCACTTATATCTTTGTTGTACCCCTTTTTGGGGCTGGTTTTTATAAAGGAGGTGCTGCCAAAATTTTAAAGGAAATAAAGTTGGACTTTAAAGAATTTGGTTTGAGATTTCAAAAGTTTTAAAATTGTTATTATCACTTACTACTTTTGATGCTTTAGATTGCTGGGTTTTTGGTTTACTTAAATTGCGTTACGTCTTTAAACGGTGCGTAGTTTAAGGGCCGTCACGTACCAATTCTGGGTCGTGACAAAATTGGTATCAGAGCGCTAGGTTTTACCTTTCGGAGTGTAGGATGACCTTGGTATGATGGAGTAGGTAGCTTAAGCAGAGTAACGTAGTGTGTGTATGTCCGCGGCATACTTACGACACGATACTCCTCTTAAAGTGACCTAAGTACTAATTGCTTGAAATTCCTTCCTTGATGATACATGTCCTTGTGATTCGATTTCCGTGTTCTTATCGAATCCTTTTTCCATTTATAGCCTTTGCTGCCGATGACTATGAGGACTCAGAGAGGTGTAGCGAGGGACGAGGTCAGAGTTGACTCGTGTGGGACGAGATTTGATTAGGATGGTATGCTCGCTATACAGGAGCAGATGGATCCGCCTTCGATAGATTGTATCGCTAGGCTTGAGGCGGAGATGCAGGACTTGCGCCAGACTATGAGGTCGTTGGTTGAGGCCAGTCGAGCGCAGGGACAGGAGGTTGTCACCCCTGTTACCCAGTTATTCCTTGCGATCAGCACACAACATAGTGTTACGTATACAGCACCAGTGGACGCAGCCCTATTCGATGAGGAGCGTCTTTCCGAGACTTTGGGAGTTCGAGGACTGACGAGGGCTCGTACAGGTGTATCGGTCCAGAGACAAAGGTTCAGTCTCCGTAATAGGTTTCGTGCATGTCGCGGGAGTAACAGAGGCTTGGGACGAGGACAGACGCTCAGCTCTCATCCTCAGGAGGGTCAGCAGCCATGGAGTGGATGTTTTCGATGCGGGAGCCTTCATCGCTTCATCAGGAATTGTTCCTTAGTACTGCGTCAGGCTCATGTTCATAGAGGTCGTGGTCGCGAAGGGTTTGCTAAGAGGGGACAGGTTGGCAGCGGAGGAGTTCAGCCAGTTGTGGGTAAGTGGCAGACACGAGAGTTTGCTTCTACTTATCGGGACGCGCGGGCGTCCAATGCAGAGTTTTCAGGTATTCTTAATTTGTATGTTCTTTTAATGCACTTGTTTGTTTTATATACTTTGTGCCGTGGTTGGGCCGAGAGTCGTGTTAGCTAGATCAGCCATTTGTTGTGTTAACTTCTGTCAGCGATTCTTTTGTTGCGCGACACGTGTTTCGGCCGTGTGCCAATCGGATAGGAGATAGAGATTCGTTCGTCGTTTTGATCCTTCTAGAGATGTTGGATTTGATGTTCTCCTAGGCACAGACTGGTCAACTACGTGCTAGGCGTCTGTGGACTGCCGTGAGGAAACAGTCAGGTTTTGTTTTCTCGGCGAGTCAGTTCTTGTTGTGCAGGGGACAGTGGTGCCGCCTCTCACAGCTTGAATTCAGCCTTTTTCGCTAGTCGGCTTTTGAGGAGAGGATGTCGAGGATTCTTGGCTTTCATTCATGATACCGAAGCCACAATGGGTTTGTTGGACCGGGTTCCTATCGTGCGAGAGTTTTCCGACGTTGTTCCAGATGAGTCGGCGGAGCTTAGGGAGCTTAAGGATCAGCTGCAGAGTTGCTTGTAGGGGGGCTTTTGCGTTTGAGGGTTTCTCTTTAGGGAGCTCCTATTCTGTTCATCAGGAGAAGGACGGCAGTTTAGGTTGTGTATTGATGGATCGTCAATTGAACCAAGTTACGGTGCGGCTAGGTATCCTTTACCTCGCATTGATGATTTCTTTGATCAGCTCCAGGGTGCGAGACATTTTCTAAGTTTGTTTGGGATCAGGTCATCATTGTTACGGGTTCGGAGTGATGACATTCCGAAGACTGCTTTTGTGCGTGCTACGGGCTTTATGAGTTTTGGTGGTGTCGTTGGACTCTCCAATGCCCTAGCAGCGTTCGTGGATATGATGAACCAGATTTCTTCAGGCCGTTCCTCGACCAGTTTATTATTCTATCATTGATGACATTCTGGTCTATTCCAAGAGTCGTGTGGAACGTGGGCAACACTTAAGGATTTGTTTTGCAGACATTGGGAGAGCACCAGCTGTTTGCTAAATTCTTGGAGTGTTCCTTCAGGCTTGATTGTGTTGACTCCTAGGTCTTGTATTTACGGGAGGCGGTTTTCGTATGGACCCGAGGAAGATCGAGGCCGTACAGCTTTGGCCCAGACTTGTGTACGAGACAGAGGCCCGCAGATTTTTGGGCTTAGCAGGTTTTTACCGCCATTTCGTGCAGGATTGCTTGTGTATCGCTGCACCGTTGACTGGACTGACCGGAAAGGAGGTTCATTTTCTTTGGACTGAGGCATGCATGCGGAGTTTTTAGCAGTTGAAGACTTGGTTGACAACTGCACCAGTTCTTTCTTTGCTTTCTGGTTTGGGAGACTTTGTTTTTTACTGTGATGTTTCGCGAGTGGGGCTCGATTGTGTACTGATGTCACACTATAGAGTTATCGCTTTTGCTTCCCGACAGTTGGGGAAAGTACAAACAGGATATCCTACTCATGATCTGGAGATGGCCGCGGTGGTCGTGCATTGAAGATTTGGAGACACTACTTGTGTGGAGAGTCGTGTCAGATTTTCACGGACCACCAAAGCTTAATGTACATCTTTCTGCAGCGAGTTTTGATTGTTGAGACAGCGCCGTTGGATGGAGCTTGTGAAGGATTGTGTTTGTGAGATCCTCGTTACCCGTGGCAAGGCGGTTGTGGTAGCTGATGCTGGAGTCGTAGGCCCGGGGTTAGCTTATCCCAGTTGTGCGCAGTTCTGAGACAGTCTTCTGCAGATTTACAGTTCTTGTGCGATCGTTGAGTACAGCTTAAGTTCGCTTCTACTGAGGGGACAGCTTGCTCATGTCCGCGCCCGTCCATTTTTCCTTAATCGTTTTCACGAGGCACAGCCCGCCGATGCTCGTTTGTCAGAGATTCTTGAGAATACTTAGCTGGGTAAATATTCGGAGTCCTTGATTTATGACCAGGGTGTGCTACGTTTAGGGACGCGTTTGTGTGCACCTGTTACTGATGGGTAGAAAACGCGAAATCCTAGAGCAGGCACATCGGTCAGCTTTCTGTGTTCATTCAAGTTCCACCAATATGTGACGTGATTTGTGAGATAGTTGCGGGTGGGCAAGGATGAAGAGTGAAGTTTCGGATTTCGTTTCAAGGTGTCTGTCTTGTTGTGAGCTAAGGTTGAGCATTTGAGACCGGCTGGAGAGTTGCAACCTTTAACCGTTCCAGAGTAGGAATGGAAGCAGATCTCCATGAATTTCGTTGTGGTGTCTACCCTGGTCTAGACAAGGTGTGACTCTATTTGGGTGTTTGTTGTTCGGTTATGCTCAGTTTGTTCAGTTGTTCTTCGTTAAGTTTGTACGTTGCACGGAGTTCCTTCATATGTTGTATCCAATAGAGGCACCCTGTTCGCTTGCCGTCTTTGGCAGAAGCTTCAGGAAGACTTGGGTACTGGTTGAGCTTTAGCTCCGCTTTTCCATCCGCAGGATGATGGTTTGTGAGAGCGGGCTATACAGACTCTGGAGGATATGCTTGTGCGTACGTACTAATTGTTGTTGGCAGTTGGGATCGTCACTTGCCATTGTTAGGGTTCTCCTTCGATAGCTGTTATCAGGAGACATTCCAATTGGCAACCTTTAGGCCTTGTTTGGTAGGTGGTGTCGATCGCCATTCTGTTTTTCTGACTCCGCGTGCGTAGGATTTTTGGACCCCAGCTAGTCGAGAGGCTTCAGAGAAGATCCAGTTGATTCGGGTCAGGATGAGGGCAGCCCAGTGCAGACAGAGGTCTTATGCAGACCGTGGTGGTCGCAGACTTGAGTTCGCAATGGGAGATCATGTATTCTTACGGATTTTTCGATGAATGACGTGTTGAGTTTTGGGAAGCTTGTCCCAGGATTGTAGGTCCTTTTGAGATCCTCGAGCGAGTTAGTTCCGTTGCCTATATTTTGGCACTTCCGCCCAGATTTTTGAGTATTCATCCCGTATTCCTTGTGTCGATACTTCGCAAATACCTTCATGACCTTTCTCATATGATTCAGCACTAGAACATTTAGCTTGGACGCGATCTTTTCGTTCACCGGCAGCCGATAGTGTTATTGGATCGGCAGGTGGAGAAACTTCGGTAAATGGTCTTTCCATCTGTGGAGGTTTCTTTGGCGTAGCCGTATAGTGAGGAGATCACTTGGAAGGCTGCGAGCGAGATTTGGGAGTTTTGCACTTTTCTCTTTAAAGGTATGCATAGTAAGAATTGTAATTCGGGGATGAATTTTCTTTAAGGGGGGAGATTGTAACGCCTTAAATTTATATTAATGTTAGTTTAGATGGTAATGCGGGTTTTTGGTAAAAAGTTTACCAATTTGGGTTCCTCACATTTTATAACATTTAATTAATATTTTATTATTATTTGTTATGGCTTGCACGCACGTGTGCACGTTAATGTGAGGGTTTGTTTGTGCTAATCTAGTTTAGTGACCATGACAACTTAACCTAATCCTACTCCTTTGCTTTAACCTAATCCTTTGCCTTGATTTAAACCCTAAATATTTGTTTGTGTGAGGTGAGATATTTTCTTTTGGGTTTTGTTTGGAGAGGAGGTGGCATGGTGAGCATATGCTTGCATTTATTGAGTGGTGCACTCACCTTAACCTCACCTCTCTTTCTCTTTTCTTCACACCTCACTCATTTCTCTCACACTTATTCCTTTCTCATTATCTCTTCATCCTCATAGCTCTCAACTGAACACTTGAACTATCCTTCATCAAAACCTTCACAAACTTCACAAAATCTCACCAAAATCACTTCTTTTGCCTTGTTTTGCCTCTTGGATGCCTTGGAGCTTGGAAAGCTAGGATCTTTGAGCTTGTGGGAGTAGGTAATGATCTCTTTCTGTTAAGTAGGTGTTTATTGTGTTGCGTAGCTTGTTATTTTTAGTTTAGAATGCGTAAAGTTTCGTTTCGGGTAAATATCGTATTTTTAGTGTAGTTTTGGGTCTCGGATGATCTGCTATCAAACCAGATATTTGTTGGAAAAGTTTCCATTACAGTGACCTGGTGTGGTGATCTAGAAGATACCCTCAAAATACGAGCCCATTCCCTCATGAACAGGCCGCAAATTTAATGGTTCTGGCCACAATTTGCGGCCAGAGTAGGGTGGTGTAAGTCGACGTTAGACACCCCACGAGTTGCGGGGAGGCGGAATAGGTAAAACAATCATTTTGTTTAAAACAAATATCGACAACTTACGGATCTTTACCAAACCTTAACTAACAACATCATAGGAGGGATTAGCTACTATGAAAGAAGATTATACCTAATGAATCAATTCCTTCTTGTTCTTGATGACCACCTCCTCGTTGGCCTCCTCTTTGTGATTAAAGATCCACCCGAGAGCTACTTCTCCAAGCTTGACCTCTAACTTGAGGTAACTAGGTTACTAAAAGTGCTAATCAAAGCAACCTAGGGGATATAGAGTGGGATTATGGATCAATTAGTCTTGCTAACCCTTGATCTCAACACATGAGAGGTTAGGGTTAGAGTTTGAAGAGAGAGAGAGAGAGCTTGAGGAGAGAGAAGGTGAGAATAATAAATGAAATGAATTATGTCTCATTTTCTATATAACATGAAGCATAAAGAATATCAAATAAATAATTAAATGATATTAACAACCATGCTTCATTTAATATATGCAATGAATCATCCCATGAGTCATTAAGCAATAAATGCTTCATTAACTCACTTTGATGATTCATCTTATGAGTCACTAATTCATTTAATGCATATAACACCTAAGCCTCCACCTCATCAAACTTCTAGAAGCTTCTCGACAATTTAAGAGAACGCCCCTCCTATCCGTGAAAACACGGAAATACTTTAGACTGTATAAATCCAATAATCCGATACTAGAATCTGGCTTAAACCAAAGCCCGCTAGTAAAAACTGTCCAAATATCGTACGTGCATAAATGCACGTGAGTGTCCGAACCCTGTCGTAAAACCATATGACCTCTATATCGTTTCGCCCGAAGCAGGGAAACTCTCCGTGTGGGACTCTAAAGACTCGACTACTACACTGGCAGTGGGTTTAATCACAGACCGCAAGCGGCACTAGATGTACGTAACGGTCCCCAGGTAGATGTCGATAAGAAGGCCGATGAGGAAACCCATCCGAACTCCTACTGAGCCTGATGTGACAATCTTTGTACCGTTCGGTCTGTTCGTCTAGGACTATCGCATATCGGGCCTAGGGGGAGGCGAGCGTCAGTCCCCTAAAAGCGGTATAAGTCGTGTCGGAGCGAAGCCCATTACACCTTGAGAAACTACTAGAAAATCTACCAGTAAATCCCTCTTACCCTGGAAAGGGACTTTGCGTAATGGCTCTCCAGACACAGCGCGATATCAACTCCCAATACCGGGAGAGACGAATCATGTCTAACCGCCACTGCCTCCAAGTGCTTCAGGACTGCACCCAACTGCTACCTGTTTTCACGACTCCTTTGAGCCGTGGTAGGGTAGCAATCTAAGAACAGTGGGAACACACTCGAGGCGAAGCAGCAGTGTCAAGTCTGTGGACTATGCTGTACTTATGTCACCTGAGAACTGTTAACTGACGATGGGTATAATACCAACCAACAGTTCCCTGCGAGTCCTGTCCGGTGTACCCGTAACCCAACGAGCACCTGTATACTATCTCCAGTACGACGTACTGATGGCTGTGGGACAGACCATCTCCCCAATTGGGATGAGAAGCGTGCACACTAGTCTACTCCGGAGTATCGATGCGCTGTCTCGATAATCCTACGACTAGGGACCTGAAAAATGATGTGCTTGTAGACTACCCAGTCCCCACTAGTGTAACTGCCATCACAACGCTGGTAGTCAAGCAAGATCCTAATGGCTCTATCAATACGTACACACATATTAAGATAGATATAAACCAAGTAGCATACTACCATATTTAGCAAGACTGTTAATATAACTGTGAATATCCCAAGCTTCCATTAAGTAATATACAAGCTAGTATGATACAATAATGGCCCCTAGGGCATATACACTAACAGGTGGTTGGTGGTGAGTTTTGGTGTAGGGGTCTCTGGGGTTGTGTGTGGTCTTGTGGTATGTGCAACTTTTACAAATTGTTTGGGTAGCAAAATCTGGGACCACTTTGCTTATTTCTTGTGTTTCGTTTTCACGCATTACGTTATCCGATACGGTTTGTGTCGTTCTGTGTCTGTTGTTCTTGAGTTGGTTTCGTTGTGTCGCTACGTGCGTTAGCCACTAGACGAACACTTGAGAGTTTGTTTGGAGTTGTTGCATCGGTTAAATGTAGTTTGTACGTGTTATTGGTCGTTTGCTAATATACATACTTGTTATATTGTTTTATGTTTTAGGTTTGCAGGCGGGGACTTCGGACGCTGCGAAGAAGGGGAAACATGTGGTTGGTTTTACTTAGCCAGGAGCGTTGGTGAGCAGATTTAACATCTACAGGGGAATTTCCCGCATGGCGTTATACGTCTGGTCTAGATTAAATGATATGACTATTAGTTAGAAGTATATGGATATTGATTGGGCATGTATACCTTTGTTGCATATCTCATTTCCTATTATGTATGGACTTAGTACTAATGAGACACAACACTATTATTGACGGTTCATGTTTCACGAGCACTAATTGTATGCTATACACACATCGTCGATAATTGCCATGACACGCACAACACTTATACATATGTGATATTGTATTGTTTAGGGATATTGAGACATGATCCTTAATTTCCTTCGTACATATGACATATAGCATACCTGTATACCTACATGCTTACACATATGCCTTGACATGCTTACATGCTAGCTACCCATATACCTATATAGTATTGTACCATTAGTGATAGGTATATACACACATGAGACATAGCTACATGTACATCTTGCATACATACTTACACTTATACCTGGAAGGAATTACATCATTATTGATAGGTAGATACATACACCTTGCTATACCTACATGTTTACACATATATCTGGCTATAGCTACATGTTCACCTTTATTTGATATTATATGGACTTGGAGAAATTAGGAACCGCTTGATATATATATTAACTTGTTGCAGTTAAATAGCGTCTTTTCCTTTATATGCTCACATTACAGTTTTATGTTGCATATATTATATTCATGAATTTTCGCATTGAGATATGAATTTTTCATGATGTTTTCTTGATTTGAGGACCGTGGTAATTTCATGAAATTATGCATTATTTGAAAAACCCGGTTTCTCTTGATGTGATATTTCAGCAGCCACCATGAGATTTCTCGGTTCTGATATATACCCCATGCGAGGAGGCATCGTGGGCCGTGTGCGGGTACATGGTGGGGCCCGGAGGTACCCCGGGGCAAGAAAGGTATGTCGATAGACCACGCCGATAAGCCTAACAGGGGAATCATACCTACCGGTGACAGTGTTTAGACTCGGCGGTTATCGTGGGGATACCAACCGGAGTTATTTACGTATGTAAACGTCGAATTGCGAGGGTCGAAGCTGGGCCATCGGGTTTTCGAGATAGCGTATGATACGTATCTATCAGGGCTAGTCGTGGTGACAGCACCTGATAGATCAGTATTTATGTGTCGATACTAGACACTTGTTTTCATGATATTCTTACTCCTAAGTATATAACAGTGGAATGGGACGCTGTTATATATGCATATATATATATATATATATATATATATATATATATATATATATTAGTGGAATGGGATGCTAATATATATGTATACATATCCAATTTATATATATCATCATAATGATTCATGCAAATATACTTATTCATTTCATGAGACTTGCTCGATATTGGATACAGGATATATGAGATTTACTTGATATTGGATACAGGATATATGAGATTTACTCGATATTGGATACAGGATATATGAGATTTACTCGATATTGGATACATGATATATGAGATTTACTTGATATTGTACACTCAGGATATATGAGACTTACAGGATATGAGAGCCAATTTTGGGGCTGATTTGAGGAAATTTGGGATTTTGATTGTCTTGATGGACTTTGGTCCTGCCACGAGGTCAAGATTCCGTGAGGATGACATGTTTTATCCCATACTCCGCATTTATTTTATATGCATTACTTTATGTATTAGTAGTACCTGATAGAGTATCTTTCATGACTGTTGCATACATATTGCCATTTATTGCTATCAGCTTGCATATGTTAGATTCGCGCTGTACGTGCATACTTGCGATTACCTGCATATGTTATTTACTATTCACGAGTTGGCAACTCACCCCCGTTGTGCCACAAGGTTTGCAGGTTTTTCCTCAGAGTAGTCCAGGCAGGGCTTCTACCTATCATATCATCTTTTGCAGCGGATACCTCTACGGCTGACCGTGTACAATTTTGCTATACGTGGGTTTTGCGGTTATCCGATGTTGCCCGTTGTATATTCGTTGTACCATGTACTCTCCATCTACCACTTTCATGTATGACTTAGAGACGTGATGTGTGGACGATATTGTATATTATTTTGTGACTTGGAGGTCTTTTATGCAGTTTTATTTATATCGTCTTTTATTTCTTCGCTACGGCGTCGTATATCTTTTGTGGTGGTTGTTCTCTGCCTTTGGGCGTGTATTTGCTCCCGTTTGGGGATGCTTCACTTATATCTTTGTTGTACCCCTTTTTGGAGCTGGTTTTTACAAAGGAGGTACTGCCAAAATTCTAAAAGGAAATAAAGTTGGATTTTAAAGAATTTGGTTTGAGATTTCAAAAGTTTTAAAATTGTTATTATCACTTACTATTTTTGATGGTTTAGATTGCTGGGTTTTCGGCTTACTTAAATTGCGTTACGCCTGTAGACGTTGCGTAGTTTAAGGGCTGTTACGTGCCAATTCCGGGCCATGACACTTATCTCCGCTTTGGGCTTCTCCTTCTTCATAGGAGTACAAAGGGGGCTATGGATGAAGAGTATTATAATCTGCTTCTTCTTCTGATTGCTCACTGAGACGCTGTTTTCTGGCCTTTTCATATATGGCCATTTCACGGCTTTGGTTATCTCGGCTTGCTTGATAAGTTTTCCTTATTATTCTATCAACCTGATCTTCGAGTGACGGACTTGGAGTTCTTTGAGCGAGGCTTTGGTCCCGTTTGGTGGTATGGTTTCTTAAGGAAGCATGTTCTTCTCCGTTTGATTTTTTCACGGCGTGGCAACTGTAAATTTGCTCCCACTTCTTGGACCGAATATATCCCTACCTAGTTGTATCCATCTTCTTATCGGGCTTCGTTCGTTGAGTCCCGGGCATGTCCTAAATCCTTTTATCGAATTGGGCTTGTCAGACAGTTTGTTCAAAAAGTATACCTTGATGCTTTAATAGCTCATTCAATCCATTTGCATAATACCTTGGCATGAGGATAGGCTGGCACTCGTAGAGATTTGGATCGGTTCCATGCCAAATTTTTTTTTCTGTCGTGGTCTCCGTAGACTTGTAGAAGAGGATCGCCTTTTCACCTCTATGCGTTGGAGGCACATAGAAGGTTTCCAGCTCTTGTACGCTATAGATACTGGCGAGTCAAGTTTCTTTTAATGCTGAGGCGGGGCCATCATAATATGTAGAATCTGGTCTACTTCGGTAAGAGTCTGTGTCGGTGGACGAGCGGAGAACACCGTATCAGTCTCGTCTTCGGAGTCGCTTCCAAAGACCAGGATAAGGGCCGACGGACCGGATTTATTTCTTTCCATCTGAGGTTGTCCCAAATACACTATATGTTCGTCTTCCTCAGTATCGCTTCTGAAGACCGGGATGGTGGCTACTGATCTTTGTTTATTTTTCGTTTTGTGGTATCTTTCGGTATCTTTGAAACCCGGCTGAAAGTACTTTGCATCTTCATATTTTCGTACCTCATTTATTGAGAAAGGGTTGAGCTCTCCCGTGACGGTGTACTCTTATCCATCCTTGAAATACTTCATACACTGATGTTGTGTAGAAGGGATGCCATTGTACTTGTGTAGCCAAGGCTTGTCATGTAGAGCATTATAACATGTTTTGGTGTTAATGATATGGAATTTGATGTCAGTGACGAGCTGCTCGAAGTGGAGTGTCAATACTACAGACCCGAGTGTCCGTGACGACTGCGAGTCGAAACCTGATATGGTGTTCTTGTCCCGAGCAAGGTGCTGAACATTCATGCATATATCCTTCAGCAATCTCACATTGAGAAGATTAACAGAAAATCCATTATCGACAAGGATTTTTCCTATCCTGATGACATGTCAGTATCCGGTAACATACAGCGGTCGATTATGCTCATATGTTCCTAGAAGGAGATCTTCCTCACTAAAGGTAATATCAGCAGTGTGGACTTCTGCGAGTTCAACCTTCATATTCTCTTCCACGAGGAAGACTTGAAACTGATCAGGTTCTTTTAAGGCCTTGATCAAGGAGTCTCACGCCTCTTTCGACAGGAGTAGACCATCCATATACTCAGCTGCGAGGGTATCTTTCTCAAATGTGCAAGGACGTTACAGTCCACCTTAGTTTTCTTGGGTAGGTCCTTTGCGGTGAGCTCTCTGGCGACTTCTTCATCAACCTTGATCTCCTTGGGAATTTCCCTTTCCTTTTATCTTGTTTATTCGAATCTTTGTTTGCGGGTCCAAGGTTCTTTTAGGCAAGATATGGTTGCGTAGCTGAATGTTCCTGCAACCCTTTTTCTTTCTCTTCTTTTTCTAAGGTGGAGCTTTCGAAGAGAGGGTTAAGGGGAATTTCATCCTCGGAATCACTCCCGAATGTGAGAATTCGAGAGGTTTCTCATTTTAGGCCGATATTGGCCATATGGCAGGTGCTGGTTGCATCTTTGTCCTTGTTGCTTTCGTATCGATGAGCATGAGCTTTGCGCTTCTCCTTCTTGAAATGTCTTCTGTGGGCAATATATCCTTAGCACTACTTATTGAAGACGTTGCATTCATCAATGAGATGAATGACCCTTCGATGATATAGACAGTACTTCGGGTGTTCCTCTCCACCATCGAAGTAGGAACCCTAGGAGTATACATCATGATAGGCGGTAGCTTCATCCCCATTGATAGGGCCTTGGCGAACCGCTTCTCGGCTTTGGTCCTGCTCTTATTCTTTGCAGGCGTGATTTAGTCCAGTTAGAAAGATTCATAACTTGTCCTTACCATAACTTCTTTGTTCAGACGATGTTGCCTGGCCTTTTCATATATGGCCATCTCGCGCTTTTGATCATCTTTGCTCTTTAGAAAAGTTTCTTTCAACAGCCTTTCGATTGGATCTTCTTCAGGCAGTTTTGGGATATATGGTGTCGATTCTGCCCCCAGCTCGTCCATGTCAATTTCTGATATTGGCGGAGCCTCTTCATTATATATAAAGGAATGAGAGACCATGTGATAGCCTTCCACACGTTCTTCCACCCCCTTGGTTGAGCCGTTTTCTTCTTCGTCATCACTATCGTAGTCCTCGAGAATATATTGGAGTAACTTTTCAAGTGTGACCGGTATTCACGCTTTCTGATTATATTCTTCCAGCGCGTCAACATACTTTTTTAATTCTGTACGGCAGTCGATATATTCGGCAGGTTGCACCTGCCTCTTGGTCATCATGCTTTTCTTTTTATTGGAAGATGAAATTATGCGGAAACTAACATAAATTATTCCTAGAGGGGGTGAATAGGAATAAGCTACGATATGCTCAAATTAAAAATTCTATGTAGGGTGTTTTTTGTCACCCCATTGAGATGGGAAATACGCATCTCTTGTTAGGTATATACAGATTCTTCCCATCTAGAGTAGGTTGGGGTTTATTGATTGCGGGGATCCGAATCTCCGGCCGCCGTGGACTAAGCTGCCGTTAATTACTTCTCGCCTTTGAAGCAAAGAAACCTGCGTTTGATGGGTCAAACTAGTCATGCGAACTCAATGTGCAGTGTGAGTTGTTCTCCGCCGAAAGACGCGACCGGAACATTGGGACGTCCAGCCTGAATTTTGGGGGCAGATGATTTTTAGGTTTTATCCGTCCACCTCTCCGAAGATGCCAAGTTGATTTATGGCACCGTATATCGGAGGTTTAGACAGATGCGGCCGTGATAGCAGACTTTGTCAGATTCCCCCTCGTTTACGAGTGGGTTTTGATTGCGGGGACGCTTTTCCTTGCAGACGCAATCCCCTGCAGTTAATTACGCTACCGCATCGCGGTAACCACTTTCTCCTTTTCCAGATGGTCACTTCGTGTCGTGTGTTTTTTTTATTTTTGGTTACCCATGGATTGTATACGGAGACTAATTTATGTTGTCGCCCGTAGGGCGTGGATTAGTCCAAATCCGTATTATCTTAGATTTGGGTTTGGATTGGTTTAAGGATCGTTAATCTTGTTTTAGATTAAGATCAACTCAAACGTTTGTTGAGGATACGTTAGTCTAATTTCAAACTAAGATCTACTCAATAGGATTTTCTTTAGTTTATAGGGATATCGCGGTCTATTGGGTTTAAGGACATCGTAGTCCATGGAGTTTAAGGACCTCATAGTCCGTAAGGTTTAGAGACATCGTAGTCTGTATGGTTTAAAGATATCATAGTCTGTAAGGTTTAAGGACATCATGGTCTATGGGGTTTAAAGACATCGTAGTCTATAGAGTTTCTGGTTGTTGGGACCCACCACCTCTCTGAAGACGTTAAAGAATTACAACGACACATATCAGAGGTGTGAAGAGATGTACCCTTGAACCAATATTGGTTGGGAGATCTATAGTCAGGTCTAGGACCAAGACTAATTAAAAGGATTGTGAGCACATGGGCTCGGTTAATCTGAATTAGGGACTTGTGGCCAACTTAGGCTCAGTCCACTCATTTTTGAATAAAATGTTGAACATTTGTTTGGACTCAGTCCATTCAGTTTTGAATAAAATGTTGAACATTTGTTTGGGCTCAGCCCTTTTTGTTTAACAATGTTGAACATTGATTTGGGTTCTGACACCCCTTTTTCTTTTTGTCTTTTATTGAGTGTTGACACCCCTTTTTCTTTTTGTCTTTTATTGAGTGTTGAACACTTTTTACGGCGCAGAGCGCTTTATGTACAGAGCGCTTTATGTTTCCTCAGCGCCCACGTGAGGAGCGCTTGGCGCTGAGCGCCGACTTGGAGTGCTAAAGCGCTTCTTTTAAAATAGCGCCCACGTGAGGAGCGTGTGGAGCGCTGGGCACTGAGTGCCAGACTTGGAGCGCTAAGGCGCTTCTTTTAAAATAGCGCCCACGTGAGGAGCGCGTGGAGCGCTGGGCACTGAGCGCCAGATGTAGAGCGCTAAGGCGCTTCTTTTAAAATAGTACCCATGTGAGGAGCACGTGGAGCGCTTGGCGCTGAGCGCCAGACTTGGAGCGCTAAGGTGCTTCTTATAAAATAGCGCCCACGTGAGGAGCACATGGAGCGCTTGGCGCTGAGCGCCAGGCGCTGAGCGCCAGACTGGGAGCACTAAAGTGCTTCTTTGGCAGTTCTGATCAATTCTGCGCTCTGAGAATTAAGTTCTCGTTTATAAGAGACTTTGTCTCGTAAATCTAAGAACTAAGTTCTTCTTTTATGAGGAGATGATATGGTCTCTTCTGTTTTTATGAAAGACTTTGCCTTGTAAATTTGTGATCTAGGAAAAGAACTAAATTCTTATGATGTGAGAATTAAACTCTCAAATATAGAGGAGATATTATGATCTCTCTTCTTTTATTTACCTTGAAGAAGGTTCTTCTTCTTAGAGTTCTCTCTTCTTCTTTTCTTTTCTGAGAGCTTGAAACTTATGGGGAGGTTCTTCTTTTTTTGTATTGAACTTGAAGTTTATGGAGGAGGGTTCTTCTGTATAAGACTCGAAGTCATGGGTCCTTTACATAGGGGAAGCTGATTTGTTGAATCAGTTAAAGAAATCTCTCATTGAGAGATCTCTGATTGATTTGGGGATGTTTCCCACCATTAAATTTTTGATCCAAGGGCCTCTGTTTTACAGAAGAAATTTTTCTTGTTTTTAATAAGATTGGGAAAATATCTTCCCATACAGAACTTATTCTGTATCTTGGTGATTTTTAATTACCATGGGATCTTTGATCCAACGGTGCTCTGATTTACAGAGCACAATCTTTCTTGTTTGGAAAGATTTGAGAAGTATTTCCACAACAGAATTTTATTCTGGTAATTTGATGATTTATCATCTTCGTTGGATTTTTGATCTAAGGGTTGAGAACTTTTAGTTCTGGCGCTGGCGCTCTCGTTCTTTGCACGTGAGGTGCTGCCTCAGATTCTTTTGACTCTTGGCGCTGGCGCTCTTGGCGCGAGCGCTCTCATGCTTTGCACGTGAGGGGCTGTCTCAGAGTCTTTAGCGCAGGTGCTCTTGGCACTGGCACTCTCGTGCTTTGCACGTGAAGCGCTGCCTCAGAGTCTTTGACTCTTAGCGCTGGCGCTCTTATGAGGCACTGCCTTAGTTCAAATTTCAAATTTTGAATAAAGCTTTGCTATCTGATTGGGGGAAACAAATGCCCCCCCACCGTTGTGCTCACACGGCTCACACGTGAGTGCAGCGGTGACAGCCTTTCCACCGTTGGATCAACTTGGAAGTTGGATCGACTTCCAGCGCCTATAAATAGGGCCTTTGTCCCTTGAGATGACTGCTTGTTCATCTTTCTATTTTCTTGTTCTTGATAATTTAATTCTCCTTCAGAGCTAAGCTCTCTGCCTTAAGAAATTTCATAGAGTCAAAACTCTGCCCAAATTTGGTAAGGTTTGAACTTATTAACAGAGCTTTGCTCTTCTCAAATCGTAGATCCTAAAATGTTTTAGGGTTCTACCCATTAACAGAGCTGTGCTCATCTTTAGGTCATAGATCTTCAAGATACAATCTTTTGAGGGAGATTTTAACTCATGAACTGGAACACTGTTCATCTTTCATGAAGAACTCTTAGAGTTTGTTCATAGATCTTGATGGTCTTGGAGTTTTTACTCTGCAAAAGCTTTGCTTTTTTAGGGTTTTGATGGATGATTCCATTATCTTCATAGAGTATAGCTCTTAAAATTTTTAGGGAATTTTATTCTTCTCATGTTAGAGTTGACAGATGTCACTCTTGTCTGCAGAGCGTTGCTTTTGAGGGAGTTTAACTGTTTGGCCCGAGGGGCCTCTTATTAAATAAGAATCCTTTTAGGATTTCCTATTTAATGAGTGACTGTCTCATTAATGATGAGCCATCATCTTGATTTGTTGGGTCCCCTTTGGTCCCTTTCCACTGCATTGCAGTGTGGTACAAATTTCAAGTACCAAGTGTTAGAATTTGGACTGTAGCATTGACAGCTAACCCTTGTTACTTTTCACGCAGGTACTATGTCTTTCGACACTTTTTTCCCCTTCGTTCGTCCGGAGAGCGCATTTGCTGACGCGCCCGTAGACCGGGAAGTTTTCGCACTAATCAAAGATCATGACCCGGAGCAAAAGTCTTTTCATTTATGGGGATCATGGTACATTCAAATCATCCGGGGTCGACGCAGCTTCTCTTGTGCGGTGCCTTCAGTACCCATTTTGGCGATCCACTACGCCGACTCACCCCCAGTGAACTATGCCGTAGAGGAGGTCAACTGGATCTCAGAGGGTTACCTTCAGCCTTCTATGGCCTCGATACCCATACAGCCGCCGATAGCTTTGGATATTCTGGGGCGGCGCATATGTCAAGGTGAGTCGCGCCCTTTGGGACAGCCATACATGATAGGCTTGACTCCTCGCCATCCAGCCGGATACTTGCAGTGAGCTCGATACATCTTGTCGGCCAGGAAATCGCTGCTGTTGAAACTCGGGTTGTACCTCGCAGTTTACGCTTCTCTCTTCCAGTATTCCACGCCCCCTGTATGGTGGGTCAAACCTTTCTTGGAACAATGGAATACTCCGACTCACACTTTCCTTCTATCAGACCGGGAAGTTTCAATCTCTTTAGAGGAGTTCATGGAGATCTCCGGGTCACCCGTCAGGGGAGAACATTACAAGGAGCTACTTCCTCCTGACGAGTACATCTTTGCCACCAAATCAGTGGTGATGGGCCTTACCCCGGAGAATGCCATTCAAAATCAATTCCCAAGTCTGATTAAGGTGTTGAAAATTTACGAAAGTCTAGTTCTCGAATCCGGAGGGCATGGGGTCAGCTTTGCAGATTTCATCGCTCGTTTTCTCCGTCCGAAAGTCTTATCAAAACAAGCTGCGAAATTCACCAAACTTGACGACCCATTTGGTTTTTGCTTGAACAGCTAGCCATCAGCGGAGGCAGATCAAAGAAATTTCTTCTTCCCGGATACTCCAGTCGTCCCTTTCGCAGAGCTCGCAGCTTTAGACATTGATGAAGAGGCGTTCTTTTTGGGGTTTCTGGGCCTATGGTTAAGCTGGTTTGTGCTCTCAATGCACCCTCGCCATATGAGGCCATCCGTCTTCTATCCGGCTCACCGAATGGTTGTTGGGATGCGAGTGTACATCGGGGTCGCTGGGCTGGCTCACTTATATCATGACCTCAGCTCAGCGGCAGACACCACTCAGCCGGGGGTGCAGCCCGTAAATTTCCCGCTGCACTATTTCACTTCGTGGATCGAGCTGCATGTGCTCGGCGCTTTTGGAGTCCACAAGAGGCCACGTTTCTACGATAGTTATTACTTTTCTCGGGTTATGCGGCTAGTTGACGCTTCCGTTTTGGAACCGACTCAGCGAGAGGCTCGGGATCTGGTTCTTCACCCGCGTATAGTCAGGGATGGCATGAACTTCGTCGATAAGGTCTTAACCATCGGTAAGGAATCCACAAAAACGGTGCAGCCGCTATGCGACAACTTCAAAGACGGGGCTTCTACCTTGAAAGCTCGGGAGATCCTTCATCTATATTCAATCAGGCCAGGCTTTTTAGTGTTTAGGCAGAACAATTCGGCGTTGTTTATGAGATACAACCTCACCGTTTCACTTAACAGTCTAGCTACAATCAAGGTGTCCCGCTAGAAGCTTTTTTAGCTGAGCCTGTCGCTACGGAGGAGGGTATCCACAACGCGCTACACCATTTCATGCGGCTGAACACCGGGTCTAACTTCTTTATCAGCGAGCCGAGCTGCATTCCGAGAATCTCGAACGCATACGTGGCGTGGTACTCGCATGCGACGAGTGCTGTCATCAGGGAAGAAAGGCGGTTACTGTGTGATCGCAAGGGTGCAACCCCTGCGGGTAATCCCGCTGTCCCCTTGAAGGAACGGACCATTGTTCGTCCTTCCGTAAGGGATGCTGGTATGGTTACGGTCCCGTGCGCCTTCCCTGATAAGCCTCTACCCCGTATTCCTGTAGAAGCGGTAGTAGCATCGTCTCCGGATTTGGAGTAGGTACGAAGATCGAGACTCGTCGCCCAAAGTTGCCCGCCAAGCGCAAACTCCTGTCATCAGCTGGCAGTGCTCGCTCATAGAAAAAGAAGAAATCGCTCTTTTTTGCTGATGTTGTACTCGGCCAGGAGCCCCATGCTCCCTATAGTGAAGACTTATGTGAGTATGGGACCAATGAGGGTCTATTTATCACGCCCGCAGACGATACTGATCTTCAAGCTGTCCTTGTGGCTTCCGAGCGACTGGCTCGCGATGAAGCAGCACTGATCACTATAGCACAGTCATGTAGACTTCAGTTTTATCCTTCCGCGGTTATTTTTTTTATTATGCTTTTACTGACGCTTTCTTCTTTAACAGGTACCTCTGTCGAAGAGGCTCTCGCAGCTTCCCTCAAAACGTTTGAAGAGGAAGAGAGGCTCCGTGCTTCTTTAGGTCTTGGTATACTTCGGCTCATTGTGCCTTCATTCCCATTTTCTTTATCCGTGGTTTGACCCTCTCTTTTATTTTGCTGCAGGGACTACCTTGACTCGGGTTATTCCAAGTGCGGTACCAATCGCGAGTGGTGACACAGCGGCATCGTTAGAGCCGGCTACCGCAGCCACGGCTATCCCTAACTCACCACAAGGGGTCTCGCTGAAGCAGCTGATGATGGACACCGTAACGGCGCCGGAGGCAGAGCTTGGTTTAGATGATGGTATACCCTTATAGGAAGTCCTGAGGAGGTCAGCTCTCACGACCCAGGCCGGAAGGAAGCGCAGGAGGCGTGCAACGAAAGAACGTGATGCTGCCTTGGCTGTAGGTGCAGGCTCAAGCACCACTCCCCCTGTCTCTATTCCTCCAAAGGATGCTCCAGATGCCCTATCTACCACCCATAGACAGGTTGCGTGCGCGGCTCGGGAAGAAACCGAAAAGCTGCCCGAAGGTAACGTAACGCTGAGTTTTTTTTATTAGAACTTGATCTTCAAATTCTTATATACCATATCCTGCAGGGCCAAGTCCTGGCGATGAGATGGCAGGTGAGATGACGGCGACCATAGAGCCCGAAGCGGCTACTCTCTCTCGGGAGTCTGGGACTACCCAAACTGCCGCTTTTTCCCCTTACGGCACCCCTGATATCGGTTTGCATCACGAGCGTAATGACGGCTCTTGTCGAATCAGGGGATGAAGCCACGGGCGCCGAAACTATTCCTCTAAAGGAGAGCAAAGAAGCCGCAGCGCCCGGTGATGCTTCCGTCGCGGCTTTGGTTGGTGACCTGTCAGGTAAATCCTGAGTCACTGTTCTTTTTATTTCACAATCTCGCTCAGCTTATTCTGACGATGTTTTGTAGGTACAGCGAATGCTGAGATCGTGCCATCGGAAGCACCTTCGGTCGCCGCCATGACAGTTGTTGTTCCCTCGCCTTCTTCTATGTCCTCCGAAATGCTGGAAGGTATATGTTTGCGATTTATTGATCTCATTGTGGGTATCATCCCCCTGACAGTATATTGTCACAACTTTGCAAGGGTCCTTTTTGATCATCTGTAGTCGGAAGTCACTTCGCCCGCTGGTGTTGGTTAGTATATCCTTCAACTATTGTTTCTTTCTTTCTTTTACGAATAGCCGTGTTGTTACTAAGCCTTCCTTGTATTGATTGCAGTGCCACGGATCGGAGGAGGGGGCGAGAAAATAGCCTCGCCTCCGGTACTCCCAACTCTTCCATCAGCCACATCCGGTATAGTAGATTCCATTGCTCATGTATTTTCTTTTACTTCCTGAGTCAACATTTGACCATGATTTGTTTTGCAGCAGCCGCACCGACTCCAGCTCCCTTCGAGTCTCAAATCCTAATGCCTGCAGGGCCCTTTTCTAGACGTCCATCTTCCAGGGGCGCTACGACTAGCCTGCGAATGTTGAGCGAATTCGTCGAAGATCTTGACGCCGAGGCCCTCACAATCACTGCAGATTTTGCTGCTGAGGTTAATCCTATGCTGGCAACGCTCGTGAACTTCCATGACGAAGGCATCGTCAAGTCTTGGGTTAATTATTGCAGAAAGATCGAGGCCCGCCTGTATGAGATTCAGCTCAAACGTCCCGCTCCTGAAGTATCAGCTTTAAACTCCCAGCGGGCTGTATGGGTTGAGCAAAGTGTTCCCTTCATCGACCATTTTGATGAGAGATGACCTTGAGGCGAAAGGATCATGAAGTAGATCTAAGTGAATCTGCCCGGTTGCGCACCCAGGTTGAAGCGAACGCTGCGCAGTTGAAAGCTGTCTTGACAATCTTCAGCGGTGCATTTCAAATAGGTTGACTCTGAGACGGGCGCTTGACTCTGCGGAGCGGGTCGTGCAGGACTGCGAAGCTGTCATGAAGGGAACTGACAAAAAGATTTCTTCAGGTTTGTAACAGTGGGCCCAAGTCGAAGCGGAGCTGGTCACGGCGGCTAACCGTGAAAAGGAGTTGAGAAGAGTGCGCGAGCGGCTTGCTGATTTTTTGAGAACGCCTCCTCCTCAATAACTGTCTTTGTTTCGAGTGAAAATTTGTAATATATGAATAACATGTATTCATTCATTTTTTTTTATAATGTATCTTGTATTCAATTGAATTTATGAATAAAAGACACATTTTTATCTCCTACTCTCGCCTTCTTTTCTTTGCTGTGTTGTTGGAATATGACCTGTAGATGATGAATAACGGTTCATCTTAAACTCTTTGTGGGGATAGCGATGGCTTAGGAAACAGGTTCAGGTCTGTCGCCTAAGACTTTTCAACTTTATGAGCCATGAGAGTCTCATAAAGACTTTTCTCCCTATAAGTCGAGAAGATCTCGTAGGCGTATTTTCTCCTTAGGAGTCGTGAGGATTCCTAAGTGCATTTTATCTTGAGAGTCGTAAGGATCTCATAAGAGAATTTTCTCCCTTACAAGTCGAGAGGACTCGTAAGTGGTTGGTGGGTTGAATTATTTCCGAATCGAAGCGTTGCTCCGACGGGGAGGTCGTTTGCAGACTGGTTTCCGAGACGAAGGTCATTTGCTGACGTTTTTCCGCGACGGGGTCATTTGCTGACGTATTTCCGTGACGGGGTCATTGGCTGACGTATTTTCGCGACGGGGTCATTTGCTGACGTATTTCCGCGACGGGGTCACTGGCTGACGTATTTCCGAGACAGGGTCATTTGCTGACGTATTTCCGAGACGGGGTCACTGGTTGACGCATTTCCGAGACGGGGTCATTTGCTGACGTATTTCCGAGACGGTGTCACTGGCTGACGTATTTCCGAGACGGGGTCATTTGCTGATGTATTTCCGCGACGGGGTCACTGGCTGACGTATTTCCAAGATGGGGTCATTGGATGACGTATTTCCGAGACGCGGTCACTAGCTGACGTATTTCCGCGACGGAGGTCATTGGCTGACGTATTTCCGAGACGGGGTCATTTGCTGACGTATTTCCGCGATGGGGTCACTGGCTAACGTATTTCCGAGACGGGGTCATTCGCTGACGTATTTCCGAGACGGGGTCATTAGCTGACGTATTTCCACGACGGAGGTCATTTGCTGACGTATTTCCGAGACGGGGTCATTTGCTGACGTATTTCCGCGATGGGGTCATTTGCTGACGTATTTACGAGACGGGGTCATTTGATGACGTATTTCCGCGATGGGGTCATTTGCTGACATATTTCCACGACGGGGTCATTTGCTGACGTATTTCCGAGGCAGGGTCATTGGATGACGTATTTCCGAGACGAGGTCATTGGATGACGTATTTCCGAGATGGGGTCACTGGCTGACGTATTTCCGAGACGGGGTCATTTGCTGACGTATTTCTGCGACGGGGTCACTGGCTGACGTATTTTCGCGACGGAGGTCATTGGTTGACGTATTCCGCTTTCTGCGGTGTCGGGTTGGCTTGCTCCGCTTTCTGCAGTGTTGGGGCTGACTCTAGGTTGTCCGTGAATCGTAGAGTCTTGGAACTGGGGACTTTGCCGTGGCTCCGATTGGTGGTGTCGCGTCCGTACGCCGCTGGCATGAGGAGGAACGCCGTTGTTGGTCTTCTGGGATGCAGATGTTGCTGTCGAAATCTGACTTTCCCTTTGACAGAGTTTCTTGGGACATGTGGTTCCCTTTTTGTTTATACCCATGGATTGTATACAGGGGTCAGTATGGTCTTACCTGCAGGCAAAAGTTTCATTCTTTCATTTTTTTTATTTCTTTCTGCGATGCTCTATCATTTCAGCTTTTTATATCGCGAAAGTCGCGATTGCCCAATCATTTCGGCTATTTTTGTATGCATATATTTTACTCGCTGATTTTTATTGCGAGTTGCCCAAACATTTCGGCTATTTCATATGCATTTTTTTCAAGTATGGAACTCAAGATCTGATACCAATCTTAGCATCAGCATCGCTGCGACTGGAATGTTGCCAGGAGCGAATCATCATTTTCCGTGAAAGGACTTGGAATTTGATACCAATTTAGGCATCAACATCGCTACAACTGGGATATTGCTAGGAGAGAATCATCATTTTCCTTTGTCGATTTAAACAAAAATGGCTTAGCAAACAGGGTTAGAATCCTGTCACTAAAGCTTTTGACTTCATGAGTCGTAAGGGTCTCATAAAGATATTTCTCTTTACGAGTCGTGAGGATCTCGTAGGTGCGTTTTCTCCTTAAGAATCATGAGGATTCTTAAGTGTGTGTTCTATTATAAGTTGTAAGGATCTTACAAGAGTGTTTTCTCCTTATAAGTCGAGAGTACTTACAAGTGTCGTTCACCACATGAGGACATCTCGTGCCATTGGTGGAACTTGGTGGGGAAGACGTTTATTTATGCCCGTGGATTGTATACAGGGGTCAATATGGACTCACCTGTAGGGCAGTCTGGGAAAAGTGATGGCTTAAGAACAGGTTCAGATCCTTGTAGTTTAAGGCTTTTGAATCTTATGAGCCCTGAGGGTCTCATAAGAGGGTTCTCCTTACGAGTCGTGAGGATCTCGTAAGTGTAATTTCTCCTTAGGAATTGTGAGGATCCCTAAGTGTGTTGCTCCTTTGTGAGTCGTAAGGATCTCACACAGGTATTTTCTCCTTACAAGGTCGAGAGGACCTTGCAAGTGTGCATGAATTTTTTACAAGTCTGCACCTTTTCGGGTTTTCACAGACTCGCCGATAGCCCTGTTGTTTTTACTCGCGAAGCCCTTTCGGGTTTTCATCTGTGTCCATCTTGCTTATGGACGTACCCTTTTTTTTGCACGAGTCTACGCCCTTTCGAGTTTTCACAAACATCGCCGGTAGCCTTGCTGTTCTTACTCACGGAGCCCTTTCGGGTTTTCATCCATGCCCATCTTGCTTATGGACGTACCATTTTTTTTGTCAGCCCTAGGATGCTGCGGTTTGTAGTATTTTAAAGACATTTCAGTCCGTAGTTAGTTTCAAGACATTGTGGTCCATTGTTAGTTTAGGGACGTTTCGGTCCGCAGCGATTTTGAGGCAAGTTTTCGCCGGATACTACTTATAGAGTTTGGGCTTGCGAAGATAGTGAGTGGACATAGGCGTCGTCATCTATCATTAACCTAGGCCGTGACTCATTAGGCGTAGTATCTCTTCAGGAACCGGCCGTTTATTGGCTTGAAGGGTCTTTCGCTATGCATATCCATAAGCAAGTAAGCCCCATCTTGGCAGACTTTGTCTAAGATGTACGGGCCCTCATAGTTCAGCTCGAATTTCCTCCGTTCGGCACGATTGAGGATCATAAGTCTCTTGACCACTAGCATGAGTTCGCCTTGGCGAAATGTTCTCGGCCTAGTCAATCTCTCGTATGAACACGTCATCTTTGCTTTGTAAGCCTCTAGGTTTTGCTGCGCCATGAGACGAGTTTCATCGAGGGCGTCGAGCCCTTCAAGCCGAAGATGAGTATTCTCTTCGTCTGTTAGCTCATAATGAACCACCACTCGTAGAGAGGGTAGTTCTATCTCCAAGGGGAGTACTGCTTCAGCGCTGAATACCAATGCATACGGCGTCGTGTTTGTGGCTGTTTTGAACGTGGTCCGATAAACCCAAAGAGCTTCATGCAGTCTCTCGTGATAGTCCTTTTTATTTTTGGACACTGTCTTCTTTATGATCTTTGTCAAGGTTTTGCTGAAAGCCTCAGCTAGACCGTTAGCTCGGGGATTATAAACCGAAGAGTATCTCCAGTCTATATTATGCTGCTGTGCGAAGCGGCTGATCTTGTGAGTTCTGTAGGCTGGCCCGTTATCGGAGATGGTCCGTCATGGAGTGCCAAACCGATAGATGACGTGTGTCTTGAAGAAATGAAGGATGTTCTCCGTCTTCACTTCTCCTAGCGGTACTGCTTCTGCCCACTTGGAGAAATAATCGGTTGTAGCCAATATGAACCGATGTCCTATGGATGACGCTGGTTCGATGGGCCCAATTATGTCGGTTCCCCACATTTCGAATGGATAGCTAGCCACCGTTAGGTGTAGCGGGTTTGGATGCTGGTGGATGAAGTCTCCATGAATTTGGCATGAGTGGTACCGCTTTGCATATTCGAGACAATTCTGAATTATCGTGGGCCAATAGTAGCCCATCATTTTGATCTTCAGCTACATCTTTGGCCCGGCTTGATGAGAACCGCAGAGTCCATCGTGAGTTTCTTGGACGACTCTTCCTTCTTCTTCCAGTCCCAGGCATCTCAGCCATAGAGAGTCGAACGATCTCTTATATAGAGTATCATTGATGAAGGCGAAAGAAAGAGCTCGTTTCATGAGTTGATGTTTTGAGGATGTATCTTCTGGCATTATACAGGATTTGAAGTAGTCTATAAAGACTTCTCTCCAATCCTTAGCCTTTTCTTGGTCCCCTATTTGTAGGGTCGTTTGCTTGGTCGCTTCCCTTTCTTCAAACGACCCCGGAGATATTTCCGCTGGTGCAAGAACCCGACGGCTTTGTACAACGATCCTTACGTCATCGAGGTTTTCGTTAGCCAGTTCTTTTGGCGAGTTTGGTTAATGCGTCCGCTTTACTATTTTCTGTACACGGTATGCTTTCCAGGACGTAGGAAGGGATTTGAGTCAGCAATTGTTGCACTCTTTCGCCGGTGTTTTACCAACTCTGGTTTGCATGTTTGATAGTCGCCGTTTACTTGACTAACGACAAGCTGGGAGTCTCTGTATATGAGGAGGTTTTCGATTTCCATGTCGACAGTGATCTCAAGACCTGCTATCAAAGCCTCATATTCCACTTCATTATTTGTCCTCGACTCTGTTAAGGAAAAGGCAAAGCGTATTATCCCTCCTTGCGGAGTCACGAAGATAAGGCCTACCCCCGATTTGATTATAGGGGTGGTGTGCTTTCTCCTCTTCATGGAAGATGCCCCATCAAAATAGAGTTCCCATCGGGTATCATTCCCTCCTTTCTCCCTGTCGATCGTGTCAAACGCGTGCTCATCCAGCAATTCACAATTTAGGGGTGAATCGGCAGGTATCGGATGCTCAGCGAGGAAGTTGGCGATGGCCTAGCCTTTCACTGCCTTGAGAGGTCGGTATGTTATCGAGAATTCCATTAAGAGTAGGACCTATTTAGCGAGCCGTCCCGTTAGTATGGCTCTTGACATCAAATACTTGAGAGGATTCACCTTTGATATGAGATGGACCTCATGCGCCAAAACATAATGCCGAAGCTTTTGTATAGAGAAGATCAATGCCAGGCAATGTTTTTCGATAGGGGAGTAGTTGTTTTCTGCTCCCAGGAGAACTCGGCTCAAAGAGTAGAGGGCTCTTTATTTCCCTTGGTCATTCTCTTGTGCCCATAACGCGCCTAAAGAATCTTCAAGGGCTGTTGTGTATAGAATGAGGGGCTTTCCCTTGACCGGAGCGGTCAGTACTGGCGGGTTCTGCAGATATTGCTTGATTTCGTCCAATGCGCTTTGGCATTTGCGATCCCAAACAAACGGGGTCCCTTTCTTCATCAGGTGACTGTAAGGACGGCATTTTCCGAAGAGATTGGCTATGAACCGCCGGATATACGCGAGCTTTCCTTGGAGAGACCGCAATCGCTTGAGAGTTCTTGGCGAAGGTATTTCCATAATCGCCTTGATCTTCGATGGATCTATTTCGATGCCTCGATGTTGTATGGTGTGTATGTCCACGTTACCCGTCCCCAGTTCTTTGGGGTTGCGGAAATGGTGAAAAACGATTTTTCTTTGGTGGTAACATGGACTCAAAATATGGATCTTTGTTAAACAACTATCTAACAACCTAACTAAGGGTTTTACCTACTCGGTGTAGCGTTTTGAAAATCGTTTCGGTGAAATTTCGGAAAATCGGTAAAATAAGAGGGTTTTCTGTAAAAAGTCAAAATACAAATATCTTTATTATAAAATTAAATATACATATTCTAGCTATGTAATTGCTAGTATTTGGTGTTTATTGACCCACTGGTGAAATTTCAAATTTTCTGAAAATTTTTCCGAAATTAATTATTTTAATATTATTTTAAGCCGTCACTAATATATTTAATTAGGGAAAATTACAAATTGGAATGAGTTGAAACAAATTTTGTGAATCATAAAACATTAAATAAAATTTTATCATGTGGTTTTTGAAACGAAATCGTTTGCCAAAACGGTTTAGAAAATATCGAAGAAAAATGCTTTTTTTCGGTGAAATTAGTGTTAATGGAATTGGGGTATAACATTTATCCTTTCCCAACCCACTCACCCACACACACCCACCCACAAGGACATGGCTTCCCCTCACCCACACACTTCACACTTCATGAGAAAAGAAATGAGAAAAGAAAAAGGAAAGAGTAAGGAATGAAGTCAAAAAGGGGTATGACTTTTACCTTGGGTTGACTAGATGACTTTTTCCCTACCTCACTCTCTCTCCTCTCACTCCCCCCATTGTAGCCGAGCTCCTTCCCCTCCCCCAACAGCAGCAGCCCCTTCATTTCCCCTTCTCATTTCTCATCAAAAAATTCACCAAAAATGCTTCAAATCAACAAAAAAATCAAAGCTAAATCCAAATCCAACACTTACCCATTATTCTTTAGCTCATCTAGCATGGATCTTAGGGTATAGAAGCTAATTTGGGAGGCTAAGTTGCATGTAGATCTACAAGTTTTGTGAGGTATAAATCTTTGTTCCATGGTTTGATTATTGATTAGTTACTTAATTGTTGCTATCATACTTCAAGTGAAGCTAATTAGGTGTTTATTAGGTTTATTTGCTTATTTAGAAAATTCAAGAAAGGGTTTTGAATTGCAATTAGGGTTCTTATCATGTAATCATGGTTAAAATGAGTGGATTAACATGTTAATGTGATGCTAAAACTAACCTAGTTGCTAGTTTACTAATTTAGGCTTGTAATTGTTAAAATTGGAATTTTATGCAAACTAGGTTTTGGAAATTTATTGCAAATGTTAGACTAAAAATCTAATTAGGTTTTTCATGACTTCATTAACATTATTAAGTGTAGTTTAATGCTTTAGATCATGCAAATCTAAGCTAGATTGTAGTTTGTGCATTTTTTCTATGAAATTGTTAAAATTGGTTATGTTTGCAAACTAGATTTTTGAGATTGATATTAAGAATTAAGTTTAAAATCTAATTAACATTGGTATGACTTAATTAAGATGGTTAGTGAGCCTTATGGCCATTGGTTTTGTTAAAACATCATGTTTTGTACAAAAACGGGTAAATTTTGCTTGCTAGATTTTCGAAAAAATAGCTTTTAAAGTGAGTTCGAGGTTTTTGTGAATTGCAACCTATTTCATATTATAATTAGTGCTTGTGATTGTACAAATGAGTGTGTTTGGGTTTTTCTCGATGCTTTGGCGTTTGTACGCCGACGTCGAGGGTTTTTAGGTTGATTTGTGGAAGCAAACCATAGGTTTTGACCTATGTGGGATTCGTGAGTCGTTTTGGTCATGAGTCGGATTTTAATGCGATACGGTGCGTTATGATATGTAGGTACCCCATGTGGACTTCGAGACGACAAGCAAGCGCGTGGCGACGTCGGCACCGGCGAGCGAGGACCAGGTGAGTAGATTTGTATCTACGGGGAGAAGTCGGGTGGATGGCGTATAGCACCCCCGCAGTCCGTGGTGGTGTATACGGATGCGTATACACACCAACAATTATTATATGTTATTTGGGATTAATAACGATGTTTAGGATGGATATTGGTGTGTTGGATTATTTTAGTGTTGCGAACCCTAGGGTAGTGTTGCACTACACATACACACATACATACTTGCATACATTCCTATTTATATGTGCTCATGGGATTCTTTATAGTTATGTGTTCACATGGGTATGGGACTATGTGTTCACATACGGATTTGAGGATGATACTTGGGATTGAGCTGAGTCGATGAGATTTGTTTTGTGGTTGTGATATCGGTGATATGGCAGGATTCGTACTTGAGGTACGTCCTGGTGTTATAGCGGATCTTGGGACGACGATACGGGTGAATAGTGTTATTAATAAAATGGTCGACATGTGATCGTGATATGAGATATGATATGCTAGGATATTGATACTAGGCCGTATTGGGCGATGTATACCCCTTGATGATGATATGTGCTAATGATATCGGTTTGTACGAGATTGTCGATCAGTAGTCAGATCATGAGTATATTGAGGATATTAGTATTGTACTAGACATAGGTCAGTACCCTAGACTATGGTCTTGGATAAAGAGGATACCAGAGAAATAGTGTGAGGAATATGATATTGACCTGTACCCAGATTTGAGATGCCGTACGACGGATTTACGTACGAGCTATATTGATGATTGATCTGCACTCTTGACTTGGGATGCCTGATTATAGATATGGTATCGGATGTGATATTATTGAGGCAGGATCACCGACTATACATATACAGGTATGTATATGTATCGACTAAGATGATAGGCGGTTTCCTTACCTGTAGTTCAGCTTGTTAGTTTAGCCGTATAGTTTAGTGTAGTTGTTAGATTAGATTAGACTCCTACCTATTTCAAAACTAGCGGATCGTGGTTATTTTAAAAGATAAGTCAAGGAATCTACGGATATTTCAAAAGACGTATCCTTTCTTACAAAAACAACCGTAGCCCCTATTTTCAAAACCCCGCGATTCGTGTTATTTCAAATGGCACCATTGTTTAATATTTAGCTCCCGCTCATTATGGTTGCTCGCTCCGCATCGCATACTTACATTGTTATTTCATATTGCATTGTTGATATTATATTGTTAGGACACCAGCACCATTACCGATGATGCGTATGTACCACGTACACTTACTTGCCGGCTCACACACATCTTCATTGGTAATTGCCATGTCACGCACACCCTAGAAAATATTATTGCTTAACTTCGCTTGATAGCTAGTAGTTTGACATGATATTAGTGTACTTACCTTATATGCCAGCTTAGATATTGTAGTTATTACTGTCGCTTCATGCATACCGTTATTCATTGTTATGCCGCATTCATGGATTCTCATGCATATATTCACTTTTTACGTGCTATTGAGGTTTTGGATTCGGATTTCCATGAGATTTTCTGGATTTGGGGAAAACCGCAAAACATATACAAACTTCTTCTTTCTCTTTTTAAATGAAAAGCGCGGTTTTTCCCATGATGTATGAGTCGTCCACCATGAGTTTGCTGATGGATTTCGAGACCCAATTCGAGGAGTTGGATGAACCGTTTCGGGTACATGGTGGACCCGGTAAGGTACCCCGGGGCAAGAAGCTCGTGGTGATGACGATGAGCCTGGCCGGGGGAGACTACCTACCGGTGATTTTACCCGACGCGTCGGATATCCGGAGGATACCGTCGTGGTCTTGAGATAGATGGTAGGGGCCGGTCTGGACTGACGGCGCCCTAGATATTGTGATTGAGATTTCGAGATATTGAGATACAGAGACTGTGATACAGAGATATCGAGATATTGGGATTACGTTTTGTGCCGACGCTAGGCACTGTTTTATGCTGATTTCATTATGATACCTCATTTTAAAAATACAAAGGAAATCTCACTAATTTATGAAAACAGTTTCTTCATTTACATGTACTCTGTTTTCATGCATTCATACCTCATTCATATGATATATTGCTACCTGAGGCACTGACACAAGCACATGAGATCACACTCGGGTTAGATATTACCCTAGCCATTGTTATAGGCTACATGTTATTCATATATTTGAGGATATATTATGATCATTGACCTAGGTTGCGTTATTTATGCGATTTCTGTGCGTAGATATTTTTCTATTCACGAGTTGGCAACTCACCCCCGTTGTGCCCCAGTTTCTTGCAGGTTTGCCGTACAGGTTTCATTACGGCTTGCGGGCATAGTTTCCTTCGGGTGATTTGCTAGTAGGTGGGTTTACTTGTATCGTACCCCCATTATATATCTTATATATTATTATTCTGTTGTATCTAGAAGTTCCATCAACCAAACATGTATTATTTTTGAGATAGAGACCAGTGATGTTATTCTTTCGACCTTAGAGTCGCGCGTTGTATTTCTATGGTTTTCTTGTTGTTTTGAGTTCCTTTTGAGTTTTGATCCTCGCCCTTGGCGTTGTATATTATATTGCTTGTGTGGTTGTGACCGTCGATTGACGAAAAGCTAGCTCCCGCTTGGGGATGCCTTTTTATTGATTTCGTATACTATTCATGTTGTATCCCGTTTGGGAGCCAGTATTTACAAAGGAGAATCTGCCGAAATTTTCAGGAAATACTTGATGTTTTTTTTAAAACCGTATAATTCGGCTTATGCTATTAAAACTACTTGATTTTAAATTGGTTTTCCTTCACTCTACTACTTTTCTTGGTTTGGATTTCTGGGTTTTCGGCTTACTTAGATTACGTACGCCTCGAGACGTTTCGTAGTTTAAGTGTCGGTCATTTTCCGTACTTTCAGGACGTGACAAAGTTGGTATCAGAGCGTTAGGTTTTACCTTCGGAGCGTAGAATGACCCTTGGTTGATGGAATAGGTGACTAAAGTAGAGTGACGTACCGTGGGTATGTTCCGCGGCATACTTACGATACGCTACTCTACTTAAGAAGCCTTAGGATGTACATTTCTTTGTTCAGTATTATATTCATTCCTGATCTAGCTTCATCGGTACCAGTTACGGTTTGCTGCCACGATTACGGGCAGGGAGAGCTACGGCTAGAATTGCGGTCAGCACAAGCTCGTCACGAACGAGGACTGACCAGGGCATAATTTTGGCGACACACGATTGCGGAGATGTGTCTTTTTACTGTGTTTCGCGCCACGAGCGTTTGGCGGATCGCCTTTATGAGATTTCTCGGACGTGCCGATCAGTACCAGAGGATTGGGCCACCGACAGAGGCCAGCCAGATTTTGATGACCGTTGGTGTATTGCTTATTCATGATGGTCGAGGCACTGTTCAGCGTGCAGACGAGCGAGCCAGTTATTGCTGCGAACGACGAGATATTGCCCAAGATGCTGGAGTTATTGCAGTATGAGTTGTACTAAGAGATGATAGAAGGTCGCTAGTCATCGAGGATGAATGACTAGGACATGCGGATCGTTCACCTACCCCGATGCGAGGTCATCAGATAGATTGATTCCATCTAGAGACGACTTCACGCGGAGACGTTGAGAGTCGACAGAGACAATCGAATGTCAGAAACCTATTTTTCCAAGTTTAAGTAGTCGGAAAGACATGCAGGCAATTCTATGGTCCCTCTAGAAGAATGAAACCCTAACTCGACATAATGACCGTGTGAAAGCCTTTGAACCTTAGGGTTTGCGGCAGTTCCGCGGCGCCATTAGTGAGGCTTGGGTTTGCCCTTCTATGGCTGGACCACCGATGCTGTGGTATGTACTCGATACTATTAAACTGTGCCCAAGATGTTGAGCCCTTGGGGGATTATGAGGTTTTGACAATCGATTGGATGGTTCGACTTAATTCGGATGCTAGGTGGTGAGATGCATTTCTTGGGAGACTCCCGATACGAGGATAGTCGTTGGAGCTCAGTCCATGCAGCCGCGACGAGACGAGTCCAAAGCAGACGATATTAGAGAAAAGTGAAGTAAGAGGTTCGTACCAGATCTAGATGAGATGACGTTCCACTCCGCCGACATCAGAGATGCGATGCGCATGCTGAGTCATGGTACTTGGATTTACCTTCCAGAAGGAGTCGCGATGAGTATGCAGCCGTTCCGGAACAAGAAATTGATATGGTAAAGGACGATGACTTTCGGACAGTTCGGCAGAGACGAGATTTGGGAGTGACCTCGACAGGACCTTTCTGGAATAAATTACGAGAAGACCTGGACCTAGGAGTGGTCATGATACACACACCAGCAGGCCAGATTTCAGGATCGTCGACGAGACATGCAATGAGTGACCACGACAGTTGGCCAGAGATTCTTGGAGGATATGCTTGAGCGGGACTATTCTGCCATACTTGATTTGCGTATTTTAGGCTATTTATTCACATGATTGATTTTGATGATTGAGTTTCATGATATTTGTCTTCATGGACCATGGTTGCACCTGCTGAGTATTTACAATTTTTGCACGGTTGTTACACTTGATATCGTTTTCGTGCCTTGGTTCTCATGTTTGTGATTATATGGATTTCATACAGTTGAGTTGATTTGTGCATATATACGCACACGATTTGGTTTTTGCACTCGGTATGATTCACATATGTTTGCAGTGCAGTGATACGCATTTTGTGCACTTAGATGCACTGGACTTCGATTTCGATTGTGATACTCGATATTTGTTTTGTGCACCTGATTTGATTTTGCGCATGTTCGGCGCTTGATATTGGATTTCATGATTTCGTGCATGATGGTTGCCCCTGGTTTTGGGTTTTCGCACATGTTGACCGCATGTCTTGAGATGCGATTTTGGTGCACACCAGATGCACTAAATCGAGATTTTTTCGTGCATGTCAGATGCATCTGATTTTGCTGTCAGGCACACACGTTGCCTACGACAAATGCTTTGTGCACACCCGATGCACTTAGATCTTGTTTCTGTGCACTTGTATGGCACGTATATGGATTTTGATTGTCGTGCGCACCAGATGCACATAGTATTCATACGCGTATTTTGGGATTGATTTCTTATAGAGCAGTACGTTTTTATGATATTGCTATGTGTTTTCGTACTGAGCAGGACTAGTCAGAGGACAGTACCTGAATATATTTTGCATGCATTGATAGTTATTGAAGGGATTTCCAAAAATCGAGCTATAGCCTCAGTATTTACCTATGTGTCTGATATGACACGAAATGTTTAAAACAAGGAGACCCTTCTAAATTGTTTCCAAAATGGCGGAACGTACATTTCAAACATATATAGTTATTTTCTTATGATAGACGTCCGCCACTGTGCAGTGTTATACACGTTGCACAGCGACTTAAAGAGATTTGGCATGCATTTCCTTCAGATACTTACAGATATAGATTCGATATTTACATGTATAGTTTCGAGTTATATCATATTGGTTTTGATTTGGATTTGGCATTGATGTCTTCTCTATGACTCCGATGATTGCGGGATGCTTGACAGAGTTTTGATTTGAGTTATATGCTCATTTTTCATGCGCATGCGCTACGCTACGATTTGTTTTATGTATTTACAATTTCGGAGCCCCGACGACTTGATGGTTTTGGATTAGATATTTTAGTATTTGGGGGGAGTTTTAAATTAAATTCGGGGACCGAATTTCTTTAAGGGGGGAAGATTGTAGCGTTTTGAAAATCGTTTCGGTGAAATTTCGGAAAATCGGTAAAATAAGAGGGTTTTCTGTAAAAAGTCAAAATACAAATATCTTTATTATAAAATTAAATATACATATTCTAGCTATGTAATTGCTAGTATTTGGTGTTTATTAACCCACTGGTGAAATTTCAAATTTTCTGAAAATTTTTCCGAAATTAATTATTTTAATATTATTTTAAGCTGTCACTAATATATTTAATTAGGGAAATTACAAATTGGAATGATTTGAAACAAATTTTGTGCATCATAAAACATTAAATAAAATTTTATCATATGGTTTTTGAAACGAAATCGTTTGCCAAAACGGTTTAGAAAATATCGAAGAAAAATGCTTTTTTCGGTGAAATTAGTGTTAATGGAATTAGGGTATAACATTTATCCTTTCCCAACCCACTCACCCACCCACACACACCCATAAGGACATGGCTACCCCTCACCCACACACTTCACACTTCATGAGAAAAGAAATGAGAAAAGAAAAAGGAAAAAGTAAGGAATGAAGTCAAAAACGGGTATGACTTTGACCTTGGGTTAACTAGATGACTTTTTCCCTACCTCACTCTCTCTCCTCTCACTCCCCCCATTGTAGCCGAGCTCCTTCCCCTCCCCCAACAGCAGCAGCCCCTTCATTTCCCCTTCTCATTTCTCATCAAAAAATTCACCAAAAATTCTTCAAATCAACAAAAAAATCAAAGCTAAATCCAAATCCAACACTTACCCATTATTCTTTAGCTCATCTAGCATGGATCTTAGGGTATAGAAGCTAATTTGGGAGGCTCAGTTGCATGTAGATCTACAAGTTTTGTGAGGTATAAATCTTTGTTCCATGGTTTGATTATTGATTAGTTACTTAATTGTTGCTATCATATTTCAAGTGAAGCTAATTAGGTGTTTATTAGGTTTATTTGCTTATTTAGAAAATTCAAGAAAGGGTTTTGAATTGCAATTAGGGTTCTTATCATGTAATCATGGTTAAAATGAGTGGATTAACATGTTAATGTGATGCTAAAACTAACCTAGTTGCTAGTTTACTAATTTAGGCTTGTAATTGTTAAAATTGGAATTTTATGCAAACTAGGTTTTGGAAATTTATTGCAAATGTTAGACTAAAAATCTAATTAGGTTTTTCATGACTTCATTAACATTATTAAGTGTAGTTTAATGCTTTAGATCATGCAAATCTAAGCTAGATTGTAGTTTGTGCATTTTTGCTATGAAATTGTTAAAATTGGTTATGTTTGCAAACTAGATTTTTAAGATTGATATTAAGAATTAAGTTTAAAATCTAATTAATATTGGTATGACTTAATTAAGATGGTTAGTGAGCCTTATGGCCATTGGTTTTGTTAAAACATCATGTTTTGTACAAAAACGGGTAAATTTTGCTTGCTAGATTTTCGGAAAAATAGCTTTTAAAGTGAGTTTGAGGTTTTTGTGAATTGCAACCTATTTCATATTATAATTAGTGCTTGTGATTGTACAAATGAGTGTGTTTGGGTTTTTCTCGATGCTTTGGCGTTTGTACGCCGACGTCGAGGGTTTTTAGGTTGATTTGTGGAAGCAAACCATATGTTTTGACCTATGTGGGATTCGTGAGTCGTTTTGGTCATGAGTCGGATTTTAATGCGATACGGTGCGTTATGATATGTAGGTACCCCATGTGGACTTCGAAACGACAAGCAAGCGCGTGGCGACGTCGGCACCGGCGAGCGAGGACCAGGTGAGTAGATTTGTATCTACGGGGAGAAGTCGGGTGGATGGCGTATAGCACCCCCGCAGTCCGTGGTGGTGTATACGGATGCGTATACACACCAACAATTATTATATGTTATTTGGGATTAATAACGATATTTAGGATGGATATTGGTGCGTTGGATTATTTTAGTGTTGCGAACACATACACACATACATACTTGCATACATTCCTATTTATATGTGCTCATGGGATTCTTTATAGTTATGTGTTCACATGGGTATGGGACTATGTGTTCACATACGGATTTTAGGATGATACTTAGGATTGAGCTGAGTCGATAAGATTTGTTTTGTGGTTGTGATATCGGTGATATGGCAGGATTCGTACTTGAGGTACGTCCTGGTGTTATAGCGGATCTTGGGACGACGATACGGGTGAATAGTGTTATTAATAAAATGGTCGACATGTGATCGTGATATGAGATATGATATGCTAGGATATTGATACTAGGCCGTATTGGGCGATGTATACCCCTTGATGATGATATGTGCTGATGATATCTGTTTTTACGAGATTGTCGATCAGTAGTCAGATCATGAGTATATTGAGGATATTAGTATTGTACTAGACATAGGTCAGTACCCTAGACTATGATCTTGGATAAAGAGGATACCAGAGAAATAGTGTGAGGAATATGATATTGACCTGTACCCAGATTTGGGATGCCGTACGACGGATTTACGTACGAGCTATATTGATGATTGATCCGCACTCTTGACTTGGGATGCCTGATTATAGATATGGTATCGGATGTGATATTATTGAGGCAGGATCACCGACTATACATATACAGGTATGTATATGTATCGACTCAGATGATAGGCGGTTTCCTTACCTATAGTTCAGCTTGTTAGTTCAGCCGTATAGTTTAGTGTAGTTGTTAGATTAGATTAGACTCCTACCTATTTCAAAACTAGCGGATCGTGGTTATTTTAAAAGATAAGTCAAGGGATCTACGGATATTTCAAAAGACGTATCCTTTCTTAAAAAAACCACCGTAGCCCCTATTTTCAAAACCCCGCGATTCGTGTTATTTCAAATGGCACCATTGTTTAATATTTAGCTCCCGCTCATTATGGTTGCTCGCTCCGCATCGCATACTTACATTGTTATTTCATATTGCATTGTTGATATTATGTTGTTAGGACACCAGCACCATTACCGATGATGCGTATGTACCACGTACACTTACTTGCCGGCTCACACACATCTTCATCGGTAATTGCCATGTCACGCACACCCTAGAAAATATTATTGCTTAACTTCGATTGATAGCTAGTAGTTTGACATGATATTAGTGTACTTACCTTATTTGCCAGCTTAGATATTGTAGTTATCACTGTCGCTTCATGCATACCGTTATTCATTGTTATGCCGCATTCATGGATTCTCATGCATATATTCACTTTTTACGTGCTATTGAGGTTTTGGATTCGGATTTCCATGAGATTTTCTGGATTTGGGGAAAACCGCAAAACATATACAAACTTCTTCTTTCTCTTTTTAAATGAAAAGCGCGGTTTTTCCCATGATGTATGAGTCGTCCACCATGAGTTTGCTGATGGATTTCGAGACCCGATTCGAGGAGTTGGATGAACCATTTCGGGTACATGGTGGACCCGGTAAGGTACCCCGGGGCAAGAAGCTCGTGGTGATGATGATGAGCCTGGCAGGGGGAGACTACCTACCGGTGATTTTACCCGACGCGTCGGATATCTGGAGGATACCGTCGTGTTCTTGAGATGGATGGTAGGGGCCGGTCTGGACTGACGGCGCCCTAGATATTATGATTGAGACATTGAGATTTCGAGATATTGAGGTACACAGACTGTGATACAGAGATATCGAGATATTGGGATTACGTTTTGTGCCGATGCTAGGCACTGTTTTATGCTGATTTCATTATGATACCTCATTTTAAAAATACAAAGGAAATCTCACTAATTTATGAAAACAGTTTTTTCATTTACATGTACTCTGTTTTCATGCATTCATACCTCATTCATATGATATATTGCTACCCGAGGCACTGATACAGGCACATGAGATCACACTCGGGTTAGATATTACCCTAGCCATTGTTATAGGCTACATGTTATTCATATATTTGAGGATATATTATGATCATTGACCTAGGTTGCGTTATTTATGCGATTTCTGTGCGTAGATATTTTTCTATTCACGAGTTGGCAACTCACCCCCGTTGTGCCCCAGTTTCTTACAGGTTTGCCGTACAGGTTTCATTACGGCTTGCGGGCATAGTTTCCTTCGGGTGATTTGCTAGTAGGTGGGTTTACTTGTATCGTACCCCCATTATATATGTTGTATATTATTATTCTTTTGTATCTAGACGTTCCATCAACCAAACATGTATTATTTTTGAGATAGAGACCAGTGATGTTATTCTTTCGACCTTAGAGTCGCGCGTTGTATTTCTATGGTTTTCTTGTTGTTTTGAGTTCCTTTTGAGTTTTGATCCTCGCCCTTGGCGTTGTATATTATATTGCTTGTGTGGTTATGACCGTCTATTGACGAAGTGCTAGCTCCCGCTTGGGGATGCCTTTTTATTGATTTCGTATACTATTCATGTTGTATCCCGTTTGGGAGCCAGTATTTACAAAAGAGACTCTGCCGAAATTTTCAGGAAATACTTGATGTTTTTTTTAAAACCGCATAATTCGGCTTATGCTATTAAAACTACTTGATTTTAAATTGGTTTTCCTTCACTCTACTACTTTTCTTGGTTTGGATTTATGGGTTTTCGGCTTACTTAGATTACGTACGCCTCGAGACGTTTCGTAGTTTAAGTGCCGGTCATTTTCCGTACTTTCGGGACGTGACACTCGGTTAGGGGGTTATACCTTAACTTGAACTCCTTCTCTTCGACTCCTTGTGGTGGTCGGATGGTTCTCTCCTCGTCGTCTCCTTGTGCCGAAGATGGATCCACCTGAAAGCTTTTACCTTTGGCTTCAACCTCAATCTTGAGGAAACTAGAACACTTGGTTTGCTAGACCTTGTATACTAGGATGAGTAGAGAAGTGTTTTGGGTTTTATCTCTATGATTCTTGCTTCTCAACACATGAGACAATAGAACCATGAACTAGAGAGAGAGCAAGAGGAAGAGGGAAAGCTTGAGGATGAGAGAGAATGAGAATCATAGAATGAGCAAGACTTTTCTCACCCTTGCTCTCATAATCCAAAATAATCATAACAAGTAAATAATTAAGTATTATGTGATGGTTGTTATCATATCAAATGGCAATATCATTTCATGCACTCATTTTGTAAAGTATAACAAGCAAGCAAAAGTCTTTGCCATGAAATGATAGCCATTGTAATGATGATGGTCAACAAGTCCAACCTAGTCAACCGGTCAACAAGTCAACAAAGTCAACCTTTCAACCCAACCATGGCACAATAATACTTAATTAATATTATCATTAATCATATTTCTAATTCTCATTAGGGTTTAGCAAAAGTCAACAGTCAACAACCCTAATGAGAATCCTCTGCCTCTGTCTCTGTCAACCGTGCATACACACCCGCATCCGCGTTCCGAGGAACACGAATACAAACGAGATAAAACCAATCCCAAAACGTACACTAGGATCTGGCTTAAACCAAAGCCCGCTAGTGATAACTGCCTGGATACTAAACGTGCACAAGTGCATGGATGTGACCGAACCCTGTCGCAAAACCATGCAACCTCTACTCTTTTGCCTAAAGGCAAATAGCTCTCTGTGTGGGACTCTAAAGACTCGACACTACGCTGGCAGTGGGTTTAACCACAGACCACAAGCGGCACTAGCTGTGCGTAACGGCCCCCAGATAGATGCCGATAAGAAGACGGACGAGGTGAAACCCATCTGAACTCCTACTGACCCTGAATGTGACAATCTCCGTACAGTCCGGTCTGTTCGTCTGAGAATATCGCATGGCGGGCCTAGGGGCGGTAAACGTCAGTCCCCTAATAGCGGTACAAGTCGTGTCGGAGTGTAGCCCGGAACACCCTGAGATAACACTGGAAACCTACCAGTATATTTCGCTTGCCCTGGCCAGGGACTTTGTGTAATGGCTCTCCTAGACACAGCGCGATATCAACCCCCAATACCGGGAGAGACGAATCCTGTCTAACCGTTACTGCCTCCAAGTGCTTCGAGACTGCACCCAACTACTACCTGTTTGCACGACTCCTTTGAGCCGTGGTAGGGTAGTAATCAAAGTACAGTGGGAACACACTCGAGGCAAAGTGACAGTGTCAAGTCAGCTGACTAAGCTGTACTCATGTCACCCGGAAACTGATAACTGACGATAGGTATAGTACCAACCAACAGTTCCCGACGAGTCCTGTCCAGTGTACTTGTAACCTAACGGGCTCCCGCATACTATCTCAAGTACGATGTACTGACGGCTGTGGGACAGACCGTCTCCCATGCTGGGATGAGAAGCGCATACGCTAGTCTACTCCGGAGTATCGATGCCCTGTCTCGATAGTCCTACGACTAGGGACCTGTATAAGGATGTGCTTGTGGATTACCCAGCTCCCACGAATGTGACTGCCATCACAACGCTGGTAATCAAGCAAAGATCCTAAGGGCTCCACTAATGTGTATAGGTGATATACTAAAAGAAACACATGTACACATTAAAGTAGAAACAAACCAAGTAGCATACTACTATTTTGAGCAAGATTGTCTATACAACTGTGAATATCCCAAGCTTCCATTAAGTAATATACAAACTAGTATGATACAGTAATGGCCTCTAAGGCATTTACACTAACATGGTGAACCCTAGAAATTTGCCTGAGGAAACTCCGAACGCGCATTTGAGAGGGTTCATCTTCGGTTGTATTTACGAAGACGTTGGAATACTACCTTCAGATGCTCCCAATGCTCCTCGTGTGATTTGCTTTTTACCACGAGATCGTCAATATAGCATTCGACGATTTCATGTATGAGGTCATCGAAAATCTTTTTCATGGCCCTCAGATAGGTAGCACCGGCGTTCTTCAAACCGAGAGACATTACTTTGTAGATGAATATGCCCAAAGGAGTCCGGAAAGCGGTATGCTTCTGGTCTTCAGGATGCATCTTTATTTGATTGTACCCTGATGACCCATCCATGAAGGAAAATACTTCGTGAGTGGACGTGTTGTCGATCATTAGCTCGGTAACCGGTACGGGAAAATCATCTTTCAGACAGGCCTTGTTGAGGTCCCGGAAGTCCACGCAGATGCGCACCGTCCCATTTTTCTTCATCACCAGGACAATGTTGGCGATCCATTCGGGTATTGAACTTCTTGGATGAAGCCAGAGTCGATTAGCTTCTTGACATCAGCATTGATGCTCATTTCAAGTTCGAGCCGCATTCTTCTTAGGCTTGTTTAACTGGCTTGACGTTCGGAGATATCTCCAATTTATGCACATCCATTTACGGATCTAGCCTCGGCATCTCGGAGTAGTTCCATGCGAAGCAGTCTTTATAGTGCATGAGCACATCTTTTAGCATAGCCACCTGCTCTTTGGACAGCAGCTCACTAACGAACGTTGGCCGTGGGTCGTTTGCCGTCCCCAAGTCGATTCTTTTCAGGTTGTCCGCCGTGGTGTGTATTCCATCTTCCAACTCTTTTGGCTCTGGTGGAAATTCTGAGATCAATTCCTCTTCATCCTTGTTTTTGAAGCACCAAGAGAGGTCATTCATATTCTTGGGCACTCCTTCTTCTGACAGCGTTATCATGTGACAGGTACCAGATCGTTTCCAAGAGCAATGTTGATCTGGTTCTACTCTCTCCATATACGTTGCTTTTGGTATATGCTTTTGTGGTGGGGCTACCCTTCAACTGTTGGATGGAGCGAACCTACCGAGTTGATATTGGTCTTCAACCCAATTTTTGAAGGTGAAGCAGTCTTCAAGAGGATGTCCTATCGCTCGGTGATAGGAACAATAATCCAGACGATGAACTTCGCTTGCTTGATCGGGGTGCCGAGACTCCGGGAGTGTCATCATTTGATGTTTCATGACAAGGTCAAATATCTTCATTGTCTTGTCTTGAGGGAAGGAATATTCCTGATCCATCTTCTTCATTAGCGACGGATTCCAGCTGGCCTTTTCTCGATCACGTGGCCTTTTGGATCCGTTTTGCCGCTGTCGAACGTTTTTTCTTCTCTTTGACTTGTTTTTGCTTCTGCGTTGGGCTTTTTTCTTGTCTTGGGAATGCATGGTGGGCTAACAGTGAAGGGCATTATCATACTCCGTAGCTTGCTGAAGGAGGCGTTGCGTCTTAGCTTTCTCGTAAATGGCCATTTCGCGGCTGTAGTCATTCCGAACCTTTTGACTCGCTTCCCTTATTATCTCGTCCATCTGTTCTTCAAATGACGGACTCGGCATTTTTATGGAAGGACCGCATTCAGGCTCAGCGTCAGGGTCTTTTAAAAGAGCATCCATTTCTTCATCAAGGTCCTTTATGACATGGCAGCCATGGAACTGCTCCCGTTTCTTGGACTGGACATATCCGAGCCCGATCGTTTCCATTTTTCCGTTGGGCAATTTTCGCTGCGTTCCGGGGACGTTCCAAATCCTGTTTTCGAACTGAGCTTGTCGAGGAGTTTGTTTGAATGGTACGCCTTGGCATCTTAATAACCTTTTCAATCCCTTGGTGTAATACCGGGGTAGATGAATGGGTTAGAGCCTGTCGACCATAGGATCGACACCATGCCAGACTTCTCTTTCGACTTTAGTCTCCGTGGATCGATAGAATAGGATCGCCTTTTCACCTCTTCGCCTGGGAGGGACGTAGAACGTCTGCAACTCTTGCAGACTATATGTCTCCAGAGCATCAAGCTCTCTATAGTGTCGCCACGGAACCATGGCGATTTTCAAACTCCAATCTACTCCAACGAAGGTTTACCTTGACGGGCGGACGGAGAATACGACATTGGTTTCATCTTCGGAGTCGCTGCCAAAGACCAAAATCGGAGTGGATGGTCTGGGTTTATCATTCCGCTTCTGAGGCTGTCCCGAATAGACTATTTCTTCATCCTCCTCGGTATCGCTTCCAAAGGTAGGAATGGGAGTGACGGGCTTCTGTTTAAGCTCCGGCTTATGACACTTCTCCATGTCTTCGAAGTCTGGCAGGAAGTACTTGGCGTCCTCATATTTTCGGACTTCATTCACAGAGAATGGGTTTAGCTCTCCCGTAACGGTGTACTCGAGGCCGTCTTTGAAATACTTTATACACTGGTGTTGTGTAGAAGGGATGACGTTATATTCATGTAACCAAGGCCGACCAAGTAGAGCGTTGTAGCAAGTCCTAGCGTCAATGACATGAAATTTGATGTCTATGATGAGAAGCCCAAAGCGCAATGTCAGTATCACGGACCCGAGCATCTGCAACGACTGCGAATCAAATCCAGAGATAGTGATTTTATCTCAGGCTAAATGTTGAACGCTCATGCAGAGTTCTTTTAGCACCCGCACGTTGAGAAGGTTGACAGAAGACCCGTTGTCAACAAGTTTTTCCCTATTTGATGTTATGGCAGTATCCAGTGACATATAAAGGACGGTTGTGGTCGCACGTACCAAGGAGAAGATCTTAATCGTTAAATGAATGTTAGCCGTGTGGACTTCTGCCAGCTCATCTTGCATTTTCTTCTCTGCGATGAAGTCCTAGAACTGATTGGGCCCTTGTAACGCCTTGACCAAGGAATCTTATGCTTCTTTAGACAGAAAGAAGGCATCCAGTATGCTTAGTTGTGCGGGTATCTTTCTCAAATGCGCTAGGATATTGTAATCTACCTTGCTTTCCTTAAGCGGGTCTTTGGCTGCGAGCTCTTCGACGACCCTATCATCGAGGGCAATCTCCTCATGGATTTTCTTCTTCCCTATGTCTTTTCTGTTCGAACCTTTGTTTGAAGGTCCGAGATTCTTTTCAGGCAACGTACGATTACGCAGCTGAATTTTCTCACAGTTCGTCATCTCTTCTTCTCTTCCAGAGGTGGATTCCTTAAAGAAGGGGTCAAGGGTCATTTCTTCGTCAGAATCACGCCCGAAGGTGAGGACTTGAGGTTTCGGTCTTGTCGCGGTGGCATCCACCATGTGATAGTTACCGGCTGTTCCTTTATGCTCATTGGTCATGCTTCTCTGTTCCCCATGAGCCTTGCGCTTCAATCGCTTGACGTGTTGTCGGTGGGCAACATATCCCTGCCACCAGTTTTTAAAGGCGTTGCACTCTTCGGTATGGTGGGCGATCCTCCGATAGTATAAGCAGTAGTTTGTATCTGCATCCGCTTCGTCAAGGTGTATGCTGCCAGGAGTATTTCCTTTAAAAGGTGGCTGCTTCATTCCCATCGACAGGGCCTTAGTGAACCGTTTCCTCGTCTTAATCCTGCTTCTGTCAGCCGCGGGCGTGCTTCGATCTGGTTGGAGTGCTTCAACCTTTTTATCCTGTCGCCGACATTTGGCTTTTTCAAATATGGCCATTTCGCGCTCTTGATCAGCTTTGCTCCTCTAACGGGTTCGTTCAGCAACATGTCGATCATCTCGTCTGATGGTTCCAAGAGTTCCGGTTCTGGATCTGCCCCTAGTTTCTCTACATCAGAAGCTTATCTGCCCTTTATTGACGAATGAGAGATCATGTGACAGCTCACCACATAATCCTCGGGCTTCTAGAGGGGGTGAATAGGAATAAGCTACGATATGCTCGAATTAAAAATTCTATGTAGGGTGTTTTTTGTCGCCCCATTGAGATGGTAAATACGCGTCGCTTGTCGGGCGTATACAGATTCCCCCCCGCTTAGAGTAGGCTGGGGTTTATTGATTGCGGGGATCCGAATCTCTGGCCGCCGTGGACTAAGCTGCCGTTAATTACTTCTCGCCTTTGAAGCAAAGAAACCTGTGATTGACGGGTCAAACTAGTCATGCGAACTCAATGTGCAGTGTGCGTTGTTCTCCGCCGAAAGACGTGACCGGGACGTTGGGACGTCCAGTCTGAATTTTGGGGGCAGATGCTATTTGGGTTTTATCAGTCCACCTCTCCGAAGATGCTAAGTTGATTTATGTCACCGTATATCGGAGGTTTAGACAGATGCGGCCGTGGTAGCAGACTTCGTCAGATTCCCCCTCGTTTACGAGGGTTTTGATTGTGGGGACGCTTTTCCCTGCAGACGCAATCCCCTGCAGTTAATTACGCTACCGCATCGCGGTAACCACTTTCTCCTTCCCCAGATAATCACTTCGTGTCGTGTGTGTTTATTTTATTTTTGGTTGCACGTGGATTGTATACGGAGACTAATTTATGTTGTCGCCTGTAGGGCGTGGATTAGTCCAGATCTGTATTGTCTTAGATTTGGGTTTGGGTTGGTTTAAGGATCGTTAATCTTGTTTTAGATTAAGATCAACTCAAACATTTGTTGAGGATACATTAGTCTAATTTCAAACTAAGATCTACTCAACAGGATTTTCTTTAGTTTATAGGGACATCACGGTCCATTTGGTTTAAGGTCATCGTAGTCCATGGAGTTTAAGGACCTCATAGTCCGTAAGGTTTAGAGACATCGTAGTCTATATGGTTTAAAGACATCGTAGTCTGGTTTAAAGACATCGTAGTCTGTAAGATTTTAAGACATCATAGTCTATGGGGTTTAAAGACATCGTAGTCTATAGAGTTTCTGGTTGTCGGGACCCACCACCTCTCTGAATATGTTGAAGAATTACAACGATACATATCAAAGGTGTGAAGATATGTACCCTTGAACCAATATTGGTTGGGAGATCTATAGTCAAGTCTGGGACAAAGACCAAATAAAAGAATTGTGAGCACATGGGCTCGGTTAATCTGAATTAAGGACTTGTGGCCAACTTTGGCTCAGTCCAATCATTTTTGAATAAAATGTTAAACATTTGTTTGGACTCAGTCTACTCAGTTTTGAATAAAATGCTGAACATTTGTTTGGGCTCAGCCCTTTTTGTTCGAAAATGCTGAGCATTGATTTGGGTTCTGACACCCCTTTTCCTTTTTGTCTTTTATTGAGTGTTGAACACGTTTTACGACGCAGAGTGCTTTATGTATAGAGCGCTTTATGTTTCCTCAGCGTCCACGTGAGGAGCGAGTGGAGCGCTTAGCGATGAGCGCCAGACTTGGAGCGCTAAAGCTCTTCTTTTAAAATAGCACCCATGTGAGGAGCGCGTGGAGCGCTGGGCACTGAGCGCCAGACTTGGAGCGCTAAGGCGCTTCTTTTAAAATAGCGCCCATATGAGGAGCACGTGGAGCGCTGGGCACTGAGCGCCAGACTTGGAGCACTAAGGCGCTTCTTTTAAAATAGTGCCCACGTGAGGAGCATGTGGAGCGCTTGGCACTGAGCGCTAGACTTGGAGCGCTAAGGCGCTTCTTATAAAATAGCGCCCACGTGAGGAGCACGTGGAGCGCTTGGCGCTGAGCGCCAAACTGGGAGCACTAAAGTGCTTCTTAGGCAGTTCTGATCAATTCTGTGCTCTGAAAATTAAGTTCTCGTTTATAAGAGACTTTGTCTCGTAGATCTAAGAACTAAGTTCTTCTCTTATAAGGAGATGCTATAGTCTTTTCAGTTTTTGTGAAAGATTTTGCCTTGTAGATCTGTCATCTAGGAAAAGAACTAAGTTCTTATGATGTGAGAATTAAACTCTCAAATATGGAGGAGATGTTATGATTTCTCTTCTTTTATTTAGCTTGAAGAAGGTTCTTCTTCTTAGAGCTTGCTCTTCTTCTTTTCTTTTCTGAGAGCTTGAAACTTATGGGGAGGTTCTTCTTTTTTTGTATTGAACTTGAAGTTTATGGGCGGGTTCTTCTGTACAAGACTCAAAGTTTTCGGTCCTTTATATATGGGAGGCTGATTTGTTGAATCGGTTAAGGAAATCTCTCATTGAGAGATCTCTGATTGATTTGGGGATGTTTCCCACCATTGGATCTTTGATCCAAGGGCCTCTGTTTTACAGAAGACATTTTTCTTGTTTTTAAAAAGATTGGGAAAATATCTTCCCATACAGAACTTATTCTGTATCTTGGTGATTTTTAATCACCATGGGATCTTTGATCCAACGGTGCTCTGATTTACAGATCACAATCTTTCTTGTTTGGAAAGGTTTGAGGAGTATTTCTTCAACAGAATTTTTTTATGGTAATTTGATGATTTATCATCTTCGTTGGATCTTTGATCCAAGGGTTGAGAACTTTTAGTCCTGGCGCTGGCGCTCTCATGCTTTGCATGTGAGGCGCTGCCTCAGAGTCTTTTGACTCTTAGCGCTGGCGCTCTTGGCGTTGGCGCTCTTGGCGCTAGCGCTCTTGTTCTTTGCACGTGAGGCACTGCCTCAGAGTCATTAGCGCCTTTTGGCACTAGCGCTCTCGTGCTTTGCATGTGAAGCACTGCCTCAGAGTCTTTAAATCTTAGAGCTGGCGCTTTTATGAGGCGCTGCCTCAGTTCAAATTTCAAATTTTGAATAGGGCTTTGCTCTCTGATTGGGGGAAACATGCGTATGTGTGTGTCTTGAGCGGTTTTAGGTATATCAAGGGCCTTACAGAGTTTACGGGGGTCCTGCTACCCGGATAGCGGGCTGGGGGTCAAGAGGGCTAGCAGCCTCCTTGTGGGGTGCTGGATAGCGCCCTGTTTGAAATTTTTTCTAGCGGGGGACGTGTTTTGAGTGTGAAGTGTATGAAAAAAGAAAGAAGAAAAGAAAGAAGAAGAAAGAATAAAGGTGGTGAGTAACATCTTAAGGACGTGTGGGCGCTGGGTGCCTGCACCTTATGCGCCCGGTATGTGGGCGCTAGGCGCTGGACTCCAGCGCCTTACGCGCTCGGCACGTGAGCACTGGGTGCCTGCAGAAAGAAGGGGTTTAGCCCCGAAATTTAGGAGTTGGACTTCCGAAAAGGATTTTTTTATCTATGGAGTTCAACTCTAAAAGATTTTGAGTGGAGTTAAACTCCCGGAAAAGATTTTTATTTATGGAGTTAAACTCCAAAAGGTTTTGAATGGAGTTAAACTCCTGAAAGGGTTTTATTTGTGGAGTTAAATTCCAAACGATTTTGAATGGAGTTAAACTCCGAAAAAGGGTTTTATTTGTGGAGTTAAACTCCAAAAGATCTTGACAAATAGAGTTGAACTCCCAAAAATCTTTGGAAATGATCAAAGGAGACCCCTTTCTTCTCCCCTTTAGCCCTGAATCTTTTTTTGAGCCTTGGATCTTCCCGAAGTGGGGTTTTTGCAGATGGGTCTCCTTCCTCCTCCTCTCTATTGAATGGATCTTGGAGAAAAGGGGGTGAGACGTAAAAATCTCCCCTTTTAAAGATTTGATGGAATATCCGAGCTCCCCTTCAAGGGTTTTATGGCGACAAACTGTTTCCTTTTAGAAAAAGAAGAGTTAAACTCTTAATTTAATTCAAAAAAAGAAAAGACGATTTAGAACCTTGAGGAAGAAGAAGGAGACACAAAACCCTCATTTTTGAGAGAGTAAAAATGTTGTTCTTTATTTCATCATCATGTTGCCTTTATAGGCTACACACTTTACATATAGCCCCTTGGGCTTTGCCAAATGGCACTTGTGCCACCCCATGCCTTATGTTCTTGTTTCTTTTTGCACATAAGCTATGAGGTTTACAAAATTTTGGCTTTTTGCCTAATTTTCATACATTTATTTCTAAAAAATTGCATTAAACTAATTTATTACTTCATTCTTGGCATAGAGCCGGCCACTTCCATGCTTGGTTCTGACTTGGGCTTGGGCCTACTTGGCTTGGGGGTTGAGTGACTTTGACTTGGTCGATCGGGGTGTAACTTTGACCCTAACAAAGTGCCCCCATCAACAAATACACACCACAAATATGGGCCGGGTGCATGAAATTGATGGATTTTCTTTCGCATGGAGGTTGACTTGATTTGGTTCCCGTTTTGACGACGTGGTGGTCGATGCTACCCTTTTGGCAACGTGGATGGTCGATGCTGCCCTTTTAGCGACGTGGATTGTCGGTGCTGCCATTTTAGCGACGTGAACGGTCGGTGCTACCCTTTTTGCGACGTAGATGGTCGGTGCTGCCATTTTTGCGACCTGGAAGGTCGGTGCTGCCCTTTTAGCGACGTGGACGGTCGGTGCTGCCATTTTTGCGACTTGGATGGTCAGTGCTGCCCTTTAGGCGACGTGGATGGTCGATACTGCCCTTTTTCCGACGTGAACGGTCGATTCTTCTATTTTAGCGACGAGGACGGTCGATGCTTCCCTTTTAGCGACGTGGATGGTCGATGCTGCCCTTTTAGCAATGTAGACGATCGATACTGCTATTTTTGGGACTTGGACGGTCGGTGTTGCCCTTTTAGCGACGTGGATGGTCGGTGCTACCATTTTTGCGATTTAGACGGTCGGTGCTTGATTTGACTTGCTCTGCTTCTTGCGGTGTCAGGGTTGAAATTGACTTATTTGATTTGATTTGTTTTGGAAGTTCCCTACCTGTCCAACGGGACTTTCGAGTTTAGAAGTGCTGCGGGTGGGACTTTGATTTGATATGTTTGATTTCTGCCTTATTTGGCAGGATTTTTGAATTTGAGAGGAACATGGTATTTGGATTTTGTCTAGCATCAACATTGCTGCACTGGAATAATACCATGAGCCAATCATCATTTGCCCTGGGAGGACTTGGGATTTGGTTTTTGGGTCGGCATCAGCATCGCTAACACTGAAGCGTAATGCCGGGAGAGACTCATCATTTGCCATTGCCCGTTGGGGAATGATGGCTTAGGAGACAGGTTTAGATCCCTATCACCTAAGGATTTTCAATTTTATAAGCCGTAAGGGTCTCATAAAAGCATTTTCTCCCTACGAGTCGAGAGGCTCATAGGTGCATTTTGTCTTTAGGAGTCGTGAGGAACCCCAAGTGTGTATTTCTCTTATGAGTCGTAAGGATGCCACAAAGGTATTTTCTTACGAATTGAGAGGATCTCATAAGCTCTGTTCACCTCATGTATCGTGAGGACACATGAGTGGGTCTTCCTAAATGGAACATAATTCAGATGGCGGAGACCGGCCATGGGGCTGGTGATTGCCGTGGGACATGGGTGTGATTTAGCTTGTTTACGCCCATGGATTGTATACAGTAATCCAGTTGAGGACTGGCCGTAGGGCTGGGAGAATTTGGGGGATTTGGATTTTGGTTGGCGTCTGTATCGTTACACTGGAATATGGTACCAGGAGCGACTCATCATTCGCCGTTTGGGAATCTTGGGGTTTGAGTTTTGGTTGGCATCTGTATCGTTGCACTGGAATGTGGTATCAGGAGTGACTCATCATTCGTCGTTTGGGAATTTAGAGTTTGAGTTTTGGGTCGGCAATAGCACCGCTAACACTGAAACGTAGTGCCAGGAGCGACTCATGATTTGCCGTGCCTGTTAGGGAACGATGGCTTAGGAGACAAGTTTAGATCCCTATCACCTAAGGATTTTCAATTTTATGAGCCGTAAGGGTCTCATAAAAGCATTTTCTCCCTACGAGTCGAGAGGATCTCGCAGGCGTATTTCTCACTAGGAATTGTGGGGATTCCTAAGTGTGTTGCTCCTTTGCGAGTCGTAAGGATCTCATGCGGGGATTTTCTCCTCACAAGGTCGAGAGGACTTTGCGAGTGTATTTCATCTCTTTTCATGAGTTTGTACCCTTTTGGGTTTTCACAAACTCACCGGCATCCCTACTGTTTTTTCTCATGGAGCCCTTTCGGGTTTTCATTCATGCCCGTTTTGCTTGTGGACATACCCTTTTTTTGCTTCATCGCCGGTAGGACTTCAGATGTAGTCTTACTGGCAGGACCTAGGAGACAGGGTTCATTTGTGCCCATGGATTATATACGGTTTTACAGGATGTATGATCCAAACTGTAGGGCCTGTGTGCTCAATTCGTCTGTGACTTGGAGCATTCACGCATAGTATTTCTTGAGATATCAGCCATTGATGGGTGGCATGGGCCTTTCTCCCTCGGCATTTAACAGCCGGTAGGATCCTCCATCAAACACTTTCTCGATGACGTATGGTCCTTCCTAGTTTGGCTCGAATTTTCCCTTGGCATGTCAATTGGGGATGATCGGTCTTTTAAGGACCAACACCAATTCACCTTTCTTAAAAGCACGGAGACGAGTCATCTTGTCATAGGCCCGTGACATTTGGGCTCGGTACAGCTCCGGATTTTGCTGTACTACGAGCCTCTTTTCTTCGAGGGCATCAAGATCTTCAATCCGAAAGAGGACGTTTTCCTCCTCTGTTAACTCATGCTGGACAGCCATTCTTAGGCGTGGAACTTCGACTTCGAGCGGGAGGATTGCTTCCACTCCGAAGAGTAGTGAGTATGGAGTGCACTGAGTTGGAGTGCGGTGCGTGGTACGATATGCCCACAACACCTCGAGGAGCTTGAGATTCCAATCTCTTTTATTGGCTGAAACATTTTTCCTCAGGAGCTTGCATAGAGTTTTATTGAAGGTTTCGGCTAGCCCATTGACTCTTTGATTATAGATGGAGAAAATCTCCAGTCTATCTTGCGCTGAGTAGTGAACTTGAGACTTTGAAGCTCTTAAAAGAAGACCCATTGTCAGATATAATTCTTCTTGATGTACCGAAGTGGTATAGAATATTATGTCGGAAGAATGTCAGAATATCTTCTATCTTAACTTCTTTTAGCAGGATAGCTTCAGCCCACCAGGAGAATTAGTCAGTTGCGGCTAATATGAACTGGTGGCCTTTAGATGATGGAGAATCAATTGGACCAACTATGTCGGTGCCCCAAACTTCGAAGGGTAATGACGCCACCGTAGAATGCAGCAGATTGGGATGCTTATGAATGAAGTCATCGTGAATTTGGCAGAGATGACACTTCTTTGCAAGCTCTTCGTAATCCCTTATAATGGTTGGCCAGTAATATCCAAGCCGTTTGATTTGAAGCCGCATGTTAGGGCCGGATTGGTGAGCTCCGCAGATGCCTGAGTGAACTTCTTTCATAACTTTTTGGGCTTCGGCCGATGACAAACATCTGAGCCAGAGTTGGTCATATGATCTGCGGTATAGCGTATTATTTACAAACACGTATCGAAGAGCTTTCTTCTTTAGCTGAATCCTCATAGATTTTTCTTCGGGCAGCTTGTCATATCAGAGGTATTTTATGAAGGGTTCTCTCCAATCGGGCTTGTCTTGAATGATCAGAGCTTCTTCGACAAGATTGTTCTCTTGTTCTATGCTTCCTTCTTCACACAAAGAGAATGTAGGTAGAATTTGCCGGCTTCTGACTGTTATCAGAATTTCATCTATATCGGGATCAGCCAGCTTCTTGGCTAAGCGAGCGAGTATGTCAGCTTTTCTATTCAACGCCTTAGGAACTCTCATCAGATCAATGTGGATGAACAGTTTCATGAGCTCTACCACCCGGCTTCTGTACTGAGCTAACTCGGGTCTTTATATCTTATAGTCGCCGCTTACTTGGTTGACAACAAGCTGGGAATCACTGTAGACTCATAACCGAAGGATTTTCATTTCTATGGCGAGCTCCAGACCAGCTATCAGACCCTCATACTCAGCCTCGTTGTTTGTGTGAGGCTCGGTGAGAGCAAAAGAACATTGTAGGGTTCCCATTAATGGTGTGATGAACACTAATCCTATCCCTGCTTTTATCTGTTAGACGCTTAATTTGCTAGAGTTCCTAATTGATGAGGCTCCGTCGAAGTAGAGCTCCCAACATGGCTCGTCATCCTCGAGGTGCAGCACTTGTTCGTCGGGTATCCCTTCTGGTATGGGATGGGCATCAAGGAAGTTGGCGAGGGCTTGCCCTTTTAATGCTTTCTGAGGAGTATAGATTATGTTAAATTCAAGCAGCATGACAGCCCATCTAGCCATTCTACCGGCTAGGCTTGCTTTGGTCATTAAGTGTTTGAGCGGGTCGACCTTGGAGATCAACATAACCCGATGAACGAGAAGATAGTGTCTTAGCTTTTTCATGGCAAATATCAGGGCCAGACACTACTTTTCGATCGGGGAATAGTTATGTTCCGTCCCGACTACCGTTCGACTATGGTAGTAGAGGGCATTCTCTTTTCCCTTCTCATTGTTCTGGGCGAGGAGTGCACCGTGTGATTCATCTAGCGCAGCAGTATAGAGAATCAATGGTTTATTTGGAATGGGAGTAGCAAGCACTAGAGGGTGCAGCAAGTACTGTTTGATATTTTCAAACGCTTCTTGACATTCGGCATCCCAGACGAAAGGAGCTCCTTTCTTCATGAGCTTCGAGAAAGGCCTGCATCTTCCTGATGGGTTCGAGATGAACCTTTGTATGTAAGCGATCTTGCCATGAAAGGATCTTAGCTATGTCAGATTCTTCGGAGGAGGCATCTTCATGATGGCCTTTATCTTTGGCGTGTCGACTTCGATCCCCCGATGTCGGACTATGAAGCCCAAGAATTTTCCTGATGACACGCCAAAAGCGCACTTTAGAGGATTCATCTTCAGATCTTGTTCCCTCAGTCGGGTAAAATCGGTCTTGAGATCTCGGATGTGATCGGCCTTAGTTTTAGTTTTGACGACCAAATCATCAACATAACATTCAACGACTTTATGGATTGAGTCATCAAAGATTTTGGTCATTGCCCTTTGATATGTTGCGCCCGCATTCTTCAGTCCGAATGGCATCACCTTGTAGCAGTATATCCCAATCGGGGTTCGAAATGCTGTATATTTCTCATTCTTGGGCGACATCTTGATTTGATTATATCGAGACGAGCCATCCATGAAAGTGAACAGCTCGTAATTTGAGGTATCATCAACCATCATTTCCATGACCGGAAGCGGGAAATCATCTTTAGGGCATGCCTTATTGAGATCCATAAAATCGACGCAAACTTGTATCTGCCCGTTCTTCTTTTTCACCGGAACGATGCACGCGATCCAGTCTGCGTATTTTACTTCCCTGATGAAGCCAACATTGATAAGTTTCTTAGTTTCCTCGATGACCTTTTCTTCTAGCTCCCTTCTCATTCTTCGAGGAGCTTGTTTGACTGGCTTAGCATCAAGAGATATAACCAGCTTATGCACGACCACTTCAGGGGAGAGGCCAGGCATTTCTTTGTAAGTCCATGCGAAGCAGTCGATGAACTCATGTAGCAGAGTAATTATTTGTTCTTTCATTTCCTCTGACAAGAGTGAGCTGATGTAGGTCGACCTTGGATTATCGGGCATTCCAAAATCAATCTCGGTTAGCTCGTCGAAGGTTGCTTTTCTGCCATCTTCGAGTTCTTGAGGGGCTTCTTCTGGCTCGGCTAGCTCGTCGTCGTCATTTGACCTTTTGCTGGCTTCACCAACATGGATCATGTAGAATGCTTTGGCATCAGGTTGAATGAAACCTATACCTCGTCTATCTAGGATTCGTTTATCGATAAGTGCTCGGACTTGAGTCGGATGCCACAGCCCCTCATAAAATTTTGCTTCGGAGTCCGTTTGATATAACCGACATCCGCATTTTTTAAAAATATTCCCGCATCTCGGGCGCATAATATCTGGTTTAGGGTGGCTCTTATGCCTCTTTCATAGGAAAAGCATGTGACAGACAAATCGTCCGGGTGCACAACAGGATTTGACCTATAAAGCAGGATGCCCTTCTGTCCACTTTTCCTTCCAGGAACGTAGAAAGTTTGCAGTTGGCACACGGTAGAGATCGACAAAGCATCTAACTCTTTGCACATTTGTTCTGGCACCCTTGTGATAGCTAGGGATCCTTCTGTAATCTCGAAGGTTTCTTTTAGCTTTGCTTTTTGCATAAGGGCCCAATTCGCATAGCTGTTGCGAGGCGGGTCCTCTTCCTCCGACTCTTCCGTGTCGCTGCCGAAATGAAGGCAAATTTTGCTGCCGGATGGGCTTTTAGTATCAGACTCTTCCGTATCGCTACTGACATGAGGGAGAGTTTTACGGAAGGACGGACTTCCAGCGTCGGACTCATCAGTGTCACTGCCGAAACACGGGCACACTTCGGGGTTTTTGCTTTTGAAAGTGACAGCCGGCTTAGATTTGCTTTTGAGTTTCGTGGCCGCTCAGTCCTCGGTCAGTTGTGGCTTAGCATTTTGGGGGTTCACAAAGTACCAAGAATCTTCATATCGGACTTCATGCACACCTAACGACTGGATGCCTCCGTCAATGCGTCTTTCTTCGCCATTTTTAGTATACTTCATGCATTGATGGAGAGTTGATGGAACAATGCCGTAATCATAGAGCTACGATCGCACCAGGAGGATATTATAGGATGTGTCAGCGTTGATCATGTATATCTTGGCTTTGGTTTGTAGGTCCCCGAACCTGATTGGAAAAGCTATGGATCCCAGAACTTGCTGGCAATTTTGATTGAAGCCTTGAATAACAATCCTTTCCTTTGATAGGTGTCGGACGTCCATTGACAAACTCTTCAGAGTCTGCAAGTTCATAATGTTCACTGAGTATCCCAGATTAATCAATATGAGATTAATCCGATCTCCGTCGCTGTACCCGGTCACATAAAGCGGTCGGTTATGCTCAGCTGCTCCTAGTAGCAGGTCTTCGTCCTTAAACGTGACCGCGGTGGTATACAGGATGTACCAGGATTCTTTTATATTAATTTTCGCAAAGCGAGCCTGGTACCGCTCGGGGTTTTGTAGAGCGTGAATAAGAACATCTCTAAGTTCTTTAGATAGGACCAAGGCATCGTAAATGCTCAGGAGAGACAAAAGCTTACCAAGATGGGCCAAGACATTATAGTCCACTGAGGAAGGACTCGAGTTTTCATGAGCAAGCTCTCCGCCATCTTCTTCGTTAGCGACTTGTTTTTCCTTTCCTTTTAGGCCGTTGCCCTGATTTGGCAGTAGAGCCCTGCCGCTTCTGAGCTGGATTTGGTTGGCCTTTATGGTGAGCTCCTCATCCTCTTCGGAAAAACATAGCTCTTTCTCAGAGTCGCTACCAAGGTGGATAATGTAGCAGGTCACTATAGAGACCTCGTCATTGGAGTCTTCTTCTAGCTCCTCCAGAATCTCAGCCGCTTCTACGGGGAAGAACTCCTTCAATTGAACCAGAGTTCTTTCCTTTTGTTCATAGCCTTCGAGGGAATCGATGTACTTTTGAATGGTCCACCTCCTCGTAGACTCTTTTTCGCATCAAGCCGTACTTTTCTTCTTCTTGAGCTTTATGGACTTTTGGCCTGATTGAGCCGAATTGGCAGTTGGAACGGTAGGCTTCTTCTACCCCTCCCATTCTATTCTGGGCTCTTTCTGAAGTAGTTTTAGCATCTTCTGTGTCATATTAGAGATGTGCATACTCCACGGAGGTTGCGCCGAGTCAGATTCATTTCTCGGGGCAGCGGATTCAATCGTTGCTCCAAGAAGGTTTCAGCTTCTGTCTGTATAAAGTTGGTGGTTGAAACTTAATTGTTTACCAACACACTCTTGGACTGCTCGATCTCTTTGGTCTTGTATTGCTTTTCGACCCAGTTTTTGAAAATATAGCAATCCTCGATCGCATGTCTCACTACTCGGTGGTCATTTTTACTTCGTGATGTCTTTTCGACTCTGGCAATTGTAGACCGTTGTTCAAGACATCTTTGAATATGTTGCAGACCTTATCCCTTCTGAAAGAGTAAAGCTTGTTCTTTTTCTCCTCTAGGGAAGGCCCTTCTCCTCCCAGCGCTGGCTTTCGAGACCGTTTGGTTTTGTATTCGCTTATCTTCATTGTGGGATGCATTGAAGGCGTTGATCTTGTTGGAGCTCCCACTTTTACGGTTGTCGTCTTTTCTGCTCTTCCAAAACTTGTCACCCTGAGAGTCCGGGGTAGACTCTTGCTTTGAGCATTCCAACATTTGTGCTCTCTTGGTCAGCTCTTGAAACGTCTTGAGGCATGTTGTACATAAGAATGGGACCATCCAATTTCTGAGGTTCCCAATGAGGAAGCTGACGGACTAGTCCTGCTCTAGCGGCGGTTCGCACTTGACAATGAGGTTGCGCCATCGGGCAATAAAGTCCGTGTTGCTTTCGTTGTTTCTCGGCTTGGTTCTCACAAGGTCAGCAATGAAGATTTTATCACTGACGCTCATGAACCTTTGCCGAAGCAGAGACCCCATTTGGGCGAAAGTAGTGACAGACCTGTCTGGTATACTCGCGTACCAGTCGAAAGCGACACCGGTCGCTGTTGATGAACTGATGAAGAAGGAGTGCATCGTTGCCTCCTGTATTTCCGTTCGACGCTTTAAAGTAGGCGACATGCTGATTTGCGTTTCCCATTCCGTCAAATCTTCCAAACTTAGGAATGACGTAGCCGCTCGGAAACACGATCAAATCATACTGTGCGGGATATGGCTGCCCACTTCTGCCAATTTCTTTCTGAGCTTCGGCTTCGGCCACCAATGTTTTAACCTTGCTAGTGACCAAATTCATTATCCGATCTTGCGTGAGCGGGATGGCGCCATCTTGGGCCAAGGCATCCTTAGAAGGGGAATGTGGACGGCTTTCACGTGGCTCGCTTATACTCAGACCTAAAGGGACAGGCATTGGTTGCTTCAGGTCATTATCACCCAGCTCATTAGTGGAATCTTGTGCTTGATTGGATGGCGTCCGGGCAATTTGAGCCGTGAGCTGCATCACGACATTTGTCAAGTTGTTGATTTTGGAGTAAAGCTTAGCCATCTCTTTATATTAGCTCCTGAGCTGTTTTCGAAGCTCTTGAAGCAGCTCTTGCTCTGCGGTCCTAGGGCAGAAAGTCGGCTCTTTCTTGCCGTCCGAGCTTGACTCCATATGGACTGAGGGGTCTTTGCACCAGATAGTCATTCGGACACCGTCTTAAATTTGGGTTGTTGTGCCTTAGCAATCACAACGTTCGGCCTCTTGCCCCTTGAGACCGGCTTGGCCACCTGGTTTGCCAGGATTTCTGCCAGATGAGTGCTCCCAGTAGGGCAGATGATGACAGAACCAAATTGGCGGGGCGGTTCCTCCCACTGCCGATTGAGGCTTGCAGGGAGAATCACGCGAGCATTGATCTTGACCATGTACGGGATCATGGTCACGTCGGAAGCTGAATTCATCTTAGAAGACATCGTCGTTGAAAGTTGATTGTTGCACGGAAAAGCATTATTTCAACACAAATATCGATATATATGTTAAATGAGTTCACATAAACGCTTGACCCAAGATATGGGAGGAGAGAGAGATCCCACTGGGCGTGCCAGAATATGTAGGGTGTTTTCCGTCACACCGTTAAGATTGGAAATACGCGTCGATTGTCGGGCGTATACAGATTCCCCCTGCCTAAAGTAAGCTGGGATTTATTGATTATGGGGATTCGAATCTCCGGCCGTCGCGGACTAAGCTGCCGTTAATTACCCCTCGTCTTTGAAGCGAATGAACCTCCAATTGACGGGTCAAACTAGTCATGCGAATTTAATATGCAGTATGCGTATGTGTGTGTCCTGAAGGGTTTTGAGTATATCGGGGGTCTCGCAGAGTTTACGGGGTCCCACTATTCGGATAACTGGTTGGGGTCAAAGGGCATAACAGCCCCCTTGTGGGGTGCGGGACAGCGCCTTGTTAGAAATTTTTTCTAGCGGGGGACGTGTTTTGAGTGTGGAGTGTATGAAAAAAGAAAGAAGAAAAAAAAGAAGAAGAAAGAAAAAAAGGTGGTGAGCAACGTCCTAAGGACGTGTGGGCGCTAGCGCCTCACGCGCTCGGTACGTGGGCGCTGGGCACCAGCTCCTCACGCGCTCGGCATGTGGGCACTGGGCGCCGGCGCCTCATGCACCTGGCACGTGGACACAGGGCGTTTGCAGAAAGATGGGGCTTAGCCCCGGAATTTAGGAGTTGAACTCCCAAAAAGGATTTTTTAATCTCTGGAGTTAAACTACAAAAGATTTTGAGTGGAGTTAAACTCCAAAAAAGTATTTTTATTTATGGAGTTAAACTCCTAAAAGGGTTTTATTTATGGAGTTAAGCTCTAAAAGATTTTTAATGGAATTAAACACCTAAAAAAGGTTTTATTTATGGAGTTAAACTCCAAAATATCTCGACAAATGGAGTTGAACTCAAAGAAATTTTTGGAGATGATCAAAGGGGCCCCCTTTCTTCTCCCTTGGATCTTCTTTTTAACCTTGGATCTTCCCGAAGTGGGGTTTTTGGAGATGAGTCTCCTTCTTCCTTCTCTCTATTGGCTGAATCTTGGAGAAAAGGGGGTGAGACATAAAAATCTCTCATTTTGGTGATTTGATGGAAGATCTGAACTCTCTTTCAAGGGTTTTATGGTGAAAAACTGTTTCTTTTTAGAAAAAGAAGAATTAAACTCTTGATTTAATTCAAAAAAAAGGAGTAGAAGGTTTAGAAGCTTGAGGAAGGAGAAGGAGGCACAGAACCCTGATTTTTGAGAGAGTGAAAAGGTTGTTCTTTATTTCATCATCATGTTGCCTTTATAGGCTACATACTTTATATATAGCCCCTTGGGCTTTGCCAAATGGCTCTTGTTCCACCCCATACCTTATGTGCTTGTATCTTTTTGCACATAAACCATTGGGTTTACAAAAAAATTTCTTTCTACCCATTTTTCATACATTTATTTTTTAAAATTGCATTAAACTAATTTATTGCATCATTCTTGGCATGGAGCCGGCCCCTTCAATGCTTGATCCTGACTTGGGCTTGGGTCCACTTGGCTTGGAGGTTGATTGATTTTGACTTGGTCGATCGGGGTATAACTTTGACCCCAACATTCTACACTTGCAAATAGAAATCACAATTGTAAACTTAGACAAATGATATACCAATAAAGAAATAGCTAAGCAATACCATAATTATGAAACAAGAACATATAGCTGTTCTCTTATGAAAAAAAATAATAAGTAAAAAGCAATGAGAAAAATTCCCCAAATGGAGTATCACGTACCCACACGTAATGCGCTCTGAAGCCAAGATTATAGGCATTGTGCTTAACAAATAAGGCTGAAACTGAGCCTCACGTGCAACCACGTGAGCATCTGCATACAAGGTATATAGGCGCCTTTTTAATAAAAAAAATAAATAACTGGCAAAAAAGAAACTCACGTGTCAGCACGTGATGCTCTTTGTTGGGCTTGACTTCATGGAGTCACGTGCTGCACGTGAGGGTTTCTAAATGCCTTCTGAGCCAATAGAATTAAATTTTAGATAAAGGGATCAGAACCCTATTTTGGAAATATTTCCCCCAATTTTTCTAAACAAGAAAGATTGTGCTCTGTAAATCAGAGCAACGTTGGATCAAAGATCCAATGGTGATTAAAAATCACCAAGATACAGAATAAGCTCTGTATGGGAAAATATTTTCCCAATCTTGATAAAAACAAGAAAATGTCTTCTGTAAAACAGGAGTTCCTGGATCAAAGATCCAACGGTGGATAAAATCCCCGAATCAATCAAAAATCTCTCAATGAGAGATTTCCTTAACAAAAATCAACAAACTTGCCTCTGCTATATAAAGTACTCGAGACTGAAGAGAGAGAAAAAAGAATAGAGAGAAAACCCCCCTGATAAGTTTTTAAAAAAAAGAGAATTTAATTCTCCAGAGAGAAGATGATCTCCTTAAAGAAAAGAAGAAACCCTAGGTAAGAAGGAACAAAACACATGGAACATCTTACTTCTTCGTCTCCACAAGAGTTTAACTCTTCCAAAAGAACTTAGATCTTCCTCTGGTTGGGATCTGCAGAAGCAGATCTCCCCACAAGTTGAGAATTTAATTCTCATCGGGGAGATTCTGTTATGTGGATTCAAACCTAGGGGAAAGAACTAAGTTCAAAGAATTTAATTCTTGCAAGAATATATAGGAATTTAATTCCTCTAGTAAAACTAGGGTTTAACCCTATATAAGAATTTAATTCTTATAAAACAATGGGCTTGAAAGTCTCAAAACTTAAGATCTCCATGCACGTAGAAAGATTAGCACCTTGCATGATGATGGCATATCACGTGCTCTCACGTGAGCACCCTTAATAAAAACAAAAGAGAACAACTGAAATCAGCTTACGTATCCCCATATGGCCCCCTAAAAGTGCTTAGCACATTCAAAAGAAAAAGGGTATAAACCCAAAGACAGTTATCGTTTTTTTTGGGCTCTTCACGTGTCCCCACGTGACCCCCTAAAAGTGCTTAGCATTTTCAAAAGGAAAATGGTATAAACCCAAAGACAGTTATCATTTTTTCGGGCGCCTCACGTGATCCCATGTGACCCCTCCTAAAAAAGTTTAGCACCTTAAAAAAAGAAAAGGGAATAAACCCAAAGAAACAATGTCTAACACTGAGGCACCTCACGTGCTCACACGTGATGGCCACAAGGATAAAAGTGTTTAACACTTATATAAAGATGGGGAATAAACCAAGCGAACAGCACCACCTTTAAAAGCAACACGTGTGACACATGAGCACTCTCAAATTCCAGTGTTTAACACTGCCTCAAAGTTTCACGTAGGGGCACGTGATCGCTGAAAATATATTAAGGAACCAACTCCAACCTCAAACTGGTTAAGTTCCTTCTGAGATTAAATCTCCAAACAAACCGAGCCTCTATGCTCAAAACTGATAACTCCTCGATTTGTAATCTGGTTCAAGGGTACATCTCTCCACACCTCTGATATATGTCGTTGTAATCCTTCAACGTCTTCAGAGAGGTGGAGGGTCCCAATAACCAATAACTTTTGGCGCACCCTCAAACTGATGAGCCAAAATCTATGGACTATGATGTCCTTAAACCATGGACTATGATGTCCTTAAACACGGACTATGATGTCCTTAAACTTATAGGCCGCAACGTCCCTAAAACTAAACTCTATGGACTATGATGTCCTTAAACCATGGAGATGTCCTTAAACACGGACTATGATGTCATTAAACTTATGGACCGCAACGTCCATAAAACTAAACTCTTTGTCCTATGATGTTCTTAAACTAGGGACTATGATGTCCCTAAACACGGACTATGATGTCCTTAAACTTATGGACCGCAACGTCCCTAAAACTAAACTCTATGGATTATGATGTCCTTAAACACGGACCATGATGTCCTTAAACATGGACTATGGTGTCCTTAAACCCAATGGACCGTATTGTCCCTAAACTAAACTCCATGGACTATGATGTCCTTAAACATGGATTATGATGTTTTTAAACCCAATAGACCGTAACGTCCCTGTTCGCCGTCGAAAACCGCAAAGACAAAACGTCTTGCCTGAATTTGGGGGCAGATGCTATTGGGTTTTATCTGTCTACCTCTCCGAAGATGCCAAATTGATTTACGGCACCATGCATCGAAGGTTTAAACAGATGCGGCCGTTGTAGCAGACTTCGTCAGATTCCCCCTCGTTGGAGAGGGGTTTTTGATTGTGGGGACACTCTTCCCTGCAGGCGCAAGCCCCTGCAGTTAATTACGTTACCGAGTTACGATAACCACTTTCTCCTTCGCCAGAAGTTCACTTCGTGCCGTATTTGTTTTATTTTTAGTTGCCTATGGATTGTATACGGAGACTAATTTGTGTTGTCGCCCGTAGGGCATGGATTAGTCCAAATTCGTATTTTCTTAGATTTGGGTTTGGGTTAGTTTAAGGATCGTTAATCATGTTTTAGATTAAGATCAACTCAAACGTTTGTTGAGGATACGTTAGTCTAATTTTAGACTAAGATCTACTCAACAGGATTTTCTTTAGTTTATAGGGACGCTGCGGTCCGCAATTTAGTTTTAAAGACATTGCGGTCCAACGTTTAAGGACATCATAGTCCGTGGAATTTAGTTTTTAGGGACGTTGCGGTCCGCAATTTAGTTTTAAGGACGCTACAGTCCATGGAGTTTAGTTTTAAGGACATTGCGGTCCACAATTTAGTTTTTAGGGACGTTGCGGTCCACTGGGTTGTTGGTTTGGGGGGGCATACCAAGAATTATTGGTTATTGGGACCCTCCACCTCTCTAAAGATGTTGAAGAATTACAACAATATGTATCAGAGGTGTGGAAAGATATACCTTTGAACCAATGAATGTTCATCAAAGATTTGATAACCTTGTTTGGGACTAAGTCCAATTTAGATGAAGTCCTATGGGCTCGGTCGATTTTGGGGTTTGGCCAACCTTGGGCTCAGCCCACTTAGTCTTTGTCATTTTCTTTTTTTATAAACTGTTAGACACTTGCTAGGACACAGTCATTTCTCTGTGCACATAATGCTAAACATTTATGTGAATACTGACACCCACTTTCTTTTGTTTTTTTATGAGTGTTGAACATTCTTCATGGCGCTAGGCTCTTCTTGAGGAGCGCAGAGTGCTCTGTGTTAAGTAGCACCCACGTGGGGGCACATAGGGCGCTTGGCACTGAGTTCCAGCATTTGAGCGCTAAGCGCTCTTTTTATTTTAAGCAGCGCCCACGTGGAGCGCTTGGCGCTGAGCGCCAGCATTTGAGTGTTGAGCGCTCTTTATTGAGCAGCGCCCACGTGAGGAGCAAGTGGAGCGCTCGGCGCTGAACGCCAGATTTGGGGTGCTAAGCACTTCTTATTAAATAGCGCCCACATGAGGAGCATGTGGAGCGCTCGGCGCTGAGCGCCAGATTTGAGTGCTAAACACTGAGTTTTTTGTTCGACCCAATTCAATCCTCTGATAATTTGGTTCTCCCTTGTGAAAGACTTCGTCTTATTGATATGAGATCTGGAAAAAGAACTAAGTTCTTCTGATGTGAGAGTAAAACTCTTAGATATCGAGGAGATGCTATGATATCTCTTCTTTTTATGAAAGAATTCGTCTTATAGACCTGTGATCTGGAAAAAAAACTATGTTCTTCTGATGTGAGAGTTAAACTCTCAAATATAGAGGAGATACTATGATCTCACTTCTTTTTATTTACCTTGAAGAAGGTTTTTCTTCTTAGAGCATGTGCTTCTCCTTTTCTTTTCTGAGAACTTGAAGTTTATGGGGGGGATTCTTCTGTATAAGGCTTGAAGTCTTGGGTCCCTTATATAGGGGAGGCTGATTTGTTGAATTAGTTAAGGAAATCTCTCATTGAGAGATCTCTGATTCATTTGGGGATTTTATCCACCATTGGATCTTTGATCCAAGTGTTTTTAGCAAGATTGGGAAAATATTTTCCCATACAGAACTTATTCTGTATCTTGGTGATGTTTAATCACCAATGGATCTTTGATCCAATAGTGCTCTGATTTATAGAGCACAATCTTTCTTGTTTATAAAGATTTGAGGAGTATTTCCACAATCAGAATTTAATTCTGTATTTTGGTGATTTTTAATTACCATTGGATCTTTGATCCAACGGCAGAGAACTTTTAGTTCTGGCGCCAACGCTCTCATGATTTGCACATGGGGCGCTGCCTCAGAGTCTTTGACTCTTGGCGCCGGCGTAGTTCTATGGAACTATTCCGAGATGCTGAAGGGCATCGTATGGAACCATCTCGGAATAGTTCCATGGAACAGATTGACAATGCATATGGCGTTGCGTCTTGGCCTTTTCGTAAATGGCCATTTCGCGGTTGTGGTCATCCCGAACCCTTTGACCTGCTTCTCTTATTAGCTTGTCAATCTGTTCTTCAAATAACGGACTCGGCACTTTTAAGGCAGGACCTCGTTCTAGTTCAACGTCGGCGTCTTTTAAAAGAGCATCCTCTTCTTCATCAAGGTCCTTTATGACATGGCAGTCATGGAATAGGTCCCATTTCTCGGACTGGACATATCCAAGCCCAATCGTTTCCATTTTTCCGTTGGGCAATTTTCGCTGTGTTCCGGTGACGTTCCAAATCCTGTTCTAGAACTGGGCTTGTTGAGGAGTTTGTTTGAATAGTATGCCTTGGTATCTTAATAACCTTTTCAATCCTTCGGTGTAATATCTGGGCAAACGGATTGGTTGGAGCCTGTCAAGTGCAGGTTCGGCATCATGCCAGACTTCCCTTTCGACTTTGGTTTCCCCGGATCGATAGAATAGGATCGCCTTTTCACCTCTTCACCTGGGAGGGAGGTAGAATGTCTGTAGCTCTTGCACACTATATGTCTCGAATGCATCAAGCTCTCTGTAGTGTAGTCGCGGAACCATGGCGATTTGCAAACTCTGATCATCTTTAGTGAGGGCCTGCATTGATGGACGGACCGAGAACACTGCGTTGACTTCATCTTCAGAGTCACTGCCAAACACCAGAATAGGGGTAGATGGTCTCGGCCTGTTGCATTGGGGCGGCCCCGAATAAACTATCTCTTCTTCCTCCTCGATATCGCTCCCGAAGACCAGGATAGTGGTGATAGCTTTTTGCTTGTTCTCCGGTTTATGGTATCTTTCCGTGTCTTCAAAGTCTGGCAAGAAATACTTTGCATCCTCGTACTTTCGGACTTGATTTACGGAAAATGGGTTCAGTTCCCCCATCACTGTATACTCGAGACCATCTTTAAAATACATCATACACTAATGTTGTGTAGAAGGGATGATGTTGTATTCGTATAACCAAGGTCTGCCGAGCAAAGCGTTGTAGCAGGTCTTGGCGTCAATGATATGAAACTTGATGTCAGTGATGAGCAGCCCAAAGCGTAACATCAAAATCACAGACCCGAGTGTCCGTGATGGTTGGGAGTCGAATCCGGAGATGGTGATTTTATCCCAAGCGAGGTGCTGAACGCTCATGCAGATTTCTTTTAACACCCTCACATTTAGGAGGTCGATAGAGGACCCGTTATCAACTAAGATCTTTCCTATCTTAATGTCATGGCAGTAGCCAGTGACATACAGGGGACGGTTGTGCTCACACATTCCGAGGAGGAGATCTTCATCGCCGAAAGTGATGTCAGCTGTGTGCACTTCTTCCAGCTCGTCCTACATCTTTTCTTCAGCAAGGAAAGCATGGAATTAGTCGGGCACTTGTAGTCCCTTGATCAGAGAATCTCTCTCCTCTTTGGATAGCAGAAGGGCATCCAGAATGCTTAGCTGTGAGGGTATCTTCCTCAGGTGTGCCAGAATGTTGTAATCCACTTTGCTTTTCTTGGGCAGGTCCTTGGTCGTTAGCTCTTCGGCAACTCGATCATCGAGGGCGGTATCCTCAGGGACTTTTTCTTTCCCCTTATCTTTATTGTTCGATCCCTTGTTTGTAGGTCCAAGATTCTTTTCGGGCAACGTACGGTTGCGCAGCTGAATATTCTCACAGTTCTTCATTTCTTCCTCTTTTCCTGAGGTGGATTCTTTAAAGAGAGGGCCGAGGGCTATTTCTTCATCAGAATCACTTTCGAAGGTGAGAACTTGCGATCTCCTGGAATCCAGCATGTGACAGTTGCCGGCAGTTCTTTTGTGCTCATCTGTCGTGCTTCTCTGTTCCCGACGAGCTTTGCGCTTCAATCGCTTGAAATGTTGTCGGTGTGCAACGTATCCCTACCACCATTTCTTGAAGGTGTTGCACTCTTCGGTAGGATGTGTAATCCTCCGATGGTATAAGCAGTAGCTAGGATGCACATCCGCTTCGTCAAGGTGTATGCTGCCAGGAGTATTTCTTTTAAAAGGTGGCAGCTTCATTCCCATCGACAGGCCTTTAGCGAACCGTTTCCTCGTCTTAAGCCGGCTTCTGTCTGCCGCGGACGTGTTTTGATCTGGTTGGAGTGCTTCAACTTTTCATCTTTTCGCCGACGTTTGGCTTTTTCGAATATGGCCATTTCGCGCTCTCGATCACTTTTGCTCCTCTGACGGGCCTCGTTCAGCAACATGGCAATCATCTCGTCTGGCGGTTCTAAGAGTTCCTGTTCTGGATCTGCCCCCAGTTTCTCTGCATCAGGAGCTCCTTTATCCTTTATTAACAAGTGAGAGATCATGTGGCAACTCACCACATAATCCTCGGGCTCTTCTGAAGAATCGTCTCCTTCATCAGCGTCATCGTCTTTATTCTCAAGAACATGCTTGAGGAATTCGTCCAATGTAATTGGGGTCTGTGCCCTCTGGTTATATTCTTCCAGTGCATCGATATATTTCGGCAACCTTGTACGGTTGTCGTCGGGTTGGACTGGCTTCTTAGCCTCCTTCTTTTTCTTTGAAGACTTCGGAGGCTTGGCTTGAGGGTTTTGTCCACCGTCACCAACTTTCAGCGTTGGGCGCGTCTTCAGCATCCCCTCAATAATCTCAGGCTCCAACGGGCTCTTCCACCTAATCGCCAGACATGCTTGAAGGTCCTTTAGCATTCTTTTAGTCTTAGCTGAAAGGGCCACCTCCCATGAGGCTTCCTCTATAAGTGAGCATGATGTCCCCGACGTGTCCACCTTTTTAGCAGCGTGCGGTTGTTGCGGGTTCACCCTCCAGTTTTCGGACAGCATGAACTTGCCCTATTGGTACTGGTCTTCGATCCAACTTTTGAAGATGTAACAATATTCGATTGGGTGACCTAATATTCGGTGGTAAGGACAGTAATTGGGGCTGTTAACGTCGCCTGATTGCGTTGGACATCTCGGCTCTGGCAGAGTGATGAGCTTGTTGCGCAGCGCTAGCTCGAGTAATCTCTTCGTCTTATCCCGAGGGAACGAGTAAGGGCATTTCATCTTTTCTCCAAGTGATCGTTGTTTATCGTTTTGGCGAGCGACCGGCTTCGGGCAACTCGTTGTTGAGCATTGGAGACGAAGGTCATTTTCCCTTTCCCCTTTTCATTCCGAGGATCCGTCTTTGAGGAGGACGGTCTATGGCCCATCTGCTCCATTTGGGCCAGCTTGTCGATCAAGGCCTGGAAAGTGGTTGGCTTGAAGAACATCATGAATTGAGAAATGGTTGCCTGAGGGTCAAGGGTCCCCATGAACATGCCCACGGCAGGAGCTTCTTCTATGCATTGTTCACATTTTGACCATAGGTTCCGCCACCTAATGGCGTATTGAACCCAGGCTTCTCCCGGCTTCACTCTAGCGTTAATTAGTGCGGTGATCGGGGTGCGTTCACGAATATTTGTGTAAACAGTAGCTCCATTTCTGCAAATGTCTTGACAGAGTCATTCGGAAGCTCGGAGTACCATTCGAATGATGTCTCTGACAAGCTGCCAACAAACTGGAGAAGCAGCAGTTTGTCGTCACCCCCAGTATTATCGCACAGAGCCCTGAATTGAGCAACGTGCTAGTGTGGATTACCCGTCCCTTTATACACATGGAATTTAGGGATCGTATATCCTGGAAGGTACTTAATTTGATCGTACCGGCCCGGATATGGTCGTCCAGTTCTAATGACTTGGCCGGCAGCTTCGCTTTCCTGATGAGCCCGTATTTGTTGAGCTATGTAGTCATCAAGAGCGGCTTTGGAGATGGTTTCTTCCTTAGCTGCTGATAGAGCCGGAAGAGGGTTTGATGTCTCCCCTCTGTCGTCTTCAAGGATTATTGGAGGGTCATCAGCTGGAGGATCTGGCTGTATCATCATCTCGACCATATCTTGGAACAAGAGCGCCATTTGTTTTATGTTGGCCGCTTGTTCCGCGGTCTCTTTATCTTTCTTCTCGGGCATTCTTCGGAGGAACTCGGCATCGGTTTCTTGTTCCTGGCGCTGCTCCGACAACGTCTCCGGTCTTTCTTTCAGCCCAGTGAGCGTTAGCATCTCTTGGAGCTTTTGCTATTGCTTCTGAGCCTTTGTCACAGACCGGGTGAGTGGTCGATGAACCGTTGAGATACGGCTATCCTATTTCCCGGAAGCCATGTAGATGGTGTGCACTATCATGCCCCCAGACTTGGGGTGTTTGGATTCAGTACCCTTGAGATTTGTCGCAGACACAGGGATCTTCTCCAGCCATCTCCTTTTATGGACGGTCGAAGTTGAGGGGGCCGTTGCAGCGGGCACCCATATAAATGAGACCTTCCATAGCATGGCGGCGAGATGGTCCCCCTCCTGTCGACCTTTCATTTTCTTCTGTCGGCAAGGGTAGTCTTGGTCAACTACAGAGTTTTGGACTCTTCGCCAGACCCTGCGGATTTTGGAGGACAGCCGCTGAGGGGGCTGTTCCGGCTTTGCCTTCGTGACATTTCCAGCGAGTGGAGAAGACCATTTTAGTACGGCAGTTGGAGAATTCTCGTGCATCCTCCTGAGTGGCCCAAAGCTGTTCCCAGTTAGAACAGCAGCGTCAATTTCTACCATCGGAGCTGGTGAAGTCAATCGAGAAGAGGAACTACCCCCAGCTTTCCTCACTCGGTGCCAGTGGAGACTTCGAGCATGTCTTGCAGATGGGACCGGCTCAGTTACGGGGGTGGATTCGCCATAACCTCTGCTTTGAGGAGAGGCTGTTGTTGGTGCTAGCCTGTCAAAGATTGACGTCAGTTGAGGGGGAACGTCTAATCTGTCGAAGACCGACTTTCGAGCAGGGGAAGTAGTTTGGACAACTCCACCCGTAGTGGGAATTAGAATAGCCAGTCTTATGAAGATCGACCCTTAGCAGGAGAAGCCCCTCTGATGACTCCGTTTACCGGAGCTGGAATGGTTATCCGCTTCGGTATAGCTCCTTCGGGTATTGCAGGCTTCTTCACGGGCCCGCTTGAGCTTTGGCCTAGTCTGTTAAAGACCGAGGCGCTGGACTTGAACGACCCGTTGAGAGGGTCCGTAGTAGTGGTAAGCCGATCAAAGACCGACTTCTTTGGAGCTTCCTGTGATGGCTCCGGAGCGTTGAAGCTCACTAGCGGGAGCATGGTACCGAAGAACAACCCAGTGGTGGCCTGTGTCACCTGTTCCACCGGCATTGCGAAGATGGAAGCCGCTTGGGGCCCATAGGTCAAGGACGGAGCGAGAGTTGTTGTTGCAGTTGGTGCAGTTGGAAGCCATTGACGCCATCTTCTCTTTTGCACGGAGCAAGACACCAAATCTTAGTATATCGAATCCAGAGGCAACCATATTATACCGCGATTTGTTCGCGAACACAATACACAAAGTGTGGAGTGGAAAGAGGAAAAAGTCCCACCGGGAGTGCCAGAGTCTGTTCGCCGCCGAAAACCGCAAAGAAAAATATCTTGCCTGAATTTAGGGGAATATACTATTTGGTTTTATCTGTCTACCTCTCCGAAGATGCCAAATTGATTTATGGCACCATGCATCGAAGGTTTAAACAGATGCGGCCGTTGTAGCAGACTTTGTCAGATTCCTCCTCATTGGTGAGGGGTTTTTGATTGTGGGGACGCTCTTCCTTGCAGCCGCAAGCCCCTGCAGTTAATTACGTCCGGGTTATGATAACCACTTTCTCCTTTTCCAGAAGTTTACTTCGTGTCGTGCGTGTTTGTTTTATTTTTGGTTGCATGTGGATTGTATATGGAGACTAATTTGTGTTGTCGCCCATAGGGCATAGATTAGTCCAAATCTGTTTTTTCTTAGATTTGGGTGTGGGTTGGTTTAAGGATCGTTAATCTTGTTTTAGATTAAGATCAATTCAAACGTTTGTTGAGGATGCGTTAGTCTAATTTTAGACTAAGATCTACTCAACAGGATTTTCTTTAGTTTATAGGGACGTTGCGGTCCGCAATTTAGTTTTAAGGACATTGCGGTCCAACGTTTAAGGACATCATAGTCCGTGGAATTTAGTTTTTAGGGACGTTGCGGTCCGCAATTTAGTTTTAAGGACGCTGCAGTCCATGGAGTTTAGTTTTAAGGACATTGCGGTCCATAATTTAGTTTTTAGGGACGTTGCGGCCCACTGGGTTGTTGGTTTGGGGGGCATACCAAGAATTATTGGTTATTGGGACCATCCACCTCTCTAAAGACGTTGAAGAATTACAACGACATGTATCAGAGGTGTGGAGAGATGTACCTTTGAACCAATGAATGTTCATCAAAGATTTGATAACCTTGTTTGGGACTAAGTCCAATTTAGAAGAAAACCTATGGGCTCGGTCGATTTTGGGGTTTGGCCGACCTATGGGCTCGGTCCACTTAGTCTTTGTCATTTCCTTTTTTTAATAAAGTGTTAGACACTTGCTAGGACACAGTCCTTTCTCTGTGCACATAATGCTAAACATTTATGTGAATACTGACACCCACTTTCTTTTGTTTTTTATGAGTGTTGAACACTTTTCATGGCGCTAGGCTCTTCTTGAGGAGCGCAGAACGCTCTGTGTTAAGTAGCGCCCATGTGGGGGGCACGTGGGGCGCTTGGCGCTGAGCGTTAGCATTTGAGCGCTAAGCGCTCTTTTTATTTTGAGCAGCGCCTACGTGAAGGGCACGTGGAGCGCTTGGCGCTGAGCACCAGCATTTGAGTGTTGAGCGCTCTTTATTGAGCAGCGCCCACGTGAGGGGCAAGTGGAGCGCTCGGCGCTGAACGACAGATTTGGGGTGCTAAGCACTTCTTATTAAATAGCGCCCACTTGAAGAGCACGTGGAGCGCTCGACACTGAACGCCGGATTTGAGTGCTAAGAACTAAGTTTTTTGTTCTACCCAATTCAATCCTCTGATAATTTGGTTCTCCCTTGTGAAAGACTTCGTCTTATAGATCTGAGATCTGGAAAAAGTACTAAGTTCTTCTGATGTGAGAGTTAAACTCTTAGATATAGAGGAGATGCTATGATCTCTCTTCTTTTTATAAAAGACTTTGTCTTATAGATCCGTGATCTGGAAAAAGAACTAAGTTTTTCTGATGTGAGAGTTAAACTCTCAAATATAGAGGAGATGCTATGATCTCACTTCTTTTTATTTACCTTGAAGAAGCTTCTTTTTCTTAGAGCTTGCCCTTCTCTTTTTCTTTTCTGAGAACTTGAAATTTATGGGGGTGGTTCTTCTGTACAAGACTTGAAGTCTTGGGTCCTTTATATAGGGGAGGCTGATTTATTGAATCAATTAGGGAAATCTCTCATTGAGAGATCTCTGATTGATTTAGGGATTTTATCTACCGTTGGATCTTTGATCCAAGGACTTCTATTTTACAGAAGACATCTTTCTTGTTTTTAGCAAGATTGGGAAAATATTTTCCCATACAGAACTTATTCTGTATCTTGGTGATGTTTAATCACCATTGGATCTTTGATCCAACGGTGCTCTGATTTACAGAGGACGATCTTTCTTGCTTAGAAAGATTTGAGGAGTATTTCCTCAATCAGAATTTAATTCTGTATTTTGGTGATTTTTAATCACCATTAGATCTTTGATCCAACGGCGGAGAACTTTTAGTTCTGGCGCCAGCACTCTTGGCGCTTGCGCTCTCGTGCTTTGCACGTGGGGCGCTGCCTCAGAGTGTTTGACTATTGGCGCTGGCGATCTTGGCGCCGACGCTTTTGGCGCGAGCTCTCTCGTGCTTTGCACGTGAGGCGCTGCCTCAGAGTCTTTGACTCTTGGCGTCGGCACTCTTGGCGCTAGCGCTCTCGTGCTTTGCACGTGAGGCGCTTCTGTTCATATCATAATATTGCATTTTATATTCCCCATTCTTATGCGTTTTATAATGAAACAGGTGCTTTTGACACATGTCTGCTACATGTTACAGGTTACTGGTTTTTTGGAGCGAAAATAATGAAAAAGACACAAGACGACAGAAAAAGAGACTTTTGACCAACAAATAGAAGGATCCTAGTCAAGCCTAGATGAAGAACAGTGCACAGTCCAAAATGTCAAGGCAAACGGTTAAAAGATCGCTACATGTTTTTCACTGAAAGATCTGGAGAAGAATAAGAAGCCAAACAGAGAAATGAGATGAAGAAATAACAAGCCCAGATAACCACAAATAATCCCAGAAAAAATGGTTCAATGATCTGACCAAAGGGCCACGGAACCGCGGCCCAAACCCCCCCATGCCGCGGTTCCGCGGCCATTAAGTGCACGTGTCGGTGCAATTTTCTTGTGTCGGTGCGTCGGTGCGAGGGTTGGGATTTTTCGTGGGCATATCTGTAAAATCGCATGCGCGAGAGTCTGTAACCCTAGTTTTCCCTGTTTGCTTATAAATTGTAATCACAAATTTGTAAACCCTATGCCTTTTTTCAATCAATAAAATTTCAGAATTGTTGGGAGAAAAAGAGCATCATTTTCCGTAAGTTTTTATTTTTACTTTCTGCCTTAGTGTTAATTTAATTGTTGCCCTAGCTCTCTAGTATAATTCTTGCAGTAGATTAATCATACAATTGCCATAGTTAATTTAGTGTAGTCCTTCAAATGCAATCGGTAAGTGCTTTTAAAATGCTATTTTTAAAAGACACCCTAATGAGCGAGTAATTTCCTCGCTTGTTAGGGTTAGGAATAAAGGAGGGAATGAGAGATGAATATCTCTCATCTCTTTCAATGCCGAATATTTTTTAAGTAGAACTTCATGCACACATGCATGATCCGCTCCCTACGGCACCCTACCCACGAGGTAACGGTGACACCGTAGTATAAAGGACCGTACATGCACGACGTCCATGAAGGTTATAGAAATTAGTACGAAAGGACGGGCAAGGATCAAGAGGAAGAAACTTCGTTTCTTCCCAATCATCCTGATCCCCTTTACTAATAATTGTTATGACTTCTAAAAAGTTTTAATCAAGGGTATTGAAAGAGATGTTAATCTTTATCTAATCAACCCTACTTTAGACCTAACCCTAACAAGTTCCGTAACCATCGCATAATTTAGTTTTTAAATCAATCAACAAAAACCAAACCACCATTGGAATCAACTCGTGAAAACATTTAGGAAAATTACACATCCCTGTGGATCGACCAGTATTCACCGGCTAGCTGCAAAGCGACGCCGTTTCTGATTACAGTTAACATATATTTTTGCATTAATCAAATGGCGCCGTTGCCGGGGATAGCGTAAAATTTCTTGTGTGTAATTTCGGGTTGATATAAATCTTAAAAATCATAATCAGAAAATAGAAAAAATACAAAAAAAAATTTATCAATTTTTATCTGTTTGAAGGGTTTTGTCATTTTGAATTTTGCAGGAACAACGAAGACTCTCGGATCTGAAATTTTACAGAGGTCAAATCAGAAAAGTGAACATCAGAACAGAGGAGGAGTGGTATAAGGGCGCAGCAAAATTTTTTTCAGAGCCTGATCACTCCAGGAGACCGCGCTTCCGCCGCATAAGAGTGCCCCACACCGCGGTTCCGCCGCGCCTTGGCCACGTCAGCACTGTTGGTGTATATGCCCTAGAGGCCATTACTGTATCATACTAGTATGTATATTACTTAATGGAAGCTTGGGATATTCACAGTTGTACAGACAATCTTGCTCAAAATAGTAGTATGCTACTTGGTTTGTTTCTGCTTTAATGTGTACTTGTGTGTTTATTTATTATATCACCTATACGCATTAGTAGAGCCCTTTGGATCTTTGCTTGATTACCGGCGTTGTGATGGCAATCACACTCGTGGGGGCTGGGTGATCTACAAGCACATCCTTATACACGTCCCTAGTCGTGGGAGTATCGAGATAGGGCATCGAAACTCCGGAGTAGACTAGCGTATGCGCTTCTCATCCCAGCACGGGAGACGGTCTGTCCCACAGCCGTCAGTACGTCGTACTTGAGATAGTATGCGGGTGCTCGTTAGGTTACGAGTACACTGGACAGGACTCGTCGGGAACTGATGGTTGGTATTATACCTATCGTCAGTTATCAGTTCCCAGGTGACATGAGTACAGCTTAGTCCGCTGACTTGACACTGTCACTCCGCCTCGAGTGTGTTCCCACTGTTCTTTGATTACTACCCTACCACGGCTCTTCCGAGTCGTGCAAACAGGTAATAGTTGGGAGCAGTCCCGAATCACTTGGAGGCAGTGACGGTTAGACAGGATTCGTCTCTCCCGGTATTGGGGGTTGACATCGCGCTGTGTCTAGGAGAGCCATTACACAAGTAGTCCCTGGCCAGGGCAAGCGAGATATACTGGTAGGTTCCAGTGCTATCTCAGTGTGTTCTGGGCTTCACTCCGACACGACTTGTACCGCTATTAGGGGTCTGACGCTTGCCGCCCCCCTAGGCCCGACATGCGATGTATCAGACGAACAGACCGGACTGTACGGAGAATGTCACATTCAGACTCAGTAGGAGTTCAGATGGGGTTTCACCTCGTCAGCCTTCTTGTCGGCATCTACCTGGGGACCGTTACGCACAGCTAGTGCCGCTTGCGGTCTGTGGTTAAACCCACTGCCAGCATAGTGTCGAGTCTTTAGAGTCCCACACAGAGGGTATTCGCCTCTGGGCAAAACAGAGTAGAGGTCGCATGGTTTTGCGACAGGGTTCGTTCTCATCCGCGCACTTGTGCACGTTTGGAGTCCGGACGGATATTGCCAGCGGGCTCTGGTTTGAGCCGGATACTGGTATATGTTTTGGGGTTGCTTTTATATCTCGGTATTCTTGTTCCTTGGAACGAGAATGCAGGTGTGTATGCACAGTTGCTTGAGGCGGAGGATGAGGTATTTCATTAGGGTTTCGGAACGGGTGCGTATGCACAATTGACAGTCATCATTTTCCTAACCCTAATGGATTTATGGATTATCTATTAATAATAGTAATTAAATGAGAATTATGTTATGGTTGTTTTTGTTGACTTGTTGACCATGGTTGACTTGTTGACCATGGTTGAATGTTGACCACCATCATGCTTTGTAAAGATACTCCTTGATTCATGCTTACATCTCATTTAATGAAGCATGATAGTGGTCATTCCAAAACTACCATCAACTATTCTCATTTTGAATTATTATCATTTAGATAATTCTTTTTCTTTTTGATATGGTTGCAAAAAGAAAAAGATAGCTCATTCTATCATAATTCTTCTCTCTCTTCATTTCATCTTCTTCTTCCTCAAGCTCAAGGTGACTCCTTCTCATGTGTTGAGAATCCCTCACCTTGAAAAGAAAACAACCCCTAGATACTCTCTACTCATTCTAGGTTCAAGGTTTAGCAAGCCGGAAACCCTAGTTCACTCAAAGATCGAGGAAGAGCCCAAAGGTCGAACCCTCGAGGTGGATCCATCTTCGACGGAAGAAGGCGACAAGAAGAGAACCATCAACCTCTACAAGTTTTAAAGAAGAAGGAGTTCAAGTTTAGGTATAACCATCTTCCATAGTAGCTAACTCTCTTTAGCAAGTTTGCTAGTTTAGTTTAGCAAAGATCCGGCTTTTACGGTCCATGTTACAAAGTTTAGAAAAATTTTGATTTACCGTTTCCGCAACCCCGAAAGTACCGGGAGAGGTAACGTGGACCTAACAGTGGTATCAGAGCCTAACTAAACTTAAACTAGCTTGGTAGCGAAGTGTATGGAAGTTCGAAACCGAAAAATCGCAAAACCGGAAAAACTAAAACCCTAAGTTTCTGTTGAATTTTTTTCTGCTCTAAATGAAAAACTTTATACTTGTAAATTCGGCTCAGGGTTTTGTGTGAACACCCAAGAAAAACTATTCCCTAATTCATTCAAACCGCCGCGGTTCCGCGGCACGAGGTAGGCATGTGCCGCGGAACCGCCGCCGTTTGTTGTCCTCTCTGCATCGTTTTTCGTGCAGTGTTCTTCTGGTGGGATTTTGGGATTTTTCAGATATATTATATGTGCCCAGATTTTCCAGAACAGAAATTTACTTTTGGGGTCCTATAATTCCGTATTTTTTTTCGAACTTCGCTACACTTTGGCTATGTTGGTTATATCTGTGATGTTTGCATGTATTGAACGTCGGCTAATCGCTATAAGACGATTGGTCGGGGTTATACATGATCTGTGTTTGATATTGGAATGTGTATATGAATGTGTTGGACTGTCGCGGGTGAATAGCCGGGGTGGATGTGAGATGAGCTTTTGTTTTTCTTTCATTCATTGTAAATGTAAATTGATGTAATAATATTATTTGTTTGGCCGCACAACCGGGTCGGGGTTGTAGCCGTCATTGTATAATTCTTTTTACTGTTTTTGCTCCTAGGATAGACCCATGGAGGGGGTGCACAAACTGCCGAGTACTTGGCGGGTAGTTTGCCGCACCCGTAGGGGTCTTGGGTGGGGTATTGGCTATTCACCGCGACCGTGTAATCCGCTTTTCGTTGCAGGCTCGAAAGGATTGCGGATTGCTAGTATATCCAATGTATTCATCTGTGATCTGTAATGTCTATCATTGCTTTACTATTTAGGCGTTGCTTATGTTTTACAGCCGCGCTAGCCCAGCCCCCGCTCTGTCGTTAGTTAAGTAACCTAACGGGTGATGACGGGACCCCGTGGCGAATGCGAATGGCATAAGCGTACGTCATATTTTGGTTGTTTTCTGCAATGGTAGGTTTTAAATGATGGGACGCATTAAAAGAACTAATGCAAGAAAATAAACCTAAAAGACGTTGGAACAATTTTTTCAAAAAAAAAAAAAAAAGCTGTTATTGCAAAGACGTTCATTTTTGTTTTGCATCGCGGTATTCGGTTATGAATACCCAGCACCTCAGTCGACGAGGCAAGGGCCGAGATCCCTTCACCGGGAGTGACCCCTTGGACAAAAGTTTGCGTCAGGGTAATAACTTCACTATAGTCGATTATTCTTGCTTTGCATCGAGGTATTCATTTTGTAATATCCTGCACCTCATTCGACGAGGAAAGAGCCGAGATCCCTTCACAGGGAGTGACCTCTTTAGCAAAAAGTTTTTCGCCACTATATTTTCAAAAGGTGTATCACGTTCCTTCAACGACATCAAGTTCATTACGTTAACGGGTTTTTCGCCAAAAACCCAGCCGTAGCCCTCCGTCGTTTCTTATAAGTTATACTTAGTATTCGTGCTGCGTTTGTTGACTGTGTCAAGGCGCAGTGAACGGTAGCTAAGTGTTGCTTATTTGCTGGATACAATGTGATTGGTTAGGACATTTGTGTAACCTTGTTGACTGTGTCAAGGGTTATGCAGGTGGGTTTAATGCAATCAAGACAACGACGGGATGAACTTGACTAGGACTTTTTGATTTGTTGACTGTGTCAAGATCACTTGAGTCCTAGGGGCAAAAACCACATCGGGAGTTTCAAAAGAACTGAAACTTGCAGATTTAGCATACCTTCTGGAGTGTGGTGACTAGAGTGGATTCCATCTAGGTTATCACACAATGACAGTTGGATCCCGATCCCACTGATGAGTTGGTTTACTCTCGGGAGATTATTTCACTTAACGATCAATGCTATAAACCTAGTAGGTGTCTAGAAAGGTGTTAGCGGTGCTACGCCCCCAGGGAAAAGAGGTTCTTTAATTAAGGAACTTCGCGAAAGCGTTGGAAAACCTCCCTCGAAGTACCGACACTAGCCTGGCTGAAAGGTTAAGCAAGTATTGTGACGTGAATTAAAACCCGGCTAGTTCTTCTTTTAAAAAGGTTTTAAGAAGAATTTGAGGAAACAGTGGGAGACATCCTGGTTAGATAAATTAATAAACCAATCTAATCTTCCAAGAGCATACGCTGAGTGTTTCTTTTCTCTCTCTCCAGGCAGCAACCTTTTCACGCCCTAATCAAGATAATAAAATGTATCGCTTGACCGATCCGAATTTTTATTCGGGACTGGGGAAAGTTGGTTCAGCTCTAACTTGTGACAACAGTCATGAGTATGAGAATGGGAAAGGGGATTGTATGGATTTCCAGGATACCCAGTCGAAGAAGAAGCATGGTTTTGCATCTACTTCAGGTGTTCTTGTAATTGAGAACTGTTTTACGGTCAGCCCTACCTCCTGGGTACTTGATACCGGATCAGGATCTCATATCTGTAATTTATTGTAGGGACTGAGAAAAAGTAGGAAAGTTGCACCGGGTGATATGTCGCTCAGAGTAGCGAACGGAGCACAAGTTAATGCGGCAGCCGTCGGTGAATATCACCTAGTATTGCCAAATGGCAAGACTATGATTTTGAACGATTGCTACTATGTACCCTCCATGGTTTGCAACATCATATCAGTTTCTTTACTCGATAAAGATAGATATAAGTTTGTTCTTGAAAAGAATATCATGAACATTTACCTTGATAAGGTACTGGTTGCAGAGGGTACACTGTTTAATGGTATCTACGTTCTAAATCAGAATACAGTTCTCAATATACAAAACACACGCAAGAGGAAGAATTCAGATACGAATGAATCCTACTTGTGGCATTGTAGACTTGGTCATGTCGGAGAGAAAAGACTGAGTAAGTTGCATAAAGATGGACTCTTGGATGCGTTCGAGTTTTCATCTTATGAAACTTGTCAGTCTTGTCTCAAAGGGAAGATGACCAAATCTCCGTTCACCGGACATGGAGAAAGAGCAGCAGAGCTCTTGGGACTCGTACATAGTGATGTATGTGGTCCGATGTCTACACATGCAAGGGGTGGGTTCTCGTACTTCATCACATTCACTGACGATCTCTCTAGGTTCGGATATGTGTATCTGATGAAACACAAATCTGAAGCTTTTGAGAAATTCAAGGAATTCAGAAAGGAAGTAGAGAACCAGACAGGCAAAAGTATCAAGATCCTCCGGTCTGACAGGGGAGGGGAGTACTTAAGCACGGAATTCCTAGATTACTTAAAAGAGAATGGTATTCTCTCTCAGCTTACTCCTCCTTATACACCACAGCACAACGGTGTATCGGAGCGGAGGAATCGTACCCTATTGGATATGGTTCGCTCCATGATGAGTAGTGCTGAGTTACCTCTTTCATTTTGGGGATATGCACTTCAAACTGCAGCACATCTATTGAATCAAGTTCCATCCAAATCCGTGCCTAAGACTCCGTATGAAATATGGAGTGGTAAAAGTTTGTATCTTAAACGTATTAAGATTTGGGATTGCCCAGCTTATGTCAAAAAGCAGAACCCAGACAAACTTGAGGCACGGGCAGTTTTGTGTAAGTTTGTGGGATACCCAAAAGATTCAAGTGGGTATCTATTCTACCATGCAGAGGAACAGAAGATAATTGTTTCAAGAAATGCCACATTTTTAGAAAAAGAATTTCTTGTTAAAAACATTAGTGGCAGCACGGTAGAACTGGATGAAATTCCAGAAACACAAGCTTTAACAGAAAATTTGGAGGAACCGCTAGATTCAATAACCCCAAACGAACCTCAGCCACTCCGCAGATCTGGTAGGATTTCTCATCCGCCCGAGAGATACTACGGTTTTCTCATAGACGGGGATCGAGAGGATTGCATCTTGGAAGAAGATGACCCTACCAGTTTCAGGCAGGCCATTATCAGTAGGGACTCTGATAAGTGGCAGGAAGCAATGCAATCCGAAATGGAGTCCATGTACGCCAATAAAGTGTGGACCTTGGATATTGCTCCACCTGGGGTAAAACCCGTTGGATGCAAATGGATCTACAAAAGGAAACTTGGTGTAGATGGGCAGGTGGAAACCTATAAAGCTAGACTCGTTGCAAAAGGTTTCCGTCAAAGACCTGGTTTGGACTATGACGAAACTTTTTCTCCGGTGGCTATGCTCAAATCCATTCGGATCCTACTTGCCATTGCTGCCTTCCATGACTATGAGATCTGGCAGATGGATGTTAAAACGGCTTTCCTAAACGGTTGTTTGGAAGAGTGCGTTTACATGGATCAACCAGAAGGTTTCGTAGACAGTGGGAGCAGCGGAAAGGTGTGCAAGTTGCTTAAATCCATTTATGGATTAAAGCAGGCATCACGGAGCTGGAACATCTGTTTTGATGAGGCAATCAAGGAATTTGATTTCATCAAGAACGAAGATGAACCCTGTGTATATAAGAAGATTGTAGGACGAACTGTCGTATTCCTAGTCTTGTACGTGGACGACATTCTTTTGATAGGAAATGACATTCCTATGCTACAATCGGTCAAGCTGTTTTTGTCACAAAGGTTCTCCATGAAGGACCTGGGTGATGCCTCGTACATTCTGGGGATCAAGATCTATAGAGATAGATCCAAGAGACTACTGGGACTTTCGCAGTCCAGGTACATAGAGACCGTACTAAAGAGATTTAGTATGGAGGATTCCAAGCGCGGTAACATACCCGCATTGCACGGAATTACCCTCTCCAAGAAGATGTCTCCTAAGACTGACGAGGAGAGGGTTCGCATGAGCACTATACCCTACGCTTCGGCGGTAGGATCTATAATGTATGCGATGCTATGTACAAGACCAGATGTAGCTTATGCGTTGAGCGCAGTAAGCCGGTATCAGTCAGACCCAGGGGAGGACCACTGGACAGCAGTGAAGAACATTCTCAAGTACCTGAGAAGGACAAAGGAGATGTTCCTGGTTTACGGTAATGGAGACCTCAAGGTCGAGTCCTTTACCGATTCAAGCTTCCAGAGTGACAAAGATGACAGCAAGTCTGTCTCGGGTTTTGTGTTTACCCTCAACGGAGGGGCGGTATGTTGGAGGAGTTCCAAGCAGGATACCGTCGCAGACTCGACGATGGAGGCTGAATACATTGCTGCAAGCGATGCCGCAAAAGAGGCGGTCTGGATTAAGAAGTTCATTAGTGAACTTCAGGTGGTTCCGTCCATTGTTGACCCAATACCTTTGTATTGCGATAACAATGGGGCTATAGCTTTAGCGAAGGAACCAAGGTCCCATCAGAAATCCAGGCACATCTTAAGGCGGTATCACCTGATCAGGGAGATCATTGATTGCCAGGAGATCGAGGTGCGGAGAGTGGACACAAAGGACAACACTGCGGACCCATTCACAAAGGCTTTACCCTAGACTCAGTTCGAGCGGCTGATCGAGATGATAGGCCTTCGATACGCCAGTACATGGCCTTAGTGCAAGTGGGAGATTGTTGGTGTATATGCCCTAGAGGCCATTACTGTATCATACTAGTATGTATATTACTTAATGGAAGCTTGGGATATTCACAGTTGTACAGACAATCTTGCTCAAAATAGTAGTATGCTACTTGGTTTGTCTCTGCTTTAATGTGTACTTGTGTGTTTATTTATTATATCACCTATACGCATTAGTAGAGCCCTTTGGATCTTTGCTTGATTACCGGCGTTGTGATGGCAATCACACTCGTGGGGGCTGGGTGATCTACAAGCACATCCTTATACACGTCCCTAGTCGTGGGAGTATCGAGATAAGGCATCGAAACTCCGGAGTAGACTAGCGTATGCGCTTCTCATCCCAGCACGGGAGACGGTCTGTCCCACAGCCGTCAGTACGTCGTACTTGAGATAGTATGCAGGTGCTCGTTAGGTTACGAGTACACTGGACAGGACTCGTCGGGAACTGATGGTTGGTACTATACCTATCGTCAGTTATCAGTTCTCAGGTGACATGAGTACAGCTTAGTCCGCTGACTTGACACTGTCACTCCGCCTCGAGTGTGTTCCCACTGTTCTTTGATTACTACCCTACCACGGCTCTTCCGAGTCGTGCAAACAGGTAGTAGTTGGGAGCAGTCCCGAAGCACTTGGAGGCAGTGACGGTTAGACAGGATTCGTCTCTCCCGGTATTGGGGGTTGACATCGCGCTGTGTCTAGGAGAGCCATTACACAAGTAGTCCCTGGCCAGGGCAAGCGAGATATACTGGTAGGTTCCAGTGCTATCTCAGGGTGTTCTGGGCTTCACTCCGACACGACTTGTACCGCTATTAGGGGTCTGACGCTTGCCGCCCCCTAGGCCCGACATGCGATGTATCAGACGAACAGACCGGACTGTACGGAGAATGTCACATTCAGACTCAGTAGGAGTTCAGATGGGGTTTCACCTCGTCAGCCTTCTTGTCGGCATCTACCTGGGGACCGTTACGCACAGCTAGTGCCGCTTGCGGTCTGTGGTTAAACCCACTGCCAGCGTAGTGTCGAGTCTTTAGAGTCCCACACAGAGGGTATTCGCCTCTGGGCAAAACAGAGTAGAGGTCGCATGGTTTTGCGACAGGGTTCGTTCTCATCCGCGCACTTGTGCACGTTTGGAGTCCGGACGGATATTGCCAGCGGGCTCTGGTTTGAGCCGAATACTGGTATATGTTTTGGGGTTGCTTTTATATCTCGGTATTCTTGTTCCTTGGAACGAGAATGCAGGTGTGTATGCACAGTTGCTTGAGGCGGAGGATGAGGTATTTCATTAGGGTTTCGGAACGGGTGCGTATGCACAATTGACAGTCATCATTTTCCTAACCCTAATGGATTTATGGATTATCTATTAATAATAGTAATTAAATGAGAATTATGTTATGGTTGTTTTTGTTGACTTGTTGACCATGGTTGACTTGTTGACCATGGTTGAATGTTGACCACCATCATGCTTTGTAAAGATACTCCTTGATTCATGCTTACATCTCATTTAATGAAGCATGATAGTGGTCATTCCAAAACTACCATCAACTATTCTCATTTTGAATTATTATCATTTAGATAATTCTTTTTCTTTTTGATATGGTTGCAAAAAGAAAAAGATAGCTCATTCTATCATAATTCTTCTCTCTCTTCATTTCATCTTCTTCTTCCTCAAGCTCAAGGTGACTCCTTCTCATGTGTTGAGAATCCCTCACCTTGAAAAGAAAACAACCCCTAGATACTCTCTACTCATTCTAGGTTCAAGGTTTAGCAAGCCGGAAACCCTAGTTCACTCAAAGATCGAGGAAGAGCCCAAAGGTCGAACCCTCGAGGTGGATCCATCTTCGACGGAAGAAGGCGACAAGAAGAGAACCATCAACCTCTACAAGTTTTAAAGAAGAAGGAGTTCAAGTTTAGGTATAACCATCTTCCATAGTAGCTAACTCTCTTTAGCAAGTTTGCTAGTTTAGTTTAGCAAAGATCCGGCTTTTACGGTCCATGTTACAAAGTTTAGAAAAATTTTGATTTACCGTTTCCACAACCCCGAAAGTACCGGGAGAGGTAACGTGGACCTAACAGTGGTATCAGAGCCTAACTAAACTTAAACTAGCTTGGTAGCGAAGTGTATGGAAGTTCGAAACCGAAAAATCGCAAAACCGGAAAAACTAAAACCCTAAGTTTCTGTTGAATTTTTTTCTGCTCTAAATGAAAAACTTTATACTTGTAAATTCGGCTCAGGGTTTTGTGTGAACACCCAAGAAAAACTATTCCCTAATTCATTCAAACCGCCGCGGTTCCGCGGCACGAGGTAGGCATGTGCCGCGGAACCGCCGCCGTTTGTTGTCCTCTCTGCATCGTTTTTCGTGCAGTGTTCTTCTGGTGGGATTTTGGGATTTTTCAGATATATTATATGTGCCCAGATTTTCCAGAACAGAAATTTACTTTTGGGGTCCTATAATTCCGTATTTTTTTTCGAACTTCGCTACACTTTGGCTATGTTGGTTATATCTGTGATGTTTGCATGTATTGAACGTCGGCTAATCGCTATAAGACGATTGGTCGGGGTTATACATGATCTGTGTTTGATATTGGAATGTGTATATGAATGTGTTGGACTGTCGCGGGTGAATAGCCGGGGTGGATGTGAGATGAGCTTTTGTTTTTCTTTCATTCATTGTAAATGTAAATTGATGTAATAATATTATTTGTTTGGCCGCACAACCGGGTCGGGGTTGTAGCCGTCATTGTATAATTCTTTTTACTGTTTTTGCTCCTAGGATAGACCCATGGAGGGGGTGCACAAACTGCCGAGTACTTGGCGGGTAGTTTGCCGCACCCGTAGGGGTCTTGGGTGGGGTATTGGCTATTCACCGCGACCGTGTAATCCGCTTTTCGTTGCAGGCTCGAAAGGATTGCGGATTGCTAGTATATCCAATGTATTCATCTGTGATCTGTAATGTCTATCATTGCTTTACTATTTAGGCGTTGCTTATGTTTTACAGCCGCGCTAGCCCAGCCCCCGCTCTGTCGTTAGTTAAGTAACCTAACGGGTGATGACGGGACCCCGTGGCGAATGCGAATGGCATAAGCGTACGTCATATTTTGGTTGTTTTCTGCAATGGTAGGTTTTAAATGATGGGACGCATTAAAAGAACTAATGCAAGAAAATAAACCTAAAAGACGTTGGAACAATTTTTTCAAAAAAAAAAAAAAAAGCTGTTATTGCAAAGACGTTCATTTTTGTTTTGCATCGCGGTATTCGGTTATGAATACCCAGCACCTCAGTCGACGAGGCAAGGGCCGAGATCCCTTCACCGGGAGTGACCCCTTGGACAAAAGTTTGCGTCAGGGTAATAACTTCACTATAGTCGATTATTCTTGCTTTGCATCGAGGTATTCATTTTGTAATATCCTGCACCTCATTCGACGAGGAAAGAGCCGAGATCCCTTCACAGGGAGTGACCTCTTTAGCAAAAAGTTTTTCGCCACTATATTTTCAAAAGGTGTATCACGTTCCTTCAACGACATCAAGTTCATTACGTTAACGGGTTTTTCGCCAAAAACCCAGCCGTAGCCCTCCGTCGTTTCTTATAAGTTATACTTAGTATTCGTGCTGCGTTTGTTGACTGTGTCAAGGCGCAGTGAACGGTAGCTAAGTGTTGCTTATTTGCTGGATACAATGTGATTGGTTAGGACATTTGTGTAACCTTGTTGACTGTGTCAAGGGTTATGCAGGTGGGTTTAATGCAATCAAGACAACGACGGGATGAACTTGACTAGGACTTTTTGATTTGTTGACTGTGTCAAGATCACTTGAGTCCTAGGGGCAAAAACCACATCGGGAGTTTCAAAAGAACTGAAACTTGCAGATTTAGCATACCTTCTGGAGTGTGGTGACTAGAGTGGATTCCATCTAGGTTATCACACAATGACAGTTGGATCCCGATCCCACTGATGAGTTGGTTTACTCTCGGGAGATTATTTCACTTAACGATCAATGCTATAAACCTAGTAGGTGTCTAGAAAGGTGTTAGCGGTGCTACGCCCCCAGGGAAAAGAGGTTCTTTAATTAAGGAACTTCGCGAAAGCGTTGGAAAACCTCCCTCGAAGTACCGACACTAGCCTGGCTGAAAGGTTAAGCAAGTATTGTGACGTGAATTAAAACCCGGCTAGTTCTTCTTTTAAAAAGGTTTTAAGAAGAATTTGAGGAAACAGTGGGAGACATCCTGGTTAGATAAATTAATAAACCAATCTAATCTTCCAAGAGCATACGCTGAGTGTTTCTTTTCTCTCTCTCCAGGCAGCAACCTTTTCACGCCCTAATCAAGATAATAAAATGTATCGCTTGACCGATCCGAATTTTTATTCGGGACTGGGGAAAGTTGGTTCAGCTCTAACTTGTGACAACAGTCATGAGTATGAGAATGGGAAAGGGGATTGTATGGATTTCCAGGATACCCAGTCGAAGAAGAAGCATGGTTTTGCATCTACTTCAGGTGTTCTTGTAATTGAGAACTGTTTTACGGTCAGCCCTACCTCCTGGGTACTTGATACCGGATCAGGATCTCATATCTGTAATTTATTGCAGGGACTGAGAAAAAGTAGGAAAGTTGCACCGGGTGATATGTCGCTCAGAGTAGCGAACGGAGCACAAGTTAATGCGGCAGCCGTCGGTGAATATCACCTAGTATTGCCAAATGGCAAGACTATGATTTTGAACGATTGCTACTATGTACCCTCCATGGTTTGCAACATCATATCAGTTTCTTTACTCGATAAAGATAGATATAAGTTTGTTCTTGAAAAGAATATCATGAACATTTACCTTGATAAGGTACTGGTTGCAGAGGGTACACTGTTTAATGGTATCTATGTTCTAAATCAGAATACAGTTCTCAATATACAAAACACACGCAAGAGGAAGAATTCAGATACGAATGAATCCTACTTGTGGCATTGTAGACTTGGTCATGTCGGAGAGAAAAGACTGAGTAAGTTGCATAAAGATGGACTCTTGGATGCGTTCGAGTTTTCATCTTATGAAACTTGTCAGTCTTGTCTCAAAGGGAAGATGACCAAATCTCCGTTCACCGGATATGGAGAAAGAGCAGCAGAGCTCTTGGGACTCGTACATAGTGATGTATGTGGTCCGATGTCTACACATGCAAGGGGTGGGTTCTCGTACTTCATCACATTCACTGACGATCTCTCTAGGTTCGGATATGTGTATCTGATGAAACACAAATCTGAAGCTTTTGAGAAATTCAAGGAATTCAGAAAGGAAGTAGAGAACCAGACAGGCAAAAGTATCAAGATCCTCCGGTCTGACAGGGGAGGGGAGTACTTAAGCACGGAATTCCTAGATTACTTAAAAGAGAATGGTATTCTCTCTCAGCTTACTCCTCCTTATACACCACAGCACAACGGTGTATCGGAGCGGAGGAATCGTACCCTATTGGATATGGTTCGCTCCATGATGAGTAGTGCTGAGTTACCTCTTTCATTTTGGGGATATGCACTTCAAACTGCAGCACATCTATTGAATCAAGTTCCATCCAAATCCGTGCCTAAGACTCCGTATGAAATATGGAGTGGTAAAAGTTTGTATCTTAAACGTATTAAGATTTGGGATTGCCCAGCTTATGTCAAAAAGCAGAACCCAGACAAACTTGAGGCACGGGCAGTTTTGTGTAAGTTTGTGGGATACCCAAAAGATTCAAGTGGGTATCTATTCTACCATGCAGAGGAACAGAAGATAATTGTTTCAAGAAATGCCACATTTTTAGAAAAAGAATTTCTTGTTAAAAACATTAGTGGCAGCACGGTAGAACTGGATGAAATTCCAGAAACACAAGCTTTAACAGAAAATTTGGAGGAACCGCTAGATTCAATAACCCCAAACGAACCTCAGCCACTCCGCAGATCTGGTAGGATTTCTCATCCGCCCGAGAGATACTACGGTTTTCTCATAGACGGGGATCGAGAGGATTGCATCTTGGAAGAAGATGACCCTACCAGTTTCAGGCAGGCCATTATCAGTAGGGACTCTGATAAGTGGCAGGAAGCAATGCAATCCGAAATGGAGTCCATGTATGCCAATAAAGTGTGGACCTTGGATATTGCTCCACCTGGGGTAAAACCCGTTGGATGCAAATGGATCTACAAAAGGAAACTTGGTGTAGATGGGCAGGTGGAAACCTATAAAGCTAGACTCGTTGCAAAAGGTTTCCGTCAAAGACCTGGTTTGGACTATGACGAAACTTTTTCTCCGGTGGCTATGCTCAAATCCATTCGGATCCTACTTGCCATTGCTGCCTTCCATGACTATGAGATCTGGCAGATGGATGTTAAAACGGCTTTCCTAAACGGTTGTTTGGAAGAGTGCGTTTACATGGATCAACCAGAAGGTTTCGTAGACAGTGGGAGCAGCGGAAAGGTGTGCAAGTTGCTTAAATCCATTTATGGATTAAAGCAGGCATCACGGAGCTGGAACATCTGTTTTGATGAGGCAATCAAGGAATTTGATTTCATCAAGAACGAAGATGAACCCTGTGTATATAAGAAGATTGTAGGACGAACTGTCGTATTCCTAGTCTTGTACGTGGACGACATTCTTTTGATAGGAAATGACATTCCTATGCTACAATCGGTCAAGCTGTTTTTGTCACAAAGGTTCTCCATGAAGGACCTGGGTGATGCCTCGTACATTCTGGGGATCAAGATCTATAGAGATAGATCCAAGAGACTACTGGGACTTTCGCAGTCCAGGTACATAGAGACCGTACTAAAGAGATTTAGTATGGAGGATTCCAAGCGCGGTAACATACCCGCATTGCACGGAATTACCCTCTCCAAGAAGATGTCTCCTAAGACTGACGAGGAGAGGGTTCGCATGAGCACTATACCCTACGCTTCGGCGGTAGGATCTATAATGTATGCGATGCTATGTACAAGACCAGATGTAGCTTACGCGTTGAGCGCAGTAAGCCGGTATCAGTCAGACCCAGGGGAGGACCACTGGACAGCAGTGAAGAACATTCTCAAGTACCTGAGAAGGACTAAGGAGATGTTCCTGGTTTACGGTAATGGAGACCTCAAGGTCGAGTCCTTTACCGATTCAAGCTTCCAGAGTGACAAAGATGACAGCAAGTCTGTCTCGGGTTTTGTGTTTACCCTCAACGGAGGGGCGGTATGTTGGAGGAGTTCCAAGCAGGATACCGTCGCAGACTCGACGATGGAGGCTGAATACATTGCTGCAAGCGATGCCGCAAAAGAGGCGGTCTGGATTAAGAAGTTCATTAGTGAACTTCAGGTGGTTCCGTCCATTGTTGACCCAATACCTTTGTATTGCGATAACAATGGGGCTATAGCTTTAGCGAAGGAACCAAGGTCCCATCAGAAATCCAGGCACATCTTAAGGCGGTATCACCTGATCAGGGAGATCATTGATTGCCAGGAGATCGAGGTGCGGAGAGTGGACACAAAGGACAACACTGCGGACCCATTCACAAAGGCTTTACCCTAGACTCAGTTCGAGCGGCTGATCGAGATGATAGGCCTTCGATACGCCAGTACATGGCCTTAGTGCAAGTGGGAGATTGTTGGTGTATATGCCCTAGAGGCCATTACTGTATCATACTAGTATGTATATTACTTAATGGAAGCTTGGGATATTCACAGTTGTACAGACAATCTTGCTCAAAATAGTAGTATGCTACTTGGTTTGTCTCTGCTTTAATGTGTACTTGTGTGTTTATTTATTATATCACCTATACGCATTAGTAGAGCCCTTTGGATCTTTGCTTGATTACCGGCGTTGTGATGGCAATCACACTCGTGGGGGCTGGGTGATCTACAAGCACATCCTTATACACGTCCCTAGTCGTGGGAGTATCGAGATAAGGCATCGAAACTCCGGAGTAGACTAGCGTATGCGCTTCTCATCCCAGCACGGGAGACGGTCTGTCCCACAGCCGTCAGTACGTCGTACTTGAGATAGTATGCGGGTGCTCGTTAGGTTACGAGTACACTGGACAGGACTCGTCGGGAACTGATGGTTGGTACTATACCTATCGTCAGTTATCAGTTCTCAGGTGACATGAGTACAGCTTAGTCCGCTGACTTGACACTGTCACTCCGCCTCGAGTGTGTTCCCACTGTTCTTTGATTACTACCCTACCACGGCTCTTCCGAGTCGTGCAAACAGGTAGTAGTTGGGAGCAGTCCCGAAGCACTTGGAGGCAGTGACGGTTAGACAGGATTCGTCTCTCCCGGTATTGGGGGTTGACATCGCGCTGTGTCTAGGAGAGCCATTACACAAGTAGTCCCTGGCCAGGGCAAGCGAGATATACTGGTAGGTTCCAGTGCTATCTCAGGGTGTTCTGGGCTTCACTCCGACACGACTTGTACCGCTATTAGGGGTCTGACGCTTGCCGCCCCCTAGGCCCGACATGCGATGTATCAGACGAACAGACCGGACTGTACGGAGAATGTCACATTCAGACTCAGTAGGAGTTCAGATGGGGTTTCACCTCGTCAGCCTTCTTGTCGGCATCTACCTGGGGACCGTTACGCACAGCTAGTGCCGCTTGCGGTCTGTGGTTAAACCCACTGCCAGCGTAGTGTCGAGTCTTTAGAGTCCCACACAGAGGGTATTCGCCTCTGGGCAAAACAGAGTAGAGGTCGCATGGTTTTGCGACAGGGTTCGTTCTCATCCGCGCACTTGTGCACGTTTGGAGTCCGGACGGATATTGCCAGCGGGCTCTGGTTTGAGCCGAATACTGGTATATGTTTTGGGGTTGCTTTTATATCTCGGTATTCTTGTTCCTTGGAACGAGAATGCAGGTGTGTATGCACAGTTGCTTGAGGCGGAGGATGAGGTATTTCATTAGGGTTTCGGAACGGGTGCGTATGCACAATTGACAGTCATCATTTTCCTAACCCTAATGGATTTATGGATTATCTATTAATAATAGTAATTAAATGAGAATTATGTTATGGTTGTTTTTGTTGACTTGTTGACCATGGTTGACTTGTTGACCATGGTTGAATGTTGACCACCATCATGCTTTGTAAAGATACTCCTTGATTCATGCTTACATCTCATTTAATGAAGCATGATAGTGGTCATTCCAAAACTACCATCAACTATTCTCATTTTGAATTATTATCATTTAGATAATTCTTTTTCTTTTTGATATGGTTGCAAAAAGAAAAAGATAGCTCATTCTATCATAATTCTTCTCTCTCTTCATTTCATCTTCTTCTTCCTCAAGCTCAAGGTGACTCCTTCTCATGTGTTGAGAATCCCTCACCTTGAAAAGAAAACAACCCCTAGATACTCTCTACTCATTCTAGGTTCAAGGTTTAGCAAGCCGGAAACCCTAGTTCACTCAAAGATCGAGGAAGAGCCCAAAGGTCGAACCCTCGAGGTGGATCCATCTTCGACGGAAGAAGGCGACAAGAAGAGAACCATCAACCTCTACAAGTTTTAAAGAAGAAGGAGTTCAAGTTTAGGTATAACCATCTTCCATAGTAGCTAACTCTCTTTAGCAAGTTTGCTAGTTTAGTTTAGCAAAGATCCGGCTTTTACGGTCCATGTTACAAAGTTTAGAAAAATTTTGATTTACCGTTTCCGCAACCCCGAAAGTACCGGGAGAGGTAACGTGGACCTAACAAGCACCTGAAAATTTGCTGGTTTGTTTTCTCCATCTCTCCTATACAACCTACAATATATCTTTTTGTGAAAAGTTTCTGCAGGAATTCTTTGCGCTAAAACAAAAAATTCTTCTCTCCCCTTCTAAATAACAGATTTTCTACAGGTTTCTTTGCGCCGCACTAAAATTGATTTCAAGTGAATTTAATGTTTTGCATAATTTAATCGGACTTTAAGGGGCTAATTGACCAAACTCAGATTGGGTGGGGATTTCATCACCCTTCCCAGGACCCCAGAAAACACTTAAAGCATTTGATCACATCAAAATTCCGTGGCAACCGATCATTTGAGACTAAACTGCTAGATTTATAACATTCAAGATAAATAAACAACCGATCATTTGAGACTAAACTACTAGATTTATAACATTCAAATTAGTTATCTCATAACTATATGTGGATTCCAAATATTGTATTACATTCCAGATAAATAGACAATGTTAAACTTCCCGATCGAATAATCAAACACCCAAGATTTCCCCAATATATCTCAACACTTGAAATCAGTTTAAAAACATCCATCACATGCCACAGTACCGATGGTCCATCCGTAGAAGGGTCAAGCCAACGCCTCATATGTGGCACGCCGTACTGCCCCAAACCCTAAGGTTTAGAGGCAATTCAAGACGGTCACAAAATCGAGTTAAGGTTTGTTGTCTTCTAGAGAGTCCACCGCGTTACTTGCACATCTTAGAACGTTCTTAAACACGAGAAAAAATCCAACTTTTGAAAAAATTTCCGACTGGGAAAAAAGTGAGTTATTGATATCCGTTCAAACTTTTTAACAGTTTCTAAAATTATCCGGACAAAACTAAACAAAGTTAAATTATCTGATCGAATCAACGAGTCCCCAATACAACCCTAGAAAACTCAACACTTGAGTGGAATTAAAATATTCCCAGAAAAAATTGCCAAGAAAGGACCTAAGAATAAATAAGTGAAATTTCAGGGACTAAGTCCAAATTTTGGCCGCGGAACAGCCGCCAAACCCATGGTTTCGCCGCGGTTCCGCGGTCAAAATATCAAGTTAGTTGACCGTAATTCACAGTAATTCTTAGTTTTTCCTGCTTGTTTTTATGTGAATTTTTAATTCAGAAAAAATCATATTTTCGAAAAATTTCCAGAGAAGGGGTTTTATCGGGTTTTCCGGGTTCGATCGGACTTTAAACTTCGTCTAGTCTTCGCCTAAAACACTAGCTTAACTCTGATACCACTGTAGGGTTGCTATGCATGCATACAAGGTTCTACGAGGCATCAACCATGCCCGATTTAAAAATTAGCCGTGCCGAACAACCCGAAGCCGGATCTTTAAACTAGAGTTTATGCGAAAACTAACATGTTAAACACTTTAACACTTAGTGAGAGGGATTACAACCTTTGTAGATCCGGTCCTTCACTTCAATAGCTCCGTGTTGAAGTCCCTTCGCTGCGATCATCGTGTTCCGAACTCTCGAGAGGTTCCACGAAGAGAAAGATGCAGTCTTGCTTCCGATCTTCGATACACAGATGATCTACCTTGAAGTTTCGTTAACACAAGCTTACACTCACTAAACGAAGTGAACACCCTCATCTAAATGGCAAGGATAGATGAGAATGATGAAGTAGGATTTTTGCTCTCATTTGTTTTCTAATTCTCACTCATTTTTCATCACTTAGAAAAAGCTAGAAAGCTTTTTCATCAAAAGAAAGAAGAAAGAAGATGAACAATATCATAAGTATCCTTTTGTGATGAATAATGCAAAGGAGATAATGATGAATAATACAACCATGGTTGACTAAACCTTTGTAGAGAATTAACCAAGGCTAGGGTTTGGGTTAGGTTAAGAATGAGTCACTTGAAAATATCTTTTCCAAAACAAAAAAGAAAACCTTCTAGAATCTACTAGAAGTCATTAATCCAAATCAAACCCTAATCTTGATTAATCTTTACTAAACATGTTGCATTAGTTATCATATCATGTTACAATATTATATATCACATATATAATATTTATTGTAACCAAATAAAATAATACAATTAACATATATCGCATATATATCAATGTATTACCCGAGTGAGAAAAAGAATCTTTTAGTGAGCTAATATTAGTTAATGTAATTTAATATATCATATATATTATTATACATTAAATTATCGAATCAACACTTGATCCGACAATCCGGCTATATCACATATAACCGACTAATATTTATCCGTATCGATTCATCGAATCAACACTTGATCGGATGACCCGGCAGATATCATATATCGCGAGAATAGAATACGGTATCTCATATCGCATTATCCTCGGTCCCGCACATATCACATATGTGCCCCTACTCCGTTTCGCCTGAGCCAAGAAACCTCTGTGTAGGACTCTAAAGAATCGTCAATACGCCGGCAGTAGGTGATGATCATATCAAACACCCACAAGCTGCAAGCGGTCAGCTAAACGTAACAGCTACCCAGGTATTGAACGCTCAGAAGATCAACAAGCAAGCCTGTACATTTTCTTGCGAATCCAAACAGTAACACTCCCGTACAGTCCGGTCTCGTCGTCTGATATGTCGCATATCTCGCCTAGGGGTGGTAAACGTCAGACCCCAGTAGCTCGATAAGTCGTGTCGATATGAAGTCTATAACAGTTCGAGAAACTACTGATAACACTTACCAGTAAATCTCAGCAACCCTGGCCAGGGATTTCCGGTTATAGCCAATCGAACACAGCACAACATCAACTCCCTATACTGGGAGAGACGAATCCCCTCCTATCGCTCATTGCCTCCATGTGATTCGGGACTGTACCCAAAAGCCACCTTTTTGCACGCCCTCTTGGACGTGGTATGATGTAAATCAAAGCACAGTGGGAATCACACAAGACTCTATGACGATCTCGGGTAAACAGACTACTCTGTACCAGTGTCACCTGAGAACTGCCATCTGACGTGAGGTATAATACCATCTGGGAGTTCTCGGCGAGTCCGTCCAGTGTACCCAGTCTCTACTGAGCACCCGTACACCATCCTTGATGTCAAACACCGATGGATATGTGATCATCCATCGTCCATCATATGTGTCAAGATGCATATACGCTAGTCTACTCTGGTGCATCGATGCCCTGTCTCGATACACCCTCGACTAGGAACAGTTATAGGATATACTCGTCGACTACCGTGGCCCCACTAGTATGATCTCATCATAGTCCCAGTAGTCGAGTATATATCCTAAGGGTTTTATCAACATGTAATATAGAGACAATCAGAGTACATGTTAAGATAAAGTACAACCAGATAGCATACTATCATGTCGAGCAAGAAAGTCCTCCCTATATATGTCCAAGCATCCATTACAATATACATCGTATGTAAAGTAATGGCCTCTAGGGCATACAAATAACTAACAATCTCCCACTTGCACTAGGGCCATCTTTTGTGGTATCGCATACCCAACAATTAGCTGCGGTTGAAGTATCTCATACTCAACCATCCCATAAAAGTCTCTACTGGGAAAAAATCCTTTGTGAGTGGATCCGCGCTGTCGTCCTCTGTGTCTACTCTCCTAATCTCGATCTCCCTTGAGATCAACCATCTCCATAATCAGGTGATACTGCCTAAGAATTATATCTGGATTTCTGATGGGACGGTAGTTCCTTGGCTAAACCCACAACTCCATTGTCACACAATGGTAGGAACGAAGTTCATCTCATGAACTTATATATATCCAGACTGCCTCTTTGGTAACATCCTTAGTAACGATGTATCTTGCCTTTAATCGTCTAGTAAGTCACGGTATCTAGCTTGGAACTCTTCCAACATACCGTCCCTCCGCTGAGGGTAAAGACAATGCCTGCGACTGACTTTCAGTCATCCTTATCACCCTGGAACCTTTCCAGTGATTCTCCCCATGATCGATTAATACCATCTCACTACAACTAGTGAGTATCCTAACATCCAATTAGATCTATCTTATAGATCCAAAACCCAGGATTTAGGAGGTATGGCTTTGATCCTATATGGAGAATCCTTGTGATAAGCGGAGATTGACCGAGCGTAGCATAGAAAACTCCTTCCCTATCAAGAGTATATCATCCACGTACTCTACGAGGATCACCACCATACTCCCTACTACCTTTTTGTATATACAAGGTTCATCTACCATTTTGATGAAGTCAAACTCTTTGACTACTACATCAAAACAGATGTTCCAACTCCGCGATACCTGTTTTATCACATAAAGCATCTTTCACACGTTTCTGCTGCTCCGACTGTTTACGAAGTCCTCTGGCTGTGTACTTATAGACGCTCTTTTCTAAAACATCATTTAGCAAAGCAGTCATGACACCCAACCGCCAGATATCGTAGTCATGGTATGTAGCCGTGGCAAGTAGGATCTGGATGGACTTAAGCATAGTTTTGAAAGTTTCAACTTTTCCATGTACACCAAGTAATCTTCTCAAGATATACTTGCTCCTGATGGGGATTTAACCCTTCAGATAAAGCAACCGAAGTCCATACTTTGTTGGTGTATAAGGATTCCATCTCAGATCGTTAAGCATCCAACCAATCTTACAAAGTCCCACTCCTGATGGCCAGCTCAAAACTAGTTGGGTCATCATCTCATGATGCAATCCTCGCTCCCACTGTCATAGAGAAACCAAAGTATCTCTCAGGTGGGTGAGGAACCGTACTAGATCGGCGGAGAGGCTGAGGTTCGTTGGAAGCTATTGAATCCTTTGGTTCTACCAAATTATCAGCTGTAGTTTTTATAGCTGGAACATTTCCAGTTCTACATAACAGACCTTGCCTCGAGCTTGTCCAGATTTTGCTTTTAGACATAGGCCGGACAACCCCAAATCTTAACAAACTTAAGATATGGGCTCTTCCCTTTCCATATCACATATGAAGTGGTAGGCAACTGATTTGATTTGAACCATATTCAATAGGTATGCAACTTCACAAGTGCATAACTCCCTAAAGGAAATAGGAAACTCAGTAGTACTCATCATAGAGCACACCATATCACATAGGGTGCTATTGCTCCGCCCTGATACACCGGCGTGCTGTGGTGTATACGGAGGAGTAATGCTGAGAGAGAATCTCATTCTCCTTTAGAATAGTCCAGGAATTCCATGCGAAAGTATTCTCCTCCTTGATCACATCAAAGGACATAATACTTTTACCCGTATTTTTTTTTGGTTCTCTACTTCTAACTTATATTCCGTGAATATCTCAAAAGGTTCGGACTTGCGTTTCAACAGGAACATATGTCTGAATCTTGAGAGATAATCAGAGAATGTAATGAAGTACAAAAAACCGGTCTTAGCATGTGTAGACAGGGGACTTACATACATCAGCATGTATCAATCCCAAGAGTTCACTAACTCTTTCTCTATTTCCAATAAACGGAGTTGTGGTCATCTTATCTCCGTGACATGATCGGCAAGTTTCACAAGATGTAAATTCAAACTAATTTAAATATGCATTTTTATGTAACTTCAGCTAGTCGGGTCGCATTGATATGACCTAGGCTACAATACCTCAAGAAGGATTTGTTCATTTCTGAACTCTTCCTCTCGTGTGTGTTCTGTATACTAAGAACTGTAGTTTGATTTAGAACGTCAATGCTTTTAGATAACGTGCCTGAACCGATCAACTCTTGATATAGGAAATGTTCAAAACATTATCCAACAATACAAAATTATATCATTTCTTTACTAATAAAGAGATTGATATGATGTTGTATATCAGGTTCGGTATCTAATAACATTTGTTCAGAATCAATGTATTCTGGTAATATAGGGTGACAGTGACCAACAGACTTGGCTGCAACACTTGCATCGTTTTCTGTCTCATGAAACTTATCACCCGTTCTCAGTTCTCTACCTTTCTGTAGCCCATGTAACAGATTACATATGCGGGATCCTGATCCAGTATCACATACCCAGGAAGTAAAGGACACTGAGAAACAGTTCTCTGTAATGAACACACCCGAAGAAGATGCATCAGCATGCACTTTCTTCGTTTGGGTGGCACGGGAAATCTGGTATTCCCTAATTTCCTGCTCTGTCTTATAACAATTATAAGTTGGAGCGGGACCAACGTTCCCCAGCTCAGTATAACAAGCGGGTTCGGTTAATATATCCGTTTTATTATCTTGATTAAAGCGTGATATGGTCGCTACCTGGAGAGAGAAAGAAGAAAACACTTAGCGTATGCTCTTACAAGATTAGATTGGTTATCTAATATATCTAATCAGGATGTCTCCCACTGTTTTAATCAAATCTTCCTTCAAACCCTAAAAGGAAAGACTAGCCGGGATTAATTACACGCTACAAGTTCGCCAATCTTTCAGCCAGGCCAGTGTCGGTACTTTGAGGGAGATCCCCCGTGCTTTCGCACGAACCTAATTAATGTAAACCTCGTTTTCCCATAGGCGTAACCCCGTTAACACCTTTCTAGACACCTACTTGATTGGCTAATTGTAATGTGTAAAACTCTCTCAGGAGTAACTCTTACTCGCAGCGGGTATCGGGATCCAACTATCTCATAGAAGGTATGCAATCTCATTGCAAATTTCAACACTTGAAATTCCCAATAATATTTTACCCCTAGCGTGCTATGACCTTGACGCATGCCAAACAACTCATAGTCCGCTAGTCAAGTTCAACCCGTACATTTCTTGATTGAATTAAACCCACCCGCACGACCCTTGACGCATGCCAAACAACGCCGTACGAATACCCTAATCCAATTGCATCGTATGCTAGCAGATAAACACTAGTTAGCTACCGTACACTACGCCTTGACGCATGCCAAACTACCGCAGCACGAATACTAAGTAGTACTTATCTGAAATGACGGAGGGCTACGCAGGTTTTTAAGAAAACCATGAGCGTAAAGAACTTGATATCGTTGTAGAATCGAGTGATTTTAAATGGAGTGTTTTTGAGGCTTTTCTAGTTTTGCTAAAGGGGTCACTCCCGGTGAAGGGATCGTCGGCCCTTTCCTCATCGAATAAGGTGCAGGGTATATCACATACACCGCTGTGCAAAGCAAGAACTATAGAAGCAATCAAAAGACAAACCGAGTTTGTAGCAAATGCTAGTTTCACTAAAGAGGTCACTCCCGGTGAAGGGATCTCGGCTCTTTCCTTATCGAATAAGGTGCTGGATGTTCTACAAGGAACATCGCTATGCAAAGCAAGAACTAGAGCTACCAGTTTTTAAACAAGTTTCTACAACATCTTAGGTTTCTTTTAGTTTCATTAATCTCATTAATGAAGTCCCATTTTATTATTCACAAGCATCTCATTTGAAACGAAATCTGCAATATAACATATATCTCATATATATAATATAAACATTCGGCTCAGGCAGTAATATGATCTCATCACAGAACATTGCAGCAGAAGAGTATATATGAAATATTGGATATGCTAGGACGTCCGTGTTTTTAATACGAGCCTGTATAAAACACGGATTCCACGGTCGCGATGAATAGCCAAACCCACATCCCTAGACCCCTACGAGAGCGGCAAGCAACACTGCCAATTCTAGGGTTAGGAGACCCGGTCTCGACTCCTCGAGATGGTCTCCCACTGGACCCTAGAACCCGGTTACTTGTGCTCCCCGCCTTGGGTCTACCTAATGCGGAAAAGTAAATAATATACAAATGGTGACATCATCCGCAACCTGGAAGTGCCCCAATAAAAGAATATTACATACAAATGAATTTTACATGAATGAAAAAGAAAAACTCTCATCTCACATAAAAACTCCGGCTATTCAAAACGGGACGATCCAATATAACATATCACAGCAACACATAATATCTCATATCATCAACGTAAGCAAGTATGCGTATCCCGATTGTCGTTGATGTATAGCAACGAAGCCGGCGATACACTACATACTACGCTTACAGTCACAGAAAAGAAAGTGTAAAACTACAATAGTTGGAATCCGCAACCTCTTTAGACATCGCATGCCTAACCAAATGAATTCCTTAGACATCGCATGCCTAACAATTATAAACCCCGTATTTTAGTCTCATTATCGAAAACTCCTTTCAATATCAAGTCTGGCAATTCAACAAGATTCCCGACATCCTGATCGAATGCTCGTCGCAAACTTTAGTAGACGGCCGCATCCCCAGATGCCATTGACGAAGTGCACTAAGACAGAACACCGCTGCCGCGAGCACCCGAACGGATGCTTTCGGCGACGGGGTTCTCCTACAGTCACTTGGTCGGGGCTATGGGGCGTAGCTGTCTATTAAGTTTACCCGGCGAGTATCCGCGTACGCTACGTGATTGCGACGGACTTTTGATCACATCAAAATTCCGTGGCAACCGATCATTTGAGACTAAACTGCTAGATTTATAACATTCAAATTAGTTATCTCATAACTATATGTGGATTCCAAATATTGTATTACATTCCAGATAAATAGACAATGTTAAACTTTCCGATCGAATAATCAAACACCCAAGATTTCCCCAATATATCTCAACACTTGAAATCAGTTTAAAAACATCCATCACATGCCACAGTACCGATGGTCTAGCCGTAGAAGGGTCAAGCCAACGCCTCACATGTGGCACGCCGTACTGCCCCAAACCCTAAGGTTTAGAGGCAGTTCAAGACGGTCACATAATCGAGTTAAGGTTTGTTGTCTTCTAGAGGGTCCACCGCGTTACTTGCACGACTTAGAACGTTCTTAAACACGAGAAAAAATCCAACTTTTGAAAAATTTTCCGACTGGGAAAAAAGTGAGTTATTGATATCCGTTCGAACTTTTTAACAGTTTCTAAAATTATCCGGACAAAACTAAACAAAGCTAAATTATCTGATTCAATCAACGAGTTCCCAATACAACCCTAGAAAACTCAACACTTGAGTAGAATTAAAATATTCCCAGAAAAAATTGCCAAGAAAGTACCTAAGAATAAATAAGTGAAATTTCAGGGACTAAGTCCAAATTTTGGCCGCGGAACCACCGCCAAACCCATGGTTTCGCCGCGGTTCCGCGGTCAAAATATCGAGTTAGTTGACCGTACTTCACAGTAATTCTTAGTTTTTCCTGCTTGTTTTTATGTGAATTTTTAATTCAGAAAAAATCATATTTTCGAAAAATTTCCAGAGAAGGGGTTTTATCGGGTTTTTCGGGTTCGATCAGACTTTAAACTTCGTCAAGACTTTGCCTAAAGCTCTAGCTTGGCTCTGCTACCACTGTAGGGTTGCTATGAACGCATACAAGGTTCTACGAGGCATCAACCATGCCCGATTTAAAAATTAGCCGTGCCGAACAACCCGAAGCCGGATCTTTAAACTAGAGTTTATGCGAAAACTAACATGTTAAACACTTTAACAGTAAGTGAGAGGGATTACAACCTTTGTAGATCCGGTCCTTCACTTCAATAGCTCCATGTTGAAGTCCCTTCGCTGCGATCATCGTGTTCCGAACTCTCGAGAGGTTCCACGAAGAGAAAGATGCAGTCTTGCTTCCGATCTTCGATACACAGATGATCTACCTTGAAGTTTCGTTAACACAAGCTTACACTCACTAAACGAAGTGAACACCCTCATCTAAATAGCAAGGATAGATGAGGATGATGAAGTAGGATTTTTGCTCTCATTTGTTTTCTAATTCTCACTCATTTTTCATCACTTAGAAAAAGCTAGAAAGCTTTTTCATCAAAAGAAAGAAGGAAGAAGATGAACAATATCATAAGTATCCTTTTGAATAATGCAAAGGAGATAATGATGAAATAATACAACCATGGTTGACTAAACCTTTGTAGAGAATTAACCAAGGCTAGGGTTTGGGTTAGGTTAAGAATGAGTCACTTGAAAATATCTTTTCCAAAACAAAAAAGAAAACCTTCTAGAATCTAGTAGAAGTCATTAACCCAAATCAAACCCTAATCTTGATTAATCTTTACTAAACATGTTGCATTAGTTATCATATCATGTTACAATATTATACATCACATATATAATATTTATTGTAACCAAATAAAATAATACAATTAACATATATCGCATATATATCAATGTATTACCCGAGTGAGAAAAAGAATCTTTTATTGAGCTAATATTAGTTAATGTAATTTAATATATCATATATATTATTATACATTAAATTATCGAATCAACACTTGATCCGACAATCCGGGTATATCATATATAACCGACTAATATTTATCCGTACCGATTCATCGAATCAACACTTGATCCGATGACCCGGCTGATATCATATATCGCGAGAATAGAATACGGTATCTCATATCGCATTATCCTCGGTCCCGCACATATCACATTTGTGCCCCTACTCCGTTTCGCCTGAGCCAAGAAACCTCTGTGTAGGACTCTAAAGAATCGTCAATACGCCGACAGTAGGTGATGATCATATCAAACACCCACAAGCTGCAAGCGGTCAGCTAAACGTAACAGCTACCCAGGTATTGAGCGCTCAGAAGATCAACAAGCAAGCCTGTACATTTTCTTGTGAATCCAAACAGTAACACTCTCGTACAGTCCGGTCTCGTCGTCTGATATGTCGCATATCTCGCCTAGGGGTGGTAAACGTCAGACCCCAGTAGCTCGATAAGTCGTGTCGATATGAGGTCTATAACAGTTCGAGAAACTACTGATAACACTTACCAGTAAATCTCAACAACCCTGGCCAGGGATTTCCGGTTATAGCCAATCGAACACAGCACAACATCAACTCCCTATACCGGGAGAGACGAATCCCCTCCTATCGCTCATTGCCTCCATGTGATTCGGGACTGTACCCAAAAGCCACCTTTTTGCACGCCCTCTTGGACGTGGTATGATGTAAATCAAAGCACAGTGGGAATCACACAAGACTCTATGACGATCTCGGATCAACAGACTACTCTGTACCAGTGTCACCTGAGAACTGCCATCTGACGTGAGGTATAATACCATCTGGGAGTTCTCGGCGAGTCCGTCCAGTGTACCCAGTCTCTACTGAGCACCCGTACACCATCCTTGATGTCAAACACCGATGGATATGGGATCATCCATCGTCCATCATATGGGTCAAGATTCGTATACGCTAGTCTACTCTGGTGCATCGATGCCCTGTCTCGATACACCCTCGACTAGGAACAGTTATAGGATATACTCGTCGACTACCGTGGCCCCACTAGTATGATCTCATCATAGTCCCAGTAGTCGAGTACATATCCTAAGGGTTTTATCAACATGTAATATAGAGACAATCAGAGTACATGTTAAGATAAAGTACAACCAGATAGCATACTATCATATCGAGCAAGAAAGTCCTCCCTATATATGTCCAAGCATCCATTACAATATACATCGTATGTACAGTAATGGCCTCTAGCGCATACATATAACTAACAACTGGGAGTTTGAAAGTTTCTTGTTTGATGAGAACAGTTTTGACGCCACTAGTGCGTCCCTCCTTAAGCCTACCACAGTTGACACAACCGATATTGATTATGAATGTTTCACTTTTTCGGATGATGACGACTCACAGCCCGAATATGAGTCGTTTGAATTTTTGGATGAGTTAGTTGAACCATCCAAATCGGTTGTTTGCAGTGATTTCGAACCTGTGTTGGAGTCCTTTGAGTTTGAGGTAGATTCCCCAATTTTACCTATGATTCTCTCGCCTCCGAAACTCGAGCTCATGCCTTTGCCGTCTCACCTTAAATATGCTTACATAGGTGAGAATGAGACCGTTCCCATTATAATATCAGCCTCTCTCGCCTTCGAGCCGGAGAACGCTATTTTAAAGGTCTTACAAGATAGGCGGCAAGCTTTCAGTTGGACTATGGCGGACATCGAGAAGATTAGTTCCCTCATAATTGAATATCATATGCAATTGATGGATGATGCCAAGTCAATAAAGGACCCACAGAATCATTTTGGGGGTATTGTGGTGAGTCAACCCCCTCCTTTAGAAGTTGAACCGCCCCCATTTCTTTTAATAAGCTATGAGAATGCCAATATTCCACTGACTGCTGATCATTCGCATTCTCGTTTTGATTCATCACCACATCATATCTATTCACTTCCATACTTTCCCTACCATCACTCCTATCTTCCCCAATTCTTTTTGCATCGGTACAACATGTTCTTCCACCAACCGACACTCTTTACAGATAAATTTTTCGACTGGTTGGTGTTGATGTTTGGTCTGTGCAAAGTCTGGCAGTAATGTCTAACATTGTTTCATTCAAGTTTGGGGGGGCCTTTCTGTATATATATTCATTGTTTTTCTTTTAACAATAAAAAAAAATTAATAAACAGGGGAGTGCCGACATTTTCACCCTATTAGTGCAGCATGACAGTGAGGACACTGTCAAGTTCAAGTTTGGGGGTATACTCGGTACGTCTTCTACCTTCGCATTCATTTGTACATATTTTTGCATTTGCATAATTATTTTAAAACCCATAAAAATTGAAAATTTTCTAAAAAATTTTTTATAAAAAAAAAATTATTGTATTCAATTTTGGCCATATTTAACTTGAGTTTGACAAATAGGTTAACTAGCTACGAACAACTAGGTCTCAGACTTGGTAAATTAAAAACCCTAAAAATAACCTTCTTTAAAGATTAACGGTAGAAAGTATATGTCTGTGTAGTTTATTTAGAAATAGCAAATTTTGAGTTCACTTTTTGGGCTAAGTTGAAATAAAGGAAAAATATTGATATTCTTATTAGAGTATAAGTTGAAAAATAATTCCTGGCTTAAGTATGGATTCTAAAAATGTATACCCTACAAAATTGCACAATCACACACCTTAAAGCTTGGAATAGTAGAGGAGACCTTGAAATGCTCTTGTCTAAAAGTCCTTAGTACGAAGAAAATAAAAAATACAAAAGTGAAAAAAGAAAAAAATGGACACTGGTTTTTGTGATTACTTAAGGCTGTAAAAGTAAAAAAATATTTAGCGAGGGTGCTTCATCACCTAGTGCCTTAGACCAACTGGTTTGGGAGTCACTGCTAAAGCCTTGAGTGTTGCAAAACTAGGAAGTACGCTTTAAAGTGCTAACGCATCTTGTAATCGGTTGTTGGTACCTTAAGAAGTATTAACGGTCGCATGAAGGATGTGTAAGCGAAATTCAATTAAAAAAATTCACCAATTAATAAGTGCTTTGGACAAAGGACAAGGGTATGATTGCTTAATTTGAATTTCCAAGTGTAGGGGTGATCTATACACACACGTGGGGATATGTGATTATAGTTTAGATAAGAGAAAGGAATGAAGAATAAAACTTGTATCTTTAGTAGAGTTGATAGAAAAATTCCTAAATGGAGATGGAACCCTAAGAGGAAAACCTAAGAAATGCTGAAAGCTGAATGAGTCTATCGAACATATATAATCTTAAGTTAAATTATGAGGAAGTGTGAAGAATATGGGTGGATAGTTTATGAGTCGATGATAATAGAATTCTGCGTTAGAAAACCTAATTGGAGAATTATTGTCGAAAGAGCCAAATTGATAGGATTTTGTGGGTGTAATCCGCTGAAAACCCTCAGGAGACAACACTCCTCCTACTAGGGACACCTAGAGATTTAACGGCTTGTTGCACGTGCTCAGTGCAATCGCGTTTCCCTGCGAAAGTGCGGCTAGGTTAGGTTTTTATCGAGAATAAAATAATAAGTTTGCTCGAGGACGAGCAAAAGATAAGTTTGGGGGTATTTGTTCATATCATAATATTGCATTTTATATTCCCCATTCTTATGCGTTTTATAATGAAACAGGTGCTTTTGACACATGTCTGCTACATGTTACAGGTTACTGGTTTTTTGGAGCGAAAATAATGAAAAAGACACAAGACGACAGAAAAAGGGACTTTTGACCAACAAATAGAAGGATCCTAGTCGATCCTAGTCTAGCCTAGACGAAGAACAGTGCAAGGTCCAAAATGTCAAGGCAAACGGTTAAAAGATCGCTACATGTTTTTCACTGAAAGATCTGGAGAAGAATAAGAAGCCAAACAGAGAAATGAGATGAAGAAATAACAAGCCCAGATAACCACAAATAATCCCAGAAAAAATGGTTCAATGATCTGACCAAAGGGTCGCGGAACCGCGGCCCAAACCCCCCCATGCCGCGGTTCCGCGGCCATTAAGTGCACGTATCGGTGCAATTTTCTCGTGTCGGTGCGTCGGTGCGAGGGTTGGGATTTTTCGTGGGCATATCTGTAAAATCGCATGCGCGAGAGTCTGTAACCCTAGTTTTCCCTGTTTGCTTATAAATTGTAATCACAAATTTGTAAACCCTATGCCTCTTTTCAATCAATAAAATTTCAGAATTGTTGGGAGAAAAAGAGCATCATTTTCTGTAAGTTTTTATTTTTACTTTCTGCCTTAGTGTTAATTTAATTGTTGCCCTAGCTCTCTAGTATAATTCTTGCAGTAGATTGATCATACAATTGCCCTAGTTAATTTAGTGTAGTCCTTCAAATGCAATCGGTAAGTGCTTTCAAAATGCTATTTTTAAAAGACACCCTAATGAGCGAGTAATTTCCTCGCTTGTTAGGGTTAGGAATAAAGGAGGGAATGAGAGATGAATATCTCTCATCTCTTTCAATGCCGAATATTTTTTAAGTAGAACTTCATGCACGCATGCATGATCCGCTCCCTACGGCACCCTACCCACGAGGTAACGGTGACACCGTAGTATAAAGGACCGGACATGCACGACGTCCATGAAGGTTATAGCAATTAGTAGGAAAGGACGGACAAGGATCAAGAGAAAGAAACTTCGTTTCTTCCCAATCATCCTAATCCCCTTTACTAATAATTGTTATGACTTCTAAAAAGTTTTAATCAAGGGTATTGAAAGAGGTATTAATCTTTATCTAATCAACCCTACTTTAGACCTAACCCTAACAAGTTCCGTAACCATCGTATAATTTAGTTTTTAAATCAATCAACAAAAACCAAACCACCATTGGAATCAACTCGTGAAAACATTTAGGAAAATTACACATCCCTGTGGATCGACCCGTATTCACCGGCTAGCTGCAAAGCGATGCCATTTATGATTACGGTTAACATATATTTTTGCATTAATCAGCTGCCTTAGTTCAAATTTCAAATTTTGAACAGATTCCTGCTCTTTTGGGTAGAAACAGTCCCTAAACTAAAACCTTGGATCTAAACGATCCTAAAACCTAGTTAAGTAGATCTTAGTCTAAAAATTAGACTAATGTATCCTTAACAAACATTTAAGTTGATCTTAATCTCAAACGAGGTTAACGATCCTTAAGTCAAAACAAACCCAAATCTAAGAAAATACGGATTTGGACTAATCCTCGCCCTACGGGTGACAACACAAATTAGTCTCCGTGTACAATCCACGGGCAATCAAAAATAAAACAAAAACACACGACACGAAGTGACCATCTAGAGCAGGAGAAAGTGGTTATCGCTACGCGGTAACGTAATTAACTGCAGGGGCTCGCGACTACAGGGAAGAGCGTCCCCACAATCAAAAACCCCTCACAAACGAGGGGGAATCTGACGAAGTCTGCTACAACGGCCGCATCCATCCAAACCTCCGATACACGGTACCATAAATCAACTTGGTATCTTTGGAGAGGTGGACGGATAAATCCAAATAGCATCTGCCCCCAAAATTCAGGCCAGACGTCCTAACGTCCCGGTCGCATCTTTCGGCGGTGAACAGATTCTGGCTTGCCCGGTGGGACCTTTTCCTCTTTCCACTCCACACTTCGTGTGTCGTATTTCGCGAACAAATTGCGGTCTGCTATGGTTGCCTGTAGATTCGAGGTACTAAGATTTGGTGTCTTGCTTCCGTGCAGAGAAAAGAAGATCAATGGCTTCCAGCTGCACCAACTGCAACAACTCCAGCTCCGTCCCGTCAGAGGGAGTAACTTACGGGCCCCAAGCGGCCTCCATCTTCGCAATACCGATGGAACAGGTGACAAAGGACACCACCGGGTTGTTCTTTGGGACCATGATCCTGCCAACAAGCTTCAGCGTCCCGATGCCGTTACAGGAAGCTCCGAAGAAGTCGGTCTTCGATCGGTTTGCAACTATCGCGGCCCCTCTCAACGGGTCGTCCAAATCCAATACCTCAGTCTTCGACAGGATGAGCCTAACCTCAAATGGGCCCATGAAGAGGCTCGCAATACCGGAGAGGGCTATCCCAACTCCTACTGCAGATGAAGTCGTCCAAACTACTTCCCCTACTCGGAAGTTGGCCTTTAACAGGTTGACCATTCCTTCCCAGCGGATGTCAGTCTTTGACAGGCTGGCGCCAATAACAGCTTCTCCTCAAAGCAGGAGGCATAACGAAGCTACTCCGACGATAAAGATGATCCCGGCTACACGACATGCTCGACGTCGTCACTGGCGCCGAGTGAGGAAAGCTGGGGGCAATTCCCCTTCTGAACTTACCCCACCAGCTCCAATGGTGGAAGTTGATGCTGCTGTTCCAACTGGGAACAGTTTTGAACCGCTCAGGAGGGTGCACAAGAACTCTCCAATCGCCGTACTAAAAAGGTCTCCTCCACCTGCTGAAAATGTTACTAAGGCGAAGCCGGAGCAGCCCCCTCAATAGATGTCCTCCGAAATCCATAAGATCTGTCGAAGAGTCCAAGACTCTGTGATCGACTGAGACTACTCCTGCCAACAGAAGAAAATGAAGGTTCAGCAAGAGGAAGACCATCCCGCCGCCATGCTACAGAAGGTGTCATCTGCAGGGGTGCCTATTGCAGCCCCCTCAACCTCGACCGTCCATAAAAAGAGAAGGCTGGAGAAGATCCCCGGGCCTACGAAAAATCTCAAGGGCACTGAACCCAGACGTCCCAAGTCTGGGGGCATGATAGTGCACACCGTCAACATGGTTTCCGGGAAAGAGGAAAGCCATGCTTCTGGGGGTCATCGACCACTTACGCGGTCTGTAACAAAGGCTCAAGAGCAACAACAGAAACTCCAGGAGATGCTGACGAAGATGGCCGTACTCACTGGGCAGAAGGAAATCCCGGAAGTATCGTCGGATCAACGCCAGGAGCAGGAAACCAATGCCGAGTTCCTCCGAAGAATGCTCGAAGAGAAAGATAAAGAAGCCATAGAACAAGTGGCTAACATAAAACAAATGGCGCTCCTGTTCCAAGATATGGTGGGGATGACGATCCAGCCGGACCCTCCAGCCGAAGATCCCCCAATAATCATTGAAGATGACAAATAGCAGACATCAAACCCACTTCCGGCTTTATCAGCAGCCAGGGAGGAGACGATCTTGAAAGCTGTGCTTAATGACTACATAGCTCAACAAATACGAGCTCATCAGGCAAGTGAAGCTACTAGCCAAGTCGTCAGAACTGGGCGACCCTATCCCAGCTGGTACGATCAAATTAAGTACCCACCGGGATATACGATCTTTAAATTTCACATGTATAAGGGGACAGGCAACCCCCATCAACATGTTGCTCAGTTCAGGGCTCTGTGCGACAATACCAGAGGCGACGACAAATTGCTACTTCGCCAGTTCGTCGGCAGTTTAGCGGAGACAGCTTTTGAATGGTACTCGGAGCTTCCGAATGACTCCATCAAAACGTTTACAGAAATAGAGCTGCTATTCACCCAGCGTTTCGCAAGCGCTAGAGAACGCGCCCCAATCATGGCGTTGATCAATGCCAGAGTGAAGCCAGGAGAGACTTAGGTTCAGTATGCAATTCGGTGGCGGAACCTATGGTCGAGATGCGAACAACGCATAGAAGAAGCTCCTGCTGTGGGCATGCTCGTAGGGACCCTTGACCCGCAAGCGACTATATCCCAGTTTATAATGTTTTTCAAGCCGACCACTTTCCAAGCCTTGATCGACAAGCTGGCCCAGATAGACCAGATGGGCCATAGACCGCCCTCCTCGAAAACGGAGCTTTGAAATGAAAAGGGCAAAGGGAAAGCGACCTTCATTGCCAACGCTCCACAACAGCCGAGTGATCCGAAACCAGCTACTCGCCAAAACGATAGACAGCGATCACTCGGAGAAAAGATGAGATGTCCTAACTCATTACCTCGGGATAAAAAGAGAAGACTGTTCGAACTGGCGGTGCGCAACAGGCTTATTGCTCTACCAGATCCGAAACGCCCACTGCAACCGGGCGACGTCAACAATCCCAATTACTGCCCCACTACCAAATAGTGGGCCACCCAATTGAAAATTTCTTTGTATTCAAAAATTGGATTGAGGACCAGTACTAACAAGGCAAATTCGCACTGTCTGAAAACTGGAGGGTAAACCCACCACAACCGCATGCTCCTAAAAAGTTGGACACACCAGGGGCATCATGCTCATTTATAGAGGAAACTCCATGGGAAGTTGTTCTTTCAGACAAGACTAAGAGAATGCTCAAGGATCTTTAAGCATGTCCGGCAATCAGATGGAAAAGCCCACTGGAGCCAGAGATCATTGAGGGGATGCTGAAACCGCACCCAACACTGAGAGTTGGTAGCAAGGGGCAAAATATCCGGGCCTAGCCGTCAAAGTCTTCAAAGAAAAACAAGAAGACCAAGAAGCCCGCGCATCCTGATGACAAGTGCACGGACCTGCAAAAGCATATTGACGCGCTGGAAGAATATAACCAGAAGGCACGTACCCCGGTTACACTCCAAAAGTTTCTCAGCCATATCCTTGAGAGCGGAGATAATGACAATGACGACGGAAACGACTCGTCAGAAGAACCTGAGGATTATGTAGCAAGTTGTCATGTGATCTCTAATTCACCAATAAATGATGAAGAAGCTCACTCGGTATCAGAAGATAATACAGAGGAGCTAGGGGCAGGATCGGTGCCAAAATCCTTGGAACCGTCAGACGAGATGATTGACATGTTGCTGAACGAAGCCCGTCAGAAAAGCAAAGCTGATCAAGAGCGTGAAATGGCCATATTCGAAAGGGTCAGGCATCAGTATCAAGTTGAAGAAGTCATAGTAGGGATGAGTCACAAAGCGCTCCAACAAGATCGAAGCACGCCTGCGGCAGACAAAAGCAGGCTTAAGACAAGGAAATGGTTCATTTAAGCCTTGTTAATGGGAATGAGGTTGCCACCTTTCAAAGGAAATACTCCTAGCGGTATACACCCTGACGAAGCGGATGTACATCCTAACTACTGCTTATACCATCAGAGGATTGCGCACCCTATCGAAGGGTGCAATGCCTTCAAGAAGTGGCGGCAGGGATACGTTGCCCATCGACAACAATTCAAGCGAATGAAGCACAAAGCCCGTCGGGAGTAGAAAAACACGATGGATGAACATAAAAGAACTGCCGGCAACTGTCACATGGTTGATACCAAGAGATCACAAGTTCTCACCTTCGGAAGCGATTCCGATGAAGAAATAGCCCTCGGCCCTCTCTTCAAAGAATCCACCTCAGGAAAAGAAGAAGAGATAAAAAAAACCGTGAGAATATTCAGCTGTGTAACCGTACGTTGCCCGAAAAGAATCTTGGGCCTATAAATAAGGGATCGAACAAAAAAAATAAGGAGAAGGAAAAAGTCCCTGAGGATATTGCCCTCGATGACCGAGTCGTCGAAGAGCTGGCAGCCAAGGACCCGCCCAAGAAAAACAAAGTGGATTACAATATCCTAGCACACCTGAGGAAGATACCCTCACAGCTAAGCATCTTGGATGCCCTTCTGTTGTCTAAAGAGGAACGAAATTCTCTGATCAGGGCATTATAAGAGCCCAAGCAGTTTCAAGCTTTCCTTGCCGAAAAAAAGATGAAGGATGAGCTGGAAGAAGTGCACACAGCTGACATCACTTTCGGCGATAAAGATCTCCTCCTCGGAACGTGCGAGCACAACCGTCCCCTGTATGTCACCGGGTACTGCCATGACATCAAGATATGGAAGATCTTAGTTGACAACGGGTAATTTTTCAACCTCCTAAATGTGAGAGTGTTAAAAGAAATCTGCATGAGTGTTCAGCACCTCGCTCGGGATAAAATCACTATCTCCGGGTTCGATTCCCAGTCGTCCTAACACTCGGGTCTATAATACTAACGTTACGTTTCGGGTTGCTCATCACTGACATCAAATTTCATGTCATTGACGCCAAGACCTGCTACAATGCTCTGCTCGGTAGGCCTTGGTTACACGAGTACAACATCATCCTTTCTACACAGCATCAGTGTATGAAATATTTCAAAGATGGTCTCGAGTATACCGTGACGGGGGAATTAAACCCATTCTCCGTAAATGAAGTCCGAAAGTACGAAGATGCAAAGTATTTCCTACCAGACTTTGAAGACACGGAAAGATGCCATAAACCGGAGAATAAGAAAAAAGCTATCACCACTATTCCGGTCTTCGGGAGTGATACCGAGGAGGAAGAAGAGATAGTCTATTCGAGGCCGCCCCAATGCAACAGGCCGGGACCATCTACCCCTATTCTGGTCTTTTGGCAGTGACTCTGAAGACGAAGTCAACGCAGTGTTTTCGGTCCGTCCATCAATGCGGGCTCTCACTGGAGGTGATCAGAGTTTGCAGATCGCCATGGTTCCGCAGCAGCATTACAGAGAGCATGATGCTCTTGAGACATATAGTGGGCAAGAGCTGCATACATTCTACGTCCCTCCCAGGCAAAGAGGTGAAAAAGCGATCCTATTCTATCGATCCATGGAGACTAAAGTCGAAAGAGAAGTCTGGCATAGTGCTGATTCTGCGCTCGATAGGCACCAACCCATCCGTCTGCCCAGATGCTACACGGAGGGACTGAGAAGGTTATTAAGATGCCAAGACGAACCTTTTAAACAGACTCCTCGACAAGCTCAGTTCTATAACAAGATTTGGAACATCCCCGGAACTCAGCGAAAATTGCCCAACGGAAAAATGGAAACGATTGGGCTTGGATATGTCCAGTCCAAGAAACGGGAGCAATTCCATGACTGCTATGTCATAAATGACCTCGATGAAGAAAGGGATGCTCTTTTAAAAGACGCTGACTGATTGAAATGTTTTTCTTGATTGGGTGTAAAAATATCGATTCAAATAGTCCCCGATTTTGGCACTATTTGATTGATCATAGAATGCGAGACTGAGTAAGTAAATCAAATTGATAAGAGTCTCTTTGTGTCGGTAATTAGAAAATTGAATCAAGTTCACAATCAAAGAATTATATTTGACTGCAATCAATTACGGTGTCGATTGTAGATCGTAAGCGAGTGCGGATCGTCCACAGGGATTGTGCGATTCGTTTCTGTATTTAATTTGTTTGAATTGAAAAGTTAATCGAAAGGAAAAGAAAACATGATTCAAGAATTTATCGATTGATTCAGGTGTCACGATGTTTAATCAAGAATCAAAAAAACTGATAAACAAATCAAGAATCGGTGTTTCGATGATATTTCCGACCAAAATGTCAAGAATCTAAATGTGGCTCGTAGGAATCGATCGGATCTATAGACGTAATGTAATCTCAAGATTTCGTGTTCTTGTCCTTCGAAGGATTGATACTAGATCGATGATGATTGACGAGAGTTAGGGCTTTCTTGATGAAACTAGGGTTTCATCGTTTAACCCTTGTTCTTTCGTAGATATCATTCACATTCTAGCCTCTAGCAATTTCAAGAAACGATCGTAACTCCCCAATCTCGAGCGATATCAATCAAGAAAGCATCGCAACGAATTGGGTCGTCGATTCTTGAACTTGCTAGGGTTTACAAAACTCGTAGGATTCAAGAATCGATTTAAGATATATTGCATCATCATTATATTGATCGTCTCGACTCCTCGACGAGCGGAGTATTACTCAAACATCATCACACAGAAAGCATTCAAGAATTGAAAAGATATCATGATGCAAGAATTTAAAGAAAACAAGATAAAAGAATATCACCTTTTATTTATATCAACAATTTGATTACAGTCGCTCAAGAACTACAAGAGGAAGAACTAAATTGTTGAATTGGCGTCGCTCGGCTCCGTGAGTCGCGGATCGGCTTGGACCACTTGCTCCGTTGAAGATCGGCTCGGCTCATAAAAGGTTGCAAGGCTTCTTGCTTGATGGGTACTCGGGATCTTGGCTTTTGATTGGAATTAGGGTAAGGGTTTCACACAAGTCCTCTCACTAGACTTGTGGAAGAAGATGAAGAGAGTGAATGGCTAAAGATGAACTAATGGAGGGATTTTTCCTAAAAAATGGGGATCCTTTTACAAGTGAGCCTAGGGTCTTATTTATAGATCTCCCAAACCCTAGGTCTAGGTTTGAATTTACAATTCCCTCCAAAAGTTTGTTGAGGCTTCTAGAAGGAGTTTGTTAGGCTTTAGCTTAGGGTTTAAGCTAGGGTTTAAGGAGAAGTTTCTAGAATGATAGGCTAGTTTAGTGTTGATCCCAAAGCTTGTTGATCTGGTAGAAATCTCTGGAGTATTCTGGAAGTTGACATGTCTTTCTGAAGTCTGGACCCTGAGATAAGAATTTTGCACCAAATTTAGGAAGCTAATTCCCTGGACCCACCGCGGATCCGCGGCGCAAGCAGGCTCTGGCCGCAGTTCCGCGGCCATGTAGGAGGCTTGGGGCTTGGGGCTTCTTCTGTGGTCTTGGGCTAATATTTGGAGCTTTCTTTGATATGTTGATTTTAGTTTGTCTCTTTGGATTGATACCAGAATTGAAATCCTTGAGTTGGCGTAACGTTTTAGCTGTACCCTGTAAATTTTTGGCCTTTCTGCTGGATTTTCCTGCACAGATCTCAAAACAAGTGTTGCGCAAATGTAGGGATGATGCGATGCCATGAAATGTGGTCAATTTCCTTTATAGTGTTGGTTTTAGAGTCTAATACATGCAATCTGATATTTTGCGACAGTTTTGCTAATATGTAAAATATGAATGTCGAACACTTCTATATGAATGCAAATGATGAGGAAATTGCCGGCTAAAATATGCAATATTTTCGACTAATCAAATTCCCCCAAACTTAATTTCGATCGTCTCGAGCGAACTGTTTTATTAAAAAGAGAAGGAGAAAATAAAGAAATAAAAACTAACTAGCACACTTTCGTGGGTAACACGATTGCACTGAGCACGTGCAACAAGCCTTTAAACCTCTAGGTGTCCCTAGTAGGAGGAGTGTTATCTCCTGAGGGTTTTCAGCGGATTGCACCCACAAAATCCAATAATAAAAGAAAGATCATGAATATTACATTTAAAGAAAAGAATCGTAAAAGAAAAACTTTGAAAATTAGGGTTTCCAACTAAGCTAGCTTTTCGGTTGTCATGAGCCCTATCTTAATGGTCATGAAAAGATGTCAGAAATCACGTCCTCCCTCAATAAAACATCGTCTTATTCTTCATTCCTATCTTTCTTCCAAACATCGACCATATAACCCTGCGTGTGTGTAAAGACATCCCTACACACGGAGAATTCAATTCAAGCTATCATACTCTTGCCCATCAGCCTCAGTACTTTTTAATTAATGAATATTTAGATGAGATTGCTCACACACTTTCATGCGACCGTTAATACTTCTTGAGGTACTAACCGACCGATTACTCCTGTGCTTGCTTACTTGGTGTATTTTCCTCGTCTTGCACCACTTCAGGCATAGTAGTGACTCCCAGACCAGTTGGCCTTAGGGCACTAGGTGAAGAAGCACCCTCGCTATACATTTTTTATTGCCCTCGATGATAACAAAACCAGTGTTCATTTTTCTCACCACTATATATATTTTTTTATTCACCTTTTCTTTTTATTTCCTTCATACATCGGCTTTAAGACAAGAGCATTTCAAGGTATCCTCTACTATCCCAGGCTTCAAGACGTGTGTAAGTGCGAATAGCAGGGTATCAACGTTCAAAATGTTTGGCTTTCAGAATAGAAACTATTTTTCAGACTTATTTTTATCCTCAGATTAGTGACGTCCTTCATCTTATTAACCCTTGGGATAACGGCTCATAACTACTTATTACTAGTTCGTATAAGAAAATTTCTAATTTTCTTAGTTTTCTCAAATTTTTCTAATCTCATGGATGTAATTTTTCACTATCTAAACTTTTATTATTTTATTTATGTACAAAAAAGTGTAAATATTAAAATTATTTTTATACTTGAAAATTTTTAAATTTTTATGGGTTTTGAAATTTTTTCAATTTTTATAGATTTTTAAAAGAAATGTTTTGTGCTTATGCAGATGATATGCAAATGATGCAAAAATAAGCACAAACCTCCCCCAAACTTGTTTTCAACAGTGTCCTCACTGTTGCCAATCGCTATACCTACAAAAACTGTAAGTCTGGGAGGAATTATTAGTGGGGGCAAAATATATAAGTGAAGAACTTCCCCCAAACTTATTCTTTTCACTCACCTTCATTCAAAAAGATGATGCAATGATATACTGGATATGAAGGTGAGACGGAGGAATTTTAATCAAAATAAACTGGCTCTGGTAAGAACAAGAGCTCCTCCGTGGGGTCAGTGGAAAAATACGGCTTAAGTCTATGTCCATTCACTTTGAAAAAGGTGCCGTTTGTAACATTTTCTACTTCTACTGCCCCGTGCGGGTATACAGACCGCACAACAAAAGGTCCCTTCCATCGAGATCGAGGCTTACCAGCGTGAAGGTGTAATCGTGAATCATAAAGAAGGACTTGTTGACCAGGTGAAAATGTTTTCCTCAAAATGTTTTTATCGTGAAAAACCTTAGTCCTATTCTTTACAATTACAGCGTTATCATAAGCTTCATCACGGAGTTCGCTTAGCTCATTTATTTGCAGCTTCCGAAAGTTGCAAACAAGGTTTAGATCAAAATTTATTTCTTTTATATCCCACAATGCTTTATGCTCTATCTCGACGGGTAAGTGACATGCTTTTCCAAACACTATCCTATATGGAGACATTCCTAGGTCGGTCTTAAATGCAGTTCTGAATGCCCAAAGAGCATCCGTCAGTTTGGTCGACCAGTCTTTTCTATTCTTAGCAACAGTTTTCTCCAGGATAAGTTTGATTTGTCTGTTTGAGATTTCAGTCTGCCCGCTTGTTTGGGGATGATAGGGTGTAGAAAGTCGGTGGTTGATTGCGTATTTCCGCATCAGAGTCTCGAAAGATCTGTTGCAGAAATGTGTCCCATTATCGCTAATAATAGCGCGTGGGTGTCCAAATCACGAAAAGATATTCTCTTTTAAGAACTTAATGACAACTTTCTTGTCATTAGTGCGACATGGAATGGCTTCTACCCACTTTGAGACATAATCAACCGCCAACAATATGTACAAATTCCCAAAGGAGTTGGGAAAGGGACCCATAAAATCAATGCCCCAAACATCAAACATTTCAACAAACAAGATGGGTTGCTGAGGCATTTCATTCCTCTGGGATATTCTACCCGTGTACTGACATTGTGTATAGGTTTTGCAATAGTCAAATGCGTCCTTGAATAAGGTCGGCCAATAAAATCCACATTGCAAAACCTTTTCCGCTGTCTTTCTAGGACCAAAGTGACCCCCACAGGCCTGATCATGACAAAATGAAAGAACACTCTTGAACTCTTCATTCGGGACACACCGGCGAATGATCTGATCAGGACAATATTTAAACAAATAGGGCTCGTCCCAGTAAAAGTGTTTTACTTGGGATAGAAAACGATATTTGTCCTGTTTTGACCAATCGCTAGGTATCAGTCCCGTGGCATGATAGTTCACAATATCCCTGAACCAAGGTTCAGTGGATACGTTCAAGAGTTGTTCATCAGGGAACGAATCATTGATCGGCAGGGTCACAGGGGAAGAAATGATGCGTGAAAGATGGTCAGCTACTACGTTTTCACATCCTTTCTTATCTTTGATAACAAGATCAAATTCTTGTAACAGTAGGATCCAACGTATTAGTCGACCTTTTGCATCTTTCTTCGCCAGAAGATATTTTGAAGCGGAATGGTCAGTATAAACAACTATAGGTGAGCCAATTAAGTAAGGCCTGAATTTTTCTAATGCAAATACAACCGCTAAAAGTTCCTTTTCGGTGGTTGTATAATTGATTTGCGCATCATTCAGGGTCTTACTTGCATAGTATATCACGTGTGGCATCTTTTCGATGTGCTGTCCTAAGACTGCACCTACTGCAAAATCAGATGCGTCACACATCAGCTCAAAGGGGTAGTCCCAGTTTGGTGATGATAAAACGGGGGCTGAAGTGAGTGAGTGTTTAAGTGAGTCGAAAGCTGTCTCGCAGTCCGAGTCAAAATGGAAGGTCGTATCCTTGGCCAGGAGAAGAGTTAAAGGTCTAGCAATTTTGCTAAAGTCCTTAATGAATCTCCTATAAAAGCCCGCATGGCCAAGGAAAGATCGAATATCTTTGACGCTTTTGGGATGAGGGAGGTTTTGAATGACATCTATCTTAGCTCTGTCAACCTCAATGCCTTTCTGTGAAATGACATGTCCAAGTACTATTCCTTCTTGGACTATAAATTGGCATTTTTCCCAGTTCAAAGTCAAGTTCTTCTCTTTGCAACGAGTAAGAACAGCGTCAAGGTTCGCTAGGCAATCAGAAAAAGAGTCTCAAAAAATCGAGAAATCGTCCATAAAGATCTCCAGAAAATTCTCTACCATATCAGAGAATATCCCCATCATACACCGCTGAAAGGTAGCGGGAGCATTGCATAGCCCAAAGGGCATGCGACTGTAAGCAAAGGTACCAAAAGGACAAGTAAAAGTGGTTTTATCTTGATCCTTTTTGGCGATGGGGACCTGATTATAGCCTGAGTATCCGTCCATAAAGCAATAATACTCTCGTCCCGCTAAGCGTTCCAGCATCTGATCAATGAATGGTAGAGGAAAGTGGTCTTTCCTCGTGGCAGCATTGAGTTTTCTATAATCGATACATACACGCCACCCAGTTTGGGCACGTGTCTGAATCAACTCATTTGCCTCATTGGTTATAACAGTGATGCCGGATTTCTTAGGAACAACATGTATAGGACTCACCCACTGGCTATCGGAGATGGGGTATATAATACCATTATCTAAGCATTTGACGATCTCTTTCATGACCGCTTCCTTCATGACGGGATTCAACCATCTCTGTGGTTCTCGGGTTGGTCTGGCATCATCCATCATATGTATATGATGTTCAACTATCAAGGGACTAATCCCTTTGATGTCCGCCATACTCCAACCAAACGCCTCTTTGTTAGATCTCAATACCGATAAAAGGGCATTCTCTTGCTCTGATGCAAGAGAAGCGGATATGATAACCGGTAAAGACTCATTCTCACCTAGATATGCATATTTAAGGTGAGAAGGTAAAATTTTGAGATCTAACTCAGGCGGAGAAATGATAGAAGGAGGGATCATTGAATGATTTTTGGATTTACACAGAAGCTCAGAGCCTGTGAAAGATACAGACTCGGGTGGAGAAAAGTCAGGAGTGCAGGACTCGGGTGTAGAGAAAGTGTCCTCACTAAGATCATGTGTGAAATCAAACAGAGATGTGGTAATGTCATTGAGATCAGTAAAGCAAAGTTCCTCGGCTCCACAACTATCGGGAGCGATCTCATGGACAGAGCACACATCTAAAATATGAGCAGAGGGTTCTGATGGCTGACTTCCAACTTTGTAGATATTTAGTTCAATGGTCATATTTCCAAATGATAAGTTCATTGAACCATTTCTACAGTTTATAACAGCGTTGGAAGTGGCAAGGAAAGGACGACCCAGAATCACCGGAATTTGGCCCCGGGGGTTTGCTATAGGATGTGTGTCGAGCACAATGAAGTCTACAGGGAAAACAAATTCCCCGACCTTTATCAACACATCCTCTAATTCACCCCTTGGTTTGGTGATAGATCGGTCTGCCATCTGGAGAGTGCAGTGAGCAGGTTTAAGCTCTCCAATCCCTAATTGCTCATAGACAGAATAAGGGAGCAGGTTAACACTTGCGCCAAGGTCTAAAAGAGCACGATTTATGTTTTTACCCCCAATCGAAATCGATATTGTAGGACATCCTGGGTCCTTTCATTCTTTGGTAGCTGGGGTATAAAAGCAGTGCTAATATTATTAGACATGAAGACCTTCTTCGGCACTTGAGTCTTCCTCTTCCTAGTGTACGAGTCCTTAAGAATTTTCGCATAAGCGGGGACTTGCTGAATCGCATCTAGGAGAGGGATATTGATGTTAACCTGTTTGAACATTTTCAAAATTTTCTCCATATGAGGACTCGTTCTATTACCCCTTAACCGGTTCGGATAAGGAGCTTTCGCAATAAGCGCAGGGTCCATCACAGGAGAAGGAAGAGGGGGTAGACGCGGTCCCAAAAGAGGTGTGGGGACCGTCTGTGGAGAACTATAAGGGCTATACTGAGGTGTCGAGCCTAATGGGAAATGGAGAATAGGCTCGCGAGAAAGTGGTGTGGTAGAAGAAGAAGGATCAGAAGGAGAAGTGTGTGTGTGTGGAAAGGTCTCGGCCGGGGTGTTGATATGATTTTCAGTATCATCAATACCTTCCCCGACATGATTGTTCAGCACTCTTCCCGATCTCAACGTTGTGACGGCATTTACATTGTAATGCCCAGGATTCTGTAGGGGTTGAGAGGGAAGTTTCCCTTTTTCTCTCGCGCTCATTTCGGCCTTTAGGCGTGCGATTTCAGCTTCCATCGTTCTGATACTCTCAGCTTGGGACGCTGAGTTTTTCTTTATCTCACTGACGGAAGATCTAACCTCAGTCTAAACCTCTATGAAATTTGACAAAAGTGATTTCATGGTTTGAGTGAATTGAGAGAACTCGTCAGAACAGGTCATAGGATTAGACTGTGCAGGAGTGTTGACCTGATTTTGGAAATTTTGTGACTGGTAGGGGTGCTGAGTGAGTTGAAGGGGTTGCTGTTGTGGTGGAGGAAGAGCCCTTTGAAAATTATTCGTGTTTGGAACCGTGTTTTGAGATTGGTTTTGGTTCCAAGCGAAATTCGGGTGATTCCTCCAACCCTGATTGTACGTGGAAGAATATAGATCGTTTCGAGGTCTTTGAAATGCGGCATTAGAATGCTCGTGACCTTGAAACGCAGAGTTTAATAGACATTCTTCCGTTAAATGAGACGGATCAGAACAGCACCCACAAACAGTTTTGGGGAGCGACATTGGGTTTAGGGAGGCTGCTGCAAATTTGTGTTCCATAGCGTCGGGCTTCTTTTGCATTGCTGCCATTTCAGCTCGAACACCTATGGACACATCTATTTGGTGTACGCCACCCCTATTCAATGGTTGGGTTCCACTCTCCCACTGTAGTGATTTTTCAGCGAACTCTTCTAAATACTTCCAGGCTTCCCCATCATCTTTGGTCATAAAAGTACCTTGACACATGTTTTCAAGGCTCTGTTTAGTGCTTGGGTTAATGCCCTCATAAATGATTCGGCAAAGCTCCCATCTCGGGATGCCGTGATGAGGACACTGAACCAATAGATCCTTGAAACGTTCAAAGCATTTTGAAAATGGTTCAGCAGGGAGCTGGGCAAATTGATTCAGTTCGCTACGGATTCGAGCTGTCTTTTGTATTGGGTAAAATTTCTTAAGGAATGCAGCGACGAATTCTTCCCAATTCGTGATAGAATGTGCGGTAGTGTTATATAGCCACTTCTCGGCTATATCGCACAATGTAAACGGAAGAAGTCGTAGATGCATTGCATCCACTGAAAGTTGTGACGTACCCATCATTGCGCATACGTTTTCAAATTTGGTAATGAAAACGTAAGCGTCCTCAGTCTCGAGTCTGTGGAATTTGGGTAAAAGATTGATATACTGGGGCTTAATCTCAAAGTTATCCCCGTTGGCTGGTGGTGTGGATAAGCAGGTCGAAAGAGGACCTCGAATAGGGTAGCACCTCTCCTGGAGAGAGATGCGGGGTGGATTCTGCGCACCAACGGACGGCGGCAGATTAGGGTTAAAGAAGTTTGATGGATTCGGATCCATCGGTGTGGGTGTGGTAGTGGGTAAAGAAAAGGTAAATGGAGAAATATCGACTTCGGAGTCGATAAAGGGTACGCGGACTAAACGGGCACTAGAATCCCGTGTCCAGCCTATCTTGCACTAAAAAGGGTTAGTACAAGTGGCAGTGTTGACTTATAGTTAGGGGTATGAATGAATGCGGTGCTTGTTTTGAAAAAGGGACGGATTTTTTTGAAAAAAATGATGCGACAAAACAAATGCAGCACACAAACCCTAGAATCTAATGGTCACCTAGGTCCGGCTCTAGACCGTTCCTAACTGCCAAAAGACAAGTCGCAGGATAGAATCCTCCACTGCCTCTTTGTCCCCCTGTGGCCGGATAAGTGCCAGGTAAGTGGGAAGGTACTCCACTACGTAAGTAGTGGGCCTAATTAAAAACCACTAGCCTTAGACACACTCGCCTTAGGCACCACAAGAAAACACGGATAAGCAATAAATTACCCACGGCCTTCTCTTGTCCTAATTGAGCGCGACAGTCCTTAGAGTCATCTCTAGATTTCTTTTAGTTAATGTGGGTCAATGCGGATGCAAGTTTTGTGGTTTTCGGGGCCTAGGAAAGGTAATGAAATCCCCACCTAATTTGGATTTGGCCGTGCCTTTTAATTTCCGTATTAGAATGCAAACAACCAAGAAATCAAAATCACGCACAAATTTAATTTTGCTTTTGCGAGCTGCTATTCTTTGCAAAGAATCCTGCAAAAAATTATTAGTTGGAGCTAAAAAGAGGAGAGAAGAGAAGATAAGAAATCACCTGAAGCAACAAGTTTGCAGAGATCCCCCAGAAGGGTCGCGGTTCCGCCGCAATTCCTTCCTTATGCCGCGCTTCCGCGGTCTCTTGATGAGATCACCCCACCAAAATTCTTCAGGGAGCTTCTGTAGACTCCCTCAGCTCTCTGGTATTTTCCAAAAAAATTTCTCAATTTCCTGCAAGCTCCAGATCTTCTTGCAATGAAACACAACAAATTGTTTAGGGTTTGCACGAATTTTGATCTCAAAAATCACAATGAAATAAATCTTTCAATTCAAACTTTGATATAAAATGAATTAGCGCGCGATCCCCGGCAACGGCGCCATTTTGATTGAAATGTTTTTCTTGATTGGGTGTAAAAATATCGATTCAAATAGTCCCCGATTTTGGCACTATTTGATTGATCATAGAATGCGAGACTGAGTAAGTAAATCAAATTGATAAGAGTCTGTTTGTGTCGGTAATTAGAAAATTGAATCAACTTCACAATCAAAGAATTATATTTGACCGCAATCAATTACGGTGTCGATTGTAGATCGTAAGCGAGTGCGGATCGTCCACAGGGATTGTGCGATTCGTTTCTATATTTAATTTGTTTGAATTGAAAAGTTAATCGAAAGGAAAAGAAAACATGATTCAAGAATTTATCGATTGATTCAGGTGTCACGATGTTTAATCAAGAATCAAAAAAACTGATAAACAAATCAAGAATCGGTGTTTCGATGATATTTCCGACCAAAATGTCAAGAATCTAAATGTGGCTCGTAGGAATCGATCGGATCTATAGACGTAATGTAATCTCAAGATTTCGTGTTCTTGTCCTTCGAAGGATTGATACTAGATCGATGATGATTGACGAGAGTTAGGGCTTTCTTGATGAAACTAGGGTTTCATCGTTTAACCCTTGTTCTTTCGTAGATATCATTCACATTCTAGCCTCTAGCAATTTCAAGAAACGATCGTAACTCCCCAATCTCGAGCGATATCAATCAAGAAAGCATCGCAACGAATTGGGTCGTCGATTCTTGAACTTGCTAGGGTTTACAAAACTCGTAGGATTCAAGAATCGATTTAAGATATATTACATCATCATTCTATTGATCGTCTCGACTCCTCGACGAGCGGAGTATTACTCAAACATCATCACACAGAAAGCATTCAAGAATTGAAAAGATATCATGATGCAAGAATTTAAAGAAAACAAGATAAAAGAATATCACCTTTTATTTATATCAACAATTTGATTACAGTCGCTCAAGAACTACAAGAGGAAGAACTAAATTGTTGAATTGGCGTCGCTCGGCTCCGTGAGTCGCGGATCGGCTTGGACCACTTGCTCCGTTGAAGATCGGCTCGGCTCATAAAAGGTTGCAAGGCTTCTTGCTTGATGGGTACTCGGGATCTTGGCTTTTGATTGGAATTAGGGTAAGGGTTTCACACAAGTCCTCTCACTAGACTTGTGGAAGAAGATGAAGAGAGTGAATGGCTAAAGATGAACTAATGGAGGGATTTTTCCTAAAAAATGGGGATCCTTTTACAAGTGAGCCTAGGGTCTTATTTATAGATCTCCCAAACCCTAGGTCTAGGTTTGAATTTACAATTCCCTCCAAAAGTTTGTTGAGGCTTCTAGAAGGAGTTTGTTAGGCTTTAGCTTAGGGTTTAAGCTAGGGTTTAAGGAGAAGTTTCTAGAATGATAGGCTAGTTTAGTGTTGATCCCAAAGCTTGTTGATCTGGTAGAAATCTATGGAGTATTCTGGAAGTTGACATGTCTTTCTGAAGTCTGGACCCTGAGATAAGAATTTTGCACCAAATTTAGGAAGCTAATTCCTTGGACCCACCGCGGATCCGCGGCGCAAGCAGGCTCTGGCCGCAGTTCCGCGGCCATGTAGGAGGCTTGGGGCTTGGGGCTTCTTCTGTGGTCTTGGGCTAATATTTGGAGCTTTCTTTGATATGTTGATTTTAGTTTGTCTCTTTGGATTGATACCAGAATTGAAATCCTTGAGTTGGCGTAACGTTTTAGCTGTACCCTGTAAATTTTTGGCCTTTCTGCTGGATTTTCCTGCACAGATCTCAAAACAAGTGTTGCGCAAATGTAGGGATGATGCGATGCCATGAAATGTGGTCAATTTCCTTTATAGTGTCGGTTTTAGAGTCTAATACATGCAATCTGATATTTTGCGACAGTTTTGCTAATATGTAAAATATGAATGCCGAACACTTCTATATGAATGCAAATGATGAGGAAATTGCCGGCTAAAATATGCAATATTTTCGACTAATCACTGACGTTGAACCAGAACGAGGTCCTGTCATAAAAATGCCGAGTCCATCGTTTGAAGAACAGATGGACAAGCTAGTAAGGGAAACGATTCAAAAGGTTCGGAACGACCACAGCCATGAAAAAGTCAAGGCGCGGCGCCTCCTTCAGCAGGCTACAGAAGATAACAATGCCTTTCACCGTCAGCCCGCCATGCACTCCCAAGATAAGAAAAAGGCCCAACGCAGAGGAAAAAATAGGTTGAAGAACGAAAAAAAACGTTCAACAACGGCAAAGCGGATCCAAAAGGCCACGCGATCGAGAAAAAGTCAGTCGGAATCCATCTCTTATGAAAAAAATGGGTCGAGCATATTCTTTCCCTCGAGACAAGACAAGGAGAATCTTTGACCTTGTCATGAAATATCAGATGATGACACTCCCGGAGTCCAAGCACTCTGAACAAGCAAACGAGGTCTATCAACCGGATTATTGCTCCTATCACCGAGCAATAGAATATCCTCTTGAAGACTGCTTCACCTTCAAAAACTGGGTCGAAAACCAATTTCAACTCGGCAGGTTCGTTCTATCCAACAGTTGGAGGGTAGCCCCACCGCAAAGGCATGTGCCAAAAGCAACGTATATGGCGAGAGTAGAACCAGATCAACATCGGTCTTAGAAACGAGCTCGTACCTGTCACGTGATAACGCCGTCGGAAGAAGGAATGCACGAGAATATGAATGACCTCTCCTGGTACTTCGAAAATGAGGATGAAGATGAGTTGATCTCAGAATTTCCACCGGCGCCAAAAGAATTGGAAGATGGGATACACACCATGGCGGACAACCTAAAAAAATTAACTTGGGGATGGCAAATGACCCACGGCCAACGTTCGTCGGTGAGCTGCTGTCTAAAGAGCAGGTGGCTACGCTAAAAGATGTGCTCATGCAGTATAAATACCGCTTCGCATGGAACTACTCCGAGATGCCAGGACTAGATCCAGAAATAGCTGTGCATAAATTGGCGATATCTCTGGATGTCAAGCCTGTCAAACAAGCGCCAAAGAGAATGCGGCTCGAACTTGAAATGAGTATCAACGCCGAAGTCAAAAAGCTAATCGACTCCGGCTTCATCCAGGAAGTTCAATACCCTGACTGGATCGTCAACATTGTCCCAGTGATGAAGAAAAATGGGACGGTGCGCATCTGCGTGGACTTTTAAGACCTCAACAAAGCCTGTTCGAAGGATGACTTTCCCGTACCGGTTACCGAGCTGATGATAGATAACACGTCCACTCATGAAGTCTTCTCCTTCATGGACGGATCATCAGGATACAATCAAATAAAGATGCATCCCGAAGACCAGAAGCATACCGCTTTCCGGACTCCTCTGGGCATATTCTGCTATAAAGTGATGCCTTTCGGTCTGAAGAACGCCGGTGCTACCTATCAGAGGGCCATGACGAAGATTTTCGATGACCTCATACATGAAATCGTCTAATGCTATATCGATGACCTCGTAGTGAAAAGCAAATCGTATGAGGAACATTGGGAGCATTTGAAAATAGTGTTCCGGCGTCTTCATAAGTATAACCTGAAGATGAACCCTCTAAAATGCGCATTTGGAGTCTCCTCAGGAAAATTTCTAGGGTTCATAATACGACATCGGGGCATCGAAATAGATCCATCGAAGATCAAGGCGATTATGGAAATGCCCACTCCAAGAACTTTAAAACAACTGCGTTCTCTGCAATGGAAGCTCGCGTATATCTGACGATTTATAGCCAACCTCTCCGGAAAATGCCATCCCTACAATCACCTGATGAAGAAGGGAACCCCATTCGTTTGGGATCATAAATGCCAAAGTGCGCTGGACGAAATCAAGCAATATCTGCAGAACCCGCCGGTACTAACCGCTCCGGTCAAGGGAAAGCCAATCATCATGTACACAACAGCCCTTGAAGGTTCTTTAGGAGTGTTATGGGCACAGGAGAACGACCAAGGGAAAGAGAGAGCCTTCTACTATTTTAGTCGAGTTCTCCTGGGGGCAGAAAACAACTACTCCCCTATCGAAAAACACTACCTGACGTTAATCTCGCGATAACGAAGCTTCGGCATTATGCTTTGGCGCATGAGGTCCATCTCATATCAAAAGTGGATCCTCTCAAATATTTGATGTCAAGAGCCATACTAATGGGACGACTTGCTAAATGGGCCCTACTCTTAATGGAATTCTCGATAATATACCGACCTCTCAAGGCAGTGAAAGGCCAGGCCATCGCCGACTTCCTTGCTGAGCATCTGATACCTGCCGATTCACCCCTAAATTACGAATTGCCAGATGAGCACGTGTTTGACACGATCGACGGGGAGAAAGGAGGGAGTGATGCCCGATGGGAACTCTACTTCGATGGGGCATCTTCCATGAAGAAGCGAAATCACAGCTCCCCCATAATCAAATCTGGGGTAGGCCTCATCTTCGTGACTCCACAAGGAGAGATAATGCGCTTTGCCTTTTCCTTAACAGAGCCGAGGACGAACAATAATATGAGGCTTTGATAGCAGGTCTTGAGATCACTGTCGACATGGGAATCGAAAACCTCCTCATATACGGAGACTCCCAGCTGGTCGTTAGCGAAGTAAACGGCGACTATCAAACGTGCAAACCATAGTTGGTAAAGTACGGCGAGAGAGTGCAACAGTTACTAACTCAAATTCCTTCCTACGTCCTGGAAAGAATACCGTTTATAGAAAATAGCAAAGCGGACGCATTAGCCAAACTCGCTAGCTGACAAAAACCTCGATAACGTGAGGATCATTATACAAAGTCGTCGGGTTCTTACACCAGCAGAAATGTCTCCGGAGTCGTCTGAAGAAAAGGAAGCGTCCAAGCAAACAACCCTGCGAATAGAGGACCGAGAAAAAGCTAAGGATTGAAGAGAAGCCTTCATAGACTACTTCAAATCCCGTCAAGCACCGGAAGATGCATCCTCAAGACATCAGCTCATGAAACGAGCTCTGTCTTTCGCCTTCGTCAATGATACTCTATATAAGAGATCGTTCGACTCTTTATGGCTGAGATGCCTAGGACCGAAAGAAGCAAGGAGAGTCGTCCAAGAAACTCACGACGGACTCTGCGGTTCTCATCAAGCCGGGCCAAAGATTAAGCTGAAGATCAAAAGAATGTGCTACTATTGGCCACGATGATTCAGGACTGCCTCGAATACGTGAAGCAGTGCCACTCGTGTCAAATTCATGGAGACTTTATCCACCAGCATCCAAACCCGCTACACCAACAGTGGCTAGCTGGCCGTTCGAAATGTGGGGAACCAACATAATTAGGCCTATCGAACCAGCGTCGTCCAAAGGACATCGGTTCATATTGGCGACAATCGATTATTTCTCTAAGTGGGCAGAAGCAGTACCGCTAAAAGAAGTGAAGACGGAGAACATCCTCCATTTCTTCAAGACACACGTCACCTATCGGTTCGGCACTCCGCGATAGATTATCTCCGATAATGGGCCGGCCTATAAAAGTCACAGAATCAGCCGCTTCGCACAGCAGCATAACATAGACTGGAAATACTCTTCGGTCTATAATCCCTGAGCTAACGGTCTAGCTGAGGCTTTCAACAAAACCTTGACAAAGGTCATAAAGAAGACGGTGTCCAAAAATAAAAAGGACTAACACGAGAGACTGCATGAAGATCTCTGGGCATATCGAACTATGTTCAAAACGGCCACAAATACAACGCCATTCGTGTTGGTATTCGGCACGGAAGCAGTACTCCTCTTGGAAATAGGGCTACCTTCTCTACGAGTGACGGTTCATTACAAACTGACAGATGAAGAGAATACTCATCTTCGGCTTAAGGAGCTCGACGCCCTCGATGAAACTCGTCTCATGGCGCAGCAAAACCTAGAAGCTTACAAAGTAAGGATGATGCACTCATACGAAAGATTGACTAAGCCGAGAACATTCCACCAAGGCGAACTCGTACTAGTTGTCAAAAGACCTATGATCCCCAATCGTGCCAAATGGAGGAAGTTCGAGCCAAACTATGAGGGCCCGTACATCATAGACAAAGTCTACCAAGGTCGGGCTTACTTGCTCATGGATATGCATGACGAAAGACCTTCCGGCCAATAAACGGCCGGTTCCTTAAGAAATACTACGCCTGACAAGTCACAGCCCGGGTTAATGATAGATGACGACGCTTGTATCCGCTCGCTGTCTACCTGAGTACCAAACTCTGTAAGTGCTATCCGGCAAAACTTCGCTGCAGAAAACTAGCTATGGACCGAAACGCCCCTAAACTAACTACGGACCGAAACGTCCATAAACTAACTAAGGACCGAAACGTCTTGAAACTAGCTACGGACTGAAACGTCTTTAAACTACTATGAACCGCAGCATTCTTAGGCTAACGCGGCAAAAAAAAGGTGCGCCCATAAGCGAAATGGGCACGGATGAATACCCGAAAGGGCTCCGTGAGTAATACCAGCAGAGCTACCGGCGAGTTTGTGAAAACCCTAAAGGGAGCAGACTCGTAAAAAAATTCGTGCACAATTGCAAGGTTCTCTCGACCTTGTAAGGAGAAAATACCTGCGTGAGATCCTTACGGCTCACAAGGGAGAAACACACATAAGGATCCCCACGATTCCTAAGAAGAAATTACACTTATGAGATACTCACGACTTGTAAGGAGAATCCTCTTATGAGACCCTCACGGCTCATTGGATTCAAAAGCCTTATGCTACAGGGATCTGAACCTGTTCTTAAGCCATCACATTCCCCAAATTGCCCTACAAACGGTTTAATATTGACCATTGTATACAATCCACGGGCACAAATAAACGTCTCCCCCATCAGGTTCCACCAATGGCGTGAAATGTCCCTTATCTGATGAACAACACTTGTAGGTCCTCTCGATTTGCAAGGAAAAAATGCTCTTGTGAGATCCTTACGACTTATAAAAGAACACGCACTTAAGAATCCTCACGATTCCTAAGGAGAAGACGCAATTACGAGATCCTCACGACTCGTAGGAAGAAACACCTTTATGAGACCCTTACGGCTCATGAAGTCAAAAGCCTTAGTTGACAGGATCTTAACCCTGTTTGCTAAGCCACCTTTGTTCGAATCGACAAAGGCAAATGATGATTCGCTCCTGGAAATATCCCAATTGTAGCGATGCTGATTCCTAAATCGGTAACAAATTCCAAGTCCTTTCACGGCAAGTGATGATTCGCTCCTGGCAATATTCCATTCGCAGCGATGTTGATGCTAAGATTGGTATCAGATCTCAAGTCCATACTCGCAACAAAATCAGCGAGCCAAAAATACATATAAAAATAGCCGAAATGATTGGGCAACTCGCAATAAAAAGCAGCGAGTAAAAAGAAAAATAGCCGAAATGATTGGGCACCGCGAAAAAATAGCCGAAATGATTGGGCAATCAAGACTTTCGCGATATAAAAAGCTGAAATGATAGAGCATCGCAGAAAGAAATAAAAAATGAAAGAATGAAACTTTTGCCCTACAGATGAGCCCATACTGACCCCTGTATACAATCCATAGGCATAAATGAAAAGGGAACCACATTTCCCAACAGACTCTGTTAAAAAGAGAATCAGATCTCGACGGCAACATTTGCATCCCAGAAGATCAACACGACGTTCCTTCTCGACACCGCAGAAAGCAGAGCAAGTCAACCAATGACCTCCCCGCCAGAACAACGCTCCGTCTCGGAAATAAGTCAGCCAATGACCTCCCCGCCGGAACAACGCTCCATCTCGGAAACAAGTCAGCCAATGACCTCCCCGCCGGAACAACGCTCCGTCTCGGAAACAAGTCAACCAATGACCTCTCCATCGGAACAACGCTCCATCTCGAAAACAAGTCAGCCAATGACCTCCCCGCTGGAACAACGCTCCGTCTTAGAAACAAGTCAGCCAATGACCTTCCCGCCGGAACAACGCTCTATCTCGAAAACAAGTCAGCCAATGACTTCCCCACCGAAACAATGCTCCGTCTCGGAATCAAGTCAACAAATAATCCCTCGATTCGTCTCGACTCGTAGGGGAAAACCTTAGGTAATGGGGATAAGGACCTGTTTCCTAAGCACTGGGCCCTGCAAGTCGGTCCAATATGGGCTATTGCATACTATTCACGGGCCACACTCTCCAAAGTCGAATCTCGATAAGGAGGGAAACAACCATTTACGAGTCCTCTCGACTTGTAAAGGAGAAAAATTCTCTTGTGAGATCCTTACGACTCTCAAGAGAAATACACACTTAGGAATCCTCATGATTCCTAAGGAGAAAATACACACTTAGGAATCCTCACGATTCCTAAGGAGAAAATATACCTACGGGGTCCTCTCGAGTCATAGGGAGAAAAGTCTTTATGAGACCATCACGGCTCATGAAGTTGAAAAGTCTTAGGCGGCAGATCTGAACTTATTTCCTAAGCCATCGCTATCCTGCAAAGAGATCAAGATAGACCATCTACAAGACGTATTTGCTAAAGAGACACGACAGTACGACTGCGTATGTGTTTAAGTGGAAATGGTGTCTAAAACGTGCTGATTTATGTACGACACAAGCGCTCGCACTTAAAAGAAAATTCCCAAAGGTAAAGTATGAAGCTCATATACAGAGATGGGATTCATGTACGAATATATGATGAAAGGAAAACATTTAGCAGAAAACATTCAACACTCAATAATAAGTGAAGTACATCGATATAAATATACTACTTTACAGGGAAAAGATCACTAAATATGGGATCAGAGATACAGGGGTTAACAAAACAAAACACAAGGTTCCCCAGTTTCCTCTCTGCCCTCTCCACCATGTCGAAACGACGGTCTTCGCGAGGGGTTGATCCCCACCGATTAGCGCCATGCTCATCAGCAAAAGCAGACATGATAGCCCGCAGGGCTCTTATCTGACTCAGAAAATGAACCGAGCGATCCTTCAGAGCCTGGGTAATTAAGTGTGCCTCATAGAAACACTCAATTTTATCCTCCGCCGTATTAAGAATTGCTGGGGTCATCTCTGCCGGATGAGGCGGAATATCGGTGAGCACGGATAGAAAAATCATCCGGAGCCAAATGGAGCCCATAGGAAGAGGAGAGCCCCTACGAGTCAGGAGCTCATACATCACCGCGTCACATTGAGCGTCGGTGAGAAAGAGATCTATTAGCCGCGCAGTAAGGCGAGGAATTATTTCCTCGATGGGCACCTCCTATGGTTGCCGACAAGCTTGAAGGCGATTGCAGGCCATAGCTCTGGGTTTGTTTGAGTTTTGTTAATAAAAAGAAGGGTTTCTCTTTGAAAAGAAGAAGGAAGGTGTATCCTCGGGTTATAAAGAGACACATTCAAAGCTATGCACAAAAAAATATCGTGCATGGTGGAGCTATTCCCAAGGCCGGAAAAAGGGGGCATGGGAAAAGAAAAGGGTGACTCATGGGAATCGGAGTAGGGAGGTGAAACGACCTCATCAGTAGAGACCCACATGCATGGCACGTGATCACCAGCCTTGATCCCTTTTGAAAACTGAAATAGCACCGCACGTGCATAACACGTGAGTGCAGGCTCTAGTGCGGGATTAAAATCCTCAGCGGTGCCTCATGCGCAAAACACGTGAACGCCAACAGTAGTATAACAAGACCTCATACAGAACATATGTAAACATAAAAAGAAAGGAGGGTAAACATGAAGTTTTGTCATTCATACTCCAAGAACTTATACATGGTGTAAAAATGAAAGAAAATGTTTACAATGGTAAAACACTTAATCCTGGACATGGATTAAGGAATTCAGAAGCAAGGTCAAGTAAAGTGTTTCTGGCTTTTCTGGCCATTCCCATGTGCATCTTCTCATGAATACAAGTATCAGGATTCTCGCTGATATCATCCGCCCTTTGATAGGCAGAGATTATGTTGTCTGTTGGAAAACTTGATGCAAGATATCAACAAGAATATCTCACCGCCTCTTCGAGATTAAGCCCATCAGATACACTGAGTGTACTTTGCCTTCGGCGTCAACTAGCGCCTCCAGCGGCATGGCTTCATAAAATCCAGGAAGGGCTTCCCAAATTTCTCCCACGATGATCTTCAACAAAGCAGAACGGCGGGGGAGTAGTCGACCGCTGTATTCATCGAGGCGACGCATAACCTCAGCGCATCGAGCGTCTGTAAACTCCTGGTTTTAACAACGGCCTTGGACGCGAATGTCTTCATAGGAGATAATTTCGTCAAGATCATACAAATAAACGACCATAGTATCTGAAAAGAAAAATCAATGAGAGTTAATAATCAAAGTGATTAAGACAGGGTTTATTATGAGGATCTAAAAAGATTCTCATTTCAACGGACACGGGGGGGTTTAAATAACCTTTGACATCCTCATAGAGAGAGCAAGTTCTGTTAAAATACTCGACAAATTTGAATGTACGCAAATAAGGAAAAACCCTGTGAAAATGTTCTTAAGAACACCAGGAAATGAAATTCCCAAGGGATCCTATTGATCTTCATAGCGAAGCTCCTCGCAGAGGAATTAAAATCCTTTTACGCAATGGAATTAAATTCCAGAAACCCCCATAAAGAGGAAATCAAATGCCATAAAGGTTAAAGGAGAAATGCCCAAAGTATTGAGAGTTATTACTCAAAGATCACGACTTTGGATCTCTAAGAGATGGGTTTCAGAGGAGAGCAAAGCTCTTATGATGGATTTAAAATCCAGAAGTTTTCTTTAAAGAAAAGGGTTTCTCTAATGTTCGAGATCTTTACCTAGAAAAGTTTCCTTTTTCTGACAGAGTTTAACTCTGGAATTGCAATGAATAGAGAACTATGTTCTGAAGAGGAGAATTAAATTCTCAAAGAAAACAAAGAAGGAAGAAGATGAAAGAACAATGGCTTACCAAAGACCAAACCCTTGCATTTATAAGACGTGACAAAGGCGGTTCACCTCCCCGTTCCTCTAGGCCATCCGACGGCTGTAAAGGTGACAGCGTTGCAGTCACGTGCAAGCCGCGTGAGAATAACGCTGTGGGGGCATTTGTTCTCTTATGAAAAAAAATAATAAGTAAAAAGCAATGGGAAAAATTCCGCAAATGGAGCATCACGTTCCCACACGTGATGCGCTTTGAAGCCAAGATTATAGGCATTGCGCTTAACAAATAAGGCTAAAACTGAGCCTCATGTGCAAGCACGTGAGCATCTGCATACAAGGTATATAGGCGCCTTTTAAAAAAAACAAATAACTGGCAAAAAAGAAACTCGCGTGTCAGCACGTGATGCTCTTTATGGGGCTTGACTTCGTGGAGTCACGTGTTGCACGTGAGGGTTTCTAAATACCTTCTGAGCCAATAGAATTAAATTTTAGATAAAGGGATCAGAACCCTATTTTGGAAATATTTCCCCCAATCTTTCTAAACAAGAAAGATTATGTTCTGTAAATCAGAGCACCGTTAGATCAAAAATCCAATGGTGATTAAAAATCACCAAGATACAGAATAAGCTCTGTATGGGAAAATATTTTCCTAATCTTATTAAAAACAAGAAAATGTCTTCTGTAAAACAGGAGTCCCTGGATTAAAGATCCAACGGTGGATAAAATCCCCGAATCAATCAAAAATCTCTCAATGAGAGATTTCCATAACAAAAATCAACAAACTTGCCTCTGCTATATGTAGGACTCGAGACTAAAAAATGGGGAAAAAAAGAAACAGAGAGAGAAAAAACCCTTGATAAGTTTTTAAAAGAAAGAGAGAATTTAATTCTCCAGAGAGAAGAAGATCTCCTCAAAGAAAAGAAGAAACCATAGGTAAGAAGGAACAAAACACAGAGAACATCTTACTACTCCGTCTCTACAAGAGTTTAACTCTTCTAAAAGAACTTAGTTCTTCCTCTGGTTGGAATCTGCAGAAGCAGATCTCCCCATAAGTTGAGAATTCAATTCTCATCGGGGAGATTCTGTTATGTAGATTCAAACCTAGGGGAAAAAACTAAGTTCGAAGAATTTAATTCTTACAAGAATATATAGGAATTTAATTTCTCTAGTAAAATTAGGGTTTAACCCTATATAAGAATTTAATTCTTATAAAACAATGGGCTTGAAAGTCTCAAAACTCAAGATCCCCATGCACGTAGAAAGATTAGCACCCTGCATGACGATGACATATCACGTGCTCCCACGTGAACACCCTTGATAAAACAAAAGAGAACAACTGAGATCAGCTCACGTGTCCCCACGTGACCCCCTAAAAGTGCTTAGCACTTTCAAAAGAAAAAGGGTATAAACCCAAAGACAGTTATCATTTTTTTGGGCGCCTCACGTGTCCCCATGTGACCCCCTAAAAGTGCTTAGCACTTTCAAAAGGAAAAGGGTATAAACCCAAAAACAGTTATCATTTTTTGGAGCGCCTTATGTGATCCCACGTAACCCCTCCTAATAAAGTTTAGCACCTTCAAAAAGAAAAGGGAATAAACCCAAGGAAACAATGTCTAACTCTGAGGCGCCTCACGTGCTCACATGTTATGGCCACACGGATAAAAGAGTTTAACGCTTATATAAAGATGGGGAATAAAACCAAGCGAACAGCACCACCTTTAAAAGCATCACGTGCGACACGTGAGCACTCTCAAAATCCAGTGTTTAACACTACCTCAAAGTATCACGTGGGGGCATGTGATCACTGAAAATAAATTAAGGAACCAACTCCAACCTCAAATTGGTTAAGTTCCTTCTGAGATTAAATCTCCAAACAAACCGAGCCTCTATGCTCAGAAATGATAACTTTTCGATTTGTAATCTAGTTCTAGGGTACATATCTCCACACCTCTGATATATGTCGTTGTAATTCTTCAACGTCTTCAGAGAGGTGGAGGATCCCAATAACCAACAACTCTTGGTGCACCCTCAAACTGATGAGCAAAAATCCACGGACTATGATGTCCTTAAACTTATGGACCGCAACGTCCCTAAAACTAAACTCTATGGACTATGATGTCCTTAAACTTATGGACCGTAACGTTCCTAAAACTAAACTCTATGGACTATGAATACGGACTATGATGTCCTTAAACTATGGACTATGATGTTCTTAAACACGGACTATGATGTCCTTAAACTTATGGACCGCAACATCCCTAAAACTAAACTCTATGGACTATGATGTCTTTAAACCATGGACTATGATGTCCTTAAACACGAACTATGATGTCCTTAAAGCATGGACTATGATGTCCTTAAACACGGACTATGATGTCCTTAAACTAAACTCCATGGACTATGATATCCTTAAACATGGACTATGATGTCCTTAAATCCAATGGACCGTAACGTCCCTAAACTAAAACCTTGGATCTAAACGATCCTAAAACCTTGTTAAGTAGATCTTAGTCTAAAAATTAGACTAACGTATTCTTAACAAACATTTAAGTTGATCATAATCTCAAACGAGGTTAACGATCCTTAAGTCAAAACAAACCCAATCTAAGAAAATACGAATTTGGACTAATCCCCGCCCTATGGGCGACAACACAAATTAGTCTCCATATACAATCCACGGGCAATCAAAAATAAAACAAAAACATACGACACGAAGTGAACATCTGGAGAAGGAGAAAGTGATTATCGCTACGCGGTAATGTAATTAACTGAAGGGGCTCACACCTGTAGGGAAGAGCGTCCCCACAATCAAAAACCCCTCGCAAACGAGGGGGAATCTGACGAAGTTTGCTACAACGGTCGCATCCATCCAAACCTCTGATACACGGTGCCATAAATCAACTTGGTATTTTCGGAGAGGTGGACGGATAAATCCAAATAGCATCTGCCCCCAAAATTTAGGCCAGACGTCCCAACGTCCTGGTCGCATCTTTCGGCGGTGAACAATAGCAAGCAAAAGCAATATCAAGTATAAGCAACTAGCATAAAGAGCAAGTAGGGAACAAGCATGCAATTTCTAAACTAATAGCAAAAGAGATACGAAATTGCAAACGCAAACACGAGTCTTTTATAGTGGTTCGAGAGATCCCCCGGTACACTTTCTTAGGCGTACGACCCCGTTCCACTAATTCACTTCTTTCTCTTAGAGACAAACATGTTAACTTCAACCAACCCACAACCCTGCTTCTGGTAGAGGCCAAACCAACTTATCTCCTCAAAATACTACATGTTGTTCGCCACTATAAACAACACTCATCTCTACAATGCTCGTCACCTGTCTCTCCACAAAAGATTCTCTCCCCTCTTACAATGGTAATCTTGCACTCAAGATCCCAAACACAAAGAAAGAAGAAATTACAATCGAAGCACAATACTCTTGATAGAGTTTCTCTCAAGCTCACTTCTAATACTCTATAAAGTATGGATAATCAATTTGAGCTCTTGAATGTGTGAGAATGAATAAAGGATAAGCAAATGAAAACTCAATACAATTCTTACAAGAGATGAGATTTTTCTTTTGAAGATCACTTTAGAATATAGGCCACTAAAATCTCTAAGTGATTAGGGCTAAAAAGACCAAAACAAACCATATAAATAGCCAATAATAAAAACTAGCCGTTATAAGTAAAATCAGCATTGTTCGGTAAGAACAGACATCTGAAGTTTTAACAAAATAAATTCCAACGATTATATTTTCAAAAACATTCTTCTTCAGACGTCTGCCCTGTATAGCTGCAGATATCTGTCGATCATTTTAAAGAAGGCAATTTAAAGCACAGATCAAAAATAGACGTCTGAAGCGTAATTGGCCAGACATCTGAAGAACAACAAAACATTTTCAAAACCTTCATCAGATGTCTATTAAAAAGAACTGCAGACGTCTGTCTCTCATAAAAGATGGGCTATATGAAAACATAGAGAATGGACAGACGTTTGAATAAGTAGTGGATGGATGTATGTATCTCATAAAAATAGGCTACATGAAAATACAGAGAATAGACAGACGTCTGAATAAGCAAGGGATTGACGTTTGAAGCACAAATAGCATGAAAACTGATATTTCTGACATTTGGGGATTTTGTGAAAACACAGAAGAACGACAGACATCTAAAGCATATGGGGACAGACGTCTGAAGTGTAAAAACTCAGAAACTTATGTTTTGTGATGAAAATCAATTTTAAATCGAAAAACCCAAAGTTCATGCAATATAGAATGTTTGTACAAGCGTGTGCGAGTGTTCAAGAGTTCTAATTAATATAAACCATATCCTTTAGACTATTTACAAGGTTTCCTATATCGGTTTCGCAAAACTTCGAATCCTTGAATCTTTGTCGTCTCGAGCTCTTGAACTTTGACGTGCGGTTGAACTTGACTTCATGGCTTCAAACTTGGACATGTCACTCACAAGCGTTGGTCGATGAATCTTCAATTTGACTTTGACTTATAATACTTCAAACTAGGACTTGGCTTCTTAGTGCAACTCTCATTTGAGATACGCGATTTCGGTGCCCTAAACGATGAAATTTCGTGATTCCGAGATACGTCGATGTAATGCCTGTGGAATATCCATTGACCCAGACAATTTTGCGAGATCTTCGATTTTGCTGGTGGAACGCGTGAATCGGAAAAGATTTGACAGTTCGGGCTGCATCACTTCTTGGCTATTCGCAGCTTAATCTTGACAAAATGAGAAGCACTCGTCTGTATACTCCAACCTCTATTAGATATGTCATTTGCGCTCAATTTCCTCCATCCTCCTTTGTATGCTTGTGTCATGAAAATATCCTGAAAATCAATTTCAAACACGACCAAGCATATCATATATAGTGTTATGAAATAAACAATAAATTAAACACAAGTATATGAACAATCATTGTTGTGGTATCATAAACAAGAATAGTATATCAATATCAATATATCAATCAAATGCAAAGTATGAGATATTGATGTACTATATATACATGATATATGACAAGTAAGCTATAGAACACATGTGTGTGTATTCATATTGTAAATTACAAAAACAATGAATGAGAGTAATATATCGATATCAAGAATGTAACACAAGTATAGCATGGGATATTGATATATTACTCGGTATGCACAAGATATAGGATATGTAAACTAAACGTCAAGTGTATACAAGATTAGTGTTGATAGGATAAGAAAGATAAGCATGTGACACTAAATGAGCTATTCATATTTAAGCTATCATCAAAACTAAATAGTTGGATCATCGAAATCCATAAGTCATCAGAAGACTTGGAAACCTTGACTTGGGGAATTTTCCCTTTGTCAACGATCTTAGGTGTGAGACGTGGCTTTAACATCCCTTATATGATTTCAGGTTCAAGCGGTCTTTTCCACCTGATTGTCGAGCATGCTTGTAGGTCCTTTAGCATTCTTTTAGTCTTTGCCAAAAGAACCGCTTCCCATGGAGCGTCTTCCACGAACGAGCAGAATGCCCCCTGCGTATTAGCTTTCTTACGGGCGTGCTTTTGTGGTGGATCTACCTTCCAATTATCTGATAGTGCAAACTTGCTCTGCTGATATTGGTCCTCGACCCAGTTCTTAAACACACAACAGTCTTCAATTGGATGGCTTACCATCTGGTGATAGGGATAGTAGCTTGGATTATTGATATCGCCGGCTTGTGCGGGTCACCGCAGCTTAGGTAGTGCTATCAAATTATTCCTCATGGCAAGCTCGAACAATCTTTTCGTCTTGTCGCGAGGGAGGGAATACACGCGTCCTATTCTTTCTTCTAATGTGGGACTGGTGCGGTTGTTGCTTTAGCAAGCGGCTGCTTTCGGGCTGTTGTGCTGTTGTTGTGTATTAGCAACAAAAGGATGCATTTCCCTTGCCTTTACTATTTCGGAAATCTCTACTTGAGGCGGAAGGGCTATGGCCCATCCGATCCATCTGGGCTAATTTATTGATGAGCGCCTGGAATGTGGTAGGCTTGAAGAAGGTCATAAATTGGAATACGATCGACTGAGTATCGATAGTGCCTATGAACATTCCCACAACTGGAGCCTCCTCAATGTGCTGTTCGCATTTGGACCACAGGTTTCGCCATCGGATCACATGTTAAACCCATGTATCACCTGGTTTGACCCTTGAGTTGATTAGCGCGATGATTGGAGTCCGTTTACTTGTGCTGGAGAATCTCTGAGTGAACAGCAGTTCCATCTCAGAAAATGTCTTGTCGGGGTCATTTGAGAGCTCCGAATACCATTCAAAATCCGTCTCTAATAGACTTTCGATGAATTGGCAAAGCAACAACTTATCATCACCCCCAGTGTTGCTACACGGGGCTTTAAAATGTGCAACGTACTGGTGAAGGTTACATGTTCCTTTATATATCTGGAACTTTGGGATCGTATATCCCGGAGGGTATTTCATCTGGTCGTACCATGCTGGATACGGTCGACCAGTCTTGATCAGCTGATTCGCTGTTTCATTTACTTGGTAAGGTTAGATCTATTGGGCAATGTAATCATCCAGCGTCGCCTTCGAGATTGTTTCTTCTTTAGCCGTTGATAGGTCTTGAGGAAGGTTTGAAGTTTCCCCTTATCATCATCAACAATCACCGGTAGTTCTTCGGACGGTGGTTCTGGCTGGATCAGCATCCGAACCATGTTCTGAAATAGGAGAGCCACCTGCTTCATATTAGCAGCTTGCTCCGCCACCTGCTTCATATTAGCAGCTTGCTCCGCCACCTCCTTATCCTTCTTTTCCAGTACTCGCCTCAGGAAATCGGTATCAGTATCCTGTTCTTGACGTTCTTCTAGCTCCTTGTCTGGACTTTCTTTAAAGCTAGTGAGCACCGCCACTTTTGTGAGTATGTCCTGGAGCTTTTCTTGTAGCTCCTGGGCCTCCATCAATGACCGAGTATGCGGTCTATGATTGATGGAAATATGAATTTCATCTTTACTGCCAGCCATATTGTCATGACCCAAATATGGCACGTGACCGGCACTTAAAGCACGCGACATCTAAAGACATCGACGCAATCTAAGTAAGCCGAAACCCGGAATCTAAACTCTTTTTGAAAATATTGGAGGTGGGGTTTAAATAATCATCCGATAAAATCAATTTAAAATAACATCTAGTTTTAATTAAGTATGTTGAAAAGCATTTATGACGTTTTGAAACTTGACATCACCTCCTTTGCATTTTTATAAAAACCCGATACAACATAATAAAATAGCATCCCAACGGAAGCTAGTCTCCACGTCCAAACAATGGAAGGACCAATTAACCTAAATCAGAAGTCGACTCCAAAGAGTGCAACATCACCACACATAAACTCTACGTCTTGCTTCTAAGTCCATAATATACTACTTCTAAGTTGATGGAGTTTCCACTAGATACAAGAATATATGGATAATCAAGAGTGTGTATAACACAATAATAACCCACTTACCAATCAATCCCCGAAAAAGAATGTATGTCCAAGCCGCTGATAATCCAAGCGGTGAAACCTGCAAGAAACTGTGGCACAACGGGGATGAGTTGCCAACTCAGTGAATAAAAGTACATCTAAAGGTAAAAATCGAAATACATGACGATACCTAGGTTATAAGTATAATCCTATCATAATCTGTACCGATATACTATATGATATGCATATGTGCAACACTAACTATCATGCAATCACAAGTATAATATCTCAATGTCATATGAGTCAAAATCATGAATCTATAATCCGTATTGGAATCCCCTTTTTGTCTATGAATGTCTGTATAAATATATGCAGGTATTGTCCCCCAGATCAGTCCTGGTGGAATCCAATAAATAATATCTAACGGTGTACCTCATGATAATGATCATATCAATATACATATAGATGCCCAGCATCGACATCGAAATCCAAAATCTCTCGTGTCCGGCATCGACACGTAAATGCAGATACTGTCGACACCATATCAACAGATGATCGCCACCCGATATCCTGGCTACGATCAGTATCCCCTGGATATCTGCCGTACCCAATTGAACCCCGGTCAGTATCCTCTGGATAGCTGTCGTGCTCATCTCAATCTCCGGTCAGTATCCCCTAGATATCTGCCGTGCTCAATTCTATCTCCGGTATCGAGTATCCTCGCTAGGCTCCCCCACCTCAAATACGGCTATCCTGCCCCTCGGTCTCAACCGGGTCCACCATGTATCCAACTGTATATCTCCTCCACTCAGTCTGGATAACGTAAAAATCCGCGACCGTATATCTCCCCCACTCGGTCCGGAATAAAACCAGAAAACATAAAACTCATGGTGGACGTTTTACTCATCATATCAAAATATTAAGTAAGGAATAAGAATAATTGCATAGATTGTATTGATGATATACTATATATGTATATATATATAACAGTGTCCCATACCACCGATATATATATCATCAGGAGTAAAATACCCAGAAATCCCAAGAAATCAAATACAGCATCTATAGTACTACAACATGAATAGGAAAAGACAACGTAATCATATCACATAACATAATGATTTCAATTCAAATATGTCATGGCACTACTAATGATGTGTAGTGTAGCATACGTGTCTGTGCTCGTGCAACATGGAAATCATTAGTATTTGTGCAAGTGTTCTACGGTGTAACAATCTATATATTAACACATATATAACAGAATGATTCTACAGTGACATGGCAGTACCAATAAGGTGTAGTGTAACATATATTTACGTGCTTGTGCAGCATGGAAATCATTGGTATTTGTGTAGTGTTCTATCAGAGTGTGCATATCGCAGAAACATATAATATTGATAATATAATGCAAACCTATAAATTAATTTAAGCACAATTATTGTAATTACTTGGTATGAGCTATACCATTATCTTCAGAAATGAAACGAAACGTTAAGTTTGAAATAAGGAAGCCGCCGTAGATTAAATATTCATTTTGAAAATCGGCACCGCATCCTAGTATTTTATAAAAAGGCAACGAATCATAGTTTTTTTTTTAGAATATAGCTGACACAAGCATTACATCCTAAAACAAAATATAACCTAACTCTACGAGTCAAAGAATAAATTAGCCATCATTCGGCATACTAATTCATCATTTCCAATACGTATCAACCCTTATATTATATCTCATCATATAGCTATATCCATATCATCTCAATTACGGCATAATCCCTCGTACAAATCCATCAAACTATATCCATATCGTACGGACCAATTATCACGTATATCTCATTTAAAAACTACATATGAAACATTATGTAAATGGAGGGCATACAAGATGCAATACTATATCAATACTTTGAAAAAAAACTAAACTTAACTAGATATCATAATAATAGTTATAAGGTTGCGGAGGTGCTATACGCCATCCACCCGACTTCCCCCGTAGATGTAAATCTACTCACCGGAAATACGTCGTATCTACTCAGGAATTGCCAATCCTTTTCCTTTCCTTGCGGCCTCCGATGTTCCCGTATTTGAATCTAACATTGCAATAACTTGTATAAGGAAACGGCTACATTTCGATACGTCAAAAATCAATAAAACGCAAGTTGTACGTGCTAATTACACTACGTACGACCATTGCAAATGATCTAACACTTAACCTCACTGAAATTTAACCCAACTCTGCATCGCGACAGAAAACAAAACGAGTTACGTTTTACCCGTGTCGTATTTTAGAATTTTGATCTCTATTCCGATATTAGATCTCAGATTTTATATACTGTTAAACTAACTTATTTAAACAATACCAAATGATCCAAACAATGATTCAGAGACCTACCCCATAACCCAAAACACCCAATCTCCCTACAAATCCGACGACACCGGAATTCTTCTTAAGGTCGCCGGCCAAAATCCGATCCCCTGGGTTCGTTCTCCTATGGTTTGTTCTAGGTCCCACATACATCATTCTGGCACTGTTTCGTTAAGTTGATTTTCATCTAAACTATAGCAGATTATTACAGAGTTCAGTTTTTTTTTAAAAACGATATTATGGACATTTTGATTTCTAAGTTAAACTAGTTACTGAATTAATTCCAACAGTGAGTAAGGATTTTACCTACAAGGATATTACTGGAAGAATTCTCTCCAAGATGCACAAGCTCCTAGTCCTAGCTTGATGGTGAACTCCTTGCCTAGTTCTTCTTCTTTACTTCTCTTCTCCTTTATTTCTCTTTTTCAATTTTAAGTGTTTTCTTTCACTTTGGTTTTGAAATTTCAGAAGTTTTATTGGATTAATGATCTGAACACTTAATATATATGGTGATGGGAAGGAGGTGTAGGAGAAGGTGTCAAAGACCTAGATTTGCTATTCTCATGCAAGGAGAAGGTGTGGAATGTGGGTTGTGCATGAGAGGAGGTGGTGTCAATACATTATCACTCCAAATTGTTTTATTTATGTTCTAATATCTGAAATAAAACATTATCTACCCTTTTGCCCTTACACCCTCCACATTTCTTAGTTTGCACAACTTTCCTAACCTTTTTACACAAAGACCTCTCACTAACTATGTTATTATATCATCCTATTTTAATTGAAATGAAGCTAAATTTTACATTAAAACCCTTATAATTTATTTATGTTGCATACTAAAATTTTAATTTAATTTGTTTTACATATATCTTATGAAATTGTCTTATTTGGTTTTAATAACTTTTTAATTTAACATTTTATTATTTAATTAATTAATTTTATCTATTTCCAAATTTTCTGAATGTTACACATATAGACTGTGTGAAACATCATGCCCCTAGGCTTGGGTGCTTGAAACTTTGGCTTTTGGATTTTGCCTCAGGCGCTCAAACTTTTTCCGGCCTCGCTCTTTTATGGGAAACCGTTGTAGGAGGAACCGTCATGATAAGAACCGCCCTGTGGGAAGTCTCCCGCTGTATGGCAGAGGAGTTGTCATTTACCCTTGAACCTTTTTGGTCGGCGGAAGTAATTGTCATCAATGACAGAGTCTTGGACTTTTTTCCAGACTCTGTGAATTGTGGAAGAGAGCCGCTTATATGAGTTCTTCTACTTCAGCTGATTTGGTGCCTCTGTAGGAAATGGCGATTTCTTCAATACTGCGGTAGGCGATTTTTGGCGAATCCATCTAAGCGGTTCAAAGTTGTTTCTGGTTAGAACAGCAGTATTGATAGCCACCACCAGAGCTGGCGGAGTCAGTCCAGAAGGAGAACTGCCCCCAACTTGCCTTACTCGATGCCAATGGCAACGTCGAGCGCGTCTCGTAGCAGGAACCTCCTTAGTATCAGAGGCTTCTCCATTATGCCCCTTGTGTCGTTTGGGGATTTCGCCAAATGTCAGCCTGTGAAAGATCAACGCCTTTAGTTGAGCAGGAGCAGGGGAGGTTAGTCTATTGAAGATAGATTGTCTTGGGGGTGAAGCACTCTTATTTTCTTTAAGCGGAGTAGGAGCTAGGATAGCCAGCTGCTTAAGGATAGTCCTTTCAAGGATCGTGGGCTTCTTAGTTGTGCCTGTAGGGTGTTTTTCGTCACCCTATTGAGATGGGAATACACGTCGCTTATCAGGCGTATACAGATTCCCCCTGCCTAGGGAATGGCCGTAGCGCGTGCGGAAAGCTGTCCTAGGAATGTCCTCCTGTCGAACCCGCAGCTGATGGTAGCCTGATCGCAAATCGATCCTCGAAAAGTATCCTGCCTACTGAAGCTGGTCGAACAAATAGTCGATGCGTGGCAAAGGATACTTGTTCCGCACTGTCACCCTGTTCAGCTGGCGGTAGTCGATACACAAACGCATACTGCCGTCATTCTTCTTGACAAACAGGACTGGAGCACCCCAAAGAGAAACACTGGGTCGAATAAGTCCCTTATCCAGCAAATCTTGTAACTGACCATTCAATTCTCTAAGTTCCACCGGGGCCATCCGATAAGGCGGTACAGAAATAGGCCCCGAGCCAGGAACTAAATCAATACAGAAAGAAATATCACGCTCGGGCGGTAGCCCAGGAAGCTCGTCAGGGAACACATCAAGGAACTCGCTAACAACCGGAACCTGATCCATCAGAACCTCTGTAGCTCTAGTATCGCAAACATAGGCGAGAAATCCCTGACATCCCTTCCTCAAAAGCTGTCCAGCGCGAAAAGAAGAAATCACACTGTGAGGGGTGGCACCACGGTCCCCCAACACAACAAAAACCGACTCGCCGGGAAAACAAAATCTAACTGTCTTCTCGCGGAAGTCAACAGAAGTATAGTACGTGGCTAACCAATCCATGCCCAAAAGAACATCGAAGTCCAACATCTCAAGAAGGATCAAATCGATCGGCAACTCTCTCTCGCTAATACGGACGGTACAGGATCTGAACACATGCCTAGCGACAAACGACTCTCCCACAGGAGTAGTCACAACAAGCGGCTGATCAAGCAAACCGGACTCTCTACCCAAACTCGGCACAAAGTGTGTGGATACGTATGAGTGCATGGATCCAGGATCGAATAACACGTATGCATCAACCGAACATATTGGAAGGATACATGAGACCACCGCATTGGACGCCTGCGCGTCCTGATGCGTCAAAGCAAAAACTCATGCCTGTCCTCCACCTGCGATTGACTGTCCCCTGCCGGTAGCTGGCTGTCCTCTGCCTCGATTACCTCGTCCTCTATGAACAAATCCCCCGCGACCACGACCTCTCTGTGCATGAGTCTGACGCGGAGTAACCGTAGGTACAATAGGCAACACCCTCTGGGGTGGTGAAGGTGGTAATGTGACATGTGGTACTGCCGCCTCCCTCCGTGGTATCTCAGGACAATCTCGCACATGATGATAAGAACTCCCGCAACGGTAACATCCCGATGATGGTAGCTGACCCTCCTGGGGATAGGAGCTGAACAACCGGCCTCACCCCAAGTCTCTACCACCTGCAAGGTGCCTGTCACGGCGCCGAAAAGGCTATCTCTGCACTGATATATCTGCACGAACTCTCTTCAGCTCTGGGACTGCCGAAGTCTCAGCAAGGCGCTCCTCAACCAATAAGGCTGCATCTACAGCTGCTGCGTAGGTCTCGTAATACTGCGCGCTGATCGCAAGGAACAGTGGTGTGAGCAAGCCTCAGACAAATCTCTTGACTCGCATCTCCTCGGTAGCCACTAAATACGGAGCATACACTGATAGCTCGGTGAACAGCACGTCGTACTCTGCCACTGACATCTCCGGAGTCTGGCGTAATGACTCGAACCTGCGTGCTCTAGCATCTCTGACACTCAGTGGGAGAAAGCGGGCAAGGAATAGCGCCATGAACTCTATCCAGGTCATAGGAGGAAGACCTGCTGCTCTACCCTTCTCGACTGATTCGCACCATTTCTGCGCAAGACCTTCCAGGCGAAAGCTCGCGAACTCAACCCATCTCGCATCTGCGCATTTGAGGAAACGGCATATCCGAGCCATCCTATCAATGAAAGACTGTGGATCCTCGGCTGCATCGGTGCCTGTGAAGACCGGAGGCTTCAGCCTCATAAATTCTGACAGCGATACTGTAATAACCTCTGTAGCTGTAGGGGCAACTGCCTGTACTGTGGGTACCACCGCGGTCTCTGCAACGGGTGGAACTACCTCTGGTCGCTGCGCTCGAAGTGTCTCAACTAGAGATCCCATCATCTGGCGCATCTCCTGCATACTAGATCCCACCGTCTGGCGCATCTCCTGCCCACCAGCCCCTAACATGGCAATCTGATCTGTCACGGCAGGAACAGCCTGCTCGGGCACAACCGGTGTACTACCCGGATCAGTCCTTGTCTCGGACGAGTCAACTCGAATCTTGGCCCTCGCGACCGCTCTCTGTGCCCTCGTAGTATTTGGCGGCATAATGGCTGAAAGGAAAAGTAGGATTCGATAAGGATACGGGAATCGAATCGTAAGAATGTATATACTCAAGAGGGAATTTAAATCAACAAGTCCTAAGGTCTCTTAGGCGGAGTACCGTGTCGTGAGTATGCCGCGGAACATACACATGCTAAGCCACTCTGCTTCAGCTACATAATCCATCGTACCAGGGTCATCCTACACTCCGAAAGGTAAAACCTACGCTCTGATACCAACTTTGTCACGACCCAAAGTTTGGCCCGTGACCGGCACTTAACCACGTAACGTCTACAGGCGTAACGCGACTAAGTGAACCAAAAACCCATAAATCAAACCAGTAATAGTATAGAGTGTTTTAAGTTTTAAAAGGAAGCATTTAAAAAGTGATAAGAAATCTTAAGTAAACAATCACCAAGATAGCGATATACGACGCCGTAGCGAAGATCAAGAGCAACAAGTGGGAACATCACAGATAGAAATAACTGCATAAGTAAAGTCGGCTCACAACGAGCTCGACACTCGAATACAAATAATATACATCATCGTCCTCACACTGTCTCTAAGTCAAATACATATAAGGTAGATGGAGAATACTAGATACAAAAGTATGTACAATAAAAGTAACCAGATATCACAACCCACCTAACAGCAAAATAGCTCACGCACCGACTGTAGTGGTATCTGTAGCCAAAAGATGTAATAAAACAGCCTGCTGCGACTACTCCGAGGAGCAACCTGCAAATACTGTGGCACAACGGGGGTGAGTTGCCAACTCGTGAATAGAGATAACATATAAAGGTAATCGCGAGCATGCACGTACTGCGCTACTCTATCATATGCCAGCAGATGATATCAATGCGCGATAAGCAGTATGTACAATAATCATGCAAGTGTTCTATCAGGTAATATAACTACAGGATGAGATACAATAATGAATGTTGAGCATAGGAAATATAACATCTACACGGAATGTCAACATGGAATATATAATCGGTGTCCATCAATGCACCCAGATCCCCAAATAGCTCAGGCGCCGGCACTCTGCTCGGCCCTCCAATCCTGTAAATCTCTGAGAATCACGAGTGCCCAACATCGGCACCCAAACATCATAAATACTCGTGTCCAGCATCGACACGCAATTCCTCATCCATCGGGCATCCGTCAGTCCGGGTCAGCCCACAGGCTTCGTCTGCGGTATCGGCCCTCGGCCCCGGCAGTACGGATCATCCCGCATCCATCTATCGACTCTGGTCAGTATCCTCCGGATAACCGCCAGGTCCAACCAATCACCGGTAGGTAGTAGTCCCTCTGCCAGGCTCACCATCTACTACATAGCGAAACCGTTCTCGCCCCGGGGTACCATACCGGGTCCACCATGTACCCGTAATCGGCCTCATCCAACTCCTCGATTCGGGTTCACATGTATCACTCTAGCACCGAGAAAACACATGGTAGACGCACCGAAATATCATATCAAGGGAAACCGGGTTTTTAAATAATTACATATTCTCTTTGAAATAGCCACGGTTCCCAAACCCAGAAATCACATGTAATCCAAACCAATATGCAAGTCAATGCGATGTGATATATACATCAAGTATGAATGTCATGTCAAGTCATATAAAAAATGAGCTACAGCATAATGATCTTGAAAATTCTACAGTATGAGTGTCATGGCAATTACTAACGGTGTGTGTGTAACATGCAGAATAGTGCTCGTGCAACATGAACCGTTAGTAATGGTGCGGTGTTCTATCAATTCTAGTTTATATACATATAGCAGGAAATGCGGTATGCACTAAATAGTAGCCATGAACAGTCAATGTATGTAAATGTAATATGCTGCTACAAGGTCCTATCAGCCCTGACGCATAACACCATGCGGGCGATTTCCCCGTAGATATTAAATCTACTCACCGTAGTCTCGCGCTAGGTATAGCCGACGACTTGTTTCCCCTTCTGCGCGGCGTCCATCGTACTCGCCTGCGAACCTAGAATTTCACAATATATCACACATAAGCTCGAAGTCACACAAACACGACATTCAAGCCAAACTAGTAACTCGTGTCGTGAACCAAGCGCGCGTATGCGCGATACACTAAAACGTGTGATTACGCGCCTGAAGCTAACCCGACGCATCGCGATACGCAGAACACCCCAAACCCACACACGTGCCACATGTGTCGCGAAGATTTAAAATACGGAAAATAGGATATTTAACTCCAGATTTTTATACAGAAATGATATTACAAAAATATATAACATAGGATTACACATAGTAGCAGACACCAAACACCCCAAACCCCAACCCAAAACACCCCCATCTGGCCGAAAATTGCGGCCAGAACGTATATTTCGGCGGCCTGGGTAGGGAGATGGGCTCCCAGGTTTTGTGTGTGCACTCTATACCCCCTATACATGCTACAGTAATTACAATTTTATTCTGAAACACCCCGGGTAGAAGCAGATTCCACAGAGCCCTAATTCTAGTTAAAAACCACACTTTTACGCTAAAATGATACTTTAGGGTGTTTTTCTGAAATCTGAAGCAAACTCAAGTCTAAAACCACACTAATAACCCATTACCAAGCTAATTAAGCCATAAAAATGCTAAATTTAACATATCATCACTAAATCCCTTCAATACCACCAAACATGCACATAAAACATGATTTCTAGTTAAGATACTACAAGATATGGAAAAAGAGTGTTAACTATGAGCTATATACCTTCAAAAGACCTTAAGAAACACCACAAGCCTCAGCCCTAGCCTCAAGTGTGCAGATTTGCCTCCAAACACCTCAAAAGACCATTTTTCCCAAGGTTTTGTGAAGGAGATGTGTTGTTTTGCTGTAGGGTTTTGTGTAGATCCAAAGAGAAGTGAAAAAAAGGAAGAAGAGATGAAGAAAATGGTGTTGTTGCTGCTTCTTTTCTGCAGGAATTCTGAGATGGAGAAGAGAGAGAGAGAGGAGAAGGAAATGGGGTCAAAAGTCAACTTTCCTTACCTAACACCATGCTCCATTTTTCTATTTGGATTTTGAATTATTGAATGGGGTTTTGATTTGATAAAAGGGTGGGGAAATAACAATGAACCATGCAAGAATGAAATGGATAACACTTTGAACCTAGGTCACAAAATGGCTAAGTGTGCAAGTGTAAACTACATAAAGGAAAAAATTCCAATTAGGGTAACACGACTAAATATAACTAATAATCCTATATACACATATATAATAACACGCACAATTGCTAATTAACACGAAAAACATTCTAACGAAATTTCAAAATGTTACAATTAAGGTTATAATATGTTGTTTAACATCTTAAGATTTGTAAAACCTAACCTAGTTGTTAATTTTTAAATTGTTATTTTTAAAATTGTCCAAATTACATAATTTTGCAAACTAGGTTTTTATGATTTATATAAATAGGTGAGATTAAAATCTAGTTAGTATTTGTGTGACATAATTATGATATTTAGTGAGCTATGTGGCCACTAGAATTGCTAAAACACCTAGATTTGTGCTAAAACGGTTAATGGATGCTTACTAGTTTTTTTTTAAATAAATCGATTTAATTAAATTTGAAGTTTTGATGGGTTACTACCTATTTCATTTAAAATTTAGTGTGTTGTGAACGCGCGATTAGTGCGATTGAGTTTTTGGTTTGATAGTTGCCACGTATAGCGACCCTAGTTGTGGTTTGTGGAGTTGTCGCGAGCGCGTTTTGTGCACCAAGTGCGTGTGCATTTAGTTAGTGCGCGTGGTTGACTTGTATTGATTGTGTCCGCGACTGTTATATTTATTCTCTTATTTCCTTGTGTACATTTCTAGGATCGGGTGCAGAGGCGTCGGATGTGGCGCGGAAATTACAGAGCTGAAATCGGATCAGATTAGCCGAGGCGTTCCGGTGAGTAGATGTACACATCTACGGGGGAATCGTCTGGATGGCACGAGGCGCCCGATGGTCAGGATTTCTAGTAGTGCTTGTATTTATATGCATAGTCTCCTAATTAGTCATCTCATTGCATTGCATCATCATGGATATATATGATATTATCTCATAGGTCACTTGCACCATTACCATTGGTTCATGCTGCACGGGCACTATTCATGCGAACACACACGCCTTTGGTAATTGCTATGTTACGAACACTATAGGACTTGCTTGAAATCGGTAACTGTGCATTTGCATCATATATGATCCGTAGACTCATACTTGTATATTCATTTCATTAAATGGATATGTAGGATTGTTAGTTATATATACATACCTCAGTACAGCTTATCATCCATAAACAGATGGTCAGTCTGAACGAACTATTCAGATCTTGAAGGATATGCTCAGAGCATGTATGTTAGACTTCAAAGGGTCGTGGGAAGATCACCTACATCTTGTAGAATTTTCGTACAACAACAGCTACCAAGCAAGCATAGGAATGGCACCTTTTGCAGCATTGTATGGAAGGAAGTGTCGATCACCATTAAGTTGGGACGACATCGGAGATAGGGAACTTCTTGGACCAGAGATGATAGTAGCGACTGTTGATGTGGTTCGTACTATCAGGGAAAGGATGCGCATAGCCCAAGATCGATAAAAGCACTGGGCTGATGCAAAGAGACGTCACCTGGAGTTCCAGCCAGGAGATCATGTGTTCTTAAAGATATCTCCGAACCGTAGAGTGATCCGATTTGGAAGACGGGATAAGCTAAGTCCGAGATACATTGGACCGTTCGACATACTCGAACGAGTCGGTGAAGTGGCATACCGCTTAGCGCTTCCACCATCATTGGAAGGAATGCATAATGTGTTCCACATATCCCGACTCTGAAGGTATGTGAGTAACCCCAGCCATGTTCTCGATCATTCCGAGCTCACTATACAGCCCGACTTATCTTGTGAACAACAACCTGTGGAGATCCTGGACAGGAAAGTGAAGACACTTCGGAACAAGGAAGTTAACTTGGTCCGAGTGATGTGGAGGAAAGACACTCCAGGAGAGTCCACTTGGGAAAAGGAAGATGAAATGCGTGCAAGATATCCACACTTCTTTGTAAACCAGTCCTCAAATAAAAGTTGTAAATTTCGAGGACGAAATTTTTGTAAGGAGGGTAAACTGTAAAAACTCTATTTTTAATGTACAAAAATTTTCTTTAAATTTAATGTATACTTGGAGTATTTACTTTTGCTGTTACCACTTTAAGTATTTATTTCAGTCCATAATTACAAGAAGGAGCTTGTAGCTTATTGGTAATACCTTGTACTGCTGAACCAAGCCACCAGAGTTCAAATCCCATGCCCCACATTATTTTTAATATTTATTTGTTTTAAATTTTTTAGAATCACAACAGTCAACCCGAGATAACTCCCAAATTTCCCACTACATATGAAAATGTTAATGCACCAGAGGCTACATCAGGCGACCCCCCATCTCCCCAGTCCACGACTCGGCGTGACTCGGCCGAGTCGGCCGGTCGGCCGAGTCGTCAACAGATGAAAGTTGGCTTTTCATCTTCTCATACTCCCTGCATGCTTCATTTACTGGGATCGTTTCCAGAGAGCTCATTAACCACCATTTACTCCATTTTTTAATGATTTTCAATACATTTTACATTTTTTAAATTAAAACCATTCATCTACCCTAACCCTATAAATACCACCCCTACTCTCTACCCTCTCACCCCAAACTCTGAGCTAACTCTCAAAAAAATTCCAAGAAACTTTGTGTACTTTGAAATCGAGCACGAGGCGAAGCTACGACGAATTTTCCGGCGAATTTCCGACGATCATTCTAGGAACTCCCGGCGACGAAGCGACGCACCGGCGACTCCTCCCGTTCTACCTCCCTTTCCTTGTTGTCCTAAACCCGTAAGTCCCCATTTCTATCTTTCTTTTCTTTCTAAAAAATACGGATTACAAAACTCGACGGAATCGGAAAAAATCCGATTTCCGACTCGGTTTCTTTATAAATCTTCACTTTTCTTTAATATAATTATGCTTAAACCCTTTCATATTGACTATTAAACACTAATCAACCAAATTGATCAAGTTTCATATCATAAGAATAATTGCTATTTCATTTTACCATATTTTTCGTTTAAATACCACATAGTTTCAATTCTACATTTAACATCACAAAACTTGCTATACCTTTAAGTAGATCACGAGATAATGACCTACCTCCTCACACACCCATATGCAACATAGCACAATACCCTTAGGAATATAGAATACAGGAAAACAACATCATTGCAAATAAATGTCATTTACTTAATAAAACCGTTTTCTAAAAGATTTAGTATTTATACAATCTTTGCAAAGCGCCGCTACAACCCATTTTGGGGAACCCGTTCGGGATGGTACGGATTATCGCACATCCTCGGGCTTAGTAGTGCGAGATTCAGACCTCCGCAAGGAGTATTCGGTCTCAAAAGATTTAAAATACAACGTCTTAAGAAAAACGAGATTATTAGAATATTATAGATATATACAAAAATTATTTTCATATTAATATATGTATATGTATCAAAAAAAAATATCTATTTTGAAGTATTATAAATATTCCATCTTTTTTCTAAAAATCACAAGAATCAATTTTACACTAAAATACCATGAATTCCATACAAAACCAATATTACAAATAAATACCTTTATTTATGAAATTAGGATATTTTCATTAGAAATATCACAAATATAAAATCTACATTTATTACAACTCTAAATACGATAATAAATACTTGGGGTGTATTTTGAAAACTATACAAAGTATTTTTACATAAAACCCCCTCAAGTTCTATAATTTACCTTAAGGGCCCTAGTAAATATAGGTTTAAGCGGGACCAATCTCTTGAGCCTCAGGGAGCCGGAGAAGTGGGTGCTTGTCTATTTAAGGTAAACTTAACAACGGTGTTATCAATATGGTAATCGTCTTTGAAAAATACACAAATCCTACCGCCCATGTGCAGCGGTTACCGATAACATCAAAACAATCAGGACTTCAATTTACCTTTCTAATTGTCTGACTCAGTTTGAGTATCATTATAATCTGACTTGAATATGATTCAAGTACAATCTACAATCTACAATATTCCAATTCAACATGAATCCATGAATCTATTATACAACTTGACTTAAACGAACCATGGATATACATTCCTTTTACATGATTCTCCAGTTACATTCATTTACATGATTCTACGGTTACATCCGTTTACTGATATCATGGTTTCGGTCAGTCATCCAAATATACAATCAATACAATTTACAATACAATACGATACAAACAACACATCTCGAGGTTTAAGGGGTAGATTGGTACAGAAGGTGTTAGAAGTGGCACGAGATAGTAAGACTTAATACACCTAACATGAATCCAGTTGCTGTTGTACCGTGGCATAAACGGTTACTTGTATTATACTTGCCTCTAGTCTCTAGCATATAGAGACTCCTCTCATATACACTGGAATTCTTCTGTACCAAGCTACAAACAACAGCGTTAACACAACATTACAACAATATAATACAACTTTAAAAGATACCTTCTTATTTTGTCTATTCTACTTTCTTCTTATCTTTGGGACTTACCGAGCGACCTGTTCGCTGACGACATTCTATTTTTTTCTTCTTTGAATGTCGTCAGGTGATTTGGACCCGTCAGAGATCGAGCCCACTGCTGAAGACTTGGACCAGTTCAGTAAAGACCCCGAGCTCTAGTCATTATACACTTTTCATTCAGTACTTTCATTTCTGTTACGCCATTGTTTAAGCATTGCTTTTTATTCAGTTGTATTTACTTTTCATGCATTGTACAAAAGAATGTTAATAAATAAAGTTGTTGTTCAGTTTATATCTCTTGTCTCTTATGCTTACTTTTATATTGCTTAGATACGCTTAGCGTATTTACTTCACAGTAAATACGTAGCGGACCAGTCCCGTCCTCTGCCCGTATACCGGGAAGCGCGGCGTGACAGTATTTGCTTATTTCTTGCTTCAGATGCTTATAGTGCACTTTCGATATATATATTGCATGTGGTTGTGATTCCGCCATGGGCGAAAAGCTAGCTCCCGCTTAGAGATGCCTTATTTCTTCATTTATATGTATTTTCATATGTTATACCCATTTGGGGGCCAGTATTTACAAAGGAGACTCTGCGAAATTTTCGGGAAAATCTGATGTTGCTTTTAAATGTTAATGCGACTTATTTGGTTAAAACCGCTTTCTTTAAATAAGTTTTTCTTCACTCTATTTCTTTAAATGGTTTTGATTTCTGGGCTCTGGCTTACTTAGATTGCGTACACCTTAAGACGTTTCGTAATTTAACTGCCAGTCATGTTTCATACCTTCGGGTCGTGACAAAGTTGGTATCAGAGCGATAGGTTTTACCTTTCTGAGTGTAAGATGACCCTTGATAGATGGAGTAGGTGACTTAAGCAGAGTGACGTAACGTGTGTATGTTCCACAGCATACTTACGATACGGTACTCCGCCTAAGTGACCTTAGGATATATATTTGCTTGTATTTCCTTCCTTAATTCCGGAAATACTTTGACTCGATCGCAATGTTCCTATCAATCATGTTCTTGCTCCAGACACTATGCCACCGGAGACTACGAGGGCCAGAGGGCTCCCACCAGAGATGAGATTAGAGTAGGCTCATTTGAGACAAGGACCAATCAGGGCGGTACGCCTACCCCTCAAGGACAGAGTGATCCGCCTTCTCCGGGACGGTTAGCTAGGCTGGAGTCGAGTATTCATGACTTGTGACAGATGGTTGGATTGTTAGTTGAGGCTAGGCGAGCTCCGAGAGCCGATGATGTCCCTCCTGCTGTAGGGACTGTGATTGTACCTGCTGCTCAGACAGCTATTTCTGTTGTTACCGAGATTATTTCCGTATCCTTATAGGAGTTTTTGACGCTGAAGCCTCCAGTTTTTTTACCGGCACAGATGCAGCGGAGGATACGTAGACAATCCTCGACAGGATGGGTAGGATTTGACTTTCACAAAGATGTTCTGACGAGATATGGATTGAGCTTGCGAGTTTTCGTCTAGAAAAGTCTTGCTCAGATGTGGTGCGAGTCAATTGAGAGAGGTCGAGCTGCAGATCTACTTCCTATGACTTGGGATGAGTTCATAGCTATATTTCTTGCTCGTTTCCTTCCGGAGAGCGTTCGAGATGCCGAGCTCGTAGTTTCGAGCCCTTGCGTAAGACTTCAAGGATGACAGTGCTCGGGTACGACATTCAGTTTACTTAGTGATCCGATATGCTCCTTACCTGGTGGACGCTGAAGAGAAACGGATACAGAGCTTCGTGTGGCGATTGGACATGCAGTTATTTCTTGCCATCGGCACCCAGCATTTTGACACTTTTGCAGCCGCAATGGATGCATCCTTATTGTTGGAGGAGCGCATTTCTATGACTTCAGTCGTTTCTGGACCGAAACGGAAATTGTACCGGTATGCTAACTCAGAGGCAGTTAGGTAGACGTCATGGCAGGTGTTATTTCAGTGTTTTCTTTCGATGTGCGTGTTTCTTTTATTGTTTGAACTTGTATCTACCCACCTACGACCGAGAGTCGTCCTTGTTTGATCTGCCGCTGATTGTTATTATTCCAGTAGGCGGGTCCTTTATCGCTCGAAATGTTTTTCGTTCATGTTTGTTTTGTTCGTATCGGGGATAGGGATTCTTCTGTCAATTTGATTTTCTCGATATGTTTGACTTCGAAGTTCTTCTGAGTATGGAGTGGTTAGCCATGTGTTATGCATCTGTGGACTACCGTAAGAAGGCGGTCAGATTTAGTTTTCCGGGTAAACCAGTTCTTGGTTGTTTTTGGGGAGACCGTAGTATCGCCTTTCCCAATTTGATTTCTTCTTTTCGCGCTAGTCAGCTTTTGAGAATGGATGTCAAGAATTCTTGGCGTATGTTTATAATGTTAGAGCCGCTGAGGTCCCGTTGGACCAGGTCCCGATTGGGAGAGAGTTTCCAGATGTTTTCCTGACGAGTTACTCGGTTTGTCGCCAGAGCGTGATATTGAGTTCTGCTTTGACTTGGTTCCCGGCACAGAGCCTTTTTCTATACCGCCATATCGGATGGACCCGGCGGAGCTTAAAGAACTGAAGGATCAGTTGTAAGATTTGTTGAATAAAGGGCTTGTTCGTCCGAGTGTGTCACCTTGGAGAGCTCCTGTCCTGTTCGTCAAGAAGAAAGACGGCTTGATGCATGAATTATCGTCGGTTGAATCGGGTTACTGTACGGAATAGATATTCCTTACCTTGCATTGATGATTTATTTATTTAGCTCCACAGTGCGGGACATTTCTCGAAGATTGAATTGCGATCAGGATACCATTAGTTGCGGGTTCGAGAGGATGATATTTCGAAGACTACTTTTCATACGTTACGGGCGTTATGAGTCTTGGTGATGTCGTTCAAGCTCACCAATACCCCAGCAGTGTTTATGGATTTGATGAACCGTATATTCAGGCTGTTTCTTGATCAGTCTATCATCGTGTTCATTGAGAACATGCTAGTATACTTTTGGAGCCGAGTGGAGCTTATGCAGTAATTGAGGATTTCGTTGCAGACCTTGAGGGAGCACCAGCTATTCGCTAAATTATCCAAGTGTGTTTTCTGGTTGGATGATGTGACTTCTTGGGTCACGTAGTTACGAGAGATGATAAGTATGGAACCGAAGAAGATCGAGGCCGTTCAGCACTGGCCTAGACCTGTATTAGTGATGGAGGTTCGCAGCATTTTGGATTTTGGGCGGATGCTATTGATATTTCGTACAGGATTTTTCACATATAGCTGCAACGTTGACCGGGTTGACCCAGAAGGACATTTCTTTTCGTTGTACTAAGGATGCGAGCAGAGCTTTCAGTAGTTGAAGACTCGTTTGTTTACAGCGCCAGTATTATCTTTGCCTTTAGGAGCAGGCGGTTTTGTTGGTTATTGCTATGCTTTTCGGCAGTTGAAGAAGCGCAAACAGAACTATTCTACGCATGACTTAGAAATGGTTGCGGTGGTTTTTACACTTAAGATTTGGAGACACTACTTATATGACTAGTCGTGCTAGATATTTACGGACCACAAGAAGCTTAAAGTATACCTTTCAGCAGCGAGATCTAAATTTGAGACAGCACAGATGGATAGAGCGAGTGAAAGATTATGACTGCGAGATTCTTTATCGTCTGGGCAAGGCGAATGTTGTGGCAGATGCTTTGAGTCGGAGGCCCGGAAATAGCTTTCATGTTTGAGCACAGTTCAGAGACTATCGACGGCAAATTAGCAGATTCCTCGTGACAGCCGAGTGCAGTTCGAGGAGGCACATTAGTCAGCATACAGTGTTCATCAGGTTTCCACTAAGATGTATTATGTTTTGAGAGGAGTCCACTGGGTGAAGGGATGAAGAGAGATGTCACAGATTTTGTTTCGGGGTGCTGACTTATCAGCAAGTCAAGGCCGAGCATCAGAGGCCAGCTGGAGGTTACAACCTTTGACCATGCCAGAGTAGAAATGGAAACAGATTTCTATGGATTGTACCGTGGGTCTATCTAGGACCAGTTGAGAGTATGGCTCTATCTGAATGATCGTAGACCGATGAACGGAAGCAGCTCACTTTCTACCAGTGAAGATTCCTTTTGGATCGTTCAGTATGCTCAGATGTATGTTGATGAGATGGTGCGATTACATGGACTTCCGACTTGTATTGTGTCCGAAAGAGGCACCCGGTTCACCAGCCGACTACTGTAGAAACATTAAGAGACTTTGGACACCCGAATGAGTTTCAGTACAGCTTCCTACCTTAGACCGATGGTCAATCAGAGCGGACCATTCAGACTCTTGAGGACATGCTTCGAGCTTACATTCTAGTTTTTGGTGACAGTTGGGATCGCCACTTGCCCTTGATAAAGTTCTTATAATAACAGCTTCCAGGAGAACGATTCAGATGGCACCCTTCGAGATATTATATACAAAGAAATGTCGATCACCAGTTGTTGGACAGAGCTCAGTGAGAGCGGTATTTTGGGACCACAGATTGTGCAGGAGACGACCGAAAAGATTCAGCTGATTTGGGATAGGATGAGAGCGGTCCAGTGCAGGCAGAAATCTTATGCAGACCGACGTTGGCGCAGACTTGAGTTCATCGTTGTAGATCATGTTTTCTTGAAGGTTTCTCCGATGAAGGGCGTGTCGAGATTCGGAATGAAAAGGAAGGCTTAGTTCCAGATGTGTGGGTTCTTTGAGATTCTCAAGCGTGTCGGCGCAGTTGCTTATCGTCTGGCTCTTCCACCCAGCTTTCCAGATATTCACCCTGTGTTTCATGTATCAATGCTCCGCAAGTACATTCATGACCCCACTCGCGCGATACAGCGTCAGACGATCCAGCTGGAGCGCGATCTTTCTTTCACCGAGCAGCCAATAGTCATTCTAGATCGGCAGGTGAAGGAACTGAGGTCCGAGGTCATACCGTCCGTATGGGTTTTTTGACGTGGCCCGAACGGCGAAAAGGGTCACTTGGGAAACCGAGGTCGAGATGCTGGAGAAATTTTCCCACCTCTTCGAGGGTATACGGAGTTAGATTTTAAATTCGGGAACCGAATTTTCTTAAGCGGGGAAGATTGTAACGTTCTAAAAATAAATAAATAAATAAATAAATCCTTTAGGTGAATTTTTTCGATAACCGGTAAAATAACTCGTATTTTCCGTAAAACGTAACTATAATTATTTTTCAACATAGAGTTGAATACGTCTATTTTGACTATGTAATTGCTAGTATTTGGTATTTATTTGGTCACTTATAAATTGCTAGTTTAATTAGATATTTTCTTAACTAATTATTTTAAATATTATTTTAAACTTTCATTATACATCTAAATTAGTGTAAATTACAAATTGGAATGGATTAAACACACACTTTTGAACCATGACAACTTAAAACAAGGTTGTAACATGGTTTTTTTAGTAGAGATATGTCTCTATAATTCTAGAGGTTTCTAGGATTTATTTGGAAAAGAAAACAAAATAAATTAATATGAAATGAGTTGATATATGGTGTAATAATTGGAGAGGTTCTACACTTCTCTCTCTCTCCTTTTGGCCTTGGCCGAGCCTGCCCCCCCCCCCCCCCCTTCCTCCCCCCTCCCCCTCTCAACTTCACTTCTTATCTCCTCAGAGAAAAAAAAGAAAAGAAAAGAAGGCATGTGGGAATAAATGAGGTATGGGTATTTGTTGACTTGTAATTTTCACCCGCACACACCACACTCTCTCTCTTCCCTCATATTTTTTTCCTTGGCCGAGCCTCTCTCCCCCTGCTGTAGCCCCATTTCTCCACCTCCTTCTCTTCAAAATTTTTTCGATTTTCCATCAAAAATCAAAATAAAACCTCACTAATTCATCAATTAAACCCTTACCCAATATTCTTTGGCCTAATCAAGCTTGGATTTTGAGGCAAGATGGCTTTCTTGGAGGCAAGTTTGCATGTTTGATCTACAATCTTTGAGGTATAAATCCTAAATCCATAGTTAAATTGTTGGTTAATTACTTTAAATAAACTTAATTAGGTATTTAGATGGTTCTAATTGCAAGTTTTGAAATTTCAAGAGAAGGTTTTGAATTCAAGTTAGGGTTTTGATCACACCATTATGGTTATAATGTGTTGTTTAACATCTTAAGATTTGTAAAACCTAACCTATTTGTTAATTTGTAAATTGTTATTTTTAAAATTGTCCAAATTACAAGATTTTGCAAACTAAGTTTTTATGATTTATATAAATAGGTGAGATTAAAATCTAGTTAGTATTTGTGTGGCATAATTATGATATTCAGTGAGCTATGTGGCCACTAGAATTGCTAAAACATCTAGATTTGTGCTAAAACGGTTAATGGATGCTTACTAGTTTTTTTGAAATAAATCGATTTGATTAAATTCGAGGTTTTGATGGGTAACTACCTATTTCATATAAAATTTAGTGTGTTGTGAACGCGCGATTAGTGCGATTGGGTTTTTGGTTTGGTAGTTACCACGTATAGCGACCCTAGTTGTGGTCCGTGGCGTTGTCGCGAGCGCGTTTTGTGCACCAAGCGCTTGTGCATTTAGTTAGTGCGCGTGATTGTCTTGTATTGATTATGTTCGCGACTATTTATATTTATTCTCTTATTTCCTTGTGTACGTTTCTAGGATCGGGTGCAGAGGCGTCGGATGTGGCGCGGAAATGACAGAGCTGAAATCGGATCAGATTAGCCGAGGCGTTCCCATGAGTAGATGTACACATCTACGGTGGAATCGTCTGGATGGCACGAGGCACCCGATAGTCAGGATTTCTAGTAGTGCTTGTATTTATATACATGGTCTCCTAGTTAGTCATCTCATTGCATTCCATCATCATGGATATATATGATATTATCTTATAGGTCACATGCACCATTACCATTGGTTCATGCTGCACGGGCACTATTCATGCGAACACACACGCCTTTGGTAATTGCCAAGTCACGAACACTATAGGACTTGCTTGAAATCGGTAACTGTGCATTTGCATCATATATGATCCGTAGACTTATACTTGTATATTCATTTCATTAAATGGATACATAGGATTGTTAGTTATATATACATACCTCGTTGCATCATGATTTATGTATAGCTTCTGGCCGTATTTCGCATGGTATATATTACTGTATCATAGATTTCCATCATTACCGGCATGTTTATATATTGTGATTCTTCTTGAGGATTTCGGTATTGATGGGATTTATGGATTTTGGAGAAACCGCAAGGATTTGAAGAACGTATTACCATTTTAAAAAAATGTAAGTTGCGGTTTTCTCGTGATATGATGTGTGTGGTGTCCACCATGAGTTTTCTCGGTTCTTGAGCGGTATCATAGACCCGACTCGAGGTAGGGGGAGGGACCGTCTGCGGGTGCATGGTGGACCCGGTGCTGTACCCCGGGGCAAGAGGGTCGCAGTTGATGGCGTTGAGCCCAGTGATTGATCTCAAAAACTATATATTACCGCAATCAAGAACGGCGTCGCATGTAGCTAGCCGGTGAATACGGGTCGGTCCATAGGGATGTTATGAATTTCTTAGTCGCGCTTACGAGTTAATTCCGAAGGGTGTTCGGATTGATTATTAAATCTAAAAACTAAATTAATCTATATCTAAGTCTTGCTAGGGTTAGGTCTAGGTTAAGTTTGGAAAGTCTATAAATCTCACCGCTTTCTATACCCATATGAAGATCTAATTAGGTGTTATGGTAATTATTAATAAAAGGGATTAGAATCATCGGGAAGATATTTTCTTCCTCTAGTTTCTTGTCCTTCCTTTATCAATCCTTACCCTAACCTCCATGGAAAACATCACAACCGGGCCTTTATACTACGGTATCACCGCTACCTCGAGGGATAGGGTGCTGTAGGGAGCGGTATGTGCATGTATGCATAGAGTCCTATGAAAATATATGACGGGCAAGAAAGGGGATGAGAGATCTTCGTCTCTCAAACCTTCCCCAGATCTAACCCTAACAAGCGAGGAGACTACTCACTCATTACGGAATTAAAATACATTTATCTAGGGCAGAGAATAAAAAAATTAACTAGGGCAAGGAATTAAATTTAACTAGGGCAAGAATAGAAAATTAACCTAGGGCAGAAAATAAAGAACTTACAACTTGATGCTCTCCAAAAGAATTCTGAAATTTATTAATGAAGGGAGGCATAGCCTTTATAATGATTTAGAGTTCCTATTTATAGAGGATAGGAAACCCTAGGTTACAATTGATTCGCACGTCTACATTTACCAAAATATCCTTAGGAAGACCTAGTCAAAGTAGACTCCAAGCTTTGGTAAAATTTTATGTCTCTGTCTTTTATTAAAAGGAAGTATTGGGCCTTGAAATTTCCTTTGTGGGCTCTTCTGTCTTTAGGCTTCCTTATTATTTGGTTCTTTTATTAAAATAGCTTCTATGTTTCTTCCAGATCTTCAGTGAATAATTGCGGTGGACTTTTAACCGTTCGCTTTGTAATCTTGGACCTTGCATTGCCTTGTACTTTGTGAATTTTATCTTTGATGTCGGCTTGATCAAGAGTCTTCTGTTTGTTGGTCAAAGTCCACTTTTGCATCGTCTTTTCATCGTTTTCACTGTTTTCTGTCCAAGAACCTGTAACATGTAATATGTAGCAGACATGCGTCAAAAGCACCTGTTTATTTGTAAAAAGAATAAGAATGGGGAATATAATAATACAATATTACGGTGTGAACAAATACCCCCAAACTTATCTTTTGCTCGTCCTCGAGCAAACTGATTTTTTATTCTTGACAAAAACCTAACCACACTTTCACAGGGAAACGCGATTGCACTGAGCACGTGCAACAAGCCGTTAAACCTCTAGGTGTCCCTAGTAGGAGGAGTGTTGTCTCCTGAGGGTTTTCAGCGGATACTACCCACAAAATCCTATCAATTTGACTTTTCGACTTTAATTCTCCAATTAGGTTTTCTAACAAGGAATTCTATTATCTTCGACTTGCAAATTATCCACTCATATTCTTCACACTTTCTCATCATCTAACTTAAGATTATATATGTTCTGCAGACCTACTTAGCTTTCGGCATCTCTTAAGTTTTCCTTCTAGGGTTCCATCTCCACTTAGGAATTTCTATCAACTCTACTAAAGATACAAGTTCTATTCTTCATCCCTTTTTCTCATCTAAACAATCACATATCTCCACGTGTGTGTATAAATCACCCTTACACTTGGAAATTCAAATCAAGCAATCATACTCTTGTCCGTTGTCCAAAGCACTTCTTAATAGGTGAATTTTCAATTGAATTTTTGCTTACACATCCTTCATGCGATCATTAATACTTCTTGAGGTACCAACAACCGATTACAAGATGTGTTTGCACATTAAAGCGTACTTCCTAGTCTTGTAACACCCAAGGCTTTAGCAGTGACTCCCAAACCAGTTGGTCTAAGGCACTAAATGATGAAGCACCCTCGCTAAATATTTTTCTATTTTTGCAGCCTTAAGTAATCACAAAAACCAGTGTTCGTTTTTTTTTCTTTATTCACACTTGAATTTTTTTTATTTCATTGTACTAAGGACTTTAGACAAGAGCATTTCAAGGTATCTTCTACTATTCCAAGTTTCAAGGTGCGTGATTGTACAAATTGTAGGGTATACATTTTCAGAATCTAGACTTAAGCTAGGAATTATTTTTCAAACTTATACTCTTATAAAATATCAATACTTTTCCTTTGTTTCAACTTAGCCTAAGAACTGAACACAAAATTTGCCTATTTCTAAATAAACTACAAGGACATATACTTTCTACCGTTAAACTTTAAGGAAGGTTATTTTTAGGGTTTTTAATTTACTAAGTCTAAGATCTAGTTGTTCCTAGCTAGTCAACCTATTTGTCAAACTCGAGTCAATTAGGCCAAAATTGAATACAATAATTTTTATAATTTTTGAATTTCTTTTAATTTTTATGGGTTTTAAAATAAATATGCAAATGCAAAAATATGTACAAATGAATGCGAAGGAAGAAGACGTACCGAGCATACCCCCAAACTTGAACTTGACAGTGTCCTCACTGTCATGCTAAACCAAGAGGGTCAAAATGCCAGTACTCCCATGTTTATTTATTTATAAATTTTTTATATATATTTTTAATGTTTTGAAATTTTTTTATTATTTTTTTATTTTTTATAGAAAAAGAAAACAAAAAATATATGTACATATATACAATAAGATCCTCCCCAAACTAAGCAAGGCCTTACATAAGTCAAAGGTGAGCACCAACCATTCAAAAATCTTATCGTGGTAATGGTAGGGTTGGTGAAAGAATGGGGTGGAAAAAAAAGAAATGAGAAGCACACGAGACCGAATGGGAAGAAGAGTGGAATATGGTCTCGGCGGAGGAGAAGAATGGCGGAAAAGAGAAAGAAGTGGAGTACGATCTTGAGGGTGTAACTCGAGTGAGTAAATTAGCGCAATTTGTGATGACCGAAGTGTTAAAAAAGATTGTGCTAATCTATCAACTCGTCGTGAAATGGGGTCAAATCCCTCAAGATTCGCAAGAAGGCATGGATACGTCGAACTTGGTATAGGAGATGAAAGCGTAACGGTCTCTTGTACGGTCGGAATGATAGGAAGGACGAAAGGGAGTGAATTAGGGATAGTGTTATTCTCACCTAAGTAATCTATCGTGAACTTGAAGGATTACATCAATGGTTCGAAACAACTGTAAGCAACCGAGTCTGATGGTTCGACTAACTCATCTGAAAATGTAAAGGACTCAAACTCCGGCGGTGAGTCATCAACATCGTCCGAAAAAGTGAAACACTCGTACGTGTTATCGTCTGTGAGAACTGTATTAGATTCAAAGAGAAATTTTTCAAACTCACAGTCTTCAAGCGTGATATTAGGCGTGGTCGGAACGATGGAAAGGAGGGATGGTGATTTAGGTAAAGGTTCAAGAGGATGAATTGGAAAATCCGACACATCAACAAAAATGGTTCAACCTCAATATTATCCTCACTACTCTCCTCAATATTATCCTCATAATTCTCCTTAATACTTGTCTCATCCATGCCATTATCATCAAAATCAAGACGCATATGAAGTTCGGGAGAAACAATTAATGACTCGGGATGATGAATTGACATAAAATTTCAATCAAATCGACAGGTTCATCATCCGAAATATTCCCGGCGTCTATATCCTCAATCAAGTGAAAATCAATATTTTCTGCACCTCATCAAAAGCATGGATATTTATCGATTTAGGTTCTAGAGTGGAGGTGTAAAGGTCAAAAGGATTACGTGTGGTTTCACTCGAAAGGGGTTCTTCACAATCTGGCAAATCAAGCACTACAAAGTCGCACAACTCATTTTGGACACATGTTTGAAAATTGGAGTTGTTGGATTCAATTGGGTATGGGTAAGTTTGATTTGGAAAGCCTCTCACATTCTCATTCTGTCCAACCGCCTCCTTATACATTGAAAAATTTGGAGCTAGTGGAAAACTAGCTACCGGTTCACTAGGTTGCATAAGGGCGGCCACAGACGCTTCCACATTCCTAACCATTTTGTTTGTTGCTAAAATATAAGCTTGCAACGACTGTTCCAAACTAGACATGGATGGTGAAGGGGTTTCGGTAAAAGATTCGAAATTTTTTGGATACGTGAAACTCCCAAAAGGTTGTGTAGAAACAGGGTCTAGTGAAGGTGGGAAAGTCGGGTAGGACTAGTAGGAATTGGATGGTTGGACAGGAGTAGGGTCAACATGTGGATAAAAAGGTGAATGGACTTGCTGATCCCTAGAACTAGATGTGTGGAGAGGGGTGAAAGATCGACTACGAGATTGAGCAATATGCTCAGCAATGGACATCGGTTTAAGAGTTACAGCTGGACTCGAAAAAGTGGTATCAACATATGAAGGTGGTAAAGGTTGACTTGGTTGACACAAAGTGAGTTGTAAAGTAAAACCGTTTCTCCTAGACGCTTCTATTTGATCTTTCAACGAAATTTTTGGCACGGAGGGATCGTCTTTAAATTGACCGAACACATTAACGTACGACGCAAAATTAGGTTCGGGATACCAAAGTTCGGCAAGAGATTTATGATGTGGGGTACCCATGATAGAAGAAAGAGAAGATGAAGAAAGTAGGTGGTGCAAGGATTTCTCAGCGACAAAAGTTGCAAGTCTTTTTATAAAAAAAAAATTTCCTCTTATTATTCTTTTTTATTTGTTTTGCAAAAATTTTCGATAAAGGGCTAAGACACAAATGCAAATAACCAGAAATGCACAATCAGTCCTAGATCTAAGGTCAGCTAGACAGCTCCTAACTGTTCCAAAGGGCTAGAAATAGGACCTCAAACCGCCTCTTCACCGCCAATTGCGGCCAGGTAAGTGGGAGGCTCCCCGCTACAAGTACCGGTCCTAATTAAGTAACCACTTGCCTTAGACACACTTGCCTAGACACCGCAAAGTCAGGTTAGGATAAACGGTCGATGCCTATAACTAGTCGTCTGTCCTATTGAGCTCGAAGTCCTTAGGGCTGAGTCTAGCATTTTTTAATTAAAGATTGGTCAATGCAAATGCTTTATGTGATTTCTGGGGTCCTGGGAAGGGTGATGAAATCCCCACCCAATCTGAATTGGTCAAAAGCCCCTTAAATCCGATTAAAGATATGCAAAACCGTAAATCACTTGCAATCAAATCTTTTTTGTGAATTTCAAGGTTTGTAAGTTTTCTAATTAAAATTTTCCTTTTTCCGCTTGCTCTTTATTTGGAAAGATATTTTTAGCAAAAAGATTAAGGATATGCAAATCAGAAAAGATCACTTGCAATCAATTATTATTTTAAGCGCGCACAAAGAATCCTGCACAAGATTTGTTATTTGGAAGGGGGAAGATTTTTAAGCGCAAAGAAATCCTGCAAGAGATTTTTCAGAAGAGATATCAGAGATTTGCAGAGGAGAAGATCAGAATACTTACAGTTTTTTTTTTAACTGCGCTTCTGCCCTTTTTTCGCCCTGAATCGACCAGGCCGCGGCGGTTCCGCAGCTAGAAGGGGTGTCCCGCGGCGGTTCCGCGGCCGGAATGGGGCCGCCGGCGCTTCTTTTTTTTTTTTTTTGCACCAGATCGCCGCGGTTGCCTTGTAGACTCGGTCCTCCAAAGTTCTTCTGTTCCTCAGTTGTTATGATCTTCTGTTTGTTCAGATTTAATATTTTCTGTTTTGATCTCTGGAGATTTCCAGATCCGAACTTGATTGTAGATCCTGCAAAATTCAAACAAAGATACCCTTCACAAAATAACAAAATGATGAATTTTTATATTTTTTGTGATTTTTCAGATTTTTATGATTTTTTGAATTTTGATTAACCCGAAATTGCAAAAAGGAAATTACTACGCCATCCCCGGCAACGGCGCCATTTGATTGATCTCAAAAACTATCTATTACCGCAATCAAGAACGGTGTCGCATGTAGCTAGCCGGTGAATACGGGTCGGTCCACAGGGATGTTGTGAATTTCCTAATCGCGCTTACGAGTTAATTCCGAAGGGTGTTCGGATTGATTATTAAATCTAAAAACTAAATTAATCTATATCTAAGTCTTGTTAGGGTTAGGTCTAGGTTAAGTTTGGAAAGTCTATAAATCTCACCGCTTTCTATACCCATATGAAGATCTAATTAGGTGTTATGGTAATTATTAATAAAAGGGATTAGAATCATCGGGAAGATATTTTCTTCCTCTAGTTTCTTGTCCTTCCTTTATCAATCCTTACCCTAACCTCCATGGAAAACATCACAACCGGGCCTTTATACTACGGTATCACCGCTACCTCGAGGGATAGGGTGCTGTAGGGAGCGGTATGTGCATGTATGCATAGAGTCCTATGAAAATATATGACGGGCAAGAAAGGGGATGAGAGATCTTCGTCTCTCAAACCTTCCCCAGATCTAACCCTAACAAGCGAGGAGACTACTCACTCATTACGGAATTAAAATACATTTATCTAGGGCAGAGAATAAAAAAATTAACTAGGGCAAGGAATTAAATTTAACTAGGGCAAGAATAGAAAATTAACCTAGGGCAGAAAATAAAGAACTTACAACTTGATGCTCTCCAAAAGAATTCTGAAATTTATTAATGAAGGGAGGCATAGCCTTTACAATGATTTAGAGTTCCTATTTATAGAGGATAGGAAACCCTAGGTTACAATTGATTCGCACGTCTACATTTACCAAAATATCCTTAGGAAGACCTAGTCAAAGTAGACTCCAAGCTTTGGTAAAATTTTATGTCTCTGTCTTTTATTAAAAGGAAGTATTGGGCCTTGAAATTTCCTTTGTGGGCTCTTCTGTCTTTGGGCTTCCTTATTATTTGGTTCTTTTATTAAAATAGCTTATATATTTCTTCCAGATCTTCAGTGAATAATTGCGGTGGACTTTTAACCGTTCGCTTTGTAATCTTGGACCTTGCATTCCTTGTACTTTGTGAATTTTATCTTTGATGTAGGCTTGATCAAGAGTCTTCTGTTTGTTGGTCAAAATCCACTTTTGCATCGTCTTTTCATCGTTTTCACTGTTTTCTGTCCAAGAACCTGTAACCTGTAATATGTAGCAGACATGCGTCAAAAGCACCTGTTTATTTGTAAAAAGAATAAGAATGGGGAATATAATAATACAATATTACGGTGTGAACAAATACCCCCAAACTTATCTTTTGCTCGTCCTCGAGCAAACTGATTTTTTATTCTTGACAAAAACCTAACCGCACTTTCGCAGGGAAACGCGATTGCACTGAGCACGTGCAACAAGCCGTTAAACCTCTAAGTGTCCCTAGTAGGAGGAGTTTTGTCTCCTGAGGGTTTTCAGCGGATACTACCCACAAAATCCTATCAATTTGGCTTTTCGACTTTAATTCTCCAATTAGGTTTTCTAACAAGGAATTCTATTATCTTCGACTTGCAAATTATCCACCGATATTCTTCACACTTTCTCATCATCTAACTTAAGATTATATATGTTCTGCAGACCTACTTAGCTTTCCGCATCTCTTAAGTTTTTCTTCTAGGGTTCCATCTCCACTTAGGAATTTCTATCAACTCTACTAAAGATACAAGTTCTATTCTTCATCCCTCTCTCTCATCTAAACTCCAATCACATATCCCCACGTGTGTGTATAAATCACCCCTACACTTGGAAATTCAAATCAAGCAATCATACTCTTGTCCGTTGTCCAAAGCACTTCTTAATAGGTGAATTTTCAATTGAATTTTTGCTTACACATCCTTCATGCGATCATTAATATTTCTTGAGGTACCAACAACCGATTACAAGATGTGTTTGCACATTAAAGCGTACTTCCTAGTCTTGTAATACCCAAGGCTTTAGCAGTGACTCCCAAACCAGTTGGTCTAAGGCACTAGGTGATGAAGCATCCTCGCTAAATATTTTTCTATTTTTGCATCCTTAAGTAATCACAAAAACCAGTGTAATATGTAGCAAACTGGGCATCGATACTCCATTAGTAGACTGGTGTATACAGTCGAGACCCCGACGAGGGGCGGTGGCCGGTGTCACAAGCCATTGGTGTCAGTTGGATCACCTAAGATGTATACAGGTGCTCATTGGGTTATGAGTACACCGGACAGGACTCGCCGGGAACATGCTAGTTGGTATTATACCTGACGTCAGATAGCAGTTCCCTGATGACATGTGTACAGGTTAGTTCATCGACCTGAGATCGTCATTTGTCTCGTGTGAATTCCCACAGTGCTTTGATTACTACCCTACCACGGCTCAAAGGAGTCGTGCAAACAGGTTTTAGTTGGGTACAGTCCCGAGCCACATGGAGGCAGTGAGCGGATCGGCAGGGGTTCGTCTCTCCCGGTATTGGGGGTGAGATCGCGCTGTGTCTAGGAGCCATTACACGAAGTCCTTGGCCAAGGCAAGAGATTTATTGGTAGGTATTCCGGTAGTATCTCAGGGTGTTCTGGGCTACACTCCGACACGACTTGTACCGCTTTTAGGGGTCTGACTTTTACCAACCCCCTAGGCCCGTCATGCGATGCTCATAGACGAACGGACCGGACTGTACGGATATTGTCACTGACAGGCTCAGTAGGGTGTCAGGATGAGTTCGCTCATCGACTTCCCTTTTGGTCAATACCTGGTAACCCGTTATGTACGGCTAGTACCTCTGACGTGCTAGTGGTTAAATCCACAGCGAAAATATTGACGAGTCTTTAGAGTCCGCCACAGACAGTTTCTCAAGTTTCGGGCGAAACGTTGTAGAGGCCGTATGATATATGGCAGGGTCCGATCATATACGTGAATTACTGCACGGATCATGATCGGGCGGATCATACTAGTGGGCTTTGATTTAAGCCGGATCCTAGTATTAGATTTGTTGGATTACTTTAGTCTCATCGCATTCGCATTCAGTTGGAATGCGGGTGCAGATATGTATATACAGGTGAGGGGTATCGTTGTGATCCGTCACGAGTTTACTTTAGATGTTGCCGTATCTTTTTATTGTTGCAAACATTTGGATTAATGTTTGTATATGGAAATAATGAGCTAGAATTCATCATGAGATGCATTAAATGTGACATGGACATATATAGTGACTCATGGTCTCTTTTTATGTGTAAAATGTCACATTTGTGTTTGATTTGTGGGTTGATTTGATGAGAGGAGAGAGAGGGGCAGCCAAGGGTGGGGTTAGCTCTCATATTATTGTTCACACTCTCTCTCATTTGGATGATTCTATCACAAAAGGAAAAAGGAAAAGAAACCTCTTCTTCTTCTTCCTCTAGCTCATTATCTCCATCAATGGAAACACCTCTAACCTCCATCAAAATCAATGGATGCAAGAAACAAAGTGATCACAAACATTCTCTACATCACCTTGGACACGTCGGCTAGCACACTTCATGCCCGAGTTGCTTCGGATGAAGCGAGAGCCCGTAAAAAGACTCGTAGATGTGGTGCCCTTTCCGACGAGGAGATCGAGACCGGAGTTGCCGCGAGGAGCTTGGGATGGTGGCCAAAGACCGAAGGACACAGATCAATCGGTATAGCCTTCTATCCCTTCTCTAGATAGCTAGTTGTAGGTTAATGGTTCGATCCGGGTTTTAAGCATACGATAGCACCGGTTTTCAAGTTAAGAAAAAATTTCATTTCCGCATTTTGGCCTCGGAAAGACGGCCGGGACGCTACCGTAGTCTTACATGGTATCAGAGCCACGCCATTAACCTTTACTAGCTTGCTCTAACGTGTTTAAAACTTCGATCGAACGAAATTTTCAAAAACTGCATTTCCAAGTCATCAGTTTCTGCCGAATTTTTCCTGTGGTCAAAAAATTATTTTGTGTGCTGCAGAAAAACAGGAAGGGTTTTTTAAGAGAACTGAGAAAATTTGGTGGGGTGATTTCACTGTAGCGCGGCGGATCCACGGCCGTACCCACGTTTTGGCCACGGATCCGCCACCGTACTGTATCCATAGTGCACGAAATTTTCTGAGGTGGTCTCTGACTTGGAAATGTGGTTTCTGGTATTTTTTGTTTGGGCCCAGATTTGTCTGAGTACTGGGAATTGTGCTTGGGGCCCACTTCGGGAAATTTTGTCGATCGAAAATTTTAAACATGTTAGTTCACAGTATTTACATTATATCTGCGACCGTGAATGTCATTCGAGCGGTAAATCCTGTCTAATTGCTATAGTTCTTTTAAATGGAATTGCGAACGTGACATTCACGTTGATGTTCTGTGTTGTGCTGTGATGTTGCGGATTTGTCGTGGTGGATAGCCTGGATGCAATGGTAGTACAGTTTGGTTATATTTGTACATTTGATATTGCGGGGCGAGCATCCGACATGTAGACTGCTGTCACTGCCTGTTTGTATATTATTCTTTTGAGGCACGACCGGGCTGAGGTCGATGTACCCGTTGTATATATTTTATTTTCTGTACTAGGATTACCCCGTGGAGGGGTGCACGGGTAGCCAGGTTCTAGAGGGCAACGGGACCGCATCTCATGGTTTTGAGACGGAGGGGGCTTTACTCTAGAATTGGCGGGCTATTCGCCGCACTCGTAGGGGGTATAGGTTGACCCAAGGAGGGGTGCTTAAGTTACCGGATTCCGTGAAGTGCTGGGTGGTCCATTCACGTTGTTGAAGGGGGCTGCCTCGCTTCAGGTTTTGGCGGGTAACTTTCCGCGCCCGTAGGGGTCTAGGATTTCATTGCACAGGCTTTCCACATGACCAGGGGAACGTCGGGTTTCAGTAGCGGCTCTATGAAACCCGGGGATCCCAGATTATCTGTATTGTTCTGTGATACTTATTACTCTCTGTGATGTTGCATTTTATCACGCCTTGAGCGAATATTATATATTGATATATATACTAGTAGATGTTGTATATGTTTTACACCCGCGCTAGTCGAGTCCCCGCTCTGTCGTTAGTTAAGTAACCTAACGGGTGATGACGGGACCCAGTGGCAAATGCGGATGGCATATACGTACATCATATTTTCGTTCTTTTGTGGTGTGATTAATCAATGAGACTGCATTGATTCGGATCAATGCAAGCTAAACAAACCTATTCTGATGTTGTTGGAACATTTTTCAAAAAAAGCTGTTATTGCAAGGACGTTCTCTTTTTGTTTTGAACAATGGTATTCGGTTATGAATATCCAGCACCTCAGTCGACGAGGCAAGGGCCGAGATCCCTTCACCGGGAGTGACCCCTTGGACAGAAGTTTGCGTCAGGGTAATAACTTCACTATAGCCGATTACCTTTTACTTTGCATCATGGTATTCAGTTAGAATATCCTGCACCTCATTCTACGGGGAAAGAGACGAGATCCCTTCACCGGGGGTGACCTCTTTAGCAAAGGTTTTCGCCACTATATTTTTATAAAAAAGCTATGCAGTTCCTTCAACGATATCAAGTTCATTACGTTAAAAGTTTTTCGCCAAAAACTAGACATAGCCCTCCGTCATTTCTTACAAGTATTACTTAGTATTCGTGCTGCGTTTGTTGATTGTGTCAAGGCGTAGTGTACAGTAGCTAAGTAGTGTTCGTTTGTGGCATATTAATGGGATTGGTTAGGACAGTCGTGCGGCCTTGTTGACTGTGTCAAGGGCTCGTACGGGTGGGTTTAATGCAATCCAGGATAATGACGGGTTGAACTTGACTAGGACTCTTTGATTTGTTGACTATGTCAAGGTCACTTGGGTCCTAGGGATAAAAATCACATCGGGAGTTTCTAAAGAAACTGAAACTTGCCAGATATGTGCATACCTTTTGGAGTGTGATAACGTGAGTGGATTACGTCACGTTATCATGCAATGATAGTTGGATCCCGATTCCCACTGATGAGTTTGTTTACTCCTCGAATGATCCCGACTAATTCTTCTTTCAAGTTTGGAGGAGAATTTGACGATACAGTGGGAGGTTTCCTGATTAGATAAAGTGATAACCATTCTGATCTAGGTTACAGTGCACGCTGAGTGTTTCTTTTCTCTCTCTCTCTCTAGCAGCGATCATGACCCGACCCTTGACTATGACTCAGTGACCAAGTTAACCAAATCTTCTTATAACACTGGTTTTTGGATTGTCAGAGTTGCATACCTCATTGCCACTCCTACTTTTACCCTTTTTCTCCAGGACACCCCGTATTACTACGAACATCCACTTCCATTGGATAAAACCATCGTATGGTTATATACGAACTCGAAGGAACTTGTTCCAGATTCGAGGATGGTTTCCGGTTCTGGAGAAAACGGATAGGACTATTCAGTTGTCTTTTATCTTTACCTTCTCTCGGGTTGCGAGTGCTCCTTAGATTAGGACAGTACACCTATTACGCTAATTGGATAGTCTTCTTCCAAACCATAGGCAGGTGCCAAACAGTAGGGAAGGAAGAAAACCATTTAGCCTAACGATGGTGTATAGAAGGTAATAAGTTAAGACAAATAAAGGGATTAGTAAGAGGGCAAAGTAAATTGCGACTGCTATTCATGACCAAACCAAGTATTTCTTCGCCAATCCTATATCACCTTTGTATTTCTCCAGAACACTCCGTATCACTACGAAGATCCACAGTTATTTGGATACTCCATCGTATGGTTATATACGAACTCGAAGGAACTTGTTCCAGTTCGGGGATGGATTCTGGTTCAGGAGAAATAGGAATAAGGTTTTATTTAGTTGTCTTTTATCTTTACCTTCTCTCGGGTTGCGAGTGTTCCTAGGATTAGGACAGTACACCTATTACGCTTATTGGATAGTCTTCTTCCAAACCATAGGCTGGTGCCTAACGGTGGGGAAGGAAGAAAACCATTTAGCATAAAAGGGTGTACAGAAGGTAACGACTAAAGACATATAAAGGGATTTGGAGAGATGGCAAAGAAATATACGGTTACAGTTGTGAATCTGATAATGGAAGAGGCATTACTAGGAATACCCGGAAACCCCTCCGAAACATTTACATGTTTCAGTTTCACTGTGTATTGTTAAAAGAAAACTGATTTCCCAATTAGCCCTTGCTACGGATATGTATTTACCAGGTTTGATTCTCACATCTGTATGATTTTACAGATGATGAGTGGGAGTAAGTTATTAGGAATTGGGTGATCATCCTCATTATATCGGGATTCGTTGTAATTGGTGATATTTGAGGAAATCGCCTGGGTTGTTTGCCGGACGGTAAATATTTGGTTTTGAATATCCATTGTTATGCACCAATTTCAAATTGATATATCTGTACGTTTATTTTTATAAAGTGAGATATAACTTTTTGAAATTATGTCTATGACATTTACCTATATCAGTGGATGGTTAGGTAAGAAGCATTAAACAGCGGTGTAATTATTCTTAACCATAAGTACAGTTTTCAACCTACGACACACAGGGAATGAGTTATTAGACTGAGGGGACTTATACAGAGTATTGTATGTTGTCCAGTGTCCATGAGGACAGAGGGGTTGGTACTCATACTATATTCTGTTTACTTGTGACTTCTCTAGTTCTTAGACATGTGTTTCGTAGAAATGTAAGGTCTAAGTTTTGAGAAGTTATAGGTATAAGAATAAAGTAGAGAACCAAGTGTTGCAAGTGTCAGGATTCTTCAAGGTGATCGAAGATGTAGATACTTGTGTATGGTATTCAGTTGATAGTAATGATTAAGAGAACTTACTTCTCTTTCAGGTTACTCATAATTGGAAACACTCCTAAGTTGAGTAATGCTGATCGGCCTCTCTCCATTTAGTTGACATGCACTGGAGACAGCTGCATGATTTGAATCTGGTTCCAATTAAATCAGTGCCTCTGTTTCTATATTGGATATAGAATAGTTCATATCTTAACAATGTTAAGGTACGGGGAGTTGTCCGGCTTGTGCTTAAAACCAGATTCTGGATAACTCAAGGCACGTTTCTGTAATGGCTGTTTGTGGGTTGACCCGAGCTATGACAAGGGTTGACTTTCTACCATCTGGAAGATCAATAGTGATATTGTTCTTGACTCGCCACAGTTTTAATAAAAATGGATTTTTTCAGAAAACAGTAGTGGGAGTATGGTAGAACTGGAAGTGATTCCAGAACCGCAAACGATTACTGAAAATTTGATAAGAACCTAAAAATTCAATTTGGTTTGACATTCCATTAGCCACTCCGCAGATATGGTCGGTAACCTTAGGCACCCGAGAGGTACTTCGGTAGGCTCAAGGACGGTGACAGGGAGGTTCTTATTTACCCAGACTTGACATTACTATTGTTCCAGACTATGAAACCCGGCGGGAAGATGAGTATAGCATCGTTCTAAACAAGCTTTAGAAATGCACGTCTATATGACTCTGCCAGAGGATTGTCGTGGTCAGTGGGAGCAGCGGAAGCGTAGTGGACAAGTAGCTTGTGTCTATTTATAGACTTAAGCAGATATAGCGGAGATGGATCATCTATTTCTGATGTGACAGTCATAGGTTTGACTTCATCAGAATAGAGGATGGATCTGTTAAGAAGATAGTAGGGTGTGATGTCCAGGTATTTGGATGACATACACAGAGTAGGAAGTGAAATTCCTATACTACGATCGGTCATATTTTGGTTGTCACACAGTGGTTTCTCCATATAGGATATGGATATTATATCAGATATTCTGGTCACTAGATCTATGGTTTTAGATCTAGATTTGGGTAGTTTCCCAATCAGGGTACTTAGACAGCATTCTAAAGGTATTTAGAACGGACGACTCCAGGCACGGTAGTGTACCTGCAGGTGATGGAGTCACCCTCTCTAAAGGTGTCTTACAGACTAAAGGGGAGAGGGATGTGCATGATTTGTAGATCACTTGCTTAGGCAATTGAGTCAATCATGAGATGTCAAGTACCACACCAGATATTGTTTTTGCACGAGATGCAGTAAGTTGATATTAATCCTATCCTGGAGAGACATTCGGAAGCAGTTTTAGAACATAAGTGGATGTTCTAGGGATATGATAACGACAGCCTCTTTCCGAGCACAGTTATCATTTCAGGCTTCCAAGATGACCTGGATGACAGAGTGACTGTCAGAGTTATAGTTTTCCCTCTGACGAGGGGCAGTATTTTGGACAGGTGGTCCAAGCGGATACTGAGAGTGGCATGGCGCAGGATACTGATTGGTTTCAGTTGACGATACAGTCTAAGAAGTTTGGATTTGGAGTTCATTTATGAACTAGGTCCCATCAGATATCCAGACATATTCTAAGACAGGTATTGCTCATTTCGGGAGATGGCTTTCTCCGCGAACTTGAGATAAAGAGAGACATAGAAAAAAACATCAGGGCGGATCCACTAGCTGAGGCTATTTCTCGAACGCAATAGTTTCGCAAACGAGCTTTGTAAGACTGATTAGTAGAGGAGTTGGGTGTTCGGTATCACACGGGCTGTGAGTATGCGACATCACAATAATTAGCCTTGAGTGCAAGTTGGAGATTGTTGGATATAGTGCCCTCAGAGTCAATTATTGGATCGCAGGCACGCGATTGCAATGATTGAGGGAGGACCTATACCGGTAGGACAGTCTTACTCGAGAGGTTTGTAGACTATCTGGTTTGTCTTTATCATCGTGTACATGCTTTAGGTGACATTGTAGTTCACTATTACACATTGATAGAGAATAACATGCTACCATGGTTTGTCTTTATCATCGTGTACTCCTTTAGGTGACCTTATAGGTCACTATTGCACGTTGATAGAGCCCTTAGGATTCTTGCTTGACGGCCAGCAGTATGATAGTGATCATATACGTGGGAGCTGGGGTCTATAAGCACATCCTTAAAATGTCCCTAGTCGTGGGAGTTTCGAGACTGGGCATCGATACTCCATTAGTAGACTGGTGTATACAGTCGAGACCCCGACGAGGGGCGGTGGCCGGTCTCACAAGCCATTGGTGTTAGTTGGATCACCTAAGATGTATACAGGTGCTCATTAGGTTATGAGTACACCGGACAGGACTCGCCGGGAACACGCTAGTTGGTATTATACCTGACGTCAGATAGCAGTTCCCTGGTGACATGTGTACAGGTTAGTTCATCGACCTGAGATCGTCATTTGTCTCGTGTGAGTTCCCACAGTGCTTTGATTACTACCCTACTACGGCTCAAAGGAGTCGTGCAAACAGGTTTTAGTTGGGTACAGTTGTTTCCTGATTTAAAATCAGGAAAGCTTCTGGGAAAAGCTTCAGAAGAGGGTCACGTGCTCACACGTGATTAGCGGTCACGTGTTGGCACGTGACACCTAAAAACATCATCAAGGCAAGTTCAGTTTCCTGACTACGCTGAAGAAAAGGGGGCTTCAGAAAGAGTCACGTGCTCCCACGTGACCCGGGTCACGTGGCGACACGTGACATTTAAATGCAAGCGTCAAAAGGCACACCAGTTCCCTGATCAAGTCAAGGAAAAGGCTTCAGAAGAGGTCACGTGCTTCCACGTGACCAGGGTCACGTGTTGCCACGTGACGTTCAAGACAGCAGACTCGTTCTCCAGTTGAACCAAGGAAAGAGAGAGTTCAAACAAGGGCCACGTGCTCACACGTGACCAGGAGTCACGTGGCAGCACGTGACGTTTAAGCAGCAATCAGAAGACAGAGCGCAAAAGAAAGGAAAAGGCTCATTCCAAAGGGGGTCACGTGCCCACACGTGACCATGAGTCACGTGGTCACACGTGACCGGCTTTCAAAGCCCATTGTGTTAACAGAATTAAATTCTGAGAGAAATTCAAATCTTTCCAAAGGAAAGCAACTATCTGGAACCAATCGAATTAAAGATTCAGAGGTGATCTATCTATGGGAAAATCTCGGGTTTGGAAAGATTTCCCCTTTAAATCTGACCAAAATAACAAAGGAGAATCTCTGGATTTAAAATCCAATGGTGAATAAAATTCACCTAATAATCCAAAGGTCCAAAATGAATGATGGATGCAAATCAAATCTTTCACGAAGATTCGTCAAAAACTGATTGATTCGGCTGCTTCTCCTATAAATAGGAGCCAAGAGACATACATACAGATATATACGGAGAGCAAAAAAAGGAGAAAAAAAAGAGAGCTTCGATACTTGGAGAACTTGGATCTTCTGCAAAAAACCCTAGGTAAGAAAGGGAAAAACTCCTTGAAAGAAGAAGAGAATTTAATTCTCAACAGAGTTTAACTCTGATACATAAAAACAGAAGAATATATTTCTTCTCTCTTTGATAGAGGATCTGCAAAGTGCACATCTCCCCTTAAGGTTGAGAATTTAATTCTCAATGGGTCGAGATCCTGCCATGCAGATCCAAAACATAGAGAGGGAATGCAAGCATGAGAATTTAATTCTCACAGAACTATAGGAATTTAATTCCTTTAAAATAAAATTAGGGCTTGACCCTGTATCATGGGAATTTAATTCCTTCAGAATAAAAAGAAACAGGGTTTAACCCTAATTAAGAACTTAGTTCTGTTGAAACAACGGGAATTTAATTCCCTTAATCATCATTTAACAGGGAATGGGAATTCAATTCCTTAAAAACTTTTATTAGGGTTTAACCCTATTCAGCCCTTCACATATATGAGGAATGTAATTCCTACAAAAAAATTCAGAGTTAAACTCTATTCCAGAATATAAGTCTTCGAAAGGAAGTAGGAATTTAATTCCTCTGAAATTTACAGCTCGAGGAATTTAATTCCTGAAAAAAGATTAACAAAGCCTCTAAACAAAATACATAGAGGCAGGGTCACGTGTCATCACGTGACCCCCCCAAGAGATCTACAGAAAGTCCCTTTGAGGCAGCACCCCACGTGATCCACGTGACCCTTGGCAGAAGCTCTAATACATAGGCATTTGAATGCCCATCACGTGATGGCACGTGACGCTCTGAAAGATGCGATAATCTCAGAATAAATGAAGGGAGGGCGCTCTCACGTGCTGCCACGTGACCCCTCTTGTCTTAGTGTTTAGCACTAAATTGAAACTCTCGAACCCAGTGTTAAAATACTGTTGGGCCTTAGCGTTCAACACTAATTAAAAAGCTTTATCTGCAGTGTTCAACACTGATTGCCTTAGTGTTTAACACTAATCTGAGATCTTCATTTGCAGTGTTCAACACTGATCTGTTTTAGTGTTTAACACTAATTTGAAAAGCCTTGTTGCTGGTGTTTAACACCAATCATCTCTTAGTGTTAAACACTAACTTGTCAACCTCATTCCCAGTGTTCGACACTGATTGCTCTGTAGTGTTTAACACTAGGCTTTGACCCAATTGACTAAATGGATGGAGGCAAAGCCTCTCCTGATTGGACTTAGCCCAAGATGGCCATAAGTCCTCAATTTGTGATTAACTGGGCCAATAGACTCATAACACAATTAATTCGTCTTGACCCCAAATTGGGCCAAGGACTATGTAATCCACTCCGGTTCTAGGGTACATCTCTTCACTCCTTTGATACTTGGCATTGTAATCCTTCAATGTCTTCAAAGAGGTGACGGGTCCCGACGACCACACATTGATACGGACTGCGGGGTCCTTAAACCCGTGTCTAATGCAAATTCCTGGTTACGTGGAACGCGGATAATGTCACTCTTTGACCCCGTGGAAAACGTCCAGAGCGGAGCCTGGTCCTCGCAGAACACGGCAGTGAACCCGTGTGAAGCATCCAGAGCACATAACGGACTGTGGGGTCCTTAAACCCATGGACTACGACGTCCTTAACCTTGACCGGGATGTCTTAAAACTAACAACGGACTGTGGGGTCCTTAAACCCATGGACTACGACGTCCTTAACCTTGACCGAGATGTCTTAAAACTAACAGTGGACCGCAATGTCCTTAAACTACCCACGGACCGCAATGTCCTTAAACTACTCATGGACCGCAATGTCCTTAAACTAGAACAATAGAGCCCCGCATGCTCTTTTGTCGGATCTAAACGGTCCCGTTTAAGTTGATCTTAGCCTCAAAGATGGCTAACGTATCCTTAAACCTTCAAACAGAGTGGACTATAAATCCCCCCAATTAACTCTGGCTCAAGGGTACATCTCTGAACTCCTCTGACATCCGTCGTTGTAATTCTTCAACGTCGTCAGAGAGGTGACGGGTCCTGACGGCCATACATACGTTGGACCTCTAGGTCCCTAAACTGGAACAATGGAGTTCAAACACTCCTTTATCGGATCTAAACGATCCCGTTAAGTTGATCTTAGTCACAAAGTTAGACTAACGCATCCTTAACAAACGTTTGAGTTGATCTTAGCCTCAAGTACGGCTGACGTATCCTCAAACCAAACCCCCAAACCCAAATCTAAGATAATACGGATTTGGACTAGTCCACGCCCTACGGGCGACGACATAACTCAGTCTCCGTAAACAATCCACGGGCAACAAAACACAAAACAAACACCCACGACACGAAGTGACCAGCTGGAGAAGGAGAAAGTTGTTACCGCAATGCGGTAGCGTAATTAACTGCAGGGGCTTGCGCCTGCAGGGAAGAGCGTCCCCACAATCAAAAACCCCTCAAGCGAGGGGGAATCTGACGAAGTCTGCTACATCGGACGCATCCGTTTAAACCTTCGATACATGGTGCCATAAATCAACTTGGCATCTTCGGAGAGGTGAACGGATAGCACCAATTAGCATCTGCCCCGAATCTCAGTGCCAAGACACCGCAGTCTTGTGCGCCGTCTTTCGGAGGGGAACAGATTCTGGCACGCCCGGTGGGACCTTTTCCTCTTTCCACTCCACACTTCGTGTGTCGTGACTCGCGAACCAACCGCGGTTCGCCAATGGTTGCCCTTGGATTTCAAGATACTAAGAATTGGCGTCTTGCTTATTGCAGAAAGCAAAGGATCGATGGCTTCTACTTCCGTGAAATTCTCCAACTGCTCAGACTGCAATTGCGACCAACGCTTTGCCTCGCCAGGAAGTATAGCCTACGGACCCCAAGCTGCTTCGCTATTCACAATGCCCGTGGAACAGGTCACTCGCGCCACCACAGGATTGTTCTTTGGGACCATGCTCCCACCTACAAACTTCACCGCTCCAGCGCCGACAATGGAAGCTCTCAAGAAGTCGGTCTTTGATCGTCTTACCCCTGCCGCGGCTCCTCTCAACGAGTCGCCCAACGTCAACGCCTCGGTCTTCTCTAGATTGGGCCAGAAATCCTGCGAACCCATCATGGGACCTACAATCTCAGAGAAGGCTGCCTCTAAGAAAGTGGCTGCTCCTGCTCCCGAAATCGTCAAGGCGGCTCCTCCGGCCAAAAGGTCGGTCTTTACAAGATTGACGGCTCCAGCTCCCGCTCCTGCTGCCCAAAGGACGTCGGTCTTTAACAGGCTAACACCAACAGCGACCCCCCACCCAGACAGGGGGCAAGACGAAACCATTCTTACCGCTGACCCTACACCGTCCGCTCGACACGCTCGACGTCGCCATTGGCGCCGAGTAAGGAAGGCTGGGGGCAACTCCCCCTCCGGGTTGACTCCATCGGCCCCGATGGCAGAGGTTAATGCTGCTGTTCCAACTGGGAACAGCTTTGAAATGCTAAATAAGGTGCGAAGGAATTCTCCTACGGCAGTGCTGAAGAGGTCTCCTCCCTCATTAAAAAGGTTGTGGAAATAAAATCAGAACAGCCCCGATATCCTCAACGGCTGTCTTCCAAAATCTATAAGGTTTGGCGGCAGGCCCGGGACTCGATCATCGATCCAAACTTCTCCCGCCAGCACAAGAAGTCGAAAATCCAACCGGAAGCGGGTCACCAGGCTATCCCCAAAAGGCTGTCTGGACGCCCACCTCAACGGCCCCCTCAACCTCCATGGCTCATAAAAGGAGGAGGCCAGAGAAGACCCCCCAGCATGCAACGACGGCTAAAAGCACTGAGCCCAGACGCCCTAAGTCTGGGGGCATGGTGGTCCACACTGTTTACATGGCCTCTGGAAAAGAGGAAAGCCGCACTTCTACAGGCCACCGACCGCTAACCCGATCCGTGACGAAGGCTCAAGAGCAGCAACAAAAGCTTCAAGAAATGATGAATGCTATGGCCGCACTTACCGGGCCAAAAGAAAACCCAGAAACGTCCTCAGACGCACGCCGAGAGGAAGAAACCGACGCTGAATTCCTTCGCCGGACATTGGAGAAAAAGGACAAAGAGGCTGCTGAACAAGCGGCCAACATACAACGTATGGGCCTTCTCTTCCAAGATATGATAGGAATGATGATCCAGCAGGACTTACCCGCCGAGGATCCCCCAATCGTTCTTGAAGACGACCGAGGAGAAACGTCAAATCCACCACCAGCCCTCTCAACGGCCAAGGAGGAGGCAATCTCTAAGGCTGACTTGGCTGACTACATAGCCCAGCAAATCCGGGTTCATCACGCGACTGAGGCAGCTGGTCAAGTCGTGAAAACGGGGCGGCCGTATCCGAGCTGGTCCGACCAAATCAAATACCCGCAAGGCTACACGATACCAAAATTCCACGTGTATAAGGGGACCGGCAATCCCCATCAACATGTCGCCCAGTTCCGGGCCCTCTGCGGTAACACCGGCGGTGATGATAAACTGTTGCTCCGCCAGTTCGTGGGCAGCTTATCAGAAACAGCGTTCGAATGGTATTCGGAACTCCCGAACGATTCTATCAAAACGTTCGCTGAAATGGAGTTGTTGTTCACTCAGCGATTTGCAAGTGCCAGCGAACGCACTCCAATAACTGCACTTATTAACGCCAGGGTAAAACCAGGCGAAACCTGGGTCCAGTATGCTATACGCTGGCGGAACTTGTGGTCGAGGTGTGAACAACGCATTGAGGAGGCACCCGCAGTGGGCATGTTCGTGGGAACCCTAGACCCCCACGCAACTATCTCCCAGTTTATGATGTTCTTTAAGCCAACCACATTCCAGGATTTTATCGACAAGTTGGCTCAGATGGACCAGATGGGTCATAGACCACCTCCTCCGAAGTCGGAACCTCGGAATGACAAGGGTAAAGGAAGAGCAACCTTTGTTGCGAATGCCCAACAGCAACCTAACGCCCCGAAACCGGCAGATCAACTGGAGGAAAGGCGTCGGTATTATAATGAGAAGATGAAGTGTCCCTACTCCTTCCCACGGGATAAGACGAAATGGCTATTCGAGCTGGCAATACGCAACAGGCTTATAAACCTGCCAAATCCAAGGCGACCGCCGCAACCCACCGAGGTGAATAACCCTAACTATTGCCCTTACCATCAAACGGTAGGCCATCCGATTGAAGATTGCTTCGTCTTCAAAGGATGGATTGAAGACCAGTACCTCCAGGGGAAGTTTGTACTGTCCGAAAAGTGGAAGGTGAACCCCTCACAGCCGCATGCTCCTAGGAAAGCGGATACACCGGGGGCAACATGTTCTTTTATTGAAGAAGCTCCATGGGAGGTCGTGCTATCAACTAAAACCAGAAGAATGCTGAGAGGCCTTCATGCGTGCCCTGCGATCGAATGGAAGGACCCTCTTGAACCTCAAATTATCGAAGGGATGCTAAGGCACCGCCCGACTACAAAGACTCACGATAAGAGCCCAGATACTCACGCCCAATCGTCAAAATCTTCGAAGAAAAAGAAGAAGAAATCCAAGAAGTCCGTGAAGCCTGGAAAAGAACACACGAACTTGCAGAAGCAAATCGACGCGTTGGAAGAATACAATCAAAAGGCGTGAACTCCTGTCACACTCCAAGAGTTCCTCAACCACATCTTTCAAGAAGAAGATGATGAAGAAAGCTCGTCGGATGAATCCGAAGGATATGTGGCGAGTTGTAACGTGATCTCCCACTCGTTTACCGATGATGGGAAAACTCCTGGCACTAAAAAGCTGGAGGCAGAGCCTGTACCGGAGCGTGCATGGCCAACAGACGAAAAGATCGACGCTTTTCTAGACGAGATTCGTCTAAAATGTAAAGCGGACCAGGAGCGTGAGATAACCACGTCGGAAGGAGCCAAATGCGGGCAACTGAACGAAAGAGTTGAACTAACCCTGCCAGAGCGAAAGGCATCCGAAGTAGACAAGAAAATATTCAAGACGAGGAAAAGGTTTGCCAAAGCCATGTCAATAGGAATGAAGCTACCACCCTCGGAAGGAAACACACACGATGGGGTGGAGAGGCACCCTGACTATTGCGCATATCACCGGAAAATCTCACATCCCACGGAGGAGTGCGACGCCTTTAAGATATGGTGGCAAGGATATGTTGCTCGTCGGCAACATGTTAAGCGCATGAAACGCAAGAGCCGTCGGGAGTGAAGAAGTACTGTTGATGGGCAGAACAGAACGACTGGCAACTGTTACATGGTTAACGCCAGGGGGTCACAAGTTCTCACCTTTGGGAGCGACTCTGACAAAGAAATGGCTCTGGGCCCTCTCTTTAAAGAATCCGTTTTGGGGAAAGAAGAAGAATCGGAGGCCTGCGAGAACATTCAGCTGCGCAATCGCACACTCCCAGAAAAGAATCTCGGGCCCGGGAATAGAAGGGATAAGGGAAAGGAAAAGGTCACTGAAGATATCACTTTAGATGACCAAGTCATGAGGGAGCTGGCTGTCAAAGACCCTCCCAGGAAAGGTAAAGTGGACTATAACATCCTCGCGCACCTAAGGAAGCTGCCTTCTCAGCTTAGCATTCTCGATGCCCTCCTACTATCAAAAGAAGCGCGAGACTCACTAAATAAGGCGTTACAAGAACCTGAGCAATTCCAAGCCTTCCTCGCCACTGAAAAGATGAAGGATGAACTGGAGGAAGTGCATACAGCCGACATCACTTTCGGTGATGAAGACCTCCTTCTCGGGACATGCGACCATAACCGCCCCCTATATGTCTCCGGATACTGCCATGATATTAAGATAGGCAAGATCCTGGTGGATAATGGATCCTCCGTCAACCTCCTTAATGTTCGGGTGTTGAAGGAAATCTGCATGAGTGTGCAACACCTCGCTCGTGACAAAATTACTATCTCCGGTTTCGATTCACAATCGTCACGGACTCTCGGATCTGTGATACTAACATTACGCTTTGGACTTCTCGTCACAGACATCAAATTCCATGTCATTGACGCCAAGACTTGCTACAACGCCTTGCTCGGCCGTCCTTGGCTGCACGAGTACAATATCATCCCTTCTACACAACATCAGTGTATGAAGTACTTTAAGGACGGTTTCGAGTATACCGTAACAGGCGAGCTGAACCCATTTTCCTTGAACGAAGTCCGCAAATACGAAGATGCGAAATACTTTCTGCCAGATTTCGAGGATACAGAAAGGTGTCGCAATCCGGAGAACAAAACCGCCGCCACCATCCCGATTTTCGGGAGCGATACCGAAGAAGAGGAAGAGATAGTTTATGCAGGGCCATCTCGACGCAACAACCTGGGGACGCCCGCCCCCGTGTTGGTCTTCGGAAGTGATTCAGAAGATGAAGTTAATGCTGTGTTCTCCAATCGGTTGTCAATACAAGCACCCCCTGGCGATGACCATAGTTTGCAAATCACCATGGTACCGCGAGAACACTATAAGGATCTCGACGCGCTTCAGGCTCACAATGTGCAGGACCTGCAAACATTTTACGTCCCTCCCAGGCGAAGGGGCGAGAAGGTGATCCTATTCTACCGATCCTCAGAGTCGAAAATAGAGAAAGAGATCTGGCATGGCGCGGATGCTACACTTGACAGGCTCCAACCCATCCGTCTGCCCAGATACTATACAAATGGATTAAAGAAGCTATTGAAGCGCCAAGGAGTATCTTTAGAACAGACCGTTCGGCAGGCGCGGTTCTACAACAGGATTTGGGATGTCCCCGGGACTCAATGCAAATTGCCCAACGGGAAGATGGAAATACTCGGGCTTGGATACACAAGAGCCGGAAAACGGGAACGGGCCCACAGTAGCTACGCCATATATACCTTTGATGAAGAGGAGGACGCCCTGTCAGGAGATGCCAACCACCCATCAAAACTAGACCCCGCAATTAAAGCGCCGAGTCCGTCGTTTGAAGAGCGAGTGGGCAAGCCTATCAGGAAAATGGGTCAGGAAGCTCGGGAAGACCACAACCGCGAAATGGCCATCTACGAGAAGGCCAGGACGCAACGTCTATCTCAACGTGCTGCAAAAGACAAAGACGCTTATCCTCGTCAATCCGTTGTACGAAAGGCCCGACGCAGAGACGGAAATAAATCAAGAAGCGGCTCGGATTTGTCCCTCATGAAGAAGATGAGTCGAGCGTACTCCTTCCCCCGAGACAAAACAGGGAGGTTACTTAACCTCGCCATAAAACATCAAATGATCACGCTTCCAGAGTCTAGACATCCTGAGCAAGCTAGCAAGGCTTCTCATCTGAGTTATTGCTCTTATCACCGAGCCATAGGACATCCTACCGAAGACTGCTTCACCTTCAAGAACTGGGTCGAGGACCAGTACCGACGGAGCAGATTCGCTTTATCCGACGGCTGGAATGTGACGCCACCGCAAAAGCATGAGCCCAAGGACGCAAGAGCAGAACCGGGTCCACCTCAGTCCAGGGAGCGGGTTCGCACCTGTTATACGATTACGATATTAAGAGAAGAGCCCGAGAACGTAGATGACCTTCCCGGTGCTTTGAGAACAACGATGATGAGGTGATCTCAGAATTTCCGCCCGCTCCGAAAGAACTGGAAGATGGTATACATACTACTGCAGATAACCTCAAGAAGATTGAGTTGGGATCGGCAGACGACCCGCGACCGACATTTGTCAGCGAGCTGTTATCCGAAGAAAAGGTGGCTGCGTTAAAGAACGTGCTTCTACGGCATAAAGATTGCTTCGCGTGGAACTACTCCGAGATGCCAGGATTGGACCCGGAGATTGCTGTGCATAGATTAGCAATATCCCCAGATATCAAGCCAGTCAAGCAGGCGCCAAGGAGGATGCGACTCGAGCTTGAAATGAGCATCAACGCCGAAGTCAAGAAGTTGATCGATTCTGGATTTATCCAAGAAGTCCAATACCCCGACTGGATCGCCAATATCGTCCCGGTAATGAAGAAGAATGGGACGGTACGCATATGCGTGGATTTCAGGGATCTCAATAAAGCCTGTCCAAAGGACGATTTCCCGGTGCCGGTAACCGAGCTAATGATAGATAACACGTCCACTCACGAGGTTTTCTCCTTTATGGACGGTTCATCAGGATACAATCAGATAAAAATGCATCCCGAAGACCAGAAGCACACCGCTTTCCGGACCCCTTTGGGTATATTTTGCTATAGGGTTATGCCCTTTGGTCTTAAGAACGCTGGCGCTACCTATCAAAGGGCCATGACAAAGATCTTTGATGACCTCATACACGACGTCGTCGAGTGCTATATCGACGACCTCATAGTAAAGAGCATGTCATACGAAGATCATTTAAAGCATCTGGAGACTATATTTCGACGCCTTCGGCAATATAATTTGAAAATGAATCCCCTCAAATGCGCGTTTGGAGTCTCCTCGGGCAAATTTCTGGGATTCATCGTTCGACACCGAGGTATTGAAATAGATCCGTCAAAGATTAAGGCGATCATGGAAATGCCTCCGCCAAGAACCCTCAAGCAGTTGCGGTCTCTCTAAGGGAAGCTCGCATACATCCGGCGGTTTATCGCTAATCTTTCGGGCAAATGCCGTCCTTACAGCCACCTGATGAAAAAGGGAACTCCATTCGTTTGGGATCACAAATGTCAAGGTGCACAAGACGAGATCAAGCAGTACCTGCAGAACCCTCCAGTGTTGGCTGCTCCAGTGAAGGGAAAGCCTCTCATTCTTTACACGGCCGCCCTCGAAGGTTCTTTGGGCGCATTATGGGCACAAGAGAACGATCAGGGGAAAGAAAGAGCACTTTACTACTTAAGTCGAGTGCTGCTGGGGGCAGAAAGCAACTATTCCCCCATTGAAAAGCACTGCCTGGCGTTGATCTTCGCAATAACAAAGCATAGACATTACGCATTAGCACATGAAGTCCGTCTTATTTCGAAGGTGGACCCTCTCAAATATCTGATGTCGAAAGCCATATTGACGGGACGACTTGCTAAGTGGGCCCTGCTCTTGATGGAGTTCTCGATAACATATCAACCTCTCAAGGCAGTGAAAGGCCAGGCCATTGCCGACTTCCTCGCCGAGCACCCGATACCGGCCGATTCTCCTCTGAACTGTGATTTGCCGGACGAGCATGCATTTGATGCGATTAGCGGCGGAAACGCCCGATGGGAACTCTATTTCGATGGAGCATCCTCCATAAAGAAACAGAAACAAGGTGTCCCAATGGTCAAATCAGGGATAGGCCTCATCTTTGCAACCCCACAAGGAGGGATAATGCGCTTCGCCTTCTCCTTAACAGAACCGAGGACAAACAATGAAGCCGAATACGAAGCTCTGATAGCAGGCCTCGAAATCGCCATCGACATGGGAATTGAAGACCTCCTTATATACGGGGATTCTCAGCTGGTCGTTAGTCAAGTAAATGGTGACTACCAAACGTGCAAACCGGAGTTGGTGAAGTACGGCGAAAAGGTGCAACAACTATTGACCCAAATTCCCTCCTATACTTTGGAGAACATACCGCGCGCGGAAAACAGCAAGGCAGACGCGTTGGCTAAACTTGCTAAAGAACTGGCCGACGAGAACCTCGACGACGTCAGAATCGTGGTACAAAGCCACCGAGTGCTCGCCCCGGCAGAAATATCTCCGGAATCATGCGAAGAAAAGGGAACGACTGAGCAGACGACCCTACAAATAAAAGACCATGAGAAGGCCGAAGACTGGAGGGAAGTCTTCATAGACTACTTTAAGTCCCACCGAATGCCCGAAGAAGCGTCCTCAAGACATCAGCTCATGAAACGAGCTTTATCCTTCGCTTTTGTCAACGATATTCTATACAAGAGATCATTTGATTCTCTATGGCTGAGATGCTTAGGACCTGACGAAGCAGAAAGAGTCATCCAAGAAGTTCATGACGGACTTTGCGGTTCTCACCAAGCAGGCCCAAAGATGAAGTTAAAAATTAAACGGATGGGTTACTACTGGCCCACGATGATCCAGGACTGCCTCGAGTATGCGAAGCAATGCCACTCATGCCAGATTCATGGAGACTTCATCCACCAACATCCGAATCCACTGCATCCAACGGTGGCTAGTTGGCCATTCGAAATATGGGGGACTGACATAGTAAGGCCCCATTGAGCCAGCATCATCCTGGGGACACCGTTTTATTCTGGCAACAACTGATTACTTCTCCAAATGGGCAGAAGCAGTACCACTGAGGGAAGTAAAGACGGAGAATATCCTCCATTTCTTCAAGACGCACGTCATCTATCGGTTCGGGACTCCACGGCGGATTATCTCCGATAACGGGCCGGCCTACCGAAGCCACAAGATTAGCCGCTTCGCACAGCAGCACAATATAGACTGGAGATATTCTTCGGTTTACAATCCACGAGCTAACGGTCTAGCCGAGGCCTTCAATAAGACCTTGACGAAGATCATAAAAAAGACCGTTTCCAGGAATAAGAGAGACTGGCACGAAAGGCTGCAAGAAGCCCTTTGGGCTTATCGAACCACATTCAAGACGGCCACGAACACAACGCCGTACGCATTGGTATTTGGGACGGAAGCAGTGCTCCCCCTCGAGATAGAGTTACCTTCTCTACGAGTAGCAGTCCACCACGAGCTGATGAATGAAGAAAATGCTCACCTTCGTCTTGAGGAACTTGATGCCCTCGACGAAACCCGGCTCATAGCGCAACAACATCTAGAGGCCTACAAAGCAAAGATGACGCGCTCATACGAAAGATTGACCAGGCCGAGGACATTCCGCCAAGGCGAACTTGTACTAGTGGTCAAAAGACCTATGATCCCCAAACGTGCCAAGCGAGGAAAATTTGAGCCAAACTACGAAGGCCCGTACGTCATAGACAAGGTCTACCAGGGTGGAGCCTACCTACTCATGGACATGCACGGTGAAAGGCCTTTCAGGCCAATAAACGGCCGCTTCTTAAAGAAGTACTATGCTTAATGAGCCGCAGCCGGGGTCAACGATAGATGACGATGACTATGTCCGCTCACTATCTTCCTAGGCTCAGACTTTACAAGCAGCAGCCGGCCTTCCCATATCGACGGACCGAAACGTCCTTAAACTAACGGCGGACCGAAACGTCCTTAAAACTAACGACGGACCGAAACGTCCTTAAACTATCAACGGACCGAAACGTCCTTAAACTAACGACGGACCGAAACGTCCCTAAAACTACTACCGCAGCATCTTTAGGCTGACGAGATAAAAAAGAGGAGAGGAAAAAATAAAAATATATGAAAAAGAATTAAAAAAAACGGTACGTCCATAAGCAAAATGGGCACGGATGAAAACCCGAAAGGACTCCGTGAGTAAAAACAGCAGGGCTGCCGGCAAGTGTTCGTGAAAACCCGAGAGGGCGCGACCTTGTAAAAAAAAATGATGAAAAAGAATTAAAAAAAACGGTATGTCTATAAGCAAAATGGGCACGGATGAAAACCCGAAAGGGCTCCGTGAGTAAAAACAGCAGGACTACCGGCGAGCGTTTGTGAAAACCCGAAAGGGCGCAACCTCGATAAAAGACACTTGTAGGGTCCTCTCGACCTTGTAAGGAGAAACCACCTGCGTGAGATCCTTACGACTCACAAAGGAGAAACACACTTAGGGATCCTCACGATTCCTAAGGAAAAAATACACTTACGAGATCCTCACGACTCGTAAGGAGAATTCTCTTATGGGACCCTCACGGCTCATGAGATTTGAAAGTCTTAAGATACAGAAACCTGAACCTGTTCTTAAGAAAATCCTCCACAACCTTCGATATTGCCCTACAAGAGGCTCAATACGGACCCTTGTATACAATCCACGGGCGCGAATAAACATTTCCCCAGCAAAGTCCAACCCTTGTAGGTCCTTTCGACCCATAAGGAGAAAACCCTCTTGTAGGATCCTTACGACTTACAGAGGAACATACACTTAGGAATCCTCACGATCCCTAAGGAGAAAATACACCTGCAAGATCCTCACGACTTGTAGGGAGAAATACCTTCGTGAGACCCTTACGGCTCATGAAGTCGAAAGCCTTAGTCGACAGGACCTTAACCCTGTTTGCTAAGCCACCTTTGTTCAACATCGACAGAGACAAATGATGATTCGCTCCTGGCAATATTCCAGTTGCAGCGATGTTGATGCCTAAACCGGTATCAAATCCCAAGTTCTTTCATGGCAAATGATGATTCGCTCCTGGCAACATCCCAGTTGCAGCGATGCTGATGCCGAAATCGGTGTCCAAAATCCGAGCTTGCGGCAAAAAAGCTAGCAAGCCACACATGCCTACAAAATAGCCGAAATGATGGGGCAACTTGCAATAAAAAGCAGCAAGTGAGAATGAAGGCATAAAAAAAAACAGCCAAAATGATTGGGCAGCTCGCAATAAAAAGCAGCGAGTAAAAAAAAAACAGCCGAAATGATTGGGCACCGCGAAAAATAGCCGAAATGATTGGGCAATCGCGATTTTCGCGATATAAAAAGCTGAAATGATAGAGCATCGCGAAAAGAATAAAAAAAAATGACGAAAGAATGAAATCTTCGCCCTACAGGTAATGTTACATCTATCCCTGTATACAATCCAGGGGCGCAAACAAAGAAGGAGTCGTACTCCTCCCCCAGGTTTCATCATGAGAGGAAGCCAAATCTCGACGGTTCACAAATAACCTGGAGATCATCTCGACGCAGCAGACACAACATCAAGCGAAATGGAACAGCGGCAACCCCCGGTTCCATGGCTCGGCGATATACATATCGCCAACAGTCAAACCTCCATTCCGTGAAATGCGGATACAATCGATAAAATTCCTGGTTACGTGGAACGCGGATAATGTCACTCTTTGACCCCGTGGAAAACGTCCAGAGCGGATCCTGGTCCTCGCAGAGCATGGCAGTGAACCCGTGCAAAGCATCCAGAGCGGAGCCTAGTCCTCGCCTAACGCGGCAGTGAACCCGTATGAAGCATCTAGTGCAAAATTCCTGGTCACGTGGAACGCGGATAATGTCACTCTTTGACCCCGTGGAAAACGTCCAGAGCGGATCCTGGTCCTCGCAGAGCATGGCAGTGAACCCGTGCGAAGCACCCAGAGCGGAGCCTAGTCCTCGCCGAGCACGGCAGTGAACCCGTGTGGAGCATCTAGTGCAAAATTCCTGGTTACGTGGAACGCGGATAATGTCACTCTTTGACCCCGTGGAAAACGTCCAGAGCGGAGCCTGGTCCTCGCCAAGCGCGGCAGTGAGCCCGTGTGAAGCATCCAGAGCAAATACCGGACTGTGGAGTCCTTAAAATCCACGGACTATGACGTCCTTAACCTTGACCGTGATGTCTTAAAACTAACGATCAACCACCCCGATTCCCTACAGACTTTGCCTTGGTTTAAGGGTACATCTCTTCACTCCTTTGATGCCCGGCGTTGTAATTCCTCAACGTCTTCAAAGAGGTGACGGGTCCCTGCAACCAAACACCGGACTGTGGAGTCCCTAAATCCACGGACTATGAGGTCCTTAACCTTGACCGTGATGTCTTAAAACTAACAGCGGACTGTGGAGTCCCTAAATCCACGGACTATGAGGTCCTTAACCTTGACCGTGATGTCTTAAAACTAACAGCGGACTGTGGAGTCCTTAAATCCACGGACTATGAGGTCCTTAACCTTGACCGTGACGTCTTTAAACTACGATACCTTGAGAAACTCCCGACTCCGTAAAACACGGACAAGGGTGACCGCATCCAACACTTGCAGGCCCTCACGACCTGTAAGGAAGAAAAACTCTCTTGTGAGATCCTTACGACTCTCAAGGGAAAACTCGCTTGAGGATCCTCGCGATCTTTAAGAAGAACTCACACCTATGGGATCCTCTCGACCTGTAGGAGAAAAACTCTTTATGAGACCCTCGTGGCTCGTGAAATGCAAAAGTCTTAGGAAGCAGATCTTAACCCTGAGTCCTGAGCCATTGCTGTCCTGCAAGGAAATCAAGATAGAATATCCGCAGAACACATTCGATGAAAAGGAGACACACCATTGAGAAGAAAAATGTATCTTTTATTCATAAACCAAAATGGATACAAGGTACAATTCATGAAAGAAACAAAAAGAAAATACTCTCATCCATGAGTATGTACAAAAGGGAAGAAAAAGATACAAATGTTTCAGGCCGGCGGGCGATTCAGCAGCTTGGTCAGCTCATCCTGCTTTTGCTGAGCCACGGCTTCATGACGCAAGATCTCCAGAAGACGAGCCTCCGCTTGAGCTTGCTGAGCCTGATACGAAGCGAGCCGAGCTTCGAGCTCTTTCTCGGTGGCTTTATGAGCCTCGACCCTCTCACGAGTGAACGTGGCAGCTTTGTCGAGAGCCACCACCTCTTTGATGGACTCCTGAAGCACTCGCCAGAGTTCATACGCTTTGTTGGTCCTGGCTGTAAGGCTGGCCTGAAGCTCGCTCAGCGCCTTAGAAGCCAATGCCCTTTCCGAAAATTTACGGCCGAGCCCTTTTCTCGCACAACAATATGTTCGCTACGTGTCGCTCTATCAGGCCACGTAAGCTCGCTTTTGTGACAGCGGCCTTGGAAACAAGACATTTACAAGACCATATAAATGGGCTTCCAATCGACAGCAATAATCGATCCAAAACGCGCTCACACAACCCGGTATGAAAAGCAACGAAAAAAATTTTCCGACGATTATCCTATCAAGCATGTGCTCGCAATCATGTGAACATCCGAAAAAGGAAATAAAATTCGAAGCTGTAATGTGCACGCGACATGATTGATAATTGAAGAAAATTTTCATAAAAGGAACACAAAATTTATTCATGCAAGCGGAAACATACATACGAGTACCGAGCCTACATGGAAGTTCAACATAAAGCATACAAAAAGGAGGGACTAATTTAAAGAGGTTCTACACTAACGGAAAAGGTCACCAAACACAGGATCAACGGCACAGGGGTTGATGAAGCAAAGGATAAAATTCTCCATCTCTCTCTCCGCTTTCTCCAGCACATCGAAGCGACGATTCTCGCGAGAAGTCGCTCCCCATCGGTTGGTGCCATGTTCGTCCGCGAATGCAAACATAATAGCTCGCCGGGCCTTTATCTCGCTCAGCAGATGAATTGAGCAGTCCTTCAGAGCCTGAGTAATCAGGCATGCTTCATGAAAGCCCTCGAGCTTTTCTTCCGCCGCATCAAGCATTGCCAGGGTCATCTCTGCCGGGTGAGGAGGAATGTCGGCAAGCACGGCCATGAGGATCATCCGGAGCCAGAGAGAACCCATCGGGAGGGGAGACCCCCTACGGATCGAGAGTTCGTGCATGGCTGAGTCGCATTCGTTGTCGGTAAGGAGGGGATCCACCAACCGAGCAGCAAAGCGGGGGATCATCTCTTCAATAGGAACTTCCCACGGCTGTCGGCGAGCATGAGGACGATTGCAGGCCATGAAGCTCGTTTGTTTCTCAAGATAAGTTACTCCAAAAAAAAAATAATAATAATATGAAGCTCTCTGTGAAAGGAAAAGAAAGCTATAGCTTCATATATAAAGAAGTGCATTAAGTGCTGTGCGCGGAAAATCTTGCATGGTAAGGCTATTTCCAAGGCCCAAAAAAGGAAGGGCATCTAAAATCAAGGAAATGAAACTATTTCCAAGGCCCTTTCTCTGCATCCAATATTATGCACTGAAAATACGGCATGAGAAAATTTTGTGAACCGCCCCATCAAGGGACCCACGTGCAGAACACGTGAGGCCTAAACCTGATGCGCGCTTAAAAGGAAATATATGGAGTAGTACCCTGCATATTAAAAGCACAAACGACAACAGTAGCAAAAATGATAAAATCCCAGATGCAAACATAGAAAGACATAATAACAATTGTCACTCATACTTCAAGAGGTTCATACAAAACACAGAGGACGCATTTACAACGGTAAAACTTCAGATGCGGGACATGGGTTGAGAAACTCAAAATTAACTTTATCCAAGATTTTCCAAGCATTTCGAACCTCCCGAGTATGTTTCCTCTCACGATCACAAGCATCGGGGTACTCACGAATGTCCTCCACCCTCCGATAGGCGGCAAGTATGGCCGACTGCTGGAACATCTGATGCAGGAGATCAATGAGATTATCCCGCCTTCTCTTTGAGATCAAGTGCATCAGATACACCGAGTGTACTTTATCATCGGCGGCGTCCAATGCCCCAAGCGGCACACCAGCACAGAATAGAGGGAGAGCCTCCCTGATCGCCAACACGATCAGCCTCAGAAGAGAAGAGCGACGGGGGAGTAGCCGATGGTTGTACTCATCAAAGCGGCTCATAATCTCGGCACATTGAGCATCGGTGAACTCCTGGTTCTGACTGCGGCCCAGTGCACGAATATTCCCATAGGAAATGATCTCATCAAGATCATACAGATGAGCATCCATGATACCTGAAATAAAGGTCGTGAGATTCATTACAAAACCCCCATCGCATTAATTGCAGAAGAACAACCTCGGGCCAAGAGACCTCAGGAAGCCTCTGTGTGAAGGAAGCGAGTTCTTCATTGGAATTAAAATTCCTTATTAAGAAAAGGGAATTAAATTCCCAGAAACATTTTGGATGGAATTAAATTCCATGGATTTGAACCGCCATCATCATCTCCCCAAAGATCATCTGAACCCTAAGTGATCTACTGCGGGAAGTTAAGTGGTCTCATATTTTGGTTAAAGTACTTGAAGAAAAATGGTTTCTTTGTGAAACCCTCGATCTGGATTTAAAATCCAGAGAGTTTTGTCAAAACGAAGGTGCTTCGATTACCATTACCTGAGGAAAAAGGATTCCTTTCGAACAGAGTTAAACTCTGAAGATTGTTTCAAGACAGAGAACTAAGCTCTGAAAGCGAGAATTAAATTCTCAAAGAAGAAGTTCTCAGAAGAAGAAGATGAACAAAGTGAAGGCTCCTATGAAGAGACAGAGGTATTTATAGAAGACAATGAAAACGTTTCGTCTCCCCAGATCCCTAGAGGAATCCAACGGTCACAAGAGGTGACAGCGTTGCACTCACGTGCAGACACGTGAGAACAAGAGGTGACAGCGTTGCACTCACGTTGCACTCACGTGCAGACACGTGCTGTGGGGGCATTTGTTTCCTGATTTAAAATCAGGAAAGCTTCTGGGAAAAGCTTCAGAAGAGGGTCACGTGCTCACACGTGATTAGCGGTCACGTGTTGGCACGTGACACCTAAAAACATCATCAAGGCAAGTTCAGTTTCCTGACTACGCTGAAGAAAAGGGGGCTTCAGAAAGAGTCACGTACTCCCACGTGACCCGGGTCACGTGGCGACACGTGCCATTTAAATGCAAGCGTCAAAAGGCACACCAGTTCCCTGATCAAGTCAAGGAAAAGGCTTCAGAAGAGGTCACGTGCTTCCACGTGACCAGGGTCACGTGTTGCCACGTGACGTTCAAGACAGCAGACTCGTTCTCCAGTTGAACCAAGGAAAGAGAGAGTTCAAACAAGGGTCACGTGCTCACACGTGACCAGGAGTCACGTGGCAGCTCGTGACGTTTAAGCAGCAATCAGAAGACAGAGCGCAAAAGAAAGGAAAAGGCTCATTCCAAAGGGGGTCACGTGCCCACACGTGACCATGAGTCACGTGGTCACACGTGACCGGCTTTCAAAGCCCATTGTGTTAACAGAATTAAATTCTGAGAGAAATTCAAATCTTTCCAAAGGAAAGCAACTATCTGGAACCAATCGAATTAAAGATTCAGAGGTGATCTATCTATGGGAAAATCTCGGGTTTGGAAAGATTTCCCCTTTAAATCTGACCAAAATAATAAAGGAGAATCTCTGGATTTAAAATCCAATGGTGAATAAAATTCACCTAATAATCCAAAGGTCCAAAATGAATGATGGATGCAAATCAAATCTTTCACGAAGATTCGTCAAAAACTGATTGATTCGGCTGCTTCTCCTATAAATAGGAGCCAAGAGACATACATACAGATATATACGGAGAGAAAAAAAAGAGAAAAAAAAGAGAGCTTCGATACTTGGAGAACTTAGATCTTCTGCAAAAAACCCTAGGTAAGAAAGGGAAAAACTCCTTGAAAGAAGAAGAGAATTTAATTCTCAACAGAGTTTAACTCTGATACATAAAAACAGAAGAATATATTTCTTCTCTCTTTGATAGAGGATCTGCAATGTGCACATCTCCCCTTAAGGTTGAGAATTTAATTCTCAATGGGTCGAGATCCTGCCATGCAGATCCAAAACATAGAGAGGGAATGCAAGCATGAGAATTTAATTCTCACAGAACTATAGGAATTTAATTCCTTTAAAATAAAATTAGGGCTTGACCCTGTATCATGGGAATTTAATTCCTTCAGAATAAAAAGAAACAGGGTTTAACCCTAATTAAGAACTTAGTTCTGTTGAAACAACGGGAATTTAATTCCCTTAATCATCATTTAACAGGGAATGGGAATTCAATTCCTTAAAAACTTTTATTAGGGTTTAACCCTATTCAGCCCTTCACATATATGAGGAATGTAATTCCTACAAAAAAATTCAGAGTTAAACTCTATTCCAGAATATAAGTCTTCGAAAGGAAGTAGGAATTTAATTCCTCTGAAATTTACAGCTCGAGGAATTTAATTCCTGAAAAAAGATTAACAAAGCCTCTAAACAAAATACATAGAGGCAGGGTCACGTGTCATCACGTGACCCCCCCAAGAGATCTACAGAAAGTCCCTTTGAGGCAGCACCCCACGTGATCCACGTGACCCTTGGCAGAAGCTCTAATACATAGGCATTTGAATGCCCATCACGTGATGGCACGTGACGCTCTGAAAGATGCGATAATCTCAGAATAAATGAAGGGAGGGCGCTCTCACGTGCTGCCACGTGACCCCTCTTGTCTTAGTGTTTAGCACTAAATTGAAACTCTCGAACCCAGTGTTAAAATACTGTTGGGCCTTAGCGTTCAACACTAATTAAAAAGCTTTATCTGCAGTGTTCAACACTGATTGCCTTAGTGTTTAACACTAATCTGAGATCTTCATTTGCAGTGTTCAACACTGATCTGTTTTAGTGTTTAACACTAATTTGAAAAGCCTTGTTGCTGGTGTTTAACACCAATCATCTCTTAGTGTTAAACACTAACTTGTCAACCTCATTCCCAGTGTTCGACACTGATTGCTCTGTAGTGTTTAACACTAGGCTTTGACCCAATTGACTAAATGGATGGAGGCAAAGCCTCTCCTGATTGGACTTAGCCCAAGATGGCCATAAGTCCTCAATTTGTGATTAACTGGGCCAATAGACTCATAACACAATTAATTCGTCTTGACCCCAAATTGGGCCAAGGACTATGTAATCCACTCCGGTTCTAGGGTACATCTCTTCACTCCTTTGATACTTGGCATTGTAATCCCTCAATGTCTTCAAAGAGGTGACGGGTCCCGACGACCACACATTGATACGGACTGCGGGGTCCTTAAACCCGTGTCTAATGCAAATTCCTGGTTACGTGGAACGCGGATAATGTCACTCTTTGACCCCGTGGAAAACGTCCAGAGCGGAGCCTGGTCCTCGCAGAACACGGCAGTGAACCCGTGTGAAGCATCCAGAGCACATAACGGACTGTGGGGTCCTTAAACCCATGGACTACGACGTCCTTAACCTTGACCGGGATGTCTTAAAACTAACAACGGACTGTGGGGTCCTTAAACCCATGGACTACGACGTCCTTAACCTTGACCGAGATGTCTTAAAACTAACAGTGGACCGCAATGTCCTTAAACTACCCACGGACCGCAATGTCCTTAAACTACCCATGGACCGCAATGTCCTTAAACTAGAACAATAGAGCCCCGCATGCTCTTTTGTCGGATCTAAACGGTCCCGTTTAAGTTGATCTTAGCCTCAAAGATGGCTAACGTATCCTTAAACCTTCAAACAGAGTGGACTATAAATCCCCCCAATTAACTCTGGCTCAAGGGTACATCTCTGAACTCCTCTGACATCCGTCGTTGTAATTCTTCAACGTCGTCAGAGAGGTGACGGGTCCTGACGGCCATACATACGTTGGACCTCTAGGTCCCTAAACTGGAACAATGGAGTTCAAACACTCCTTTATCGGATCTAAACGATCCCGTTAAGTTGATCTTAGTCACAAAGTTAGACTAACGCATCCTTAACAAACGTTTGAGTTGATCTTAGCCTCAAGTACGGCTGACGTATCCTCAAACCAAACCCCCAAACCCAAATCTAAGATAATACGGATTTGGACTAGTCCACGCCCTACGGGCGACGACATAACTCAGTCTCCGTAAACAATCCACGGGTAACAAAACACAAAACAAACACCCACGACACGAAGTGACCAGCTGGAGAAGGAGAAAGTTGTTACCGCAATGCGGTAGCGTAATTAACTGCAGGGGCTTGCGCCTGCAGGGAAGAGCGTCCCCACAATCAAAAACCCCTCAAGCGAGGGGGAATCTGACGAAGTCTGCTACATCGGACGCATCCGTTTAAACCTTCGATACATGGTGCCATAAATCAACTTGGCATCTTCGGAGAGGTGAACGGATAGCACCAATTAGCATCTGCCCCGAATCTCAGTGCCAAGACACCGCAGTCTTGTGCGCCGTCTTTCGGAGGGGAACAACAGTCCTGAGCCACATGGAGGCAGTGAGCGGATCGGCAGGGGTTCGTCTCTCCCGGTCTTGGGGTGAGATCGCGCTGTGTCTAGGAGAGCCATTACACGAAGTCCTTGGCCAAGGCAGGAGATTTATTGGTAGGTATTCCAGTAGTATCTCAGGGTGTTCTGGGCTACACTCCGACACGACTTGTACCGCTTTTAGGGGTCTGACTTTTACCAACCCCCTAGGCCCGTCATGCGATGCTCATAGACGAACGGACCGGACTGTACGGATATTGTCACTGACAGGCTCAGAGGGTGTCAGGATGAGTTCGCTCATCGACTTCCCTTTTGGTCAATACCTGGTAACCCGTTATGTACGGCTAGTACCTCTGACGTGCTAGTGGTTAAATCCACAGCGAAAATATTGACGAGTCTTTAGAGTCCGCCACAGACAGTTTCTCAAGTTTCGGGCGAAACGTTGTAGAGGCCGTATAATATATGGCAGGGTCCGATCATATACGTGAATTACTGCACGGATCATGATCGGGCGGATCATACTAGTGGGCTTTGATTTAAGCCGGATCCTAGTATTAGATTTGTTGGATTACTTTAGTCTCATCGCATTCGCATTCAGTTGGAATGCGGGTGCAGATATGTATATACAGGTGAGGGGTATCGTTGTGATCCGTCACGAGTTTACTTTAGATGTTGCTGTATCTTTTTATTGTTGCAAACATTTGGATTAATGTTTGTACATGGAAATAATGAGCTAGAATTCATCATGAGATGCATTAAATGTGACATGGACATATATAGTGACTCATGGTCTCTTTTTATGTGTAAAATGTCACATTTGTGTTTGATTTGTGGGTTGATTTGATGAGAGGAGAGAGAGGGGAAGCCAAGGGTGGGGTTAGCTCTCATATTATTGTTCACACTCTCTCTCATTTGGATGATTCTATCATAAAAGGAAAAAGGAAAAGAAACCTCTTCTTCTTCTTCCTCTAGCTCATTATCTCCATCAATGGCAACACCTCTAACCTCCATCCAAATCAATGGATGGAAGAGACAAAGTGATCACAAACATTCTCTACATCACCTTGGACAGTCGGCTAGCACACTTCGTGCCCGAGTTGCTTCGGATGAAGCGGGAGCCCGTAAAAAGACTCGTAGATGTGGTGCCCTTTCCGACGAGGAGAACGAGACCGGAGTTGCCGCGAGGAGCTTGGGATGGTGACCAAAGACCGAAGGATACGGATCGATCGGTATAGCCTTCTATCCCTTCTCTAGATAGCTAGTTGTAGGTTAATGGTTCGATCCGGGTTTTAATCATATGATAGCGCCGGTTTTCAAGTTAAGAAAAATTTTCGTTTCCGCATTTTGGCCGCGGAAAGTCGGTCGGGGTGCTACCGTAGTCTTACAATATACATAGGTTGAGACGCATTTGCGTGCATGCTTACGATAGCCTTATTAGATATTACTTACTACTCACGAGTTGGCAACTCACCCCCGTTGTGCTACAGTATTTTGCAGGTCTGAACTGTCATCACAGAGCGGCGGTGTAATTTCCATTCTGCTTCGTTTGCATCATTTTGCAGATTTGCTCGTAGGTGGGTTGCGAGGATATTTTATCCCATCATGTATATTATTTGTATCTAGTATACTCCATCTACCCTTGTATAGACGGTGAGACCCGTGGGACTTGTATTTGTGATGTTTGGTGTCGATGCTCACTTGAGCCGACGTAGTATTTGCTTATTTCTTGCTTCAGATGCTTATAGTGCACTTTCGATATACATATTGCATGTGGTTATGATTCCGCCATGGGTGAAGAGCTAGCTCCCGCTTGGGGATGCCTTATTTCTTCATTTATATGTTGTACCCATTTGGGGGCCAGTATTTACAAAGGAGACTCTGCCGAAATTTTCGGAAAAATCTGATGTTGCTTTTAAATGTTAATGTGACTTATTTGGTTAAAACTGCTTTCTTTAAATAAGTTTTCCTTCACTCTATTTCTTTAAATGGTTTTGATTTCTGGGCTCTGGCTTATTTAGATTACGTACGCCTTGAGACGTTTCTTAATTTAAGTGACAGTCATGTTTTGTACCTTCGGGTCGTGACAATGACATAGCCACTAGGAAACTCTACCAGATCATATCGAGTAGGATATGATCTTCCGCTACTACTGACATCATTTTACGCTCCGGCTTCGGCTACCAATGTTTTGACTTTGTTGGCGACCAAATCCATGATTTGATCTTGTGTTAGCAGGTTGTGTCATCGGTAGTCAAGACATTTCCCGAGATAGGATGCGGCCGACTTTCATACGGCTTGCTAACCTTTGGATTTGAGGGAATAAGCGTCGGCTGCCTCGGGACACCGTTTCCCGGTTCATGAGCAGAGCCCTGCGCTTGATTGGGCAGCCGAGAGGCAACTTGGATCGTGAGCTGTAAGGAAACGTCTGTCAAGTCGTCAATCTTTGAGTAGAGCTTGGCCATCTCCTTGTCTTTATTTCTGAGCTGCTTCTAGAGCTCTTGAAGAAGCTCCTGTTCTGCGGTCCTGGGACGGAAAGTCGGCTCTTCATCACTGTCCGAGCTTGACTCCACATGGACAGAGGGGTCCTTCTGCTTATCAGTCTCATCGGGGGGTTTCGTCATCCTGCGAAGGAGGCTGATCGTGGGAAGTGGCAGCTATGTTCAAGCCAAATTGGGCTTAAGATGTGGTGGTCCCGTCCTTACTCTTGCTGCACGTGCCAGCCATATAGACGATGTGGATCATATATCCAGCCATCTCTTAATCTTTGGCAGCTGATTTCTTGGACCGTCGTCGTGGCCCTTCCGCTACGGGAAAGGACAATCGACTAAAGACGGTCTGCCTGGCCGGGTTCTCAGGTGGTACCTGTACAATTTTTCTCGCTCTGCCTCGCTGCTTTCACGCGAAACGAAGTGCTTGGTAGACTTCTGAAGAGGGGGTGTCATGCCTTTTGTCTTGGAGCATGGACATATCTCTTCATAGCACATTTTGAATTGCGTCCTTCTTAATCTTGGCAGACATTGCATTCTTCTGGACCCACTTTAAGGGTTCGAAAGAATTGCGGGTTTCCACTGCTGACACGGCTATGGTCACGAAGCAGTTTGGGCTTTGGAACTTCATAAAATTCAACTTGGACTGGGCCCTGGCCCTTTTGTTAGCTCTATATCTGAGGCGCTTCTGCCTCAGCTTCTCTGTTTTGAGTGCATGGCAAGCTTCTGCTCTTCGGGAAGCCGCCGTGGGTTGGCTGGTAAAGAGCCTTGAAAAGACATCCGGTCGCGCATTCGTCGAAGGCACTGCCTGAGCTTGCCTATAACATCTGGAGACTTCTTTTGTTCCAACAACTTTGCCCCCAGCTAGGGCCAAGGAAATTTGTTCAAACACCGAATTGCATTTGGGTAGTGGTTCCCTCGAGATCACCACATTTGGCCTCCTTCCTTTTGAGGCTGGTATGTCTGTTACCGAAGCTTAAGGAGCTGGAATGGCGTTAGCTGGCACGAACAGAATAGAGCCAAATAGTAGCGGCGGCTCCTCCCACTGTCACCCGAGACGGCCGGGAGGAACTTCCTGGTATCCATTTTCATCGTGTGGGAGATGGGAGCTGTGTTGAGAGCTGTGCTTGTCCTTAGAGACATTTTTGCTGCGTCTGAAGATTGCAATTGGAAACTGTTAACCTGCATAAAAAAGCATGATTTCAGTATAGGAAATCGATGTATATGTTGATTGAGTTCACATGAACGTTTAACCCGAAATATGGGAGAAGAGAAAAGATCTCACCGGGCATGCCAGAATCTGCAGGATGTTTTTCATCACCCAATTGAGATGGGAATACACATTGCTTGTCAGGCATATACAGATTCTCCCTGCGTAGGGTAGGATAGAGTTTATTGATTATGGGGATCTGAATCTCCGGCAGCCGCGGACTAAGCTGCCATTAATTATCTCTCGCTTTTGGAGCGAGGGAACCTCCAATTGACGGGTAAAACTGGTCATGCGAACTCAATTTGTGGTGTGCATGTGTTTTGTTTTGAAGAGGACTTGGACATATCGGGTACCTCGCAGAGTTTACGGGGGTCCCACTACCGGGATAGCAGGGTGGGGGTCAAGGGGGCTAGCAGCCCCCTTGTGGGGTGAGGGACAGCGCCCCGTCAGAAATTTTTTCTAACGCGGGACGTGTTTTGAGTGTGGAGCATGATGGAAAAAGTGGGGTAAGAAGTGTTCATATCAGATTTTTGCATTTTTATACCGCCCATTTTTGATCACATTGCTTACAGGTAGGTACTCTTGATCCGTGTTTGCTAGATAAATCGCAGGTTACAGGTTCTCAGCCCTAAGCAGTGAAATTCATGGAAAAGCGCGACAAATTCTAGATTACTGCCAACCACAGATAAAATACGGGTCTCCGCTCTCTATCGTATGTTGCTGCACACCAGTTTAAGGGACAAAATGGCAAATCAATAGTCATTTTCATGCACAAAGCACAATGTCAACACAAGATCCAAGATATCTACACGGAGCTCAAGAAAATCATGACAAAAGATCCACATCAAATCACCTTTTGATATGCTGAAAATCTGGAAGAAATGTGAAGAGATTCTGAGAAACAAAGTATACCACACTGAAGAGAATAGCAACACAGGGAAACCCCAAAAATACGATGAGCCAACTCTTCCTAATGGCCGCGGATCCACGGCCAACATGCTGACTCGGCCGCGGATCCACGGCCGAGCTGACTCGACAGATGGATGTTTTTTGGGGGCAGTTTGGTCAATTCATTTGGGTCAGGAATGTTGCCCTAGGGTTTCAGTTTCCTGCCTATAAATAGCCCAGAACAATGCCAAGTGAAGGGTGCTTATTCTTGTGTGAAATTTTAGATAGATTTTGTAGTTCTTCTTCCTCTTTTCATCTTTCTCCATTAAAACCTTGTAGTGAGCTTTTATGAGTGAAGTGATGAATAAAAGAGTTTCTTTCTTTATCATGCTTGTCTTGTTATTTTGTTAATTATATTTGCTTCTAATTTTCATTTGCTAATCTAGTTGTTGTTATTTGTTGTTTGTTTCTTTCTTCTTCTATTTTTCTTTATCCTTAACAACAATGATGCTTAAGCTTGATCCTTGCCAAAGTGAGGTCTTAAATAGCTAGTTGTAATCTTCTAACCTCTTTCTTTCTATCTTCCTCCTTTGTTGTATTTTTCTCTTTTTTTTGCAATGGGTAAGTAGTTTCTCACTTGATAGGGTAGGATAAGGAAAGTTTGAGAGAAGGAAATCTCTCTCACTCTTTTCTTGCCCAACATCTTAATTCGAACTCCCGTTAATTGAACCACAATCCGCTCCCTACGGCACCCTATCCTACATGATAGCGGTGATTCCAAAGTGAGACCGGTTGTGGTTGAATTAACCGGCGGTTAAGGCTAAGAGCCAAGAACGGACGGACAAGGACCAATAGGAAGAAACTAAGCGTTGGAAAGCCTAGCTTATACTCGCAAGTTCCTTCCTAGTCGTGCTAATCCCCGTTGTTGCCGATTACCGTAACACCGATATTAAGACTGGCAACGAAAGAAGTAAGCGACTCATATCTCAAACTAACCTAATCCTAACCCTAAAAAGCTCTCTTTATATACATTTAGCACATAGTTAATCTCAAACAAACCTGGACATTTGGACTTAACTCGTTAAAGCACATAGAAAAAGATTCACATCTCCCTGCGGACGACCCGTACTCAACCGGCTAGCTACCAAGCGAAACCGTCTTAATTGCGGTAATTAACTAAGCACGCAAAAACTTTATCAATCAAGAAGCGTCCTAAGGACTCATGAGTGCCATGTGGGAGTTGGGAACCCACGGGTCACGTGAGCGGCACGCGGGTGCTGGGCGCCCGCGGGCCACACGCCCTGCAAGCGGGCGCCGGCGGTTCATGCACCCTGTACGCAGGCGCTGGGCACCTACGGATCACGCATCCTGGATGTAGGCGCTGGGCGCACGCGAAAAAAAGGGCTTAGCCCCTGAACTGGGAGTTGAACTCCCGAGTGACTTTTGGAATTAAACTTGTAAAAAAAGGATCTTTTTTTGGGGTTAAACTTCTAAAAGATCTGAATTTTTGGGGTTTAACTCCTTCAAGAATTTGGATCTTGGAGTTGAGCTTCTTAGAGATTGGTTTGGAGTTAAACTCTTAAAGAAAAGATTTTCGGAGATAATGAAAGGGGACCCTTTCTTCTTCCTTAAGCCCTGAATCTTCTCTTAAGCCTTGGATCTTCCCAAAGTGGGATTTTTGGAGATGGGTCTCCATCTTCCTTCTCTCTGTTGGCTGGATCTTGAAGAAAATGGGGTTAGACTTAAAAATCTCCCCTTTTAGAGATTTGATGGGAAATCCGAGCTCCCCTTCAAGAGTTTTATGGTGAAAAACTATTTTTTTTGGAAAACGAAGAGTTAAACTCTCAATTTAATTCAAAAAATGAAGTAGGTTTAAAACCTTGAAGAAGGCGAAGGAGGCACAGAACCCTAATTTTTGAGGGGAATGAATTATTCTCATTTCATCGTGATGTTTTCCTTTTATAGGCTACACAATTTTACATATAGCTCGTTGGGCTTTACAAAATGGCATTTTGCCCATCTCATGCCCATGTGCTTATTTTTTTTTGCACATGAGCCATGGGCTTTATAAACATTTGGCTTTTTGCCCATTTATTTTACATTTATGCATGAAAATTATATCAAACTTATTTATTATGTAATTTTCTTCTTGGCATGAGAGAGGCCGGCCGCTTCATGTTCAAGCTCGACTTGGGTATGGGCCCACTTGACCTGAGCTTGAGCTCACTTGGCTTGGGGTTGACTTTGACTTAGTCAATCGGGTTGTAATTTTTAACCCCAACAGTGCCCACTGAGCTTTTTCGGCCTGTTGAAGACTGAAACTTTGGAGCTTGCAGGCTTATCAGCAGAGCCCGCTGAGGTGGTCAATCGATCAAAGACCGACTTCTTGGAACTTTTTCTTTCGGCATTGGGGCGCCAAAGTTTGAAGATAAGAGTATACTCCCAAATAACAATCCGCTGGTCAGTTGAATGACCTGCTCAGCCGGAATGGATAATATCGAGGCCGCATTTGGCATGTATACGACCCATCCTGATGGGGTGGAGTTGGCATGAGACTTATTGTTGCAGTTGAAATCCATTGATCTGCACAGAAGTGAAAACACCAATTTTTAGTATCCCAAAGTCTAAGAGCAACCATAAATATAGCGAACCGTGATTTCGTTTACGAAACACGACACACGAAGTGTGGAGTGGAAAGAGAAAAAGGTCCCACCGGGCGTGCCATAATCTGTTTACCTCCGAAAATAGAGACGAACTGAGATAGAGCGTCTAGCCTGAATTTAGGGACAGATGCTATATGGAACATATCCATCCACCTCTCCACAAATACCAAGTTGATTTATGGCACCGTATATCGGAGGTTTTGATAGATGGGACCATTGTAGATGACTTCTCAGATTCCCCCTTATATGTGAGGGGTTTTTGATTGTGGAGATGCTTTTTTCTGCAGGCGCAAGCCCCTGCAATTAATTACGTTATCGCCATGTGATAACAACTTTCTCCTTCTCTGTAAATATCATTTCGTGTTGTGTTATATATATTGTTTATTTTGGGGTTGCCTTTAGATTGTATACGGAGACTAATATATGTCGTCGCTCGTAGGGCGCGGATTAGTCCAAATCCGTATATATCAATTTTAGATTTGAATGTAGATAGCATTTCTCATATAAATAAGGTCCATTGGTTTGAAACATGCCATCTAAGGATCGTTAGTCGCATCTGACTAAGATCAACATGGGAATATGGTTAAAGATCGTTAATCTTGTTTTAAATTAAAATCAACTTGACAAATATAAATTAAGAACTGTTAGTCGTTTTTTAGACTAAGATCAACTTAGATTTACTGATATTTTGATCAATGGATCATACATGAGAAGCAAAAGTTTCTATATTTAGTTTATTTTGAATAAGTAATCAAGCAAAGCTTGTTGTTCCAAGTGTACAAGTACATATAGGATGTGTCAGTATATTTATTCTTTTTGAAAAGGGTGTGTACGTGCATATCACATGGCTTTGCACTTGTTTATGGTTGGGGGGTTGCGCATGTGCATATCACGTGGTTCACATTTGTTATCAGATCAAATATCTATGTGCGCATGTATATATATCTGCATGTTCGAAAGTCAACATCTTTCATTTGCGCACACGTGCATGTCACGTGATGCGCATACCTTCATGGGCAACATTTATCATCTGCTCTCACCTGGATCATCTGCTCTCACCTGGATATCATGTGATGCGCATGCCTTCATAGGCAGTATTCATCAAGTGCGCTCACGTGCATATCACGTGATGCGCACATCTCCAGGGACATTATTTTCCCATGCGCGCACGTGTGTATCACATGATGCACGAAAGTGTATAAACAATTTTTTTTATCACGTGTGCACATTTTGAACAGAAAGTAAGGGCTTTTAAAAAGAAGCAATGGTTTCTGTTCTTTAATTTTTTTTCTTTTCTTTTTTAAGAAGCAAAAGCTTCAACTTTTATGATGCATAGGTATTCTCAACGGGGTTTTTCTTAATCCTTTGGATTAATCTCTCACAAAAAGTTGAAATTTTTTGTAAAAAGAGAGATCAACTCTAAGATCTCTTGATCTTTTATACTGTGAATCGATGGATTCAGAAAAGAAGCAGAGGCTTCTATATAAAGTAAAAGCTTTTTTTTCTTTTTATCTAAAGCCGTAGGTTTTCAGGAGAGGAGAAGTCTTCTTCTTCTTCTTTTTATTATTTATTTTACATATTTAAAGGTTGAAAAAGATGGGAATTTTCCTTGAGCTTATGGGGGGTCTGTTGTGTGTTTTTTCTGTGTATGAGGCTCCTATTTATAGGAAAGGAAAAATTAGGGTTTGCTAGATATGTTTTTATCTTAATTTGATTTTTAATTGATTTAATTAATTCGTATTAATTAAAGATGATATGCGTACCGTTGGATTAAAATCCATGGATCTGTTTGCTAAGCTATTTTAACCAACAAAAGATTTTTCTTCTGATTTAAATCTATATTAACAAGATTTATTTCTTATTAGAAGCGTTTGTATTATGGGGTGTGCTTGTGCGCTGTTGGATTGATTTGTGATGCGTGCGCACCGTTGGATCTTTGATCCCCAAATTTATTTGATTTGACTTGTTGTTTTTATTATTATTATTTTTTTTTTATTTAATGGGACCAGCTATGGTTAGGGTGCGCATGCGCACATGCATTGCACGAGTCGCATGTCTCGAAAATGGGACTTTTCCACTTGCAAAGATGCTATATGCGCATCTTAAAGATCTGCATATGCGCACGTGCTTTGCGCATGCGTATGTCACGCCCCGCTTCCCAGTGTACGGGCAGAGGACGTGACTGATCGCTACGTATTTACTCTGAAGTAAATACGCTAAGCGTAACTAAGCAATATAAAACAAATATACACAAGAGATAAATATAATGAACAGCAACTTTGTTTATTAACATTCTTTTGTACAATGCATCTGAAAAGTAAAAATATGGAATGGAAAGTAATGCCTAAACAGTGGCATAACAAAAATAGAAAGTACAGAATGTAAATGTGTACAAGAAAATCTAAAACTCTGGGTCGTAAGCTAACGGGTCCAAATCCTCACTGGTGGGCTCGATCTCCTGAAGATCCGAATCACCTGACAACATTCCAAAGAAGAAAGAAAGGGAATGTCGTCAGCGAACAAATCACTCGGTAAGTCCCAAAAATAAGGGAGAAGTATAATAGACAGAGAGAGTGTGTATAACTTTTAAAGTTATATTATATTGTTATAATGTTGTATTTAGTGTTAACGCTGTTGTTTGTAGCTTGGTACAGAAGAGGCCAGTGTATACGAGAGGAGTCTCAGTAGACCAGAGACCAAGGTGAATGGAATGTACAAGGAACCGTTTATGCCACGGTACAATAGCAATGGAATACAGGTTAGGTGTCTTAAATGTTACTGTCTCGTGCCATTTCCAACACCTTCCGTACCAATCTATCCCTTAAACCCCGCGATATCTTGATTGTATTGTTGGTATTGTATTGTAGATTGTATTGTCTTGTTTTATAGATTGTACAGATGGATGACTTGCCGAAATCATGATATCGGTAAATGGATGTAACTGGAGAATCATGTAGATGGAGGTATATCCATGGTTCAATTCAGTCAATACAGATTGAATAGATTGAACAGATTGATTATATGGATTCATGGATTCATATTGAATTGTAGTTTGTACTTGAATCATATTCAAATCAGATTATTTATAATGAGACTCAGTCTGAGTCAGAAAAATTAGAAAAGAAATTGAAGTCCTGAATTAGGTTTTGGTGTTATCGGTAACTGCTGCACATGGACAGCAGGATTTGTGTCTTTTTCAAAGACGATTACCGTATTGATAACACCGTTTATTAAGTTGTCTACCTTAAATAGGCAAGCACCCATATCTCCGGCTCCCTGGGGCTCAAGATACTAGTCCCGCTTAAACCTATATTTACTAGGGTTGTTATTGTAATTTATAGAACTTGAGGGGGTTTTATATAAAAATAATTTTGTATAATTTTCAAAATACGTCTCAAGTATTTAATTATCGTTTTTAGAGTTTTCATAGATATAGATTTTATATATGTGACATTTCGAGTGAATAAAACCTAATTTCATAATATATGGTATTTAATTGTAAAGTATTGAACTTGTATGAAATTGCATGGTATTTTTATGTAAAGTGATTCTTTTCTATTTAGAAAAGTTGGAATATTTATACTGTATCAAAAATAGATATTTTGATGATACGTATATATATATATATATAGTTATATATAGTTATATAAAATAATTTTAATTTATTATTTTTCTAGAAATCTCATTTTCTTAAGATATTTGTATTTTTAAATCTTTCGAGACCGTATACTCCTTACGGAGGTCTGCATCTCGCACTACTAAGTCCGAGAATGTGCGATAATCTATACCATTCTGAACGAGTTCCCCAAAATAGGTTGTAGCGGCGCTTTGCAAAAATTTGTTAAAAATACGTAATCTTGTAGAGAATGGTGTTTATAAGTCGGAGGTAGTTTTGTGTAAGATCGTATTTTCCCAAATCTATGTTTCCCAATGATTATCATGCTATGTTACATTTGAGTGTTGTGAGGAGGTAGGTCATTACCTCGTGAACTATCTAAAGGTATAGCAAGGAATTATAATGATTTATGTCAAAACTAAATTATATGGTATTTTTCTGAAAAAGTGCGATAAAAATTACAATATGAATTCTTTTGCTATGAAAAATGTTCAATATGTTTTGTTAATGTTTTAGGGTCATGATGTGCAAGTTTGGTATTGTTGTATTTAAGAAAATTGGAACTTTTTAAAGAAAACCGAATCGGAAGTCGGATTAACTCCGCTTCCGTCGGGTTTTAGAAATATAAGTTTTTATATTACAAAAGAGAAGAGATAGATGGAATTACTGGATTTCAGATTAGAGGAGAAGAAGAGAGAGTGGTAAGAGTTGCCGGTGCGTCGTTTCGTCATCGGAGGCTCCTAGGGTTGTCTTCGGAAGTTCGCTGAAGTTTCGCCCTTCGCTAACTCCACTTGTGCACAAAAGTTCTAGAGAATTTTCTTGAGAGTTTGGACAGAGTTTGTGAGTGAGGGGGTGTGAATTGGAGTGGTATTTATAAGAAAAGATTAGTATTAAGGTTTGATAGAAATTGCATTAAAAATTATACATTAAAAAGATTTTAATTAGGTTTTTAATTTCTCTGGAATAATGCAGGGAAATTAAACATGACAGGAGTTATAAGGAGACAAAAAGACACATGAGTTAAAAAGTAAGAATCGGAGTTGGGACGAGTTGACCCGGCGGCGCCGGATTAGTCAGCCGCGCCGCCGGCCCGATCCGGCCGAGTCAGGCCGGGTCTGGGGGCCACGTGTCCCTTGCCTGTTGGTCTACTTCCTGGGGCAGTTTGTTTTATATATGACTTTTGTTTTTTATAAATTATGCACGTGTAGGCTCTTGGGCATCTAAAAATTTAAAAGAAAACTAATTAAAAAATTAATGTGGCTGATGGAATTTGAACTCTGGTGTTTTGGTTCAACAGTACAAGGTCTTACCAATGAGCTACAAGCTCCTTCTTGTTGTTAAAAAGCAAAACAAATTTATAAATTGTGCTCAGGCAAAAGTACCCCTTTTTTGTATTTTTGAAAAAAAATGTACAGAAAGTCTAGAATTGTTACAGAACTCACTGTGTGCGCATCTGTATGGATCTAGCATATGCGCACGTGTTTTGCACATGCGCATAGCACTCAGTGATTTTTGCCAAGTGCTCATCTTAAAGATCTAGCATATACGCATGTGCTTTGCATAGCACTCAGTGATTTTTGCCAAGTGCACATCTGGATGGACATGCACTTTTTAGGCAGGAACAGTACTATTAGACATTTCTTCTTACTTTGTACATATATACAAATGTTTAGATGGTTGATGCCTCAAAAATTACAAAATGAAATAGTGAGCACAAAATATGATAATTTTCATCGAAATGTTGTTGAAAATAACGTAATTATGGAGGAAAATCACAAAATATGATATTCTTTGAACTATGGCAAGAAAGCATATAAATATAGTATCTAACCTAATATATATGGTATATAATTATTGAAAATTTTAAAAACAAGATAATTATTGTAGAAAACGAGATAAACATGAGTGAAAAAATCATAAAAGATATTTTCGAGCTAAACATGAAATTTTTTTATATATAAACGGTATATTATCCAAATGCAGAATCACAAAATATGATCATTTTTTTCTATTTCACATTCTATTCAAAAAAAGAATGAAGTATGTAGCATTAACAGTACAAAATATTTGCCTATGATGGTTCCTAAAAATGAAAGTAGCCTTAACAAATGTACAAATGTTTAGTTAGATGCTTCCTCAAAAAAAATAGGATCGTCATCATCAACAATTCTGTTCTTCCTTTTATCCAAACGACTCGTTTTAAGAAGAGTGACATCTAAAATTGATCTGAATGCCTCTGGAGTTATACCTTCTGAGAATGTATTCAAGATATTTCCACCGGTAGTTAAAGCTTTCATATACAAGTATACATAAATGCCACAGTCATATCTAGAATGTTAAAATTAAATAAAGATTAATAACTATAGGAATAAAGACAATTAACTACAGTAAGTAAGATAAATTTAAACGAACTTTCTTACCCATTTGACTGTTTTTCACTTGCCAGCTCCTTGAACTCAAAACTATATATAGATGGTTCATCCTTTTGTGTATGAGTATATTGTGTTCCCAACCATTTAACTATACGATTCGTGGTGTCATTATAACCAGTGTGACATGTAGAACTGTAGTGTAAATTTTCCTTGTTCAATTTTTCTACGACCAGGAGATACCAATGTTCTTTACTGCATATGGAGGAAATACGATGTCTTTTTCCATTGATTTTTTTACATATGTATCGTAATTATTCTCAGGAGACATTAGTACGCTTCCAAAGTGTTTGATGCAATTTAAAGATAGAAATAAAACATTAGAAGTAAAATTAAATAACTAGTTGTATAAATAAAAAAGATAAATTAGAAAGAAAATAATAACGTTATAATTTGAATGTTACTTATCAAATATCACGAGTGAACTACACCAAAATTTTCTGGTTATCTCCATATTTTCCCACCAATTCTTGATCAAGAAACTCACAACATATGTTCATTATCTATTGTTGAATGTGAATCAATTTAACAAATAAGGAATGAATTGACGAATTAAATTTAACATACCTACAGGGTCATCCACCCAACCATCTCGTAGTAAATTTAGAATATAATACGTGTTGATATATTCCCCACCAATCGTCAATATTGACCGGCTATGACATTATTAAAATTAAAGGTATAAACATATTTATAAAAGTATGTGTAAATAAGTAAAGGTAATATGAAACTTATGAATGAACAACTCGATTCAAGAACTGATCAATTGTGTTTATGTCTTCTTCTGGAATAATTTTACGCCCTGGATAATCTACCATATTATGCTTAAATGCTGTGCAATTTTTATCCACAAACCAAAAATTGAAATCTACTGTATCCGGAATACCCTTATTAAGCTCAATCAAATACTTCAATTCCTTTTTAGTTCTAATAAAAGGAGTTTTTCCTTATTTCCGTTTGGTAGCAATATGCAATCTTCTTGGTGCATATAAATAAAGCCGATCATCAAATTTTTTAGGTGTAGGAGTTTGATCTCCCAAAAATATAGTTTGAAGTGGACTTGCAACAACTGATTTGACTAGAGTAGCAGTGACATGAATTATATCAGTTGATACAGTTTTATCTACATTCGTATCAGCTTTGGCAACCGCATCAATGACATCAATTTTATCAGTTAATGCAGTTTTATCCACATTTTTATCATCATTACACGTACCAGCTTTTTTCCTTTTTTAGTCTAGAGCTATCAAATAAAAGTATGAAGAAAGAGGTAAAGTTTGACATAAAATGATAAAGATATAAACATAATTCTAATGGTAAAAATAAAATATCAACAATATACATATAAGATCAAAATTTGAAAATATTAATTTTTTTGTTACCATATCAATTACAAAAGAAGGAGAAGAAAGCATTGCAGGTTTCTTCTTATTTCTTCCTCTCTTTACTCATTCCACCAAGCTACTTCCATTTTGTCATTTTCCCCTTCTAACTTTGCTTCATTAAACAGTCTCTTCCTTCTTGTTCTGGTCGGCTGCATAGGTTTATATGTAACTGCATCATTTTTCTTTTCGTCTTCATCTTTAACTATTTCTGCCAAGTTCATGTTATCTTCTTTTTCTTCAATTTAATTGTGTTTTTTTATTTCACATTCTTTTTTGTTTTCGATAGAGTGATCTTCTTCTGCCAACTTCAGTTTATCTTTATCTTCATTTACATTGTCTATTGTTTTCTCACCGTCTTATTTTATTTCCAGGACCTTTGCGCCTGAAAGTGCAATGTCCCCAAGACCATGATTATATAAAGCATCACGTAGTCTTTTCACTTCCTCTTCACGTTTACCAAGTAAATACTTGTAACGATTTACTTGCTTTTCCAATAATTTCATTTCTTTCTGCAAAGTAAATAAGAGTAGAAAGATCCGGAAAATTAAAGGTAGAAACAAAAAGATAAAGGTATAAAATAAAGAGTAAAGGTAAAAACAAAAATATAAAGGTAGTAGAAAATATAAATAATCACTTACTTTCATTCTTTTAATAATTTTATCGTTAGCTGTTTCAGATATTGATTTAAGAGAAGAATAATCTATCCTTCTTAATCTTTTGCTTCGTCTTTCAATATTCTTATTATCAGCCTCTAATATTTTTTCCTCTTGAATCCAGAAATCTTCATCAACTGTCATTGGATTGTCTTCTACCACCAATTTTTAGTCGTTTTTTTCCTTACGGATCCAATATGTTCTGCTCTTGGAAGGATCCAGTTTGTATACGGTGGGAAGTTCCTTTTAAGTATGGAAACCCTTGTTTCAGTCATATCATAAAAAAATAACCGTGTTCAAAAAAATATAATATATTATTTAAAAAAATGATATATTAGAAAAGAATATGTTAAAGAAAATAATTTATCGCTAAAAGATTAACGTTTCCAGATAAGAATGCACTAGAACACACTTTACTGTCTCTAATTTATCCAGATTTAAAAATTGCTTAGCCACCTTTACGCCTTCTAATGTAGCTCTGTGGATTAATGTGGCCCAAGCAATTTTATTCACTTCCTCCAAGGTATTGGTATGCCTAATTAAGAAAAATAGGCAATAGTATTGTAAATTAACTATAAAATTTTCAAGGTAAAAAAGTAGGCTTATAAAGATAGAAAGAACGGTTCGAAGTGTGAAAGAAATGCTTTAATGTATGGAGATAACATTAAATATGGGAAAATTGAAAAATGTACTGTAAATTCTTACCTGAATACAAGTCGAAGAACTTCAGATTTTGAAACGGGCAACCAAAGTATAGTTAACTGGTATATTATTTGCAGGAGTACAAATTCAAGCGCTTTGTTTCATTTGTACCCGTTACTAAATTAGAAAGCAACTGTTCTAAATGTTTTCGTCCATCAGAGTATTTATTTTTCAATTTCTTATCATCAAAATATTTTTTCCACAAATAAGTTTTTTCTTTATTATGCTTGATGAGCATATTTTCAGTTTGGAAGAAGGTATGCTTAGAGACCTATTCTTCATCAAATGAATATAGCTTTCGCTTAAAATAAAACTTATATGCATAATAAATATATTTCGAAATGATTTGCTCTAGTAATCATATCTCAGAAGGAACAGGTTCAAACTACAGATAGAATCTGAAAGGAATATTCTGCAGCAATAATTTGTGCTCTTTCTAAAAAGATAAGCCTTTCATAAATGAGCAATATGCATGCACATCAGCATTAACTTTAAGACCTGTCCACCCTTCCATATAAAATGGACATAAAAAACAAATAAATATTAACAACATTGTAGGGTGTTTTTCGTCACCCCATTGAGATGGGAATACGCGCGCGCTTGTCAGGCGTACTACAGATTCCCCCTGCCTAGGGTAGGCCGGGGTTTAATGATTGTGGGGATCCGAATCTCCGGCAGCCGCGGACTAAGCTGCCGTTAATTACCCCTCGCCTTTGGGGCGAGGGAACCTCCGATTAACGGGTTAAACTGGTCATGTGAACCCAATGTGCGGTGTGCGTGTGTTCTGTTTTGAAAGGGGGTTTTGGATATATCGGGAGCCACGCAGAGTTTTTACGGGGTCCCGCTACCCGGATAGCGGGCTGGGGGTCAAGGGGGCTAGCAGCCCCCTTGCGGGGTTCGGGGCAGCGCCCCGGCCCGAAAATTTTTTTGAGGGGGAGAATGTTGCGGAGTATGTGTATGTGTACATTTATAGAAAAATGTATATATATACATATATATATAAATAAAGGGGAAAAGGCATCCAAAGGATGCGTGGGGCAGCACCTTGGGCGCTGCGCGCTTAGGTGCTGTGCGCTCAGGCGCAAGCGCGCCACGTGTAGGCACGCGGGCGCCACATGTAGGCACGCGGGCGCTTTGCGCATGAGCGCTGCGCGCAGGAGCGCAAGCGCGCGCGCCACATGTAGGCACGCGGGCGCTTTGCGCATGAGCGCGCGCGCCACGTGTCGGCACGCGGGCGCTTTGCGCAAGAGCACTGCGCGCAGGTGCGCAAGCAAGCAAGCGCCACGTGTCGGCACGCGGGCGCTTTGCGCAATGCGCGTTGCACGCAGGTGTGCAAGCAAGCGCGCACGCCACGTGTCGGCACGCGGGCGCTTTGCGCACTTGCGCAAGCGCGCAGGTGCGCAAGCGCGCGCGCCACGTGTCGGCACGCGGGCGCTTTGCGCACTTGCGCAAGCGCGCAGGTGCGCAAGCAAGCGCGCTCGCCACGTGTCGGCACGCGGGCGCTTTGCGCACTTGCGCTGCGCGCTGGAGAGGACAAGAGGCTTTTAGCCTGAAAAAAGATTTCTCAAAGAGAAATCAGAGAGGAGTCGGGCTCCTGAATGTGTTCTGGGTTTAATGGAAGTGGTTCTTCTTCTTCCTCCTGTTGCTTACTGGATCTTGAAGATCAAGAGATGTGAAATCTTAAAATCTCTCCTTTTTAAGATCTGATGACAGATCCACGTTCCCCTTTGTGGGTTTTGTGGTGGAAAACTAATTTGTTTTATAAAAAGAAGAGTAAAACTCTTGATTTAATTCAAGAGAAAGAAGGAGGTTTTGGAACCTGGAAGAAGAAGAATAGATCTCAGATCTGGAAACTTTTTTAGAGAGAGAAAAAGTAGTTGTTTTTTTTTATTCATCATGTTGCCTTTTATAGGCTTACATATTTGCATATAGCCCCTTGGGCTTTACAAAAAATGGCATTTTAGCCATCCCATGGCTCATGTGCCATTTCATTTTTGCACATAAGCCATGGGCTTACAAAATATTAGCTTTATGCCCATTTTGTTTACATTCATGCATAAAAAATTACATAAAAATTATTTATGACATGATTTTGTTGTTGGCATGGAAAGGCTGGCCGCGGGCTCGACTTGGGCATGGGCCCGCTTGACCTGGGCTTGGGCCCACCTAGCTTGGGGGTTGACCTTGACTTTGACTCGGTCAACCGGGGTGTAAATTTTTACCCCAACAAATTGCCCCCCATCAATAAATGCACACCGCACATGTGGGTCGTGTGCATGAAATTGATGGATCTTCTTTCACGTGGAGGCGACTTGCTTTGGTTCCCACTTTTTGGGATGCACTGCCCATTTTACGACGTGGACGGTCGACGCCTGACGCGTCTCCGAGACGGAGTGTCCGTGGTAGACGTTTCCCTGGCCCGGAGCGATCTGGTTCCTGCTTTGTAGGAAGCCTGCACTGCCCTTTTTGCGACATGGACGGTCGACGCTCTGTTACGAAGCGATTTGGTAGACGTGTCCCCGGCATGGAGTGTCGCCGGTCGACGTTTCCCCGAGGCGGAGTGTCGGTGGTTGACTTTTCCCCGGCACGGAGTGTCGCTGATGGACTTTTCCCCAGCGCGGAGTGTCGGGTTGACTTTTCCCCGGCACGGAGTGTCGCTGATGGACTTTTCCCCGGCGCGGAGTGTCGGGTTGACTTTTCCCCGGCACGGAGTGTCGCTGATGGACTTTTCCCCGGCGCGGAGTGTCGGGTTGACTTTTCCCCGGCACGAAGTGTCGCTGATGGACTTTTCCCCGGCGCGGAGTGTCGGGTTGACTTTTCCCCGGCACGGAGTGTCGCTGATCGACTTTTCCCCGGCGCGGAGTGTCGCTGGTTGACTTTTCCCCGGCGCGGAGTGTCGGTGATCGACTTTTCCCCGGCGCGGAGTGTCGCTGATGGACTTTTCCCCGGCGCGAAGTGTCGTGGGTTGACTTTTCCCCGGCACGGAGTGTCGCTGATCGACTTTTCCCCGGCGTGGAGTGTCGGGTTGACTTTTCCCCGGCACGGAGTGTCGCTGATGGACTTTTCCCCGGCGCGGAGTGTCGGGTTGACTTTTCCCCGGCACGGAGTGTCGCTGATGGACTTTTCCCCGGCGCGAAGTGTCGTGGGTTGACTTTTCCCCGGCACGGAGTGTCGCTGATGGACTTTTCCCCGGCGCGGAGTGTCGGGTTGACTTTTCCCCGGCACGGAGTGTCGCTGATGGACTTTTCCCCGGCGCGGAGTGTCGGGTTGACTTTTCCCCGGCACGGAGTGTCGCTGATGGACTTTTCCCCAGCGCGAAGTGTCGTGGGTTGACTTTTCCCCGGCACGGAGTGTCACTGATCGACTTTTCCCCGGCGCGGAGTGTCGGGTTGACTTTTCCCCGGCACGGAGTGTCGCTGATGGACTTTTCCCCGGCGCGGAGTGTCGGGTTGACTTTTCCCCGGCACGGAGTGTCGCTGATCGACTTTTCCCCGGCGCGGAGTGTCGCTGGTTGACTTTTCCCCGGCGCGGAGTGTCGGTGATCGACTTTTCCCCGGCGCGGAGTGTCGCTGATAGACTTTTCCCCGGCGCGAAGTGTCGTGGGTTGACTTTTCCCCGGCACGGAGTGTCGCTGATCGACTTTTCCCCGGCGCGGAGTGTCGGGTTGACTTTTCCCCGGCACGGAGTGTCGCTGATGGACTTTTCCCCGGCGCGGAGTGTCGGGTTGACTTTTCCCCGGCACGGAGTGTCGCTGATCGACTTTTCCCCGGCGCGGAGTGTCGCTGGTTGACTTTTCCCCGGCGCGGAGTGTCGGTGATCGACTTTTCCCCGGCGCGGAGTGTCGGGTTGTTGACTTTATTCCGAGACGAAGCATAATTTCGACAGGGAAGGCAGGTACACCGAGGCGAAGCATCATTTCGACACGGGGTGCATTCTGAGACGAAGCATAATTCTGACGCAGAACTTGCTGGTTGATTTGATTCCGAGGCGGAGTATAATTCCGGCAAGGAGGTCGTTATCCCGAGACGAAGCATGATTTCGACACGGAGTAAATTCTGGGACGAAGCATGATTCCGCCGCAGAGGTTGTTGGTTTGATTTGATTGACTTGAGTCGACATCAGCATCGCTATACTGGAATATGGTACCAGGAGCGAATCATCATTTATCATGAGAGGATTTTGGGATTGGTATTTTTGTCGGCATCTGCATTGCTGCACTGGAATAATGCCAGGAGCAACTCATCATTTGCCCCGGGAGGATTTGGATTTGTTTTTTTTCGTTTGGCATCTGCATTGCTGCACTGGAATAATGCCAGGAGCAACTCATCATGTGCCCCGAGAGGATTTGGGAATTGGTGGCTTACGAGACAGGTTTAGATCCCTGTCACCTAAGGCTTTTCAATTTTATGGGCCATGAGGGTCCCATAAAAGCATTTTCTCTCTACGAGTCGAAAGGATCTCGTAGGTGTATTTTCTCCTTAGGAGTCGTGGGGACTCCTAAGTGTATTGCTCCTTTATGAGTCGTAAAGATCTCACGCGGGAATTTTCTCCTCACAAAGTCGAGAGGACTTTGCGAGTGCATTTCATTTCTTTTATTATTATTATTTTTTTTTACGAGTTTGCGCCCTTTCGGGTTTTCACAAACTCGCCGGCAGTCCTGCTGTTTTTACTCACGGAGCCCTTTCGGGTTTTCATCCGTGCCCGTTTTGCTTGTGGACATACCGTTCTTCTTCTTTTTTTTTCTTTTTTTTTCCTTTTTTTTTTTTTGGAGAGACCGGGATTGTTTTGCGCCCGTGGATTGTATACGGTTTTACAGGATGTATGATCCAGACCGTAGGGCTAAAGACATTTCGGGGCTTTGTTGGCGTCTGCATCGCTGCACTGGAATATGGTACCAGGAGCGACTCATCATTCGCCGTTTGGGGATTGGGGAGCGATGGCTTAGGGGACAGGTTCAGATCCTTATCGCCTAAGGCTTTTCAATTTTATGGGCCGTGAGGGTCCCATAAAGGTATTTTCTCCCTGCGAGTCGTAAGGATCCCGCAGGTGTATTTTCTCCTTAAGAGTCGTGAGGACTCCTAAGTGTGTTTTTCCTTGGTGAGTCGTAAGGATCTCACGAAGGTTTGTTCTCCTCATGCATCGTGAGGACACATGAGTGGATTTCCCTCGTTCCCAGTTTAATGACTTAGAGGTCGACTGTTTCCAGTTTAACGACTTAGAGGTCATCTGTTTCCAGTTTAACGACTTAGAGGTCATCTGTCTCCAGTTTAAAGACGTAGAGGTCATCTGTCTCCAGTTTAACGACTTAGAGGTCAGCTGTCTCCAGTTTAACGACGTAGAGGTCATCTATTTCCAGTTTAAAGACGTAGAGGTCAGCTGTCTCCAGTTTAACGACGTAGAGGTCATCTATTTCCAGTTTAAAGACTTGGAGGTCATCTGTTTCCAGTTTAACGACTTGGTGGTCATCTGTTTCCAGTTTAACGACTTAGAGGTCGTCTGTTTCCCAGTTTAAAGACGTAGAGGTCATCTGTCTCTAGTTTAAAGACGTAGAGGTCATCTGTCTCCAGTTTAACGACTTAGAGGTCAGCTGTCTCCAGTTTAACGACGTAGAGGTCATCTATTTCCAGTTTAAAGACTTAGAGGTCATCTGTTTCCAGTTTAAAGACGTAGAGGTCATCTGTTTCCAGTTTAAAGACGTAGAGGTCATCTGTCTCCAGTTTAAAGACGTAGAGGTCATCTATTTCCAGTTTAAAGACTTGGAGGTCATCTGTTTCCAGTTTAACGACTTGGTGGTCATCTGTTTCCAGTTTAACGACTTAGAGGTCGTCTGTTTCCCAGTTTAAAGACGTAGAGGTTATCTGTTTCCAGTTTAACGACTTAGAGGTCATCTGTTTCCAGTTTAAAGACGTAGAGGTCATCTGTTTCCCAGTTTAAAGACGTAGAGGTCATCTGTCTCCAGTTTAAAGACGTAGAGGTCATCTGTTTCCAGTTTAAAGACGTAGAGGTCATCTGTCTCTAGTTTAAAGACGTAGAGGTCATCTGTCTCCAGTTTAAATACGTAGAGGTCATCTGTTTCCAGTTTAAAGACGTAGAGGTCATCTGTCTCCAGTTTAAAGACGTAGAGGTCATCTGTTTCCAGTTCAACGACTTGGGGGTCTATTGATGGCGAGCTTGGAACTTTGGGGTGGGGGCCGGCATCAGCGTTGCTAATACCGAAGCAGAGGTGCCAAGACACATAAGTGGGTCTTCCCAATGAAGCATAATTCCAAAGGCGGAGACCAGCCGCGTAACTGGTAGTTGCGGTGGGGCATGGGTATGCTGAGAAATATTTGAGCCCGTGGATTGTATACGGTAATCAATTTGGGGACTGGCCGTAGGGCTGAAAGAATTTTGGGAAATTGGATTTTTGTTTGGCGTCTGCATTGCTGCACTGGAATAATGCCAGGAGCAACTCATCATCCGCCCTCTTTTTTTTTTTTTTTTTTTTTTTTTTACCGCGATTGCTCTATCATTTCAGCTTTATTTTCATTTTTATTTTTACTCGCTGATTTTTATTGCGAGTTGCCCCATCATTTCGGCTTTTCTTTATTTTTCTTTTATTTACACATTTTTTTTATTTACATTTTTTTTTACATTCCCAGTTTAACGACTTAGAGGTCGATCGTTCCCAGTTTAATGACGTGGTGGTCGATTATTCCCAGTTTAATGACGTGGTGGTCTTTTTTACTTATCCCAGCTCCTTGAACTTTGATCTTGGCGGAGCTGTGTTGATGACTTAGCTCTGTGGCTTGCCGATACATCCGAGGATTGTGAGGTTTTTCCAAGCTTATATTGGTCCTCTGCCCAATCTTTGAAAATATAGCAGTCTTCGATGGTATGACCCACCACTCTATGATATGGGCAGTATATGGGATTGCCGGTCATGTTCATTTCCTGTGGCCTCTTTGGAACAGGCAGTTGCAGACCGCTGTTCAGGGCGTCCATGAATATTTTGCGGACTTCATCCCTCCTGAAGGAGTATACCTTCTTCTTTCCCTCCATTGGAGTAGGTGCCTTTACTGATGCTGGTCCTCGAGGCACATGTCTGGGAGGATTAGGTTCCTGAAAGGTTTCAGTCTCCATTTGCATGAAATTGGCGATCGTAGCTTGACTGTTTGCTAACACGCCTTTAGAAAGTTCTATCTCTCCCATCTTGTATTGCCTTTCGACCCAATCTTTGAAGACGAAGCAGTCCTCAATGGCATGACCTATCACCCTGTGATAGGGGCAATATTTTGGGTCGTCGGTCATATTCTCTTCTTGCGGTCTCTTTGATTCTGGCAGTTGTAGACCGTTTCTTAGGGCGTCCCTGAATATCTTGTGGACCTTTTCCCTCTTGAAGGAATAGACCTTTTCCAGCTTCTCTTTTAGAGGCGATTCCCCCCCCCCCCCGGTGTATGTATCGGAGGGACTGGAGGCTGATTGCGGCCGTTTTCGCGAAGGCGCTCCGCTTTTAGGTTGAAAGGGATATCAGTTGGCTGCTCCCGGGTCCTAATTCCTGGCTCATGAGCCAAAATTTGATTCTGCTGTAATTGCAATCGGGCGACTTGGGTCGCGAAATCTGCCACGACGTCTGCCAGCTCGTCGACTTTGGAATAGACCTCGGCCATCTTCTCATCCCTGTCCTGAAATTGCCTTTGAAGCCATTGGAATAATGCTTGCTCTGTAGTTCCGGCTATGACAACCGGGTAATCTTTATTGCCTGAGCCCCATTCCGTAGGAACCACGGGCTCCTCTGGCTTATCGGCCTGAGCGGGCTCTTCATCATTTAGATCGAGCCGATGCTGGGTAGCGTCAACCATATCATCACCATGGCTGTGAAGAAGAGGAGGGTTCGTTTCTTCATGTTCGGCCATGTAGACAGTGTGGACAACACACTCAGCCATTCTTTCATCACTGGCAGTTGGTTTCGCGGAGCGGTCCGGGCTTTGGAAATTCATAAATTTTAACATGGCCAGAGCCCTAGCCTTTTTGTTGGCTCTATATCTGAGCCGCTTCTGCCTCAGCTTCTCGATTTTGAAGGCTTGGCGGGCATCCGCTACCCAGGAAGCCATTGTGAGTTGATCAGAGGGGAGCTCAGAGAAGACACCCGATCGAGCAGTGGTCAAGGGCACCACTGGAGCTTGCTCGGGACGCATTGTAGCTTTGTTGGTGTTGATGGCCTTGCCCCCAGCTGCGGCCAAGAAAAGTCGTTCAGATACCGACTTGCGTTTGAGTTGGGGCGCCCTCGAGATCACCACATTCGGTCTCCTGCCTTTCGAGACCGGTTTGTCTGCCACCGGGGCTTGAGGAGCTGGGATGGCCCCAACTGGCATGAACACAATACAGCCGAATGGTAGTAGCGGCTCTTCCCATTGTCGCCCGAGACTGGCCGGAAGGACCGTCCTAGAGTTTATCCTCATCGTGTAGGAGACGGGAGCTGAGTTCATCATTGGAGACATTGTTGAAAGGCGATTGCTTGAAAACCTGCATGAAAGAGAATTATTTTAGTATAAATGTAGACATGTAAATTGATTGAGTTCGCATGAACGTTTAACCCGAAATATGGGAGGAGAGATTGGTCCCACCGGGCGTGCCAGAACCTGTAGGGTGTTTTTCGTCACCCCATTGAGATGGGAATACGCGCGCGCTTGTCAGGCGTACTACAGATTCCCCCTGCCTAGGGTAGGCCGGGGTTTAATGATTGTGGGGATCCGAATCTCCGGCAGCCGCGGACTAAGCTGCCGTTAATTACCCCTCGCCTTTGGGGCGAGGGAACCTCCGATTAACGGGATAAACTGGTCATGCGAACCCAATGTGCGGTGTGCGTGTGTTCTGTTTTGAAAGGGGGGTTTTGGATATATCGGAAACCACGCAGAGTTTTTACGGGGGTCCCGCTACCCGGATAGCGGGCTGGGGGTCAAGGGGGCTAGCAGCCCCCTTGCGGGGTTCGGGACAGCGCCCCAGCCCGAAAATTTTTTTGAGGGGGAGAATGTTGCGGAGTATGTGTATGTGTACATTTGTATACAAATGTATATATATACATATATATATATAAATAAAGGGGAAAAGGCATCCAAAGGATGCGTGGGGCAGCACCTTGGGCGCTGCGCGCTTAGGTGCTGTGCGCTCAGGCGCAAGCGCGCCACGTGTCGGCACGTGGGCGCTTTGCGCATGAGCGCTGCGTGCAGGAGCGCAAGCGCGCGCGCCACGTGTCGGCACGCGGGCGCTTTGCGCTGTGGCGTCGGCACGCGGGCGCTTTGCGCATGAGCGCTGAGCGCAAGCGCGCGTGCCACGTGTCGGCACGCGGGCGCTTTGCGCAAGAGCGCTGCGCGCAGGTGCGCAAGCGCGCGCGCGCCACGTGTCGGCACGCGGGCGCTTTGCGTAATGCGCGTTGCACGCAGGTGCGCAAGCAAGCAAGCGCGCCATGTGTCGGCACGCGGGCGCTTTGCGCACTTGCGCAAGCGCGCAGGTGCGCAAGCAAGCGCGCTCGCCACGTGTCGGCACGTGAGCGCTTTGCGCACTTGCGCTGCGCACTGGAGAGGACAAGAGGCTTTTAGCCTGAAAAAAGATTTCTCAAAGAGAAATCAGAGAGGAGTCGGGCTCCTGAATGTGTTCTGGGTTTAATGGAAGTGGTTCTTCTTCTTCCTCCTGTTGCTTGCTGGATCTTGAAGATCAAGAGATATGAAATCTCAAAATCTCTCCTTTTTAAGATCTGATGACAGATCCACGTTCCCCTTTGTGGGTTTTGTGGTGGAAAACTAATTTGTTTTATAAAAAGAAGAGTAAAACTCTTGATTTAATTCAAGAGAAAGAAGGAGGTTTTGGAACCTTGAAGAAGAAGAATAGATCTCAGATCTGGAAACTTTTTTAGAGAGAAAAAGTTGTTTTTTTTTTATTCATCATGTTGCCTTTTATAGGCTTACATATTTGCATATAGCCCCTTGGGCTTTACAAAAAATGGCATTTTAGCCATCCCATGGCTCATGTGCCATTTCATTTTTGCACATAAGCCATGGGCTTACAAAATATTGGCTTTATGCCCATTTTGTTTACATTCATGCATAAAAAATTACATAAAAATTATTTATGACATGATTTTGTTGTTGGCATGGAAAGGCTGGCCGCGGGCTCGACTTGGGCATAGACCCGCTTGACCTGGGCTTGGGGGTTGATCTTGACTTTGACTCGGTCAACCGGGGTGTAAATTTTTACCCCAACAAACATAATAGAATCTGTAAATGTACAAAAATTTATAGAGGAAGAAAGAAAAGAATAAAGGTGGATATGATAGAATAAAAATAGAAAATATGTAACATTGGTAGAAAGAAAATATTAAAAATAAAATGGAAACAATAAAGGTAGGAATTAAAAAATAATAGTTAACAAAATAAATTAAGGTAGAAATATAACAATAACAGAAAAGTATGTATCTTTTTCGCTTTGTTGCTTGCATAATTTTACTATAATAATCAACAATACTCTCTTTCAGATCATTAGATTCTGATATATCTTTCAATACTTTATTTATCGCATTGTCTGTCCCTTCATTGTCAATGGCAACAATGGAAGGATCTAAAGATTCTATCTTTTCTAGTTCTTTCTCAGTTTGTGTTGTGCAATATGCGGAAGATTTTATCTTTTCTTCTTCTAGATTGTGAGTAGATGATATCAAGATCTTTTCGATCTCCGTAATTGGGTTTTTATCCATCGTACTGTTGCAACTGAAGAAAATGGGTGAGATGAGTCCACCAATTGAAGATAGAGTGTTGCGATTTGAAGCGATGGCTTGAAATATAGCAAAATCAAGGGAATCAATTCATGATGGGATTTGTTTGTATATGGAAATACAGGTGTATTTTTGGGTTTTATTGTTTCAAAAATATATAAGGTATGAGTCAACAAAGTCGAGAAAGTTAGAAGGAAAAAAAAGGAGGGGCAGGAAGCACATGGAGATTATGTGGAGGCTATGAAGGCAATTTTCCCTTTTTTAAAACATCTTATATTTGTCCCTAATACCTTGCTATATTAAGAGGAACCATAGGTTGATGCAATGCATTCAGATGATAAAATAGAAATGTAAAAAGCTTTTTAGAAACTTAGTGGGACAATAGATTTCATCCCTTTCTCTACATGTCAGATTCAATGAATATTTCTTTCCTCGAAGTGAGTAAAAACACTAGATTATCACTATGTCTTTTGATAATGTACTGGCACATATATTTGTAAACCTTCTTATTCGGTATATTTTGTTATATATGAGACTATTTTTTATTAGAGGATAATGCAGGGCAAAGGTCCCATGAGAAAAAAAAATTTAGGGGGTGATAGAAGTCAAACCCACACCATTTTCAAAAAAACCGGCACAGGTCATCTTCAATTTTATCGTCTAAGACGTGGATAAAATATTTTTTAATGTTATATTCTAATGGTTTTCAAATGTTGCTCTAGTGGAGTCGGTACATTATATTATCTGAAAATTAATGATTTACTAAATCAATGGTTAAAATATATTGAATTCACTTGAAAATTCTTGTATCTACGTCGTACACAATGAAAATAAAGATGGTCGATACCTGTCGTCAAGTAAAACAGTGTAAGGTTGATTTTTAACCGCCTCCATAGCAGTATTTATCTTCTAGAATCTATGTTCCTTGCTATTTTATTTAAATGTTCAATATTCTCATTCAATAAAGCTACTCTTAGTCGTATAATAGGTGTCTTTAGTTACTTTAATTTATAGTACTACAAAATTATACGATCCCATGATATAACTTTGCCCCCATGCTGTAATTTTGCTCGCCTCATGATGAATAATTTAGCAACAATTTTAACTTTTGATAGAGACAAGACTTAGATTTTTCGAGGGTTCAAGCGCCCACGGGTCTCCTGGATTCCATGGCTACTGGCTAGGCTGATATGGGAGAAATTATTCTTTACGCCGGGTGTATTACATCAGGATAGGAGAGAGAGAAAGATGGAGAATTTCCGGCACTCTTCGGACAGCTTGGTGGGGTCCGTATTCTTACTTTTCTCTTTCATGACCAAGCATATACGGCCGGCATACGGTAGAATTTTCCCTGATGGCTCACGAGCACGTGTTTTCCTCACTCCAGCATACGCTGCGCTTATGCTAGCCTCGTGAATCACGAGCAAAAGTAAATTTTGCAAAGAGCATACTCTTCATTGTTCTTTTTTGGGTATATTGTCAAGGAGCCCCAGGCCCGGTTAACGCCCAGGGGCCTTTTGCTCTTGTTAAAAAACCCTAGGTCCAATTAAAACCTCCTTTATACTAGTGGCCTTGTAATATCAAAAAGTCTGCATTTAATATCTAAGCACCTCCAGGGAATAATGCCTAAATGAAATGCAGTCTAAGGATTTTTTCAAACGATTTTAAACAGTAGGCCCTTCCCGACAATTTTGAAAATATTAGGGGCTTTTAGACAACTCTCGAGCTAGCCGGGAGCTTTTTGACAGTTTACCCTTCTTTACTTCCTTTTTTCATAATAACCTAGTTTTCATTTATTCTTCCAACTAGAATAAGCTTTAGGGTAAATTTTACAAAACCTCATCCTCCTTTTGGGGTTTTGATATAACCCCATTGAACTTTAAAGATGCCATAAAACTCTACTGAAGAACCAACATTAAATGAAATCCTTAGTTTGATTAACTCGTGCAAGGCACAATTGGATTGAATAATTACAGATAGATTGAAGACTCAAAATGAACGAAATATGATATTTTTTTGGCAAAAAATACCTTTCAATATTCTTATGAAAATACCCTTCAATGAGCTTTTATAGCATTTTTAAAGTTCAACGGGGTTATCTCAAAAATCTTAAAAGGTGAACGGGGTTTAGTAAGATTTATGATAAAATTTAAAGACAGTGATGATGCTCACAAGTGGTGTCTCCTCAGATTACGACACGTGGCAGATGATGTGTCCCGGACTCTACGGGGGTGTAATAAATGAGCCGCATCGGGGACATTCCCCAGGGCCCCTTCTCGGTGGACGTACCTGACCTTTCGAGAGACGCCCTTGAAGACATTCCACCTTCATCTAGGAGACTACCAATAGCTCATTTTCGAGCTTCCTCAGTCTTCTCACTCGCCTCCGAGCCTTCTCTCCTGCCGAGCTTCCTCGGCCTCCCGCTCGTCTCCGGGTCCAAGCATGCCGAGCTTCCTCGACCTCCCCCGATCAACCGAGATTGCAGAGCCCCAGCACCTCCGCAACGGCCCCGCGTATCTCGCCAAAGCGGGATAACCGCCGCCCCACGTCCCGCGTCCCATGCTGGCGCGTCCCTCCATTAATTAGCGTATCCCGTCATTAGTGAAGGGATCTCGTCATTTACGCACGCATAACGTCATGACGTAACCGAAGGAGAAGATCTCGCGCATGCTCGCTCCATGCGACCACTATAAAGCCCCTCTCTCAGACGACTCAGGTGAGGCAACTTGAACCCAATAAGTCACTACTCTGCTCAAATTCCTCGGCTAACTTGATCGTCGGAGGGTCCTACGGTGGTCATCCATCCCGGAACTTCTTTGCAGGTAGCTCAGCTTCCACCTCAAACTCAACCCATTGAGATCCACACACTCAAGGAGGCAACTTCTGAATCCAATCTCAACCTTCTAGCAACGCTCGTGACAGATCGACGGAGGACAGCATCTGAAGGAGATTAAGGCCTCCATCAGCTGGCGCCGTCTGTGGGAACGAAAGACTTATCTTGTTCCACCAACAAAAGTTGATCCTTCGCCCTCGATCCAATGGCGAGCGATGACCGCAACGATCCAAATATGATCCGCCACAACGGAGGCGGAAGCGGCTCACCTCCCCTTCCTAACGCCATCAGCGCCTTATCCGCTAGGATAGACAGGCTCGCATCGCTGGTGGATGCCCTCATTGGCGTCCAGGCAGCGGGCCACACCCACCAGGCTGCAGTTCCCTCTCCCCGGGATAATGACGTCCACCGAAGGACGGACGGGCACGCACAAGCCCTCGATCTACCTCATCCTCGTCACAGCGCCACCGAGCGCCGGCGGGCCGACTCCGGCTACCTTAACCCACACGCGGCGACTGATTCGATGACCCGTTGGGCCCCGGATAGCTCCACACCACAGTCCCAGGGAAGACTGGACCGTCGTTCCAATGCCCACCGCGCGTTCTCATCCCCTGAGGAAGTATTGGTCAGCTCGCCTGCTTCCAGGCATGACCGACACCTCCCCTCCTGTCGGGGTCGCGTGAACGACGAACGCCGGGGCCACTCGAGAAGGACCTCGCTCAAGGATTTTCGAAATCTGATAAAGCGGAATCGAAGCCGCACACTGGTGCAGACCCGAAGCGGGGACAGTCACCACTCCGACTGTCCAAAATTCTCGGGTTACCACCATCGACTCAAGGCCCTCGAGAAGAAAATCGAGGGCATACACCGGGACGGCCAAGCATTCGGCGAAGAGGCCCGATACGCCGCCGATTCGTTGACGAAACCCTTTACGGAAGAACTGCTGGCCGAGCACGTCTCGTCAAGGAACAAACCGCCCAAGGTGGCCCTCTTCGAAGGGAAATCCGACCCGAATGACCATCTAGACGCCTTTACGGCGGGCATGAGCTTCCAGGATAACTCCAACGCGACCTAATGCTGAGCTTTTCCCGCCACCCTCATTCGGGCTGGCCGGGACTGGTTCCGAGGACTAACATCACGCTCCATCTCGACCTTCGGTAAGCTAGCCACCCAATTCCTCAGCCACTTCATCGGAAATCGACGACAAAAGAGAACAGTCGACTACATATTCACCATAAAGAGCAGGGACAAGGAATCCTTTAAGGGATACGTCACTCGTTTCTACAACGCTCTCCTCGAGGTCCCCGAGCACCGGGATGAAACTTTCATCACCGCACTAAGGTCGGGTCTTAGGCACAAAGAGTGGCTCCACTCTTTTGCAATAGAGCAACCTAAGACCATGGCCGAGATAAAAGCTTGGGCCGAGCGGGAGATCTAACTCGAGTCGGAGGTGAACGCCAACCTGCCCCGGGGCGACCAAGCCGACTAGAAGAAGAGGGTCAACCGACCAAAACCATACTCCCCGAAGTTTCAGAAGTACACTCCTCTTAATATCTCCCATACCGAGCTATTGGAGGAAGTGAAAGATGAGAGATTCTTCAAACTCCCGCCAGTCACCCAAAGAGCGGCTAAGCGTATCCGGAGACCGTATTGCGCCTTCCATAGGTCGCAGGGTCACCCGACCGAAAACTGCGAACAACTCCGTGACTACATCGAAGAGTTGATCCGCTCTCGCCACCTGGCGAAGTACCTGCGGGACAAGCGGCAGGTAGACCGGGAGTAAGATAACCAGCCCCCTCTTAGGGAGTTAACGATCGGATAAATCATGGTCGTCACCTCGGAATCTGCTCGCGCAGCCGGCGAAAACCAACAATTCCTACCAGTCGAGGGTACAAGCGATCCACCCCAGAAGAAGTGCAAGACGACCAAGACCATCATCTTCACCGATGAAGACCTCCACGGTATATCCTTGCCTCACAACGACCGCCTTGTTATAACAGCTCGGGTCTACCGTTACGAGGTACAGAGGATATTGGTCGATTCCGGGAGGTCGGCATACATCCTCTTCTACGACTGTTTCAAGCGTATGGGGATGGGACCGTCTGACCTACGGCCCACCTCCCACGTCCTCACGGGGTTTACCAATCACTCCATCCCGACCGAGGGAGTGGTCACTGTAAGTCTACGGTAGCGCCCCGGCCGTCTATCCGAGGACAAAATGCGGAAATAAAAACTTTTCTTTAACTAGAAACCGGCGCTACCGCGGACTATAAACCCGGATCGGACCATTAACCTACTACTAGCTAACTAGAGAAAGGGTAGAGAGGCTATACCGAGCGATCCGTGTCCTTCGGTCTTTGGCCACTATCCCAAGCTCCTCGCGGCATCTCCGGTCTCATCTCCTCGTCGGAAAGGGCACCACATCGAGAAGTCTTTTTACGGGCTCCTACTTCATCCAAAATAACTCGGGCACAAAGTGTGCTAGCCGACGTGTCCAAGATGTTGTAGAGAATGTTTGTGATCACTTTGTCTCTTGCATCCATGGCTTTGGATGGAGGTTGAAGGTGTTGTCGTTGATGAAGATAATGAGCTAGAGAAAGAAGAAGAAGAAGAGAAGGCTTTTTCTCATTTTCTTTTGTTGTGATTCATATGATAAAATGAGAGAGCAAAGAATAATACAAGACCCAACTCCCTCATGGCAGCCCCCCTCTCTCCTCTCATCATATCAATACAAATCAATCCACTAATGTGACATATTTGCTAAAAAGAGACCATGACTCATGATATATGTCTATATCACATTAATGCATCTCATGATGAAATTCTAGCTTATTATTTCCACAATCCAAACATAAATCCAAATGTTTGGTCCAACAAAGAAAAATCCGGCAACATCTAAAGTAAACTCGTGACGGATCACAAGGATACCCCTCATCTGTATATACATACCTGCATCCGCATTCCGACCGAATGCGAATGCGATGAGACTAAACTAATCCAACAAATCTAATACTAGGATCCGGCTTAAACCAAATCACACTAGTATGATCCGTGCAATACCGCACGTATAAGATCGAACCCTGCCATATATCATACGGCCTCTACAACGTTTCGCCCGAAACTTGAGAAACTGTCTGTTGGGGACTCTAAAGACTCATTAATACCTTGGCTGTGGATTTAACCACTAGCACGTCAGAGATACTAGCTATACGTAACGGGCTACCAGATATTAACCAAAAGGGGGGTCGATGAGCGAACTCATCCTGACACCCTACTGAGCCTGTCAGTGACAATATCCGTACAGTCCGGTCCGTTCTTCTATGAGCATCGCATGGCGGTCCTAGGGGGTTGGTAAAAGTCAGACCCCCAAAAGCGGTACAAGTCGTGTCGGAGTGTAGCCCAGAACACCCTGAGATACTACTGGAATACCTACCAGTAAATCTCCTGCCTTGGAATAGGACTTCATGTAATGGCTCTCCTAAACACAGCGCGACCTCACCCCCAATACCGGGAGAGACGAACCCCTGCCGATCCGCTCACTGCCTCCATGTGGCTGGGGACTGTACCCAACTAAAACCTGTTTGCACGACTCCTTTGAGCCGTGGTAGGGTACTAATCAAAGTACAGTGGGAACTCACACGAGACAAATGACGATCTCAGGTCGATAAACTAACCTGTACACATGTCACTAGGAAACTGCTATCTGACGCTAGGTATAATACCAACTAGCATGTTCCCGGCGAATCATGTCCGGTGTACTCATAACCCAATGAGCACCTGTATACATCTTAGGTGAACCAACTGACACCAGTGGCTTGTGAGACTGGCCACCGCCCCTCGTCGGGGTCTCAACTGTATACACTAGTCTACTCCGGAGTATCGATGCCCTGTCTCAAAAACTCCCACGACTAGGGACCTTTTAAGGATGTGCTTATAGACCCCAGCTCCCACGTATATGATCGCCATCATACTGCTGGTCATCAAGCAAGAATCCTAAGGGCTCTATCAACGTGTAATAGTGACCTGTAAGGTCACCTGAAGCAGTACACGATGATAAAGATAAACCAGATAGCATACTATCATCTTGAGTAAGACTGTCCTACCGGCATAGGTCCTCCTTCAATCATTGCAATCACGTGCCTGTGATCCAATAATTGACTCTGAGGGCACTATATCCAACAATCTCCCACTTGCACTCAAGGCTAATTATTGCGATGTCGTATACTCACAGCCCGTGTGATACCGAACACCCAACTACTCTACTAATCAGTCTCACAAAGCCCGTTTGCGAAACTATTGCGTTCGAGGAATAGCCTCAGTGAGTGGATCCGCCCTGATGTTTTTTTCTATGTCTCTCTTTATCTCAAGTTCGTGGAGAAAACCATCTCCTGAAATGAGCAATACCTGTCTTAGAATATATCTGGATATCTGATGGGACTTAGTTCATAAATGAACTCCAAATCCAAACTTCTTAGACTGTATCGTCAACTGAACTTAATCAGTACCCTGCGTCATGCCTCCCTCAGTGTCCCCTTGGATCACCTATCCAAAACACTGCCCCTCGTCAGAGGGAAAACTATAACTCTGACAGCCACTCTGTCATCCAGGTCACCTTGGAAGCCTGGAATGATAACTGTATCCTAAAAGAGGCTGCCGTTATCAAATCCCTAGAACATCCACTTATGTTCTAAAACTGCTTCCAAATGTCTTTCCAGGATAAGATTAATATTAACTTACTACATCTTGTGTAAAAATAATATCTGATGTGGTACTTGATATCTCATGATTGACTCAATTGCCTAAGCGAGTGATCTGCCAATCATGCACATCCCTCTCCCCTTTAGTCTGTAAGACACCTTTAAAGAGGGTGACTCTATCACCTGCAAGTACACTACCGTGCCAAGAGTCGTCCATTCTAAAACACCTTTAGAATGCTGTCTAAGTACCCATATTGGGAAACTACCCAAATCTATATCTAAAACCATAGATCTAGTAACCAGAATGTCTGATATAATATCCATGTCCTATGTGGAGAAACCACTGTGTGACAACCAAAGTATAACCGATCGTCGTAAAGGAATTTCTCTTCCTACTCTGTGTATGTCATCCAAATACCAGGACATCACACCCTACTATCTTCTTAACAAATCCATCCTTTATTCTAATGAAGTCAAACCTATGACTGTCACATCAGAAATAGATGATCTATCTCCGCTATATCTGCTTTAGTATATAAATAGACATAAGCTACTTGTCCACTATGCTTCCGCTGCTCCCACTGACTACGACAACCCTCTGGCAGAGTCATATACACGTGCACTTCTAAAGCCGGTTTAGAACGACGCTATACTCATCCTCCTGTCGGGTCTTACAGTCGGGAACAACAGCAATGGCAAGTCTGGGTAAACAAGAACCTCCCTGTCACCGTCCTTGAGGCTACCGGAGTACCTCTCGGGTGCCTGAGGTTGCCCACCATATCTGCGGAGTGGCCAATGGAATGTCAAACTAGATTGAATCTTTAGGTTCTTATCAAATTTTCAGTAATCGTTTGCGGTTCTGGAATCACTTCCAGTTCTACCATACTCCCACCACTGTTTTCTGAAAAAATCCATTTTACTAAAACTGTGGCGAGTCAAGAACAATATCATTATTGATCTTCCAGATGGTAGAAAGTCAACCCTCGTCATAGCCTGGGTCAACCCATAAACAGCCATTACAGAAACGCGCCTTGAGTTATCCAGAGTCTGGTTTTAAGCATAAGCCGGACAACTCCCCGTACCTTAACAACGTTAAGATATGAACTATTCTATATCCAATATAGAAACAGAGGCACTGATTTAATTGGAACCACATTCAAATCATGCAGCTGTCTCCAGTGCATGTTAACTAAATGGAGAGAGGCCGATCAGCATTACTCAACTTAGGAATACTTTCAATTATGAGTAACCTAAAAGAGAAGCAAGTTCTCTTAATCATTATTATTAACTGAATACCATACACAAGTATCTACATTTTCGATCACCTTGAAGAATCCTGATACTTGCAACGCCTGGTTCTCTACTTCATTCTTATACCTATAACTTCTCAAAACATAGACCTTACATTTCTACGAAACACATGTCTAAGAACTAGAGAAGTCACAAGTAAACAGAATATAGTACGAGCACCAACCCCTCTGTCCTCATGGACACTGGACAACATACAATACTCGGTATACGTCCCCTGAGTCTAATAACTCAATCCCTGTGTGTCGTAGGTTGAAAACTGTACTTATGGTTAAGAAGAATTACACCGCTGTTTAATGCTCCTTACCTAACCATCCACTGATATAGGTAAATGTCATGGACATAATTTCAAAAAGGTATATCTCACTCTATAAAAATAGACGTACAGATATATCAATTTGAAATTGGTGCATAACAATGGATATTCAAAACCAAATATCTGCCGTCCAGCAAATAGCCCAGGCGATTTCCTCAAATATCACCAATTACAACGAATTCCGATATAATGAGAATGATCACCTAATTCCCAATAACTTACTCCCACTCATCATCTGTAAAACCATACAGATGTGAGAATCATACCTGGTAAATACATACCCTGGAGTAAGGACTAATTGGGAAATCAGTTTTCATTTAACAATACACAGTGAAACTGAAACATTGAAATGTTTCGTAGGGGTATCCGGGTATTCCTAGTAATGCCTCTTCCATTATCCAGATTCACAACTGTAACCGTATATTTCTTTGCCATCTCTCCAAATCTCTTTATTTGTCTTTAGTCATTACCTTCTGTACACCCCTTTAGGCCAAATGGTTTTCTTCCTTCCCTACCGTTCGGCTCCAGCCTATGGTTTGGAAGAAGACTATCCAATAAGTATAATGGGTGTACTGTCCTAATCCTAGGAGCACTCGCAACCCGAGAGAAGGTGGAGATAAAAGACAACTGAATAAAACCTTATTCCTATTTCTCCTGAACCAGAATCCATCCCCGAACTGGAACATGTTCCTTCAAGTTCGTATATAACCATACGATGGAGTATCCAATAAACTGTGGATATTCGTAGTGATACGGAGTGTTCTGGAGAAATACAAAGGTGATATAGGATTGGCGATGAAATACTTGGTTTGGTCGTGAATAGCAGTCGCAACTTACTTTGCCCTCTTACTAATCCCTTTATTTGTCTTTACTTAATACCTTTTGTACACCTTTTAGGCTAAATGGTTTTCTTCATTCCCTACCGTTCGGCACATGCCTATGGTTTGGAAGAAGACTATCCAATAATCGTAACAGGTGTACCGTCCTAATCCAAGGAGCACTCGCAACCTGAGAGAAGGTAAAAGGAAAAGACAACTGAATAGTCCTATTCGTTTTCTCCAGAACCGGAACCATCCTCGAATCTGGAACAAGTTCCTTCGAATTCGTATATACCATACGATGGTTTTATCCAATGGAAGTGGACGCTCGTAGTAATACGGGATGTTCTGGAGAAAAGGGTAAAAGTAGGAGTAGCAATGAGGTATGCAACTCTGACAATCCAAAAGCCAGTGTTTTAAGAAGGTCCGGTCAACTTGGTCACTGAGTCATAGTCAAGGGTCGGGCCATGATCGCTTCCAAAGAGAGAGAGAAAAGAAACACTCAGCGTGCACTCTAACATAGATCAGAATGGTTGTCACTTTATCTAATCAGGAAACCTCCCACTGTAACCTTAAATTCTCCTCCAAACCTGAAAGAAGAATTGGTCGGGATCACCCGAGGAGTAAACCAACTCATCAGTGGGAATCGGGATCCAACTATCATCGCATGATAACGTGATGGAATCCACAAAAATTATCACACTCCAGAAGGTATGCGCATATCTGGCAAGTTTCAGTTTCTTTAGAAACTCCCGATGTGATTTTTACCCTATGCTCTTATGACCTTGACTAAGGCCAACAAATTATAAGTCACATGTCAAGTTCTACCCGTCATTGTCCAGGTTAATTTGAACCCATCCGTACAAGCCCTTGACTAGGGCCAACAAGGCTATATGACTATCCCAAACCAACACATCTATCTATGCTGCAGAAAAATAACAAATAGCTACCATACACTATACCTTGACTAAGGCCAACAAACATAGCATGAATACTAAGTGCTACCCGTCTGAAATGACGAAGGGCAACGAATGATTTTTGGCGAAAAACCTTTAACGTAATGAACTTGATATCGTTGAAGGAACCGGATAGCTTTTTATAAAAATATAGTGGCGAAAACCTTTGCTAAAGAGGTCACTCCCGGTGAAGCGATCTCGGCTCTTTCCCCGTAGAATGAGGTGCAGGATATTCTAACTGAATACCATGATGCAAAGCAAAAGGCGATCGGCTATAGTGAAGTTATTACCCTGACGCAAACTTCTGTCTAAGGGGTCACTCCCGGTGAAGGGATCTCGGCCCTTGCCTTGTCGACTGAGGTGCTGGATATTCATAACCAAACACCACTGTGCAAAACAAAAGAGAACGTCCTTACAATAACAGCTTTTTGAAAATTGTTCCAACAGCATCAGAATAGGTTTGTTTAGCTTGCATTGATCTGAATCAATGTAGTCCCATCAATTGATCACACCAATAAAGAACGAAAATACGATGTACGTATATGCCATCAGCATTCGTCACTGGGTCCCGTCATCACCCGTTAGGTTACTTAACTAACGACAGAGCGGGGACTGGACTAGCGCGAGTGTAAAACATATACAACATCAACTAGTATATATATCAATATATAATAATCGCTCAAGGCGTGATAAAATGCAACATCACAGAAATGTAATAAGCATCACAGAACAATACAGATAATCTGGGATCCTCGGGTTTCATAGAGCCGCTACTGAAACCCGGCGTACCCCTGGTCGTGTGGATAGCCTGTGCAATGAAATCCTAGACCCCTACGGGCGCGGCAAATTACCCGCCAAAACCTGAAGTGAGGCAGCCCCCTTCAGCAACGTGAATGGACCACCCAGCACTTCACGGAATCCGGCAACTTGGGCTCCCCTCCTTGGGTCAACCTGTACCCCCTACGAGTGCGGCGAATAGCCCGCCAATTCTAGAGTGAAGCCCCCTTCGTCTCAAAGCCATGAGATGCGGGCCCGTTGCCCTCTAGAACCCGGCTATCCGTGCACCCCACCGCGGGGTAATCCTAGTACAGAAAGTAAAATATATACAACGGGTACATCGACCTCATCCCGGTCGTGCCCCAAAAGAATAATATACAAACAGGCAGTGACGGCAATCCACATGTCGGACGCTCACCCCGCAAAATCAAATGTATAAATACAACCAAACTGTACTACCATTGTATCCAGGCTATCCATCATGATAAATCTGCAACATTACAGCACAACACAGAACATCAACGTGAATGTCACGTTCGCAAATCCGTCTAAAAGAACTATAGCAATTAGACAGGATTTACCGATCAAATGACATTCACGGTCGCAGATATAATGTAAATACTGTGAACTAACATGTTTAAAATTTTCGATCGACAAAATTTCCCGAAGCGAGCCCCAAGTACAACTGCAGCACTCAAAATAAATCGTGGCCCAAACAGAATATACCAAAAACCCCAATTCCAACACAGAGAACACTGTACAAAATTTGGTGGATTGTTGACTTGGAATGGCGGCGGAACCGCGGCCAATGCATGGGTATGGCCGCGGTTCCGCGGCGGAACAGTGGCAACATGAAACCAAATTTTCACAGATCTCTTAGAAAAGCCTGCATGTATTTCTGCAATACTCAAAATAATTTTTCGAGCACAAATAAAATTCAACAGAAACTGCATTTTCAAATTGTGGTTTTTGGAATTTTTGTTCGATCGAAATTCTAAACACGTTAGAGCAAGTTAGAAAAGGTTAATGGCGTGGCTCTGATACCATGTAAGTCTACAGTAGCGTCTCGGCCGTCTGTCCGAGGCCAAAATGCGGAAACAAAAACTTTTCTTTAACTAGAAACCGGCGCTACCGCGGACTATAAACCCGGATTGGACCATTAACCTACTACTAGCTAACTAGAGAAAGGGTAGAGAGGCTATACCGAGCGATCCGTGTCCTTCGGTCTTTGGCCACCATCCCAAGCTCCTCGCGGCATCTCCGGTCTTCATCTCCTCGTCGGAAAGGGCACCACATCGAGAAGTCTTTTTACGGGCTCCCGCTTCATCCGAAGCAACTCGGGCACGAAGTGTGCTAGCCGACGTGTCCAAGATGTTGTAAAGAATGTTTGTGATCACTTTGTCTCTTGCATCCATGGCTTTGGATGGAGGTTGAAGGTGTTGCCATTGATGAAGATAATGAGCTAGAGGAAGAAGAAGAAGAAGAGAAGGCTTTTTCTCCTTTTCTTTTGTTGTGATTCATATGATAAAATGAGAGAGAGCAAAGAATAATACAAGACCCAACTCTCTCATGGCAGCCCCTCTCTCTCCTGTCATCATATCAACACAGATCAATCCACTAATGTGACATATTTGCTAAAAAAGAGACCATGACTCATGATATATGTCTATATCACATTAATGCATCTCATGATGAAATTCTAGCTTATTATTTCCACAATCCAAACATAAATCCAAATGTTTGGTCCAACAAAGAAAAATCCGGCAACATCTAAAGTAAACTCGTGACGGATCACAAGGATACCCCTCGCCTGTATATACATACCTGCATCCGCATTCCGACCGAAAGCGAATGCGATGAGACTAAAGTAATCCAACAAATCTAATACTAGGATCCGGCTTAAACCAAAGCCTACAAGTATGATCCGTCCAATCATGATCCGTGCAATACCGCACATATAAGATCGAACCCTGCCATATATCATACGGCCTCTACAACGTTTCGCCTGAAACTTGAGAAACTGTCTGTGGGGGACTCTAAAGACTCGTCAATACCTTAGCTGTGGATTTAACCACTACCACGTCAGAGGTACTGGCTATACGTAACGGGCTACCAGGTATTGACCAAAAGGGAGGTCGATGAGCGAACTCATCCTGACACCCTACTGAGCCTGTCAGTGACAATATCCGTACAGTCCGGTCCGTTCGTTTATGAGTATCGCATGGCGGGCCTAGGGGGTTGGTGTTGGATATAGTGCCCTCTAAGTCAATTATTGGATCGCAGGTGCGTGATTGCAATGATTGAGGGAGGACCTATACAGATAGAACAGTCTTACTCAAGATGATAGTATGCTATCTGGTTTGTTTTTATCATCATGTAGATGTTGATAGAGCCCATAGGATTCTTGTTTGACTACCAGCAGTATGATGGCGGTCATATATGTGGGAGCTGGGGTCTATAAGCACATCCTTAAAGTGTAGCTAGTCGTGGGAGTTTCGAGACAGGGCATCGATACTCCAGAGTAGACTAGTGTATACATTCGAGACCCCGACGAGGGGCGGTGGCCGGTCTCACAAGCCATTGGTGTTAGTTGGTTCACCTAAGATGTATACAGGTGCTCATTGGGTTATGAGTACACCGGACAGGACTCGCTGGGAACTTGCTAAGTTGGTATTATACATATCGTCAGATAGCAGTTCCCTGGTGACATGTGTACAGGTTAGTTCATCGACATGAGGTCGTCATTTGTCTCGTGTGAGTTCCCATTGTGCTTTGATTTATACCCTACCACGGGTCAAAGGAGACGTGCAAACAGGTATTTTTTGGGTACAGTCCCGAGCCGCATGGAGGCAGTGAGCAGATCGTTGGGGATTCGTCTCTCCCGGTATTGAGGGTAAGATCGCGCTGTGTTTAGGAGAGCCATTACACGAAATCCCTGGCCTGGGTAATCGAGATTTACTGGTAAGTATTCCAGTGGTATCTCAGGATGTTCTGGGCTGCTCTCTGACACGACTTACACAGCTATTGGGGGTCTGACGTTTACCAGCCCCTTAGGCCCTATATACGATACTCATAGACGAATGGACCGGACTGTACGGATATTGTCACTGTCAGGCTCAGTAGGGTTTCTGGATGAGTTCGCTCGTCAGCTTCCCTTCCAATCAATACATAGGCAACCGTTACGTACAGCTTGTACCTCTGACGTGCTAGTGGTTATACCCAGTGCCAGTGTATTGATGAGTCATTAGAGTCCCCCACAGACAATTTCCCAAGTTCGGGCGAAACGTTGTAGATACCGTATGGATTTATGGCAGGGTTCGGAAAATGCACGTGCGTTTTCGCACGTGTCATTTTTCGGGCAGATAATACTGGTAGGCTTTGGTTTAAGCCGGATCCAAGTATTATAATGTATATATATAATATCTTTGTCTCAATTGCATTTGTATTCGGTCGTAATACAAATGCGGGTATGTTTATACTGATACGGGGTTATCCTGAAATTCGTTTCAGGATCGCTTTTGGAAGTTGCCAGTTTCCAGTTTTCTATCACCCGTCTTTAACATTCGTTTAAGGATGGATTTATCTTTTCTTGGGTGAGTATGGTTCTAGAAGGTTCTAGATTTGGTGACTCATGGTTAGCATTTAATGATATGGTGATTCATTGTTAAGCATTAATTGTTGTGGTGATGTGTTATGGTGACTCTTGTTTTGCATTAATTGTTTCATTTAATGTTAAGTAAGGTGTTCTTTTGACTCATCCTTTTCTTTTAGTGCTTAGGGTTACCCTCCCCTCTTCTACACTCACCCCCCACCTCATATAGTGGACGGTCCTCATTGTGAGGAGAGGATGGATTCATTTTGGCAAAAGCTTATGAAATTTGCTTCATGGAAATTTCATATGTTGTTTTCTCATTTCACCCGATCCAAAAAGGCAACTTCATTTACCGTTCGTCCATAGCTTTGGACGTAACGAGACAAAGTGTTCTGCTCATTCTCTACATCAATATTGGTCATCTCTTTTAGCAAACTTGATGATCGAGTTGCCTCAGTTCAGAGGCGGAAGCCCGTTTAAAGATCCGTCTACGTGGTGCCACCTGGACGACGAGACTGGAGATCGAGCGAGTTTGGATTAGCTGCAACAAAGCGTGGGATGATGGTTGAAAACCGAAGGACTCGGATCGTTCGGTATAACATTTCTACCCACTTTGTAGTTTGTTAGTTTAGCTTTAATGGCAGATCCGGGTTATAGTATGCGATAGCGCCAGTTTATAAAAGTTTTTGTTCCGTAATTAGCGTCTGTTAGATGGCCGGGGTGCTACTGTAGACTTACATTGGTATCAGAGCCTCGCCATTAAGCTTTACTAACTCGTGCTAATGCGTTTAAAATATTGATCGAACGGAATTTCGCGAAACTACAATTTTCTGTTCAAAGTTTCTGTCGATTTTAAATCAGGTCTAAAAATTGTTTGACATATCACAGAAAACTAAGCAGGCAATTCTAAGCAAACTGGTGAAATTTGATCACTTGGGTGAAATTTGATCACGTGATCCCACAGAACGGCCGCGTATCCGCGGCCCAAACCAGGGTTTAGCCGCTGATCCGCCGCGCTTTTGTGGGAACAGTGCGCCAAATTTTTCCAGTGAGTTTACCATGGGAAATTGTGGTTTTTGGTATATGTCTTTTGGCCCTAAATTTTGTTACTGTACTGCAGATGTTATTGGGGCCCACTTCGGGAAGTTTTGTCGATCGAAATTTTAAACTTGTTAGTTTGCAGTATTTACATTATATCTCCGACCGTGAATGGCATTCGATCGGTAAACCGCGTCTGATTGCTACAGTTCTTTTAGACGGGTTTGCGAACGTGACATTCGCGTTGATGTTCTGTGTTGTGCTGTGATTTTGCGGATATGTCGTGGTGGATAGCAGTGTGCAATGGTAGTGCTGTTTGGATTTATTTGTACATTTGATATTGCGGGGCGAGCGTCCGACTTGTGGGCTGCCGTCACTGTCTGTTTGTATATTATTCTTTTGGAGCACGACCGGGATGAGGTCGATGTACCCGTTGTATATATTTTCATTTCTGTACTAGGTTTATCCCGCGACGGAGTGCACGGATAGCCGGGTTCTGGAGGGCAACGGGTCCGTATCTCATGACTATGAGAGGCAAAGGGACCTCACTCTAGAATTGGCAGACTATTCGCCGCACTCGTAGGGGGTACAGGTTGACCCAAGGAGGGGAGCTCAAGTTACCGGATTCCGTGAAGTGTCGGGTGGTCCATTCATTTTGCTGTAGGGGGCTGCCTCGCTTCAGGTTTTGGCGGGTAACTTGCCGCACCCGTAGGGGTCTAGGTTTCATTGCACAGGCTATCCACACGACCAGGGGAACGTCGGGTTTCAGTAGCGGCTCTGTGAAACCCGGGGATCCCAGATTATCTGTATTGTTCTGTGATGCTTATTACTTTTCTGTAATATTGCATATTATCATGCCTGGAGCGATTATTGTATATTAGTATATATACTATTAGATGTTGTATATGTTTTACACCCGCGCTAGTCCAGTTCCCGCTCTGTCGTTAGTTAAGTAACCTAACGAGTGATGACGGGACCCAGTAACGAATGCGGATGGCATATACGTACATTTTATTTTCGTTCTTTTCTGGTGTGATTGATTGATGGGACATCATTGATTCTTATCAATGCAAGGATAAAACAAACCTATATTTGATGTTGTTGGAACAAATTACAAAGACATTTACTTTTGTTTTGCATAGCGGTATTCAGTTAGAATATCCTGCACCTCATTCGACGAGGCGAGGGTCGAGATCCCTTCACCGAGAGTGACCCCTTGGGCAGAAGTTTGCGTCAGGGTAATAACTTCAATATAGTCAATTACAAGTTTCTTTGCATCACGGTATTCAGTTAGAATATCCTGCACCTCATTCCATGAGGAAAGAGCCGAGATCCCTTCACCGGGAGTGACTTCTTTAGCAAAAGGTTTTCGCCACTATATTTTTATAAAATGCTATCAGGTTCCTTCAACGAGATCAAGTTCATTACGTTAAAGGTTTTTCGCCAAAAACCAGCCGTAATCCTCTGTCATTTCTTATGGATGGTCAGTAGTATTCAAGTTATGTTTGTTGGCCTACGTCAAGGCGTAGTGTTTGGTAGCTGCTGGGTATTCATTTGTTGCATAGATAGATGCATTAGTTTAGGATAGACGTACAGCCTTGTTTGCCTACGTCAAGGGCATGTACGATGACCTAAATTAATCAGAACAATGATGGGTAGAACTTGACATGTGGCTTATGATTTGTTGGCCTACGTCAAGGTCATAAGAGCATGGGATAAAAATTATATCGGGAGTTTCAAACATACAGGAAACTTGCAAAACTTGAGCATACCTTCTAGAGTGTGCTAACGTGAGTGGATACCGTCACGTTATCATACGATGAGAGTTGGATCCTGATTCCCACTGATGAGTTAGTTTACTCTTCGGGTGATCCCGACTAATTCTTCTTTCAGGTTTGGAGGAGAATTTGAGATTACAGTGGGAGGTTTCCATATTAAATAAAGTGATAACCATTCTGATCTGGGTTAGAGTGCACGCAGAGTGTTTCTTTTCTCTCTCTTTGGCAGCGACTTTTGACCGACCCTAGACTATAACTCAGTGACCAAGTTGACCGAACCTTCTTAAAATACTGGCTTATTGGATTGTCTAAAGTTGCATAAGTCATTGCCGCTCCTTCTTTTACCCTTTGTATTTCTCAGAACACCCCGTATTACTACGGACATCCACTTCCATTGGATAGATCCATCGTATAGTTATATACGAACTCGAAGGGACTTCTTCGAGGATGGATCCAGGTTCAGGAGAAATAGAATTGGTTTATTCAGTTGTCTTTTATTATCACCTTCTCTCAGGTTGAGAGGGCTCCTTGGTTTAGGAGAGTACACCTATTATGCTTATTGGATAGTCTTATTCCAAACCATAGGCAGGTGCCGAAAGGTAGGGAATGAAGAAAACCAATTAGCCTAAGCTGGGTGTACAGAAGGTAATAAATAAAGACAAAATAAAGGGATTAGAAAGAGGGCAAAGTAAATTGCGACTGCTATCATTCACGACCAAACCGCGTACTTCATCGCCACTCCTACTTCACCTTTAATTTCTCCAGAATAACCCGTATCACTACGAACATCCAATTCCATTGGATAAATCCATCGTATGGTTATATACGAACTCGAAGGATATTTTTCCGAGGATGGATTCTGGTTCAGGAGAAATAAGAATAAGGTATTATTCAGTTGTCTTTTATCATCACCTTCTCTCAAGTTGTGAGTACTCCTTGGTTTAGGAGGGTACACCTATTATGCTTACTGGATAGTCTTCTTCCAAACCATAGACTGGTGTCGAACGGTAGGGAAGGAAGAAAACCATTTAGCCTAACGATGGTGTACAGAAGGTAACGACTAAAGACAAATAAAGGGATTTGGAGAGATGGCAGGAAAATATACGGTTATAGTCATGAATCTGAATAATGGAAAAGGCATTTCTATGAATACCCGGATACCCTTTCGAAACACATTCATGTTTGATTTTCACTGTGTATTGTTAATAGAAAACTGATTTCCCAATTAGACCCTTACTCCAGGGTATATGTTTACCAGGTAAAGATTCTCACATCTGTATGGTTTTACAGATGATGAGTAGGAGTAAGTTATTGGGAATTAAGTGATCATCCTCATTATATCGGAATTCGTTGTAATTGGTGATATTTGAGGAAATCGCCTGGGTACAGTTTTCAACCTACGATGCACAGGTTTTGAGTTATTCAACTCAGCGGACTTATACAGAGTATTGTATGTTGTCCAGTGTCCATCAGGACAAAGGGGTTAGTTCTCGTACTATTTTCTATTTACTTGTGACACAATGTCTAAGTTTCGAGAAGTTGTGGGTATAAGAATAAAGTAGAGAACCAGGTGTCGCAAGTATCGGGATTCTTCAAAGAAATTGAAGATGTAGATACTTGTGATTGGTATTCAGTTAATAGTAATGGTTTTGAGAAACTTGTTTCTCTTTCAGGTTACTCAAAATTGGATGGATTCCTAAGTTGAGTAATGCTGATCAGCCTTTCTCCATTAAGTTGATATGCACTGGAGACAGCTGCATGATTTGAATCTGGTTCCAATTAAATTAGTGCCAAAGTTTCTATATTGGATATAGAATGCTTCATATCTTAATGATATTAAGGTAAGGGGAGTTGTCCAGCTTATGCTTAAAACCAGACACTAGATAACTCAAGGCACGTTTCTGTAATGGCAGTTTGTGGGTTGACCCTGGCTTTGACGAGGGTTGATTTTCTACCATCTGGAAGATCAATAGTGATATTGTTCTTGACTCGCCACAGTTTTAATAAAATGGATTTTTTCAGAAAACAGTAATGGGAGTATGGTAGAACTGGAAGTGATTCTAGAACCGCAAACGATTGCGGAAAATTTAATAGGACCTATATATTCAATCAGATTTGACATTCCAATAGCTACTCCGCAGATATGGTGGGTAACCTCAGACACCCGAGAGGTACTCCGGTAGCCTCAAGGACGGTGACAGGGAGGTTCTTGTTTACCCGGACTTGACACTACTGTTGTTCCAGACTATGAGACCCGGCAGGAAGTTAAGTATAGTGTCATTCTAAACTAGCTTTAGAAGTGTACGTATATATTATTCTGCCAGAGGGTTGTCGTAGTCAGTGGGAGCAGCGGAAGTATAGTGAGCAAGTAGCTTATGTCTATTTATAGGCTTGAGAAGATATAGCGGAGATTAGATCATCTAATTTTGATGTGACAGTCATAGGTTTTGACTTCATCAGAATAGGGGATAGATCTATTAAGAAGGTAGTAGGGAGTGATGTCCAGGTATTTGGATGACATACACAGAGTAGGAAGTAAAACTCCTATACTACGATCGGTTGTACTGTGGTAGTCACACAGTTGTTTCTCCACAAAGGATATGGATATAATATCTGACATTCTGGTTACTAGATCTATGGTTTTAGATCTAAATTTGGGTAGTTTCCCAATGTGGGTACTTTGACAGTATTCTAATAGTATTTTAGAATAGATAACACCTGGCATGGTGGTGTACCTGCAGGTGATGGAGTCACCCTCTCTAAAGGTGTCTTACAGACTAAAGGGGAGAGGGATATGCATGATTGGCAGATCACTTGCTTAGGCAATTGAGTCAATCGTGAGATGTAAAGTACCACACCAGATGTTGTTTTTGCATTAGATGCGATAAGTTTATATTAATCCAATCCTGAAGAAACATAAGGAAGCAGTTTTACGGATTTGATGACGACGGCCTCCTTCGGGAAACGGTTATCATTCCAGGCTTCAAAGGTGACATGGATGACAGAGTGATTGTCAGAGTTATAGTTTTCCCTCAGACAAGGGACAGTATTATGGACAGGTGGTCCAAGAGGATACTGTGGGAGGCATGGTGCTTAATACTTATTAGGTTCAGTTATCAATACAGTCTAAGAAGTTTGGATTTGTAGTTCATTTATGAACTAGGTCCCATCAGATATCCAGATATATTCTAAGACAGGTATTACTCGATTCGGGAGATGGCTTTCTCCGCGAACTTGAGATTAAGAGAGACATAGAAAGAAACATCAGGACGGATCCACTCACTGAGGCTGTTTCTCGAACACAATAGTTTTGCAAACGAACTTTATGAAACTGATTAGTAGAGGAGTTGGATGTTCGGTATCACACGAGCTGTGAGTACGCGACATCGTAATAATAGCCTTAAGTGAAAGTGGGAGATTGTTGGATATAGTGCCCTCTAAGTCAATTATTGGATCGCAGGTACGTGATTGCAATGATTGAGGGAGGACCTATACTGATAGAACAGTCTTACTCAAGATGATAGTATGCTATCTGGTTTGTCTTTATCATCATGTAGATGTTGATAGAGCCCATAGGATTCTTGCTTGACTACCAGCAGTATGATGGCGATCTTATATGTGGGAGCTGGGGTCTATAAGCACATCCTTAAAGTGTCCCTAGTCGTGGGAGTTTCGAGACAGGACATCGATACTCCAGAGTAGACTAGTGTATACATTCGAGACCCCAACGAGGGGCGGTGGCCGGTCTCACAAGCCATTGGTGTTAGTTGGTTCACCTAAGATGTATACAGGTGCTCATTGGGTTATGAGTATACCGGACAGGACTCGCTGGGAACTTGCTAAGTTAGTATTATACATATCGTCAGATAGCAGTTCCCTGGTGACATGTGTACAGGTTAGTTCATCGACCTGAGGTCGTCATTTGTCTTGTGTGAGTTCCCATTGTGCTTTGATTTATACCCTACCATGGGTCAAAGGAGTCATGCAAACAGGTATTTTTTGGGTACAGTCCCGAACCACATGGAGGCAGTGAGCAGATCGTTGGGGATTCGTCTCTCCCGGTATTGGGGGTGAGATCACGCTGTGTTTAGGAGAGCCATTACACGAAATCCCTGGCCAGGGTAATCGATATTTACTGGTAGGTATTTCAGTGGTATCTCAGGATGTTCTAGGCTTCTCTCTGACACGACTTATACAGCTATTGGGGGTCTGACGTTTACAGCCCCTTAGGCCCTATATGCGATACTCATAGACGAATGGACCGGACTGTACGGATATTGTCACTGTCAGGCTCAGTAGGGTTTCTAGATGAGTTCGCTCGTCAGCTTCCCTTCCAATCAATACATAGGCAACCGTTACGTACAACTTGTACCTCTGACGTGCAAGTGGTTATACCTAGTGCCAGTATATTGATGAGTCATTAGAGTCCCCCACAGACAGTTTCCCAAGTTCGGGCAAAACGTTGTAGATGCCGTATGGATTTATGGCAGGGTTCGGAAAATGCATGTGTGTTTTCGCACGTGTCATTTTTCGGGCAGATAATACTGGTAGGGTTTGGTTTAAGCCGGATCCAGGTATTATACTGTGTAGATATAATATCTTTGTCTCAGTTGCATTTGTATTCGGTCGTAATACAAATGCGGGTATGTTTATACTGATACGGGGTTATCCTGAAATTCATTTCAGGATCGCTTTTGGAAGTTGCCAGTTTCCAGTTTTCTATCACCCGTCTTTAACATTCAGTTAAAGACGGATTTATCTTTTCTTGGGTGAGTCATGGTTCTAGAAGGTTCTAGATTTGGTGACTCATGGTTAGCATTTAATGATATGGTGATTCATTGTTAAGCATTAATTGTTGTGGTGATGTGTTATGGTGACTCTTGTTTTGCATTAATTGTTTCATTTAATGTTAAGCAAGGTGTTCTTTTGACTCATCCTTTTCTTTTAGTGCTTAGGGTTACCCTCCCCTCTTCTACACTCACCCCCCCACCTCATATAGTGGCCGGCCCTCATTGTGAGGAGAGGATGGATTCATTTTGGCAAAAGCTTATGAAATTTGCTTCATGGAAATTTCATATGTTGTTTTCTCATTTCACCCGATCCAAAAAGGCAACTTCATTTACCGTTCGTCCATAGCTTTGGACGTAACGATACAAAATGTTCTACTCATTCTCTACATCAATCTTAGTCATCTCTTTTAACAAACTTGATGATCGAGTTGCCTCGGTTCAGAGGCGGGAGCCCGTTTAAAGATCCGTCGACATGGTGCCACCTGGACAACGAGACTGGAGATCGAGCGAGTTTGGATCAGCCGCAACAAAGCGTGGGATGATGGTTGAAGACCGAAGGATTCGGATCGTTCGGTATAACATTTCTACCCACTTTGTAGTTTGTTAGTTTAGTTTTAATGGCAGATCCGGGTTATAGTATGCGATAGCGCCAGTTTATAAAAGTTTTTGTTCCGCAATTGGCGTCTGTTAGACGGTCGGGGCGCTACCGTAGACTTACAGTTGGTAAAAGTCAGACCCCCAAAAGCGGTACAAGTCATGTCGGAGTGTAGCCCAGAACACCCTGAGATACTACTGGAATACCTACCGGTAAATCTCCTGTCTTGGCCAAGGACTTCGTGTAATGGCTCTCCTAGACACAGCGCGACCTCACCCCCAATACCGGGAGAGACGAACCCCTGCAGATCCGCTCACTGCCTCCATGTGGCTCGGGACTGTACCCAACTAAAACCTGTTTGCACGACTCCTTTGAGCCGTGGTAGGGTAGTAATAAAAGTACAGTGGGAACTCACATGAGACAAATGACGATCTCAGGTCGATGAACTAACATGTACACATGTCACCAGGAAACTGCTATCTGACGCTAGGTATAATACCAACTAGCATGTTCCCGGCGAGTCCTGTCCGGTGTACTCATAACCCAATGAGCACCTGTATACATCTTAGGTGAACCAACTGACACCAGTGGCTTGTGAGACTGGCCACCGCCCCTCGTCGGGGTCTCGATTGTATGCACTAGTCTACTCCGGAGTATCGATGCCCTGTCTCGAAAACTCCCACGACTAGGGACCTTTTAAGGATGTGCTTATAGACCCCAGCTCCTACGTATATGATCGCCATCCTACTGCTGGTCGTCAAGTAAGAATCCTAAGGGCTCTATCAACGTGTAATAGTGACCTGTAAGGTCACCTGAAGCAGTACACAATGATAAAGATAAACCAGATAGCATACTATCATCTTGAGTAAGACTGTCCTACCAGCATAGGTCCTCCCTCAATCATTGCAATCACGTGCCTGTGATCCAATAATTGACTCTGAGGGCACTATATCCAACAGTCACCCTCCTCCTCAACATCAGAGAAGCAGGCCATACGAGAACCGTACCTGTGGAATTCATCGTCGCTAAAACCCATCATCCTACAACATCCTCCTGGGATGCCCGACATTAAACGCCTTCCGGGCTCAAATCTCGACCTACCACCTTGCGATCAAATTTCCATTAGACCAAGGGGAATAGGTCGGACCTACAGGAACCAGCAAATTGCTAGGGTTTGTCTCGCCTCTGTGTCGTCCACCGGAGAGCCGAGCGACGATTTTGAAGATGCGTGTGATTTCCAGGGGTCTTTGGACACGCGCGACGACCAAAGGGAAGTCCGAGGATCCCCGGTAGAAGCACTGACGGAAGTCCCCCTCGTCGAAGGGGTCGACGACTGAACCGTCCGGATCGGCTCTCTCTTAACCGGGGACCACTGCGAGGACCTGATACGGTTCCTCCGAGACAACTCAGACATGTTCGCTTGGACCCCCGCGGATATGCCCGGGATCGACCCCAAAGTGATCTCCTATAAGCTCGGGGTCGACCCGAAAGCAAAGCCCGTCCGGAAAAAGAAGAGAAGCTTTGTACCGACAAAGTAAAGGGTGATTGAGGATGAAGTGGATCGACTGCTCGCCGCCAACTTTATCAGAAACCTGGACTATTCAGAGTGGCTGGCGAACGTGGTCATGGTAAAAAAGGCGAACGGGAAATGGCGCATGTGTGTCGACTTCACAGATCTAAACAAGGACTACCCCAAAGAAAACTATCCCCTCTCTTGGATAGACCAGTTAGTGGACAGCTCAACCGGCCATAAATTACTTAGCTTCATGGATGCGTTTTCCGGTTACAATCAGATCCGGATGAACCCGGCAGATGAAGAACTTACTGCATTCACCATGGCTCGGGGGGTATACTGCTACAAAGTGATGCCCTTCGGTCTTAAGAATGCTGTGGCTACATATCAACGCCCCGTCAACAGACTATTCAAGCCACAAATCGAGAGAAACATGGAAGTTTACGTCGACGACATGCTGGTGAAATCCGTTTCTTCGGCGGGACACACCAAAGACCTCGGCGAGACATTCGACGTCCTGCGCAAATATAAAATGAAACTCAATCCGTCTAAGTGCACGTTCGGAGTCACCAATAGGAAATTCCTCGGGTTCATAGTAACCCACCGAGGAATCGAAGCAAACCCGGAAAAGATCAATGCCATCTTCGACATAGCATCTCCCAAGAGTAATTTGGAGATCATGCACCTCACCGGGAGGGTCACTGCCCTGAATCGCTTCATGTCCAGGTCCGGGGAAAAGTTCTTACTATTCTTCAAAGCCTTAAGGAAGATTCCCAAGTTCGAATGGTCCGAGGAATGCCAGAACGCCTTCGAGCAGCTCAAGGCACACCTAGCTACTCCTCCGCTACTCACTCGACCATTCGAAGGCGACGAGCTATTGTTATACCTCGCAGTCTCTGATCAAGATGCAAGCTCGGTGCTCGTCAGGGAAGTCAATGTTGTGTAGAAGCCGGTTTACTATATGAGCCATGTCTTCAAGGATGCAGAGCAAAGATACCCCGCCATGGAGAAGATAGATCCGGCACTTGTCGTCACTTTCAGGAAACTCCGACATTACTTCCAAGCACACACAATCTTCATCCTCACTGAGCGACTTTAAGGTCTATCCTCGCCTCCCCGAGTCATCGGGTCGTTTGGAAAAATGGAGGTGGGAATTGTCCCAATTCGATATCAGGTACCGCCCCCGACAAGCCATCAAAGCGTAGGTCTTAGCTGATTTCGTTGTCGAGTGCACCATTCCCATTAAGGCGGAACGACAGAAAAAAGCCCCGAACCATGTCCTTCGGTCGAAGAGGTATCCGACCCCATCCCGGACTGGGTGCTATACGTGTACAGATCCTCTACCGAGGAAGGGAGCGGGGCTGGGTTGATCATCCATGGCCCAAATGAAGCAGGGTTGGAATACTCCATAAAGCTCGGGTTCAGAGCATCAAACAATGCCGCGGAATACGAAGCTTTATTAGCAGGACTACAAATCACATCCGGAGTGGGGCTTAAGACAATCAGAGTCCGCAGCGACTCCGCACTAGTCATCGACCAGGTAACCGGGCGCTTCGAAGCCCGGGAACCGCTCATGATAAAGTACCTAGCCGAGGTAAAAAGACTTCGCAAAAATTTCAACGAAGTCTGGGTAGAGCAGATTCCCCGGAATCTGAACACCCAAGCAAACGCATTGAGCAAGCTCGCCTCTTCCTATACGGCCAACCATAAGAGGAATATCCTTTTCGAAGTGTTACCACGGCCCAGCGTGGAAGACGGAGAGATAACACTCCAGGTATACACGACTCAGAAGGAAGGCCAAGATTGGAGGAAACCCCTCGTGGAATTCCTAAAAGATGGCACACTTCCAGAAGACAGAGGAGAGGCACGCCGCCTTTGAGCGAAAGCTCGTCATTTCGTCTGGAGCAATGTGAAACTTTACAAGAAATCGTACATGTTAGGGTCGAAAATTGCACCCCGGTCAACCAAGTCAAATTCAATGTCAACCCCAAGCCAAGTGGGGCCATACCCGAGTCGAGCCCGAACATGAAACGGCCGGCCTCCCCCCATGCCAAGATAAAAATTTTGTAATAAATAATTTTGGTGTATCACTTTTATTTTATTCTATGAATAAATGTAAGAAAAATTGGCATAAAGCCAAATTTTTGTAAAGCCCATGGCTTATGTGCAAAAAGAAATGGCACATGAGCCATGGGATGGCCAAAATGCCATTTTTGTAAAGCCCAAGGGGCTATATGTAAAGTGTATAGCCTATAAAGGCAAAGATAATGAAATATCTCAACAACTTTTTCTCTCTCCAAAAGAATCAAGATCTGTGATCTTCTCCTTCCTCAAGGTTCTAAAAACCTTCTTCTCTTTTTGAATTAAATCAAGAGTTTTACTCTTCCTTTTCCAAAACTAAATAGTTTTTTACCACGAAACCCACAAAGGGGAACTCAGATCTCCCATCAGATCTTAAAAATAAAATTTTTTTAAAATCTCATACTTCTTGTTCTTCAAGATCCAGCCAAAAGAAGAGGAAGAAGAAGACCCATCTCCAAAAAATCCCACTTTGGGAAGATCCAGAGCTCAAGGGAGAAGCCTGTTTTAGGATCCTCAAAAACATCTTAGGAGTTTAACTCCCCTCTAATTTCTCTTTCGGGGGTTTAAATCCCATTTCTGGGGCTAAAAGCCCCTTTTCCTCGCCGGTGCCCGAGCGCTTACCCCCCAAAGCGCTTAAGCGCCCAGCGCCCACATGCCGGGCATGTGGTGCACTAGCGCTTAAGCGCACAGCGCATAGCGCTCAAGCACACAGTGCCCACGTGTCGGACACGTGGTGCGCTCGCGCTTCAGCGCACAGCACCTAGGTGCACAGCGCTCAAGCACCCAGCGCTCGCGTGCTAGATACGTGAGGCGTTAGCCCCACGCGTCCTTTGGGTGCTTTTCCCATTTTTATATATATGTATACATGTATATATATATATACATACACACACACATACTCCACACTAAAAACACCTTCCCCGTTAGAAAAAATTTCTAACGGGGCGCTGCCCCGAACCCCGCAAGGGGGCTGCTAGCCCCCTTGACCCCCAGCCCGCTATCCGGGTAGCGGGACCCCCATAAAAACTCTACGGGGCCCCGATATATCCAAAGCCCCCTTTTCAAAACACAACACTGCACGTTGAGTTCGCATGACCAGTTTAACCCGTTAATCGGAGGTTCTCTCGCTCCAAAAAGCGAAGGGTAATTAACAGCAGCTTAGTCCACGATTGCCGGAGATTCGGATCTCCACAATCAATAAACCCCAGCCTACCCTAGGCAGAGGGAATCTGTAATGCGCCTGACAAGAGCGCGCGTATTCCCATCTCAATGGGGTGACGAAAAACACCCTATAGTACACTTAGCCCCTGCTCCGATGTTTCGACCCCCCCAAAGCCGACTATGTTCTACGAGAGATACACGAAGGGGTCAGGGGGCACACCAAAAGGCCCGCACCCTGGTGCAGAAGACGCTGCTTTAAGGATATTATTGGCCGAGCATATACCAGGATGCCGAGAAGCTTTTCATAAGATGCAAAAGCTGCCAACTCCACAGTAGCATACTTCGTCTCTCCGCTACCAAGCTAACAACCCTCAGTTCCCCTTGGCCGTTTGCACAATGGGGGATGGATATGGTGGTCCAACTCTCCACCGGCACGGGCGGACACAAGTACATCCTCATCGCGGTAGACTACTTCACAAAGTGGATAAAGGCCGTCCCCATCAAAAAATCAGACGCCGCCTCTACTATAAAGTTCCTGCAGAACAACATAGTCATCCGATTTGGGATCCCGAGATGTATCATCACCGATCACGGGACCAACTTCGAGAATGACAAAGTCAGAGAGTTTTGCAGCGATTACTACATGAGTATGCTCTTGTCGCGGTTCCGCGGCAGGAGTATGCTCTTGTCGCGGATCCGCGGCGCGTTGACCAAGTTGGTGGATCAATTTTCTTGTGTGTTCTTTAAAAAGCCTGAGCCGATTTTTAGTACATGATTTATTATTTTTTGAGCAGAAATAAAAATCGGCAGAAAGGAATTTTCGGGGTGCTTTGCGGTTTTTTGTCCGATCGAAATTCTAGATACTTTGCTAACATGCTATGGTGTGTTTAGCTAGGCTCTGATACCATTGTTAGGTCCACGTTACCTGTCGCGGTCCTTTCGGGATAGCGGAAACAGTGAAAAACAATTTTTAGGGCTTGAGGTAACATGGACTAGAAAATCCGGATCTTTGCTAAACAACACACTAGCAACAACTATGAGCTTTACCTACTCGGTTAGGGGGTTATACCTAGTCTTGAACTCCTTCTCTTCTTCTCCTTGGAGTTGGTTGGATGGTTCTCCTCGTCGCCTTCCCTTGCCGAAGAAAGATCCACCCGAGGGCCTCTACCTTGAGCTCCTTCCTCGAACTTGAGGTAACTAAAGTATTAGGCTTGCTAGACCTTCAACCTTAAGATGAGTAGAGATGAGATTTGGTGTTTTATCTTGAAGGCAAATGGTTCTCAACTCATGAGAGGGATTTTGCCTTGAGAGGGAGGAAGAGGATGAGAGCTATGGATGAGAGAGAAGATGCAAGTAAGAATGATCAATTTTTTTACAACCATGCTCTCTTATTTTAGAAAATGATAACAATAATAATAATTAACAATTTGTGATGGTGAGTTGATGAATGACCATTATCATTTCATTCATTAAATACTTTGTGCCAAAAATAAGAAGTGTCTTTGAAAACAAATGATGATGGTCAACAAGTCTACTTTGGTCAACCGGTCAACTAAAGTCAACAAGTCAACAAAAGTCAAGAATTCAACTCAACCATGGCACAATAATTGTTAGCTAATATTATTAATCATATTTCCTATTCTCATTAGGGTTTGGAAAAAGACAACAGTCAACTGTGCATACACACCCGTACCATAACCCTAATGAGAATCCTCTGCCTCTGTCTCCGTCAACTGTGCATACACACCCGCATCCGTGTTCCGAGGAACACGAATACAATAAGATAAAACCAATCCCAAAACATATACTAGGATCTAGCTTAAACCAAAGCCCGCTAGTAATAACTGTCCGGACACCAAACGTGCACAAGTGCGCGGATGTGAACGAACCCCGTCGCAAAACCATGCGACCTCTACTCTGTTTTACCTAAAGGCGAATAACCCTCTGTGTGGGACTCTAAAGACTCGACACTACGCTGGCAGTGGGGTTAACCACAGACCGCAAGCGGCACTAGCTGTATGTAACGGTCCCCAGGTAGATGCCGATAAGAAGACTGATGAGGTGAACCCATCCGAACTCCTACTGAGCCTGTATGTGACAATCTCCGTACAGTTCGGTCTGTTCGTCTGAGAATATCGCATGGCGGTCCTAGGGGGTGGTAAACGTCAGTCCCCTAATAGCGGTACAAGTCGTGTCGGAGTGTAGCCCAGAACACCCTAAGATAACACTGGAAACCTACCAGTATATCCCGCTTGCCCTGGCCAGGGACGACTATGTGTAATGGCTTTCCTAGACACAGCGCGATATCAACCCCCAATACCGGGAGAGACGAATCCTGTCTAACCGTCACTGCCTCCAAGTGCTTCGGGACTGCACCCAACTACTACCTGTTTGCACGACTCAGTAGAGCCGTGGTAGGGTAGTAATCAAAGAACAGTGGGAACACACTCGAGGCGAAGTGACAGTGTCAAGTCAGCGGACTAAGCTGTACTCATGTCACCTGGGAACTGTTAACTGACGATAGGTATAATACCAACCAACAGTTCCCGACGAGTCCTGTCCAGTGTACTCGTAACCTAACGAGCACCCGCATACTATCTCCAGTACGACGTACTGATAGCTGTGGGACAGACCATCTCCCATACTGGGAAGAGAAGCGTATGCACCAGTCTACTCTGGAGTATCAATGCCCTGTCTCGGTAATCCTACGACTGGGGACCAAGAATAAGGATGTGCTTGTTAGTTATATGTATGCCCTAGAGGCCATTACTGTACATAGGATGTATATGGTAGTGGATGCTGGGACATATATAGGGAGGACTTTCTCGCTCGACATGATAGTATGCTATCTGGTTACTCTTTACCTTAACGTGTATGCTGATTGTCTCTCTGTTACATGTTGGTAAAGCCCTTAGGATGTGTACTTGACTACCTGGACTATGATGCGGATCATACTAGTGGGGACATGGTGGTCCATAAGTACATCCTTCAAGGTCCCTAGTCGTGGGTGTATCGAGACGGGGCATCGATATACCAGAGTAGACTAGCGTATACCTTCTCGACCCATACAGATGGGCAATGGATGATCCCATATCCATTGGTGTTTGACATCAAAGATGATATACGGGTGCTCAGTGGAGACTGGGTACACTGGACGGACTCGCCGAGAACTCCCAGATGGTATTATACCTTACGTCAGATGGCAGTTCTCTGGTGACACTGGTACAGAGTAGTCTGTTGACCCGAGATCGTCATAGAGTCTTGTGTGGTTCCCACTGTGCTTTGATTTCCACCTTACCACGTCCAAGAGGGCGTGCAAAACGGTGGTTTTTGGGTACAGTCCCGAGTCACATGGAGGCAATGAGCGATAGGAGGGGATTCGTCTCTCCCGGTATAGGGAGTTGATGTTGCGCTGTGTTCGATTGGCTATAACAGGAAATCCCTGGCCAGGGTTGCTGAGATTTACTGATAAGTGTTACCAGTAGTTTCTCGAATTGTTATAGACCTCATATCGACACGACTTATCGAGCTATTGGGGTCTGACGTTTACCACCCCTAGGCGAGATATGTGACAGATCAGACGATCAGACCGGACTGTACGGTAAGTGTTACTGGTTGGATTCACAGGAGTGTGAGCGGGCTTGCTCGTCGATCTTCTGATCGCTCAATACCCGGGTGGCCGTTACGTTTAGCAGACCGCTTGCGGCTTGTGGGTGTTTGATATGATCATCACCTGCTGCCGGCGTATTGACGAGTCTTTAGAGTCCTACACAGAGGTTTCCTGGCTCAAGCGAAACGAAATAGGAGCGCATATGAGATATGTGCGGGACCGAGAATAATGCGTGTATGTGATACCGTATTTCATTCTCGCAATGAATGTGTTGAATGGTTGTATGCGATATAACCTAGTTATCGAATCGAGGATTGATTCGATAGCCGATACATTGGATATTAGTCGGTTATATGTGATATGACCGGATCGTTAAATCAAGTGTTGATTTAATGATTTAATGTATAATTATATATATTTGATATATTACTTTGCATTAACTAGTATCGGTTCACTTTAAATGAATTTTCTCACTCGGATATGCACATTGTATATGTGATATACTTTTGTGCACTTGATTGTGTCATGTTTGATGATACATGTTAACTTGGATTTGTGTAAAGATTAAACCATGGTTGTGAGAGTGGTTAGGGTTTTGTTTATTCTCTTATTATCTATTTATTTATTTATATATTCATTTTGGAAAGTTTTAAGGATGGTGGCTTGTTTTGTTTTTTATGTTGAAGCTTCTTGAAGCTTTGATCAAGTCAACCATTCTTATCTCATCCTTAACCCTAACCATTCCCACTAACCCTAGTTTAGTCTCTACACTTGACCATGGTTAATTTTATGATAAGAATCATTTTATTATTCTTTTCAAATAACTTATCATAAGATTATCTTCTTCTTCTTCTTCTTCTTCAAGAAGAGAAACTAGATTCCATCAATGGTGATTGATGAATTAGAGTGAGAAATCCAATTCTAAAGTATACCCACTTTCTATTTCTTCATCCTCTACCTCTTGCCAAGTAGTAGAGTGTGTTTCCTTCACAAGTTTTCGTGACTTGGTGAAGGTGGAGCTTGATTTAGCGATGCTTCGACGTAGATCATCTTCGGCACGTTGTCGACGACCTAGCCCGGTCTTTTCTCCGATGAAACCACCGTGAGAGTCATGGTTCGATTTGGATAGCGGAGAGGACTTCATTGCGGAGCCGTGGAGGTGGAGCACCGGATCTACAAAGGTTGTATTTCCGTATTCTTATAGTTAAGTGTTAACTAGTTTACTTTTCGCCTAGATATCTAGCCAACGATCCGTTCTAGGGTTTCTCGGCACCGTTTAAATTTGAAATTGGCATGGTTGATGCCTTGTGAGACCTCATTAGGGTGCCTAGGAACCCTACAGTGGTATCAGAGCCTAGCTAGAGCCTTAGGCGAAGTCTAGACGGAGTTTGAAGTCCGATAGACCCGAAACCCCAACTCAAAAAAATGCTCTCTGTCCTTTTCTAAAATCTGGGATTTTTCAACATTAAAAATATGCAGAAAATTCAGCAGGGAAATCTAAGAATTACGGCGCAAAAAGTTTCTCATGAACAGTACAACATGCGGAGGAACCGCGGCAGAAGCCTGGCTTCTGCGGCGGTTCTGCGGCTAAATGATGACGTCATACTCCACTGTTTGCACAGTAACTCCTATTTAATTATGCTGGATTTTCTGGGAATTTTTAATATTTATTCTAGAGTTGAATTTTCTGAGGTTGTTTTGGGGATTCGAATGTTCGATCGGATTATCAGATTTTGTCTATGTGGCTTTCCGGATAAATTTTAGAATATGTTAAAAAGTTCGACCGGATATATATACCCAACTTTTCCCCTGTCGGGAAATTTCCAAGTGTTGGATCTTTCCGTAGTTTAACGACGTTCTAAGTAGTGCAAGTAACGCGATGGTCCCTCTAGAAGACAACAAACCTTAACTCGATTATGACCGTCTTGAACTGCCCTTTGAACCTTCGGGTTTAGGGCAGTACGGCGTGCCACATGTGAGGCGTTGGCTTGACCCTTCTACGGCTGGACCGTTAGTACTGAGGCACGAACTGAATGTTGTTAGACTCTTATTTCATGTGTTGATCTATATCGGGAAAACTTGGGTGTTCGACTGTTTGATCGAAAAGTTTAACATTTTCTATCTATCCGGAATGTGATACAATAATTGGAATTCATAAGTAGTTATGAGATAACTGAATGAATGTTATAAACATAGTAGTTTAGTCTCACTTGATCGGTTGCCACGAAATTTTGATGTGATCAAAAGTCCGTCGTAATCACGTAGCGTACGCGGATACTCGCCGGGTAAACTTAATAGACAGCCTCACTCCATAGCCCCGACCAAGTGACTGTAGGAGAACCCCGTCGCCGAAAGCATCCGTTCGGGTGCTCGCGGCAGCGGTGTTCCGCCTTGGTGCACTTCGTCGACGGCATCGGGGGTGCAGCCGCCTACTAAAGTTTGCGACGAGCATTCGATCAGGATGTCGGGAATCTTGTTGAATTGCCCGACTTAATATTGAAAAGTGTTTTCGATTTTGAGACTAAAATGCGGGGTTTATAATTGTTAGGCATGCGATGTCTAAGGAATTCATTTGATTAGGCATGCGATGTCTATGTAGGTTGCGGATTCCAACTGTTGTAGTTTTACACTTTCTTTTCTGTGACCGTAAGTGTAATATGTGATATCGCCGGTTACGTTGCTATATGTCAACGACAATTGGGATGCGCATATTTACTTACGTTGATGACATGTGATGTTATGTGTTGCTGGATATGTTATATTGGATCGTCGTGTTTGAATAGCCGGGTTTTTTTATGTGAGATGAGTGTTTTTCATTTTTATTCATGTAAAAACTTGTATGTAATATTCTTGTTTTTGGGGCACTTCCAGGTTGCGGAAGATGTCACCCTTTGTATATTATTTACTTTTCCGCACTAGGATAGACCCAAGGAGGAGAGCATAAGTAACCGGGTTCTGGAGTCCAGTGGGAGACCAACTCGAGGAGTCGAGTCCGGGTCTCCTAACTCTAGAATTGGTAGGGTTGCTTGCCGCTCTCGTAGGGGTGTAGGGGTGTGGATTTGGCTATTCATCACGACCGTGGAATCCGTGTTTTATACTGGCTCGTATTGAAAACACGGACGTCCTAGTATATCCAATATTTCATATGTCTCTTCTGCTGCGATATCTGTGATGTGATCATGTGATGTTCTGTGATAGATACTTTATATAGTATATATGATATATTATATAGACGTTACTTATGTTTTACACCCGCGCTAGCCCTGCCCCGCTCTGCCGTTAGTTACCTAACCTAACGGTGCACGAGGGGACATCGAGGCGAATGCGGATGGCATAAGTATACGTCGTATTTATCTGTGATGTTTAGGTACTTAAATGATGGGACTTCATTAATGTGATTAATGAAATAAAAGAAACCTAAGATGTTGCAGAATCGAATTTCAAAATAAAAAGGGTAGCTACAGTTCTTGCTTTGCACAGCGGTATATGTGATATATCCTGCACCTTATTCGATGAGGAAAGGACCGAGATCCCTTCACCGGGAGTGACTCCTTTAGCAATAACTGGCAGATGCTACACACTCGGTTTGTCTTTTGATTTCTTTTAAGAGTTTTTGCTTTGCACAGTGATATATATGATATATCTCGCACCTCATTCGACGAGGAAAGGACCGACGATCCCTTCACCGGGAGTGACTCCTTTAGCAAAACTAGAAAAGCCTCAAAAGCACTCCATTTCAAAATCATTTGATTCTACAACGATATCAAGTTCATTACGCAATAGGTTTTCAGAAAAACCTGTCGTAGCCCTCCGTCATTTCAGATAAGTACTAGTTAGTATTCGTGCTGCGGTTGTTTGGCATGCGTCAAGGCGTAGTGTACGGTAGCTAACTAGTGCTTATCTGCTAGCATACGATGCGATTGGATTAGGGTATTCGTACGGCGTTGTTTGGCATGCGTCAAGGGTCGTGCGGGTGGGTTTAATTCAATCAAGAAATGTACGGGTTGAACTTGACTAGCAGACTATGGGTTGTTTGGCATGCGTCAAGGTCATAGCGAGCTAGGGGCAAAATATTATCGGGAATTTCAAGTGTTGAAATTTGCAATGAGATTGCATACCTTCTATGAGATAGTTGGATCCCGATACCCGCTGCGAGTAAGAGTTACTCCTGGGAGAGTTTTACACATTACAATTAGCCGATCAAGTAGGTGTCTAGAAAGGTGTCAACGGGGTTACGCCTCTGGGAAAACGAGGTTTACATTAATTAGGTTCGTGCGAAAGCACGGGGGACCTCCCTCAAAGTACCGACACTGGCCTGGCTGAAAGATTGGCGAACTTGTAGTGTGTAATTAATCCCGGCTAGTCTTTCCTTTTAGGGTTTGAAGGAAGATTTGATAAAAAGCAGTGGGAGCCATCCTGATTAGATAAAATAATAACCAATCTATTCTTGCAAGAGCGCACGATGAGTGTTTTCTTCTCTCTCTCTCCAGGTAGCGACCATATCACGCCTTAATCAAGATAATAATATGGATGTATTGACCGAACCCGCTTGTTATACTGAGCTGGGGAATGTTGGTCCCGCTCCAACTTATAATTGTTATAAGACAGAGTAGGAAATTGGGGATTACCAGAATTCCCGTGCCGCCCAAACGAAGAGAGTGCATGCTGATGCATCATCTTCGGGTGTGTTCATTACAGAGAACTGTTTCTCAGTATCCTTTACGTCCTGGGTATGTGATACCAGATCAGGATCCCAGATATGTATTATGTTACATAGGGCTACAGAAAGGTAGAGAACTGAGAACGGGTGATAAGTTTCATGAGGCAGAAAACGGGGCAAGTGTTGCAGCCAAGTCTGTTGGTCACTGTCACCCTGTATTCCAAATACATTGATTCTGAACGAATGTTATTAGATACCGAACCTGATATACAAAATCATATCAAACTCTTTATTAGTAAAGAAATGATAAAATTTTGTATAGTTGGATAATGTTTTGAACATTTCCTATATCAAAAGTTGATCGGTTCAGGCACGTTATCTAAAAGCATTAACGTTCTAAATCAAACTACAGTTCTTAGTATACAGAACACACACAAGAGGAAGAGTTCAGAAATAAACGATTCCTTCTTGAGGCATTGTAGACTAGGTCATGTCAATGCGACCCGACTTGCTTAAGTTACATTTAGATGCATATTTAAATCAGTTTGAATTTACATCTTATGAAACTAGCGAGTCATGTCACAAAGATATAATGACCTTAGCTCTGTTTATTGGAAACAGAGAAAGAGTTAGTAAACTCTTGGGATTGATACATGATGATGTATGTAAGATCCCCTGTCTGCACATGCCAAGACCGGTCCTTTATACTTCATTGCATTCTCTGATGATCTCTCGAGATTCAGACCTATGTTCCTGTTGAAACACAAGTCCGAACCTTCTGAGATATTCACAGAATATAAGTTAGAATTAGAGAACCGAAATACGGGTATAAGTATTATGTCCTTTGATGAGATCAAGGAGGAGAATACTTGAGCACGGAAATCCTGGTCTATTCTAAAGGAGAATGAGATTCTCTCTCAGCATTACTCCTCCGTATACACCATAACACGATGGTATATCGGGGCGGAGCAATAGCACCCTATGTGATATGGTGTGCTCTATGATGAGTACTACTGAGTTTCCTATTTCCTTTTTGGGAGTTATGCACTTATGAAGTTGCATACCTATTGAATAGGGTTCGAATCGAATCAGTGCCTACCACTTCATATGTGATATGGAAAGGGAAAAGCCCATATCTTAAGTTGGTTAAGATTTGGGGTTGTCCGGGCTATGTCTAAAAGCATAATCCAGACAAACTCGAGGCAAGGTCTGTTATGTAGAACTGGAATAGTCCAGCTATACAAGCTACAGCTGATGATTTGATAGAACCAAAGGATTCAGTAGATTCCAACGTACCTCAGCCTCTCCGCCGATCTAGTAGGGTTCCTCACCCACCTGAGAGATACTTCGGTTTGTCTGTGACAGTGGGAGCGAGGATTGCATCATGAGATGATGACCCAACTAAGTTCGAGCTGGCCATCAAGAGTGGGACTCTGTAAGAATGGCTGGATGCTTAGTGATCTGAGATGGAATCCTTATACACCAACAAAGTATGGACTTTGGTTGCAATATCTGAAGGGTTAAATCCCCATCAGGAGCAAGTATATCTTGAGAAGATTACTTGGTGTACATGGAAAGGTTGAGACTTTCAAAGCTAGACCTGTTAAAGGTTTACATCATTGACCAGGTGTGGATCATGATGAAACTTTTTCTAAGGATCTATGCTTAAGTCCATCCAGATCCTACTTGCCACGGCTACATACCATGACTACGATATCTGGTGGTTGGGTATCATGACTGCTTTTCTAAATGATGATTTGGAAGAGAGCATCTATAAGTACACAGCCAGAGGGCCTCATAGACAGTGGGAGCAGCGGAAACGTGTGCAAGATGCTTTATAGGATAAAGCAGGCATTGCGGAGTTGGAACATCTGTTTTGATGAAGTAGTCAAAGAGCTTGACATCATCAAAATGGTAGATGAACCTTGTATATACAAAAAGGTAGTAGAGAGTATGGTGGTGATCCTCGTAGAGTACGTGGATGACATACTCTTGATAGGGAAGGAGTTTCCTATGCTACGCTCGATCAATCTCCGCTTATCACAATGATTCTCCGTATAAGATCAAAGTGATACCTACTAAATCCGTGGTTTTGGATCTATGAGATAGATCTAATTGGATGTTAGGATTCTCACTAGTGATAAGGACGACTGAAAGTCAGTCGCAGGCATTGTCTTTACCCTCAGTACAGGGACGGTATGTTGGAAGAGTTCCAAGCAAGATACCGTGGCATACTAGACGATAAAGGATGGATACATCGCTACTTAATATGCTACCAAAGAGGCTGTCTGGGTGTATATTAGTTCATGAGATGAACTTAGTTCCTCCCATTGTATGACAATGGTGTTGTGGCTTATACCAAGGAACGTCTGTCCCATCAGTGATCCAGACATATTCTAAGGCAGTATCACCTGATCATGAAGATGGTTGATCTCCAAGGAGATCGAGGTATGGAGAGCAGACTCAGAGGACAACACAGCGGATCCACTCACAAAGGCCTTTTCCCAGAGAGAGACTTTCATGGGATGGTTGAGTATGAGATACTGCAACCACTGCTACAGATGGCCCTAGTGCAAGTGGGAGATTGTTAGTTATATGTATGCCCTAGAGGCCATTACTGTACATAGGATGTATATGGTAGTGGATGCTGGGATATATATAGGGAGGACTTTCTCGCTCGACATGATAGTATGCTATCTGGTTACTCTTTACCTTAACGTGTATGCTGATTGTCTCTCTGTTACATGTTGGTAAAGCCCTTAGGATGTGTACTTGACTACCTGGACTATGATGCGGATCATACTAGTGGGGACATGGTGGTCTATAAGTACATCCTTCAAGGTCCCTAGTCGTGGGTGTATCGAGACGGGGCATCGATATACCAGAGTAGACTAGCGTATACCTTCTCGACCCATACAGATGGGCGATGGATGATCCCATATCCATTGGTGTTTGACATCAGAGATGATATACGGGTGCTCAGTGGAGACTGGGTACACTGGACGGACTCGCCGAGAACTCCCAGATGGTATTATACCTTACGTCAGATGGCAGTTCTCTGGTGACACTGGTACAGAGTAGTCTGTTGACCCGAGATCGTCATAGAGTCTTGTGTGGTTCCCACTGTGCTTTGATTTCCACCTTACCACGTCCAAGAGGGCGTGCAAAACGGTGGTTTTTAGGTACAGTCCCGAGTCACATGGAGGCAATGAGCGATAGGAGGGGATTCGTCTCTCCCGGTATAGGGAGTTGATGTTGCGCTGTGTTCGATTGGCTATAACAGGAAATCCCTGGCCAGGGTTGCTGAGATTTACTGATAAGTGTTACCAGTAGTTTCTCGAATTGTTATAGACCTCATATCGACACGACTTATCAAGCTATTGGGGTCTGACGTTTACCACCCCTAGGCGAGATATGTGACAGATCAGACGATCAGACCGGACTGTACGGTAAGTGTTACTGGTTGGATTCACAGGAGTGTGAGCGGGCTTGCTCGTCGATCTTCTGATCGCTCAATACCCGGGTGGCCGTTACGTTTAGCAGACCGCTTGCAGCTTGTGGGTGTTTGATATGATCATCACCTGCTGCCGGCGTATTGACGAGTCTTTAGAGTCCTACACAGAGGTTTCCTGGCTCAAGCGAAACGAAATAGGAGCGCATATGAGATATGTGCGGGACCGAGAATAATGCGTGTATGTGATACCGTATTTCATTCTCGCGATGAATGTGTTGAATGGTTGTATGCGATATAACCTAGTTATCGAATCGAGGATTGATTCGATAAGCCGATACATTGGATATTAGTCGGTTATATGTGATATGACCGGATCGTTAAATCAAGTGTTGATTTAATGATTTAATGTATAATTATATATATTTGATATATTACTTTGCATTAACTAGTATCGGTTCACTTTAAATGGATTTTCTCACTCGGATATGCACATTGTATATGTGATATACTTTTGTGCACTTGATTGTGTCATGTTTGATGATACATGTTAACTTGAATTTGTGTAAAGATTAAACCATGGTTGTGAGAGTGGTTAGGGTTTTGTTTATTCTCTTATTATCTATTTATTTATTTATATATTCATTTTGGAAAGTTTTAAGGATGGTGGCTTGTTTTGTTTTTTATGTTGAAGCTTCTTGAAGCTTTGATCAAGTCAACCATTCTTATCTCATCCTTAACCCTAACCATTCCCACTAACCCTAGTTTAGTCTCTACACTTGACCATGGTTAATTTTATGATAAGAATCATTTTATTATTCTTTTCAAATAACTTATCATAAGATTATCTTCTTCTTCTTCTTCTTCTTCAAGAAGAGAAACTAGATTCCATCAATGGTGATTGATGAATTAGAGTGAGAAATCCAATTCTAAAGTCTACCCACTTCCTATTTATTCATCCTCTACCTATTGCCAAGTAGTAGAGTGTGTTTCCTTCACAAGTTCTCATGACTTGGTGAAGGTGGAGCTTGATTTAGCGATGCTTCGACGTAGATCATCTTCGGCACGTTGTCGACGACCTAGCCCGGTCTTTTCTCCGATGAAACCACCGTGAGAGTCATGGTTCGATTTGGACAGCGGAGAGGACTTCATTGCGGAGCCGTGGAGGTGGAGCACCGGATCTACAAAGGTTGTATTTCCGTATTCTTATAGTTAAGTGTTAACTAGTTTACTTTTCGCCTAGATATCTAGCCAACGATCCGTTCTAGGGTTTCTCGACACCGTTTAAATTTGAAATTGGCATGGTTGAATCCTTGTGAGATCTCATTAGGGTGCCTAGGAACCCTACAGTGCTTATAGACTACCCAGCCCCCACTAGTGTGATCGCCATCACAACGCCGGTAGTCAAGCAAAGATTCTAAGAGCTCCATCAATATGTTTCAGCGATATGTTAAACGAAACATATACACATATTAAGATAGAAACAAACCAAGTAGCATACTACTATATCGAGCAAGACTGTCGTAAAACCGTATATATATATATATCCCAAGCCTCCAAAATGTATTATACAAACTAGTACCATACAATAATGGCCTATATGGCATACATATCTAACAGCGTCTCTGTGTTCGGAGAAGAACACCACGCTAATGATTAAAGCCCTCCTCACGAGGCCACCGAGCAACTTCCCTGCCCGGTCCATCCCTAGCGGGTAGATTCGTACCCATCCATGCTAAGGATTAAAGCCCTCCTCACAAAGCCACCGAGCAGCTTTCCTGCCCGGTCCATCCCTACCGGGTAGATTCCTACCCATCTACGCTAAGGATCAAAGCCCTCCTCACGAGGCCACCGAGCAATTTCCCTGCCTGGTCCATCCCTAGCGGGTAACTTCCTACCCATCCACGCTAAGGATCAAATCCCTCCTCACGAAGCCACCGAGCAACTTCCCTGTCCGGCCCATCCCTAGCGGGTAGATTCTTACCCATCCGTGATAAGGATCAAAGACTTCCTCATGAGGCCACCGAGCAGCTTCCCTGCCCGATCCATCCCGAGCGGTTAGCTTCCTACCCATCAACTCTCAGGAGCAAAATCCCTCCTAAAAAGGCCACTGTGCAGATTTCTGCTCGGCTAGTCTCCGAGGGGTAAGTTCCTACCCTACGAAGACACGAGTATAGGAACCACATCAGGGAGGAATCAGTCAATGATGGCCTATTCTACGGTTTTCAACTCATGCTAAGAGACGTGGTTGTTAACCTGACTCTGAGTAATGGACTGATACCGACCTTCCTACACTTGGATATCTTTCGGTTCATTGTAAATGAACGATCGCCACCTCAACTCCGGGCAGCGGGAGGGCACCGACATTCCTACACTTGGCAATTAATCGACTTACACTCGACGCGCGATCGTCATCTAAAAATTCGGGCATGGACCTACGGCGTACCACTCGAGTCAAGTGTAAAAAGACTGACGAACTAAAGTACTCACGCAGAAAGCACGCAGTCATGCAGAGGAAAATAAGCTCAGCTTTATTTATATTCCAAAAATTTTTACAAGGTATTTTAGGCTCCTCAGACTTACAAAACGCCCGGAGGCTTACAGAACATAAAAAAAGTAAAAAAAAAAAGGCAGGAAAGCTCAGGCCGTAGGCCCGAGGAGGATCTCGCCTTGCTCAACGCCAATATCGGGAACCAAAACGGCGACCTCTGGGTCGGCGCTTCCACCGGCAACCTCACCCCCGGCGGCATCCCTAGCAGCTTCCACCTGCGGCGCATCCTCAAAGAGAGGGTACTGGACCCGGAGCTCGCTGTCGGCAAACCCCAGTATCAATGCCTTGACAGCGTCGAGAGCCTGGTGACAAACAATGGCCGAGGCCTTGGCGAGATCGGCGTAGAACTGGTCTGACACCTTGTACCTCTCCACGGTCTTCGAAGCTCGGAGATCGGCAAGCTTGACCGCATCGAGCGCCGCCTGGGTGTCCCTCCTGCTGGAATCTCTCGACTTCTTCATCGCGGCGTAGAGCTTGCTAACCTCCTCCAACTTAGCCTAGATAGCCTTGTTGGATTCACTCAGAAGTCGGTGAGACTCCTTACACTTGGAGTTCGTCAACTCCTCGGCGGCCACCCGGGTTTCAAGGACGGCTATCCTCTCCTTCGCCTGCTGCAGCTCCAGGCGCAGATCCTCCTCCCGTGAGGACAATTCGCCCGCCTTCCTCTTGGCCGGGGCAATCTCCTCGGATTCCATATTAACGATGAGGACGCAGTGTTGGAGGACCTGAGGGAAGCAGCAAAAGGAGTTAGAAATGTTCAAACTAAGGAAAAATACTTAACAAAATTCTTGAAGGAAAACGGATACCAACCTGAACCGCCTTCTGAGCGATGGCAGACACTTGGGCCTTTAGGGTCCCCCTCAGAATTTTGCTCCCGGCCGATTGCTCCATGTCGGAGAGCAGGCTGTCGAAGACGGAAAGCCTGAGGGCACCTCAAAACAGACGTCCCCCTCCTGCACGAGGATCCTGGAGGGTGGCGAGCGAGAGACAGTCCTTTTGTACCTCTTGAGGGGGACCTCGGTGAGGTCGGCTTCATCTCCACCCCCCTCGCCCGGGGCTCCGGTCCCCGTGGCTCTCCCCGCGGCGGACTTCCGAGGCTCGAGGCGCAGCGGAAGGCTTCGCCGATGCAGTTGGTTTTGGGGCCGAGCTCGCACCAGGACGGGACGAGCTAGCGCCCCAGGTCTTCTTTCTTGTCGTCACGGCCATGGCGGCTAAGAATTTGGATCGGTCCATTTGCTCTGCAGAAAGAAGAAAACACGAAAGAGAGTTAGCGACGCTGGAAAGGGCAAGCAAAACCTATTAACGTCTAAATAGATCGTCCAAAGACCTAACTTACTCAAAAAGCGCGCGGGGCTGAGCCCGACCCAGCTAAGAGCCTGCTTGGAAAGCAGAACGTTGACCCGCTGGATCGGCTCCCACATGGATACCACCCTCGCCTCAGGTGAGGACGATTGCCTCGCCCTCAGGCAGTCGGCCTGGTGCCACTGTGAGGCACAAGCCAATCCTCGCTATCGGGTGGCCCGAAGAATATGAACTTCTCTTTCCATTCATGAATGGAAGAAGGGATGACTACTACCTCCGACCCGGCCACCTCATCATTGCGTTTTTTGAAAGAAAAATACACCCAGCTCGGCTCATTCTTGCTGGTGCCGGAATAATTCTTATAACAAAGAAAAGAGACTAGGAGGGTCAAACTAAAGGGGATATTTTCAAGTTTCAACCGGACCAGAGACCCGAGGAGGATTCTCCTCGAGTTCGGCGCTAGCTGGCCCGGGGCAAAATGGAAGCAACGAAGCATCCCACATACCTCGGTTGGGAAGGGCAGACGCATTCCCATCCGGAATGCTTCCAAATACAGGGCGGTCTCCTTACCCTGCACCTGGTCCGCCCTCTCACCCTCTCTGGCTAAACGAAGAGAATAGTTAGAGGGGATATGGAATTGAGCCCGGATCTCGACAAGCTCGTCCACATTTCTCAAGACGGAGGGCGCGTCGCGGGCGTTCCCGACGTGTACCTTGAGAGCCCTTGTTGCCGTCCGACGGCGGGTGATGGGGGTGGCCCTGACTCTCGGATGCGAACCCGACACAGAGGACAAAGAAGAAGAAGACAAAACCCTCTTGGCTATCTGAAGCCGAAGAAGAGGAAGACCCTCTGGACTCGGCTCCAACAACTGGAGCCTCATCGTCCGACCCTACCCTAACTATCTCTACAGACCTCTTAGATGAAGGCATCTAACCTAACTCAGAGGAATGGGCTGGCTGAGGAAAAAGCACGGGCGATCCGATCTAAAAAGAAGGAGCGCCAGGCAATTTCTGACAGCGGTGGTGAATTATGGTGGAAGTGTCGGCCCTAGGGGGTCCCCTCCTATTTATGCACTCCATAGAAAGTATCCAATGGCCCAGATCAATTCCCACCAAAACGAAGCATCGCGCCTGCCAGCCGTCAAAACTCCACGTGGCGATCGGCCATTGGGGACTTCCCTTCGTTTGCAGGTGACAGCGACAGCCTGTCGCATCCGCCAACCTGCGTCGGACACGTGGCCTGCAGCCCAACAGACGAACGAGCGTAACGGCTCACTCTCTTTAAATCGTAATCATTTCATTGATCCGCTGACGCCGTCGTGGATACGCATGAAGATTCAGGCGAGCGACGAGGCGACACGTCGGCCCAAGGATTGAAACGACGTAACCACCAAACGCCATGCCATTCCCGGACGATCCGCATTACGATTCCTTGGCGTCAAATTGAGCAGAAGAAAGACCGACGGACCACTCTCGACCCGACCCTTGGATAGGTCAGAACGAGAGTGGGGGGGTAATGATGATGCTCACAAGTGATGTCTCCTCAGATTAAGACACGTGGCAGATGACCTGTCCCAGACTCTACGGGGTGGAATAAATGAGCTGCATCGGGGACATTCCCCGGGGCCCTTTCTCGGTGGAAGTACTCGACCTTTCGGGACCCCCCTGAAGACATTCCACCTTCATCTAGGAGACTACCAACAGCTCGTCTCCGAGCTTCCTCAGTCTCCTCGCTCGCCTCCGAGCCTTCTCTCATGCCAAGCTTTCCTCAGCCTCCCGCTCATCTTCGAGCTCCAAGCATGCCAAGCTTCCTCCGCCTCCCCCGATCAACTGAGATTGCAGAGACCTAGCGCCTCCGCAACGGCTCCGCGTATCTCACAAAAGCGGGATAGCCGCCGTCCTACGTCCCACGCTGGTGCGTCCCCCCATTAATGAGCGTATCCCATCATTAGTGAAGGGATCATGTCATTCACGCACGTGTAACATTAGGGGCGTAACCGAAGGCGAAGATCTCGTGCCTACTCGCTCCATGCGACCACTATAAAGCCCCTCTCTCAGACGATTCAAGTAAGACAACTTGAACCCAATAAGCCACTACTCTGCTCAAATTCCTCGGTTAACTTGATCGTCGGAGGGTTCTACGGTGGTCATCCATCCCGGGACTTCTTTGCAGGTAGCTCGGCTTCCACCTTAAACTTAACCCGTTGAGATTTGTTCATATCATAATTTTGCATTATTATATTCCCCATTCTTATTCTTTTTACAATAAACAGGTGCTTTTGATCCATGTCTACTACATAGTTGCAGGTTACAGGTTCTCGAAACAAAACGGTGAAAATGATGAAAAGACGATACAAAAGTGAGACTGCAACCAACAAATAGAAGAATCTTGATCATGCTTACAGTTTGAGGGACAAACGAAGATCAATGAACAATTTCACAAAGTACAAAGGCAGCGCAAGATTCAAGACTTCAACACAAAGCAAACGGTAAAATTCCACAACATTCTGCACTGTGGAAATCTGGAAGAAACTGGAAGACATTCTGAAGAACCAAATGAAGAAAACAGATGTGTAAAGAAACTTGAAGTATCAGAAGAAAACAGAGCCCAAGACCCCTTTATATGGTCGTGGATTCGCGGCCAAACATGGCTTTTGGCCGCGGTTCCATGGCCATGGTAAGCACGTGTCGGTGCAAACTTTGTCGGTGGGTGGCGGTGCGTTGACTAGGCTTTTTATGATAGTTTTGTAAATGCAGATAAGGATCAGAATGTAACCTAGGGTTTCTATAATCTATAAATAGGAATCCTAAAGCTCTTTTTGGAGCATGCCTCTTCTTGTGCCTCATTTTTATTTATCAAATTCATATTTCAATTCCTGTAATGTATGAAGAGTGCATCAAATAAAAAGTAGGAAGTAAGTTTTCTTTACCTTGCCCTAATTAATTTTCCTTTCTGCCCTATTATAATTTTATTGATCTGCCCTAATTTAGATTTTATTTATCTGCCATAGATTAGATAATTAAGTTATTAAAAACAATCATAAAAATGAAATGTTTTAATTCCCTAATGAGTGAGTAGTTCCTCACTTGTTAGGGTTAGATTTGGGGAAGTTTTGAGAGATGAAAATCTCTCACCCCTTTCTTGTCCATCATATATTTTTATAGGACTCCATGCATATATACACACACCGCTCACTACGGCACCCTATCCCACGAGGTAGCGGTGATACCGTAGTTTAAAAAGACCGGTTGCATATGTTTTCCATAGAGGTTAGGGTAAGAATTAAGAAAGGAAGGACAAGAACCTAGAGGAAGAAACCTAGTTTCTTCCCGATGGTACTAATCCACTTTATTAATTATTACCATAACACCTAATAGATCTAAATTAGGGCATTAAAAGCGGTGAGGAATATTGACTTTCTAAACTTAATCTAAAGCTAACCCTAGCAAGATTTTAATCCCAATAAACTCATTTCAGTTTTTAGCAATAATCAATCCAACACCAATCGGAATTAACTCGTTAGAACAAATTGAGAATATACAAAATTCCTGTGGACCGACCCGTACTCACCGGATAGCTACCAAGCGACGCCGTTCTTGATTGCGGTAAAAATTCTTTGATTCATCTTTTGAAAGCGAAAGCGCACATAAAATCCCACATCAATCAAATGGCGTCGTTGCCGGGGATGGCGTAGTTATTTTCATTTTGTAATTTCGGGTTAATTAAAAAATTGAAAAATCATAAAAACTGAAAATTAAAAAATATAAAAATTTATCATCTTGTTATTTTTTGAAGGGTATTCTTTTGAATTGTGCAGGATCGAAGAACAGATTCAGATCTGGAAAAATCCAGAGAGCAAAATAGCAAACAGCAGATCTGAACAAGCAGAAGATAATCAGAACATAAAACAGAAAAGATTTGGGGATCTGAACCAATGATTTAACCGCGGTCAAATGCAACATATAGCCGCGGAACCGCGGCTCCTTGCTGACGTCAGCAAGCCAAAATTCCTCTGTAAGCTTTCTTTTCTTCTCTGTAACCGCCTGAGCTCCTCTGAAAAATTTTCCTGCAGGATTCTTTGTGAAAAAACTTTTCTCCCTTCTCCAATAACTTGATCTTGTGCAGAATTCTTTGCGCTGCAATAAAAAAAAAAATTTTGCAAGTGTGATTTATGTATTTACTGCTTTGCATCTTTAAAATTGACTTTAAGGGGCTTGAACACCAATCCAGATTGGGTGGGGATTTCATTACCCTTCCTAGAACCCCAAAAATCACAAAAAACATATTGCATGAACCATCGAGTTAATTAAAAAAAGATTAGACTCAGCCTTAAGGACTGTCGCGTTCATTAGGACAAAGGAATAGTTGTAGGCATCGATCGTTTATCTAAACCAGACTTTGTGGTGCCTAGGCTAGACAGGTGGGGAAAGGTAATTTTAAAAGGCCCGTCTCACGGTGATTCGTGAGCGGATCCCTCCTTTCTCTACTTGTGCTTACCTGGCCACAATTGGCGGTGAAGAGGCGATTTGAGGTCCTCACATCTTGCCCTTTGGAACAGTTAGGAGCAGTCTAGTTGACCTAGGTGACCCTAGATCTAGGCTTAATTGTGCATTTTGTGATGGATTGAACGTGTGTCTAAGATTTTTATTGAAAATCTTTTTGCAAAAAGCTCCTTATAAAAAAAACACAAAACGGAAATTTTTTTATAAAAACTTGCCACTTGTCGCTAGAAATCCATTGCATCCCACTTGCACCCACATTCTTTTTCTTCTCATTTCTTACATCATGGGTACCCCACTCACAAAACTCTTGCCGAACTTTGGTACCATCATCCAAATATTGCTTCCTACGCGAATTGTTTTGGTCGAGTTACGGACGACCCCTCCATGCCCAAAATTTCTTTGAAAGATCGAATAAAAGCGTCTAGGAGAAACAGTTCGACTCCGCAATCCACTTTGTATCAATCATTTCAAGCTTCACCACCTTCTTACGTTGATACTCATTTTTTGAGTCCTGTTGTAACTCCGAAACCCATGTTTATTGCTGAACATATTGAACAATCTCATAACCGATCTTTCACTCCTTTCAACACTTCCAGTTCTTGGGATCAACAAGTCCATTCATCTTTTTATCCAAATGTTGATCCTACTCCTGTCCACCCATTCAATTCCTACCAGTCCTACCCGACTTTCACGCCTTCTCTAGACATTGCTTCTATACAGCCATTAGGGAGTTTCACGTATCCAAACAACTTTGAATCTTTTACTGAAACCCCTTCACAACCCATGTCTAGTCTGGAACAATCGTTGGAAGCTTATATTGTAGCGATAAACCAACAGATGAAAAATTTGGATGCGTCCATTGCCGCCCTTATGCAACCTAGTGACCCGGTAGCTAGTTTCCAACTAGCTCCAAAAATTCCAATGTATGATGAGGCGGTTGGACAGATTGAGAATTTGAGTGGAGAGAGTGAGCTGTGCACCCTTCCAAATCAAACCTACCCATCACCAATTGAATCCCACAACTCCGGTTTTGAATGTCTATCAAATATCCCACATGATTCACCAGTTGAAAATAAAACGTTTAATGAGTTGTGTGACTTTGTAGTGCTTGATTTGCCAGATTGTGAAGGGTCCCTTTCGAGTGAAACCATCACCAATCCTTTCGACCTCTACACCTCCAATCTAGAACCTGAATTGATAAATATCCATACTTTTGATGAGGTGTCCGAAAAAATTAATTTTCACTTGATTGAGAATATTGACGCAGGGAATAATTTGGATGATGAACCCGCAGATTTGACTGAATTTTTCTCTCCAATTCATCATCCCGAGTCATTAAATGTTTCTCCCGAACTTCATATGCGTCTTGATTTTGATGACAATTGCATGGATGAGATAACTTTTGAGGAGAATTATGAGGATAATATTGAGGAGAGTATTGAGGATAGTATTGAGGATGAACCAGTTTTGTTTGATGAGTCGGATTTTCCAATTCATCCTCCTGAACGTTTAACTGTTATACTTCCTAAATCACCCCCTTCATCCTTTCCGTCGTTCCGACCACGCAAGAGATCACGCAGGAGGACTGTGAGCTTGAAAAATTTCTTTTCGATCAAAACAGTTTTGACGCCACTAGTGCGTTCCTCCTTGAATCTGACACAGTTCTCACAACCGATAACGATTACGAGTGTTTCACTTTTTCTGACGATTTTGAAGACTCACCGCCCGAGTTTGAGTCCTTTGAATTTTCAGATGAGTTAGTTGAACCATCAGACTCGGTTGTTGACAATTATTTCGAACCATTGATGGAATCCTTCGAGTTCGAGATAATTTCACCAATTTCACCTTCAATTGTTTCACCTCTGAAACTCGAACTCAATCTGTTGCCGTCTCACCTTACACACGCTTACTTAGGTGAGAATGAGACCCTTCCTAAATCACTCCCTTTCGTCATTTCCATCGTTTCGACCGCGCAAGAATTCGTCACGCTTCCATTTTCAATGTCTGGTTTACCAAGTTCAACGTACCCATATTTTCTCGCGAATCTTGAAGGATTTGACCCCATTTCTCGACGGGTTGATAGATTAGCACAATCGCTTTTAACACATCGGTCATCATAATTTGTGCTAATTTATTCACTCAATTTACACCCTCAAATTCGTACTACACTTTTTTCTCTCTTCCGTCATTCTTCTCCTGATATACCGAGACCATATTCCACCTTTCTTCCCATACCGTCTCGTGTGTTTCTCATTTATTTTCTCTACACTCCATTCTTTCACCAACCACACCATTATAACGATAAAAATTTTGAATGGTTGGTGCTAACTTTTGGCCTGTGTAAGGCCTTGTATAGCTTGATACTGTGTTTTTCTCCCCCCTAACTCTAAACTTTAACGTTTAAACAGTGGAAACACTGTTTCACTTAAGTTTGGGGGGAACCTTTTTGTGTATATATTTTTTTTGTTTTCTTTTTCTGTTAAAAATAAATAAATAAATAAACAGAAGAGTGCCGACAATTTTGACCCTCTTGGTGTAGCCTGACAGTGAGGACACTGTCAAGTTTAAGTTTGGGGGTGTGCTCGGTAAGCTTTCTTCCTTCGCATTCATATGTATATTCTTTCATTTGCATACTTATTTTAAAACTCATAAAAATTGAAAAATTTTAAAAAATATAAAAATTGAAAAATTCTAAAAATTATAAAAATTGAAAAATTCAATTTTGGCCATAATTAACTTAATTTTAACAAGACGGTTAACTAGCTAGGAAAAACTAGATCCAAAACTTAGTAAATTAAAAAACCCTAAAAATAACTTTTCTTAAAATTTAACGGTAGAAAATATATGTCTTTGTAGTTTATTTAGAAATAGGCAAATTTTGAGTTCACTTGTTGGGCTAAGTCAAAATAAAGAAAGAGTATTGAATTTTTTTATTAAAATGTAAGTCTGAAAAATAATTTCTAAGTTTAAGTCTAATTTCTGAAAATATATACCCTACAACTTGCACAAACACAAATCTTGAAACTTGGAATAGTAGAGGAGACCTTAAAATGCTCTTATCTAAAATCCTTAGTATGAAGGAAAATAAAAATACAAGTGTGAATAAAGAGAAAAAAAATGAACACTGATTTTGTAATTACTTAAGGCTGCGTAAAATAAAGAAAATATAGCGAGGGTGCTTTATCACCTAGTGTCTTAGACCAACTGGTTTGGAAGTCACTGCTAAAATCTTAGGTGTTACAAAACTACGAATTATGCCTTATTGTGCAAACAAGTTTTGTAATCGGTCGTTGGTATCTCAAGAAGTATTAACGGTGGCATGAAGAATGTGTGAGCAATTTTATCTAAAAATTCACCAATTAAAAACTACTTTGGACGATGGACAAGAGTATAAGAGCTTGAATTGAATTTCTAAGTGTAGCAGTGATACATATACACACGTAGGGGTATATGATTGGGGTTTAGATAAGAGATAGGAATGAAAAATAGGACTTATATTTTTAGTAGAGATGATAGAAATTTCTAAGTTGAGATGGAACCTTAGAAGGAAAACTTAAAAGATGCTAAAACCTAAGTAAATTTACAAAACATATACAATTTTAAGTTAAATGATAAGGAAGCGTGAAAAATATGAGTTGATAATTTCTGAGTCAAAAATAATAGAATTTCTTGTTAGAAAACCAAATTGGAGAATAAAAGTCAATAGGCCGAATTGATAGGATTTTATGGACAGTATCCGCTGAAAACCCTCAGGAGACAACACTCCTCCTACTAGGGACACCTAGAGATTTAACGGCTTATTGCACGAGCTCAGTGCAATCGCGTTTCCCTGCGAAAGTGAGGCTAGGTCTTTTTCGAGAATAAAACTAGTTTTGCTCGAGGACGAGCAAAAGAAGATCCACACGCTCAAAGAGACAACCTCCGAATCCAATCTCAACCGTTCGGTAACGCTCGCGACAGATCGACGGAGGACAGTATCTGAAGGAAGATCAAGGTCCTCATTAGACAGCAACAACGTTTTCTCTCTCTTATTTCTTATGTTTGCTTTATTTTGCTCATCCTTTTACAAATTCGATCTCTAAATTATTCAAAAGCATTAGTATTCTCTTGCTACCTACGTCAAGAAATGGAGCCGACGGAATCTTTTTGTAGAACTTCCGAATTTTTTTTATAAGTCAAAGTCAAATGATGGAATGTTTAATGGGAGACAATTCCGTCGGAATTTTTCTCCAATTAGAGAAAAACCCTGTTCCCTTAATTTTATTTTACTTTTGGCTTTGCTGCAAAAGTTCTACCTTCAATTCATCTTTTCACTATAATTTTTTCACGTGCGATGCACATATATATATTAAGAAAATTAATCTTGAGACTGTCTTCAACTTGTCTAAATTATTTCTAATAAATATGAATATGTTAATTATTAGGGTTTATTTTAAAATAATTTGGCCACTTAACAATTATTGCAATTAAATGGTGAAATGATAAAAATGTAAATTGGAGAAAAGGGATTTTTTTCGGATACCCCCGCTTTTAGTTATAGCTAGAATCGACCCCACGCGTAACGCGTGGGATCAAAATTCTCCAATGAAAATTGAAATTGAGAGAAAGCTGGAAATTATAAAAATAACTCAAATAGAATGATTTTAAACTATTATTGTGCTTACACTATTATTCTAGATTCTTATTTCTATATAATACAAAATTTGGTATGAATGGTGCTTTAATACCAATATTCCCAGATGACTTGAATGATTGTAATGTACATTTTGGGTCCTTTTTACATATTTATATTCCGATAATTAGTGCAAAATTTCAAAGAAGTCTCTAAAAATTAATTTCTCATTTAGTATGTGACAGCAGAAGCAAGTAGACATGGCTTAAATCTTTTATTTGTCATTATAAAAAATGACCAATTTCGATTTCAAATTAATATCCGAGTATCCATATTTTAAACCTTGATACTAGATAACAAAATGATTGTCCAAGTAATGTTATCGGTATTGTGGCTCAATGTAAGATTTGGTATTGGAAATTTATATAAATTATTTATTTAAAATATATTTAGAAAGAATCAATTCTGGATATTCTACTCTAATGAATGCTAAAGACGGTTTTTTTAAATACATCTTTAGCCAAAAAAGACTTTTAGTATAGTTGATTATAACATGCTATATATCAAATTGTAAAAAAAATAAATTGAATTTGCTTATAAAACTATTCATCAATGATTTCATTTTTTTATTATTAAAAATATGAACTTCTTATCTAGATTAAAGAAAGGGAACAAACTATTTTTTTTAAAATAATTTCGAAAATGAAAAAAGCATCCGAATTTTTTTATTATGCTCGGAGGTAATTTATTATCTTTAAGATATTTAAATGAAAATAATAGAAGTATAGGCCACATACAATGTTATCAATATATTTCTATTTTTCTATTAGAATCCATATAGAATTACCAAAATCAACTTAACTCGACACAAAATAAAAAAATCCAAATGGATGACCAAATTGTAGAATATATTAAGTATTAAGGGTATTTTGGGAAGTTCTAAAACAGTGTTTTGGAAGAATATTCTTTTTTAAGAGGAATATTATTCAAAAAAAAACATAGTTGTAGTATATTATTATTATTATTATTATTAATGCTAGTTTAACTAGAAGGGGTAGTTGTCATTAGTTTTCCTGGTTTCAATGTTTGTTTGCATGGGACTTATTTCTTGGTTTGGACAAATGGCTCAACAAAGAAGTGAACTTCGAGAAGAAGCATGAAAAAACTATAGCTTTGAGAAAAAGTCCCTGATCGATGTCGTTCAACAAAATATTTGCTTATGATGCTTGTAGGAAGAGAAAACATATACACATTGCCTATGAGACGTAATTTTCCATTTTCATTAATTTGGGCCAAACAAGACAAAGGATGGAAAGATAAGTTTGTGGTTTTGATGGATATCTCATGTCAAACAAAAACAAAACCATAATATAAGATGAGAATAATTTAAATTTTCAAAATGAGTAGAATAGGTTATTTTGTTTTCAAGGCAATTGTAGCCAAGTGTATTGTAAGCTATATTTTCCCCATTTGTAGCCGGTAAACGAGTGCATATAACAACAACAAGCTTTTATTCCAAACTATTAGGATCGGTTATATGAATCTCATAATTCATTAACAACCATCTCGGTTTAAAGGTTAAACAAATACATATGTATAAAAATAAATTAATCTGAGTACAAAACGGCCTAGCGCTTCATACCCTTCTCAAATATCCATTCCTTTTGTTTTCCCTAAGTTTTGCTTGTGTTCAACCTCCTTGTCCTTGTGTTCAAGATAGCTTCTATTGAAATGACACCTAGAAAAATTCAAGATTTGACTCATCAATTAAAACTGAGGAATAATCAGAAGAGGGTGGAATAGGACATCTTTTTTCATAAATTTCAATGAATAACAAAAACAAAGGAATAAAAGATGAGAAGTGTGAGAATGACATCTAAGAAATTGTGCACAAAATGATAACAATGAAACGTACAACCAAGATATATGTATTCTAATTTGCTTATGAATCATGTAGCAAAACTATTATCTTTCAATTTTCCTCTATCAAAATTTATTTTCTTTTAGCAGAGTATAATTGGGGGACGCAAATTTTATGTCAAGTCATCCTTTGATTCATACTTTTCTGAGTAATGATTTTGGCATTGATTTTTATTTTTTATTTTTAAAAAATGGTCATTTGATCCGACCCAAGGGATGAAGCCTGTCTCAACTTAAACCTGAGGACCGCACACCCCTGTTTCACCCTCACAAGCGCAACTCCGGGGCTGTGATCCTTATAGCTCTATAGAAATACATTCTTCAATCTTTCTCTGTGAAGTTGCAAGTTAACGACAAAGATTGTAAAATCGATAAAACATTACATACCATATTGTCTTCCATCCGCCCTCGGCTACAACCCTGAGGTGGAGTAACACACATTACATACAAACTGTAAATATTTTGATATTCCGCTGCTGCATTTGTCATAGCATTGATTCTGTGAAACTTGAGGAGGAGGACCATCTATTGCTGAAGCCATTTGAAGGAGATGGCAAACAACTAAAATGAAGATGAAGAGAATACACCTCTCTCTTCTTACCATCTCTCGTAACATGCAGAGGAAAATATGGGATTTATGAAATAGAAACCAATTGCTAATTTTGATTAGGGTTCTTTAATATCCATTCCTTTTGTTTGTCTAACTTTTGCTAGGATGGATGGACGATGTGCTTCTTTGACCAAATCCCTCCATTTAAGCACCCTCTCAAAATTGAGGGCGTTTATTACATATCAGCTTCTTCATTTCTTATTTCAACATTTAGCTCTTTTTCAGCTCTTTTTCAGCTCTTGGATTAATATGAAATATGAAAGGTAACTTTGCTCCTGTTCATCTTTCTTACTCAAAAAACTTTAAATGCAGGCTAAAGTTATATTTGATACCATGAACTATAAACACTTTCTACAAATGGTAACATGAACCACATTTTCTGAAACAAAACAAATGCAAGTGTTTGGAAGCATTCCATTCCGAACCAATTCATTTGCTTCTCTACAGCAATACAATTGAGCAGAGCCAGGCATAGAATTGCAAGCTATGACCAATGTGTTGTATCAAGGTTCAGAGGTTGGCCCCTCTACATGGAGGGTGAGATATAGAAACCCAGATAGTGCGACACAGAGAGAAACAACCATTATGATAAGCATCGCCTGCAACGATATGTAAGGACTTAAGAAGAACACGAGAGCAATCCCGCCACTTTGCCACACCTTCAGCTGCGCAAAACCCGCTTCCTGTTGCAAAAGAAAATCGATTTACCACAAAAGAGACGCAACAATTTATTGCAGACAATTTTTGCATAACTCACCATAGAATAGTCTAATAAAATTACTACAAGGCAGTCCTATTTGTAGTAATTTTATTTATTTTTTTGCCAAAAAAGGTTTTTTTGTTGAAATAAACCCACTTCGGGGATCAAACTTGGTTTGCATGAGTAATTACGACCTCTAATATTGGAGAATAAATAGGTACCAACTGAGCTATTTTTAGTAATTTTCAAATCATGCCATAGACTGAATTTCGCTTCGCTCAATGTTTTTGCCTATAAAAATGAAGGTATATACTTATGGTTTGTATGAGTATAAAAGCTAATCGAAGTTTCAGATTCTCAAAGACTATAAATAAATAATCTCTCTTCTCATGTCTTCTTCGTGCATTTAAACATTGAATATATTATCCTAGGCATATTACCAGAGCACTGATTTCTTGAACACCTTCAAAATATGGGACATATATTTCAAAGAGCAGGCCTTTGCCCCCTGCAACCAACACCACAGGCCAGATTCGCCACAGTGAAGCATAATGACCTATGTTGCATGGATTCTTCGATGAGAGGTGACATATCTATATAGGATTCATATCCATATCAGATTCTTTCGGATTTGTGTCGAACTCTTTTCAACACGTTCTAGGATTTTATATTGTATTCTAGATGCATCGAACATGTATTAATGGCTAAAACATCAACAATCTACGCAGAAATAGTAACAATCGAGTTGGGTTCTTAGTTTAGGTTGATAAAATGTGATAATTTATATATACTTAAACAAAACAATATCAGCGTATCCCAGCAAGCGAATCATTTACTAGATTTTTGAGCTAAACGTGTGACCCAAGAATCCGACTCGTATCATATCATGTATCCGAATCCATGCTACTTAGATAACGACTAAATTCTAATTCTTGAGCAAATCACAATTTTAAACGATTGTATGTGTGACGAAGTGCATCTTTTATACTCAACTCAAGCCGATCTCGGTTAATCCTTTACAGCTAATTTGGTTAATAATAGCATACAAGTGCAAATATAGTTATGAGCTTTAGAAAGGTTTGTGAAGTCACCTGCTAAACATAAACGTTATAATGACATAGGTTAACATATTGTCCTCAAGTTTTCCGCGGTGCGGCCTACTGTGCATTTATGAAATCCAAAGGATGCCATTGATCAAGAAATAACATCTCTCATGTTTGGCACCAAGTGGCAGAATAATACAGGAACTTACACATTCAGTTGATGAATTATGTAGGGTTTGTGGAAATTTGGTGCATGGAAATCTAGACTGAATTGTGTTGGTTTATCAAGCAAAAAATTGAAACTTAATGTTCCACAAGAGTGGTCAACAACAGTGTTGAAAAGTTATCTTAGCAAGGATATAAGATATAATCCTAACCACTGCAGCTTTCACAATTATTTTAAAACATTTTAAAAACTTTTTTAAGGGTAAAGGCTGTGGTCCCACCCAAAATTACAGTTCAAGCAACCCTTTTTGGTGCGTGTAGCGGTTGTGAGGGAGAGAGCGGGGACAGGACTTGACTAAGATCCAGGCAACACTATATAACTAACCAAAGGATAAATTAATCAAACTATTGCCAAATCAACATGCTATATAACTTAAAAACAACAGCTAGTGAATAATGATGACCATATGTTGCGATTGATAATTATCAGTTTGATATTAATCGGACAGCATTACCGTGTCACGCTTAAAGAGCATTCCAACCAATGCATTGAGCTGTGTATTGAATACGCCATTACCTACACCCCAAATAGCAGCCATAACTAGTGGATAAACAGTGCCGAGTACCCCACTCTGTAAGCTGCAGCATAAAAAATCAAAAAATGATTACAATTTGAAATTTTGGTTAAAAGAGTAGTTCCTACATAGCCTACCACAAGTGTACTGAACCTCTGGCTGAAATGAATATAAAATTTGGGAATATGATCCATTTTGTGCACTTTGGCTTATCTCAAGTTCCAGCGATTTCTATAGAAAATATAATATTTACCTCTTCATCCTGATTCTTTAGTCAATCAAGAAAAAACGCACCAAAAAAATCACCACCAAGGTTCTATAAATTCGATCAATTCGTATATAGAACATTTTTGGCTTCTGAGAAAAGGCTTAAAGGTGGTAAAAATGTGTAATGAAAGAAACCTGTAGCCAAAAAGAAGCCATAACATGATGAATGTTTGAAGGAATGCTCCACCAGCAACTATCCAAGTTACTGAAGAAAGGCCGGATGTTAATCTACCAGCAGCCAGTGAACACTGAGTCAAACCAACAAGACTCGGTTAGCTATGTTGCTGATACAAGAGAATGATTTGCTAAACACCATCTAGAAACAACTGATGAAGTTAAAAACTTAAAATAAATACATAGGGACGGATAATAATAGGATAACTGTATAAGAACTGCTCCGATGATAATAGGCAAAGTTCAATGCATAGTTCAAGCCTCAAGGTCCTTGTCAAGTTCACTTACGACTGCATCAGCAGACCCAAATATAGCCATTGCACCACCCACCCCTGAGACACCAAGTGCTGGCGATACGACTTTTTTTGTAAATTCAGCCCTGATACAAGAAACGCACGACATACATAAAATGAAAAAAAATAGTATTTGAATCACTAATTGGTAATATTCAATGAAGTATCTATTGAACAAGATATGAATTGTTTACCATAGGAAGGCTTGTTGCAAGCCAGAATATGCAAGAAGAGGAATAATCAACAGCACTCGAGTTTCCAACATAGGAGCAACAACAGACTTCAATTGGTTACTAAGAGATGGGTTTCCTGGGAGACCTTCCCATTTATCCTCTCTTTTGGATAAGAAGCACATCAAAATGGCACCCAATATCATACAACCGAGAAAGACCATAAATAGTACGTTTGTGCTATCCCCTTCCTGCATAATAAAATGAATGAAGTTATTGAGATGTAGATTTGTCAAGAATCACTTAACCCAAAAACTTAAGTTGAACTTGTGTGCTAACAAAGTATATCAAGCTAATGTTAACAGATAATGCTTCGCGTCATAAGGGCCTTCAGGCTTCAGGCCACGTGGATAGGCCTCTGGCAAAATACTCGCTTCTAATGGTACATAAATATATATATTTGTCAATTAACAAGATGAGTTATGAACTCCGGACATCTTAAATCTTGGTTCTCTCAAACCACGTCAAAGACTACTTTATCAAAAGCTTAAGCCATTTGATTGTGTGTGAATAATGTTTATTAAGCTAGCATAACACGCGACAAAACTCAAAAAATGAGATGCTGAATAAATATATCTAGTCGAGAGCTAATATAGTACAATACCACATTCATAGGGTAATTGACCAATTAAAGATGGGGCACTTTGGTAGTCTTCATCCATGATTTATATATCATATCTGATGATTCGTCTCAATGACCAATATCAGAATGTGTTCATCTTTTCAGATCAGTCAAACACTCAAAATGAGACTCTAGTACAACCTCAGGCAACAAAAGATATTTTTCACTATGCATGAAAAGTGTTAATTTGCACATGCCACTGAAGTCTGTTCTAAAAGCATATTTATCTCTTACCCTAGTGCCTGAATAGGGCTCAAATATCAATATTATTATAATTACACCATTAGATCAACCCATTGCTTATTATATTTATGCCATATATCAACCGCTATTGTGGTGGTTAACATTAGAAGCATAATGAAGGGTGAAGACCTCACAATCTCAAATCAAGAGATAACCGTGTGAAACATTTTGAATGATGTCAGTAAACAAGCCATCCTAAACATAATGAAACAAATATATAAATTCTCAAAACAATTACATTACTTCCAAATTATATATTGAAAATTTATGTGACTAAGGCAAAATTCATATGGAATTCCCATAACAGATAAAACAGAATGAAAAATTAGAAAAGAACTTGCTAATAGACAAAGGAAAACATATTGTATTTAAATGGGAAATTAGTTCACCTTTCCTTACGGCATGTTCGTCAATTGGGACTTTTCGATAAAAATAGAACTTTTGAAACTATAACATTTTCATAGAACTTTTAGTCAATTTTTTTTAAACCAAAACTATTAGAACTAAACTTGAACTGAAAATTGAAACTATATTAGATTATTTAATTTTTATTGGTGTAGTCCAAATTATATATAATTAGAAAATAAAATATTTAATTGTTTCTAAATGGTTTATAAAATCAAAAATTATTTTACTTTTAATTGTAGAAAATGAGATTTTTATATACCGATAAACATAATTAAACCTATAATTCTTTTAGTTTGGTTAGATTACGGTTACATACATGTTTAAATGATTTTTATATTTTTTGATTAATTTTGGAGGTCTTTACATTAGATGGATTTAAAAGAGATTGAGAAGGTTTGTGTTGTATTAATTGGATTTGATCGATAAAAAAGAGGGACAAAAAAGATTTGGAAGCTTACGGAAAGAAAATAGAGGAGGAGAGGGGGAAGGGGAGGCGAGAGAAAGAAGGGGGGAAGAGAATGGAGACTAGGGTTTGGTGGTTCTGATTTTTAATTTTGTTCCATCCACATAGATGGGATAATTTGTAAGGGTGGAACATTCATTTTTAAAATAAAAAAGTTCTAGATGGAACATTTTTTCTTTTAGTTTCGGTTTCAGTTCCATTCATCACTAACACCAAATTTATAACTTCAAGTTCTAGTTTTAATTGGCTAACACTAATTGATATATTGTCCTGGTATGTTCCAGTTTTATCTCTTTGTTCCAATTGACTAACCCCCCACCCCTGCCGCCGTAAGGAATTTCCCCAAAAAATGATTAAACAAAAAATCAGCTCACCTTTCCGTCTCCCAGCAGCAAAAGCGAGATCAGATTGCCAACAACCTGTAATAGTTGAATTCAATGGGAAGAAATGGAGTCCATTAAACCATAATTTATATTTTTAAAAAATGTCTAGTAAATAAACAATGAAACATTCTTCATTATTTAATTGAGAAAACGAACTCCTTGTACCTGGGTGCTAGCAAATATTCCCCAAAATTCACCATTGAAATCACCAATTATTGTGCCTTCTGGTAAGCGGTTGTCTCTTGCATGGCTACGGGCAGCCGAAGTGATATATGTCCCCTAAGAAAGAAACTGTATGCATTAAATTTTCTAGATTTAAAGAAAAGAAACATAGGTGGCCCTTACCAACAAAAAAATCATAATAATATAATAGAGATGCGTGCATTTACTCACCTGACTGACCCAAATTATTGATGACGTAAAGCCAAGATATAAAGAAGCTGGGAACATCGTGTACCTAGAGAAAAATGCACTATAGTTATTAATACAGAAGGTTTTTAATATAGAAGGTAATCGCATATTTAGCTTCTCAGCAATAGGGTAAAGATTCATCCATTTCTCCCTCAAAGTTACTCTAACAATGTTTTAGCCAGTAAGAAGAGTACCAAACTGCACTCTTCTTGCTTGGATGCAAACTGCACTCTTTCTTCACATTGGTTTTTCTACTTCCATTCCACTTCCAAACTTTCCTATTCAATTTCAAACTGACAAGAATACACTTCTCTGGTATTTTAATGCAAAAGGAAAATACCCTAACATTTCAAAATTCATTGCTTTGGTGGCGTGTTCCTCTTCTTATAAAAGTCCAAAAAAATCCACATCAATTTTTTTCTCTCTGCTAAACCAATCCCACGTGAATGTAGTTATTTTTTAAACATTTAAAAATATCAAATGTTAGTGTATTGCAAGAAGGAATTTAAGGAACCAACTACATAGCCGTTGAGATAACCAACGTTCCTATAAGAAAAATAAATAACTAAATAAAAACCGGTCTAAAACTTTTATAAACACATGCAGTTGCTATTGCTAGTCGAACTACATTGCATGCACAACTACCATCTCCCCATAACCTCCATTTTATATCTAGACTGCAATTCATAGCAACCATTTGTTTTTCCTTCTCCTTATAATGCCTACACATTTATTTACCATCAAAATACGATCTCTGCTGCAAGTCAAAAAACCAACAACGAGAAGGGTTACATTTGTACTGGTGAGTTTTCTCCCTTTAAAACTTAACCTAAACTGTTATACGATTTCTAATCTTTGTTTTTCATTTCTTTGAGGTGCATTCTACAATTACGGCTTGGATTCTTGCCCCCTTATAGCAAAAAGGATTTAGCATGGATCAAGGATTTGATTGAGTGTCGTAGTTGATTTGTAGCAAGTTCGAGAGATAAACATATGATGGAACTATAGAGAGTGAAATGTATGAGGAAAAAATGGAATGAAATTTTCATTTATTTTGATGCAATTTTTTTTCTTTCATTTTTTTCAGTGGATGCTCAGTTTTGTCTTATTAATTGCTAATGTTTCTAGTGATGACACACAACCACATGTGTATTTGGAATCCTTTCAAGGAATTTTACTTTTTAAGCATCAGTCGCTTTTCTTTTTTCTTCCTAATAGTTAAGTTCAAACTTCCCAATTTTCTTACTAGAAATATAATACATCTATCTCTACCATTTCTGTTACATATACATGTGCACCACACGTCCTAATTATTACAGATGAGCTTCTATCTAATGTCTGCTACGTTCAATTTGTTCTAAGGGATTGGTTGGTTGTTGTTGTTGGAATTTTGAATTTCAGTCATGTCACAATGTCAGAAACCAAGGCAGATATGTTCCCTATAAATCGAAATTCCTTCTTCTGTTTAGCATGAAAGATTTATGAGAAAGAATGGGAAGTGCTTATTCTTGTTTGTTTGATGAAAAGAGTCGGTATGAAAAAATGAAAATGAAATCCAGAATAATGATAAAATGTGTTGCATGACTTGACATTAAATAGACTTGTTAGTGAATAGATGTTGTAAATCGAGTTGTCAGATATCAAATTAATTCCAAGCAACTAAGGTTCATTTGTTGCTCAAGAAAGCATCAGAATCGATGAGAACAGGTCTGACATTTTTACAGCAAATCGATGAAGTTGTTGGTGATATTCTAGGTTCTATTAAATTTGTGTGAATTTAGCTCAACTTGGGCAACAGATTTGTTTACACTAAGCGACCTAAATTGACCCAATTGAAAGATAACTGCACGAAACTGAGGTGCATCTGACACTTGGATATAAATAATCTCTATAACCAAATTTCTTCATGCCATTTTAAAAATACACCATGTGTTCAGTTCTTTCTTTTCATATTTCCAAAATAAATGGCAAAAATCTTCTAATATTTTTCCAATGAGAAACAAACAACAAAAATCTTCTAATCTTCTAATGCTTGGTTGGAGCTCAAGTGCCGCAAAACAAACAAGAAGATCCACGGTCATTGAAAACCACACTCATGCACAACAAAATCGCCAAATTATTGCGCCTTCCAACACTCAAAAAATGAAGCAAACTCTTGTATGAAAAAGAACATCTAGCAATTCATTTTTCCCATTTCCCTCTCTAGTTTCCATCAAATAAATAGTTAGTGAAAGAGCACATCTTGTAACTAAAACTAGGAAAGCCGACAATTCAAGGAAAATGCATTGCCAACATTTATGCGCCAGTTTCAGAAGTCAAATCGGAAATTTCATTTGTCAAATGTCACTCACCGAGATGGCTTCAAATTTGAGGCTATGAACAGCAAATACCCAGAAGTCCCCAGGACCAGCGCAATCTTCGTCCCCAGTCCCCTCACAATCAGAGAGGCCACCACAGAGAACAACGTGCCACCACAGAGAACATAAACGAAGTGTACAGGATCCCCATCGATGTTGATCCAATATTCCCCTTCTGTTAATTCACATACAAGAATCCATCAACAAAACATCATCATCATCATCAAATCACCACTATAGAAAGCAGAAAGCTAAGGACTCACCGTGTTAATAGTGCTCTCCAGGTTCTGAACCGCATGATAAGAGCAGAAGATGAAGAAGAAAGCAAAGCTCAAGATGTGAGCATCTCTAACGTGGTTCTTCACAGGCCCAACTTCTCTACAATCACCCTCATCAACCAACACAAGGGCTGATGCTTCTTCTCCTTGATTCAGATCCATGGCTATGATTCTACAAAAACCCTAGATAGCTAAAATCTCATGAAAACAACAACCCAAAATATACGATTATGGACAAGTGGAACACTCCAAGATCTAAAGAAAGTTAGGGCTCTTAGAAAGAGATTGACCAGTAACAATCCAAAGCAGAGGATTAACGATATTTTAATAGAAAGGACAAAAACGTCAACTTGAATATAGAAAGTATTTAAAATACAAATAGATCTAGAATCCTAACACGAAACAAAGACGGCAATGTAATTGACAATAAAGATCAAACCTTTACTCCATTAGAAACTAATTACATCAAAACAAGCAAAGATCCATGAGGATGACGCCAAAACAACGATCGAACAAAAGGAAAATTAAAAGCCCTAGATGCGTCTAAGTGCTGGTGAACTTGGTGACGGCCTTGGTGCCCTCGGAGACGGCGTGCTTGGCGAGCTCTCCTGGGAGCACGAGCCTCACCGAGGTCTGGATCTCGCGGGAGGTGATGGTGGGCTTCTTGTTGTACCTCGCCAGCCTGGAAGCCTCCTGTGCGAGCTTCTCGAAGATGTCGTTGATGAAGCTGTTCATGATCCCCATCGCCTTGCTCGAGATCCCGATGTCGGGATGCACCTGCTTCAGCACCTTGAAGATGTAGATCTTGTACGTCTCCACGCTCTTCGCCTTCTTCTTCTTCTTCTTGTCCCCTGAGGCCGCGTCCTTGGAGGCGGGGAGGCGCTTCTCGGCCTTGGGCTTCTTGCCGGCGGGGGCCTTCTCCGCCTTCTTCTCCGTCTTCTCCTCCTCCGGCTTCTCCGCAGCCGCAGCCGCAGCGGGCTTCTTCTCCGCTGGCTTCTTATCGGCCTTGGGCGCCATTGCTAGGGTTTCGAGATCGAGGTTGAAGGAAATAGAGAGGGGATTTGTAAATTTGGGAAAGTTCGAGGGGTTGAATGCGATGAGGGTAGATGAGGTGAGAAGAAGTATTTATAAAGGGATGGGATTGATACTGATTGGATGAAGAGTTGAGGCTCGGATCTATGAGGTGGAGGATTCTGGGGCGTTGAGTTTGGAAGTAATGGACGGATGAGATTGGTTTTGGGAGGTGAGTGATTTTTGAGGCGCGGATTGATGAGTTGGAACGAGGATGGAGGTTCAATTGGCGGGAAAATGAAAATGTGAAGTGGGATTAGGAAAGGAAAGTTTTGAATTTCAAATGGATGCATTTAACAATTTGATCTTCATTGGATGCTGGGGGTGGCGGTGGGTTTTTCAATTTCTCGGGCATGTTTGGTTTTAAAAATTTTGAATTAGGAAACTGTCATAAATTAAGCTTATTTACTGAAAACTCCCAACAAGTTTGGACCATAATCACAAAACTCGTATTACCTTTGAAAATAAAAAAAAATCATCATGACTTGACGGTCTACCGTTCATGTCATATAACTATTTTTTCCTTTTCATATTATAATTAATTATAAGTTGCATTTTAAATAATTCTAAAAATAATTATTAAATATTAACTAAATAATTAATTATTTTGATTTGGGACAGTCAGGAGGTGGTCGGGATGGGGGTCGTCGGTGGAGGGGGAAAGGGGTCGAGGGGTGGAGAAGATGAAGAAAATAAAGTAGAAATTGAAGAAGAAAAAGATGATGATGAAGACGACGACGAGATGGAGAGACGGGGCAATGAGGGGGAAGGGGCGGTGTCGGGGGAGAGAAAATGAAGAAAAAGAAGGTGATGATCATGATAATCATGAGAGGGGACGTGGGTTAGGATGGAGGCAGAGGATTGGGGGTCGAGAGCGGGGATGAGGAGGGAGAGGAGACGGTGGAGGCAAAGTGGGAGATCGTTTTTGGTGGTTTTTGGGAATTAAGCCTTTCTAATACAGAAAGTTATCGCATATGTTAGCTTTCCGCAAAAGGATAAAGATTATCCATTTTTCCCTCAAAGTTACTCTAACGATGTTCTACACAGTAAAAAGAGTTCCAAACTGCACTCTTTTTTCATCTTGTCGTTTCTACTGTCAATTCCACTACCGCAATTTCCTAATCAAAACTAATAAAATATACTTCTATGCTATTTTAATGCAAAAGGAATAGAATGTACCATTTCAAAATTGATTGCTTAGCTGGCATGATCTTGTTATAAAAGTAAAGAAATAAGCGGAAAAAATCCGAGTCTAATTTTCTCTAAAAAACCAATGCCTCATAGAACTCAGTCATTTTTCTAAACATTAAATAATTAATAACTGATTGTCAACCAGGAATACAAGGAACTAACTAAATAATTGTTGAGATAACACGCGTTCCCACAAATAAGTTAGGTTTTATAAAATAAAAAAAATGGTTTTATACTTTATAACCGCATGAAGTTGCTATTGATAGTCAAACCACATTGCATTCATAACTACTCTTCTCCCAATAATTTCCATTTTATATCTAAACTCCAATTCATAGCAACCAGTAATTTTTCGCTCTCCTTTTAATGCCTATACATTTATTTGCCATCAAAATAAGATCTATGCTTCAAGGTATCTGCCACCAATTAAATCATAACAACCAACAACTAGAAGAGTTAATGCGGTGAGCCTCCCTCAAAAATTTAACCTGTACTCTTAGGGCCTGTTTGGTTGCAGGATTATGGGTTTGGATTTGGATTTTGGATTGTGGAATCCTAGGATTCCACAATTTTGTGTTTGGTTGCAGAATTAGGATTTCTTGGATTCCTTTGTTTTATATGGGGGGCCTACCACAAAAGAAGGATTCATGTGATTCTCAAGGATTTGGCACTATTCATTGTACTTTTAGATGGGGCCCATGCACTTTATTTATTTAACAATCCTCTCTCTCTCTATCTCTCTCTAAAATCCTCAAATCCAAATCCTATTTTTTTTCCAACAACCAAACAAAGATTACAAGGATCTGCAAATCCAGATCTACAAATCCAAAACCAACCAAACAACAAATTACCAAATCCAGAAATTTCAACCGTACTACTTTTGGAATCCAAATTCCATAATCCTGCAACCAAACAGCCCCTTACAGGATTTCTAATCTTTGTTTCTCATCTCATCATAGGTCCATTCTACGAATACTACTTGGGTTCTCGCCCCGTTATAGCAAAAAGAATTTCGTATAGATCAAGGAATTGAAGAGGGTCGAAGTGGGTTTGTAGCAAGTTGAAGAGAGTAACATATGTTAGAACAATAAAGCGTGAAAATCCTTTGTGGGGGGGAAAAAGAGCGATTTTGATGCAATCTTTCTTTTTTCGTTTTTTCCTGTGCTTGTTCAGCTTTAATTTTCTAATTGCTAATGTTTCAAGAGATGACACACAACCAAATGTGCATCTGGAATCCGTTCAAGAAGTTTTGCTTTTGAAGCATCAATCACTTCTAACTATTTTGTTTTCCAAGAGTTAAGTTCCAACTTTTGATTTTCTAATGTTATGCTATGCTCAATTTGTTGTGAGGGATGCTTTGGCTGTTGGAATTGGAAATTCCGAAGCTCATTCATGTCACTATGTCAGAAAACCAAGGCAGATAATGCCTGGCCCCTATAAATTGAAATTCATCCTTTCCTTTAGCATGATGAAAGATGGCTGAGAAAGAATGTGAAATGCTCATCTCTTTTTAGTTTGCCGAATGAATAGTGTCTGTGTGGAAAAATGAAATCAAGAGAGATGATAAAATGTGTTTGGCATGAACTGACATTGTCACATTTTATCAATTGTCCCTCACCATGATGGCTTCAAATTTGAGGCTATAAACAGCAAATACCCACAAGTCCCCAGAACAAGTGCTCTCTTCGTCCCCAATCCCCTCACAACCGGAGACGCCACCACCGAGAACAACGTAAACGAAGTGTTAATTCACATGCAAGAATCCATCAACAAAACATCATCATCATCAAATCACCACTAAAGAAAGCAGAAAGCTAAACAACTCACAGTGTTAACAGTGCTCTCAAGGTTCTGAGCCGCGCTATAAGCGCAGAAGATGAAGAAGAAAGCGAAGCTCAAAATATGAGCATCTCGAGCATGGTTCTTCACTGGCATAACATCTCTACAATCACCGTCGCCCTCATCAACCATCACCACAAGAGGCGCTGCAGCTCCTTCCCCTCCTTGATTCGGATCCATGGCTATGATTCTCCACAAACAATAGATCCCAAGATCACAACTTTTATACAAGGAAATCGAGCCGGCTCCAGCTAGAATCTCATCGAGAAGACAACAAACAGAAACAATCATACACGAGTGGAACGCTCGAAGATCTAAAATAAGTTTTAGGGCCTTTAGAAAGAGACTTGAGTAACAATCCAAATATAAAGCGGAGGATTAATGATATTTTAATAGAAAGGACAAAAACGTCAACTTGAATATAGAAACTATTTAAAATACAAATAGATCTAGAATCCTAACACGAAACAAAGACGGCAATGTAATTGACAATAAAGATCAAACCTTTACTCCATTAGAAACTAATTACATCAAAATAAGCAGAGATCCATGAAGATGACGCCAAAACAACGATCGAACAAAAGGAAAATTAAAAACCCTAGATGCGTCTAAGTGCTGGTGAACTTGGTGACGGCCTTGGTGCCCTCGGAGACGGCGTGCTTGGCGAGCTCTCCTGGGAGCACGAGCCTCACCGAGGTCTGGATCTCGCGGGAGGTGATGGTGGGCTTCTTGTTGTACCTCGCCAGCCTGGAAGCCTCCTGTGCGAGCTTCTCGAAGATGTCGTTGATGAAGCTGTTCATGATCCCCATCGCCTTGCTCGAGATCCCGATGTCGGGATGCACCTGCTTCAGCACCTTGAAGATGTAGATCTTGTACGTCTCCACGCTCTTCGCCTTCTTCTTCTTCTTCTTCTTGTCCCCTGAGGCCGCGTCCTTGGAGGCGGGGAGGCGCTTCTCGGCCTTGGGCTTCTTGCCGGCGGGGGCCTTCTCCGCCTTCTTCTCCGTCTTCTCCTCCTCCGGCTTCTCCGCCGCCGCGGCGGGCTTCTTCTCAGCGGGCTTCTTCTCGGCCTTCGGCGCCATTGCTAGGGTTTTGGGAATTAGGGTCTGGAGATTTGAGGATTTTGATGCTGAGGATTTGGAGGCGGTGTGGATTTTATAAGAGAAAGCGGAGGGTTTTTGATTGGAGAATTGGTTTCGCCGCGGATCGATGATGTGGCATATCTATCAGCCGTTCATTTGCATAGCCGGATTGGTCGGCCAGTATCTGCCGTATTTTATTTTGGTTTTTTGTAAAAGCGACGTGGGACGGAAAAAACTTCTTTGCAAGGGATTGTAGAGGAAACTTCTCTACAAGCCACTTGCTAACCCTTAAAAGGGTTTTGAGATTCGTGCAACAAAAGAGAGAGTGCAAAAAAAAAAATTCACAAATCTCAAAACCCTTTTAGGGGCTTGCTAGTGGGTTGTAGAGAAATTTCTCTACAGGCCCTTATAGAGAAATCCCCTCTCCCCCCCCCCCAACAGTGATATTTTCAGAAACGCCTTATAAAACATCATATTTTTAAATACAACCTCAAAAACTCCTAAATAAACTAAATTGACCCTTCTGCTTAATTGTCATCCCTGATTTAGTTAGAAATCTCGGTTAAGAGACAAAGATAGAGACTTAAATGAGAACTTTACCCTTCTAATGGATTTATATTTGCATAAAAAGATATAAAGAGAGATTATTAAGTAATATTGATGGTATATAAGCCAAGCGCCTCACGTGCCCCTTACGTTGGCGCTGCCCAAATAAAGAGTGCTTAGCATTCTTTGGTTGGCGCTCAGCGCCAAGTGCCTCACGTGCCTATCACGTGGGTGCTGCTTAAGATAAAGTGCTCTGCACTCATCAAACAATGCCTAGCGCTTAGCGCCGGGCGCCTCACGTGCTCCGCACGTGGGCGCTATAAAGAGCATTTAACACTCTATAAAAAACAAAAAAAAGGGTTAAAGTAAAGGGTGACCGTCAGAACCCATACAATGCTCAGCATTGTTTGCACAGAAAAGGGACTGAGCCCAAATAAGTGTTTTAACACTTTATTCAAAGAATAAATGGGCTGAGTCCAAATTGACCAAATCCCCAACTCAGATCAACCGAGCCCATGTGCTCATCATGTTCTTAATTGGTCTTAGTCCCAAACCCAGCTACAGATCTCCCAACTGACATTAGTTTAAAGGTATATCTCCTCACACCTCTTGTTACGACCCGAAATGGCACGTGACTGGCACTTGAATCATATGAAGTCTATAGGACCCCATCTAATTCAAGTAAGCCAAAATCCCAGAAATCTAAACCATTTAAAATAAGAAAGTGAAGGAAAACTTGTTTAAAAGTTTGTGTATAAATCACTTTGAAAGTCGCAGTAAATATTTTTAAAACATTAACTCTTTTCCGAAAATTTCGGCAAAGTATCCTTTGTAAATACTGACCCCAAACGGGTACAATATGACTAATATACATAAATAATAAAAGGCATCCCCAAGAGGGAGTTGGGTCTTCGCCAATTGGCGGTCGCAACCATGCAAGCAATATAATACACAACGCCGAAGGGCGAGAATCAAAACACAAAAGGAAAACCAATATCATCAAGAAAACCATAATAATACAAGCGCGACTCTAAAGTCGAAATAATATACACTGGTTTTCTAAGTTTATAAATTAATACAAGTCTGGTTGATGGAGTTACTAGATACAACAGAAATAAATAAATGTACAATGGTGGTCATGATACGAATGAACCCACCTACCAAAGCAATCATCCGGAAAGAAGCAGTGTGCCAGCAAAGCCGCCAAGGAAAACCTGTACGGCAAAACCTGCAAGAATCTGTGGCACAACGGGGGTGAGTTGCCAACTCGTGAGTAGAAAACATCACCGAGCAGAAATCGCATGTATGACTCTATCCTAGGTCATATCATAGTAATATCCTCAAAATAATATAGCTCGAAGCATATAATAATGGCAAGGGTAACATCTATACATAAGTGTAATACCAAGTGCTCGTGTCTGTGCCTCAGGTAATAACATATCATAAATGTGATGTATGAATGCATGAAAACAGAATACATCTGAATGATGTTTTCTTATCTCAAAGAGATTTTTGTATAAAAAATCGAGTATCATCAATGAAATCAACAGAGAATCAGTGTCAAGTATCGACAAAAAATATATATCTCAATATCTCAGGTTCCGGCTATCCGGACTGGCCTGTATCATCAAATCTCAATATCTCAGGCTCCGGGTATCCGGACTGGCATGTATCATCAAATCTCAAGACTACGTCGGTATCCTCCGGATATCCGGCGTGTCACAATAACCGGTCGGTAGTGCTCCCCTGTTGGGCTCAACGCCATCATCTGCGACCATCTTGTCCTGGGGTACCGCACCGGGCCCACCATGCACCCGCAGATGGTTCATCTTCCTCCTCGAATCAGGTGTATGATACTGCTCAAGAGCCGAGAAAACTCATGGTGGACACCTCTCAAATCATATCAGGAGAAAAACGCAATTTTCTATCTTTAAAATGATAATAAGTTTATAAAATCTTTGCGGTTTCTCCAAATCCAAAAATCTCATGGAAATCCGAAATCCCAATCTCAAGAGTAAATAACAGTAAATTACCAGCATAAAACTCCATAATATTGCATGACAAATGTCACGCCCCGCTTCCCAGAGTACGCAAGATTGGGCACGTGACATAGCCAACCATGCTACCTGTGGGTAGGAAGTATCCATCCACAGTCACATTACGGCTGTAGAGATATCAAGAACAAGATAAATAAACTAATCTAACACATGTCCAAATCCATAATAACAAGAGTCAATAAACAATAAGTGCGGAAGCAAATGATCCAATACAATAAATAAACAGTACGTCCCATAATGCGGGCTCACATCTGGAAATGAAATGAAATAAATAAACTAAACACTAAGGAACTCACAGTTCAGCCTGCTGGCTGAAGTACTCCTGCTCGGTTGTCGACAGTGGTAAGGAATCTGGGCCATGCAACACCCAGACGTCAGCACGTCATGTCAACCAATAATATATATGAACATGGTAATAAGCAATGCAGGGATGGACATGAATAAAGCAGTACTAAGAAATAACAGTGCAGAGTAATGTGCAGTGGTAACTAAACTATCCTATCAGGTTTCTACTCTAGAGTCTTTGAAATCAATTGGTGACTCGTCTATGTAACTCAATAGTATCCCGTGCATGCCCGGGACCACGGTCAAGACCCTCGGGGCTGAATCCGAGACGTGCCGCTAGGCAGTAAACAGGTAGCAGGATGGACGAGTGATGTCAGCATCATCACTCCCGGACTGGCCAAGCCCGTAAGACTGATCAGAACAAGTATCGAACTGTTGAGTTACAAGTCGGTTTCATCTTTGATTTCCCCATACCCCCAAGTTATGTATATCAGGTCAGGTATTCAGTAATCAAGATCTATGCTAACACAGGATCGATAACAGGTTAGGTTTGTCTGGATAGACAACAGGAGTGGTCCATGAGGACCCCAAGTCAGGTTTGTTGGCATTAGGCATGAGATCGGGTAACAAGTCATGTCGTGGTACAACAGGTTGAGTCGGTATGTATATATATGTCATGTGTAGCAAGGTCAGGTCAATATGTAGTGCAATCGAGTACGTGCTCCCAACAAGTATACAATCGAACAATAAACAGCAGCAAGAATTTAAAGTAAACGGCAATGATAGTCACTTAATCACAATGGTGCTTTGTATTATCTTTATTAACAGGTTCAAGCACCCTTGGGGTGCAATAGTCACGAGGTGAAACAATATCAACAACATAAAGTAATGAAGCTACATGAATTTAAGACTAAAGCATAAATAATTGTCTCATGGATGATTTAACGAATAAAGCAAGGACGATCTAATTGGTTTAGTTAGTTAGAGTATGGATTGATAGCAGACCGATTAATTACAAGTAACTACTATAATGATTCAATGTTAAAGATACTTGCAACCGTCAATTCTAAGTTATACTAAATATCGATATTAACATCAACTGTGTGGTTAATAATATGATAATTAAATGTATAGCAAGACTTGATCTTGTGTGCTAGCATGTTAGAGCAAGTATTCAGATACTTGCCTCGACGGTTTCGCAAACCGGAAAACACGAATGCAACGTCGGCGGAAAACACGAGACGGATGCCCGGGCCACGGATCGAGTCCAAACAGCGAACAGCGGGACCACACGGACCAGAGTACTTCGCTGGAAAGTCGGGTCCAAACGACGGCACGGTCGGAATCCGGCGAAATGTCAAAAAGGCGACGAAGTTAGCAAAACATACGATACACGTACACTAAGACCAGCGGGGGTTTAACATTAATGGAAAGTTAAAGAGATGCTTACAGGGAAGAACCAGGGGGCAACCACGACGGGCTCGACGGCGATGGGACGCCGGCGAGGCAGCGACGGCGAGCAGGGAAGGCTGGAAAGCTTCTGGGTTCGCTGGAAAGGGTGGTGCGATGAGTAGAGGAGGGTACTGGCTGGCTCTGGTGTTCAGGGGAAGAATGAGGTGATCGGCGGTGGCTCTGGCAACGACGGCGGGGTCGACGGTGTCCTTTTTCCGGCGAACCAGAGGGTTAGGTGATGGGTTAGACTCGGGTTCTGTTGTGGCCGGCGAGGGAAGGAGGAAGAAGATGAGGAGGTCGGAACGAGGGTGAAGGGATGACGTCGACGTCGTCGGCGATGGGAGGCGGCGGCGACGGCGTCACAGCGGTGCAGGAGATGGCGTCGGCGTGGGTTTGCAGATTCTGAAGGAAAGAGGAGAGGAGGTAGGGGGTGCGGCTAGGCTGTGGAGGCGAGGACGGTGACGGCGAGGTCGTGGGGAGGTCGATGGCAACGGCAGGAGGTGGCTAGGGTTAGGGTTCGGGGGTACGCGATGGGTTTCTCGTGGTGGAGTTTGAGGACGAGGCGTGAAGTTTAAAAGATAGAGAGAGAGAGAGAAAGATCGTTAGAGAGAGAGAGAGAATAAGATTGGAGAGAGAAAGGCAGAGAAGAGAGAGATAGAGAGAGACGGAGAGAGAGAGAGAGAGGGTGAGGCGGGGCCCACGAGGGATTTAAATCCCTCGTGATTGGCTGGAGAGAAAAGAGGGTTTAAAAGGAAAAGTTTAAGAAAGATTTTAACGTTATTTTTGTAACAGAAATATATAAAAGGAAAAGTTTAAGAAAGATTTTAACGTTATTTTTGTAACAGAAATATATATATAAATCGTTTTAGATTATTTAATTAAATGGGCTTTTCGGCGCTAAATGAAACATTTCCAAATCGCACCCGGGTTGCGCCCAAATGTTTCAAATTCAAATAATAGGATTTTAAGCGAGTTCCAAATTTTAAAATGAGGTGTTTTATGATTAAATATGCATGCCCCCAAGTCGGACACTTGCACGCGCGCGTAGACGTCCAAACTTGCCCGTTTCGCCGAACGGGACAAAATCTCGACACGCGGACGCTACCACACGACTAGTGGCGACGAGTAGGCCAACATGGATATTTTTAATTTCATTTTAGGTGTTAAAATTTGTTATGTGCCAAAATGACTTAACCGGTTAAAATTTAGCAATAAACACCAAACAATCAGGATAATTGAAATGAGCAATGTATAACACTCAACTAGTAATAGAAATAGTATTATTGGGCTCGGGTGTTACAACAAATGAATATATGAATGCATCTGATATCAAACAAGGAATGCAATAATTAAACTAGCATAATAAAGCAATAACATAATGGAACTATCAACTAGCAAGTTATGTTAATAAAGTAATACTTCTAAAGTGTACGTGTCATGGCAATTACCGATGATGATGTGTGTGAGTCGGCAAGCGAGTGTACGTGGAGCATACGCATCATCGGTAATGGTGCTGGTGTCCTAACAACAGGTTTCATAATAACTTACGAAAATACATATAAGCATGCGATGCGATGCGAACAACAAAAATAAATGGCAATGAATAGTAAATGCAACAATAAATAAATATACATTCCAATATACAAGTCATACAGTTTTTGGTATCTGAAAACGCACGAATCGTGATGTTTAGAAAATAGGGGCTACGGAGTTTTTAAGAAAATGTACGTCCTTTGAAATATCCGTAGTATCCCTTGGTCTGTCTTAAAATACTCACGATTCGTTAGTTTTGGAAATAAGTATGACTCTCCTAAATCTAATCTCTACTAAGTAAACTACAGGACTAAACTAAGAGACTAATCGAAAGGGTAAGGAAAACCACCTAAGTCTGAGTCGATATTTATATCTAGTAGTCGGTGATCCCGCCTCAATAGTATCACGTATGATACAATATATAATATGACATTCTCGAGTGAAGAGTGCGGATCTATCATCATAATTATATGTCATACGATAAATCTATCGTACGACATCCCAAATCGGGATATGGGTCAATATCACATATAACACATAATTTATCTGGTTTCGTTATCATCATATTCTGAATTAGGGGTACTGATATAAAGTTTAATACATTCAGATACCATCAACATATATACATATATCCGCTATAATATCATGTCGTGTCTCATCACACGACCCAAATCACATCACCGATCTCATGGCATCGTGCCCAAACACATCGAAGTATCATATACTATCCTCATCATCCGTGTATATGTATACATATATATATACATACTTACATACATATTTGTGTGTGTCTCTCTCTCTCTTTCTCTCTCTCTCTCTCTCTCTCTCTATATATATATATATATATATATATATATATATATATATATCCGCATATACGTACGAGAAAATCAATGTATGCGTGTGTGTGCGCGTGTGCAAATCACTACTCTAGGTTTCCACGACTAAGAAACTAAACTAAAAGTATCTTCCTACAATTACGCTAAAACTAACCCAAAGTGTAACGTTTTGAAAATCGCTTCGGTGAAATTTCGAAAAAAACGGTAAAATAAGGGGGGTTTCTGTAAAAAGTCAAAATGCAAATATCTTTATTATAAAATTAAATATACATATTCTAGCTATGTAATTGCTAGTATTTGGTGTTTATTAAGCCACTGGTGAAATTTCAAATTTTCTGAAAATTTTTCCGAAATTAATTATTTTAATATTATTTTAAGCCGTCACTAATACATTTAATTAGGGAAAATTACAAATTGGAATGAGTTGAAACAAATTTTGTGCATCATAATATATTAAACAAAATTTTATCATGTGGTTTTTGAAATGAAATGAAACTGCCAAACGGTGTTAGAAATTATTGAAGAAAAAAGGCTTTTTTGGTGAAATTAGTGTAATGGATGTTTGGGGGTATAGTATTTATCATTTTCCATCACCCCACACCCATACCCACACTCACACACCCTCATTTATCTTTTCTCTTGGCTGAATTCAGCAGCCCCTCTCTCAATCTTTTCCCCACTTGTGTTGCAAAAGAAAAGAAAAGAAAAGAAAAAGGAAATGTAGAAATGAGAGTGGACTTTGACTAGGTTGACTAGGCATCATTTTCCCCGCCTCCCTCTCTCTCCACTTTCCCTCTACTTGCAGCCGAGCCCCCCCTTCTTGCTGTCCAGATTTCCCCCCCATAACCCCACCTCATTTCCCCTAAAAAAAAATGTCCAAATTCCATCAAAAATCAAGCTAAAATCCAAATCCGACTCCTACCCATTTTCCCTCATCTTCTTTAGCATGGATCTTGGTGCAAGGATTTCAAATTGGAGGTCTAGATTTCAAGTTTGATTCATGGTTGTGAGGTATAACTTTTGACCCATTGTTCAATTATTGGTTTAATTGAAAGATGTGGCTTTGCAAGAGAAGATCTAGATTAGGGTTTGTGAAAATCTAATTAGGGTTTTGTGTTGTGAGACTATGGTTGTGTGATGTTTTTAGGCTCTTATGACATGTTAAAACAAGATTATTAGCTAGTTGTTAATGGTTAGTTTAAAAATTGTGTTAATTATGCTAATTTGTAAACTAGGTTTTTAAAATAATTATATTCTTGTGAGATAAAATTCAAATTAAGGTTTCATGTCATTATAAATATTATATTGAGTGGTTTAATGTATTTAGTTCATGAAAATCCAAGCTAAATTGTTATTTGTGCATTTTTGCTATAAAATTGTTAAAATTTGGGTATATTGTAAACTAGAATTTTGGAATTTATGGAAATTGATGAGAATAAATTATAGGAATGGTTTATATGACTTTGTTATGATATTTAGTGAATATTGTGGCCGCTAGATTCGTTTAAACATCAAGATGTTGTATTAAAGCGGTTAATTTTGCTTATTAGGTTTTCGGAAAAATAGCTTTAAAGCGAATTTGAAGTTTTGGTGATTTTAACCCTATTTTATATATATAATTAAGGTGTTGTGAAACCACGATTGATACGTTTGAGTTTTTCTCTCGATGGTTTGGCGTTTGTACGCCGACGTCGAGGGTTTTTGGGTTGATTTGTGAAAGCAACCATAGGTTTTGACCTATGTGGGATTCACGTGTCGTTTTTGGGTCATGAGTCGGATTTTAATACAACACGGTGCGTTATGATATGTAGGTACCCCATGTGGACTTCGAGATGACAAGCAAGCGCGTGGCGACGTCGGCACCGGCTAGCGAGGACCAGGTGAGTAGATTTATATCTATGGGGAGAAGTCGGGTGGATGGCGTATAGCACCCCCGCAGTCCGTAGTGTAGCTCATATATATATGCTTATATAGGTGTTTTATGATACGAGAATGTTCATTCATGTTATGTTTATGTGTTCATGGAGTACCTTTGGGTTAGTTGCGAAACCCTAGAGTAGTTGTTTTACCCACATACGCACACACAGACTTGCATACTTTACTTTCTTGTGCACAGATTGGGATGTGTATATATGTATATATGCGTGGGTATGAGACTATGCATATGTACATTCATATACACATGCATGGATTATGAGGATAGTACTTGGGATTTAAGATGAGTCGATGAGATTTGATTTGAGGCCGTGAGATCGGTGATATAGCGGGGTTCGTATTTGAGATACGACATGACGTTGTAGCGGGTCCTTGACGTAGTGTTTCACACACGTGCATGCATACTTAGGCGGTATCAGTATTGTACTAGACGTAGATCAGTACCCCGATCATGATATTTGATAAAGAGGATACCAGGTGAATAGTATGATGAATGTGATATTAACCCGTACCCAGATTTGGGGATGCCGTACGACGGATTTACGTACGAGCTATATTTTGATAATTGATCCGCACTCTTGACTTGGGATGTCTGATTATAGATATGGTATCGGATATGATATTTTTGAGGCGGGATCACCGACTAATATATATACAGGTATGTATATGTATCGACTCAGATGTTAGGCGATTTCCTTACCTGTAGTCCAGCTTGTTAGCTTAGCCCTTTAGTTTAGTTTAGTTGTTAGATTAGATTCGATTCTTACCTATTTCAAAAACTAACGAATCGTGGGTATTTTAAAAGACAGCCCAAGGGATCCTACGGATATTTCAAAAGACGTATCTTTTCATAAAAACACCGTAGCCCCTATTTTCAAAACCCCATGATTCGTGTTATTTCAAAAGGCACCATTTGTAGGACTTATATTAGGTTAAAGCAGATCAGTTATCGTTGCGTCTAGTATTCAGCTCCCGCTCATTATTGTTGTTCGCTCCGCATCACATGCTTATATTATGCTTCATATTCTACTGTTGATATCTTGTGGTTAGGACACCAGCACCATTACCGATGATGCGTATGTACCACGTACACTTACTTGCCGGCTCACACATATCTTCATCGGTAATTGCCATGTCACGTACACCTTAGAAAATATTATTGCTTGACATAGCCTGTTAGCTAGTAGTTTAGACATGATATTAGTGTACTTGCCTTATATGTTAGTCTAGACATTGTAGTTATTACCTGCTACTTCATGCATACTGTTATTCATTGTTATGCCGCATTCATGGATTCTCATGCATATATTCACTTTTTATGTGCTATTGAGGTTTTGGGTTCGGATTTCCATGAGGTTTTCTGGATTTGGGGAAAACCGCAAAACATATACAAACTTCTTCTTTCTCTTTTTAAATGAAAAGCGCGGTTTTTCCCATGATGTATGAGTCGTCCACCATGAGTTTGCGGATGGATTTCGAGACCCTATTCGAGGAGTTGGATGAACCGTTTCAGGTACATGGTGGACCCGGTAAGGTACCCCGGGGCAAGAAGCTCGTGGTGATGACGATGAGCCTGGCAGGAGGAGACTACCTACCGGTGATTTTACCCGACGCGTCGGATATCCGGAGGATACCGTCGTGGTCTTGAGATGGATGGTAGGGGCCGGTCTGGACTGACGGCGCCCTAGATATTGAGATTGAGACATTGAGATTTCGAGATATTGAGGTACTGAGATTTGATGATACAGGACAGTCCGGATAGCCGGAGCCTGAGGTTTTGAGACATTGAGATTTATGTTTTGTGTCGATGCTAGACACTGTTGATGCTGATTTTATTTATGATACCTCATTTTAAAAATACAAAGGAAATCTCACTAATTTATGAAAACAGTTTCTTCATTTACATGTATTCTGTTTTCATGCATTCATACCTCATTCATATGATATATTGCTACCTGAGGCACTGACATGGGCACATGAGATCACACTTGGGTTAGATATTTACCCTAGTCATTGTTATAGACTGCTGGTTTTATTTGAGGATTATATATATTGATCGTATGACCTAGGATTGCGTTATGCATGCGATTTCTGTTCGTAGATGTTTTTCTATTCACGAGTTGGCAACTCACCCCCGTTGTGCCCAAGTTTCTTGCAGGTTTTGCCGTACAGGTTTCATTACGGCTTTGCTGGCACTGCTTCCCATTTCCGGGTGATTTGCTAGTAGGTGGGTTTACTTGTATCGTACCCCCATTATATATCTTGTATATCATTATTCAGTTGTATCTAGAAGTTTCATCAACCAAACTTGTATTTATCTCAGATAGAGACCAGTGATGTTTATTCTTTCGACCTTAGAGTCGCGCGTTGTATTTTTTTGGATTTCTTGCTATTTTGAGTTTCCTTTTGAATTTTGATCCTCGCCCTTGGCGTTGTATATTATATTGCTTGTGTGGTTGTGACCGTCGATTGACGAAGAGCTAGCTCCCGCTTGGGGATGCCTTTTTATTGATTTCGTATACTATTCATGTTGTATCCCGTTTGGAAGCCAGTATTTACAAAGGAGACTCTGCCGAAATTTTCAGGAAATACTTGATGTTTTTAAAACCGCATAACTCGGCTTATGCTATTGAAACTACTTGATTTTAAATTGGTTTTCCTTCACTCTACTACTTTCCTTGGTTTGGATTTCTGGGTTTTCGGCTTACTTAGATTACGTACGCCTCGAGACGTTTCGTAGTTTAAGTGCCGGTCATATTCCGTACTTTCGGGACGTGACAAAGTTGGTATCAGAGCGTTAGGTTTTACCTTCGGAGCGTAGGATGACCCTTGGTTGATGGAATAGGTGACTAAAGTAGAGTGACGTACCGTGGGTATATTCCGCGGCATACTTACGACACGCCACTCCGCTTAAGGAGCCTTAGGATGTACATTTCTTTGCTCAGTATTATATTCATTCCGATCTAGCCTCATCAGTACCAGTTATGGTTTTGCTGCCACGATTACGGGCAGGGAGAGCTACGGCTAGAGTTGTGGTCAGCACGAGCTCGTCACGAACGAGGACTGACCAGGGCATGATTCCGGCGACACACGATTGCAGAGATGTGTCTTTTCATTGTGTCTTCGCGCCACGAGCGTTGGGTGGATTGCTGTATGAGATTACTCGGACGTGCCGATTTGCCCTAGAGGATTGAGCCACTGACAGAGGCCAGCCAGATTTTGATGACCGTTGGTGTATTGCTTACTCATGATGATTGAGGCACTGTTCAGCATGCAGACGAGTGAGCCAGTTGTTGTTGCGAGTGACGAGATATCGCCCCATATGTTGGAGCTATTGCGGGACGAGTTGTACTAATAGATGATAGAAGGTCGCTAGTCACCCGATGATGAATGACTAGGATAGGTGGTTCGTTCGCCTACCCCGATGCGAGGTCATCAGATAGATTGATTCCAGCTAGAGACGACTTCACGCGGAGACGTTGAGAGTCGACAGAGATGATCGAATGTCAGAAACCTATTATTCCAAGTTTAAAGTAGTCGGAAAGACATGCAGGCAATTCTATGGTCCCTCTAGAAGAATGAAACCCTAACTCGACTTAATGACCGTGTGAAAGCCTTGGAACCTTCGGGTTTGCGGCAGTTCTGCGGTGCCATTAGTGAGGCTTGGGTTTGCCCTTCTACGGCTGGACCATCGATGCTGTGGTATGTACTCGATACTATTAAACTGTGCCCAAGATATTGAGCTCTTGGGGGATTATGATGTTTTGACGACTCGATCGGATGGCTCGACTTAATTCGGATGCTAGGTGGTGAGATGCATTCTTGGGAGACTCCAGATACGAGGATAGTCGTTGGAGCTCAGTCCATGCAGCCACGACGAGACGAGTCCAGAGCAGTCGACATTAGAAAAGTGGAGTAAGAGGTTCATACGAGATCTTGATGAAACGACGTTCCACTCCGCCGACATCAGAGATGCGATACGCATGCCGAGGCATTGTGCATGGATATACCTTCCAGAAGAAGTCGCGATGAGTATGCAGCCGTTCCCGAACAAGAAACAGATATAGTAAAGGACGATGACTTCCGGACGGTTCGGCAGAGACGAAATTTGGGAGAGATCTCGATAGGACCTTTCTGGAATGAATTACGAGAAGACTAAGACCCAGGAGTGGTCATGTTGCGCACACCGGCAGGCCAGAGTTCAGGATCGTCGACAAGATATGCTATGAGTGACCCCGACAGTTGGCCAGAGATTCTTGGAGGATGTTCTTGAGCGGGACTATTCCGCCATTATTGATTTCGATGTTTTAGGTGATTTATTCGCATGATTTGATTTTGATGATTGAGGATTTACGATATTTGCACAGTGTTGCACCTGATATCGTTTTCGTGCTTTGGTTTCACATGTTTGTGATTTTACGGTTTTAAACATTTGAGTTGATTTTGTGCGTATGCACGCACATGATTTGGTTCCTGCACTCTGTATAGTTTATATATACTTGCAGTGCAGTGATACGCCTGTTGTGCACTTAGATGCACTGGACTTCGATTTCGATTGTAATACTCGATATTTGTTTTGTGCACTTTGTGCACCTGATTTGATTTTGCGCATGTTCGGCGCTTGATATTGGATTTCATGATTTCGTGCATGATGGATGCCCCTGGTTTTGGGTTTTCGCGCATGTCTTGAGATGCGATTTTGGTGCACACCAGATGCACTAAATCGAGATTTTTTTTCGTGCATGTCAGATGCACCTGATTTTGCTGTCAGGCACACACGTTGCCTACGACAGATGCTTTGTGCACACCCGATGCACTTAGATCTTGTTTCTGTGCACTTGTATGGCACGTATATGGATTTTGATTGTCGTGCGCACCAGACGCACGTAGTATTCATACGCGTATTTTGGGATTGATTTCTTATAGAGCAGTACGTTTTTTTTATGATAATTGCAATGTGTTTTCGTACTAAGCAGGACTAGTCAGAGGACAGTACCTGAATGTATTTTGCATGCATTGATAGCTATTGAAGGGAATTCCAAAAAGCGAGCGATAGTCTCAGTATTTACCTACGTGTCTGATATGACGCGAAATGTTTAAAACAAGGAAAACCCTTCTAAATTGTTTCCCAAAACGGCGGAACGTACATTTCAAACAAAGGTATATATGTATATAGTTACTTTCTTATGATAGACGTCCGCCACTGTGCAGTGTTATGTGCATTGCACAGCAACTTAAAGGATTTGGCATGCATTTCCTCCTGATATTTACGTGTATAGTTTCGAGTTATATCATATTGGTTTTGGTATTGGATTTGACATTGTGTCATTACCATGACTCCGATGATTGCGGGATACTTGACGGAGTTTTGATTTTGAGTTTTATGCTCATTTTTCATGCGCATGCGTTGCGCTACGATTTGTTTTATGTATTTATGATTTCGGAGCCCCGGCGATTTGATGGTTTTGGCTGAAATATTTTAGTATTTGGGGGAAGTTTTAATTTAAATTCGGGGACCGAATTTCTTTAAGGGGGGAAGATTGTAACGTTTTGAAAATCGTTTCGGTGAAATTTCGAAAAAACGGTAAAATAAGGGGGTTTTCTGTAAAAAATCAAAATGCAAATATCTTTATTATAAAATTAAATATACATATTCTAGCTATGTAATTGCTAGTATTTGGTGTTTATTGAGCCACTGGTGAAATTTCAAATTTTCTGAAAATTTTTCCGAAATTAATTATTTTAATATTATTTTAAGCCGTCACTAATACATTTAATTAGGGAAAATTAAAAATTGGAATGAGTTGAAACAAATTTTGTGCATCATAATACATTAAACAAAATTTTATCATGTGGCTTTTGAAATGAAATGAAACTGCCAAACGGTGTTAGAAATTATTGAAGAAAAAAGGCTTTTTTGGTGAAATTAGTGTAATGGATGTTTGGGGGTATAGTATTTATCATTTTCCATCACCCCACACCCATACCCACACTCACACACCCTCATTTATCTTTTCTCTTGGCTGAATGCAGCAGCCCCTCTCTCAATCTTTTCCCCACTTGTGTTGCAAAAGAAAAGAAAAGAAAAGAAAAAGGAAATGTAGAAATGAGAGTGGACTTTGATTAGGTTGACTAGGCATCATTTTCCCCACCTCCCTCTCTCTCCACTTTCCCTCTACTTGCAGCCGAGCCCCCCTTCTTGCAGTCCAGATTTTCCCCCCATAACCCCACCTCATTTCCCCTAAAAAAAAATGTCCAAATTCCATCAAAAATCAAGCTAAAATCCAAATCCGACTCCTACTCATTTTCCCTCATCTTCTTTAGCATGGATCTTGGTGCAAGGATTTCAAATTGGAGGTCTAGATTTCAAGTTTGATTCATGGTTGTGAGGTATAACTTTTGACCCATTGTTCAATTATTGGTTTAATTGAAAGATGTGGCTTTGCAAGAGAAGATCTAGATTAGGGTTTGTGAAAATCTAATTAGGGTTTTGTGTTATGAGACTATGGTTGTGTGATGTTTTTAGGCTCTTATGACATGTTAAAACAAGATTATTAGCTAGTTGTTAATGGTTAGTTTAAAAATTGTGTTAATTATGCTAATTTGTAAACTAGGTTTTTAAAATAATTATATTCTTGTGAGATAAAATTCAAATTAAGGTTTCATGTCATTATAAATATTATATTGAGTGGTTTAATGTATTTAGTTTATGAAAATCCAAGCTAAATTGTTATTTGTGCATTTTTGCTATAAAATTGTTAAAATTTGGGTATATTGTAAACTAGAATTTTGGAATTTATGGAAATTGATGAGAATAAATTATAGGAATGGTTTATATGACTTTGTTATGATATTTAGTGAATATTGTGGCCGCTAGATTCGTTTAAACATCAAGATATTGTATTAAAGCGGTTAATTTTGCTTATTAGGTTTTCGGAAAAATAGCTTTAAAGCGAATTTGAAGTTTTGGTGATTTTAACCCTATTTTATATATATAATTAAGGTGTTGTGAAACCACGATTGATACGTTTGAGTTTTTTTCTCGATGGTTTGGCGTTTGTACGGCGACGTCGAGGGTTTTTGGGTTGATTTGTGAAAGCTTCCATAGGTTTTGACCTATGTGGGATTCACGTGTCGTTTTTGGGTCATGAGTCGGATTTTAATACAACACGGTGCGTTATGATATGTAGGTACCCCATGTGGACTTCGAGATGACAAGCAAGCGCGTGGCGACGTCCGCACCGGCTAGCGAGGACCAGGTGAGTAGATTTATATCTACGGGGAGAAGTCGGGTGGATGGCGTATAGCACCCCCGCAGTCCGTAGTGTAGCTCATATATATATATGCTTATATAGGTGTTTTATGATACGAGAATGTTCATTCATGTTATGTTTATGTGTTCATGGAGTACCTTTGGGTTAGTTGCGAAACCCTAGAGTAGTTGTTATACCCACATACGCACACACAGACTTGCATACTTTACTTTCTTGTGCACAGATTGGGATGTGTATATATGTATATATGCGTGGGTATGAGACTATGCATATGTACATTCATATACACATGCATGGATTATGAGGATAGTACTTGGGATTTAAGATGAGTCGATGAGATTTGATTTGAGGCCGTGAGATCGGTGATATAGCGGGGTTCGTATTTGAGATACGACATGACGTTGTAGCGGGTCCTTGACGTAGTGTTTCATACACGTGCATGCATACTTAGGCGGTATCAGTATTGTACTAGACGTAGATCAGTACCCCGATCATGATATTTGATAAAGAGGATACCAGGTGAATAGTATGATGAATGTGATATTAACCCGTACCCAGATTTGGGGATGCCGTACGACGGATTTACGTACGAGCTATATTTTGATGATTGATCCGCACTCTTGACTTGGGATGTCTGATTATAGATATGGTATCGGATATGATATTATTGAGGCGGGATCACCGACTAATATATATACAGGTATGTATATGTATCGACTCAGATGTTAGGCGATTTCCTTACCTGTAGTCCAGCTTGTTAGCTTAGCCCTTTAGTTTAGTTTAGTTGTTAGATTAGATTCGATTCTTACCTATTTCAAAAACTAACGAATCGTGGGTATTTTAAAAGACAGCCCAAGGGATCCTACGGATATTTCAAAAGACGTATCTTTTCATAAAAACACCGTAGCCCCTATTTTCAAAACCCCATGATTCGTGTTATTTCAAAAGGCACCATTTGTAGGACTTATATTAGGTTAAAGCAGATCAGTTATCGTTGCGTCTAGTATTCAGCTCCCGCTCATTATTGTTGTTCGCTCCGCATCACATGCTTATATTATGCTTCATATTCTACTGTTGATATCTTGTGGTTAGGACACCAGCACCATTACCGATGATGCGTATGTACCACGTACACTTACTTGCCGGCTCACACACATCTTCATCGGTAATTGCCATGTCACGTACACCTTAGAAAATATTATTGCTTGACATAGCCTGTTAGCTAGTAGTTTAGACATGATATTAGTGTACTTGCCTTATATGTTAGTCTAGACATTGTAGTTATTACCTGCTACTTCATGCATACTGTTATTCATTGTTATGCCGCATTCATGGATTCTCATGCATATATTCACTTTTTACGTGCTATTGAGGTTTTGGGTTCGGATTTCCATGAGATTTTCTGGATTTGGGGAAAACCGCAAAACATATACAAACTTCTTCTTTCTCTTTTTAAATGAAAAGCGCGGTTTTTCCAATGATGTATGAGTCGTCCACCATAAGTTTGCGGATGGATTTCGAGACCCGATTCGAGGAGTTGGATGAACCGTTTCGGGTACATGGTGGACCCGGTAAGGTACCCCGGGGCAAGAAACTCGTGGTGATGACGATGAGCCTGGCAGGGGGAGACCACCTACCGGTGATTTTACCCGACGCGTCGGATATCCGGAGGATACCGTCGTGGTCTTGAGATGGATGGTAGGGGCCGGTCTGGACTGACGGCGCCCTAGATATTGAGATTGAGACATTGAGATTTCGAGATATTGAGGTACTGAGATTTGATGATACAGGACAGTCCGGATAGCCGGAGCCTGAGGTTTTGAGACATTGAGATTTATGTTTTGTATCGATGCTAGACACTGTTAATACTGATTTCATTTATGATACCTCATTTTAAAAATACAAAGGAAATCTCACTAATTTATGAAAACAGTTTCTTCATTTACATGTATTCTGTTTTCATGCATTCATACCTCATTCATATGATATATTGCTACCTGAGGCACTGATACGGGCACATGAGATCACACTTGGGTTAGATATTTACCCTAGTCATTGTTATAGACTGCTGGTTTTATTTGAGGATTATATATATTGATCGTATGACCTAGGATTGCGTTATGCATGCGATTTCTGTTCGTAGATGTTTTTCAATTCACGAGTTGGCAACTCACCCCCGTTGTGCCCCAGTTTCTTGCAGGTTTTGCCGTACAGGTTTCATTACGGCTTTGCTGGCACTGCTTCCCATTTCCGGGTGATTTGCTAGTAGGTGGGTTTACTTGTATCGTACCCCCATTATATATCTTGTATATCATTATTCAGTTGTATCTAGAAGTTCCATCAACCAAACTTGTATTTATCTCAGATAGAGACCAGTGATGTTTATTCTTTCGACCTTAGAGTCGCGCGTTGTATTTTTTTGGATTTCTTGCTATTTTGAGTTTCCTTTTGAGTTTTGATCCTCGCTCTTGGCGTTGTATATTATATTGCTTGTGTGGTTGTGACCGTCGATTGACGAAGAGCTAGCTCCCGCTTGGGGATGCCTTTTTATTGATTTCGTATACTATTCATGTTGTATCCCGTTTGGGAGCCAGTATTTACAAAGGAGACTCTGCCGAATTTTTCAGGAAATACTTGATGTTTTTAAAACCGCATAACTCGGCTTATGCTATTAAAACTACTTGATTTTAAATTGGTTTTCCTTCACTCTACTACTTTCCTTGGTTTGGATTTCTGGGTTTTCGGCTTACTTAGATTACGTACGCCTCGAGACGTTTCGTAGTTTAAGTGCCGGTCATATTCCGTACTTTCGGGACGTGACACAAAGTCACCTAAGCATTTCTTACTAAGTATACACATCTCATAACACATAAGTGTGTGTGTGTGTGTGTGTATCATAACGCTTTCGCATACTACACTATGAAACTGCGGGAGTGTTATACGCCATCCACCCGACTTCCCCCGTAGATATATATCTACTCACCATGATCCTCGCTTACTGAAGTCGATGTCGCCATCCTCTTCTTCATCGTCCGAAGTCCACGTAAGAGTACCTACATATATAACACATGACATCGTAAATATAAATCGCGTACGAAAACCAAAACGGCACACGAAACACACATAGGTTAGAACCTATGGTCTACGCATGCAAAAGAATTAAATAACCCTTGATATCGACGTACAAACACCAATTGATCAATATAAAACACAAAATACAAAGTTCAAGTTATAAACAATCACAAAACCAAAAAAAATCTCAGAAAACAAGTTCCAGATTTTACCCTAGGTTTAATTAGCCAATTTTGCACGTGTGTAGGGTCTAGTTTACATATAAAGGGACCACAGACCAAGCATGAGCCTACTCTGAAGCACCCAGGCCGCAAATTGCTGCCATAAGGAATATATTTGTGGCCATGAATGATAATTGGGGTCCCGGGTTTCAGTTGTAGCTTCTACGGTGCCTGCTTGTATCCCTGTAATCGCTAAATATTTTTCAGGTGCCCCGGGTCGTAGCAGTTCTCTAATTATCATCACAATTCCCACAATCTTCCGATATCAGGGTTTCTAAGTTTGAGTCTTGGGTTTAAGTCTATGGTTTCAGTCCATAAAACTAACACTACAGGGGTTTAAGGTCACTATTAAACCTCAATTGCACCTTTGGATTCAAATCAAACCCTAAACTCAACTTGGAATTTTCAAACCTCACTAAACCTTACTAAAACACTTCTAAACATGTATGGATGCCAAAGGGAATGAATTATTATGCTAGTGGTGAATGAAATACCTCATTTGGCAACTCAAGAATTTTCTTGAGTTGCCCCAAGTGCTCAAAATCCAATTTTTCTTGATCTCCCTTACTTGTAGTGAGCTTGTGCACATAATTTGTGAAAGGAAATAGGTGTTTTGAGATGGTTTTAGTGGTGTTGAGTGGAGATAGAGGAGGTGGGAGGAAGAGGGCAGCCATGAAGGAGGAAGAGGGAAAATGATGAAGGAAAATAATGAAGGGAACAATAAGCCATGGTTCAAGGATACCCCTCAACCCCCTCTCTCTTCTCTCTCTTGCCCATATCCAATTCTATATTCATTTTCTTTTCCTTTTTCTTTTCTTTATCTCTTTTCTTCTCATTTTAAAACCAAACCATGCTTGAAAAAGAAAGAAGCCAAAGTAGAAAAATGTAAAAATGTGTAATATGACATGATGCATGTCATGTGCACAAATCAAGCTTAATGCACGATTATTGATATTTAATTGAGATTATCATTAATATAGAATATAATTAATTATAAGAAATCTGTGAATGCTTCATTCTTATAATTTCTTTCAAAATTAATAATTAGCATAATTTCTAATTATCTCCCAATTTATCGGTATTTAATTACACCATATTATTAAAATATTCATAATATTTATTATTTAAATTATATAATTTACCAAAAATAATATTTTATTTTTCTGAAATGTTACAATCTTCCCCCCTTAAATAAATTCGGTCCCCGAATTTAAATTTAAACCTCTCACACTAGAACATTTCAGTAAAAAGATCAAGTCGTCGGGGCTCCGAAATTATAGATACATAAAACACATCGTAGCGCAATGCATGAGCATGAAAAACGAGTATATAAACCAAAGTCAAAACTCCGTCAAGCATCCCGCAATCATCGGAGTTATGGTGTAGACACCATTGTCAAAGCCCAATACAAAAACCAACATGATATACATCAAACTATACATGTACGCATCGTTAAAACATCTGAAAGAAATCCATGCCAAACCTTTTCTTCTTTTTTTCAAATTGCCGCGCGATGCGCGTATCACAGCACAAATAGCGGACGTTTATTGTAAGAAATAATTCTATATACATATATATATTTTTTGTTTAACATACGTCCCGCCGTTTGGAAAAATAATTTAGAAGGTTTTCCTTTGTAAAATATTTCGTGTCATCTCGGACACGTAGGTAAATACTGAGACTATAGCTCCCTTTTGGAAATCTCTTCGATAACTATTGATGCATGCAAAAATATATTCAGGTACTGTCCTCAGACTAGTCCTGCTCAGCTACTATACCAAACAGTAAATATCATAAAACACACTGCTCCAAAAGAAATCAATCCCAACATGTGTATAAGAATGCCACGTGCGTCTGGTGCGCACGGAAATCGAAATCAATGAATATGCCATACATGTACATAGAAACAAAATCTAAGTGCAACGGGTGTGCACGAAAACACCTGTCAAGGGCAACGGGTGTGCCTGACAGCAATATCAGGTGCATCTGATATGCACGAAGAATCTTGATTTAGTGCATCTGGCGTGCACCAAAATCGCATCAAGTGCGTCAAGTGTGCGTAAGAATCCAAATCAAGTGTACAAGGTGCACGAAAACAATATCGAATATCATAATCAAAATCGACGGTATACGACAAACCTCAATCCAAATCAGGTATACCGCGGTTATAATCTCACAACCATGTGCATCAGCGTGCACAAAATCGAATCAAAATACTAAAAGTGCATGGAAACTACACCAAAAGCACATGTCAAATCACTTACATACCATAGGCATGAAATCAAAATCAAATATCTCAAATGACATCAAATCGAAGTTGAGTGCAACTGTAGTGCACAAAATCTCAATCATGCAAATAAATTGCCCAAAACACCGAAATCCGAAACAACAGACACATGATATTCGAATCACCAAATCGCAAATCGTGAACACTATCTTTGATATGTCCTTCCTTCGAAGTCGAGAAGGTGTCGGTGCATTCAAAGCTAGCAGAGCAAGATATTTACTTGCTTCATGTTCATGATCTGGCGCCTGGTGCCCTTAGGCTCTCGTCTCTCCCTGTGAATTGCCCGTTACATAACTTTTCGTTTCAACGGCTTAATATTGAAACGATGACGGAAACAGTTCCGCTCTGGCACATCCTCTAAAGATCTCTGGCCAACTATCATGATCGTTCACAACATATCTCATCAATGATGTCGAACTATGGCCTACTGGGTGTTTGTAATACGTCCGATCTTGGGTCCAAGTCTTCTCGTGAAGTATCCCATCATATGATATCCGGACGACGTCGAATTTTTCGATCGATTCATCAAAGTCCCATATTTCCTCGAGAGCTCAACACTCGTGCACAGTTTAATAATATCCAGTATATACCACAGTACCTATGGACCAACCGTAGAAGGGCAAACCCAAGCCTCATTAATGGCACCGCGGAACTGCCGCAAACCCTAAGAATCAAAAGCGTTCCCATTGTTATTATATCGAGTTAGGGTTTCATTCTTCTAGAGGGTTCACAGAATTACTTGCATGTTTTTCCGAATACTTTAAACTTGGGAAAAATGGGTTTCTGACATTTGTTCGTTTCTATCAACTCTCAACGTACCTGCATGAAGTCTTCTCTAGCTGGAATCAATCAATTTGATGACCTCGCATCGGGGTATGCAACTTGTAGGGTTCCTAGGCACTCTAATGAGGTCTCACAAGGCATCAACCATGCCAATTTAATATTTTACATGTGCCGAGAAACCCTAATACGGATCGTTAACTAGAATTTTAGGCGAAAGAAGCAACTAGTAAACTACTTTACTAAGAGAACGGAAATACAACCTTTGTAGATCCGGTCCTCCACCTGCATAGCTCCGCAATGAAGTCTCCTCGCTGTCCAAATGGAAACCCGGGCTCTAGCGTCGGCTTCATTGGAGAAATGGGCGGGCAAGGTCGTCGGCTTCGTGCCGAAGATGATCTACGTCGAGGCATCACTAGATCAAGCTCCCACTTCACCAAGTCATGAAACTTATGAAGAGAACACCCTATACTACTTGGCAAGAGGTAGAGGATGAAGAAATAGGAAGTGGGTTCACTTTAGAATTGGATTTCTCACTCATTTTCATCAATCACCATTGATGGAATCAAGGTTCTTCATCTTGAAGAAGAAGAAGAAGAAAGAATATCACAAGTATTTTCAAAATAGAAAATAATATGAATACTTATCATATCCTAACCCTAGTTTAGTGTAGAGAATAGACCATGGTTTGTTTAAATGGTTAGGGTTAAGCATGAAGACAAAATGGTTACAAAGTCAAACCTTCATGAAGATTCAACTACAAACAAAGAAAGCCACCATTTTCTCTTTATTTTTTTCAAAATAAATAAATAAATAAATAAGAAAGAAAAGCAAAACCCTAATCATTAACTTAACCATGGTTTAATCTTTACACTTAACCAAGTTAACATGTATCATCAAACATGATACAATCAAGCGCACAAAAGTATATCACATATACAATTTGTGAACTTCAAGTGAGAAAATCCATTTAAAGTGAACCAATACTAGTTAATGCAAAGTAATATATCAAATATATAATTATACATTAAATCATTAAATCAACACTTGATTTAACGATCCGGTCATATCGTATATGACCGACTAATATTCAATGTATCGGCTTATCAAATCAATCCTTGATTCGATAACTAGGTTATATCGCATACAACCAATCGATACATTCATCGCGAGAATGGAATACGGTATCACATACACGCATTATTCTCGGTCCCGCACATATCTCATATGCACTCCTATTTCGTTTCGCTTGAGCCAGGAAACCTCTGTGTAGGACTCTAAAGACTCGTCAATACGCCGGTAGCAGATGCTGATCATATCAATCACCCACAAGCCGCAAGCAGTCTGCTAAACGTAACGGCCACCCGGGTATTGAGCGATCAGAAGATCGACGAGCAAGCCCGCTCATACTCCTGTGAATCCAACCAGTAACACTTACCGTACAGTCCGGTCTGATCGTCCGATATGTCGCATATCTCGCCTAGGGGTGGTAAACGTCAGACCCAAATAGCTCGATAAGTCGTGTCGATATGAGGTCTATAACAATTCGAGAAACTACTGGTAACACTTACCAGTAAATCTCAGCAACCCTGGCCAGGGATTTCCGGTTATAGCCAATCGAACACAGCGCAACATCAACTCCCTATACCGGGAGAGACGAATCCCCTCCTATCGCTCATTGCCTCCATGTGATTCGGGACTGTACCTAAAAGCCACCGTTTTGCACGCCCTCTTGGACGTGGTAAGGTGGAAATCAAAGCACAGTGGGAACCACACAAGACTCTATGATGATCTCGGGTCAACAGACTACTCTGTACCAGTGTCACCAGAGAACTGCCATCTGACGTAAGGTATAATACCATCTGGGAGTTCTCGGCGAGTCCGTCCAGTGTACCCAGTCTCCACTGAGCACCAGTATATCATCTCTGATGTCAAACACCAATGGATATGGGATCATCCATCGCCCATCTGTATGGGTCGAGAAGGTATACGCTAATCTACTTTGGTATATCGATGCCCCGTCTCGATACACCCACGACTAGGGACCTTGAAGGATGTACTTATGGACTACCATGTCCCCACTAGTATGATCCGTATCATAGTCCAGGTAGTCAAGTACACATCCTAAGGGCTTTACCAACATGTAACAGAGAGACAATCAGTATACACGTTAAGGTAAAGATCAACCAGATAGCATACTATCATGTCGAGCAAGAAAGTCCTCCCTATATATGTCCAAGCATCCACTACAATATACATCCTATGTATAGTAATGGCCTCTAGGGCATACATATAACTAACAATCTCCCACTTGCACTAGGGCCATCTGATAGCAGTGGTTGTAGTATCTCATACCATCCCATAATAATCTCTCTCTGGGAACAGGCCTTTGTGAGTGGATCCGCTGTGTTGTCCTCTGAGTCTACTCTCCTAACCTCGATCCCTTGGAGATCAAGCATCTCCATGATCAGGTGACACTGCCTTAGAATATGTCTGGATCACTGATGGGACGGGTGTTCCTTGGCATAAGCCACAACTCCATTGACACACAATGGGAGGAACAAAGTTCATCTCATGAACTGATATACACCCAGACTGCCTCTTTGGTAGCATCTTAAGTAGCGATGTATCCAGCCTTTATCGTCTAGTATGCCACGGTATCTAGCTTGGAACTCTTCCAACATACCGTCCCTTTACTGAGGGTAAAGACAATGCCTGTGACTGACATTCAGTCGTCATTATCACCCTGGAACCCTTCCAGTGATTCTCCCCAGGATCGATTGATACCATCTCACTACAACTAGTGAGAATCCTAACATCCATTTAGATCTATCTCATAGATCCAAAACCCAGGATTTAGGAGGTATCACTTTTATCCTATATGGAGAATCATTGTGATAAGCGGAGATTGACCGAGCGTAGCATAGGAAACTTCTTCCCTATCAAGATCATGTCATCCACGTACTCTACGAGGATCATCACCATACTCCCTACTACCTTTTTGTATATACAAGGTTCATCTACCATTTTGATGATGTCAAACTCTTTGACTAACTCATCAAAACAGATGTTCCAACTCCGCGATGCCTGCTTTATCCTATAAAGCATCTTGCACACGTTTCCGCTGCTCCCACTGTCTACGAGGCCCTCTGGCTGTGTACTTATAGACTCCCTCTTCTAAAACATCATTTAGAAAAGCTGTCATGACACCCAACCACCAGATATCGTAGTCATGGTATGTAGCCGTGGTAAGTAGGATCTGGATGGACTTAAGCATAGATACTTGAAAAGGTTTTATCATTATCCACAGCTGGTCAATGATGCAAACTTTTAACAAGTCTAGCTTTGAAAGTCTCAACTTTTCCATCTACACCAAGTAATCTTCTCAAGATTTACTTGCTCCTGATGGGGATTTAACCCTTCAGATATAGCAACCAAAGTCCATACTTTGTTGGTGTACATGGATTCCATCTCAGATCACTAAGCATCCAGCCATTCTTACAGAGTCTCACTCCTGATGGCCAGCTCGAAACTAGTTGGGTCATCATCTCATGATGCAATCCTCGCTCCCACTGTCATCGAGAAACCGAAGTATCTCTCAGGTGGGTGAGGAACCCTACTAGATCGGCGGAGAGGCTGAGGTTCGTTGGTAACTATTGAATCCTTTGGTTCTACCAAATCATCTGCTGTTGTTTGTATAGCTGAAACCTTTCCAGTTGTACATAACAGACCTTGCCTCGAGCTTGTCCGGATTATGCTTTTAGACATATCCCGGACAACCCCAAATCTTAACCAACTTAAGATATGGGCTCTTCCCTTTCCATATAACATATGAAGCGGTAGGCAACAGATTTGATTGGAAACCAATTCAATTGGTATGCAGCTTCTCAAGTGCATAACTCCCAAAAGGAAATAGGAAACTCAGTAGTACTCATCATAGAGTTCACCATATCACATAGGGTGCTATTGCTCCCCCCCGATATACCATCGTGCTATGGTGTATACGGAGGAGTAATGCTGAGAGAGAATCTCATTCTCCTTTAGAATAGTCCAGGATTTCCATGCTCAAGTATTCTCCTCCTTGATCACATCAAAGGACATAATACTTATACCCGTATTGGTTCTCTACTTCTAACTTATATTCTGTGAATATCTCAAAAGGTTCGGACTTGTGTTTCAACAGGAACATAGGTCTGAATCTTGAAAGATCATCAGAGAATGTAATGAAATATAAAGAACCGATCTTGGCAAGTGTAGACAGGGGACCTACATACATCAACATGTATCATCCCAAGAGTTCACTAACTCTTTCTCTGTTTCCAGTAAACGGAGCTATGGTCATCTTATCTCTGTGACATGACTGGCAAGTTTCATAAGATGTAAATTCAAACTGATTTAAATATGCATCTAATATGTAACTTCAGCTAGTCGGGTCGCATTGATATGACCTAGTCTACAATGCCTTAAGAAGGATTCGTTCATTTCTGAATTCTTCCTCTTTTGTGTTCCGTATACTAAAGAACTGTAGTTTGATTTAGAACATCAATGCTTTTAGATAACGTGCCTGAACCGATCAACTTTTGATATAGGAAATGTTCAAAACATTATCCAACAATACAAAATTTTATCATTTCTTTACTAATAAAGAGATAGATATGATTTTGTATATCAGGTTCGGTATCTAATAACATTCGTTCAGAATCAATGTATTTGGAATACAGGGTGACAATGACCAACAGACTTGGCTGCAACACTTGCCCCGTTTTCTGCCTCATGAAACTTATCACCCGTTCTCAGTTCTCTACCTTTCTGTAGCCCTATATAACTGATTACATATCTGGGATCCTGATCTGGTATCACATACCCAGGACGTAAAGGATACTAAGAAACAGTTCTCTGTAATGAACATACCCGAAGATGATGCATCAGCATGCACTCTCTTCGTTTGGGCTGCACGGGAATTCTGGTAATCCCCAATTTCCTGCTCTGTCTTATAACAATTATAAGTTGGAGCGGGACCAACGTTCCCCAGCTCGGTATAACAAGCGGGTTCGGTCAAATATCCGTATTATTATCTTGATTAAGGTGTGATATGGTCGCTACCTGGAGAGAGAGAGAAGAAAACACTCAGCGTGCGCTCTTGCAAGAATAGATTGGTTATTATTTTATCTAATCAGGATGGCTCTCACTGCTTTTCATCAAATCTTCCTTCAAACCCTAAAAGGAAAGACTAGCCGGGATTAATTACACACTACAAGTTCGCCAATCTTTCAGCCAGGCCAGTGTCGGTACTTTGAGGGAGGTCCCCCATGCTTTCGCACAAACCTAATTAATGTAAACCTCGTTTTCCCAGAGGCGTAACCTCGTTGACACCTTTCTAGACACCTACTTGATCGGCTAATTGTAATGTGTAAAACTCTCCCAGGAGTAACTCTTACTCGCAGCGGGTATCGGGATCCAACTATCTCATAGAAGGTATGCAATCTCATTGCAAATTTCAACACTTGAAATTCCCGATAATATTTTACCCCTAGCGTCCTATGACCTTGACGGAGGCCAAACAACCCATAGTCCGCTAGTCAAGTTCAACCCGTCATTTCCTGATTGAATTAAACCCACCCGCACGACCCTTGACGGAGGCCAAACAACGCCGTACGAATACCTTAATCCAATCGCATCATATGCTAGCAGATAAGCACTAGTTAGCTACCGTACACTACGTCTTGACGGAGGCCAAACAACCGCAGCACGAATACTAACTAGTACTTATCTGAAATGACGGAGGGCTACGACAGGTTTTTCTGAAAACCTATTGCGTAATGAACTTGATATCATTATAGAATCAAATGATTTTAAAATGGAGTGTTTTCGACGCTTTTCTAGTTTGCTAAAGGAGTCACTCCCGGTGAAGGGATCGTCGGTCCTTTCCTCATCGAATGAGGTGCGGGATATATCATATATATCACTGTGCAAAGCAAAAACTCTTAAAGCAATCAAAAGACAAACCGAGTGTATAGCATCTGCCAGTTATTGCTAAAGGAGTCACTCCCGGTGAAGGGATCTCGGTCCTTTCCTCATCGAATAAGGTGCAGGATATATCACATATACCGCTGTGCAAAGCAAGAACTGTAGCTACCTGTTTTAATTTTGAAATTCGATTCCACAACATCTTAAGGTTTCTTTTTCTTTCATTAATCATATTAATGAAGTCCCATCATTTAAGTACCTAAACATCACAGATAAATACGACGTACACTTATGCCATCCGCATTCGCTTCGATGTCCCCTCTTGCACCGTTAGGTTAGGTAACTGACGGCAGAGCGGGGCAGGGCTAGCGCGGGTGTAAAACATAAGTAACGCCTATATAATATATCATATATACTATATGAAGTATCCATCACAGAACATATCACATGATCACATCACAGATATCGCAGCAGAAGAAACATATAAAATATTGGATATACTAGGACGTCCGTGTTTTCTATACGAGCCAGTATAAAACACGGATTCCACGGTCGCGATGAATAGCCAAACCCACACCCCTAGACCCCTACGAGAGCGGCAAGCAACCCTACCAATTCTAGAGTTAGGAGACCCGGACTCGACTCCTCGAGTTGGTCTCCCACTGGACTCCAGAACCCGGTTACTTGTGCTCCCCTCCTTAGGTCTATCCTAGTGCGGAAAAGTAAATAATATACAAAGGGTGACATCTTCCGCAACCTGGAAGTGCCCCAATAAAAGAATATTACATACAAGTTTTTACATGAATGAAAATGAAAAACACTCATCTCACATACAAACCCCCGGCTATTCAAACACGACGATCCAATATAACATATCCAGCAACACATAACATCACATGTCATCAACGCAAGTAAATATGCGCATCCCAATTGTCGTTGACATATAGCAACGAAACCGGCGATATCACATATTACACTTACGGTCACAGAAAAGAAAGTGTAAAACTACAACAGTTGGAATCCGCAACCTCCATAGACATCGCATGCCTAATCAAATGAATTCCTTAGACATCGCATGCCTAACAATTATAAACCCCGCATTTTAGTCTCAAAATCGAAAACTCTTTTCAATATCAAGTCGGGCAATTCGACAGGATTCCCGACAATTTGATCGAATGCTCGTCGCAAACTTCAGTAGACGGCCGCACCCCCGATACCGTCGACGAAGTGCACCAAGGCGGAACACCGCTACCGCGAGCACCCGGACGGATGCTTTCGGCGACGGGGTTCTCCTACAGTCACTTGGTCGGGGCTATGGAGTGAGGCTGTCTATTAAGTTTACCCAGCGAGTATCCGCGTACGCTACGTGATTGCGATGGACTTTTGATCACATCAAAATTCCGTGGCAACCGATCAAGTGAGACTAAAGTGCTATGTTTATAACATTCATTCAGTTATCTCAATTATGAATTCCAATTATTGTATCACATTCCAGATAATTAAAAAATGTTAAACTTTCCGATCGAACAATCGAACACCCAAGTTTTCCCGATACAGCTCAACACATGAAATAAGTCTAACAACATTCAGTTCGTGCCTCAGTACCAACGGTCCAGCCGTAGAAGGGTCAAGCCAACGCCTCACATGTGGCACGCCGTACTGCCCCAAACCCTAAGGTTCAAAGGGCAGTTCAAGACGGTCACATAATCGAGTTAAGATTTGTTGTCTTCTAGAGGGTCCATCGCGTTACTTGCACTACTTAGAACGTTGTTAAACTACGGAAAAATCCAACACTTGGAAATTTCCCGACAGGGGAAAAATTGGGTATTTATATCCGGTCGAACTTTTTAACATACTCTAAAATTTATCCGGAAAGCCACATAGACAAAATCTGATACTCCGATCGAAACACCGAATCCCCAAAACAACCCCAGAAAATTCAACTCTTGAATAAATATTAAAAATTCCCATAAAATCCAGCATAATAAAATAGGAGTTACTGTGCAAACAGGGGATGATGATGTCATACTTTAGCCGCGGAACCGCCGCAGAAGGCATGCTTCTGCCGCGGTTCCGCCGCTCTTTGTACTGTTCATGAGTCAAATTTTGCACCGTAATTCTTATAATTCTCTGCTGAATTTTTTAAGCATTTTTAATGTGGAAAAATCCCAGTTTTTAGAAAAAGTCCAGAGAGCATGTTTCGGGTTAGGGTTTTGGTTCGATCGGACTTCAAACTCCGTCTACGCATTGCCTAAGGCTCTAGCTAGGCTCTGATACCACTGTAGGGTTCCTAGGCATTCTAATGAGGTCTCACAAGGCATCAACCATGCCAATTTAACATTTTACATATGCCGAGAAACCCTAATACGGATCGTTAACTAGAATTTTAGGCGAAAGAAGCAACTAGTAAACTACTTTACTAAGAGAACGGAAATACAATCTTTGTAGATCCGGTCCTCCACCTGCATAGCTCCGCAATGAAGTCTCCTCGCTGTCCAAATGGATACCCGGGCTCTAGCGTCGGCTTCATCGGAGAAATGGACGGGCAAGGTCGTCGGCTTCGTGCCGAAGATGATCTACGTCGAGGCATCACTAGATCAAGCTCCTACTTCACCAAGTCATGAAACTTGTGAAGAGAACACCCTATACTACTTGGAAAGAGGTAGAGGATGAAGAAATAGGAAGTGGGTTCACTTTAGAATTGGATTTCTCACTCATTTTCATCAATCACCATTGATGGAATCAAGGTTCTTCATCTTGAAGAAGAAGAAGAAGAAGAAGAAAGAATATCACAAGTATTTTCAAAATAGAAAATAATATGAATACTTATCATATCCTAACCCTAGTTTAGTGTAGAGAATAGACCATGGTTTGTTTAAATGGTTAGGGTTAAGCATGAAGACAAAATGGTTACAAAGTCAAACCTTCATGAAGATTCAACTACAAACAAAGAAAGCCACCATTTTCTCTTAATTCTTTCCAAAATAAATAAATAAATAAATAAGAAAGAAAAGCAAAACCCTAATCATTAACTTAACCATGGTTTAATCTTTACACTTAATCAAGTTAACATGTATCATCAAACATGATACAATCAAGTGCACAAAAGTATATCACATATACAATTTGTGAATTTCAAGTGAGAAAATCCATTTAAAGTGAACCAATACTAGTTAATGCAAAGTAATATATCAAATATATAATTATACATTAAATCATTAAATCAACACTTGATTTAACGATCCGGTCATATCGCATATGACCGACTAATATTCAATGTATCGGCTTATCAAATCAATCCTTGATTCGATAACTAGGTTATATCGCATACAACCAATCGATACATTCATCGCGAGAATGGAATACGGTATCACATACACACATTATTCTCGGTCCCGCACATATCTCATATGCGCTCCTATTTCGTTTCGCTTGAGCCAGGAAACCTCTGTGTAGGACTCTAAAGACTCGTCAATACGCCGGTAGCAGATGATGATCATATCAATCACCCACAAGCCACAAGCGGTCTGCTAAACGTAACGGCCACCCGGGTATTGAGCGATCAGAAGATCGACGAGCAAGCCCGCTCATACTCCTGTGAATCCAACCAGTAACACTTACCGTACAGTCCGGTCTGATCGTCCGATATGTCGCATATCTCGCCTAGGGGTGGTAAACGTCAGACCCCAATAGCTCGATAAGTCGTGTCGATATGAGGTCTATAACAATTCGAGAAACTACTGGTAACACTTACCAGTAAATCTCAGCAACCCTGGCCAGGGATTTCTGGTTATAGCCAATCGAACACAGCGCAACATCAACTCCCTATACCGGGAGAGAAGAATCCCCTCCTATCGCTCATTGCCTCCATGTGATTCGGGACTGTACCCAAAAGCCACCGTTTTGCACGCCCTCTTGGACGTGGTAAGGTGGAAATCAAAGCACAGTGGGAACCACACAAGACTCTATGACGATCTCGGGTCAACAGACTACTCTGTACCAGTGTCACCAGAGAACTGCCATCTGACGTAAGGTATAATACCATCTGGGAGTTCTCGGCGAGTCCGTCCAGTGTACCCAGTCTCCACTGAGCACCCGTATATCATCTCTGATGTCAAACACCAATGGATATGGGATCATCCATCGCCCATCTGTATGGGTCGAGAAGGTATACGCTAGTCTACTCTGGTATATCGATGCCCCGTCTCGATACACCCACGACTAGGGACCTTGAAGGATGTACTTATGGACTACCATGTCCCCACTAGTATGATCCGCATCATAGTTCAGGTAGTCAAGTACACATCCTAAGGGCTTTACCAACATGTAACAGAGAGACAATCAGTATACACGTTAAGGTAAAGATCAACCAGATAGCATACTATCATGTCGAGCAAGAAAGTCCTCCCTATATATGTCCAAGCATCCACTACAATATACATCCTATGTATAGTAATGGCCTCTAGGGCATACATATAACTAACACAACTAACCATATGTCCTAGTCGTTCTTCCATGGGTGACTAGCAATCTTCTATTATATCTCTAATTGCAACTCGTGCTGCAATAGCTTCAAACATCTGGAGCGATAACTTGTCAGTCGCCGCAACAACTGGCTCATTCGTCCGCATGCTAAACAGTGCCCCAATCATTAAGAATAATAGCGCATTGACGGTCATCACATTCTGGCTGGCCTCTAGCGGTAGCCTGATCCTCTGGTGCTGATCTGCACGTTCGAGAAATTTTAGTAAAAGCAATCCATCAAACGCTAATGGCGCGAAAACTCAATAAAACAACACATTTATGCAATCCTGTGTCGCCGGAATTACGCCCTGGTCAGTCCTCGTCCATGACGAGCTCGTGCTGACCGCAACTCTAGCCGCAGCTCTCCATGTCTGTGCAACCGTGGTAACAAAACCATAAACTGATAGTGATGAGGATGGATTATATGAACGAATAGAATACTGTGCAAGGAAATATACATCCTAAGGCTTCTTAAGCGGAGTAGCGTATCGTAAGTATGCCGCGGAACATACACACGGTACGTCACTCTACTTAAGTCACCTACTCCATCAACCAAGGTCAACCTACGCGACGAAATTTTGGGTCTAATACCCTCTCGACTAAGTCTAAGTTCCGTAAGGTCCAGCCTAGATTCCGAATATATATATAAATGCCCTAGACTCCGCATAGTCAAATATAGATTCGAACCAAGGTTAAACTGAACGCTCTGATACCAACTTTGTCACGACCCGAAATGGCACGTGACTGGCACTTGAATCATGTGAAGTCTATATGACCCTATCTAATTCAAGTAAGCCAAAATCCCAGAAATCTAAACCATTTAAAAGAAGAAAGTGAAGGAAAACTTGTTTAAAAGTTTGTGTATAAATCACTTTGAAAGTCGTAGTAAACATTTTTAAAATATCAAGTCTTTTCCGAAAATTTCGGCACAGTCTCCTTTGTAAATACTGACCCCAAATGGGTACAACATGAATAATATACATAAATGATAAAATGCCTTCCCAAGCGGGAGCTAGCTCTTCGCCAATTGGCGTTTACAACCACGCAAGCAATATAATATAAAACGCCGAAGGGCGAGAATCAAAACTCAAAAGGAAAACCAATATCATCAAGAAAATCATAATAATACAAGCGCGACTCTAAGGCCGAAATAATATACACTGGTCTTCTAAGTCTATAAATTAATACATGTCCGGTTGATGGAGCTCCTAGATACAACAAAAATAAATAAATGTTCAATGGTGGTCACGATACGAGTGAACCCACCTAACAAAACAATCACCCGGAAAGAAGCAGTGTGCCAGCAAAGCCGCCAAGGAAAACCTGTACGGCAAAACCTGCAAGAAACTGTTGCACAACGGGGTGAGTTGCCAACTCGTGAGTAGAAAACACCACCGAGCAGAAATTGCATGTATGACTCTATCCTAGGTCATACCATAGTAATATCCTCAAAATAATATAGCCTGAAGCATATAATAATGGCAAGGGTAACATCTATACATAAGTGTAATACCAAGTGCTCGTGTCTGTGCCTCAGATAATAACATATCATAAATGTGATGTATGAATGCATGAAAACAGAATACATCTGAATGAGAAAACTGTTTTCTTATCTCAGTGAGATTTTTGTATAAAAAATCGAGTATCATCAATGAAATCAACAGAGAATCAGTGTCAAGTATCGACACAAAATATATATCTCAATATCTCAGGCTCTGGCTATCCGGACTGGCCTGTATCATCAAATCTCAAGACCACGTCGGTATCCTCCGGATATCCGATGCGTCACAATAACCGGTCGGTAGTGCTTCCCTGCCGGCTCAACGCCATCATCTGCGACCATCATGCCCCGGGGTACCCCACCGGGTCTACCATGCACCCACAAACGGTTCATCCTCCTCCTCGAATCCGGTGTATGATACTGCTCAAGAGCCGAGAAAACTCATGGTGGACACCTCTCAAATCATATTAGAAGAAAACCACAATTTTCTATCTTTAAAATGATAATAAGTTTATAATAGCTTTGCGGTTTCTCCAAATCCAGAAATCTCATGGAAATCCGAAATCCCAATCTCAAGAGTAAATAACAGTAAATTACCTGCATAAAACTCCATAATATTGCATGACAAATTAATATATGAATGCATCTGATATCAAGCAAGGAATACAATAATTAAACTAGCACAATAAAGCAATAACATAATGGAACTATCAACTAGCAAGTTATGTCACTGAAGTAATACTTCTAAAGTGTACGTGTCATAGCAATTACCGATGATGATGTGTGTGAACCGGCAAGCGAGTGTACGTGGAGCATACGCATCATCGGTAATGGTGCTGGTGTCCTAACAACAGGTTTCATAATAACTTACGAAAATACATATAAGCATGCAATGCGACGCGAACAGCAAAAATAAATGGCAATGAATTGTAAATGCAGCAATAAAGAAATATGCATTCCTATATACGAGTTATACAGTTTTGGTATCTGAAAACGCATGAATCGTGGTGTTTAGAAAATAGGGGCTACGGTGTTTTTAAGAAAATGTACGTCCTTTGAAATATTCATAGTATCCCTTGGTCTGTCTTAAGATACTCACGATTCGTTAGTTTTGGAAATAAGTATGACCCGCCTAGATCTAACCTCTACTAAGTAAACTACATGACCAAACTAAGAGACTAATTGAAAGGGTAAGGAAAACCACCTAAGTCTGAGTCGATATTTATATCTAATAGTCGGTGATCCCGCCTCAATAGTATCACATACGATACAATATATAATATGACATACTCGAGTCACGAGTGCGGATCTATCATCATAATTATATCTCGTATGGTAAATCCATTGTACGGCGTCCCAAATTGGGGTATGGGTCAATATCATATATAACTCATAATTTATCTGGTTTCATTATCATCATATTCTGAATTAGGGGTACTGATATAAAGTCTAGTACATTCAGATACCATCAACATATATACATATATCCGCTATAATATCATGTCGTGTCTCATCACACGACCCAAATCACATCACCGATCTCATGGCATCGTGCCCAAACACATCGACCCATCTCCAAGTATCATATACTATCCTCATCATCCGTGTATATGTATACACACACACACATATATATATATATACATACTCACATACATATGTGTGTGTGTGTGTGTGTGTGTGTGTGTGTGTGTGTGTATCCCCATATACGTACGATAAAATCAATGTATGCGTGTGTGCAAATCACTACTCTAGGTTTCCGCGACTAAGAAACTAAACTAAAAGTATCTTCCTACAATTGCGCTAAAACTAACCCAAAGTCACCTAAGCATTTCTTACTAAGTATACACATCTCATAACACATAAGTGTGTGTGTGTGTGTGTGTGTGTGTGTATCATAACGCTTTCGCGTACTACACTACGAAACTATGGGGGTGCTATACGCCATTCACTCGACTTCCCCCGTAGATATATATCTACTTACCTTGATTCTCGCTTGCCGAAGTCGATGTTGCCATCCTTTTCTTCATCGTCCGAAGTCCACGTGAGGGTACCACATATATAACACATGACTTTGTAAATATAAATCGCTCACGAAAACCAAAACGGCACACGAAACACACATAGGTTAGAACCTATGGTCTACGCATGCAAAAGAATCAAATAACCCTTGACATTGACGTACAAACACCAATTGATCGAAATAAAACACAAAATACAAAGTTCAAGTTATAAACAATCACGAAACCAAAACAGAATCTCAGAAAACATGTTCCAGATTTTACCCTAGGTTGAATTAGCCAATTTTGCATGTGTGTAGGGTCTAGTTTATAGAGAAAGGGACCACAGACCAAGTACATGCCTACTCTGAAGCACCCAGGCCGCAAATTGCGGCCATAAGGAATATATTTGTGGCCATGAATGGGAATTGGGGTCCCGGGTTTCAGTTGTAGCTTCTAGGGTGCCTGCTTGTATCCCTGTAATCGCTAAATATTTTTCAGGTGCCCCGGGTCGTAGCAGTTCTCTAATTATCATTACAATTCCCACAATTTTTCGATATCGGGGTTTCTAAGTTCGAGTCTTGGGTTTAAGTCTATGGTTTCAGTCCATGAAACTAACACTACAGGGGTTTAAGGTCACTATTAAACCTCAATTGCACCTTTGGATTCAAATCAAACTCTAAACTCAACTTGGAATTTTCAAACCTCACTAAACCTTACTAAAACACTTCCAAACATGTATGGATGCCAAAGGGAATGAATTATTATGCTAGTGGTGAATGAAATACCTCATTTGGCAACTCAAGAATTTTCTTGAGTTGCCCCAAGTGCTCAAAATCCAATTTTTCTTGATCTCCCATGCTTGTAGTGAGCTTGTGCACATAATTTGTGAAAGGAAATAGGTGTTTTGAGGTGGTTTCAGTGGTGTTGAGTGGGGATAGAGGAGGTGGGAGGAAGAGGGCAGCCATGAAGGAGGAAGAGAGAAAATGATGAAGGAAAATAATGAAGGGGACAATGAGCCATGGTTTAAGGAGACCCCTCACCCTCTCTCTCTTTTCTCTCTTGTCCATACCCAATTCTATATTCATTTTCTTTTCCTTTTTCTTTTCTTTATCTCTTCTCTTCTCATTTTAAAACCAAACCATGCTTGAAAAAGAAAGAAGCCAAAGTAGAAAAATGTAAAAATGTGTAATATGACATGATGCATGTCATGTGCACAAATCAAGCTTAATCCACGATTAGTGATATTTAATCGAGATTAGCATTAATATAGAATATAATTAATTATAAGAAATCTGTGAATGCTTCATTCTTATAATCTCTTTCAAAATTAATAATTAGCATAATTTCCAATTATCTCCCAATTTATCGGTATTTAATTACCCCATATTATTAAAATATTCATAATATTTATTATTTAAATTATATTATTTCCCAAAAATAATATTTTATTTTTCCGAAATGTTACACATCTGATACATGTCGTTGTAATTCTTCAGCGTCTTCGGAGAGGTGGTGGGTCCCGACAACCAACAACTCTATGGACCGTAACGTCCTTAAACTAAGACAATATAGAGTCCAAATGCTCTTCTGTTGGGTCTGAATGATCCCAAAAATCCTGTTGAGTAGATTTTAGTCTAAAATTAGACTAACGTATCCTTAACAAATATTTAAGTCGATCTTAATCCCAAACGAGATTAACGATCCTTAAATCAAACCAAACCCAAATCTAAGAAAATACGGATTTGGACTAATCCATGCCCTACGGGCGACAACATAAATTAGCCTCTGTATACAATCCACGGGCAACCAAAAATAAAACAAATACACACGACACAAAGTGAACTTCCGGAGCAGGAGAAAGTGGTTATCGCTACGCAGTAACGTAATTAACTGCAGGGGCTTGCGCCTGCAGAGAAGAGCGTCCCCACAATCAAAAACCTCTCAGAAATGAGGGGGAATCTGACGAAGTCTGCTACAATGGCCGCATCTGTCCAAACCTCCAATACACGGTGCCATAAATCAACTTGGCATCTTCGGAGAGGTGGACGGATAAATCCAAATAGCATATGCCCCCAAATTCAGGCAGGACGACCTATGTGGTCTCGTCTCCCGTTTTCGACGGTAAACAGATTCTGGCACACCCGGTGTGACCTTTTCCTCTTTCCACTCCACACTTCGTGTGTCGTGTTCGCGAACTAATCGTGGTTTAATATGGTTGCCCCTAGATTCGAGGTATTAAGATTTGGTGTCTTGCTCCATGCAGGAAAAGAAGATAACATCGATGGCCTCCAGCAGCACTAACTGCAATAGCAACTCTCACTCTGTCCCCGCTAGAGGAGCGACCTATGGGCCCCAAGTGGCCTCCATCTTTGCAATGCCGGTGGAACAGGTGACTCAGGCCACCACTTGATTGTTCTTCGGGACCATGCTCCCGTCAACGAGCTTCAATGCTTCAGTGACATCACATGAGGATCCGAAGAAGTCGGTCTTCGATCGGCTTGCAACCACCGCAGCCCCTCTCAACGGGTCGTCCAATTCCAACGCCTCAGTCTTTAATAGGCTGAGCTTAAGCTCAAGTGGGCCCGCAAAGAGGCTCACCATACCTGAGGGGGTTATCCCGAAGCGGATAGCCATTCCTATTCCGACAGATGAAGTCATCAAAGGGGCTTCTCCTGCTAAAGGATCGGCCTTCACAAGACTGGCCGTTCCAACTCCCACTTCGGGTGAAGTCACCAAGGCTGCTTCCCCTATCAAAAGATCAGCCTTTGCAAGATTGACCGTTCCATCTCAGCGGACGTCGGTCTTTGACAGGCTGATACCAACAACACCCCATCAGAGCAGAGGGCATGACGAAGTCGCTCCGACAACAGAGGTGGTCCCATCTGCACGATATGATCAACGTCTCCACTGGCACCGAGTGAGGAAAGATGGAGGCAGTTGCCCCTCTGGACTTACCCCACCAGCTCCAATGGTGGAAATCAATGCTGATGTTCCAACTGGGAACAGCTTCGAGCTGCTCAGGAAAATGCGCAAGAACTCTCCAACCACCCTATTGAAGAAGTTTCCTCCGCCTGTTGAAATCACAACACAGGTGAAGCCAGAACAGCCTCCTCGGCGGTTGTCCTCCAAGATCCATAGAGTTTGGCGGAAAGTCTAAGACTCTGTAATTAACAAAGATTACTCTCGCCGACTGAAGAAGACGAAGGCTCGGTAGGAGGAGGACCGTCTCGCCATCATACAATGGAAGGCCTCGTCCACATGGGTACCTGCTGCAACGGCCCCCTCAACTTCGGCCTCCCACAAAAAGAGAAGGCCAGAGATTCAACCACTACCTATGGCAAATCTCAAGGGCAGTAGACTCAAACACCCCAATTCTGGGGCCATGGTAATACACACGGTATACATGGCTTCTGAGAAAAAGGAAAGCTTGTTGGAGATAGTGCCCTCAGAGTCAATTATTGGATCACAGGCACGTGATTGCAATGATTGAGGGAGGACCTATCCCGGTCGAACAGTCTTACTCAAGATGATAGTATGCTATCTGGTTTATCTTTATCATCGTGTACTGCTTTAGGTGACCTTACAGGTCACTATTGCACGTTGATAGAGCCTCTAGGATTCTTGCTTGACTACCAGCAGTATGAGGGCGATCATATACGTGGGAGCCGGGGTCTATAAGCACTTCCTTAAAAGGTCCCTAGTCGTGGGAGTTTCGAGACAGGGCATCGATTCTCCAGAGTAGACTAGTGTATACAGTCGAGACCCCGACGAGGGGTGGTGGCCGGTCTCACAAGCCACTGGTGTCAGTTGGTTCACCTAAGATGTATACAGGTGCTCATTGGGTTATGAGTACACCGGACAGGACTCGCCGGGAACATGCTAGTTGGTATTATACCTGATATCAGATAGCAGTTCCCTGGTGACATGTGTACAGGTTAGTTCATCGACCTGAGATCGTCATTTGTCTCGCGTGAGTTCCCATTGTGCTTTGATTACTACCCTACCACGCTCAAAGGAGACGTGCAAACAGGTTTTAGTTGGGTACAGTCCCGAGCCACATGGAGTCAGTGAGCGGATCTTCAGGGGTTCGTCTCTCCCGGTATTGGGGGTGAGGTCGCGCTGTGTCTAGGAGAGCCATTACATGAAGTCCTTGGCCAAGGCAGGAGATTTACTGGTAGGTATTCCAGTAGTATCTCTGGGTGTTCTGGGCTACACTCCGACACGACTTGTACCGCTATTGGGGGTCTGACTTTTACCAACCCCCTAGGCCCGCCATGCGATACTCATAGACGAACGAACCGGACTGTACGGATATTATCACTGACAGGCTCAGTAGGGTGTCAGGATGAGTTCGCTCACAGACGTCCCTTTTGGTCAATACCTGGTAGCCCGTTACGTATAGGCTAATACCTCTGACGTGCTAGTGGTTAAATCCGCAGCCAATGTATTGACGAGTCTTTAGAGTCCCCCACAGACCAGTTTCTCAAGTTTCGGGCGAAACGCTGTAGAGGCCGTATGGAGATATGGCAGGGTTCGATCAGATACATGCGGTATTGCACGGATCGTGATCGAACGGATAATACTAGCGGGCTTTGGTTTAAGCCGGATCCTAGTATTAGACAGTGTAGATTTTGTCTCTTTGCATTTGTGTTCAGTGGGAATACAAATGCGGGTATGTATATACAGTCACGGGGTTTTCCTGTAATTTATTACGGGATCAGTTTTCTGAAGTTGCCAGTTTGCATTCCGTTCCGGACAGTTTTCCTTTGTTCCTTCACGGCCGGACTTTCTGATGGAGGGGGTTATTTGCAAGTTTGCAAATAACTTATTGTGGAAGGGGTTTCTTGCATATGATGGCTTCATGATAGTTCCTTCATGATGAGATTCCATTTTAGTCTCTTCTTTTGTATTTAATGTGATGGTGCTTTGATTAGATGAGATAAGAAATTGGTGTGACCATTTTCTACATATATTGATTCTTTTTCTTCTCTTGGATTAGAGATTCTTTTTCCCACCACCATTTTTGGTGAGAGAGGCCGGCCACTACAAAAGGGAGGAAGAGAGGAAATTTCATGTGTGTGAGGTTCTCATTTTTGCCTTGCCAAAAATTACATTTCTCATTCTCCAAAGTTCTCTTTTCTCTTCTCCATCATAAAAGGGCAACTTCAACCCCAAAGAGACAACCTTTCTACACTACACCTATAGCACTCTTGGACGCGTCGGCTTGCCAACTTCGCGCCCGAGTTGCCTCGGTCCAGAGGTGGGAGCCCGTAAAAGAAATCAGCTACGTGGTGCCCTTTCCGACAAGGAGGTGACGAACGGTGATTCCGCGGGAGATCGGGACGACGACGAGAAGACCGAAGGACACGGATCGCTCGGTATATCTCTCTACCTATCTTTTAGTTTGCTAGTAGCTAGGTTAATGGCCCGATCTGGGTTGATAGTGCGCGGTGGTGCCGGTTTGCAAGTTTCGCAAAGTTTTTCGTTTCCGCGTTTCCGGCGTCGGATCGACGGCCGGGGCGCCGCCGTGCACTTACATTGGTATCAGAGCCACGCCATTAACTTACCCTAGCTTGCTCTAACGTGTTTAGAACTTGATCGAACAATAAAACCCCAAAAACCGTATTTTCTAGTGCATCGGGTTTCTGTCGAAATTTTTTTGGCTCCAAAAATTTTTCAGGTTGTTGCAGAAACATGTGCAGGGAATTATAAGACTTCTGTAGAAATTTGATCACGTGAACCCACTATCCCACCGCGGAACCGCGGCCAAACCCATTCTTGGGCCGCGGTTCCGCCGCAGTCTTTACTGTTCAGTGTATCAAAGTTCTACAGAGAGCTTCTGAGTTGAAAATGGGGGTTTTGGGATATTCTTTTTGGGCCCAGAATTTCTTTAAGTGCTACAGTAGTGCTTGGGGCCCACTTCGGTAAATTTGATCGATCGAGAATTTTAAACATGTTAGTTCACAGTATTTACATTATATCTGCGACTGTGAATGTCATTTGATCGGTAAATCCAGTCTAACTGCTATAGCCCTTTTAGACGGATTTGCGAACGTGACATTCACGTTGATGTTCTGTGTATTGCTGTGATGTTGCGGATTGGTCGTGGGGGATAGCCTGGATGCAGTGTTAGTACAGTTTCGTTTTATATGTACATTTGATATTGTGGGGCGAGCGTCCGACTTGTGGACTGCCGTCACTGCCTGTTTGTATTATTCTTTTGGGGCACGACCGGGTCGAGGTCGATGTACCTGTTGTATGTATATTTTACTTTCTGTACTAGGATTACCCCGCGGAGGGGTGCACGAATAGCCGGATTCTAGAGGGCAACGGGCCCGCATCTCATGGCATTGAGACGGAGGGGGCTTTATTCTAGGATTGGCGGGCTATTCGCCGCACTCGTAGGGGGTACAGGTTGACCCATGAGGGGTGCCCAAGTTACCGGATTCCGTGAAGTGCTGGGTGGTCCATTCACGTTGCTGAAGGGGTCTGCCTCGCTTCAGGTTTTGGCGGGTAACTTGCCGCGCCCGTAGGGGTCTAGGATTTCATTGCACAGGCTATCCATACGACCAGGGGAACGTCGGGTTTCAGTAGCGGCTCTATGAAACCCGGGGATCCCAGATATCTGTATTGTTCTGTGTTGCTGATTACATTTCTGTGATGTTGCATTTTATCACGCCTTGAGCGAATATTATATATTGATATATATACTAGTAGATGTTGTATATGTTTTGCATCCGCGCTAGTCCAGTCCCCGCTCTGTTGTTAGTTAACTAACCTAACGGGTGATGACGGGACCCAGTGGCGAATGCGGATGGCATATACGTACGTCATTATTTTCGTTCTTTATTGGTGTGATCAATTGATGGGACTGCGTTGATTCGGATCAATGCAAGATAAACAAACCTATTCTGATGTTGTTGGAACATTTTTCAAAAAACTGTTATTGCAAGGGCGTTCACTTTTGTTTTGCACAGTGGTATTCGGTTATGAATATCCAGCTCCTCAGTCGACGAGGCAAGGGCCGAGATCCCTTCACCGGGAGTGACCCCTTGGACAGAAGTTTGCGTCAGGGAAATAACTTCACTATAGCCGATTACTTTTGCTTTGCATCGTGGTATTCAGTTGGAATATCCTGCACCTCATCCTACGGGGAAAGAGCCGAGATCCCTTCACCGAGAGTGACCTCTTTAGCAAAGGTTTTTGTCACTATATTTTTATAAAGCTATCAGTTCCTTCAACGATATCAAGTTCATTACGTTAAAGGTTTTCGCCAGAAACCATTCGTAGCCCTCCATCATTTCAGTTAAATATTCGGTACTATTCAAGCTATGTATTTTGACCTCACGCCAAGGCATAGTGATTGGTAGCTGCCGGATATTTATCTGCAACATAGATAGATGCGTTGGTTTGGGACAGTCGTACTACTATTTTGGCCTACGTCAAGGGTATGTACGAGTGCGTTCAAATTAACCTGGATAATGATGGGTAGAACTTGACATGTGACTTATGACATTTTGACCTCACGCCAAGGTCATAAGAGCATGGGGCAAAAATCCACATCGGGAGTTTCTAAAGAAACTGAAACTTGCCAGATATGTGCATACCTTCTGGAGTGTGATAACGTGAGCGGATTCCGTCACGTTATCATGCGATGATAGTTGGATCTCGATTCCCACTGATGAGTTGGTTTACTCCTCGGGTGATCCCGACTAATTCTTCTTTCGGGTTTGGAGAAGAATTTGAGATTACAGTGGGAGGTTTCCTGATTAGATAAAGTGATAACCATTCTGATCTAGGTTAGAGTGCACGCTGAGTGTTTCTTTTCTCTCTCTCTTTGGCAGCGACCATGACCCGACCTAGACTATGACTCAGTGACCAAAATTAACCGAACCTTCTTTAACACTGGCTTTTGGATTGTTAGAGTTGCAAACCTCATTGCCACTCCTACTTTTACCCTTTTCTCCAGGACACCCCGTATTACTACGAACGTCCACTTCCATTGGATAAAACCATCGTATGGTTATATACGAACTCGAAGGAATTTATTCGATGATGGTTTCTGGTTCTGGAGAAAACAAATAGAACTATTCAGTTGTCTTTTTCTTTTACCTTCTCTCAGGTTGCGAGTACTCCTTGGTTTAGGAGATAGTACACCTATTACGCAAATTGGATAGTCTTCTTCCAAATCTTAGGCTGGTGCCAAGCGGTGGGGAATGAAGAAAACCAATTAGCCTAAACGGTGTACAGAAGGTATTAAGTAAAGACATATCAAGGGATTAGTAAGAGGGCAAAGTAAATTGCGACTGCTATTCACGACCAAACCAAGTATTTCATTACCACTCCCACTTCACATTTGTATTTCTCCAGGACACTCCGTATCACTACGAAGATCCACAGTATATTGAATATTCCATCGTATGGTTATATACGAACTCGAAAGGAACTTGTTCCAGTTCGGGGATGGATTCTGGTTCAGGAGAAATAGGAATAAGGTTTATTCGGTTGTCTTTTATCTTCACTTTCTCTCGCATTGCGAGTGCTCCTAGGATTAGGACAGTACACCCATTATGCTTATTGGATAGTCTTCTTCCAAACCATAGGCTGGTGCCGAACGGTAGGGAAGGAAGAAAACCATTTGGCCTAAAGGGGTGAACAGAAGGTAATGACTAAAGACATATGAAGGGATGTGGAGAGATGGCAAAGAAATATACGGTTATCGTTGTGAATCTGGATAATGGAAGTGGCATTACTAGGAATACCCGGATACCCCTACGAAACATTTCAATGTTTCAGTTTCACTGTGTACTGTTAATAGAAAACTGATTTCCCAATTAGACACTTACTCCAGGGTATGTATTTACCAGGTTTGATTCTCACATAAATATAGTTTTGCAGATGATGAGTGGGAGTAAGTTATTGGGAATTAGGAGATTATCCTCATTATATCGGGATTCGTTGGAATTGGTGATATTTGAGGAAGTCACCTGGGTTGTTTGCCGGACGGCAAATGTTTGGTTTTGAATATCCGTTGTTATGCACCAATTTCAAATTGATATATCTGTACGTCTATTTTCATAGAGTGAGATATACCTTTTTGAAATTATGTCTGTGACATTTACCTATATCAGTGGATGGTTAGGTAAGGAGCATTAAACATCGGTGTAATTCTTCTTAACCATAAGTACAGTTTTCGACCTACGGCACACAGTGAATGAGTCACCAGACTCAGGGGACTTATACAGAGTATTGTATATTGTCCAGTGTCCATTAGGACAGAGGGGTTGGTCCTCGTACTATATTCTGTTTACCTGTGACTTCTCTGGTTCTTAGACATGTGTTTCGTAGAAATGCAGGGTCCAAGTTTTGAGACGTTATAGGTATAAGAATACAGTAGAGAACCAGAAGTTGCAAGTATCGGGATTCTTCAAGGTGATCGAAGATGTAGATACTTGTGTATGGTATTCAGTTGATAGTAATGATTAAGAGAACTTGCTTCTCTTTCAGGTTACTCATAATTGGAAGCATTCCTAAGTTGAGTAATACTGATCGGCCTTTTTCCATTTAGTTGACATGCACTGGAGACAGCTGCATGATTTGAATCTGGTTCAATGAAATCAGTGCCTCTGCTTCTGTATTGGATATAGAACAGTTCATATCTTAATGATGTTAAGGTACGGGGAGTTGTCTAGCTTATGCTTAAAACCAGACTCTGGATGACTCAAGGCACGTTTCTGTAATGGCTGTTTGTGGGTTGACCCAGGCTATGACGAGGGTTGACTTTCTACCATCTGGGAGATCAATAGTAACATTGTTCTTGACTCGCCACAGTTTTTATAAAAATGGATTTTTTCAGAAAACAGTAGTGGGAGTATGGTAGAACTGGAAGTGATTCCAGAGCCGCAAACGATTACTGAAGATTTGATAAAGAACCTAAAGATTCAATCTGTATTTGACATTCCATTGGCCACTCCGCAGATATGGTGGGTAACCTCAGGCACCCGAGAGGTACTCCGGTAGCCTCAAGGACGGTGACAGGGAGGTTCTTGTTTACCCAGACTTGCCATTGCTGTTGTTCCAGACTGTGAGACCCGGCAGGAGGATGAGTATAGAGTCGTTCTAAACTGGATTTAGAAGTGTACGTCTATATGACTCTGCCAGAGGGTTGTCGTAGTCAGTGGGAGCAGCGGAAGCATAATGGACAGGTAGCTTATGTCTATTTATAGACTAAAGCAAATATAGCGGAGATAGATCATCTATTTCTGATGTGACAGTCATAGGTTTGACTTCATCAGAATAGGGGATGGATCAGTTAAGAAGGTAGTAGGGTGTGATGTCCTGGTATTTGATGACATACACAGAGTAGGAAGTGATATTCCTATACTACGATCGGTTATACTTTGGTTATCACACAATGGTTTCTCCATATGGGACTTGGATATTATATCAGACATTCTGGTTACTAGATCTATGGTTTTAGATCTAGATTTTGGTGGTTTCCCAATCTGGGCACTTAGACAGCATTCTATGAGTATTTAGAATGGACGACTCCTGGCACGGTAGTGTACCTGCAGGTGATGGAGTCACCCTCTCTAAAGGTGTCTTACAGATTAAAGTGGAGAGGGATGTGCATGATTGGCAGATCACTTGCTTAGGCAATTGAGTCAATCATGAGATGTCAAGTACCACACCAGATGTTGTTCTTGAAGTAGATGCAATAAGTTGATATTAATCCAATCCTGGAGAAATGATCGGAAGCAGTTTTAGAACATAAGTTGATGTTCTAGGGAAATGATAACGGCAGCCTCCTTCGGGAGACGGTTATCATTCCAGGCTTCCAAGGTGACCTGGATGACAGAGTGACTGTCAGAGTTATGGTTTTCCCTCTGACGAGGAGCAGTATTTTGGACAGATGGTCCAGGCGGATACGGAGGGAGGCATGGTGCAGGATACTGATTAAGTTCAGTTGACGATACAGTCTAAGAAGTTTGGATTTGGAGTTCATTTATGAGCCGGGTCCCATCAGATATCCAGACATTCTAAGACAGGTATTGCTCATTTCAGGAGATGGCTTTCTCCGCGAACATGAGATATAGAGAGACATAGAAAGAAACATCAAAGCGGATCCACTCACTGAGGCTATTCCTCGAACGCAATAGTTTCGCAAACGAGCTTTGTGAGACTGACTAGTAGAGGAGTTGGGTGTTCGGTATCACACGGGCTGTGAGTATGCGACATCGCAATAATTAGCCTTGAGTGCAAGTGGGAGATTGTTGGAGATAGTGCCCTCAGAGTCATTTATTGGATCACAGGCACGTGATTGCAATGATTGAGGGAGGACCTATCCCGGTAGGACAGTCTTACTCAAGATGATAGTATGCTATCTTGTTTATCTTTATCATCGTGTACTGCTTTAGGTGACCTTACAGGTCACTATTGTACGTTGATAGAGCCTCTAGGATTCTTGCTTGACTACCAGCAGTATGAGGGTGATCATATACGTGGGAGCTGGGGTCTATAAGCACTTCCTTAAAAGGTCCTTAGTCGTGGGAGTTTCGAGACAGGGCATCGATTCTCCAGAGTAGACTAGTGTATACAGTCGAGACCCCGACGAGGGGCGGTGGCCGGTCTCATAAGCCACTGGTGTCAGTTGGTTCACCTAAGATGTATACAGGTGCTCATTGGGTTATGAGTACACCGGACAGGACTCGCCGGGAACATGCTAGTTGGTATTATACCTGATGTCAGATAGCAGTTCCCTGGTGACATGTGTACAGGTTAGTTCATCGACTAGAGATCGTCATTTGTCTCGTGTAAGTTCCCACTGTGCTTTGATTACTACCCTACCACGTTCAAAGGAGACGTGCAAACAGGTTTTAGTTGGGTACAGTCCCGAGCCACATGGAGGCAGTGAGCGGATCTTCAGGGGTTCGTCTCTCCCGGTATTGGGGGTGAGGTCACGCTGTGTCTAGGAGAGCCATTACACGAAGTCCTTGGCCAAGGCAGGAGATTTACTGGTAGGTATTCCAGTAGTATCTCAGGGTGTTCTGGGCTACACTCCGACACGACTTGTACCGCTATTGGGGGTCTGACTTTTAACAACCCCCTAGGCCCGCCATGCGATGCTCATAGACGAACGGACCGGACTGTACGGATATTGTCACTGACAGGCTCAGTAGGGTGTCAGGATGAGTTCGCTCACAGACGTCCCTTTTGGTGAATACCTGGTAGCCCGTTACGTATAGGCTAATACCTTTGACGTGCTAGTGGTTAAATCCGCAGCCAATGTATTGACGAGTCTTTAGAGTCCCCCACAGACCAGTTTCTCAAGTTTCGGGCGAAACGCTGTAGAGGCCGTATGGAGATATGTCAGGGTTCGATCAGATACATGCGGTATTGCACGGATCGTGATCGAACGAATAATACTAGCGGGCTTTGGTTTAAGCCGGATCCTAGTATTAGACAGTGTAGATTTTGTCTCTTTGCATTTGTGTTCAGTGGGAATACAAATGCGGGTATGTATATACAGTCACGGGGTTTTCCTGTAATTTATTACGGGATCAGTTTTCTGAAGTTGCCAGTTTGCATTCTGTTCCGGGCAGTTTTCCTTTGTTCCTTCACGGCCGGACTTTCTGATGGAGGGGGTTATTTGCAAGTTTGCAAATAATTTATTGTGGAAGGGGTTTCTTGCATATGATGGCTTCATGATAGTTCCTTCATGATGAGATTCCATTTTAGTCTCTTCTTTTGTATTTAATGTGATGGTGCTTTGATTAGATGAGATAAGAAATTGGTGTGACCATTTTCTACATATATTGATTCTTTTTCTTCTCTTGGATTAGAGATTCTTTTTCCCACCACCATTTTTGGTGAGAGAGGCCGGCCACTACAAAAGGGAGGAAGAGAGGAAATTTCATGTGTGTGAGGTTCTCATTTTTGCCTTGCCAAAAATTACATTTCTCATTCTCCAAAGTTCTCTTTTCTCTTCTCCATCATAAAAGGGCAACTTCAACCCCAAAGAGACAACCTTTCTACACTACACCTACAACACTCTTGGACGTGTCGGCTTGCCAACTTCGCGCCCGAGTTGCCTCGGTCCAGAGGTGGGAGCCCGTAAAAGAAATCGGCTACGTGGTGCCCTTTCCGACAAGGAGGTGACGAACGGTGATTCCGCGGGAGATCGGGACGACGACGAGAAGACCGAAAGACACGGATCGCTCGGTATATCTCTCTACCTATCTTTTAGTTTGCTAGTAGCTAGGTTAATGGCCCGATCCGGGTTGATAGTGCGCGGTGGTGCCGGTTTGTAAGTTTCGCAAAGTTTTTCGTTTCCGCATTTCCGGCGTCAGATCGACGGCCGGGGCGCCGCCGTGCACTTACAAAGCCGTACTTCTACGGGTCATCGACCACTCACACAGTCTGTGACGAAAGCTCAGGTGCAACAACAAAAGCTCCAGGAGATGTTGACAAGGATGGCCGCACTCACTGGGCAGAAAGAAAGCCCGGAAGTATCGTCAGAACAATGCCAGGAGTAGGAGACCGACACCGAATTCCTACGAAGAGTGCTTGAAAAGAAAGATAAGGAGGCAGCGGAACAAGCGGCTAATATAAAACAAATGGCACTTCTATTCCAAGACATGGTGGGGATGATGATCCAGCCGGATCCTCCAGCTGAAGACCCTCTAATAATCATTGAAGACGACAGAGGGGAGACATCAAACCCTCCTCCGGCTTTATCAGCAGCCAGGGAGGAGACGATCTTCAAAGCTACCCTTGATGACTACATAGCTCAACAAATAAGAGCACACCCAGCGAACGAAGCGGCAGGCCAAGTCGTCAGAACCGGGCGACCTTAGCCAGGCTGGTACGACCAAATTAAATACCCCGCAGGATATACGATCCTGAAATTCCATGTGTATAAGGGGACGGGCAATCCGCACCAACACGTTGCTCAATTCTGAGCTTTGTGCGGTAATACCGGGGACGATGGCAAACTGTTGCTTCGTCAGTTTGTTGGCAGCTTGTCGGAGACGACATTTGAATGGTACTCTGAACTCCTAAATGACTCTGTCAAGACATTTACGGAGATGGAACTACTGTTCACACAGCGGTTCGCAAGCGTAAGCGAGTGCACCCTAATCACGGCATTAATCAACGCCAGAGTGAAGTCGGGAGAGACCTGGGTTCAATACGCAATTCGGTGGCGTAACCTATAGTAAAAGTGTGAACAACGCATAGAAGAAGCTCCTGCTGTGGGCATGTTCGTGGGGACCCTTGATCATCAGGCAACTATATCCCAGTTTATGATGTTCTTCAAGCCGACCACCTTCCAGGCTTTGATTGACAAACTGGCCCAAATGGGCCAGATGGGCCATAGGCCATCCTCTTCAGGCACAGATCTTTAGAATGAAAAGGGTAAAGGGAAAGCGACCTTCTTCGCCAACGCTCAACAACAACCGAGTGACCCGAAACCGGTAGCTCGTCAAAAAAACAAACCAAGATCCCTCGAAGAAAAGTTGAGACGTCCTTACTCGTTCCCTCGGGATAAAACAAGGAGACTATTAGAACTGGCGGTGCGCAACAGGCTCATCACTCTTCCGGATTTGAGACGCCCACTGCAACCGGGCGATGTCAACAATCCCAATTACTGCCCTTACCACCGAATAGTGGGCCACCCAATCGTAGATTGCTACGTCTTCAAAAACTGGGTTGAAGAACAGTACCAACAGGGCAAGTTCGCGCTATCCGAAAACTGGAAGGTAAACCCACCACAGCAGCATGCTCCTAAAAAGGTGGATATGTCGGGGGCATCATGCTCATTTATAGAGGAAGCTCCGTGGGAAGTTGTCCTTTCAGCTAGAACTAAAAGAATGCTGAAGGATATTCAAGCATGTACAACGATTAGGTGGAAAAGCCCGCTGGAGTCTGAGATTATTGATGGGATGCTGAAACCACGCCCAACGCCGAAATTTGGTAACGACGGGAAAATCCTCCAGGCCAAGCCTTCGAAGTCTTCAAAGAAAAAGAAGAAGGCCAAGAAGCCTGTGTAGCTCGACGGCAATCATACGAATCTGCAAAAATACATCGACGCACTGGAGGAATACAACCAAAAGGCACGGACCCCAGTCACACTGGAAGAATTCTTCAAGCATGTTCTTGAGAACGGAGACAGTGACACTGACGAAGGAGACGATTCATTGGAAGAACCCGAGGATTATGTGGAAAGTTGCCGCATGATCTCTCATTCGTCAGTGAATGACAAAGAAACTTCATCGGCGTTAGAAAACAAGGTAGAGAAGCTGGGGGCAGAACCGGCACCAAAATCCCAGGAACCGTTAGACGACCTGATCGACAGGCTACTGAACGATACCCTTCAAAGGAGCAAAGCTGACCAAGAACGTGAAACGACCATATACGAAAAGGCCAAGCATCGGCGTTAAGAAGCCGCGGTAGGGATAAGTCACAAAGCACTGCAATCGGATTAAAGCATACCCACGGTAGACAAAAGCAAATTTAAGATGGGGAAACGGTTCGCCAAAGCCCTGTCAATGGGAATGAAGCCGTCACCTTTTGAAGGAAATACTTCCGGGAGTACGTGCCTTGAGGAAGCAGATGTACATTCAAAATACTGCTTAGACCATCGAAGGGTCACACACCTTTCCGAAGAGTGCAATGCCTTCAAGAAGTGGTGGCAGGGATACGTTGCCCATCGACAACACTTTAAGCGGATGAAAAACAAAGCCCGTCAGGAACAGAGAAGCGCGATAGACGAGCGTGAAAGAACGACTGGCAACTGTCATATGGTTGATACCAGTTCGACAAGAGCAAAATCTCAAGTTCTTACCTTCGGGAGCGATTCTGACAAAGAAATAGCCCTCGGCCGTCTCTTCAAGGAATCCTCCTCTGAAAAAGAAGAAGAGATGAAGAACTGTGAGAACATTCAGCCGTGTAACCCTACGTTGCCTGAAAAGAATCTTGGACCTTCAAACAAAGGTTCGGGCAAAAGAGACAAAGGGAAAGAAAAAGTCCCTGAGGAGATTGCCCTCGATGATAGAGTCGTCGAAAAGTTCACAACCAAGGACCCGCTCAGAAAGAACAAGGTGGATTACAATGTCCTGGCACATTTGAGAAAGATACCTTCAGAATTGAGTATTTTGGATGCCTTTCTCCTATCTAAAGAGGCACGAGATTCCCTGATCAAGGCGTTACAAGAACCCGATCAATTTCAAGCCTTCCTGGCAGAAGAAAAGATGAAAGACGAGCCGGAAAAAGTTCATACAGCGGACATCACCTTCAGCGATGAAGACCTCCTCCTCGGAACGTGCGAGCACAACCGTCTGTTATATGTAACTGGGTATTGCCACGATATCAAGATAGGGAAGATCCTGGTTGACAATGGGTCATCTGTTAACCTTCTCAATGTAAGAGTACTGAACGAGATTTGCATGAACGTTCAGCATTTGGCTCGGGATAAAATTACCATCTCCGGTTTTGACTCCTAATCATAAAAAATGCTCGGGGTCTGTAATACTGACATTACGCTTCGGGCTGCACGTCACTGACATCAAGTTCCATGTTATTGACGCCAAGACTTGCTACAATGCTTTGCTCGGCAGGCCTTGGTTACATGAGTACAACATCATTCGTTCTACACTACATCAGTGTATGAAGTACTGATTGAGATAAAATTTCGGATCGTGTTTTGAAACGTAATCACAACCAAAGAATTTATAACCGCAGTCAATTAACGATGTCGATGTAGCTCGTTAATGAATACGGATCGTCCACTGAGATGCGAAGATTTGTTCGATCTTACTTTAGATGAATTGAAAGAAAATATAAAAGAAAATTCAAGAAAGTAATTCGAGATTTAATTGGGTTGTCATTTCAAGAAAATCAAGAAAAATATCCAAGAATTAGAAATCAAGAAAGTGTCCAATATCAATTTGAATTATCAAGAATATGAAGAATAGCTTGTAGGAATCGATTGAATTAGTAGCAATGATGAATACTACAAATTACGAATCTTATCTATTGATGAATTATAGCTAGAACGATGGTGATGAATGAAGATTAGGGATCTATCGAAGAAACTAGGGTTTCTCCTTCACCATCCCTTGTCTTTTCATTGATCATCATTCAAATCTAGTCTCTAGCAAAGAGAATCATCAATTGTTTAATTTCTAATTTGCAACGAAATTAGCAAGAACATGATCTCGATCCAAATTAGGTCATTGATGATTTTTTTCCCTAAAGTTCACAATCTTCTTAAGACTTATGATTAGTATTAGGATTTCATCATCATTAGATCTACCGATTCTCTCGATTCCTTTACAAGCGGAGATTTCACTCACGCATCATGAAAATTAAAGAATCAAGAACAAGAAATTTCATAATGCAAGAATGTAAAGAAAGCGAGAATTACAATTATCACCTTTATTAAATCTCTTTCAAATTACACCCCTCAATTTGAGTTTACAAGACTAGCACTCGATCGCTCCTTTGAAAGGGTATTTGTCGTCGATCTTTGCTCGGCTCGATCTTCATGAGTCGTGGATCGGATACGGATCTTTTGCTCTTAATGATGATCGGCGTTGCGATAAAGGATCTTCAATTGTCACTTGATTTTGCTCTCAATGGATCTTGATTTGATTGAATTTGGATTGGATTTGGGTTTGGATCACAAGTTGTGTCACTCAACTTGTGTAGTGAATTGGTTCAAAGTTCAACAACCTTTGAAATGTAACCCTAGGTCTCCTTTTATAGTTCTCCCAATCTTCCACTAGAAGCTAGGTTGTTATGAAGCTTACATGAGAAACTTGGCTGTTGTAGGGAAGCTTCTGGAGAAAGCTAGGGAGTTCTAAGCGTCTTGAAGAAGTTAGGAGGTTACAAGGGAGCCTCTGGAAAAAGTTACGTTCGCCGATGAGCCAACTCGGCCGCTGATCCGCGGCGGATCGGGCTGGATCGGCCGCGGATCCGCGGCCGTTTGATGAGTTTACTGCATCATTTTTCTGGGGCTGTTTGGTTTTGGCTTTAGGGTCTTCTTCTGATGTATGGAATCTTATTATCCTTTCTGAATCTTTGCCAGATTTTATTTCTTTAACTTGCTGCATTTTATCGGCAATTTTTGCGATTCCAGTTCTTTGACCTGAATAATTTTCTGCACAAAATCTTGATGAAAAGTGTTGAGATATACAATATCATGCGTGAAGTAATAAACACACAATTTCCTTCATAATGCCGGTTATAATGTACAACAATGGTAATTGGTATTTTCTAAATGATTCTGTAATATGTGTCATATTTATAATAAACACCCTTAGATGATTAGAATAATGAGGAAATTGTTATGTTACAGAATGCAATATTTTCGACTGAACAAATTCCCCCAAACTTAATTTTGATCGTCTCGAGCAAACATCTTTTATTCAAGAGAAGGAGAAAATAGAAAGAAAGAGAAAAACTAACTAGCACACTTTCGTAGGCAAACACGATTGCACTGAGCACGTGCAACAAGATTTTAAACCTCTAGGTGTCCCTAGTAGGAGGAGTGTTGTCTCCTGAGGGTTTTCAGCGGATTGCACCCACAAAATCCCATAATAAAAGGAAGACTGTGAAAATTACATATAAAGATAGGAATTATAAAAGAAAGACATTGAAAATCAAAGTTTCCTACTACACTAGCTTTTCGGTTGTCATGAGCCCTATCTTAATAGTCAAGAAAAGATGTTAGAAATCACATCATCTCTCAATAAAACATCGCCTTTATTCTTCATCCCTACCTTTATTCCAAACACCGATCATATACCCCTACGTGTGTGTAAAAGACATCCCTACACTCGGAGAATTCAATTCAAGCTATCATACTCTTGTCCATCTACCTCAGTACTTTTTAGTCGGTGAATATTTTGGATGGAATTGCTCACACATTCTTCATGCGACCGTTAATACTTCTTGAGGTACTAACCGACCAATTACTAAATGTGCTCACATGTTAGGCGTAATTAGCAATTTCCTCGTCTTGCAACACCTAAGGCTTAGCAGTGACTCCCAAACCAGTTGGTCTAAGGCACTAGGTGATGAAGCACCCTCGCTATATTTTTTTTATACTGCCTTGGTGATTACAAAACCAGTGTTCATTTTTCTTCACCATTTTATCTTTTATGCTTCATTTATAATTTTTGTACATTTGGCTTTTAGACAAGAGCATTTCAAGGTATTCTCTGCTATCCCGAGTTTCAAGACGTGTGTAAGTGCGTATAGTAGGGTATCAATATTCAAATGTTTGGTTTCCAGAGTAGGAACTATTTTTCAGACTTATTTTTATCCGCAGATTAGTGACTCCTTCATCTTACTAACCCTTGGGACAACGACTCATAACTACTTATTACTAGTTTCGTTTAAGAAATCTTCTAATTTTCTTGGTTTTTAAAAAATTTTCAAATCTTTTAGATGTAATTTCTCACTTTCTAATATTTTATTATCTTATTTATGTACACATTTTTTATTATATATTTTGTGCTTATGCAAAGTATGATGCAAAGTGATGCGTAAATAAGCACAAACCTCCCCCAAACTTGTTTAGAACAGTGTCCTCACTGTTGCCATCTGTTAAATCTCAGAAACCTGTAAGCTTGGGAGGAAAATTTATTAACGGGGTACAAAAATAAGTGAACGTGAAAATCTCCCCCAAACTTATTCTTTATTTATGTACAATTTTTTTATTTTTTATTTTATTATTTTAATTATTTTTTTATATGTATGTACAAGTTGACTCACCTCCATTCTAAAAGATGAGACAATATTACCAAGATATGGAGGTGAGGTGGAGGAAAATCAGTCATTATAAAGTGGCTCCTGTAAAAACAGAAGCTCCTCCGAGGGGTCAGCGGAAAAATACGGTTTTAATCTATGTCTATTCACTCTGAAAATTGAACCGTTTTTAATATTTTCAACCTCAACTGCCTCGTGCGGGTATACATACCGCACAACAAAAGGTCCTTTCCACCGAGATCGTAGCTTACCCGCATGAAGATGGAGACGTGAATCGTAAAGAAGGACTTATTGACCTGGGGTAAAAGTTTTTCTTCAAATGTTTTTATCGTGAAATACCTTAGTCCGATTCTTTACAATTACAACATTATCGTAAGCTTCATCGCGGAGTTCGCTTAGCTCATTTAATTGTAGCTTCCAAAAGTTGCAGGCTTGATTTAAGTCAAAGTTCAGTTCTTTAATGGCCCACATTGCTTTGTCTTCAGTCTCGACCGGAAGCTGGCAAGCCTTACCAAATACTAGACGATAAGGAGACATACCTAGATCAGTTTTATATGCAGTACGAAATGCCCAAAGAGCATCCGTCAATTTGGTTGACCAATCTTTTCGGTTTTTAGAAACCGTTTTCTCCAAAATTTGTTTGATTTGCCTGTTGGAAATCTCAGCTTGCCCACTCGTTTGGGGATGGTAGGGTGTCGAAAGTTTGTGGTTAATTGCATATTTCCGTATCAAAGTCTCAAAAGACCGATTACAGAAATGCGTCTCGTTATCGCTAATGATAGCGCGAGGGTGTCCAAATCGCGAAAAGATATTTTCTTTAAGGAACTTAATGACAACCTTATTGTCATTAGTGCGACAAGGAATAGCTTCCACCCATTTCGAGACATAATCAACCGCAAGCAATATGTAAAAATTCCCAAAAGAGTTGAGAAAAGGACCCATAAAATCTATACCCCAAACGTCCAAAATTTCAACCACCAAGATCGGTTGAAGTGACATCTCATTTCTCTAAGAAATCCTACCCGTGTGTTGACACTGTAGACAGATTTTGCAATGATCAAATGCATCTTTGAATAAAGTCGGCCAGTAAAACCGCATTGTAAAACCTTCTCTGCCGTCTTTCGAGGACCAAAGTGACCTCCACATGCCTGATCATGACAGAAAGATAGAACGCTCTTGAATTCATCATTGGGGACACATCTGCGAATGATCAGGTCAGGAAAATACTTAAACAAATAGGGTTCATCCCAGTAAAAGTGTTTTACTTGGGATAGAAATCGATGTTTGTCCTGTTTCGACCATTCGCAGGGAATAAGTCCTATTGCAAGATAATTCACAATATCCCCGAACCAAGGTTCAGTGGATACATTCAAGAGTTGTTCGTCCGGAAAAGAGTCATTAATTTGCAGGGTCACAGGTGAAGAAGAGATGCGTGAAAGATGGTCGGCTACTACGTTTTCATATCCTTTCTTATCTCGAATGACGAGATCAAATTCTTGTAATAGAAGGATCCAACGTATTAACCTACCTTTAGCATCCTTCTTCGCTAAAAGATATTTTAAGGCGGAGTGGTCGGTGTACACAACAATTGATGAGCCAATCAAGTAAGGCCTGAATTTTTCTAATGCAAATACAACTGCCAAAAGTTCTTTTTCGGTGGTTGTATAATTAATTTGAGCATCATTCAGGGTCTTACTCGCATAATAAATCACATGTGGCATCTTATCAATGTGCTGTCCTAAGACTGCACCAACAGCGAAATCTGATACATCACACATTAGCTCAAACGGGTGGTTCCAATCAGGACATGATAGAACGGGGGCTGTAGTGAGGGAATTCTTAAGTGAGTCAAATGCAATCTCACAGTCCGAGTCAAAGTGAAAGGTTGTATCCTTGGCCAAGAGAAGAGTTAAGGGTCTAGCAATTTTGCTAAAATCCTTAATGAATCTCCTGTAAAAGCCTGCATGGCCAAGAAAAGATCGTATATCTTTGACGCATTTGGGATGTGGAAGGTTATGAATGACATCTATTTTAGCTCTGTCAACCTCAATGCCTTTCCGTGAAATGACATGTCCAAGCACAATTCCCTCTTGGACCATAAAATGGCATTTTTCTCAATTCAAGATTAAGTTCTTATCTTTACAACGAGTAAGAACCGCGTCAAGATGAGATAGGCAGTCATCAAAAGAATCTCCGAATATCAAGAAATCGTCCATGAAAATTTCCAGAAAATTCTCGACCATGTCCGAGAATATCCCCATCACACACCGCTGAAATGTAGCGGGAGTATTGCATAACCCAAAGGGCATGCGTCTATAAGCAAAAGTACCAAAAGGACAAGTAAATGTGGTTTTATTTTGATCCTTTTCTGCAATAGGGACCTGGTTATAGCCAGAGTATCCATCCATGAAACAATAATATTCACGTCCAGCTAAGCGTTCTAACATCTGGTCAATGAAAGGTAGAGGAAAGTGGTTTTTTCTCGTTGCAGCATTGAGTTTTTTATAATCAATGTATACACGCCACCCAGTTTGAGTGCGTGTCTGGATTAACTCATTTGCCTCATTTGTTATGACCGTGATGCCAGATTTCTTGGGGACTACATGAATTGGACTTACCCATTTGCTATCAGAGATTGGATAAATGATACCACTGTCAAGGCATTTGACTATTTCTTTCTTTACCGCCTCCTTCATGACGGGATTCAACCGTCTCTGTGGTTCTCGGGTTGGCTTGGCTTCATCCATCAGATGTATATGATGTTCAACAATCAAGGGATTAATCCCTTTGATGTCAGCCATTGTCCAACCAAAATCCTGCCTATTAGATCTCAAGACCATCAAAAGAGCGTTCTCTTGCTCTAAGGCTAGAGAAGCTGATATGATCAAGGGTAAAGACTCATTCTTACCTAAATATGCATATTTAAGGTGAGAAGGTAACGATTTGAGATCTAATGTTGGCGGAGAAACAATAGAAGGTGGGGGTAAGAGAATGACATTCAGATTCACGAAGAAGCTCATAGCCTGCAAAGGATACAGACTCGGAAAGTGATGAGTCAAAAGTTTCAAACTCAGGAGTGGACTTATCAAAAGCGTCCTCACTATTGTGTGCAAGATCAAACATTGATGCGCTAATGTCTTCGAGATTTTCAAAGCAAAGTTCATCAACCTCGCAGCTTTCAGAAGCTATCTCGTGGACAGAACAAACATCAAGAATATGAGCAGAGGGTTCAGACGGCTGAGTTCCAATCTTATAAATGTTCAGCTCAATTGACATCTTCCCGAAGGATAGGGTCATAGAACCGTTTCGACAATTAATGACAGCATTGGAAGTGGCTAGGAAAGGTCGACCAAGAATCACCGGAATTTGGTTCTGTGGGTTCGCTATAGGCTGTGTATCAAGAACAATAAAGTCCACAGGGAATATAAATTCCCCAACTTTAATCAACACATCCTCTAGTTCACCCCTAGGTTTGGTGATTGATCGGTCTGCCATTTGGAGAGTGCAATGAGCTGGTTTCAACTCTCCAATCCCTAACTGCTCGCAAACAGAATATGGAAGCAGGTTAACACTTGCGCCAAGGTCAAGTAAAGCACGGTTAACGTTTTTACCCCCAATAGAAATCAAGATTGTAGGACAGCCAGGGTCCTTACGTTTCTTTGGTAATTGTGGGGTAAAAGCAGTGCGGGGCATGAATTCCTTATTGGGCACTTGAGTCTTCCTCTTCCTAGTGCACAAGTCCTTTAAAATTTTCGCATAAGCCGGGACTTGTTGTATAGCATCTAGGAGAGGGATGTTGATGTTAACCTGTTTAACATTTCCATAATCTTCTCCATATGTGGACTCGTTTTGTTTCCCCTTAACCGATTCGGATAAAGAGCTTTAGCAATAATAGCTGGGTCCAACATTGGAGAAGGTGGTGTGTGTGGAACAGATTCCAGAATAGGAGTGGGGATCGTCTTTGGCGGACTAGAAGAAGTGTGCTGAGGGTTCGAGCCTTGGAGAAAACGAAGAATATGCTTGCAAGAATGTGGTGGGGTAGACGAACTAGGATCAGAAGTGGAAGTAGAAGTGGAAGGAAAAGTGGAAGTGAAAGCCGGGGTGTTATTGATTAATTCATCATGATTATCAATCTCTTCATCGACTTGATTATTCAGCACTCTTCCGGATCTCAACGTTGTAATTGCATTCACATTGTAGTGTTGTGAATGTCCAGGATTCGGTAGGGGTTGAGACGGAAGTTTCCCTTTCTCTCTAGCACTCATTTCGGCATTCAATCGTGCAATTTGTGCTTCCATCGATTTAATACTCTCACCATGAGAGGCGAAGTTCTTCTTTATGTCATCGACAGAAGACTTTATCTCAGCCGAAACTTGCATGAAATTTTTCAGAATCAAATTCATGGTTTGTTCAAGTGAAGAGGAATTATCAGTGCCGGTCAATTGCAAAGAATTATACGGTGTAGAAGTGTTGACCGGATTTTGAAAGTTTTGTAATTGATAGGGGTGCTGAGTCAGTTGTAGTGGTTGCTGTTGTTGTGGAGGGCCCTTTGAAAGTTGCTTTGGTTTGGAACCGTGTTTTGAGTTTGGTGTTGGTTCCAAGCAAAATTAGGGTGATTCCTCCAACCCTGATTATATGTGGAAGAATAGGGATCGTTTCTAGGTCTTTGCTGAAAAGTAGCATTAGTATGCTCTTGACCTTGAAACGGAGAATTCAATGAACATTCTTCCGTCAGGTGTGAAGGATCAGAACAACATCCACAGACAGTTTTAGGGAGTGTCATTTGATTTAGGGAGGCTAATAAAAATTTGTGTTCCATAGCATCAAGTTTCTTTTGTATTGCTGCCATTTCAGCTTTGACTCCTATAGAAACATCCAGTTGATGGATATCACCCCAGACGACGATTGACTTACACTCTCCCATTGTAAAGTTTTTTCAGCGAAATCTTCTAAAAATTTCCAAGCTTCACCATCGTCTTTAGACATGAAGTTGCCTTGACACATGGATTCAAGCATCTGTTTTGTTGTAGGATTAATGCCCTCATATATAATTCTGCACAGATCCCATCGATGGATTCCGTGATAAGGACATTGAACTAACAGATCCTTGAAGCGTTCAAAACACTTCGAAAATTTTTCATTGGGAAGCTGGGTAAATTGATTTATTTCGCTACGGACTCGGGCTGTCTTATGATTGGGGTAGAATTTCTTAAGGAAAGCTATGACGAATTCATCCCAGTTTGAAATAGAATGTGCAGCTGTGTTATAAAGCCACTTTTCGGCTAAATCGCACGAAGTGAACGGGAGAAGACGTAGACGCATAGCATCCACAGAAAGTTGTGAAGTATCCATCATAGCACATACGTTTTCAAATTTGTTAATAAAAACATATGCGCCTTCAGACTCGAGACCGTGAAATTTGGGTAAAAGATTGATGTATTGAGGTTCGATTTCGAAATTGTCCCCATTGGCTGGTGGAATGGAAAGACAAGCAGAAAGAGGACCACGTATCGGGTAACATCTCTCTTGGAGAGACATACGCGGTAGATTTTGCGCACCTGCGGGTAGTGGCAAAGTGGTGTTACGAAAGTTAGATGGAGATCCGTCCATCGTGGTGGATGTGGTGTGTGGTGAGGAAAAAATGTAGAATTACCGACTTCGGAGTCGATAGGAGAAACGCGGACAAGACGGGCACTAGAATCCCGTGTCCAGCCGAGTATGCACTAAATGGTTTAGCACAAGTAACAGCGTTTGTGATAATTAGAGAAAAGTGGATTTGGTGTTTGGTTTGTTTTGAAAAAGACGGATTTTGAAAAATCACACAACAATGCACAAGCAACCCTAGATCTAATGGTCACCTAGGTCAAGTCACTAGACCGCTCCTAGAAGTCCAGAAGATAAATCGTAGGATAAATCCTCTACTGTCTCTTTATCCCTTCTGTGGCCAGGTAAGTGGGAGGTTCTCTACTACGTAAGTAGTGGGCCTAATTAAGTAACCACTTGCCTTAAACACACTTGCCTTAGAAACCACAAAAGAAACGCGAATAAGCAATAGATTACCCATGACCTTCTTCTGTTCTAATTAAGCGCGACGGTCCTTAGAGTCTTGTTTAGATATTTTTTAGTTAATGAAAGGTGATACAGATGCTAGTTTTGTGATTTGCGGGGCTTAGGAAGGGTAATGAAATCCCTACCAAATCTGAATTTTGTCTTTGCCCCTTAATTTCCGTATTAAAATATGCAAACAACCAATATCAAAACAGGCAACAAAATTTTCTTTTAGCGGCGCTGTTTTTGCAAAGAATCCTGCAGAAAATGGTTATTGGACAAGAGCAGGGAAGAGATAAGAAAGAATAGAATATACCATAGAGAACTGGAGGTCTGAATCGACCAACAGGCCGCGGATCCGCCGCCAAAAGCTGCTTTCCGCCGCGGTTCCGCGGTTACATGAACAGTTCTTTGATCGGAATTTTGTACTGCTGCTCCTATTGCTTCTCTGTCCTATCTGAAATGATCTGAATATTTTTCCCTTTGCTGCAGAGATTCCAGATTTCCTTGCAAAATTTACAACTAATCGTTAAGCACACGATGCGATTTTGATTTAAAATTCTGATGGAATAATAAAATTTCAATTCAAATAACAAGAACGAACAAAATAGCACGCAATCCCCGGCAACGACGCTATTTGATTGATCTAAAATTTCGGATCGTGTTTTGAAATCTAATCACAACCAAAGAATTTATAACCGCAATCAATTAACGGTGTCGATGTAGCTCGTTAATGAATACGGATCGTCCACTGAGATGCGAAGATTTGTTCGATCTTGCTTTAGATGAATTGAAAGAAAATATAAAAGAAAATTCAAGAAAGTAATTCGAGATTTAATTGAGTTGTCATTTCAAGAAAATCAAGAAAAATATCCAAGAATTAGAAATCAAGAAAGTGTCCAATATCAATTTGAATTATCAAGAATATGAAGAATAACTTGTAGGAATCGATTGAATTAGTAGCAATGATGAATACTACAAATTACGAATCTTATCTATTGATGAATTGTAGCTAGAACGATGGCGATGAATGAAGATTAGGGATCTATCGAAGAAACTAGGGTTTCTCCTTCACTATCCCTTATCTTTTCATTGATCATCATTCAAATCTAGTCTCTAGCAAAGAGAACCACCAATCGTTTAATTCCTAATTTGCAACGAAATTAGCAAGAACACGTCTCGATCCAAATTAGATCATTGATGATTCTTTTTCCTAAAGTTCACAATCCTCATAAGACTTAAGATTAGTATTAGGATTGCATCATCATTAGATCTACCAATTCTCTCGATTCCTTTACAAGCGGAGATTTCACTCACGCATCATGAAAATTAAAGAATCAAGAACAAGAAATTTCATAATGCAAGAATGTAAAGAAAGCGAGAATAACAATTATCACCTTTATTAAATCTCCTTCAAATTACATCTCTCAATTTGAGTTTACAAGACTAGCTCTCGATCGCTCCTTTGAAAGGGAATTTGTCGTCGATCTTTGCTCGGCTCGATCTTCGTGAGTCATAGATCGGATGCGGATCTCTTGCTCTTGATGATGATCGGCGTTGTGATAAAGGATCTTCGATTGTCGCTTGATTTTGCTCTCAATGGATCTTGATTTGATTGAATTTGGATTGGATTTGGGTTTGGATCACAAGTTGTGTCACTCAACTTGTGTAGTGAATTGGTTCAAAATTCAACAACCTTTGAAATGTAACCCTAGGTCTCCTTTTATAGTTCTCCCAATCTTCCACTAGAAGCTAGGTTTTGAAGCTTACATGAGAAGCTTGGCTGTTGTAGGGAAGATTCTGGAGAAAGCTAGGGAGTTCGAAGCGTCTTGAAGAAGCTAGGAGGTTACAAGGGAGCCTCTGGAAAAAGTTACGTTCGCCGATGAGCCAACTCGGTCGCGGATCCACGGCGGATCGGGCTGGATCGGCCGTGGATCCGCGATCGTTTGATGAGTTTACTGCATCATTTTTCTGGGGCTGTTTGGTTTTGGCTTTAGGGTCTTCTTCTGATGTCTGGAATCTTATTATCCTTTCTGAATCTTTGCCAGATTTTATTTCTTTAACTTACTGCATTTTATCGGCAATTTTTGCGATTCCAGTTCTTTGACATGAATAATTTTCTGCACAAAATCTTGATGAAAAGTGTTGAGATATACAATATCATGCGTGAATTAATAAACACACAATTTCCTTCATAATGCCGGTTATAATGTACAACACATGGTAATTGGTATTTTCTAAATGATTCTGTAATATGTGTCATATTTACAATAAACACCCTTAGATGATTAGAATAATAAGGAAATTGTTATGTTACAGAATGCAATATTTTCGACTGAACAAGTACTTCAAGGACGACCTCGAGTATACAGTTACAGGGGAGTTGAACCCATTCTCCGTAAATGAAGTACGCAAATATGAAGACGCCAAGTACTTCTTACTAGACTTTGAAGACTTGGAAAGATGTCGCAAACCAGAGAATAAACAAAAATCCATCGCCACCATCCCGATATTTTGGAGCGATACTGAAGAGGATGAAGAGATGGTCTACTTGGGATAACTTTAAGGCAACAGGCCAGGACCATCTATTCCTATTTTAGTCTTTGGCAGTGACTCTGAAGACGAGGCCAACACAGTATTCTCCGTTCGCTCGTCAATGCAGACCTTTGCTGGAGCTGACCAGAGTTTACAGATTACACTGGTTCCGCAGCGGCATTACAAAGAACTTGATGCACTTGATACGTACAACGTGCAAGAACTGCAGACCTTCTACGTCCCTCTAGGCAAAGAAGTGAAAAGGCGATCCTTTTCTATCAATCCACCGAGACTAAAGTGGAGAGAGGGGTATGGCATGGTGCCAAACCTGCGCTCGACAGGCTTCAACCAATCCGTTTGTCCAGGTACTACGCAGAAGGACTGAAAAGGCTATTATGATGCCAAGGTGTACCCTTCAAATAGACTGCTCGACAAGTCCAGTTCTATAACAAGATTTGGGACGTTCCTGGGACTCAGCGGAAGATGCCCAGCGGGAGAATGGAGACGTCTGGTCTTGGATATGTTCGGTCCAATAAACGGGAGCGATTTAATGGCCGCCATGTCATAAATAACTCCGGTAGAGAAGCGAATGCATTTCCGGATAGCGTTGATGTCGAACCAGAGCGAGATCCCGCCGTGAGAATACCAAGCCCATCATTCGAAGAACAGATTGAAAAGCTAATAAGAGAAGCAGGTCAAAAGGTCCGGGATGATCATAGCCGTGAAATGGCCATTTACGAGAAAGCCAGGACGCATCGTAACATTCAGCAGACCACGGAAGGAGAAGACGACGATGCCTTTCCCCCTCAGCCTGTTGTGCGCTCTCGCAGCAAGGAAAAAGTCCGACGCAGAAGCAATGACAAGATCAATAACGGGGATGATGTTCAAAGACAGCGAAGCGGATCCAAGAAGCCACGTGAGCGAGAAAAGGTCAGCTGGAACCCGTCTTTTATGAAGAAGATGGGTCGGGAGTACTCTTTCCCTCAAGACAAGACAAGGAAAATATTCAACCTTGTCATGAAGCATCAAATGATGATGCTCCCGGAGTCTCGATACCCCGAACAGATAAACGATGTCCATCACCCGGATTATTACTCCTACCACCAAATAGTGGGACATCCTCTTGAAGACCGCTTCACCTTCAAAGATTGGGTTGAAGATCAGTATCATCAAGGTATGTTTACTCTATCCAACAGTTGGAAGGTAGCCCCACCATGAAAGCATGAGCCGAGAGCAACCTACACTGCAAGGGAAAGTCTAGATTAGCATCGAGCTTAGAAACGAGCTCATACCTGCCATATGATAACATTCTCAAAGGAGGGAGAGCACGAGAATACGGACGGCCTCTCCCAGTGCTTCGCAAATGAAGGTGAGAACGAGGTGATCTCAGAATTTCCACCGGCGCCAAAAGAGCTGGAAGATGGGATACACGCCACAGCAGACAACCTGAGAAAAATCGACTTGGGGACGGCAAACGAGCCAAGGCCAACGTTTGTCAGTGAGATGCTGTCTGAGAAATAGGTGGCCACGTTAAAAGACGTGCTTATGCAGTATAAAGACTGTTTTGCATGGAACTATTCCGAGATGCCGGGATTAGATCCGGAGATAGCTGTGCATAAACTGGCAATATCACCGGATGTCAAGCCAGTTAAACAAGCACCAAGAAGAATACGGCTCGAGCTTGAGATGAGTATCAATGCCGAAGTCAAGAAGCTAATCGACTCTGGCTTCATCCAAGAAGTTCAACACCCTGACTGGATCGCTAATATTGTTCCGGTAATGAAGAAAAATGGGATAGTACGCATCTGCGTAGATTTTCAGGATCTCAACAAAGCTTGTCCAAAAGATGACTTCCCAGTGCCTGTTACCGAGCTGATGATCGATAACACATCCACCCATGAAGTCTTCTCCTTCACGGACGGATCCTTAGGATACAACCAAATCAAGATGCATTCTGAAGACCAAAAGCACACTGCTTTCCGGACTCCATTGGACATATTCTGCTACAAAGTGATGCCCTTTGGTCTGAAGAACGCTGTGCTGGTATACCTACAACGGCAGCAAGGTTTTGGGAGGCATCATCCATGCCAAGTTGAATTTTTTTTTGCCATTCTAGATAACCTAAACACAAGATCTTTAATTAGAGAATCAAACAAAATATCGAAGCAAACAACTTTACTTCTAAGAGTTTGGGATTACAACCTTTGTAGTCTGTTCCTTCGCTTTATAAGCTCCGTGTTGAGGTCTCTTCGCTGCGATCATCAAGAACTCTGGCTCTCGTGAGGCTCCAAGAGATGAATGATGCATCTTTCTTGAAGTCTTCTTGATCTAAGATGATCTACCTTGAAGAATCTCTAACCCAAACTTACACTTCACTAATGAAGTAATTAGAGAAGTGAACACCCTAATATAAGTGTCTAGAATAGATGATGATGATGAAGTAGGAATATTATTCTCTTTTGTTTTCAATTTCTCACTATTAATCACCACAACTCAAAAAGCCAGCAAGCTTTTTCAAGAGCAAGAAGAAGAAGAAGAAGCTAAACCTTTTGTGATGAATAATGAATTATTGTTGTGGTTACAATTGCAACCATGAGTTAAGAATGAAGGCTTTAACTCATGTAGAGAACAAACTATGGTTAAGGGTTTGGGTTGGGTTAACAAATATCTACACAAAATATCAAAACTAAATGACAAAGTCAAAACTTCATGAAGCATCCATGAACCTCGTCCAAAAGCTAACCCTAATCCAAACCCTAACTTGGTTTAAACTCAACAACCATGTTGCATTTGTAACCCTAACATGTTACAATATTATATATCGCATATATATAATATATTTTGTAACAAAAGAAAATAATACAATTAACATATATCGCATATATATCAATGTATTATCCAGTGAGAAAATGAATCAATAAAGCGAGCTTATATTAGTTAACGTAATGTAATATATCACATATATAATTATACATTAAATTATCGAATCAACTCTTAATCCGACAATCCGGCTATATAGCATATAACCGACTAATATAACATGTACCAATTCATCGAATCAACACTTGATCTGATGACCCGGCTATATCACATATACCCGGCCGATATCACATATCGCGAGAATAGAATACGGTATCTCATATCGTATTATTCTCGGTCCCGCACATATCGCATATGTGCTCCTACTCCGTTTTGCCTGAGCCAGGAAACTTCTGTGTAGGACTCTAAAGAATCGTCAATACGCCGGCAGTAGGTGATGATCATATCAAACACCCACAAGCTGCAAGCGGTCAGCTAAACGTAACAGCCACCCATGTATTGAGCGATCAGAAGATCAACAAGCAAGCCTGTACATTCTCCTGTGAATCCAATCAGAAACACTACCGTATAGTCCGGTCTCTTCGTCTGATATGTCGCATATCCAGTCTAGGGGTGGTAAACGTCAGACCCCAGTAACCGATAAGTCGTGTCGATATGAGGTTCATAACAGGTCAAGAAACTACTGATAACACTTACCAGTAGCACTCCATATCAGCCCTGGCAAGGGACTTCCAGTTATAGCCAATCGAACACAGCACAACATCAACTCCCTATACTGGGAGAGACGAAACCCCTCCTATCGCTCATTGCCTCCATGTGATTCGGGACTGCACCTAAAAGCCACCGTTTTGCATGCCCTCTTGGACGTGGTAAGGTGGAAATCAAAGCACAGTAGGAATAACACAAGACTCTATGACGATCTCGGGTCTACAGACTAACATGTACCAGTGTCACCAGAGAACTGCTATCTGACGATAGGTATAAATCTATTTAGGAGTTCTCGGCGAGTCCGTTCAGTGTACCCAGTCTCCACTGAGCACCCGTACACCATCTTTGATGTCAAACACCAATGGATATGGGATCATCCATCGCCCATCATATGGGTCAAGATGCGTATACGCTAGTCTACTCTGGTATATCGATGCCCTGTCTCGATACACCCTCGACTAGGAACAGTTATAGGATGTACTCGTTGACTACCCTGGCCCCACTAGTATGATCTCATCATAGTCCTAGTAGTCAAGTACATATCCTAAGGGCTTTATCAACATGTGAGAGCAAGACAGTAAACCAATACAAGTCAACATGTTAAGACAAAGTGTAACCAGATAGCATACTATCATATTGAGCAAGAAAGTCCTCTCTCTATATATATCCAAGCATCCACTATAATATACATCATATGTACAATAATGGCCTCTAGGGCATATACATAACTAACACGCTGGCGCCACCTACCAGAGGGCCATGACAAAGATCTTCGATGACCTCATACACGAGATTGTCGAATGTTATATCGACGGCCTCATGGTGAAAAGCAAATCGTACGAGGAGCATTGGGAGCATTTGAAGATAGTGTTCCGGCGCCTTCGGAAGTACAATCTGAAGATGAACCCTCTGAAATGCACGTTTGGAGTTTCCTCAGGAAAATTCCTAGGATTCATCGTACGACACCGAGGTATCGAAATAGACCCATCAAAGATCAAGGCGATTATGGAAATGCCTTCGCCAAGAACTCTCAAACAACCGCGGTCTCTTCAAGGAAAGCTTACGTATATCTGGTGGTTCATAGCTAACCTCTCCGGCAAATGCCACCCCTACAGTCATCTAATGAAGAAGGGGATCCCATTCGTTTGGGATCGTAAATGCCAAAGTGCACTGGACGAAATCAAGCAATACCTGCAGAACCCGCCGGTTCGGACCGCTCCGGTCAAGGGAAAGCCCCTCATCCTGTACACAACAGCCCTTAAAGATTCTTTAGGCGCGCTATGGGCACAGGAGAACGACCAGGGGAAGGAGAGAGCTCTCTATTATTTGAGTCGAGTTCTTCTGGGGGCAGAAAACAACTACACCCCCATCGAAAAACATTGCCTGGCACTGATCTTCGCAATAACGAAGATTCGACATTATGCTCTGGCACATGAAGTCCATCTCATATCAAAGGTGGATCCTCTCAAGTATTTAATGTCAAAAGCCATATTAACAGGAAGGCTTACCAAATGGGCCCTCCTCTTGATGGAGTTCTCGATAGTATATCGACCCTTCAAGGCAATAAAAGGCCAGGCCATCGCCGACTTTCTCGCTGAGCATCTGATATCCGCCGACTCTCCCTTAAACTGTGAATTGCCAGACGAACACGCGTTTGACACAATCGACGGGGAGAAAGAAGAGAGTGATATCCGATGGGAACTTTATTTCGATGGAGCGTCCTCCTTGAAGAAGCAAAAGCAAAACACCCCCATGATTAAAGCCGGGGTAGGCCTTATCTTCGTGACTCCACAAGGAGGGATAATGCGTTTTGCCCTTTCCTTAACGGAGCCGATAACAAACAATGAGGCTGAGTATGAAGTTTTGATAGCAGGTCTCGAGATCGCCATGGACACGGGAATCGAGAACCTCTTCATATATGGAGACTCCCAGCTGGTCGTTAGCCAAGTAAATGGAGACTATTAAACGTGTAAGCCAGAGCTGGTTAAATATGGCAAAAGAGTGCAGCAATTACTGACACAAATCCCTTCCTACACCCTGCAAAGCATACCGCATGCGGAAAATAGCAAGGCGGATGCGTTAGCCAAGCTCGCTAAAGAACCGGCCGACGAAAACCTCGATGATGTAAGGATCATTGTGCAAAGCCGCTGGATTCTCGCGCCAGCAGAAATATCTCCGAAGTCGTCTGAAAGAAAGGGAGCGACCGAACAAGCGGCATTCCAAATAGAGGACGAAGAAAAGAACAAGGATTGGAGAGAAGTCTTCATAGACTACTTCAAATCCCATCGAACACCCGAAAACGCATCTTCGAGACATCAGCTCATGAAACGAGCTCTGTCTTTTGCCCTCGTAAATGATACTCTATATAGGGGATCGTTCGACAGTTTGTGGCTAAGGTGCCTGGGACCAGAAGAAGCAAAGAGGGTCGTCCAAGAAACTCATGACGGACTCTACGGGTTCCATCAAGTAGGATTCGAACCTACGACCAGTCAGTTAACAGTCGACTGCTCTACCACTGAGCTACTGAGGAACAACGGGAGATTCGACCTCATAGAGTTCAACTCCTGTTCTCAACTCATGAGTCCGAAGCTTCCTTCGTAACTCCCAGAACTTCTTTATAGTGGCCCCGTTCCATGACTCATTCATAGGGAACTGCAAGGAGGGGGATGCCGAAGGCGGGGCTAGTGACTGGAGTGAAGTCGTAACAAGGTAGCCGTACTAGAAGGTGCAGCTGGATCACCTCCTTTTCAGGGAGAGCTAATGCTTATACTTGTTGGGTATTTTGGTTTGACACTGCTTCACACCCAAAAAGAAGCGAGCTACGTCTGAGCTAAGCTTGGATATTGAAGTCTTCTTTCGTTTCTCGACGGTGAAGTAAGACCAAGCTCATGAGCTTATTATCCTAGGTCAGAACAAGTTGATAGGATCCTACTTTTTACGTCCCCATGTCGCCACACGGGAGAGACATGGGCCAAAGATGAAGCTGAAGATCAAAAGAATGGGTTACTATTGGCCCATGATGATTCAGGACTGCCTCGAATATGAAAAGCAGTGTCACTCGTGACAAATTCACGAGGACTTCATCCACCATCATCCGAATCCGTTACACCCAACACTGGCTAGCTGGCCAATCGAAATGTGGGGAATGGATATAATTGGGCCTATTGAACTGGCATCATCCAAGAGACATCGGTTCATATTAGCAACGACCGATTACTTCTCCAAGTGAGCAGAAGCAATACCGCTAAGAGAGGTGAAGACGGAGAACATCTTCCATTTCTTTAAGACACATGTCCTCTACCGGTTCGACACTCCATGACGGATCATCTCGGATAATGGGCCGGCTTACAGAAACCATAAGATCAACTGCTTCACACAGCAGCATAAAATAGATTGGAGATACTCTTCGGTCTATAATCCCCGAGCTAACGGTCTAGCTGAGGCTTTCAACAAAACCTTGACAAAGATCATAAAGAAAATGGTGTCCAGAAATAAGAAGAACTGGCACGAGAGATTGCATGAAACTCTCTGGGCTTATTGGACTACGTTCAAGACGGCCACGAATACAACGCCATTCGCGTTGGAATTCGACATGGAAGCAGTACTTCCCTTGGAGATACAGCTACCCTCTCTACGGGTAGCAGTTCGATACGAGCTGACGGATGAAGAAAATGCCCATCTTCGGCTCGAGGAGCTTGATGCCCTCAATGAAACTCGTTTCATGGCGCAACAAAGTCTAGAACCTTACAAAGCAAGGATGACGTGCACATACGAAAGATTGACTAAGCCGAGAACATTTCGCCAAGGCGAACTCGTGCTAGTCGTAAAAAGACCTATGATCCCCAATCATGCTAAACGGGGGAAATTCAAGCCAAACTATGAGGGCCCGTACATCATAGATAAGGTCTACCAAGGTGGAGCCTACTTGCTCATGAATATGCATGGCGAAAGACCCTTCCGGCCAATAAACGGCCGGTTCCTTAAGAAATACTATGCTTGACAAGTCACGGCTCAGGTTAATGATGGATGACGACGCTCATGTCCGCTCGCTATCTTCCTGGGTCTGAACTCTATAAGTAGTATCCGGTAAAATCTCGCCTCAAAATCACAATGGACCGAGATGTCTTTAAACTAACAATGGACCGCGATGTCCTTAAACTAAATACGCCGCCTCAAAACATGGCGACAGTGGAATCCAGGTCCATAAGTCTTAGCAGCGAGGATTGTGACTTAAGTCCCTCTGGCTACACATTTAACCCGATTGGTGAAGTCCTACCGTGATCAAAAGAAAAAGAAAAAAAAAAGGTACGTCCAAAAGAAAAATGGGCACGGATGAAAACCCGAAAGGGCTCGGTGAGTAAAAACAGCAAGGCTACCGACTGTAAGGTTACGCCAGCGCCCCGGCCATCAATCCATGGCCAAACGTGGAACAAAAACTTTTAAAACCCGGCGCTAACGGAACCCGATTCCTGTATCGAACCATTAACTCTATACTAGTTAACTGTAAAAGGAGTTTAGAGAGATTATACCGATCGATCCATGTCCTTCGGTTTTCAACCTCTGCCCCAAGCTCATCGCGGCTTCCTCGAACAAGTTCGCTCTCCGGTCTCCCATGTCGACGACGATCCACGTCGAGGATTAGTAATATGAGCTCCCGCTTCAAAAACTGAAGCAACTCGGGCATTCAGTTTGCAAGCCTAGATACCCAAGGTGAAGTAGAAATAGTGTGTGAATGTTTTGTCTCAAAACACCCATAGATTCTCAACTCATGAGATGGAATGGGTGGATGTAAAGAAGTTGCCAAGTGAGGGAAAATGTGAGCACAAGACTTTTGGCCAAGTCTTGAAAAAATGAAAAAGAAGTGAAGTGGCTGTTGAATTTCTATTGAGTGGAGTTGTGTGATTTTTAGCGTTCTTAAGCAACCTAAGAAAAATATCCAGCACCAAACGAAAAGGCTACGAAAATTAACCCATGCCAAAAATCAACAGCCACTAAAAAAACCCTTCACACAAAAAAATCAACAACCACTTTCTTTCTTTTGTTTTACTTGAGTTTGTGAGGTATGTGTGCAATATTTAATTGTGCAACTAAAGAAATTTCATTCCCCAAAAATCAATAGCCCATGCCTCATCAATGCCCAAGCTAAAACCCATGCTCACACTTTCCACCTCAACGATATTAAACATTTAAAAAAAATGTTTAAATAAAAGAAAAGAAATGGCAACTTTAAAGTAAACTTGTAACGAATTACAAGAATACCTTTCATCCGTATATACATATCTGCATCCGTATTCCAACTGAATACGAATACAGCGAGACGAAAACAATCCAACATTATAACACTAGGATCCGGCTTAAACCAAAACCCACTAGTATTATCCGTCCGATCATGATCCGTGCACAAGTGCACGTATATGATCGAACCCTGCTATAAAACCATACGGCCTCTGTAGGGATAGCTTAGCATCTTAGCAAGGTTTTGGCAAGCATCAAACATGCTATATTAAAATTTTGGATGCTAAACAAATCAACCAAGTAATCGAACTAGAGAATTATGATTAACTTTGCATGTAAACAACTTTACATTTAAGAGAGAGGGATTACAACCTTTGTAGTCCGTTCCTTCGCTTCAAAAGCTCCGAGTTGAGGTCCCTTCGCTGTGATCATCATGCTCCCGGACTCTAGAGAGGCTCCATGAGGTGAATGATGCATCTTACTTGAAGTCTTCGAAATCCAAGACGATCTACCTTGAGGAAACACAAACTCAAGCTAACTCTTCACTAATTATGAATTAGTGAAGCTAACACACTAATCTATATGGCTAGTATAGAAGAGGATGATGAAGTAGGAATTTTGCTTTCTTTAGTTTTCTTTTTCTCACTTTATTTCATCACAAAATGAAAAAGCTAGCAAGCTTTTAAGGAAGAAGAAGATGAAGTGATGAGAATAATTGTTGTGTGTGGTTAGAAATGCAACCATGGATCAAGTATATCATCCTTAGCCCTTGAAGAGACTTAACCATGAGCTATGGTTAAAGGTATGGTTGATAAATATCTTAAGCTAGACAAAAAGAGTGGACAAAGTCAAAGAAGACTACAAGCTTCAACAAATATCTACCATGACAAATATCCACAATATTTGAATTACTTAATGATAAATATAAACCCTAACATTAACCCTAGCATGGTTTAACTCTCATAAACCCTAGTTGCATTTATAACCTAGCATGTTACAATTATACATATCACATATATATAATTTAGTAACAAAAGAAAAGAATACATTTAACATACATCACATATATATCAATGTATCCAAAATGAGAAAAAGAATTACTTAAGTGAGCTTATATTAGTTAATGTAATGTAATATATCACATATATAATTATATATTAAATTATCAAATCAATACTTGATCCGATAATCCAGCTATATCACATATAACCAACCAATATAACATGTATCTTTTTATCGAATCAACACTTAATCCGATAACCCAGTTATATCATATATAGCCGGCCGATATCACATATCGCGAGAATAGAATACGGTATCACATATCGTATTAATCTCGGTCTCGCACATATCACATATGTGCTCCTACTCCGTTTCGCCTGAGTTAGGAAACCTCTGTGTAGGACTCTAAAGACTCGTCAATACGCCGGCAGTAGGTGATGATCATATCCGTAACATCTTAGAATGTGTTTTGTGGCTAATTATATTTTAATATATGGTTTTTAATAAAAGGTTTACCAAATTGATTTTCAATTATTTTATCCTATTTAATGAATATTTTATTAGATTTTTCTTAGGCTTGCACACACTTGTGCATGATAACTAGGGTGTTAAGTGGGGTTAAATCATGATTAGCAACATGGTGGTTTAACCATTTCCTTAAGCTATTTTAAAATTTAAAATAAGTGTTTTAGGTTTTTAAATTAGTATGGTTGTTTTTCTTTTTTTAAATGGGTAACCATTTGAATTGTTTTGGCTTTGACTTGGTGAGAGAGAGAGAGAGAGTGCATGATGGGGCATAATGGCCTTGCCATGCTTCATTTAATGAAGAGAGAGAAAGAGAAGGGGGTTGACTTGTTTGTGTTATCATTCTTGCCTCTCATCCTTTTCACTCGTCTCATTTTTTCTCACTCTCTCACTCACACACCCACACATCTTCAGCTGAAGCAAGAGGAGCATCAGCTGCAGAAGCATCAGCATCAGCAGAAGATGAAGAAGCAGCAGCAGCAGAGGCATTAGCAGCAGGAGATGCAAGCAGCATTAGCATCAACACAGGCAGCATCAGCAACATGCAGCCCCTGCATCACCAGCAGCTGTAGCAACTCAGTTCTTCTCCTTCACATGCTTCTTAGGGCCCCTTTAGGGTATATTTTCTGAACTCTATTCCCTAGTTGCTGAGCTTATGTGTTAATTAGCGTCGGTTTGTGTTAATTAGTGAGTTTAGTGCTAATTATGGTGATTTGGGTGGAATGTTGGTTAAGTGATGTTTGTGTTAGCTAGCATAGCTTATTTTAGTGTTGTTAGGGTTACTTTAACTGAGAATTGACCCATATTACACTAAAATACCATAGGGTTTGTGTTTTGTGCAAAATTGGTGTTTTAATGTGATATTTTGGCAATCTGTGATCTGCTATTGACCCGGGGCCTTCAGAGTAAAATTGAGGAAACTGCAACATGCTTGTTAGGTCTAGAACACACACCCAGAACACGAGCCACCCTTTCCCATTTGAGGCCGCGATTTTCATCCATCTGGCCGCAAATTGCGGCCAGGTCAGGGGCTTGGGTCTTGGGGTTTTGGGTAGGGTAGTTTGCAGTGATTTGTAGTGTTTTGGCATGTATAGTTTTGTAAGATTTGATCTGTAGGAAAATCTGGGACAATATATCGTATTTTGTGTTCGTTGTGTTCGCGCGATACGCGCGATACGTGAGTGGGTTCTGCGATCCAGCGTATCGCGGCGTGTCGTGGTAGTTTTAGACGCATATATACACGTTTCAGCGTATCGTGCACACGCGCGTTTAGTTCGCGACGCGAGTTTCTCGTTTGGGTTCGATATCGCGTTTTGCGAGATAAGTACTTATATATGTATTCCTTGTCTCATTTTCAGGTTTGCAGGCGGAGACTACTGACACTGCTACAGAGGGAGACAGGTGGTAGGATTCACCTAGCGTGGAGCGTAGGTGAGTAGATTTATGGTGTCTCATTTTCAGGTTTCCTAGGCACTCTCAAGAAGTCTCACAAGGCATCAACCATGCCAATTTCAAAAATTATGGTGCCGAGAAACCCTAGTGTACGGATCGTTGGCTAGATTTCTAGGCGAAAAGTAAACTAGTTAACACTTAACTATAAGAATACGGAAATACAACCTTTGTAGATCCGGTGCTCCACCTCCACGGCTCCGCAACGAAGTCCCCTCGCTGTCCAAATGAATTCCCGGGCTCTAGCGTCGGCTTCGTCGGAGAAATGGCGAGCTAGGTCGTCGATGTCCATGCCGAAGATGATCTACGTCGAAGCATCGCAAGATCAAGCTCTCACTTCACCAAGTCATGAAACTTGTGAAGAAAACACACTCTACTACTTGGCAAGAGGTAGAGGATGAAGAAATAGGAAGTGGGTAGACTTTAGATTTGGATTTCACACTCTTTTTCATCACTTGCCATTGATGGAGGCAAGCTTTCTTCACTTGAAGAAATGAAGAAGAAGAAGGTAAATGTTATGATAAGTTCTTAGAAAATAGAAAAATAAAAGAATACTTATCATAATCTTAACCTTAGTTAAGTGTAGAGAATTGACTAAGGTTGGGTTGATTGGTTAGGGTTAAGGATGAGAACAAAAAGGTCATCAAGTCAAAGCTTCATGAAGCTTCAACTAAAAAACAAATGAAGCCACCATTCATTTATCTTTCAATTTATTCAAAATGAATAAATAAATAAGATAAATGAATAAGTAAAACCCTAATCAACAACTTAACCTTGGTTTAATTCTTTACACTTAACCAAAAAGCATGTATCATCAAACATGATACAAACAAGTGCACAAAAGTATATCGCATATACAATGCGCACATCCGAGTGAGAAAATCCATCTTAAGTGAACCGATACTAGTTAATGCAAAGTAATATATCAAATATATAATTATGCATTAAATCATTAAATCAACACTTGATTTAACGATCTGGTCATATCGCATATAACCGACTAATATCCAATGTATCGGCTTATCGAATCAACCCTCGATTCGATAACTAGGTTATATCGCATATAACCAATCGATACATTCATCGCGAGAATAGAATACGGTATCACATACACGCATTATTCTCGGTCCCGCACATATCTCATATGCGCTCCTATTTCGTTTCGCTTGAGCCAGGAAACCTCTGTGTAGGACTCTAAAGACTCGTCAATACGCTGGCAGCAGGTGATGATCATATCAAGCACCCACAAGCCGCAAGCGGTCTGCTAAACGTAACGGCCACCCGGGTATTGAGCGATCAGAAGATCGACGAGCAAGCCCGCTCACACTGCAGTGAATCCAACCAGTAACACTACCGTACAGTCCGGTCTGATCGTCTGATATGTCGCATATCTCGCCTAGGGGTGGTAAACGTCAGACCCCAATAGCTCAATAAGTCGTGTCGATATGAGGTCTATAACAGTTCGAGAAACTACTGGTAACACTTACCAGTAAATCTCAGCAACCCTGGCCAGGTATTTCCTGTCATAGCCAATCGAACACAGCGCAACATCAACCCCCTATACCGGGAGAGACGAATCCCCTCCTATCGCTCATTGCCTCCATGTGACTCGGGACTGTACCCAAAAACCACCGTTTTGCACGCCCTCTTGGACGTGGTAAGATGGAAATTAAAGCACAGTGGGAACCACACAAGACTCTATGACGATCTCGGGTCAACAGACTACTCTGTACCAGTGTCACCAGAGAACTGCCATCTGACGTGAGGTATAATACCATCTGGGAGTTCTCGGCGAGTCCGTCCAGTGTACCCAGTCTCTACTGAGCACCCGTATATCATCTCCGATGTCAAACACCAATGGATATGGGATCATCCATCGCCCATCTGTATGGGTCGAGAAGGTATACGCTAGTCTACTCTGGTATATCGATGCCCCGTCTCGATACACCCGCGACTAGGGACTTTGAAGGATGTACCTATAGACTACCTTGTCCCTACTAGTATGATCTGCATCATAGTCCAGGTAGTCAAGTACACATCCTAAGAGCTTTACCAACATGTAACAGAGAGACAATCAGTGTATACGTTAAGGTAAAGAGTAACCAGATAGCATACTATCATGTCGAGCAAGAAAGTCCTCCCTATATATGTCCCAGCATCCACTACAATATACATCCTTTGTATAGTAATGGCCTCTAGGGCATACACATAACTAACAATCTCCCACTTGCACTAGGGCCATCTGATAGCAGTGGTTGCAGTATCTCATACTCAACCATCCCATAAAAGTCTCTCTCTGGGAACAGGCCTTTGTGAGTGGATCCGCTGTGTTGTCCTCTGAGTCTACTCTCCAAACCTCGATCACCCTGGAGATCATCTATCTCCATGATCAGGTGACACTGCCTTAGAATATGTCTGGATCACTGATGGGACCGGCGTTCCTTGGCATAAGCCACAACTCCATTGTCACACAATGGGAGGAACATAGTTCATCTCATGAACCAATATACACCCAAACAGCCTCTTTGGTAGCATCTTAAGTAGCGATGTATCCAGCCTTTATCGTCTAGTATGTCACGGTATCTGGCTTGGAACTCTTCCAACACACCGTCCCTCCACTGAGGGTAAAGACAATGCCTGTGACTGACATTCAGTCGTCTTTATCACCCTGGAACCCTTCCAGTGATTCTCCCCAGGATCGGTTGATACCATCTCACTACAACTAGTGAGAGTCCTAACATCCAATTAGATCTATCTCATAGATCTAAAACTCAGGATTTAGGAGGTATCATTTTGATCCTACACGGAGAATCTTTGTGATAAAAGGAGATTGATCGAGCGTAGCATAAGAAACTCCTTTCTTATCAAGAGTATGTCATCCACGTACTCTACGAGGATCACCACCATACTCCCTACTACCTTTTTGTTTATACAAGGTTCATCTACCATTTTGATGATGTCAAACTCTTTGACTAATTCATCAAAACAGATGTTCCAACTCCGCGATGCCTGCTTTATCCTATAAAGCATCTTGCACACGTTTCCGCTGCTCCCACTGTCTACGAAGCCCTCTGGCTGTGTACTTATAGACGCTATCTTCCAAAATATCATTTAGAAAGGCAGTCATGACACCCAACCACCAGATATCGTAGTCATGGTATGTAGCCGTGGTAAGTAGGATCTGGATGGACTTAAGCATAGATACTTGAAAAGGTTTTATCATTATCCACAGCTGGTCAATGATGCAAACTTTTAACAAGTCTAGCTTTGAAAGTCTCAACTTTTCGATGTACACCAAGTAATCTTCTCAAGATATACTTGCTCCTGATGGGGATTTAACCCTTCAGATATAGCAACCAAAGTCCATACTTTGTTGGTGTATAAGAATTCCATCTCAGATCGCTAAGCATCCAGCCATTCTTATAGAGTCTTACTCCTGATGGCCAGCTCGAAACTAGTTGGGTCATCATCTCATGATGCAATCCTCGCTCCCACTGTCATAGAGAAACCGAAGTATCTCTCAGGTGGGTGAGGAACCCTACTAGATTGGCGGAGAGGCTGAGGTTCATTGGAATCTACTGAATCCTTTGGCTCTATCAAATCATCTGCTGTAGTTTTGTATAGCTGGAACCTTTCCAGTTCTACATAACAGACCTTGCCTCGAGCTTGTCCGGATTTTGCTTTTTGATATAGGCCGGACAACCCCAAATCTTAACTAGCTTAAGACATGGGCTCTTTCTATATCATATCTCATATGGAGTGGTAGGCAACTGATTTGATTGGAACCATATTCAATAGGTATGCAACTTCATAAGTGCATAACCCCCAATAGGAAACAGGTAACTCAGTAGTACTCATCATAGAGCACACCTTATCATATAGGGTGTGATTGCTCCGCCCTGATATACCATCGTACTATGGTGTATACAGAGGAGTAATGCTGAGAGAGAATCTCATTCTCCTTTAGAATAGTCCAGGAATCCCGTGCTCAAGTATTCTCCTCCCTGATCTAATCAAAGGACATAATACTTATACCTGTTATTGGTTCTCTACTTCTAACTTATATTCTGTGAATATCTCAAAAGGTTCGGACTTGTGTTTCAACAGGAACATAGGTCTGAATCTTGAGAGATTATCAGAGAATGTAACGAAGTACAAAGAACCAGTCCTGGCATATGTAGACAGGGGACCTACATACATCAACATGTATCATCCCAAGAGTTCACTAACTCTTTCTCTGTTTCCAATAAACAGAGCTAGTGTCATTATATCTTTGTGACATGACTGGCAAGTTTCACAAGATGTAGATTCAAACTGATTTAAATATACATCTATATGTAACTCTAGCCAGTCGGGTCGCATTGATCTGACCTAGTCTACAATACCTTAAGAAGGATTCGTTCATTTCTGAACTCTTCCTCTTGTGTGTGTTCCGTATACTAAGAACTGTAGTTTGATTTAGAACATCAAGGCTTTTAGATAACGTGCCTGAACCGATCAACTTTTGATATAGGAAATGTTCAAAACATTATCCAACAACACAAAATTATATCCTTTCTTTACTAATAAAGAGACTGATATGATTTTGTGTATCAGGTTCGGTATCTAATAACATTCGTTCAGAATCAATGTATTGGTAATACAGGGTGACAGTGACCGACAGACTTGGCTGCAACACTTGCCCCGTTTTCTGCCTCATGAAACTTATCACCCGTTCTCAGTTCTCTACCTTTCTGTAGCCCTATGTAACATATTACATATCTGGGATCCTGATCTGGTATCACATACTCAGGACGTAAAGGATACTGAGAAACAGTTCTCTGTAACGAACACACCCGAAGATGATGCATCATCATGCACTCTCTTCGTTTGGGCGGCACGGGAATTCTGGTAATCCCCAATTTCCTGCTCTGTCTTATAACAATTATAAGTTGGAGCGGGACCAACGTTCCCCAGCTCAGTATAACAAGCGGGTTCGGTCAATAATCCGTATTATTATCTTGATTAAGGCGTGATATGGTCGCTACCAGGAGAGAGAGAGAAGAAAACACTCAGCGTGCGCTCTTGCAAGAATAGATTGGTTATTATTTTATCTAATCAGGATGGCTCCCACTGCTTTTTATCAAATCTTCCTTCAAACCCTAAAAGGAAAGACTAGCCGGGATTAATTACACACTACAAGTTCGCCAATCTTTCAGCCAGGCCAGTGTCGGTACTTTGAGGGAGGTCCCCCGTGCTTTCGCACGAACCTAATTAATGTAAACCTCGTTTTCCCAGAGGCGTAACCCCGTTGACACCTTTCTAGACACCTACTTGATCGGCTAATTGTAATGTATAAAACTCTCCCAGGAGTAACAATTACTCACAGCGGGTATCGGGATCCAACTATCTCATAGAAGGTATGCAATCTCATTGCAAATTTCAACACTTGAAATTCCCGATAATATTTTGCCCTTAGTGTTCTATGACCTTGACGAATGCCAAACAACCCATAGTCCACTAGTCAAGTTCAACCCGTACATTTCTTGATCGAATTAAACCCACCCGCACGACCCTTGACGAATGCCAAACAACGCCGTACGAATACCCTAATCCAATCGCATCATATGCTCAAGCAGATAAATACTAGTTAGCTACCGTACACTACGCCTTGACGAATGCCAAACTACCGCAGCACGAATACTAACTAATACTTATCTGAAATGACGGAGGGCTACGATAGGTTTTTCTGAAAACCTATTGCGTAATGAACTTGATATCGTTGTAGGATCGAATGAATTTTTAAAATGGAGTGCTTTTGAGGCTTTTCTAGTTTTGCTAAAGGAGTCACTCCCGGTGAAGGGATCGTCGGTCCTTTCCTCGTCGAATGAGGTGCGGGATATATCATATATATCACTGTGCAAAGCAAAAACACTTAAAAGCTATCAAAAGACAAACCGAGTGTGTAGCATCTGCCAGTTATTGCTAAAGGAGTCACTCCCGGTGAAGGGATCTCGGTCCTTTCCTTATCGAATAAGGTGCAGGATATATCATATATACCGCTGTGCAAAGCAAGAACTGTATCTACCTTTTTTTTTATTTTTGAAATTCGATTCTACAACATATTTAGGTTTCTTTTCTTTCATTAACCACATTAATGAAGTCCCATCATTTAAGTACCTAAACATCACAGATAAATACGACGTACACTTATGCCATCCGCATTCGCCTCGATGTCCCCTCGTGCACCGTTAGGTTAGGTAACTAACGGCAGAGCGGGGCAGGGCTAGCGCGGGTGTAAAACATAAGTAACGTCTATATAATATATCATATATACTATATACTGTATCTATCACAGAACATCACATGATCACATCACAGATATCGCAGCAGAAGAATCATATGAAATATTGGATATACTAGGACGTCCGTGTTTTCAATACGAGCCAGTATAAAACACGGATTCCACGGTCGTGATGAATAGCCAAACCCACACCCCTAGACCCCTACGAGAGCGGCAAGCAACCCTACCAATTCTAGAGTTTTGAGACCCGGACTCGACTCCTCGAGTTGGTCTCCCACTGGACTCCAGAACCCGGTTACTTGTGCTCTCCTCCTTGGGTCTATCCTAGTGCAGTAAAGTAAATAATATACAAACGGTGACATTTTCCGCAACCTGGAAGCGCCCCAATAAAAGAATATTACATACAAGTTTTTACATGAATGAAAATGAAAAACACTCATCTCACATAAAAAACCCCGGCTATTCAAACACGACGATCCAATATAACATATCCAGCAACACATAACATCACATGTCATCAACATAAGTAAATATGTGCATCCCAATTGTCGTTGACATATAGCAACGAAACCGGCGATATCACATATTACACTTACGGTCACAGAAAAGAAAGTGTAAAACTACAACAGTTGGAATCCGCAACCACCTCAGACATCGCATGCCTGACCAAATGAATTCCTTAGACATCGCATGCCTAACAATTATAAACCCCGCATTTTAGTCTCAAAATCGAAAACACTTTTCAATATCAAGTCGGGCAATTCAACAAGATTCCCGACATCCTGATCGAATACTCGTCGCAAACTTCAGTAGGCGGCCGCACCCCAGATACCGTCGACGAAGTGCACCAAGGCGGAACACCGCTACCGCGAGCACCCAGACGGATGCTTTCGGTGATGGGGTTCTCCTACAGTCACTTGGTCGGGGCTATGGGATGTAGCTGTCTATTAAGTTTGTCCGGCGAATATCCGCGTACGCTACGTGATTGCGACGGACTTTTGATCGCATCAAAATTCCGTGGCAACCGATCAAGTGAGACTAAAGTGCTATATTTATAACATTCATTCAGTTATCACATAACTTTTGTGAATTCCAATTATTGTATCCCATTCCAGATAAACAGAAAATGTTAAACTTTTCGATCGAACAGTCAAACACCCAAGTTTTCCCGATACAGCTCAACACATGAAATAAGTCTAACAACATTCAGTTCGTGCCTCAGTACCAACGGTCCAGCCGTAGAAGGGTCAAGCCAACGCCTCACATGTGGCACGCCGTACTGCCCCAAACCCGAAGGTTCAAAGGGCAGTTCAAGACGGTCACATAATCGAGTTAAGGTTTGTTGTCTTCTAGAGGGTCCATCGAGTTACTTGCACTACTTAGAACGTCGTTAAACTACGGAAAAATCCAACACCTGGAAATTTTCCGGCAGGGGAAAAGGTGGGTATTTATATCCAGTCGAACATTTTAACATATTCTGAAATTTATCCGGAAAACCACACAGACAAAATTTGATACTCCGATCGAAACACCGAATCCCCAAAACAATCCCAGAAAATTCAACTCTTGAATAAATATTAAAAAATCCCAGAAAATCCAGCACCCGAAACCATGAATTACTGTACAAAAATTATAGGACAATACAATAATAAGGCCGCGGAACCGCCGCATAAGCAGGGCTTATGCCGCGGTTCCGCCGCGCTCTGGAAGTTTCAATGGAAAAATTTTGTATCGTAATTCTTAGGTTTTCCTGCTGAATTTTTTACGAATTTTTAATTTGGAAAAATCCACGTTTTCAGAAAAAGTCCAGAGAGCACTTTTGAGTTGGGGTTTCGGGTTCGTTCGGGTTTCAAACTTCGTCTGGACTTCGCCTAAGGCTCTAGCTAGGCTCTGATACCACTGTAGGGTTCCTAGGCACTCTCAAGAGGTCTCACAAGGCATCAACCATGCCAATTTCAAAAATTATGGTGCCGAGAAACCCTAGTGTACGGATCGTTGGCTAGATTTCTAGGCGAAAAGTAAACTAGTTAACACTTAACTATAAGAATACGGAAATACAACCTTTGTAGATCCGGTGCTCCACCTCCACGGCTCCGCAACGAAGTCCCCTCGCTGTCCAAATGAATTCCCGGGCTCTAGCGTCGGCTTCGTCGGAGAAATGGCGAGCTAGGTCGTCGATGTCCATGCCGAAGATGATCTACGTCGAAGCATCGCAAGATCAAGCTCTCACTTCACCAAGTCATGAAACTTGTGAAGAAAACACACTCTACTACTTGGCAAGAGGTAGAGGATGAAGAAATAGGAAGTGGGTAGACTTTAGATTTGGATTTCACACTCTTTTTCATCACTTGCCATTGATGGAGGCAAGCTTTCTTCACTTGAAGAAATGAAGAAGAAGAAGGTAAATGTTATGATAAGTTCTTAGAAAATAGAAAAATAAAAGAATACTTATCATAATCTTAACCTTAGTTAAGTATAGAGAATTGACTAAGGTTGGGTTGATTGGTTAGGGTTAAGGATGAGAACAAAAAGGTCATCAAGTCAAAGCTTCATGAAGCTTCAACTAAAAAACAAATGAAGCCACCATTCATTTATCTTTCAATTTATTCAAAATGAATAAATAAATAAGATAAATGAATAAGTAAAACCCTAATCAACAACTTAACCTTGGTTTAATTCTTTACACTTAACCAAAAAGCATGTATCATCAAACATGATACAAACAAGTGCACAAAAGTATATCGCATATACAATACGCACATTGTCACGCCCCGCTTCCCAGTTTACGGCGAAGGAGACGCGACGAGGCCCGCTACGTATGTACTCAGAAGTACATACGCTAAGCGTAACTAAGCAATATAAAATGAATCACAAGAGACGAATAATAGAAATAACAGCAACTTTTATTAATAACATTCTTTATACAATGCATGAAATGAAAATACATCTGAAATGAAAAAGCAATGCCTAAACAGTGGCATAACAGGAAATGAAAAGTACAGAAAGGAAAAGTGTACAATGAAACTACAGTGCAGGGTCTTCAGTAAACTGCTCCAAGTCTTCTTGAGATGGCTCGATCTCCGCCGGGTCCAAACCACCTGACGACATTCAAAGAAGAAAGAAACAGAATGTCGTCAGCGAACAGGTCGCTCGGTAAGTCCCAAAGATAAGAGAGGAATAGACAGAGAGTAAGAGATGGAGAGTGTAGCTTTTAATGTTGTATTATAATATTGTAATGTTGTATTAACGCTGTTGTTTGTAGCCTGGTACAGAAGATGCCAGTGTATACGAGGGGAGTCCCACTTACACCGGGGACTTTGGTAACTGTAGTACAAGGCTCCGTCGATAATACCACGGAACAACGGCATGGATGTAATTACGTCTTAAGTGACCACCTCGTGCCACCTTTAACATATTCCGTACCAGTCTACCCCTTAAACCCCGCGATGTCTTGTTTGTATTGTTATCTTGTAAAATTGTGTTGATTGTATGCGTGATTAACTGACTGACCGAAACCATGATATCAGGAAACGGCTATAACCATAGAGTCATGTAAATGGAATACTGGGAATCATGTAAAAGGAATATCCATGGTCCGGTTCAGTCAAGTTATATAGATTGTTAACTGGATTCTGGGATTCATGTATTCATCTTGAGTTGAAATATAAGGAATATAGATTGACTTGAATTATATTCAAGTCAGAAATAGTCAGACTCTAACCCGAGTCAGACTAGAGAAGATAATTTGAATTTCTTTATTTGTTAGGGGCCTTATTGTAATTTATAAAACTTGAGGGGGTTTATTGTAAAAATACTTTTGTATAGTTTTCAAAATACAACTCAAGTATTTAATTATCGTCTTTATGTATATACAACAATTTAATGATCAAGATAAATATATATACATGTTCGAATAGCATGAAATGAGTCAAGTATATTATACGAGTAACTACCAAAAACAATGCTGTAAAGAAATATTATGTACGACTAATTAATCAAGTCAAACAAATGCGAGAACATAAAAAAAAATATGTCTCTAAGTGTTTTGCATCCGTGAGTTCCAGTTTCACCCAAATACGACTATCGGTTTGAGAGATATATATGTTTTCGTATCGTTGCGCAAAACAGATCAGAATCTGTTCAGCACCGTCACATATTTTTAAAACGCAGTTTGAGTTAATTTCTATCGGTTTTCAGGTTAGAAAAATTACTATAAAATTGTAGGTATTTCGATGAAATTATCGAAAACACCAAGATTCACATGATTTGGATTTCTGAAGCTCTAGTTATGATCATTTTAATATCAGCGTTTAAAACAGAAATTCAGATTTCTGGACAGCAACTATATATTCTATTGCAAAGCCTATATCAGGTTGTTTCATGCATTCCTAAGTAATATAATATACAGAAAATTATAGTTCTATCAATTGTCCATCTACACATCTAAATTTTGTCACAAACGGACATCGGGTGTTCGAGTTATGTCCAATTTAAAAACAATGTGCGAATCAGGACAGATTCTGTCCAGATCCGTCACTTAATATTGTAATGCAGTTTTCTTTATCTTAGGTAGGTTTTCAGTAAAACTATAAAACTAATAAAATCTATATCATTCGATGTAGATATCAAAAACATCTGAGTTTACTCAATTTGGATACCGGTATACCAAGTTATGTGTCCTAGAAATTGACCGATAGCTGCAGTTTTCTGTTTTACGATCAGTGAATAAATACGATGTAATTCACAAACCGTTATGCGGATCGATCTAAAATTTTTACAGCATGTATAAAATAATATAATCTATCATATGTAAATTCCATGAAATTTTCAGAAGTAAAAATTAATGTCTAAAAATTATTTTAAACCTAAAGGTATTGATGTGTATACTAAAATCGGCAAAAAGATTAACTAGTATTTTTATGCAAGCTTTATCCTTTCTTTTAATAACCAAACCGATTCCATGAGATATCGTAGATATATTATGGATTGAAATCTATGTTCTCACAACTTGTAATAAACATTCATAATCATGAAGAAAGAATTAAAAATACTTTAATTTGAACAAGAGATAATAAGATATTATTAAACCATATAGAATCATATATATCTAAACTTATGTATATGTATATGTATATGTTTATGTTAATGTCTAAAAATTATTTTAAACCTAAAGGTATTGATGTGTATACTAAAATCGGCAAAAAGATTAACTAGTATTTTTATGCAAGCTTTATCCTTTCTTTTAATAACCAAACCGATTCCATGAGATATCGTAGATATATTATGGATTGAAATCTATGTTCTCACAACTTGTAATAAACATTCATAATCATGAAGAAAGAATTAAAAATACTTTAATTTGAACAAGAGATAATAAGATATTATTAAACCATATAGAATCATATATATCTAAACTTATGTATATGTATATGTATATGTTTATGTGTATCTTCTCTTATGGATTATGATATGAAAAGAATAAGGGGTTCACGATGCATGACAAGAGGAAAAAAGAGATGGGGGGAAAGGAGAGAGAAGGGACTTACATGCACAAGCCGGTATTGTCACCGGGCTTGTCTATCCGCCGATAGCCTCGTGTTAGTAGCGAGACCCTCTTGAAGTCTTCTTCATGTTCTTCTTCTTGGACTTTAGGTGAAGATGGAGAAGTGAGAGATAAAAAATGTGAGAAAGGAAAAGATAGAGGAGGACAAATAAAGATGGTGTAATGGTGAATAATAATATATGCATTTAACATGAGAATTAAAAGAGAAATGAAAGGTCACCATTCATTTTGGAAATGAAAGGTCTCATTTGTAGGTTATGAGAAGAATAAAAAATGATAAAAAAATAATTGCAAGAATGGGGATTTGAACATGTGACTTATGGAATAACAATGCAAGGGCTTAACCAATGAGCTATAAAGTTGTTCATGCATATATTTAATTAGAATTAAATATATGATGCTGCTTAAAAAGAAAATGGGCTTTTTAGATGGGCTGTAGAGAATTAGAATAATGGATTTGGGTTAAATATTTATGAAAGGAAAAATAAGAATGAGAAGTTAAAAACTTAAATATAAGAAAATGAAATTGTACCTAGAAAAAAAATACATAATAGATTGAGGAATAAAATAATAATAAATTTAATAGAAAAAGAAAAATACCAAGTACAAATAAATACGGTATATTTTTGAAGAGGGATAATACAAATGTATAAAGATTTTGGGGTCATTACACACATCCAAGTGAGAAAATCCATCTTAAGTGAACCGATACTAGTTAATGCAAAGTAATATATCAAATATATAATTATGCATTAAATCATTAAATCAACACTTGATTTAACGATCCGGTCATATCGTATATAACCGACTAATATCCAATGTATCGGCTTATCGAATCAACCCTCGATTCGATAACTAGGTTATATCGCATATAACCAATCGATACATTCATCGCGAGAATAGAATACGGTATCACATACACGCATTATTCTCGGTCCCGCACATATCTCATATGCGCTCCTATTTCGTTTCTCTTGAGCCAGGAAACCTCTGTGTAGGACTCTAAAGACTCGTCAATACGCTGGCAGCAGGTGATGATCATATCAAGCACCCACAAGCCGCAAGCGGTCTGCTAAACGTAACGGCCATCCGGGTATTGAGCGATCAGAAGATCGACGAGCAAGCCCGCTCACACTCCAGTGAATCCAACCAGTAACACTACCGTACAGTCCGGTCTGATCGTCTGATATGTCGCATATCTCGCCTAGGGGTGGTAAACGTCAGACCCCAATAGCTCAATAAGTCGTGTCGATATGAGGTCTATAACAGTTCGAGAAACTACTGGTAACACTTACCAGTAAATCTCAGCAACCCTGGCCAGGGATTTCCTGTCATAGCCAATCGAACACAGCGCAACATCAACCCCCTATACCGGGAGAGACGAATCCCCTCCTATCGCTCATTGCCTCCATGTGACTCGGGACTGTACCCAAAAACCACCGTTTTGCACGCCCTCTTGGACGTGGTAAGATGGAAATCAAAGCACAGTGGGAACCACACAAGACTCTATGACGATCTCGGGTCAACAGACTACTCTGTACCAGTGTCACCAGAGAACTGCCATCTGACGTGAGGTATAATACCATCTGGGAGTTCTCGGCGAGTCCGTCCAGTGTACCCAGTCTCTACTGAGCACCCGTATATCATCTCCGATGTCAAACACCAATGGATATGGGATCATCCATCGCCCATCTGTATAGGTCGAGAAGGTATACGCTAGTCTACTCTGGTATATCGATGCCCCGTCTCGATACACCCGCGACTAGGGACTTTGAAGGATGTACCTATAGACTACCTTGTCCCTACTAGTATGATCTGCATCATAGTCCAGGTAGTCAAGTACACATCCTAAGAGCTTTACCAACATGTAACAGAGAGACAATCAGTGTACACGTTAAGGTAAAGAGTAACCAGATAGCATACTATCATGTCGAGCAAGAAAGTCCTCCCTATATATATCCCAGCATCCACTACAATATACATCCTTTGTATAGTAATGGCCTCTAGGGCATACATATAACTAACACATACGTCGAAAGGCGAGGGTCAGAGCTAGGCACTCGTGCTTTCGGGATAGCGTATGATACATACCTATCAGGATGCTAGTCTTGGTGACGGCACCTGATAGATCAGGATTTCTGTGTCGTTACTTGGCACATTGTTTTAATGATATTTCTTTTAACACCTTTTGTATATATAACAGGGGATTTAGCCATTGTTATATATACCCTTACACCAATATTAGTGGAATGAGACGCTAATATATGTGTATTGACCCCATCATATTTATTTTTGCATATATATATATATACACCTTTAGGATGTTAGAATTCTACTTGAGATTTGATTTGGGATATTAGGTGATTCAGTAAGATTGGATATTGGACATACATATGGGATTACTCGATATTGTACATTGAGAAGAGGTGAGACTTATAAGAGGCGAGAGCCCAACTTGGGGGCTGATTTGAGGAATTGGGATTTGAGTGTCTTGATGGATTGTGATCCTACCACGATGACAGGATTCCGTGGGATGACATATTTCACTCCATACCTCATACCTTTTCACTTATGCACTGTTCCATGTATTAGGAGTACCTGTTAGTGTACCCTTCATGATTGCTGCATATCTACATTCTCATATCCCTATTGCATGGTTATTGCACACTACTGTCATGTTATTATTGCTTCACATATTGATTGTACCTGCTAGTGTACTTTCCATTATTCTGCATTCACACGACCTGTTATTACTGTAAATTGTATATCTTAGATTCATGTTGTACGTACATTCCTGCGATTACCTGCATATGTTATCTACTATTCACGAGTTGGCAACTCACCCCCGTTGTGCCACAGGTGTTGCAGGTTGTTTCCCAGAGTAGTCGAGGCAGGCTATTCACCTATCATCTTTTGCTACAGATACCGCATCGGCTCACAGTATACTATTTTGCTTAGGTGGGTTGGATGATTATCTGTATTTCATATTGTACATTCGTTATATCTTGTACTCTCCATCTACTATTATGTTGTTGACTTAGAGACTTGGTGAGGACGATATTGTATATTATTGTGGCTTTGTTGTCTTATATACAGCTTTATCTCTATTGTCTTTATTTCTTCGCTACGGCGTCGTATATTTGTGATGTGGATTGTTTTCCGCCTTTGGGCCAGTTTTACAAAAAAGGGTGTTGCCATAATTTTAAATATAGAAGGTGGGACTTTTAAAGAATTTGGGTTGCGATTTCAAATGTTTCAAAAACTTTTATTATCTTTTCCGTATTTTCATGGTTTAGATTTCTGGGTTTTGGCTTTCTTTTATCGCGTTACGTCTTTAGGCGTTCCGTAGTATTAGGGCCGTCACATGCCAATTCCGGGCCGTGACAATATCAAACACCCACAAGCTGCAAGCGGTCAGCTAAATGTAACAGCCACCCGGGAATTGAGCGAACAGAAGATTAACAAGCAAGCCTGCTCACACTCCTGCAAATCCAATCAGTAATACTACCGTACAGTCCGGTCTTTTCGTCTGATATGTCACATATCCAGTCTAGGGGTGGTAAACGTTAGACCCCAGTAACCGATAAGTCATGTCGATGTGAGGCTTATAACGGGTCGAGAAACTACTGATAACACTTACCAGTATATCTCCATGTCAGCCCTGGTCAGGGACTTCCAGTTATAGCCAATCGAACACAGCGCAACATCAACCCCCAATACCGGGAGAGACGAAACCCCTCCTGTCGCTCATTGCCTCCATGTGATTCGGGACTGTACCCAAAGGCCACCGTTTTGCACGTTCTCTTGAACATGGTAAGGTGGAAATAAAAATACAGTGGGAATCACATAAGACTCCATGACGATCTCGGGTCTACAGACTAACCTGTACCAGTGTCACCAGAAAACTGCTATCTGAAGATAGGTATAATACCAACAAGGAGTTCTCGGCGAGTCCATTCAGTGTACCCAGTCTCCACTGAGCACCCGTATATCATTTTTGATGTCAAACACCAATGGATGTGGGATCATCCATCGCCCATCATATGGGTCATGATGCGTATACGCTAGTCTACTTTGGAGTATCGATGCCCTGTCTCGATACACCCTCGACTAGGAACAATTATAGGATGTACTTGTGGACAACCCTGGCCCCACTAGTATGATCTGCATCATGGTCCTAGTAGCCAAGTACATATCCTAAGGGCTTTATCAACATGTGATCACAAAACAATATTTGTTAACATGTTAAGATAAAGTGCAACCAGACAGTATACTATCATGTCGAGCAAGAAAGTCCTCTCTATATATATCCAAGCATCCACTATAATATACATCATATGTACAACAATAACCTCTAGGGCATATATATAACTAACAGCCTCTACAACGTTTCGCCTGAATCAGGGAAACCCTCTGTGTGGGACTCTAAATACTCGTTAATATGCTGGCAGTGAGTTTAACCACAAGCACGTCCGTGGCACTAGCTGTACGTAACGGCTGCCCAGGTATTGAGCGAAAGGGAGGCCGGCGAGCAAACTCATCCTGAAACCCTACTGAGCCTGACAGTGACAATATCCGTACAGTCCGGTCCGTTCGTCTATGAGTATCACATATCGAGTCTAGGGGGTGGATAAAGTCAGACCCCTAATAACGCAACATTTAGTGTCGACATAAAACCTATCACCAACTGAGAAACTACCGATCATAGATCGGTAATTCTCGTTTACCCCGGCCGAGGATTTCTGGTGATGGCCACCCGTGCACTCCGCGACATCAACCCCCAATACCGGAAGAGACGAATCCCCGACGATACGCTCACTGCCTCCATGTGGCTAGGGACTGTATCCAACTAAAACCTGTTTGCACGACTCCTTTGAGCCATGGTAGGGTGGTAATCAAAGCACAGTGGGAACTCATACGATACAAATGACGATCTTGTTGGATGTAGTGCACTCAAAGTCAATTATTGGATCGCAGGTACGTGATTGCAATGATTGGGGGAGGACCTATACCGGTAGGACAGTCTTACTCAAGATGATAGTATGCTATCTGGTTTGCCTTTATCAGTCGTGTACAGTTTTAGGTGACATGTTCACTATTATACGTTGATAGAGCCCTTAGGATCCTGCTTGACTACCAACAGTATGATGGTGATCATATACGTGAGAGTTGGGTAGTCCATAAGCACATCCTTAATTGTGGTCCCTAGTCGTGGGAGTTTCGAGACAGGGCATCGATACTCCGGAGTAGACTAGTATACAGTCGAGACCCCGACGAGGGGCGGTGGCCGGTCTCACAAGCCACTAGTGTCAGTTGGATCACCTAAGATGTATACAGGTGCTCATTGGGTTATGAATACACCGGACAGGACTCGCCGGGAACCTGCTAGTTGGTATTTATACCTAGCGTCAGATAGCAGTTCCCTGGTGACATGTGTACAGGTTAGTTCATCGACCTGAGGTCGTCATTTGTCTTGTGTGAGTTCCCACTGTACTTAGATTACTACCCTACCACGGCTCAAAGGAGTCGTGCAAACAGGTTTTAGTTGGATACTGTCACGCCCCGCTTCCCGGTGTACGGCGAAGAGGACGCGACGAGGTCCGCTACGTATATACTTAGAAGTAGATACACTAAGCGTATCTAAGCAATATAAAAGTAAATCACAAGAGACAAGAGATATAGAAATAACAACAACTTTATTAATAACATTCTTTTGTACAATGCATGAAAAGTAAATACAACTGAAATGAAAAGCGATACCTAAACAGTGGCATAATAGGAAATGAAAATACTGAATAGAACAAGGTACAATGTTTAGAGCTCAGGGTCTTCGTGAAACTGCTCCAAGTCTTCACCGGTGCGCTCGATCTCTGCTGGGTCCAAAGCACCTGACGACATTCAAAGAAGAAAGAAATAGAATGTCGTCAGCGAACAGGTCGCTCGGTAAGTCCCAAAGATAAAGAAGAATTAGAAAAGACAGAATAAGAGGATATCTTTTAAAGTTGTATACTATTGTTGTAATGTTGTGTTAACGCTGTTGTTTGTAGCTTGGTACAGAAAGATGCCAGTGTCTATGAGAGGGGTCTCTATATGCTAGAGACCAGGGTAAACGGAATGTACAAGGAACCGTTAAGCCATGGTACAACAGCAACGGAATATAGGTTAGGTGTCTTAATCTGACCATCTCGTGCCATCTTTAACACCTTCTGTACCAATCTACCCCTTAAACTCCGTAGTGTTTTGATAGTATTGTTGTATTGTATTGTGTAAGTTGGATGACTGACCAAAACCATGATATCAGCAAACAGATTGTAACTGCATAATCAGGTAAATGGAATAACGGAATAATGGATGTATATCCATGGTTTGATTCAGTCAAGTTGTATAGATTGTTAACTGGATTCTGGGATTCATGTATTCATATTGAGTTGGAATATTAAAGAATATAGATTGACTTGAATCATATTCAAGTCAGAAATAATCAGACTCAAACCCGAGTCAGACTAAAAAAAATGTAAGTCGAAGTTCTATAATTGTTAGGGTCCTTATTGTAATTTATAAAACTTGAGGGGGTTTTATATAAAAATGCTTTTGTATAGTTTTCAAGATACACCTCAAGTATTTATTATTCGTCTTTATGGTTATAATGAGTGTGATTTTATTTTGTCTTATTTTTAGTGAAAATATCCTAATTACATAAATAAAGATATTAATTTGTAATGTTGATTTAATTGAAATTCATGGTATTTTAATGTAACTTTTAATCCTGTAATTTTTAGGAAAAGGTGAAAACTTTATCTTATAATAAAATAGGTGTTCAAATGATAATTATACATATGTTTATACAAGAATAATTTTTAATAAATATTTTATTTTCCAAAAATCTCATTTTTCTTAAATGTCGTATTTTAGACCTTTCGAGACCGAATGCTCCTTGCGGAGGTCTGAATCTCGCACTACTAAGACCGAGGGTGCACGATAAATCGTACTATCCCTAACGAGTTCCCCAAAGGTGGGTTGTAGTGGCGCTTTGTAAAGATTTAATAAATACTAATCATTTAGAAAACGGTTTTATAAAGATAAAGTATTTATTTGTAAAAAGGTGTAAATTTCCGTATTTTAGATTCTAGGGTTTCCTAAGCCAACTAACCTATTTCTAAATGATCTAAATGATAAGTCATTAGAAGCCTCAAATCGCCTCTTCACCGCCAATTGCGGCCAGGTAAGTGCCAGGTGAGTGGGAGGCTCTCCACTACAAGTAGTGGCCCTAATTAAGTAACCACTCGCCTTAGACACACTTGCCTAGACACCACAAAGTCAGGTTTAGATAAACGATCGATGTCCACGACATGTCGTATTTTCCTAATAAAAGATATTGTTTTTAAAAAATATCAACCTAAAACTTTTAGAAAAGGTTTTATAAAGAAAATGGTATTTAAATGTAAAATCTTGTATTATCGTATTCTAAGTTTTGATGATATCAATTAGGGTTGCATTTGCGTGTGTGTGGAGGTAGGTCATTACCTCGTGATCTACTTTAAGGTATAGCAATGTTAAAGGGTTAAATGTGATAAACTAAATATGGTGGTATTTAAGTGCGAAAATACGGTATATTGCAAAAGCTATCATTTCATGTGTGAAAACTTATTCAAATTAATTTTTAAGTGATTAGTAGTCAACATGAAAATGTTTAAGCATTATGGAATTAGTGATAAGTGAGATTTGATAGAAAACTGAATCGGAAATCGGTTTGTTTCGATTTCCGTCGGGTTTGAAAAGTCGTATTTTAATGGAAGAAAAGAAAGGTAGAAAAGAGGGACTTACGGGTTTGGACAACGCTAGAGAGTGAGAAGGAGATAGAGGGTTTGCCGGCATGTCGAAACGTCGTCGAGAGCTCCTAGCACGATCACCGGAAAGTCGCCGTCAATTTCGTCAGCGTTTCGCCTTTCGCTCGTTTTCCGACGTCCCAAAGTTCTCTTGGAATTTTGAGAGAGTGGACTTAGAAAAGTGATGAGAGGGTAGAGGGTAGGGGTGTTTATATAGGGTTAGGCTAGGGTTAGGGTTTTAATTAAAAAAAATATAAAAATATATAAAAATTCATTAAAAATTCATTAAACCTAGGATTAAAAGGGATTTATTGGGCAATTGGTAACCGATCCAAGCATTTAGAGTATGCAGGAGGGTGGACCAGGTCAAGAGCCAACTTTTCTCTGTTGGCAACTCGGCCGTCCGGCCAAGTCCGGCCGGCGGCGCCGGACCGAGTCGGCCGATTCGCCGGCCGGCGGCGCTGAGTCGGGCCGAGTCAGGGTTCCAATAGCCGGGGATTTTCCTGGGGTACAATTTGGTATATTTACTTTTTGTTGTCCAGTACATATTTTGTGAGTTATGGCCTTTTGACCGTTGACTTTCCAAAGAATTTAAAACAAAATAAATATAAAAATAATGTGAGGCATGGGATTTGAACTCTGGTTGCTTGGTTCAGCAGTGCAAGGTATTACCAATGAGCTATAAGCTTCTTCTTGTAATTATGGAGTGAAATAAATACTTAAAGAGATATCAGCCGCAATAAATACTCCAAGTATGCATTGAATTTAAAACAATTCTTTGTACATTAAAAATGGAGTTGTTACCGATACAGTCCCGAGCCACATGGAGGCAAGTGAGCGGATCGGCAGGGGATTCGTCTCTCCCGGTATTGGGGGTGAGATCGCGCTGTGTCTAGGAGAGCCATTACTCCAAGTCCTTGGCCAAGGCAGGTGAGAATTACTGGTAAGTATTCCAGTAGTTTCTCAGGGTGTTCAGGGCTACTCTCCGACACGACTTATACCGCTATTGGGGGTTTGACGTTACCAGCCCCCTAGGCCCGATATGCGATACTCATAGACGAACGGACCGGACTGTACGTATATTGTCACTGTTAGGCTCAGTAGGGTTCCAGGATGAGTTCGCTCATCAGCTTCCCTTTCGGTCAGTACATGGGCAGCCGTTACGCACAGCTAGTGCCGCTGACGTGCTTGTGGTTAAACCCACTGCCAAGGTACTGATAAGTCATTAGAGTCCTCCATAGATAGTTTCCCAAGTTCGGGCGAAACGTTGTAGAGGCCGTATGGTTTTATGGCAGGGTTCGAATATGCACGTGCGTTTGCGCACGTGTCGTGTTTCGGATAGATTTTACTAGCGGGCTTTGGTTTAAGCCGGATCCTAATATTATACCGTGTAGATATAATATCTTTGTCTCAGTTGCATTTGTATTCGGTCGTAATACAAATGCGGGTATGTATATACAGTTACGGGGTTATCCTGAAATTCGTTTCGGGATCGCTTTTCGAAGTTGCCAGTTTTTCACCTCCCGGTTGAACATTGTTTAATCCGTGCATTTCTTTTTGGCCGTATTTCTATCATTCTTGCCATGGCCAAAATATCTTTGATGAGAGGATAGGTTTTTTGTTTTTGGGTGAGTCACATGGAAGTTTCTAGAAAGAAGCTTCTAGTTTTGTGTGACTCATGCCTTACATTTATTGTTTCTTGGATTGAGAAGGATATTTGTTCTTGATCTTTTCTTTGTGGTCACCACTTGTGCTTGCCCTCACCCCCTCCTCCCTTATAAGTGGCCGGCCACTTGAGAAAGCCCCCCTTGGTACTCCACTCTCTCACTTGGTGAGAAATTGATTTATTTCATTTGAGTACAAAATCCAAAACTCTTTCCTTTTGCTCTTCTTCTCAAAAGGCAACTCCGATTAACCGTTCATCCATGGTTTTGGATGACACGAGACAAAGTATTCTACATCATTCTCTACTTCATCTTGGTCATCTCTTTTAGCAGACTTGATGACCGAGTTGCCTCGGTATAGAGGCGGGAGCCTGTTTAAAGATCCGTTGACGTGGTGCCACCTCGATGAGGAGACATGAGATCGGAGTTGCCGCAAGGAGCGTGGGATGATGGCTAAAGACCGAAGGACTCGGATCGATCGGTATAGCCTTTCTACCTCTTTACAGTTTGTTAGTTTAGTGTTAATGGCAAGATCCGGGTTATAGTATGCGATAGCGCCAGTTATAAAAGTTTTTGTTCCGCGTTTGGCGTCAGAATGACGTCCGGGACGCTACCGTAGACTTACATGGTATCAGAGACATGCCATTAAGCTTTACTAACTTGTTCTAACGTGTTTAAAATATCGAACGAAATTTCCAAAACCGCACTTTTCATTTTAAAGTTTCTGTCGATTTTTAAAACTGGTCTAAAAATTTTTTTAAGCATCTCAGAAAATTGTGCAGGCTTTCTTAAGAATACTGTAGAAATTTGGTAGACTGAAGCTTCCAGAGCGCCGCAGAACCGCCGCACAAGCCATGGTTTAGCCGCGGTTCCGCCGCCGTTTTGTAGCAACAGTGAACCATTTTTCTACAGTAGTGTCTTGCATAGGGAATTGTGGTTTCTGGAATATTTTGTTTGGGCCCAGATTTTGTTTGAGTACTGCAGTTGTACTTGGGGCCCACTTCGGGAAGTTTTGTCGATCGGAATTTTAAACTTGTTAGTTTACAGTACTTACATTATATCTCCGACCGTGAATGTCATTCGAGCGGTAAATTGCGTCTAATTGCTATAGCTCTTTTAGACGGATTTGCGAACGTGACGTTCGCGTTGATGTTCTGTGTTGTGCTGTGATGTTGCAGATTTGTCGTGGTGGATAGCTGTGTGCAATGGTAGTGCAGTTTGGATTTATTTGTACATTTGATATTGCGGGGCGAGCGTCCAACATGTGGACTGCCGTCACTGCCTGTTTGTATAATATTCTTTTGGGGCACGACCGGGCTGAGGTCGATGTACTCGTTGTACATATTTTTCATTTCTGTACTAGGTTTACCCCGCGACGGAGTGCACGGATAGCCGGGTTCTGGAAGGCAACGGGTCTGTATCTCATGGCTTTGAGAGGCAAAGGGGCCTCACTCTAGAATTGACAGACTATTCGCCGCACTCGTAGGGGGTACAGGTTGACCCAAGATGGGGTGCTCAACTTACCGGATTCTGTGAAGTGCAGGGTGGTCCATTCACTTTGCTGTAGGGGGCTGCCTCGCTTCAGGTTTTGGCGGGTGACTTGCCGCACCCGTAGGGGTCTAGGTTTCATTGCACAGGCTATCCACACGACCAGGGGAACGTCGGGTTTCAGCAGCGGCTCTGTGAAACCCGGGGATCCCAGATTATCTGTATTGTTCTGTGATGCTTATTACTTTTCTGTAATGTTGCATTTATCACGCCTGGAGAGATTATTGTATATTAGTATATATACTAGTAGATGTTGTATATGTTTTACACCTGCGCTAGTCCAGTCCTTGCTCTGTCGTTAGTTAAGTAACCTAACGGGTGATGACGGGACCCAGTGGCGAATGCGGATGGCATATACGTACATTATATTTTCGTTCTTTTCTGGTGTGATTAATTGATGGGAATGCGTTGATTCTGATCAATGCAAAGGAAAACAAACCTGTTTGGACGTTGTTGGAACAGTTTTAAAAAGTGTTATTACAAGGACGTTTTCTTTTGTTTTGCATAGTGGTATTCAGTTGGAATATCCTGCACCTCATTCGACGAGGCAAGGGCCGAGAGCCCTTCACCGGGAGTGACCCCTTGGGCAGAAATTTGCGTCAGGGTAATAACTTCACTATAGTCGATTACTTGTTGCTTTGCATCGCGGTATTCAGTTGGAATATCCTGCACCTCATTCCACGAGGAAAGAGCCTAGATCCCTTCACCGGGAGTGACCTCTTTAGCAAAGGTTTTCGCTACTATATTTTTATAAAAAGCTATCAGGTTCCTTCAGCGATATCAAGTTCGTTACGTTAAAGGTTTTTTGCCAAAAACCAGCCGTAGCCCTCCGTCGTTTCAGACGGGTAGCATGTAATAGTCATACTATGTTTGTTGGCCTTCGTCAAGGCATAGTGGATGGTAGCTGCTTGTTACTTTTCTGTTGCATAGATAGATGAGTTGGTTTGGGACAGTCGTATTACCTTGTTGGCCTTCGTCAAGGGTATGTACGGGTGGGTTCAAATTGACAAGATAATGACGGGTAGAACTTGACATGTGACTTATGATTTGTTGGTCTTCGTCAAGGTCATAAGAGCATGGGGTAAAAATCATATCGGGAGTTTCTAAAGAAACTGAAACTTTCCAGGCATGCGCATACCTTCTGGAGTGTGATAACATGAGTGGATTCCTTCACGTTATCATGTGATGAGAGTTGGATCCCGATTCCCATTGATGAGTCGGTTTACTCTTCGGGTGATCCCGATTGATTCTTCTTTCAGGTTTGGAGGAGAATTTGACAGTACAGTGGGAGGTTTCCTGATTAGATAAAGTGATAACCATTCTGATCTAGGTTAGAGTGCACGCAGAGTGTTTCTTTTCTCTCTCTCTTTGGCAGCGACCATTGACTGACCCTAGACTATGACTCAGTGACCAAGTTGACCGAACCTTCTTAAAATACTGGCTTTTGGATTGTCTAAGTTGCATAAGTCATTGCCGCTCCTTCTTTTACCCTTTGCATTTCTCAGAACACCTCGTATCACTACAAACATCCACTTCCATTGGATAGATCCATCGTATGGTTATATACGAACTCGAAGGGACTTCTTCGAGGATGGATCCAGGTTCAGGAGAAATTGAATTGGTTTATTCAGTTGTCTTTTATCATCACTTTCTCTCAGGTTGCGAGGGCTCCTTGGTTTAGGAGAGTACACCTATTTAGCTTATTGGATAGTCTTCTTCCAAACCATAGGCAGGTGCCGAAAGGTAGGGAATGAAGAAAACCAGTTAGCCTAAGTAGGGTGTACAGAAGGTAATAAGTAAAGACAAAATAAAGGGATTAGAAAGAGGGCAAAGTAAATTGCGACTGCTATCATTCACGACCAAACCGTGTACTTCATCGCCACTCCTACTTAACCTTTGCTTTTTTCCCCAGTTCGGGAAAAATAGAATAAGGTATTATTCAGTTGTCTTTTATCATCACCTTCTCCCAGGTTGCGAGTACTCCTTGGTTTAGGAGAGTACACCTATTATGCTTACTGGATAGTCTTCTTCCAAACCATAGGCTGGTGCCGAACGGTAGGGAAGGAAGAAAACCACTTAGCCTGAAAGGGTGTACAGAAGGTAATGAATAAAGACAAATAAAGAGATTTGGAGAGATGGCAAATATACGGTTACTGTTAGGTCCACGTTACCTCTCCCGGTCCTTTCGGGGTTGCGGAAACGGTGAAAAACAATTTTTAGGGTTTTGGTAACATGGACTAGAAAACCCGGATCTTTGCTAAACAACACACTAGCAACAACTACGAGCTTTACCTACTCGGTTAGGGGGTTATACCTAGTCTTGAACTCCTTCTTTTCTTGTTGTTCTCCTCCTTGCTAGCTCCTTTTAGTAGCTTGAATGGCTCCTCCTCGTCGTCTCCTCTTTGCCGAAGATAGATCCACCCGAGGGCCTCGAACTTGAGCTCCTACCTCAACCTTGAGGTAACTAAAGTATTAGGCTTGCTAGACCTTCAACCTTAGGATGAGTAGAGATGAGTTTTGGTGTTTTATCTTGAAGGCAAATGGTTCTCAACTCATGAGAGGGATTTTGCCTTGAGAGAGAGGAAGAGGATGAGAGCTATGGATGAGAGAGAAGATGCAAGTAAGAATGATCAATTTTACAACTATGCTCTCTAATTTTAGAAAATGATAACAATAATAATAATTAACAATTTGTGATGGTGAGTTGATGAATGACCATTATCATTTCATTCATTAAATGCTTTGTGCAAAAAATAAGAAGTATCTTTGAAAACAAATGATGATGGTCAACAAGTCTACTTTGGTCAACCGGTCAACTAAAGTCAACAAGTCAATAAAAGTCAAGAATTCAACTCAACCATGGCGCAATAATTGTTAACTAATATTATTAATCATATTTCCTATTCTCATTAGGGTTTGGAAAAAGACAACAGTCAACCGTGCATACACACCCGTACCATAACCCTAATGAGAATCCTCTGCCTCTGTCTCAGTCAACTGTGCATACACACCCGCATCGGTGTTCCGAGGAACACGAATACAATGAGATAAAACTAACCCCAAAACATATACTAGGATCTGGCTTAAACCAAAGCCCGCTAGTAATAACTGTCCGGACACCAAAACGTGCACAAGTGCGCGGATGTGAACGAACCCTGTCGCAAAACCATGCGACCTCTACTCTATTTTGCCCAAAGGCGAGTAACCCTCTGTGTGGGACTCTAAAGACTCGACACTACGCTGGCAGTGGGGTTAACCACAGACCGCAAGCGGCACTAGCTGTACGTAACGGTCCCCAGGTAGATGCCGATAAGAAGACCGATGAGGTGAACCCATCCGAACTCCTACTGAGCCTGAATGTGACAATCTCCGTACAGTCCGGTCTGTTTGTCTAAGAGTATCGCATGGCGGGCCTAGAGGGTGGCAAACGTCAGTCCCCTAATAGCGGTACAAGTCGTGTCGGAGTGTAGCCCAAAACACCCTGAGAAACTACTGGTAACACTACCAGCAAATCTCGCTTGCCCTGGCCAGGGACGACTATGTGTAATGGCTCTCCTAGACATAACGCGATATCAACTCCCAATACCGGGAGAGACAAATCCTGTCTAATCGTCACTGCCTCCAAGTGCTTCGGGACTGCACCCAACTACTACCTGTTTGCACGACTCAGTAGAGCCGTGGTAGGGTAGTAATCAAAGAACAGTGGGAACACACTCGAGGCGAAGTGACAGTGTCAAGTCAGCAGACTAAGCTGTACTCATGTCACCTGGGAATTGTTAACTGACGATAGGTATAATACCAACCAACAGTTCCCGACGAGTCCTGTCCAGTGTACTCGTAACCTAACGAGCACCCGCATACTATCTCAAGTACGACGTACTGACGGCTGCGGGACAGACCGTCTCCCCTGCTGGGATGAGAAGCGCATACGCTAGTCTACTCCGAAGTATCGATGCCCTGTCTCGATAGTCCTACGACTAGGGACCTGCATAAGGATGTGCTTGTGGATTACCCAGCCCCCACGAGTGTGATCGCCATCACAACGCCGGTAATCAAGCAAAGATCCTAAGGGCTCTACTAATGTATATAGGCGATATGTTAAAAGAAACACATGTACACACATTGAAGTAGAAACAAACCAAGTAGCATACTACTATTTTGAGCAAGATTGTGTATACAATGGTGAATATCCCAAGCTTCCATTAAGTAATATACAAACTAGTATGATACAGTAATGGCCTCTAGGGCATATACACTAACAATCTCCCACTTGCACTAAGGCCATGTACTGGCGTATCGAAGACCTATCATCTCAATCAGCCGCTCGAACTGAGTCTGGGGCAAGGCCTTCGTGAATGGATCCGCCGTGTTGTCTTTTGTGTCCACTCTCCGTACCTTGATCTCCTGTCGATCAATGATCTCCCTGATCAGGTGATACCGCCTTAAGATGTGTCTGGATTTCTGATGGGACCTTGGTTCCTTCGGTAAAGCTATAGCCCCATTGTTATCGCAATACAAAGGTATTGGGTCAACAATGGACGGAACCTCCTGAAGTTCACTAATGAACTTCTTCATCCAGACCGCCTCTTTTGCGGCATCGCTTGCAGCAATGTATTCAGCCTCTATCGTCGAGTCTGCGACGGTATCCTGTTTGGAACTCCTCCAACATACCACCCCTCCATTGAGGGTAAACACAAAACCCGAGACAGACCTGCTGTTATCTTTGTCACTGTGGAAGCTTGAATCGGTAAAGGACTCGACCCTGAGGTCTCCATTACCGTAAACCAGGAACATCTCCTTAGTCCTTCTTAGGTACTTGAGAATGTTCTTCACTGCCGTCCAGTGGTCCTCACCTGGGTCTGACTGATACCGGCTTACTACGCTCAGCGCGTAAGCTACATCTGGTCTTGTACATAGCATCGCATACATTATAGATCCTACCGCCGAAGCGTAGGGTATAGTGCTCATTCGAACCCTCTCCTCGTCAGTCTTAGGAGACATCTTCTTGGAGAGGGTAATTCCGTGCAATGCGGGTATGTTACCATGCTTGGAATCCTCCATAATAAATCTCTTTAGTACGGTCTCTATGTACTGTTAGTGTATATGCCCTAGAGGCCATTACTGTATCATACTAGTTTGTATATTACTTAATGGAAGCTTGGGATATTCACCTTGTATATACAATCTTGCTCAAAATAGTAGTATGCTACTTGGTTTGTTTCTACTTCAATGTGTACATGTGTTTATTTTAGTATATCACCTATACACATTAGTGGAGCCCTTAGGATCTTTGCTTGATTACCAGCGATGTGATGGCAGTCACACTAGTGGGGCTGGGTAATCTATAAGCACATCCTTATGCAGGTCCCTGGTCGCAGGACTATCGAGACAGGGCATCGATACTCCGGAGTAGACTAGCGCATGCGCTTCTCATCCCAGTGTGGGAGACGGTCTGTCCCACAGCCGTCAGTACGTCGTACTTGAGATAGTATGCGGGTGCTCGTTAGGTTACGGGTACACTGGACAGGACTCGTCGGGAACTGACTAGTTGGTATTATGCCTATCGTCAGTTATCAGTTCCCAGGTGACATGAGTACAGCTTAGTCCGCTGACTTGACACTGTCACTTCGCCTCGAGTGTGTTCCCACTGTACTTTGATTACTACCCTACCACGGCTCAAAGGAGTCGTGCAAACAGGTAGTAGTTGGGTGCAGTCCTGAAGCACTTGGAGGCAGTGACGGTTAGACAGGATTCGTCTCTCCTGGTATTGGGGGTTGACATCGCGCTGTGTCTAGGAGAGCCATTACACGAGTAGTCCCTGGCCAGGGCAAACGAGATATACTGGTAGGCTTCCAGTGTTATCTCAGGGTGTTTTGGGCTTCGCTCCGGCACGACTTGTACCGCTATTGGGGGACTGACGTTTACCGCCCCCTAGGCCCGCCATGCGATGTATCAGACGAACAGACCGGACTGTACGGAGAATGTCACATTCAGGCTCAGTAGGAGTTCAGATGGGTTTCGCCTCGTCAGTCTTCTTGTCGGCATTACCTGGGGACCGTTATGCACAGCTAGTGCCGCTTGCGGTCTGTGGTTAAACCCACTGCCAGCGTAGTGTCGAGTCTTTAGAGTCCCACACAGAAAGCTTTTCGCCTTTAGGCAAAAGAGTAGAGGTCGCATGGTTTTGCGACAGGTCGCATGGTTTTGCGACAGGGTTCGGTCACATCCGTGCACTTGTGCACGTACAGTGTCCGGACAGTTTACACTAGCGGGCTTTGGTTTAAGCCAGATCCTAGTGTACCTTTTGGGATTGGATTTATCCAGTTTGCATTCGTGTTCCTCGGAACATGGATGCGGGTGTGTATGCACAGTTGACGGGGAGACAGAGGTAGCGAATTCTCATTAGGGTTGTTGACAGTTGACCGTTGACTATTGACTTTTTGCTCAACCCTAATGAGAATATGATATGTGATTAACTATTATATTAATTAAGTATTATGGTGACATGGTTGTTGACTTTTGTTGACTTTGCTGACTTGTTGACTTTTGTTGACTTGTTGACTTTGTTGACCGGTTGACTAGGCTTGACTAGTTGACCATCATGATAACCATAGCCATCATTTCATGGCAAAGACTTTTGCTTGCTTGCTCATTTGTGCAAAATGAGTGCATGAAATGATATGGTTATGGTTGCTTCAACCATCACATAACACTTGATTTGGTATAATGAGTTATGATGGTTTTGGATTATGAGAGGGTGAAAGACAAAAGAAAGGCTCATTCTCACTTGCTCACTCTCTCTCTTATTCTTGAGCTCTCTTGTTTTTGCTCTCACCCTCTTCCTCTTGCTCCCTCTCTTGACTCTATGGTTCATATGTCTCATGAGTTGAGAATCAAGAACCATAGATAAAATCCCATACAAACTCTTCTCTACTCACTCTAGTTCACAAGGTTTAGCAAACCGAGTGAACTAGTTTCTTCAAAGTTCGAAGAAGGAGCCAAAGGTTGGAGCTTTCAGGTGGATCTATCTTCGGCGTAAGGAGACGACGGGAAGAAGCCGATCCGGACCACCATCGGAGTTTGAAGACGAAGGAGTTCAAGACAAGCAAGGTATAACCCCCTAACCGAGTAGTTAGTAACTCGTAGTTAGGTTGTTAGTTAGATGTTTAACAAAGATCCGGGTTATAAGTCCATGTTACCACCTCTATAAAAATCGTTTTTTATCAAATTCCGCATGCCCGAAATTACCGGGAGAGGTAGCATGGACTTACAGTGGTATCAAAGCCTAGTTAAACTCTATCTAACATGTTAGCAAGTAACTAGAAGATCGATCAAAGAAAAAGTCCCGAAATGAACCCCAAAATTCGAACTTTCTGTCGATTTTAAAAGTGCTGGAAAACTTTTTTGAAATACACCAAAAATCGGCTCAGGCTTTTATTAGTATAACCACCAAATTTGGTCCAACGATCGAGTCAAAGCGCCGCGGAAACGCGGCGGGAGCACGCTCCCGCCGCGGTTCCGCGGCCGAGTTGACTCGGCCGAGGTCCATCTTTGGTGCAGTGTGTTTCTGGGGTTGTTTTGGGATTTTTGGAATATATATTTTCTGCCCAGATTTTCCAGAACGAAAATTTTATTTTTGGGTCCCGAAAATCCGTATTTTTGATCGAACTTCTAAAAGACTTAAGCTAACGGGTTTTTCTGTAATGTGATATTTGTATTAAACGTCTGCTAATCACTATATGTCGATTAGTGGGGGTTATACAAATCTGTGATCTGTAATGTTGCTGGAATGTGTATATGAATATGTTGGATTGTCGCGGGTGAATAGCCGGGGGTTGTGAGACGAGAGTTTTTCTTTTCTTTCAATTCATGTAAATTTGTAAATTGATGTAATAATTATTTGTATGGCCGCACAACCGGGTCGGGGTTGTAGCCGTCATTGTATAATTTCTTTTTACTGTTTTTGCTCCTAGGATAGACCCATGGAGGGGGTGCACAAACTACCGGGTATGCCGAAGTGCCGAGTGGCCTACTCATGGAGATGAGGGAGGTTGCTTCGCTTCGGGTACTTGGCGGGTAGTTTGCCGCGCCCGTAGGGGTCTTGGGTGGGGTATTGGTTATTCACCGCGACCGTGTAATCTGCTTTTCGTTACAGGCTCGTACGAATTGCAGGTTCCTAGTATATCCAATGTATTCATCTGTGATCTGAAATGTTTATCATTGCAGTATATCTATATATGATATTATTTAGGCGTTGCTTATGTTTTACAGCCGCGCTAGCCCAGCCCCCGCTCTGTCGTTAGTTAAGTAACCTAACGGGTAATGACGGGGCCCAGTGGCGAATGCGAATGGCATAAGCGTACGTCATATTTTGGTTGTTTTCTGCAATGGTAGGATTAAATGATGGGACGCATTAAAAGAACTAATGCAAGAATATCACGCATTAAAAGAACTAATGCAAGATAATAAACCAAGTTAAAGTCGTTGGAACACTTTCGAAAAACCACTCGGTTCTTTTCAAAAAAAACTTTTAAATGCGGAGCTTGAGCCACTCCTTTTTAAAAGCTATCTCGTTCCATCGACTATATCAAGTTCACTACGTTCACGGTTTTGCCAAAACCATTCGTAGTCCTCCGTCGTTTCACATGAATAGTCAATAGTATTCAAGCTGTGTATGTTGGCCAAAGTCAAGGCACAGTGATTGGTAGCTATTGGGTATTCATGTGTAGCATAGATAGATGCGTTGGTTTGGGACAGTCGTACTGCCATTTTGGCCAAAGTCAAAGGTAGGTACGGATGGATCCAAATTAACCTGGATAATGACGGGTAGAACTTGACATGTGACTTATGATATTTTGGCCAAAGTCAAGGTCATAAGAGCATGGGGCAAAAATCCACATCGGGAGTTTCATAAGTACTGAAACTTGCTAGATTTGCATACCATTTGGAGTGTGATGATTCTGGTAGGATTCCTTCAGTTTCGTCACGCGATGATATTTGGATCCCGATCCTACTGTGAGTATATGCTACTCCTCGGGAAATTTCTCACTAAACGATCAATGCTATAAACCTAGTAGGTGCTTAGAAAGGTGTTAGCGGGGCTACGCCCCCAGGGAAAAGAGGTTCTTTAATTAAGGAACTTCGCGAAAGCGTTGGAAAACCTCCCTCGAAGTACCGACACCGGCCTGGCTGAACGGTTAAGCAAGTATTGTGCGGTGGGATTGATCCCGACTAATTCTTCCTTTATGGTTTGAGGAGGGATTCGAGAAACAGTGGGAGCCATCCTGTTTAGACAAACTAAAAACCACTCTAAACTTGCAAGAGCATCATGCTGAGTGTTTCTTCTTCTCTCTCCTAATTGCAGCGACCAATCGACATGACTGGACTTAAGTTACTTCTAGATAAAAATATACTGACAGGGCCAAACTACAAAGATTGGCTCAGGAATGTCAAGATGGCAATCACTTACGACAAGCTGGGGTATCTTCTTACCACCAAAGCTCCCCCTGTCCCTGGTCCCACTTCCAGCGTCGCGGATAAGGAAATCCGCAAGACTTGGGAGATTGATAGCGCGAAGACCAAGTACCTCGTACTTGCCTCGATGGACAACGAACATCAGAGGAGGCACGAGAATATGGACCTTGAATCCATATTTCTCTATACAAAAGAACTGTATGGAGAGCAATCTCGTATCGCAAGATACGAAGCGTCGAAAAAGTTATTTTCGGCAAGGATGGCCGTCGGATCATCAGTAGCCGAGCACATGCTAAAGATGATCGGCTACATTGAGGAGCTCGCGGACCTAGGAACCACATTGGAGAGTGAGCTCTATACGGACATAGTTCTCCAGTCCCTTCCTTCCACTTATGCCCAGTTTATACTGAACTTCAACTTGCAAGAAAAAGAAGTTGAACTTTCAGAGCTCCTCAACATACTGAGGAGCGCAGAGGGCACCCTACAGAAGGGTAGGGAAACATCCACTTTGTTTGTAGGAGGATCATCTTCTTCTAGGTCCAAGGCGAAAGCCAAGGGAAAGAAGAAGAAAGCCCCCGCCAAACCAAGGGGCGGTGTTAGTAAAGTGGATACGAAGGGAAAAGCTAAAGCAACAAAGAAAGCGGGGAAGCTTGTGGATAAGGAAGAATGCTTCTATTGTCATAAGAAAGGTCACTGGAAGAATGATTGCAGGGCTTGGAAAGCCAGAACACAGGAATTGAAGCAGGTTGCAGCTTCAGCTTCAGGTGTGTATGTTATTGGAAACTGTCTTTCAATAAACTCTACTTCCTGGGTACTGGATACCGGATCAGGATCTCATATCTGTAATTCATTGCAGGCGTTGAGAAACCGTAGGGTTTTGAAGGCAGGTGACATGACCCTCAGAGTTGCGAACGGAGCTAGCATGGATGCTAAAGCCGTGGGGGACTATCACCTGGGAATGTCAGATGGACATGTTTTGGTTTTGCGTAATTGCTTTTTTGTACCCAACGCAACTTGTAATATCATTTCTGTATCTTTAGTTTCTAAAGAAGGTTATGAATTTGCGTTTGTAAGTAATGTTGTAAACATTCACCTTAATCAAGTTCTGATTGGGTCAGGTACATTGAGTAATGGTATATACGTATTAAACCAACCAGGGATTTTCAATGTCCAGAATACACATAAAAGAAAGTCTCCAGAAATCAATCAGGCTTTCTTATGGCATTGTAGACTGGGTCACATCAATGAGAGAAGGTTGACGAAGTTACATACAGAAGGATATTTGAATCCGTTCGAATATCAATCGTATGCCACTTGTCAATCCTGTCTCAAAGGAAAGATGACAAAGACTCCGTTTACTGGACATGGAGTGAGAGCGAGCGAGCTCTTGGGACTCGTACACAGTGACGTATGCGGTCCAATGTCTACACATGCGCGAAGTGGTTATTCTTACTTCATTACTTTTACGGATGACTTCTCAAGGTACGGTTATGTCTTCTTAATGAAACATAAGTCCGAAGCCTTTGGAAAATTCCATGAGTATAAGAATGAAGTAGAAAAACAAACCGGCAAAAGTATTAAGATTCTAAGATCGGATCGAGGTGGAGAATACTTAAGTGCCGAGTTCCTGGACTATTTAAAAGAGAACGGAATTCTCTCTCAGCTTACTCCTCCATACACTCCGCAACATAACGGTGTATCGGAGAGACGGAACCGCACCCTATTAGATATGGTACGGTCCATGATGAGTAACGCTGAGTTACCGCGATCATTCTGGGGGTATGCGCTAGAATCAGCTGCATACCTTTTGAACCGAGTTCCCACTAAGACTGTGCCTACCACACCATTTGAGATGTGGTGTGGGAAGAGGCCCCATCTTAATCACATTAAGACATGGGGAAGTTCAGCTTTTGTCAAAAAGCAGCATACGGACAAGCTCGAGGCACGCTCAGTACAGTGCAAGTTTGTGGGATATCCAAAGAATTCCAAGGGATATTTTTTCTACTGCGAAGAGGAACAAAAATTTCTTGTTTCTCGTCATGCCCACTTTCTAGAACACCAGTTCTTAGAAAAGGAAATCAGTGGGAGCGCGGTAGAACTGGAAGAAATTCCAGAACCACGGACTATTACTGAAAGTTTAGTGGAACCAGAGGGTTCAAAAGAACAGGACATTCCTACGCCGCTCCGCAGGAGTAGTAGGCAGACTCATCCGCCCGAGAGATACTACGGTTTTCTCATAGACGGGGATAGATAGGATTGCATCATAGATTATGATGAGCCTACTAGCTTCCAGCAGGCCGTTCAGAGCGTTGACTCAGTGAAATGGCTGGATGCAATGCGGACCGAAATGGAGTCTATGTACACCAACAAAGTATGGACGTTGGACATTGCTCCAGACGGGGTAAAACCCGTAGGATGCAAGTGGATCTTCAAAAGGAAGATTGGTGTAGATGGACAGGTTGAGACCTATAAAGCTAGACTTGTAGCAAAGGGTTTTCATCAAAGACCTGGCTTGGACTATGACGAAACGTTTTCTCCAGTGGCTATGCTGAAATCTATTCGGATCCTTCTTGCCATTGCTGCCTTCCACGATTATGAGATCTGGCAAATGGACGTAAAGACCGCTTTTCTAAATGGAAATTTAGAGGAGTGTGTCTATATGGACCAACCAGAGGGTTTCATTCAGAGTGGGAGCAGCGGAAAGGTGTGCAAGTTGCTCAAGTCCATCTATGGACTAAAGCAGGCATCGTGGAGTTGAAACATCTGTTTTGATGAGACGGTCAAGGAATTTGGCTTTATCAAAAATCCAGATGAACCATGCATCTATTGTAGATTTGTAGCGAGAACTGTAGTATTCCTCGTTTTGTACGTGGATGACATTCTCTTAATAGGAAATGACATTCCTATACTACAATCTGTCAAGGGGTTCTTGTCACACAGGTTCTCCATGAAAGACCTGGGTGATGCCTCATACATCTTGGGGATCCGGATCCATCGTGATAGATCCAAGAGGATATTAGGACTTTCACAGTCCAGGTACATCGACACCATACTAAAGAGGTTCAGTATGGAAGATTCCAAGCGCGGTAACCTATCGGCTTGTCACGGGATCACCCTCTCAAAAGAGATGTCTCCCAAGAATGATTTAGAGAGGGATCACATGTCTATTATACCCTACGCTTCTGCGGTAGGCTCTATAATGTATGCGATATTATATACCAGACCGGATGTAGCTTATGCACTGAGTGTGGTAAGCCGGTATCAGTCTAACCCTGGGGAGAAACACTGGATAGCAGTAAAGAACATTCTCAAGTACCTGAGAAGGACTAAGGAGATGTTCTTAGTGTATGGCGGAAAAGACCTCCAGATCGAGGCCTTTGCTGACTCCAGCTTCCAGAGTGACAAGGATGATTCCAAGTCCATATCGGGTTTTGTCTTTACCCTCAATGGAGGGGCGGTGTGTTGGAAGAGTTCCAAACAGGAAACCGTTGCAGACTCGACGATGGAAGCGGAATACATCGCTGCATCTGATGCCGCAAAAGAAGCTGTCTGGATGAGGAAGTTCTTGAAAGAACTTCAGGTGGTTCCGTCCATTGTTGATCCAATACCTCTGTATTGCGACAACAACGGGGCTATAGCTTTAGCGAAGGAACCCAGGTCCCATCAGAGATCCAGACACATCTTATGGCGGTATCACCTGATCAGGGAGATCGTGGATCACCAGGAGATCGAGGTTCGGAGAGTCGCTTCGGAAGATAACACTGCAGATCCATTCACCAAGGCCCTGCCCCAGACTCAGTTCGAGCGGCTGATCGAGATGATAGGTCTTCGATACGCCAGTACATGGCCTTAGTGCAAGTGGGAGATTGTTAGTGTATATGCCCTAGAGGCCATTACTGTATCATACTAGTTTGCATATTACTTAATGGAAGCTTGGGATATTCACCTTGTATATACAATCTTGCTCAAAATAGTAGTATGCTACTTGGTTTGTTTCTACTTCAATGTGTACATGTGTTTATTTTAGTATATCACCTATACACATTAGTGGAGCCCTTAGGATCTTTGCTTGATTACCAGCGATGTGATGGCAGTCACACCAGTGGGGCTGGGTAATCTATAAGCACATCCTTATGCAGGTCCCTGGTCGTAGGACTATCGAGACAGGGCATCGATACTCCGGAGTAGACTAGCGCATGCGCTTCTCATCCCAGTGTGGGAGACGGTCTGTCCCACAGCCGTCAGTACGTCGTACTTGAGATAGTATGCGGGTGCTCGTTAGGTTACGGGTACACTGGACAGGACTCGTCGGGAACTGACTAGTTGGTATTATGCCTATCGTCAGTTATCAGTTCCCAGGTGACATGAGTACAGCTTAGTCCGCTGACTTGACACTGTCACTTCGCCTCGAGTGTGTTCCCACTGTACTTTGATTACTACCCTACCACGGCTCAAAGGAGTCATGCAAACAGGTAGTAGTTGGGTGCAGTCCCGAAGCACTTGGAGGCAGTGACGGTTAGACAGGATTCGTCTCTCCCGGTATTGGGGGTTGACATCGCGCTGTGTCTAGGAGAGCCATTACACGAGTAGTCTCTGGCCAGGGCAAACGAGATATACTGGTAGGCTTCCAGTGTTATCTCAGGGTGTTTTGGGCTTCGCTCCGGCACGACTTGTACCGCTATTGGGGGACTGACGTTTACCGCCCCCTAGGCCCGCCATGCGATGTATCAGAAGAACAGACCGGACTGTACGGAGAATGTCACATTCAGGCTCAGTAGGAGTTCAGATGGGTTTCGCCTCGTCAGTCTTCTTGTCGGCATTACCTGGGGACCGTTATGCACAGCTAGTGCCGCTTGCGCTCTGTGGTTAAACCCACTGCCAGCGTAGTGTCGAGTCTTTAGAGTCCCACACAGAAAGCTTTTCGCCTTTAGGCAAAAGAGTAGAGGTCGCATGGTTTTGCGACAGGGTTCGGTCACATCCGTGCACTTGTGCACGTACAGTGTCCGGACAGTTTACACTAGCGGGCTTTGGTTTAAGCCAGATCCTAGTGTACCTTTTGGGATTGGATTTATCCAGTTTGCATTCGTGTTCCTCGGAACACGGATGCGGGTGTGTATGCACAGTTGACGGGGAGACAGAGGCAGCGGATTCTCATTAGGGTTGTTGACAGTTGACCGTTGACTATTGACTTTTTGCTCAACCCTAATGAGAATATGATATGTGATTAACTATTATATTAATTAAGTATTATGGTGACATGGTTGTTGACTTTTGTTGACTTTGCTGACTTGTTGACTTTTGTTGACTTGTTGACTTTGTTGACCGGTTGACTAGGCTTGACTAGTTGACCATCATGATAACCATAGCCATCATTTCATGGCAAAGACTTTTGCTTGCTTGCTCATTTGTGCAAAATGAGTGCATGAAATGATATGGTTATGGTTGCTTCAACCATCACATAACACTTGATTTGGTATAATGAGTTATGATGGTTTTGGATTATGAGAGGGTGAAAGACAAAAGAAAGGCTCATTCTCACTTGCTCACTCTCTCTCTTATTCTTGAGCTCTCTTGTTTTTGCTCTCACCCTCTTCCTCTTGCTCCCTCTCTTGACTCTATGGTTCATATGTCTCATGAGTTGAGAATCAAGAACCATAGATAAAATCCCATACAAACTCTTCTCTACTCACTCTAGTTCAAAAGGTTTAGCAAACCGAGTGAACTAGTTTCTTCAAAGTTCGAAGAAGGAGCCAAAGGTTGGAGCTTTCAGGTGGATCTATCTTCGGCGTAAGGAGACGACGGGAAGAAGCCGATCCGGACCACCATCGGAGTTTGAAGACGAAGGAGTTCAAGACAAGTAAGGTATAACCCCCTAACCGAGTAGTTAGTAACTCGTAGTTAGGTTGTTAGTTAGATGTTTAACAAAGATCCGGGTTATAAGTCCATGTTACCACCTCTATAAAATCGTTTTTATCAAATTCCGCATGCCCGAAAGTACCGGGAGAGGTAGCATGGACTTACATGTACCTGGACTGCGAAAGTCCCAGTAGTCTCTTAGATCTATCTCTGTAGATCTTGATCCCCAGAATGTACGAGGCATCACCCAGGTCCTTCATGGAGAACCGTTGTGACAAAAATAGCTTGACCGATTGTAGCATAGGAATGTCATTTCCTATCAAAAGAATGTCGTCCACGTACAAGACTAGGAACACGACAGTTCTTCCTACAATCTTCTTATAGACTCAAGGTTCATCTTCGTTCTTGATGAAATCAAATTCCTTGATTGCCTCATCAAAATAGATGTTCCAGCTCCGCGACGCCTGCTTTAATTCATAAATGGATTTAAGCAACTTGCACACCTTCCCGATGCTCCCACTGTCTATGAAACCTTCTGGCTGATCTATGTAAACGCACTCTTCCAAACAGCTGTTTAGAAAAGCCGTTTTAACGTCCATCTGCCAGATTTCATAGTCATGGAAGGCAACAATGGCAAGTAGGATCCTAATGGATTTGAGCATAGCCACCGGAGAAATTTTTTCGTCATAGTCCAAACCAGGTATTTGACGAAAACCTTTTGCAACGAGTCTAGCTTTATAGGTTTCCACCTGCCCATTTACACCAAGTTTCCTTTTGTAGATCCATTTGCATCCAACGGGTTTTACCCCAGGTGGAGCAATATCCAAGGTCCACACTTTATTGGCGTACATAGACTCCATTTCGGATTGCATTGCTTCCTGCCACTTATCAGAGTCCCTACTGATAATGGCCTGCCTGAAACTGGTAGGGTCATTTTCTTCCAAGATGCAATCCTCTCGATCCCCGTCTATGAGAAAACCGTAGTATCTCTCGGGCGGATGAGAAATCCTACCAGATCTGTGGAGTGGCTGAGGTTCGTTTGGGGTTATTGAATCCTGAGGTTCTGTCAAATCTTCAGTTTCAGTTTGTGGTCGCTGAATTTCTTCCAATTCTACCGTGCTCCCACTGATTTCTTTTGCAAGAAACTCCGTTTCTAAGAAAACGGCATGTTGAGCAACAAACACCTTCTGTTCCTCGGTGTGGTAGAATAGATATCCATAACCATTCTTTGGATATCACAAACTTACATAAAACTGACCGTGCCTCTAGTTTATCTGGTTTATGCGTTTTAACATAAGCCGGATAACCCCATATCTTAAATCTTTTAAGATATGGCCTTTTACCATTCCATATCTCGAACGGTGTCTTAGGCACAGATTTAGACGGAACATCGTTCAATAGATATGCTGCTGTCAATAGCGCATGTCCCCAAAATGAAAGAGGTAACTCAGCATTACTCATCATGGATCGAACCATATCCAATAGGGTACGATTCCTTCTCTCCGATACACCGTTGTGCTGTGGTGTATAAGGAGGAGTAAGCTGAGAGAGAATACCATTCTCTTTTAAGTAATCTCGGAATTCCATGCTTAAGTACTCCTCTCCTCTATCAGACCGGAGGATCTTGATACTTTTACCTGTCTGGTTCTCTACTTCGTTTCTGAATTCCTTGAATTTCTCAAAAGTTTCAGATTTGTGTTTCATCAGATACACATATCCGAACCTAGAGAGATCGTCAGTGAATGTGATGAAGTACGAGAACCCACCCCTTGCATGTATAGACATTGGACCACATACATCACTATGTATGAGTCCCAAGAGCTCTGTTGCTCTTTCTCCATATCCGGTGAACGGAGATTTGGTCATCTTCCCTTTGAGACAAGACTGACAAGTTTCATAAGATGAAAACTCGAACGCATTCAAGAGTCCATCTTTATGCAACTTACTTAGTCTTTTCTCTCCGATATGACCAAGTCTACAATGCCACGAGTAGGATTCATTCATATCTGAATTCTTCCTTTTGCGTGTGTTTTGTATGTTGAGAACTGTATTCTGATTTAGAACGTAGATACCATTACACAATGTACCTTCTGCAACCAGTACCTTATGAAGGTAAATGTTCATGATATTTCTATCAAGAACAAAGTTATATCCATCTTTATCGAGTAAAGAAACTGATATGATGTTGCAAACCATGGAAGGTATATAGTAGCAATCGTTCAAAATCATAGTATTGCCATTTGGCAACACAAGGTGATATTCACCGACGGTTGCAGCATTAACTTGTGCTCCGTTCGCTACTTTGAGCGACATATCACCAGGTGCAACTTTCCTACTTTTTCTCAGTCCCTGCAATAAATTACAAATATGAGATCCTGATCCGGTATCAAGTACCCAGGAGGTAGGGCTGACCGTAAAGCAGTTCTCAATTACAAGAACACCTGAAGTAGATGCAAAACCATGCTTCTTCTTCAACTGGGTATCCTTGGAATCCATACAATCCTCTTTCCCTTGCTCATACTTATGACTGTTGTCACAAGTTAGAGCCGAACCAATGTTCCCCAGCCCCGAATAAGAATTCGGATTGGTCAAGCGATACATTTTATTATCTTGATTAGCGCGTGAAATGGTTGCTGCCTGGAGAGAGAGAAAAGAAACACTCAGCGTGCGCTCTTGCAAGATTAGATTGGTTTATTAGTTTATCTAATCAGGATGGCTCCCACTATTTCCTCAAATTCTTCTTCAAACCCTAAAAGAAGAACTAGTCAGGATTAATCGCACGTCACAATACTTGCTTAACCTTTTAGCCAGGCTGGTGTTGGTACTTCGAGGGAGGTTTTCCAACGCTTTCGTGAAGTTCCTTAATTAAATAACCTCTTTTCCCTGGAGGCGTAGCCCCGCTAACACCGTTCTAGACACTTACTTGGTTTATAGTATTGATTGTTAAGTGAAATAATCTCCCGAGAGTAATCCAACTCATCAGTGGGATCGGGATCCAACTATCATTGTGTAATGACCTAGATGGAATCCACTCTAGTCATCACACTCCAGAAGGTATGCTAAATCTGCAAGTTTCAGTTTCTTTAGAAACTCCCGATGTGGTTTTTACCCCTAACGGTTTATGACCTTGACTAGGTCAACAAACCATAAACCGTTAGTCAAGTTCTACCCGTCATTATCCTGATTGCATTAGACCCACCCGTACGTGCCCTTGACTAGGTCAACAAGGCCGCACGACTGTCCTAACCAATCCCATTTGCAATGCACAGAAAAATATTATCTAGCTACCGTTCACTACGCCTTGACTAGGTCAACAAACGCAGCACGAATACTAAATAATACCAATCCGAAATGACGGAGGGCTACGGCTGGGTTTTTGGCGAAAAACCCGTTAACGTAATGAACTTGATATCGTTGAAAGAACATGATTGCCTTTTTGAAAATATAGTGGCGAAAACTTTTGCTAAAGAGGTCACTCCCTGTGAAGGGATCTCGGCTCTTTCCTCGTCGAATGAGGTGCAGGATATTCTAAGCTGAATACCTCGATGCAAAGCAAGAATAATCGACTATAGTGAAGTTATTACCCTGATGCAAACTTTTGTCCAAGGGGTCACTCCCGATGAAGGGATCTCGGCCCTTGCCTCGTCGAATGAGGTGCTGGGCATTCATAACCGAATACCTCTGTGCAAAACAAAAGTGAACGTCCTTGCAATAACAGCTTTTTGAAAATTGTTCCAACAACGTTTTTAGGTTTATTTTCTTGCATTAATTTAATGCGTCCCATCAATTAATCCTACCATTGCAGAAAACAATGAAAATATGACGTACGCTTATGCCATCCGCATTCGCCACGGGGTCCCGTCATCACCCGTTAGGTTATTTAACTAACGACAGAGCGGGGGCTGGACTAGCGCGGATGCAAAACATAAGCAACGCCTAAATAGATATCATATATAGATATATTCACATTCGTCAGATGCAATGATAGCCATTCCAGATCACAGATGAACACTTTGGATATACTAGGAATTTGCATTTCGTTCGAGCCTGCAACGAAGGACAGATTACACGGTCGCGATGAATAGCCAAATACCCCACCCTAGACCCCTACGGGTGCGGCAAACTACCCGCCAAATACCCGAAGTGAAGCAACCTCCCTCAACAATGTGAGTAGGCCACTCGGCACTTCGAGGTACCCGGTAGTTTGTGCACCCCTCCTTGGGTCTATCCTAGAAGCAAAAACAGTAAAAAGAAATTATACAATGGCGGCTACAACCTCATCCCGGATGTGCGGCCATACAAATAATATTGCATCAATTTACATATTACATGAATTGAAAGATAAAGAAAACTCTCATCTCACAACCCTCCGGCTATTCATCCGCGACAATCCAACGAATTCATATACACAAACTACCAACATTACAGATCACAGATATGTATAACCCCCACTAATCGACGTATAGCGATTAGCAGACGTTCAATACATATATCACATCACAGATATAACCCATTAGCCAAAGTCTACAGAAAATCGATCAAAATACGGATTTGTAACCACCCCAAAAACAAATTTTGTTCTCTGGAAATTCTGGGCAGAAACAAACCATCCAAAAAATCACAAAACACCAACATAAGAATACTGCAAGAAGTTTGACCTACGGCCGAGTCAACTCGGCCGCGGATCCACGGCGAGTTAAGTAACTCACTGGATCAAATTTCTTCCTTGTTCTTTAAAAACCCTGAGCCGATTTTTAGTATGTGATTTATTATTTTTTGAACAGATCTAAAAATCGGCAGAAAGTTAGCTTTTTCGGCGTGTTTTGCGGTTTTTTGTCCGATCGAAATTCTAGATACTTTGCTAATATGCTAGTGTGTGTTTAGCTAGGATCTGATACCACTGTTAGGTCCACGTTACCTCTCCCGGTCCTTTCGGGGTTGCGGAAACGGTGAAAAACAATTTTTAGGGTTTTGGTAACATGGACTAGAAAACCCGGATCTTTGCTAAACAACACACTAGCAACAACTACGAGCTTTACCTACTCGGTTAGGGGGTTATACCTAGTCTTGAACTCCTTCTCTTCTTGTTGTTCTCCTCCTTGCTAGCTCCTTTTAGTAGCTTGAATGGCTCCTCCTCGTCGTCTCCTCTTTGCCGAAGATAGATCCACCCAAGGGCCTCGAATTTGAGCTCCTACCTCAACCTTGAGGTAACTAAAGTATTAGGCTTGCTAGACCTTCAACCTTAGGATGAATAGAGATGAGTTTTGGTGTTTTATCTTGAAGGCAAATGGTTCTCAACTCATGAGAGGGATTTTGCCTTGAGAGAGAGGAAGAGGATGAGAGCTATGGATGAGAGAGAAGATGCAAGTAAGAATGATCAATTTTACAACTATGCTCTCTAATTTTAGAAAATGATAACAATAATAATAATTAACAATTTGTGATGGTGAGTTGATGAATGACCATTATCATTTCATTCATTAAATGCTTTGTGCAAAAAATAAGAAGTATCTTTGAAAACAAATGATGATGGTCAACAAGTCTACTTTGGTCAACAGGTCAACTAAAGTCAACAAGTCAATAAAAGTCAAGAATTCAACTCAACCATGGCACAATAATTGTTAACTAATATTATTAATCTTATTTTCTATTCTCATTAGGGTTTGGAAAAAGACAACAGTCAACCGTGCATACACACCCGTACCATAACCCTAATGAGAATCCTCTGCCTCTGTCTCAGTCAACTGTGCATACACACCCGCATCCGTGTTCCGAGGAACACGAATACAATGAGATAAAACTAACCCCAAAACATATACTAGGATCTGGCTTAAACCAAAGCCCGCTAGTAATAACTGTCCGGACACCAAAACGTGCATAAGTGCGCGGATGTGAACGATCCCTGTCGCAAAACCATGCGACCTCTACTCTATTTTGCCCAAAGGCGAGTAACCCTCTGTGTGGGACTCTAAAGACTCTACACTACGCTGGCAGTGGGGTTAACCACAGACCGCACGCGGCACTAGCTGTACGTAACGGTCCCCAGGTAGATGCCGATAAGAAGACCGATGAGGTGAACCCATCCGAACTCCTACTAAGCCTGAATGTGACAATCTCCGTACAGTCCGGTCTGTTCGTCTAAGAGTATCGCATGGCGGGCCTAGAGGGTGGCAAACGTCAGTCCCCTAATAGCGGTACAAGTCGTGTCGGAGTGTAGCCCAAAACACCCTGAGAAACTACTGGTAACACTACCAGCAAATCTCGCTTGCCCTGGCCAGGGACGACTATGTGTAATGGCTCTCCTAGACATAACGCGATATCAACTCCCAATACCGGGAGAGACGAATCCTGTCTAATCGTCACTGCCTCCAAGTGCTTCGGGACTGCACCCAACTACTACCTGTTTGCAAGACTCAGTAGAGCCGTGGTAGGGTAGTAATCAAAGAACAGTGGGAACACACTCGAGGCGAAGTGACAGTGTCAAGTCAGCAGACTAAGCTGTACTCATGTCACCTGGGAATTGTTAACTGACGATAGGTATAATACCAACCAACAGTTCCCGACGAGTCCTGTCCAGTGTACTCGTAACCTAACGAGCACCCGCATACTATCTCAAGTACGACGTACTGACGGCTGCGGGACAGACCGTCTCCCCTGCTGGGATGAGAAGCGCATACGCTAGTCTACTCCGGAGTATCGATGCCCTGTCTCGATAGTCCTATGACTAGGGACCTGTATAAGGATGTGCTTGTGGATTACCCAGCCCCCACGAGTGTGATCGCCATCACAACGCCGGTAATCAAGCAAAGATCCTAAGGGCTCTACTAATGTATATAGGCGATATGTTAAAAGAAACACATGTACACACATTGAAGTAGAAACAAACCAAGTAGCATACTACTATTTTGAGCAAGATTGTGTATACAATGGTGAATATCCCAAGCTTCCATTAAGTAATATACAAACTAGTATGATACAGTAATGGCCTCTAGGGCATATACACTAACAGTTACAGTCATGAATAGGATTATGGAAGAGACATTACTAGGAATACCAGGATACTCCTACGAAACATTTTCATGTTTCAGTTTCACTGTGCATTGTTAAAGGAAAACTGATTTCCCGATTAGATACTTACTCCAGGGTATGTATTTACCAGGTATGATTCTCACATCTGTATGGTTTTACAGATTATGAGTAGGAGTAAGTTATTGGGAATTAGGTGATCATTCTCATTATATCGGAATTTGTTGTAATTGGTGATATTTGAGGAAATCGCCTGGGTTTTTGCCGGACGGTAAGTATTTGGTTTTGAGTATCCGTTGTTGTGCACCAATTTCAAACTGATATATCTGTACGTTTATTTTTATAAAGTGAGATATAACTTTTTGAAATTATGTCCGTGACATTTACCTATATCAGTTGACGATTGGGTAAGGAGTATTGAACAGCGGAGTAGTTCTTAACCATAAGTACAGTTTTCAACCTACGATGCATAGGTTTTGAGTTATTCGACTCAGGGGACTCATACAGAGTATTGTATGCTGTCCAGTGTCAATCAGGACAAAAGGGTTGGTCCTCGTACTATGTTCTGTTTACTTGTGACTTCTCTAGTTTTTAGACAAGTGTTTCGTAGAAATAAAAAGGTCTAAGTTTTGAGAAGTTGTGGGTATAGGAATAAAGTAGAGAACCAAATGTCGCAAGTATCGGGATTCTTCAAAGAGATCGAAGATGTAGATACTTGTGATTGATATTCAGTTGATAGTAATGGTTTTGAGAAACTTGTTTCTCTTTCAGGTTACTCATAATTGGATGTAATCCTAAGTTGAGTAATGCTGATTAGCCTCTCTCTATTAAGTTGATATGCACTGGAGACAGCTGCATGATTTGAATCTGGTTCCAATTAAATAAGTGCCAAAGTTTCTATATTGGATATAGAATGGTTCATATCTTAACGATGTTAAGGTACGGGGAGTTGTCCGGCTTATGCTTAAAACCAGACTCTGGATAACTCAAGGCACGTTTCTGTAATGGCAGTTTGTGGGTTGGCCCAGGCTATGACGAGGGTTGACTTTCTACCATCTGGAAGATCAATGGTGATATTGTTCTTGACTCGCCACAGTTTTAGTAAAATGGATCTTTTCAGAAAACAGTAGTGGGAGTATGGTAGAATTGGAAGAGATTCCAGAACCGCAAACGATTACGGAAAATTTAATAGGACCTATAGATTCAATCAGGTTTGAAATTCAATTAGCCACTCCGCAGATATGGTGGGTAACCTCAGGCACCCGAGAGGTACTTCGGTAGCCTCAAGGACGGTGACAGGGAGGTTCTTGTTTACCCAAACTTGACACTACTGTTGTTCCAGGATATGAGACCCGGCAGGAGGTTAAGTATAGCATCGTTCTAAACTAGCTTTAGAAGTGCATGTATATATTATTCTGCCATAGGGTTGTTGTGGTCAGTGGGAGCAGCGGAAGCATAGTGGGCAAGTTGCTTATGTCTATTTATAGATTAAAGAAGATATAGCGGAGATAGATCATCTATTTTTGATGTGACAGTCATGAGTTTGACTTCATCAGAATAGGGGATGGATCTGTTAAGAAGGTAGTAGGGTGTGATGTCCTGGTATTTGGATGACATACACAGAGTAGGAAGTAAAATTCCTATACTACGATCGGTTATACTGTGGTTGTCACACAGTTGTTTCTCCACAAAAGGATATGGATATAATATCTGACATTCTGGTTTCTAGATCTATGGTTTTAGATTTAGATTTGGGTAGTTTCCCAATGTGGGTACTTTGACAGTATTCTAATAGTATTTTAGAATGGACGACTCCTGGCATGGTGGTGCACCTGCAGGTGATGGAGTCTTCCTCTCTAAAGGTGTCTTACAGACTAAAGGGGAGAGGGATGTGCATGATTGGCATATCACTTGCTTAGGCAATTGAGTCAATCGTGAGATGTCAAATACCACACCAGATGTTGTTTTTGCACTAGATGCAATAAGTTTATATTAATCCAATCCTGGAGAAACATACGGGAGCAGTTTAAGAACATAAGTGGATGTTCTACGGATTTGATAACGGCAGCCTCCTTCGGGAGACGGTTATCATTGCAGGATTCCAAAGGTGACATGGATGACAGAGTGATTGTCAGAGTTATAGTTTTCCGTCTGACGAGGGGCAGTATTATGGACAGGTGGTCCAAGAGGATACTGTGGGAGGCATGGTGCTGGATACTGATTAGTTTCAGTTGTCGATACAGTCTAAGAAGTTTGGATTTGGAGTTCATTTATGAACTAGGTCCCATCAAATATCCAGACATATTCTAAGACGGTATTACTCAATTCGGGAGATAGCTTTCTCCGCGAACTTGAGATTAAGAGAGACATAGAAAGAAACATCAGGGCGGATCCACTCACTGAGGCTATTTCTCGAACACAAGAGTTTTACAAACGAGCTTTGTGAAACTGATTAGTAGAGGAGTTGGGTGTTCGGTATCACACGGGCTGTGAGTATGCGATATCGCAATAATTAGCCTTAAGTGCAAGTGGGAGATTGTTGGATGTAGTGCCCTCAAAGTCAATTATTAGATCGCAGGTACATGATTGCAATGATTGAGGGAAGACCTATACCAGTAGGATAGTCTTACTCAAGATGATAGTATGCTATCTGGTTTGCCTTTATCAGTCGTGTACAGTTTTAGGTGACATGTTCACTATTACATGTTGATAGAGCCCTTAGGATCTTGCTTGACTACCAACAGTATGATGGCGATCATATACGTGAGAGTTGGGTAGTCCATAAGCACATCCTTAATTGTGGTCCCTAGTCGTGGGAGTTTCGAGACAGGGCATCGATACTCCGGAGTAGACTAGTGTATAAAGTCGAGACCCCGACGAGAGGCGATGGCCGGTCTCACAAGCCTCTGGTGTCAGTTGGATCACCTAAGATGTATACAGGTGCTCATTGGGTTATGAGTACACCGGACAGGACTCGTCGGGAACCTGCTAGTTGGTATTTATACCTAGCGTCGGATAGCAGTTCCCTGGTGACAAGTGTACAGGTTAGTTCATCGACGTGAGGTCGTCATTTGTCTCGTGTGAGTTCCCACTGTGCGTAGATTACTACCCTACCATGGCTCAAAGGAGTCGTGCAAACAGTTTTTAGTTGGGTACAGTCCCGAGCCACATGGAGGCAAGTGAGCGGATCGACAGAGGATTCGTCTCTCCCGGTATTGGGGGTGAGATCGCGCTGTGTCTAGGAGAGCCATTACACCAAGTCCTTGGCCAAGGAAGGTGAGAATTACTGGTAAGTATTCCAGTAGTACTCTCCGACACGACTTATACCGCTATTGGGGGTCTGACATTACCAGCCCCCTAGGCCCGATATGCGATACTCATAGACGAACGGACTTGACTGTACCTATATTGTCACTGTTAGGCTCAGTAGGGTTCCAGGATGAGTTCGCTCATCAGCTTCCCTTTCGGTCAGTACATGGGCAGCCGTTACGCACAGCTAGTGCCGCTGACGTGCTTGTGGTTAAACCCACTGCCAGGGTACCGATGAGTCATTAGAGTCCCCCATAGATAGTTTCCCAAGTTCGGGCGAAACGTTGTAGAGGCCGTATGGTTTTATGGCAGGGTTCGAACATGCACGTGCGTTTGCGCACGTGTCGTGTTTCGGACAGATTTTACTAGCGGGCTTTGGTTTAAGCCGGATCCTAGTATTATACTGTGTAGATATAATATCTTTGTTTCAGTTGCATTTGTATTCGGTCGTAATACAAATGCGGGTATGTATATACAGTTACGGGGTTATCCTGAAATTCGTTTCGGGATCGCTTTTCGAAGTTGCCAGTTTTTCACCGCCCGGTTGAACATTGTTTAATCCGTGCATTTCTTTTTGACCGTATTTCTATCATTCTTGCCATGGCCAAAATATCTTTGATGAGAGGATATGTTTTTTGTTTTTGGGTGAGTCACATGGAAGTTTCTAGAAAGAAGCTTCTAGCTTTGTGTGACTCATGCCTTGCATTTATTGTTTCTTGGATTGAGAAGGATATTTGTTCTTGATCTTTTCTTTGTGGTCACCACTTGTGCTTCCTTCACCCCCTCCTCCCCTATAAGTGGCCGGCCACTTGAGGAAGCCCCCCTTGGTACTCCACTCTCTCACTTGGTGAGAAATTGATTCATTTCATTTGAGAACAAAATCCAAAGCTCTTTCCTTTTGCTCTTCTTCTCAAAAGGCAACTCCGATTAACCGTTCATCCATGGTTTTGGATGACACGAGACAAAGTATTCTACATCATTCTCTACTTCATCTTGGTCATCTCTTTTAGCAGACTTGATGACCGAGTTGCCTCGGTATAGAGGCGGGGGCCCGTTTAAAGATCCGTTGACGTGGTGCCACCTCGATGAGGAGACAGGAGATCGAAGTTGCCGCGAGGAGCGTGGGATGATGGCTAAAGATCGAAGGACTTGGATCGATCGGTTTAGCCTTTCTACCTCTTTACAGTTTGTTAGTTTAGCGTTAATGGCAAGATCCGGGTTATAGTATGCGATAGCGCCAGTTAAAAAAGTTTTTGTTCCGCGTTTGGCGTCAGAATGACGGCCGGGGCGCTACCGTAGACTTACAGATGTTAGGTCGATAGACTAACCTGTACACATGTCACCAGGGAACTGCTATCTGACAATAGGTATAATACCAACTAGCATGTTTCCGGCGAGTCCGTCCGGTGCACTCATAACCTAATGAGCACCTGTATACATCTTAGGTGAACCAACCGACACCAATGGCTTATGAGACCGGTCACCGCCCTCGTTGGGGTCTCGATCCGTATACACTAGTCTACTCTTGGAGTATCGATACCCAGTCTCGAAACTCCCACAACTAGGGACACTTTAAGTATGGACTTATAAACCACCCAACTCTCACGTATATGATCGCCATCATACTGCTGATAGTCAAGCATGAATCCTATTGGCTCTATCAACATGTAATAGTGATCTGTAATGTCACCTGAAAGATGTACACGTTGATAAAGACAAACCGGATAGCATATTATCATCTCGAGTAAGACTGTTCTACCGGTATAGGTCCTCTCTCAATCATTGCAATCATGTGCCTGCGATCCAATAATTGACTTGAGGGCACTATAGCCAACAATCTCCCATTTGCACTTAAGCTTAATTATTGCGGTGTCGCATACTCACAGCCCGTGTGATACCGAACACCCAATTTCTCTACTAATCAGTTTCACAAAGCCCGTTTGTTAAACTATTGTGTTCGAGAAATAACCTCAGTGAGTGGATCCGCTCCAATGTTCTTTCTATGTCTCTCTTTATCTCAAGTTCGTGGAGAAATTGTTGGATATATGTATGCCCTAGAGGCCATTATGTGATAGTGGATGTATCTATACATGTATATATATATTCAGTTTGCATTCTTGCTCGACATGATAGTATGCTATCTGGTTATTCTTTATCTGACATGTTGATTTGATCATGCTTTTATTCATTCATACATGCTGATAAAGCCCCAAGGATATCTGCTTGACTACTCTGATTATGATAGAGATCATACTAGTGGGACGTTTGTAGTCCATGAGCATATCCTGAAATGTCCCTAGTCGGAGGTGTATCGAGACGGGACATCGATATACCAGAGTAGACTAGCGTATATAATACTAGACCCATGTGATGGGCGATGGATGTTCCTACATTCATCGATGTTCGACATCAAGATCATATACGGGTGCTCAGTGCTGACTGGGTACACTGGACGGACTCGCCGAGAACTCCTATATGGAATTATATCTATCGTCGGATAGCAGTTCTCAGGTGACACTGGTACAGGTTAGTCTGTAGACCCGAGATCGTCATGGAGTCTTGTGTGTTCTCCCACTGCACTTTGATTGCCACCCTACCACGGCTCTACTGAGTCGTGCAAACAGGTGGCCGTTGGGTACAGTCCCGAGACATACGAAGACGATGAGCGATAGGAGGGGTTTTGTCTCTCCCGGTATTGGGAGTTGATGCTGTGCAGTGCCCGACTGGTTATAACAGCAAGTCCCTGGCCAGGGCTGCTGAGATTCGCTGATAAGTGTTATCAGTAGTTTCTCGAACTGTTATAGACCATTCATCGACACGACTTATTGAGTTATTGGGGTCGACGTCACCATCCCTAGGCTCGATATGCAGCATATCTGACGAAGAGACCGGACTGTACGGTAGTGTTGCCGGATGGCTCGACGGGAGTTGTAACAGGTTCGCTTGTTCTCTTCTGATCGCTCAATACCCGGGTGGCCGTTACGTTTAGCTGACCGCTTGCGGCTTGAGGGTACTTGATATGATCATTACCCTCTGCCGGCGTATTGACGAGTCTTAGAGTCCCACAAAGGAGTTGCTCAGTTCAGGCGAAACGTTGTGGTGCGCGTATGCGATATGCGCATGCACCCGATTGAAATGTGCGTATATGATACTGTACATTGATCGGGCGGCTTGCTTTTGGTAGGGTCATATGTGATATGGCCGGATTGATAAATCAAAAGTTGATTTATCATTTAACCATTAGTTTTTCTCACTTGAAAACCTTTTCAAGGATGATGGATGTGTGCACGCATGTGTGTTTATCTTTCTTTCTTTCATGCTAGTTTCTTGCACATATGGATGTGCATACATACACACATACATACAACCATCCATCATGGTTGTTAGCATATGGAAATGGTGGCAATGCTAGACTCACACCATAGATTATTTAATGGATTATTATTTGATTATGGATTTAAAAAGAAAATGAAAAGGAAAGGATAATTATGCTAGTTTCTACATGCTTCTTCTAACCTAACCATGCTCACCTACCACTAAACCATGGTTATCCTTTCCTTTATCATTCTAAACCCAAGTTAAATTAATCATCTATCATTTAATCATGGTTGGAGTCAAGAAGGAATAAATATATATAGTGATATTTATTTTCTTTTGCAAGCTTAACCTTATGGTTATCATTTTACCTCTTGAAAAGAAATAGCCACCATTTTCATCCTCCTTCATCTTCTCCTCTCTAGTTTTTTCTAGTGAGTCAAACACAATCAAAGAAAGGTTTTTGAAGTGAGATCCAAAGCCACAACAACATTCTACATAAGCTTAGCCGTTTTGTTTAGAGTGTTATCTTCGGTTTGACGAAGTAGCGAGCTTGGACGGAGATCTCCGCGGTGGATCGTCGTGGACACAAGGAGAGTTCAAAAGGACCTCGATTCAACACCCAAGACACCAAGGAGTCTTGCAAAGGGGAGCTACAAAGGTTGTAGCCTTCAAACCCTAGATTTTTCTAGTTTAAAGTTTACTAAACCTAATTTTCTAGGATCGATCCACTTGCGTGTTTGTTTAGCACAATAAAAATCATAACTTTTGGACATGTGATGCTTCAAAACCCTTCATAGGGTGCTAAACAAACCCTTCATTGGTATCAGAGCCGACCTAGAACATTAGGCGACCTTTTTGCGAAGTAAAAAGTCCGATCGAAACAAAAATACGACTTTTAAAGATGCTCTCTGGAAATTTTTTAAAAACTGACTTTTTTCAGAATTAAAAATTCTCAAAAAATAGAGCAGGTAAAAATTAGACAATCTGGAAAATTCGTGGCCGTGAACAGTAACTTTGGCCGCGGAAGCGCGGCATAAGCAAGCTTAGGCCGCGCATCCGCGGCCATATAAGGGGCTCTTTGATATTTTTTTGCACAGTAATTTTTATTACCTGCTATATTATATTCTGAGTATGTTTAATCTGAATCTGCTGTTGAAAAATTCTGGAGATGTTTTTGGCCTCGTGGTTTCGATCGGAATTTTCATTTCGCTTTCTTTTCCGGGTAAACTAGAAAGTATTGAAGTGTTTGAACGAATATCATTTACTCAATATTCACAGGGTTTAAATAGTTTGGAGATACGTGCAAGTCTTTTTGCGGTGGTCCCTCTAGAAGACAACAAACCTTAACTCGATTATGTGACCGTCTCGAACTGCCCTTTGAACCCTAGGGTTTGGGGCAGTACGGCGTGCCACATGTGAGGCGTTGGCTTGACCCTTCTACGGCTGGACCGCCGCTACTGTGTCACACTCCGGATTTTTGAACCCTGCTCAAGTGTTGAGCTTTAGTGAATCTTGGGTGCTTGATAGTTCGTTCGAAAACTTTAATACTGTCTGTTTATCTGGAATGTGATACAATATGTGGAATTCATATAGTGTAGGCATGAAATACGAAATATGTGATATTTCGCATTTATGATGTCTAAAGAGAATCTGGATTCCAAATATTGTAGTTTTACACTTTCTTTTCTGTGACCGTAAGTGTAGTATGTTAGATATCGCCGGTTTCGTTGCTATACATCAACGACAATCGGGGTACGCATACTTACTTACGTTGGTGATATGTGATATTCTGTATTGCTGAGATATGATGTGTAGGATTGTCGCGATTGAATAGCCGGGGGGTTTTGTGAGATGAGAGCTTTATATTTTCATTCATGTAAATTCAAATGTAATGTAATATTCTTTTATTTGGGGCACTTCCAGGTTGCGGTTGTGTCACCAGTGTTGTATATTATTTACTTTTCCGCATTAGGATGGACCCAAGGAGGGGAGCACAGGTGACCGGGTTCTGGGGTTCAGTGGGAGGCCATCTCGAGGAGTCGAGACCGGGTCTCCTAAACTCCAGGATTGGTAGGGTCACTTGCCGCTCTCGTAGGGGTCCAGGGTGTGGGCTTGGCTATTCATCACGACTGTGGAATCCGTATTTTCTATTCTGGCTAAATACTAAATACGGACGTCCCAGTATATCCCACGTTATATCTATATTTCTGCTGCCTGTGTTCTGTGAAATCTGAGACGAATGACTTATTATATATATGATATATAGTAGACGTTGCTTATGTTTTACACCCGCGCTAGTCCCGTCCCGGTATGCCGTTAGTTAAGTAACCTAACGGTGCATAACGGAACATTGCGGCGAATGCGGATGGCATAAGCATACGTGTTATTTTCGTTTCTTTTCTGTGATTGGCTTAAGGACTTAAATGATGGGATTACATTAATGTGATTAATGTAAAGAAAATAAACCTAAAAGATGTTGTAGAATCGGATTTAAAAACTACTCGGCTATTTATGAAAAAGCTATATTTCAAAACTGCGGAGCTTAAGCCACTCCTTTTGAAAACTGTTTGATTCTACAACGATATCAAGTTCAAAGCGTTAAAGATTTTCTTAAAAATCATTCGCAACTCTCCGTCATTTTAGGAAGTAGAGTACTTAGTATTCGTGCTACGTTTGTTGACTTTAGTTAAGGCGTAGTGTACGGTAGCTAAGTGATGTCTTCCTACACTGCATATGATGCAGATTAATTAGGACATTCATGCGACTTTGTTGACCATAGTTAAGGGTCATATGGGTGGGTCTAATTAATCAAGAAATGACGGGTAGAACTTGACTGGTACTTATGATTTGTTGACTATAGTTAAGGTCATAAGTACTAAGGGTAAAAATTACATCGGGAATTTTAAGTGTTGAAATTTGCAATGAGATTGCATACCTTCCATGTGATGGTTGGATCCCAATCCCACTGTGGGCAATAGTTGCTCCTAGGAGAGTTTTACAGTTTACAATTAGCTAACTCATTAGGTGTCTAGAAAGGTGTTAACGGGGCTCCGCCTCTGGGAAAACGAGGTTTACTCTAATTAGGTCCGTGCGAAAGCACGGGGAACCTCCCTCAAAGTACCGACACTGGCCTGGCTGAACGGTTAGCGAAGTTGTAGACTGTAATTAATCCTGGCTAGTTTTTCTTTTTAAGGTTTGAAAGAAAAACTTGATAAAAAGCAGTGGGAAACATCGATTAGACAAGATAATAAACCAATCTAATCTGTGCAAGAGCTTTCGCTGAGTGTATTCTTTTCTCTCTCTTAATGGCAGATACCAATGACTGGACTTAAGCTTCTACTAGATAAAAACAAACTGAATGGGACCAACTATAAAGACTGGCTAAGGAATCTGAAGATCGCCTTGACTTATGATAAAGTATCATATGTCCTCACGGCTTCAGCCCCGCTCGTCCCAGGCCCAAAATCCTCAGTTGCGGACATTGAAGTCCGCAAGACATGGGACGCTGACTGTGCCACGGCAAAATGCCTCGCGCTTGCATCGATGGACAACACACATCAAAAGCAGCACGAGGACATGGACATTCACGGGATACTGCTCCATACAAAGGAGTTGTATGGGGAGCAGTCCCGCGTATTACGATACGAAGCATCAAGGAAACTGTTTCACATGCGAATGGCCCCTGGCACACCGGTAGGAGACCATGTGTTGAAGATGATAGCTCTTATAGAAGAGCTTGAGGACCTTGGATGGACAATGGACAATGAACAATATATAGATATTATTCTGCAGTCCCTCCCCTCCACCTTTGCTCAGTTCATAGTGAACTTCAACATGCATGGCATGGAGAAGGACCTCCCTGAACTCCTTAATATGTTAAGGAGTGCAGAGAGCACTATGAAGTCAGCAAAGACTCCCGTTATGACCATTGGACAGTCTTCTTCTTCTCGCCCAAAAGCTAAGGACAAGGGAAAGAAAAAGAAGAAACCCACTAATCCTAAGGGAGGAGTCAAAAAGGTGAAGGGAAAGGGAAAGTCCACGGCTGGAGACCCAGGGAAGGGCGAGTGTTTTCATTGCCACAAGACAGGACATTGGAAGCGCAATTGCACGGAGTACCTAAATCTCAAGAAGAAGTATGGTGATGCTTCTGCTTCAGGTGCGTTTGTGACTGAAAACTGTTTTTCTATAAACTCTGCTTCCTGGGTATTGGATACCGGTTCAGGTTCTCACATTTGCAATTCTATGCAGGGGCTGAGAAATAGCAAGGTTTTGAAGACAGGTGACCATACTCTCCGCGTTGGAAATGGTTCCAATGTACATACAGTCGCAGTGGGAGAGTATCACTTGGGGTTGCCATCTGGATGTATTTTGATTTTGAATCCATGTTATTTTGTACCAAGTATGCTATGTAATATAATATCCGTTTCTTTGTTGGACAATGAAGGATATAATTTTGTGTTGCAGAACAATGTTATGAACATTCACCTAAATCAAATGTTGGTTGGGTATGGTACGCTTAATAACGGAATATATGTCCTAAATCAACACACAGTTTTCAGTATACAACACACTAATAAAAGAAAAATTTCAGAATTAAATGAAGCTTTTCTTTGGCACTGTAGACTTGGTCATATTAACGAAACAAGACTAAACAAGTTACATAAAGATGGATATTTAAACCCTTTTGAATACAAATCTTATGCGACTTGCCAGTCTTGTATCAAGGGTAAAATGACCAAAACTCCGTTTACCGGACACGGAGAAAGAGCTACTCAGCTCCTTGGCCTCATACATAGTGATGTATGTGGACCAATGTCTACACAGGCTAGAGGCGGTTTTTCATACTTCATTACATTCACCGACGATTTCTCAAGATTCGGTCATGTATTTTTATTAAAGCACAAGTCCGAAGCTTTCGAGAAATTCATTGAATATAAACAAGAAGTAGAAAAACAAACCGGCTTGAGTATTAAGATGCTTCGATCAGATCGAGGTGGTGAGTATCTCAGTACAGAATTTGCAAACTTCCTAAAAGAGAATGGGATTCTCTCTCAGCTCACTCCTCCTTACACACCACAGCACAACGGTGTGTCAGAACGACGGAATAGGACCCTATTAGATATGGTCCGGTCCATGATGAGTGACGCTGAGTTACCAGTCTCGTTTTGGGGGCATGCATTGGAGACTGCGGCGTTTCTGCTAAACAGGGTTCCAACCAAAGCCGTGTCTACCACGCCATATGAGATATGGAATGGGAAGAGACCATCTCTTAAAAGAATTAAGATTTGGGGTTGCCCGGCCTATGTTAAAAAGCAGAATCCGGACAAACTCGAGACACGGTCAGTCATGTGTAACTTTGTGGGATATCCAAAGAATTCTTATGGGTATCTGTTCTACCACAAAGAGGAACAAAAAGTGTTTGTTTCTCAGTATGCCACATTCTTGGAAAAAGAGTTTTTCACAGATAGAGATGATGGCAAGGTGGTAGATCTAGAAGAGGTTCTGGAGACACAAACTACAAATGACGATTTGGTTGAACCGGCTGTTGCAACAGAAACTGAAGAACCTCGGCCACTCCGTAGGTCTGGTAGGACTTCTCGCCCACCGGAGAGGTACTACGGTTTCCTCATTGATGGTGACAGAGAAGACTGTATCATGGAAGATGATGATCCTACCAGTTTTCAGCAAGCTATCACGAGTGGTGACTCTGTGAAGTGGCTGGATGCCATGAGATCCGAAATGGAGTCTATGTACACCAACAAAGTATGGACTTTGGACGTTGTACCCCCTGGGGTAAAACCTGTAGGGTGCAAATGGATCTTTAAAAGAAAGATTGGTGTGGATGGGCAGGTAGAGACCTATAAGGCAAGACTTGTGGCGAAAGGTTTTCGTCAAAGACCAGGTTTGGACTATGACGAAACTTTTTCGCCCGTAGCCATGCTTAAATCTATTCGGATCCTACTTGCTATTGCTGCTCACTACGACTATGAAATCTGGCAGATGGACGTTAAAACAGCATTCCTAAATGGAGATTTAGAAGAATGTGTTTATATGGATCAGCCGGAGGGCTTCATTGACAGTGGGAGCAGCGAGAAAGCATGTAGATTGCTTAAATCCATATATGGGTTAAAGCAGGCATCTCGGAGTTGGAACATCTGTTTCGATGATGTTATCAAAGAGTTTGATTTCATCAAAAATCCAGATGAACCTTGTGTTTATAGGAAGGCTGTAGGAAGAGCTGTCACATTCCTCGTATTGTACGTGGATGACATTCTTCTGATAGGAAATGATATTCCTATGCTACAGTCGGTCAAATCATTCTTATCACTGAGGTTCTCCATGAAGGACCTGGGTGATGCCACATACATCCTGGGCATAAGGATCTATAGGGATAGATCCAAAAAGTTATTGGGATTGTCCCAAACCAGGTACATCAACACCATCCTAAAGAGGTTTAGTATGGAAGACTCCTAGCGGGGTGCCTTACCCGCTTGCCATGGAGTCACTCTCTCCAAGGATTCTTGTCCAAAGACCGATGAAGAGAGAGCTCGCATGAGCATTATACCTTATGCTTCGGCAGTAGGGTCTATAATGTATGCGATGTTATGTACACGCCCAGATGTAGCTTATGCACTTAGTGTTGTAAGCAGGTATCAATCCAACCCAGGGGAGAACCACTGGACAGCTGTGAAGAACATTCTTAAGTACTTACGAAGGACTAAAGAACTGTTCTTGGTGTATGGTAATAAAGATCTCCAAATGGAGGCCTTTACCGATTCGAGCTTCCAGAGCGATAAGGATGACAGCAAATCTATCTCAGGGTTTGTGTTTACCCTCAATGGAGGGGCGGTGAGTTGGAAGAGTTCCAAACAGGATACCGTTGCAGACTCTACGATGGAAGCTGAGTACATTGCTGCAAATGATGCCGCCAAGGAAGCCGTCTGGATGAAGAAGTTCGTCTCGGAGCTAGGAGTAGTTCCAACCATTATTGATCCAATACCTTTGTATTGTGACAATAATGGGACGATGGCGTTAGCCAAGGAGCCCAGATCCCATCAGCGGTCCAGACACATCCTGAGGCGCTTTCATTTGATCCGGGAGATTGTAGATCGCCGCGAGATCGAGATTAAGAGAGTTGACACAAAGAACAACGCCGCGGATCCATTCACCAAGGCCCTCCCTCAGCCGCAGCATGAGCGACTTTTTGAGATGTTGGGTATGAGATACGCCAATAACTGGCCTTAGTGCAAGTGGGAGATTGTTGGATATATGTATGCCCTAGAGGCCATTATGTGATAGTGGATGTATCTATACATGTATATATATATTCAGTTTGCATTCTTGCTCGACATGATAGTATGCTATCTGGTTATTCTTTATCTGACATGTTGATTTGATCATGCTTTTATTCATTCATACATGCTGATAAAGCCCCAAGGATATCTGCTTGACTACTCTGATTATGATAGAGATCATACTAGTGGGACGTTTGTAGTCCATGAGCATATCCTGAAAGGTCCCTAGTCGGAGGTGTATCGAGACGGGGCATCGATATACCAGAGTAGACTAGCGTATATAATACTAGACCCATGTGATGGGCGATGGATGTTCCCACATTCATCGATGTTTGACATCAAGATCATATACGGGTGCTCAGTGCTGACTGGGTACACTGGACGGACTCGCCGAGAACTCCTATATGGAATTATATCTATCGTCGGATAGCAGTTCTCAGGTGACACTGGTACAGGTTAGTCTGTAGACCCGAGATCGTCATGGAGTCTTGTGTGTTCTCCCACTGCACTTTGATTGCCACCCTACCACGGCTCTACTGAGTCGTGCAAACAGGTGGCCGTTGGGTACAGTCCCGAGACATACGAAGACGATGAGCGATAGGAGGGGTTTCGTCTCTCCCGGTATTAGGAGTTGATGCTGTGCAGTGCCCGACTGGTTATAACAGCAAGTCCTTGGCCAGGGCTGCTGAGATTTGCTGATAAGTGTTATCAGTAGTTTCTCGAACTGTTATAGACCATTCATCGACACGACTTATTGAGTTATTGGGGTCGACGTCACCATCCCTAGGCTCGATATGCAGCATATCTGACGAAGAGACCGGACTGTACGGTAGTGTTGCCGGATGGCTCGACGGGAGTTGTAACAGGTTCGCTTGTTCTCTTCTGATCGCTCAATACCCGGGTGGCCGTTACGTTTAGCTGACCGCTTGCGGCTTGAGGGTACTTGATATGATCATTACCCTCTGCCGGCGTATTGACGAGTCTTAGAGTCCCACAAAGGAGTTGCTCAGTTCAGGCGAAACGTTGTGGTGCGCGTATGCGATATGCGCATGCACCCGATTGAAATGTGCGTATATGATACTGTACATTGATCGGGCGGCTTGCTTTTGGTAGGGTCATATGTGATATGGCCGGATTGATAAATCAAAAGTTGATTTATCATTTAACCATTAGTTTTTCTCACTTGAAAACCTTTTCAAGGATGATGGATGTGTGCATGCATGTGTGTTTATCTTTCTTTCTTTCATGCTAGTTTCTTGCACATATGGATGTGCATACATACACACATACATACAAACATCCATCATGGTTGTTAGCATATGGAAATGGTGGCAATGCGAGACTCACACCATAGATTATTTAATGGATTATTATTTGATTATGGATTTAAAAAGAAAATGAAAAGGAAAGGATAATTATGCTAGTTTCTACATGCTTCTTCTAACCTAACCATGCTCACCTACCACTAAACCATGGTTATCCTTTCCTTTATCATTCTAAACCCAAGTTAAATTAATCATCTATCATTTAATCATGGTTGGAGTCAAGAAGGAATAAATATATATAGTGATATTTATTTTCTTTTGCAAGCTTAACCTTATGGTTATCATTTTACCTCTTGAAAAGAAATAGCCACCATTTTCATCCTCCTTCATCTTCTCCTCTCTAGTTTTTTCTAGTGAGTCAAACACAATCAAAGAAAGGTTTTTGAAGTGAGATCCAAAGCCACAACAACATTCTACACAAGCTTAGCCATTTTGTTTAGAGTGTTATCTTCGGTTTGACGAAGTAGCGAGCTTGGACGGAGATCTCCGCGGTGGATCGTCGTGGACACAAGGAGAGTTCAAAAGGACCTCGATTCAACACCCAAGACACCAAGGAGTCTTGCAAAGGGGAGCTACAAAGGTTGTAGCCTTCAAACCCTAGATTTTTCTAATTTAAAGTTTACTAAACCTAATTTTCTAGGATCGATCCACTTGCGTGTTTGTTTAGCACAATAAAAATCATAACTTTTGGACATGTGATGCTTCAAAACCCTTCATAGGGTGCTAAACAAACCCTTCAGAAATCCATCTCCCAAAATGAGCTATACCTGTCTCAGAATATGTCTGGATATCTGATGGGAACCAGTTCACGAATGAACTCTAAATCCAGCAAACTTCTTGGACTGTATCGTCCACTGAATTTAATCAGTATCCTGCACCATGCCTCCCTCAGTATCCGCTTGGACCACCTGTTCAAACTACTGCCCCTCATCAAGAGGGAAAACTATAACTCTGACAGTCACTCTGTCATCCGGTCACCTTGGAAGCCTGGAATGATAACCGTCTCCCGAAGGAGGCTGTCGTTACCAAATCCTTAGAACATCTACTTTTGTTCAAGAACTGCTTCCGAACGTTTCTCCTGGATTGGATTAATATATAATCTTATTGCATCTAGTGCAAAAACAATATCTGGTGTGGTACTTGACATCTCATGATTGACTCAATTGCCTAAGCAAGTGATATGCCAATCATGCACATCCTTCTCCGCTTTAGTCTGTAAGACACCTTTAGAGAGTGTGACTCCATTAGCTGCAGGTACACCACCATACCAGGAGTCGTCTATTCTAAAACACCTTTAGAATACTGTCAAAATACCCAGATTGGGAAACTACCCAAATCTAGATCTAAAACCATAGATCCAGTTACCAGAATGCCTGATATAATATCCATATCCTATGTGGAGAAACCACTGTGTGACAACCACAGTATAACCGATTGTAGTATAGGAATTTCACTTCCTACAAAGTGTATGCCATCTAAATACCAGGACATACCACCCTACTACCTTCTTAACAGATCCATCTTCTATTCTGATGAAGTCAAAACCTATGACTGCCACATTAAAAATAGATGATCTATCTCCGCTATACTTGCTTTAGTTTATAAATAGACATAAGCAACTTGTCCACTATGCTTCCGCTGCTCCCACTGACTACAACAACCCTCTGGCAGAGTCATATACACGTGCACTTCTAAAGCTAGTTTAGAACGACGCTATACTCATCCTCCTGCCGGGTCTCATAGTCTAGAACAACAGTAGTGTCAAGTCTGGGTAAACAAGAACCTCCCTGCCACCGTCTTTGAGGATACCGAAGTACCTCTCGGGCGTCTGAGGTTACCCACCATATCTGCGGAGTGGCTAATGGAATGTCAAACCCGATTGAATCTTTAGGTTCTATTAAATTTTTAGTAATCGTTTGTGGTTCTGGAATCACTTCTAGTTCTACCATACTCCCACTACTGTTTTCTGAAAAAGTCCATTTTACTAAAACTGTGGCGAGTCAAGAACAATATCACTATTGATCTTCCAGATAGTAGAAAGTTAACCCTCGTCATAGCCCGGGATAACCCACAAACTGCTATTACAGAAACGTGCCTTGAGTTATCCAGAGTCTGGTTTTAAGCATAAGCCGGACATCTCCATATAGCTTAACATCGTTAAGATATGAACCATTCTATATACAATATAGAAACAGAGGCACTGATTTAATTGAAACCAGATTCAAATCATGTAGCTGTCTCCAGTGCATGTTAACTAAATGGAAGGAGGCCGATCAGCATTACTCAACTAGGATTGCATCCAGATATGAGTAACCTGAAAGAGAAATGAGTTTCTCAAAAACATTACTATCAACTGAATACCAAACACAAGTATCTATATCTTCGATCACCTTGAAGAATCCTGATACTTTCAATTCATGGTTCTCTACTTTATTCTTATACCTATAACTTATCAAAACTTGGACCTTGTATTTCTATGAAATACTTGCCTAAAACTAGAGAAGTCACAAGTAAACAGAATATAGTACGAGTACCAACCCTTCCGTCCTAATGGACATTGGACAACATACAATATTTTGTATAAGTCCCCTGAGTTGAATAGCTCAAACCCTGTGCGTCATAGGTTGGAAACTGTACTATGGTTAAGAAGAATTACCCGTTGTTTCATGCTCCTTACCTAACCATCAACTGATATTGGTAAATGTCATGGAAATAATTTAAAAATGTTATATTTCACTTTATAAAATAAACGTACAGATATATCAGTTTGAAATTGGTGCATAACAACGGATATTCAAAACCAAATATTTGCCGTCCGGCAAAAACCCAGGTGATTTCCTCAAATATCACCAATTACAACGAATTCCGATATAATGAGGATATGATCACCTAATTCCCAATAACTTACTCCCACTCATCATCCGTAAAACCATACAGATGTGAGAATCAAACCTGGTAAATACATATTCTAGAGTAAGGATCTAATTAGGAAAGCAGTTTTCAATTAACAACGTATAGTGAAACTGAAACATGAAAATGTTTCGAAGGGGTATCCGGGTATTCCTAGTAATGCCTCTTCCACTATTCAGATTCATGACTGTAACCATATATTTCTTTGCCATCTCTCCAAATCCCTTTATTTGTCTTTACTCATTATCTTCTGTACACCATTCTTAGGCTAAATGGTTTTCTTCCTTCCCTACCGTTCGGCACCAGCCTATGGTTTGGAAGAAGACTGTCTAATAAGCGTAATAGGTGTACTCTCCTAATCCTAGGAGCCCTCGCAACCTGAAAGAAGGTAAAGATAAAAGACAACCGAATAAACCTTATTCTATTTCTCCTGAACATGAGAAATGCAAAGGTGAAGTAGGAGTGGCGATGAACTACACGATTTGGTCGTGAATGATAGCAGTTGCAATTTACTTTGCTCTCTTTCTAATCCTTTTATTTGTTTTTACTTATTACCTTCTGTACACCACACTTAGGCTAATTATTTTTTCTTCCTTCCCCACCTTTTGGTACCTGCTTATGGTTTGGAAGAAGACTATCCAATAAGCGCAATAGGTGTACCCTCTCCTAATCCTAGGAGTCCTCACAACCTGAGAGAAGGTAAAAGGAAAAGACAACCGAATAGTCCTATTCAATTTCTCCAGAACTGAAACCATCCTCGAATCTGAAACAAATTTCTTCGAGTTCGTATGTAACTATACGATGGTCATATCCAATAAACGTGGATCTTCGTAGTGATACGGAATGTTCCGGAGAAAATCAAAGGGTAAAAGTAGGAGTGGCAATGAGGTATGCAACTCAGAAAATCCAAAAGTCAGTATGTTTTAAGAATGTCCGGTTATCTTGGTTACTGAGTTATAGTCTAGGGTCGGGACATGGTCGCTGCCAAAGAGAGAGAGAAAAGAAACACTCAGCGTGCACTCTAACCTAGATCAGAATGGTCAATCACTTTATCTAATCAGGATGTCTCCCACTGTATCCTCAAATTCTCCTCCAAATCTGAAAGAAGAATTAGTCGGGATCATCTAAAATCACCCGAGGAGTAAACCAACTCATCAGTGGGTATCGGGATCCAACTATCATCGCATGATAACCTGATGGAATCTACTCAAGTTATCACACTTCAGGAGGTATGCGCATGCCTGGTAAGTTTCCTGTATGTTTGAAACTCCCGATGTGATTTCTACCCCATGCTCTTATGACCTAGACGAAGGCCAACATATCATAAGTCACATGCTAAGTTCTACCCGTCATTGTCCAGGTTAATTTGAACCCACCCGTACATACCCTTGATGAAGGCCAAAATAGTAGTACGACTGTCCCAAACCAACGCATCTATCTATACAACAGAAAAGTAACAAATAGCTACCATACACTATGCCAAGACGAAGGCTAACAAATATAGCATGAATACTAAGTGCTACCAGTCTGAAATGACGGAGGGCTACGAATGGTTTTTGGCGAAAAACCTTTAACGTAATGAACTTGATATCGTTGAAGGAACTGGATAGCTTTTTATAAATATATAGTGGCGAAAACCTTTGCTATAGAGGTCACTCCCGGTGAAGGGATCTCGGCTCTTTCCTCGTCGAATGAGGTGCAGGATATTCTCACTGAATACCACGACGCAAAGCAAAAAGTAAATCGACTATAGTGAAGTTATTACCCTGACGCAAACTTCTGCCCAAAGGGTCACTCCCGGTAAAGGGATCTCGTCCCTTGCCTCGTCGAATGAAGTGCTGGATATTCATAACCGAATACCGCTGTGCAAAAGAAAAGAAAAGGCCCTTGTAATAACAACTTTTAAAATTGTTCCAACAACATCGAATAGGTCTGTTTTCCTTGCATTGATCTGAATCAACGCAGTCCCATCAATTAATCACACCACAAAAGAACAAAAATATGATGTACGTATATGCCATCCGCATTCGCCACTGGGTCCCGTCATCACCCTTTAGGTTACTTAACTAACGACAGAGCAGGGACTGGATTAGCGCGGGTGTAAAACATATACAACATCTACTAGTATATATAACAATATATAATAATCGCTCCAGGTATGATAAATGCAACATCACAAATAAGCAATAAGCATCACAGAACAATACAGATAATCTGGGAGCCCCGGGTTTCCTTTGAGCCACAAGTGAAATCCGATGTTCCCCTGGTCATGTAGATAGCCTGTACAATGAAAACCTAGACCCCTATACGAGTGCGGAAAGTTACCCGCCAAAACCAGAAGCGAGGCAGCCCCCTTCATCAAAGTGAATGGGCCATCCGGCACTTCACGGAATCCGGTAACTTGAGCACTCCTCCTTGGGTCAACCTTTACCCCCTACGAGTGTGGCGAATAGCCCGCCAATTCTAGAGTGAGGTCCCCTCCGTCTCAATGCCATGAGATGCGGACCCGTTGCCCTCCAGAACTCGGCTATCCGTGCACTCCATCACGGGGTAATCCTAATACAGAAAAGAAAAATATGTACAATGGTGACATCGACCTCAACCCGGTCGTGCCCTAAACAAATAATATACAAACAGGTAGTGACGACAGTCCACATGTCGGACGCTCTCCCCGCGATATCAAATGTACAAATAAAACTAAACTGTACTAACATTGCACCCAAGCTATCCACCACGACGAATCCGCAACAACACAGCACAACACAGAACATCAACGTGAATGTCACGTTCGCAAACTCGTATAAAAGAACTATAGCAATTAGACAAGTTGTACCGATCTAATGACATTCACGGTCGCAGATGGAAATGTATGTACTGTAAGCTTTAAACAATGTTAGAAATATCGACTTCAAAATAACCCCGAATAACCCCAAACAACTAGATAAAACCATATCCAAACAGGGATAAACTAGCAATACCACTGAACCAATATTCTAGAGACTAGACAACACTACAAATACGAAGTCCCAGTTCAACCAAAAAACCGGCCAGGCCGGATTTTACCTCAATGTGGCCGGTCCAAGAGTGGAGTTAGGGCCTCGTATTTGGTGTGTGTTCTAGTAGTCACTTAAATAGTCTTCTGCAGTTGCTAAAATAATTTTAGAAGACCATAAAATAATTGACAGAGAATGGAATATTCAGGGTATTGATTTGGAGTTGTTTTGGTTTCGATACTTTAACATCATCTAAACAAATTAGTATGTGGTTAATGGGTTGGCTCTAATACCATGTAAGGTTACGCCAGCGCCCCGGCCATCAATTCGTGACCAAACACGGAACAAAAACTTTTAAAACCCGGCGCTAATGGAACTCAATTCTCAGATCGAACCGTTAACCCTATACTAGTTAACTGTAAAAGGAGTTTAGAGAGGTTATGCCGATTGATCCGTGTCCTTCGGTCTTCAACCTCTGCCCCAAGCTCATCACGACTTCTTCGATCAAGTTCACTCTCCGGTCTCCCTCGTCGAAGACGATCCATGTCGAGGATTAATAATACGGGCTCCCGCTTCAAAAACTGAAGCAACTCGGGCATACAGTTTGCTAGCCTAGATACCCAAGGTGAAGTAGAAATAGTGTGTGAATACTTTGTCTCAAAACACCCATGGATTCTCAACTCATGAGATGGAAAGGGTGGAGGTAAAGAAGTTGCCAAGTGAGGAAAAATGTGAGCACAAGACTTTTGGCCAAGTCTTGAAAAAATGAAAAAGAAGTGAAGTGGCTGTTGAATTTCTATTGAGTGGAGTTGTGTGATTTTTAGTGTTCTTAAGCAACCCAAGAAAAATATCCAGCACCAAACAAAAAGGCTACGAAAATTAACCCATGCCAAAAATCAACAGCCACTAAAAAAACCCTTCACACAAAAAAATCAACAGCCACTAAAAAAACCCTTCACACAAAAAAATCAACAGCCACTTTCTTTCTATTGTTTTACTTGAGTTTGTGAGGTATGTGTGCAATATTTAATTGTGCAACTAAAGAAATTTCATTCCCCAAAAATCAATAGCCCATGCCTCATCAATTCCCAAGCCAAAACCCATGCTTACACTTTCTACCTCAACAATATTAAACATTTAAACAAAGTGTTTAAATCAAAGAAAAGAAATGGCAACTTTAAAGTAAACCTATAACGAATTACAAGAATACCCCTCATCCGTATATACATACCTGCATTCGTATTCCGACTGAATACGAATGCAACGAGACAAAAATAATCCAACATTATAACACTAGGATCCGGCTTAAACCAAAGCCCACTAGTATTATTCGTCCGATCATGATCCGTGCACAAGTGCACGTATATGATCGAACCCTACCATAAAACCATACGGTCTCTACAACATTTCGCCCGAATCAGGGAAACCTTCTGTGTGGGACTCTAAAGACTCGTCAATATACTGGCAGTAGGTTTAATCACAAGCATGTCGGTGGCACTAGCTGTACGTAACGGCTACCCAGGTATTGAGCGAAAGGGAGGCCAACGAGCAAACTCATCCTGAAACCCTACCGAGCCTGACTGTGACAATATCCGTACAGTTCGGTCCGTTCGTCTATGAGTATCGCATATCGAGTCTAGGGGGGTGGATAAAGTCAGACCCCTAATAACGCGCCATTTAGTGTCGGCATGAAACCTATCACCAACTGAGAAAAAACCGATCCTAGATCGGTAATTCTCGTCTACTCCAGCCGAGAATTTCTGGTGATGGCCACCCGTGCACTCCGCGACATCAACCCCCAATACCGGGAGAGACGAATTCCTGACGATTCGCTCACTGCCTCTATGTGGCTCGGGACTGTATCCAACTAAAACCTGTTTGCACGACTCCTTTGAGCTGTGGTAGGGTAGAAATCAAAGCACAGTGGGAACTCACACGAGACAAATGATGATCTCAGGTCGATAGACTAACCTGTACACATGTCACCGGGGAACTGCTATCTGACAATAGGTATAATACCAACTAGCATGTTCCCGGCGAGTCCTTCCGGTGTACTCATAATCTAATAAGCATCTGTATACATCTTAGGTGAACCAACTGACACCATTGGTTTATGAGACCGGCCACCGCCCCTTGTCGGGGTCTCGATCCGTATACACTAGTCTACTCTTAGAGTATCGATGCCCAGTCTCGAAACTCCCATGACTAGCGACACTTTAAGGATGCGCTTATAGACCATCCAACTCTCACGTATATGATCGCCATCATACTGCTGGTAGTCAAGCATGAATTCTATGGGCTCTATCAACATGGAATAGTGATCTGTAATGTCACCTGAAGCATGTACACGATGATAAAGACAAAGCAGATAGCATACTATTATCTCGAGTAAGACTGTTTTACCGGTATAAGTCCTCCCTCAATCATTGCAGAGGTGCGAGAGTCAGAACCGGTCAAAGATGGAGAAAAAAACCAGGGTAGCCATAGGTAGTTCATACTTGCTGAGTGGAACGATAGAATTCCCATAACGGGAATCACATTCCTGCGATCCAATAATTGACTTGAGGGCACTATAGCCAATGCCGGTGTGTTTGTGAAAACCCGAAAGGGCGCAATCTCGTTAAAATAAAAAACACCTGCAAGGTCCTCTCGACCTCGTGAAGAGAAAACACCCGTGTGGGATCCTTACGACTCACAAGGGAGCAACACACTTAGGGATCCCCACGATTCCTAAGGAGAAATTACGCTTACGAGATCCTTACGACTCGTAAGGAGAATTCCCCCTGTGAGACCTTCATGGCTCATAGGATTCAAAAGCCTTAAGCTACAGGGATCTAAACCTGTTCTTAAGCCATCACACTCCCCAAGTTGCCCTACAAGCGGTTCGATATTGTCCCTTGTATACAATCCACGGGCGCAAATAAACGTTCCCTCATCTAGTTCCACCAATGGCGCGAAATTTCCCCATTTGGTGAACAACACTTGTAGGTCCTCTCGACTTGCAAGGAGAAAATACTCTTGTGAGATCCTTACGACTTACAAGAAAAGATATCACTTAGGAATCCTTACGACTCCTAAGGGAAAAATACACCTATGAGATCCTCACGACTCATAGAGAGAAAATACCTTTATGAGACCCTTATGGCTCGTAAACTCAAAAAGCCTTAGTCAACAGGATCTTAACCCTGTTTGCTGAGCCCCATTTGTTCAAATCAACAAAGGCACATGATGATTCGCTCCTGGCAACATTCCAGTGGCAGTGATGCCGATGCTAAGATTGGTGTTAGATTTCAAGTTCTATACTCACAAAAGCCAGCGAGCAAAAAAAATGCATATGAAATAGTCGAAATATTTGGGCAATTCGCAATAAAAAACAGCGAGCAAAATGTAAGCATACAAAAACATCCGAAATGTTTGGGCAACTCGCAATAAAAAGGAGCGAGTAAAAAGAAAAAAATAGTCAAAATGATTGGGCACCGCAAAAAATAGCCGAAATGATTGGGCAATCGCGACTTTCGCGATATAAAAAGCTGAAATGATAGAGCATCGCTGAAAGAAATAAAATAAAATAAAACTTTTGCCCTGCAGGTGAGTCCGCATCGACCCCCGTATACAATCCATGGGCACAAACGAAAAGGGAACCACATTTTCCCACTGGGCTCTGTCAAAAGGGAAAGTCAAATCTCGACGGTTCATCGACAGCCTAGAGATCACCACGGTGTTCCTTCTCACTCCAGCAGGATGCAGACACAACGTTAATAACTGACCCCTGGGTCAAAATAACGGAGCCATGACAAAGTCCTTAGTTCCAAGCCTCGACGGTTCATTGACAACCAAGAGGCAACCTCGACATTCGTCGCAATATGGCAGACACAATGTCAACAAGTGAAGCAAAGGAAGATCCCTAGCTTCAGGGTCTCGACGACAACATCTACAGCCTAGAGATCACATCGAAGTTTCTCCTCACTCTAACAGGAAGCAGATGCAACATCAACAACCGACCCCAGGGCTAACACAACGGAGCCATGACAAAGTCCCTAGCTCCAAGCCTCGACGGTTCACCAACAACCTAGAGACTACCTCGAAGCCATGGCAAAGTCCCTAGCTCCAAATCTCAATGGTTCACAGACAGCCTAGAGATCAGCAACAGCATTTCTTCTCACTCCAGCAAGAAGCAAATACGACGTCAGCAAAACGGAGCCACGTCAAAGTTCCCTAGTTCCAAATCTCGATGGTTCACAGACAGCCTAGAGACTACCTTGGAGCCACGGCAAAGTCCCCTAGTTCCAAATCTCGACGGTTCACAGACAACCTAAAGACTACCTCGGAGCCATGGCAAAGTCCCCTAGTTCCAAATCTCGACGGTTCACGGACAACCTAGAGACTACCTCGGAGAAATGGCAGAGTCCCTAGTTCCAAGTCTCGACGGCAGCATCCACAGTCTAGAGATCAACAACAACGTTCTTCCTCCTTCCAGCAGGATGCAGACGCGACATCAACAAACAGAGTCATGGTAAAGTCCCCTAGTTCCAAATATCGACGATTCACAGACAACCCAGAGACATCCTCGACATTCATCACAATATTGCAGAAACAATGTCAACAAAAGAAGCAAAGGAAGATCCCTAGCTTCAGGGTCTTTACGGCAACTCAAATGAGACCTGAAAGACATCGGAGATCATCCCACTCCAGCGCGGAGTGGTCATAACTCATCGGGGCTCCCAAACTGAGCCTAATCTTAAGTAAAAAGTGACATGGAATATCTCTAACGCTTGCTCTTTCGACGGTAATATCATCTGGAAGATTACTTGAAGACGTCTTGTCCTGCCCCCGAAGGGATCAGAGGCACGACAGTCGTGGGGCTACTCAAACAGCAAGATTGCGTATCGAGGAATACACCGGCCAACGCGACGGTACGATGGGTAAAAAACCCTAGTACCACAGACCCTAACGGACTTCTATTAGCAGGAGTTAACTGTGACATTAGGATATCCTTGCGAGAACTTGTCGATTCTTTTCGACTCGTGGGGAAAATAATGTTTCTGCGAGAACTTCTCGACTTGTTTCGACTCGTAGGAAAAGCGTTAGGCAATGGGGATAAGAACCTGTTTCTTAAGCACTGGGGCCCTGCAAGTCGTTCCAAGATGGACTATTGCATACTATTCACGGGCCACACTCTCCAAAATTGAATATCGACAAGGAGGGAAAAAACCACTTACGAGTCCTCTCGACTTGTAAGGGGGAAAAATTCTCTTGTGAGATTTTTACGACTCTCAAGAGAAAACGCACTTAGGAATCCTCACGACTCCTAAAGAGAAAATACACCAACGGGATCCTCTCTATTCGTAGGGAGAAAAGTCTTTATGAGACCCTCACGGCTCGTAAAGTTGAAAAGTCTTAGGCGGCAGATCTGAACCTGTTTCCTAAGCCATCGCTGCCCTACAAGGAGATCAAGATGGACTATCTATGGGCCATATTTGCAAAGGTTATATGCCATTGAAATAAAGAAGCTACTTATGAGTCCTCAAGATTCGTTAGAGAGAGAGAGAGAGAGAGAGAGAGAAATCCGAGCGAGATTCTTGCGACTCAAATACCTTTGATAAAAGAAAGGGAAATTTTGCCATTCATACTTGAGAAAATTTATACATCAGTGATAACAACAAAACAGAAATATCATCAAAATGTTTACAATGGCAAGACACTGAATCCTGGGCATGGATTTAAGAATTCAGAAGCAAGGCCGAGTAAAATGCTTCTGGCTTCTTTGACCATTTTCTGATGCATTTTCTCACGAATGCAAGCATCGGGATTCCCACTGATATCGTCCGTCCTCTGGTAGGCAGAGATTATCGTCGTCTGTTGGAAGACCTGATGCAAAATATCGATAAGATCACCTCACCGCCTCTTCGAGATCAAGCCCATCAGATATACTGAGTGCACATTGTCTTCGGCATCATCAAGTGCCTCAAGCGGCATGGCCTCGTTAAATTCAGGAAGTGCTTCCTAAATTGCCCCTACGATAATTTTCAAAAGAGCGGAATGACGGGGGAGTAGTCGACCGTTGTATTCATCGAACCGACGCATCACCTCAGTGCATTGGGCATTCGTAAATACCTGGTTGTTCTCCGCTAAAAACGGGGGACGGAACCACGTAGGTTCGTCTTGCTTGAATTTGGGGGCAGATGCTATTTGGTTTTATCCGTCCACCTCTCCGAAGATGCCAAGTTGATTTATGTCACCATGTATCGGAGGTTTGGACAGATGCGGCCGTTGTAGCAGACTTCGTCAGATTCCCCCTCATTTGAGGGGTTTTTGATTGTGGGGACGCTCTTCTCAGTAGGCGCAAACCCCTGCAGTTAATTACGCTACCGCATCGCGGTAACCACTTTCTCCTTCTCCAGATGGCCACTTCGTGTCGTGTGTGTTTATTTTATTTTTGGTTGCCCGTGGATTGTATACGGAGACTAATTTATGTTGTCGCCCGTAGGGCGTGGATTAGTCCAAATCCGTATTATCTTAGATTTGGGTTTGAGTTGGGTTTAAGGATCTTTAATCTCATTTGAGACTAAGATCAACTTAAACATTTTGTTGAGGATATGTTAGTCTAATTTTTTTAGACTAAGATCTACTCAACAGGATCATTTAGATCTAACAAAAGAGCATTTGGGCTCTATTGTTTTAGTTTAGGGACGTTGTGGTCCATAAGTTTAAGGACATCATAGTCTATGAGTTTAAGGACCTCATAATCCGTAAAGTTTAGGGACATCATAGTCTAGTTTAAAGACTTCATAGTCTATGTGGTTTTGGTTCAACCGTTTAGGGATGCACCAAAAGTTATTGGTTATTGGGACCCTCCATCTCTCTGAAGACGTTGAAGAATTACAACGACATATATCAGAGGTATGAAGAGATGTACCCTTGAACCAATGTTGGTTGGGAGATCTGTAGTCAAGTTTGGGACTAAGATCAGCTAAAAAGATTTTTGAGCATATGAGCTCAATTAATCTGAATTAGGGGTCTGTGGCCAACTTGGGCTCGGCCCAGTCAGTTAAAATGCTGGACATTTGTTTGAGCTCAACCCTTTTTATTTAACAATGCTGAGAACTGGTTTGGGTTCTGACAACTTTTTTTGTCTTTTATTAAGTGTTGAGCACTCATTATGGCTCTGAGGCTTTATTTAAAGAACAATTTATGTTCCCTCAGTGCACACGTGAGGAGCACGAGGCGCGCTTGGAGCTTAGCGCCAGACTTAGAGCGCTAAGGCGCTTCCTGTGAGATAGCGCACACGTGAGGAGTACGTGGCGCGCTTGGCACTGAGCGCCAGTCAATGAGTGCAGAGCGCTTTTTATAAAATAGCGCCCACGTGAGAAGCACATGGTGTGCTTGGCGCTGAGCGCCAACCTTGGAGCGCTGGGCGCTTCTTTTAAAATAGCGCTTGGAGCGCTGGGCGCTGAGTACCAGACTTGAAGCGCTAAGGCGCTGTGCGCCAGTCTTAGAGCGCTAAGGCGCTTCATTTAAATTGGAGCGCTAAGGCTCTTTTTAGGCAGCTTTGATCAGTTCGGCGCTCTGAGAATTAAACTCTCGTTTATAAGAGACTTTGTCTCGTGGCTTTAAGAACAAGGTTCTTATTTTTATAGGAGATGTTACAATCTCTTATGTTTTTCTTTTGCGAAAGACTTTGTCTTTATGGATCTGTGATCTGAAGAGAATTAAGTTCTTCTCCACCCCTTTTTATGATGAGATGCTATGATCTCTTTTTGTGAAAGACCTCTGTCTTGTAGATCTATGATCTAGAAAAAGAACTAAGTTCTTCTTCTTTTATGAGATGCTTTTATCTCTCTGTTTTATTTGCCTTGAAGAAATTCTTCTTCCGAGGGCTTGCTCTTCTGTTTGAAATTTCTCAAAGTTTGTTGGGGGGGGTTCCTCTGTGCAAGACTTGAAGTCTTGGGTCCTTTATATGGTGGAGGCTGATCAGTTAAGGTAATATTTTTCTGATTGATTTGGGGATGTTTCCTCACCATTGGATTTTTGATCCTAGGGCTTTTGTTTTACAGAAGACATTTTTCTTGTTATTAACAAGATTGAGAAATTATTTTCCTATACAGAGATTACTCTGTATCTTGGTGATTTTTAATCACCATTGGATCTTTGATCCAACAGTGCTCTGATTTACAAAGCACAATCTTTCCTGTTTGGAAAGATTCTGAGGAGTATTTCCTTAACAGAATTTTATTCTGGTAATTTGATGATGTTTAATTTTTTTTGTTGGATCTTTGATCCAAGGGTGGGGAACATTTAGTTCCAGCACTAGCGCTCTCGTGCTTTACACGTGTGCGCTGCATCAGAGTCTTTCACTCTTGATGCTAGCGCACTTAGCGCTAGTGCTCTCGTGCTTTGCACGTGAGCGCTGCATCAGAGCCTTTGACTCTTCGCGCTGGCGCATTTAGCGCCAGCGCTCTCATGCTTTGCACGTGAGCGCTGCATCAGAGTCTTTGACTCTTAGTGCTGGCGCATTTAGCGCAAGCGCTCTCGTGCTTTGCACGTGAGCGCTGCGTCAGAGTCTTTTGACTCTTTGCGCTGGTGCTCTTAGCGCAAGCATTTTTATGAAGCGCCGCTTCATTTCAAATTTAAAATTTTAAACATAGCTTTTCTCTCATTGGGGGAAACAAATGCCCCCCACCGTTGCGCTCACGTGGCTCACACGTGAGTGCAGCGGTGGCAGCTTTTCCACCATTGGATCAATCTTGGAAGTTGAACCGGCTTCCCTTGCCTATAAATAGGGTCTTTGGTCTTTGGGATGACCTCTATTCATCTTCTTGATTTCTTGTTTTTCTGAGAATTTTATTCTCTCTTCAGAGCATAGCTCTTTGTCTTAAGAACTCTTTTTAGAAACAGAACCCCGTCAAAATTTTTAGGTAAAGATTAAATCTTTATAATCTAGGGTTTCACCCATTAACAGAGCTTTGCTCTTTTCAGATAATAGATCTAAAGAAATTTTTTAAGGTTTTCTCAACAGAGCTTTGCTCTTCTTGAATCATAGATCTAAAGAGATCTCTCTTAGGGTTTCTTAACCTATTAACAGAGCTTTGTTCTTTTCAAATCATATTGATTTGTTAATCTTTCATGAAGAACTCTTAGAATTTGTTCATAGATCTTGAAGATCTCGGAATTTTTAATTCATTAAAAGCTTTGCTTTTAGGGTTTCTGATGGGTTACTCCATCATCTTCACAGAGCATAGCTCTTCAGAATTTTTTTGGGGGAATTTTATTCCCTTCATCATTAGAGTTGACAGATGTCACTCTGTTGTAGAGCGCTGCAATCAAGGGAGATTAACTCCTTGGCCCGAGGGGGCCCCTCATTAAATAAGAATCCTTTTAGGATTTTCTATTTAATGAATGACTGTCTCATCAATGATGAGACTGACTCATCATTGATGATCCGTCATCTAGATTTTGTGGGTCCCCTTTGGTCCCCTTCCACTGCATTGCAGTGCGGTACAAATTTAAAGTACCCGTACTAAAACTCGAACTGTAGCATTGATGGCTAATTCTTGTTCTTTTTCGCGCAGGTACTATGTCTTTCGACACTTCTTTCCCGTTCGTCCGTTCGGAAAGCGGATTCCCTGAAGCGCCTGTAGACAGGGAAGTCTTCGCGTTGATCAATGATCACGACCCGGAGCAAAAGAATCTTCATTTATGGGGCATATGGTATAATCAAATTATCAGGGGCCGACGTAGCTTTTCTTGCGCACCTTCGGAGCCCATTTCGGCGATCCATTATGCAGATGCACCCCCGGTGAACTATGCCGTGGAGAAGGTCAATTGGACTTCGGAAGGTTGCCTTCAGCCTTTTATGGCCACGATACCTGTATAGCCGCCGATGGCTTTGGATACTCTGGGACGGCGTATATGCCAGGGCGAGTCGCGCCCTTAGGGACAACCGTACATGATAGGCTTGATTCCTCGCCTTCCAGCCGGGTACTTGCAGTGGGCCCGGTATATTTTGTCGGCCAAGAAGTCGCAGCTGCTGAGGCTCGGGTTGTATACCGCGATTTACGCTTCCCTCTTCCAATATTCCACGCCCCCTGTATGGTGGGTCGAAACTTTTTTGGAACAATATAACGTTCCAACCCACACCTTCCTTTTATTAGATCGGGAAGTTTCAGTCTCTCTAGAGGAGTTCGCGTAGATCTTCGGCTTGCATGTCAGAGGGGAACATTATGAAGAGATATTACCCCCTGACGAGTACATTTTCGCCACTCACTCAGTAGTGATGGGTCTGATCCCCGAAAATGCTATTCAGCACTGATTCCCAAGCTTGATCAGGGTGTTAAATATTTACGAGAGCCTGTTTCTCGCATCCAGAAGTCACGGGGTCAGCTTTACGGATTTTATCGCTCGTTTTCTTCGCCCGGAAGTCTTGTCGAAACAAGGTGCGAAGTTTGCCAAGCTCGATGATCCTTTCGGTTTTGGTTTGGATAGCCGGCCGACAGCGGAAGCAGATCAAAAGAATTTCTTCCTTCCAAATGCCGCGGTCGTCCTCTTTTTAGAACTCGCCGCTCATGACATCGACGAAGAGGTGTTCTTTTTAGGGTTCCTCAGTTTATGGTTGAGTTGGTTTGCGCTCCCCATGCATCCTCGTTACATGTGGCCGTCCGTTTTTTACCCGGCTCACCAAATGGTTGAAGGGACGTAGGTTGCTGTTGGGATTGCTGGACTGGCTCATTTGTATCATGGCCTTAGCCTGGTGACAGATACTACTCAACCGGGGGTACAACCCATAAACTTCTCGATGCATTATTTCACTTCGTGGCTCGAGTTGCATATACTCGGCACCTTTGGAATCCATAAGAGGCCCCGTTTCTTCGAAAGTTATAACTTTCCTTGGGTTATGCGGTTGGTTGATGCTTCCGCTTTGGAGACGACCCAGCGAGAGGCTCGAGGTCTGATTCTTCGCCCGCGTACGGTCGGGGATGGCATGACCTTCGTCGATAAGGTCATAACTATCGGCAAGGAATCCGCTAAGACGGTGCAGCCGCTGCAGGACACCTTCAAAGATGGGGTTTCTACCTTGAAGGCTCGGGAGATTCTTCACTTATATTCTATCAGGCCAGGCTTTTTGGTGTTTAGGCAGAACGATGCGGCGCTGTTCATGAGATATAACTCGCACCGGTTTGCTCAATAATCAAGCTACAATCAAGGTATCTTGCTCGAAGCCTTCTTAGCTGAACCTACTGCAACAGAGGAAGGTATCCGTAGTGCGCTACATCACTTCATGCAGCTCAACACTGGGTCTAACTTCTTTATCAGCAAGCCGACGTATGCTTCGACATAGTTTTCATGCATTTTTCGTACTGTTATTTCGATTTTGATATTCGGTGTATGTTTTCGTGCACCATATGCACTTGATTGAGATTCTTGCCCACACTTAGCGCACTTGATGCGATTTTGTGCACACCAGATGCACTAAATCGGGGTTTTGTGCAGATTAGATGCACCTGATATTATCATCGTGCACGCCCGTTGCACTTGACAGATGTTTTTGGGTGCACACCTATTACACTCAGTTTTGTTTCTGTGCGTATTCGTGGTATCTGTATTTGGTTTCGATTTCAGTGCGCACCGGACACATATGATATTTTTATGATGTGATTGGGAATGATTTCATTATGAGCAGTATGTTTTTATAATCATTACTATTTGATTTAGTAACCAGACGGGACGTGTATGTTAAATAAAAGATATATATGTATAGCTATTTTTTTTAAAATAAACGTCCGCTACTTATGCTGTGACACGTGCATCGCACGGCGATTTTAAAAAGGGGCTTTTGCATGCTTCTTTAATCAGATGTTTGGACGATTTTACTACGATGCGCACTATATATAAGTTATAGTTTTGATGTATATCATGTTGGTTTTCGTATTGGGCTTTGATATTTTATTCTCACCATAACTCCGATGATTGCGTTATGTTTGACGGAGTTTTGAATTTGAGTTATGTATTCATTTTTCATGCGTATGCATGCGCTAAGATGTGTTTTACGTATTGATGATTTCGGAGCCCCGACGATTTGAATGTTTTGGCTGAATGTTTTAGTAATTGGGGGGGGGGCAGTTTTAATTTAAATTCGGAGATCGAATTTTTTTTAAAGGGGGGAAGATTGTAACGTTTTAAAAATAAATAAATAAATAATTAAATAAATAAAAATCCTTTAGGCGAATTTTTTGATTTTCGGTAAAATAAACCGTATTTTTCGTAAAACTTAACCATAATTATTTTTCATCATAAATTAAAAAAAACCTATTTTAATTACGTAATTACTAGTAAATGGTGTTTATTTAGTGACTTATAAATTATTATTTTACTTAAATATTTTTCCTTAATTAATTATTTTAAAATTTTACATAAGCTTTTAAATATACATTAAATTAGTGTAAATTACAAATTTGAATGGGTTAATTTAGCAAAAGTGAACCATTACATATTAGAATCTAGTGTGTATCATGCAAAATTCATTTCCAAAATTTTCCATGGTTCTAGACTTTTCTAGGATTAACTTAGAAAAGAAAATAAACAAAAAATAAAGAAATTAGTGAAAAGACATAAAAGGTGTATTATTTTGGGAGAACTTTCTACATCATTCTTCACTCTTTTCTTTCTCTCTTTCCCTCTCTAGGTTTGGCCGGCCTCACCTCCATGGCAGCCCCCCATTTTCCATGCTCATTTTCCCTTCAAAAATCATCAAAAATTCAACAAAAATAATTCCAAAAATAAACCTCAAAATCAATATTCAATCTCAACCATTTTCCTTTGACCTATTTAGCATGGATTTTGGAGTAGGAAACCATTCTTTTGGAGGCATATTTTCATGTTTGGATCTCATGTTGTGGAGGTATAATTTTTATCCCAATGATTAATTGTGATTAAATGCTTTAATCTAGCATATTTAGATTTTCTTAATTGATTCTATTTGCAAGTTTAAAATTCAAGATTGGGTTTCTAAAATCAAGTTAGGGTTTTTATTAATTGAGTGGGGTTATAATAAGTAGTTTAACATTTTTAGAAAGGAAAAATCTAGCATGGTTGATGTATTGTAAATTGTTCATTCAAAATTGTTTAAATTAAACAATTTTGCTAATTAGGTTTTTATAAAACATATATATTGGTGATATAAAATTCTAATTAAGGTTTTTATCATTAGATTTTGGTTTTAATGAGAATATTAACATGTTAAAGGAATTAAAAACCTAATTTAGTTACTAGTTTCAAATTGATAATGGAAAATTGTGATAAATATGTTATTTTTGCTAACTAGGTTTTAGAAATTTCTTAAATAATTGAGATTTAAAATATAATTATGATTTCATGACATTATTAACATCATAAATTGTAGTTTAATAATTTAATTCATGCAAAATCAAGTTTAGTTGTGGAATTGGGAAGTTTTGCTTACGAGGTGTTGAAATCGGATACAATTTCAAACTAGAATTTTCAATTTAATATAAATTAGCGTGATAAAAATATAGTATTGATTTGTATGACTTAGTTATGATATTTAATGAATATTATGGCTATTAGTTTCGTTTAAACATCAAGTTTTGAAGTAAAACGGTAAATTGACGTCTTCTAAGTTTTGCGAAATAGGATGATTCGATCGATTTTAAGGTTTCGATGATTTAAACCATAGTTTATATTATAAATAATGAGTTTTGGAACTACGAGTTGTTTGTTTGTGTGTTATCTCGATCAATCGGCGTTTTTACGCCGATATCGAGCGATATTTTGTTCTTTTGCATGAGCGGGTCATAGGTTTTGACCTATGCACGTTCGTGCGCTATTTTGGTTTTGTCCGTAATTTGGTTTACGATATTTTATATGTTTGCGTATAGGTACCCCTCACGTGGACTTTAGACGATAAAGAAGAGGATGGAGGCATCAACTTCGACAGACAAGGGCCAAGTGAGTAGATGTATATCTACGGGGGAAGTCAGGTGGATGGCGTTTAGCACCCCCGCAAACGTAGAATAGGAATATTACTTACTGTCATTAGGAAGTCGGACGTGACCTTAGATTCTTGGTGAGTAGGATCCTATTAAAGACTTTAGGCTGGAACAGACCGATTTAGAAACACTTAACCAGAGAATGAATGCCTTAGAGGGAATTCGTAGGTTTCAGGTAGACACACACACACATACATTTGACTTGGTGTGTGTGTGTGTGTATATGATTGTGTGTAGGTTTCTATAGGTATATATATATATATATATATATATATATATATATATATATATATATATATATAGCATATACACGTGATATGGGGAGGTTATATGATATCTGGGAAGGAGTCAGTATGATTGGGTATGATGCCGTGAGTTAAAGATATACGATCGAGTATGATATGAGATGTACTATGATGTTAGCGGATCGTTGGGAAATGAGAAAATGGATACTTATACCTAAACGATAATAGGTGATGATGACATCGAGATATACGAGACTCTAGAATAGAACCCGGACTGTAATATGTGAATTAATCACGATAAGATATATGTGTGACTCGATCACGATATGATATATATGACTTAATCACGATATGATATATGTGACATGATATTTCTGAGGACCATTTGGCGATGTATATTTACACAGACAATGATATGTGTTGATGATATTGGGATATATGCGATTATAGCACAGTACCCTTGATCATGATATTGTATGATGATGATAATATACGAATAATGATGTACATAGGTGATACTTGACCCGTACCCCGATTTTAGGAAGCCGTGCGATGGATTTTACCGTACGAGGCATAGATGTGATGATTGATCCGCACTCTTGATTCGAGGAAGTCGTACTACGTACGTGACGCTATTGAGGTTGGATCGTCGACTATTATAGATATGGACTCAGACCTTAGGTGGATTCTTATTTTCTTTCGACTAGTTTCTTTAGTTTAGTTCCTTAGGGGGTTAGACGGATACTAGTTTAGGCTTGAGTCATATAGTTGTAGTTAGATATGTATATTCCAAATGAGTGGTTAATACACATTCATCTTTACATTCAGATTGTAATCATTAAGTTGCATGTTCATACATATGTTTCATTAGTCAGTATGAAACTCTGCCTGTTAGGACACCAGCACCATTACCGATGATGCGCATATTCCACGTACGCTTATTTGTCGGCTCACACATATCATCATCGGTAATTGCTATGTCACGTACACTTTAGAACATATTATCTTTTATTGATAGAATCAGCTAAAGACTAGATCAATATAATATTGTGATTACTCTCAGGTGTTAGTCTAGACATTGCATTTATTACTTAGACGTTTCATGCATTCACATTTTCATGTTATCGTGCAGTATTGTGGGGCTTATGCCGATACTTATTATGTACTTACTCATGATTTTGGGATTTCGGATTTCTATGAGATTTCTGGATTTTGGGGGAAAACCGCAAGAATATATATAAAAAACTTCTCTCTCTCTCCCTCTCTTTTTAAAATACAAGTTGCGGTTTTCTCGTGATGTATGTGTCGTCCACCATGAGATTTCATGTTTTTCTGTTGGATTTCGAGACCCGATTCGAGGAGTGGATGAGCCGTCTTGGGTACATGGTGGGCCCGGTATGGTACTCGGGGCAAGAAGATCGAGTTGTAGACGATGAGCCTGGCAGGGGAAGACTACCTACCGGTGATGTCTGACGCGGCGGATATCCGGAGGATACTGACCGTTGTCGTGAGATTTGATGATATGGGCCGATCCGGACTGACGGAGCCCGAGAGATTGAGACTATGAGATATTGAGACTATGGACTATTGAGATTTTGAGTTTTACATGTTTTGTGTCGATGCTTGATACGGATTTCCATGGATTTCATTGCTGGTTCAGATTACCATATAGATTTTACTATGATAAAGTTAAAGATTTCTTATACAGATATACCCATATTTCATGGTTTATTGTTTTACATTCATGGTACATGCATACTCATATACATGACATGTTACTACTTGAGGCACTGACACGAGCACTGAGCATTGCACTTGCGCATAGTTTTTTTATCCTGCACTACTAGATGACTAGTGGTATATTAAGTATATTATTATGACCTAGGACAGCGTCGTGCATTCGATTTCTTCTCGTAGATGTCTTCTACTCACGAGTTGGCAACTCACCTCCGTTGCGCCAAATTTTTTCTACAGGTTTCGATGTACAGGTTTCCTTGGCAGCTTGCTGGCACACCATTTTCATTCAGGGTGATTTGCTTGGTAGGTTGGTTCACTTGCATCAGAACCGCCGTTGTACTTTATTATTTCATTTGTATCTAGTAAGCTCCATCAACCAGACTTGTATTCATGATAGTTTAGAAGACCAGTTGTTTTTATTTCGACCTTAGAGTCGCGCTTGTATTATTATGGTTTCTGGTGGATTTGGTTTTCTTTTGAGTTTTGAGCCTCGCCCTTCGGCGTTGTATATTATTGTGCATTGTGTGGTTGTTTCCGTCTGTTGGCGTAGAGCTAGCTCCCGCTTGGAAATGCCTTTTTGTTGTTTGTTTATATTATTCTTGTTTGTACCCGTTTGGGGCCAGTTTTTACAAAGGAGACTCTGCCGAAATTTTTGAGAAAATTTGATGTTTCTTTTAAACTTGTTTTCCTACATGTTTTCCTTTACTTCTTCTTTTATATGGTTTAGATTTCTGGGTTTCGGCTTACTTAGATTACGTTGCGCCTCTAGACGCTTCGTAATTTAAGTGTCGGTCACGTTCCGTACCTTCGGGTCGTGACAAAAGCTAAGCATATGGATATTCCTAACCTAAACTAACCTAACTCTATCCCTAACAAACGTTATTTTGAATATACAAACACTTAGGATAGAATCAAACAAATTCGAACTTTTGGCTTGACCCGTGAGAATAAGAACCTAAAACGTACCTTCTCCCTGCGGATGACCTGTACTCATCATGGCTAGTTACACGCGATACCGTCTTGATTGCGGTAACTTTAAAACTTAATACGACATAGCAAATCTAATTCAATCAATAGGGACATGGACTTCTATAATGATCAATTCGAAGATATTTTCTTTGACGAACTCATGTTTCTCGACGAATTAGAAGCAATGATGAATCAAGCACCACCGACATTTCATGCTCCTCTTATTCCGGCTGAAGAAATAGATCCACCATTCTTTCATCATTTCACAATTCTTCCATTCATTCCTCCTCTTACTTCCTCTCGTTTTCATTCCCACTGTTTCTTCCGCAAATACCAACCAAGGCGGAGAGCCATTAGCCATCATTCTTTCTTATCACATGACGTAACTAACCTGTTGACTTCTCCCTTTCCCACATTTTCCCATCATTCATCCATACGATCTCATGTGCTTTTCTTCTTTCAGTCACACTCATCTTTTCACCGACAGAAACGCAAATCCATTCTTCAATTACATTTCTTATCTTTCCTCCATGCATTCTTCTACCAACCATGGTCTCATTATGATAAAATACTTGAATGGTTGGTTTTAACTTTTGGTCTTTGTAAAACTTTGTATAGACCGATAATATTCCCCCTCTTATGTTGAATTTCAAAGCTCAGTAATGAAAACACTATTTTACTCAAGTTTGGGGGGAAAGAAAAAAAATTAAATAGCTCTTAACAGAAAAGAAACTTTTTGCACGATTGCGAGCCAAGAACAGGTTTGGAGGAGAATTTCACTGTCATTAACTCTTGTCCCATTTACAAATATTTGAGAACTTTTCCTCCTAGTCTTCAGGTTTATGCTTCAAAGACGACATCGGTGAAGACACTGCTGCAAATAAGTTTGGGGGGAAGGTTTGTATATATCCATGCATCATTTGTAAATTTTTCATTGCACAATGTATCTACGCATTATATGCACCCAAAAAAACTAGAAGATTTTGAAAATGACACTTAGAAAGTGAAAATACATATGAAAGAGAGGAAGAGACAAGAAAACTGGATGTTTTAGAATGAATCTAGTGATTCATGGTCATGAGCTGTTGTCCCAAGGATTAGTAAAATGAAGGAGTCACTAATCTGTGTTAGTGTATATGCCCTAGAGGCCATTACTGTATCATACTAGTTTGTATATTACTTGATGGAAGCTTGGGATATTCACAGTTGTATATACAATCTTGCTCGAAATGGTAGTATGCTACTTGGTTTGTCTCTGCTTTAATATGTGCATGTGTTTCTTTTAGCATATTGCTGATATACATATTAGTAGAGCCCTTAGGATCTTTGCTTGATTACCAGCGTTGTGATGGCGCTCGCACTCGTGGGAGCTGGGTGATCTATAAGCACATCCTTATACAGGTCCCTAGTCGTTGGACTATCGAGACAGGGCATCGATACTCCGGAGTAGACTAGCGTATGCGCTTCTCATCCCTGTGTGGGAGACGGTCTGTCCCACAGCCGTCAGTACGTCGTACTTGAGATAGTATACGGGTGCTCGTTGGGTTACGAGTACACTGGACAGGACTCGTCGGGGACTGTTGGTTGGTATTATACCTATCGTCAGTTATCAGTTCCCAGGTGACATGAGTACAGCTTAGTCCGTTGACTTGACACTGTCACTTCGCCTCGAGTGTGTTCCCACTGCACTTTGATTACTACCCTACCACGGCTGAAAGGAGTCGTGCAAACAGGTAGTTTTTGGGTGCAGTCCCGAAGCACTTGGAGGCAGTGACGGTTAGACAGGATTCGTCTCTCCCAGTATTGGGGGTTGACATTGTGCTGTGTCCAGGAGAGCCATTACACGAGTAGTCCCTGGCCAGGGCAAGCGGGATATACTGGTAAGTTTCCAGTGTTATCTCAGGGTGTTCTGGGCTACACTCCGACACGACTTGTACCGCTATTAGGGGACTGACGTTCACCGCCCCCTAGGCCCGCCATGCGATGTATCAGACGAACAGACCGGACTGTATGGAGATTGTCACATACAGGCTCAGTAGGAGTTCGGATGGGGTTCACCTCGTCAGTCTTCTTATCGACATCTACCTGGGGACCGTTACGTACAGCTAGTGCCGCTTGCGGTCTGTGGTTAAACCCACTGCCAGCGTAGTGTCGAGTCTTTAGAGTCCCACACAGAGAGCTATTCGCCTTTAGGCAAAATGAGTAGAGGTCGCATGGTTTTGCGACAGGGTTCGTTCACATTCGCGCACTTGTGCACGTTTGCTGTCCGGACAGTTTATACTAGCGGGCTTTGGTTTAAGCCGGATCCTAGTATATGATTTGAGATTGGTTTTTCTCAGTGTATTCGTGTTCCTCGGATCACGAATGCGGGTGCGTATGCACAGTTGCTTGAGATTGAGGGAGAGGACCTTGATTAGGGTTAATGGCTATTGTCATTTTATTAACCCTAATGTTTATGTGTGTATTATTGTTAATTAATAATTAGTTTAATAATTGTCCATGGTTATGGTTGTTGACCATTTGACTTCTTTGACTTGTTGACCTAGGTTGACACTTTGACCATCATCATTTCTTTTGGAAGATGCTTTTTGATCTTTGCAAATTGAAATGATAATGGTCATGTCATGATTAACCATGACAATTATCTAGCTAATTATTCAATTAAAATAATTCACACATATTAGTGAGAATGGCTCAATTATTTCTCATTCTATCATATCCTTTCTCTCTCTTGTTCTTCCTCTCCCTCAAGCTCTCTCCTTCTCATGTGTTGAGAAACACTTGAGCTTGAGAAAAACCCTCTCTTGATCTTCTCTACTCTCATCTAGGGTTGAAGGACTAGCACTTCTTGAACCCTAGTTACTTCTAGCTTGGAGTTGAAGCCAAAGGTTGAGGCTTTCGGGTGGATCTTTCTTCGGCGTGAGAAGACGAGCAAGGTGACCTCCTTCCACTACTCCAAGGAGCAAGGAGAGAAGGACTAAGAGACCAAAGGTATAACTTTTCTACCACTTAGCTACTTTCAAGTTAGCTTTAGAAAGTTTTTGTTTAGTAAAGATCCTTAAAGCATAGTCCATGTTGCCTATAGTTGATAAAAATCCGATTTTTATTATGTTTTCCGCCTCCCTGTAAGCACCGGGGTGGGCAACGTGGACTTACAGTGGTATCAGAGTCTAACTAAACATAAACTAGCTAGGTAGTGAAGTGTAACGAAGTTCAAAACCGAAAAATCCAAAAACCGAGTTTTCAAAAACCCTAGTTTCTGTTAAAAAATTTTCTGGTCAAAACAAAATTTGTCATACACCAAAAATCATCTCAGGGTTTTTTAAAGATAACCACAAAACCCGGTCCAGTGAGTCGACTAAACCGCCGCGTTTCCGCGGCAATAGCAACCTCCGCCGTTTGGACTCCTCACCGGGTCGAGTTTGGTGCAGTGTATCTCTGGCTTGGTTTTAGGATTTTTAAGATATGTTATATGTGCCCAGATTTTCCAGAATAGAAATTTATTTTTGGGGGCCTATAAATCCGTATTTTTTCCGAACTTCACCACACTTTGACTATGATGGTTATATCTGTGATGTTTGTATGTATTGAACGTCGGCTAATCGCTATATGTAGATTAGTCGGAGTTATACATATCTGTGATCTGTGTTTGATATTGGTTTGTGTATATGAATGGGTTGGATCGTCGCGGGTGAATAGCCGGGATGGATGTGAGATGAGTGTTGTTTTTCCTTTCATTCATTGTAATATGTAAATTGATGTAATATTATTATTTGTTTGGCCGCACAACCGGGTCGGGGTTGTAGCCGTCATTATATAATTCTTTTTACTGTTTTTGCTTTTACTGTTTTTGCTCCTAGGATAGACCCATGGAGGGGGTGCACAAACTACCGGGTATCTCGAAGTGCCGAGTGGCCTACTCACGGTGGTGAGGGAGGTTGCTTCGCTTCGGATACTTGGCGGGTAGTTTGCCGCACCCGTAGGGGTCTTGGGTGGGGTATTTGGCTATTCACCGCGACCGTGTAATCCGCTTTTCGTTGCAGGCTCGAACGGATTGCGGATTCCTAGTATATCCAATGTATTCATCTGTGATCTGTAATGTCTATCATTGCTATATATTTATATATAATAACTATTTAGGCGTTACTTATGTTTTACAGCCGCGCTAGCCCAGCCCCCGCTCTGTCGTTAGTTAAGTAACCCAACGGGTGATGACGGGGCCCCATGGCGAATGCGAATGGCATAAGCGTACGTCATATTTTGGTTGTTTTCTGCAATGGTAGGATTAAATGATGGGATGCATTAAAAGAACTAATGCAAGAAAATAAACCAAGTAAAAGTCGATTGGAACACTTTGAAAACCACTCGGTTCTTTTCAAAACCAAACTTTTAAACGCGGAGCTTGAACCACTCCTTTTAAAAGCTATCTCGTTCCATCGATTAGATCAAGTTCACTACGTTCACGGTTTCGCCAAAACCATCCGTAGCCCTCCGTCATTCCACATGAATGGTCAAAAAGTATTCAAGCTATGTATTTTGGCCAAAGTCAAGGCATAGTGATTGGTAGCTATTGGGTATTCATGTGCAGCATAGATAGATGCGTTGGTTTGGGACAGTCATGCTGCCATTTTGGCCAAAGTCAAGGGTAGGTACGGGTGGGTCCAAATTAACCAGGAGAATGACGGGTAGAACTTGACATGTGACTTATGATATTTTGGCCAAAGTCAAGGTCATAAGAGCATGGGGCAAAAATCCACATCGGGAGTTTCATAAGTACTGAAACTTGCTAGCTTTGCATACCATTTGGAGTGTGATGATTCTGGTAGGATTCCTTCAGTTTTATCACGCGATGATATTTGGATCCCGATCCTACTGTGAGTATATGCTACTCCTCGGGAAAACTCTCATTTAACGATCAATGCTATAAACTTAGTAGGTGTCTAGAAAGGTGTTAGCGGGGCTACGCTCACAGGGAAAAGAGGTTACTTAATTAAGGAACTTCGCGAAAGCGTTGGAAAACCTCCCTCGAAGTACCGACACTGGCCTGGCTGAACGGTTAAGCAAGTATTGTACGGTGAGAGTAATCCTGACTAATCCTTTCTTTACGGTTTGAGAAGGGATTCGAGAGATAGTGGGAGCCATCCAGTTTAGATAAATTAAAAACCACTCTAAACTTGCAAGAGCATCATGCTAAAGTGTTTCTTTTCTCTCTCCTAATTGCAGCGACCATTCAAGATGACCGGACTTAAGTTATTACTAGATAAAAACATATTGACAGGGTCAAACTACAAAGATTGGCTCAGGAATGTCAAGATGGCAATCACTTACGACAAGTTGGGGTATGTCCTTACCACCAAAGCTCCCCCTGTCCCAGGTCCCAAAACCAGTGTCGTAGATAGGAAAATCTACAAGACCTGGGAAATAGATTGCGCGAAGGCCAGATGCCTCGTACTTGCCTCGATGGACAACGAACATTAGAGGAGGCACGAGAATATGGACCTAGAGTCCATATTTCTCCATACAAAAGAACTGTATGGAGAGCAGTCTCGTATCGCAAGATACGAAGTGTCGAAGAAGCTTTTTCGGCAAGGTTGGCCGTCGGATCATCGGTAGCGGAACACGTGCTTAAGATGATTGGCTACATTGAGGAGCTCACGGACCTTGGGACCACGTTGGAGAATGAACTCTATACTGATTTGATTCTCCAGTCCCTTCCTTCCACTTACGCCCAGTTCATTCTTAACTTCAACATGCAAGGAAAGGAGGTTGAACTTTCCGAACTTCTGAACATGTTGAGGACTGCTGAGGGCACCCTACAAAAGGGTAGGGAGACATCCACTTTGTTTGTAGGAGGATCTTCCTCTTCTAGGTCCAGGGCGAAAGCCAAGGGCAAGAAGAAAAAGCCCCCGCCAAACCAAGAGGCGGTGTCGGTAAAGTGGATACGAAGGGAAAAGGTAAACCAACAAAGATAGCGGGAAAGCTGGTGGGGAAGGAAGAATGCTTCTATTGTCACAAAAGTGGTCACTAGAAACAGGATTGCAAGGCTTGGAAAGCCAGAACACAGGATTTGAAGCGAGTTGCAGCTTCAGCTTCAGGTGTGTATGTTATTGAAAACTGTCTATCAATAAACTCTACTTCCTGGGTATTGGATACCGGATCAGGATCTCATATCTGTAATTCTTTGCAGGCGTTGAGAAAGCGTAGAGTTTTGAAGGCAGGTGACATGACCCTCAGAGTTGCGAACGGTGCTAGCATGGATGCTGAGGCCGTGGGGGACTATCACCTGGGATTGTCGGATGGACATTTTTTGGTTTTGCGTAGTTGTTATTATGTACCAAATGCAACCTGTAATATCATTTCTGTATCTTTATTATCTAAAGAAGGTTATGAATTTGCATTTGTAAGTAATGTAGTGAACATTCACCTTAATCAAGTTTTGATTGGGTCAGGTACATTGAACAACGATATATACGTATTAAACCAACCACAGATTTTCAATGTCCAGAATACACACAAAAGAAAGTCTCCAGAAATCAATAAAACTTTCTTATGGCATTGTAGACTGGGTCACATCAATGAGAGAAGGTTGACTAAGTTACACACAGAAGGATATTTGGATTCGTTCGAATATCAATCGTATGCAACTTGTCAATCCTGTCTCAAGGGAAAGATGACAAAGACTCCGTTTACTGGACACGGAGAAAGAGCGAGCGAGCTCTTGGGACTCGTACACAACGACGTGTGCGGTCCAATGTCTACACATGCGCGAAGCGGTTATTCTTACTTCATTACTTTTACGGATGACTTTTTAAGGTACGGTTATGTCTTCTTAATGAAACATAAATCCGAGGCTTTTGAAAAATTCCAGGAATATAAGAATGAAGTAGAAAAACAAACAGGCAAAAGTATAAAGACACTGAGATCTGATCGAGGTGGTGAATACTTAAGTGCCGAGTTCCTGGGTTACTTAAAAGAGAATGGAATTCTCTCTCAGCTTACTCCTCCATACACTCCGCAACATAACGGTGTATCGGAGAGACGGAACCGAACCCTATTGGATATGGTACGGTCCATGATGAGTAACGCTGAGTTACCGCGATCGTTTTGGGGATATGCGCTAGAATCAGCTGCATACCTTTTGAACCGAGTTCCAACTAAGACTGTGCCTACTACACCATATCAGATGTGGTGTGGGAAGAGACCCCATCTTAATCATATTAAGACATGGGGATGTCCAGCTTTTGTAAAAAAGCAGCATGCGGACAAGCTCGAGACACGCTCAGTACAGTGCAAGTTTGTGGGATATCCAAAGAACTCCAAGGGATATTACTTCTATTACGAAGAGGAACAAAAAGTCCTTGTTTCTCGCCATGCCCACTTTCTAGAACACCAGTTCATAGAAAAAGAATTAAGTGGGAGCACAATAGAACTGGAAGAAATTCCAGAACCACGAGCTATTACTGAAAGCTTGGTTGAACCAGAGAGTTCGAAAGATCAGGACATTCCCACGCCACTCCGCAGGAGTAGTAGGCAGTCTCATCCGCCCGAGAGATACTACGGTTTTCTCATTGACGGGGATAGAGAGGATTGCATCATAGATTGTGATGAGCCTACTAGCTTCCAGCAAGCCATTCAGAGCGTCGACTCGGTAAAATGGCTGGATGCAATGCGGACCGAGATGGAGTCCATGTACACCAACAAAGTATGGACGTTGGACATTGCTCCAGACGGGGTAAAACCCGTAGGATGCAAGTGGATCTTCAAAAGGAAGATTGGTGTAGATGGACAGGTTGAGACCTATAAAGCTAGACTGGTTGCAAAGGGTTTTCGTCAGCGACCTGGTTTGGACTACGACGAAACCTTTTCTCCAGTAGCTATGCTGAAATCTATTCGGATCCTTCTTGCCATTGCTGCCTTCCACGATTATGAGATTTGGCAGATGGACGTAAAGACAGCTTTTCTAAATGGACATTTAGAGGAGTGTGTCTATATGGATCAGCCAGAGGGTTTCATTCAGAGTGGGAGCAGCGGAAAGGTGTGCAAGTTGCTTAAGTCCATTTATGGACTAAAGCAGGCATCGCGGAGTTGGAACATCTGTTTTGATGAGACGGTCAAGGAATTTGGCTTTATCAAAAATCCAGATGAACCATGCATCTATTGTAGATTTGTAGCGAGAACTGTAGTATTCCTCGTTTTATACGTGGATGACATTCTCTTAATAGGAAATGACATTCCTATGCTACAATCTGTAAAGGGGTTCTTGTCACACAGGTTCTCTATGAAAGACCTGGGTGATGCCTCATACATTCTGGGTATCCGGATCTACCGTGACAGATCCAAGAGGATATTAGGACTTTCGCAGTCCAGGTACATCGACGCCATACTGAAGAGATTCAGTATGGAAGATTCCAAGCGCGGTAATCTACCGGCTTGTCACGGGATCACCCTCTCAAAAGAGATGTCTCCCAAGAATGATTTGGAGAGGGATCGCATGTCTATTATACCCTACGCTTCTGCGGTAGGCTCTATAATGTATGCAATGTTGTGTACCAGACCAGATGTGGCTTATGCACTGAGTGTGGTAAGCAGGTATCAGTCAAATCCAGGGGAGAAACATTGGATAGCAGTAAAGAACATTCTCAAGTACCTGAGAAGGACTAAGGAGATGTTCTTGGTGTATGGCGGAAAAGACCTGCAGATTGAGGCCTTTGCTGACTCCAGCTTCCAGAGTGACAAGGATGATTCCAAGTCCATGTCGGGTTTTGTCTTCACCCTCAATGGAGGGGCGGTGTGTTGGAAGAGCTCCAAACAGGAAATCGTTGCTGACTCGACGATGGAAGCGGAATACATCGCTGCATCTGATGCCGCAAAAGAAGCTGTCTGGATGAGGAAGTTCTTGAGAGAACTTCAGGTGGTTCCGTCCATTGTTGACCCAATACCTCTGTATTGCGACAACAACGGGGCTATAGCTTTAGCGAAGGAACCCAGATCCCATCAGAAATCCAGACACATCTTAAGGCGGTATCACCTGATCAGGGAGATCGTGGATCGCCAGGAGATCGAGGTCCGGAGAGTTGTATCAGAGGATAACACTGCAGATCCATTCACCAAGGCCTTGCCCCAGACTCAGTTCGAGCGGCTGATCGAGATGATAGGTCTTCGATACGCCAGTACATGGCCTTAGTGCAAGTGGGAGATTATTAGTGTATATGCCCTAGAGGCCATTACTGTATCATACTAGTTTGTATATTACTTGATGGAAGCTTGGGATATTCACAGTTGTATATACAATCTTGTTCGAAATGATAGTATGCTACTTGGTTTGTCTCTGCTTTAATATGTGCATGTGTTTCTTTTAGCATATTGCTGATATACATATTAGTAGAGCCCTTAGGATCTTTGCTTGATTACCAGCGTTGTGATGGCGCTCGCACTCGTGGGAGCTGGGTGATCTATAACCACATCCTTATATAGGTCCCTAGTCGTTGGACTATCGAGACAGGGCATCGATACTCCGGAGTAGACTAGCGTATGCGCTTCTCATCCCTGTGTGGGAGACGGTCTGTCCCACAGCCGTCAGTACGTTGTACTTGAGATAGTATACGGGTGCTCGTTGGGTTACGAGTACACTGGACAGGACTCGTCGGGGACTGTTGGTTGGTATTATACCTATCGTCAGTTATCAGTTCCCAGGTGACATGAGTACAGCTTAGTCCGTTGACTTGACACTGTCACTTCGCCTCGAGTGTGTTCCCACTGCACTTTGATTACTACCCTACCACGGCTGAAAGGAGTCGTGCAAACAGGTAGTTTTTGGGTGCAGTCCCGAAGCACTTGGAGGCAGTGATGGTTAGACAGGATTCGTCTCTCCCGGTATTGGGGGTTGACATCGCGCTGTGTCCAGGAGAGCCATTACACGAGTAGTCCCTGGCCAGGGCAAGCGAGATATACTGGTAGGTTTCCAGTGTTATCTCAGGGTGTTCTGGGCTACACTCCGATACGACTTGTACCGCTATTAGGGGACTGACGTTCACCGCCCCCCTAGGCCCGCCATGCGATGTATCAGACGAACAGACCGGACTGTACGGAGATTGTCACATACAGGCTCAGTAGGAGTTCGGATGGGGTTCACCTCGTCAGTCTTCTTATCGACATCTACCTGGGGACCGTTACGTACAGCTAGTGCCGCTTGCGGTCTGTGGTTAAACCCACTGCCAGCGTAGTGTCGAGTCTTTAGAGTCCCACACAGAGAGCTATTCGCCTTTAGGAAAAATGAGTAGAGGTCGCATGGTTTTGCGACAGGGTTCGTTCACATTCGCGCACTTGTGCACGTTTGCTGTCCGGACAGTTTATACTAGCGGGCTTTGGTTTAAGCCGGATCCTAGTATATGATTTGAGATTGGTTTTTCTCAGTGTATTCGTGTTCCTCGGATCACGAATGCGGGTGCGTATGCACAGTTGCTTGAGATTGAGGGAGAGGACCTTGATTAGGGTTAATGGCTATTGTCATTTTATTAACCCTAATGTTTATGTATGTATTATTGTTAATTAATAATTAGTTTAATAATTGTCCATGGTTATGGTTGTTGACCATTTGACTTCTTTGACTTGTTGACCTAGGTTGACACTTTGACCATCATCATTTCTTTTGGAAGATACTTTTTGATCTTTGCAAATTGAAATGATAATGGTCATGTCATGATTAACCATGACAATTATCTAGCTAATTATTCAATTAAAATAATTCACACATATTAGTGAGAATGGATCAATTATTTCTCATTCTATCATATCCTTTCTCTCTCTTGTTCTTCCTCTCCCTCAAGCTCTCTCCCTCTCATGTGTTGAGAAACACTTAAGCTTGAGAAAAACCCTCTCTTGATCTTCTCTACTCTCATCTAGGGTTGAAGGACTAGCACTTCTTGAACCCTAGTTACTTCTAGCTTGGAGTTGAAGCCAAAGGTCGAGGCTTTCGGGTGGATCTTTCTTCGGCGTGAGAAGACGAGCAAGGTGACCTCCTTCCACTACTCCAAGGAGCAAGGAGAGAAGGACTAAGAGACCAAAGGTATAACTTTTCTACCACTTAGCTACTTTCAAGTTAGCTTTAGCAAGTTTTTGTTTAGTAAAGATCCTTAAAGCATAGTCCATGTTTCCTATAGTTGATAAAAATCCGATTTTTATTATGTTTTCCGCCTCCCCGTAAGCACCGGGGTGGGCAATGTAGACTTACAATCTGCGTGTAAGTCGACGTTAGACACCCCACATGATGCGGGGAGGCGGAATAGGTAAAACAATCATTTTGTTTAAACTAATATCGACTAACTTTACGGATCTTTGCCAAACCCTAACTAACAACAACATAGAAGTCGTTAGCTACTATGAAAGATGATTATACCTAATGAACCAAGTCCTTCTTGTTCTCGTCGACCACCTCCTCGTCGGCCTCCTCTTTGTGATAGAAGATCCACCCGAGAGCTACTTCTCCAAGCTTAACCTCACACTTGAGGTAACTAGGTAACTAAGAGTGCTAATTAAAGCAACCTAGAAGATATAGAATAGGATTAGGGATCTATTAGTCTTGCTAACCCTTGGATCTTAACACATGAGAGGTTAGGGTTAGGGTTGAAGAGAGAGAGCTTGAGGAGAGAGAATGTGAGAATAATTATCTAATGAAAATTAACTCATTTGTGTATATATATGAAGCATAAAATATCTTGCAAAAAATATCTTTTGCACAAATATCTTCATGCTTCATTTAATACATAATGAATCATCTAATGAGTCATTAAAAGCATTAATGCTTCATTAACTCACTTGATGAATCATCTCCATGAGTCACAAAACCATTTAATGCATATAACACCTAAGCTCTCCACCTCATCAACCTTCTAGAAGTTTCTCGAGTAATTACGAGAACGCCTCTCCTATCCGTGAAAACACGGAAATACTGAGACTGTATAAATCCAATAATCCAAAACTAGAATCTGGCTTAAACCAAAGCCTGCTAGTATAAACTGTCCGAACATCGTACGCGCATAAATGCACGTGCGTGTCCGAACCCTGTCGTAAAACCATACGACCTCTATATCGTTTCGCCCGAAGCAGGGAAACTCTCTGTATGGGACTCTAAAGACTCGACTACTACGCTGGCAGTGGGTTTAACCATAGACCGAAGCGGTACTAGCTGTACATAACGGTCCCCAGGTAGATGTCGATAAGAAGGCCGATGAGGAAACCCATCCGAACTCCTACTGAGCCTGATGTGACAATCTCCGTACAGTCCGGTCTGTTCGTCTAAGACTATTGCATATCGGGCCTAGGGGGCGGCAAGCGTCAGTCCTCTAAAAGCGGTATAAGTCGTGTCGGAGTGAAGCCCATTACACCTTGAGAAGCTACTGGAAAACCTACCAGTATATCTCGCTTGCCCTGGCCAGGGACTTTGCGTAATGGCTCTCCAAACACAGCTCGATATCAACTCCCAATACCGGGAGAGATGAATCCTATCTAACCGCCACTGCCTCCAAGTGCTTCGGGACTGCACCCAACTGCTACCTGTTTGCACGAATCTTTTGAGCCGTGGTAGGGTAGCAATCTAAGAACAGTGGGAACACACTCGAGGCGAAGCAGCAGTGTCAAGTCTGCGGACTATGCTGTACTCATGTCACCTGGGAACTGTTAACTGACGACGGGTATAATACCAACCAACAGTTCCCTACGAGTCCTGTCCGGTGTATCCGTAACCCAACGAGCACCTGTATACTATCTCCAGTACGACGTACTGATGGCTGTGGGACAGACCATCTCTCCAACTGGGATGAGAAGCGTACACACTAGTCTACTCCGGAGTATCGATGCCCTGTCTCGATAATCCTACGACTAGGGACCTGAAAAAGGATGTGCTTGTAGACTACCCAGCCCCCACTAGTGTGACTGCCATCACAACGCTGGTAGTCAAGCAAGATCCTAAGGGCTCTATCAATACGTACACACATATTAAGATAGATATAAACCAAGTAGCATACTACCATGTTTAGCAAGACTGTTAATTTAACTGTGAATATCCCAAGCTTCCATTAAGTAATATACAAGCTAGTATGATACAATAATGGCCCCTAGGGCATATACACTAACAATCTCCCACTTGCACTAGGGCCATGTACTGGCGTATCGAAGACCGATCATCTTGAGTAGCCTCTTGAACTGAATCTGAGGTAAGGCCTTAGTGAGTGGATCTGCAGTGTTTTCCTCTGTATCAACTCTCCGGACCTCGATCTCCCGGCGATCTATGATCTCCCTGATCAGGTGATACCGCCTTTAGATGTGTCTGGACTTCTGATGGGACCTGGGTTCCTTCGCTAAAGCTATAGCTCCATCGTTGTCGCAATACAGTGGTATTGGATCAACAATGGTAGGAACCACCTGAAGTTCTGTTAGGAACTTCTTCATCCAGACTGCTTCTTTTGCGGCATCGCAAGCAGCGATATACTCCGCTTCCATCGTCAAGTCAGCAACGGTGTCCTGCTTGGAACTCTTCCAGCACACCGCCTCTCCATTGAGGGTAAAGACATAACCTGACATGGACTTGGAGTCATCCTTATCACTCTGGAAGCTGGAATCAGCAAAGGCCTCGATCTTGAGGTCTTTTCCGCCGTAAACCAAGAACATCTCCTTAGTTCTTCTCAGGTACTTGAGAATGTTCTTTACTGCTATCCAGTGCTTCTCCCCTGGGTCTGACTGATACCTGCTTACCACGCTCAGTGCGTAAGCTATATCTGGTCTGGTGCACAACATTGCATACATTATAGAGCCTACCGCAGAAGCGTAGGGTATAATAGACATGCGATCCCTTTCCAAATCAGTCTTGGGAGACATCTCTTTGGAGAGGGTGATTCCGTGACAAGCCGGTAAACTACCGCGCTTAGAATCTTCCATACTGAATCTTTTCAGTATAGTGTTGATATACCTGGACTGTGAAAGTCCCAACATCCTCTTGGATCTATCACGATAGATTCGGATCCCCAGAATGTAAGAGGCATCACCCAGGTCTTTCATGGAGAACCTGTGTGATAAGAATCCTTTGACAGATTGTAGCATAGGAATGTCATTTCCTATTAAGAGAATGTCATCCACGTACAAGACGAGGAATACGACAGTTCGTGCTACAATTTTACTATATATATATGGTTCATCTGGATTTTTGATAAAGTCATATTCTTTGACCGTTTCATCAAAACAGATGTTCCAACTCCGCGATGCCTGCTTTAGTCCATAAATGGATTTAAGCAACTTGCACACTTTCCCGCTGCTCCCACTCTGATTGAAACCTTCTGGCTGATCCATATAGACGCACTCTTCTAAATTACCATTTAGAAAAGCCGTCTTTACGTCCATCTGCCAGATCTCATAATCATGGAAGGCGGCAATGGAAAGAAGGATCCGAATGGATTTGAGCATAGCCACTGAAGAAAAAGTTTCGTCATAGTCCAAACCAGGTCTTTGACGAAAACCCTTTGCAACATGTCTAGCCTTATAGGTTTCCACCTGTCCATCTATACCAATCTTTTTCTTGAAAATCCATTTGCATCCTATGGGTTTTACCCCACCTGGAGCAAAGTCTAAAGTCCATACTTTGTTGGTGTACATGGACTCCATCTCGGTCCGCATTGCATCTAGCCATCTTACCGAGTCCCCGCTCTTGATGGCCTGCTGGAAGCTAGTAGGTTCATCATCATCAATAATGCAATCTTCTCTATCCCCATCTATGAGAAAACCGTAGTATCTCTCAGGCGGATGAGACGGCCTACTACTCCTGTGGAGGGGTGCGGGAATGTCATGTTCTTTTTGAACTACTGGTTCTACCAAACTTTCAGTAGTAGTTTGTAGTTCTGGAATTTCTTCCAGTTCTATTGCGCTCCCACTTGTTTCCTTTTCTAAAAACTGCTGTTCTAGAAAATGGGCATGACGAGAAACAAAAACCTTTTGTTCCTCTGCGTGATAGAAGAAATACCCCTTGGAGTTCTTTGGATATCCCACAAACTTACACTGTACTGATCGTGCCTCGAGTTTGTCCGCATGCTGCTTTTTAACAAAATCTGGACATCCCCATATCTTCAGATACTGAAGATAGGGTTTCTTCCCACTCCACATCTGATATGGCGTGGTAGGCACAGTCTTGGTAGGAGCCCTGTTCAAAAGATATGCTATTGATTCTAGCGCATAACCCCAGAAAGATCGCGGTAACTCAGCATTACTCATCATGGAACGTACCATATCCAATAGGGTTCGATTCCGTCTCTCCGATACACCGTTGTGCTGTGGAGTGTATGGAGGAGTAAGCTGAGAGAGAATTCCTTTCTCTTTTAGGTAACTTAGGAACTCGGCACTTAAGTATTCACCACCTCGACCAGATCTCAGTGTCTTGATACTTTTGCCTGTTTGGTTTTCTACTTCATTCTTATATTCTTGGAATTTCTCAAAGGCCTCGGATTTATGTTTCATCAAGAAAATGAATCCGTACCTAGAGTAATCATCCGTAAAAGTAATGAAATATGAAAAACCACCTCTTGCATGTGTAGACATTGGACCACATACATCGTTGTGTATGAGTCCTAAGAGCTCGCTCGCTCTTACTCCATGTCTAGTGAATGGAGTCTTTGTCATCTTTCCTTTGAGACATGATTGACAAGTTGCAAAAGATTGATATTCGAACGAATCCAAATATCCTTCTCTATGTAACTTAGTTAACCTGGTCTCATTGATGTGACCCAGTTTACAATGCCATAAGAAAGCCTTATTTAAATCTGGAGACTTTCTTTTTAGTGTGTTTTGGACATTGAAAATCTGTAATTGGTTTAGCACGTATATACCGTTATCTAGTGTACCGGACCCAATCAAACCATGATTAAGGTGGATGTTAACAATATCGCTTACAAACGTGAAATCATAACCTTCTTTTGATAACAATGATACTGATATGATATTACACGTTAAACTAGGTACACAAAAACAGTTGCGCAAATCCAAAATATGTCCACTCGTCAATCCTAGGTGATAATCCCCTACGGACACAGCACCCACGCTAGCTCCGTTAGCAACCTGGAGGGTCATATCACCAAACTTCAGCTCTCTATGGTTTCTCAGTGCCTGCAATGAATTGCATATATGAGATCCTGATCCGGTATCCAATACCCAGGAAATAGAGTTGATTGACAGACAATTTTCAATTACAAATACACCTGAAGTCGAAGCCACAGCTTGCTTTGGTTCCTGGTTCTTGTTAATCCAAGCTTTGCAATCTCTCTTCTAATGGCCTTTCCTACGATAGTGGAAGCACTCGTCCTTTGCCACTACTGGCACCGCAACCTTTGTCTTTCCCTTAGCTCCTACCTTACCAACACCACCTCTTGGTTTGGTAGCGGCCTTCTTCTTCCTTCCTTTGGCCCTAGCCTTGGACCCGGAAGAAAAAGTACCGCGAACAAATATAGCGGGTGTTTCCCTTGCCTTCTGCAAGGTGCCCTCTGCACTCCTCAACATGTTAAGGAGTTCTGGAAGTTCAACTTCTTTTCTTTGAATGTTGAAATTCAGAATAAATTGGCTGTAGGTGGAAGGAAGGGACTGAAGAATCAAGTCTGTATAGAGCTCGTTCTCCAAAGTCGTCCCGAGGTCCGCGAGTTCTTCTATATAGCCAATCATCTTTAGGACATGTTCTCCTACAGATGATTCGACGGCCAGCCTCGACTGAAACAAGTTTTTCGAGGTCTCGTATCTAGCTATACGAGATTGCTCTCCATACAGATCTTTTGTATGGAGAAATATGGATTCAAGATCCATATCCTCGTGCCTCCTCTGATGTTCATTATTCATAGAGGCAAGCACGATGCATTTGGCCTTCGTGCAATCTAACTCGCAGATCTTGTGGATTTCCTTATCCGCAATACTGGATTTTGGACCAGGGACAGCATGTGCCTTAGCAGTAAGGACATACCCCAATTTGTCATAAGTCAAAGCCATCTTAACATTCCGGAACCAATCTTTATAGTTTGACCCTGTCAAAATATTTTTCTCTAATAGTAACTTAAGGCCTGTCATGTTTTGGGTCGCTGCAATGAGAGAGAGAGGAACACTTTAGCATGATGCTCTTGCAAGTTTAGAGTGGTTTTAGTTTATCTAAACAGGATGGCTCCCACCGTTTCTCGAATCCCTCCTCAAACCAAAAAGGAAGAACTAGCCAAGACTATTCTCACCGTACAATACTTGCTTAACCGTTCAGCCAGGCCGGTGTCGGTACTTCGAGGGAGGTTTTACGACGCTTTCGCGAAGTTCCTTAATTAAATAACCTCTTTTCTCTGGGGCGTAACCCCGCTGACACCTTTCTCGACACTTACTTGGTTTATAGCATTGATCGTTAAGTGACGAATCTCCTGATGAGTAGCGGATACTCACAGTAGGATCGGGATCCAAATATCATCGTGTGATAAAGCTGAAGGAATCCTACCAAAATTATCACACTCCAAATGGTATGCATCTCTTTGCCAATTTCAGTTTCTTTAGAAATTCCCGATATAAATTTCTGCCCCATGCTCTTATGACCTTGGCGTTGGTCCAAATGTCATAAGTCACATGTTAAGTTCTACCCATCATTATCTTGTTAATTTGAACCCATCCGTACATACCCCTGACGTTGGCCAAATGATAATATGACTGCCCCAAACTAACTCATCTATCTATGCAACAAATGAATACCCAGCAGCTACCAAACACTATGCCTTGGCGTTGGTCAAAATACATAGTTTGAATACTACTGAATACCTAAATGAAATGACGGAGAGCTACTGAATACCTAAATGAAACCGTGAACGTAGTGAACTTGATATGATCGAAAGAACCTGATAGCTTTTAAGAGGAGTGGTTAAGCTCCGCAATTAAAAATATCTTCTGTTTTAAAAATAACCGAGTGGTTTCTTTTAAACTGTTCCAACGATTCAACTTTGGTTTATTTTCTTTGCATTAATATAATGCGACCCATCAATTAACCTATCATTGCAGAAAATAATGAAAATACAACGTCCTCTTATGCCATCCGCATTCGCCACTGGGTCCCGTCATTCACCCATTAGGTTATTTAACTAACGACAGAGCGGGGGCTAGGCTAGCGTGGATGCAAAACATAAGTGACGCCTAATAGCTATCATATATAGATATTGTACATTCGTCAGACGCAATAATAGGCATTCTAGATCACAAATGAACATATTGGATTTTCTACGAATCCGCATTTCTTTTGAGCCTGCAAAGAAAGACGGATTACGCAGTCGCGATGAATAGCCAAAACCCTACCCTAGACCCCTACGGGTACGGAAAACTACCCGCCAAGTACCCGAAGTGAAGCGGTCTCCCTCAACAACGTGAGTAGGCCACTAAACACTTCAAAGTACCCGGTAGTTTGTGCACCCCATCTTGGGTCTATCCTAGAAGCAGAAAACAATAAATGAAATAATACAACGGTGGTTACAACCTCAGCCCGGATGTGCCCCGCAAAAGAAAATTACAACAATTTACAAATTACATTTGAATGAAAGAAACACTCGTCTCACATCCCCGGCTATCCATTCATGACAATCCAACAAGTCCACAAACACAAACCAGTAAAAACCATTACAGAAATGTGCAACCCCCTGCTAACCGACATACTAGCAGTTAGGGGAGGTTTACGAACACATAAAACAAATCACAGATATAATCAAGTTAGCCAAACATCTTAGAATTTCGATCAAGCAAACACAAATGATTCTACTCCAAATAATTCTCTGTGCACCCGAAACCTGAGCAGAAACAGAACATCCAAGAAAATACAAAATTAACACAGAAGAGTTACTGGGGAATTTTGGGCTGACTCGGCTCCAACTTGGCCGCGGATTCGCGGCGGATCGCTTGGATAGGCCGTGGATCCGCGGCGGTTTGGCCGAGTTAGGATCCAAAATTTCTCCAGTAACCTTATAATTCCCTGTTTGTATTTTTAAGGGTCCCTGAAAAATTTTTAGACCCTGTTTTAAAAACGGCAGAAACTAGGTTAAAACGTCGTATTTTCGGGTTTGTTTTGTGATCGAATTTCTAACGACTTTGCTAACAAGTTAGTTATAGTTTAGCGAGGCTCTGATACCACTGTAAATCGACGTTAGACACCCCACATGATGCGGGGAGGCGGAATAGGTAAAACAATCATTTTGTTTAAACTAACATCGACTAACTTTATGGATCTTTGCCAAACCCTAACCAACAACAACATAGAAGTCATTAGCTATAATGAAAGATGATTATACCTAATGAACCAAGTCCTTCTTGTTCTCGTAGACCACCTCCTCGTCGGCCTCCTCTTTGTGATAGAAGATCCACCCGAGAGCTACTTCTCCAAGCTTAACCTCACACTTGAGGTAACTGGGTAACTAAGAGTGCTAATCAAAGCAACCTAGAAGATATAGAATAGGATTAGGGATCTATTAGTCTTGCTAACCCTTAGATCTCAACACATGAGAGGTTGGGGTTAGAGTTGAAGAGAGAGAGCTTGAGGAGAGAGAATGTGAGAATAATTATCTAATGGAAATTAACTCATTTGTGTATATATATGAAGCATAAAATATCTTGCACAAAATATCTTTTGCGCAAATATCTTCATACTTCATTTAATACATAATGAATCATCTAATGAGTCATTAAAAGCATTAATGCTTCATTAACACACTTGATGAATCATCTCCATGAGTCACAAAACCATTTAATGCATATAACACCTAAGCTCTCCACCTTATCAACCTTCTAGAAGCTTCTCGAGTAATTACGAGAACGCCCCTCCTATCCGTGAAAACACGGAAATACTAAGACTATATAAATCCAATAATCCAATATTAGAATCTGGCTTAAACCAAAGCCTGCTAGTATAAACTTTCTGAACATCGTACGTGCATAAATGCACGTGCGTGTCCGAACCCTGTCGTAAAACCATACGACCTCTATATCGTTTCGCCCGAAGCAGGGAAACTCTCTGTGTGGGACTCTAAAGACTCGACTACTACGCTGGCAGTGGGTTTAACCACAGACCGCAAGCGGCACTACCTGTACGTAACGGTCCCCAGGTAAATGTCGATAAGAAGGCCGATGAGGAAACCCATCCGAACTCCTACTGAGCCTGATGTGACAATCTCCGTACAGTCCGGTCTGTTCGTCTAAGACTATCGCATATCGGGCCTAGGGGGCGGCAAGTGTCAGTCTCCTAAAAGCGGTATAAGTCGTGTCGGAGTGAAGCCCATTACACCTTGAGAAGCTACTGGAAAACCTACCAGTATATCTCGCTTGCCCTGGCCAGGGACTTTGCGTAATGGCTCTCCAAACACAGCGCGATATCAACTCCCAATACCGGGAGAGACGAATCCTATCTAATCGCCACTGTCTCCAAGTGCTTCGGGACTGCACCCAACTGCTATCTGTTTGCACGACTCTTTTGAGCCGTGGTAGGGTAGCAATCTAAGAACAGTGGGAACACACTCGAGACGAAGCAGTAGTGTCAAGTCTGCGTACTATGCTGTACTCATGTCACCTGGGAACTGTTAACTGACGACGAGTATAATACCAACCAACAGTTCCCTGCGAGTCTTGTCCGGTGTATCCGTAACCCAACGAGCACCTGTATACTATCTCCAGTACGACGTACTGATGGCTGTGGGACAGACCATCTCCCCAACTGGGATGAGAAGCGTACACACTAGTCTACTCCGGAGTATCGATGCCTTGTCTCGATAATCTTACGACTAGGGACCTGAAAAAGGATGTGCTTGTAGATTACCCAGCCCCCACTAGTGTGACTGCCATCACAACGCTGGTAGTCAAGCAAGATCCTAAGGGCTCTATCAATACGTACACACATATTAAGATAGATATAAACCAAGTAGCATACTACCATGTTTAGCAAGACTGTTAATTTAACTGTGAATATCCCAAGCTTCCATTAAGTAATATACAAGCCAGTATGATACAATAATGGCCCCTAGGGAATATACACTAACACTGCGAATAAAAATAAGTCGAAAGGATAGTCCTTATTCTTGAGTCCAAACTTCTAAACATTAATACCCTACTATATGCACGTATACAAATCTTGAAATTTGGGATAGTAGAGCATACCTTGAAATATTCTTGCCTGGAAACCTTAGTATGAAAAAAATCAACAAAATATAAATGACGCAAAAAATAAAATTTAAAAAAATGAACACTGGTTTTGTAATTACTTAAGGCAGCATATAAAAAAACAGCGATGGTGCCTTATCACCTAGTGCTTTGGACCAACTGGTTTGAAGGTCACTGCTAAGTCTTAGGTGGTGAAAGATTAGAATATTGCTAATTACGCCTTAATAAATGAGCATATTCAGTTATCGGTTGGTTAGTACCTTAAGAAGTATTAACGGTCGTATGAAAAATGTGTGAGAAAATCCATCTAAAACATTCACCGACTAAAAAGTACTAAGGAATATTGACAAAGGGTATGATAGCTTGAATTGAATTCTCCAAGTGTAGGGATGGTTTTTACACACGCGTAGGGGTATATGATCGATGTTTGGAGGAAAAGTAGGGAGGAAGACTAAAAATGATGTTTTATTGAGGGAGGATGTGATTTCCGATATCTTTTCAAGACCATTAAGATAGGGCTCATGAAAACTAAAAACCTAGTGTAGTTCAAAACTCTTATTTTCAAGTATTTATTTTATATATTCTTATCTCTGCATGTAATTTTCGTTTTCTTATTTTTGTTTCCTTTATTTTCTAAATTTTGGGATTTTGTGGGTGTAATCCGCTGAAAACCCTCAGGAGACAACACTCCTCCTACTAGGGACACTTAGAGGTTTAAAAGCATATTGCACGAGCTAAGTGCAGTGTGTTGCCTACGAAAGTGTGCTAGATTTTTCTTTTTCTTTTAAAATAAAACAGTTTGCTCGGGACGATCAAAAGACAAGTTTGGGGGTATTTGATCAGTCATATTTATTATACATTTTTTAGTCATTTTCCATAGTTTTATTAATTACTAAATATGTTATTTATAATTTAAGAATATATGTGGGTTTATGTGGAAAAAGATTTTGTCATGTGTTTCTTAACTTATAATTAATATAATTGGTAGTTAAATGGCTGCATATCTCATTCAAAAATATCCATGAGTTTCTTAACCATTAAGTAATTTATTTGTGAATAAATTGTTGGAATATTTTCTCAAATAAAATAAATGCTACAAATGATTTGATTTGAGATATTGTGCAAGTATTAAAGCAACAAATATGTTTAAGACTACAAGCATGATTAAGAGATCCAAATCAAATCAAGTTAGCAAATCAAATCTGCCAAGTTTAGGAGTAAATTGAAGATTTTCAACTACTGATATAAGAAAATATTTTCAAGATTTATATCATCAGAAAGAGTTCCTAAAATCAAGAGAAGAAAGAGGAAAAAATTGGAGACGAGATCCCAACAAAAGGCGGAAGATCAGTGGCCATATAATGCAATTGGCGGTGGATCCGCGGCTCAATCGTAGCCATTAGATCAAATTTTTCATGGGCATGATAGTCATTTCATGTGAGTCGAGATGAGATCTAGGGTTTCAAGTTCCAGAGCCTATATAAAGGACCGAGCAGCGATGAAGAAAAGACATCTAGGGTTTTTCTGTATTCTTGTATCTCTTCATTTATCCATCAGTATTTTGTAGCAAGTTTGGAGTATTAATAAAAGGTAGTTTAGTTGATTTCTTATCTCTTTTCTCTTGCAATTTTATTATCGCACTTTTATTTTATTTTATTAGGTAGATAATTGTTTTCATTTTCTTTCTTTCTTCCTTTTCTCATTTCTTTTTTCTAATTTTTTATATGCGATGATACTCGATGGCCGCGTCTCGATATCGTGAGGGCCCTAGTAGTTAGCATAATTATCATTCTTGGTTTTTTCTCTCTTCTTCTTTGTTTTAATGATTTTAATGGATGAGTAATTTTCTCACTCGTTAGGGTTAAGAAAAGAAGAGTTTGAAGAATGGAAAAATCCCTTACACTTTCCCTTTATCTGCCATATGAATCTATAACTTTTTTAACGATAAACCACGTCTCTCTCCTTTTGAGCTCTCTATCCTTCCATGATAGTTGCGACCCAACATTCAAGACAAGTTGTGGGAACTTTGCTAAAGGCTTGAGATAATAGTAATTAATGAAAGGACATGGGTCAATGAAAGAAATCTCTAGTACCTCTTTAAACCCTAATCACATTGCTTGCTATTATCCTCGCATCAATTCAACAAATGGTTAAAAGTAAAGAATTTTTAATACATCCTATAAACAACCCAATCTGAAAACCCAAATGAGTTCTTCTAACATTAATATTTTCAAATCTCTTTTAGAATAAAATCAACAAATCAAACCCTTTTCAATTAACTTGTCTAAAACAATATTAGTAATTTACCATCTCCCTGTGAACGATCCGTACTCACTATTGGTTAGCTATTTGCGACACCGTTATTGATTGTAGTAATTAGGAAACACTAAATAACAATTTTCACATCAATCAATGGGCTCCTAGTATTAGGAGAGTACACCTATTACGCTTATTGGATAATCTTCTTCCAAAACTTAAGCTGATACCGAATGGTAGGGAAAGAAGAAAACGAATTAGCCTAAGTGTGGTGTACAGAAGGTAAGAAGTAAAGATATATAAAGAGATTAGAATAAGGGCAAGAAAATTTGCGACTACTATCATGAATCTGGATAGTGGAAGTGTCATTACTAGAAATACCAAGCCACCCTCTTGAAATATTTTTATGTTTTAGTTTTACTGTGCGGTGTTAATTGAAAAATACTTTCCCAATTAGATTCTGACTCCAGAGTATGTATTTACCAGACTTGATTCTCACATCAGTATGACGTTAAAGATGCTGAGTAGAGTAGAATATTATGAATTGGGTAATTAGATCCTCAATATCAGAATTCTTTATGATTGGTGATATTTGAGAAAATCACCTGGGTTTTGCCTAATAGCAAATTTTTGGTTTTGAATATTCGTTATTATGCACCAATTTCAAACTGATATATCTGTACATTTATTTTATAAAGTGAGATATAACTTTTTGAAATTATGTTTATAACATTTATCTTTATCAGTTGATGATTAGGTAAGGTGCATTCAATAACAGTGTAATTCTTCTTAACTATAATACAGTTTTCAACCTACGACGCACGGGGTTCGAGTTATTAAACTTAGATGACTTATACAAAGAATTGTATGTTTTCCGATGTCCATTAGGATAAGGGGTTGGTACTCGTACTATATTCCGTTTACTTATAACTTCTCTGGTTTTAGACACGTATTTTGTTGAAATATAAGGTCCAAATTTTGAGAAGTTATAGGTATAAGAATAAAGTAGAGAACCATACATTGCAAGTATCAAGATTTTTTAAGGTGATCGAAGATGTAGATATTTATGCTAGGTATTCCATCGTAAGTAAAATATATTTGAGAATTTGCTTCTCTCTCAAGTTACTCATCCGTAGGTGCGCTCCTTGATGAGTAATGCTTCTTGACCTTCTTCCATTTAGTTGATATGCACAGGAAATAACTGCATGATTTTTGAATCTGGTTCTAATTAAATTAGTGCCGTTGTTTCTATATTGGATATAGAATGGATTCATATTTTAACGATGTTAAGGTATATGGAGTTGTCTGGCTTATGCTTAAAACCAGAATCCGGATAAACTCAAGGCGCGTTTCAGTAACGGCGGTTTGTAGGTTATCCTGGGCTTTGACGAGAGTTAACATTCTACCATTTATAGGATCAATAGTTATATTGTTCTTGACTCGCCACACGTTTTAGTAAAATGAATTTTTTTCAGAAAACATTAGTGGGAGTATGGTAGAACTGGAAGTGATTCCAGAACCACAAACGGTTATTGAAAATTTGGTAGAACCTAAGAATTTAATTGGATTCGACAATCCATTAGCCACTCCGCAGATTTGGTGGGTAACCTTAGCCACCCAAGAGCTACTTCGGTCTCCTCAAAGACGGTGATGAGGAGATTTTGATGACCCAAGTTTTCCACTACTGCTGTCCTAGACTATGAGATCTGGCAGGTGGATGACTATAACGCCGTTCTAAATTACCTTTAGAAGTGAACGTGTATATGACTCTGCCATAGGGTTATTATAGTCAGTAGGAGCAACAGAAGCATGGTGGACCAGTTGCTTATGTCTATTTATAGACTAAAGCAAGTATAGCGGAGTTAGATCATCTATTTTTGATGTGACAGTCATAGAGTTTGACTTCATCAGAACAACAGATAGACCTGGTAAGAAGGAAGTAGGGAGTGATGTCCTAGTATTTGGATGACGTACTCCTAATAGGAAGTGATGTTTCTATACTACAATCGATTATACTGTGGTTATCATAAGATATTTCTTCACATAAGATCTGGACAAAATATCAGGGATTCTGGTGACTAGATCTATCGTTTTAGATCAAGATTTGGGAAGTGTCTCAATTCGGATATTTTGACACTACTCTAAAGTGTTTTGGAATGGATGACTCCTGGCGTGTGGTGTACCCACAGGTGATAGAGTCACCCTCTCTAAAGAGATGTCTTTTAGACTGATGAAGAGAGGGATTTGCATGATTGACATATCTTACTTCAACAATTGAGTCAATCATGAGATGTCAAGTACCACACCAGATATTGCTTTTTCACTAGCTGCAATATGCATATATTAATCCAATCCTAAAGAAATATTGGGAAGCGGTTATGAACATAAGAGGATGTTCTTAGTATACGGTAACGGCAGCCTCCTTAAGGAGGCGGTTATCATTTCAGGCTTCCAATGTGACCTAGATGACAGAGTGGCTGTCAGAGTTAGTTTTCTCTCTTTTGAGGTGCAGTGTGTTGGATAGGTTTCCAAGCAGGATACTGAGGTGGTCATGGCGCTGAGCGCTGATTACATCAGCAAATGGATACAGTTTAAGAAGCTTGTTGGATTTGGTGTTCATGTTATGAACAATGTCACATCAAATATGCAGACAAGTTCTAAGACAGGTATCGCTCATTTTGGGAGATAGTCGTTCTCCGTAAAGTTGAGATATAGAAAGAAAAAAATAGAAACATTGGGACGGATCCACTCACTGAGGCTATTTCTCGAACAAGAATGTTTCACAAACATGCTTCGCGAAACTGATTAGTAGAGAAGTTGGATGATCATTAGCACACGGGCTATGAGTATGCGACACCGCAATAATTATCCTTAAGTGCAAGTAGGAGATTGTTGGCTATAGTGCCCTCAAGGCAATTATTGTAATCGCAGGCAGGCGATTATGATGATTGAAGTAGGACCTATACGGGTAGGACAATCTTACTCGAGATGATAGTATACTATCTGATTCATCTCTATCATCATGTACATATATTATGTGGTATTACGGATCACTATTACATATTGATAAAGCCCATAGGATTCTTGCTTGACTACCAGGGTTATTGTGGTGATCAAACTTGTTAGAATAGGGTAGTCTATAAGCAAATCCTTAAATGTCCCTAGTCATGGGAATATCAAGACTGGGCATCGGTATTCCAGCTTAGACTAGTGTATATGTTTCTTGACCCCGACGAGCGGCGATGGCCGGTCTCACAGCCATTGGTGTCAGTTAGTCACCAAAGATAGTATACATATGCTCACTGGAGGTGAGTACACTGGACGGACTCGCTGGGAACATGCTAGATGGTATTATACATATTGTCATAACGCAGTTCTCAGATGATATGAGTACAAATTAGTCTGTCGACCTGAGATCATCATTTTTCTTATGTGAGTTCCCACTGTGCTTTGATTACTACCCTACCACGGCTCAAAAGAGTCGTACAAACAAGTTTTAGTTGGGTACAGTCATGAGTCATATGGAGGCAGTGAGCGATCACAAGGGATTCGTCTCTCCCGGTATAAAGAGTCGACGCCACGCTGTGTTCGGTTATCCATCACCATAAGTCCCTAGCCAGGGCGGATGGAATTTACTGATAGGAGATCAGTAGTTTCTCGGTTGGTCATGAGTTTGACACCGTCACAACTTATCGGGTTATTTGGGGTCTGACGTTATCTATCCCTTAGAACCGGCATGCGACACTCTCAGACGAAGAGACCGGACTGTATTGAGATGTTCACTTATAGGCTCATTAGGGTACAGACATACTTGATTGTTAACCTCTCTTTTGACATATACCTGGGTAGCCGTTACATACAGCTGGTGCCGCTGACATGCTTGTGGTTATGGATTTATTCATTAACTTACTGTCAGCGTATTGTTGAGTCTTCAGAGTCCCATACAGAGTGTTTTCCCGGTTCAGGCAATATGATGTAGAGGTCGTATGTTATTACGTACAGGGTCTGATTAAATATGTGTACTAGCTACACGGACTTTAATCATACATTTGATAATACTGGCCGGATTAAGACAGATTATTAAATCAAGTATTAATTTAATAATTTACATGTGTGTGTATATATATATATATTGATATATATATATATACACATTCTAGTATTATGTTCATTATTTATTTTCTCTCTCTTGGCTATTCGTATTTTTATACGGATATGCGTATATGTATTTCGATACATATACCGGGAGTTGTATTTTGTATTTATACAAAATACATCTAGAAGGGGACACCTTATTAGGATTTTCTTTTAGTTAAAAAAGAGAAGAAATGAGGTAGAGGAGGCATGAATGTGAGCATGGTTGAGAGGGATGTACTCATTTTATATTGTAAAATGTCATGACATATATTTTTATTGTTATGAAAATCCCCTCTCACTCTCATTCATTTGTGATGTTACACACTCTCTCCTCTCCTTCTCCCCATCCTTCATCTGTTAGTTATGTATATGCCCTAGAGGCCATTATTGTACATTTGATGTATATTATGATGGATGCTTAGATATATACAGAGAGGACTTTCTTGCTCGTCATGATAGTATGCTATTTGGTTTCACTTTATCTTAACATGTTGACTTGCATTGGTTTACTGTCTGACTCTCACATGTTGATAAAGCCCTTAGGATCTGTACTCGACTACTGGGACTATGATGAGATCATACTAGTGGGGCCATAGTAGTCGATGAGTACATCCTATAACTGTTCCTAGTTGAGGGTATATCGAGACAGGGCATCGATACACCAGAGTAGACTAGCGTATACGCATCTTGACCCATATGATGGGCGATGGATGATCCCATATCCATCGGTGTTTGACATCAAGGATGGTGTACGGGTGCTCAGTGGAGACTGGGTACACTGGACGGACTCGCTGAGAACTCCCAGTTGGTGATATACCACACGTCAGATGGCAGTTCTCCGGTGACACTGGTACAGGGTAGTCTGTAGACCCGATATCGTCATAGAGTCTTGTGTGATTCCCACTGTGTTTTGATTTCCACCTTACCACGTCCACGAGGGCGTGCAAAACGGTGGCTTTTGGGTACAGTCCCGAATCACATGGAGGCAATGAGCGATAGGAGGGGATTCGTCTCTCCCGGTATAGGGAGTTGATGTCGTGCTGTGTTCGATTGGCTATAACTGGAAGTCCCTGGCCAGGGCTGATATAGAGATTTACTGGTAAGTGTTACTAGTAGTTTCTTGACCTGTTATGAGCCTCACATCGACACGACTTATCGGTTACTGGGGTCTGATGTTTACCACCCCTAGACTTGATATGCGACATATCAGACGAACAGACCGGACTGTACGGGAGTGTTACTGATTGGATTCACAGGAGAACGGACAGGCTAGCTTGTTGATCTTCTAATCGCTCAATACCTGGGTGGCTGTTACGTTTAGCTGACCGCTTGCAGCTTGTGGGTGTTTGATATGATCATCACCTGCTACCGGCGTATTGACGATTCTTTAGAGTCCTACACAGAGGTTTCTTGGCTCAGGCGAAACGGAGTAGAGGCACATATGAGATATGTGCAGGACCGAGGATAATACGATATGAGATACCGTATTATATTCTCGCGATATTTTGATATGAATCGGGACATCGGATCAAGTGTTGATTCGATGAATCGGTACATGATATATTAGCCGGTTATATTCGATATAGCCGGATCGTTGGATCAAGTGTTGATTCGATGATTTAATGTATAATAATATATATGATATATTGTATTACACTATCTAATATTGGCTCACTTTATTATTTCATCTTCTCACTGGATTAATACATTGATATAAATGCGATATATGTTAAATGTATTATTTTCTTATGTTGCAAATATATAATATATATGTGATATATATTATTGTAACATGATATGATTTATTATTAAACATGTTTAAGGATGATAATGAGGGATTAGGGTTTGATTAGGGTTAGCTCTTTCAAGTTCTTTCTAGAAAGATTCTATTTTGTCTTGGTTAAGATATTATGGTTGATCTTTTTCTTTAACCTAACCAAACCCTAACCCTAGTTTATTCTCTACAACTTCTTAGCCTATCATCCTTGACCATGGTTGATATATCAATCATATAGTTTTCTTTCCTATTCATCACAAAAGGATTATCTTTTTCATTCTCATCTTCTTCTCTCTTGAGTTCTAAAAAGAAAAAGCTTACTAGTTAATTCTTATGTGATGATTTCAAGTGAGAAAGTGAATAAAAAGAAAGCATAAATACTACTCCCTCATCATCATCTCATCTAGCCCATGAGCTTAGGGTGTTCATCTCTTTAGAGTGAGAAAGCTTGGGTTTTTGCAACTTCGACGTAGATCATCGGAGATTCGGAACACTTCAAGCTAGCATGGATTGTTCGAGTCGTGGAGCCTCTCTTGAGTCCGGGAGATCGTGGATCGCGGCGAAGGGACTACTACTCGGAGCTTGTAAAGCTAAGGAGCGGACTACAAAGGTTGTAATCCCTCACACTTAGCTTTAAAGATATCATCTTGCATGCTAAACCCTAATATTCTAGCAAAGATCCTGTCTTTGGGTTGTTCGGCACGTATAAAATTTTATCCGGGCATGTTTGATGCCTTATGAACCTTCACAAGAGTGCCTAGGAACCCTACAGTGGTATCAGAGCCTAGCTAGAGCATTAGGCGACGTGTTTACGAAGTTAAAACTCCGATCGAACCCGAACCGACGAAATTTACCCCCTCTCTGGAAATTTTTCAAAATCCGGGGTTTTACTGAATTAAAAATACCTGAAAAATACAGCAAGAAAAGATAAGAATTACTGTGAAATTCATGCCTCTAATTCGACCACGTGGCCGCGGAACCGCGGCAAATACCCCCCATCGGCGGCGGTTCTGCGGCAGTATTAGTGTATTAGGCACGGGTTTTTGTACAGTAATTCTTGTATCTGTATTTACTATTTTATGGGTATTTTTATTCTGACTCAAGTGTTGAGTATTCTGGGGTTTCTTTTGTAATCGTAGATTCGATCGGAATATTTAAATTCGTTTTTATTTCCGGATATTTAGAAACTGTTAAACTATTTGAACGGATATCATTAACCCACTTTCTCCCGGAACGGCAAACTTTCAAGTGTTGAATTTTTATTGGGTTTAAATCTTTCGAAAAAATTGTACAAGTTAAGCGGTGGACCCTCTAGAAGACAACAAACCTTAACTCGATTATGTGACCGTCTTGAACTGCCTTTTGAACCTTCGGGTTTGGGGCAGTACGGCGTGCCACATGTGAGGCGTTGGCTTGACCCTTCTACGGCTGGATCACTGGGACTATGACATATTCTGGGATTATTTGAACTCCGCTCAAGTGTTGAGCACTTTGGGAAATTTTGGGTATTTGATTATCTGTTTGAAAAGTTTAATACTGTCTATTTATCTGGAATGTGATACAATATGTGGAATTCATAGAGTTAGGCATGAAATGCGAAGTATGTGATATTTCGGATTTATGATGTCTAAAGTGATTGTGGATTCCAAATATTGTAGTTTTACACTTTCTTTTCTGTGACCGTAAATGTAGTATGTAGTTGTATTGCCGATCTTCGTTGCTATACATCGGCGACGATCGGTGTATGCATACTTACTTACGTTGATGATATGTGATATTATGTGTTGCTGAGATATGATGTGCAGGATTGTCGCGATTGAATAGCCGGGGGTTTTATGTGAGATGAGAGTTTTATATTTTCATTCATGTAAATTCAATTGTAATGTAATATTCTTTTATTTGGGGCACTTCCAGGTTGAGGTTGATGCCACCAGTGTTGTATATTATTTACTTTTCCGCATTAGGATGGACCCAAGGAGGGGAGCACAGGTGACCGGGTTCTGGGGTTCAGTGGGAGGCTATCTCGAGGAGTCGAGACCGGGTCTCCTAAACTCCAGAATTGGTAGGGTCGCTTTCCGCTCTCGTAGGGGTCCAGGGTGTGGGCTTGGCTATTCATCGCGACTGTGGAATCCGTATTTTCTATTGTTGGCTAAATACTAAATACGGACGTCCTAGTATATCCCACATTATATCTATGTTTCTGCTGCGATATCTATGATGTGATCATTTGATATGTTCTGATGGATACAGTATATAGTATATATGATATATTATATAGACGTTACTTATGTTTTACACCCGCACTAGCCCTGCCCTGCTCTGTCGTTAGTTACCTAACCTAACGGTGCACGAGGGGACATCGAGACGAATGCGGATGGCATAAGTGTACGTCGTATTTATCTGTGATGCTTAGGAAGCATAAGCTGATGGGATTTTATTAATGAGATTAATAAAAAGGAAAGAAACCTAAAAGATGTTGTAGAATCAAAACTTTATAAAAAGGGTAGCTACAGTTTTGCTTTGCACAGTGATATATATGATATATCCTGCACCTTATTCGATGGGGAAAGAGCCGAGATCCCTTCACCGGGAGTGACCTCTTTAGCGAAACTGGCAGATGCTACAAAACTCGGTTTGTCTTTTGATTGCTTTTAGAAGTTTTGCTTTGCACAGCGATATATATGATATATCCAGCACCTTATTCGATGAGGAAAGGGCCGACGATCCCTTCACCGGGAGTGACCCCTTTAGCGAAACTAAGAAAAGCCTCAAAAACACTCCTTTTCAAAAACACTTGATTCTACGACGATATCAAGTTCATTACGCTCAGGGTTTTCTGAAAAACCTGCGTAGCCCTCCGTCATTTCAGATAGACACTAGTTAGTATTCGTGCTGCGTTTGTTGACCTTAGCCAAGGCATGCTGTACGGTAGCTAATTAGTATTTATCTGCTAAAACATGAGATGTGATTGAGTTAGGGTAGTCGTGCGACTTTGTTGACCTTAGCCAAGGGTCGTACGGGTGGTTTAATTCAATCAGGAAATGACGGGTTGAACTTGACTAGCGCTTATGATTTGTTGACCTTAGCCAAGGTCATAAGTTGCTAGGGGTAAAAGCATTATCGGGAATTTCAAGTGTTGAAATTTGCAATGAGATTGCATACCTCCTATGAGATAGTTGGATCCCGATACCTACTGCGAGTAAGAGTTACTCCTGGGAGAGTTTTACACAGGACAATTAGTCGATCAAGTAGGTGTCTAGAAAAGTGTTAACGGGGTTACGCCTCTGGGAAAACGAGGTTTACTTTAATTAGGTCCGTGCGAAAGCACGGGGAACCTCCCTCAAAGTTCCGACACTGATCTGGCTGAAAGATTGACGAAATTGTAGGGTGTAATTAATCCCGGCTAATCTTACCTTTTAGGGTTTGAAGGTAGATTTGATAAAAACAGTGGGAGACATCCTGATTAGATAAGATAATAACCAATCTAATCTTGCAAGAGCATACGCTAAAGTGTTTTCTTCTCTCTCTCTCCAGGTAGCGACCATGTCAGGCCATAATCAAGATAATAATATGGATGTATTGACTGAACCCGCTTATTATACTGAGCAGGGGAACGTTGGACCCGTTCTTTCTTATAAGAGTTATAAGACTGAACAGGGAATAGAAGAATATCTAGATTCTCAAGCCGCCCAAAGGAACATGCATGTTGATGCATCTTCTTCGGGTGTGTTAGTTATTGAGAACTGTTTCTCAGTTCACCCTACGTCCTGGGTATTAGATACCGGATCAGGATCCCACATATGTAAACAGTTACATGGGCTACTTAAAGGTAGAGAACTGGGAAAAGGTGATCATTCCGTTCAAGTAGGGAACGGTGCAAATATTGCAGCCAAAGCAGTTGGCGAATATCACCTTGTATTGCCAAGTCGTAATACACTGATTCTAAATGAGTGCTATTATATACCGAACATGATGTGCAACATTATATCAGTTTCTTTATTAACTAAAGAAGGATATAATTTTGTAGTAAAGGATAATGTTATGAACATATTCCTAGATCAAAAGTTTATTGCATCAGGCTCGTTACATAATGGCATATTCATTTTAAATCAGAATACAGTCCTCAATATACAAAACACACACAAGAGGAAAAGTTCAGAAATGAACGAATCTTTCTTGAGGCATTGTAGACTTGATCATATCAATGCGACACGACTGGCTAAGTTACATAAAGATGGTTATTTGAATCCGTTCGAATTATCATCTTATGATACTTGCCATTCATGTCTCAAAGGAAAAATGACCAAAGCTCCGTTTAGTGGACACGGAGAAAGAGTTACCGAACTCTTAGGACTGGTACATAGTGATGTATGCGGTCCCATGTCTATGCATGCCAGGAACGGTTCTTCCTACTTCGTTACATTCACTGACGATCTCTCAAGATTCGGATATGTGTTCCTGATGAAACACAAGTCTGAAGCTTTTGAGAAATTCAGAGAATATAAGCACGAAGTAGAGAATCAAACGGGCAAAAGTATTAAGATTCTTCGATCTGATCGAGGAGGTGAATACTTAAGCAATGAGTTCCTAGATTATCTAAAATAGAATGGGATTCTCTCTCAGCTTACTCCTCCTTATACACCACAGCACAACGGTGTATCGGAGTGGAGGAATCGCATCCTATTAGATATGGTGCGCTCTATGATGAGTACAGCTGAGTTATCTATTTCCTTCTGGGGGTATGCGCTGGAGACAGCCATATACCTATTGAATAGAGTTCCAACTAAATCTGTGCCTACCACTCCATATGAGATATGGAATGGAAAGAGACCATCTCTTAAAAGAGTTAAGATATGGGGTTGTCCGGCTTATGTTAAAAAGCAAAATCCGGACAAACTCGAGGCACGATCAGTTCTTTGTAAGTTTGTAGGATATCCAAGCAATTCGTATGGATATCTATTCTACCACAGTGAACAACAAAAGGTGTTTGTTGCTCAACATGCCACCTTTTTAGAAAAGGAATTTCTTACAAAAGAAATTAGTGGCGATGAGGTAGAGCTGGAAGAGGTTCCAGCAACACAAACTACAACTGAAGATTTAGTAGAACCAGAAGATTCAGTAGTACCCGACGAACCCCAGCCTCTCCGCCGATCTAGCAGGGTTTCTCATCCGCCTGAGAGATACTACGGTTTTCTCATTGATGGTGGAAGCGAGGATTGCATCATGGAAGATGATGACCCGACTAGTTTCGAGCTGGCCATCACGAGTGGTGACTCTGTGAAATGGCTAGATGCAATGCGATCTGAGATGGAATCCATGTACACCAATAAAGTATGGATTTTAGAAAATGCTCCTGAAGGGGTAAAACCCATTGGGAGCAAGTGGATTTTTAAAAAGAAATTTGGTGTAGATGGAAAAGTTGAGACTTTCAAAACTAGACTTGTAGCAAAGGGTTTTCGTCAACGACCAGGTGTGGATTATGACGAAACCTTTTCTCCAGTAGCTATGCTTAAGTCCATCCGGATCTTACTTGCCATTGCTGCATACCATGACTACGAAATCTGGCAAATGGATGTTAAGACCGCCTTTCTAAATGGTGATTTAGAAGAGTGCGTGTACATGACTCAGCCAGAGGGATTCGTAGATAGTGGGAGCAGCGGAAAGGTGTGCAAACTGCTTAAATCCATTTATGGGTTAAAGCAAGCATCGCGGAGTTGGAACATCTGTTTTGATGTAGTAGTCAAAGAGTTTGACTTCATCAAAAACATAGATGAACCTTGTATCTATAAGAAGGTAGCAGAGAGTAAGGTTGTCTTCCTCGTATTGTACGTGTATGACATACTCTTGATAGGAAATGATATTCCTATGCTGCAATCAGTCAAGCTCTTCTTATCACAGAGATTCTCAATGAAAGATCTAGGTGATGCCTCCTGCATATTGGGAATCATGATCTATAGAGATAGATCTAAACGGATACTGGGATTGTCCCAATCCAGGTACATTGACACCATCCTAAAGAGGTTTAGTATGGAAGAATCCAAACGTGGGAACCAACCCACGATCTCTGGACTCACTCTCTCCAAAGAGATGTCTCCCAAGACTGATTTGGAGAGAGCTCGCATGCAAGGGATACCCTATGCTTCGGCAGTAGGATCTATCATGTATGCGATGCTATATACCAGACCCGATGTTGCATACTCACTAAGTATAGTGAGTCGGTATCAAGCAGATCCTGGAGAGAGTCACTGGACAGCTGTGAAGAACATTCTCAAGTACTTGCGAAGGACTAGAGACATGTTCTTGGTGTATGGTAACGGAGAACTCCGGGTGGAGTCCTTTACCGATTCCAGCTTCCAGAGTGATAAGGACGACTCTAAGTCGCATTCAGGTTTTGTCTTTACCCTCAATGGAGGGGCGGTATGTTGGAAGAGTTCCAAACAGGATACCGTTGCAGACTCGACGATGGAGGCTGAATACATCGCTGCCAACGATGCTGCCAAAGAGGCTGTTTGGATGAAGAAGTTCATTAGTGAACTTGGAGTGGTTCCATCCATTGAGCATCCAATACCTCTGTATTGCGATAACAATGGAGCTGTGGCTTTGGCTAAGGAACCCAGATCCCATCAGAAGTCCAGACATATTCTGAGGCGGTATCACCTGATCAGGGAGATAGTTGATCGCCGGGAGATCGAGGTCAGGAGAGTAGATACGAAGGACAACACTGCGGATCCACTCACGAAGGCCATTCCCCAGATACAGTTTGAGAGATTATTCGGGATGCTAGGTATGAGATACTACAGCAGCTGGCCTTAGTGCAAGTGGGAGATTGTTAGTTATGTATATGCCCTAGAGGCCATTGTTGTACATTTGATGTATATTATGATGGATGCTTAGATATATACAGAGAGGACTTTCTTGCTCATCATGATAGTATGCTATTTGGTTTCACTTTATCTTAACATGTTGACTTGTATTGGTTTACTGTCTGACTCTCACATGTTGATAAAGCCCTTAGGATCTGTACTCGACTACTGGGACTATGATGAGATCATACTAGTGGGGCCATAGTAGTCGATGAGTACATCCTATAACTGTTCCTAGTCGAGGGTATATCGAGACAGGGCATCGATACACCAGAGTAGACTAGCGTATACGCATCTTGACCCATATGATGGGCGATGGATGATCCCATATCCATCGGTGTTTGACATCAAGGATGGTGTACGGGTGCTCAGTGGAGTCTGGGTACACTGGACGGACTCGCCGAGAACTCCCAGTTGGTGATATACCACACGTCAGATGGCAGTTCTCCGGTGACACTGGTACAGGGTAGTCTGTAGACCCGATATCGTCATAGAGTCTTGTGTGATTCCCACTGTGTTTTGATTTCCACCTTACCACGTCCACGAGGGCGTGCAAAACGGTGGCTTTTGGGTACAGTCCCGAATCACATGGAGGCAATGAGCGATAGGAGGGGATTCGTCTCTCCCGGTATAGGGAGTTGATGTCGTGCTGTGTTCGATTGGCTATAACTGGAAGTCCTTGGCCAGGGCTGATATAGAGATTTACTGGTAAGTGTTACTAGTAGTTTCTCGACCTGTTATGAGCCTCACATCGACACGACTTATCGGTTACTGGGGTCTGATGTTTACCACTCCTAGACTTGATATGCGACATATCAGACGAACAGATCGGACTGTACGGGAGTGTTACTGATTGGATTCACAGGAGAACGGATAGGCTAGCTTGTTGATCTTCTAATCGCTCAATACCTGGGTGGCTGTTACGTTTAGCTGACCGCTTGCAGCTTGTGGGTGTTTGATATGATCATCACCTGCTACCGGCGTATTGACGATTCTTTAGAGTCCTACACAGAGGTTTCTTGGCTCAGGCGAAACGGAGTAGAGGCACATATGAGATATGTGCAGGACCGAGGATAATACGATATGAGATACCGTATTATATTCTCGCGATATTTTGATATGAATCGGGACATCGGATCAAGTGTTGATTCGATGAATCGGTACATGATATATTAGCCGGTTATATTCGATATAGCCGGATCGTTGGATCAAGTGTTGATTCGATGATTTAATGTATAATAATATATATGATATATTGTATTACACTATCTAATATTGGCTCACTTTATTATTTCATTTTCTCACTGGATTAATACATTGATATATATGCGATATATGTTAAATGTATTATTTTCTTATGTTGCAAATATATAATATATATGTGATATATATTATTGTAACATGATATGATTTATTATTAAACATGTTTAAGGATGATAATGAGGGATTAGGGTTTGATTAGGGTTAGCTCTTTCAAGTTCTTTCTAGAAAGATTCTATTTTGTCTTGGTTAAGATATTATGGTTGATCTTTTTCTTTAACCTAACCAAACCCTAACCCTAGTTTATTCTCTACAACTTCTTAGCCTATCATCCTTGACCATGGTTGATATATCAATCATATAGTTTTCTTTCCTATTCATCACAAAAGGATTATCTTTTTCATTCTCATCTTCTTCTCTCTTGAGTTCTAAAAAGAAAAAGCTTACTAGTTAATTCTTATGTGATGATTTCAAGTGAGAAAGTGAATAAAAAGAAAGCATAAATACTACTCCCTCATCCTCATCTCATCTAGCCCATGAGCTTAGGGTGTTTATCTCTTTAGAGTGAGAAAGCTTGGGTTTTTACAACTTCGACGTAGATCATCGGAGATTCGGAACACTTCAAGCTAGCATGGATTGTTCGAGTCGTGGAGCCTCTCTTGAGTCCGGGAGATCGTGGATCGCGGCGAAGGGACTACTACTCGGAGCTTGTAAAGCTAAGGAGCGGACTACAAAGGTTGTAATCCCTCACACTTAGCTTTAAAGATATCATCTTGCATGCTAAACCCTAATATTCTAGCAAAGATCCCGTCTTTGGGTTGTTCGGCACGTCTAAAATTTTATCCGGGCATGTTTGATGCCTTATGAACCTTCACAAGAGTGCCTAGGAACCCTACATCATCTTGAGCTCTTTAGCTCTCTTGAGATTGGATTTTGAGAGTAAATGATAGTGATAAATCCCTACATCCCTCGCACTCTATTCCTATGCAGTCTTAGAGTGTTAGTTGTTTCCTCAAAGTATGCTTTGGAGCGAAGCTGGAGTTTGGATCGGTTTTCCTCCGGTGGATCATCTTCGGCCAGAAAGACCGGCTCTAAAGTATGTTTCCGATGGCTTACAAAGCTTGGAGGGGTCTTCCACGATTGGGTGGACACACTACAAATGCTATAATCTCTATAACCTAGTACCTAGATATCTTGTTTACTTTTCTTGTTTAGCGTTTGGAACGATTTCTAAGTTGTGGTTTCTACACGAAAATTTTCGTTTTGGATTCCGCATTCGATTCTTACTTCCGCTGCGCAAGCGCTAGGAACCCAGCAGTTTCAGGAAGTTCAAGTTTCTGTAAGAAGATGAGGCAGTTTGTATGTAACTATACGATGGCCTTTCCAAATAATATGGAACATCGTGGTGATACGACAGTGTTCTAGAGAAGGTATAGGGAAAGTAGGAGTAGCAGAGATATATGCGACTTTATCGTGAACCATGACAATCCAAAGCCAAAGTTTTTACAAAGGTTCGGTTAACTTGGTTTATGAGTTTTAGTTTAAGTTCAGTCATGGTCGCACACCAGAGATAAAAAAGAAACACTCAGCGTGCACTCTATTAAGATTAGATTGATTGATTAATTTATCTAATCTGGACGGCTCCCAATATTTTCTCGAATTCTCCTTCAAACCCTAAAAGGAGAACTAGTTAGGATCATATACACTTTACAAGTTCGCTAACCGTTCAGCCATGCCTGTGTTGGTACTCCGAGGGAGGTCCCCCGTATTTTCGTACAGACCCAATTTAATAACCCCGTTTCCACATAGGCATAACCATGTTAACACCTTTTTCGATACCTAATGGGTTATCTAGTTATGAAGTGAAAATCTCTCGGGAGTAATACCTACTCATCAGTGGGAATCAAGACCCAACTATCAGTGTGTGATAATCTTGATGGAAACCAACCAAAATCACCACACCTCAGAAGGCATCCGCATACTTGGCAAGTTTCCTATATATTTGAAACTCCTGATATAGTTTTTTCCCTTAGGACCCAAGTGGCTTTGACTGAGCCAACATATCAAAGGGTCATAGTCAAGTTCAACCTGTCATTATCTTGATTGCATTAAACTCATCCGTACGAGTCCTTGACTGAGCCAAAATGATCGTACGAATTTCCTAACCAATCGCATCATCATCCAACAGAAAAGTACTACATAGCTACCGAACGCTCTGCCTCGGCTAAGTACGACATACGTAGCATGAATACTAAGCAACAATAATCTGAATTGACGGAGAGCTACGGATGGTTTTTGGTGAAAAACGTTTAACGTAATGAACTTGATATCGTTGAAGGAACCGAGTGGTTTTGAAAAGGAGTGGTTTAGGCTCCACTTTTAAAACAAGCTGTTTTAAAGAAAACCGAGTGGTTTATAGTAACATACACTTTTGGTTAATTGCTAACTCTCCGTAAAGGGATCAAGGCTCTTTCCTCATTGAATGAGGTGCAGAATATTCCTAACCGAATACCTCTATGCAATGCAAATGAATATGACTATAAAATCTTTTGAAAATTTAGTACCTGCAACATCATTTTGGGTTTATTTATTTACTTTAAACATATAATGCAGTCCTATAATTTAAGTTTCTAGCCACACCAGAAACAACCAAAATAGCATGATTTTATATGCCATCCGCATTCGCCACAGGTCCTCGGTTCTTCACCGTAAGGTTACTTAACTTACGGCAAGGCGGAGTGATTAGTCTAAAATATTGCACATTTGAATGATTATTTTCCCCATTATTGTTAAGTACTAAATGGTGTTTATTGTAATTATAGAACATATGAGAGTTTATATGTAAAAAGTTTATTATAATATGTTTCTACATTATAATTAACATAATGAGGGAAAGTACATGCATATAATATTTATATAAAATATTACTAATTAAAATATGCTTATCATATCAAATATTTCTAATCAATATTCTTAACATATAATATCATATAAAATAGTTAGGAAAATATCTCAAAAATACCAAATACTACTAACACTTTGATTTGAGATATTGTGCAGATATTAGCTCAGGTCTGGAATCCGATCAAGAGATCTGAGTTAAATCGGGATATCAAAACCGAATCTGCCAAAATTTAGAAGCAAATCAAGAGATCTAGCAACGGCAGAGATTCGGAGCATTATTTTAAGAATCTAGACATCGAAAAGATCTCCAAGTATTAAGATAATCACAAAAAATCCCAAACACTGAAGCCACTAAACCGCGGCGGAACTGTGGCCAAACTGGCCTATATGCGGTGGTTCTAGAGATTTTGGGGATATTATTATAACAGCATATATTCACTTATGGCATCTAGGGTTTTTAGTTTCTGAGACTATATATAGGACCGAGAGCTTCACATTCAAAATCATCAAACTGAAGAGATCAAGAGGTCCAAACTAATCCATACATCCAGGTGATCATCAGCTAGTCATCTACCACCAACAAGAGAGAGAGAACGAGAGTAAAAACTAGGTTCTTTGTAATCTACTTTCAAAAATGAGAGTTGTATGCAATGGTTGATTAATAAAGGTAGATCTTAGTTTATTTCTTTTCGCATTTACTCTATGTACTTACTTTCTGCATCTTAATCATGCTTTCATTCTTCTTCACCTTTCTTCTAAATCTCAAATCATGAGCGAGTAATTCCTAACTTGCTAAGGTTCGTAGGCTAAGGTAGATCAATAAATGATAAAATCATTTAACCTTTTTTTATAGATTTTAAAGTCTATAAACTTTAGCAAAATAAATGTTAACATTCTTATCGGGCGTGCTACCAATTTATTGATAGTCTCGACCACGATTTGAGATTAGATTAGCACTTGTTTTATTAAAGACTAGACATGCAAGGACAAGGGTTAAGAGTGGGGAAATCCCAGTTTCTTCCAAAAGAACCTTAATCCACATTCATCACTATCGATCTAGTTTTAAACTATTAAAACATAAAAGGAGTTAATTTTAATTAGTCATCCATTACTACTAAGTCATATGAACCCTACAAGCCTCTTCTTTCATAAATCTACATCCGTCTTAAAATAGATCTACAACCAATCAATCCATCTTTCAACCAACTAGTCTAAAATAAAAAGGTTCACGTTTCCCTGCGGACGGCCCGTACTCATCGCGGCTAGCTACTAGCGACACCGTCCTGATTGTGGTTACTTTATTCACAAAACACTTCTCTTTTAAAACCAGAGCAATCAAATGGCGCCGTTGCCGGGGAAATGGCTGTAATTTTTTTTTGTTATTCGGGTTGATTTATTATAAAATCCGGCAACCATAAAAAAATTAATAATCAAAACCGCATCTTGTGTATTTAACGATTATTGTGTGAGTTTTGCAAGGGATTCTGGAGTAATTGGAGCAAGCAAACAGAGAGTTGGATAATTTCAACATAGCCCAGAGGAGCATAGAGGAACTCTGAAGAAAACTCAGCAACTCCATCTTGCGGCAGAACCATGGCGGAAACAAAGTATTGGCGGCGGAACCGCGGTGTTCTGGTGGAGTTAGGCCCCCAAAATCCTCAGTTAATTTCTTCATATCTTTCTCTCTCCTCTAAAACTCTAATAAACTGATTTTATTTGCAGGATTTTTTGCAAACATCGCCGCTAAAAATCTTTTTGCGTGTTTTAGATTCTGGTTTGTTTTGCATATCTAAAATGGATATTAAGGGGCAATAAACCCAAATTCAGATTAGGTAGGGATTTCATCACCCTTCCTAGGCACCACAAATCACAAAACGAGCATACTTTCACCCTACATTATTTTAAAAAATATCTAGACCAAGTCTCTAAGGACCGTCGTGCTCAATTAGGACAGAGGAAGGTTGTGGGTAATATATCGCTTATCCACATTTCTCTTATGGTGTCTAGGAAAGTGTGACTAAGGAAAGTGTTAGTTAATTAGGTCCGCTATTTTGGTGATTCGTACAGCGGATACCTCCCACTTACCTGGCACTTACCTGGCCACAAGAGTGATAAAGAGGAGGTAAAGGATTAATCCTGCGACTTGTCCTTTGGAAGTCTAGGAGCGGTCTAGTGACTTGAACTAGGAGACCCTAATCTAGGGATTGATTGTGCATTCTATGATTTGTTGAGTCAAGCCTCATGTCCGAATATTTTTCAAAGAAAAACAATTTCCAGAATCCAAAAGGAGCTTAAATCCTTACCATCAGCCTCTTTTCTTTTCACTTTCTTCTAATAGGCAACCCAAACAGACAAACTCTTGCAGAGCTTTGCTATCCAGAACTAGATATATCTTGTTTCGTAACTGCTTCGGTATAAATCCGACTCTACCATGTCTTTAAGAGATGGGATAGAGCAAGCGGAAAAGAACAGTTGGATACCTCACTCAAGGTCCTATCAACCGCATCAAAATTCCATATTTTTTTATATTGATAATCCGTTTAAGGCGAGTGAGGGAACTTTAATACGCATGTCCATCGCTGAGCATATTGCGAAGGATGAAAGCCAAAGTTTCAATCCTTTCACTAATCCAAAACCGTTAGGACAACAAACACTATCATTTCCATATGAAAATATTGATACTTGTTTTGAAGTGAATATGATATCTTTTACACCCATGACCATTGCTGAACAAATAGCAATTGCCAGTCGCCAACTAACCAACCAATCTCAATATTCTTCATATCCTAATGTTGATCCTAATCCTGGTAATGAAACTTGGGTTCACCCTTCTAATTCTTATCCACAGTACCAAACCTTCACACGCTCTCATGTTGACACTTATCTTGAGGCTAATGGGACAAATCAGAAATGCATATCGATTACGGAACACATTGAACTCGCCCGTAGCCAACAAGTAAGGGCATCTCTTCTTAACATTTCTCTTCAGGCTAATGCCGCAAATAATAAACGCATGTCAATTGCTGAACACGTTGAACTTGCCCGTAGCCAACAATTAGACACTTCCCAACCATACTCATCTTTTTCACCTTATCTAGACAGTGCTTCTGAGAAAGAATTAGAAAGTTCCACGGTTCAAAGATAATCCTTCATTGGAATTTCTTCACAACCCAAGTCTAGTTTTGAAGTAGAGTTAGAATTGAGTAGTGACAAAGAATATGGGATCCCCCAAAGTCAAATTAAAACCAATTCTTTTGATCTCGACACCTTCTATCCTGCACCCCAACCGAATATATTCGATGTTCAACTGCTTCATAGTCTAAGTGATGAGGTGCCCAAGAATAACATGTTTGATTTTGCTAATAGTGATTGTGAAAAAGAGTTCGACACCATTTCAAATCAAACCGATTCATATTCGACTATACTTGATTTTTCAAACCTTCCAACTCCATCAAGTGAACCAAGTGATTTATCGATTAAGAATACCTATTCGTTTGATTTGACCGAAGGTGTTAGTGAGGGCAGTGATGAGAATCTCGTTGAAGATGAACCCATTATGTTGGATGAGTTGGATTCTCCTACCCATCATGTCCCTTCTATTGAATACGAACATCTTCCTGTATAATTAACCGATCCTATTCTTACCATCGGCCTATCCGATAAGCAGAACGATAGGCACCCTTTATCTCCCACATCTGGTTCAACAATTCTCGACATTCAAATTTGTTTACCCATTTCATCACCCACTTTCTTTGGTTTTTCTAATTTTCTTTCAACTCCACCGAGTTTTGATGAATCACACTCCGATATTTCGAGTTCTATGATTCTTGAAAGATCACTCGATTTAGACTATTTTGAGGAAGAGGGAGATGACCATTTCGAATCTCCTACCTCTATAATTTCTGACGAATCGAGTGTTTTGAATCTTGGTGCGCATAAGACTGACCTTGGAACTTTCAATTGTCCTAGTGAATCTGCATATTTCATCAATATAGATATTGATGAAATTATTACTCGGACCATTGATGAAAGTTTTGAAGACATTTTTGCCGAAGAACTCGCATTCCTAAAAGACATGGATGTTGTGATGATTCAACCTCCACCCGAAAAAATTGAACCACCGCCCTTTTTTCTTATCATGTACGAGAATGCAAATATTCCACTCATTCCTAATCATTCACATTCTCGTTTTCTTCCACCATCACTGTTTAGTCTCTACCAACCGAGACGTAAACCCGATCGATTACGCCTCTTATCTCCCAACTTCCTCAAATCTATGAACTTCCACCAACCATGGTGTTACATTGATAAAATTTTCGAATGGTTGGTATTGACTTTTGGTCTTTGTAAAACTTTGCATAGACCAATAACCTTACCCCCCTCCTTTTTATAATTTTAAATGCTTAATACTGTTTTACTCAAGTTTGGGGGAGGGGAGAAAAATATTTTGGCTCTTGAAAGAACAAATAAACTTTTACAAAATTGTGAGCCAAAAATAAGTTTTGGGGAGGATTTCACTATCATTAATTCTTGTCCCCGTTACTAACTTTTTCTCCCAAGTCTACAGGTTTTAAGCTTAACAGATGATATCAGTGAGGACACTGCTGCAAATAGGTTTGGGGAGGTTTGTGCTTATTTACACATCATTTTTTGCATTATACTAAATAAAAGCACAAAAAGAAATTTTTGATAATGAAAGTTAGAAATTGAAAAATACATATGATAGGAAGGAAAAGTTTAAGAAAAGCAAGAAAATTAGATATTTTATAACGAAGCTAGTAATAGGTAGTCATGAGCTGTTGTCCCAAGGGTTAATAAGATGATGGAAATCACTAATCTGAGGATAGAATTAAGTCTAAAAATTAGTCCATATTCTTGAGTCCAAATATCTGAATGTTGATACCCTACTATACGCACATGCACACATCTTGAAACTTGTGATAGTAGATGATACCTTGAAATGCTCTTGTCTAAAAGCCTCAGTATGAAGGAAAATAAATATATAGACAAAAAAATAAATGAAAAAATGGTGAAGAAAAATGAACATTGGTTTTGTAATTACTTAAGGCGGCATAAAAAAATATAGCGAGGGTGCTTTATCACCTAGTGCCTTAGACCAACTGGTTTGGGAGCCACTGCTAAGCCTTAGGTGTTGCAAAATGATGATATTGCTAATTACGCCTTAATAAGTGAGCGTATTTGGTAATCGGTTGGTTAGTATCTCAAGAAGTATTAACGGTCGCATGAAAAATGTGTGAGCAAGTCCATCTGAAATATTCACCGACTAAAAAGTACTAAGAAAGATGGACAAGAGTATGATAGTTTGAATTGAATTCTCTAAGTGTAGGGATGTCTTTTACACAAACGTAAGGATATATGATCTATGTTTGGAAGAAAAATAGGGAGGAAGACTAAAGGCGATGATTTATTGAGAGATGATGTGATTTCTAACATCTTTTCATGATTATTAAGATAGGGTTCATGGCAACTAAAAAGCTAGTGTAGTTTTAAACTCTTATTTTCAAGTTCTTTCTTTTATAAGTTTCTTATCTTTGTATGTAACTTTCAACTTCTCTCATTTATTATGGGATTTTGTGGGTGTAATCCACTAAAACCCCTCAGAAGACAACATTCCTCCTCCTAGGAACACCTAGAAGTTTAAAGGCTTGTTGCACGTGCTCAGTGCAATCGTGTTGCCTACGAAAGTGTGCTGGGTTTTTCTTTTTTCTTCTCTTTAATAACTAGTTTGCTCGGGACAATCAAAGTTAAGTTTGGGGGTATTTGATTAGTCTAAAATATTGCATATTTGAATGATTATTTTCCCCACTATTGTTAAGTACTAAATAGTGTTTATTGTAATTATAGAACATATGAGGGTTTATGTGTAAAAACTTTATTATCATATGTTTCTACATTATAATTAACATAATGAGGGAAAATACATACATATAATATTTATAAAAAATATTAGTAATTAAAATATGCAAATCATATCAAATATTTCTAATCAATTTTCTTAACATATAATATCATATAAAATGGTTAGGAAAATATCTCAAAAATACCAAATACTACTAACACTTTGATTTGAGATATTGTGCAGATATTAACTCAGGTCTAAAATCCGATCAAGAGATCCGAGTCAAATCGGGATATCAAAACCGAATCTGCCAAAATTTAGAAGCAAATCAAGAGATCTAGTAACGGCAGAGACTCAGAGCATTATTTTAAGAATCTAGATATCGAGAGGATCTCCAACTATCAAGATAAAATATCACAAAAAATCCCAAACACTGAAGCCACTAAACCGCAGTGGAACCGCGGCCAAACATGCCTATATGCAGCAGTTCCACAGCGGTTCTAGAGCCATATGATGTGAGATTTTGGGGATATTATTGTAACAGCATATATTCACCGATGGCATATAGGGTTTCTAGTTTCTAGGACTATATATAGGACCGAGAGCTTCACATTCAAAATCATCAAACCGAAGAGATCAAGAGGTCCAAAGCGATCCACACATCCAGGTGATCATCAGCTAGTCATCTACCTCCAACAAGAGAGAGAGAGAGCAAGAGCAAAAACTAGGGTTCTTTATAATCTGCTTTCAAAAAGGAGAATTGTATGCAATAGTTGATTAATAAAGGTAGATCTTAGTTTATTTCTTTTCGCACTTAGTTTCTGCACTTACTTTCTACATCTTAATCATGCATTCATTTTTCTTCATCCTTTCTTCTAAATCTCAAAACATGAGCGAGTAATTCCTATCTTGCTAGGGTTCGTAGGCTAGGGTAGATCAATGGATGATAAAATCATTTAACTTCTTTTATACATTTTAAAGTTTATAAACTATAGCAAAATAAATATTAACATCCTTATCGGACGCGCTACCAATTTATTGATAGTCTCGACTACGATTTGAGATTAGATTAACACTTGTTTTGTTAAAGGCTATACATGAATAGAGATCAATGCAAGGACAAGGGTTAAAAGTGGGGAAACCCTGGTTTCTTCCAAAAGAACCCTAATCTACATGCATCACTATCGATCTAGTTTTAAACTATTAAAAGATAAAATGAGTCATTTTTAATTAGTCATCCATTACTACTAAGTCATATGAACCCTACAAGCCTCTTCTTTCATAAATCTACATCGGTATTAAAATAGATCTACAACCAATCAACCTATCTTTCAATCAACTCATCTAAAACAAGAAAAAGGTTCACGTTTCCCTGCGGACGACCCGTACTCATCGCGGCTAGCTACTAGCGACACCGTCCTGATTGTGGTTACTTTATTCACAAAACACTTCTCTTTTAAAACAGGATCAATCACGAAGGCAGGGCTAGCGTGGATGTAAAACATTTAGAAGCATCTAATATATATATATCACAGGCATGCAATAATATCACAGGCATGCGGCAAACGAAATAGAATAGCGGATAAACTGGAAGCCTCGCGTTTCATTTGAGCCGCAAATAAAACGCGACGGATCCCGATCGTGTGGGTAGCACGTACAACACTGAACCAAGACCCCTACGAGCGCAGCAAGCCACCCGCTAATCCTAAAAACGGGAAAACCCGGCCTCAATGTTATGAGTGGGCCACCCGGTGCTTTCTAGGATGCGGTAACTTGAGAACTCCTTCTTAGGTCAATCCTAGAACCCCCTACAAGTGCGGCGAGCAACCCGCCAATTCCAGAATGATGCGGCACAGTTCCAACTCCATGAGATGGCCACCTTCTGCATTCTAGAATCCGGTTACCCGAGCACTTCTCCGCTGGTTCATCCTAGTATATGTAATAAAATATATACAATGACAACAACGTCCACATCCTGTACGTGTCTCAATTCGAGTACTCGGACACTATACTTAAGTGGTTAGAATGGACGAATCCTAGTATGGAGGTGTACCCGTATGTGATGGAGTTACCCGCTCTGAAGAGATGTCTTTTAAACCGATAAGGAGAGGGGCTCGCGTGAATGATATTTCAATTGCTTTGACAATTAAGTCAATCATATGATATCATGTAACAGACCAGATATTGCTTTTGCACTTGCTGTAGTAAGCGGATATTAATCCAATCCTGGAGAAACAAAGGGAAGTAATGAAGAACATATCCGGATGTTCTTGGAGTATAGTAATGCCAGCACCTTACAGGAGACGGTTACCGATTCCAGCTTCCAAGATGACTTGGATAACAGAGTGGCTATCAGAGTTAGAAGTTTGCCCTCTTCTAAGGGGCAGTATGTTGGAAAGGGTTACAAGAGGAATATTGAGATAGACATAGCGCATGTTGCTGATTATGATCAGTGGAGGATATAGCCAAAGAAATTTGTTGGATAAAATTGTTTATTTATGAACGTGGTCCCATCAAGTATCCAAACAAATTCTAAGGCAAGGTATTGCTCAGTTCGGGAGATAGTTGATCTCCGCGAAGTTGAGATATAGAGAGATAAAGTAAGGAATATTGTAGCAGATCCACTCACTGAAACTATTTCTCAAACACGATTTTTTCTCAAACACAGTTTGTGAAGCTAATTAGTAGAGAAGTTGGGCATTCGATAGCACATAGAGCCGTGAGTATGGAATACCACAATAATTGCCCTTAAGTGCAAGTGGGAGATTGTTGGATATAGTGCTCTCAAGGCAATTATTATAATTGCAGGCATACAATTATAGTAATTGAAGAAGGACCTATACGGGTAGAACATTCTTGCTCGAGATGATGGTATGCTATCTGGTTTGTTTTTATCATTTATGTGTATACGTTTTACTTGCTATTACGTATCTCTAATACATAATGATAAAGCCCGTACGATCCTTGCTTGACTACCAGTATTATGATGACGATCATATTGTGAGAGCTGGGTAGTCCATAAGCACATCCTTAAATGTCCCTAGTCGTGGGAGTATCGAGACTGGGTATCGATATTCCAGAGTAAACTAATGTATATATTTATAGACACGGACGAGGGGCGGTGTCCGGTCTTACAAAAAATAGTGTGTGGCACCTGAGATTGTATACTGGTGCTCATTGGAGGTGAGTACAATGGACTTTTTTTGTTGGAGAGATAGAATAGAGTTCTTCGAACTCGCCGAGAACTCCTAGTTGGTATTATACCTATCGTCAGATAGTAGTTCTCTGGTGACATAAATACATGGTACTCTTTAGACCTGAAATCGTCATTTGTCTCATGTGAATTCCTACTGAACTTAGATTACTACCCTACCACGGCTCAAAGGAGTTGTGCAAACATATTTTAGTTGGGTACAGTCCCGAGCCATATTGAAGCAATGAGCGATCGGAAAGGATTCGTCACTCCCGGTATAAGGAGTCGATGTCACGCTGTGTTTGGTTAACTATCAACATAAGTCCCTGGCCATGGCCGATGAGATTTACTATTAGAAGACCAGTAGTTTCTCGGTTGGTCATGACTTGACACCGTCACGACTTATCAGGTTATTAGGGGTGTGACGTTATCCACTCCTAGACCCGACATGCGACACTCTCAGACGAAGAGACTGGACTATCTGGAGATTGTCATTTACAGGCTCAGTAGGGTACGGACAGACTTGATTTTCGATCTCCCTTTCAACATATACCTGGGTAGCCGTTACGCACAACTAGTGCCGCTGATGTGCTTGTGGTTATGGATTTATCTAGTAACTCACTGCCAGCGTATTGTCGAGTCTTTCGAGTCCCACACATAGGGTTTTCCCGGTTCAGGCGATATGATGTAGAGCCCGTATGTTGATACGTGCAGGGGTCCGATTAAATATGTGTACTGGCTATACGGACTTTAATCGGACATTTGATAATACTAGCCGGCTTAGGATTAAGCCGGATTATTAAATCAAGTATTGATTTAATAATTTACATATATATTTTGATATATATTCTAGTATTATGTTCACTATTCATTTTCTCTCTCTTGGCTATTCGTATTTTTATTCGGATACGCGTTATGTATTTCGATACACATACCGGGAGTTGTATTTTGTATTTATACAAAATATATCTAGAAGGGGACACCTCATTAGGATTTTTTTTGGTTAAAAAGAAAAGAAATGATGTGGAGGAGGGGGCATGGTTGAGAAGGATGGGCTCATTTTATATTTGTAAAATGTTATGACATATATTTTATGGTTGTAAAAATTCCCTATCACTTCCATTCATTTGTGATGTTACACTCTCTTTCCTCTCCTTCTCCTTCTTCTTCCTCTTGAGCTCTTTAGCTCTCTTGTGATTGGACTTTGAGAGTAAATGATAATGATAAATCTCTACATCTCTCACACTTTATTCTTAGCAAGCTTAGAGTGTCAGTTGATTTCGCAAAGTTCACTTTAGAGCGAAGCTGGAGTTTGGATCGGTTTCTCTTGGGTGGATCATCTTCGGTAAGGGCGATCGACTCTCAAGCGCGATCCCGACGGCCTACGGAGCTTGGAGGAGTCTTCCACGATTGGATGGACATGTTACAAAGGTTGTAATCTCTATAACCTGGTAGCTAGATATTTTGTTTAGTTTGCTAGTTTAGTATTTGGAACGATTTCTAGGTTGCGGTTTCTAGTGCTCGCAAAAAAAAATTCGTTTTGTATTCCGTCTCGATTCTCGCTTCCGCTGTGCGAGCGCTAGGAACCCAGCAAGGTTACCTAAATCTCGGAATTGAAATTAAACTATTTGGGTCATTGTGGATAGATTGACAAAATCTACTCATTTTCTCCCTTGTCGAATAACTCCTTCAATGGAGAAATTGGATTCTTTATATATCGATGAGATTATGAAATTGCACGGTATTCCTGTGTCAATTATTTTAGATAGAGATCAGAGGTTCGTGTCTAGATTTTGGGTAAGCTTTCATAAGGCCTTAGGAACAAAGTTGTTGTTCACATCAGCTTATCATCCCGAGACTGATGGTCAATCGGAGAGCATAGTCACAAATTCGCTATTCGGGATTAAGTCGGCGAGGCTGAAAATTCAGATTCGGAGAACTATTCGAGAAAAATCGGCAGGTATTCGGGAAAAATTCGGCAAGTATTCGAGAAGGATTTCGAAGAATATGAGGCGATGTGTAACACCTTAGAATGCGATTAGAGTAATTGAGGGATATAATGCGGGTTTTCTAACCAATAATTATTTTTACATATTTTATTTAATTAATTAATATTTTATTTAATTATTTTAGTACTTGCACACATATGTGCATGTTAATTTAGGGTTAAAGAGGTGTTAACCATGCTTACTAGCCATGGTACACTTAACCATTTTCATGTCATGGTTGCATTTATCTATTTTAAGTAAAAGATTTTTATTTGTTTTGAAAGAAAATGATGAGAAGAGTTGAATTATTTGAGGGAATGATGAGACATAGGACTTGGCATGGAGGACATTTAATGAGAGAGAGAGAGAGAGCATGGCTCATTCTCACCTCATTCTCTCTCATTTCTTCACCTCACTCTCTCTCTCATTTCTCAACACTCACTATCTCTCATTCTCTTGTTCTTCTTCTTCTTCTTTACAAAAGAAAACTCCTCACTTGAAAACCTTTCCCCCACAAAACTTAAGGCTAAACCTACATCAAACACCACTAAACCCTTTACAAATCATGCTTAAGCCTCTTGTGAAGTCTTGGAGCTTGATGGCTAGGGTTTCATTTAAGTTGTGGTGGGGTAATGATCCTAAACTGTTATTTAGGCCTTAAGAAAGAGTTTTATGTTATTTAGTTTCAGTTTATTACCTCAATTCCTTATTTAGTGTCGATATCGTATTTTTGTATAGTTTTGAACCTCTGTTGAATCTTCTATTGTTACGTAGATCCACAAATAAATCTAACAATGCAGTAGTATAGTGTTTGAGCCCTGAAGATACACCTGAAACCCGGACCCTATCCTCCACCTTAGGCCTGATGAGAATCCCATATTGCCTGGCGCCACCGGTTTTCTTGAAAGGTTAGGTGTTGGGATTTTGAGGGTAGCTGTCTATAGATTATAGATGGTGTTTGGTACACCTTGATTTTCCAATGTTGTCTGTAAGTAAAATCTGGGACTGTTTGGCTATTTCTAGCATTACGATATCATGCGATACGGTTTATCCGACGTTGTTTGAGTGCTTTGTGTAGCTTGCAGCCATGGGTTTGGTTTAGGGTGTCACTGCACGCGTTAGCCCGCTAAGCTAACACTTGATAGCTTATGGGAGTCGATGTGTTGGTTTAGGCGTTGTTTCCGTGTGTTATCGGAAGGTTTCTAATTTCACTTGTTATGATTTTGTGTTATATTAGGATCGATTGCGGGAACTTCGGACACTGCTAGGAAAGGGAAAGAGGTGATCGGATTCACCTAGCCGGAGATCGTTCGGTGAGTAGATTTAACATCTACGGGGGAATCGCCCATATGGCGTTATGCGCCAAGTTTAGATTCAGTGATATAACCATATGCTTATATGTATATATATTGATTGTGCATGAGTACCATTTTACACATCCCATTACCTGTTGTACATGGACATATTATTATTGGACATTGCACCATTACTAACGGTTTACGTTGCACGAGCACCGAATTGTATGTCACACACATACACCGTTGGTAATTTCCATGACACACACAATTGAAATTTCCATGGGTAATATAGTGTATTGCTTCAATTATTATTAACAGTTAGACATTAATTCTTGTTCTATTGTGCATATGAATTGCATCATACGTACATACATACATGCATACATATATACATTGCTATAGTCATATATATACTCTCATATGATGTTGTATTTCGATTTCGTGGATTTGGGAAACCGCAAGATACCTTTGAAACTTGATATATTTAAAAAGAGCAGTTTTCTCTTGATATGCTCGCATTACTGTTCCATGTTTGCATACATTGTATTTCAAGGATATATGCATTGATATACCGATTTCATGCGATTTCTGGATTTGAGAACCACGGATATATTTCAAAAGAAATTATAAATCATTTTTAAAACGCGGTTTCTCGTGATGTGATTTTGAGGCGTTCACCATGAGTTTTCTCGGTTCTGAGCTTATTTTCGAGACCCGATTCGAAGAGTTGGACGAACCATATGTGGGTACATGGTGGACCCGGTAAGGTACTTCGGGGCAAGAAAAGGATTTTTGTGGAGTAGACGATGAGCCTGGTAGAAGGAGTACTACCTACCGGTGATTGTATGGAAACTCGACGGATATCCGGAGGATACCGTTTTGGAGTTATGAGATGAGATAGATATGAGGGCCGATCAAAGTGACGGCGCCTGAGATATTGGGATTTGGGGTGTCGTTGATGGACACCTGTTTTCTATGATGATGATTCATTGATGAGGTTTATGTTTTATCCCATACTCAGGATTTATTTGACATGCACTGTTTCATGTAGTTGTTGTACCCTGGTGGTGTACCTTGATCATGATTTTGCAGTATATCCGTACTGTTATACTTATGCCATCAGATTGCATATTTCAGATTATCGCTTTTCATGCATACTTGTAATTATCTGTACAATGTTATTTACTATTCACGAGTTGGCAACTCACCCCCGTTGTGCCACAGTGTTTTGCAGGCTTGACCCTCAGTGTAGTCGCTGCAGGGTTCCTTATTGCACCTACTTCTGCAGATACCACTATTGTTGGTCGTGATTTTGTTATAGATGGGTTTTGCGGGTATCCGTATGATTCCATTATATATCTTATTTTGTATCTAGTACTCTCCATCTACCACTTACATGTATTTGAGTTAGAGACGAGATTGTGAGGATCGATATTGTATTATTTGTGCTTATGGGTGTCGTGCTCGTGTGAGCTGGCTTTTTATTTATGTTGCGATGTTGTTTTACCTTTTATTATGATGTTTTCACTTCTTATTTGCTTATTCCTTCACTACGGTATCATATATACCTATTGCGGTTATGTTCCGCCTTTAGGCGTGAGTTGCTCCCGTTTGGGGATACTTTACATATATTCTATGTTTGTACCCGTTTGGGGCTAGTTTTTACAAAGGAGATACTGCTGAAATTTTTAAGAAAATAAATTTAGGTTTTGAGATTTTAACTTGAAATTTTAAATGTTTTTTTTATTACTAATGTGTTTATCACTTACTTCTTTTCTTGGTTTAGATTTCTGGGTTTTCCGCTTACTTGAATTGCGCCACGTCTTTTGACGTCGCGTGATTTAAGTGCCGGTCGCGTTCTTAAATTGGGCCGTGACACGATGAGTTTTGATGTTGCTAATTGTTCACTATTTTTGTGAATTATTCGCTGATTTTTCGAATTATTCGCGAATAATTCATGAACTATTTGGAGAGTTTGCCAACGGCGATTAAATCGGAGAATTAATCGGCCAACTAAAAAATCACGAATTCGCCGAATAAATCATGTCGAAGAGGACCAATCAAATTCTAGAAGGCATGCTTCGAGCATGCGTGTTAGACTTGAAGAGTATTTGGGAGGAGCATCTTCCTCGAGCAGAGTTTGCTTATAACAATAGCTATCAATCTATTATCGGTATGGCTCCTTTTGAAGCGCCTTACGGTAGAAAGTGCCAATCTCCAATTTGTTAGGAGGAAGTAGGAGAGAGAAAGTTACTTGGCCCCAAGATTGTACAACAAACAATGGAGAAGATTAGATTGATTCGAGAACATCTCTTAACAGCACAAAGCCGACAAAAAAGTTATGCAGGTAGGAAAAGAAGAGATCTTGAATTCCATGTTGGAGACTTTGTATTTCTAAAAGTTTCGCCATGGAAAGGTGTGATGAGGTTCGGCAAGAAGGGGAAGCTCAGCCCGAGATATGTTGGGCCATTTGAAATTCTGGAACGAATTGGTATGGTTGCATATCGACTTGCATTACCTCCGGAGCTTTCTGCCATGCATAAGGTGTTTCGCGTATCCATGTTGAGGAAGTATGTAGCGAATCAGTCGTAAGTGATTGAGTATGAGCCATTACAAATTAAAGGCGATCTCACCTATAATGAACACCTAATACAGATCATAGATCGAAAGGAGCAAGTACTTCGACATAGAACTATTTCGTTTGTGAAGGCTCTTTAGAGAAACCACTCGATTGAAGAAGCAACTTGAGAGAATGAAAAGGATATGAAACGAAAGTATCCGCAGCTATTTGAGAATTAAGGTACGTTACAGTTTCGAGGACAAAACTTATTTTAAGTGGGTAATTATGTAATATCCAGAATAAAATAAAATAAAATAATAATTATTGTTATAATAATACCTTAACAATAGAATTGTGGATAACAACTAGTTATATGTTGATGTGAGAAAAGATACGAAATATAGATATGGAAATATAAAATGATTGGTCGTTTAGATAAGTTTAGACATAATTTGTTGTCACGACTCGAAATTTGGCATGTGACGGCCCTTAAACCACGTAACGTCTATAGGCGTAACACAATTCAAGTAAGCCGAAAACCCAGCAATCTAAACCATCAAAGTTAGTAAGTGATAAGAACATTGTTTAAACCTTTTGGGAATCTCAAGTAAAAATTCTTTAAAGTCCAAATTTACTTTCTTAAAAATTTCGGCAGTACCTCCTATGTAAAAATTAGCCCCGAAAACGGGTACAACAAATAATATAAGTAAAGCATCCCCAACGGGAGCAAATCCACGCTCAAAGACGGAAACAACCACCACAATAGATATACGACGCTGTAGCGAAGAAAATGGACGATATAAAGTGACAATAGCATAAAAGACATCCAAAGTCACAAAATAATATACAATATCATCCTCACAACTCATCTCTAAGTCAATACATGAAGTAGTAGATGGAGAGTACTAGATATAACGAATAAACAAATGAGCATCATCGGATAACCGCAAAACCCACATGTAGCAAAACTGCACACAGTCAGCCGTAGCGGTATCCGCTGCAAAAGATGATACGATAAGAAGCCCTGCCGCTACCACTCTGAGGGACACCTGCAAAACACTATGGCACAACAGGGGGTGAGTTGCCAACTCGTGAATAGTAAATAACATATGTAGGTAATCGCAGGTATGCACGTACCGCGATAATCTATCACATACAACAGATAGTAATATGGCAATATGCATATGCAACATTCATGAAAGGTACTCTATCAGGTACTATTAATACATGAAGCAATGCCTATCAAATAAGTGCTGAGTATGGGATAAAACATGTTATCCTCACGGAATTCTCATCGTGGCAGGACCAGTGTCCATAAAGACAAACTAAATCCCAATACAAAAGGCACCACATCCTCAGATCGGCCCTCATATCCTGTAAGTCACATGAAACCTGAGTGTCCAACATCGACACCCGAAAACATCATGAAAACTAGTGTCCAGCATCGACATTTAAATACTCATATCATGGGCTCCGTCTGCGGGATCGGCCCGCAGGCTCCGGCAGAACGGTTGGTCCATGTCCATCTTATAACTCCGGTTGGTATCCTCCAGATATCCGCTGAGTCCAAATACTATCACCGGTAAGGTAGTACTCCTCTGCCTCGAACTCATCGCCATCATCTGCGATCTTCTTGTCCCGGGGTACCTCCGGGCCCCACCATGTACCCGCACACAGCCTCGTCCACTCCTCGCAAGGGGTATCTAACACAAGTCTCAGAACCGAGAAATCTCATGGTGGACGCATCGAAATATCATATTAAGAGAAACCGGGTTTTTCAAACAATGCATAATTTCATGAACTATCACGGTCCTCAAATCCAGAAAACATCAAGTAATGAATAAGAATACTTGCATAGATCATTATGATGATATATATATTATATATATGTACATATATAACAGCGTCCCATACCACTGATATATATATACATATATAACAGCGTTCCATACCACTGATATATATTATCAGGGGTAAAACATCCAGAAAACATCATATGAAATCCATATCTCAATGCGTAAATCCATGAAATATAATATATGCAATATAAAACAGTAATATGAGCATATAAAGGAAAACCGCTATTTAAATGCAACAAGTTATTAAATATATCATGCGGTTCCTAATTTCTCCAAAATCCAACGCAATATCATATAAGGGTGAACATGTAGCTATAGTAAGGTATATGTGTGTACATGTAAGTATGTATGCAAGATGTACATGTAGCTATATCTCATATGTGTATATATATGTCAATAATGATACAATACCCTATAGGTATATGTGGAAGCATGTAGGTATATGTGTATGCTATCTCTCATATACATAATGGAAATAAGGATCATGTCTCAATGTCCCTAACCAATACAATATCACGTATGTATATGTGTTGTGCGTGTCATGGCAATTATCGACGGAGTGTGTGGCATACAATTAGTGCTCGTGCAATATGAACCGTCAATAATAGTGCAGTGTCCAATGGGTACAAGTCCCAGCACAACAAATAATAATATGAAATGAAGTTCATGCACAATCTCTATATGTGCAATACTTGTAACTAATAATCATGTCATATAATCCAGCCCGGACGCATAACGCCATGCGGGCGATTCCCCTGTAGATGTTAAATCTACTCACCGATGACCTCGAGCTAAGTAAATCCGACCATCTGCTTCCTTTTCTTCGCAACGTCCGAAGTCCCTGCTCGCGATCCTAAATTTCACAAACACAACACATAAGGTTAAATATCCTGCGTCGACACAAACACAACGAAACGTAAGGACAACGTCCACAAGATATACACACTGTGCACCTAGTGCACAAAACGCGTATGATATCGGCACAACCCTAGCTAGGATGACACAACCACCAAGCCTAGACCTCGATCGTACCGATCGCGCATTCACAACACAATATATATCGTGGAATCTAATATATATAACATCGCAACATCAGTAGAAACCTACGCCTAATTTATCTGAAAACCTAGTAAGCAACTTTTAATCATTTTAGCTCAAGTCTAGAAGTTTAAACCATTCTAGCGATCACAATCATCACATAATAGCTTAACTAAGTCACCCAAATCTTTACTACAATTTTAATCTCACCCATAGAATATTTAGTAAAAGTTTAGTTTGCACTTAAGCTTAATTAGACAATTAGGAAAATAACAAATAACATTCTCACAACTAGGTTAAGTTTTCCAAGTCTACACTTCTTACTTAACCATTACAATAATCAAAACTCTAACTTGATCTTCATAACCCTTTCTAGAATATCCAAAACATGCTAATTCAAGCTTTAATTAAATATCTAATAAGCTAGCATAAAGTATTTAAACAACAACTAAAGTTTAGGGTTAGGATTTTATACCTCCACTTGAATCACAAACTTGCAAAAGATTTCCAAGATAGCCTCCAAAATACTAACTTTCATGAAGATCTATGCAAGATTAGGCTAATGAATAATGGGTATGGATTTGTATTTGAGTTTGTGGAATTATTTTATGATTTTTGAGGATTTTTAGAAGCTTGAAGAAGTGAATGGGGTGAGGAAATGAAGTGGGCAGCAGGGGAACATGGCCAAGCTAGGCAAACGAGGAGGTTTGTGGAATTGTATGGAAATTTCTAGTCTAAAATATCAATAAATGCTCATTAATACCTCTCCCATCCATGCCACCTCTTAATCATTCTTTTAAAATTTTCCTTTAAATCAACAAATATCTAGATATTTTGGAGAGAAGGTTTAATACTTAATCTTCTGATTAAATTAGCAAAAGTTCACTTTAGCATAATTAACCCAATCAAAATAGTAATTACCACTCATTAAGTGCATAATTAAAAGATTATAATAATATTTTAATCAAGGAAAAAATATTAAAGTGAACTAAAATTTTCAAGTGACAATTAAAAACCGCAAACTAGCAATTTCCTAGTTAAACTAGGTGCAGTTAATTCAAAACTGAAAAATGATCACTTCTAGGTTTTTACGGAAAACACAGCTTATTTTACTTATTAACGGAAAATTTGCCTAAACGATTTCTAAAACGTTACAATCTTCCCCCCTTAAAGAAATTCGGTCCCCGAATTTAAAATTCTTACTATGCGTACCTTCATAGAGATGAGTGCAAATCTTCCATATCTCGCTCGCAGCCTCCCAAGTGATCTCCTCAGTAGACGGGCTTCATCAAAGAAAACCTCCACAGATGGCAAGACCTTTGACCAAACTTTCTCCACCTACCGATCCACTATTACTATCGGCTGTTGGTGAACAAAAAATCGCGTCCCAATCGAATGGTCTGGTGCTGAATCATGTGAGAAAAGTCATGAAGGTATTTGCTAAGTATCGACACAAGGAATACGGGGTGAACATCCGAAATCTGGATGGAAGTGCCAACGTTAGGCAACGATACTATCTCGCTCGAGGATATCAAAAGGACCTACAATTTGGGACTAAGCTTCCCAAAACTCAACACACCATTCATCGGAAAAATCCGTAGGAATACATGATCTCCCACCGCGAACTCAAATCTGCGACAACTACGGTCGGCATAAGACTTCTGTCTGCACTGGGCTAATTTCACCCTGACCTGAACCACTGGATCTTCTCCGTAGTCTCATGACTAGCTGGGGTCCAAAAATCCTGCTCTCGCGGAGTCGGTAAAACAAACTGGCGATCGACACAATCTAACATACAAGTCTAGAAAGGTGCCATCTGAGTCATCTCCTGATAACCGTTACCGTAGGAGATCCCCATCAATGGCAAGTGACGATCCCACAGCCAACAAACAATTAGTACGCACGCACAAGCATATTCTCCGGAGTCTGTATAGTCCGCTCTGTCTAACCATTGGCATACGGATGGAAAGCGGAGCTGATGCTCAACCAGGTACCCAAGGCCTCCTGAAGCTTCTGCCAACGACGGCTAGAAAACTGAATGCCTCTATTAGATACAACGCATGAAGGAACTCCGTGCAAATGCACCAATCTATCGGAAAAAAACTGAGCAAACTGAGCATACTGAGTATAACTGGACAACAAACACCCGAATGGATTCATACCCTTGACTAGACCTGGGTAGACCCACAACGAAATTCATGGAGATCTGCTCCCATTCCCACTCTGGAACGGTCATAAGATTGCAACTCTTCTGCCGGTCTCAAATGCTCAACCTTAGCTCGCTAAGAAGACATGCACTTCAAAACGAAATCTGAAATATCACTCTTCATCCCTGCCCACCCGTAACTATCTCTCAAGTCACGTTACATCTTGGTGGAACTTGTGAACACTAAAAACTGACTGATGTGCCTTCTCTAAGATCTCGCGTCTCTGCCCATCAGTATCTGGTACACACAAGCGAGTCCCGCAACGTAGCACACCATGGTCATCAATCAAGAACTCCGAATCTCTACCCTGTCGAACATGATCAAGAATCTCAGACAAACGAGTATCGGCGGGTTGTGCCTCGCGAAAATGATTAATTTGAAGTGGACAGGCGCGGACATGAGCAAGCTGTCCCCTAGTAGAGGTGAACTTAAGCTGTACTCAACGGTCGCACAAGAACTGCAAATCTGCAAAAGACTGTCTCTGAACTGCGTTCATCTGGGACAAGCTAACCCCCGGGCCTACGACTCAAAGCATCAGCTACCACAATCTCCTTGCCCCAGGCAATAAAGGATCTCACAATCATAATCCTTCACAAGCTCCATCCAGCGGCGCTGTCTCAAACTCAGATCCCTGTTAGTTATATGTATGCCCTAGAGGCCATTACTGTACATACGATGTATATTATAGTGGATGCTTGGACATATATAGGGAGGACTTTCTTGCTCGACATGATAGTATGCTATCTGCTTGCTCTTTATCTTAATGTGTACGCTGATTGTCTCTATGTTACATGTTGATAAAGCCTTTAGGATGAGTACTTGACTACCAGGGCTATGATGCGGATCATACTAGTGGGGACAGAGTAGTCGCTAAGTACATCCTTCAAATATTCCTAGTCGATGGTGTATCGAGACAGGGTATCGATATACCAGAGTAGACTAGCTATAGCTTCTCGACCCATGTAGATGGGCGATGGATGATCCCATATCCATTGGTGTTTGACATCAGAGACAGTATACGGGTGCTCAGTGGAGACTGGGTACACTGAACGGACTCGCCGAGAACTCTCAGATGGTATTATACCTAACGTGAGATGGCAGTTCTTTGGTGACACTGGTACAGGTTAGTCTGTAGACCCGAGATCGTCATAGAGTCTTGTGTGATTCCCACTGTGCTTTGATTTCCACCTTACCACGTTCAAGAGAACGTGCAAAACAGTGGTTTTTGGATAAAGTCCCGAGTCACATGGAGGCAATGAGCGATAGGAGGGGTTTCGTCTCTCCCGGTATTGGGGGTTGATGTTGCGCTGTGCTCGATTGGCTATAACAGGAAGTCCTTGGCCAAGGCTGCTTCAGAGATATACTGGTAAGTGTTATCAGTAGTTTCTCGACCCGTTATGAGCCTCATATCGACACGACTTATCGAGTTACTGGGGTCTGACATTTACCACCCCTAGACGAGATATGCGACATATCAGACGAAGAGACCGGAATGTACGGTAGTGTTACCGATTGGATTCGTAGGAGTGTGAGCAGGCTTGTTTGTTGATTTTCTGATCGCTCAATACCCGGGTGGACGTAACGTTTAGCAGACCGCATGCGGCTTGTGGTTGTTTGATATGATCATCACCTACTGCCGGCGTATTGACGAGTCTTTAGAGTCATACACAGGGGTTTCCTGGCTCAAGCGAAACGGAGTAGGAGCACATATGTGATATGTGCGGGACCGAGATTAATGCGATATGTGATACCGCATTCTAATCTCGCGATGTGTGACATGAAAGGTTATATGTGATATAGTCGGGTTATCGGATTAAGTATTGATTCGATAAGATATTACATTATGATATTAGTCGGTTATATGTAATATAGCCGGATTATTAAATCAAGAGTTGATTTAATAATTTAATGTATAATTATATATTTGATATATTACATTACATTAACTAATATTAGCTCACTTATGATTTCTTTTCTCACTTGATGTGCACATTGTATATATGTGATATGTATATTTATGTACATGTATTGTGTCATGCTTGATGATACATGCAAGATGGGTGTATGAGACTTAAACCATGCTAGGGTTAAGTTAAGGTTTTATTTATTTCTTAAGTTAATAACAAAAGAGAGAAGACTTGGTCAATGTTGTCAAGCTTGGATGAAGCTTGTAGAAACATTGACAAAGTCCACTCTTTTGTCTAACTTAGGATATTTTGTTAACCCAACCCTTAACCTTAGCCCTTGGTTAATTCTCTATATGAGTTAGGCATGAGGTCTTAACTCACCCATGGTTGCAATAATTCATAGGGATAAACTCATATGATGAGTTCTTGCTTCTTCTTCTTCTTCTTCTTCAAAGCTTTCTAGCTTCAATGGAGGTATGAGAAATAATGTGAGAAAATGAATTCTAAAGTGAGCCCACTTCCTACTTCATCATCCTCTACTACTTGCCATTTAGTATAGGGTGTTCTCTTCACAATGTTCTTGACCTAGTGAAGAAATAGCTTGGGTTAGTGTCTCCTCGACGTAGATCATCTTCGGCCTCGAAGACATCGAAGCAAGCATGTTCGTTTCTTCAAGGGAGCCTCTCTAGAGTCCGGAGTTCATGATCGCAGCGAAGGGACTTCTACACGGAGCTATTGAAGTGAAGGACCGATCTACAAAGGTTGTATTCTTTGCTTACTTTACTTTTGCAAAGTGTTTGCATTTCATTTCCGTCGATTTCTAGTTAACGATTCTTAGTTAGGGTTAGCTAAAACGGCAAATTTTTGAATTTGGCATGGACGATGCCTCCCGAAACCTTGCTGCCGTCTTAGGTAACCCTGCAGTGGTATCAGAGCTATGCTAGAAATTTATACGGATTTTGTTAGAATTACGAAACCGAAATACTCCGAAACTTGCATCGCCAAAACCTGCTTGCTGTCGATTTTTAAATGTTGTCAAAAAAATTTTTAAACAAGTACAGAGTGATGTATGTGATATATCATGAACACACCCAAAATTTTAGGGCATTCCATGAAAATTGGGCCGGCCACCACCATAGTGATCTCGGCCAAATCCGAGCAGTTCCCCCTGATTTTTTGCTTGTGTTCAAGTGACTGGGTTTTGGTGTTTCAGGTGTTGTTTGTTTTTGCTAATTTTGCATGTGATGTAATTCTACACTATAAACAATTCGGAATGTTTCGTATTCGAAATTTTAACATTGTTTCGGGTTATTCGCATGTTGTCTAGACGAAGTTAAAAAGTTCGATCGAATGTCAAAAACCCATTTTTCCAAGTTTAACGTATTCGGAAAAACATGCAAGTGATCATATGAACCCTCTAGAAGAATGAAACCCTAACTCGACTTTTTTGGATCGCGGAACCACGGTCAAACCCTAGGGTTTGCCGTAGTTCCGTGGCAACATGAGTGAGGTTTGGGTTTGCCCTTCTATGGCTGGTGCATAGGTACTGTGGCATATTCTGGGTATTATTAAAACTGTGCTCAAGTATTGAGTTGTCGGGAAATTGTGGAACTTTGATGAATCGATCGAAAAGTTTAACGTCGTCCGGATATTATGTGATGAAATCCAATATTTGGAATCCACAAGTAGTTATGAGATAACTAATTTGAATGTTATAAATCTAGCAGTTTAGTCTCAGATGATCGGTTGCCACGGGATTTTGATGAGATCAAAATTCCGGCGCAATCACGTAGCGTACGCGGATACTCGCCGGGTAAACTTAATAGATAGCCACGCCCCATAACCCCGACCAAGTGACTGTAGGAAAACCAAGTCGCCAAAGCATCCGTTCGGGTGGTGTTTCGCCTTAGTGCACTTCGTCAACGGCATCGGGGGTGCGGCTGTCTACTAAAGTTTCCGACGAGCATTCGATCAGGATGTCAGGAATCTTGTTGAATTGCCCGACTAGATATTAAAAGGTGTTTTGAATATCGAGACTAAAATGCGGGGTTTATAATTGTTAGGCATGTGATGTCTAAGGAATTCATTTGGTTAGGCATGTGATGTCTAAGGTGGTTGCGGATTCCAACTATTGTAGTTTTTCACTTTCTTTTCTGCGACCGTAAGTGTAATATGTGGTGTATCGCCGGTTTCAGTGCTATATGTCAAAGACAATTGGGATACGCATATTTACTTACGTTGATGACATGTGATGTTATGTGTTGCTGTGATATGTTATATTGGATCGTCGTGATTGAATAGCCGGGGGTTTTAAGTGAGATTAGAGTTTTTCATTTTCATTCATGTAAAATTCATTATATGTAATATTCTTTTATTAGGGCACTTCCGGGTTGAGGATGATGTCATCATTGTATATTGTTTATTTTTCCGCATTAGGATAGACCCAAGGCGGGGAGCACAAGTAACTGGGTTCTAGGGTCCAGTGGGAGACCATCTCGAGGAGTCGAGACCGGGTCTCCTAACTCTAGAATTGGTAGGATTGCTTACTGCTCTCATAGGGGTCTAGGGGTGTGGGATTAGCTATTCATCACGACCGTGGAATCCGTGTTTTATACAGGCTTAAAATAAAACCCGGAAATCCTAGTATATCCAATATTTCATATGTTATCTTCTACTGCAGTGTTCTGTGATGAGATCATATTACTGTTCTGAGACGAATGCTTATATTATATATATATATATATATATATATATATATATATGATATATAATATATATTACTGCTTTCGTTTCATATCTGATGCTTGGGAAGCATAATAAATGGGACTTCATTAATGAGATTAATGAAATAAAATAAACCTAAAGATGTTGTAGAAACTTGTCTCGAAAACTGGTAGCTCTAGTTCTTGCTATGCATAGCGGTATTCCTTGAAGAATATCCAGCACCTTATTCGATAATGAAAGAGCCGAGATCTCTTCACCGGGAGTGACCTCTTTAGCGAAACTAGTAGATGCTACAAACTCGGTTTTTCTATTGATTGCTTTTATAGTTTTTGCTTTGCATAGTGGTATTTGTGAAATATTCTGCACCTTATTCGATAAGAAAAGAGCCGAGATCCTTTCACCGGGAGTGACCTCTTTAGCAAAACTAGTAAAAGCCTCAAAAACACTCCTTTTCAAAATCACTCGATTCTACAACGATATCAAGTTCATTAAGCTCATGGTTTTCTTAAAAACCTGCATAGCCCTCCGTCATTTCAGATAAGTACTTCATAGTATTCGTGCTACGTTGGCTTTCGTCAAGGCGTAGTGTGCGGTAGCTATTTATGCTTATCTGCATAAGCATATGATGCGATTGAGTTAGGGTAGTCGTGCGACTTTATTGGCTTTCGTCAAGGGTCGTGCGGATGTGTTTAATTCAATCAGGAAATGTACGGGTTGAACTTGACTAGCAGCCTGTGGTTTGTTGGCTTTCATCAAGGTTATAGGATGCTACGGGTAAAATATTATCAGGAATTTCAAGTGTTGAAATTTGCAATGAGATTGCATACCTTCTATGAGATAGTTGGATCCCGATACCCACTGCGAGTAAGAGTTACTCCTGAGAAAGTTTTACACATTACATTTAGCCGATCAAGTAGGTGTCTAAAAAGGTGTTAACGGGGTTATGCCCCTGGGAAAACGAGGTTTATTTTAATTAGGTCCGTGAAAAAGCACGGGGAACCTCCCTCAAAGTATCGGCACTGGCCTGGCCGAAAGATTGGCGAACTTGTAGGGTGTAATTAATCCCGGCTAGTCTTTCCCTTTAGGGTTTGAAGGAAGATTTGACTAAAACAGTGGGAGCCATCCTGATTAGATAAAATTATAATCAATCTAATCTTGCAAGAGTATACGCTGAGTGTTTTCTTCTCTCTCTCCAGGTAGCGACCATGTCATGCCTAAATCAAGATAATAATACGGATGTATTGACCGAACCCGCTTGTTATACTGAGCTAGGGAATGTTAGTCCCGCTCCAACTTATAATTGTTATAAGACCGATCAGGAAATAGGGGATTATCAGGATTCCCGTGCCGCCCAAACGAAGAAAGTGCATGTTGATGCATCATCTTCGGGTGTGTTTATTACAAAGAACTGTTTCTCAGTTTCCTTTACATCCTGGGTATGAGATACCGGATCAGGATCCCACATATGTAATATGTTACATGGGCTATAGAAAGGTAGAGAACTGAGAATGGATGATAAGTTTCAAGAGTTAGAAATGGTGCAATTGTTGCAGCCAAAGCTGTTGGCGATTATCACCCTGTATTACCAAATACATTGATTCTGAACGAATGTTATTAGATACCGAACCTGATATACATCATCATATCAGACTCTTTATTTAGTAAAGAAGGATATAATTTTGTATTGTTGGATAATGTTTTGAACATTTCCTATATCAAGAGTTGATCGGTTCAGGCACGTTATCTAAAAGCATATACGTTCTAAATCAAACCACATTTCTTAACATACAGAACACACACAAGGGGAAGAGTTCAGAAATGAATGAATCCTTCTTGAGGTATTGTAGACTGGGTCATAACAATGCGACCCGACTAGATAAGTTACATAAAGATGCATATTTAAATCAGTTTGAATTTACATCCTGTGAAACATGTCAGTCATGTCACAAAGATAGGATGACCATAGCTCCGTTTATTGGAAACAGAGAAAGAGTTGGTGAACTCTTGGGATTGATACATGATGATGTATGAGGTCCTCTGTCTACACATGCCAGGACTGGTTCTTTGTACTTCATTACATTCACTGATGATCTCTCAAGATTCGCACATGTGTTCCTGTTGAAACACAAGTCTGAACCTTTTGAGAAATTCAAAAAATATAAGTTAGAAGTAGTGAACTAAAACGGGTATAAGTATTATGTCCTATGATTAGATCAGGGAGGAGAATACTTGAGCACGGAATACTTGGACTATTCTAAAGGAGAATCTCTCAGCATTACTCCTCCGTATACACCACAGCACGTTGGTATATCGGGGTGGAGCAATCGCACCCTATGTGATAACGTGTGCTCTATGATGAGTACTACTGAGTTGCCTATTTCCTTTTGGGGGTTATGCACTTGAGAAGCTGCATACCTATTGAATAGGGTTCCAACCAAATCAGATGCCTACCACTCCATATGTGATATGGTATGGGAAGAGCCCATCTCTTAAGGATGTTAAGATTTGGGGTTGTCCGGCCTATGTCTAAAGCAAAATCCGGACAAGCTCGAGGCAAGGTCAGTCCTGTGAAAGTTTTTTGGATATCCCAAGCATTCACAAGGGAATATCTTCTACCGCACCGAGGAACAAAAGATGTTTTGTTTCTCAGCATGCCACCTTTTGGAAAAGGAATTTCTTGTGAAGAAATTAGTGGTCATGAGGTAGAACTGGAAGAAGTTCCGGCTATACAAACTGCAGCTGATGATTTGGTAAACCCGGAGGATTCAATAGTTTCCAACGAACCTCAGCCTCTTCGCCGATCTGGTAGGGTTCCTCATCCACCTGAGAGATTCTTCGGTTTTCACTATGACAGTGGGAGCGAGGATTGCATCATTAGATGATGACCCAACTGGTTTCGAGCAGGCCATCAAGAGTGGGGACTCTGTAAGAATGGCTGGATGCTAAGCGACCTGAGATGGAATCCATATACACCAACAAAGTATGGACTTTGGTTGCTTTATCTGAAGAGTTAAATCCCCATCAGGAGCAAGTATATCTTGAGAAGATTACTTGGTGTACATGAAAAAGTTGAGACCTTCAAAGCTAAGACTAGTTATAAATGGCTCTCGTCATTGACCAGGTGTGGATAATGATGAAACATTTTCTAGTGTCTATGCTTAAGTCCATCCGGATCCTACTTGCCATTGCTACATACCATGACTACGATATCTGGCGGTTGGGTGTCATGACTACTTTTCTAAATGATGATTTAGAAGAGAGCGTCTATAAGTACACGGCCAGAGGGCTTCGTAAACAGTGGGAGCAGCAGAAACGTGTGCAAGTTGATTTATGAGTTAAAGAAGGCATCGCGGAGTTGGAACATCTGTTTTGATGTGGTAGTCAAAGAATTTGACTTCATCAAAATGATAGATGAACCTTGTATATACAAAAAGGTAGTAAGGAGTATGGTGATGATCCTCGCATTGTACGTGGATGACATACTCTTGATAGGAAAGGAGTTTTCTATGCTACGCCCGGTCAATCTCCTCTTATCAAAAGGATTCTCCATATAGGATCAAGGTGATACCTACTAAATCCTGGGGTTTTGGATCTATGAGATAGATCTAAGTGGATGTTAGGATTCTCACTAGGTGTAGTGAGATGGTATCAACCGATCCTGGGAAGAATCACTGGATAGCTTCCATGGTGGTAAGGTCGACTGAATGTCAGTCACAAGCATTGTATTTATCCTCAGTGGAGGGACGGTATGTTGGAAGAGTTCCAAGCTAGATATCGTGGCATACTAGATGATAAAGGCTGGATACATTGCTACCAAGGATGCTACCAAAGAGGTAGTCTGGATGTATATTAGATCATGAGATGAACTTCGTTCCTACTATTGTGTGACAATGGAATTGTGGTTTTGGCCTAGGAACCCCCGTCCCATCAGAGATCCAGACATATTCTTGGGCAGCATCACCTAATCATGGAGATGGATGATCTCCAGAGAGATCGAGGTTAGGAGAGTAGACAAAGAGGACAACATGGCGGATCCACTCACAAAGGCTTATTCCTAGGAGAGACTTTTATGGGATGGTTGAGTATGAGATACTTCAACCACTGCTGATTGTTGGGTATGAGATACTGTTGGAGATAGTGCCCTCAAAGCCAATTATTGGATCGCAGGTAAGTGATTGCAATGATTGAGGAATGACCTATACCGATATGACAGTCTTGCTCAAGATGATAGTATGCTATCTGGTTTGTCTTTATCATCGTATATATACTTTAGTTCACTATTGCATGATGATAGAGCTCATAGGATTCTTGCTTGACTACCAGCAGTATGATGGCGATCATATACGTGGGAGCTGGAGTCTGTAAGCACATCCTTAAAGTGTCCCTAATCGTGGGAGTTTCGAGACAGGGCATCGATACTCCAGAGTAGACTAGTGTATACAGTCGAGACCCCGACGAGGGGCGATGGCCGGTCTCACAAGCCATTGGTATCAGTAGGATCACCTAAGATGTATACAGGTGCTCATTGGGTTATGAGTACACCGGACAGGACTCGCCGGAAACCTGCTAGTTGGTATTATACATATCGTCAAATAGCAGTTCCCTGGTGACATGTGTACAGGTTAGTTCATCGACCTGAGATCGTCATTTGTCTCGTGTGAGTTCCCACTGTGCTTAGATTACTACCCTACCACGCTCAAAGGAGTTGTGCAAACAGGTTTTAGTTGGGTACAGTCCCGAGCCACATTGGAGGCAAGTGAGCGGATCGTCGGGGATTCGTCTCTCCCGGTATTGGGGGTTGATGTCACGCAGTGCATGGGTGGCCATCACTAGGAATCCTCGGCCGAGATAGTGGAGAATTACTGATTTGGATCAGTAGTTTCTCAGGTGGTGATGGGCTTCATACCGACACGATTTATCGCGTTATTAGGGGTCTGACTTTATCCACCCCCTAGACTCGATATGCGATACTCTTTAGACGAACTGACCGGACTGTATATACATTGTCACTGTCAGGCTCGGTAGGGTTTATAGATGAGTTCGCTCGTCAGCTTCCCTTCCAATCAATACATAGGCAACCGTTACGTACAGCTTGTACCTCTGACGTGCTAGTGGTTATACCCAGTGCCAGTGTGTTGATGAGTCATTAGAGTCCCCCATAGACACTTTCCCAAGTTCGGGCGAAACGTTGTAAAGGCCGTATGGGTTTATGGCAAGGTTCGGAAAATGCACGTGCGTTTTCGCACGTGTCGTTTTTTGGGCAGATAATGCTGGTCGGCTTTGGTTTAAGCCGGAACCCAGTATTATGCTGTGTAGATATAATATCTTTGTCTCAGTTGCATTTGTATTCGGTCGTAATACAAATGCGGGTATGTTTATACTGATACGGGGTTATCCTGAAATCCGTTTCGGGATCGCTTTTGGAAGTTGCCAGTTTCCAGTTTTCTATCAGCCGTATTTAACATTCGGTTAAATGCGGATTTATCTTTTCTTGATGAGGTGAGTCAGTGTTCTAGAAGGTTCTAGAGAGGGTGACAAGGCTTGTGAGTCATAAGGTCATTAATGGTGCATTTAATGACAAGGTGACTAGGTTAAGTGATTCATTGTTTTCATTAATGCATTCATACAAGGTGTCTTGTGACTCATTCATTTGGATTAGTGCTAATGGTCACTCTCTTGTTTCCTACACTCACCTCCCTCCCCTTTAAATTGGCCGGCCCCTCCCCTCTTATGAAGATATGGTTGCTAGAAAAAGATTGATATAGTTTTGGACTCATGGAAATCAGATAAGCCTCATTTCTCATTTCACCCGATTCCAAAAGGCAACTTCATTAATCGTTCGTCCATAGCCTTGGACGTAACGAGACAAAGTGTTCTACTCATTCTCTATTTCATCTTGGTCGTCTCTTTTAGCAAACTTGACGACCGAGTTGCCTCGGTTCAGAGGCGGGAGCCCGTTTAAAGACCCGTCGACGTGGTGCCACCTGGACGAGAAGACCGGAATTCAAGGAGATCGGAGCAGCCGCAACAAGCGTGGGATGATGGTTGAAGACCGAAGGACTCGGATCGTTCGGTATAACTCTTCTACCCACTTTATAGTTTGTTAGTTTAGCTTTAATGGTATATCCGGGTTACGGTACACGATAGCGCCAGTTTGTAAAAAGTTTTTGTTCCGCATTTGGCGTCTGTTAGACGGCCGGGGCGCTACCGTGGACTTACAGATACTACAACAGATGGCCCTAGTACAAGTGGGAGATTGTTAGTTATATGTATGCCCTAGAGGCCATTACTGTACATACGATGTATATTGTAGTGGATGCTTGGACATATATAGGGAGGACTTTCTTGCTCGACATGATAGTATGCTATCTGGTTGCATTTTATCTTAACATGTACGCTGATTGTATCTATGTTACATGTTGATAAAGCCCTTAGGATGAGTACTTTACTACCAGGACTATGATGCAGATCATACAAGTGGGGACAGAGTGGTTGCTAAGTACATCCTTCAAATGTTCCTAGTCGAAGGTGTATCGAGACAGGGCATCGATATACCAGAGTAGACTAGCGTATAGCTTCTCGACCCATATAGATGGGTGATGGATGATTCCATATCCATTGGTGTTTGACATTAGAGACAGTATACGGGTGCTTAGTGGAGACTGGGTACACTGAACGGACTCGCCGAGAACCCCCGGATGGTATTATACCTAACGTCAGATGACAGTTCTCTGGTGACACTGGTACAGGTTAGTCTGTAGACCCGAGATCGTCATTGAGTCTTGTGTGATTCCCATTGTGCTTTGATTTCCACCTTACCACATTCAAGAGAACGTGCAAAACGGTGGCTTTTGGGTACAGTCTCGAGTCACATGGAGGCAATGAGCGATAGAAGGGGTTTCGTCTCTCCCGGTATTGGGGGTTGATGTTGCGCTGTGCTCGATTGGCTATAACAGGATGTCCTTGGCCAAGGCTGCTTCAGAGATATACTGGTAAGTGTTATCAATAGTTTCTCGACCCGTTATGAGCCTTATATCGAGACGACTTATCGAGTTACTGGGGTCTGACGTTTACCACCCCTAGACAAGATATGCGACATATCAGACGAAGAGACCGGACTGTACGGTAGTGTTACTGATTGGATTCGCAGGAGTGTGAGCAGGCTTGCTTGTTGATCTTCTGATCGCTCAATACACGGGTGGCCGTTTCGTTTAGCAGACCGCTTGCGGCTTATGGGTGTTTGATATGATCATCACCTACTGCCGGCGTATTGACGAGTCTTTAGAGTCCTACACAGCGGTTTCCTGGCTCAAGCGAAACGGAGTAGGAGCACATATGTGATATGTGCGGGACCGAGATTAATGCGATATGTGATACCGCATTCTAATCTCGCGATGTGTGACATGAAAGGTTATATGTGATATAGTCGGGTTATCGGATCAAGTGTTGATTCGATAAGATGTTACATTATGATATTGGTCGGTTATATGTAATATAGCCGGATTATTAAATCAAGAGTTGATTTAATAATTTAATGTATAATTATATATTTGATATATTACATTATATTAACTAATATTAGCTCACTTATGATTTCTTTTCTCACTTGATGTGCACATTGTATATATGTGATATGTATATTTATGTACATGTATTGTGTCATGCTTGATGATACATGCAAGATGGATGTATGAGACTTAAACCAGGGTTAAGTTAGGGTTTTATTTATTTCTTAAGTTAATAACAAAAGAGAGAAGATTTGGTCAATGTTGTGAAGCTTGGATGAAGCTTGTAGAAACATTGACAAAGTCCACTCTTTTGTCTAGCTTAGGATATTTTGTTAATCCAACCCTTAATCTTAGCCCTTGGTTAATTCTCTACATGAGTTAGGCATGAGGTTTTAACTCACCCATGGTTGCAATAATTCATAGGGATAAACTCATATGATGAGTTCTTGCTTCTTCTTCTTCTTCCTCAAAACTTTCTAGCTTCAATGGAGGTATGAGAAATAATGTGAGAAAATGAATTCTAAAGTGAGCCCACTTCTTACTTCATCATTCTCTACTACTTGCCATTTAGTATAGGGTGTTCTCTTCACAAAGTTCTTGACCTAGTGAAGAAATAGCTTGGGTTAGTGTCTCATCGACGTAGATCATCTTCGGCCTCGAAGACATCAAACCAAGCATGTTCGTTTCTTCAAGGGAGCCTCTCTAGAGTCCGGAATTTACGATCGCAGCGAAGGGACTTCTACACGGAGCTATTGAAGTGAAGGACCAGTCTACAAAGATTGTATTCCTTGCTCACTTTACTTTTGCAAAGTGTTTGCACTTCATTTCCGTCGATTTCTAGTTAACGATTCTTAGTTGGGGTTAGCTAAAACTGCAAATTTTTGAATTTGGCATGGACGATGCCTCCCGAAACCTTGCTGCTGTCTTAGGTAACCCTGCAATCCCGCTGCAGGAAGATGTACATAAAGCTCTGGTGGTCCATGAAAATCTGACACGACTCTCCGTATAAGTAGTGTCTCCAAATCTTCAACATACGACCATCGCGGCCATCTCCAGATCATGAGTGGGATAAATCTACTCGTGCTCTTTCAACTGTCGGGAAGCATAAGCGATAACTCTATCGTACTACATTAGTACACAATCGAGCCCCACTCGTGAAACATCACAATAATCGACACAGTCGCCCGATCCAGAAAGCAAAGGTAGAACTGGTGCAGTCGTCAACCGAGTCTTCAACCGTTGAAAACTCAACTCGTATGCCTCAGTCTAAGAAAAGGAACTCCCTTCCTGGTCAGTCCAATCAACGATGCAGCGATACATAAGGAATCATGTACGAAACGGCGGTAAAAAATGGCTAAGACCAAAAGCTGCGGACCTCTGTCACTGATGCAGGTCTGTGCCAAGGCTGTACGACCTCGATCTTCCTCGGGTCCATACGAATACCGTCTCCCGTAACCACATGACCTAGGAAGTCAACACTATCAAGCCTGAAGGAACACTTCGAGAATTTAGCAAACAGCTAGTGCTCTCCCAATATCTGCAAAGCAATCTTCAAGTGCTGCTCATGTTCCTCACGACTCTTGGAATACACCAGAATGTCATCAATAACACAACAATATACTGGTCGAGGAACGGCCTGAAAAATCTGGTTCATCACATCCATGACTAGGGCATTGGTGAGTCCAAACGACACCACTAAAACTCGTACTGCCTGTAGCGCGCACAAAAAGCAGTCGTCGGAATGTCATCATTCCGAACCCGCAACTGATGATGACCTGATCAGAATTTAAACTTAGAAAAATGTCCCGCACCCTGGAGCTGATCAAACAAATCGTCAATGCGAGGTAAAGGATACATATTCTGCACCGTAACTCGGTTCAATTGACGATCAATCAATACACAACCTCAAACTTCCATCCTTCTTCTTGACGAACAGAATAGGAGCTCCCCAAACGAAACACTTAGACGTACAAGTCCCCCATCAAGCAACTCTGCAGCTGATCCTTAAGCTCCCTAAGCTCCGCCGGCGCATCTGGAACAACGTCGGAAAACTCTCGCATGATTGGAACCCGGTCCAACGAATCCACTGTGGCTCCGGTATCATGAATGAAAGCAAAGAATCCTCGACATCCTCTCCTCAAAAGCCGACTAGCGAAAAATGCTGAAATCAAGCTGTGTGGGGCGGCACCACAGTCCCCTTGCACAATAAGAACTGGCTCGCCGGGAAAACAAAACCTGACTGTTTTCTCGCGGTAGTCCACAAACGCATAGCACGTAGCTAACCAGTCCATGCCCAGGAGAATGTCAATGTCCTACATATCTAGAAGGATCAAATCGACGGACAAATCTCTATCTCCTATCCGATTGGCAAATGACCCAAACACGTGTCGCGCAACAAAAGAATCGCTAACAGGAGTAAACACAACAAACGGCTGATCTAGCATACACGACTCTCGGCCCAACCACGACACGAAGTGTGTAGAACAAACGAGTGCATAGATCCCGAATCAAACAAAACATGTGCATCAAAGGATCATACAAAAAAGAATACATGAAACCACTGCATTGGACGCCTGCGCGTCCCGATGAGTAGAAGCAAACACTCATGCCTGCCCTCTACCTGCAACAGGCTGTCCACTTCCTCCGCCATCCCGTTCTCTCTGAATGAACCTTCCGTGACCACGACCTCTCTGAACATAAGTCTGACGCGGTGCGAAAACAGGGCAACGCTCCTTGAGGTGAAGGTGGTAGGGTAAAATATAGTACTGCTGCCCTCCTCTGGTGTACCAAGGGACAATTTCAGATGAGGTGATGGAAACTCCCGCACCAAAAACATCCATATGATGATTGCTGATCCTCCTGGGGATAAGAGCTAAACCACTGACCTCGTCCCAAGCCTCTGCTACTCTGGCGAACCGAACGAAATCTGTCGTGGCGTCTAAGCATCTGTCTCTGGGCTGATACACCTGTACAAGCCCTCCTAGGTCCTGAAACTTCTAAAGTCTCGGGAAGACGTGCCTCATCCAGTAGGGCTGCATTCACCGCTGCTGTATACGTAACACAATGCTCCGTGCTGATAGTAAGGAATAACTAGGTAACATGGGTGGCAACTTCCTGTCGCTGCGCTCGACTGGCCTCAACCAACGATCCCATCATCTGGCGCAAGTCCTGGATCTCTGCCTCAAGCCTAGCGATACGATCTATCGAAGGCGGATCAATCTGCTCCTGTACAACGAGCGTACCGTCCTGGTCAGTCCTCGTCCCAAACGAGTCAACTCTGACCTCGGTTCTCGCTGCCTCTCTCTGAGCCCTCTTTATCATCGGCGACATAAAGGCTAGAAATGGAAACAGGATCCGATACGAACACGGAAATCGAATCACAAGGATATATAAAATCATGAAAGGAATTTCAAGCAATAAGTACTTAGGTCACTTTAGGCGGAGTACCGTGTCGTAAGTATGCCGCGGACATACACACGCTACGTCACTCTGCTTAAACTACCTGCTCCATCATACCAAGATCAACATACACTCTGAAAGGTAAAACCTAGCGCTCTGATACCAAATTTGGTCTACCCAAAATTTGGCACGTGACGGCCCTTAAACCACGTAACGTCTACAGGCGTAACGCAATTCAAGTAAGCCGAAAACCCAGCAATCTAAACCATCAAAAGTAATACGTGATAAGAACATTGCTTAAAGCTTTTGGGAATCTCAAGTAAAAATTCTTTAAAGTCCAAATTTACTTTCTTAAAAATTTCGGAAGCACCCCCTTTGTAAAAACTAGCCCCGAAAACGGGTACAACAAATAATATAAGTAAAGCATCCCCAACGGGAGCAAATCCATGCCCAAAGGCGGAAACAACCACCACAACAGATATATGACGCCGTAGCGAAGAAAATGAACGATATAAAATGACAACAGCATAAAAGACATCCAAAATCACAAAATAATATACAATATCGTCCTCACAACTCGTTTCTAAGTCAATACATGAAGTAGTAGATGGAGAGTACTAGATACAATGAATATACAAATGAGCATTATCGGATAACCGCAAAACCCACATGTAGCAAAACTGCACACGGTCAGCCGTAGCGGTATCCGCTGCAAAAGATGATACGATAAGAAGAAGCCCTGCCGCTACCACTCTGAGGGACACCTGCAAAACACTGTGGCATAACGGGGGGTGAGTTGCCAACATGTGAATAGTAAATAACATATGCAGGTAATCACAGGTATGCACGTACTGCGATAATCTATCACATGCAACAGATAGTAATATGGCAATATGTATATGCAACAGTCATGAAAGGTACTCTATCGGGTACTACTAATATATGAAGCAATGCATATCAAATAAATGTTGAGTATGGGATAAAACATGTCATCCTCACGGAATCCTCATCGTGGCAGGACCAGTGTCCATCAAGACAAACTAAATTCTAATACCAAAGGCACGCATCCTCAGATTGGCCCTCATATCCTGTAAGTCTTCTGGAACCTGAGTGTCCAACATCGACACCCGAAAACATCATGAAAACTAGTGTCCAGCATCGACACTTAAATACTTATATCATGGGCTCCGTCTGCGGGATCGACCCGCGGGATCCGGCAGAATTGTCGGTCCATGTCCATCTCATAACTCTGGTCGGTATCCTCCAGATATCTGCCGAGTCCAAATACAATCACCGGTAAGGTAGTACTCCCCTGCCTCGAACTCATCGCCATCATCTACGATCTTCTTGCCCCGGGTACCTCCGGGCCCCACCATGTACTCGCACACGGCCTCATCCACTCCTCGCATGGGGTATCTAACATAAGTCTCAGAACCGAGAAATCTTTTGGTGGACGCATCGAAATATCATATCAAGAGAAATCGGGTTTTTCAAACAATGCATAATTTCATGAACTACCACGGTCCCCAAATCCAGAAAATATCAAGTAATGAATAAGAATACTTGCATAGATCATTATGATGATATATATATTATAAATATGTACATATATAACAGCATCCCATACCACTGATATATATATATACATATATAACAGCGTTCCATACCTATATATCATCAGGAGTAAAACATCCAGAAAACATCATATGAAATCCATATCTCAATGCGTAAATCCATGAAATATAATATATGCAACATAAAACAGTAATATGAGCATATAAAGGAAAACCGCTATTTAAATGCAACAAGTTATTACATATATCATGCGGTTCCTAATTTCTCCAAAATCCAACACAACATCATATAAGGGTGAACATGTAGCTATAGCAAGGTATATGTGTGTACATGTAAGTACGTATACAAGATGTACATGTAGCTATATCTCATATGTGTATACACCTGTCAATAATAATACGATATCCTATAGGTATATGTGTAATCATGTAGGTATATGTGTATGCTATCTCTCATATACATAATGGAAATAAGGATCAAGTCGTAATGTCCCTAACCAATACAATATCACGTATGTATATGTGTCAGCTACGTCTCATATGCACAAAGGAAATAAGGATCATGTCTCAATATCCCTAACTAATACAATATCTCATATGTATAGGTGTCAGCTATATCTCATAGGCACAATGGAAATAAAGATCATGTCTCAATGTCCCTAACCAATACAATATCACGTATGTATATGTGTCAGCTACCTCTCATATGCACAATGGAAATAAGGATCAAGTCTCAATGTCCCTAACCAATACAATATCACGTATGTATATGTGTCAGCTACCTCTCATATGCACAAAGGAAATAAGGATCATGTCTCATTGTCCCTAACCAATACAATATCACGTATGTATATGTGTCAGCTACCTCTCATATGCACAAAGGAAATAAGGATCAACTCTCAATGTCCATAACCAATACAATTGCTTCTCTCAAAACCTCGGTCTCCTCTGATATCTCATATGTATAGGTGTCAGCTATATCTCATATGCACAATGGAAATCAAGATCTTGTCTCAATGTCCCTAACCAATACAATATCACGTATGTATATGTGTTGTGTGTGTCATGGCAATTATCGACGGAGTGTGTGGCAAACAATTAGTGCTGGTGCAACATGAACCGTCAATAATAATACAGTGTCCAATGGGTACAAGTCCCAGCACAACAGGTAATAATATGAAATGAAGTTCATGCACAATCTCTATATGTGCAATACTTGTAACTAATAATCATGTCATATAATCCAGCCCAGACGCATAACGCCATGCGGGCTATTCCACTGTAGATGTTAAATCTACTCACCGATGATCTCGAGCTAAGTAAATCCGACCACCTGCTTCCCTTTCTTCGCAGCGTCCGAAGTCCCTGCTTGCGATCATAAATTTCACAAACACAACACATAAGGTTAAATATCCAGCGCCGACACAAACACAATGAAACGCAAGGATAACGTCCACAAGATATACACACTGTGCACCTAGTGCACAAAACGCGTACGATATCAGCACAACCCTAGCTAGGATGACACAACCACCAAGCCTAGATCCTGATCATACCGATCGCGCATTCACAACACAATATATATCGTGGAATCTAATATATATAACATCGCAACGTCAATAGAAACACATGCCTGATTTATCTGAAAACCTAGTAAGAAACTTTTAATCATTTTAGCTCAAGTCTAGAAGTTTATACCATTCTAGCGATCACAATCATCACATAATAGCTTAACTAAGCAACCCAAACTTTTACTACAATTATAATCTCACCCATAGAAGATTTAGTAAAAGTTTAGTTTGCACTTAAACTTAATTAGACAATTAGGAAAATAACAAATAATATTCTCACAACTATGTTAAGTTTTCCAAGTCTACACTTCTCACTTAACCATTACAATAATCAAAACCCAAACTTGATCTTCATAACTCTTTCTAAAATATCCAAAACATGCTAATTCAAGCTTTAATTAAACATCTAATAAGCTAGCTTAAAGTATTTAAACAACAACTAAATCTTAGGGTTAGGATTTTATATCTCCACTTGAATCACAAATTTGCAAAAGATTTCCAAGATAGCCTCCAAATTGCTAACTTTCATGAAGATCCATGCAAAGATTAGGCTAATGAATAATGAGTATGGATTTGTATTTGAGTTTGTGGGATTATTTTATGATTTTTGATGATTTTTAGAAACTTGAAGAAGTGAAAATGGGGTGGGGAAATGAAGTGAGCAGCAAGGGGGGCTCGGCCAAGCTATGCAAATGAGGAGGTTTGTGGAATTGTGTGGAAATTTCTAGTCTAAAACTTCAATAAATGCTCATTATTACCTCTCCCATCCATGCCACCTCTTAATCATTCTTTTAAAATTTTCCTTTAAATCAACAAATATCTAGATATTTTGGAGAGAAGGTTTAATACTTAATCTTGTGATTAAATTAGCAAAGACTCACTTTAGCATAATTAACCCAATCAAAATAGTAATTATCACTCATTAAGTGCATAATTAAAAGATTATAATAATATTTTAATTAAGGAAAAAAATATTAAAGTGGACCAAAATTTTCAAGTGACAACTGAAAACCGTAAACTAGCAATTTTCTAGTTAGACTAGGTGTGGATAAGTCAACACTGAAAAATGATCACTTCTAGGTTTTTACGGAAAACACAGCTTATTTTACCTATTAACGGAAAATTTGCCTAAACGATTTCTAAAACGTTATAATCTTCCCCCTTAAAGAAATTCGGTCCCCAAATTAAAAATTCTTACTATGTGTACTTTCAAAGAGATGAATGCAAATCTTCCACTTCTCGCTCGCAGCCTTCCAAGTGATCTCTTCACTAGACGGGTTACGCCAAAAAAAACCTCCACGGATGGCAAGACCTTTGACCGATGTTTCTCCACCTGCCGATCCACTATTACTATCGGCTGCTGGTGAACGAAAAATCGCGTCCTAATCGAATGGTCTGATGCTGAATTATGTGAGAAAGGTCATGAAGGTATTTGCGAAGTATCGACACAAGGAATACGGGGTGAACATCCGAAATCGGGTGGAAGTGCCAACGTTAAGAAACAATACTAACTCGCTCGAGGATCTCAAAAGGACCTACAATTTGGGACTAAGCTTCCCAAAACTCAATACGCCATTCATCGGAAAAATCCGTAGGAATACATGATCTCCCACCGCGAACTCAAGTCTGCGACATCTACGATCGGCATAAGACTTATGTCTTCACTGGGCTGCTCTCATCCTGACCTGAACCACTGGATCTTCTCCGTAGTCTCATAACTAGATAGGGTCCAAAAATCCTGCTCTCGTGGAGTCGGTAAAACAAACTGGTGATCGACACAATCTAACATACAAGTCTAGAAAGGTGCCATCTGAGTCGTCTCCTGGTAACCGTTATCGTAAGAGAGCCCCATCAATGGCAAGTGACTATCCCACAGCCAACAAACAATTAGTACGCACGCACAAGCATATCCTCCAGAGTCTGTATAGTCCGCTTTTTCTAACCATCGGCCTGCGGATGGAAAGCGGAGCTAAAGCTCAACCAGGTACCCAAGGCCTCCTGAAGCGTCTGCCAACGAATGCTAGCGAACTGAATGCCTCTATTGGATACAACGCATGAAGGAACTCCGTGCAAACACACCAATCTATCGAAAAACAACCGAGCAAACTGAGCATACTAAGCATAACCGGACAACAAACACCCGAATGGATTCATACCCTTGACTAGACCTGGGTAGACCCACAACGAAATACATGGAGATCTGCTCCCATTCCCACTCTGGAATGGTCATAAGATTGCAACTCTCCTGCCGGTCTCAAATGCTCAACCTTAGCTCGCTAACAAGTCAGGCACTTCAAAACGAAATCTGAAACATCACTCTTCATCCCTGCCTACCCATAACTATCTCTCAAGTCACGTTACATCTTGGTGGAACTTGGGTGAACACTGAAAACTGACTGATGTGCCTACTCTAGGATCTCGCGTCTCTACCCATCAGTATCTGGTACACACAAGCGAGTCCCGCAACGTAGCACACCCTGGTCATCAATCAAGAACTCCGAATCTCTACCCTGCCGAACATGATCAAGAATCTTAGACAAACGAGTATCGGCGGGCCGTGTCTCACGAAAACGATTAATTTGAAGTGGACGGACACAAACATGACCAAGCTGTCCCCTAATAGAGGTGAACTTAAGCTGTACTCAACGGTCGCACAAGAACTGCAAATCTGCAAAAGACTGTCTCTGAACTGTGCTCATCTGGGACAAGCTAACCCCCGGGCCTACTACTCAAAGTATCAGCTACCACAATCGCCTTGCCCCGGGCAATAAAGGATCTCTCAATCATAATCCTTCACAAGCTCCATCCAACGGCGATGTCTCAAACTCATATCGCGCTGCAGGAAGATGTACATAAAGCTGTGGTGGTCCGTGAAAATCTGACACGACTCTCCGTACAAGTAGTGTCTCCAAATCTTCAATGCACGACTACCGTGGCCATCTCCAGATCATGAGTAGGATGAATCTGCTCGTGCTCCTTCAACTGTCGGGAAGCATAAGTGATAACTCTATCGTACTACATCAGTACACAATCGAGCCCCACTCACAAAACATCACAATAATCGACACAGTCGCCCGATCCAGAAAGCAAAGGTAGAACTGGTGCAGTCGTCAACCGAGTCTTCAACCGCTGAAAACTCAACTCGTATGCCTCAGTCTAAGAAAAGGAATTCCCTTCCTGATCAGTCCAGTCAACGGTGCAGCGATACACAAGAAATCCTGCATGAAACGGCGGTAAAAACCGGCTAAGTCCAAAAGCTGTGGACCTCTGTCACTGATGCAGGTCTGGGCCAAGGTTGTACGGCCTCGATCTTTCTCGGGTCCATACGAATACCGTCTCCCGTAACCACATGACCTAGGAAGTCAACACTATCAAACCTGAAGGAACACTTCGAGAATTTATCAAACAGCTAGTGCTCTCCCAATGTCTGCAAAGCAATCCTCAAGTGCTGCTCATGTTCCTCACAACTCTTAGAATAGACCAGAATGTCATCAATAACACAACAATACACTGGTCGAGGAACGGCCTGAAAAATCTGGTTCATCACATCCATGAATGCTGCTAGGGTATTGGTGAGTCCAAACGACACCACCAAAACTCGTACTGCTCGTAGCGCGCACAAAAAGCAGTCGTCGGAATGTCATCATTCCGAACCCGCAACTGATGATGACTTGATCAGAATTTAAACTTAGAAAAATGTCCCGCACCCTAAAGCTGATCAAACAAATCGTCAATGCGAGATAAAGAATACATATTCTGCACCGTAACTCGGTTCAATTGACGATCAATCAATACACAACCTTAAGCTGCCGTCCTTCTTCTTGACGACCAGAATAGGAGCTCCCAAAAGCGAAACACTTGGACGTACAAGTCGCCCATCAAGCAACTCTGTAGCTGATCCTTAAGCTCCGCTGGCTCATCTGGAACAACGTCGGAAAACTCTCGCACGATAGGAACCCGGTCCAACGAATCCACTGTGGCTCCGGTATCATGAATGAAAGCTAAGAATTATCAACATCCTCTCCTCAAAAGCCGACTAGCGAAAAAGGCCGAAATCAAGCTGTGAGGGGCGGCACCACAGTCCCCCTGCATAACAAGAACTAACTCGCCGGAAAAACAAAACTTGACTGTTTTCTCGCTGCAGTCCACAGACGCATAGCACGTAGCTAACCAGTCCATGCCCTGGAGAACGTCAAAGTCCTACATATCTAGAATGATCAAATCGACGGACGAATCTCTATCTCCTATCCGATTGGCACATGACCCAAACACGTGTCGCGCAACAAAAGAATCGCTAACAGGAGTAAACACAACAAACGGCTGATCTAGCATACACGACTCTCGGCCCAACCACGGCACGAAGTGTGTAGAACAAACGAGTGCATTGATCCCGAATTAAACAAAACATGCGCATCAAAGGATCATACAAAAAAGAATACCTGAAACCACTGCATTGAACGCCTGCGCGTCCCGATGAGTAGAAGCAAATACTCGTGCCTGCCCTCTACCTGCAACAAGCTGTCCTCTTCCTCCGCCATCTCGTTCTCTCTGAACGAACCCTCCGCGACCACGACCTCTCTGAACATAAGTCTGACGCGGTGCGACAACAGGGGCAACGCTCCCTGAGGTGAAGATGGTAAGGTAAAATATGGTACTGCTGCCCTCCTCTGGTGTACCAAGGTACAATTTCTGACGAGGTGATGGAAACTCCCGCACCAGAAACATCTATACGATGACTGCTGATCCTCCTGGGGATAAGAGCTAAACCACTGACCTCGTCCCAAGCCTCTGTTACTCTGGCGAACCGAACGAAATCTGTCGCTGTGTCTAAGCATCTGTCTCTGGACTGATACACCAGTACGAGCCCTCCTCGGTCCTGAAACTTCCAAAGTCTCGGGAAGACGTGCCTCATTTAGTAGGGCTGCATTCACTGCTGCTGTATACGTAACACAATGCTCTGTGCTGATAACAAGGAATAACTGGGTAACAAGGGTGGCAACCTCCTGTCACTGCGCTCGACTGGCCTCAACCAACGATCCCATCATCTGGCACAAGTCCTGCATCTCTGCCTCAAGCCTAGCGATACGATCTATCGAAGGCGGATCAATCTACACCTGTATAGCGAGTGTACCGTCCTGGTCAGTCCTCGTCACAAACAAGTCAACTCTGACCTCGGTTCTCGCTGCCTCTCTCTGAGCCCTCATAGTCATCGGCGGCATAAAGGCTAGAAATGGAAACATGATCCGATACAAACACGGAAATCAAATCACAAGGATATATAAAATCATGAAAGGAATTTCCAGCAATAAGTACTTAGGTTACTTTAGGCGGAGTATCGTGTCGTAAGTATGCCGCGGACATACACACGCTACGTCACTCTGCTTAAGCTACCTACTCCATCATACCAAGGTCAACCTACACTCCGAAAGGTAAAACCTAGCGCTCTGATACCAACTTTGTCACGACCCGAAATTTGGCACGTGACGGCCCTTAAACCACGTAACATCTACAGGCGTAACGCAATTCAAGTAAGCCGAAAACCCAGCAATCTAAACCATCAAAACTAGTAAGTGATAAGAACATTGCTTAAAGCTTTTGGGAATCTCAAGTAAAAATTCTTTAAAGTCCAAATTTACTTTCTTAAAAATTTCGGCTGCACCTTATTTGTAAAAACTAGCCCCGAAAACGGGTACACCAAATAATATAAGTAAAGCTCCCCAACGGGAGCAAATCCATGCCCAAAGACGGAAACAACCACTACAACAGATATACGACGCCGTAGCGAAGAAAATGAACGATATAAAGTGACAACAGTATAAAAGACATCCAAAATCACAAAATAATATACAATATCGTCCTCACAACTCGTCTCTAAATCAATGCATGAAGAAGAAGATGGAGAGTACTAGATACAACGAATATACAAATGAGCATCATCGGATAACCGCAAAACCCACATGTAGCAAAACTGCACACGGTCAGCCGTAGCGGTATCCGCTGCAAAAGATGATACGATAAGAAGAAGCTCTGCCGCTACCACTCTGAGGGATACCTGCAAAACACTGTGGCACAACGGGGGGTGAGTTGCCAACTCGTGATTAGTAAATAACATATGCAGGTAATCACAGGTATGCATGTACTGCGATAATCTATCACATGCAACAGACAGAAATATGGCAATATGTATATGCAACAGTTATGAAAGGTACTCTATCAGGTACTATTAATACATGAAGCAATGCATATCAAATAAATGCTGAGTATGGGATAAAACATGTCATCCTCACGGAATCCTCATCGTGGTAGGACCGGTGTCCATCAAGACAAACTAAATCCTAATACCAAAGGCATCGCATCCTCAGATCGGCCCTCATATCCTGTAAGTCTCATGGAACTTAAGTGTCCAACATCGACACCCGAAAACAACATAAAAACTAGTGTCCAGCATCGACACTTAAATACTCATATCATGGGCTCCGTCTGTGGGATCGGCCCGCGGGCTCTGGCAGAACGATCGGTCCATGTCCATCTCATAACTCCGGTCGGTATCCTCCAGATATCCGCCGAGTCCAAATACTATCACCGGTAAGGTAGTACTCCCCTTCTTCGAACTCATCGCCATCATCTGCGATCTTCTTGCCTCGGGGTACCTCCGGACCCCACCATGTACCCACACACGGCCTCGTCCACTCCTCGCATGGGGTATCTAACACAAGTCTCAGAACCGAGAAATCTCATGGTGGACGCATCGAAATATCATATCAAGAGAAACCGGGTTTTTTCAAACAAAGTATAATTTCATGAACTACCACGGTCCTCAAATCCAGAATATATCAAGTAATGAATAAGAATACTTGCATAGATCATTATGATGATATATATATTATATGTATGTAAATATATAACAGCGTCCCATACAACTGATATATATATATATATATATATATATATATATATACTTATATAACAGCGTCCCATACCACTGATATATATCATCAGGAGTAAAACATCCAGAAAACATCATATGAAATCCATATCTCAATGCGTAAATCCATAAAATATAATATATGCAACATAAAACAGTAATATGAGTATGTAAAGGAAAACCGCTATTTAAATGCAATAAGTTATTAAATATATCATGTGGTTCCTAATTTCTCCAAAATCCAACGCAACATCATATAAGGGTGAACATGTAGCTATAGCAAGGTATATGCGTGTACATGTAAGTATGTATGCAAGATATACATGTAGCTATATCTCATATGTGTATATATATGTCAATAATGATACAATACCCTATAGGTATATGTGCAAGCATGTAGGTATATGTGTATGCTATCTCTCATATACATAATGGAAATAAGGATCAAGTCTCAATGTCCCTAACCAATACAATATCATGTATGTATATGTGTCAGCTACTTCTCATATGCACAAAGGAAATAAGGATCATGTCTCAATGTCCCTAACCAATACAATATCTCATATGTATATGTGTCGGCTATATCTCATATGCACAATAGAAATAAAGATCATGTCTCAATGTCCCTAACCAATACAATATCACGTATGTATATGTGTCAGCTACCTCTCATATGCACAAAGGAAATAAGGATCATGTCTCAATGTCCCTAACCAATACAATATCTCATATGTATAGGTGTCAGCTATATCTCATATGCACAATGGAAATAAGGATCAAGTCTCAATGTCCCTAACCAATACAATATCACGTATGTATATTGTTAGGTTTACCTAGCACCCTATGAGAGGTTTGGAAGCATCACATGTCACAAAAATCAAATTTTTATGGTGCTAAGTAAGCATACAAAAGATCTATCCTAGAAAAATTAGGGTTTCATAAACTTTAACCAACATCATATGTAACAAAGGCTAGGGTTTTAAGAGCACAACCTTTATAGCTTCCTTTTGTAGACTCCTTGGCCACTCGAGAGTTGGAAAACTATTAGCTTGAGGTCTTCTAACGTCCACGATGATCCACCCGAAGCTCCTTTGTCCAAGCTAGCAACTTCACTTTAACAAGAGGATGAAATGAAGCTAACACTCTAAACAAGTGGGCTAGACTTGTGTAGAATGGTGTTGTGGTTCTCTTTCTCACTTCAAAATCCTATCTTTTTGAGTATTTTGCTCACTTGAAAAGTCTAGAGAGCAAGAGATCAAGGTTGAAGAAGATGATGGCTTTTTTAAGAAGAAAAGAAGATAAACTCTAATGAGAAAAATGAAAAATATAAGTATATATATTTTCCACTTCTCATTTAAAACCATGGTTAATGATAAAGATATTATTGTATTTGAGTTTAAAACACCAAAGGAAAAATAACCAAGGGTTAATAAGTAGGTGAGCATGGTAAGATGAAGAAGAGTGTAGAAACATTCTATGAATTAACCCTTTTTTCTTTTTCCTTTTGTTTTAACACAAATGCAATAATAATCCATATAAAAACCCATGGTGTGAGTCTTATATTGCCACCATTCTCAATGTATAAACAACCATGATAGAATTATGTATGTATGCATGTGTGCATGCACATCCATATGTGCATGAACAAGAATGAATGCATACATGCATGCATACATCCAAAAGAAACAAGATAGGATTTCTAGTGAGAAGCTAATGGTTAAATGATAAATCAACACATGATTTATCAAACCGGTCATATCATATACGACCCGACCAAAAGCAAGCCGCCCAATTAATATACGGTATCTCATACGCGCATTTTAACCGGGTCCATGCGCATATCGCATACGCGCACCACAACGTTTCGCCTGGACTAGGTAACTCCTTTGTGGGACTCTAAGACTCGTCAATACGCCGGCAGTGGGTGATGACCATAACAAGCACCCCCAAGCCGCAAGCGGTCAGCTAAACGTAACGGCCACCCGGGTATTAAACGATCAGAAGAAAACAAGCGAACCTGCTACAACTCCCGTCGAGCCAACCGGCAACACTACCGTACAGTCCGGTCTTTTCGTCAGATATGCTGCATATCGAGTCTAGGGATGGTAATGTCAACCCCAATAACTCAATAAGTCATGCCGGTGAATGGTCTATAACAGATCGAGAAACTACTGATAACACTTATCAGTAAATCTCAGCAGTCCTGACCAGGGACTTACTGATATAACCAGTCGAGCACAGCACAGCATCAACTCCCAATACCGGGAGAGACGAAACCCCTCCTATCACTCATCTCCTTCGTGTGTCTCGGGACTGTACCCAACGGCCACCTGTTTTCACGACTCAGTAGAGCCGTGGTAGGGTGGTAATCAAAGTACAGTGGGAGAGCACACAAGACTATGACGATCTCGGGTCTACAGACTAACCTGTACCAGTGTCACCTGAGAACTGCTATCCGACGATAGATATAATTCCATATAGGAGTTCTCGGTGAGTCCGTCCAGTGTACCCAGTCACCACTGAGCACCCGTATATGATCTTGATGTCAAACATCGATGAATGTGGGAACATTCATCGCCCATCGTATGGGTCTAGTATCATACATGCTAGTCTACTCTGGTATATCGATGCCCCGTCTCGATACACCCACGACTAGGGACATTTCAGGATATGCTTATAAACTACAGATGTCCCACTAGTATGATCTCTATCATAATCATTGTAGTCAAGCTAATATCCTCAGGGCTTTATCAACATGTATGAATGAGTAATAGCATGATCAAATCAACATGTCAGATAAAAAAGAACCAGATAGCATACTATCATGTCGAGCAAGAATGTACACTGAATATATATATATATATATACACACATGTATAAATACATCCACTATCATATAATGGCCTCTAGGGCATACATATATACAACAATCTCCCACTTGCACTAAGGCCAGTTATTGGCGTATCTCATACCCATCATCTCAAAAAGTCGCTCATGCTGCGGCTGAGGGAGGGCCTTGGTGAGCGGATCCGCGGCGTTATTCTTTGTGTCTACTCTCTTAATCTCGATCTCGCGGCGATCTACAATCTCCCGGATCAAATGAAAGCACCTCAGGATGTGTTTGGACCGCTGATGGGACCTGGGCTCCTTGGCTAACGCCATAGCCCCATTATTATCACAATACAATGGTATTGGATCAATAATGGTTGGAACTACTCCTAGCTCCGAAACGAACTTCCTCATCCAGACGGCTTCCTTGGCGGCATCATTCCCAGCAATGTACTCAGCTTCCATTGTAGAGTCTGCAACGGTATCATGTTTGGAACTCTTCCAACTTACCGCCCCTCCATTCAGGGTAAATACAAACCCTGAGATAGATTTGCTGTCGTCCTTATCGCTCTGGAAGCTCGAATCGGTAAAGGCCTCCATTTGGAGATCTCCATTACCATATACCAAGAACAATTCTTTAGTCCTTCGCAAGTACTTAAGAATGTTCTTCACAGCTATCCAGTGATTCTCCCCTGGGTTGGATTGATACCTGCTTACAACACTAAGTGCATAAGCTACATCTGGGCGTGTACATAACATCGCATACATTATAGATCCTACTGCCGAAGCATAGGGTATAATGCTCATGCGAGCTTTCTCTTCATCGGTCTTTGGACAAGAATCCTTGGAGAGAGTGACCCCATGGCAAGCGGGTAAGGCACCCCGCTTGGAGTCTTCCATACTAAACCTTTTAAGGATGGTGTTGATGTACTTGGTTTGGGACAATCCCAATAACTTTTTGGATCTATCCCTATAGATCCTTATGCCCAGGATGTATGTGGCATCACCCAGGTCCTTCATGGAGAACCTTAGTGATAAGAAAGATTTGACCGACTGTAGCATAGGAATATCATTTCCTATCAGAAGAATGCCGTCCACGTACAATACGAGGAATGTGACAGCTCTCCCTACAGCCTTCTTATAAACACAAGGTTCATCTGCATTTTTGATGAAATCAAACTCTTTGATAACATCATCGAAACAGATGTTCCAACTCCGAGATGCCTGCTTTAACCCATATATTGATTTAAGCAATCTACATGCTTTCCCGCTGCTCCCACTGTCAATGAAGCCCTCTGGCTGATCCATATAAACGCATTCTTCTAAATCTCCATTTAGAAATGCTGTTTTAACGTCCATCTGCCAGATTTCATAGTCGTAGTGAGCAGCAATAGCAAGTAAGATCCGAATGGATTTAAGCATGGCTACGGGCGAAAAAGTTTTGTCATAGTCCAAACCTGGTCTTTGACGAAAACCCTTCGCCACAAGTCTTGCCTTATAGGTCTCTACCTGCCCATCTACACCAATCTTTCTTTTAAAGATCCATTTGCATCCCACAGGTTTTACCCCAGGGGGTACAATGTCCAAAGTCCATACTTTGTTGGTGTACATAGACTCCATTTCGGATCTCATGGCATCCAGCCACTTCACAGAGTCACCACTCGTGATAGCTTGCTGAAAACTGGTAGGATCATCATCATCATCCATGATGCAGTCTTCTCCGTCACCATCAATGAGGAAACCGTAGTACCTCTCCGGTGGGCGAGAAGTCCTACCAGACCTACGGAGTGGCCGAGGTTCCTCAGTTTCTATTGCAACAGCCGGTTCAACCAAATCGTCATTTGTAGTTTGTGTCTCTAGAACCTCTTCTAGATCCACCACCTTGCCATCATCTTTATCTGTGAAAAACTCTTTTTCCAAGAATGTGGCATACTGAGAAACAAACACCTTTTGTTCCTCTTTGTGGTAGAATAGATATCCATAAGAATTCTTTGGATACCCCACAAAATTACACATGACTGACCATGTCTCGAGTTTGTCCGGATTCTGGTTTTTAACATAGGCCGGGCAACCTCAAATCTTAATTCTCTTAAGAGATGGTCTCTTCCCATGCCATATCTCATATGGCGTGGTAGACACGGTTTTGGTTGGAACCCTGTTCAGTAGAAACGCTGCAGTCTCCAATGCATGCCCCCAAAATGAGACAGGTAACTCAGCATCACTCATCATGGATCGGACCATATCTAATAGGGTCCTATTCCGTCGTTCAGACACACCGTTGTGATGTGGTGTGTAAGGAGGAGTGAGCTGAGAGAGAATCCCATTCTCTTTTAGGAAGTTTGCAAATTCTGTACTGAGATACTCTCCACCTCGATCTGATCGAAGCATCTTGATACTCAAGCTGGTTTGTTTTTCTACTTCTTGTTTATATTCAATGAATTTCTCGAAAACTTCGGACTTGTGCTTTAATAAAAATACATGACCGAATCTTGAGAAATCGTCAGTGAAAGTAATGAAGTATGAAAAACCGCCTCTAGCCTGTGTAGACATTGGCCCGCATACATCACATGTATGAGGCCTAGGAGCTCAGTAGCTCTTTCTCCGTGTCCGGTAAACAGAGTTTTGGTCATTTTACCCTTGATACAAGACTGGCAAGTCGCATAAGATTTATATTCAAAAGAGTTTAAATATCCATCTTTGTGTAACTTGTTTAGTCTTGTTTCGTTAATATGACCAAGTCTACAGTGCCAAAGAAAAGCTTCATTTAATTCTGAAAGTTTTCTTTTATTAGTGCGTTGTATACTGAAAACTGTGTGTTGATTTAGGATGTATATCCCGTTATTAAGTGTACCATACCCAACCAACATTTGATTCAGGTGAATGTTCATAACATTGTTCTGCAATATAAAGTTATATCCTTCATTGTCTAACAAAGAAACTGATATTATATTACATAGCATGCTTGGTACAAAATAACATGGGTTCAAAACCAATATACACCCAGATGGCAACCCCAAGTGATACTCTCCCACTGCGACTGTATGTACATTGGAACCATTTCCAACGCGGAGAGTATGGTCACATGTCTTCAAAACTTTGCTATTTCTCAGTCCCTGCATAGAATTGCAAATGTGAGAACCTGAACCGGTATCTAATACCCAGGAAGCAGAGTTTATTGAAAAACAGTTTTCTGTCACAAACACACCTGAAGCGGAAGCATCCCTATGCTTCTTCTTGAGGTTCAAGTACTCCGTACAGTTGCGCTTTCAATGTTCTGTCTTGTGGCAATGAAAACATTCACCTTTCCCCGAGTCTCTAGCTTTGGACTTTTCCTTTCCCTTCACCTTTTTAACTACACCCTTAGGATTGGTGGGCTTCTTCTTTTTCTTTCCTTTGGCCTTAGCTTTTGGACGAGAAGAAGAAGATTGCCCAATAGTCATAACGGGAGTTTTCATTGATTTCATAGTGCTCTCTGCACTCCTTAATATATTAAGGAGTTCAGGTAGTTCCTTCTCCATGTCGTGCATGTTGAAGTTAACTATGAATTGAGCAAAGGTGGAGGGGAGGGACTGCAGAATAATATCCGTATATTGTTTATTGTCCATTGTCCATCCTAGGTCCTCAAGCTCTTCTATAAGAGCTATCATCTTCAGAACATTGTCTCCTACCGGTATGCCAGGGGCCATTTGCATCTGAAACAATTTCTTTGATGCTTCGTATCGTAATACGCGGGATTGCTCTCCATACAACTCCTTTGTATGGAGGAATATGGTTTGAATGTCCATATTCTCGTGCTGCTTTTGATGTGTATTGTCCATCGATGCAAGCGCGAGGCATTTGGCCGTGGCACAGTCAGCGTCCCATGTCTTGCGGACTTCAATGTCTGCAACTGAGGATTTTGGACCTGGGGTGGGCGGGGCTGAAGCCGTGAGGACATATGATACTTTATCATAAGTCAAGGCTATTTTCAGATTCCTCGTCCAGTCTTTATAATTGATCCCATTCAGTTTGTTTTTATCTAGTAAAAGCTTGAGTCCAGTCATTGGTATCTGCCATTAAGAGAGAGAAAAGAATACACTCAGCGAAAGCTCTTGCATAGATCAGATTGGTTATTATCTTATCTAATCGATATTTCCCACTGCTTTTATCGAGTTTTTCTTTCAAACCTTAAAAAGAAAAACTAGCCAGGATTAATTACAGTCTACAACTTCGCTAACCGTTCAGCCAGGCCAGTGTCGGTACTTGAGGGAGGTTCCCCGTGCTTTCGCACGGACCTAATTAAAGTAAACCTCGTTTTCCCAGAGGCGTAGCCCCGTTAACACCTTTCTAGACACCTAATGAGTTAGCTAATTGTAAACTGCAAAACTCTCCTAGGAGCAACTATTGCCCACAGTGGGATCGGGATCCAACCATCATATGGAAGGTATGCAATCTCATTGCAAATCTCAACACTTGAAATTCCCGATGTGATTTTTACCCCTAGTACTTATGACCTTAACTATGGTCAACAAATCATAAGTACCAGTCAAGTTCTACCCGTCATTTCTTGATCAATTAGACTCACCCATATGACCCTTAACTATGGTCAACAAAGTCGCATGAATGTCCTAATTAATCTGCATCATATGCAGTGTAGGAAGACATCACTTAGCTACCGTATACTACGCCTTAACTAAAGTCAACAAACGTAGCACGAATACTAAGTACTCTACTTCCTAAAATGACGGAGGGTTGCGGATGATTTTTAAGAAAATCTTTAACGCTTTGAACTTGATATCGTCGTAGAATCAAATGGTTTTGAAAAGGAGTGGCTTGTGCTCCGCAGTTTTTGAAATACAGCTTTTTCATAAAGAGCCGAGTGGTTTTCATATCCGATTCTACAACATCTTTTTAGGTTTATTTTCTTTACATTAATCATATTAATGTAATCCCATCATTTAAGTCCTTAAGCCAATCACAGAAAAGAAACGAAAATAACACGTACGCTTATGCCATCCGCATTCGCCACAATGTTCCGTTATGCACCGTTAGGTTACTTAACTAACGGCATACCGGGACGGGACTAGCGCGGGTGCAAAACATAAGCAACGTCTACTATATATCTCATATATAATATATCATTCGTCTCAGATATCACAGAACACAGGCAGCAGAAACATATATATAATGTGGGATATACTAGGACGTCCGTATTTAGTATTTAGCCAACAATAGAAAATACGGATTCCACAGTCGTGATGAATAGCCAAGCCCACACTCCTAGACCCCTACGAGAGCGGCAAGCGACCCTACCAATCCTGGAGTTTAGGAGACCCGGTCTCGACTCCTCGAGATGGCCTCCCACTGAACCCCAGAACCCGGTCATTTGTGCTCCCCTCCTTGGGTCTATCCTAATGCGGAAAATTAAATAATATACAACACTGGTGACATCAAGCTCAACCCGGAAGTGCCCCAAATAAAAGAATATTATATTACATTTGGATTTACATGAATGAAAATATAAAACTCTCATCTCACATAAAAAAAACCCCGGCTATTCGATCGCGACAATCCTGCACATCATATCTCAGAAACACATAATATCATATATCATCAACGTAAGTAAGTATGCGTACCCCGATTGTCGTTGATGTATAGCAACGAAACCAGCGATATCGAACATACTACACATACGGTCACAGAAAAGAAAGTGTAAAACTACAATATTTGGAATCCACATTCTCTTTAGACATCATAAATGTGAAATATCACATACTTCGTATTTCATGCCTAAACTATATGAATTCCACATATTGTATCACATTCCAGATAAATAGACAGTATTAAAGTTTTCGATCGAATATACAAATACCCAAAATTCCCTAAAGCTCAACACTTGAGCGGAGTTCAAAAATCCGGAGTGTGACACAGTAGTAGCGGTCCAGCCATAGAAGGGTCAAGCCAACGCCTCACATGTGGCACGCCGTACTGCCCCAAACCCTAAGGTTCAAAGGGCAGTTCAAGACGGTTACATAATCGAGTTAAGGTTTGTTGTTTTCTAAAGGGTCCACCACAAGACTTGCACATATATCCGAAAGATTTAAACCCCGTGAAAAGTGAGCAAACGACACTCGTTCGAACAATTCAATACTTACTAGTTATCCGGAAAGACAAGAAGTTAAAATTCCGATCGAATCAATGAACTCAAAACAATCTCCAGAACTAACAGTACTAAATTCAGATTAAAAATACCCAAAAATATATTCAAGCAATTATAAGCATTACTGTATAAAAATAAAAAAATATAGCCTCTGTACGGCGGCGGAGCCGCGGCCCAAGCAACCTTTGGCCGCGGTTCCGTGGTGGATTTAACTGTTCATGGCCTCGTATTTTACAGTTATGCTTATATTTACCTGCTGAATTTTTTAAGGATTTTTAATTCTGAAAAATATCAGTTTTCAAAAAATGTCCAGAGAGTGTCCCGTAATTCCGTATTTCAGTTCGATCGGAGTTTATACTTCGCTAAAGTATCGCCTAATGTTCTAGGTCGGCTCTGATACCAATGTTAGGTTTACCTAGCACCCTATGAGAGGTTTGGAAGCATCACATGTCACAAAGATCAAATTTTTATGGTGCTAAGTAAGCATACAAAGGATCTATCCTAGAAAAATTAGGGTTTCATAAACTTTAACCAACATCATATGTAACAAAGGCTAGGGTTTTAAGAGCACAACCTTTGTAGCTCCCTTTTGTAGACTCCTTGGCCACTCGAGAGTTGAAAACTATTAGCTTGAGGTCTTCTAACGTCCACGATGATCCACCCGAAGCTCTTTTGTCCAAGCTAGCAACTTCACTTTAACAAGAGGATGAAATGAAGCTAACACTCTAAACAAGTGGGCTAGACTTGTGTAGAATGGTGTTGTGGTTCTCTTTCTCACTTCAAAATCCTATCTTTTTGAGTATTTTGCTCACTTGAAAAGTCTAGAGAGCAAGAGATCAAGGTTGAAGAAGTTGATGGCTTTTTTAAGAAGAAGAGAAGATAAACTCTAATGAGAAAAATGAAAAATATAAGTATATATATTTTCCACTTCTCATTTCAAACCATGGTTAATGATAAAGATATTATTGTATTTGAGTTTAAAACACCAAAGGAAAAATAACCAAGGGTTAATAAGTAGGTGAGCATGGTAAGATGAAGAAGAGTGTAGAAACATTCTATGAATTAACCCTTTTTCTTTTTCCTTTTGTTTTAACACAAATGCAATAATAATCCATATAAAAACCCATGGTGTGAGTCTTATATTGCCACCATTCTCAATTTATCAACAACCATGATAGAATGATGTATGTATGCATGTGTGCATGCACATCCATATGTGCATGAACAAGAATGAATGTATACATGCATGCATACATCCAAAAGAAACAAGATAGGATTTCTAGTGAGAAGCTAATGGTTAAATGATAAATCAACACTTGATTTATCAACCCGGTCATATCACATACGACCCGACCAAAAGCAAGCCGCCCAATTAACATACGGTATATCATACGCGCATTCTAACCGGGTCCATGCGCATATCGCATACGCGCACCACAACGTTTCGCCTGGACTAGGTAACTCCTTTGTGGGACTCTAAGACTCGTCAATACGCCGGCAGTGGGTGATGATCATATCAAGCACCCCCAAGCCGCAAGCGGTCAGCTAAACGTAACGGCCACCCGGGTATTGAGCGATCAGAAGAAAACAAGCGAACCTGCTACAACTCCCGTCGAGCCAACCGGCAACACTACCGTACAGTCCGGTCTATTCGTCAGATATGCTGCATATCGAGTCTAGGGATGGTAACGTCGACCCCAATAACTCAATAAGTCATGCCGGTGAATGGTCTATAACAGATCGAGAAACTACTGATAACACTTATCAGTAAATCTCAGCAGCCCTGGCCAGGGACTTACTGATATAACCAGTCGAGCACAGCACAGCATCAACTCCTAATACCGGGAGAGACGAAACCCCTCCTATCGCTCATCGCCTTCGTGTGTCTCGGGACTGTACCCAACGGCCACCTGTTTGCACGACTCAGTAGAGCCGTGGTAGGGTGGTAATCAAAGTACAGTGGGAGAGCACACAAGACTCTATGACGATCTCGGGTCTACAGACTAACCTGTACCAGTGTCACCTGAGAACTGCTATCCGACGATAGATATAATTCCATATAGGAGTTCTCGGTGAGTCCGTCCAGTGTACCCAGTCACCACTGAGCACCCGTATATGATCTTGATGTCAAACATCGATGAATGTGGGAACATTCATCGCCCATCGTATGGGTCTAGTATCATACACACTAGTCTACTCTGATATATCGATGCGCCGTCTCGATACACCCACGACTAGGGACATTTCAGGATATGCTTATAAACTACAGATGTCCCACTAGTATGATCTCTATCATAATCACTGTAGTCAAGCCAATATCCTCAGGGCTTTATCAACATGTATGAATGAGTAATAGCATGATCAAATCAACATGTCAGATAAAGAAGAACCAGATAGCATACTATCATGTCGAGTAAGAATGTACACTGAATATATATATATATACATGTATAAATACATCCACTATCACATAATGGCCTCTAGGGCATACATATATCCAACATATATGTGTCAGCTACCTTTCATATGCACAAAGGAAATACGGATCATGTCTCAATGTCCCTAACCAATACAATATCCCATATGTATAGGTGTCAGCTATATCTCATATGCACAATGGAAATAAGGATCATGTCTCAATGTCCCTAACCAATACAATATCACGTATGTATATGTGTTGTGCGTGTCATGGCAATTATCGACGGAGTGTGTGGCATACAATTAGTGCTCGTGCAACATGAACCGTCAATAATAATGCAGTGTCCAATGGGTACAAGTCCCAGCACAACAAGTTATAATATGAAATGAAGTTCATACACAATCTCTATATGTGCAATACTTGTAACTAATAATCATGTCATATAATCCAGCGCGGACCCATAACGCCATGCGGGCGATTCCCCTGTAGATGTTAAATCTACTCATCGATAACCTCGAGCTAAGTAAATCCGACCACCTGCTTTCCTTTCTTCGCAGCGTCCGAAGTCCCTGTTCGCGATCCTAAATTTCACAAACACAACACATAAGGTTAAATATCCTGCGCCGACACAAACACAACGAAACGTAAAGATAACGTCCATAAGATATACACACTATGCATCTAGTGCACAAAACGCGTACGATATCAGCACAACCCTAACTAGGATGACACAACCACCAAGCCTAGACCTCGATCGTACCGATCGCGCATTCACAACACAATATATATCGTGGAATCTAATATATATAATATCGCAACGTCAATAGAAACCCACGCCTAATTTATCCGAAAACCTAGTAAGCAACTTTTAATCATTTAAGCTCAAGTTTAGAAGTTTACACCATTTTAGCGATCACAATCATCACATAATAGCTTAACTAAGTCACCCAAACCTTTACTACAATTTTAATCTTACCCATAGAAGATTTAGTAAAAGTTTAGTTTGCACTTAAACTTAATTAGACAATTAGGAAAATAACAAATAACATTCTCACAACTAGGTTAAGTTTTCCAAGTCTACACTTCTCACTTAACCATTACAATAATCAAAACCCTAATTTTATCTCCATAACCATTTCTAGAATATCCAAAACATGCTAATTCAAGTTTTAATTAAACATCTAATAAGCTAGCTTAAAGTATTTAAACAACAACTAAAGTTTAGGGTTAGAATTTTATACCTTCACTTGAATCACAAACTAGCAAAAGATTTCCAAGATAGCCTCCAAAATGCTAACTTTCATGAAGATCCATGCAAGATTAGGCTAAAGAATAATGGGTATGGATTTGTATTTGAGTTTGTGGGATTATTTTATGATTTTTGATGATTTTTAGAAGCTTGAAGAAGTGAAAATAGGGTGAGAAAATGAAGCGGGCAGCAAGGGGGGAGGCTCGGCCTAGCTAGGCAAATGAGGAGGTTTGTAGAATTGTGTGGAAATTTCTAGTCTAAAACATCAATAAATGCTCATTAATATCTCTCCCATCCATGCCACCTCTTAATCATTCTTTTAAAATTTTCCTTTAAATCAATAAATATCTAGATATTTTGGAAAGAATGTTTAATGGTTAATCTTGTGATTAAATTAGCAAAGATTCACTTTAGCATAATTAACCCAATCAAAATAGTAATTACCACTCATTAAGTGCATAATTGAAAGCTTATAATAATATTTTAATAAAGAAAAAAAATATTAAAGTGAACCAAAATTTTCAAGTGATAACTAAAACCGTAAACTAGCAATTTCCTAGTTAAACTAGGTGCAGTTAAGTCAAAACTGAAAAATGACCACTTCTAGATTTTTACGGAAAACACAGCTTATTTTACTTATTAACGGAAAATTTGCCTAAACGATTTCTAAAACGTTACATTTGTTTATTCTAACTATATCTGTAACTATGGTTAATTAAAAAAATTTAATAATATTATAAAAATAAATAGATAAGGATCTTATATTTGATAGAACTAATTAGATATTCTATTTTAACAAAATCTGTTGAGATTTAGTGTCACGATCCGGAAAAGACACGTGACTGGCACTTGAATCATGTAAAATCTATAAGTCCCCACCTAATTCAAGTAAGCCAAAAGCCCAAAATCTAAATCTTTTTTTAGGGCAAATAGTGGAGGTGAAGTTTTAAAATAAAGGTTTAATGAAATCAGGTTCTTTCTTTAAGACATAAGTAATATCATATAAAATACAATGTTTTGTAACTATCTTGAAAACATTTTTCGTCGTTTGAAATTTGGGCAGCACCTCCTTTGTAAATTTTAACCCGAAAACAATACAATCAACAATAATAATAGACATCCCCAAGTGGGAGCTAGCTCTTCACCAATTGGCGGAAATAACCAGGCAAAAATATAAATATACGACGCCCCGAGGCAAAGATCAAACACATAAAGAAAGGAAATCAAAACATCATCAAGAAACCAGAATAAAGAATAAATACATAAGCGTAACTCTAAATCTGAAGGAATATACAATCTACGGTTTCTAGGTCTACAAATATATATAGTCTGCTTGATGGAGTTTTTAACTAGATACAACTGAATAAATATATAAATACAATGGTGGTCACGATGCAAGTGAACCCTACCTACCAAAGCAATCACCCGGAAGAAAGAAATGTGCCATCAAAGCCGCTATGGTACCTGTGCGGTCAAACCTGCAAGAAAACTGTGGCACAACGTGGGTGAGTTGTCAACTCGTGAGTAGAAGACATCACCGAGTAGAAATCGAATATATGAAGATCTCCTAGGTCATACAATTATATAATAATATAATGACATCGAGTAATAACAAGGGTAACAGTATAAGCATAAGTATAATACCAAGGTACTCGTGTCCGTGTGATAAAGTAATAGCATGTCATGTGTATCATGTATAATGCATCATCCAATGTGTGTCCAGCGACGACATAAGAAATCATGATAAAACCTGAGTGCCCAGTATCGACACTCGAAAACATCATGAAAACCGTGTCCAACAGCGACACATCATTCTCATATATCGGGCTCCGTCTATCCGGATCGGCCCTATATCATCTGATCTCACGACTACGATCGGTATCCTCCGGATATCCACTGTGCCAAACTATCACCGGTCGGTAGTGCTCCCCTGCCGGGCTCAACATCTCTTTATATTGTCTTCTTGTCCCAGGATACCGCACCGGGTCCACCATGTACCCGCAGACGGTGTCTCCTCACTCCTCGAATCGGGTATACATATATGCTCAAAACTGAGAAATCTCATGGTGGACGTCACACATCATATCATAAGAAACCGCATTTTTCTTTTAAATTGATCATAAGTTTTCAAATTCACATGCGGTTTCCCAAATCCAGAAATCTTATGAAAAACCGAAATCTCATAATCATGAGTTAATAATGAGATAATGAATACCGGCATAAAGCTAATCTACAGTGCATAACCAGAATATGTGTGTGTGTGTGTGTGTGTGTGTGAGACATCTAAGTAAGAAATGCAATGTCCAAACTAGCATATGAGATCATGAATGCTAAACAATACTACTAAGCTACAATTTATCAGGTTATACGATGAAGTAACGATTCTCTAATGTGTATATAGCATGGCAATTACCGATGATGATATACGTATTATCGGTAATGGTGCATATGTCCTAGCAGATGAGATCATAACAGCTAATGAAAACACATGTATATATATAATGCAAAAAGAATACTATAAGCATAGCAGAAAGTAAACAGTAAGCGCAACATTATAAAATATATATATCTATATCCGAGCCATACGGTTACCGTATTAAAAAATAGCACAAATCGTTATTTTTAGAAAAGTAGAGACTACGGTGTTTTTGAGAAAAGAGATATCTTTTGAAAATCCATAGCGTCCCGCGGATTGCTCTTTAAAAATACCTACGATTCATTAGTTTTGGAAATATGTATGACTATAATTTCATTCTAACATCTACTTAAGTGACTAAAAGACTAAACTAAAAACCGAGTCGAAAGTAATTAGAAATCTATCACATTACCAAGTCGATATATCTAGTAGTCGGCGATCCAGCCTCATAGCATCACGTACGATATAATCCATCGCACGGCATCCTCGAGTCAAGAGTGCGGATCAATCATCATATATATATCTCGTACGGTAAAATCCATCGTACAGCATCATCAAATTAAGGGTACGGGTCAAATATCAAATATATAACATAGTTCGTACGGTATCATCCGTCGTACGATATCATAATCAAGGATACGGATCTAAGGTCACGTATATTCTATTATATCATCAAGTCACATGTTATCGCATGTTATGTATATATCGCCCAATGATCCTTTAATATATCATATCATATACGATGTTTCAACTCAATCATATATCATAATCTCTTGACATCATGTCCGATCATATCGACTCAAATCCGCTCAACATATCATATCCTCATCTTACACGTATATGTACACACACACACACACACACACACATATCATACCAAGTGTGTGTGTGCACGCGCGTGTGACAACATATATCCTAAAGGTTCACGACTAAGATAAATAAGGCTAAGGATATACCCTCCTACGAGTACTCTTATTCTAAGCCTACGGTCTCCTAGAACCCTTTTTGCTAAGTATCCACATCTCGCACTGTCATATATATAAATATATACAAGTATTCTAATCTACGGTTGCGGGGGTGCTATACGCCATCCACCCGACTTCCCCCGTAGATATACATCTACTCACCTTCGATCCTCGTTTTAGCCGAAGTTGATGAAAGCCTTTCTCTCCTTTGTCGTCCCGAAGTCTACGCAAAGATACTTACAGTTCAAATACGTCGTATCGACATCAAAATCGAGTCCAAAAACCGATACGGCAAACAAGACATACATAGGTTAAACACTATGGTCTATGCATGCAAGAATAACCAAACAACTCTCGACGTTGACGTACGGACGTCAAACGACCGAGCCAAAACCCAAATACCAAAACTCAAGTCATTAAAAGTCGTAAATGAAAACAGCAACTTGGGAAAACACCTCCAGATTTTACCCTACGTTGAATTAGGCAATTTTGCACATAGGATAGGTCAATTTAACAGATAAAGGAGCCATGGTCCAAGAACCAAACCCAGCACCCATGTCAAGGCCACAATTTGCGGCCATATTGCTTTTATTTGCGGCCAGAATATAAAATTAGGGTCTCGGGTCTTTAGGGTAGCTTCTAGGTGGCCTGCTTGTCTCACTGTGTTTGCTAAATAATTTTCAGAATCTCCAGGTAATAGCAGATCTCAATATCCCATCACAAATTCCACAAAATCCGATATCGGAGATTTCCAAGTTCATGTTTTAGGGTTTTAGTCCATAAATCTAGTACTACAGGGGTTGTGGTCACTATTACACCTTCGCAAGTCATAATATCCCCTAACTCTCATCTTGGAATTTTCCTAGATCGTTATACTATACTAGTTTAACTCTAAATCACTATAAGAGATTAGGAAAACTAATAACTTAACTAGAAGTGTAGGATTTATCTCTTTGAAGCAACTCAAGAAAATTCTAGGATGGCCAAAGGTGCACAAAGTCTCAACTTGATTCAATCATGGGGTTGGTGATGAAGTTTTGGTCATTTTTAGTGGAGGTGGCATGATGCTTAGTGGTGGTTTGGAGGGTGTTTGTGGGGAGGAGGAGGAGAAAGAGGAGGAGGAGAAGATAATGAAGAGGAGAGAATGAAATGAAGTGGAGAAAGAATAAGGTGTGCGATGGTTGATAGATAAACAACCGCCCCGCCCCCCTCTCTCATTCCCATTCCTTCATGTCCCCTCCCCCATCAAAATATCTTCTCTTCTCTTATCTTTTTTATTTTAAAGCAAAAACCAAAACCATATAATTACAAATGAAGCCATGGTTCAAATAAAAGTGAGCAAGGTTTGCAACATATTTTGTTACATGTCATGATACATATATGAGATTAATGTATAATTAGTGAAGTATTAATCGAGTTTAGTATTAAACTTGTATACAAATAATTGTATAATAATTTATAAAATATCCAAATTACATAAATTCTTTCAAAATCAATAATTCTTATTAATTTTTCAATTATTTTCCAAACTATAAGTATATAATCATACCATTTCATTAAAACTAATTTCCATACTTTTTATAATATCATAAAATTTATTATTTTATTTATTTAAATTCCAAAAATAATATTTTATTTTTCTGAAATGTTACATTTAGATCATATTGTTATTGGGTTAATTAAAGTCTTTTTGCTTATAATCATATATAAGAAAACTTCATCTAGTATTTTCTTTCTGCTAAAATAAAATATTTTAAGAGTGAGATAATCGAGAGAAAGAAAGAAGAAAGAAGAGGAATTTACGAGGAAGGAAGAGGAATTTACTTCAGATTGAAGATTTAGTCTAGCGTATCCCAACACAAGTTTAAATTTTTTTATCTAAGTTTATGCTAATTAGAATAGGGGATATAACTATTTAAAATAAATATAATTATTGGAATATAGATAAGCTAATAAACAATAGATAATTATAATGACTATAGCAATGATTAAAACCTAAGATTTATATATTTTAAATTATATAAAGATGTTTCCTTTCTAGATTTATTTTTGGTTGAAGATTTAGATGAACATATACTCAATTTACTGCTTATTTTCATGTATGATAAACTCATATGTTTTGGAGATATGTTTAGGCCTCATATTATTTTGTTTATAGAGCATTTTTTTACACGCCCAGAATCTATAACTGCTTAGACTTTATTTAAACCCGATTTCTTTTATTATAAATCCTAGGCCCAATTCATAGCTAATTTAATTAGCCATATCTTGAATAATTTATTCATGGTCCCTGGAAAGTTTTAAATCTATTTTTTTGACCCTTGCAGAATATTTTCAGATCTATTTAGGCTTTGGAAATTTTTATAGAAGTCCCTAAATATTGTTATTTCAATTTTAAAACAACACCCCCCACCCTTTCGAAATTCCAACATAGCACATAACCTAAAATATTCATAAAAGGTCCCCAGAATTTCGGATATTTTTTTAGCCACTCGAAGAATTTCTGTAATGAAATATTGGACTGGATAATTATCCTTTAGTCCATCTATATATATAGAGAGAGGGACACACTGAGACTGAGAGAGAGGGAGAGAGGGGTTAACGGAGGAAATAGGCCACACACTGAGACTGAGAGAGAGCGAGAGAGGGGTTAATGGAGGAAATAGGCCGAGGGAATTTCCTTCTATGGCGGCGAAAAAATACACCCTCCCTCATTTTTTCCGACGATCGGCATCCATCATCTTCATCGTTATTATCTAAGATGTTGGTACATCAAATTTCATATGATTCTACAACTTTTTCACCGTTGATTTAGTGGGTTCATAATTAACGGTTTACCGACAATAGAACTTTTTGCATTGCTAAATCAACGGTGAAAAGATTGTAGAATCATATGAAATTTGGTATACCGACATTTTAGATGACAACGATGAAGATGGTGGGTGCCAATCGGCGGAAAAAATGAGGGAGGATGTATTTTTTCGACGTCATAGAAGGAAATTCCATATATATATATATATATATATATATATAGAGAGAGAGAGAGAGAGAGAGAGAGAATAATGGAGGAAAGATGCCATAGGAGGGAATTTCCTCTCATGGCGTCGAAAAATTACGCACTCCGTCGTGTTTTCCGACGATCGGCACACATCATCTTCATCGTTATCGTTTAAGATATGGGTACGCCAAATTTCATGTGATTCTACAACCTTTTCACCGTTGAATTAGTGGGTTCAAAATTAACGGTTTACCGACAATTCAACGGTGAAAAGGTTGTAGAATCCCATGAAATTTAGCGTACCCACATCTTAAACGATAACGATGAAGATGATGGATTCCGATCGTCGGAAAGCACGACGGAGGACGTATTTTTTCGATGCCATATGAGGAAATTCCCTCCTATGGCCTCTTTCCTCCGTCGTGTTTTCCGACGATCGGAATCCATCAACATAGGATTCAAACTATATATATTATATGAAAGAACAAGTTTCAATATTTTTCTAAGAAGAACAAACTAAAAGTTAAAGAAATTATACAACAATAACAAAAATCTATAGTTCAAAGTTCATAAATACCAAGTGATCAGATATTTAATAACAAACTGAACGCTGAAGGGTAAATATTTAGAATCTCAATAAATCAAAACTGTAATTTTTGTATTAGGTTATCCATCAATCCCATACATCATTCAAACTATCATGCAGTCAAACATGCCATATCTCTTGGGTATTTTTTTTCCTGTCTCTATGACTGGGACTTAATTAACAAAATATTAACCCTAACATTAAAATTAACCTTAACCCTAAAATTAATCCTACCTCTAAACCTAAAATTGACCCTAACTAACGCGACCTGGATCGCGCCAAGATGTTACCTTCGTTGATCTGATGATGGCGGCGACGGATGGCTGAGATTGGATGAGGTTGTCGCTCCTGAAGCGTGTGGATCTCAATGGGTTTGAGGTTGTGGTTGCCGAGCTACCTGCAAGGAAGTCTCAGGGTGGTTGTACCACCGAGGACCCTCCGACGGTCAAGTAAGACTAGAGATCCGAGCAGAGTAACGGCTTAGTGGACTAAAAATGGCTTACTTGGACCGTTTGAAGAAGGGGTTTATATAGCGGTGGCAGCAGACGAGGCAGGCGCGAGAATCACGCCGGCCGTTACGCTCCCGACGTCACGTCCGCGTGATGAGAGGGACCTCCCATTAATAGCGAGACAGGCTCGTTAATGGGGGATCGTGGTGGCGTGGAACGTGTGATGTGGCCGGCGGAGATCTCGCGCATGGCGAGATTCGCGGGGTGACGGTTACGCCTGCAAGCGGTGCTGTTGGTCGGTCGATGAGACCGAGGAAGATGACCTCGGCGGGAGAGCTCGCGGAGGAGCGGGAGAGCCGTGGTATCTTGGTTCTGCGATAGCCCGGAGACGAGCTGTGAGGCCGAGGAGGCCAGTTGTGCAGGGGGCTCGGAAATGGGCCAGCGTTGGTCGATAGGACGGGCATAGGAGTGGTATGGTCGGCCAATGTAGGTCCTTCCTTGCATACTCTGGGACACGTCATCTGCCACGTGTCATGATCTAAGGAATTGTCGTTATCGAGCATCATTATTAGCCCCTCACCCTCGTTCCGATCTATTCGTGGGTCGGGTCGAGAGTGGACTGCTTGGTTCTTTCCGTGCGGCTTGGCGCTGGTAATTCCTCGTGGTGGATTGTTCGGGGACGACATGTCGTTCTTGTTGTCACGCATCGAGTATAAGTCGAACGAAGGACGAGTGTGGGAAGTTCGGTATCCTCCCTTTGCCGAAGTTGAGGCGCTGATCGCGCGTTGAGTATGAGTTTATTCGGCGGGTCTTAGATCCGTCTTTGTAGGGTAGAAAGCTACCCGCTGCGGATGCGGCAAGCAGGAAGCTACTCAGTGGCCTCGCGAGGAAAGCTTTAGACCCACCGCGTTGATGGGCAGGAGGATGCTCGCAGGGGATGCGTCGAGCAGGAAGGGACTCGGCGGCCTCGCGATGAGGGCTTCAAATCCTCAGCGTCTGATGGGCAGAAGGATACCCGCTGGAGATGCGCCGAGCAGGAAGGGACTCGGCGGCCTCACGATGAGGGCTTCAGATCCTCAGCGTCGTATGGGCAGGAGGTTGCCCGCTGGGGATGCGCTGAGCAAGGTAGCTGCTCGGTGGCCTCGCGATGAGGGCTTCAGATCCTCAGCGTCTGATGGGCAGGAGGATGCCCGCTGAGGATGCGCCGAGCAGGAAGGGACTCGGCGGCCTCAAGATGAGGGCTTCAGATCCTCGGCGTCTGATGGGCAGGAGGATGCCCGCTGGGGATGCGCCGAGCAGGAAGGGACTCGGCGGCCTCAAGATGAGGGCTTCAGATCCTCAGCGTCTGATTGGCAGGAGGATACCCGCTAGGGATGCGCCGAGCAGGAAGGGACTCAGCGGCCTCGCGATGAGGGCTTCAGATCCTCAGCATCTGATGGGCAGGAGGATACCCGCTGGGGATGTGCCGAGCAGGAAGGGACTCGGCGGCCTCGTGATGAGGGCTTCAGATCCTCAGCGTCGGATGGGCAGGAGGATGCCCGCTGGTGATGCGCCGAGCAGAAAGGGACTCGGCGGCCTCGTGATGAGGGCTTCAGATCCTCAGCGTCGGATGGGCAGGAGGATGCCCGCTGGCGATGCGCCGAGCAGAAAGGGACTCGGCGGCCTCACGATGAGGGCTTCAGATCCTCAGCGTCTGATTGGCAGGAGGATGCCCGCTGGGGGATGCGTCGAGCAGGAAGAGACTCGGCGGCCTCACGACGAGGGCTTCAGATCCTCAGCGTCGGATGGGCAGGAGATTGCCCGCTGGGGATGCACCAAGCAGGGTAGCTGCCCGGCGGCTTCCTGGCGAGGGCTTTGATCCTTAGCGCGGGAGGGACCGTAAGAGGCCTACTAAGGACGGGCCGAGAAGGGTTACTGCTCGGTGCCTCTTGACGAGGGATTTGGATCCCTGGCGTCGTGGGGTAGGGAGATACCAGCAGGGGATAGCCGAGCAGGGTAGCCGCTCGGCTGCCTCTTGATGAAGGCTTCGATCCTTAGCGCGGGAGGGGCCGTAAGGGGCCTACTAAGGACGGGGCCGAGCAGGGTTGCTGCCCGGTGCCTCTTGGCGAGGGCTTTGGATCCCTAGCATCGTGGGGTAGGGAGCTACCAGCCGGGGATAGCCGAGCAGGGTAACCGCTCGGCTGCCTCTTGATGAGGGCTTCGATCCTTAGTGCGGGAGGGGCCATAAGGGGCCTACTAAGGACGGGGCCGAGCAGGGTTGCTGCCCGGTGCCTCTTGGCGAGGGCTTTGATCCCTGGTTTGTTGGGGTAGGGAGCTACCAGCCAGGGATAACCGAGCAAGGGCAGGCCCGGTTGCCTCTTACGAGGTCTTTGATCCTTAAAGACGGGCCGAGCATAGTTACTGCCCGGTGCCTCTTGGCGAGGGCTTTGATCCCTGGTTTGTTAGGGTAGGAAGCTACCAGCCACGGATAACCGAGCAAGGGCGGGCCCGGTTGCCTCTTGGCGAGGGCTTTGATCCCTGGTTTATTGGGGTAGGGAGCTACCATCCAGGGATAACTGAGCAAAGGCGAGCCCGGTTGCCTCTTTCGAGGGCTTTTCATCCTTAGCGCGGGAAGGGTCGTAAGTGGCCTACTCAGGATGGCCGAGCAGGGTTACTGCCCGGTGCCTCTTGACGAGGGCTTTTTGTCCTTAAGGATGGCCGAGCAGGGTTGCTCCCCGGTGCCTCTTGGCGAGGGCTTTGATCCCTGGCGTTGTGAAGTAGGGGAGCTACCGGCCAGGGATAGCCAAGCAGGGTAGCCGCTCGGCCGCCTCTTGGTGAGGGCTTTGATCCCTGGCGTTGTGGGGTAGGCGAGCTACCGGCCAGGGATAGCCGAGCAGGGTAGCTGCAGGGCTGCCTCTTGGTGAGGGCTTTGATCCCTGGCGTTGCGGAGTAGGGGAGCTACTAGCCAGGGATAGCCGAGCAGGGTAGCCGCTCGGCTGCCTCTTGGTGAGGGCTTAGGTCCTTGGCGCTGGAGGGGCCGTGGGAGGCCTGCCAAGGATGAACCAAGCAGTGAAGCTGCTCGGTCGCCTCTTAGTGAGGGCTTCGATCCCTGGCATTGTGGGGTAGGCGAGCTACCAGCCGGGGATAACCGAGAAGGGTAGCTGCAGGGCTGCCTCTTGGTGAGGGCTTTGATCCCTGGCGTTGTGGAGTATGGGAGCTACCAGCCAGGGATAGCCGAGCAGGGTAGCTGCAAGGCTGCCTCTTGGTGAGGGCTTTGATCCCTGGCGTTGTGGGGTAGAGGAGCTACCAGCCAGGTATAGCCGAGCAGGGTAGCCGTTCGGCTGCCTCTTGGTGAGGGCTTAGGTCATTGGCGCTGGAAGGGCCGTAGGAGGCCTGCCAAGGATGAACCAAGCAGTGAAGCTGCTCAGTTGCCTCTTGGTGAGGGCTTCGATCCCTGGCGTTGTGGGGTAGGCGAGCTACCGGCCAGGGATAGCCGAATAGGGTAGCTGCAGGGCTGCCTCTTGGTGAGGGCTTTGATCCCTGGCGTTGTGGAGTAGAGGAGCTACCAGCCAGGGATAGCCGAGCAGGGTAGCTGCTCGGCCACCTCTTGGTGAGGGCTTTGATCCTTAGCGCTGGAGGGGCCATAGGAGGCCTGCTAAGGATTGACCGAGTAATGAAGCTTCTCAGTTGCCTCTTGGCGAGGGCTTCGATCCCTGGCGTTGTGGGGTAGGCGAGCTACCGGCCAGGGATAGCCGAGCAGGGTAGCTGCAGGGCTGCCTCTTGGTGAGGGCTTTGATCCCTGGCATTGTGGAGTAGGGGAGCTACCAGCCAAGGATAGCCGAGCAGGGTAGCCGCTCGGCCGCCTCTTGGTGAAGGCTTTGATCCTTAGCGCTAAAGTGGTCATGAGAGGCCTGCTAAGGATTGACCGAGCAGTGAAGCTGCTCAGTTGCCTCTTGGCGAGGGCTTCGATCTTTGGCGTTGTGGGGTAGGCGAGCTACCGGCCAGGGATAGCCGAGCAGGGTAGCTGCAGGGCTGCCTCTTGGTGAGGGCTTTGATCCCTGGTGTTGTAGAGTAGGGGAGCTACCAGCCAAGGATAACCGAGCAGGGTAGCCGCTCGGCCGCCTCTTGGTGAGGGCTTTGATCCTTAGCGCTGGAGGAGCCATGGGAGGCCTGCTAAGGATTGACCAAGCAGTGAAGCTGCTCAGTTGCCTCTTGGCGAGGGCTTTGATCCCTGACGTTGTAGGGTAGGGAGCCACCAGCCAGGGACAGCCGAGCAAGGTAGCCGCTCGGCTGCATCTTGGTGAGGTCTTTGATCCCTGGCGTTGTGAGGTAGGGAGCTACCAGCCAGGGATAGCCGAGCAGGGTAGCCGCTTGGCTGCTTCTTGGTGAGGGCTTTGATCCCTGGCGTTGTGAGGTAGGGAGGTACCAGCCAGGGATAGCCGAGCAAAGTAGCTGCTCGGCTGCCTCTTGGTCTGGGCTTTGACCCTTAGCGCCGGAGGGGCCGTAGGAGGTAACAAGGCAGTGGTCGGATGAACCGACGCGAGCAGAGTCTTCTCTCCCTCTGTAAGGGTCCCGGTCTCGAGGCGGAGGAGCGGCGACCTGGGGAACTTGCCCCGCCGTTTGGACACGGATGAGCGCCTCCACGACAGATGCTAGTCGGTCTATCCGGCCGGCAAGGGCGTGGATGACATTCGACGGAGGAGGTTCTTTCGCACCTCCGTTGAGGGGGAGACGGCGGCTGGTGCTGGGATCGTCATGATGATCGCTCGCCATTAGTGTAAGATTGAAAGATGAACTTTTGTTTTTGTGGAATCAAGGAGTTCCCACAGACGGCGCCAGCTGACGCGATCTAGATCGTGCCAAGATGTTACCTTCCGTTGATCTGTTGATGACGGCGACGGGTGGCTGAGATTGGATCTAGAGGCTGTCGCTCTTGAAGCATGTGGATCTCAATGGGTTTGAGGTTGTGGTTGCCGAGCTAACTGTAAGGAAGTCCCGAGGTGGTTGTACCACCGAGGACCCTCCGATAGTCAAGTTAGACTAGAGATCCGAGCAGAGTAACGGCTTAGTGGACTAAAAATGGCTTACTTGAACCGTCTGAAGAAGGTGTTTATATAACGGTGGCAGCAGGCGAGGCAGGCGCGAGAATCACGCCGGCCGTTATGCTCCCGACGTCTCACCCGCGTGATGAGCGACACCTCCCATTAATGGTGAGACAGGCTCATTAATGGGGGATCGTGGTGGCGTGGAACGTGGGATGTGGTCGGCGGAGATCTCGCGCGTGGCGAGATTCGCGGGATGGCGGTTACGTCTGCAAGCGGTGCTGTTAGTCGGTCGATGAGACCGAAGAAGATGACCTCGGCGGGAGAGCTCGCGGAGGAGCGGGAGAGCCGAGGTATCTTGGTTATGCGGTAGACCAGAGACGAGCTGTGAGGCCGAGGAGGCCAGTTGTGCAGGGGGCTCGGGAGGGGGCTCGGGAGTGAGCCAACGTTGGTCGGTAGGACGAGTATAGGAATGGTCTGGTCGGCCACAGGTCCTTCCTTACATGCTCTGGGACACGTCATTTGCCACGTGTCATGATCTAAGAAATTTCCGTTATCGAGCATTATCACTAACCCTACAATTAATACTAACACTAAACTAAATGAACCCAGAGATTAATTAAATTTAACAAAAATTCAACAAATAAACTAAATTAATACTTACGGGATTTGGCATCGGCGCCGGTAGATCGGAGTTGAAGAGGACGGGGCTCGGAGAGGTGGAGGAGGAGGAGGCGGATCGGAGGCGGAGAGGCTCGATCGAAGGGGGGAGGCACGGAGGAGGGCGGATGAGGCGGGAGGGCACGGAGGAGGGAGGAGGAGGAGGCAGGCACGGAGGCGGCCCGCGAGTGTTGGAGGAGGAGGAGGCGGCCAGAGGCAAGGGGGGTTGGAGGAAAAGGACCGGGTATTTTTTTTTTTTTGGGGAGGGAAATGAAATTAGGGCAAATGAATAGAGGGATCACGGATGGTGAGGGCGGGTGCTTTTAACTTCAAGAATGCCCTCTTTCCTGTAGTGATTTTTTTAGCTTGACTCAAAATTAAAATGATACAGTTTATAGGGAATAATGTTCAATTCCAATGCACAGACATAGGAACGATCAAAATAAACATATTCCCACATATATTTGTGTTTTCCGTTCCTGTCTCATAATATACTAACAACAACGAAATAGTTAATTTACAATGCGATGAATTCCGTCTCTTTAGCAACTTACGCGCTCATGCTTAAGTTATTTCATGTTCTTTATTCCCAAAGAGTTATATCATGAATACATTATTGTTAGAAATAAAGAGATCTCTTATTTGTTCTACGATTAATTATGTTCTCCTAGCTCCTCCAAATGACTTGCGGTGCATTTTGGTATCGTCTCCTATGAGATCGCACTTAAGTTTATACCTGTCACTTTAGGTATAAGAGCCTTGATTTGGAGAATTGTTCGCAGCAGTAGAAATTTAGGGCTGTACATACTGAAAAAGAAATCACATGATGTCGTGATTGCTCACTTGTTAGATCAAGTGGTCTCACTTGTTCTATTTTTCGAAAAGTCGGTCATGTACTACTTGATTGATCAATTATAGATCATCACAAAATCTTGTGTTATCTCTTTGTTAGATGTCCTAAGCTTGATGATAAGTGCAGGTCATGCATGAGATATGACATTGTGCTATTTCATACCTAGGCTAAATTATTAACGAACCTAGTACACTAGGTGCGAGTAATCCGTCTCAAGTTGATAGCCAGGGAGACGGACGATGAGTTCAAACGATCGATGTATATCTCACACACATACACACGCAGCTAATGTTATTTGTTCCTGAACTGTAGAATATATATCTAACCAGTACAAAAAAAGTTTGAGCATGTTAAAATATAAAATATATTCCTTCAATCATAATCATAATTTTGGAGTTTTTGTGTAATGGAAAGGACATTTCACATGGTATCAGAGCAACTCAGGTTCGATTCTTTTTTGGGGCGTATTAAAATGCGGGTTTATTAAATTAAAAATCCCGCTGCGCAAAAACCCAGGTTTCGGCCCAAATCACCTTCGGGGTTTTGGTGCAGTGTAAAGTACATTTCACGGAGCGGATACTTCATAATATATGTTTACATGCATGTGTTTTCCCCCCTTGAAACAAACCTGAAACTAAGCATTTTAAACTTGAAAAATTCAAAAACTGAAACTGATGGAGCTCCTTTTCGGGCCTCCGTCGGATGTTATCTTCCGTTGATCTTGAGGTGAAATTGGTTGATTGTCCTTCGTTGCGTGTGGGTCTCAATGGGTTTTGAGAGGGAAAGGTTGGGTGAGGAGGCTGTTGCCGAGTACCTGCAAAGAAGTCCCGAGGTGGTTTGGTACCACCAAGGATCCTCCGACGCTCAAGTTAGTGATGAGATTCGAGCAGAGTAACGGCGTAAAGTGTAAAAAATCGCTTACTTGACCCCTCTGTGATGGGGGTTTATATAGTGGCGGAGGCACGCAGCAGCAGGCGCGAGAATCTCGCCGGCAGTTACGCTCCCGACGTCATGCCTGCATAGGGAGCGGATCACCCATGAAGGGGGATCATGAAGGCGTGGAACGTGGGATGTTGCTGGCGGAGAATCCGTGCACGGCGAGAATCGCGGAGCTGCGGTTACGCCGGCGAGCGGCAAACTGGGCGGATGACCGAGGAAGACGTCCTCGGCAAAGGGGCTCGGGGACGAGCGAAAAGGCCTAGGAGACTTGGTCTAGAGGCAGCTCGGGGCGAACTGAGGGGCCGAGGAGGCCAATCTGCGGGGAGCCCTGAGGAGGGCTAGCTCGTGCTGGCTGATTTAGAGGGATTTTACTATCAAAAATATATTACCGCAATCAAGAACGGCGTCGCTTGGTAGCTAGCCGGTGAGTACGGGTCAGTCCATAGGGATGTTGTGAATTTCCTAGTTTCTCAAACGAGTTAATTCCGATTGTGGTCGGATTGATTATTAAATTTAAAAACTAAATCTATCTATACTAAGATTATCTAGATCTAAATCTTTCTAGGGTTAGGTTTAGGGTAGGTTTGGAAATGTAAATAAATCTCAACGCTTTCTATACCATAATTAGGATCTAAGAGGAGTTATGGTAATTATCAATAAAAGGGATTAGAACCATTCGGGAAGATATTTTCTTCCTCTAGCTTCTTGTCCTTCCTTTATCGATCCTTACCCTAACCTCCATGGAAAACCATCATAGCCGGGCCTTTATACTACGGTATCACCGCTACCTCGTGGGATAGGGTGTCGTAGGGAGCGGTATGTGCATGTATGCATGGAGTCCTATTAAAAAGTATGATGGGCAAGAAAGGGATGAAAGATCTCATCTCTCAAAAGCCTTCCCCAAAGCTAACCCTAACAAGCGAGGAGACTACTCGCTCATTAGGGAATTTAAAAACATTTATCTAGGGCAGAGAATGAAAAATTACCTAGCGCAAGAATTGAAATTACCTACTTACTTTACAGATGGCTCTCTCCAAACATTTACGCAGGGTTGTCAGATCTGAATAGATGATATGAAAAGAGGCATCGATGCTCTCCAAAAGAATTCTGAATTTTTATTCATAAAAGGAGGCATGAGGGAGGCATATGGAGGCATGAAAAGAATACAATGATTTGGGCTTCTATTTATAAGAGATAGAAACCCTAGGTTACAATTGACCCGCATGTCTACATTTACCAAAATAACCCTAGATTGACTAGTCAAAGCCGTCTTAAAATTATAGTAAAATAATTTTCATTTGTGGGCTCTTAATGGCCGCGGAACCGCGGCCTGGGTAGGGGTTGGGCCGCGGTTCCGCGGCCCAATGACTGGCTTGAATGCTGAAAATTTCTGGTATTGTTTTGGGTTTTCTGGGCTTCCTTATTCTTCTGTACTTTTCTCAAATGGGCTTCGAGGTTTCTTCCAGATCTCCAGTGAATAGTGTAGTGGATTTTAACCGTTGTTTCGAGACGAAATCTTGAATCTTGCGATACCTTGTTAATTGTGAACTGTTCTTCGTCTAGGCTTGACTAAGATCCTTCTATTTGTTGGTTAAAAGTCTCTCTTTTGTATCGTCTTTTGTCTTTTTCACTGTTTCCGCTTCAAGAACCTGTAACATATACTATGCAGCAGACATGGGTCAAAAACACCTGTTTTATTGTAAAATGCATAAGAATGGGGAATATAATAATGCAAGAATATGATATGAACAAATACCCCCAAACTTATCTTTTGTTCGTTCTCGAGCAAACTTATTTTTTATTCTCTACAAAAACCTAACCGCACTTTCGCAGGGAAACACGATTGTACTGAGCTCGTGCAACAAGCCGTTAAACCTCTAGGTGTCCCTAGTAGGAGGAGTGTTGTCTCCTGAGGGTTTTCAGCAGATACTACCCACAAAATCTTATCAATTCGGCTTTTCGACTTTTGTTTTCCAATTAGGTTTTCTAACAAGGAATTCTATTATCGTCGACTTGTAAATTATCCAACCATATTCTTCACACTTCCTCATCATTTAACTTAAAATTATATATATCCTGCATACCTACTTAGCTTTCGGCATTTCTTAAGTTTTCCTTCTAGGGTTCCATCTCCATTTAGGAATTTTTATCAACTCTATTAAAGATACAAGTTCTATTTTTCACTCCTTTCTCTCATCTAAACTCCAATCACATATCCCTACGTGTGTGTATAAATCACCCCTACACTTGGAAATTCAAATCATGCAATCATACTCTTGTCCGTTGTCCAAAGCACTTATTAGTAGGTGCATTTTTAATTGAATTTTGCTTACACATCCTTCATGCGACCGTTAATACTTCTTGAGGTACCAACGACCGATTACAAGATGTGTTTGCACATTAAAGCGTACTTTCTAGTCTTGCAACATCCAAGGCTTTTTAGCAGTGACTCTCAAACCAGTTGGTCTAAGGCACTAGGTGATGAAGCACCCTCGCTAAATATTTTTCTATTTTTGAAGCTTTAAGTAATCACAAAAACCAGTGTTCATTTTTTTTCTTTATTCACCCCTTTTTTTCCTTTTATTTTCATTGTACTAAGGACTTTAGACAAGAGCATTTCAAGGTCTCCTCTACTATTCCCAGTTTCAAGGTTCGTGTTTGTGCAAATTGTAGGGTATACATTTTCAGAATTTAGACTTAAGTTAGGAATTATTTTTCAAACTTATACTTTAATAAAAACATCAATACTTATCCCTTGTTTTAACTTAGCCCAAGAAGTGAACTCAAAATTTGCCTGTTTCTAAATAAACTACAAAGGCATATACTTTCTACCGTTAAACTCAAAGAAATGTTATTTTTAGGGTTTTTAATTTACTAAGTCTAAGATCTAGTTGTTCCTAACCAGTTAACCTATTGTCACACTCAAATCAAATAAGGCCAAAATTGAATACAATAATTTTTATAATTTTTCAATTTTTATGCGTTTTCAAATAAATATGCAAATGCAAAAATATATATATGAATGCGAAGGAAGAAGACGTACCGAGCATACCCCCAAACTTAAACTTGACAGTGTCCTCACTGTCATGCCACACCAAGAGGGTCAAAATGTCGGCACTCCCCTGTTTATTTATAATTTTTTTTTTGAATTTTTATTGTTTTGAATTTTTTTTTATATTTTTTATAGAAAAAGAAAACAAAAAATATATATACACATATATACAACAAGGTCCTCCCCAAACTAAACAAGGCTTTACACAAGCCAAAAGTTTGCACTAACCATTCAAAAATTTTATTGTGATAATGGTAGGGTTGGTGAAAGGAGGGAATGGAAAGAAGAGAAATGAGAAGCACACGAGACCGTGTGGAAAGAAGAGTGGAATATGGTCTCGGCGGAGGAGAAGAATGGCGGAAAAGAGAAAGAAGTGGAGTACGATCTTGAGGGTGTAAATTTAGGGAATAAATTAGCGTAATCTGTGATGACCGATGTGTTAAAAGCGATTGTGCTAACATATCAACCCGTCGAGAAATGGGGTCAAATCCCTCAAGATTCGCAAGAAAGCATGGGTACACCGAACTTGGTATAGGAGATGAGAGCGTAACAGTCTCTTGCAAGGTCGGAATCATAGGAAGGACGTAAGGGAGTGAATTAGGGATAGTCTCAGTCTCACCGTAGTAAACTGTCTCGAACTGGAACGATTCCATCAATGGTTCGAAACGACTGTAAGCAACCGAGTCTGATGGTTCAACTAACTCATTTGAAAATTCAAAGGACTCAAACTCGGGCAGTGAGACATCAACATCGTCCGAAAAAGTGAAACACTCGTAAGTGTTATCGGCTGTGAGAACTGTGTCAGATTCAAAGAAAAAAATTTCATGCTCACAGTCTTCAAGTGTGATCCTTTGCGTGGTCGGAACGATGGAAAGGAGGGAGGGTGATATAACAGTTAAAGGTTCAGGAGGATGAACTGGAAAATCCGACACATCAAACAAAAATGGTTCAGCCTCAATATTATCCCCAATACTCTCCTCAATACTATCTTCATAATTCTCCTCAATATTTAGCTCATCCATGCCATTATCATCAAAATCAAGACGCATATGAAGTTCAAGAGAAACAATTAATGACTCGGGATGATGAATTGGACATAAAATTTCAATCAAATCGACAGGTTCATCATCTAAAATATTCCCGGCGTTTATATCCTCAATCAAGTGAAAATCAATTTTTTCTGACACCTCATCAAAAGCATGAATATTTATCGATTTAGGTTCTAGATTGGAGGTGTAAAGATCGAATGGATTAAGTGTGGTTTCACTTGAAAGGGGTTCTTCACAATCTGGCAAATCAAGCACTACAAAATCACACAACTCATTTTTATTTTCAACCGGTGAACTATTTGGGACAATCGATGGAAAACCGGAGTTGTGGGCTTCAATTGGGTAAGGGTAGGTCTGATTTGGGAATGTATAGAACTCACTCGCTCCTCTCAAAATCTCACTCTGTCCAACTGTCTCCTCATACATTGGAAAATTTGGAGCTAGTTGGAAACTAGCTGCCGGTTCACTAGGTTGCATAAGGGCGGCAATGGACGCATCCACATTCCTAACCATTTTGTTTGTTGCTGAAATATAAGCTTCCAACGACTGTTTCAAACTAGACATGGGTTGTGAAGGGGTTTCGGTAAAAGATTCAAAATTGTTTGGATACGTGAAACTCCCCAAAGGCTGTGTAGAAGCAATGTCTAGTGACGGTGGGAAAGTCGGGTAGGACTGGTAGGAAGTGGATGGTTGGACATGAGTAGGATCAATATGTGGATAAAAAGGTGAATGGACTTGTTGATCCCTATAACTAGATGTGTGGAGAGGAGTGAAAGATCGGCTACGAGATTGAGCAATATGCTCAGCAATGGACATCGGTTTAGGAGTTACAACAGGACTTGAAAAAGTGGTATCAACGTACGAAGGTAGTGAAGGTTGACATGGTTGACACAAAGTGGGTTGTGAAGTCGAACTGTTTCTCCTAGACGCTTCTATTTGATCTTTCAAAGAAATTTTGGGCATGGAGGGATCTTCCTTAAATCGACCGAAACAATTGACGTACGAGGCAAAGTTAGGTTCGGGATACCAAAGTTCGGAAAGTGATTTATGATGTGGGGTACCCATGATAGAAGAAAGAGAAGAGAAAGAAGGTAGGTGGTGCAAGGATTTCTTAGCGGCAAATTTTGCATGTCTTGTAAAAAAAATTTTCCTTTTTCCTTGTTCTCTATATTTGGAAATTTTGCAAAAAGATTTTTTTCAAAAGAAACTTTGACACAAATGCGATCAACCACAAATGCACAATCAGGCCTAGATCTAGGGTCACCTAGGTCAGATAGACAGCTCCTAACTGTTCCAAAGGGGTAGAAATAGGACCTCAAACCGCCTCTTCACCGCCAATTGCGGCCAGGTAAGTGCCAGGTAAGTGGGAGGCTCCCCGCTACAAGTAGCGGTCCTAATTAAGTAACCACTTGCCTTAGACATACTTGCCTAGACACCGCAAAGTCAGGTTAGGATTAACGGTCGATGCCTATAATTAGTCCTCTGTCCTATTGAGCTCGAAATCCTTAGGGCTAAGTCTAGTATTTTTTAATTAAGAAATGGTCAATGCAAATGCCTTATGTGATTTCTGGGGTCCTGGGAAGGGTGATGAAATCCCTACCCAATTTGAATTGGTCAAAAGCCCCTTAAAGTCAGTTTTAAAGATATGCAAAACAGAAAAATCACTTGCAATCAAATCTTTTTATTTTATGCGCGGCGCAAAGAATCCTGCACAAGATTGTTATTTGGAAGGGGAAATATTTTTTTAAGCGCAAAGAATCCTGCAGGAGATTTTTCAGAAGATATATCGGAGATTTGCAGAGGAGGAGAGAGAAAACTCACAGAGATTTGCAGTGGCGGAACTGTTTTTTTTTCTTTCTGGTGATGTCACCAGGGCGCGGCGGTTCCGCGGCCGAAATGGGGGTCGCGCGGCGGTTCCGCCGCGTGTTGGTCGCTTCGGCAGTTTTTTTTTGGGACCAGATCACCGCGATTCTTCTTGTTGACTCGGTCCTCCAAATTTCTTCTGTTGTCTATTGTGATATTCCTCTGTTTGTTCGGATTTGATATTTGCTGTTTTGATCTCTGTAGATTTCCAGATCCGAATTTGTTCGTAGATCCTGCAAAATTCACACAAAAATACCCTTCCCAAAAATAACAGATGATATATTTTTATATTTTTTTTGATTTTTCAGATTTTTATGATTTTTTGAATTTTGATTAACCCGAAATTGCAAAAAGGAAATAACACGCCATCCCCGGCAACGGTGCCATTTGATTTAGAGGGATATTACTATCAAAAATATATTACCGCAATCAAGAACGATATCGCTTGGTAGCTAGCCGGTGAGTACGGGTCGATCCACAGGGATGTTGTGAATTTCCTAATCGCTCAAACGAGTTAATTCCGATTGTGGTCGGATTGATTATTAAATCTAAAAACTAAATCTATCTATATTAAGATTATCTAGATCTAAATCTTGCTAGGGTTAGGTTTAGGGGAGGTTTGGAAATGTAAATAAATCTTAACGCTTTCTATACCCAAATTATGATCTAAGAGGAGTTATGGTAATTATCAATAAAAGGGATTAGAACCATTCGGGAAGATATTTTCTTCCTCTAGCTTCTTGTCCTTCCTTTATCGATCCTTACCCTAACCTCCATGGAAAACCATCACAACCGGGCCTTTATACTACGGTATCACCGCTACCTCGTGGGATAGGGTGCCGTAGGGAGAGGTATGTGCATGTATGCATGGAGTCCTATTAAAAAGTATGATGGGTAAGAAAGGGATGAGAGATCTCATCTCTCAAAAGCCTTCCCCAAAGCTAACCCTAACAAGCGAGGAGACTACTCGCTCATTAGAGAATTTAAAAACATTTATCTAGGGCAGAGAATGAAAAATTACCTAGGGCAAGAATTGAAATTACCTACTTATTTTACAGATGGCTCTCTCCAAACATTTACGCAGGGTTGTCAGATCTGAATAAATGATATGAAAAGAGGCATCGATACTCTCCAAAAGAATTTTGAATTTTTATTCATAAAAAGGGGCATGAGGGAGGCATAGGGAGGCATGAAAAGAATACAATGATTTGGGCTTCTATTTATAAGAGATAGAAATCCTAGGTTACAATTGACCCGCATGTCTACATTTACAAGAATAACCCTAGATTGACTAGTCAAAGCCGTCTTAAAATTATGGTAAAATAATCTTCATCTGTGGGCTCTTAATGGCCGCGGAACCGTGGCCTGGGTAGGGGTTGGGCCGCGGTTCCACGGCCTAATGTTTGGCTTGAATGCCGAAAATTTCTGGTATTGTTCTGGGTTTTCTGGGCTTCCTTATTCTTCTGTACTTTTCTCCAATGGGCTTCGAGGTTTCTTCTAGATCTCCAGTGAATAGTGTAGTGGATTTTAACCGTTGTTTCGAGACGAAATCTTGAATCTTGCGATGCCTTGTTAATTGTGAACTGTTCTTCGTCTAGGCTTGACTAAGATCCTTCTATTTGTTGGTTTAAAGTCCCTCTTTTGTATCGTTTTTTGTCTTTTTCACTGTTTCCGCTTCAAGAACCTGTAACCTGTACTATGTAGCAGACATGGGTCAAAAGCACCTGTTTTATTGTAAAATGCATAAGAATGGGGAATATAATAATGCAAGAATATGATATGAACACTGGCCAGTCGGGTACAGGGGTGGCATGGTCGGCCTATGTGGGCCCTTTCTTCTGAGTTCTGGGGTGTGCCGTCCGCCACGTGTCCCGATCTTAGAGGTTGCCGATATCGAGTATCATCATTAGCCCCCCACTCTTGCCCCGACCAGCTAGCGGTCGGGTCAGGAGTGGACTGCCGGGCCCCCCGAGGTGAGCTCTTCCTCAGGGCTGGGTCCTTGAGCCGTCGGTTGTCTTTTCCGCTAGAGAATCGAGGTGAGATCTTTGCATTTAAGGAGGGTGCACCGGTTCGTGCGCTCTGCAGTTGAAGCGACGGTCCACGTGTCGAGCGTCTAATGGCTGATGTGACGTGCGCAGGTCTGCGGCGTCTGTCGGGACGCAGCCAATCGCTGTGCTGCCACGTGGAGCGATTGGAGACGCTGGTCGCGAGGAGCCATATCGGCGGGAGACGATGGGCGCCATTGGATGAGGCCGCTTGCAGAAATAAATACGGGTGAGGGCCGCCCTAGGGCCCTTACTCTTTCATATTCCTCACTCTCAAGCCCCAGCTGCTCGGCGCTCGTCCCCCTTCTCTTGTTCGCAACCTTTGAAGAGTTTCCTTCCCAGGTTAGATGTCTTCCCCTGTAGAATCAGTTCACGTCGTAGGAGTAGATGATAGGGTCCCTTTAGATGTGTCCGAGTCTCCTCGGGGAGCAGGGGCTGGGCCCTCTCCCCACGGCCGTGAGGCGGGGGCTGCCTCCGTGAAGGAGGCGGTAGATGTAGCCCCCAGCACCTCGTGCTGGGTGAGGCATGAGGACGAGCTCGCCAATGCTCGAGCTCGCTTCCACATTCCCCCGCGCTACACTCTTCGTCTGGCCGAGGAAGGAGAGAGGGCGGACCAGGTCCGGGGCAGGGAGATCGCCCTGTACTTGGAAGCCTTTTGGGGCGGAATGCGCTTGCCCCTCTCTCCTGAAGTCATCGCCGCTCTGAATTTCTTCAGCTTGGCTCCTGGCCAGCTGGTGCCGAACGCGTAGAGGATCCTCCTTGGGTTCCTGATCCGCCTGAAGCTGCAGGCGATTCCTTTCAGCCTTTCCCTTCTCGATTCCTCCCTTGCTTTTAAGAGTCACCCCGGCGGTCGAGCTGGCGACCCGAGGTGGGTTTATCTTTCTTTTAGGAAGCGGCCCGGGGTCGCCGCCGGGGCGGGGTTCGTGGCCTTACCCTCCTCCATCCATGACTGGAAGAAGAAGTTTTTCTTCGTCTCCCCTCCCGAGGGTGAGGACTGGCCGGTGCCCACCAAGTGGTCGAGGGAGAAGAGTCTGCCGGGGGACCTGTCCGACGACCCCGCCGCGGTGAGAGTGGCGTCGTGGGAACCCATCCCTCGATACGACGTGTTGCTGTCTAAAAGGGTTTTGAGCTGGGCCGGGATTAGCCCCGTCGAGTTCGTTGGTAAGTTAGGCATGCTTTTTTGGTTTACGTTTTACTCGCGTTGCTGATAAGTGGGGTGTTTGTTTTGTGCAGGATCCATGGACTTCGGCGTTCTCCGAGATGCTATGCGCCAACCGAGGCAGCCTGCTAGGGCTAGGGGCGCCAGCTCTTCTCGGGCGCAGGCTGCCCCCACTCCTACCGCCCCAGCGGCGGTGCCCCGAGGACACCCGGCGGTAGACCCCGCCCCGGGTCCCAGCAGAGTGTCGGGTCGGAAGCGGGCCCTGATTGTGGAGGACACGGCCTCGGAGGAGGAGATCGGCTCCCCCTCGGAGACGCTCAAGAGAAGTTCCCGGAGACCTTCCTGGGGCCGGTCTTCGCCGACCGTGGTGGAGGAAGGTGGGCTCCGGTTCGCGGTGCCGTCCGGGCTGTCGGTCGCGGACAGTCTCCTCCACGAGATAGATACCTCGGCCGGGGGTCGGGTTCCCGGGGGAACCTTCAAGGCTCAGCTGGGGTCGATCGCCCAGGAAGCCGTGCAGGTAATGTAGGGTTCCTAGGCACCCTAGTGAGGTCTCACAAGGCATCGAACATGCCAATTTCAAAAATTATGGTGCCGAGAAACCCTAGTGTACGGACCGTTTGCTAGAAATTTAGGCGAAAAAAAGAAACTAGTTAACACTTAACTATGAGATACGGAAATACAACCTTTGTAGATCCGTTTGTCCACCTCCATAGCTCCGTGAAGAAGTCATCTCTGCTGTACAAATCCGATCTTGGACTCTCGCGTCGGCTTCGTCGGAGAATGGGCAAGCTAGGTCGTCGATGTCCATGCCGAAGATGATCTACGTCGAGGCATCGCTAAATCAAGCTCTCACTTCACCAAGTCAAGAAACTTGTGAAGGAAACACACTCTACTACTTGGCAAGAGGTAGAGGATGAAGAAATAGGAAGTGGGTAGACTTTAGAATTGGATTTCTCACTCATTTCCATCAATCACCATTGATGGAGCTTGCTTTCTTCATGAAAGAAGATGAAGAAGAAGAAGAAAGTCTTATGATGAGTTATTTTTAAAATCAATAGAAAATCAAAACTTATCATAATGTTAACTATAGTCAAGTGTAGAGAATGAATCATGGTTAGTGGGAATGGTTATGGTTAAGGATGAGATAAGAATGGTTGACTTGATCAAAGCTTCATGAAGCTTCAACTAAACTCCAAAAAAAGCCACCATTCTTTTCTCTTTTCCATTTATTTTCCAAAATGAAATGGATAAATAAATAAGTGAATAAAACAAAACCCTAACCATAATCATGTAACCATGGTTTGATCTTTACACAAAAACCCTAGCATAACATGTATCATCAAACATGATACAATCAAGTGCACAAAAGTATATCACATATACAATGTGTACAATCGAGTGAGAAAATCCATTTAAAGTGAACCGATACTAGTTAATGCAAAGTAATATATCAAATATATAATTATGCATTAAATCATTAAATCAACACTTGATTCAATGATCCGGTCATGTCGCACACAACCGACTAGTATTCAATGTATCGGCTTATCGATTCAACGCTTGAATCGATAACTAGGTTATATCGCATACAACCATCCGACACATTGATCGCGAGAATGAAATACGGTATCACATACATGCATTATTCTCGGTCCCGCACATATCTCATATGCGCTCCTATTTCGTTTCGCTTGAGCCAGGAAACCTCTGTGTAGGACTCTAAAGACTCGTCAATACGCCGGCAGCGGATGATGATCATATCAAACATCCACAAGCCGCAAGCGGTCTGCTAAACGTAACGGCCACCCGGGTATTGAGCGATCTGAAGATCGACGAGCAAGCCCGCTCACACTCCAGTGAATCCAACCAGTAACACTACCGTACAGTCCGGTCTGTTCGTCTGATATGTCGCATATCTCGCCTAGGGGTGGTTAACGTCAGACCCCAATAGCTCGATAAGTCGTGTCGATATGAGGTCTATAACAATTCGAGAAACTACTGGTAACACTTACCAGTAAATCTCAGCAACCCTGGCCAGGGATTTCCTGTTATAGCCAATCGAACACAGCGCAACATCAACTCCCTATACCGGGAGAGACGAATCCCCTCCTATCGCTCATTGCCTCCATGTGACTCGGGACTGTACCCAAAAACCACCGTTTTGCACGCCCTCTTGGACGTGGTAAGATGGAAATCAAAGCACAGTGGGAACCACACAAGACTCTATGACGATCTCGGGTCAACAGACTACTCTGTACCAGTGTCACCAGAGAACTGCCATCTGACGTGAGGTATAATACCATCTGGGAGTTCTCGGCGAGTCCGTCCAGTGTACCCAGTCTCCACTGAGCACCCGTATATCATCTCTGATGTCAAACACCAATGGATATGGGATCATCCATCGCCCATCTGTATGGGTCGAGAAGGTACACGCTAGTCTACTCTGGTATATCGATGCCCCGTCTCGATACACCCACGACTAGGGACTGTGAAGGATGTACTTATAGACCACCATGTCCCCACTAGTATGATCCGCATCATAGTCCAGGTAGTCAAGTACAGATCCTAAAGGTTTTACCAACATGTAACAGAGAGACAATCAGCATACACGTTAAGGTAAAGAGCAACCAGATAGTATACTATCATGTCGAGCAAGAAAGTCCTCCCTATATATGTCCCAGCATCCACTACAATATACATCCTATGTACAGTAATGGCCTCTAGGGCATACATATAACTAACAATCTCCCACTTGCACTAGGGCCATCTGTAGCAGTGGTTGCAGTATCTCATACTCAACCATCCCATAAAAATCTCTCTCTGGGAACAGGCCTTTGTGAGTGGATCCGCTGTGTTGTCCTCTGAGTCTGCTCTCCAAACCTCGATCACCCTGGAGATCAACCATCTCCATGATCAGGTGATACTGCCTTAGAATATGTCTGGATCACTGATGGGACCGGCGTTCCTTGGTATAAGCCACAACTCCATTGTCACACAATGGGAGGAACAAAGTTCATCTTATGAACTAATATACACCCAGACTGCCTCTTTGGTAGCATCTTAAGTAGCGATGTATCCAGCCTTTATCGTCTAGTATGCCACGGTATTTAGCTTGGAACTTTTCCAACATACCGTCCCTTTTACTGAGGGTAAAGACAATGCCTGCGACCGACATTCAGTCGTCTTTATCACCCTGGAACCCTTCCAGTGATTCTCCCCAGGATCGATTGATACCATCTCACTACAGCTAGTGAGTATTCTAACATCCATTTGGATCTATCTCATAGGTCCAAAATCCAGGATTTAGTAGGTATCACTTTGATCCTATGTGGAGAATCTTTGTGATAAACGGAGATTGATCGAGCGTAGCATAAGAAACTCCTTTCTTATCAAGAGTATGTCATCCACGTACTCTACGAGGATCGTTACCATACTCCCTACTACCTTTTTGTTTACACAAGGTTCATCTACCATTTTGATGATGTCAAACTCTTTGACTAAGACATCAAAACAGATGTTCCAACTCCGCGATACCTGCTTTATTCTATAAAGCATCTTGCACATGTTTCCGCTGCTCCCACTGTCTACGAGACCCTCTGGCTGTGTACTTATTGACGCTCTCTTCTAAAACATCATTTAGAAAAGCAGTCATGACACCCAACCGCCAGATATCGTAGTCATGGTATGTAGCCGTGGCAAGTAGTATCTGGATGGACTTAAGCATAGGTACTGAAAAGGTTTCATCATTATCCACACCTGGTCAATGATGTAGACCTTTAACAAGTCTAGCTTTGAAAGTCTCAACTCTTCCATGTACACCAAGTAATCTTCTCAAGATATACTTGCTCCTATTGGGGATTTAACCCTTCAGATATAGCAACTAAAGTGCATACTTTGTTGGTGTATAAGGATTCCATCTCAGATCACTAAGCATCCAGCCATTCTTACAGAGTCTTACTCTTGATGGTCAGCTCGAAACTAGTTGGGTCATCATCTCATGATGCATTCCTCGCTCTCACTGTCATAGAGAAACCGAAGTATCTCTCAGGTGGGTGAGGAACCCTACTAGATCGGCGGAGAGGCTGAGGTTCGTTGGTATCTACTGAATCCTTTGGTTCTATCAAATCATCAGCTGTAGTTTGTATAGCTGGAACCTTTCCAGTTCTACATTACAGACCTTGCTTCGAGCTTGTCCGGATTTTGATTTTCAGACATAGGCTGGACAACCCCAAATCTTAACTAGCTTAAGACATGGGCTCTTCCCTTTCCATATCATATATGAAATGGTAGGCAACTGATTTGATTCGAACCCTATTCAATAGGTATGCATCTTCTCAAGTGCATAACTCCCTAAAGGAAATAGGTGACTCAGTAATACTCATCATAGAGCACACCATATCAAATAGGGTGTATCTGCTCCGCCCCGATATACCATCGTGCTATGGTGTATACGGAGGAGTAATGCTGAGAGAGAATCTCATTCTCCTTTAGAATAGTCCTGGAATTCCGTGCTCAAGTATTCTCCTCCTTGATCTCATCAAAGGACATAATACTTATACCCGTATTTTGGTTCTCTACTTCTCGCTTATATTCTGTGAATATCTCAAAAGGCTCGGACTCATGTTTCAACAGGAACATAGGTCTGAATCTCGAAAGATCATCAGAGAATGTAATGAAGTACAAAGAACCAGTCTTGGCAAGTGTAGACTGGGGACCTATATACATCAACATGTATTATCCCAAGAGTTCACTAACTCTTTCTCTGTTTCCAATAAACAGAGCTTTGGTCATCTTATCTTTGTGACATGACTGGCGAGTTTCACAAGATGTAAATTCAAACTGATTTAAATATGCATCTATATATAACTTCAGCTAGTCGGGTCGCATTGATATGACCTAGTCTACAATGCCTCATGAAAGATTCGTTCATTTCTGAACTCTTCCTCTTGTGTGTGTTCCGTATATTAAAGAACTGTAGTTTGATTTAGAACGTCAACGCTTTTAGATAACGTGCCTGAACCGATCAACTTTTGATATAGGAAATGTTCAAAAATTATCCAACTATACAAAATTTTATCATTTCTTTACTGATAAAGAGATAGATATGATTTTGTATATCAGGTTCAGTATCTAATAACATTTGTTCAGAATCAATGTATTCATAATACAGGGTGACAGTGACCAACAGACTTGGCTGCAACACTTGCCCCGTTTTCTGCCTCATGAAACTTATCACCCGTTCTCAGTTCTCTATCTTTCTGTAGCCCTATATAACAAATTACATATCTGGGATCCTGATCTGGTATCATATACCCAGGACGTAAAGGATACTGAGAAACAGTTCTCTGTAATGAACACACCCGAAGATGATGCATCAGCATGCACTCTCTTCGTTTGGGCGGCACGGGAATTCTGGTAATCCCCAATTTCCTGCTCTGTCTTATAACAATTATAAGTTGGAGCGGGACCAACGTTCCCCAGCTCAGTATAACAAGCGGGTTCGGTCAATAATCCGTATTATTATCTTGATTAAGGCGTGATATGGTCGCTACCTGGAAAGAGAGAGAAGAAAACACTCAGCGTGCGCTCTTACAAGAATAGATTGGTTATTATTTTATCTAATCAGGATGGCTCCCACTGCTTTTTATCAAATCTTCCTTCAAACCCTAAAAGGAAAGACTAGCCGGGATTAATTACACACTACAAGTTCGCCAATCTTTCAGCCAGGCCAGTGTCGGTACTTTGAGGGAGGTCCCCCGTGCTTTCGCACGAACCTAATTAATGTAAACCTCGTTTTCCCAGAGGCGTAACCCCGTTGACACCTTTCTAGACACCTACTTGATCGGCTAATTGTAATGTATAAAACTCTCCCAGGAGTAACTCTTACTCGCAGCGGGTATCGGGATCCAACTATCTCATAGAAGGTATGCAATCTCATTGCAAATTTCAACACTTGAAATTCCCGATAATATTTTGCCCCAAGCGATCTATGACCTTGACTGAGTCAACAAACCATAGACCGCAAGTAAAGTTCAACCCGTCATTTCTCGATTGAATTAAACCCACCCGCACGACCCTTGACTGAGTCAACAAGGCCGCACGACTACCCTAATCCAATCGCATCATATGCTTTGCAGATAAGCACTAATCAGCTACCGCACACTACGCCTTGACCGAGTCAACAAACGCAGCACGAATACTAACTAGGACTTATCTGAAATGACAGAGGGCTACGACAGGTTTTTAAGAAAACCCTTTGCGTAATGAACTTTATATCGTTGTAGAATCAAATGATTTTAAAAAATGGAATGCTTTTGAGGCTTTTCTAGTTTTGCTAAAGGAGTCACTCCCGGTGAAGGGATCGTCGGTCCTTTTCTCGTCGAATGAGGTGCGGGATATATCACATATATCACTGTGCAAAGCAAAAACTGTTAAAAGCAATCAAAAGACAAACTGAGTGTGTAGCATCTGCCAGTTATTGCTAAAGGAGTCACTCCCGGTGAAGGGATCTCGGTCCTTTCCTTATCGAATAAGGTGCAGGATATATCATATATACCGCTGTGCAAAGCAAGAACCGTAGCTACCTGTTTTATTTTGAAATTCGATTCTACAACATCTTAGGTTTCTTTTATTTCATTAATCTCATTAATGAAGTCCCATCATTTAAGTACCTAATCATCACAGATAAATACGACGTACACTTATGCCATCCGCATTCGCCTCGATGTCCCCTCGTGCACCGTTAGGTTAGGTAACTAACGACAGAGCGGGGCAGGGCTAGCGCGGGTGTAAAACATAAGTAACGTCTATATAATATATCATATATACTATATACTGTATCTATCACAGAACATCACATGATCACATCACAGATATCGCAGCAGAAGAAACATATGAAATATTGGATATACTAGGACGTCCGTGTTTTCAATACGAGCCAGTATAAAACACGGATTCCACGGTCGTGATGAATAGCCAAACCCACACCCCTAGACCCCTACGAGAGCGGCAAGCAACCCTACCAATTCTAGAGTTAGGAGACCCGGACTCGACTCCTCGAGTTGGTCTCCCACTGGACTCCAGAACCCGGTTACTTGTGCCCTCCTCCTTGGGTCTATCCTAGTGCGGAAAAGTAAATAATATACAAGAGGTGACAACTTCCGCAACCTGGAAGTGCCCCAAATAAAAGAATATTACATACAGATTTTTTACATGAATGAAAATGAAAAACACTCATCTCACATAAAAACCCCCGGCTATTCAATCACGACGATCCAATATAACATATCCAGCAACACATAACATCACATGTCATCAACGTAAGTAAATATGCGCATCCCAATTGTCGTTGACATATAGCAACGAAACCGGCGATATCACATATTACACTTACGGTCACAGAAAAGAAAGTGTAAAACTACAACAGTTGGAATTCGCAACCTCCATAGACATCGCATGCCTAATCAAATGAAATTCTTAGACATCGCATGCCTAACAATTATAAACCCCGCATTTTAGTCTCATTATCGAAAACACTTTTCAACATCAAGTCGGGTAATTCAACAAGATTCCCGACATCCTGATCGAATGCTCGTCGCAAACTTCAGTAGACGGCCGCACCTCCGATACCGTCGACGAAGTACACCAAGGCGGAACACCGCTGCCGCGAGCACCCGAACGGATGCTTTCGGTGACGGGGTTCTCCTACAGTCACTTGGTCGGGGCTATGGAGTGAGGCTGTCTATTAAGTTTACCCGGCGAGTATCCGCGTACGCTACGTGATTGCAACGGACTTTTGATCACATCAAAATTCCGTGGCAACTGATCAAGTGAGACTAAACTGCTACGTTTATAATATTCATTTAGTTATCTCATAACTACTTGTGAATTCCAATTATTGTATCCCATTCTGGATAAATAGAAAATGTCAAACTTTCCGATCGAACAATCGAACACCCAAGTTTTCCCAATACAGATCAACACATGAAATAAGTCTAACAACATTCGGTTCGTGCCTCAGTAGCAACGGTCCAGCCGTAGAAGGGTCAAGCCAACGCCTCACATGTGGCACGCCGTACTGCCCCAAACCCGAAGGTTCAAAGGGCAGTTCAAGACGGTCACATAATCGAGTTAAGGTTTGTTGTCTTCTAGAGGGTCCATCGCGTTACTTGCACTACTTAGAACGTCGTTAAACTTCGGAAAAATCCAACACTTGGAAATTTCCCGACAGGGGAAAAATTGGGTATTTATATCCGGTCGAACTTTTTAACATATTCTAAAAATTTATCCGGAAAGCCACACAGACAAAATTTGATAATCCGATCGAGCCACCGAATCCCCAAAACAACCCCAGAAAATTCAACTCTTGAATAAATTTTAAAAATTCCCAGAAAACTCAGCATAATTTATCAGGAATTACTGTGCATAAAATGAGGGCTGACGTCACCATCATGCCGCGGAACCGCCGCAGAAGCCAGCCTTCTGCCGCGGTTCCGCCGCATATATTACTGTTCACTGGAAAATTTTTGCACCGTAACTCATATTTTTCCCTGCTGAATTTTTTAGCAATTTTTAATTTGGAAAAATCCACGTTTTTAGAAAAAGTACAGAGAGCTATTTTGGGTTCGGATTTTCGATCGATCGGACTTCAAATCGCGTCTAGACTTCGCCTAAGGCTCTAGCTAGGCTCTGATGCCACTGTAGGGTTCCTAGACACCCTAGTGAGGTCTCACAAGGCATCGAACATGCCAATTTCAAAAATTATGGTGCCGAGAAACCCTAGTGTACGGACCGTTTGCTAGAAATTTAGGCGAAAAAAAGAAACTAGTTAACACTTAACTATGAGATACGGAAATACAACCTTTGTAGATCCGTTTGTCCACCTCCATAGCTCCATGAAGAAGTCATCTCTGCTGTACAAATCCGATCTTGGACTCTCGCGTCGGCTTCGTCGGAGAATGGGCAAGCTAGGTCGTCGATGTCCATGCCGAAGATGATCTACGTCGAGGCATCGCTAAATCAAGCTCTCACTTCACCAAGTCAAGAAACTTGTGAAGGAAACACACTCTACTACTTGGCAAGAGGTAGAGGATGAAGAAATAGGAAGTGGGTAGACTTTAGAATTGGATTTCTCACTCATTTCCATCAATCACCATTGATGGAGCTTGCTTTCTTCATGAAAGAAGATGAAGAAGAAGAAGAAAGTCTTATGATGAGTTATTTTTAAAATCAATAGAAAATCAAAACTTATCATAATGTTAACTATAGTCAAGTGTAGAGAATGAATCATGGTTAGTGGGAATGGTTATGGTTAAGGATGAGATAAGAATGGTTAACTTGATCAAAGCTTCATGAAGCTTCAACTAAACTCCAAAAAAAGCCACCATTCTTTTCTCTTTTCCATTTATTTTCCAAAATGAAATGGATAAATAAATAAGTGAATAAAACAAAACCCTAACCATAATCATGTAACCATGGTTTGATTTTTACACAAAAACCCTAGCATAACATGTATCATCAAACATGATACAATCAAGTGCACAAAAATATATCACATATACAATGTGTACAATCGAGTGAGAAAATCCATTTAAAGTGAACCGATACTAGTTAATGCAAAGTAATATATCAAATATATAATTATGCATTAAATCATTAAATCAACACTTGATTCAATGATCCGGTCATGTGGCACACAACCGACTAGTATTCAATGTATCGGCTTATCAATTCAACGCTTGAATCGATAACTAGGTTATATCGCATACAACCATCCGACACATTGATCGCGAGAATGAAATACGGTATCACATACACGCATTATTCTCGGTCCCGCACATATCTCATATGCGCTCCTATTTCGTTTCGCTTGAGCCAGGAAACCTCTGTGTAAGACTCTAAAGACTCGTCAATACGCCGGCAGCGGATGATGATCATATCAAACATCCACAAGCCACAAGCGGTCTGCTAAACGTAACGGCCACCCGGGTATTGAGCGATCTGAAGATCGACGAGCAAGCCCGCTCACACTCCAGTGAATCCAACCAGTAACACTACCGTACAGTCCGGTCTGTTCGTCTGATATGTCGCATATCTTGCCTAGGGGTGGTTAACGTCAGACCCCAATAGCTCGATAAGTCGTGTCGATATGAGGTCTATAACAATTCGAGAAACTACTAGTAACACTTACCAGTAAATCTCAGCAACCCTGGCCAGGGATTTCCTGTTATAGCCAATCGAACACAGCGCAACATCAACTCCCTATACCGGGAGAGACGAATCCCCTCCTATCGCTCATTGCCTCCATGTGACTCGGGACTGTACCCAAAAACCACCGTTTTGCACGCCCTCTTGGACGTGGTAAGATGGAAATCAAAGCACAGTGGGAACCACACAAGACTCTATGACGATCTCGGGTCAACAGACTACTCTGTACCAGTGTCACCAGAGAACTGCCATCTGACGTGAGGTATAATACCATCTGGGAGTTCTCGGCGAGTCCGTCCAGTGTACCCAGTCTCCACTGAGCACCCGTATATCATCTCTGATGTCAAACACCAATGGATATGGGATCATCCATCGCCCATCTGTATGGGTCGAGAAGGTACACGCTAGTCTACTCTGGTATATCGATGCCCCGTCTCGATACACCCACGACTAGGGACTGTGAAGGATGTACTTATAGACCACCATGTCCCCACTAGTATGATCCGCATCATAGTCCAGGTAGTCAAGTACAGATCCTAAGGGCTTTACTAACATGTAACAGAGAGACAATCAGCATACACGTTAAGGTAAAGAGCAACCAGATAGCATACTATCATGTCGAGCAAGAAAGTCCTCCCTATATATGTCCCAGCATCCACTACAATATACATCCTATGTACAGTAATGGCCTCTAGGGCATACATATAACTAACAGGTAAGCCCACAGTGCGCTGTGAGATTTAGTGTTTTCCTTCGTGTTTCTGATCCTTCTTCTTTTTGCTCCTTCCCAGACTCTCCAGCATGTGGCCCTCGCCCTCCGTATGGAGACCGAGGTGATAGCTCCGGCGGTGGAGGCCGCGGGCCAGCTCTTCGCATTGCAAGAAAGCTCCAGACGGGAGCAGGAGGCGATGTCGGCGAGGATCGCCGCCGTGGAGGGTGAGGTGGCAGCCGGGAAAAGGGAGGCCGCCCGGCATCGCGAGGCTGCCGCGATCGCCGAGGGTAAGCTCGGGGACTCCCAGGTGCTCGCCGGCAACTTGAAGAAGACGGTGAAGACCCTCCGGAAGGAGTTGGGGGCGTCGGCCGAGGCCTTAGAGTCGGCTGGACCGAGGGCCGTGGCGAGCTATAAGAGGTCGAGGGATTTTTACGACGACCTGGCCGTGGCCACGACCCACATCTGGCACGACGCCCTTGATGCCGTGAAGTCCAAGATGCCGGAATTCGACGACGCGGATCTCCGGGCCGAGTTCCCCCTTATGGGCGCCGACGAGCAAGGGGGAGAGGTTCCCGGCGAGGTGGGGGCCGAGGACCCGGCGCCCCCAGTGGTGGAGGTTGAGGACCTCGAGGTCGTGCCCGGGCCCGAGGCGTAGAGCCTCCGCTCCCCTATCTTCATTTTGTTTTTCTTTTGAATTTTTGTAAGGCTGAGGAGCCAGAAAATACCTTTTGTAAACAAAAACTGTTTTTGTTGGTAATGATAAAGTTTTTCCTTAGCTCCCACGTTCTGCCTGTCTGTGAAGAATGTTATTTTCTTGCCCGCACCATTGTGTTTGTGTTTTAATGTTAGGTTGGCCCTCTGTCTAACGATCGCTCGTCGAGTTGACTGCAATCGCTTGCCGACGAGCGTTTTCGAGGAGGTACTCGTTGGGCCCCGGAGTCGAGGGGAGATCGTTTAGGCTTGGACAGACCTTATGTCTCTTGTTGGGTGGGAAGCTACTTGCCGGGATGCGCCGAGTAGGAAGGGACTCGGCGGCCTCGTGACGATGGTTATGACTTTTAGCGCTGGAAGGGTCGGGAGAGGCCTGGGAAGGATGGCCGAGCAGGGTAGCTGCTTGGTGCCTCTTGGCGAGGGCCTTGATCCTTGACGCCGGAGGGGCTGTGAGAGGCCTGCAAAGGATGACCGGGCAGTGAAGCTGCACGGTCGCCTCTTGGCGAGGGCTTTTATCTATGGCGCCTTGGGTAAGCAAATACCAGCCGGAGATGACCGAGCAGGGTAGCTGCTTGGTTTGCCTCTTGCGAGGGATTTTGATCCTTCAGGACGGGGACCGAACGGGGTTACCGCCCAGTGCCTCTTGGCGAGGAATTTGATCCCTGTCGGTTGTGGTAGGAAGCTACCAGCCGGGGATAGCCGAGCAATGACCCGACTGCCTCTGGGAGGACTTTGGTCCCTGGCACGAGAAAAAGCTATAGGGCTGTAAGAAGCCTACCAAGGACCCTTGGCCGGGTAGGGTTGCTGCCCGGTGCCTCTTGGCGAGGGCTTTTGTCCTGAAGGATAGCCGAGTGAAGGAGCCTCGGGCCTCGACTGCCTCTGGGAGGGCTTCTTTGATCCCCAGCGTTGTGGCAGTGAAGCTGCCCGCAGGGGATAGCCGAGCGAAGGAACTTCGGGCTCGACTGCCTCTGGGAGGGCTTTTTGATCCCCAGCGTTGTGGCAGGGAAGTTGCCCGGTGGGGATAGCCGAACGAGGGAACCTCGGGCTCGACTGCCTCTGAGAGGTCTTTTCGATCCCAGGCGTTGTGGCAGGGAAGCCGCCCGCCGGGGATAGCCGAGCGAGGGAAGCTCGGGCTCGACTGCCTCTGGGAGGGCTTTTTCGATCCCCGGCGTTGAGGCAGGGAAGCTGCTCGCTGGGGATAGCCGAACGAGGGATGCTCAGGCTCGACTGCCTCTGGGAGGGCTTTTTTGGTCCCCAGCGTTGCGGCAGGGAAACTGCCCGCTGGGGACGACCGAGCAGGGTAGCTGCTGGGTTGAATCTTTGATGAGGTGCAGCTTGCCCGTCCAGCTGTAGGCATGGGGAATGGGAGAGATCGTAGCCAGTGCATTGAATGCAGGGGGAGGCGAAGCGCTAAGGGCGCGCCGCTTCGACTCCACCGTAGAAGGCTCGATGGCTGCCGCGTGGCGGCGTCCTCCTGGGTGAAAACGGGCGACTGTTGGGCTGCGCAGTGGGCTATATTAAGGGCGCTGGTTCCTCCGCCTTCGCAGATAGTCCATCAAAGATAGAGGATTTCCCATTCACCATCGCCGAGATCATCAGTTCTGCAGATGTGTACCTCTATGACCATGACCGCACCGAGGGCACGGTGCAGTTGGTGGTTGCTCGCATTGAGGAGCACTTCGGTCGGCTGCTCCCTAGGCGCTCCTTCCTGCTGCAGCTATTAATGTACTCCATCTGGAGGGCATCGCCGGGGCTTTACAACCCCCTGTCAGAGCAGCTCTTCGACGAGGCCGTGGGCAAGCTGCGGACCTTGAGGCGCTTCGGCTTGATCTCCGCGAGCCGGCTGGCGCGCTCGGAGGCGCTCATCCGGGAATGCTACGAGCTAAGGCTCAGGGTTGACGCCCGTGGGGGAACCAGGAACGGAGGCTGGAACTCGCGCGGCCCCGGTTGGCGGAGATCTTCGCCGATTACCACGAGCAGTGCTCGGTGCACCCCTTACCCCCGCTATTGTAACCCTTTTTTTTGCATGTATGGCTGAGAAGCCCATAATACCCTTTGAATGAACAAAGATTTCCTTTCTTTTTCGCAATATTCCATTGATCTTTATTTAGTCAACAGTAGATCCTAGGAAGATTCACATTGCTTTTAGAAAAAAAGAAAGAAAAAGGACAGGTATAGGTTAAAGGATGACTTGGTCGGCTTGGACCGAGCTCCCTGAAGGGCTGTCGGCCCCCGTGGTTAGCATAGGGCATGGGGCTCCCTGAGCCCCGAGCCAGCTGTTTGCTGAAACAAGCATGATCTGGCCGATGGTCAGGTTGGTGGGAGGGCGAGGCTTCTTTTGCTCGCGGTCGGCCTGCTGTTTGTCCCTTTGGTAGGTGGCGAGGTTCCCAGACCGGATGAGCTCCTCGACATAGTCCCTTAATTGTTTGCAGTCCTCCGTGGCGTGGCCCAGTACCCGGTGGAAAGCGCAGTAGGGGCCCCGGGTTCGCTTAGCGGCCTGACGCGGGACCGGGGGGGAACTTGAAGAACCCTTCACTCTGGGCCTCCTCCAGCAACACCGCGAGGGAGACGTTGAGGGGGGTATACTCTTGGAACTTTGGGTGGTAGGGCTGCTGACGCTCCGGCCCGTCCTCTCGAGTCCTTTTCTTCTGGTCGGGCTGATCCGCCCGGGGAAGATTGGCGTTCACTTCGGATTCCAGCTGGACCTCGCGCTCGGTCCACTCCTTGACTTCGGCCATGGTCTTAGGTTGAGCCAGCGCGAAGGAACGCAACCATTCTTTGTGCCTCAAACCAGATCTGAGTGTCGTTATGACGGTCTCGTCCCGGTGCTCGGGCATCTCAAGAAGGGCGTTGTAGAAGCGGGTAATGTAGGCCTTGAACGTTTTCTTGTCCCCTCTTTTAACCGTGAAGAGGTAGTCGACCGTGCGCTTCTGTCGACGGTTCCCCACGAAATGACCGAGGAACTGGGTGGCCAGCTCGTCGAAGGTTGAAATTGAGTGGGGCTTGAGCCCCCGGAACCAGTCCCGACCCGCGCGGATGAGCGTGGCCAGGAAGGCCCTGCACTGGACGGCATCGGAGTGATCTTGGAAGCTCATTCCCGCGGTGAAAGCGTCCAAGTGGTCCTTCGGGTCGGTTTTCCCGTCGAACAGAGAGACCTTCGGGGGCTTATTACGCGAGGAGACGCGCACGGCGAGCAGTTCCTCGGTGAATGGCTTCGTGAGCGAGTCGGAGGCGTATTTAGCCCCGTCGCTCGAGAGGTGAGCTTCTCGGCGCATGCCCTCGATCTTTTTCTCGAGGGTGTCGAGCTGACCGTGGTATCTCGAGGAATCGGCGCCTCGGGTTTCCCGGGCTCCGGTGCGGATGGACCGCGTCTGGGAGCGGCCCCGGTTTCTTTTGATAAAGTGCCTCAGGTCCCGGGATGGGGTAGCTCTTGAGTCGCCGGGGTGGACCCCTTCTGTGCGTTCCCGCCGACCATGGTAGGGTCGGCCACGCTCGCGTATAGGGGAGGTGACCAACATTTCCTCAGGGGGGCAAGGGTCGCGAGGAGGCTTGGGGCGAGGCTCCCCGGCGGCGGATCTCGGCGGGGAGCCCTGGGGCGCCCAGCGGGCCTCGGGGAGCGCCGGTTCGAGGGACCGGTGGCGAGGGGATGCAGCCTGCTGGTGGTTGGCCGTCCAGACAGGGACAGAGTCTTCTGGAGGCGGAGGAGCAGCGATCTGGGGCCCGGGCGCGGTCGTTTGGACGCGGACGAGGGCCTCCACGAGGGATTGCAGGCGATCTATCCGGCCTGCGTGTGCGTTGATGACGGTCATGGGGGGAGGTTCATCCCCGCCTTCGGTGAGCGGGAGGCGGCGGCTGGTACCGGGATCCCCATGATGGTCGTCTGCCATGAAGGAGGAGATAGGAAGGTCAACTTTGTATTTTGTGGAACTTAGTCTTCCCACAGACGGCGCCAACTGATGGAGCTCCTTTTCGGGCCTCCGTCAGATATTGTCTTCCGTTGACCTCGAGGTGAACTTGGTTGATTGTCCTTCGTTGCGTGTGGGTCTCAATGGGTTTTGAGAGAGGAAGGTTGGGTGAGGAGGCTGTTGCCGAGTACCTGCAAAGAAGTCCCGAGGTGGTTTGGTACCACCGAGAACCCTCCGACGCTCAAGTTAGTGATGAGATCCGAGCAGAGTAACGGCGTAAAGTGTAAAAAATCGCTTACTTGACCCCTTTGTGATGGGGGTTTATATAGTGGCGGACGCAAGCAGCAGCAGGCGCGAGAATCTCGCCGGCAGTCATGCTCCCGACGTCACGCCTGCGTAGGGAGCGGATCGCCCATGAAGAGGGATCGTGAAGGCATGAAACATGGGATGTTGCTGGCGGAGAATCCGTGCACGGCGAGATTCGCGGAGCTGCGGTTACGCCGGCGAGCGGCAAACTGGGCGGATGACCGAGGAAGACGTCTTCGGCAAAAGGGCTCGGGGACGAGCGAAAAGGCCGAGGAGACTTGGTCCAGAGGCAGCTCGGGGCGAACTGAGGGGCCGAGGAGGCCAATCTGCGGGGAGCCCTGAGGAGGGCTAGTTCGTGCTGGCCAGTCGGGTACAGGGGTGGCATGGTCGGTCTTTGTGGGCCCTTTCTTCTGAGTTCTGGGACATGCCGTCAACCACGTGTCCCGATCTTAGAGGTTGCCGATATCGAGCATCATCAGAAACAATGTGCAGAGATTTTATGGTATTTTGGCAGTCCATTCCATCATTTGTTATTAATTTCTGGCTGTAATGGTTCTTCATGGTGCAAATTTATTTAAAACGTATGGTAATTAACTAATGCTTTCCCTTTCTTCTACGTCCGTTATCTTCATCGGAAGAACCATTCCAGTTTGAATCCATCTTTAAAATCTCACGAATGACCTTCGACTACATATGTTCACTGGTACGAGAAGATCAGAAAGTCCAAGGCCTTTAAATCTTCTTTCACCGACGGCAAAGTTCCATCAGTAGATGATAAAGTAGCTGTTGCTATAAGAAGGCTAAGCTCGGGCGATTGAGTAGTCAACGTTGGACTCTCATATGGATTGAAGCACACAACCATATGTCGAGTGACTTGGCGGTTTATTGAGGCCATGGAAGAAACAGACCTTCACCACCTCCAATGGCCGAACTCCATGGGAGAATTAGAAAAAATATCAATTCCGGGTTTGAGAAAATCCGAGGCCTACCCAATTGTTGTGGGGCCATCGACAGAACTCACATTTTGATGGATATTTCGGACAAAGTTTGGCTCGACCAAGCGAACAACCATAGCATAGTCTTGCAGGCTATTGTGGACGCCGATACGAGATTTCGTGATATTGTCACGGGCTGGCCTGGATCCATGAACGAGTTTCCAGTTCTTCGTAATTCGAACTTCTTCAAACTTTGCGAGAAAGGTACAGGACTTTAATATATTAGACAAAAGGCAAAGTAACTAGCACAAATGCTCGGTTTTATGAAGAGTTAATTGCATTATAATACCTTTCGTATTATATCACGTCTAGCACTTGTTAGCTCTCAAATGGTTTCTTTACTACCTAACACCCTTAGGTTAATTTAGATATGACGTAAAAGACCAGATTTGATCTGATCCTCAACCAACTCAAGGATATATGCCATGTGCTAATAAACAAGTCCATGGGTGTTATATGTAATTAAACCTTGATTTAAATAGATAATTTCTGGAAATAATTAAGAATCTAGTAAAGGATTAAGTCAATTACATGAAACTACCTTTATTATAGCAACAATCTCTCTCGTCTTAGAGTGAGACCTGAAAATTCTAATTTTTCTGGTTTGTTCTTTTTCCAAAGGTGCGAGACTTGATGGAAACAAGATGGAGTTTTCCCAGGGATCCACAGTTAGTGATGATACTCGATATCGGTGATCTTCCAGATCATGACACGTGGCAGATGGCGTGTCCCAAAGCTCACAAGAAAGGACCTACAGTGGCCGACCAGACCACTCCTGTACCCGTCCCACAAACAAGCGCTGGCTCACCTCTGAGCCCCCAGCACAATCGGCCTCCTCGGCCTCACAGCTCGTCTCCGGGCTACCACGGAACGAAGATATCTCGGCTCTCCCGCTCGTCCGCGAGCTCTCCCGCCGAGGTCATCTTCCTCGGTCTCATCGACTGACCAACGACACCGCTCACAGGAGCAACCGCTATCCCGCGAATCTCTCCATGCACGAAATATCCGCCGGCTACATCACACGTTCCACGCCATCACGATCCCCTATTTACGAGCCTGTCTCGCCATTAATGAGAATCACACTCATCACGCGGGCGTGACGTCGGGAGCGTAACGGCCGGCGTGATTCTCGCGCCTGTCCCGCCTGCTGCCACCGCTATATAAACCCCTCTTTCAGACGGTTCAAGTAAGCCATTTTTACTCCACTAAGCCGTTACTCTGCTTGGATTCCCTCTCTAACTTGACCGTCGGAGGGTCCTCGGTGGTACAACCACCCCGGGACTTCCTTGCAGGTAGCTCGGCGCCAACAGCCTCAAACCCATTGAGATCCACACGCTTCAGGAGCCTGCCTCCAGATCAAACATCAGCCGTCCATCGCCGCCATCAACAGATCAACGGAAGGTAACATCTTGGCGTGATCCAGGTCACGTCAGCTGGCACCGTCTGTGGGAACCCTTGATTCCAAAAAACAAAAGTTCATCTTCCAATCTTACTCTAATGGCGAGCGATCATCACGACGATCCCAGCACCAGCCGTCGCCTCCCCCTCAACGGAGGCGCGGAAGAACCTCCTCCGCTGAGTGCCATCAACACCCTCGCCGGCCGGATAGACCGACTTGCGTCTATCGTGGAGGTGCTCATCCGTGTTCAAACGGCAGGGTAAGTTCCCCAGGTCACTGCTCCTCTACCTCGAGACCGGGACCCCTACCGAGGAAGAGAAGGCTCCGCTCGTGCATTCACGGCCGATCGCCGCCTCACCATTTCCAACAGCCGCAGGCCCCCCGGGCCGACGTGTTCAATAACCCGATGGGCACCGCATCGTTTCGCCCCGAGGTCTTACGCCAGAGAGTTTCGCCCTCAGTCTCGTTGCACCCCTGTCCCTCTCGAGGCGGTAGCGGTTAGCTCGCCTGTTCACAGGCATGACCTGCACCCCCTCTCTCGATGGGGTCGCGCACGCGAGACTCTCCCCTGCAGCTCAAAAACAACCCCACCGGGGGGCGTGAGGAACCTCACCGAAAAGAATCGAGGCTCGTCGAGAATCATGGTCGTGGCGGCGGGTGGTACGTCAAGTATCTACGAGACTCAGCACCCCACGCCAGCCCCGGAGGCCGACAGCCGTTCGAGGAAGAAGGCCAGGGAGACCAAGCCAATCACCTTTGACGACGGGGACTTTCACGGTATATCCCTGCCCCACAACGACCTCCTGGTAATTACGGCTTGGGTCCATCAATACGAGGTACACAGGATCCTGGTCGACTCGGGAAGCTCGACAGACATTCTCTTCCACGACTGCTTTCTGCGCATGGGGTTCACCGTAGCAGACCTGAGGCCGACCTCTCACGTCTTTTCAGGATTCACCAACCACTCCATCCCGGCGGAAGGGGTGATAACCCTGCAGTTCAATGTCGGGGAGCCCGGCCGTACATGGACAGTGCCGGTAGAGTTCATCGTAGCGAAAATCACATCGGCCTACAACATCCTCCTCGGCCGCTCCATGCTGAACTCCCTCCGGGCCCAGATATCGACCTACCACCTGGCGATGAAGTTCCCTCTCGACCAGGGCAGGATAGGTTGGGTCTATGGAGACCAGCGAATTGCAAAGGTTTGCTTCACCGCAACATCTCCATCAGAGAGAACAGTCGACGACGTCGAAGGTGAGGGTGACATCAAGGGCTCTCTAGACACTCGAGACGAGCAAAAAGAGATCCGAGGTACTTCCCGACGGAGCCTAACGCTTACAGGACGTGGACGGGCGCAAGTTTCCGTGGCCTTACAACGCCGAGAAGCTCAAGTTGTACCAGTGAAATCAATACCTACGAGTGTGTACCTCTCCTTTCACAAAGACAATGTAAATTTTTCTAAAACGTCCTTTCTATTCAAATAACAAGAAGGGAACGTTAGAGCATTACAAAATGAGGAGTCCTGTCTTTATGATCAAAACCCTCGTCAAGAGGTAACCGAGCAGCTTCACTGCTCGGTCAATTCTTAGCAGGCCTCCCATGGCCCCTCCAGCTCTAAGGATCTAAGCCCTCGCCAAGAGGCAGCCGAACGGCTACCCTACTCGGCTATCCCTGGCTGGTAGCTCCCTACCCCACAACGCCAGGGATCTAAGCCCTCATCAAGAGGCAGCCGAGTGGCTACCCTGCTCGGCTATCCCTTGCTGGTAGCTCCCTACCCCACAACGCTAGGGATCAAATCCCTCGCCAAGAGGCAACTGAGCAGCTTCACTGCTCGGTCAATCCTTAGCAGGCCTCCCCTGGCTCCTCCAGTGCTAAGGATCTAAGCCCTAACGAAGAGGCAACCGAGCGGCTACCCTACTCGGCTATCCCTGGCCGGTAGCTCCCTACCCCACAACGCTAGGGATCGAAGCCCTAGCCAAGAGGCAACCGAGCAGCTTCACTGCTCGGTCAATCCTTAGCAGGCCTCCAATGGCCCCTCCAGCGCTAAGGATCTAAGCCCTCACGAAGAGGCAGCCGAGCGATTACCCTGCTCGGTTATCCCTGGCTGGTAGCTCCCCTACCCATAACGCCAGGGATCAAAGCCCTCGCCAAGAGGCAACCAAACAGGTTCACTGCTCGGTCGATCCTTAGAAGGCCTATTACGGCCCCTCCAGCGCCAGGGATCTAAGCCCTCACGAAGAGACAGCCGAGCGGCTACCCTGCTCGGCTATCCCTGGCTGGTAGCTCCCCTACCCATAACGCCAGGGATCAAAGCCCTCGCCAAGAGGTAACTGAGCAGCTTCACTGCTCGGTCAATCCTTAGCAGGCCTCCCATGGCCCCTCCAGCGCTAAGAATCTAAGCCCTCACGAAGAGGCAGCCGAGCGGCTACCCTGCTCGGCTATCCCTGGCTGGTAGCTCCCTACCCCACAACGCCAGGCATCAAAACCCTCGCCAAGAGGCAACTGAGCAGCTTCACTGCTCGGTCAATCCTTAGCAGGCCTCCCATGTCCCCTCCAGTGCTAAGGATCTAAGCCTTCACGAAGAGGCAGTCGAGCGGCTACCCTGCTTGGCTATCCCTGGCTGGTATCTCCCTACCCCACAACGCCAGGGATCTAAGCCCTCACCAACAGGCAGCGGAGCGGCTACCCTGCTCGGCTATCGCTGATAGGTAGCTCCCTACCCCAACACACCAGGGATCAAAGCCCTCGCCAAGAGGTACCGGGCAACAACCCTGATCGGCCATCCTTAAGGATCAAAGCCCTCGCCAAGAGGCACTGGGCAGCAACCCTGCTCGACCATCCTTAGTAGGCCTCTTACGGCCTCTCCCACGCTAAGGATAAAAAGCCCTCGAAAGAGGCAACCGGGCCCGCCCTTGCTCGGTTATCCCTGGCTGGTAGCTCCCTACCTCAACACACCAAGGATCAAAGCCCTCGCCAAGAGGCACCGGGCAGCAACCCTGCTCGGCCATCCTTAAGGATCAAACCCCTCGCCAAGAGGCACCGGACAGCACCCCTGCTCGGCCATCCTTAGTAGGCCTCTTATGGCCCCTCCCATGCTAAGGATAAAAAGCCCTCGAAAGAGGCAACCGGGTCCGCCCTTGCTCGGTTATCCCTGGCTGGTAGCTCCCTACCCCAACACACCAGGGATCAAAGCCCTCACCAAGAGGCACCGAGCAGCTACCCTACTCGGCCCCGTCCTCAGCATGCCTCTCCGGGCCTCCCACGCTAAGGAATATGACCTCACCATGAGGCATCCGGTCTGTCTACGTCTGAGCGATCTCCACCTAGACTTCGGGGCCATGGAGATACCGTCTTTGCACACTGGGCAAATGAACAGATTCAACCCGACGCGTAATCGCTAGACGAAGAGCCGACATAACACAAAGGCACTACTATGCAACTACAAGTGTTTACCGACAAAGGAAAATACGCGCACAAATACTACTACAAAAAGTCTTTATTCACAAAGTCAAAGATTTTACAAGGGTATTGTGGGCTCCCCAGCCTTACAAAATGCCCGGAGGCCTACAAAATTCCCGATATAACAAAGAAATAAAACAAGAAGACGAGGGGCTTCAGGCCTCAGGGCTAAGCGCAGCCTCTGGAAGCTCAGCGCCCATCACAGGAGCCTCGGCGTCGCCCTCGCCGGGAATCTCTTCCTCGGTCTCGCCCCCGGGGCCGTCTCCCTGCTCGTCATCCCCGTGAGGATATTCAGCTCGAAGCTCGTCGTCAACGAACTCTGGTATCCGAGCCTTGACGGCATCAAGGGCCTCATGCCAAATGGCGGTAGTGGCCGAGGCTAGGACAGTGTAAAAATGTTCCGACTTCTGGAAGTTCTCCACCGCTTTCACCGCTATGAGGTCGGCTCGCTTCACCCCCTCTACCGCCGCCTCCAGCTCCTTCCGGAGGGTGCTCATCGACTTCTTCAAGGTGCCGACGAGCACCTTAAAGTCTTGAAGCTTGGCCTCGGCGGCCTCGCGACACCTGGCAGCCTCCTGCTTCACTGCCGCCACCTCTTGCTTCGTGGCCGCCATCTCCTGCTTCCTGGCCGCTACCTCGCCCTCCAGGGCAGCGACCCTCGCCATCGCCGTCTCCAGCTCCCACTTTGAGCTCTCCTCCAGCGAGGAGAGCTCTCCCGCAGCTCGGATCGCCGGGGTAATCTCCTCGTCCTCCATATGGATGACGAGGGCGACGTGCTGGAGAACCTGAAGAAATCAGAGGAGGGGTCAGGAAGAAGGGGGAGGCACCAAATCTCACGAATGGTAAGAAGCTGAAGCAAAAGTCAAGTAAAGTACGGGCACTAACCTGCACGGCCTCTTGGGCGATTGACGCCATCTGTGCCCTGAGAGTCCCCCAAGGGATCTTACCCCCGGCCGACCTCTCCATGTCCGATAGCAAGCTGTCAGCGACGGAAAGCCCCGAGGGCATCTCAAAGCGGAGGCTCCTCTCGTCCACCAAGATCGGGGAGGCCGGGGTCCGTGGAACTGTTCGAGGGAACCTCTTGAGGGGCGACGGCAGAGAGCCGGTCTCCATTTCCGAAGCGTGGGCATCTTTTCCCCGAACCCGTTTTCTGCTCGGCGCCTGGCTGGGCTCCTAGGCTCGGCCCGCAGTCGAACGCTGGGGTGGGACGGCTGCCGGGGAACCGGGACAGACGTCGGACGAGAAGAGCTTGCACCTCCAGCCTTCGATCCCTTCTTCGGTTTGCGTATGGCTGCTCGGAGGTGGCTCAAGTTCATGGGTTCTACACAAGACAAAATATAATGGAATTAGCAATACAAATAGAAATGAAGACAAACGCAAGCTCCTAACTTACCGACGAACTGGGCGGGGCTGAACCCAGCCCAACTAAGGGCCCGCTCCGAAAGCAGCACGTCGGCCCGAGGAATGGGCTCCCACTCCGCCACTTTTACTGTGTCGGGATCGTTGGACGGACTTCCCCGCCAGCACCTATCCCTAAACCACTGGGTGGGCACGGGCCAGTCCTCACCCTCTGGCGGACCAACAAAGAAAAACTTCTTCCAACCATGGATAGAAGAAGGCAAGACGACGACACCCGATCCGGCTGCACTCTCCCGTTGTTTCCTAAAAGAGAGGGAAACCCACCTTGGGTCGCCCGCGAGAGTGCCGGGATGACTTTTGTAAATGAGGGAGGAGGAAAGGATGGACAGACTGAAGGGGATCATCTGCAACTTCAAGCGGACCAGGAACCCGAGGAGAATCCTCCAGGAGTTCGGCACTAGCTGGCCCGGGGCTAGCCCAAAGTAATTTAGCGCTCCAACAACCTCGGGGGAGAAAGGCAGGCGCATTCTGGCCCAAAAGGCCTCCAAATACAGGGCAATCTCCTTGCCCCGTACCTGATCTGCCCTTTCCCCCTCCCCGGCCAAGCGCAACGTGTAGCCGGGAGGAATATGGAAATAAGTCCGAGCATTGGAAAGCTCCTCTTCGTGCCTCACCGTAGACGGCACGCCAGGCGCATCCGCGACCTCCACTCGGGGGGCCTCCCCCATCGCGCGACCCTGGGAAGGAGACCTAACCTAGCTCCCTGGGAGGACTCCGGTCAAGAAGAAGAAGAAGAAGAAGAAGAAGGGGAAGAAGACGAAGACTCTACAGAGGACTCCCCAGACTCTACACCAACTTCATTTACAGACTCCTCAGAGGAAGACATCTAACCTGATGAAGAGGAGTCCTCGGAAAAGCAAACGCAGAAATCCCAATCTAAAGAGGAGAACGCCGAGTTAACAAGACCAAAGACGAGAAGATTATGAAGAGAAATGGGCCCTCACGTGGACCCCACCTCTACTTATTGCCACTGGCATTCTCATCCAACGGCGATAGTCATCTCCCGCTGAAACGGTTCAGTACACTCGACGGCCACGATCGCTCCACCTGTCGCATGCACATTGACATATCTCCTCAGACGCCAGAAATCTGCGACCTGTCGCGTCAGCCAATCAGCGCCCGACACGTGGTCTGTCACTTCAGCAAAAGTACGCCCGATCCGGCGCATCCCCTTTTAATGCAAAGATCTCGTCCTGATTCGCTGGCATCATCCAGAAAATACAACAGATTACCCGGGGACATGCCCGACGATATCTTCGAAAATGAACTCACCTCGGGTGACCCGGCAGACCACTCTCGACCCGACCCGTTAGCTGGTCGGGACGAGAGTGGGAGGCTAATGATGATGCTCGATATCGGCGATCTCCCAGATCATGACACGTGGCAGATGACGTGTCCCAAAGCTCACAAGAAAGGACCTACAGTGGCCGACTAGACCACTCATGTGCCTGTCCCATAAACAAGCGCTTGCTCACTTCTGAGCCCCCAGCACAATCGGCCTTCTCGGCCTCACAACTCGTTTCCAGGCTACTACGGAACGAACATACCTCGGCTTTCCCGCTCGTCCGCGAGCTCTCCCGCCGAGGTCATCTTCCTCGGTCTCATCGACTGACCAACAGCACTGCTCACAGGCGTAACTGCCATCCCGCGAATCTCGCCATGCGCGAGATATCTGCCGGCCACATCCTACGTTTCACGCCATCACGATCCCCCATTAACGAGCCTGTCTCGCCATTAATGGGGCTCCCGCTCATCACGCGTGCGTGACGTTGGGAGCGTAACGGCCGGCGTGATTCTCGCGTCTGTCCTGCCTGCTTCCACCGCTATATAAACCCCTCTTCAAGACGGTTCAAGTAAGCAATTTTTACTCCACTAAACCGTTACTCTGCTCGGATTCCCTCTCTAACTTGACCGTCGGAGGGTCCTCGGTGGTACAACCATCCCGGGACTTCCTTGCAGGTAGCTCGGCGCCAACAACCTCAAACCCATTAAGATCCACACGCTTCAGAAGCCTGCCTCCAGATCAAATATCAGCCGTCCATTGCCGCCATCAGCAGATCAACGGAAGGTAACATCTTGGCGTGATCCAGGTCACGTCAGCTAGAGAGTATATCGTCGATGGTAGAACTTTCCCTCTTCTTCCATGGCTTATCACTGCGTACCAAAAAGACGAACCGTCCGAATCGAAATTAGAGTTTAACAAGAGACACAAGGCTATAAAAATGGTGGCACAACGAGCAATATTGAGGCTGAAGGAGACGTGGAAAAACTTGGGAAGAAGATATGGAACCCCGAACCACATAAGATTCCGAGGATGATTCTTGTTTGTTGCTTGCTTCATGACATAGTCATAGAGTATGACGATGAGGGTAGAGATGACATGCCATTGTTGCATTTTCATGATGGTAGTTATAAGCTGAGATATTCCGATTTTGTCGATGAGAAGGGGTTGAGATGATAGATGAGATTGCTAGGTACTTGTCAGGAAAATTGCCGCCATGAACAGACTCTTTTATCTTGTTTTGTTAATGACTTTTGGTAAACGAATTCATTAGTAATAGAATTAACAAATTAGAATTAGAAAAGAAATTATACTTGAAACATTTTAAAACTTAGTTGTGAATTCAGTCATTTTTTTTCTTATGAACAGGTTGTATTTTAGAAATGATACGGCATTTTTGTGAAATATTGGCTTTATATATAAAAGGATCTAAGCTGGACTTCAATTTTGATCATAAGGAGATTTTATTTTTATTCTCTAATATAACTTTTCTCTTTTTCAGTATTTTGGTCTTTCCATAACTTAACTTTTCCAAAAGAAGTGTTAAAAGCATTATGAGTTCATGAATGTGAAATGATATATGGTCATCATAAGAGTATACTATATGATCAACTTATAAAAATTAAAAAGACAAGAATTGTAATTATCATGGATCTTTGTTTTTCTCTTCTTTTTTTTGCGAAACAATAATCAAAAACTTGATATACAATACTTCGATGAAGATTATGAGCCATTAGAGAAAACCAAATTTTAAAACGAAATCCTCAATAACAAATACGTGATATAAACTTCGAAAATCTTGTTTTGAAAAAATCCAAAATATTTTCTAATGTTTGAATTTCAAAATAGTTATTTGACGGTTAATATTGTTGAAATTTGATTTAAATTCGGGATTACTTAGGAATTAAATCTAATCCTTTTAGTTTAGATTTAAATCTAATCTCTAGATTAAATTTATATTTATCTCTAGTTTAATTATGGATTTATCTCCAAATATCTATTTACTAGAAAAAAACTTTTATGCAAGGACTTGCATGGTGCGAGCCACTTATAAGCCCTTGGATGAATTCCTTTGCACAAAACCCAAAACCATCCAAGAGCTTACAAGTGGCTTACACCATGCAAACCCTTGCATACTAGTTTTTTTCCTTATTTACCCTATAAATATGAGTTTTTTTCTATGATTTTTTTGGTATCGATAATTCTCTAATAACTTAGAATTTAATTGCAGTGGGAGATGACTATTAATGTAAAAAATTATACCCCACTGCCGAAGTCAAAATCAAAACCCGAAACCGAAGTCAAAGCTTAAGCCAAATGTCCAAACAAGGAGGCCAGTCCACCCAACAAAATCAAGAAAATGTAATAAATATATGAAAAAATGTAAAAGAAAATGGACAAAAGGTCAATTTTATAAAGCCTAAGGGCTAAAGTGCAAAAAATGTAAAAGAAAAAGGAAAAAACCAAATTCGTAAAGCTCAAGGGCTAAAATGCAAAAGTGTGAGGGTACTTAAATCCAACCATCTGAAGAAAAGATAATAACTTTCATTCTTTTCAAATAAAATATTTTTAGGGTTTGTGCCTCCATTCTTTCTTGAAGTGAGATCCAATCTCATCTTCTTATTCAAGAGAAACCCAAAAGAAAAGATAGCACTTTTAGGTTTCTCTCATCTTCCCTCATTTCATCTTTTTCGCCAAAATAACCCATTAAAAGAGAATCCATCTCTTGAAGGAAAACTCCACATTAAAAACTCAAGATCCAATATCAAAACCCAATAAAGAAGGGATCTTTTTTCATCAAACTTAAAGAGACGAGAAAAAAACACTGAGGATGAAAGCTCATGATTTTCAACCTGAGCAAGCACCTCGGCGATGAAAAACTTTGATAATGATATGGATTATACTACTGGGGCATGTGTAGTCCATAAGCACATCTTTAAATGTTTCTAGTCGTAGAAGTATCGAGACTGGGTATTGGTACTCCAGAGTGGACTAGTGTATACGTTTCTTGACCCCGACCGGGGCTGGTTATCGCTGAAAATGGAAACGAACTGGGATAGAACATTTTGCCTGAATTTAGGGGCAGATGTTATATGGAACATATCTATCCACGTTTTCGAAGATACTAAGTTGATTTATGGCACCGTATATCGAAGGTTTGGATGGATGCGACCGTTGTAGCAGACTTATCAAATTCCCTTCCATGGATGGAAGGTTTATTGATTGTGGGGACGCTTATTCTTATAGGAGCAATCTCCTGCAGTTAATTACGTTATCATCAAGCGATAACAACTTTCTCTGCTCCAAAAATCTTTATGTGTCGTGTTTTTGTTTGTTTTGGGTTGCTCTTGGATTGTATATGGAGACTAATATATATCATCGTCCGTAGGGCGCGGATTAGTCTAAATCTGTACATATCATATTTGGGTTGAACCTAGGTCATATATTCTATTAGTTCAAGGTATATATCTAAGGATCGTTAGCCATATATGGGACTAAGATCAACTTAAATGATATGGTGTATAAGATCGTTAGTCGTATATGGGACTAAGATCAATTTAGAAATATAATTAAGGACCGTTAATCTTGTTTTACATTAAGATCAACTTAAACATTTTATTTTAAGGACTGTTAGTCATATATGAGACTAAAATCAACTTAAATATAGTGAGCATATAGGCTCTGTTGATTCAAAATCAAAGAAGTTTAATCAGGGAACTTAGCCAATTTTGGGCTAAATGATGGGCTTTTATGTTACCCAGTAGTGATAAGCACTCAAATATATGCCGCTCACGTGTGCATCACGTGAGGCGTTAAGTCGGTGGCACTCACTTAAATGAAACGTAAGATGCTGAGTCTTTAGCCTATGAGCACTTACGTGTGTATCACATGAGACGCTCATTCTTAGACGCTCACGTGTATGGCACATGAGGAGCTGCCTGTTTGCTTCTTTTGGACGCTTACGTGTATATCGCGTGGGATGCTCACTTTCAGGTGCTCACGTTACGGTATGTGAGACGCTGAGCCTTTTTTTTGTTTGAGCACTCGTGTGGATGGTATATGAAACGTTGCTGCTTACCTCCCTTGGGCGCTCACGTGTATAGCGCGTGAGACGTTGAGTCTTCAGTTTTTTTTAGCGCTCACATGGATATCATGTGAGGCGCTTCTCCCTTAGAGATTTAATTTCTGTTTTATTTTTGAAACTTAAGTTTCAGAAAAGCTTAAGCTTCTGTTAATGGTATTTTGGCCATTAACGATCACCAAGATCAATATGTGATAATCTGAGATTAAGGGAAGGCAAGTGCTTTAAGAACTTGAAGATCTTGTTTATGTAAGATCTAAGTTCTTAATATGTTTTTAAAGGAACTAAGTTCTTGAAGAAAGGAACTAAGTTCTTGAAGATAGGAAACTCTATCTTTTTTCTTCTCTTCTTATATCTTGATGGTGGGCAGAACACCAAAATTCTTCCCTAGATCTTAAGTTTAAGATCATGATCCCTCTATGAGAATTAAATTCTCTTTTTTGGGGGACTTACCTTATAGATCTTAGATCCAGAGAAAGAATCAAGTTCTTATAATGAGTTAAACCCTGTTTTATAGATATGATAGGTACACGGAGATATATTTCTCCATTATTTTTACTTAGGGTTTGGAAGGATGAAGTTGATCTTTAGGGAGAATTTAATTCTCGGCCTTTTGTAGAAGCTTATAGAGGGGTCTTATGTATCTTTTGTAGAAGCTTACGGAAAGTATTGTCTCTCTGAGATTTAATCTCATGGGTCCTTTTTATAGGGCATGAGAAAAATCAATTGGTTTGAGAAAATCTCTCGGTTAAGATAACTCGACTTGATTTCTTAATCAAGTGGTGATTTTTAATCACCGTTAGATTTTAAATCCAAGGGCCCTCTGTTTAACAAAGTATATCTTTCCTGTTTTTAATAAGATCGAAGGAAAATATTTTTCATATAGAATTTAATTCTCTCCTCTGATTTGGACGGTGATATTTTAATCACCATTGGATCTTTTAATCCAAGGGCCCTCTATTTAACAGAGTAGATCTTTCTTGTTTTAGAAAGATCAGGAAAAATTTTCCCAAATAAAATTTAATTCTATTAGAAGTGGCGTCTATGTGCATGTCACGTGAGGCGCTGCCCTATATATAGCCGATAGCTCTCACATGCCTTGCACGTGAGACGCTGCCATATTATATGGCCTATAGCACTCGCATGCCTTACACGCGGATGCTGACACACACACACAGAGATATTTTTAAGAGTGAACAAAGGTGATGGTTGATCCCACAACCATTGGTGTTTGACACCAAAGATTGTATACGGGTACTCATTAAAGAATGAGTACACTAAACGGACTCGCCGAGAACTCCTAAATGTTATTATACTTATTGTCAGATAGCAGTTCTATGGTGAAAAGAGTATATGGTAGTCTTTTGATCTGAGATCGTTATGGTGTCTTGCGTGTGTTCTCACTATACTTTGATAACTGTCCAATCAAGACTTTAAAGAGCTGTGCATGCAGGTTTTATTTGGGTACAGTCCCGAAGCACATGGAGGCAACGAGCTATCGAAGGAATTCGTCTTTCCTGGTATAGAGAGTTGATGTTGCGCTGTGCATGATTGACTATAACCATAATTCCCTGGTCAAGACGGTTGAGATAAACTGATAAATGTTATCAGTTGTATCTTAGATGGTTATGAATTTGACATCGGCATGATTTATTGGATTATTAGGGGTCTGACAGTATCCACCCCCCATACCCGGTATGCGACACTCTCTGACGAAGAGACTGGAATGTACGATGATTGTCACTGATAGGCTCTATTAGATACGGATGTGCTTGCTTGTCAACCTTCCTTTTGACATATAACTAGGTAGCCGTTACGTACAGATAGTGTCGCTGATATGCTTGTGGATTATGAATGTGATCCAGTAACTCTCTGCCAGTGTATTGTTGAGTTTTTAGAGTCCCACATAGAGGGTTTCCCTGCTCAGGCGAAACGATATGGTGTGCGTATGATGATACGTGCGGGAGTTCGATTAAATACGTATATATGATACACGTACATTAATCGGACGTTTGATAATACTAGCCGGTTTATTATAAAGTCGGATTATTAAATCAAGTGTTGATTTAATAATAAAACATATATTGATATGTATTCTAGTATTATGTTTACTCCCCCTCTCCCTCCCTCTCTCTATCTCTCTCTTTCTCATTTGCTATTTGTATGTTGCATGTGATACAAATACATGTATATGTATATGGTACATATACTAAAATATTGTGTAAATGATATACTTATGCTTCTAGAAAGGATGATACATGCTGGAGTTCGATTAAACACGTGTATATGATACACGTATATTAATCGGACGTTTGATAATATTAGTTGGTTCATAATAAAACCAGATTATTAAATCAAGTATTGATTTAATAATAAAACATATGTTGATATGTATTCAAGTATTATGCTCACTTTTTCTCTCCCATTTGCTATTTATATGTGATACAAATGAATGTATATGTATATGATACGTATACTAAAACATGTATATGATACATAAACCCTTCTAGAAGGGACAACTCATTTCTTTGTATTAATAAAGAAATTAGGCAAGCCATGGGTAGAGAGGTATGGCTGCTAGGAGTGGTTATTATTTTATTGGAAAATGATATACTATTGTAGCATGGGTGCCTCTCCACTCTCTACACTATTCCTTTATTTCTTTTCTCTCTCCTCCTCTTTCGAGAGTTAAAGAGAGAATTGAGAGAAAGAGGGGGGGGGGGGGGGAGAGTGAGCTTACTACATCTTATTCCTCTCCGTTTTAGCAAATTGTGAGAGCAAGTTGTTTCAAAGAAGTGTTCTTTGGTGAAGTTGAAACTTGGGTTGGGTTTTCTTCGAATTGGATCATCTTCGATAAGGAGGTTCGCAAGCAAGCTCGATCCCAACGACATGGAGACTAGCTTGGGTCTTCCCTAGAGAGTGGATACGCTACAAAGGTTGTAGCCTCTTAAAATCCTAGTTTAGAATGTTTAGCTCTATAGTTTTTAGCAGCTATTAGTATTTGAATGATTTTAGGTTATGTGTTTGGTGTTATATTTTAGAATTTTTTTATATATCTTCGTCGCAGTCCGCAAGTGTTGCGAGCCTAGCACCATACACTTACAACTAGGTCGGGGGATGGAAACCGTTAAACCCCTAATAACCCAATAAGTAATGCAGATATCGAACTCATAACCATCCGAGATACAACTGATAACACTTATCAGTTTATCTCAACCACCCTAGCCAGGGATTTCTAGTAATAGTCATATCTGCACAGCGCGACATCGACTCCCTATACTGGAAGAGACGAATGCTTTCTTGATCGTTCACTGCCTCCATGTGCTTTGGGACTATACCCAACTAAAACATATATGCACGGCTCTTTAAAGCCGTAGTTGGATAGTAATCAAAATATAGTGGGAACACATAAGAAACTACGGCGATCTCAGGTAAAAAAACTATCATGTATCATTGTCACCAGAGAATTGCTATCTGACAATAGGTATTATGCCCTCTAGGAGTTCTCGGCGAGTTCGTTCAGTGTACCCATTCTCCAATGATCACATGCATACAATTTTCGGTGTCAAACACCAATAGTTGTGGGACTAGTCATCGTCCTAGTCAGGGTCAAGAAACGTATATACCAATCTACTTTGGAGTACAGATACCCTGTCTCGACATTCTCACGACTAGGAACATTTAAGAGTGTGCTTATGGACTACCCATGCCCCACTAATATGACCACATCATAATCCTGATAGTCAAGCAAGGGCTTTATTAACATGTATTAGCAATACGTAATAGCAAGTAAAATATATATACATGAATGATAAAGTAAACTAGATAGCATACTATCATGTCGAGCAAAAATGTTCTATCCATATAGGTCTATGTACAATTACAATAATTGCCTTTAGAGCACCTATATTTAACATCGATTCCACGTGTAACGCATGGGACCAAACATGATTCAATATTTTTTTTGATAAATTAAAGAAGTTAGTTATCATGGTACCTAAATTTCTATCAAATATTGTGTACTATAAAATCCAAGGAAAACTTTTCCCAAATATTTTGCAAATCTCATATATGAACAACATGGCAATCATTAAGGATTTTGTTTCCAAATATACCCTTACTCTACGAAAATCAAGAAACATTCATTTAAAATTTAAAAGGGCATTTTGGGAAGAACTTACCAAAATTAGTGTTTGGGCAAAAGATTCGATCATATGCAAAAGATTCCATCCTAAAATCCAACTTTATATTAGTATATAAGATACTAGTGGATACCCCACACATAACGGGTGGGGTCTACATGCCCTCCTAGGTTTTTGTAGGTCATATTACAAAAAACGAAAAGATTTGTTGACTTTTACTGTGTCCTTTTGAAATTTTTCTTTCTTCAATTTTATCAAATGCATAAATTATGAAAGAACATATCAGTAACATTCTTTCTTCAAATTTATCAAGTGTCTAAATTTCAAAAGTATGTATTAATAGCATTCTGAAATAAAATTCTAAATTGTCATAAACTATTCAGGTTTTTTGAGTCATGTGCTTTTAGCCCATTCAAATAAGCAACAATACGATCACTTTTTGTTATTGCATTAGCCCATGCATTAGTTGGCTTTATATATATATATATATATATATATATATATATATATATATATATATATAGATGAGAAAACAGAATCTCATACGACACAGGAGGAAGTTTCCTTCTCATCAATTTTTTCGACAGTCGGCATCCACCACCTTCATCTTCATCATGCAATGTGTGGATATACCAAATTTGATGAGAATCCAACATCTTCTCATCATTAAGGTAGTGGGTGAAAAATTAATGGTTTCCGATAACATAACATTTTTAGTATTTTTACAGACAAAATCAATGATGAAAGGGTATTCGAATCTCTAATCTCATGAAAAATACGATCACTTGATGGATATGATAGAGATCTCCAATCTCGTGAAATTTGATACATAAACTACTCAAAACATGTAAATCAACATTCCTAAAATAACAAACTCATCAAACATTCACATAAAAGAACCTATGCTTTTGTTCTTGCAAAACCAATAAGGCAACTATTCATTTCATTGCAACTTAAATCTAGGGGCAAAATAAGAAATAGTTAGAAAATGTTGGCAAATAGGGAAACTAAAGATGGTGCATTTGTCTTCTTGTGCAAAGATTCTCCAAAGATGCTATTTCTAACTCCCCTATGTATTAGATTAAAGAAAGAAAGATAGATAGCTTGAAACCTATCTCAAAATATCCTAAACATTTCATCTTTTCAAATTTATTTATTTATCATCTTCAATTTTTAAAATTTTCTAAATGGTTTGATATACGGTTCAAATTATTCCAAGTGTAGTTCATATATCAAAGAAAAGGATCTTAAAATTAAGCTCGAAATCCCTGCTATTACACAACCTTTCTTGTCACGACCCGAAATATTAGTTCGTGACCAACACTTGAATCACGCAACGTCTAAAAGCGTAACGGAATTCAAGTAAGCTGAAACTCAGAAATTTAAACCTTTTTAAGAAGATAAAGGAGGTGAAGTTTTTGAAATAAAGGTATAATGAAATCAAGTGTGCTAAATGCATAGAAAAGGAACATGAAAATGCAAGTGGATTATGCAAGTTTTAAAAAACATGTTTCGTCTTTTGAAAATTTGGGCAACACCTCCTTTATATATTTTGATCCAAAACCATAAATACATAATAATGATAAAGACATACCCAAACGGGAGCTAGCTCTTCGCCAAACGGCGGATCACAACTATGCAATACAGTAAAAATAAGTATACGACGCCCAACGGCGAAGTTCCCCACAATAGATAAAGGAAAGCAAGACATAATATCACAAGTAGCGAAAAACCCCTCGCTCTAAGTCTCGCAACCACAATCCCACTAAGTCTCATTACTTATACATTTTACTAAATTTGATTGATTGATAGAGTTACCTAGATACAATATGACATATAATACAAGAGTGGGTACGATACAAATGTCCCACCCACCACTGCAAAACACCCAAATGAAGCTGTGTGCCAGCGATCCCGCTACTGATCCAAGCGGTCAACCTATAAGAACTGTGGCACAACGGGGGTGAGTTGCCAACTCGTGAATCGAAAAATATCTACAAGTAGAAATCGAATAAACAACGTCTCCTAGGTCAACTATATCAAAAGGTAACACTATAATATCTTGGGTGACCGGGTCATATATGTGCCAACAAGGTAGTCAAACCTATATGCATGCGGATAACATCCAACAGAAATAATCAATGCATGTATATGGATCTCGTCCAACCATAATCAAGGTATACATGCATGTGGATCTCGTCCACCTAAAATCAAGGTATGTATGTATGTAAATATCATAAAGGAGTGTGCATGAAAATATGAGGATATATATCAACGGTGTCCCTCCCGACACATCAAAATCATGGAACCTGAGTGCCTAACATCGACACTCGAAAACATCATGAAAACCGTTCTCAGCATCGGTACGTAAATCCTCATATATCAGGCTCCGTCAGTCCGGATCGGCCCACGGGCTCCGTCAGTCCGGATCGGCCCATATCATCTCTCGACTCCGGTCGGTATCCTCCGGATATCCGCCGAGCCCAAATACAATCACCGGTAGGTAGTAGTCCCTCTGCCAGGCTCACCGTCTACTGCACAGCGATCCGTTCTCGCCTCGGGGTACCATACCAGATCCACCATGTACCCGCAATCGGCCTCATCCGCCTCCTTGAATCGGGTTTCACATGTCGCTCTCAGAATCGAGAAAACATATGGTGGACTCACTGAAATATCATATCAAGAGAACCGGGTTTTTAAAACAACACATAATCTCTTTTGAAATATCCACGGTTCTTAAATCCAGAAAGCTCATGAAAACAGCATATCTCAATGCGTAAAATAATAGAGCATGATGTATGCGACATATAAGAGAAATGCGAGCATATCCGTGTATTATGCAACATGGATTAGTGATATGACATATTAAGGGAAAACCGCTCTTTTAAAATGATTCCAGTTTTTAAAATATAACTTGCGGTTCCCAATTTCCCAATAAAACCAGTTATCTATGTAGGCACAATATGCATATGCACAAGTATAGAGGTACCAATGTGTATATGCGCCAATATGGGTATGCAATGTGCATATGCGCAAGTATGGATGTATCAATATATATGTGCACCAATATGGATATACAAATGTGTATATCCGCAAGTATGAATGTATCAATGTATATGTGCACCAATATGGATATACAAATGTGTATATCCGCAAGTATGAATGTATCAATGTATATGTCATGATGCAGCAACCCTACTGTGTAGTGACATGACAATTATCGATGATGAAGTGTGTGAGCCGGCAAATCTATGTACGTGTACATACGCATCATCGATAATGGTGCAAGTGTACTAGCACAGGTATAAGCAATGCGATGGAAATAATATGGATGCAGCATAAGATAAATCATCAGCTAAAAGCTAAAAGCTATAAGGTATACGTAACTATCATATGTCCGAGTCGATGAATCTATCAATCTGCATCTAGCCTCACAGCATCACGTACGGTATAATCCATCGTACGACATCCTCTAGTCAAGGGTATGGATTAAACATCAAGTCAAACTCATCACGCACGGAAAATCATCATATGGCGGCATTAAACCAATAGGGATCCTATCATCCTATAAGACAAATAAGGATACGGCCTGATATCACGCACGGCCTATCATCCATGATTCACAACATTCTATATATGTATATATATATCTATACCTATGTCCTAGGTCACATCCACAATAATCTCATATCAGGGGACCGGCAGGGTATAAATCATCTCGATTGACTCGCATCCGTATACCATCATATCATCATCTCATCATATCAGTCTTATATTCTTTCATCGCATTTATATCACACATCAAATCGAATTTACATAAACATTCTATCTCAATTAAGTATAAGTATCTAATCTAACATACACACCCGAACCATACAATCAGATTTTTTAAAGAAGTGAATCGTAGTTTTTGAAAATAGGGGTTACGGTGTTTTTAAGGAAAAGATATCATTTGAAAATCCGTAACATCCCTCAAAATATATATATATATTTAAAATACATACGATTCTTCGGTTTAGAAAAAGGTATGGTTCGGATGGCGCATCTACAATGACTATCTAGTCCTACAGTATCCTAAACGGCAATATCGCTAAACGTCATTCTATGATAGTAGTAACATATCACTTCTAACAACCCTCTAGTTTCTAATATGGTTTCATAGCTACCTCATTCTAACCCTAGTTTCCTAATCTAGGTTTCCTAACCAAATTCTATAAATCAGTCTTCCATCAAATTTTTGCGGGAGTGCTATACGTCATCTACCCGACTTTCCCGGTAGATATAGATCTACTCACCGTAGTCTTCGCCCGCCGAATTCGATGACGCCACGCTCCGTCGCCTCAGAATCCATGCGAGGGTATCTACAATAATAAACAATCGCAATGCATATTAAAATCAAGGCGGAAAACCAAAACGGCACGCGCATTGCTCATAGGTTAGAATCTATAGCTTATGCGTACAAAATCAACCAAACAACCTTTGTTGTCGATGTACAAACATGCGACAACCAAAAACGAATCCAAATATCAAAACTCATCATTCAAAATACGGAAAACATATCCTAAATCACACACAAGTGTTCCCAGATTTTGACTCAGGTCAAATAAAGCCAAGCAAATAAGTATAGGGTGATGTAGAAGGTGTATAAGACATACTGGACCAACCTAGACCCCAACTCCCACTACAAAACCGGCCACTATCCTTAAAATTTCGGCCAGGCCGGTTTTACTGGCTCTCCTGGGCTTTGTCTTTGTAGGGTGGTCTCCTGGTGGTGTATCTAGGCCCCTGGTATTGTTTGGTTGTCTCAGAAATTCCCTGGGTTGCTCCAGATACCCTATAGGCACACTAAAAGTCACAAAATTGATACGGAATAAATCCTAAGTTCGTGCATCGGGTTCAGGTCTATGGCTCAGGTCAGGAATCGTGTCACCATGGTCATGTAAACATTCACAACAGCTCCCAGATTTTACTTATGGTCCCTTCATAAAAATCCAGTAGTACCAAACACTCTTAAACCTCTACATAGATCTACCCTCCAAACTACAACCCCCAACTCCCTCCTATGGCCGGGGTCGCCGGATCTAGCCCCATACTCGCCGGCCCAAACCGCCCAGGTAGGTCTCGTTCTTCAGGTGGTCACTTAGGGTTACGAGTACAACATTACCACACTGTTTGTTTTCCCAGTGAATGCTCGGGGTCACAGCAGGTCAGCGACATCACAAAACGACATCCAAAACACGATATCTCACAAAACTAATCTAAAGGGAAGAAATTATACCTCAATAAGGCCACTCAAGAAAACCCTAGCTCCCCAACGTCGTCAAAATTCCACTTTGCTTGGTTTGATGTGTAGAGGAAGAGATGGGGATTAATTTTTGTGAAAGGGATTTAGGGTTTTGGGGATTGTTTGGAGATAGATCTAGGGCTTTAAGTGGAGGGTTGTGAGCTTGAGAAAGATGAAGGAGAGAAGAAAAAAATGGTGGGGGAAATGAAATGGCAGCAGCCCCCCTCTCTCTCACTAATATTCACACTCTCTCTCTCTCCAAAGTATACCTAACCCACTCATTATGTCCCCCTTTGACTTTTCCCTTTTCTTTTTCTTACCAAAAACACATACACCCATATAAAACCATAAATGAAATAACATGTAACATGTCATGGCGCACTAACCATGAAAAACTGTAGAAACACGGATTTGGCTTAAATCGCGATTAGTAGTGCACTATTCGGGTTTTTATCAAAACTGCATATAATAAATTTTAAAATTGCCAAATCCGTTAAATATATTTTTAAATAAATAAATCATTTTAATTTCCTTTTATATCACAATTACTGGTATATATTTATACCCTTTTTCGAAAACCCCAATATCGCAAATTGGGCAGTTTTCGGGAAAAATATTATTTTAATATTAAATTCCAAAAACAATATTTTATATTTTCTGAAATGTTACAATCTTCCCCCTTAAATAAATTTGGTCCCCGAATTTAAATTTAAGCCCCCAAAATCTAAAACATTTCAATAATCAACCCAAATCACGGGGCTCCGAAATCACGGAAAATACAGAAACAACACAGCGCGCCAAGTGCGCATGAAAACGAGTATAAAACTCAAAATCGAACTCTGTCAAGCGTCACACAAATCATAGGATTCGCACGCATATCCTCGGAATTATAATAGAGACACAGATCTTGAAATCCACTCCTGAAATCCAATATACACTGGTCAAATTCTATAATACGTGTATAGTACGCATCTTTGAAAAACTTTCAAGAACCAAATAAAACTCATGCGAAAATCTTTTCTAAATCGCCGTGTGATGCGTAACTCACGGCCTAAGTGATGGACGTCCATTTGTAAGGAAATAATATATGTCCATATATATTTTGCTAAATATACGTTCCGTCGTTTTGAAAATATCCCAAAAGGTTTTCCTTTATAAACGTTTGCGTCGCTCACGGACACATAGGAAATAGCGAGACTATAACTCCTTTGAAAACCTCTTGGTAAGCTTTTAATGCATGTAAAGTACACAGGTACTGTCCTCGGATCAGTCCTGTTCGGCTACTACACAATATAGTGCCCATCATGAAAACAATGTGCTTAAAAGCAAAATCAGCCTCAAATGGTGTATCCAATAATCATATGCGTCTGGTGCACACGGAAATCAAATCCAAACACAGGTGCCACTGTACACACAAAGCAAAACTAAGTGCAACGGATGTGCACAAAAGCATCTGTCCACTGTAACGGGTGTGCACGACAACAATACCTGGTGCATCTATTGTGCACGAGAATCCCGATTTAGTGCATCTGGTGTACACCAAAATCGCATCTCGTATCGTGCGCCCAACACACGCGAAAATCCAATCAGGTGCATAAGGTGCACAAAACAAATATTGAGTATCAAAAGCGAAATCGACGGTATATAACACATTTCAATCCAAATCCAAATCGGGTATACGGTGGCATATAATCTCACAACCATGTGCATCGGCGTGCACAAAAGCAAATCAAATACCAAAAGTGCATGAAAACTATGCCGAAAGCATAAATCAAATCATATGCATGCCCCAGGCACGGAATCATAATAATTATCTCAAATGATATCAAAATGAAGTCAGGTGCAACTGTGGTGCACAAAATACGTATCAATGCACTACAAGCACATATAAGCTATACCGAGTGCAAAAATCGAATCATCCGTATAAAATCCACGAAATCATAAACACATGCTACGAAGGTACAAAATCGACATCAATGCAATAGATATGCACAAATCGCAAATACATACAACGGTGTATAAAATATATATCAAGTGCGACAACTATGCGCAAAATGTAAATACCCAGTAGGTGCAACCATGGTGCACGAAATCTATATCAGGAAACTCGTCATCAAAACTCAAATCTAAGCGATATAAGCGTGATACTCAGATCACAAATGCAAATCGCAACAAAGGATATTGAGGTACACCTCCTACAATGTCGAAAAATGATCAGTGCGCCTAAAACCGGCAGAACAAGAATATCCGCTCGCCTCCTGCTCATGGTCTGACGTCTTCTGTCTCTGGGTCTTCTTTTTCTCTGTGGATCACTACTCTTGCAATCCCTCGGCTCATCGGCCCTGTCAGGTGTGCTAACGAGGACGATTCCGTTCCGGCACTTCTCTGGTCATCTCCCAGTCAATCATCACCACCACTCGTAGTGCAGCACTACACTGGCGTCGGCATCTGGTCCTCTGAATACACGTGACACATCTGATCCTGGGTGCAAATCTCATTGCAGCAGTGTCCCAGAAGGAATCCTGCTCAAGGTCTCTTCCGATCTCGCCTATGCCGAACTGTACGGAGGCTGGTACCCTTGCATAATCTTCTCTCGTTTTCTGGACATCTGCGTGTTCCGCACACCTTCCCTCGGGGACAGGCCGTATCCCAATGCCTCTGTATACATATCAGATCTCTAATCTCGACGGGGAGTAGCAACAGCTCGTCAGTATCGCGCATGAACCTCTGGCTCCACTCGCCTTTGTCATCGTCCGCCTCGACGCCACGTCTTGCTATCTACGTACTGCTACTGTTCTCGGCCACGGTCAATCCGAAGTCTCTCACACAGACTCGAAATCACGAACTCGGTATCTTCATCACTCTGTAGAAAATATCTGGCCGAATACGTCCTCGGGAACTCGCCCCAACCATCAGAGGAATACTTTATACTCGCCCGCTCTCGATCAACTCACAACGCATCTGGGTGAGGTCCTCATTCCGAAGCTGGTCAGCTTACTGGTCTCCTATCACATGGTATCCGGACGGCGTTAAACTTTTCGATCGAGTCATCGAGGTCCAAAAATTTCCCGAAGGCTCAACACCTGAGCATAGTCTAAAAATATCTGGTACATACCAAACACCTCTGGACCAACCGTAGAAGGGTAAACCCAAGCCTCACTGATGGCACCGCTAAACTGCCACAAACCCTAAGGTTCAAAGCGGTTCTATGGTCATCATGCCGAGTTAGGGTTTCATTCTTCTAGAGGGTCCACAGAATTACCTGCATGTTCCTCCGAACACTTTAAACTTGGAAAAAATGGTTTCCTGACACTCGTTCTAACCTTTTCAACTTCGCCTATACAACATGTGAATACCCTTTGCCTGCACGCTAACAATGCCTCAATCCTCTAGGAAAGGCGATACATCGACGGTCATCTCTGGATCGGTCTGCTCTAGATCTGAGTAAGACTCTCCACACTGAAAATCTTTAACTCAACTGGGCCTGCATCGGTGCGTCAATCTGACGAATCACCTTTGTCCCTCAACTCGGAATAGACTAGCTATTATCTGTCGCATCTCTGCCTGGAAGCTCCGGCGATCTTAGCTCGTAAGCTCACGAAGCGACATTCTAGTAATCTCAACAACAGCTGCGTCATCTGTCTGCACGGTAGGCGACATCAAAATCTCTAAGGTATGCTGTACGTCCACAGTCCTCTCGCAACTGGCAGCTCTAACACTGGCCCGATCCTCCGGTGTAAAACTAAGCACTCGCCTCCACAAGAGACCACAATGTAATACTATATCGAGATGTTCCCATGTCACCAGAAAACACAATGGTCAGCCCTCGTACCAGACGAGCTCGCCCTGACCGCAACACTAGCAGCAGCTCAATCTGCGCTCACACATGGTGACAGGAACCGCAATCGAGTATCGAAGAAAGCAGATCAACGGCATGAAAGGAAATGACAGATCCAGAATGGATACATGATCGTAAGAAGGAACAACATCAATGAGAGTATGATCATGGAACAAATAAAATCAACGATCTCAAATAGAAGTATAATCAAGGATACGAAGAGAATCACAAATCTCAAAATATGTACATCCTAAGGTTTCTTAAGTGGAGTATCGTATTGTAAATATGCCGTGGAACATACGTACGGTACGTCACTCTACTCAAGCTACCTACTCCATCAATCAGGGTCAGCCTATGAAACGAAAGTTCGGGTCTAATACCCTCCCGTTCAAGTCTAAGTTCCGTAAGGTCAAGCCTAGGTTCCGAAATACACACCCGCCCTAGACTCCGCATAGTCAAACATAGACTCGAACAAAAGTTAAACCTAGCGCTCTGATACCAACTTTGTCACGACCCGAAATATTAGCTCGTGACCAGCACTTGAATCACGCAACGTCTAAAGGCGTAACGGAATTCAAGTAAGCTGAAACCCAGAAATCTTAACCTTTATAAGAAGATAAAGGAGGTGAAGTATTTGAAATAAAGGTATAATGAAATCAAGTGTGCTAAATGCATAGAAAAGGAACATGAAAATGCAAGTGGATTATGCAAGTTTTAAAAAACATGTTTCGTCTTTTGAAAATTTGGGCAGCACCTCCTTTGTATATTTTGATCCAAAACCACAAATACATAATAATGATAAAGGCATCCCCAAGCGGGAGTTAGCTCTTCGCCAAACGGCGGATCACAACCATGCAATACAGTAAAAATAAGTATACGACGCCCAACCGCGAAGTTCACCACAAAAGATAAAGGAAAGCAAGACATAATATCACAAGTAGCGAAAAACCCCTCGATCTAAGTCTCGCAACCACAATCCTATTAAGTCTCATTACTTATACAATTTACTAAATTTGATTGATTGATGGAGTTAACTAGATACAATATGACATATAATACAAGAGTGGGTACGATACAAATGTCCCACCTACCACTGCAAAACACCCAAATGAAGCTGTGTGCCAGCGATACCGCTACTGATTCAAGCGGTCAACCTGCAAGAACTGTGGCATAATGGGGGTGAGTTGACAACTCGTGAATAGAAAAATATCTACAAGTAGAAATCGAATAAACAACGACTCCTACGTCAACTATTTCAAAAGGTAATACTATGATATTTAGGGTGACCGGGTCGTATATGTGCCAACAAGGTAGTCAAACCTATATGCATGCGGATAACATCCAACAGAAATAATCAATGCATGTATATGGATCTCGTCCACCATAATCAAGGTATGCATGCATGTGGATCTCGTCCACCCAAAATCAAGGTATGTATGCACATAAATATCATAAATGAGTGTGCATGAAAGTATGAGGATATATATCAACGGTGACCCTCCCGACACATCAAAATCATGGAACCTGAGTGCCTAGCATCGACACTCGAAAACATCATGAAAACCCTGCCTAGCATCGGCACGTAAATCCTCATATATCGGGCTCCGTCAGTCCGGATCGGCCCACGGGCTCCGTCAGTCCGGATCGGCCCATATCATCTCTCGACTCCGGTCGGTATCCTCCGGATATCCGCCGAGCCTAAATACTATCACCGGTAGATAGTAGTCTCTCTACCAGGCTCACCGTCTACTGCACAGCGATCCGTTCTCTTCCCAGGATACCATACCGGGTCCACCATGTACCCGCAATCGGCCTCATCCGCCTCCTCGAATCGGATTTCACATGTCGCTCTCAGAACCGAGAAAACACATGGTGGACGAACTGAAATATCATATCAAGAGAACCGGGTTTTTAAAACAACACATAATCTCTTTTGAAATATTCACGGTTCTCAAATCTAGAAATCTCATGAAAACAGCATATCTCAATGCGTAAAATAATAGAGCATGATATATGCGACATATAAGAGAAATGCGAGCATATCCGTGTATTATAAAATATGGAACAATGATATGACATATTAAGGGAAAACCGCTCTTTTAAAATGATTCCATTTTTTAAAATATAACTTGCGATTCCCAATTTCCTAATAAAACCAGTTATCTATATAGGCACAATATGCATATGTGCAAGTATAGATGTACCAATGTGTATATGTGCCAATATGGGTATGCAATGTGCATATGCACAAGTATGGATGTATCAATGTATATGTGCACCAATATGGATATACAAATGTGTATATCCGCAAGTATGAATGTATCAATGTATATATGCACCAATATGGATATACAAATGTGTATATCCGCAAGTATGAATGTATCAATGTATATGTGCACCAATATGGATATACAAATGTGTATATCCGCAAGTATGAATGTATCAATGTATATGTCATGATGGAGCAACCCTACCGTGTAGCGACATGGCAATTATCAATGATGAAGTGTGTGAGCCGGCAAATCTGTGTACGTGTACATACGCATCATCGATAATGGTGCAAGTGTACTAGCACAGGTATAAGCAATGCGTTGGAAATAATATGAATGCAGCATAAGGTAAATCATCAGCTAAAAGCAAAAAGCTATAAGGTATACGTAACTATCATATGTCCGAGTCGGTGAATCTATCAATCGGCATCTACCTCACAACATCACGTACGGTATAATCCATCGTACGGCATCCTCTAGTCAAGGGTATGGATCAAAATCAAGTCAAACTTATCACGTACGGAAAATCATCGTACGGCGGCATCAAACCAATAGGGATCCTATCATCCTATAAGACAAATGAGGGTACGGCCTAATATCACGCACGGCCTATCATCCATGATTCACAACATTATATATATATATATATATATATATATATCTATATACCTATGTCCCAGGTCACATCTGCAATAATCTCATATCAGGGGATCGGCAGGGTATAAATCATCTCGATTGACTCGCATCCGTATACCATCATATCATCATCTCATCATATCAGTCTTATATTCATTCATCGCATTTATATCATACATCAAATCGAATTTACGTAAATATTCTATCTCAACTAAGTATAAGTATCTAATCTAACATACACACCCGAACCATACAATCAGATTTTTTAAAGAAGTGAATCGTAGTTTTTGAAAATAGGGGTTACGGTGTTTTTAAGGAAAAGATATCATTTGAAAATCCGTAACATCCCTCAAAGTATATATATATTTCAAATACATACGATTCTTCAGTTTAGAAAAAGGTATGGTTCGGATGACGCATCTACAACGACTATCTAGTCTTACAGTACCCTAAACGGCAATATCGCTAAACGTCATCCTATGATAGTAGTAATATATCACTTCTAACTACCCTCTAGTTTCTAATATGGTTTCATAGCTACCTCATTCTAACCCTAGTTTCCTAATCTAGGTTTCCTAACCATATTCTATAAATCAGTCTTCCATCAAAACTTTGCGGGGGTGCTATACGCCATCCACCCGACTTTCCCGGTAGATATAGATCTACTCACCGTAGTCTTCGCCCGCCGAATTCGATGACGCCACGCTCCGTCGCCTCGGAATCCATGCGAGGATACCTACAATAATAAACAATCGCAATGCGTATTAAAATCTAGGCGAAAAACCAAAACGGCACGCGCATTGCTCATAAGTTAGAATCTATAGCTTATGCGTACAAAATCTACCAAACAACCCTTGTTGTCGATGTACAAACATGCGACAACCAAAAACGAATCCAAATATCAAAACTCATCATTCAAAATACGGAAAACATATCCTAAATCACACACAAGTGTTTCCAGATTTTGACTCAGGTCAAATAAAGCCAAGCAAACAAGTATAGAGTGATGTAGAAGGTATATAAGACATACTGGACCAACCTAGACCCCAACTCCCACTACAAACCGGCCAATATCCCTAAAATTCCGGCCAGGCCGGTTTTACTGGCTCCCCTGGGCTTTGTCTTTGTAGGGTGGTTTCCTGGTGGTGTATCTAGGCCCCTGGTATTGTTTGGTTATCTCAGAAATTCCCTGGGTTGCTCCAGATACCCTATAGGCACACTAAAAGTCACAAAACTGATACGGAATAAATCCTAAGTTCGTGCATCGGGTTCAGGTCTATGGCTCAGGTCATGAATCGTGTCACCATGGTCATGTAAACATTCACAACAGCTCCCAGATTTCACCTATGGTCCCTTCATAAAAATCCAGTAGTACCAAACACTCTTAAACCTCTACATAGATCTACCCTCCAAACTACAACCCCCAACTCCCTCTTATGGACGGGGTCGCCGGATCTAGCCCCATACTCGCCGGCCCAAACCGCCCAGATATGTCTCGATCTTCAGGTGGTCACTTAGGGTTACGAGTACAACATTACCACACTGTTTGTTTTCCCAGTGAATGCTCGGGGTCACAGCAGGTCAGCGACATCACAAAACGACATCCAAAACACGATATCTCACAAAACTAATCTAAAGGGAAGAAATTATACCTCAATAAGGCCACTCAAGAAAACCCTAGCTCCCCAACGTCGTCAAAATTCCACTTTGCTTGGTTCGATGTGTAGAGGAAGAGATGGGGATTAATTTTTGTGAAAGGGGTTTAGGGTTTTAGGGATTGTTTGGAGATAGATCTAGGGCTTTAAGTGGAGGGTTGTGAGCTTGAGAAAGATGAAGGAGAGAAGATAAAAATGGCGGGGGAAATGAAATGGCAGCCCCCCCTCTCTCTCACTAATATTCACACTCTCTCTCTCTCCAAAGTATACCTAACCCACTCATTATGTCCCCTTTTGACTTTTCCCTTTTCTTTTTCTTACCAAAAACATATACACCCATATAAAACCACAAATGAAATAACATGTAACATGTCATGGCGTGCTAGCCATGAAAAACTGTAAAAACGCGGATTTGGCTTAAATCGCGATTAGTAGTGCACTAATCGGGTTTTTATCAAAACTGCATATAATAAATTTTAAAATTGCCAAATCTGTTAAATATATTTTAAAATGAATAAATCATTTTAATTTCCTTTTACACCATAATTTCTGGTATATATTTATATCCTTTTTCGAAAACCCCAATTTCGCAAATCGGTCAGTTTTCGAGAAAAATATTATTTTAATATTAAATTCCAAAAATAATATTTTATATTTTCTGAAATGTTACATTTCTCCACCTCCAAATGACCACCACCTGTAAATGTCGCCAATAGCTACCACTTGCTGTTAGCAAAACATTCAACACAGAGAAATGCATGCAAAGGGAAATTGTCATGGGATACTCATTGCAAATAATTGTGCAATTTCTTAAGCTTCTTTGGGATCATTTGATTTACTGAATTGCTTTACACCATCCAGGATCAATTTCTTTGAAGTAAAAATGGCAGTGTCCTGCTCCCTTAATTTAGAGTTCAATCCAAATATGTACTTGATGATCGGAGAACGCCAAATGGCGATACAATGTCTTTTTGAATTTAGCAGCCAACCGATCGAGTCCTGAGCATAAGATTTTGTTTTTAATTATTGTTCGACAAAAAGCGAGTGAACATTAGGAATACTAGAAAGATCAAGAAATTGAAAATTGTTACATTCACGTTCAAATTGAAGATAATTGTGGACAATTATTTGTAGTTGTTGGTAATTTTTCCCTCCGATACCTATCGTCGAGGGAAAAATCCCCTCTTTGACATTCGAGCACGCAAAACGGTGATTCATAAGAAGAAATAATGACACAAGGATTTTTAACGTGGTTCGACCGACCAGCCTAATCCACGGGGCAAACTTGAGAATTCCATTGATATAAGAAAGAGATTACACCCGGCACCTTATCTTCTCCTAAATTTGATCTTCTAAAATATTAGTATCTCTCAAACCTGGATTAGAAGCCTAATCTCTCAATAAAGATAAAAGTTATAAGATCTTACACATCTCAATCTCTCTCTCACATCTTATCTCATCTCATCTTCCCTCTTTTGATCTCACCTCAAGAGAAGAGAGTTTCAACCCTTATAAACCTAGAAACTACATCTCTCTTGCCTTAGTCTTAGCCTTAGCCCTTGTTATGCCCTTTTGCCTCTGTCAATTATCCTTGATGAAAGCATCTCTCTATTTATATTATAGAATAAACCTTCTCCTACTTAGATTAGGATCAACATAAATCTTCTTTATCCCTATCCAGTAGAATATTTTCTTTTATCTAAATTTATATTTAAATAAAAGATTTATCATAATTCTATCTATAATAATAACTAACTATTTAAATTTAAACTAATATCAACAATCATCATCTTAGTTTAAATTTAAATATAACCCTTGAGTATGCATTCATCTCCTTATCTATTAGTAGTCTACAACGACGGATTATTTTGGTCCAACTGTTCGAATCCAATCTGGACTTCCCGCGATCCACGAACCGTAAATAGGTGATCATCAATTGGATATGAGACACAACCTTAACAATCTCCACCTTGAATCAAATCTGTTCAGCCGAATAACTTGAGATTCATTATTGTTCTTATTATCCTCCTTCGTTGACCTCGCACATACACCTTGCTCCTTCTCGGAACCCTTGCACTATCTTTGTTGTTTCTATCTCAAGCATACGATAAAATCGCTGCTTACGAGTATTCACGATCACTACATCATACTCTATCCCCGAGCACTCATGACCACTATACTGTACTCTACCTTGACCCAAAATATTAGAACCCCTTATCTAGAAACACATGAAAAAGTACTTGCAATGCGCTATGTATGGAAGCAATCCTTCACTTATCAACATGAGGATGCACTTTACCGTGAACCACTATACAAATATTGAGCTTTCCTTGATGCTTTGACCGCTACCATACATTCAACCTTTGTTGTCAATGCCACAATATCCCGCAACATTTCTCCAACTAATGGACTCAACCATCCAATAAGTATACGCCTTGTAGTTGATACCTTGACCATCATGAACACGTGCATAGTCTTATTCATATGTTGAATCAAAACTGCAGTGCATTTAATGCACTTTTCTTGAATTTGACATCTTTTGATCCAATAGGCCCACAACAAATAATCATCTGACTTGGTTCATACCATATTATAAATGTGTGATTCCACTACTTCTGCATATGATATTCGGGACATCTCTCTCTTTCTTGCTAGATAGACACACTGTAGAAGAGGGTTGAAGCAGTCAACGATAGGGCTAATCATCAACCAACTTCTCCATTCCGAATCGTTTTAGAATCATCTCGATACACATCCTCCATAATAGCCTAAGCTGCTAGCTTCTATGTTCCGCACTATCATGAAGATTTTCTACAACATCAAGATCTTTTATGTCGAACTCTAATATGAACCGATGACTCAGTTCTCTGATCTGTAGCGTTAGGATTTCCTAGCGCCCTGACCATCTATTGTGGCCGTTGCGAAACAAATTTTTTTGGGGTTTAAAAACTAGCGCTGGAAAAACCGTTCTAGAATCTACCATAAACCTAAACTAGCTAATTAGGAGGAGAGTTAACTACTATGACAGAAAAGTCTCACCAAAAGATCCACGTCCTTCGGTCTTCTATCCTCTTCGTTTGCTCCTAAGGATCTCCTTGAACAAGCTTGTTCAACTTTTCTTGCTCCTTGAAATTTCCTGGATCGTGCTTGATCGTCGGTCTTCCTCCGTTGAAAATGATCCTCTCGAGAGATATAGTCCATGGCTCTAGCTCCATACTAAAAGTCTAGTGGAGCAACTAGAGACTTTAGATTGCTAATCTAAAATATCTAGGATGTAGTGTATGGATCTAAGTGTGTATCTATCTCACCTCCTCTCTTGATTCTCAACACATGAGATTATAGAGAGGAGGTTGAAGATGAAGGTGGAGGAGCTCAAGAAAGCTAGTGAGGAGAGTGAAACCAAATGGTGAGAATGAAAAATAAAATCCCATGAAAGAGAAAAAGATCAAGAATAGTTTTGTAAAACCTCTTTTTTCAATATAAAAATACACCCATATTTGAATAGTGTTGACAGATGAATATTCAATTTATTTGTCAATACTATTCAACCAAGGCTCTCACCATACTCACCTTACTACATTTATATCTCATTTTCCATTTAAAATAAATGGATAAAACTAAAATGAGGTGTCCACCTTTTAGAATGTTTTCCGTATAAATACGGAATACACTCAACTGTATATACATACCCGTATTCGTATTAAAATACGAATATCCAAAGAGATAGAATAACACAAAAATATAATACTAGAATATACATATCGAAATATATATATGTAAATTATTAAATCAATACCTGATTTAATAATCGGGCTCAATCCCGAGTCGGCTAGTATTATCAACCGTCTGATCGAAAGTCCGGGTACATAGTACAATCATTCGATGGAACTCTGCACATATCCAATACGGCTACTACATCATTTTGCCTGAACCAGGACAACCCTCTGTGTAGGACTCTAAAGACTCGACAGTACGCCGGCAGAGAGTTACTGGATAAATCCATAACCACAAGCACGTCAACGGCACTAGCTGTACGTAACGGCTACCTGGGTACCTGTTGAAAAGGAAGGCCGACAAGCAAACTCATCCGGATCCCTACTGAGCCTATCTATGACAATCTACGTACAGTCCGGTCTCTTCGTCCGAGAGTATCACATACCGGGTCTAGGGGGTGGTAAACGTCAGACCCTAATAATCCGATAATTCGTGCTGATGTGGCTCAGGACCAATCCGGAAAGCTACTGATCAATCTATCAGTAAATCCCAACTGCCATGGCCAAGGTCTTTATAACATTTCAGAAAATATAAAATATTAATTTTGGAATTTAATATTAAAATAATATATTTCGCAAAAACTACCCGATTTGCGAATTTGGGGTTTTAGTAAAATGGTATAAATATATACCAATATTTGTGAAATAATTGGAGATTAAAATGATTTATTCATTTAAAAATATATTTATTGAATTTGGCATTTTTATAATTAATTATATGCAGTTTAAATAAAAATTGATTAGTGCACTACTAATCGCGATTATACCAAATCCGTGTTTCTATATTTTTTCATGGTTAGTGCACCATGACATGTTGCATTTTGTTGCATGTTGTTTCATTTTATTTGTGCTATGTGTTTGGTTTTAATTGAGTGAGGAAAAAAGAAAAGAAAAAGAAAAGATAAGAGAGTATAATTGAGGAGAGAGGGGGGACCCATGTGGCATGACATGCCACATAAGAGAGTGAGTGTGAGAGAGAGAGAGAGAGAGATTTTGACCTCATTATTTTCCCTTCGTCATCTTCATCTCTTCCTCCACCTCCTCTACCCTCATGTTTCATCTCCAACCCTTTACCAAAACCCTATACTCCCTTCGTTACAAAGATGCTCAACTTCATCCTCAACACTTTGGACCTTTCAAAATTGAATTTTGAAGAATTTGAGCAACTCAAGAAAATTCTTAAGTTGCTAAATGAGGTATAATTCTAGACTTTAGTTAAGTTATTGTGTTTAGTTTATCCTATTGTTAGTTTAGAGTTAAATCGATGTTGATTAGTGATGTTTGGAAATTTCTAGAGAGGGTTTGGGTGATTGTGTGGACTTGTGTTATGTAGTGAGTGTTGTAGAACCTTGGTGATGATTTTTCCTGACCTGGGCCATTGAATCGAAACCAAAATACGAACTTAGAAACTTTCCGTGTCGGTTTTGTGACATTTTTGGAGGTCTACAGGGAATCTGGAGCAACCCGGGGCCTTTATAAACAAATCAAAAATATACATTAACCTAGTTAGACCAATAGCAGACCACTACGAGAAGACGAGGTCCAAATTCTAAGGTGGGGCCGGCCCCGGCGGTTACTGTAGCAGTTAGGTCGATTACTGTAGTAGATTTGGTGTTGGGGTTTTTCCAGTAGCTTACATATCTTATAACATAGCTACTGTATTTTTCTTTTTGTTCCAGATTACCTGAGCCAAAATCTGGGAGTATATTGGGGTGGTTTTGGGTTATGTTTTCCGATATTGGAATTCTTGGTTTTGATATTAGTTATGAGATTTGGTCGTTTGATATTTGTATGTCAATGACGAGGGTTGTTTGGTCGTTTTTGCATGCGTAAGTTATAGGTTCTAACCTATGAGCGCACCGTGTTCCGTATCATTTTTCCGGATTTGGTTTTCATAGCGTGGCGATATGTGTTGATTTGTAGGTATCTTCGCGTGTATTCCGAGACGACGAAGCACATCGACTACGGCTGAACAAGAAGTTCCGCAGGTGAGTAGATTTATATCTACGGGGGAAGTCGGATGGATGGCGTATAGCACTGTAACGCCTTAGATTTCGGTTAGTGTTCGTTTAGACGTTAGTACGGGTTTACTGTAAAAAGTTTACCAATTCGGCTTCCTCACATTTTATAACATTTAATTAATAAATTATTATTATTTGTTATAAGCATGCACGCACGTGTGCACGTAAATGTGAGGATTTGTTGTGCTAATTTTGTTCTTAGCAACCTTGACACTTAACCTAATCCTTGTTTAATCCACCCTTTGCTTTAATCCTTGTTTAATCCAATTCTTAACCTTAACCCTAGATCTTTTGTCAGTGAGAGAGAGAGATATTTTCTTTTGTTGAATGAGGAGGTGGCATTTGAGGTGTGAAAGCATTAAATGGTGAATTAATGCATTTGATACACTCACCTCTCACCTCACCCTACACTCACCTCCCTCTCTCTTTATCATTTCCTCTCTCTCTTTTTCTCTATCTCTTTTCTTTTCTCTCATCTCTCTCTCATCAAACTGAACACTCTCCATTTCCTACACCAATTCATCACAAAATTCACAAAAAGTTCACCAAAATCACATCTTTTCTTGGTTTTTGCCTCTTGGATGCCTAGGAGCATGCAAAACTAGGATCTTTGTGTTCTTTTGGCTAGGTAATGATCTCTATCTGTTGCTTATATAGTTTTTGTGCTTTGTAGACTGTTAGATTTAGTTTAGATTGTTTAAAGTTAGGTTTTGTGTTTAATATCGTATTTTTAGTGTCGTTTTGTGATATCTGTGTTCTGCTGTGACCTGGGATGTGTACGAGAAAATCAAATAATTTTGTTGTGTTGTACCTGTGACCCTAGCACCTTACCTGGAGCACGAACCCCATCAGCTCGGACTCGGCCGGCGACGTCTGAAGGCAATTCCGGTGAGATCGGCCCCTTGGTTGAGTTGGGATTTGGGTTTTTCTGGGTAGGTATCTGCTTTGGTTTGGGTAAGTTTGGTCTTGTTTGATTGTTGAGTTTTCTCAGTATGCAAAATCTGGGATCACCTAGGTAGTTTCTAGTGTTTTGTGTCCGCGCGATACGTTATACGACACGGATCGTGCACTTTGTGTGGTTTTGCTCTTGGGTTAGTTTCGTCGTGTCGCTACGCACGTTAGCCACAATACGAACACTTGAGAGTATGTTTTGTGTTGTTGTGTCAGTCTAATGTAGTTTGTACGTGTTTTGGGTCTATTATTAATATATATTTGCTTTGTTGTTTTAATGTTGTAAGTTCGCAGGCGGGGACTTCGGACACTGCTACAAAGGGAAAACAGGTGGTAGACTTCACCTAGCTTGGAGCGTTGGTGAGTAGATTTAACATCTACAGGGGAATCGTCCGTATGGCGTTATGCGTCTGGGCTAGAGATGTTAATTCTGTCGCATATTCTATGTCATATTTAGAATTGTGCATTTACCCTACTGCTTAGTTAGTGTTGTGCTTGGACTAGTATCCTTAGGACACTGCACCATTATTGACGGCCTATGTTGCATGAGCACTGATTGTATGCCACACACACCGTCAATAATTGCCATATCACGCACAACCCACTTATAGATATGATATTGCTTGGTTAGGGACATTGAGACATTGATTCATATTTCTTTTTGCATATGACATTTAGCATACCTGTATATCCACATGCTTGATGTAACACCCGGCCCTTTTTTTTATACCAAGTCCGTATTTTGTTATTTTAGAATTTCATTTGTTTTTTTTTATTTATAAATCTATGTGTTTTATTTTGAAAATTATTTATTTATTATAACTTCTTTTATAAACCCAAATTCTAAACCAAGCTATATTTTATTTCACTCAGCTCATTTTTTTTTTATTTAAATTAAACCCAACCCATTTCCCCAGTTAATAAAACTTCATTTTCTTTATTAATCTTAAATCCTAAGCCCACTCCTCTATTTCCTAGATTAACCAATCCCTTTTATGATAGGTTAATTCATTCAAATCCCGATACCTCATTTCCTCCTTCCTCTTTTCACAAACCCTATTTCATTTTACTTTTCTCCAAGCTTAACAATTCCTAAGCCAAAACCTTTAATTTGTACAAACAATTAAACTCCAAAACCCAAACTGTTCTTTTCCATATCCTCTAAGCCCAATCTCTTTATCAAAATTTAACTCAAAACCTTAAGTTAAGCCTCTGGGCCGTTTCCATTTATTTTCCCTAATTAATTTCCTTTTTCCCTCATCATTGAGCCCACACACCCATCCCAGCCCTCTCTAATACACCAATTTTCCCGCACACACAAAGGCCCGGCCCGCCAGCAGCCACCCCTTTTGATTTAATTCATTTTTTTGTCTGGCCCGGCCCACGCTTTGCCTGCAGCCCGCTTCATCCTCATTCAGCAACCCAACCCGACCCGACTCCTGTACATCTCTCTCAAAATCCCAACGGCTCCCTCCGCCTTTCCCGCGCGCGCTCGACCAGGCTCCGTCGCCTCCGCCCACGTTCGCGCCCCGTCACTCGCGTGCGTTACCGCCACGACGCGCGACCACGTCTCCTTATCCCTCCTCTCGTACGCGCCCACTCACTCTTTTCTTCACCTCTTTACCTCTCTCACCGCCCACTCCAACTGCTCCTCCACCGAGCCCCGCCGCGACCACCTTGCACCACCTCATCAACGGTGCAACCACCTCCTTCTCCTCCTCACACAACCCCACTCCTCTCAAACTCCACCCGTGCACCTCATCTCGCCATCCACCTCCTCCACTGCCCGAGCGACTTCCCTGCACCCACTCACCTGCACATCGAGTCCCCTGCCCCGACGCCGGTGATCTTCTCATCGTCGTCGTCTTCATCGTCATCTCTTTCTTACCCTCTCTCTAACTCCCCCTCTCACTGTCTCTCTCTCTCTTTCCCACTCTGCTTCTCTCACTCTCTCTCTCTCTTTCTCAGTCTCTCTACAATCCCTCTCAATCTCTCTCTCTGCACCCCTCTCCCGATCTCCCTCTCTTCCTTTTCCTCTGCCTCTCTCTCTCTCAGCCTCTCTCTCTGGAACCCTCTCTCTCCCTCCATCACTCCCTCTCTAACTCTCACTCTTAGTCTCTCTCTCTCTTTCTCTCTTTCACTCCAAGTTCTCTCTCTCCCTACCTCAGTTCTCTCTCTCCCCCTCTCTAACTCTGTCTCTCTCTACCCTCTCACTCCCTCCCCATTAACGGCTCGGCACAATCGAGCGTTCAGGCCTCAACAGCAAGCTACGACGCAAACCTAAGCCGAGTCGAGCCCCGATGTTCCGTCGAGTACCTGCAGAGATCGTCGCACGTTCTTGACATTGCCATCACCACGCATCCCCGGATCGTCTCCAGGCAAGTTTTTACTTGCTTTCATGCTATTCTATATATGTTACAAGTCAATATCGTATATTATACACCAGGTTTGCCTTATGTTAAATAGTGCAACACAACTGTTCGATACTCGTTTCCTTAGGAAATCTTTATCGAATTTGACGGAACTAAATGGTGTAGGTTGGCCCGTAGGGTTATGAACATAATGTGTGAATTTCGTTGGATAATTTGACTGTTAACGACTAAAACATCTGCCCCCAAGTTTAACCGTAAAGCTGAAATTCTATTGCACCTGAAAACCGTTAAATTCACCATAAATCATATACATATTAGAATGGTGCGTTCGAGGGCTCAAATCGAAGCCGACTCGATGAAATTTAACCATATACTAGTTTCCAGACAATCCTGTGCTTAAACTGTGATGATATTCGGATCGGAGTGCGACTCTGGACTGCAGTCCAGAGCGACTCCAGTTATTGGTGGCTGTTCCGTAATGGGTACCACAGGATTTACTTAACTCTTAGGTTGCGGAACTCCGCTGTTTATTGTAGATAAACCTGTTAGCTAGACAACATAATCAGTTTCATCCTGTTTCGTTACCATTTACTATTTAATCTGTAATTTAGAAGATGGGGACACATAACAGTCCCAACAGATTCAGAATTGACATATTGATATTAAACAGATTATAACTCCTAACATACAGACGCGATTGAAGATCCGTTTGTTGCGTTGAAAACTTTACTGAAAACCCTAGAATTCATACAACTGTAGCGTCACTAAATTATGATCCCAACTGGGGTTAAAATGCGTTGCGAAATGGATCCCTGATTCTGAAACCAGATTTCCAGCCGCGAGCGCTTAAAATGAAATGATTAGAACTTTTGATTCTGGAACTCGATTGGCTTGAAACAAAATTCTATGGATGGATAACTGAACATATTAATTACTACCTGTTTATCACTTCGCTAAATTATATACATATGTTTCATGATAAATCGTGCAAGTGATAGACTGCTGTTTTTTATGATACCTTAGTTGTGCTTCTTATACTGTTCATGCATCATATCATACCTATGTCATTGTATTGATAACCTAGTGACATCGTGCATTTACCCAGTGTTAGATTTTAGTGTGGGTTGTGGCAAGTACGTCAGTGTTCGTGTATTCATGATTAAGTGAAAGTGATACGTACTTGTGCACAATCAGTGTCCCTTTTATTCTATTGCATTGTCGACGTCTGTGGGATGCGTGTACGTGTGACTATAAGTGGTATGGGACACTTATGGAAGCGCTTGCACGGATGTCACAGATAAGGCATTCGACACTGCCATTTATCTTAGGTATTAGTCGGGACGTGCTTGATGGAGGTCCTACCTCCAGTTCTCGCGCAGACTTGTCACGGATCGATTAGTATTTAGGGTTATGGTTAGCGTTTGATGTGGACTACGGGGTGTGGGGTAGTTCAAGTGTGAATTCAACAGAATCTCGGGAGTCCCGTGCCGGCTTATATATTTAGGGAGTTATATGGAGATTTACAGGGTACGTGATATATACACTGTGATACATTCGTTACATGTTGGGCCCGTGGTCCCTTGCCCTTGGGTTCTACCCTTGGGTGGAGGACACTCGCGAGTGGTTGACTCTCACACTTGGACTGACGATAGGCTTAGTGACCTGTGTAGTGAGACTTAGAGACTGATAGGGTTACTGTCATTTACATTTCTTCTATACTGTGTTGACATTCGTGACATATTGATATACTGCTTTACTTTTCCGCTGCATTTATCTCTGCTCATTTATATTCATGCTGTTATTGATTTACTGTTATTCATATTCTTCACCACTGTTAGAACTATTACTTGATTATATACATTATATTGCTATCGTGTCGCTCTGACGACCTGAGTATGCATGCTCAGTGTGAGAAGACGATTTAGCCTGGACCAGTGCATCACAGACTTCTTGATTTGTCTTCTCGAGTTACACTCATTTGTTCCACCTCAGGTCAGTCTTTACATCGTTTACTTCAGTTACTGCATTTCTCGTTACCTGCGCATTATATACTGTTTACCATGACAAACTAGAAGCCGAAGTGTGACTACGGCAGGACATTTCCTTGACCGTAGGAGCATGGCTGGCCTTGTCTACCCCTCGTATTCCGTATTTTGGGAAGCGGGGCGTGACATTGTCACGCCCCGCTTCCCAAAATACGGAATACGAGGGGTAGACAAGGCCAGCCATGCTCCTACGGTCAAGGAAATGTCCTGCCGTAGTCACACTTCGGCTTCTAGTTTGTCATGGTAAACAGTATATAATGCGCAGGTAACGAGAAATGCAGTAACTGAAGTAAACGATGTAAAGACTGACCTGAGGTGGAACAAATGAGTGTAACTCGAGAAGACAAATCAAGAAGTCTGTGATGCACTGGTCCAGGCTAAATCGTCTTCTCACACTGAGCATGCATACTCAGGTCGTCAGAGCGACACGATAGCAATATAATGTATATAATCAAGTAATAGTTCTAACAGTGGTGAAGAATATGAATAACAGTAAATCAATAACAGCATGAATATAAATGAGCAGAGATAAATGCAGCGGAAAAGTAAAGCAGTATATCAATATGTCACGAATGTCAACACAGTATAGAAGAAATGTAAATGACAGTAACCCTATCAGTCTCTAAGTCTCACTACACAGGTCACTAAGCCTATCGTCAGTCCAAGTGTGAGAGTCAACCACTCGCGAGTGTCCTCCACCCAAGGGTAGAACCCAAGGGCAAGGGACCACGGGCCCAACATGTAACGAATGTATCACAGTGTATATATCACGTACCCTGTAAATCTCCATATAACTCCCTAAATATATAAGCCGGCACGGGACTCCCGAGATTCTGTTGAATTCACACTTGAACTACCCCACACCCCGTAGTCCACATCAAACGCTAACCATAACCCTAAATACTAATCGATCCGTGACAAGTCTGCGCGAGAACTGGAGGTAGGACCTCCATCAAGCACGTCCCGACTAATACCTAAGATAAATGGCAGTGTCGAATGCCTTATCTGTGACATCCGTGCAAGCGCTTCCATAAGTGTCAAAAATGCGTTGCGAAATGGATCCCTGATTCTGAAACCAGATTTCCAGCCGCGAGCGCTTAAAATGAAATGATTAGAACTTTTGATTCTGGAACTCGATTGGCTTGAAACAAAATTCTATGGATGGATAACTGAACATATTAATTACTACCTGTTTATCACTTCGCTAAATTATATACATATGTTTCATGATAAATCGTGCAAGTGATAGACTGCTGTTTTTTATGATACCTTAGTTGTGCTTCTTATACTGTTCATGCATCATATCATACCTATGTCATTGTATTGATAACCTAGTGACATCGTGCATTTACCCAGTGTTAGATTTTAGTGTGGGTTGTGGCAAGTACGTCAGTGTTCGTGTATTCATGATTAAGTGAAAGTGATACGTACTTGTGCACAATCAGTGTCCCTTTTATTCTATTGCATTGTCGACGTCTGTGGGATGCGTGTACGTGTGACTATAAGTGGTATGGGACACTTATGGAAGCGCTTGCACGGATGTCACAGATAAGGCATTCGACACTGCCATTTATCTTAGGTATTAGTCGGGACGTGCTTGATGGAGGTCCTACCTCCAGTTCTCGCGCAGACTTGTCACGGATCGATTAGTATTTAGGGTTATGGTTAGCGTTTGATGTGGACTACGGGGTGTGGGGTAGTTCAAGTGTGAATTCAACAGAATCTCGGGAGTCCCGTGCCGGCTTATATATTTAGGGAGTTATATGGAGATTTACAGGGTACGTGATATATACACTGTGATACATTCGTTACATGTTGGGCCCGTGGTCCCTTGCCCTTGGGTTCTACCCTTGGGTGGAGGACACTCGCGAGTGGTTGACTCTCACACTTGGACTGACGATAGGCTTAGTGACCTGTGTAGTGAGACTTAGAGACTGATAGGGTTACTGTCATTTACATTTCTTCTATACTGTGTTGACATTCGTGACATATTGATATACTGCTTTACTTTTCCGCTGCATTTATCTCTGCTCATTTATATTCATGCTGTTATTGATTTACTGTTATTCATATTCTTCACCACTGTTAGAACTATTACTTGATTATATACATTATATTGCTATCGTGTCGCTCTGACGACCTGAGTATGCATGCTCAGTGTGAGAAGACGATTTAGCCTGGACCAGTGCATCACAGACTTCTTGATTTGTCTTCTCGAGTTACACTCATTTGTTCCACCTCAGGTCAGTCTTTACATCGTTTACTTCAGTTACTGCATTTCTCGTTACCTGCGCATTATATACTGTTTACCATGACAAACTAGAAGCCGAAGTGTGACTACGGCAGGACATTTCCTTGACCGTAGGAGCATGGCTGGCCTTGTCTACCCCTCGTATTCCGTATTTTGGGAAGCGGGGCGTGACATGGTTTAGTTGGTATCAGAGACCAGGTTTTGCATCGTTTGGGATTGCAGTTTTCTGTGGTGGGCTTGGCAATCTAAGACATCACTCGGTCTAGATTGTAAACTTGTCATTCCTGATCCATATTCATATCGTGTGTTCAGCTATCCATTCGCTAAGGTTTCGGGTGACTTGACAAGGTTACGTGGTTGCAATTGCACTATCGTAATCTAATCAAGTGACTTAAAGTCATACAGTTGATTCTCCACTTATAATAAATTCAGCATCTCTGATATTTTTGAATCTTTGTCCTATCCATTTTGATCCGTAATCTTGTGACTTATATCATCCTCAAAATTGTTATTTCAGGATCATGTCTTCCAACGACTCTTCGTCTTTATCAGCTCCCCAGAATCAGACCGTTGAGATCCTTAGTGTACTACAAGGTTTAAAGGAAGCCCAGGAGCGAACAAACGACTTATTAGCTGAAGGACTGAGAAGACAGGTGAATCAGGCACCAGCGGGAGCATCCTATCATAAAGGGATCCCTATTGGACGAGGAAAAGAGAAGAAGATGAAGCGTCAACAGAAGTATCAGAAGAACCCTTGCTGTGGATATTGTAAGAGGCCAGGACATCTTCAGAAGGATTGTCGCCGTGCCCAAGGGAAATGTCTGATATGCGGTTCTGACCAACATCTCATCAACGGTTGTCCAGAAAGGAAAGAACTACAAGGAGGAAATTCGTCCACACTCCCCACTTCTACCAAGTGAGGATCATCGCGTAGTTTGAACTTCGACCATAAGGCGGATCTAACGCAGGATTCAACTCGCGTAACGATGATGCAGCGTTCTGGCAATCGAAGAAGAATTCCATGATTTCCAATTTCAATAATAATGTTGTCATCTTTTATGAATATTTCCTTCCATTTGAACCTTTGTATCCGTCGAACTTTAGTTGGATGAAATAAAATTTGAATCATAATATATGTATCATTCTCATGCTTTCTCTATATCAAATTCTATTCATTATCACAGTATTTTTATTCTGATCTTTCAGTTCCTGCAACCGCATATTTTTCTCCTATATTTCGTACCCTGAGCTTTCCTTGATGTTTTCCACTGTCTAACCATGACTTCTCTTTTCAGGCCATGGCCCACCCTGGAGCAGCGCCGCATCTAGACGAGGACGCACAGTCATGCGTTTCCCTAGATCACACTCTGACGAGTTCCGATGACGAGGTCTATGGTCCCCAAGTCGACTTCGAAAACAATGATTCAGGGGACGAAGGAGCAGCCGTCCCAGAGTTCGACATGATAGCTGATTCTGATAAAGAGGGAGAAGATCCTGAAGAGAACCTGATGGAGGAAGACCCCGAGGAAGAACCGATAGAAGAAAATCCAGTGGAGGAAGACCCCATGGAAGAGAACCCAGAAGGAGAAGATCACGTGGAAACAGATCTCGATGAAGAAGCCCTATCTGAGGAAGAAGAACCAGAAGATCAAGATCCTGTGGTGGAAGGACTTCCAATAGAGATACCTGCGAGGCGCTATGGAAATGGACGCCCCTACCTGAGCGCGCGAGCCTACCGCAACCTGCTGAATCTCCACAACCGCGACTGATGGGATTTCTTTTGATGTAGTCTTTCTGGCCAAATGAAATGTATATAGTTTAGGGCCACTTATCGTCCTTGAGAATGTCTTGTTTCAAATTTCTTAAATAAAGTAAACCTTTTGGTTATTGGTTCGTTTGATACTTGTTATTGCCCTATCCATTTATCTTTCTGCTGGGATCCCTGACTGTCCACCCCTGCTCATTGGAAAGTTTTTCACCCTCGTTTCAATTAGAGAGTACCGCACCCTGATCCTTGGATTGAGCCACCCTTCATCTCTCTTCTGTGCCCCGTTTGAGATCCTTCTGGGAGGAGAACAGTTCCTGTGAAACTCCCAAATTCACTGACTCTTCAAATTTTGATTCGTGTGTTGTACCGACTGTTGCTTCCCTCTACACTTTTCTTTTTGTATCCCTTTATGCTCGTCTATACTTCCTGTGCTGACCCGATCCCAATTCCCTTGATCCTCAGCCTAAAGCCGCCATACTCCGACCTTCTGAATGAGCTACCTTCCCTTGTAATCGTTACCCTAGCTAGCCCCATACATATTTGTGTTCTTCCTATTACCCTAACTATATATAGGGACAGTGTTATTCAAAATTTAGTTTTCATTATTTTAGTTCGTGTATTTGATTACCCCGTTTTTGTATTTTAAGTACAACTATTATTATTTTCATTTTCAGTAGTGTAACCTTACACCGCGCATACTTTTGGTCCATATTTTTTAAGTTCACTATACAAGTTTTCTAAATTATTTTTAGCCTATCCTATCGATACCTTTCCTAAAATGTTTTAGCCTACCGACTAGTTTTCACTGCTTTATTGTCGTCAATTTACTTTGAGGATTTGTGCCTATGATTACTATTATAAGTAGCTGAGCCTTATATTTATTATTTCCGTTTGCTACTATGATATATTTAGATGCGCACACCTTTGGTTTCGACGTTTACCGAGCACACTTTGATTAATATTATTCGGTAATTGTTATCTATATTCTTGTATATTTGTACTTGCCCGTATAGTTTTCATGCGTTATACCTTGTAAGCCTATTTTTGTATATGGTTTATATATATGTATGTACCTTCAAAACTTTATCTACCCGTTTTAAATAAATCAGTACATATTAGTTTTCGATATGATAATCCTTCGTTTATTATTTATAGCTAGTTGTTTCTTTTAAATTTCGAGGACGAAATTTTTGTAAGGGTGGTATGATGTAACACCCGGCCCTTTTTTTTATACCAAGTCCGTATTTTGTTATTTTAGAATTTCATTTGTTTTTTTTTATTTATAAATCTATGTGTTTTATTTTGAAAATTATTTATTTATTATAACTTCTTTTATAAACCCAAATTCTAAACCAAGCTATATTTTATTTCACTCAGCTCATTTTTTTTTTATTTAAATTAAACCCAACCCATTTCCCCAGTTAATAAAACTTCATTTTCTTTATTAATCTTAAATCCTAAGCCCACTCCTCTATTTCCTAGATTAACCAATCCCTTTTATGATAGGTTAATTCATTCAAATCCCGATACCTCATTTCCTCCTTCCTCTTTTCACAAACCCTATTTCATTTTACTTTTCTCCAAGCTTAACAATTCCTAAGCCAAAACCTTTAATTTGTACAAACAATTAAACTCCAAAACCCAAACTGTTCTTTTCCATATCCTCTAAGCCCAATCTCTTTATCAAAATTTAACTCAAAACCTTAAGTTAAGCCTCTGGGCCGTTTCCATTTATTTTCCCTAATTAATTTCCTTTTTCCCTCATCATTGAGCCCACACACCCATCCCAGCCCTCTCTAATACACCAATTTTCCCGCACACACAAAGGCCCGGCCCGCCAGCAGCCACCCCTTTTGATTTAATTCATTTTTTTGTCTGGCCCGGCCCACGCTTTGCCTGCAGCCCGCTTCATCCTCATTCAGCAACCCAACCCGACCCGACTCCTGTACATCTCTCTCAAAATCCCAACGGCTCCCTCCGCCTTTCCCGCGCGCGCTCGACCAGGCTCCGTCGCCTCCGCCCACGTTCGCGCCCCGTCACTCGCGTGCGTTACCGCCACGACGCGCGACCACGTCTCCTTATCCCTCCTCTCGTACGCGCCCACTCACTCTTTTCTTCACCTCTTTACCTCTCTCACCGCCCACTCCAACTGCTCCTCCACCGAGCCCCGCCGCGACCACCTTGCACCACCTCATCAACGGTGCAACCACCTCCTTCTCCTCCTCACACAACCCCACTCCTCTCAAACTCCACCCGTGCACCTCATCTCGCCATCCACCTCCTCCACTGCCCGAGCGACTTCCCTGCACCCACTCACCTGCACATCGAGTCCCCTGCCCCGACGCCGGTGATCTTCTCATCGTCGTCGTCTTCATCGTCATCTCTTTCTTACCCTCTCTCTAACTCCCCCTCTCACTGTCTCTCTCTCTCTTTCCCACTCTGCTTCTCTCACTCTCTCTCTCTCTTTCTCAGTCTCTCTACAATCCCTCTCAATCTCTCTCTCTGCACCCCTCTCCCGATCTCCCTCTCTTCCTTTTCCTCTGCCTCTCTCTCTCTCAGCCTCTCTCTCTGGAACCCTCTCTCTCCCTCCATCACTCCCTCTCTAACTCTCACTCTTAGTCTCTCTCTCTCTTTCTCTCTTTCACTCCAAGTTCTCTCTCTCCCTACCTCAGTTCTCTCTCTCCCCCTCTCTAACTCTGTCTCTCTCTACCCTCTCACTCCCTCCCCATTAACGGCTCGGCACAATCGAGCGTTCAGGCCTCAACAGCAAGCTACGACGCAAACCTAAGCCGAGTCGAGCCCCGATGTTCCGTCGAGTACCTGCAGAGATCGTCGCACGTTCTTGACATTGCCATCACCACGCATCCCCGGATCGTCTCCAGGCAAGTTTTTACTTGCTTTCATGCTATTCTATATATGTTACAAGTCAATATCGTATATTATACACCAGGTTTGCCTTATGTTAAATAGTGCAACACAACTGTTCGATACTCGTTTCCTTAGGAAATCTTTATCGAATTTGACGGAACTAAATGGTGTAGGTTGGCCCGTAGGGTTATGAACATAATGTGTGAATTTCGTTGGATAATTTGACTGTTAACGACTAAAACATCTGCCCCCAAGTTTAACCGTAAAGCTGAAATTCTATTGCACCTGAAAACCGTTAAATTCACCATAAATCATATACATATTAGAATGGTGCGTTCGAGGGCTCAAATCGAAGCCGACTCGATGAAATTTAACCATATACTAGTTTCCAGACAATCCTGTGCTTAAACTGTGATGATATTCGGATCGGAGTGCGACTCTGGACTGCAGTCCAGAGCGACTCCAGTTATTGGTGGCTGTTCCGTAATGGGTACCACAGGATTTACTTAACTCTTAGGTTGCGGAACTCCGCTGTTTATTGTAGATAAACCTGTTAGCTAGACAACATAATCAGTTTCATCCTGTTTCGTTACCATTTACTATTTAATCTGTAATTTAGAAGATGGGGACACATAACAGTCCCAACAGATTCAGAATTGACATATTGATATTAAACAGATTATAACTCCTAACATACAGACGCGATTGAAGATCCGTTTGTTGCGTTGAAAACTTTACTGAAAACCCTAGAATTCATACAACTGTAGCGTCACTAAATTATGATCCCAACTGGGGTTAAAATGCGTTGCGAAATGGATCCCTGATTCTGAAACCAGATTTCCAGCCGCGAGCGCTTAAAATGAAATGATTAGAACTTTTGATTCTGGAACTCGATTGGCTTGAAACAAAATTCTATGGATGGATAACTGAACATATTAATTACTACCTGTTTATCACTTCGCTAAATTATATACATATGTTTCATGATAAATCGTGCAAGTGATAGACTGCTGTTTTTTATGATACCTTAGTTGTGCTTCTTATACTGTTCATGCATCATATCATACCTATGTCATTGTATTGATAACCTAGTGACATCGTGCATTTACCCAGTGTTAGATTTTAGTGTGGGTTGTGGCAAGTACGTCAGTGTTCGTGTATTCATGATTAAGTGAAAGTGATACGTACTTGTGCACAATCAGTGTCCCTTTTATTCTATTGCATTGTCGACGTCTGTGGGATGCGTGTACGTGTGACTATAAGTGGTATGGGACACTTATGGAAGCGCTTGCACGGATGTCACAGATAAGGCATTCGACACTGCCATTTATCTTAGGTATTAGTCGGGACGTGCTTGATGGAGGTCCTACCTCCAGTTCTCGCGCAGACTTGTCACGGATCGATTAGTATTTAGGGTTATGGTTAGCGTTTGATGTGGACTACGGGGTGTGGGGTAGTTCAAGTGTGAATTCAACAGAATCTCGGGAGTCCCGTGCCGGCTTATATATTTAGGGAGTTATATGGAGATTTACAGGGTACGTGATATATACACTGTGATACATTCGTTACATGTTGGGCCCGTGGTCCCTTGCCCTTGGGTTCTACCCTTGGGTGGAGGACACTCGCGAGTGGTTGACTCTCACACTTGGACTGACGATAGGCTTAGTGACCTGTGTAGTGAGACTTAGAGACTGATAGGGTTACTGTCATTTACATTTCTTCTATACTGTGTTGACATTCGTGACATATTGATATACTGCTTTACTTTTCCGCTGCATTTATCTCTGCTCATTTATATTCATGCTGTTATTGATTTACTGTTATTCATATTCTTCACCACTGTTAGAACTATTACTTGATTATATACATTATATTGCTATCGTGTCGCTCTGACGACCTGAGTATGCATGCTCAGTGTGAGAAGACGATTTAGCCTGGACCAGTGCATCACAGACTTCTTGATTTGTCTTCTCGAGTTACACTCATTTGTTCCACCTCAGGTCAGTCTTTACATCGTTTACTTCAGTTACTGCATTTCTCGTTACCTGCGCATTATATACTGTTTACCATGACAAACTAGAAGCCGAAGTGTGACTACGGCAGGACATTTCCTTGACCGTAGGAGCATGGCTGGCCTTGTCTACCCCTCGTATTCCGTATTTTGGGAAGCGGGGCGTGACACTTAACTTATGACATAGCTACAGGTATACTTATATGCTAGATACCTGTATATCCACATATGCCTTCATATACTTATATGCTAGATACCTGTATACCTATAGAGTATTATACCATTAGTGACATGTACATACATAGCTTATGACATAGCTACAGGTATACCTTGCACACATACTTCACTCATACCCAGGGGGTATATTACATTATTACTTATAGGTAGATACATATACCTTACTATACCTTCATGTTTACACATATATCAGTTATAGCTACATATTTACCTTTACTTGATATTATTTAGAATTGGAGAAAATAGGAACCACATGATATTTTATATTAACTTGTTGCAGTTAATTAGCGGCTCTTCCTTTATATGCTTACATTTCAAGTTTATGTTGCATATATTATATTCATGGATTTTTCACATTGAGCTATGGATTTTTCATGATGTTTTCTGGATTTGGGGACCGTGGGAGTTCATGAAATTATGCATTATTTGAAAAACCCGGTTTCCTTTGATATGATATTTCAGCATCCACCATGAGATTTATCGGTTCTGATATATATATACCCCTGCGAGGAGGCGTTGATGCCGTATGAGGGTGCATGGTGGGGCCCGGAGGTACCCCGGGGCAAGACGATTGATGGACCTTGCCGATTGAGCCTGTCAGGGGAACCATATCATCCGGTGACATTACCTATGACTCGGCGGTTATCATGAGGATACCGACGGGAGTCATGTAAGTATGGATACGTCGAAAGGCGAGGGTCAGAGCTAGGCACTCGAGATTTCGGTATAGCGTGTGATACGTACCTATCAGGGGGCCAGTCTTGGTGACAGCACCTGATAGATCAGCATTTCTGTGTCGATGCTTGACACATTAGTTTCATGATATTTCTTTTTACTCCTAAGTATGTATAACAGTGGAATGGGACGCTGTTATATATGTCTTTACACCAATATTAGTGGAATGTGATGCTAATATATGTGTATTGATATTAATTTATATACATCATATTTATTCATGCAAATATATTTAGGGTGTTAGAATTTTACTTGATATTGGATTTGGGATATAGGAAATTTATTTGGGATTTGATACAAGATATATATATGAGATTGCTGATTTTGTACATTCAGGATATATGAGATTTATTCGATATTGTACATTAAGGATTTGTGAGACTTATATGATATGAGAGCCAATTTGGGGGCTGATTTGAGGAAATTGGGACTTGGATTGTCTTGATAGATTGTGATCCTACCACGATGTCAGGATTCCGTAGAAATGACATATTTCATTCCATACTCCACATTTATTGTTTATGCACTGCTTCATGTATTAGTAGTACCTGTTAGTGTACCTTTCATGACTGTTGCATTTACATATCTCTATTTATATGCATTTCTTCATGTGTAGTTGTACCTATTAGTGTACCTTTCATGATTATTGCATACTGATTGTCATATATTATTGCTTCATGTATTAGTTGTACCTGCTAGTATACCTTTCATGATTATTGCATACTGATTGTCATATATTATTGCTTCATGTATTAGTTGTACCTGCTAGTGTACCTTTTATGATTATTGCATTCATATGACCTTTTATTGCTATTAATTGTATATGTTAGATTCACGCTGTACGTGCATACTTGCGATTACTTGCATATGCTATTTACTATTCACGAGTTGGCAACTCACCCCCGTTGTGCCACAGTTGTTTTGCAGGGTGTTTCCCAGAGTAGTCGAGGTAGGCTATTCATCTATCTGATCATCTTTTGCTGCGGATACCGCTTCAGCTCATAGTGTGCAGTTTTGCTTAGGTGGGTTTTGTGGTTATCCGTATTGTTGTATTGTATATTCGTTGTATCCTTGTACTCTCCATCTACTATATTTTCTTATTGACTTAGAGACTTGGTGAGGACGATTTTGTATATTATTTGTGACTTGTAGTCTTTTATACAGTTCCTTTCTATCGTCTTTTATTTCTTCGCTACGGCGTCGTATATTTGTTGTGGTGATTGTTTTCCGCCTTTGGGCGTGTATTTGCTCCCGTTTGGGAATGCTTTACTTCTATTTATATTGTACCCATTTTTGTGGCTAGTTTTTACAAAGGAGGTGCTGCCAAAATTTTAAAGGAAATAAAGTTGGACTTTTAAAGAATTTGGGTTGCGATTTTAAAGGTTTTAAAAATGTTTGTTATCTTTTCTTGTCTTTTAATGGTTTAGATTTCTGGGTTTTGGCTTTCTTTTACAGCGTTATGCCTGTAGACGTTGCGTAGTATTAGGGCTGTCACGTGCCAATTTCGGGTCGTGACAAGCACCCCCACGAATTATAATGGAAACCAATATATATATATATATATATATATATATATATATATATATATATATAGAGAGAGAGAGAGAGAGAGAGAGAGAGAGAGAGAGAATATGGTTAAAGAAACCATGTTAGAAACTTATGGATATGGTTAAAGAATTAGTAGGAGATAAGATATACTACGAGTTAAGGTTATCGTGTATGGTTTAGTGTGACATGATATGATAGAAATGATGTCTCGAATCGATATATAAGGATGCGAAACATTAATGCGAATCACGATATATATATATATATATATATATATAATGAAAGAGAATCAGTATGAGATTATAGTGGCATGTTATGAGGTTGATAAATATGATATGAGATTAAGAAGATGACTTGATGTGAGATATTGATGTGATGAAAAGAGTATACGATGAGATATGATGACTTGGTTTGATATGTCGTTATACGGATGCAAGTCGATATGAGATAATTGATACCTTTGTCGTCCCATGATATGAGATTGAAACGGATGTGACCTGGGATATAGATATATAGATATATATAATGTTGAGAATCATGAGTGATATGCCGTACGAGAAGTTAGGTCCGTACCCTCATTATCATATAAGTTGATAGGATTACTAATGGTTTAATGCCGCCGTACGATGGATACCGTACGTGATGAGTTTTACTTGATGATTGATCCATACTCTTGACTAGAGAATGCCGTACGATGGATTATACCGTACGTGATGTTGTGAGGCTGAATGTCGATTGATAGATTCACCGACTCGGAGATGTTATAGATATCTAATCCCTGTCTACACCGCTTAGTTTAGCCTTTACGTAGATGTTAGATTAGATACGTATACCCTATAACATTTGCGTGCGATGTACTTATTGGTACGTTCATGATATTCTCATTGCATTACATATACTTGTGCTAGTATACTTACACCATTATCGATGAGCGTATGTTACACTCATACAGATTTGCCGGCTCACACACTTCATCATTGATAATTGCTATGTCACTTATACAGTAGAATTGCTACATCATGCTATTGCTCTTAATTGTTCAGTACGTCACATGACTCTTTCGCATGATATACTTGCTATGCTCACATCATTATGCTATGTTGCATGATATATTTGCTATGCTCACATCACTATACTATGTTGCATGATATACTGATATGCTCACATTTCTGTCCTATGTTTGCATATATCATGCTTTATGATTATACGCATTGAGATGCTATTTTCATGAGATTCTGGATTTGAGAACCGTGGTTATATTTCAAAAGAAAGTATTATTGTTTTAAAAACCTGATTTCTCTTGATATGATATTTCAAGGCGTCCACCATGAGTTTTCTCGGTTCTGAAATTGGTATGTGAAACCCGATTCAAGGAGTGGTAGGCACCGTCTACAGGTGCATGGTGGACCCGGTATGGTATCCCGGGGAAAGAAATGATTTTCGTGGTGTAGACGATGAGCCTGGCAGAGGGAGCACTACCTACCGGTGATTGGTTGGACCCTGCGGTTGTTCGGAGGATACCGGTCGGAGTCGTGAGATGGATATGAGGGCCGATCAGAGTATGCGGCGCCTGAGATGAGATAGATATGAAGGCCGATCTGAGGATGCGGCGCCTGAGGTATGAGGATTTACGTGTCGATGCTGGACACGGGTTTTCATGATGTTTCGAGTGTCGGTGTTGGACACTCAGGTTCCATGATTTTGATGTGTCATTGATAGACACACGTAGTTGATATCTTCATACATACAGATATACGTTTTCATGATATGGTTTGTGTCGTTGATAGACACACGTTGGTTGATATCCTCATATTTACATGCATATGTTTTCATGTTGTCGTGTCATTGATGGACACGTGGATGATATCCACATGCATACATGCATTGATTATATTGTTCGCATATATGCAGACATGGTCACCCTAGATATCATAATATTACCTTCATGATATAGTTGACCTAGGAATCGTTGTTTTATTCGATTTCTACCTGCTGATGTTTTCTACTCATGAGTTGGCAACTCACCCCCGTTGTGCTACAGTTCTTGCAGGTTTGATCACGTGGATCAGTAGCGATATCGGCTGGCACATAGCTTGCTTTCAGGTGGTTTGCTTTGGTAGGTGGGATTTATTGTTTTCGTGCCCACTTTTGTATTATTATTCCTGTTGTATCTAGTCAACTCCATCAATCAGAAACTAGTATTTGTATAAGTAGTAAGACTTAGAAGAGACTTGTGGTTGCGGGACTTAGAGCGATGGGTTATACGTTCGTTTGGTGGGTTGATATCTTGCTTTATTCATTATTCTTTGTGTTGATCTTTGCCATTGGGCGTCGTATACTTATATTTCTGTCTTGCATGGTTGTGATTCTGCCGATTGGAGAAGAGCTAGTTCCCGCTTGGGGATGCCTTTTATATTATCATGTATATGTGGTTTTGGATCAAAACATACAAGGGAGGTGCTGCCCAAATTTTTAAAAGACGAAACATGTTTTTCAACTAGTATAATCCACTTGCATTTTCATGTTTCATTACCTATGCATTTATGTAAAAATGGATTTCATCATACCTTTATTTCAAAACATCACCTCTTTTATTTTCTTTAAAAGGTTTAGATTTCTGGGCTTCGGCTTACTTAATTTACGTTACGCCTTTAGACGTGGCGTGATTTAAGTGCCAGTCACGAACTAAATTTTGGGTCATGACAGTCTTATGGTGCTGGCCAATCGAATATAGTGCGTTATCAACTCCCTATACCGGGAAAGACGAATCCCCAATAATCGCTCACTGCCTCCATATGGCTCGGGACTGTACTCAACTAAAATATGTTTGCACGACTCAGTAGAGCCGTGGTAGGGTAGTAATCAAAGTACAGTAGGAACTCACACAAGACAAATGACGATCTCAGGTCTGAAGACTAACCTGTGCTCATGCCATCTGAGAACTGCTATCTGACGATAGGTATAATACTATCTAGAAGTTCTCGGCATGTCCGTCCAGTGTACTCACCCCCAGTGAGCACCTGTATACGATCTTAGGTGCGAAAGACCAACGGCTGTAGGACCAACCATCGTCCCTCTTCAGGGTCTAGAAACGTATACACTAGTCTACTCCGGAATATCGATTGCCAGTCTCGATACTCCCACGACTAGGGACCTTTTAAGGATGTACTTATCGACTACCCAGCTCCCACAAGTATGATCGCCATCACAACGCAGGTAGTCAAGCAATGATCCTACGGGCTTTATCAACATGTATAAATGATACGTAATAACTAGTAAAACATATGCACGTGTTAAGATAAAGACAAACCAGATAGCATACTATCATATCGAGCAAGATTGTCCTGTACATACATATGTCCAAGCATCCACATGTATACATATATACAATAATGGCCTCTACGACATACATATCCAACAATCTCTCACTTGCACTAAGGCCATATATTGGCATACTGAGTACCCAACGTCTGCACTAGGGCCAGCTGTTGGCGTATCGCATACCCAACATCTCAAACAGTCTCTCGAACTGTGCTTGAGAAAAGGCCTTGGTGAATAGATCCACCGTGTTGTCTTTTGTGTCCACTCTCCACACCTCGATCACCCGGCGATCAACGATCTCCATGATCAGGTGATACCGCCTCAAGATGTGTCTGGATTTTTGATGGGACCGTGGTTCCTTCGCTAAAACCATAGCTCCATTATTGTCGCAATACAAAGGTATTGGGTTAACAATGGATGGAACCACCTGAAGTTCAGTAATGAACTTCTTAATCCAGACCGCTTCCTTTACGGCATCGTTGGGAGCAATGTATTCAGCCTCCATCGTCGAGTCTGCGACGGTGTCCTGTTTGGAACTCTTCTAACAGACCGCCTCTCCGTTGAGGGTAAATACAATCCCCGAGAAAGACTTGTTGTCATCCTTGTCACTCTGGAAGCTCGAATCGGAAAAGGACTCCACCTGGAGGTCCCATTACCGAATACCAGGAACAGTTCCTTAGTCCTTCTCAGGTATTTAAAAATGTTCATCACTGCTGTCCAGTGGTTCTCACATGGGTTTGACTGATACCGGCTCACCACGCTAAGTGCGTAAGCTATATCTGATCTGGTACATAGTATCACATACATTATAGATCCTACCGCCGAAGCGTAGTGTAACGACTCTGAATTTACAGTGCAAATTTTTTTCAGTTAATGTACAGAAAGAAGTTTACAAGCCTGAGTACAAATTATAAATATATTTTGTTTAAGAACAGTAAGAAACAACTTGTAGCTCACAGGTAAAGCCTTGCACTACTGTGACGTAGCCCCTGTGTTCGACACCCATCAGACACATTATTTTTTTTTTATGATTTTCTTTTTAAACTATTGGAAGCCCAAAAGTTTACACGTGCAATGCACACAAAAACGAAAAGACAGAAAAATCAAATATGTGCACAATGATTTAAATATAGAGAGGAACACATGACAAGAATCCACTGACCCCCTTCACCTAAACGATTGGCGAGATGCCCATCAAGGTTGCAACCGATGGTCCCCCCGAGCCCAATGAGGCCCGGGATTTACACACATGACCCTTTCCCTACCCCTAACTCCCCTACACTGTTTGATTTCTCTGCAATCAAACAGAGACCCTTCAATTCCCCATTTATTCTCATTTTAATGCATTTTAATTCATCATTTTAATTTCTATAAATACTACTCCATGCCCTAGCCCTTCATCATTCTGAAAATTATAGCCAAAATTCTCAAAATTTCTTAAGTACAAGTGGAGTAGAAGAGGAGTTAGCAAGCGACCAAGTTCTGACGAGGATCGAAGCATATTCCGGCGACCTTGCGACGTCACGACGACAACCCCCTCTTCCTACACTTTCCTTTTATCCACTTCACTAGTAAGTCCTATCCAATCCTCATTCTTCTTCTCTAAAAATTCTGTTTCAAAATATATGTCGGAAGTGGAGTTAATACCGACAACTTCTTCTATACTATATAAAATCCGCTTTTTCTTACATATTTGGCATCCATATCCTTATACAAAGTTTGTAATCATAAAACTAAGGTTTAGAACCAACTTTCACTCAAATATGTCATGTAATATAACTTTAATTTAACTTTTACATTAAAATACCATGAACTTTGTATATACCATCTTTATTTGTTTTGCTTAAACATACCTTTAGAAAAATTTACGAAGCAACGACCTACCTCTCACATACACACATGGTTCCATAGCACGATACTCTTCGAACGTATTTTAGTTACGAACACAAGAGGGGCATAGCAGCGCCCTTGCCTGGCGCCATTCCCGGACCTAGCAGCAGACGGGCGGCATTAAAATACCATTTACTACAAAAACGGTTTTCTTTGGAATTGTATTTTAAAATTCCCTTGCAAATAAACCTCTACAACCCTTTTTAGGGGACCCGCTATTGGATGGTACGGATTATTACACATCCTTGGGCTAGTAGAGCGAGATGCAGAGCTCCTCACGGAGCATTCGGTCTCGAAAAGTTTTTAATACGGGTTTTTAAGAAAAACACAATTTTCTACTTAAATAAAAATTAATTTTTTATAATTATATAAATATTACAAATCCATATATTTTCAAAATATAATAACCTTATATTTTTTCAAATGAAAGAATTACAAGTTTCATCAAAATACTATCAAGATACCAACAAAAGTCAAGCTTTACAGTAAAATACCATGAACTTTTCAAGCTAAGCTATTATCACTAAAATACCTCAAATTCCTAAAATTCATATCCATGAAAACCCTAAATAATATAAATAATTTCTCGAGGTTATTTTGAAACTATATTAAAAATATTTTCATAAAACCCCCTCGAGTTATATAAAACTATATTTAAGGACTTTAGTAAATATAGGTTTAAGCGGGATCAATTCTCTTGAGCCTCAGGGAGCCGGAGAAAGTGAGTGCTTGCCTATTTAAGATAGAAAACTTAGCGGTGTTATCAATGGTAATTGTCTTATAAAAAGACATAAATCCTGCTGTCCATGTGCAGCAGTTCCGATAACTCCCGAACATAATTCAGGATCTAAATCAGTTATATGTGTCTGATTCAAGTCTGAGTATAAATCAAACTTGAATCCAAACTCAAAGCAGAATCCAATTCAAATATGAATCCAAACTCTAACATGTATACTTGAACATGAATCTGAACATCAAACTTGAATACAAGACTTGACTTAACCGAACCATGGCTATAACTTGATATGACTACAAGCTTACATCATGAACCTGACTACTTGAATAACTTGTATCCATGGTTTCGGAAAGACTTGTAAATATAATCAATACAATACATTATACGGGGTTAACAGGGTGGATTGGTACGGAATGTATAGCGTGGTACAAAATGATCACTAAAAGACAGCTACATGAACTCTCGTGCCGTTGTCCCGTGGGTTTTGACGGGGCCTTGTACTACATGTTACTATAGTTCACGGGGTAATATGGACTTCTCTCGTATACACAAATACTTTCTGTACCAAGCTACAACAACTACGTTAGAATAGCAATCTTATACCTGTACATCTACCAGTTCAAATTCTTATTACTTTCTATATTCCTTTCTTTCTTTTGGGACTTACCGAGTGCTAGTTCGCTGACGATATTCCCGTCTATTTTTTTCTTTGGAATGTTCGTCAGAAGGACATGACTCTCTCGAGATTGAGCCTAGCCAGAAGGATGTGGACCAGCTCACTTCCCAGCAGGACTTCTAGCATCTTGTACTTACTTTTCAGTTTGTATGCCACTGTTTAGGCATTGTTTTATATCATTGTATCTTTTTTTATCAAAACAGTTGTAATGTAAAGATGAATGTTAATAAAAGTTGCTGTTTATTTTATATCTCTTGTCAATTCTTGTGCATTTTATACACATTTTGCTTAATTACGCTTAACGTATTTATTTCTTAGTAAGTACGTTGCGGGCTTTTCCACGCCACTGCTTCCGTACACTGGGAAGCGAGGCGTTGTTCATATCAGAATTTTGCACTTTTATATCATCCATTCTTGATCGCATTGCATATAGGTAGGTACTCTTGATCCGTATTTGCTAAATAATTGCAGGTTATATGTTCTCAGCTTTAAACAATGAAAATCAAGAACAGTCATGACAAATTCAGGACAACTGCCAACAACAGATAAAAATATGGGTTTCCGCTCACTATCCGTCAGATACCGCCTACCATTTCAAGAGACAAAATGGCAATCAAGGGCCATTCATGCACAAAGCATAAGGAGGCAGCACAAGAATCGAGTTCGTAACGCGGAGCTCAAGAAGATCAAGGCAAAAGTCCACATTCTTTCATATTTTTGGACTGTTGAGAATCTGGGAGAAAAATGAAGTGATTCTGAAAAGCAAGTGTACTAAACAGAGAAGAGTAGCAATATGGAAAACCCCAGAAAAAACGGCACAGAAACTCACCCAAAGAGCCGCGGAACTGCGGCCGATGTGGTACTTATGCGGCGGTTCCGCGGCCGAGTTGACTCGGAGTCAGGAGATATTTTTAGGGTAGTTTTGTAATTGTGTAAGAGCTCAGATTTTGGCCCTAGGGTTTTATCTATCTGCCTATAAATAACCCAGTTTCAAGCTAAGTAAAGGATGCTTATTCTTGTGTTAGGATTTAGTATAGTAGTTTGTAACTTCTTCTTCCTCTTCATCTATTCTCTGTAGTGAGCTTTTTGAGTGAATGATGAATAAAGAAAAGTTCTTTTTGCATGTCTTATAATTGAGTTCTTATATTTTTCTTGTAATTCTCTTTGTTAAAGTAGTTGTTGTTGTTTTTTTGTTTGTTTTTTTGTTTTCTTTTTCTCTTTTCTTTTATCCGTACAACAATGATGCTTAAGTGTGATCCTTGCCTAAGTGAGGTCCCAAGTAGCTATTTGTGATTCTCTACCTCATTTCTTTCTATCTTCTTTGTTGGTTTTATTTTCTTTTTCATTATAATGGATGAGTAGTTTCTCACTTGTTATGGTAGGATAAGGGAAGTTTGAGAGAAGGAAATCTCTCTCACTCTTTTCTTTGCCCAACATCTTAATTCGAACTCCTATCAATTCAACCACAATCCGCTCCCTACGGACTACATGATAGTGGTGACACCCTAGTGAGACCGGTTGTGGTTAAATTGACCGGAGGTTATGGCTAAGAGCCAAGAACGGACGGATAAGGACCAAAAGGAAGGAACTAAGCGTTAGAAAGCCTAGCTTATACTCGCAAGTTTCCTTCCTAGTCGTGCTAATCCCCGTTGTTACCGATTACCGTAACATCGATATTAAGAGTGACAACGAAAGAAGTGAGCGAACTCCTAACTCAAACTAACCTAATCCTAACTCTAACAAGCACTTTTTATACATATTTAGCACATAGTTAATCTTAAACAAACCTGGACAATTTGGACTTAACTCGTTAAAACACTAAGAAAAAGATTCCCATCTCTCCATGGACCGACCCGTACTCATCTGGCTAGCTAATAAGAGAAACCGTCTTGATTGCGGTAATTAAAACCAGCACACTAAAAATCTAACAATCAGGCATGACAGGTTTTGTTGGTGGCTCATACAGGTTAATTCTGCATGAAGTCTTAAGCAATATATCACAAGAATTATAAGAATCAACAACTATACATTCTTTACATTTCAAATTCCTTGAATCTATCCTAACCTTTTTTTTCTGTCAAGATCATGGATTCTCCCAACAACACGAGTACCAATGTCAATGGCAACACCCCACCACCTACTCTACCACCACCACCTATCGTTGCAGCTCCCATCAACGAGCAAACGGTACTTCTTGAGGCGATCAAGAGTCTCTTGGAGGGTCAGCAGCAACAGACTGCTATCCTCATGTACCGCCCAGAGGTTGAGGCACCCGGAGTCAAGCAATTCTGGGCACTGCACCCAAAACATTTCTCTGGGAAAGAGAGCCCATTGGAAGCAGAAGAATGGGCCCAGTCTATCGAAGATGATCTAGCAGCAGCACAAGTGCCAGAGATTGCTTGGGTGAGAGTTGCAAAGCTGCAACTAACAGATAACGCCAGAGTCTGGTGGAAGGCTGAAGAAAGCCGACTCGCCCAACCGATTGAATGGAAGACATTTCGTGATATATTCGACGTGAAGTACTTTCCTAAGACTTCCTGTTTCGACATGAAACATCAGTTCATCCACTTACAACAAGGCTCGATGTGGAGCAAATCCGTAGATGAATACGATGCTGAGTTTACCATGCTTAGCAGGTAAGATATTATCTCAAATTCAATTTCCTGATATCACATATTACACTGCTAACACAAGACCGTAACAAGTTCGCGGCACACCTTATCCCGGCTGCTGAGATCCAGGCATGACGATTTCAACAAGGGTTGGACCCGAAAATCTAAATTGCACTAGCTATAGGGGATTTCCCAACCCATGATCTTGCTCTAAATGCCGCCTGACGCTATGAGGCAGTCGTGAAGAAGAAAGGTAGACCTCAGACTGCCAGTGTGAAACGCTCTGCCATTCAGATGGTAGGAGGAGCCTCTTTCAGGCCAACTTTTGTACCCATGAAACCGGGAGTAACCTTTAACCGGCCTATTCCAGATTTTTGCTTCTACTGCAAGGGGAATGGACACCTGGCGAAAGACTGCAGGCATGAAAATGGACACCTGGCTCATCCACTCACGCCATTGGAGCATGTCCATATCGTCTCAACCCAGCTCCAGCACCTAGATCCGCGATCATAGTTCCACAGTGGCCAGCTATTTAGGCTCCTGCACTTTGTCTTGCTCGCCCTGCTCTACCTCCACGTGGACTTCCTGCACAGCTTCCTCATCAATTCTATCAGGTACAGAGGAACATGCCTCCAGGGCAGAGGAGCATGCCCCAAGGATAGAGGAATGCATCTCTAGCAAGGAGGAATGTACACAGACGTCAGGCTTTCACCATGACAGTTGAGAAAGCCGAGGACACTGGCCAAGTTATCACTGGTAATTCCCAATCCTTTCATCTTTTCAATCCTTGTATATCTCTATATTTTTCCTTGTATCTAAACCAACCTCACACAACTTAGGTGCTATACTAGTAGCCACCCTTCCTGCACTAGCACTGTTCGGCACTGGAGCGTCACACTGCTTCATGTCCTAACGATTTGTGAAAACACATGTGCTTCCCGTGAAGCCACTCATTTCAAGCTGGAATGTTAGTTCCGGGAATGGAGTATTGAAGGAAACTATGTGATTTGATCAATGTCCAGTTGTAGTTTGCGGACGAGAATTCTACGTGAATTTCAAAGTACTGGACATCCCAAATTTCGACGTTGTGTTGGGGATAGACTGGCTGGGAGTTTTCTATGCTATGATTGACTACCGTCAAAGGAGGGTAGTATTTGAGATACCAGATCACCCAGTCTTTTACATCAAGAGTGGAGACAGAACTTTGAAGCCAGGTATCTTCCGTGCCAAGCCAAAGAATGCATAAGTATTTACTCTACTGGCGGAAGAAGAAAATTCAGTGGTAGTTCAAGAGTTCGAGGATGTGTTTCCTGAAAATATAACAGGTTTGCCTACCAATTGAGCTCTTGAGTTTGGCATTGATTTACTACCTGGTGCGCAACCGGTAATCAAAGCTCCGTACCGGTTAAGCCCAGAAGGATTGAAGGAGATTCGTACTCAGTTGGACGAATTTCTAAAGAAAGGTTGGATTCGTCCCAGTACTTCAAGTTGGGAATCTCCAGTTTTGCTTGTGAAGAAGAAAGAAGGTTCATACAGAATGTGTGTAGATTACCGAGCTCTGAACGAAGTGACGATCAAGAACAAGTATCCACCAACTCGCATCGATGAACTTTTCGATTAGCTAAGTGGGTCTTATGTATTTTCGAAGCTAGATCTTCGTTCAGGTTATCATCAGGTGAAGGTCAAAGAGTCTGACATTCCAAAGACGGCATTCAGGACTCTCTATGGTCATTACGAATATCTCGTGATGCCATTTGGAGTGACCAATGCACCTGCTTTCATGAATCCGATGAACCATGTTTTCCGAGAGTACTTAGACAGGTTCATTGTTATTTTCATCGATGACATCTAGGTGTATTCAAAGAATCGGAAAGAACACACCGAGCATTTACGGATTGTCCTGGAGACATTGCGACAACATCAACTTTATGCCAAGTACAACAAGTGTGAATTTTGGCTAGATCAAGTCGGATTTCTCGGGCACATTGTTTCAGGTGAAGGAATCTCAGTAGATCCAGCTAAGGTGTCAGCTGTCAGCGAATGGCCGACACCAAAGATGGTGAAAGATATACGAAGTTTCTTGGGATTAGAAGGATACTACAGAAGATTCATTGAAGGTTTTTCGAAGATTGCAGCACCCCTGACCAAGCTCACATGTAAAGATAAAGCATTCGTGTGGTTAGAAGCATGTGAACAAGCTTTTGTAGAACTCAAGTCGAGGTTAACTTCAGCTCATATCCTTGTAATACCGGATCAATCTGGAGGATTCGTTGTGCATTGCGATGCGTCCGGTAAAGAATTAGGACGTGTTCTACACCAGCATGGAAAAGTTGTAGCTTTTGCATCAAGACAGCTGAAAGTTCATGAGCGCAACTATCTAACACATGATCTGAAGTTGGCAGTCGTTATCTTTGGACTTAATATTTGGTGCCACTATCTTTTGGGTGAACGAGTAGATATATACACTGACCACAAGAGTTTGAAGCATGTATTTACTCAGAAGGAATTGAACATGCGGCAGAGAAGATGGTTAGAACTCATGGCGGACTTCGATATCAACCTACAATATCATCCTGGGAAGGTGAATGTAATTCCTGATGCACTTAGCCGCCGGCCATTATCAATGAATTTCACCGCTCAGTGGAAGCTACAGCAGGAATTGCACGGATTGGCAATCGAAGTAGTTATGCCAGGTAACACTTCGTATTTGATGAACTTACAAGTCCAGTCTACTCTTGTCAATCAGATCAAAACAGCTCAAGCAAATGATGCCAAGCTACAAATGATCAGAGAACAAGTAGAAAGTGAACTTTAAACTGACTTTATCATCCACGAAGATGGATCCTTACGATATGGAAGTAGATTATGTATACCAAACGACCCAGTTCGAGAAGAGTTGATGAAAGAAGCTCACGTCTCTCCTTACTCTGTACACCCCGGTAGTACAAAGATGTATAAGGATCTACGGCAACACTACTGGTGGCATGGAATGAAGCGTGAAGTAGCCAGAAGTGTAGCCAAGTGTTTGGTGTGTCAGCAAGTAAAGGCTGAACATTACAGAACTGCTGGTCTACTTCAGCCGTTACCCATCCCAGTGTTAGTTATATGTATGCCCTAGAGGCCATTACTGTACATGAGATGTGTATTATAGTGGATGCTGGGACATATATAGGTAGGACTTTCTTGCTCGACATGATAGTACGCTATCTGGTTGCTCTTTATCTTAACATGTATACTTGCTGTCTCTCTCTATTACATGTTGATAAAGCCCTTAGGATGTGTACTCGACTTGCAGGACTATGATGCAGATCATACTAGTGGGGCCTGGGTAGTCCATGAGTACATCCTTCAATGTTCCTAGTCGTGGGAATATCGAGACGGGGCATCGATATTCCAGAGTAGACTAGCGTGTATCTTCTCGACCTATGTGATGGGCGATGGATGATCCCATATCCATTGGTGTTTGACATCAGAGACGGTATGCGGGTGCTCAGTGGAGACTGGGTACACTGAACGGACTCGCCGAGAACTCCCAGATGGTATTATACCTTACGTCAGATGGCAGTTCTCTGGTGACACTGGTACAGCTTAGTCTGTTGACCCGAGATCGTCATAGAGTCTTGTGCGTCTCCCAGTGTGCTTTGATTTCCACCCTACCACGGCTCTACTGAGTCGTGCAAACAGGTGGTTTTTGGGTACAGTCCCGATTCACATGGAGGCAATGAGCGATAGGAGGGGATTCGTCTCTCCCGGTATTGGGGGTTGATGTTGCGCTATGCTCGACTGGCCATAACTGGAAATCCCTGGTCAAGGTTGCACTGATTTACTGGTAAGTGTTATCAGTAGTTTCATACTTGTTATGGACCTTACATCGGCATGACTTATCAAGCTACTGGGGTCTGACGTTTACCACCCCTAGGCAAGATATGCGACATATCAGACGAACAGACCGGACTGTGCGGTAAGTGTTATTGATTGGATTCGCAGGAGTGTGAGCAGGCTTGCTCTTTGATCTTCTGATCGCTCAATACTTGGGTGGCCGTTACGTTTAGCAGACCGCTTGCGGCTTGTGGGTGATTGATATGATCACCACCTACTGCCGGCGTATTGACGAGTCTTTAGAGTCCTACACAGAGGTTTCCTGGCTCAAGCGAAACGAAATAGAAGCGTATATGAGATATGTGCGGGACCAAGAATAATACCAGTATGTGATACTGAATTCTATTCTCGCGATTTGTATCATCAGACGGTTATATGAGATATAGCCGGGTTACCGAATCAAATGTTGATTCGATATATTGATACACTTGATATTAGTCGGTTATATGCGATATGACCGGATCATTAAATCAAGTATGATTTAATGATTTAATGTATAATTATATATTTGATATATTACTTTACATTAACTAGTATTGGTTCACTTAAGATTAATTTTCTCACTTGATGTGCACAAGTTGTATATGTGATATATGTTTGTGCACTAGTTTGTATCATGAATGATGATACATGCAAACTTGGGTGTGTGTATGACTTACACCATGTTTAGGTTAATGGTTTAGGTTTTTATTTGTTTTGGTAAAACAAAATGGTGGTTTTCTGTGTCTTTGCTTGAAGCTTCATGAAGCTTTCAAGCATCTTTGACAAAATCTAACCATTTTGTTTTGCATGAGATTTTCATTAACCTAACAATTAACTTAAACTCTAGTTTAGTCTCTACAAAGGTTAACTCACCCATGGTTGCATTATGATAGACTTCACTTGATTATTCATTTTAGTTTTTTTTGATTATTATTCTTTTCTTCTTCTTCAAGAAGAAGAAAGCTTGCTAGAAAAATTTTCAAGTGAAGATTTAGAGTGAGAAATCCAAATCTAAAGTGAACCCACTTCGTATTTCATTATCCTCTACTACTTGCCATTTAGTTTAGGGTGTTCTCTTCACAAAGTTCTGTAAGTGCACGGCGGCGCCCCGGCCGTCGATCCGACGCCGGAAACGCGGAAACGAAAAACTTTACGAAACTTGCAAACCGGCACCACCGCGCACTAAAACCCCGGATCGGGCCATTAACCTAGCTACTAGCAAACTAAAAGAAGAGTAGAGAAGCTATACCGAGCGATCCGTGTCCTTCGGTCTTCTCGTCGTCGTCCCGATCTCCCGCGGAATCACCGTTCGTCACCTCCTCGTCGGAAAGGGCACCACGTAGCCTGATTCTTTTACGGGCTCCCACCTCTGGACCGAGGCAACTCGGGCGCAAAGTTGGCAAGCCGACGCATCCAAGGGTACTGTAGGTGTAGTGTAGAAACTTGTCTCTTCGGGGTTTATGAAGTTGCCATTGAAGATGATGGAGGTGGAGGATGAAAGAAGTTTTTGGAAGAAAAATGGTGCTTTCATTTTTCTAGCAAAGGGATAAGAAATGAGATGATCAAATTTCCCACACAAAAATGAATCCCTCTCTTTTGCAATGTGGCCGCCCCCCTTATAAAAATGGTGGAGGAATCAAAAACATGAAGGAAGGTGAGAGTAGGAAAAGCAAAGGGGTGACCACATCCAAAAGCAATGATAACCATATCATATCAATTTCTAATCTCATTTAATGCATGGAGTTGATTCAAAAAGAATCTCATGATTATGAAGCCACATTTACAAACAACCCCCTCCACAAATGCTAATTTGCAAAACTGCAAATAAGCCCCTCCATCAGAAAGTCCGGCCGGAAAGGAACAAAGGAAAACTGGCCGGAACAGAATGCAAACTGGCAACTTCAGAAAACTGATCCCGTAATAAATTACAGGAAAACCCCACGACTGCATATACATGCCCGCATTTGTATTCCCACTGAACACAAATGCAAAGAGACAATCTACACCGTCTAATACTAGGATCCGTCTTAAACCAAAGCCCGCTAGTAAAAACCGTCCGATCACGATCCGTGCAATACCGCACGTATCTGATCGAACCCTGCCATATCTCCATACGGCTTCTACAGCGTTTCGCCCGAAACTTGAGTAACTGTGTGTGGGGGACTCTAAAGACTCGTCAATACTATGGTTGTGGATTTAACCTCTAGCACGTCAGAGGTATCAGCCATACGTAACGAGCAACCAGCTATTGACCAAAAGGGACGTCGATGAGCGAACTCATCCTGACACCCTACTGAGCCTGTCAGTGACAATATCCGTACAGTCCGGTCCGTTCGTCTATGAGCATCGCATGGCGGGCGTAAGGGGTTGGTAAAAGTCAGACCCCCAAAAGCGGTACAAGTCGTGTCGGAGAGTAGCCCAGAACACCCTGAGATACTACTGGAATACCTACCAGTAAATCTCCAGTCTTGGCCAAGGACTTTCATGTACTGGCTCTCCTAGACACAGCGCGACCTCACCCCCAATACCGGGAGAGACGAACCCCTGCAGATCCGCTCACTGCCTCCATGTGGCTTAGGACTGTACCCAACTAAAACCTGTTTGCATGTCTCCTTTGAGCGTGGTAGGGTAGTAATCAAAGCAAAGTGGGAACTCACACGAGACAAATGACGATCTCAGGTCGATGAACTAACCTGTACACATGTCACCAGGGAACTGCTATCTGACGTCTGGTATAATCCCAACTAGCATGTTCCCGGCGAGTCCTGTCCGGTGTACTCATAACCCAATGAGCACCTGTATACATCTTAGGTGAACCAACTGACACCAGTGGCTTGTGAGACCGGCCACCGCCCCTCGTCGGGGTCTCGACTGTATACACTAGTCTAATCTGGAGTATCGATGCCCTGTCTCGAAACTCCCACGACTAGGGACCTTTTAAGGATGTGCTTATAGACCCCAGCTCCCACGTATATGATCGCCCTCATACTGCTGGTAGTCAAGCAAGAATCCTAGGGGCTCTATCAACGTGCAATAGTGACCTGTAAGGTCACCTAAACCAGTACACGATGATAAAGATAAACCAGATAGCATACTATCATCTTGAGTAAGACTGTCCTACTGGGACAGGTCCTCCCTCAATCATTGCAATCACGTGCCTGTGATCCAATAATTGACTCTGAGGGCACTATCTCCAACAATTTCTTGACCTAGTGAAGATGGAGCTTGAGTTTGAGTCTCCTCGACGTAGATCATCTTCGGCCTCGAAGTCAACGACCTAGCCCGTTCATTTCTCCGAAGAAACCATCGCTAGAGTCCGGGATCCCGATGATCGCAGCGAAGGGACGTCAACACGGAGCTATAGAAGTGAAAGACCGGATCTACAAAGGTTGTAATCCCTTTCACTTGTAGTTAAAATGTTTAACTTGCTAGTTTTCGCATAATCTCTAGTATACGATCTTGGTTAGGGTTGTTCGACACATCTATTTTTTTTTGAATCGGGCATGGTTGATGCCTTGTAGAGCCTTGTTAGAGTGCCTAGGAACCCTACAGTGGTATCAGAGCCAAGCTAGAGCTTTAGGCGAAGTCTAGATGAAGTTTGAAGTCCGATCGAACCCGTAAACCCCGACGAATACCCTTCTTTATACATTTTTTGAAATCGTGATTTTTTATGAATTAAAAATGCTCAGAAAATTAAGCAGGAAAAACCAAGAATTACTGTGAAGTACGGCCCACAGATTCGTCTATATGACCGCGGAACCGCGGCCAAACCAAGGGTTTGGCGGCGGTTCCGCGGCCCTCATACTTCATATATTTATTCTTAGGTCCTTTCTTGTCAATTTTTTCTGGGAATTTTTTAATTCCACTCAAGTGTTGAGTTTTCTTAGGGTTGTATTGGGGACTCATTGATTCGATCGGATTATTAACTTCATTTATGTTTTTCCGGATAATTTTAGAACGTGTTAAAAAGTTCGAACGGATATCAATAACTCACTTTTTCCCGACCCGGAAAATTTCCAAGTATTAGATTTTTCCGTAGTTTAAGAACGTTCTAAGTAGTGCAAGTAACGCGATGGACCCTCTAGAAGACAACAAACCTTAACTCGATTATGTGACCGTCTTGAACCGCCTTTTGAACCTTAGGGTTTGGGGCAGTACGGCGTGCCACATGTGAGGCGTTGGTTTGACCCTTCTATGGCTGGACCGTTGGTGCTGTGGCATGAATTAGAGGTTTTTAAACTTATTTCAAGTGTTGAGCTATTTGGGAAAACTTGGGTGTTTGTGTATTCGATCGGAAAGTTTAACATTGTCTATTTATCTGGAATGTGATATAATATTTGGAATCCACAAATAGTTATAAGATAACTGATTTGAATGTTATAAATCTAGCACTTCAGTCTCAAATGATTGGTTGCCACGGGATTTTGATGCGATCAAAAGTCCGTTGCAATCACGTAGCGTACGCGGATACTCGTCGGGTAAACTTAATAGACAGCCACGCCCCATAGCCCCGACCAAGTGACTGTAGGAGAACCCCGTAGCCAAAAGCATCCGTTCGGGTGCTCGAGGCAGCGGTGTTCCGCCTTAGTGCACTTCGTCGACGGCATTTGGGGGTGCGGCCGTCTACTAAAGTTTGCGACGAGCATTCGATCACGATGTCGGGAATCTTGTTGAATTGCCCGACTTGGTATTGAAAAGCGTTTTCGATTTTGAGACTGAAATGCGGGGTTTATAATTGTTAGGCATTCGATGTCTAAGGAATTCATTTGGTTATGCATTCGATGTCTATGGAGGTTACCGATTCTAACTATTGTAGTTTTACACTTTCTTTTCTGCGACCGTAAGTGTAATATGTGATATCGCCGGTTTCGTTGCTATATGTCAACGACAATTGGGATGTGCATATTTACTTACGTTGATGACATGTGATGTTATGTGTTGCTGGATATGTTATATTGGATCGTCGTGTTTGAATAGCCGGGTTTTTTTTTATGTGAGATGAGTGTTTTTCTTTTTCATTCATGTAAAATTTATTGTATGTAATATTCTTTTATTGGGGCACTTCCGGGCTGAGGATGATGTCACCATTGTATATTATTTACTTTTCCGCATTAGGATAGACCCAAGGTGGGGAGCACAAGTAACCGGGTTCTAGGGTCCAGTGGGAGACCATATCGAGGAGTCGAGTCCGGGTCTCCTAACTCTAGAATTGGTAGGGTTGCTTGCCGCTCTCGTAGGGGTCTAGGGGTGTGGGATTGGCTATTCATCACGACCGTGGAATCTGTGTTTTATACAGGCTCAAAATAAAACACGGACGTCTTAGTATATCCAATATTTCATATGATATTTTCTGCTGCGTTATCTGTGATGTAATCATGTGATATGTTCAGATAGATATTGTATATAGTATATATGATATATTATATAGACGTTGCTTATGTTTTACACCCGCGCTAGCCCTGCCCCGCTCTGCCGTTAGTTACCTAACCTAACGGTGCAGACGGGACATCGAGGCGAATGCGGATGGCATAAGTGTACGTTGTATTTATCTGTGATGTTTAGGTGGATTTAAATGATGGGACATTCATTAATGAGATTAATGAAAGAAAATAAACCTAAAAGATGTTGTGGAATCGAATTTCAAAAATCAGGTAGCTCTAATTGTTGCTTTGCATAACGGTGTTCCTTGTAGAACATCCAACACCTTATTCGATGAGGAAAGAGCCGAGATCCCTTCACCGGGAGTGACCTCTTTAGCAATAACTAGCAGATGCTACAACCTTCAGTTTGTATTTTGATTGCTTTTCTAGTTCTTGCTTTGCATAGTGGTATTGTGTATATCCTGCACCTCATTCGACGAGGAAAGAGTCGAAATCCCTTCACCGGGAGTGACCTCTTTAGCGAAACTAGTGAAAGCCTAAAAAACACTCCATTTTAAAACCATTTGATTCTGCAACGAGATCAAGTTCAAAGCGTTAAAGGTTTTCTTAAAAACCATCCGCAACCCTCCGTCATTTTAGGAAGTAGAGTACTTAGTATTCGTGCTGTGTTTGTTGACCATAGTCAAGGCATAGTGTACGATAGCTAAGTGATGTCTTCCTACACAGCATATGATGCGATTAGTTAGGACAGTCGCGTGACTTTGTTGACCTTAGTTAAGGGTCATGTGGGTGGGTCTAATTAATCATGAAATGACGGGTAGAACTTGACTAGTGCTTATGATTTGTTGACCATAGTTAAGGTCATAAGTGCTAGGGGTAAAAACCATTATCGGGAGTTTCAAGTGTTGAAATTTGCAATGAGATTGCATACCTTCTATAAAATAGTTGGATCCCAATACCCACTGCGAGTAATTGTTACTCCTGGGAGAGTTCTGCACTTTACAATTAGCCGATCAAGTAGGTGTCTAGAAAGGTGTCAACGGGGTTACGCCCCTGGGAAAACGAGGTTTATTTTAATTAGGTCCGTGCGAAAGCACGGGGAACCTCCCTTAAAGTACCGGCACTGGCCTGGCCGAAAGATTTGCGAACTTGTAGAGTGTAATTAATCCCGGCTAGTCTTTCCTTTTAGGGTTTGAAGGAAGATTTGATAAAAACAGTGGGAGCCATCCTGATTAGATAAAATATATAACCAATCTAATCTTGCAAGAGCGCACGCAGAGTGTTTTCTTCTCTCTCTCTCCAGGTAGCGACCATGTCACGCCTTAATCAAGATAATAATATGGATGTATTGACCGAACCCGCTTGTTATATTGAGCTGGGGAACGTTGGTTTCGCTCCAACTTATAATTGTTAGAAGACAAAGCAGGAATTAGGGGAATACCAGGATTCCCGTGCCACCCAAACGAAGAAAGTGCATGATGATGCATCTTCTTCGGGTGTGTTCATTACAGAGAACTGTTTCTCAGTATCCTTTACGTCTTGGGTATGAGATACCGGATCAGGATCCCGCATATGTAATCTGTTATATGGGCTACACAAAGGTAGAGAACTGAGAACGAGTGATAAGTTTCATGAGATAGAAACGGTGTAAGTGCTGCAGCCAAGTCTGTTGGTCACTATCACCCTGTATTACCAGAATACATTGATTCTGAACGAATGTTATTAGATACCGAACCTGATATACAACATCATATCAGTCTCTTTATTAGTAAAGAAAGGATATAATTTTGTATTGTTGGATAATATTTTGAACATTTCCTATATCAAGAGTTGATCGGTTCAGGCACGTTATCTAAAAGTATTGACGTTCTAAATCAAACTACAGTTCTTAGTATACAGAACACACACGAGAGAAAGAGTTCAGAAATGAACGAATTCTTCTTGAGGCATTGTAGACTAGGTCATATCAATGCGACCCGACTAGCTAAGTTACATTTAAATGCATATTTAAATCGGTTTAAATTTACATCTTATGAAACTTGCCAGTCATGTCACAAAGATAAGATGACCATAGCTCCGTTTACTGGAAACAGAGAAAGAGTTAGTGAACTCTTGGGACTAATACATAGTGATGTATAAAGGTCCCCAGTCTACATCTGCCACGACCGGTTCTTTGTACTTCATTACATTCACTGATGATCTCTCTAGATTCAGACATATGTTCCTGTTGAAACACAAGTCCGAAACTTTTGAGATAATCACCGAATATAAGTTAGAAGTAGAGAACCAAAAACGGGTATAAGTATTATGTCCTTTGATGTGATCAGGGAGGAGAATACTTAAGTACGGGATTCCTGGACTATTCTAAAGGAGAATGGGATTCTCTCTCAGCATTACTCCTCCGTATACACTACAGCACAACGGTGTAACGGGGCGGAGCAATCGTACCCTATGAGATATGGTGCGCTCTATGATGAGTACTACTAAGTTACCTATTTCCTTTTGGGGTGCACTTGAGAAGCTGCATACCTATTGAATTGGGTTCGAATCAAATCAGTGCCTACCAGTCCATATGAGATATGGTATGGGAAGAGCCCATCTCTTAAGCAAGTTAAGATTTGGGGTTGTCCGGCCTATGTCAAAAGAAAAATCCAGACAAGATCGAGGCAAGGTCAGTTCTGTAGAACTGGAAGGATTTCCACGCTATACAAACTACAGCTGATGATTTGATAGAACCAAAAGATTCAATAGTCGCCGACGAACCTCAGCCTCTCCGCCGATCTAGCAGGGTTCCTCATCCGCCTGAGAGATACTTCGGTTTCTCGATGACAGTGGGAGCGAGGATTGCATCATGAGATGATGACCCAACTAGTTTCGAGCAGGCCATCAATAGTGGGGACTCTGTAAGAATGGTTGGATGCTTAGCGATCTGAGATGGAATCCATGTACACCAACAAAGTATGGACTTTGGTTGCTATATCTGAAGGGTTAAATCCCCATCAGGAGCAAGTATATCTTGAGAAGATTACTTGGTGTAGATGGAAAAGTTGAGACTTTCGAAGCTAGACTTGTTAAAGGTTTTCGTCATCAACCATGGATGGATAATGATGAAACCTTTTTCAGTGGCTATGCTTAAATCCATGCAGATCCCACTTTCCATTGCTGCATACCATGACTACGATATTTGGTGGTTGGGTGTCATGACTGCTTTTCTAAATATTGATTTAGAAGAGAGCGTCTATAAGTACACAGCCAGAGGGCTTCATAGACAGTGGGAGCAGCAAAAACGTGTGCAAGTTGCTTTACAGGATAAAGCAGGCATCGCGGAGTTGGAACGTCTGTTTTGATGTGGTAGTCAAAGAGTTTGGCTTCATCAAAATAGTAGATGAACCTTGTACATACAAAAAGGTAGTAGAGAGTAAGGTGGTCATCCTCGTATTGTACGTGGATAACATACTCTTGATAGGAAAAGAGTTTCCTATGCTACGCACGGTCAATCTCTGCTTATCACAAAGATTCTCCGTATAGGATAAAGGTGATATCTCCTAAATTCTGGGTTTTGGATCTATGAGATAGATCTAAATGGATATTAGGATTCTCACTAGATGTAGTGAGATGGTATCAATCGATCCTGGGGAGAATCACTGGAAAGGTTCTAGGGTGATAAGGTTGACTGAATGTCAGTCACATGCATTGTCTTTATCCTCAGTGGAGGGACGGTATGTTGGAAGAGTTCCAAGCTAGATACTGTGGCAGACTAGACGATAAAGGCTGGTGACATCGCTATCAAAGATACTACCAAAGAGGCAATTTGGGTGTATATTAGTTCATGAGATGAACTAGGTCCTACCATTGTGTGACAATGGAAGTGTGGCTTTGGCCTAGGAACCCCGGTCCCATCAGTGACCCAGATATATTCCAAGGTAGTATCACCTGATCATGGAGATAGTTGATCTCCAGGGTGATCGAGGTTAGGAGAGTAGACACAGAGGACAACACGGCAGATCCACTCACAAAGGCCTTTTCCTAGAGAGAGACTTTTATGGTATGGTTGAGTATGAGATACTACAACCACTGCTACAGATGGCCCTAGTGCAAGTGGGAGATTGTTAGTTATATGTATGCCCTAGAGGCCATTACTGTATATGAGATGTGTATTATAGTGGATGCCGGGACATATATAGGTAGGACTTTCTTGCTCGACATGATATTACACTATCTGGTTGCTCTTTATCTTAACATGTATACTTGCTGTCTCTCTCTATTACATGTTGATAAAGCCCTTAGGATGTGTACTCGACTTGCAGGACTATGATGCAGATCATACTAGTGGGGCCTGGGTAGTCCATGAGTACATCCTTCAATGTTCCTAGTCGTGGGAATATCGAGACGGGGCATCGATATTCCATAGTAGACTAGTGTGTATCTTCTCGACCCATGTGATGGGCGATGGATGATCCCATATCCATTGGTGTTTGACATCAGAGACGGTATGCGGGTGCTCAGTGGAGACTGGGTACACTGAATGGACTCGCCGAGAACTCCCAGATGGTGTTATACCTCACGTCAGATGGCAGTTCTCTGGTGACACTGGTACAGCTTAGTCTGTTGATCCGAGATCGTCATAGAGTCTTGTGTGTCTCCCATTGTGCTTTGATTTCCACCCTACCACTGCTCTACTGAGTCGTGCAAACAGGTGGTTTTTGGGTACAGTCCCGATTCACATGGAGGCAATGAGCGATAGGAGGGGATTCGTCTCTCCCGGTATTGGGGGTTGATGTTGCGCTATGCTCGACTGGCCATAACTGGAAATCCCTGGCCAGTGTTGCACTGATTTACTGGTAAGTGTTATCAGTAGTTTCATGCTTATTATGGACCTTAGATCGGCATGACTTATCAAGCTACTGGGGTCTGACGTTTACCACCCCTAGGCAAGATATGCGACATATCAGACGAACAGACCGGACTGTGCGGTAAGTGTTATTGATTGGATTCGCAGGAGTGTGAGCAGGCTTGCTCGTTGATCTTCTGATCGCTCAATACCCGGGTGGCCGTTACGTTTAGCAGACCGCTTGCGGCTTGTGGGTGATTGATATGATCACCACCTACTGCCGGCGTATTGACGAGTCTTTAGAGTCCTACACAGAGGTTTCCTGGCTCAAGCGAAACGAAATAGAAGCACATATGAGATATGTGCGGGACCGAGAATAATACCAGTATGTGATACTGAATTCTATTCTCGCAATTTGTATCATCGGACGATTATATGAGATATAGCCGGTTTACCGAATCAAATGTTGATTCGATATATTGATACACTTGATATTAGTCGGTTATATGCGATATGACCGGATCATTAAATCAAGTATTGATTTAATAATTTAATGTATAATTATATATTTGATATATTACTTTACATTAACTAGTATTGGTTCACTTAAGATTAATTTTCTCACTTGATGTGCACAAGTTGTATATGTGATAAATGTTTGTGCACTAGTTTGTATCATGATTGATGATACATGCAAACTTGGGTGTGTGTATGACTTACACCATGTTTAGGTTAATGGTTTAGGTTTTTATTTGTTTTGGTAAAACAAAATGGTGGTTTTCTTTGTCTTTGCTTGAAGCTTCATGAAGCTTTCTGGCATCTTTGACGAAGTCTAACCATTTTGTTTTGCATGAGATTTTCATTAACCTAACCATTAACTTAAACTCTAGTTTAGTCTCTACAAATGTTAACTCACTCATGGTTGCATTATGATAGACTTCACTTGATTATTCATTTTAGTTTTTTTTGATTATTATTCTTTTCTTCTTCTTCAAGAAGAAGAAAGCTTGCTAGAAAAATTTTCAAGTGAAGATTTAGAGTGAGAAATCCAAATCTAAAGTGAACCCACTTCCTATTTCATCATCTTCTACTACTTGCCATTTAGTTTAGAGTGTTCTCTTCACAAAGTTCTTGACCTAGTGAAGATGGAGCTTGAGTTTGAGTCTCCTCGACGTAGATCATCTTCGGCCTCGAAGTCAATGACCTAGCCCGCTCATTTCTCCGAAGAAACCATCGCTAGAGTCCAGGATCCCGATGATCGCAGCGAAGGGACGTCAACACGGAGCTTTAGAAGTGAAGGACCGGATCTACAAAGGTTGTAATCCCTTTCACTTGTAGTTAAAATGTTTAACTTGCTAGTTTTCGCATAATCTCTAGTATGCGATCTTGGTTAGGGTTGTTCGGCACATCTATTTTTTTGAATCGTGCATGGTTGATGCCTTGTAGAGCCTTGTTATAGTGCCTAGGAACCCTACACCCAGAATGGAAATGGCAGCACATTATCATGGACTTCGTGACCGCCCTTCCTCGCAGCACGAAGGGTAACGACACAGTATAGGTTATTATGGATCGACTCACCAAGTCGGCTCACTTTATTCACTTTCGAGTTGGCCTATCTACTGAGACATTAGCAAAGAAGTACATGGAGGCAAGCATGAATCTAAAGTAAGATTTAACCTCAAGTGTACTATATATTGATACCCATGAACTCATGCAGGAGATTGTGAGATTACATGGAGTACCGGTTTGCATCGTCTCCGATCGTGATACCAGATTCTGATCGCAGTTTTGGCAGAGTCTGCAAGCTAGCCTGGGAACGAGTCTAAACTTCAGCACGACTTACCATCCACAAACGGATGGACATTCTGAGCGAACAATTCAGATTTTGGAGGACATGCTAAGAGTTTGTATGTTAGACTTCGGAGGTTCGTGGGAAGATCACCTAACCTTGTGGAGTTTTCATACAGCAATAGCTATCAGGCGAGCATTGGAGTGGTATCATTTGCAGCTCTATATGGAAGAAAGTGTCGTTCACCACTAAGTTGGGACGACGTTGGAGATCATGAATTCCTTGGACCAGAGATGATCGTGGAAACTGTGGACGTAGTTCGTATGATCAGGGAAAGAATGCACATAGCCCAAGACAGACAGAAATATTGGGCAGATACAAAACGACGATATCTAGAGTTCCAACCTGGAGATCATGTTTTCTTAAAGATATCCCAAAACAGAGGAGTAATCCGCTTTGGCAAGAGGGGTAAGCTCAGTCCCAGATATATAGGACCGTTCGATATTCTCGAATGAGTCGGAGAGGTGGCATACCATTTGGCACTACCACCCTTATTGGAAGGAGTGCACAATGTGTTCCACATATCCCAGCTATGAAGATATGTGAGCGAACCCAGCCACATCCTTGATCACTCTGAACTCACTGTACAGACAGACCTAACTTGTGAGCAACAACCCGTTGAGATCCTGGACCGAAAGGTGAAGGCACTGCGGAACAAGGAAGTAAATTTGGTCCGAGTGATGAGGAGAAAATATTCACCAGGGGTATCAACATGGGAAAGTGAAGAAGACATGCATGCAGGATATCCTCACTTATTTTTAAATTAGTTCTTATGTAAATATAAATTTCGAGGATGAAATTTTTATAAGGAGGGTAGAATGTAACGACTCTGAATTTACTGTACAATTTTTTTCAGTTAATGTAGAGAAAGAAGTTTACAAGACTGAGTACAAGTTATAAATATATTTTGTTTAAGAACAGTAAGAAACACTTGAAGCTCACTGATAAAACCTTGCATTGCTGTGACGAAGCCCCTGTGTTCGAATCCCATCAGACACATTATTTTTTTTTCCTGATTTTCTTTTTAGACTATTGGAAGCCCAAAAGTTTACACGTGCAATGCACAAAAAAATGAAAAGACAGAAAAATCAAACATGAGCACAATGATTTAAATACAGAGAGGAACATATGGCAAGAATCTACCTGCCCCTCACCCAAACGACCGGTGAGATGCCCATCAAGGCCGGCACCGACGGTCCGCCCGAGCCCAATGAGGCCCGGGCTTTGCACACATGACCCTTCCCCTACCCCTTACTCCCCTGCACTGTTTGATTGCTCTGCAATCAAACAGAGACCCTTCAATTCCCCATTTATTCTCATTTTAATGCATTTTACTTCATTATTTTAATTCCAAAATCCTAATTCCACACTATAAATATTACCCCATGCCCTACCCCTTCATCATTCTGAAAATTATAGCCAAAATTCTCAAAATTTCTTAAGTACAAGTGGAGTAGAAGAGGAGTTAGCAAGCGACTAAGTTCCGACGAGGATTGAAGCATATTTCGGCGACCTCACGACGTCACAACGACAACCCCCTCTTCCTACACTTTCCTTTTATCCACTTCACTTATAAGTCCCTTCCAATCCTCATTCTTCTTCTCTAAAAATTCTGTTTCAAAACATATGTCGGAAGTGAAGTTAATATCGACATCTTCTTCTATACTATATAAAATCCACTTTTTCTTACATATTTGGCATCCATATCCTTACACAAAGTTTGTAATCATAAAACTAAGGTTTAGAGCCAACTTTCACTCAAATATGTTAACATAACTTTAATTTAACTTTTAGGTTAAAATACCATGAACTTTGTATATACCATCTTTATTTGTTTTGCTTAAACATACCTTTAGAAAAATTCACGAGATAACGACCTTCCTCTCACATATACACATGGTTCCATAATACGATACTCTTCGAACATATTTTAGTTATGAACACAAGATTACATTAAAATACCATTTACTACAAAAACAGTTTTCTTTGGAATTGTATTTTAAAATTCCCTTGCAAATAAACCTCTACAGCCCTTTTTAGGGGACTCGCTATTGGATGGTGCGGATTATCGCACATTCTTGTGCCAGTAGAGCGAAATACAGACCTCCTCACGGAGCATTCGGTCTCGAAAGGTTTTTAATACGGTTTTTAAGAAAAACGCAATTTTCTACTTAAATAAAAATTAATTTTTTTATAATTATATAAATATTATAAATCCATATATTTTAAAAATATAATAACCTTATATTTTTTCAAATGAAAGAATTATAAGTTTCATCAAAATACCATCAAGATACCAACAAAAGTTAAGCTTTACAGTAAAATACCATGAACTTTCCAAGTCAAGATATTATCACTAAAATACCTTAAATCCCTAAAATTCACATCCATGGAAACCCTAAATAATATAAATAATTTCTCTAGGTTATTTTGAAACTATATTAAAAATATTTTCATAAAACCCCCTCGAGTTATATAAAATTATATTTAAGGACTTTAGTAAATATAGGTTTAAGCGGGATAAATTCTCTTGAGCCCCAGAGAGCCGGAGAAAGTGAGTGCTTTCTTATTTAAGATAGATAACTTAACTGTGTTATCAATGATAATTGTCTTGGAAAAAGACACAAATCCTTCCATGTGCAGCAGTTACCAATAACCCCCGAACATAATTCAGGATCTAAATCAGTTTTAAGTGTCTGACTCAAGTCTGAGTCTAAATCAAACTTGAATCCAAACTCAAAACAGAATCCAATTCAAACATGAATCCAAACTCTAACATTTATACTTGAACATGAACCTGAACATCAAACCTGAATACAAGATTTGAATTGACCGAACCATGGCTATAACTTGACATGACTACAAGCTTATATCCCGAACCTGACTACTTGAACAACTTGTATCCATGGTTTCGGCAAAACATGTAAATATAATCAATACAATACTTTACACGGGGTTAACGGGATAGATTGGTACAGAATGATAGCGTGGCACGAGATGATCACTAAAAGACACCTACATAAACTCTCGTGCTGTTGTCCCGTGGGTTTTGACGGGACCTTGTACTACATGTTACCATAGTCCATGGGATAAGATGGACTTCTCTCGTACACATAAATACTTTCTGTACCAAGCTACAACAATTACGTTAGAATAGCAATCTTATACCTGTACATCCTACCAGTTCAAATTCTCATTACTTGCTATAATCCTTTCTTTCTTTTGGGACTTACCGAGCGCTATTTCGCTAACGATATTCCTGTCTATTTCTTTCTTTGGAATGTTCTTCAGAAGGACAAGACTCTCTTGAGATTGAACCTAGCCATAAGGACGTGGACTAGCTCACTTCCCAGCAGGAATTCTAGCTTCTTGTACTTACTTTTCAGTTTATATGCCATTGTTTAGGCATTGTTTTATATTATTGTATCTTTCTTTTTCAAAGCAGTTGTAATGTAAAAATGAATGTTAATAAAAGTTACTGTTTATTTTATATCTCTTGTCAATTCTTGTGCATTTTATACATATATTGCTTAATTACGCTTAATGTATTTATTTCTTAGTAAATACATTGCGAGCCTTGCCACGTCACCGCTTTCGTACACTGGGAAGTGAGGGGTGACACGTAGGGTATAGTGCTCATGCGAACCTTCTCCTCATCAGTCTTGGAAGACATCTTTTTGAAGAGGGTGATTCCGTGCAATGCGGGTATGTTACCGCGCTTGGAATCTTCCATACTAAATCTCTTTAGTACGGTCTCTATGTACCTAGATTGTGAAAGTCCCAATAATCTTAGATCTATCTCTGTAGATCTTAATCCCTAGAATGTACGAGGCATTACCCAGGTTTTTCATGGAGAACCTTTGTGACAAGAACAGCTTGACCGATTGTAGCATAGGAATATCATTTTCTATCAAAAAAATGTCGTCCATGTACTAGACTAGGAATTCGACAGTTCATCCTACAATCTTCTTATATATACAAGGCCCATCCTCATTCTTGATGAAGTCAAATTCCTTGACTGTTTCATCAAAACAGATGTTCCAGCTCCGCGATACCCGCTTTAATCCATAAATGGATTTAAGCAACTTGCACACTTTCCCGCTGCTCCCACTGTCTACAAAACCTTTCGGCTGATCCATATAAACACACTCTTCCAAACTTTCGTTTAGAAAAGCCATTTTTATGTCAATCTGCCAGATTTCATAGTCATAGAAGACAGCAATGGCAAGTAGGATTCGAATGGATTTGAGCATAGCCACTGGATAAAAGGTTTCGTCATAGTCCACACCTGGTCTTTGACGAAAACCTTTTGCAACAAGTCTAGGCTTATAGGTTTCCACCTATCCATCTACACTAAATTTCTTTTTGTAGATCCATTTGCATCCAACAATTTTTATCCCGGGTGGAGCAATATCCAGGGTCCACACTTTATTGGTGTACATGGACTCCATTTCGGATCGCATGGCATCCGGCCATTTATCAGAGTCCCTACTGATAATGGCCTGCTTGAAACTAGTAGGATCATCTTCTTCCAAGATACAATCCTCTCAATCCTCGTCTATGAGAAAACCATAGTATCTCTCGGGCGGATGACAAATCCTACTAGATTTGCGTAGTGGCTGAGGTTTGTCTGGGACTATTGAATCTAGAGGTTCCACTAAATTTTCAGTTACATTTTGTGGTTCAGAAGTTTCTTCCAGTTCTACTGTACTCCCACTAAATTCTTTTACAAGAAATCCCCTTTCTAAAAAGGTAGCGTGACGAGATACAAACACCTTCTGTTCCTCAGTGTGGTAGAATAGATATCCATAACCATTCTTTGGATATCCCACAAATTTACATAGAACTGACCGTGCCTCTAGTTTGTCCGGATTATGCTTTTTATCGTAAACTGGACAACTCCATATCTTAAATTTTTTATGATATGGTCTCTTTCCATTCCATATTTTGAATGGTGTTTTAGGCACTGATTTGGATGGAACACGATTCAACAGATGTGCCGCTGTTTGAAGCGCATATCCCCACAATGAAAGGGGAAACTCAGCACTACTCATCATGGAGCGAACCATATCCAAAAGGGTACGATTTTTCCGCTCCGATACATCGTTGTGCTGTGGTGTATACGGAGGAGAAGGCTGAGAGAGAATTCCATTCTCTTTTAGGTATTTCCGTGCTTAAGTACTCCCCTCCTCTATCAGATCGGAGGATCTTGATACTTTTGTCAGTCTGGTTCTCTACTTTGTTTCTGTATTCTTTGAATTTCTCAAAAGCTTCAGATTTGTGTTTCATAAGATACACATATCCGAATCTAGAGAGATCGTCAGTGAATGTGATGAAGTACGAGAACCCATCCCTTTCATGTATAGACATCGGACTACATACATCACTGTGTATGAGTCTCAAGAGCTCTGCCGCTCTTTCTCCGTGTCCGGTGAACGGAGATTTGGTCATCTTTCCCTTGAAACAAGATCGATAAGTTTCATAAGATGAAAATTCGAACGTATTCAAATATCCTTCTTTATGCAACTTACTCAGTCTTTTCTTTCCAATATGACCAAGTCTACAATACCACAAGTAGGATTCGTTCACTTCTGAACTCTTCCTCTTACGTGTGTTTTGTATATTGAAAACTGCGTTTTGATTTAGAATATAGCTACCATTACACAGTGTACCTTCTGCAACCAATGCCTTATCAAGATAAATGTTCATGATATTTCTATCAAGAAAAAAACTATATCCTTCTTTATCAAGTAAAGAAACTGATATGATGTTGCAAAGCATGGAAGGTACATAGTATTGCTATTTGGCGATGCTAGGTGATATTCACCGACTGCAGCAGCATCAACTTGTGCTCCGTTCCCTACTCCGAGGGACATATCACCAGGTCCAACCATCCTACTTTTTCTCAGTCCCTGCAACAAATTACAGATATGAGATCCTGATCCGGTATCTAGTACCCAGAAGGCAGGACTGACTGAAAAACAGTTCTCAATAACAAGAACACCTGAAGGAGACGCAATAGTATGCTTCTTCTTCGTTATGGTAATCAAGGAATTAATGAAATCCTCTTTCCTTTGCTCGTTCTTATGACTGTTGTCATAAGTTAGAGCCGGACCGACGTTCCCCAGCCGTGAATAAGAATTCAGATCGGTCAAGCGATACATTTTATTATTTTGATTAAGGCATGAATGAGTTGCTACCTGGAGAGAGAGAAAAGAAACACTCGGTGTGCGCTCTTGTAAGATTAGATTGGTTATTAATTTATCTAATCAGGATGGCTCCCACTGTTTTCTCGAATTCTCCTTCAAATCTTAAAAGGAGAACTAGATGGGATCATTAACACCTTACAAGTTCGCCAACCGTTCAGCCAGGTCGGTGTTGGTACTCCGAGGGAGGTTCCCCTTGCTCTCGTACGGACCTAATTAAAATAAACCTCGTTTTCACAGAGGCGTAGCCCCGTTAACACCTTTATAGACACCTAATAGGTTTGCTAATTATGAAGTGAAAAATATCTCACAAAAGTAATCATACTCATCAGTGGGATCGGGATCTAACTATCATTGCATGATTAACTAGATGGAAGCTACTCTAATCACCACACTCCAGAAGGTATGCAACATTTGCAAGTTTCATGTATATTTGAAACCCCCGATGTGGTTTTTTCCCCTAACGACCTATGACTTTGACAAGGTCAACAAATCATAAGTCGCTAGTCAAGTTCAACCTGTTATTATCTTGATTACCCTAGACCTACCCGCATAAGCCCTTGATAAGGTCAACAAGGCTATGTGACTGTCTTAGTTAATCGCATCATATGCTACAAACAAGCACCACCCAGCTACTGTTCACTACTCCTTGACAAGGTCAACAAACGCAGCACGAATACTGAGTATTACTCATAGGAAATGACAGAAGGCAACGACTGGGTTTATGGCGAAAAACCCTTTAACGTAATGAACTTGATATCGTTGAAGGAACCGAGTAGTTTTGAAAAGGAGTGGTTTAGGCTTCGCTTTTGAAAACTTATAGTTTTGAAGAAAACTGAGTAATCTACAGTATAAACTTTTGCTCAAGAGGTCACTCCCCGCGAAAGGATTTAGGCTCTTGCCTTCTAGAATGAGGTGCTGGATATTCATGATCGAATACCACTATGCAAAGCGTAAGAATATGACTATAGTTTTTTGAAAATTTGTTCCAACAACATCTTTTAGGTTTCTTATCTTGCATTAATCAAAATTAATGCGGTCCCATCAGTTAAAACCTATCACACCAGAAAAGAACGAAAATACAATGTACGGATATGCCATCCTCATTCTTTACCCTTTGCATCTCTTCAGAACTCGTCGTATCGCTATGATCATATATATTGCTTGGAACGGCCATCGTATAGTTACATACGAACTCGATGAAGTTACTTCAGTCGAGGATGGCTACGGTTCTGAAGAAATTGAATAGGATTATTCGGTTGTCTCTTCCCTTTACCCTCTTTCAGATTGCGAGAGCTCCTTGTATTAGGAGAGTATACCTATTACGCTTATTGGATAGTCTTCTTCCAAAGCTAAGGCTGGTGCCGAAAGGCAGCGAAGGAAGAAAACCAATTATCCTAAGGACGGTATGCAGAAGGTAAGACGTAGAGACATATAAAGGGATTGATGAGAGGGCAAAGAAAATTGTGAGTACTATCATGAATCTGGATAATGGAAAAGGCATTACTAGGAATACCTGACCATCCCTTATGAAACATTTTTCATGTTTCAGTATTTCTGTGTACATGTAAAAAAGAACTGTTTTCCTAATTAATTCTGACTCCAGGGTATGCATTTACCAGATTTGGATCTCACATCTATACGGTGTTACAGATGATGAGTAGGAGCAGAATATTGGGAAATGGGCAATTTGGTCCTCAATATCGGAATTCGTTGTAATTGGTGATATTGGATTAAATCGCCTAGTTTTTTTCTGACGGCAAATATTTGGTATCGAATAACCGTTGTTATGCACTAGATTTTAAAATGAAATATCTGTACCTTTATTTTTATAAAGTGAGATATACATTTTGAAAATTGTGTTGTAAACATTTACCTTTATCAGTTGAGGATAAGGTAAGGTGTATTGAATAACGGTGTAGGACATTTTTAACCAAGATACAATTTTCAATTTACAAAATACAGAATTTGAGTGAGTATACTCTTGGGACTTATACATGAGAATGTATGTTGTCCAGTGTCCTTCGAGATAAGGGGTTGGTACTCTTACTTCATTCAGGATTACCTATGAGTTCTTTGGTTTTAGACACGCATTCGTAGTAATGCAAGGTTCAAAGATTTTGAGAAGTTTTAAGTATAAGAAAAAAATAGAGAACCATATGTTGGAAATATCGGGATTCTTCGAGGTGATCGAAGATATAGATACTTATACAAGGTATTCCATCATAGTCATATCGAGAACTTGATTCTCTTACAGGTTACTCATCCGTGGACGTGCTCCGTGATAAGTAATGTTGTATTGGCCCTTTTCCATTAGGTAATATGCACTGGAAACAGCTGCATGACTTTTGAATCCGGATCCACCTAAATTTGTGCCTTGATTCTATATGGACATAGAATGGTTACATATCTTCAGGTTGTTAAGATATGGAGTTATCTAGTTTCTGTTTAAAAGCAGAATCCGGACAAATTCGAGGCGGTAATGGCGGTTTGTGGATTATCCCAAGCATTCGCTAGGATATTGTTTCTACCATTTTTAAGATCAATAGTTACATTATTCTTGACTTGCCACCATTTTATAAAAGGATATTCTTACAAAAGAAACTAGTGGGAGTATGGTAGAATTGGAAGTAATTCCAGGACCACAAACGGTTACAAAATTTTTTGTAGAACCTAACGATTCTATTGGACTTGACAAATCGTTAGCCACTCCGAAGATTTTAGTAGGTGACCTCAGACACCCGAGAGACACTTTGGTTTTCTCATAGACGGTTACAGGGAGGTCAGCATCATGGAGATGATGGTCCTACTAGCTATCAGTAGGTCATAGGAAGTGGAAACTTCCAGGTGACCAGATACTTCATATCCAAGATGGACTCCACGCGCTTCAGCAAATCATGGATTTTGGATTTTGCTGGGTGCTCCTTAAGGGGTAAAATCCATTAGGATCAGGTAGATCTTTCAAGATCTGTGCAGGTGGAAAGGTGCTGACCTAATAAGGCTAGACTTGTTGTAAAGAGTTTTCATCAAATTCCCGTTATGGATTGTGATATGACTTTTATTTCAGTATCTGTGCCGAAGTCCATATGGATATGACTTGACACTGCTATTCCCCCTACTTGTTATCAGTAGCTCATAGGAAGTGGTAATTTCCAGGTGACCAGATACTTCATATCCAAGATGGACCCATGCACTTCAGCAAATTATGGATTTTGGACTTTACTGGGTTCTCTTGAAGGGATAAAACCTATTATGAGCAAGTAGATCTTTTAAGATCCGTGCACGTGGAAAGATGTTAACCTAATAAGGCTAGACTTGTTGTAAAAAGTTTTCATCAAATACTTGTTATGGATTGTGATGTGACTTTTACTTCGGTGTCTATGCTGAAATCCATATGGATATGTTTTGGTGCTGATACAGTTCATGGCTATGATATCTGGAAAGTGGGTGACTATAACGTCTTTCCAAATGGGATTTTGGAAGTGCACGTGTATATGACTCTGCCAGAGGGTTATCGTAGTCAGTGGGAGCAGCGGAAGGTGTGCAAGTTGTTTATGTCTATTCGTAGACTAAAGCAAGGATAGAGGAGATGGATCATCTATCATTGATGTGACAGTCAAGATGATTGACTTCGTCCAAAGATGAACCTAGTAAGAAGGATGTAGGGAGTACTGTCCTGAATTTGAATGACATACTCCAGGTAGGAAGTGATGTTCCTATACTACAATCGGTCAGATTTTGGTTGTCACACGGTGTTTTCTCTACGTTGGATATATATAGTATATCAGGAGTTCTGGTGACTAGATCTATGGTTTTAGATCTAGATTTGGGAAGTTCCCCAATCAGGTACTTAGACAGCATTCTAAAAGTATTTTAGAATGGATGACTCCTGGCGTGGTGGTGTACCCGCAGGTGATGGAGTCACCCTCTCTAAATAGGATGTCTTCTGGGCTGATAAGGAGAGGGACTGGCATGAATAACACATCATTTGCTTAGGCAATTGTGTCATTCATGCAAAGTCTTGTACAACACCAGATATTGCTTTTGCACTAGATGCAATAAGCAAATATTAATCCAATCTTTGAGAAATAAAGGGAAGCAGTAAATAACATAAGAGGATATTCTTGGTATAGGATAACGGCAGCCTCCTTTGGGAGGTGGTTATCAGTTCAGACTTCCAAGGTGACGTGGATGACAAAGATACTGTCAGAGTTATGAGTTTAGCCTCTTCTGAGGATCAGTGTATTGGATAGTGTTCCAATAAGGATACTGAGGTAATCATGGTGCAGGATGCCAGTTATAACTCAACAGAGAATATAGCCCAAGAAGTTTGCTGGATAGGAGTTGTTCATTGATGAACTTGGTCCCATCAGGTATCCAGACAAATTCTTGTGGCGGGGTATCGCTCTGTTTAGAAGATTGTTGATCTCTGCAAAGTTGAGATATAGAGAGAAGAAGTTGAAATATTATAGAGGATCCACTCACTGAGGCTATTTCTCGAACACGGATGTTCCTCAAACGAGATTTGAGAAACTGATTAGTAGAGGAGTTGGGTATTCGGTAGCACACAAGCTATGGGTATGCGATACCGCAATAATTAGCCTTAAGTGCAAGTGGGAGATTGTTGGATATAGTGCCCTCAAAGAAATTATTGTAATTGCAGGCAGGCGATTATGATAATTAAGGGAGGACCTATACAGGTAAACAATCTTACTCGATATCATAATATGCTATCTGGTTTGTCTTTATCATCATGTATATGCATTATGTGGTATTACTGATCATTATTACATGTTGATAGAGCCTATATAATTCTTGCTTGACTACGAGCATTATGGCGGCGATCATATACGTGAGAGCTGGATAGCCTATAAGCACAAACTTAAATGTCCCTAGTCATGGGAGTATCTAGACTGGGCATCAATATTCCGGAGTAGACTAGTGTATATGCTTCGAGACCCCGACGAGGGGCGGTGGCCGGTCTCACAAGCCATTAGTGTTGTGACACCTAAGATAGTATATAGGTGCTTACTGGAGGTGAGTACACTGGACGGACTCGCCGAGAACTTTTAGATGGTATTATACCTATCGTCAGATGGAAGTTCTCAGGTGTCATGACTATAGGTTAGTCCTTCGACCTGAAGTCGTCATTTATCTCGTGTAAGTTCCTACCGTACTTTGATTACTACCCTACCATAGCTCAAAGGAGTCGTGCAAATAGGTTTTGGTTGGGTACAGTCCTGAGCCACATGGAGGCAGTGGTCGACTGTCAGGAATTCTTCTCTCCTGGTATTAGGAGTCGATGTCGTGTTGTGTTCGGTTGGCTATCACTAGAAATCCGTGGGTACGGTAGAGAATATTTACTGATAGTTGATCAATAGTATCTCAGTTGGTGATGAGCTTAACTCAGTCACGATTTATCAGGTTAGTGGGGGTCTGACGTTATCCACCTCGTAGAACCGATATACGATACTCTTTGACGAAGAGATCGGATTGTATGGAGATTGTCATATTCAGGCTCAGTAGGGTAAGGACACACTTGATTGTCGACCCCCTTTCGATAACTACCTGGGTAGCCGTTACGTACAGCTAATGCCGCTGACGTGCTCGTGGTTAAACCCACTGCCAGCGTATTGTCGAGTCTTTAGAGTACCACACAGAGGGTTTTTCCGGTTCAGGCAACGAATGTAGGAGCCGTATGGTGGTACGTGCAGGGGTCCGATTAAATACGTGTACGCGGTATACGGACTTTAATCGGACAGTTGATAATACCAGCCGGCTTAAGATTAAGCCGGATTATTAAATCGGGTTTTGATTTAATAATTTATATATGTATTTTGATACATATATTTTAGTATTATTGTTCACTATTCATTTTCTCTCTTTGGTGCTATCCGTATTTTTATACAGATACGCGTATGTGTAGCGATACATATACTGGGTGAAGTATTCCGTATTTATACGAGAATGCTTCTAGAAGTAGAACACCTCATATTTATTTTCTATTTAGAAAAATAAAATGGGTAATGAGGTATAAAGTTGGAGACATGAAGCATAGGTCCAAGCATAGAAGAAAAACATGGCTTTTATTTAAAATGTTTTTTTTCATTTGGTTGCACTATTGGTGCATGGTTGATTATATAGTAGCCATTTCTTTTTATCATGAAACTTGATGATTATTTTTCTTGTTCTTGACTTGAGCTCCATGGCTCATAGTTCATACATCCTCTAGCTTTTCACCTTCTTCTTCTTGCTCTCTATTTTGAGCATATACTTAGAGAGAGAAATATTTAGTGAAGTATTTCTACATCACCGGCCATCCAAACCTAACGGCTTTGGATCGTCGGTTCGAGCCTCCTCCGCGTTCCCTCGGGTGGATCATCGGTTTGAGCCTCCTCCGCGTTCCCTCGGGTGGATCGTCTTCGGTGAAGGGTGGTCGATTCTCAAGCGCGATCCCTGCAGCTACGAGCTTCGAGGGGTCTTCCACAATTGGGTGGACACGCGAAAAAGGTTGTATTTCCGTATCTTTACATGCTTGGTTTGCTCGTTTAGAAGTTTGGATTGATTCTAGGTTCGGGGTTCTTTCGTGTTTGCTTGAATTTTTGTTCGTCATCCGTGCTTCCGCTGCGCCACGGGCACTAGGGAACCCTGCAAGTATCATCTGATCCGGGAGATAGTTGACCGCGGGAGATCGAGGCCAGGAGACTATACATGAAGGACAATACGGCGGATCTACTCACGAAGGCCCTCCCCCAGATGCAGTTTGAGAGACTTTTTGGGATGTTGGGTATGAGATCAATAACAACTGGCCTTAGTGCAAGTGGGAGATTGTTAGGAATATGTATGCCCTAGAGGCCATTATTGTATGATATAGTGGATGCTTGGACATATATATAGAGGACTTTCTTGCTCGACATGATAGTATGTTATCTGGTTGCTTTTTATCTTAACATGTATACTTGTATTTGTATACTGTCTCTCTGATACATGTTGATAAAGCCCTTAGGATGTTGGCTTGACTACCAGGATTATGATGCAGATCAACTAGTGGGGCTTGTGTAGTCTGCAAGCACATCCTTTAACAGTTCCTAGTCGAGGGAATATCGAGACAAAGCATCGATATTCCAGAGTAGACTAGTGTGTATGTTTCTTGACCCTGTATGGGGCGATGGTTGATCCCACAACCATTGGTGTTTGACATCAAAGATTGTACACAGGTGCTCATTAGAGAATGGGTACACCGAACAAGACTCGCCAAGAACTCCTAGATGGTATCATACCTATCGTCAGATAGCAGTTCTCTGGTGACACTTATACAGGTTAGTCTGTAGACCCGAGATCGTCATAGTGTCTTATGTGGTTCCCATTGTGCTTTGATTTCCTCCCTACCATGGCTCAAAGGAGTCATGCAAACAGGTGGATTTTGGGTACAGTCCTGAGTCATATGGAGTCAGTGAGCGATAGGAGGGGTTTCGTCTCTCCAGGTATTGGGAGTTGATGTTGTGCTATACTCGATATGCGACATATCAGACGAAGAGACCGGACTGTATGGTAAGTGTTGCTTATAGGCTTTACGGGAGTTGGAAAAGTTTGCTTGTTGATCTTCTATTCGTTAAATACCCGGGTAGCCGTTACGTCCAGCTAGTACCGCTGACGGCTTATGGGTATTTGATGTGATCATTACCTATTGCTGGCGTGTTGACGAGTCTTTAGAGTCCCATACAGAAGTTTCTTAGCTCAAGTGAAATGAAATAGGGCACATATGGAGATATGTGCGGGAGCTTGATTAAATACGAGTATGTGATACTGTATTCTAATCTAGCGATATTTGATATTGGTTAGGTTATATGAGATATAACCGGATTATTGAATCAAGTGTTGATTCAATAATTTGATATATGTATATATATTTGAAATTGGCCGGTTATGTGTGATATGACCGGATTATTGAATCAAGTGTTGATTTAATATCTAATATTGAATATAAACCGGTTGTATGTGATATGACCGGATTATTGAATCAAGTGTTGATTTAATATTGTGATATACATATATATATACATATGATATTAGTCGGTTATATATAATATAACCAGATTATTGAATCAAGTGTTGATTTAATAATTTGATATATATTTATATATTTGATATATATATATATATATATATTTATATATATATATAAACTAATATCAAGCTCACTTAGGTTTTTCTTCTCTTTATATATATCTATATATATGTGATGTATATATTTATATATATATGCTTTGTATCATGGTTGATGATACATGATACTAGGATGTATGAGAATCACACTTAACAAAAGATAATTGGGATGATTTATTTTTGAGAAAAATAGAAAATGGGAAAATGAGTCATAGCTTTGGATGCTTGGAGAAGTATTGAGAAGCCATGACTCATCTTCTCATTTTTGTTTTACTCTTAGATATTTATTCATCATAATCTTATCTCTAACTCATGGTTCATTCTCTCATCCAAGTTCATCCTCATTTCTCATTCAATTTATCCTCTCTAGGTTTTTTCTTGAGTGGGAAAAAGAAAAGAGAAAATAATTTCTAAGTGAGCAAATCTCCTACTTCATCAACCTACACTAATCTAGCCCATTAGTTTAGGTTGTTTGCTTCACTAATACCTTGATCAGTAAAGAGTGAGCATGAGTGAAAGTGACTTCAAGGTGGATCATTTTCGGCATTGAAAACTTCAAGCAAGCTCGATCTTTTCTTCAAGTGCAGTCTTGAGAAGAGTTTTAGGGACTACTACTTGGAGCTTTAGAAGTGAAGGACTTGGTCTACAAAGGTTATAAACCCTCTTCACTTAGTTTTGAACATGTTTTCTTACTGCCGAACCCCAATTCTCTAGTTAGATTCTTGTATAGTATGACTTAGACCTCTAGATTTTTTAAAATTACATATTTGATGCTTGTATAAACCTAGTAGGGGTGCTAAGACATACTTTCATGGTATCGGAGCGAAGCTAGAGACTTAAATGAAGTCTAGATGAAGTTAAAGTGTTCGATCGAAGTTTTAAACCCGTATTTTTCATGATTCTGTCCTATTTTTCAAACGTTGAAATTTTGCAGATTAAATATTCTCAGAAAATCATGCAGGTAATTCTATGGAGTCAGAAGAAGTACGAGAGCTTAACTCTCCCAAGTGGCCGCAGAACCGCCGCCTAAACCATGGTTTGGCCGTGGTTCCGTCCCCGACTTGAGGTGTTATCGCATCATTTGTCTCTTGGAGCTTCATATTGATCTTTTAGACTTTCTGGGTATTTTTGATGAGGCTCAAGTTGTTGAGGTCTCTGTGATTTGCTGATGTTTGAAATATCGATCAAAATGTTTAACATCGTCTAGATATTTTGGATATGTGATACAATTTTTGGAACCACATTAATTAGTTTTGTGAAAACTAGTTAACGATTTGTAAATCTCGCGTTTTAGTCTCATTTGATGGATTGCCACGGAATTTCGATTCGGATCAAAACTCTGTCGCAATCTCGTATTATACGCAGACACTCACCAGGAGACACTAGTAGACACCCACGCCCCATATCCCCGATCAAGTGACTATAGGAGAACCCTATGGTCAAAAGCATCCACTCAGGTGCTCGCGGCCACGGCGTTCCGCCTAAGTGCACTTCGTTGACGGCCTCGAGGGGTGCAGCCATCTACTAAAGTTCCCGACGAGCATTCGATCTTTTAATTGGGAATCTTGTTGAATTGCCCGACTTGTTTTTAAAAAGTGTTTTCAATTCGAGACTTAAATGCAAGGTTTATAGGGTTAGGCATGAATTCCGGAATATATGATAATCCGGGTTTATGATGTCTAAGAATGATGCGGATTCTAATTATTGTAGTTTTCATTTCTTTTCTGCGACCGTAAGTGTCACTTGTGGCAGTATCCCCGATCTCGTTGCTATACGTCAACGACATTATGGATACGCATATTTACTTACGTTGATGACATATGATGTTATTGTGTTATTATTGATATGTTATATTGGATTGTTGTGATTGAATAGCCAGAGATTTTTGCATGAGATGAGAGTTTTTCTATTTTCATTCATGTAAAAATTTGTATGTAATATTCTTTTATTGGGACACTTTCGGGTTGAGGTTGTTGTCTCCATTAATGTATATTATTTACTTTTCCGCATTAGGATAGACCCAAGGCGGGGAACACAGGTAACCGGGTTTTAGAGTCCAGTGGGGGGCCATCTCGAGGAGTCGAGACTGGTCGCCTAACTCTAGAATTGGTAGGGTCGCTTGCCGCTCTCGTAAGAGTCTAAGGATGCGGGCTTGGCTATTCATCACGACCATGGAATCCGTGTTTTTCATCACTGGCTTAATCTAAAACACGGACCTCCCAGTATATCCTATATTTCATATGTTTGCTACTGCTGTTTTCTGTGATATTATGTGATCATATAACTGCGTGAGACGAATGCTACTTATATATATGATATACTAGTGGACAATATATATGTTTTGGATCCGCGCTAGTCTTGACCCCGTCCTGCAGTAAGTTAAGTAACCTTACGGTGAAGACTCGGGTCCTTGTGGCGAATGCGGATGGCATATATGTGTGTTTTATTTTCGTTTCTTTTGTGATGTTTAGGAAACATAAATGATGGAACATCATTAATGAGATTAATAACAAGAAAAGAAACCTAAAGATGTTGTAAAATCAAATTTTTCAAAAAGGTAGCTCTAGTTCTTGCTTTGCATAGTGGTATTCCATTATGAATATCCAGCACCTCATTCGATGAAGAAAGAGCCTTGATCCCTTCACCGGGAATGACCTCTTTAGCAAAATTAGCATATGCTACAATCCACTCGGTTTGTTTTGAAAACCACTCGATTTTAAAGCGGAGCTTAAACCACTCCTTTTCAAATCACTAGATTCTACAACGATATCAAGTTCATTACGTTAAAGGTTTTCTTCAAAACCAGTCACAGCCCTCCGTCATTTCAGATAAGTACTATTTAGTATTCGTGTTGTGTTTGTTGACCATAGTCAAGGCATAGTATGCGGTAGCTGATTAGTGCTTATCTGCCGCATATTGATGCGATTGGATTAAGGTAGTCGTACGGCCTTGTTGACCATAATTAAGGGTCGTGCGGATGGGTTTAATTCAATCACGGAATGACGGGTTGAACTTGACTAGAGCTTATGATTTGTTGACCATAATTAAGGTCATAAGTCGCTAGGGGTAAAAACAGATATTGGGAAATTCAAGTGTTGAAATTTGCAATGAGATTGCATACCTTCTATATGATAGTTGGATCCCGATACCCACTACGAGCAAGTGTTACTCCTGATGGAGTTTTCCACTTTACAATTATGTAATCCAGTAGGTGTCTAAGAAAGGTGTTAACGGGGTTATACCACTGCGGAAACGAGGTTATTTAATTAGTTCCATGCGAAAGCACGGGGAGACTCCCTCGGAGTACCAACACCTGCCTAGCTGACCGATTAGCAAACTTATAGGGTGTAATTAATCCCGGCTAATCATACCTTTTAGGGTTTAAAGGAAGATTTGATAAAAATAGTGGGAGCCATCCTGATTAGATAAGATAATAACCAGTCTAATCTTGCAAGAGTGCACGCTAAAGTGTTTTTTTCTCTCTCTCTCCAGGTAGCGACCATGTCACGCCTTAATCAAGATAATAGTATGGATGTATTGACCGAACCCGCTTATTATACTAGGCAGGGGAACGTTGGTTCCGCTCCATCTTATGACTGTCATAAGTCTGAGTAAGGGATAGGGGAATGCAAGGATTCCAACGCAACCCGAACGAAAAAAGAGTATTTTGATGCATCTTCTTCAGGTGTGTTAGTTATTGAGAACTGTTTCTTAGTTTGCCCTATGTCCTGGGTATTAGATACCCGATTAGGATACCATATTTGTAATATGTTACAAAGGTTAAAGAGAAGTAAAGAAGTGGGAAATGGTGATATGTCTCTCAGAGTAAGGAATGGAGCAATTGTTATTGCCGAAGCTGTCGGCAAATATCACCTTGTATTACTGTTCCCGCCAAAAATTTCTACGCAAAGGAGTCCAAGGTATCAAATGGCAGTGATACGCTTAAAGAAATGCAAACCAGTATCTTCCGGCCTATATTTTGATAAACTTCCGAAAGAGAAACTATTAAATTCTGATGGTATTGGAAGCATCTCGAAAAACCCTTCGATTTGATATATTATGGGCCTCATAATTCATCCGGAATCAAAAGTTATGAGGTATCACGTGTCCATACGTGATGGACCTTTAAGAACCCGCTGGAGGAGTTAAAAGATATAATAAAAACTCAGAAAAGACCCCAATGGGGCATCACGTGCCCACACGTGACCATGGGTCACGTGCAGACACATGATGGGCTCTTAAGGCCTCTAAAATAATGAATAGAATTAAATTCTAAAATCTGTTCCCTGATTAAAAATCAGAAGTTACCTCAATGAGGTATCACGTGCTCACACGTGACCAATGGTCACGTGTTGACACGTGATGGTTAAAATAACAACATAAACAAACGGCTGTTAAAAGAACCAATTTGGGGGCCACGTGCTCACACGTGACCAATGGTCACGTGCCAGCACGTGACAGGCTTTGAAAGCCTTACAGTTTAATAGAATTAAAATTCTAAATTTCTCTAAAATCTTTCGAAATAGAATTAAAATTCTAAAAGTTTCTAAATCTTTCCAAATGGAAAAGGATTATGGGGACCGTTGGATTAAAGATCCAAGGGTGATTAAAAATCACTAATTTATGGAAAAATCTTGGACAAGGAAAGATTTTCCCTAAATCTCACCGAAAATAACAAACAGAATATCTTTGGATTTAAAATCCAACGGTGAATAAAATTCACTGAATGATCTAAAGGCTCATATTAAATATGAAAACAAATCAAATCTTTCAATGAAAGATTTGCTAAACAAATTGATTCTTTTTCTTCTCCTATAAATAGGAGCCAAGAAAAGAAGAGGAGGGACCCTTTTTGGAGAGAAAAACAGAGAGAGGAGAATTTAATTCTCAAAAGGGAAGAAAAGAGAGGAGAATTTAACTCTCAACAAAGAAAACCCTAGGTGAGAAAAGAAAGGAAATCGAAACTTCAAAAAGAGAATTTAATTCTCAAAAGAGTTTAACTCTTCTATAAAGAAAAGAACTTAGTTCTTTCTCTGGTTGAAGATCTGCAAAGTGCACATCTCCCCATAAATTGAGAATTTAATTTTCATTGGGTTGAGATCTTGCCATGCAGATCTAAAACATAGAGGAGGAATTGAGTTTTGAGAATTTAATTCTCACAAGAGTTATAGGAATTTAATTCCTTTGAGATAAAATTAGGGTTTAACCCTATATTATAGGAATTTAATTCCTTCAAAGTGGACAGAACTAGGGTGTAACCCTAATTGAGAACTTAATTATCTCAAACTCACAGGAATTTAATTCCCTTAAAAAAGAAATTAGGGTTTCACCCTATGCCAGAATTTAATTCTTTACATATATGGGGAATTTAATTCCTACAGAAAAGAAATTAGGGTTTAACCCTATCTAAGAATATAATTCTTCAAAAGAAAAGTGGGAATTTAATTCCTATAAAGTTATTGCTAGGGTTTAACCCTATGAAGGATTTGACTCTTAAAAAAATAAAGAGATCTTCAAACATGCAAAGAACCAGAGTCACGTGCTACCACGTGACCCCTGTAAAGATCCACAGAAAAGAACTTTGAGGCAATGCCTCACATGCTCCCACGTGACTCCCAAAACGCAGAAAGAAAAAGCGAAGGAAATGAAGGCTTTGGGCGCTCTCATGTGTTACCACGTGACCCCTTGGCAAACACTTTAACAGTCAGCGCATAATTCCCCATCACGTGTCAACACGTGACGCTCAAAATATAAGACAAAAAGTGTTTAACACTTAATTGCAGAACGAAGAAAAAGGATCTGGTCCCCCCTTTGGGCGCTCTCACGTGTCCACACGTGACCCCTCTGTCTTTAGTGTTTAACACTAATTTGGGGATTATATTTCCAGTGTTTAACACTGATTGTTTCTAGTGTTTAACACTAAATTGAAGATTATATCTCCAGTGTTTAACACTGATTGTCTTTTAGTGTTTAACACTAATTTGAGAGTTCTACCTCCAGTGTTTAACACTGTTGTTCTCTAGTGTTTAACACTACTTTTAGCCAAATTGGCTAATTTTCCAGAGGCAAAAGGCCCTCCTCCAAATGAATCTCAAAATTGAGGAAATCAAAGACAAAATGTTGTTAGAGCCCTCAAACCTCTGTTTAGCACTGCTGAATGACGAGGGGCTGAGCCCAGACAGATATCTAATGGCCCAAAGGGCCAATATTTCAAACATAATTGGACTTAGCCCAAACTGGCCATAAGTCCTCAAATCATCTTGAACTGAGCACATCTGCTCTTTCAACCAACTCATTGGTTCAAGGGTACATTTCTGAACTCCTCTGATATTTGTCGTTGTAATCCTTTAACGTCTTCAGAGAGGTGATGAGTCCCGACAACCACACATTAATACGGACTGTGGAGTCCTTAAACTCATGGACTAATGTGTCCTTAAACTAACATTTGTCCCCAAAACGGGAACTTGGACCACCACGTCCCTAAACTGGAACTTGGACCACCACGTCCCTAAACTGGAACTTGGACCACCATGTCCCTAAACTGGCAATGGACCACCACGTTCCTAAACTGGAATAATAGAGCCCAAATGCTCTTTTGTCGGATCTAAACGATCCCGTTTAAGTTGATCTTAGCCTCAAATATGGTTAACGTGTCCTTAAACCTTCAAACAGACTTTAGTCCCAAATTGGACTCTAGATCCCCCAATCAACTTTGGCTCAAGGGTACATCTCTGTGTAGGGTTCCTAGGCACACTATAGAGGTCTCACAAGGCATCAACCATGCCAATTTCAAATTTTACGGGTGCCGAGAAACTCTAATACGGATCGTCGACTAGATATTTAGGCAAAACAGTAAACTAGTTAACAACTTAACTAAAGATAGGAAGCTACAACCTTTGTAGATTCGGATATCCACTTCCTTGGCTCCACGTAGGTGTCCTCTCGCTGTCCATCTCGAATCCCGGACTCGATCGTTGGCTTGATCGGAGAAATGGGCGGACTAGGTCGTCGGCTTCGTGCCGAAGATGATCTACGTCGAGGCATCACAAGTTCAAGCTCCGACTTCACAAATTTGTGAAACTTGTGAAGAAAACACCCAAAACAACTTGGCAAGAGGTAGAGGGTGAAGAAATAGGAGGTGGGTTCACTTTAGAATTGGATTTCTCACTTTAGAACTCAAGTTGCCATTGATGGCATCAAGCTTTCTTGAAGAAGAAGATGATGAAGAAGAAGAAAGAATATGATAAGTGTTCAATTAAAATGAAAAATAATTCAATACTTATCATAAGCAAACCATAGTTGAGTGTAGAGAATATACCATGGTTATTTGGATGGGTTAGGGTTAAGCATGAAGACAAGAATGGTTAAGAAGTCAAAGCTTCATGAAGCTTCAACTAAAAACAAACATAGCCACCATTCTTATCTAAGTTTTTTCCAAATAAATAAATGAACAAATAAATAAATAAATGAATATGCAAAACCCTAATTATCAAATTAACCATGGTTTAATTCTATACACTTAACTAAATTATCAAGTATCATCAAACATGATACAAATATGTACACAAAAGTATATCACGTATACTTCTTGCACATCAAGTGAGAAAATCCATTTAAAGTGAACCAATACTAGTTAATGCAAAGTAATATATCAAATATATAATTATACATTAAATCATTAAATCAACACTTGATTTAACGATCCGGTCATATCGCATATAACCGACTAGTATCCTATGTATCGGCTTATCGAATCAATCCTTGATTCGATATCTAGGTTATATCGAATATAACCAATCGATACATCCATCGCGAGAATGAAATACGGTATCACATACACGCATTATTCTCGGTCCTGCACATATCTCATATGCGCTCCTATTTCGTTTTGCTTGAGCCAGGAAACCTCTGTGTAGGACTCTAAAGACTCGTCAATACGCCGGTAGCAGATGATGATCATATCAAGCACCCACAAGCCGCAAGCGATCTGCTAAACGTAACGGCCATCCGGGTATTGAGCGATCAGAAGATCGACGAGCTAGCCCGCTCACACTCCTGTGAATCCAACCAGTAACACTTACTGTACAGTCCGGTTTGTTCGTCTGATATGTCGCATATCAAGTCTAGGGGTGGTATACGTCAGACCCCAATAACCGATAAGTCGTGCCGATGTGAGGCTCATAACGGGTCGAGAAACTACTGGTAACACTTACCAGCAAATCTCTGATTAGCCCTGGCCAGGGACTTCCCTGTTACGGCCAATCGAGCACAGCGCAACATCAACCCCCAATACCGGGAGAGACGAAACCCCTCCTATCGCTCATTGCCTCCATGTGACTCGGGACTGTACCCAAAGACCACCGTTTTGCACGCCCTCATGGACGTGGTAAGGTGGAGATCAAAGCACAGTGGGAATCACACAAGACTCTATGACGATCTCGGTTTTACAGACTAACCTGTACAAGTGTCACCTGAGAACTGCCATCTGACGTGAGGTATAATACCATCTGGGAGTTCTCGGCGAGTCCGTCCAGTGTACCCAGTCTCCACTGAGCACCCGTATACCATCTCTGATGTCAAACACCAATGGATATGGGATCATCCATCGCCCATCTCATGGGTCGAGAAGCGTATACGCTAGTCTACACTGGTATATCGATGCCCTGTCTCGATACACCCACGACTAGGGACTTTGAAGGATGTACTTATCGACTACCATGTTCCCACTAGTATGATCTGCATCATAGTCCAGGTAGTCAAGTACACATCTTAAGGGCTTTATCAACATGTAACTATAAGACAGTTTAAAGAGACAAGTGTACATGTTAAGATAAAGAGCAACCAGATAGCATACTATCATATCGAGCAAGAAGGTCATCTCTATATATGTCCAAGCATCCAATATAATATACATCATCTGTACAATACTGGCCTCTAGGGCATACATAAAACTAACACTCTGAACTCCTCTGACATCTGTCATTGTAATCCTTCAACGTCGTCAGAGAGGTGATGGGTCCCGATGGCCATACATGTAATGGACCCCTATGTCCCTAAACTGGAACAATAGAGCCAATTGCTCTTTTGTCGGATCTAAACGATCCCGTTAAGTTGATCTTAGTCTCAAATTGGACTAACGAATCCTTAACAAACGTTTGAGTTGATCTTAGCCTCAAATATGGCTAACGTATCCTCAAACCAAAACCCCAAACCCAAATCTAAGAAAATACGGATTTTGACTAGTCCACGCCCTATGGGCGACGACATAACTCAGTCTCCGTATACAATCCACGGGCAACTAAACACAAAATAAACACACACGGCACGAGGTGACCATCTGGAGAAGGAGAAAGTGGTTACCGCGATTCAGTAGCGTAATTAACTTCAGGGGCTTGCGCCTGCAGGGAAGAGCGTCCCCACAATCAGAAACCCCTCAAGCGAGGGGGAATCTGACGAAGTCTGCTACATCGGACGCATCCGTTTAAACCTTCGATACACGGTGCCATAAATCAACTTGGCATCTTCGGAGAGGTAGACAGATAGCACCAATTAGCATCTGCCCCGAATCTCAGGCAAGACGTCCCTTTCGCGCCGTCATTCGGAGGGGAACAGATTTTGGCACGCCCGGTGGGACCTCTTCCTCTTTCCACTCCACACTTCGTGTGTTGTGTTCGCGAACGAATCGCGGTTTACTGTGGTTGCCTGTAGATTCGAGGTACTAAGATTTGGTGTCTTGCTCCGTGCAGAAAGCAGAAGATCAATGGCTTCAAACTACACTACTTGCAACTTCAACTCTCGCTCCATCCTTGCTGGAGGAGTGACTTATGGGCCCCAAGCGGCCTCCCTTTTCGAGATGCCAGTAGAGCAGGTAACTCAGGCCACCACTAGACTATTCTTCGGGACCATGCTCCCACCGATGAGCTTCAATCCCCCAATGACGTTGCAAGAAGCCCCAAAGAAGTCGGTCTTTGATCGACTTACCACTGCCGCGGCCTCTCTCAACGGGTCGCCCAACTCCAATACTTCAGTTTTCAACAGACTGGGCCAGAACAGCTACAAGCCCGCGATACCCGAAGCGGCCATCCCAAAGCGGATAGCCATCCCGGCTCAAGCAGATGAAATCATTGGAAAGGCTCCTCCTTCTAAGAAGTCAGTTTTTACAAGGCTGGCCATTCCGGTTGCTGCTCCAGGCGAGGTCATCAAAGCTGCCCAGAGGTCTGTCTTTGACAGATTATATATTGCTTCTCAACAAATGTCAGTCTTCGACAGGCTAACACCAATAACAGTCTCTCCTCAAAGCAAGGTGCATGACGAAGTCACCCTTATAGCTGAAACAACTCCATCCGCAAGACACGCTCGACGTCGTCACTGGCACCGAGTAAGGAAAGCTGGGGGCAACTCCCCCTCTGGGATAACTCCGCCAACTCCGATAGTGGAAATCAACACTGCTGTTCCAACTGGGAACAGCTTTGAACCGCTAAGGGGGTACGCAAGAACTCTCCGACTGCCACGCTAAAAAGATCTCCTCCACCTGCGGGGAGTATTACAGATGCAAAGCCGGAGCAGCCCTCTCAACGGCTATCCTCCAAGATTTATAAGGTCTGGCGACGGGTCCAAGAGTCGGTGATTGATGAAAACTATCTCTGCCAACAGAAAAAGATGAAGGTTCGGCAGGAGAAGGATTACTCCGTCAAGCCGCAAAAAGCAACGGCTACTTGGGTGCCCACTACAACGGCCCCCTCAACTTCAACCACTCAAAAGAAAGGGAGGCCGCAGAAAGCCCCTGTGAACATGGCGAGCCGTAAACGCGCTGAGCACAAACACCCCAAGTCTGGAGGAATGGTGGTGCACACTGTTTATATGGTTTCTGGAAAGGAGGAAAGCCGTGCTTCGACGGGTCACCGACCGCTCACCCGATCCGTGACGAAAGCCCAGGAGCAGCAACAGAAGCTTCAGGAGATGATGACTGCAATGGCCGCACTTACCGGGACAAAAGAAAGATTGGAGGCATCATCAGAGCAGCGTCATGAACAAGAAACTGACGCTGACTGCCTACGCAGAGTCCTCGAAAAGAAGGACAAAGAAGCCGCAGAGCAAGCGGCTAACATAAAACAAATGGCGCTTCTCTTCCAAGATATGGTAGGGATGATGATCCAGCAAGATTCTCCTGCTGAAGACCCTCCGATTGTCCTTGAACATGACAAAGGAGAGACATCGAATCCTCCACCGGCTCTGTCAACAGCCAAGGAGGAGACAATTTCCAAAGCTGCCCTGGAGGAATATATAGCTCAGCAAATACGAGCTCATCAAGCAAGTGAAGCGGCTGAGCAAATTGTTAGAACCGGACAGTCCTATCCGGGCTGGTATGACCAAATCAGTTACCCGCCGGGATATACGATCCCTAAGTTTCACATATATAAAGGGACAGGGAATCTCCATCACCATGTCGCTCAATTCAGGGCCTTATGCGGCAACACGGGAGGCGACGACAAACTGTTGCTTCGCCAATTCGTCGGCAGCTTAACAGAAACAGCCTTTGAATGGTATTCGGAACTACCTAACGACTCTGTTAAAACATTTGCGGAGATGGAGCTGCTGTTTACACAAAGATTCGCGAGCGCTAGTGAACGCACCCCGATAACAGCACTGATTAATGCCAGGGTAAGGCCAGGCGAGACGTGGGTTCAATACGCAACACGATGGCGGAATCTATGGTCGAAGTGCGAACAACGCATCGAAGAAGCACCTGCGGTAGGCATGTTTGTGGGCACTCTTGATCCGCAAGCGACCATCTCGCAATTCATGATGTTCTTCAAGCTAACTACATTCCAGGCCTTGATTGACAAGTTGGCCCAAATGGATCAGATGGATCATAGATCATCTCCTTCAAAGATGGACCCTCGGAATGAAAAGGGGAAAGGGAAAGCAACTTTCGTCACTGATACTCAACAACAGTCGAGCAACTTAAAGTCGGTTGTACGTTAAAACAATATGCATCCACGCCCATCCCTTGAGGAGAGACTGGGACGTCCTTACTCGTTTTCTCAGGATAAAACGAGAAGACTGTTCGAACTGGCAGTACGCAACAGACTCATCAATTTGCCGAGTCCAAAGCGTCCGTTGCAGCCGGGCGATGTCAACGATCCCAATTATTGCCCTTACCACCAAACGGTAAGTCACCCGATCTAGGATTGTTTCGTCGTTAAAGGATGGATCGAAGATCAGTACTTACAAGGCAAGTTCGCGCTGTCCGAAAAGTGGAAAGTAAACCCACCACAGCCGCACACTCCAAAGAAGACGGACGCACCGGGGGCAACTTGTCACGTGATCTCCCATTCATTTACGGACGATAAAAAAACTCCTTGCACTGAGAAACTGGGGGTAGAGCCTGAGCCGGAATTCGTGTGGCCGTCAGACGAAATGATCGACGCTTTTCTAGATGAAATTCGTCTAAAAAGTAAAGCTGATCGGGAGCGCGAGATGGCCATATTTGAAAAGGCCAAACGCCGGCGACTGGACAAAAGGGTCGAAACACTCCCACCATATCAAAGTACATCCGCCGCAAATGAAAGCAGGATCAAGACAAGGAAACGATTCGCCAAAGCCATATCAATGGGGATGAGCCCGCCCTCTTTCACAGAAAATTCTCCTGGTGGTATACATTTTGATGAAACGGAAGTACACCCTAACTTCTGCTTATATCATCAGAGGATCGCACATCCTACTGAAGACTGCAACTCCTTTAAGTGTTGGTGGCAAGGATATGTCGCTCATAGACAACACGTCAATAGAATAAAGCGGGAAGCTCGTAGACAGCAAAAAAATACGACAGATGAGCATAAAAGGGTTGCCGACAATTGTCATAGAGACAAGCCCGGGGGATCACGAGTTCTCACCTTTGGAAGCGATTCTGACGAAGAAGCCGCCCTCAACCCTCTCTTCAAGGAATTCATTTCTAAAACAAAAGAATTGGGGAGTTGCGAGAACGTTCAGCCGTACAATCTCACGCTACCCGGAAAGAATCTCGGACCCGCAAACGACGGAGCAAACGAAATGAGAAAGGAAAAGGAAAAAAACGGCCTTTGTTGCCAACACTCAACAACAGCCGAGTAACCCGAGACCGTTTTGTCGTCAAAACAACAAGCCACGATACCTCAATGAGAAATTGAAACGTCCTTACTCGTTTCCCAAAGATAAAACAAAGAGATTGTTCGAGCTAGCAGTGCGCAGCGGGCTCATCACTCTGCCAGATCCAAAACGTCTATTGCAACCAGGTGATGTTAACAATCCCAACTATTGTCCCTACCATAGAGTAATGGGCCACCCACTCAAAAATTGCTACGTCTTCAAAAACTGGGTTGAAGACCAATACCAACAGGGCAAGTTCGTGCTGCCCGAAAAGTGGAAAGTAAACCCGCCACAACAACATGCTCCGAAAAAGGTGGATATACCGGGGGCATCATGCTCATTCATAGGGAAAGCCCCATAGACCGAAAAGTCGGTAAACTAGAGATTCGCCTCAAATACGGCGACGGTGGACCACTATGTCCTAAAACTGGCGTCGGACCGAAACGTCCCTAAACTAATGGCGGACCGCAATGTCCTGAAACTTGCAAATGACCGAAACGTCGTTAAACTACTCCCAACCCACGGCATCTTGAGGCTGACGTAGTAATAAAAAAAAAGGTACGTCCACAAGCAAAATGGGCACGGATGAAAACCCGAAAGGGCTCCTTGAGTAAAAACAGCAGGGCTACCGGCGAGTGTTCGTGAAAACCCGAAAGGGCGCGACCTCGTTAAAAAAAAAAGAATAAAAAAAAATAAAAATAAAAAGAACGGTATGTCCATAAGCAAAGGGGGAACGGATGAAAACCCGAAAGGGCTCCGTGAGTAAAAACAGCAGGGCTACCGGCGAGTGTTTGTGAAAACCCGAAAGGGCGCAACCTCGTTAAAAGACACTTATAGGGTCCTCTCGACCTTGTAAGGAGAAACCACCCGCGTGAGATCCTTACGACTCATAAGGGAGCAACACACTTAGGGATCCTCACGATTCCTAAGGAGAAATTACACTACTTGTAAGGAGAACTCTCTTATGGGACCCTCACGGCTCACAAGATTTGAAAGTCTTAAGTTACAGAGACCTGAACCTGTTCTTAAGCAACCCCAACAACCTTCGATATGGCCCTATAAGCGGCTCAATGCTGACCCTTGTATACAATCCACGGGCGCGAATAAACATTTCCCTAACCAAGTCCCACCCGTGACTGGGGATATGTCCATACGGTGAACAACCCTTGTAAGTCCTCTCGACTTATAAGGAGAAAACCCTTTTGTAAGATCCTTATGTTAGTGTATATGCCCTAGAGGCCATTACTGTATCATACTAGTTTGTATATTACTTAATGGAAGCTTGGGATATTCACCTTGTATATACAATCTTGCTCAAAATAGTAGTATGCTACTTGGTTTGTATCTACTTCAATGTGTACATGTGTTTATTTTTGTATATCACCTATACACATTAGTGGAGCCCTTAGGATCTTTGCTTGATTACCAGCGTTGTGATGGCAGTCACACTAGTGGGGGCTGGGTAATCTATAAGCACATCCTTATGCAGGTCCCTAGTCGCAGGACTATAGACACAGGGCTTCGATACTCCGGAGTAGACCAGCGTATGCGCTTCTCATCCCAGAGTGGGAGATGGTCTGTCCCACAGCCATCAGTACGTCGTACTGGAGATAGTATGCGGGTGCTCGTTAGGTTACGAGTACACTGGACAGGACTCGTCGGGAACTGACCGGTTGGTATTATACCTATCGTCAGTTATCAGTTCCCAGGTGACATGAGTACAGCTTAGTCCGATGACTTGACACTGTCACTTCGCCTCGAGTGTGTTCCCACTGTACTTTGATTACTACCCTACCACGGCTCAAAGGAGTCGTGCAAACAGGTAGTAGTTGGGTGCAGTCCCGAAGCACTTGGAGGCAGTGACGGTTAGACAGGATTCGTCTCTCCCGGTATTGGGGGTTGACATCGCGCTGTGTCTAGGAGAGCCATTACACGAGTAGTCCCTGGCCAGGGCAAGTGAGATATACTGGTAGGCTTCCAGTGTTATCTCAGGGTGTTTTGGGCTACACTCCGGCACGACTTGTACCGCTATTAGGGGACTGACGTTTACCGCCCCCTAGGCCCGCCATGCGATGTATCAGACGAACAGACCGGACTGTACGGAGACTTTCACATTCAGGCTCAGTACGAGTTCAGATGGGTTTCACCTCGTCAGTCTTCTTGTCGGCATCTACCTGGGGACCGTTACGCACAGCTAGTGCCGCTTGCGTTCTGTGGTTAAACCCACTGCCAGCGTAGTGTCGAGTCTTTAGAGTCCCACACAGAAAGCTATTCGCCTTTAGGCAAAAGACTAGAGGTCACATGGTTTTGCGACAGGTCGCATGGTTTTGCGATAGGTCGCATGGTTTTGCGACAGGGTCCGGTCACATCCGTGCACTTGTGCACGTACAGTGTCCGGACAGTTAACACTAGCGGGCTTTGGTTTAAGCCAGATCCTAGTGTACGTTTTGGGATTGGTTTTATCCAGTATGTATTCGTGTTCCTCTGAACGCGGATGCGGGTGTGTATGCACAGTTGACGGAGAGGCAGAGGCAGAGGATTCTCATTAGGGTTGTTGACCGTTGACTGTTGACTTCTTGCTAAACCCTAATGAGAATATGATATATGATTAACAATAATATTAATTAAGTATTATGGTGACATGGTTGTTGAGGGGTTGACTTTGTTGACTTGTTGACTTTGTTGACCGGTTGACTAGGTTGGACTAGTTGACCATCATGATGACAATGGCTATAATTTCATAGCAAAGACTTTTTGCTTGCTTGTTCTCTTGTGCATGAAATGATATGGCTATTGTAGCTTAAACCATCACATAATACTTGATTGCTATGATTTGTTATGATGGCTTTGGATTATGAGAGCCAAGAGAGAAAAGTCTTTCTCATTCTATCATTTTCATTCTCTCTCTTGTTCTTGAGCTCTCTTCCTCTTCCTCTTGCTCTCCCTCTCTTTAGTCTATGGTTCACTTGTCTCATGTGTTGAGAACCAAGAACCATAGAGAAAAATCCCAACACACTCTCCTCTACTCACTCTAGTTCACAAGGTTTAGCAAACCGAGTGAACTAGTTTCTTCAAAGCTCGAAGAAGAAGCCAAAGGTAGAAGCTTTCGGGTGGATCGATCTTCGGCGCAAGGAGACGACGGAGTGAAGCCGATCCGTACACCATCGAGGTTTGAAGACGAAGGAGTTCAAGAAAGAAAGGTATAACCCCCTAACCGAGTAGTTAACAACTCCTAGTTAGGTTGTTAGTTAGATGTTTAACAAAGATCCGTTTGAGTCCATGTTACCGCCTCTAGAAAATTGTTTTTCACCAAATTCCGCAAGCCCGTAAGTACCGGGAGAGTTAGCATGGACTTACAGTGGTATCAGAGCTTAGTTAAACACTACATAACATGTTAGCATAGTAACTAGAAATTCGATCGGAGAAAAAGTCCCGAAATGAACCCGGAATTCATGCTTGCTGTCGAATTTTTCCTCTGTTCCAAAAATGATAAATCATACTTTAAAATTCGGCTCAGGGTTTTTATAGCAAACTGCAAAAATTTCATCCACTGATCCGATCAAAGCGCCGCGGAAACGCGGCGGGAGCGTGCTCCCGCCGCGGTTCCGCTGCCGAGTTGACTCGGCTGTGGGAAATTTTGGTTGCAGTTTGTTTAGTGGGGTATTTTGGGAATTTTGGTATATGTTTTTCAGCCCAGATTTTCCAGAAAGAAAATTTTGTTTTTGGGGCTTTAAAAACCGTATTTCGATCGAGTTTTTAAAGACTTAAGCTGATGGGTTTTTATCTGTGATGTGATATTTGTATTGAACGTCTACTAATCGCTATATGTCGATTAGTGGGAGTTATACAAATCTGTGATCTGTAATGTTATTGGTTTGTGTATATGAATTCATTGGATTGTCGCAGGTGAATAGCCGGGGGTTGTGAGACGAGAGTTTTCTTTTCTTTCAATTCATGTAAATTTGTAAATTGATGTAATAATTATTTGTATGGCCGCACAACCGGGTCGGGGTTGTAGCCGTCATTGTATAATTTCTTTTTACTATTTTTGCTCATAGGATAGACCCATGGAGGGGGTGCACAAACTACCGGGTATCCCGAAGTGCCGAGTGGCCTACTCACGGAGTTGAGGGAGTTTGCTTCACTTCGGGTACTTGGCGGGTAGTTTGCCGCACCCGTAGGGGTCTTGGGTGGGGTGTTGGCTATTCACCGCGACCGTGTAATCTGCTTTTCGTTACAGGCTCGTACGAATTGCGGGTTCCTAGTATATCCAATGTGTTCATCTGTGATCTGAAATGGCTATCATTGTAATATATCTATATATGATATTATTTAGGCGTTGCTTATGTTTTACAGCCGCGCTAGCCCAGCCCCCGCTCTGTCGTTAGTTAAGTAACCTAACGGGTAATGACGGGGCCCCGTGGCGAATGCGAATGGCATAAGCGTACGTCATATTTTGGTTGTTTTCTGCAATGGTAGGATTAAATGATGGGACGCATTAAAAGAACTAATGCAAGAATATCACGCATTAAAAGAACAAATGCAAGAAAATAAACCAAGTAAAAGTCGTTGGAACACTTTCGAAAAATCACTCGGTTCTTTTCAAAACCAACTTATAAATGCGGAGCTTGAGCCACTCCTTTTAAAAGCTATCGCATTCCATCGATTATATCAAGTTCACTACGTTCAAGGTTTTGCCAAAACCATTCGTAGCCCTCCGTCGTTTCACATGAATAGTCAATAGTATTCAAGCTGTGTTTGTTGGCCAAAGTTAAGGCATAGTGATTGGTAGCTATTGGGTATTCATGTGCAGCATAGATAGATGCGTTGGTTTGGAATAGTCGTACTGCCTTGTTGGCCAAAGTCAAGGGTAGGTATGGGTGGATTCAAATTAACCTGGAGAACGACGGGTAGAACTTGACATGTGACTTATGATTTGTTGGCCAAAGTCAAGGTCATAAGAGCATGGGGAAAAAATCCACATCGGGAGTTTCAAAAGAACTGAAACTTGCTAGTGTTGCATACCATTTGGAGTGTGATGATTTTGGTAGGATTCCTTCAGTTTCGTCACGCGATGATATTTGGATCTCGATCCTACTGTGAGTATATGCTACTCCTCGGGAAATTTCTCACTTAAAGATCAATGCTATAAACTAAGTAGGTGTCTAGAAAGGTGTTAGCGGGGCTACGTCCACAGGGAAAAGAGGTTATTTAATTAAGGAACTTCGCGAAAGCGTTGGAAAACCTCGCTCGAAGTACCGACACCAGCCTGGCCGAACGGTTAAGCAAGAATTGTACGGTGAGATTGATCCTGACTAATTCTTCCTTTTTGGTTTGAGGAGAGATTCGAGAGACAGTGGGAGCCATCCAGTTTAGACAAATTAAAAACCACTCTAAACTTGCAAGAGCATCATGCTGAGTGTTTCTTCTCTCTCTCCTAATTGCAGCGACCAATCGACATGACTGGACTTAAGTTACTTCTAGATAAAAATATACTGACAGGGCCAAACTACAAAGATTGGCTCAGGAATGTCAAGATGGCAATCACTTACGACAAGCTGGGGTATCTTCTTACCACCAAAGCTCCCCCTGTCCCAGGTCCCAAAACCAGCGTCGCGGATAAGGAAATCCGTAAGACCTGGGAAATCGATTGCGCGAAGGCTAAGTGCCTCGTGCTTGCCTCTATGGACAATGAACATCAGAGGAGGCACGAGAATATGGACCTGGAATCCATATTTCTTCATACAAAAGAACTGTATGGAGAGCAGTCTCGTATCGCAAGATACGAAGTGTCGAAGAAGTTATTTTCGGCAAGATTGGCCGTCGGATCATCGGTAGCGGAACACGTGCTTAAGATTATTGGCTACATAGAAGAGCTCGCGGACCTTGGGACCACGTTGGAGAATGAGCTCTATACGGACTTGATTCTCCAGTCCCTTCCTTCCACTTACGCTCAGTTTATCCTGAACTTCAACTTACAAGAAAAGGAAGTTGAACTTTCAGAACTCCTCAACATGCTGAGGAGCGCAGAGGGCACCCTACAGAAAGGTAGGGAAACATCCACTTTGTTTGTAGGAGGATCTTCCTCTTCTAGGTCCAAGGCGAAAGCCAAGGGAAAGAAGAAGAAAGCCCCCGCCAAACCAAGGGGCGGTGTTAGTAAAGTGGATACGAAGGGAAAAGCAAAAGCAAAAGCAACAAAGAAAGCGGGGAAGCTTGTGGATAAAGAAGAATGCTTCTATTGTCATAAGAGTGGACACTGGAAGAATGATTGCAGGGCTTGGAAAGCCAGAACATAGGAACTGAAGCAAGTTGCGGCTTCAGCTTCAGGTGTGTATGTTTTTGATAACTGTCTTTCAATAAACTCTACTTCCTGGGTATTGGATACCGGATCAGGATCTCATATCTGTAATTCTTTGCAGGCGTTGAGAAACCGTAGGTTTTTGAAGGCAGGTGACATGACCTTCAAAGTTGCAAACGGAGCTAGCATGGATGCTAAGGCCGTGGGGGACTATCACCTGGGAATGTCAGATGGACATGTTTTGGTTTTGCGTAATTACTTTTTTGTACCCAACGCAACTTGTAATATCATTTCTGTATCTTTGGTTTCTAAAGAAGGTTATGAATTTGCGTTTGTAAGCAATGTTGTAAACATTCACCTTAATCAAGTTTTGATTGGGTCAGGTACATTGAGCAATGGTATATACGTATTAAACCAACCACAGATTTTCAATGTCCAGAATATACACAAAAGAAAGTCTCCAGAAATCAATCAGACTTTCTTATGACACTGTAGACTGGGTCACATCAATGAGAGAAGGTTGACTAAGTTACATACATAAGGATATTTGGATCCGTTCGGATATCAATCGTATGCCACTTGTCAATCCTGTCTCAAAGGAAAGATGACAAAGACTCCGTTCACTGGACACGGAGTAAGAGCGAGCGAGCTCTTGGGACTCGTACACAGCGACGTGTGCGGTCCAATGCCTACACATGCGCGAAGCGGTTATTCTTACTTCATTACTTTTACGGATGACTTTTCAAGGTACGGTTATGTTTTCTTAATGAAACATAAATCTGCAGCCTTTGGAAAGTTCCAGGAATATAAGAATGAAGTAGAAAAACAAACTGGCAAAAGTATCAAGATTCTAAGATCGGATCGAGGTGGAGAATACTTGAGTGTCGAGTTCCTGGACTATTTAAAAGAGAACGGAATTCTCTCTCAGCTTACTCCTCCATACACTCCGCAACACAACGGTGTATCGGAGAGATGGAACCGAACCCTATTGGATATGGTACGGTCCATGATGAGTAACGCTGAGTTACCGCGATCATTCTGGGGGTATGCGCTAGAATCAGCTGCATACCTTTTGAACCGAGTTCCCACTAAGACTGTGCCTACCACACCATATGAGATATAGTGTGGGAAGAGGCCCCATCTTAATCACATTAAGACATGGGGATGTCCAGTTTTTGTCAAAAAGCAGCATGCGGACAAACTCGAGGCACGCTCAGTACAGTGCACGTTCGTGGGATATCCAAAGAACTCCAAGGGATATTTCTTCTACTGCGAAGAGGAACAAAAGGTTTTGTTTCTCGTCATGCCTACTTCTTGGAAACCGAGTCTTTGGAAAACCAGATAAGTGGGAGCACAGTAGAACTGGAAGAAATTCCAGAACCACGAGCTATTACTGAAAGCTTAGTAGAACCAGAGGGTTCAAAAGAACAGGACATTCCTACGCCGCTCCGCAGGAGTAGTAGGAAGTCTCATCCGCCCGAGAGATACTACGGTTTTCTCATAGACGGGGATAGAGAGGATCATAGATTATGATGAGCCTACTAGCTTCCAGCAGGCTGTTCAGAGCGTTGACTCGGTAAAATGGCTGGATGCAATGCGAACCGAAATGGAGTCCATGTACACCAACAAAGTATGGACGTTGGACATTGCTCCAGACGGGGTAAAACCCGTAGGATGCAAGTGGATCTTCAAAAGGAAGATTGGTGTAGATGGACAGGTTGAGACCTATAAAGCTAGACTTGTTGCAAAGGGTTTTCGTCAAAGACCTGGTTTGGACTATGACGAAACCTTTTCTCCAGTGGCTATGCTGAAATCCATTCGAATCCTTCTTGCCATTGCTGCCTTCCACGATTATGAGATTTGGCAGATGGACGTAAAGACCGCTTTTCTAAATGGAAATTTAGAGGAGTGTGTCTATATGGACCAGCCAGAGGGTTTCATTCAGAATGGGAGCAGCGGAAAGATGTGCAAGTTGCTTAAGTCCATCTATGGACTAAAGCAGACATCGCGGAGTTGGAACATCTGTTTTGATGAGACGGTCAAGGAATTTGGCTTTATCAAAAATCCAGATGAACCATGCATCTATAGTAGATTTGTAGCGAGAACTGTAGTATTCCTCGTTTTATACGTGGATGACATTCTCTTAATAGGAAATGACATTCCTATGCTATAATCTGTCAAGGGGTTCTTGTCACACAGGTTCTCCATGAAAGACCTGGGTGATGCCTCATACATCCTGGGGATCCGGATCCATTGTGATAGATCCAAGAGGATATTAGGACTTTCACAGTCCAGGTACATCGACACCATACTGAAAAGATTCAGTATGGAAGATTCCAAGCGCGGTAACCTACCGGCTTGTCACGGGATTACCCTCTCTAAAGAGATGTCTCCCAAGACTGATTTGGAGAGGGATCGCATGTCTATTATACCCTACGCTTCTGCGGTAGGCTCTATAATGTATGCGATATTGTGTACCAGACTGGATGTAGCTTATGCACTGAGTGTGGTAAGCCGGTATCAGTCAAACCCTGGGGAGAAACACTGGATAGCGGTAAAGAACATACTCAAGTACCTGAGAAGGACTAAGAAGATGTTCTTGGTGTATGGCGGAAAAGACCTCCAGATCGAGGCCTTTGCTGACTCGAGCTTCCAGAGTGACAAGGATGATTCCAAGTCCATGTCGGGTTTTGTCTTTACTCTCAATGGAGGGGCGGTGTGTTGGAAGAGTTCCAAACAGGAAACCGCTGCAGACTCGACGATGGAAGCGGAATATATCGCTGCATCTGATGCCGCAAAAGAAGCTGTCTGGATGAGGAAGTTCTTGAAAGAACTTCATGTGGTTCCGTCCATTGTTGATCCAATACCTCTATATTACGATAACAACGGGGCTATAGTTTTAGCGAAGGAACCCAGGTCCCATCAGAGATCCAGACACATCTTGAGGCGGTATCACCTGATCAGGGAGATTGTGGATCGCCAGGAGATCGAGGTTCGGAGGGTTGCTTCAGAGGATAACACTGCAGATCCATTCACCAAGGCCTTGCCCCAGACTCAGTTCGAGCGGCCGATCGAGATGATAGGTCTTCGATACGCCAGTACATGGCCTTAGTGCAAGTGGGAGATTGTTAGTGTATATGCCCTAGAGGCCATTACTGTATCATACTAGTTTGTATATTACTTAATGGAAGCTTGGGATATTCACCTTGTATATACAATCTTGCTCAAAATAGTAGTATGCTACTTGGTTTGTATCTACTTCAATGTGTACATGTGTTTATTTTTGTATATCACCTATACACATTAGTGGAGCCCTTAGGATCTTTGCTTGATTACCAGCGTTGTGATGGCAGTCACACTAGTGGGGGCTGGGTAATCTATAAGCACATCCTTATGCAGGTCCCTAGTCGCAGGACTATCGAGACAGGGCATCGATACTCTGGAGTAAACTAGCGTATGCGCTTCTCATCCCAGAGTGGGAGATGGTCTGTCCCACAGCCATCAGTACGTCGTACTGGAGATAGTACGCGGGTGCTCGTTAGGTTACGAGTACACTGGACATGACTCGTCGGGAACTGACCGGTTGGTATTATACCTATCGTCAGTTATCAGTTTCCAGGTGATATGAGTACAGCTTAGTCCGCTGACTTGACACTGTCACTTCGCCTCGAGTGTGTTCCCACTGTACTTTGATTACTACCCTACCACGGCTCAAAGGAGTCGTGCAAACAGGTAGTAGTTGGGTGCAGTCCCGAAGCACTTGGAGGCAGTGACAGTTAGACAGGATTCATCTCTCCCGGTATTGGGGGTTGACATCGCGCTGTGTCTAGGAGAGCCATTACACGAGAAGTCCCTGGCCAGGGCAAGCGAGATATACTGGTAGGCTTCCAGTGTTATCTCAGGGTGTTTTGGGCTTCACTCCGGCACGACTTGTACCGCTATTAGGGGACTGACATTTACCGCCCCCTAGGCCCGCCATGCGATGTATCAGACGAACAGACCGGACTATATGGAGACTGTCACATTCAGGCTCAGTAGGAGTTCAGATGGGTTTCACCTCGTCAGTCTTCTTGTCGGTATCTACCTGGGGACCGTTACGCACAGCTAGTGCCGCTTGCGGTCTGTGGTTAAACCCACTGCCAGCATAGTGTCGAGTCTTTAGAGTCCCACACAGAAAGCTATTCGCCTTTAGGAAAAAGAGTAGAGGTCGCATGGTTTTGCGACAGGTCGCATGGTTTTGTGACAGGGTCCGGTCACATCCGTGCACTTATGCACGTACAGTGTTCGGACAGTTAACACTAGCGGGCTTTGGTTTAAGCCAGATCCTAGTGTACGTTTTGGGATTGGTTTTATCCAGTATGTATTCGTGTTCCTCTGAACGCGGATGCGGGTGTGTATGCACAGTTGACGGAGAGATAGAGGCAGAGGATTCTCATTAGGGTTGTTGACTGTTGACTGTTGACCATTGACTTCTTGCTAAACCCTAATGAGAATATGATATATGATTAACAATAATATTAATTAAGTATTATGGTGACATGGTTGTTGAGGGGTTGACTTTGTTGACTTGTTGACTTTGTTGACCGGTTGACTAGGTTGGACTAGTTGACTATCATGATGACAATGGCTATCATTTCATGGCAAAGGCTTTTTGCTTGCTTGTTCTCTTGTACATGAAATGATATGGCTATTGTAGCTTAAACCATCACATATGATGGCTTTGGATTATGAGAGCCAAGAGAGAAAAGTCTTTCTCATTCTATCATTTTCATTCTCTCTCTTGTTCTTGAGCTCTCATCCTATTCTTCTTGCTTTCCCTCTCTTTAGTCTATGGTTCACTTGTCTCATGTGTTGAGAACCAAGAACCATAGAGAAAAATCCCAACACACTCTCCTCTACCCATTCTAGTTCATAAGGTTTAGCAAACCGAGTGAACTAGTTTCTTCAAAGCTCGAAGAAGAAGCCAAAGGTAGAAGCTTTCGGGTGGATCGATCTTCGGCGCAAGGAGACGACGGGGTGAAGCCGATCCGTACACCATCGAGGTTTGAAGACGAAGGAGTTCAAGAAAGAAAGGTATAACCCCCTAACCGAGTAGTTAACAACTCCTAGTTAGGTTATTATTTAGATGTTTAACAAAGATCCGTTTGAGTCCATGTTACCGCCTCTAGAAAATTGTTTTTCACCAAATTCCGCAAGCCCGTAAGTATCGGGAGAGGTAGCATGGACTTACACCTAACGACTTACAGGGGAACATACGCTTATGAATCCTCACGATCCCTAAGGAGAAAACACACCTACGAGATCCTCATGACTTGTAGGGAGAAATACCTTGTGAGACCCTTACGGCTCATGAAGTCAAAAGCCTTAGTCGACGGGATCCTAACCCTGTTTGCTAAGCCACCTTTGTTCGATATCGACAGAGGCAAATGATGATTCGCTCCTGGTAATATCCCAGTTGTAGAGATACTGATGCCTAAACCGGTATCAAATTCCAAGTCCTTTCATGGCAAATGATGATTCGCTCCTGGCAATATTCCAGTCGTAGCGATACTGATGCTAAGATTGGCATCAGATTCCAAGTTCCACACTCGCGATAAAAAAAAATCAGCGAGCCGAAAATGCATATGAAATAGCCGAAATGATGGGGCAACTTGCAACGAAATCAGCAAGTAAAAATGTATGCATACAAAAACAGCCGAAATGATTGGGCAACTCGCAATAAAAAGCAGCGAGTAAAAAGAAAAATAGCCGAAATGATTGGGCACCGCGAAAAATAGCCGAAATGATTGGGCAATCGCGACCCCCGTGATATAAAAGCTGAAATGATAGAGAATCGCGGAAATAAAAAAAAATCTGAAAGAATGGAACTTTTTGCCCTGCAGGTGAGGTCAAATTGACCCCTGTATACAATCCATGGGCACGAACAAAGAGGGAACCATACCTTCCCAACAGGCTCCATCAGAAAGCGAAGCCAAATCTCGACGGTTCATAGACTACCTAGAGACAATCTCGACATTTGTCGCAATATTGCAGACACAATGTCAACAAACGAAGCTAAAGAAGATCCCTAGATTCAGGGTCTCGACGTCGATATCGATAACTTAGAGATCACCAACGGCGTTTCTCCTCACTCCAGCCAGATGCAGACGTGACGTCAACAACCGACCTCAGATTCGTAACGAAATGGAGCCATGGAAAAGTCCCTAGTTCCAAATCTCAATGGCCACATCTACAGCCTGGGGACCAACAACGGTGTGCATCCTCATTCCAGCAGGACACATATGTTACACCATTAAACAGAGCCATGGCATAGTCCTTAGTTACAAATCTCGACGGTTCCCAGACAACCTAGAGACCACCTCAGCATTTGTCTCGTTACAGCAGATGCAATGTCGATAACGGTGTTCCTTCGCAGTCCAATAAGATGCAGAAGCAACGTCAACAAAAGACCCCATGGTCAGTAAAGCGGAGTGACGGCGAAATCCCAGCTCCACCTCAGCATTCGTCTCGATATAGCAGACGCAATATCAACAACAGTGTCCTTCCTTCGACAGGATTCGGACACACCAAAGCAAACGAAGCGAAGGCCAAATTCCTAGCTTCAGGGTCTTAACGACAAGTCATATAAAGCCTAGAAGACAATCGGAGATTATCTCGCACAAGCACGGAGTGATCACCACCTCGACGTTCGTCTCGAAACAGCAGACGCAACGCCAAAGCAAATGAAGCGAAGGCCAAATTCCTAGCTTCAAGGTCTTAACGGCAAGTCATATAAAGCCTGAAAAACAATCAGAGATCATCTCGCACCAACATGGAGTGGTCACCACCTCGACGTTCGTCTCAATACAACAGACGAGATGTCACGACAGCGTTCCTCCTCCAACAGGATTCGGACGTGACAAAGCAAACGAAGCGAAGGCCAAATTCCTAGCTTCAGTGTTTTGACGGCAAGTCATATAAAGCCTGAAAGACAATCGGAGATCATCTCGCACCAGCGCGGAGTGGTCACCACCTCGATGATCATCTCGATACAGCAGATAAAATGTCACCCCAGCATTCTCCCCCCAGCAGAATTCGGACGCGACAAACAAACGAAGCGAAGGTCAAATTCCTAGCTTCAGAGTCTTGACGGTAACTCATATAAAACTTGAAAGACCATCGGAGATCATCTCGCACCAGTGCGGAGTGGTCACTATCTTGACGTTCGTCTCGACACAGTAGATGTGATGTCACCCCAGCGTTCTTCCTCCAACAGGATTCGGATGTAACAAAGCAAGCGAAGCAAAGGCCAAATTCCTAGCTTCAAGGTCTTAACGGCAAGTCATATAAAGCCTGAAGGACAACCGGATATCGTCTCACACCAGTGCGGAGTGGTCACCATCTTGACGTTCGTCTCGATATAGCAGACGTGATGTCACCCCAGCGTTCTTCCTCCAACAGGATTCGGACGTGACAAAGCAAACGAAGCAAAGGCCAAATTCCTAGCTTCAGGGTCTTAACGGCAAGTCATATAAAGCCTGAAAGACGATCGGAGATCATCTTGCACCAGTGCGGAGTGGTCACCATCTTGACGTTCGTCTCAATACAGCAGACGTGATGTCACCCCAGCGTTCTTCCTCCAACAGGATCCGGACACGCCAAAGCAAATGAAGCAAAAGGCCAAATTCCTAGCTTCAGGGTCTTGACGGCAAGTCATATAAAGCCTGAAAGACGATCGGAGATCATCTTGCACCAGTGCGGAGTGGTCACCATCTTGACGTTCGTCTCAATACAGCAGACGTGATGTCACCCCAGCGTTCTTCCTCCAACAGGATCCGGACACGCCAAAGAAAATGAAGCAAAAGGCCAAATTCCTAGCTTCAGGGTCTTGACGGCAAGTCATATAAAGCCTGAAAGACAATCGGAGATCATCTCGCACCAGCGCGGAGTGGTCACCACCTCGACAATCGTCTCGATACATCAGATGAAATGTCATCCCAGCGTTCTTCCTCCAACAGGATCCGGATACGCCAAAGCAAATGAAGCAAAAGGCCAAATTCCTAGCTTCAGGGTCATGACGGCAAGTCATATAAAGCCTGAAAGACAATCGGAGATCATCTCGCACCAGCACGGAGTGGTCACCATCTTGACGTTCGTCTCAATACAGCAGACGTGATGTCACCCCAGCGTTCTTCCTCCAACAGGATCCGGACACGCCAAAGCAAATGAAGCAAAAGGCCAAATTCCTAGCTTCAGGGTCTTGACGGCAAGTCATATAAAGCCTGAAAGACAATCGGAGATCATCTCGCACCAGCGCGGAGTGGTCACCACCTCGACAATCGTCTCGATACATCAGATGAAGTATCACCCCCAGCGTTCTTCCTCCAACAGGATCCGGATACGCTAAAGCAAATGAAGCAAAAGGCCAAATTCCTAGCTTCAGGGTCTTGACGGCAAGTCATATAAAGCCCGAAAGACAATCGGAGATCATCTCGCACCAGCGCGGAGTGGTCACCACCTCGACAATCGTCTCGATACATCAGATGAAATGTCATCCCAGCGTTCTTCCTCCAACAGGATCCGGATACGCCAAAGCAAATGAAGCAAAAGGCCAAATTCCTAGCTTCAGGGTCATGACGGCAAGTCATATAAAGCCTGAAAGACAATCGGAGATCATCTCGCACCAGCACGGAGTGGTCACCACCTCGACAATCGTCTCGATACAGCAGACGAGATGTCACCCCAGCGTTCTTCCCCCAGCAGGATTCGGACGCGCTAAAGCAAATGAAGCAAATGGCCAAATTCCTAGCTTCAAGGTCTTGACGGCAAGTCATATAAAGCCTGAAAGACAATCGGAGATCATCTCGCACCAGCACAAAGTGGTCACCACCTTGACTTTCGTCTCGATACAGCAGACGAGATGTCACTACGGCATCCTTCCTCCAACAGGATTCGGACACGCCAAAGCAAATGAAGCAAAAGGCCAAATTCCTAGCTTCAGGGTCTTAACGGCAAGTCATATAAAGCCTGGAAGACAATCGGAGATTATCTCACACCAGTGCAGAGTGGTCACTACCTCGACGTTCGTCTCGACACAGCAGATGCAACATCACCAAAAGGAGTCACGGCAAAATCCCTGGTTCCAAACCTCGACGGTTCACCAGCAACCTAGAGACAACCGCGACATTCGTCTCGATACAGCAGACGCGATGCCAGCAAACGAAGCAAAGGCCAAATTCCTAGCTTCAGGGTCTTAATGGCAAGTCATATAAAGCTTGAAAGATTATCGGAGATCATCCCACACCAGCGTGGAGTGGTTATGACTCATCGGGGCTCTCCAAAATGAGCCTAACCTCAAGTAAAAAGCGGCATGTCAAATTCCTAACGCTTGCTCTTCCGACGGTCAAACTTCCTAGGAGGATTGCTTGAAGACGTCTTGTCCAGCCCCCGAAGGGATCAGAGACACGGCAGTCGCAGGGCTACTCGAACAGCACGATTGCCTATCGAGAGATACATCAGCCAATGCGACGGTATGACGGCCAAAACCCTAAGTACTACAGACCCTAACGGACTTCTGTCGTAAAGAGCAGAGGTTAACTGGGACGTTAGGATATTCTTACGAGATCTGCTCGATCCGTTTCGACTCATGAGGAAATTGATGTCTTTGCGAGAACTTCTCGGTTCGTCTCGACTCGTGAGTTAAAGCCTTAGGCAGTGGGGATTAAAAAACCTGTTTCCTAAGCACTGGGATCCTGCAAGTCGGCCCAAAATGGTCTCTTGCATACTATCCACGGGTCACACTCTCCAAAGTCGAATCTCGACAAGGAGGGAAACAACTGCTTACGGGTCCTCTCGACTCGTAAGAGGGAAAGCTCTCTTCTAGGATCCTTACGACTTACAAGAGAAAACACACTTAGGAATCCTCACGACTCCTAAAAAGAAAATACACCTACGAGATCCTCACGACTCGTAGGGAGAAAAGTCTTTATGAGACCCCCACGGCTCGTAAAGTTGAAAAGTCTTAGGTGGCAGATCCTACCCCTGTCTCCCAAGCCATCACTGCCCTGCAAAGAGGTCAAGATGGACCATCTATGAGCCACACTTGCCAAAGCTACATGCCACTGAAATGGAGAAGCTACTCATGAGCATATAAACTACTTCACGCCAGAGCAAGACATAAAGAAATGGAAGGGTGTGGCTCATGGAGTTAAGGGTTTGGAACTATATCCCTTAAGAGTTGAGATTTGAGTCAATGATAAATGACGACGCTTGTGTCCGCTCGTTATCTTCTCAGATCAAGATTCTGAAAGTGATACACCAACCCGAAACTGGTCATACGCCATACATAACTCTGCACTACTTCACCCACGTACATACTTACGTGGGCAAAGTAGTTGGGGGCATTTGTTCCCGCCAAAAATTTCTACGCAAAGGAGTCCAAGGTATCAAATGGCAGTGATACGCTTAAAGAAATGCAAACCATTACCTTCCGGCCTATATTTTGATAAATTCCTGAAGGAGGAACTATTAAATTCTGATGTTATTGGAAGCATCTCGAAAAACCCTTCGATTTGATATATTATGGGCCTCATAATTCATCCGGGATCAAAAGTTATGAGGTATCACGTGTCCACACGTGATGGACCTTTAAGAACCCGCTGGAGGAGTTAAAAGATATAATAAAAACTCAGAAAAGACCCCAATGGGGCATCACGTGCCAACACGTGACCATGGGTCACGTGCAGACACGTGATGGGCTCTTAAGGCCTCTAAAATAATGAATAGAATTAAATTCTAAAATCTGTTCCCTGATTAAAAATCAAAAGTTACCTCAATGAGGTATCACGTGCTTACACGTGACCAATGGTCACGTGTTGACACGTGATGGTTAAAACAAAAACATAAACAAACGGCTGTTAAAAGAATCAATTTGGGGGTCACGTGCTCACACGTGACCAAGGGTCACGTGCCAGCACGTGACAGGCTTTGAAAGCCTTACAGTTTAATAGAATTAAAATTCTAAATTTCTCTAAAATCTTTCGAAATAGAATTAAAATTCTAAAAGTTTCTAAATCTTTCCAAATGGAAAAGGATTATGGGGACCGTTGGATTAAAGATCCAAGGGTGATTAAAAATCACCAATTTATGGAAAAATCTTGGACAAGGAAAGATTTCCCCTAAATCTCACCGAAAATAACAAACAGAATATCTTTGGATTTAAAATCCAACGGTGAATAAAATTCACTGAATGATCTAAAGGCTCATATTAAATATGAAAACAAATCAAATCTTTCAATGAAAGATTTGCTAAACAAATTGATTCTTTTCCTTCTCCTATAAATAGGAGCCAAGAAAAGAAGAGGAGGGACCCTTTTTGGAGAGAAAAACAGAGAGAGGAGAATTTAATTCTCAAGAGGGAAGAAAAGAGAGGAGAATTTAATTCTCAACAAAGAAAACCCTAGGTGAGAAAAGAAAGAGAATCAAAACTTCAAAAAGAGAATTTAATTCTCAAAAGAGTTTAACTCTTCTATAAAAAAAAGAACTTAGTTCTTTCTCCGGTTGAAGATCTGCAAAGTGCACATCACCCCATAAATTGAGAATTTAATTCTTATTGTGTTGAGATCTTGCCATGCAGATCTAAAACATAGAGGAGGAATTGAGTTTTGAGAATTTAATTCTCACAAGAGTTATAGGAATTTAATTCTTTTGAGATAAAATTAGGGTTTAACCCTATATTATAGGAATTTAATTCCTTCAAAGTGGACAGAACTAGGGTTTAACCCTAATTGAGAACTTAATTATCTCAAACTCACAGGAATTTAATTCCCTTAAAAAAGAAATTAGGGTTTCACCCTATGCTAGAATTTAATTCTTTACATATATGGGGAATTTAATTCCTACAGAAAAGAAATTAGGGTTTAACCCTATCTAAGAATATAATTCTTCAAAAGAAAAGTGGGAATTTAATTCCTTTAAAGTTATTGCTAGGGTTTAACCCTATGAAGGATTTGACTCTTAAAAAGATAAAGAGATCTTTAAATATGCAAAGAACCAGAGTCACGTGCTACCACGTGACCCCTGTAAAGATCCACAGAAAAGAACTTTGAGGCAATGCCTCACGTGCTCCCACATAACTCCCAAAATGCAGAAAGAAAAAGCAAAGGAAATGAAGGCTTTGGACGCTCTCACGTGTTACCACGTGACCCCTTGGCAAATGCTTTAACAGTCAGCGCATAAATCCCCATCACGTGTCAACACGTGATGCTCAAAATATAAGACAAAAAGTGTTTAACACTTAATTGCAGAACGATGAAAAGGGATCTGGTCCCCCCTTTGGGCGCTCTCACGTGTCCACACGTGACCCCTCTGTCTTTAGTGTTTAACACTAATTTGGGGATTATATTTCCAGTGTTTAACACTGATTGTTTCTAGTGTTTAACAATAAATTGAAGATTATATCTCCATTGTTTAACACTGATTGTCTTTTAGTGTTTAACACTAATTTGAGAGTTCTACCTCCAGTGTTTAACACTGTTGTTCTCTAGTGTTTAACACTACTTTTAGCCAAATTGGCTAATTTTCCAGAGGAAAAAGGCCCTCCTCCAAATGAATCTCAAAATTAAGGAAATCAAAGACAAAATGTTGTCAGAGCCCCCAAACCTCTGTTTAGCACTACTGAATGACGAGGGGCTGAACCCAGACAGATGTCTAATGGCCCAAAGGGCCAATATTTCAAACATAATTAGACTTAGCCCAAACTGGCCATAAGTCCTCAAATCATCTTGAACTGAGCACATCTGCTCTTTCAACCAACTCATTGGTTCAAGGGTACATTTCTGAACTCCTCTGATATTTGTCGTTGTAATCCTTCAACGTCTTCAGAGAGGTGATGGGTCCCGACAACCACACATTAATACGTACTGTGGGGTCCTTAAACTTATGGACTAATGCGTCCTTAAACTAACATTTGTCCCCAAAACGGGAACTTGGACCACCATGTCCCTAAACTGGCAATGAACCACCACGTCCCTAAACTGGAATAATAGAGCCCAAATGCTCTTTTGTCGGATCTAAACGATCCCGTTTAAGTTGATCTTAGCCTCAAATATGGCTAACGTGTCCTTAAACCTTCAAACAGACTTTAGTCCCAAATTGGACTCTAGATCCCCCAATCAACTTTGGCTCAAGGGTACATCTCTGAACTCCTCTGATATCTGTCGTTGTAATCCTTCAACGTCGTCAGAGAGGTGATGGGTCCTGACGGCCATACATGTAATGGACCCCTATGTCCCTAAATTGGAACAATAGAGCCAATTGCTCTTTTGTCGGATCTAAACGATCCCGTTAAGTTGATCTTAGTCTCAAATTGGACTAACGAATCCTTAACAAACGTTTGAGTTGATCTTAGCCTCAAATATGGCTAACGTATCCTCAAACCAAAACCCCAAACCCAAATCTAAGAAAATACGGATTTGGATTAGTCCACGCCCTACGGGCGACGACATAACTCAGTCTCCGTATACAATCCACAGGCAACTAAACACAAAATAAACACACACGACACGAGGTGACCATCTGGAGAAGGAGAAAGTGGTTATCGTGATGCGGTAGTGTAATTAACTGCAGGGGCTTGCGCCTGCAGGGAAGAGCGTCCCCACAATCAAAAACCCCTCAAGCGAGGGGGAATCTGACGAAGTCTGCTACATCGGACGCATCCGTTTAAACCTTCGATACACGGTTCCATAAATCAACTTGGCATCTTCGGAGAGGTAGACGGATAGCACCAATTAGCATTTGCCCCGAATCTCAGGCAAGACATCCCTGTCGTGCCGTCATTCGGAGGGGAACAATTACCAAATGGTAATACATTGATTTTGAACGACTGTTATTACGTATCGTTGATGATATGCAATATAATATCCGTTTCTTTATTGGATAAAGAAGGATATAACTTTGCATTAGAGAAAAATGTTATGAACATTTTCCTAAATCAAGTATTGATTGGGTTTGGTACGTTATGTAACGGTATATACGTTCTAAATCAGAATACAGTTCTAAATATACAGAACACACACAAGTGGAAAAGTTCAGAAATGAACGAAGCCTTCTTCTGGTATTGTAGACTTAGTCATATCAATGCGATGAGACTAGCCAAGCTGCATAAAAATGGATATTTGAATATGTTCGAATTTACATCTTATGAAACTTGCCAGTTATGTCTCAAAGGCAAGATGACCAAAACTACATTTACGGGACACGGAGAAAGAACTACTGAACTCTTGGGACTGATACATAGTGAAGTATGAGGTCCTATGTCTACACATGCCAGGAATGGTTTCTCGTGCTTCATTATATTTACCGATGATCTCTCAAGATTCGGACATGTGTTCCTGTTGAAACACAAATATGAAGTTTTTGAGAAATTCAAGGAATATAAGAAAGAAGTAGAGAACCAGATGGGTAAAAGTATTAAAATCCTTCGATCTGATCGAGGAGGTGAATACTTAACCACGGAATTCTGAGATTATCTAAAAGAGAATGGGATTCTCTCTCAGCTTACTCCTCCGTATACACCACAGCACAATGGAGTATCGGAGCGGAGGAATCACACCCTATTAGATATGGTGTGCTTTATGATGAGTATTGCTGAGTTACCCATTTCCTTTTGGGATTATGCACTTGAGACAGCTGCGTACCTATTGAATAGGGTTTCGACCAAATCCGTGCCTACCACTCCATATGAAATATGGTATAGGAAGAGACCATCTCTTAAACGAATTAAGATATGGGGTTGTCCGGGCTATGTTAAAAAACAGAATCCGGACAAACTCGAAGCACGATCAGTTCTGTGCAAGTTTGTGGGATATCCAAACAATTCATATGGATATATCTTCTACCACACCGAGGAACAAAAAGTATTTGTTTCTCAATATGACACCTTTTTAGGAAATGAATTTCTTGTGAAAGAAATTAGTGGTAATGAGGTAGAGCTGGAAGAAGTTCCTGCTACATAAACTACAACTGATGATTTGGTAGAACCGGAGGATTCAATAGTCCCCGATGAATCTCAGCCGCTCCGCAGATCTAGTAGGGTTCCTCATCCATCTGAGAGATACTACGGTTTTCTCATAGACTGTGAGAGTAAGGATTGCATCATGGAAGATGATGACCCAACTAGTTTCGAGCAGGCCATCACTGTAAGGTTCCCTAGCATGACAGCAAGGTTTCGGGAGGCATCGTCCATGCCATTTTCAAAATATTGTCATGCTAAACAACCCTAAACTTAGAATCTTTAACTAGAGATTTAGACAATACCAAATGTAAACTACTTTACATCTAGAGAACAAGATTACAACCTTTGTAGTTCGAGTCCTTCTCTTCTAAAGCTCCGAGTTGAAGTCCACACGACTCTACAAGGCCCCTCTTCGAGTTGAACGACCCTCCTTCGTGATCTTCGTGCCAAAGACGATCCACCCGAAGTTCCTCTAGATCAAGCTAACTCTACACTAAACTTCTTTAGTGTATGAAACACACTACACTAAATTGCTAGTTTGGTCTAGGATGATGAAGCAGGGGATATGATAAGCTAACTAGATTACTCACAAGCTCAATGATTCACATCTCATGTGAGGGTTTGAGCTTGGAGGTGAGATGAAGAAATTGTAGAGATCAAGAAGAAGAAGAAGCTCAAGGAAAATGACTAAGGCATTATGCATGAAGCAAGTGTAGAAAACAATAATATGAATCATCTCTCTCCTCACTCATTTAAGCATGGAATAAATTCCAATTCTAAATTTCAACCATGCTTGAATAGTGAGTCAAGACTAATAAAAAACCATATAAGCCCATGCCTCATCCATACCCCAAATATCTCCACAATTTACACATCATTTTTCCATTTTTCTAAAAATAGAAAAACATGCCATGCTTCATATATATATATATATATATATATATAAAGCAATTAGTGAGCTAATGATATTAGTTAAGATATAATTATATCACATATAATATATATCACATTATTAAATCAACACTTGATCTAATAATTCGATTATATCACATATAACCGACTAATATCATTTATCTGAATATCACATTATTAAATCAACACTTGATTCGATAATCTGGTCATATCACATATGACCTAGTCGATACCAGAAAACTACCAGATTACAATACGGCATCGCATACGCGTATTTAATCAGGCCCACGCACATATCACATATGTGCCCTACTTCATTTCGCTCAAACCGGGAAACTTCTGTGTAACGTTTTGAAAATCGTTTCGGTGAAATTTCGGAAAATCGGTAAAATAAGGGGGTTTTCTGTAAAAAGTCAAAATAAAAATATCTTTATTATAAAATTAAATATATATATTCTAGCTATGTAATTGCTAGTATTTGGTGTTTATTGAGCCACTGGTAAAATTTCTAATTTTCTGAAATTTTTTCCGAAATTAATTATTTTAAGCCGTCACTAATACATTTAATTAGGGAAAATTACAAATTGGAATGGGTTGAAACAAATTTTGTGCATCATAACATATTAAAAAAAAATTTTTTAGCATGTTGTTTTTGAATGAAATGAAGCTGTCAAACGGTTTTAGAAAATATCGAAGAAAAAGGCTTAATTAGTGAATTTAGTGTAAAGGGAAATTGGGGTATAGTATTTATTTTTTTTTTCCCTCACCCACACTCACCCACACCCTCTCTCCTCTCCCCAAATCAGCAGCCCAAGTTTTTACCCCTCATTTCCCCACTTGTTTTGCCAAAAGAAAAGAATAGAAAACAAAGGAAATGAAGGAAAATTGTTAAAAGAGTATGGGCTTTGACTTTGTGGGTTGACTTGGCTTATTTCCCCACCTCACTCTCTCTCCTCCCCTCCCCATAATGTGGCTGAACCCCTCCTCTTCCTGCTGCAACAGCAGCCCCCTCTCATTTCCCTCATTTCCCCCTCTCCTTCCACCTCAAAAACCCTTCAAAAATGCATCAAAAATCCTACAAAATCAAAATCATGCTCCTACCCATTTTTCCTTAGCCCCTATAGAATGGATCTTGGTGCAAAGATTTCAATTTTGAGGTCATGTTCTATGTTTGATCCATGGTTCTTGAGGTATAATAAATCTTGGCTTTTCGTTAAATTGTTTGATTATTTCTTCAAATTAAGTTAATGAGTGGTTTAAATTAGGTTTTGAATTGCAAGTTCAAGTTCAAGGTTAGGGTTTGTGAAAACTTAGTTAGGGTTTTGGGTATGAGATTATAGTTGTGTGGTGTATTTAACTAGTTAATGCTATGCAAAATTAATCTAGTTGCTAATTTCCTAATTGTAACATTTACAATGTCCAAAATAAGCTTTTATCCAAACCAGGTTTTAGAAGTTGATTTAAATTGTGGGTTTAAAATTTAAGTAATGGTTTCTATGGCATAATTAAGATATTAAGTTATCATCTTGGTCACTAGAATTGTTAAAACATCATGTTTTGTAAAAAAAGGTAAACCTTGCTTGCTAGGTTTTCGGAAAAATAGCTTTTAAAGTGAGTTTGGGGTTTTTGTGAATTTTAACCTATTTCATATTATAATTAGTGTTTGTGAATGTGCAAATGAGTGTGTTTGGGTTTTTCTCGATGGTTTGACGTTTGTACATCGACATCGAGGGTTGGTTTAGCTATTCTTGCATACGTAGACGGTAGGTTTTGACCTATGCGTGATACGCGTGCCGAATTGGTTTTCGTATACCATTTCGATTTCGGATTTGGTTTTTATGCGTTACGATACATGGCGACATATAGGTACCCCAGGTGGACTTCGAGACGACAAGCAAGCGCGTGACGACGTCGGCACCGGCGAGCTCAGATCAGGTGAGTAGATTTATATCAACGGGGAGAAGTCGGGTGGATGGCGTATAGCATCCCCGCAATTCGTGGTGATGTATACGAATACGTATACACACATATATATTGATTATATTGTTGAGTTTATTGATGAGAAAGATAGATTTTAGGTGTGATTGGATAGGTTTAGTGTTGCGAGACCCTAGAGTAGAGGTTGCACCACACATACACGCACACACCCATACTGGCATACCTTTTTCTTTCATTGTGCTTATACGGGAATATGTATTTATGTGTTCACATGGGTATGGGACTATATGTTCACATACTGGATTTGAGGATAGTATTTGGGATTTGAGATGAGTTGATGAGATTGATTTGAGACCGTGAGATCAGTGATATGGCAGGATTCGTACTTGAGATACGTCCTGATATTATAGCGGATCTTGGGACGACTTTACATGTGAATAGTGTTATACATTGAATGGTTGACATGTGATCGTGATATGAGATAAGATATATTAAGATATTTATAATAGGTCGCATTAGGCGATGTATACCTCTTTATGACGATATATGATGATGATATCGGTTTGTATGAGGCTGTAGATCAGCAATCAGATCATGACTATATTGATGATATTAGTATCGTACTAGACGTAGATCAGTACCCAGATTATGATCTTGGATAAAGAGGATACCAGATGAATAATGTGATATTGACCCGTACCCAGATTTGGGGATACCGTACGACGGATTTACGTACGAGCTATATATTGATGATTGATCCGCACTCTTGACTTGGGATGTCTGATTATAGATATGGTATCGGATATGATATTATTGAGGCGGGATCACCGACTATACATATACATGTATGTATATGTATCGACTCAGATGTTAGGCGGTTTCCTTACCTGTAGTTCAGCTTGTTAGTTCAGCCGTATAGTTAGTGTAGTTGTTAGACTAGATTAGACTCCTACCTATTTCAAAACTAACGGATCGTGGGTATTTTAAAAGAAAGGTCGAGGGATTCTACGGATATTTCAAAAGGCGTATCTTTTCTTAAAAACACCGTAGCCCTTATTTCCAAAACCCCACGATTTGTGTTATTTCAAATGGCACCATAGTATGACGTATATATATATTAAATGCAGATTAGTTACTGTTGTGTCTAGTATTTAGCTCCCGCTCATTATTGCCGTTCGCCCCGCATCGCATACTTACATTGCTATTTCATATTGCATTGTTGATATTATGCTGTTAGGACACCAGCACCATTACCGATGATGCGTATGTACCACGTACACTTACTTGCCGGCTTACACACATCTTCATCGGTAATTGCCATGTCACGTACACCTTAGAAAATATTATTGCTTGACTTGGCTTGTTAGTTAGTAGTTTGACATGATATTAGTGTACCTGCCTTATATGCCAGTTTAGACATTGTAGTTATTACTTGTCACTTCATGCATACTGTTATTCATTGCTATGCCGCATTCATAGATTTTCATGCCTATATTCATGGTTTTACGTGCTATTGATGATTTGGATTCGGATTTCATGAGATTTCTTGGATTTGGAGGAAAACCGCAAAAACATAAATAAACTTTTTCTCTCTCTTTTAAATAAAAAGTGCGGTTTTCCCATGATGTATGAGTCGTCCACCATAAGTTTGCTGATGGATTTCGAGACCCGAGTTCGAGGAGTGGAGGAACCGTTTCGGGTACATGGTGGACCCGGTGCGGTACCCCGGGGCAAGAGGATCGCAGATGATGGCGTTGAGCCTGGCAGGGGAGCACTACCGACCGGTGATTTTACCCGACGCGTCAGATATCTGGAGGATACCGTCGTAGTCTTGAGATGGATGGTTGGGGCCGATCTGGACTGACGGCGCCCTAGATATTGAGATTGAGACATTGAGATTTCGAGATATTGAGGTCCTGAGATTTGATGATATAGGCCAGTCCGGATAGCCGGAGCCTGAGATTTTGAGACATTGAGATTTATGTTTTGTGTCGATGCTAGACACTGTTTATACTGATTTCATTTATGATACCTCTTTTAAAAAGATACAGAAATCTCACTAAGTTATGAAAGCAGTTTTCTCCAGTACATGCATTCTGTTTCATGCATTCATACATCATCCATATGATACATTGCTACCTGAGGCACTGACACGAGCACTTGGTATTACCGTTGTTTAGAGGTATACCCTAGCCATTGTTATAGGCTGCTGGTTATATATTTGAGGATATATTATGATTGTATGACTTAGGATTGAGTTGTTCATGCAATTTCTGTTCGTAGATGTTTCTATTCACGAGTTGGCAACTCACCCCCGTTGTGCCACAGTTTCTTGCAGGTTTTTCCGTACAGGTTTTATTACGGCTTTGCTGGCACTACTTCCATTTCTGGGTGATTTGCTAGTAGGTGGGTTTATTGTATCGTACCCATCAGTATACTTGGTATATATTATTATTCAGTTGTATCTAGAAGTTCCATCAACCAAACATGTATTTATTTTAGAGATAGAGACCAGTAATGTTTATTCTTTCGACCTTAGAGTCGCGCGTTGTATTTCTATGGATTTTCTTGCTGTTTGAGTTTCCTTTTGAGTTTTGATCCTCGCCCTTGGCGTTGTATATTATATTGCTTGTGTGGTTGTGACTGTCGATTGACGAAGAGCTAGCTCCCGCTTGGGGATGCCTTTTTATTGATTTTGTATACTATTCATATTGAATCTCGTTTGGGGGCCAGTATTTACAAAGGAGACTCTGCCGAAATTTTCAGAAAATACTTGATGTTTTTTTTAAAACGCATAATTCGGCTTATGCTATTAAAACTACTTGCTTTTAGTTGGTTTTCCTTCACTCCACTACTTTTCTTGGTTTGGATTTCTGGGTTTTCGGCTTACTTAGATTACGTACGCCTCGAGACGTTTCATAGTTTAAGTGCCGTTCATATTCCGTACTTTCGGGATATGACAATCTGTGTGGGACTCTAAAGACTCATTAATATGCCGGCAGTAGGTGATGATCACATCAGTCACCTACAAGCCGTCAGCGGTACTAGCTGGACGTAACGGCTACCCGGGTATTGAGCGATATGAAGATCAAGAAGCAAGCTCGTCCATACTCTATATGAAGCCTATCGGTAACACTACCGTACAGTCCGGTCTCTTCGTCTGATATGTCGCATATCATGTTTAGGGTTGGAAATCGTCAGACCCCAGTAACGTGATAAGTCATGCCGATGTCTGGCCTATAACGGTTCGAGAAACTACTGATAACACTTATCAGTAAATCTCGGCAGCAGCCCTGGCCAAGGACTTCCAGTTATAGCCAATCGAGCATAGCGCAACATCAACCCCCAATACCGGGAGAGAAGAAACCTCTCCTATCGCTCATTGCCTCTATACGACTCGGGACTGTACCCAAAATCCACCTATTTGCACGTCTCCTTTGAGTGTGGTAGGGAGGAAATCAAAGCACAGTGGGAGCCGCACAAGACTCTATGACGATCTCGGGTCTACAGACTAACCTGTACCAGTATCACCAGAGGACTGCTATCTGACGATAGGTATACTACCATATAGGAGTCCTTGGCGAGTCCTGTTCAGTGTACCCAGTCTCCACTGAGCACCCATATACCATCTTTGATGTCAAACACCAATGGATGTGGGATCATCCATCGCCCTTCATATGGGTCAAGAAGCGTATACGCCTGTCTACTCTGGAATATCGATGCCCTGTCTCGATATTCCCTCGACTAGGAACAATTAAAGGATGTACTTGTGAACTACCCTGGCCCCACTAGTATGATCTCCATCATAGTCGTGATAGTCAAGTACATATCCTAAGGGCTTTATCAATATGTGAGAGCAAGACAGTATCATAATACAAGTCTATATGTTAAGACAAAGATAACCAGATAGCATACTATCATGTCGAGCAAGAAAGTCCTCTCTCTATATGCCCAAACATCCACTATAATATACATCATATGTACAATAATGGTCTCTAGGGCATACATATAACTAACAATCTCCCACTTGCACTAAGGTCATGTATTGTAGTATCTCATACCCAACATCCCAAAAAGTCTCTCAAATTGTGTCTGGGGGAGGGCCTTTATGAGTGGATTCACTACGTTGTCCTTCGTGTCAACTCTCTCGACCTCGATCTCCCGGCGATCAACTATCTCCCGGATCAGGTGATACCGCCTCAGAATATGTCTGGATCTCTGATGGGACCTGGGTTCCTTGGACAAAGCCACCGCTCCATTGTTATCACAATACACAGGTATTGGAAGCTCAATGGATGGAACCACTCCAAGCTCAGCAATGAACTTCTTCATCCAGACAGCTTCTTTGGCAGCATCGTTGGCAGCGATGTATTCAGCCTCCATCGTCGAGTCTGCAACAGTGTCTTGCTTGGAACTCTTCCAACACACCGCCCCTTCGTTGAGGGTAAAGACAAAATTCGAGACCGACTTACCGTCGTCCTTATCACTCTAGAAGCTCGAGTCGGTAAAGGACTCCACTTGGAGTTCACCGTTACCATACACCAAGAACATCTCTTTAGTCCTTCTCAAGTACTTGAGAATGTTCTTCACAGCTGTCCAATGATTCTCTCCTGGATCTGCTTGATACCTACTCACTACACTTAGTGAGTACGCTACATCGGGTCTGGTACATAACATTATGTATATGATAGAGCCTACTGCCGAAGTATAGGGTATCCCTTGCATGCGAGCTCTCTCCAAATCAGTCTTGGGAGACATTTCTTTGGAGAGAGTGAGTCCAAAGATCATGGGTATATTCCCACGCTTGGAATCTTCCATACTAAACTTCTTTAGTACAGTGTCAATGTATCTAGATTGGGACAATCCCAGTATCCTTATAGATCTATCTCTATAGATCTTAATCCCTAAGATGTAGAAGGCATCACTTAGATCTTTCATTGAGAATCTTTGTGGTAAGAAGAGCTTGACCGAGTGCAAGATAGGAGCATCATTTCCTATCAAGAGTATGTCATCCACATACAATACGAGGAAGATGACCTTACTCTCTGCGACTTTCTTGTATATACAAGGTTTATATACGTTTTTGATGAAGTCAAACTCTTTGACTGCCTCATCAAAACAGATGTTCCGACTCCGCGATGCCTGCTTGAATCCGTAGATTGATTTAAGCAGCTTGCACACCTTTCCACTGCTCTCATTGTCAACGAAGCCCTCCGGCTGAGTCATGTACACGCTCTCTTCTAAATCACCATTTAAAAAGACGGTCTTAACATCCATTTGGAAGATTTCGTAGTCATGGTAGGCAGCGATGGCAAGTAGGATCTGGATGGACTTAAGCATAGCCACTGGAGAAAAGGTTTCATCATAATCCACACCTGGTCGTTGACGAAAACCTTTTGCAATAAATCTAGCTTTGAAAGTCTCAACTTTTCCATCTACACCAAGTTTCTTCTTAAAGATCCATTTGCTCCTAATAGGTTATACCCCTTCGGGAGCAACTTCCAAAGTCCATACTTTGTTGGTGTACATGGATTCCATCTCAGACCGCATTGCATCCAGCCATTTCACAGAGTCTCCATTCGTGATGGCCTGCTCGAAACTAGTTGGGTCATCATCTTCCATGATGCAATCCTCGCTCCCACCATCAATGAGAAAAACGCAGTATCTCTCAGGTGGATGAGGAACCGTACTAGATCTGCGGAGAGGCTGGGATTCATAGGAGACTACTGAATCCTCTAGTTCCAATAAATCATCAGTTGTAGTTTGTGTAGCTGGAACTTCTTCCGGCTTTACCTCTTTGCCACTAATTTCTTTTACAAGAAATTCCTTTTCCAAAAAGGTGGCGTATTGAGAAACAAACATTTTTTGTTCCTCAGTGTGGCAGAAGATATACATGTTCCCCGTTGAAAGACGCGGACGAAGATGCAGCAAACGTCTCGCCTGAATTTCGGGGCAGATGCTAATTGGTGCTATCCTCTACCTCTCTGAAGATGCCAAGTTGATTTATGACACCATGTATCGAAGGTTTAAACGGATGCGACCGATGTAGCAGACTTCGTCAGATTCCCCCTCGTTTGAGAGGGTTTTGATTGTGGGGACGCTCTTCCCTGCAGGCGCAAGCCCCTACAGTTAATTACGCTACCGCATCGCGGTAAAAACTTTCTCCTTCTCCAGATGGTCACTTCGTGTCGTGGGTGTTTGTTTTGTTTGTGGTTGCCCATGGATTGTATACGGAGACTAATTTATGTTGTCGCCCGTAGGGTGTGGATTAGTCCAAATCCGTATCTTCTTAGATTTGGGTTTGGGGTTTGGGTTTAAGGATACGTTAGTCTAATTTTTAGACTAAGATCAACTTAAAAGTTTGTTAAGAATACGTTAGTCTAATTTCTAGACTAAGATCAACTTAACAGGATCATTTAGATCCAGCAAGAAAGCATTTGGCCTATGTTGTTTAGTTTAAGGACATTGCCGTCGATTACCAGTTTAAGGACATGGTGGTCCAATGTTAGTTTAGAGACATCTCGGTCCAGGTTAAGGACATCGTAGTCTGTGGGTTTAAAGGGACCCCACAGTCCGATTTAGAGACATCACAGTCTATAAGGTTTAAGGACATCATAGTCCATGGGTTTAAGGACCCCACAGTCCGGTTTAGAGACATCGTAGTCTATAAGGTTTAAGGACATCGTAGTCCGTGAGTTTAAGGACCCCACAGTCCGTATTTTAAAGACATCGTAGTCTATGAACTTTAAGGACATCGTAGTCCATGAGTTTAAGGTCCCCACAGTCTATAGAAATGTGTGGTTGTCGGGACCCGTCACCTCTCTGAAGACGTTGAAGGATTACAACGAAATATATCAGAGGAGTAAAGAGATGTACCCTTGAACCGGTGTGACTTGATTGAAAGATCTGTAGTCCAGTTTGGGACTAAGATCTGTTAAATATTCGTGAGCAGATGGGCTCAGTTCAATATAAGTTGAAGACTTATGGCCAGAATTGGGCTAAGTCCAATAAGATTAAAATGTTTAACATTTTATTGTTCTGGGCTATTGAGCCTTTACTTGGGCTTGGCCCTTTTAATAATGCAGAGCATCAGATCCTGACAATTTTTGTCTTGTATTGAATGCATAGCATTCATCAGAACAATGTGTGTTCTGACAGCGCGCCACGTGGCGCGCCAGGCACTTTGCGCAAATCAAAGAGCGCATTGCGCTTCTGCCAAGTAGCGCACACGAAAATGACACGTGTCGCGCTTAGCGCTAAGCGCCAGTTTATTAGCGCATTGCGCTTTCAATTTATGAGCGCTTTGCGCTGGTTTAATGGCATACTAATGAGTGACACGTGGTTTGCTTGGTGCTGAGCGCCAGCCCATGAGCGCAGTGGTCTGTTTCAGAAGCGCAAAGCGCTAGTTGTGTCTACGGTTGACACGTGGCATGTTTTGGCGATGAGCGCCGGTCCAAGGAGCGCAAAAGCGCAATTCAAGAGTGCAAGGCACTTTTCAGTAGCATAAAGCGCATTTGATCAAATTTATGATCAGAGAACAAGTTTATGTTCTTTTTAAAGGAGGTTTTGCCTCAAGATTCAAGAACAATAGTTCTTACTTTTGAAAGGGGTTTGCCCTTGTAGATCAATGATATGTGAATGAAGTAAATACTTCTTTTGTTTCTATGATGAGATCTTTTGATCTCTTTTTATAAGAGACTTTTGTCTTTTGTAGATTTATGATCTTTTAAGAAGATAATTCTTCTGTTCTAATGAGATGATTTCATCTCTTTGTTCAAGAATCATTCTTTTTACCTTGAAAAAATGATCTTTTTTCAAGAGCTTGCTCTCTTTCTTTTGAATTTTCTCAAAGTTTGTAGGTTTTTTTTTCTATATCAGACTTGAAGTCTTGGGGCCTTTATATAGGGCAAATTGATTTGTTAAATCAGTTTTAAGAGATATTTCTTTGATTGATTTAGGGATATTTCCCCACCGTTGGATCTTTAATCCCAGGGCTTCTGTTTTACAGAAGACAATCTTCTTGTTTTTAACAAGATTGGAAAAATCTTTCCATAATAGAATTTTAATTCTGATTAATTAATGATTTATCATTATTAGATCTTTTGATCTAACGGTGGGGAATTTTTAATTCCAGCGCTAGCGCACCCGTGCTTTACACATGGTGCGCTGCTCAAAGCGCAGCACACTTTACTCTAACGCACCTACGTTTGACACGTGGCGTGCAGCGCAGAGCGCAGCGCATCTGGCGCTAGCGCATCCGTGTTTGACACGTGGCGCGCAGCGCGCCTAGCGCTGGATCTGAAGCGCTGCTTCAACTTTTAAATTTTGAATTTTAAAACAGAGCTTTGCTCTGATTGGGAAAACAAATGCCCCCTACCGTTGCGCTCACGTAGCCATATGTGAGTGCAACGGTGGAGACATCTGCGCCCTTGGATCAATTTAGAAGTTGAAGAGGCGTTTCAATGCCTATAAATAGGATCTTTGGTCCCTTAGATGATTTTCATCTTCTTCTTAAGAATTTTCAGTTCTGAGAATTTCATTGTCCCACAGAGAATAGCTCTCCTGTTTAAAACTTTTTTAAGAGTAAAACTCTGTCAAAACTTAGGTAAAGTTAAGAACTTTTAATAAATTAGGGTTTTACCCATTAACAGAGCCTTACTCTTCATAGATCTTTGATCTAAAGAAAACTCATTTAGTGTTTCATTAACAGAGCTTTGCTCTCAGAAAGGATTTTACTTATAACTTTTTTAATCCATTAATGGAGCTTTGCTCCTTTCAGATCATATAGAAGAACTCTTAAGAGTTTGTTCATGGATCATGAAGATCAAAAAAATGAAATTTTATTTTTGATGGATCATCTTCTCAGAGCAAGGCTCTTCTTGAGGAATTTTATTCATTCATCATTAAACTTTGACAGATGTCTGTCTAGTGAAGAGCGCTGCTCTCAATGGGAGTTTTACTCCTTTGCCCGAGGGATTTCTCTCATTTAATGAGAATCTCTTGAGGATTTCCTCTTTTAATGACAGCCTCATCCAATGATGAGGCTGTTTTATTAATGATGAACTGTCATCTAGATTTTGTGGGTCTCCTTTGGTCCCTTTTAACTACATTGTAGTGCGGTACGGACTTATAGTACTTTGTAATAGAATTTAATTTATAGCATCGGTAGCTGAAAATTCACTCTTTTTCGCCCAGGTATTATGTCTTCCGATACCTCCTTCCTGTTTATTCGCTTAGAAGGCGGGTTCCCTGAAGCACCCGTTGACCGTGAGGTTTTTGCGTTGATAAAAGACCATGACCCGGAGCACAAGAGCCTTCATTTATGGGGTAAATGGTATGACCAAATTATCATGGGCCGATGGAGCTTTTCCTGTGCGACACCCTCGGAGCCTATTTCAGCGATTGCTTATGCAGATGCGCCTCCGATAAATTACACTGTGGAGGAGGTCAACTGGACTTCGGAAAGTCTCCTTCGGCCTTCTATCGCCGCAATACCCGTGCAGCCGCCGGTAGCTTTGGACATCCTAGGGCGACGCATATGTCAAGGCGAGTCGCGTCCTTGGGGACAGCCGTACAATGTAGGACTAACTCCTCGTCACCCAGCCGGATATTTGCAGTGGGCCCGGTATATCTTATCGGCGAGGAAATCACAGTTGATGAAGCTTGGATTGTATTCCGCCGTTTATGCTTCTTTGTTTCAATATTCCACACCCCCTACATGGTGGGTCAGGGCATTTCTGGAATAGTGGAACATTCCAATCCACACCTTCCTCCTGTCAGATCGAGAAGTCTCCATTTCTTTGGAGGAGTTCGCAGAGGTCTCAGGTTTACCTGTTAGGGGGGAACATTATGAGGAATTGCTTCCCCCGGATGAGTATGTTTTTGCTACCAAATCCATGGTAATGGGTCTTACTCCCGAGAATGCTATTCAACACCAATTTCCGAGCTTGATAAAGGTGTTGAATATGTATGAAAACCTCTCTCTCGCATCCGAAGGTCGTGGAGTTAATTTTACGGCTTTTATTGCTGATTTTCTTCGCCCGGAAATGTTGAAGGAAGAAGTCGATAAATTTTCCAGTCTTGACGACCCCTTCGGCTTGGGTTTAGGAAATCTGCCAGCGGCGGAGGTAGATCAGAAAAGCTTCTTTCTACCTGATACCTCGGTCATTCCTTTTACAGAGCTGGCGGCTCCAGGGATTGATGAAGAAACGTTCTTTTTAGGGTCCTTGGATTGTGGCTGAGTTGGTTCGCGCTCCCCATGCACCCTCGCCGCATGAGGCCGTCCGTCTTCTATCCTGCGCATTGAATGGTTGCCGGGATACCAGTAGCCGTGGGGATTGCTGGGTTAGCCCATATGTATCACGGCCTTAGCTTGGCAGCTGATACCACCGAGCCAGGTGTGCAGTCGGTAAATTTCCCGATGCATTATTTCACATCGTGGCTCAAGTTATACGTGCTAGGCGTCTTTGGCATCCACAAGAGGCCGAGTTTTTATGACAGGTGCAGGTTCCCTCGGATCATGCAACTGGTTGGCGCTTCTATCGTAACTCCGACGCAACGGGAAGCTAGAGGCTTGCTTCTTTGCCCGCGCACGGTTGGGCTGGCATGTCTTTCACTGATAAAGTTTTGACTATTGGCTAGGAGTCGGGGAAGATGGTGCTGTCCTTGCAGGACATATTTAAAGATGGGGTCTCCGTCTTGAAGGCTCGGGAGATTCTTCATCTGTACTCCATCCGGCCGGGCTTTCTTGTATTCAAGATGAATGACTCGGCTTTATTCATGAGGTATAACCCGCATCGCTTTGCCCAGCAATTAGGTTACGATCAGGGCGTCCCACATGAGGCTTTTTTGGTCGAACCTGCTGCTACCGAAGAGGGAATGCGGAGCGCACTGCATCATTTCATGCGCTTGAACACAGGGTCCAACTTCTTTATCAGCGAACCGAGCTGCGTCCTAAAGGCCTTTAATGTGTACGCGGCATGGTATCAGCATTCAATGGGCGCCGTCATCAGGGAAGAGAAGCGATTGTTGCTCGATCGCAAGGGTGCAGTGCCGGCTGGTGATTGAAATGTTCCTTTGAAGCGACGGAACATAGTTCATCTTCCCCTGAGAGAGGTCACTGTAGTTGAGCCTCCACACGTGCTAAGCCCTACGTGTGGGTTGCCCCCTCCAGCACGCCTAAAAAAGAGGTGGCTGCTGCGTCCCCCGAGTAGGACGTAGGAAAAGAAATTGGGACTCGTCGTCCAAAGGCGTCTACTAAACGCAAACTCATGTCATCGGCCACCGGCGCTCGTTCTCAGAAGAAAAAGAAGCAAGTACTTTCATTGGAGACCATATTAGGCTCGACGCCCCTTGCTCCGTCTAGCGAAGGCTTGAGCGAATACGAGACCAACGAGGGTTTATTCGGGATGCTTGATGATACTGATTTGGGGGTTGCCATTGAAGTTTCTAAACAATCGGCCGCCCTCGAAAAGGAATTGGCCGCCCTTTGAAGGGTTACCCTAGCGCCCCGGCCATCTCACGTGGCCAAATGCGAAACAAAAAAATTTCTTACGAATAAAACTTGGCGCTAGACTAAACCCTAAAACCGGATCTTTTCATAAAACTAACTAGCTACACTAAGAGAGCTATCTACTATGATAGAAACCTCACCAAACGAACCAAGTCCTTCGGTCTTCTTTCTTCATCCTTAGCTCCTAGCAAGCGCTTTGAACATGCTTGAACTTCTTTCCTTGCTCCATCGGTCCTCCGGGATCGAACTTGTTCTCCAGCCTTCCTTGGTCCTTGATGATCCACCCGGAGAGTATGATCCATGGCTCTAGCTCTTTGCAATATCAAAAGAGCAACTAGAGAACTTGTGATGCTAGTCCAAGTAATCTAGGATGTAGTGGAGGGTGTCTAAGTGTTTGCTATCTCTTTTCTAATCTCTTCACTTGTTTCTCAACACATGAGAATGTTAGTGAAGAGGAAGAAGATGAAGATGGAAGAAAGCAAGAGGAGGGAGGAACTCAAGAAAGATGAGAGCTCAAACAGAAATGAAACATGAAGCGAGAGAAAAACACACACCTTAGTTTTGTGTGTGAATTCTTTCAATAAACAATTAACAACTATGCTTCAATAGTAACTCCAAATGAATTATAAATTCATATGTGAATTATTAAAGCATGGTCATCACCATTCCACCCATACCTTTTACTTTACACCTCATTTTCAATTATCAAATAAAAGGAAAATCTAAAATGAGGTGGCCACCTTCTAGATGGAAAACTGTAATAAATACGGATTTCCAACTACTGTACAAATTGTAGGGTTCCTAGGCATCCTAATGAAGTCTCACAAGGCATCAACCATGCCATTTTCAAGAAATATGGAAGCCGAGAAACCCTAACACGGATCGTAGACTAGAATTCTAGGCGAAAAACTAAACTAGTTAGCAAATAAACTAAAGGTCGGAAACTACAACCTTTGTAGATCCGGATATCCACTTGCTTAGCTCCATGTGGTCGTCCCCTCGCTGTCCATCACGAACCTCGGACTCTCGCGACGGCTTCATCGGAGAAGTGAGCGGAATAGTTCGACGGCTTCATGTCAAAGACGATCTACGTCGAGGTTGCACTAGTTCAAGCTCCGACTTCACCAAGTAGTGAAACTTGTGAAGAAAACACCCAAAACCACTTGGCAAGAGGTAGAGGATGAAGAAATAGGAGGTGGGTTCACTTTTAATTTGGATTTCTCTCGCTAAAACTCAAGTTGCCATTGATGTAGCAAGCTTGAAGAAGAAGAAGAAGATGATGGTTATGATAAGTTCTCCTAAAAAGAAAATAGAAAATCAATACTTATCATAACTTAAACTAGGGTTAAGTGTAGAGAATAAACCATGGTCATTTGAGTGGGTTAGGGTTAAGCATGAAGACAAGAATGGTTAGCAAAGTCAAAGCTTCATGAAGCTTCAACATAAAACAAATAAAGCCACCATTCTTATCTTAATCCATTTCAAATAAATAAATAAACAAATAAACAAATAAATGAATATGCAAAACCCTAATTATCAAATTAACCATGGATTAATTCTATACACTTAACTAAATGATCAAGTATCATCAAACATGATACAAAAATGTGCACGAAAGCATATCACATATACAATGTGCATCAAGTGAGAAAAATCCGTTTAAAGTGAACCAATACTAGTTAATGCAAAGTAATATATCAAATATATAATTATACATTAAATCATTAAATCAACACTTGATTCAATGATCCGGTCATGTCGCACATGACCGACTAGTATCCAATGTATCGGCTTATCGAATCGATCTTCGATTCGATAACTAGGTTATATCGAATATAACCATTCGATACATATATCGCGAGAATAGAATACGGTATCACATACATGCATTATTCTCGGTCCTGCACATATCTCATATGCGCTCCTATTTCGTTTCGCTTGAGCCAGGAAACCTCTGTGTAGGACTCTAAAGACTCGTCAATACGCCGGTAGCAGATGATGATCATATCAAACACCCACAAGCCGCAAGCGGTCTGCTAAACGTAACGGCCACCCGGGTATTGAGCGATCAGAAGATCGACGAGCTAGCCCGCTCACACTCCTGCGAATCCGACCAGTAACACTTACCATACAGTCCGGTCTCTTCGTCTGATATGTCGCATATCAAGTCTAGGGATGGTAAACGTCAGACCCCAATAACTCGATAAGTCGTGCCGATGTGAGGCTCATAACGGGTCGAGAAACTACTGGTAATACTTACCAGCAAATCTCTGATCAGCCCTGGCCAGGGACTTCCCTGCTATGGCCAATCGAGCACTGCGCAACATCAACCCCCAATACCGGGAGAGACGAAACCCCTCCTATCGCTCATTGCCTCCATGTGACTCGGGACTGTGCCCAAAGACCACCGTTTTGCACGCCCTCATGGACGTGGTAAGGTGGAGATCAAAGCACAGTGGGAATCACACAAGACTCTATGACGATCTCGGGTCTACAGACTAACCTGTACAAGTGTCACCTGAGAACTGCCATCTGACGTGAGGTATAATACCATCTGGGAGTTCTCGGCGAGTCCGTCCAGTGTACCCAGTCTCCACTGAGCACCCGTACACCATCTCTGATGTCAAATACCAATGGATATAGGATCATCCATCGCCCATCTCATGGGTCGAGAAGCGTATACGCTAGTCTACACTGGTATATCGATGCCCCGTCTCGATACACCCATGACTAGGGACCTTGAAGGATGTACTTATGGACTACCATGTCCCCACTAGTATGATCTGCATCATAGTCCAGGTAGTCAAGTACAAATCCTAAGGGCTTTACCAACATGTAACTATAAGACAGTATAAAGAGACTAGTGTACATGTTAAGATAAAGAGCAACCAGATAGCATACTATCATGTCGAGCAAGAAAGTCATCTCTATATATGTCCAAGCATCCAATATAATATACATCATCTGTACAATACTGGCCTCTAGGGCATACATACAAATAACAATCTCCCACTTGCACTAGGGCCAGCTGCTGTAGTATCGCATACCGAGCATCCCGAAGAGTCTCTCAAACTGTATCTGGGGAATGGCCTTCGTGAGTGGATCCGCAGTGTTGTCCTTCGTGTCAACCCTCCTGACCTCGATCTCCCGGCGATCAACTATCTCCCAGATCAGGTGATACCGCCTCAGAATATGCCTGGATCGCTGATGGGACCTGGGTTCCTTGGCCAAAGCCACTGCTCCATTGTTATCGCAATACAAAGGTATTGGATGCTCAATGGATGGAACCACACCAAGTTCAGTAATGAACTTCTTGACCCAGACAGCTTCTTTAGCAGCATCGTTGGCAGCGATGTATTCAGCCTCCATCGTCGAGTCTGCCACGGTTTCCTGCTTGGAACTCTTCCAGCTAACCGCCCCTCCGTAAAGGGTAAAGACAAAACCCGACTGCGACTTACAGTCGTCCTTATCACTCTGGAAGCTGGAATCGGTAAAGGACTCCACTTGGAGTTCTCCGTTACCATACACCAAGAACATATCTCTAGTCCTTCGCAAGTACTTGAGAATGCTCTTCACAGCTGTCCAGTGACTCTCTCCAGGATCAGCTTGATACCTGCTCACTACACTTACTGAGTATGCTACATCGGGTCTGGTACATAGCATCGCATACATGATAGAGCCTACTGCCGAAGCATGGGGTATCCCTTGCATGCGAGCTCTCTCCAAATCAGTCTTGGGAGACATCTCTTTGGAGAGAGTGACTCCAGAGATCGTGGGTAAGTTCCCACGCTTGGACTCTTCCATACTAAACCTCTTTAGTATGGTGTCAATGTACCTGGATTGGGACAATCCCAAAATCCTTTTGGATCTATCTCTATAGATCCTAATTCCCAATATGCAGGAGGCATCACCAAGATCTTTCATTGAGAATCTTTGTGATAAGAAGAGCTTGACCGCTTGCAGCATAGGAATATCATTTCCTATCAAGAGTATGTCGTCCACGTACAATACGAGGAAGACAACCTTACTCTCTGCCACCTTCTTGTAGATACAAGGTTCATCTGGATTTTTGACGAAATCAAACTCTTTGATAACGACGTCAAAGCAGATGTTCCAACTCCGCGATGCTTGCTTTAATCCATAAATGGATTTAAGCAGCTTGCACACCTTCCCGCTGCTCCCACTATCTACGAAGCCCTCTGGCTGAGTCATGTACACGCACTCTTCTAAATCACCATTTAGAAAGGCGGTCTTAACATCCATTTGCCAGATTTCGTAGTCATGAAAGGCAGCAATGGCAAGCATGATTCGGATGGATTTAAGCATAGCCACTGGAGAAAAGGTTTCGTCATAGTCCACACCTGGTCTTTGACGAAAACCCTTTGCTACAAGTCTAGCTTTGAAAGTCTCCACTTTCCCATCTACACCAAGTTTCTTCTTGAAGATCCATTTGCTCCCAATGGGTTTTACCCCTTCAGGAGCAACTTCCAAAGTCCATACTTTGTTGGTGTACATAGATTCCATCTCGGACCGCATAGCATCCAGCCATTTCACTGAGTCCCTACTCGTGATGGCCTGCTCGAAGCTAGTTGGGTCATCATCCTCCATGATGCAATCCTCGCTCCCACCGTCCATGAGAAAACCGTAGTATCTCTCAGGTTGGCGAGGAACCCTACTAGATCGGCGGAGAGGCTGGGGTTCGTCGGGTACTACTGAATCCTCTGGTTCCACTAAATCTTCAGTTTGAGTTTGTGTAGCCGGAATTTCTTCCAGTTCTACCATATCCCCACTAATTTCTTTTGCAAGAAATTCCTTTTCTAAAAAGGTGGCATGTCGAGAAACAAACACTTTTTGTTCCTCTGTATGGTAGAAAAGATATCCATGTGAATGTTTGGGATATCCCACAAACTTACATAGAACTGACCGTGCCTCGAGTTTGTCCGGATTTTGCCTTTTGACATAGGCCGGGCAACCCCATATCTTAACTCGTTTAAGACATGGTCTCTTCCCACTCCATATCTCATATGGTGTTGTAGGTACAGATTTAGATGGAACTTGATTCAATAGGTATGCTGCTGTCTCCAGCGCATAACCCTAGAAGGAAATAGGTAACTCAGCTGTACTCATCATAGAGCGCACCATATCTAATAGGGTGCGATTTCTCCGTTCAGATACACCGTTGTGCTGTGGTGTATATGGAGGAGTCAGCTGAGAGAGAATCCCATTCTCTTTTAGGAAGTCCAGGAATTCATTGCTCAAGTATTCCCCTCCTCGATCAGATCGTAGGATTTTAATACTTTTTCCGGTTTGGTTCTCAACTTCTTGTTTATATTCCCTAAATTTCTCAAAAGCTTCTGATTTGTGTTTCATCAGGAACACATACCCGAACCTAGAGAGATCGTCAGTGAATGTAATGAAGTATGAAGAACCATCCCTGGCATGTGTAGACATGGGACCGCATACATCACTATGTATCAGTCCCAAGAGTCCGGTAACTCTTTCTCCGTGTCCCGTAAACGGAGTTTTGGTCATCTTGCCTTTGAGACATGACTGGCAAGTGTCATAAGATGAAAATTCAAACGGATTTAAATATCCATCCTTATGCAACTTAGCCAGTCGTGTCGCATTGATGTGACCCAGTCTACAATGCCAGAAGAAGGATTCGTTCAGTTCAGAACTCTTCCTCTTGTGTGTGTTTGTTATGCTCAGAACTGTTGATTGGTTTAGAACATAAATGCCATTGCACAACGTGCCTGATCCAACCAACTTTTGGTTATGGAAAATGTTCATAACATTATCCTGTAATACAAAATTATATCCCTCTTTACTTAATAAAGAAACCGATATAATGTTGCATATCAGGTTCGGCATGTAATAGCATTCGTTCAGAACCAATGTATTACCAGTTGGTAATACAAGGTGATATTCCCCGACAGTCTTAGCTGCAACAATTGCACCATTTCCGACTCTTATGTCTTTATCACCTTCTCCAAGTTCTCTACCTTTCCTAAGCCCATGTAACTGATTACATATATGGGATCCTGACCCGGTATCTAATACCCAGGACGTAGAGCAAATGGAGAAACAGTTCTCTGTAACGAACACACCCGAAAAAATGCATCATCATGTACTTTCTTCATTCGGGTGGCATGGGAATCCTGGTATTCCCCTATAACCTGTTCATTCCTATAACTCTTATAGGAAAGAACGGAACCAACGTTCCCCAGCACAGTATAACATGCGGGTTCGGTCAATACATCCATATTATTATCTTTATTAAGGCATGAAATGGTCGCTACCTGGAGAGAGAGAGAAGAAAACACTTTAGCGTATGCTCGTGCAAGATCAGATTGGTTATTATCTTATCTAATCAGGATGGCTCCCACTGCTTTTTATCAAATCTTCCTTCAAACCCTAAAAGGAAAGACTAGCCGGGATTAATTACACACTACAAGTTCGCCAATCTTTCAGCCAGGCCAGTGTCGGTACTTTAAGGGAGGTCCCCCGTGCTTTCGCACGAACCTAATTACAGTAAACCTCGTTTTCCCAGAGGCGTAACCTCGTTAACACCTTTCTATACACCTACTTGATCGGCTAATTGTAATGTGTAAAACTCTCCCAGGAGTAACTCTTACTCGCAGTGGGTATCGGGATCCAACTATCTCATAGAAGGTATGCAATCTCATTGCAAATTTCAACACTTGAAATTCCCGATAATATTTTGCCCCTAGCGTCCTATGACCTTGACAAAGGCCAACAAATCATAGCATGCTAGTCAAGTTCAACCCGTCATTTCTTGATTGAATCAAACCCACCCGCACGGCCCTTGACAAAGGCCAACAAGGTCGCACGACTACCCTGAAACAATCTGCATCATATGCATAAGCAGATAATCACTATTCAGCTACCGCACACTACGCCTTGACAAAGGCCAACAAACGCAGCACGAATACTAAACAGTTCTTATCTGAAATGACGGAGGGCTACGACAGGTTTTTCTGAAAACCTATTGCGTAATGAACTTGATATCGTTGTAGAATCAAATGAAGTTTTGAAATGGAGTGATTTTGAGGCTTTTCTAGTTTTGCTAAAGGAGTCACTCCCGGTGAAGGGATCTCGGTCCTTTCCTCGTCGAATGAGGTGCGGGATATATCATATATATCGCTGTGCAAAGCAAAAACGCAAAGGTAGTCAAAAGCAAACCGAGTGTGTAGCATCTGCCAGTTATTGCTAAAGGAGTCACTCCCGGTGAAGGGATCTCGGTCCTTTCCTCATCGAATAAGGTGCAGGATATATCATATATACCGCTATGCAAAGCAAGAACTGTAGCTACCTGTTTTATTTTAAAATTCGATTCCACAACATCTTAGGTTTCTTATCTTTCATTAATCACATTAATGAAGTCCCATCATTTAAATACCTAAAACATCACAGATAGATATGACGTACACTTATGCCATCCGCATTCGCCTCGATGTCCCCTCGTGCACCGTTAGGTTAGGTAACTAACGACAGAGCAGGGCAGGGCTAGCACGGGTGTAAAACATAAGTAACGTCTATATAATATATCATATATACTATATATTATATCCATCACAGAAACACATCACAGATATCGCAGCAGAATAAACATATGAAATATTGGATATACTAGGACGTCCGTGTTTTCAATACGAGCCAGTATAAAACACGGATTCCACGGTCGTGATGAATAGCCAATCCCACACCCCTAGACCCCTACGAGAGCGGCAAGCAACCCTGCCAATTCTAGGGTTAGGAGACCCGGACTCGACTCCTCGAGTTGGTCTCCCACTGGACCCCAGAACCCGGTTACTTGTGCTCCCCTCCTTGGGTCTATCCTAATGCAGAAAAGTAAATAATATACAAAGGTGACAACTTCCGCTACCTGGAAGTGCCCCAAATAAAAGAATATTACATACAAGTTTTTACATGAATGTAAATGAAAAACACTCATCTCACATAAAAACCCCCGGCTATTCGAATACGACGATCCAATATAACATATCCAGAAACACATAACATCACATGTCATCAACGTAAGTAAGTATGCATACCCCAATTGTCGTTGACGTATAGCAACGAAACCGGCGAGATGAACATACTACACTTACGGTCACAGAAAAGAAAGTGTAAAACTACAACAATTGGAATCCGCAACCTCTTTAGACATCACATGCCTAACAGTTACAAACCCCGCATTTTAGTCTCATTATCGAAAACTCTTTTCAATATCGTATGGGACTAAACTGCTAGATTTATAACATTCATCCAGTTATCTCATAACTGTTTGTGAATTCCAATTATTGTATCCAATTCCGGATAAATAGAATATATCAAACTTTCCGATCGAACATTCGAACACCCAAGTTTTCCCGACACCGATCAACACATGAAATAGGTTCAAAGACATTCACTTCATACCTCAGTACCAACGGTCCAGCCGTAGAAGGGTCAAGCCAACGCCTCACATGTGGCACGCCGTACTGCCCCAAACCCGAAGGTTCAAAGGGCAGTTCAAGACGGTCACATAATCGAGTTAAGGTTTGTTGTCTTCTAGAGGGACCATCGCGTTACTTGCACTACTCAGAACGTCTTTTAACCACAGAAAAATCCAACACTTGGAATTATTCCGGCAGGGGAAAAATTGGGTATTTATATCCGGTCGAACTCTTTAACATATTCTACAGTTATCTGGAAAAACACTTAGACAAAGTTTGATATTTCGATCGAATCGTCGATTCCCAATATAACCCCAGAGCACTCAACCCTTAAATCAATTTAAAAATACCCAGAAAACTCACCAGAATTTATCAGGTATTACTGTGCAGTGAAACATGGCTGACGTCACTATATGGTCGCGGAACAGCGGCAGAAGCCATGCTTCTGCCGCGCTTCCGCGGCTCATGGAACTGTTCATGGGAAACGTTTTACACAGTAATTCTTAGAATTCTTTGGTGAATTTTTTAAGCATTTTTAATATCAAAAATTCCCAGATTTCAGAAAATGTCCAGAGAGCTCTTGGGTATCGGGGTTTCGGGTTCGTTCGGACTTCAAACTCCGTCTAGACTTCGCCTAAGGCTCTAGCTAGGCTCTGATACCACTGTAGGGTTCCTAGGCATCCTAATGAAGTCTCACAAGGCATCAACCATGCCATTTTCAAGAAATATGGAAGCCGAGAAACCCTAACACGGATCGTAGACTAGAATTCTAGGCGAAAAACTAAACTAGTTAGCAAATAAACTAAAGGTCGGAAACTACAACCTATGTAGATCCGGATATCCACTTGCTTAGCTCCATGTGGTCGTCCCCTCGCTGTCCATCACGAACCTCGGACTCTCGCGACGGCTTCATCGGAGAAGTGAGCGGAATAGTTCGACGGCTTCGTGTCAAAGACGATCTACGTCGAGGTTGCACTAGTTCAAGCTCCGACTTCACCAAGTAGTGAAACTTGTGAAGAAAACACCCAAAACCACTTGGCAAGAGGTAGAGGATGAAGAAATAGGAGGTGGGTTCACTTTTAATTTGGATTTCTCTCACTAAAACTCAAGTTGCCATTGATGTAGCAAGCTTGAAGAAGAAGAAGAAGATGATGGTTATGATAAGTTCTCCTAAAAAGAAAATAGAAAATCAATACTTATCATAACTTAAACTAGGGTTAAGTGTAGAGAATAAACCATGGTCATTTGAGTGGGTTAGGGTCAAGCATGAAGACAAGAATGGTTAGCAAAGTCAAAGCTTCATGAAGCTTCAACATAAAACAAATAAAGCCACCATTCTTATCTTAATCCATTTCAAATAAATAAATAAACAAATAAATAAATAAATGAATATGCAAAACCCTAATTATCAAATTAACCATGGATTAATTCTATACACTTAACTAAATGATCAAGTATCATCAAACATGATACAAAAATGTGCACGAAAGCATATCACATATACAATGTGCATCAAGTGAGAAAAATCCGTTTAAAGTGAACCAATACTAGTTAATGCAAAGTAATAAATCAAATATATAATTATACATTAAATCATTAAATCAACACTTGATTCAATGATCCGGTCATGTCGCACATGACCGACTAGTATCCAATGTATCGGCTTATCGAATCGATCTTCGATTCGATAACTAGGTTATATCGAATATAACCATTCGATACATATATCGCGAGAATAGAATACGGTATCACATACACGCATTATTCTCGGTCCTGCACATATCTCATATGCGGTCCTATTTCGTTTCGCTTGAGCCAGGAAACCTCTGTGTAGGACTCTAAAGACTCGTCAATACGCCGGTAGCAGATGATGATCATATCAAACACCCACAAGCCGCAAGCGGTCTGCTAAACGTAACGGCCACCCGGGTATTGAGCGATCAGAAGATCGACGAGCTAGCCCGCTCACACTCCTGCGAATCCGACCAGTAACAATTACCATACAGTCCGGTCTCTTCGTCTGATATGTCGCATATCAAGTCTAGGGGTGGTAAACGTTAGACCCCAATAACTCGATAAGTCGTGCCGATGTGAGGCTCATAACGGGTCGAGAAACTACTGGTAACACTTACCAGCAAATCTCTGATCAGCCCTGGCCAGGGACTTCCCTGCTATGGCCAATCGAGCACTGCGCAACATCAACCCCCAATACCGGGAGAGACGAAACCCCTCCTATCGCTCATTGCCTCCATGTGACTCGGGACTGTGCCCAAAGACCACCGTTTTGCACGCCCTCATGGACGTGGTAAGGTGGAGATCAAAGCACAGTGGGAATCACACAAGACTCTATGACGATCTCGGGTCTACAGACTAACCTGTACAAGTGTCACCTGAGAACTGCCATCTGACGTGAGGTATAATACCATCTGGGAGTTCTCGGCGAGCCCGTCCAGTGTACCCAGTCTCCACTGAGCACCCGTACACCATCTCTGATGTCAAACACCAATGGATATGGGATCATCCATCGCCCATCTCATGGGTCGAGAAGCGTATACGCTAGTCTACACTGGTATATCGATGCCCCGTCTCGATACACCCACGACTAGGGACCTTGAAGGATGTACTTATGGACTACCATGTCCCCATTAGTATGATCTGCATCATAGTCCAGGTAGTCAAGTACAAATCCTAAGGGCTTTACCAACATGTAACTATAAGACAGTATAAAGAGACTAGTGTACATGTTAAGATAAAGAGCAACCAGATAGCATACTATCATGTCGAGCAAGAAAGTCATCTCTATATATGTCCAAGCATCCAATATAATATACATCATCTGTACAATACTGGCCTCTAGGGCATACATACAACTAACACAAATATACCGGCAATCAGATAAAAATCCGAACGCCCAAAAGAGATAGAATAACACGAAGAACGTAATACTGGAATATATATATATCGAAATACATATATGTAAATTATTAAATCAATACCTGATTTAATAATCCGGCTCAAACCTGAGCCGGCTAGTATTACAAACTGTCCGATCGAAAATCCGAGTACCAAGTACATCAATCGATCGAACCTTGCACGTATCCAATACGGCTACTATATCATTTTGCCTGGATCAGGGAAACCCTCTTTGTGGGACTCTAAAGACTCGACAGTACTCTGGCAGTGGGTTTAACCACAAGCACGTCAGCGGCACTAGCTGTACGTAACGGCTGTCCAGGTACCTGTCGGAAAGGAAAGCCGACGAGCAAACTCATCCGGATCTCCTACTGAGCCTATCCGTGACAATATCCGTACAGTCTGGTCTCTTCGTCAAAGAGTATAGCATACCGGGTCTAGGGGATGGTGAACGTCAGACCCTAACAACCTGATAAGTCATGCCGATGTGGCTCATGACCAATTGTAGCGTCTTGAAAAGTCGTTTTGGTGTTTTCCTGAAATTCGGTGGAAATTCGGTATTTTTCCGAAAACCGTCTTTCTTGTTATTTTGCAGTTTAGGGCTAATTATACCTAAAATGGATAGGTAATTGCTTGTTTTTAGTAGCTAATGAGTTAATTATGAAATTCTGGTCGTTTAAAAATTTTCCCTAATTTTTCAATTTTTTAATATTATTTTAAGCCAGTAAGAAAATACATTAATTAAGCGATAAATACAAATTTTTCCGGGCTAATTTTAATCTCTAAAATTATGATAATTAAAATCTAGTGGTAACATAAATTTTTAGTAATTTATTTTGTTTTTTAACAAATTTTTATGATATGAAACGAATTTATTGAATTTTGAGCTAAAACTTGCAATTTTTGAGTTGTAGGGGGCCTTTTTGCATAAAATTTCTTTTGTAAAATCCCTCTCTCTTTTCCCTCAGCCCTAGGACAGCCCCACCTTATGCAAGTCCAGAAATTTCTGGCCTCATTTCTTGGGTTGCTTTCTTGAGTTGAATTTGATAGTTTATGGATTTATTTTAAATATAATGGATAAAGTTTGGTGCATTTGACTTTGGAGACTTGACCATTGACTTTCCCCACTTGCCCACACCCCTCCCCATGCCCTCCTCTGGCCGAAACCTGAACCTCCTCTTCTTCATCTCTTTTCTTTTTATTTTTCTTCAATTTCTTCAAGAAAACACATCAAAATCCACACTTTATTCAAAAATCCAAACAAAATCCTTATGCTATCATTATCCTTAGCCATTCTTGCTTGAATCTTGGTGCTTGAGGCCATCACTTGGAGCAAATTTGTTCTTGCTAGATCCCAAATTGAGGTATAATTCTCATCAAGTTACTTTCTTTTGCAAAAATTCCTTTAATTGTATGGTTTAGTATTAAAAGTTAACTAATTCCTAATCTAGTTTATAAAAGAATAGTTGTATTAAACTAGGGTTTTGAAACCATGATGGTTAATTAAGTTGTTTTATAGTTAATCTAGTTGTTAATGAACTAATCTATATGGTTACCTTGTTATGTAGTCTTCAATTTTGCTAATTTAGGTAATTTTAGAAGTTTGATTTTAGTTGTAAATTGTTGTTTTAGGATTTTCAAGAGAGGGTTATGTATGGATATGGTTTGTGAAACATGATAATGAGTTGATTAGGGTTAGAAAACATTATTTAGTTGATTTAAACCCAATTTGTTATCTAGTATTTTGCTAACCTAATCTATGAGATTAATCTTCTTATGTGGGCTTTTGTTGTGTTAATTTAAGTTTGCAAGTGTGGAAATTGAATTGGAATTTGCTAGGTTATAAATTCAAGAAATGGTTGTTTAGGGAAAATAGGATTGGAATCATTGTTATTATGTTGTAATTAGTGTTTGTAGATTGCTTGTAGTGTGGTTGGGTGATTGTGCTAGATTGTAGTCGTTTTGTCGCTAATCGGCGATTTTTGCACCGATTTTGGAACGTAAATGCTTACTAGTTTTGTTATAAAATTTTGTGGTGAATTATTTTTGATATCTTGATGATTGTAATGGCTTGTCCTATGACTTTTAGGATGCGTGAGTGCGGATTTTTGGGTAGTCGGGTTTTAGTTTTGCCGGGCGACCAAATCGGCGTTTTTTTGGCAGTTTTTGCGATTTTCGCGTGTGTTCCGCGCACTTTGTGCACGTTGTACCTAGCTAGTGAACTTTAGTAGTTTCGTTTGGGTTTTGCGTCGTTCTTGATATGTAACCTTATGTTTGGTATTGATGTAAATTCCAGGTCCGGTCGCGGAGACGTCAGACGCGGCTCGAAAGGGGAAGCGGTGATTGGACGCAGCTAGCTAGGGATTTCTGTGAGTAGATGTAACATCTACGGGGGACTATCGTTGGATGGCGCAAGCCGCCCGATAGTTTTAGTAATTTAAAAAGATTCTTAGTGATGTTAGTAATTAGGGGTGTAATACTTATATGATTATTTGCTGCATCCATGCCTTATATTGACATACATATGCGAACCCATGTTATAGGACACCTGCACCATTGCCAGGGTTTTTATATGCAGCACGAGCACTATTCATGCTTACACACACGCCCTGGTAATTGCCATGCCACCACACTAGATAACCTATAATTTGAAACCTTTAATAATTGATGCTTAAACCTGTGCTATTGCCTTTAATTCCTTAAAATGAAATCGTAGGATTGCTATTCATGTGCATGTACCTCATCATATTAATTGTTCATGCCTAGTCTATTAATCATGCATTGTAGCTTAATTATTGATACCATATGCATTCATCACCATTGACATATGCACTTATGAGGATTTCTTGAGATTTTATGATATTTCTGGATTTCGGGGGAAAGCCGCAAAATTTCTAAACTTATTATATTTTTAAAATATGTAAATTGCGGTTTTCTAGTGACGTAAGTGTCGTCCACCATGAGTTTGCTGTGGTTTTGGAAATCCGTGTCGAGGAGTGGAGGAACCGGCACGGGTACATGGTGGGCCCGGTAAGGTACCCCGGGGCAAGAGGAATGTGGTGATGACGTTGAGCCTGGCAGGGGACGGATTACCTACCGGTGACTGTTTGGGATGGCGGATATCCAGAGGATACCGACCGTGGCCGCTAGATGATGAGATATTGGTATTTGAGATGGGTCAGCCGGACGGCTGAGGCCAGACATACATTTATGAGATTTGAGACAGCTTTTGGGTGTCGTTGCTGGACACCGTTTTTCGTCGATTCATTGACATTATGCTGGCATTCTAAAAGAGTTTCAAAACACAAAAAGAGATAAAATGTTTCTTATATATACCTATTGAGACCTCAGATATTCATGTTGCATACATATTAGTACACTGATGTTGTATACACACCTGCTAGTGCATCCAGTCATACCTGTATTATAGATGCTAGGATGCTTGTGTGCATGCATACGATAGCCTTTGTAGATGTTATTTATTACTCACGAGTTGGCAACTCACCCCCGTTGTGCCACAGTCTTTTGCAGGTCCGCTCCGTCAGTTCAGTAGCGGCGGGCGCACTTGTTCTTTTGCCTCTTTTGCCTGGGCTCGAGATTTGCTCATAGGTGGGTTATGTTATTATTTTGTACCACCTTGTATATTCTTGTATCTAGTGTACTCCATCTACTGTTTCTACCAGATTTATTGTATATTGACCTAGAGATGAGACTGTGAGGTTTGTGGATTTTATGCTGTATTTTGGGGTCGAACTCACTTGAGTCGACGTGATGTTTTCTTATGCTTCATTATGATTATTTGCTTGTTGTCATTTTATATTGCGTGGGATTTGTGACCGCCTTGTGGCGAAGAGCTAGCTCCCGCTTGGGGATGCCCTATTTTGTTGGATTCATATATATTTTGTTGTACCCATTTTTGGGGGCCAGTATTTACAAAGGAGACTCTGCCGAAATTTTCGGAAAAATTGGTATTGTTTTAAAAAAACGGGTTTTACATGACTTATTTGATAAACTTGCTTTCAAATGATTGTGTTTTCTTCACTCTTTTGCTTCATTGGTTTTGTTTTCTGGGCTTTGGCTTACTTATTTTACGGACGCCTTTAGACGTTTCGTAAACTTAAGTGCCAGTCACGTTCCGTACCCTGCGGGTCGTGACAAAGTTGGTATCAGAGCGATAGGTTTTACCTTTTTGAGTGTAGGATGACCCTTGGTAGATGGAGTAAGTGACTTAAGCAGGGTAACGTAGCGTGCGTATGTCCGCGGCATACTTGCGATACGGTACTCCGCCTCAGTGACTTTAGGATATACTTGCTTGAAATTCCTTCTTCAATTCCGTGTATCCTATGATTCTACTGCACCATTCTTGTTGTCCTGTTCCTGTACCAGTCACTATGCCACAGAGGGCTATTAGAGCACAGAGGGCTGCCGCCAAAGACGAGATTCGAGCTGGCTCGTCCGAGACTAGGACTGAGCAGGGTGGTATGCCTACGCCGCAGGGACAGACCGATCCACCTTCCCTAGGCCGTATGGATAGGCTCGAGACCGGTATGGAGGAGTTGCGACAGATGATGGGAGGCATGCAGGAGCTACGTCAGATGGTAGGATCCCTAGTTGCAGCCAGTCGTACACCGAGGCCGGATGACGTACCTACTACATCACAGACGACCATGATACCTGCTCCTACTACTACCACCGTGACCATCCCGGTTTCACTACAGGATTTCATGAGGCTGAGACCTCCAGTATTCACCGGCACCGAGGCAACGGAGGACCCACAGACGTTTCTTGACAGTTTAGCCAGGATCTGCCGTTCGCTGAGATGTTCGGATGATCGATGGATAGAGCTTGCGAGTTTCCGACTAGAGGGTCTCGCACAGACATGGTGGGAGTCAGTCTTGAGAGGTCGAGCTGCAGGTCTACCGCCTATGACTCGGGCCGAGTTTATAGCGGTCTTTCAAGCTCGTTTCCTCCCAGAGAGCGTTCGTGATGCCAGAGCTCGTAGCTTCGAGGCCTTAGTCAAGACACCTGGGATGACGGTGTCTGAGTATGACATCCAGTTTACACAGTTATCCCGATATGCTCAGTATTTGGTGGATACCGAGGAGAAGATGGTGAAGAGGTTCGTACAGGGACTTGATGCCCAGCTATATCTTGCCATTGGCGCCCAGCACTACGACACTTATTCAGCTGCTAGGGATACGGCATTGCGGATGGAGGCACGCATATCACAGACTTCGGCCGTTTCTGGGCCGAAGAGGATGCGCACCGATGTACCGTCTCAGAGGCAGCACGCCAGATTCTTTCCGAGAGATAGGCCTGGCAGAGGATTTGGGCGGGGACAATTATATGGTTCTTATCCCCAGGGGCAGCAGCCGTCGCCAGGATGTTTTGGGTGCGGGAGTTTGCACCATCTTGTCAGAGACTGTCCGGTGAGACGACAGGGAGTAGCGACAGTTCCGCATGTGACCCTACCACCATCACTACCCCCTCCTCAGAGAGCCCTACTTCCTACCCCAGGCGATGCTCCATGCCAGTTAGGTGCACCGAGAGGCCGTGGACGTGGCGGTCCTGTTTAGAGAGGACGAGGAGGCAGAGGCCGAGGTCGAGGTCAGCCCGCTATCGGTGGAGGACAGGCCCGAGTTTTTGCTTTGACACCGCAGGATGCGCAGGCATCCAATGCCGTTGTGACAGGTACTTTGCCAGTTTGTTCTTTCGACGCGCGGGTATTATTCGACCCAGGTTCCACACATTCATACGTATCTACACACTTTGCACCGATGTTGGGCCGTGAGTCGTCGTCGTTAGATCAGCCGCTTGTTGTTGTTACTCCGGTAGGCGAGTCGTTTGTCGCTCGGTTTGTATTTCGTTTGTGTTCCGTTCGTATCGGGGAGAGGGATTCATCAGTTGATTTGATACTCCTCGATATGTTGGACTTTGATGTGCTTCTGGGCATGGATTAGCTAGCCACTTGTTATGCTTCGGTGGACTGCCGTGAGAAGGCAGTCAGATTTAGCTTTCCGGGAGAGCCAGTCCTTGTTATTCGGGGAGACCGCAGTGTCACCCTTCCCAGCTTAATTTCGTCTCTTCACGCTGGTCAGCTCTTGCGGAAGGGATGTCAGGGATTCTTAGCGTTTGTTTGTGATACTCGAGCTGCAGAGGTTCCGTTAGACCGGGTCCCGGTAGTTTGTGAGTTCCCTGATGTTTTCCCTGATGAGCTACCTGGGCTACCGCCTGAGCGCGATGTTGAGTTCTGCATTGATTTGATTCCCGGTTCGGGGCCTATTTCTATACCACCTTATCGGATGGCCCCGGCAGAGCTTCGAGAGCTGAAGGATCAGTTGCAGGATTTGTTAGATAAGGGGCTTATTCGACCGAGTGTTTCTCCGTGGGGTGCTCCGGTCCTGTTTGTCAAGAAGAAGGATGGAAGTTTGCGCTTATGTATCGACTACCGCCAGCTGAACAAAGTTACCATTCGGAACAGATATCCGTTTCCGCGCATTGATGATTTGTTCGACCAGCTTCAGGGTGCGGGGTATTTTTCGAGGATCGACTTGCGATCAGGATACCATCAGCTGCGAGTTCGACAGGAGGATATACCGAGGACAGCTTTCCGCATGCGCTACGGCCACTACGAGTTTTTGGTGATGTCGTTCGGACTCACCAACGCCCCAGCAGCATTTATGGATTTGATGAACCGTACATTCAGGCCGTATCTTGACTTGTTCATCATCGTGTTTATCGACGATATCTTGGTGTACTCCCGGAGCAGAGAGGAGCACGAGCAGCACTTGCGGATTACGTTACAGACTCTGAGGGAGCACCAGCTGTTCGCGAAGTTCTCCAAGTGTGCTTTCTGGCTGGACAGCGTCGGATTCTTGGGTCACGTGGTTACGAGAGACGGCATTTGTGTAGACCCGAAGAAGATTGAGGCTGTTCAGCAGTGGTCCCGACCTACATCGGTTACTGAGATCCGTAGTTTTCTAGGCCTGGCGGGCTACTACAGGCGTTTTGTTCAGGACTTCTCCCGTATAGCTGCACCGTTGACCAGTTTGACCCGGAAGGGAGTTCCTTTCGTTTGGACAGAGGAGTGCGAGCGCAGTTTTCAGCAGCTACGGACTTGTTTGACTACGGCGCCGGTATTATCTTTGCCTTCGGGATCAGGCGGATTTGTTGTCTACTGTGATGCTTCGCGAGTGGGATTAGGATGCGTATTGATGCAGCATGGCCGGGTGATCGCTTACGCTTCTCGGCAGTTGAAGAAGCATGAACAGAACTACCCCACTCATGATTTGGAGATGGATGCAGTGGTCTTTGCACTGAAGATTTGGCGACATTACCTTTACGGCGAGTCATGTCAGATATTCACCGATCACAAGAGCTTAAAGTACATATTTCAGCAGCGAGACCTGAACCTCAGACAGCGTCGTTGGATGGAGTTGGTGAAAGACTACGACTGCGAGATCTTATATCACCCCGGCAAGGCGAATGTGGTGGCAGATGCGTTGAGTAGGAGGCCCGGGGGTAGTCTATCCTTTTTGCGCGCAGTGCAGAGGCAGTCGTCAGCAGTTTGGCAGATGTTATGCGACAGCCGAGTTGAGTTCGAGTTCACTCAGACAGGGGGACAGCTCGCGCATGTTCGTGCACGCCCACAGTTGCTTGACCGTATATATGAGGCACAGCGCAGTGACGACCGTTGCTCAGAGATCGTGGCACAGATGGGACAGGGCAGATTTTTCCGAGTTCGTGATTGACGATCAGGGGATTTTACGATATGGATCTAGACTGTGCGTACCAGATGCTGATGGATTGCGGCGCGACATTCTTGAGGAGGCACACCGATCAGTGTATAGTGTCCACCCCGGTTCCACCAAGATGTACCATGATATGAGAGAGACCTACTGGTGGGACGGGATGAAGAGGGACATTGCGGAGTTCGTTTCGAGATGCCTGACTTGTCAGCAAGTCAAGGCCGAGCACCAGAGGCCCGCAGGAGAGCTACAGCCGTGACCCGTTCCAGAGTGGAAATGGGAACAGATTTCGATGGACTTCGTTGTAGGTCTACCCAGGACCAGTCGAGGGTACGACTCCATCTGGGTGATCATGGATAGATTGACGAAAGCGGCTCACTTCCTGCCAGTGAAGACGACTTTCAGCTTCGCTCAGTATGCTCAGCTCTATTTTGACGAGATCGTGCGGTTGCATGGCGTACCGACTTGTATCGTGTCAGATCGAGGCACTCAGTTCACCAGCCGACTTTGGCAGAGACTTCAGGAGGCTGTGGGCACCCGTTTGAGCTTCAGTACAGCGTTTCATCCGCAGACAGACGGACAGTCAGAGCGGACCATTCAGACTCTCGAGGACATGCTCAGAGCGTGCGTTTTAGACTTTGGTGGTAGCTGGGATCGTCATTTACCGCTAGTGGAGTTCTCCTACAGCAACAGCTTCCAGGATACTATTCAGATGGCACCTTTCGAGGCATTGTATGGGAGGAGATGCAGATCGCCCGTTTGTTGGACAGAGCTCAGCGAGAGCAGTATTTTGGGGCCGCAGCTTGTTGAGGAGACGACAGCGAAGATACAGTTGATCCGAGACCGGATGAGAGCGGCTCAGAGCAGGCAGAAATCCTATGCAGACAGGCGCCGTCGCAGATTAGAGTTCGCAGTTGGCGACCATGTTTTTCTGAGGGTCTCTCCGATGAAGGGCGTGATGCGTTTTGGGCGAAAGGGGAAGCTTAGCCCTAGATTCGTAGGTCCCTTCGAGATCCTCGAGCGGGTTGGCGCTGTTGCTTATCGTTTGGCTCTTCCTCCCAGCTTTCCCGATGTTCACCCCGTCTTCCATGTTTCGATGCTCCGCAAGTACCTTCACGACCCTTCGCATGCGATTCAGCACCCGACAGTCCAGCTAGAGCGCGACCTTTCTTTTGCAGAGCAGCCGGTGGCCATCCTGGATCGGCAGGTGAAGAAGTTGAGGTCGAAGATTATACCAACCGTCAAGGTCCTTTGGCGTAGCCCGAGCAGCGAGGAGGTTACCTGGGAGACCGAGGGCGAGATGAGGAAGAAATATCCCCATCTCTTTGAAGGTACGCGTAGGTATATTTTTTTTTAAATTCGGGGACCGAATTTCTTTAAGGGGGGAAGATTGTAGCGTCTTGAAAAGTCGTTTTGGTGTTTTCCTGAAATTCGGTGGAAATTCGGTATTTTTCCGAAAACCGTCTTTCTTGTTATTTTGCAGTTTAGGGCTAATTATATCTAAAATGGATAGGTAATTTCTTGTTTTTAGTAGCTAATGAGTTAATTATGAAATTCTGGTCGTTTAAAAATTTTCCCTAATTTTTCAATTTTTTAATATTATTTTAAGCCAGTAAGAAAATACATTAATTAAGCGATAAATACAAATTTTTCTGGGCTAATTTTAATCTCTAAAATTATGATAATTAAAATCTAGTGGTAACATAAATTTTTAGTAATTTATTTTGTTTTTTAACAAATTTTTATGATATGAAACGAATTTATTGAATTTTGAGCTAAAACTTGCAATTTTTGAGTTGTATGGGGCCTTTTTGCATAAAATTTCTTTTGTAAAACCCCTCTCTCTTTTCCCTCAGCCCTAGGACAGCCCCACCTTGTGCAAGTCCAGAAATTTCTGGCCTCATTTCTTGGGTTGCTTTCTTGAGTTGAATTTGATAGTTTATGGATTTATTTTAAATATAATGGATAAAGTATGGTGCATTTGACTTTGGAGACTTGACCATTGACTTTCCCCACTTGCCCACACCCCTCCCCATGCCCTCCTCTGGCCGAAACCTGAACCTCCTCTTCTTCATCTCTTTTCTTTTCATTTTTCTTCAATTTCTTCAAGAAAACACATCAAAATCCACACTTTATTCAAAAATCCAAACAAAATCCTTATGCTATCATTATCCTTAGCCATTCTTGCTTGAATCTTGGTACTTGAGGCCATCACTTGGAGCAAATTTGTTCTTGCTAGATCCCAAATTGAGGTATAATTCTCATCAAGTTACTTTCTTTTGCAAAAATTCCTTTAATTGTATGGTTTAGTATTAAAAGTTAACTAATTCCTAATCTAGTTTATAAAAGAATAGTTGTATTAAACTAGGGTTTTGAAACCATGATGGTTAATTAAGTTGTTTTATAGTTAATCTAGTTGTTAATGAACTAATCTATATGGTTACCTTGTTATGTAGTCTTCAATTTTGCTAATTTAGGTAATTTTAGAAGTTTGATTTTAGTTGTAAATTGTTGTTTTAGGATTTTCAAGAGAGGGTTATGTATGGATATGGTTTGTGAAACATGATAATGAGTTGATTAGGGTTAGAAAACATTATTTAGTTGATTTAAACCCAATTTGTTATCTAGTATTTTGCTAACCTAATCTATGAGATTAATATTCTTATGTGGGCTTTTGTTGTGTTAATTTAAGTTTGCAAGTGTGGAAATTGAATTGGAATTTGCTAGGTTATAAATTCAAGAAATGGTTGTTTAGGGAAAATAGGATTGGAATCATTGTTATTGTGTTGTAATTAGTGTTTGTAGATTGCTTGTAGTGTGGTTGGGTGATTGTGCTAGATTGTAGTCGTTTTGTCGCTAATCGGCGATTTTTGCACCGATTTTGGAACACAAATGCTTACTAGTTTTGTTATAAAATTTTGTGGTGAATTATTTTTGATATCTTGATGATTGTAATGGCTTGTCCTACGACTTTTAGGATGCGTGAGTGCGGATTTTTGGGTAGTCGGGTTTTAGTTTTGCCGGGCGACCAAATCGGCGTTTTTTTGGCAGTTTTTGCGATTTTCGCGTGTGTTCCGCGCACTTTGTGCACGTTGTACCTAGCTAGTGAACTTTAGTAGTTTCGTTTGGGTTTTGCGTCATTCTTGATATGTAACCTTATGTTTGGTATTGATGTAAATTCCAGGTCCGGTCGCGGAGACGTCAGACGCGGCTCGAAAGGGGAAGCGGTGATTGGACGCAGCTAGCTAGGGATTTCTGTGAGTAGATGTAACATCTACGGGGGACTATCGTTGTATGGCGCAAGCCGCTCGATAGTTTTAGTAATTTAAAAAGATTCTTAGTGATGTTAGTAATTAGGGGTGTAATACTTATATGATTATTTGCTGCATCCATGCCTTATATTGACATACATATGCGAACCCATGTTATAGGACACCTGCACCATTGCCAGGGTTTTTATATGCAGCACGAGCACTATTCATGCTTACACACACGCCCTGGTAATTGCCATGCCACCACACTAGATAACCTATAATTTGAAACCTTTAATAATTGATGCTTAAACCTGTGCTATTGCCTTTAATTCCTTAAAATGAAATCGTAGGATTGCTATTCATGTGCATGTACCTCATCATATTAATTGTTCATGCCTAGTCTATTAATCATGCATTGTAGCTTAATTATTGATACCATATGCATTCATCACCATTGACATATGCACTTATAAGGATTTCTTGAGATTTTATGATATTTCTGGATTTCGGGGGAAAGCCGCAAAATTTCTAAACTTATTATATTTTTAAAATATGTAAATTGCGGTTTTCTAGTGACGTAAGTGTCGTCCACCATGAGTTTGCTGTGGTTTTGGAAATCCGTGTCGAGGAGTGGAGGAACCGGCACGGGTACATGGTGGGCCCGGTAAGGTACCCCGGGGCAAGAGGAATGTGGTGATGACGTTGAGCCTGGCAGGGGACGGATTACCTACCGGTGACTGTTTGGGACGGCGGATATCCAGAGGATACCGACCGTGGCCGCTAGATGATGAGATATTGGTATTTGAGATGGGTCAGCCGGACGGCTGAGGCCAGACATACATTTATGAGATTTGAGACAGCTTTTGGGTGTCGTTGCTGGACACCGTTTTTCGTCGATTCATTGACATTATGCTGGCATTCTAAAAGAGTTTCAAAACACAAAAAGAGATAAAATGTTTCTTATATATACCTATTGAGACCTCAGATATTCATGTTGCATACATATTAGTACACTGATGTTGTATACACACCTGCTAGTGCATCCAGTCATACCTGTATTATAGATGCTAGGATGCTTGTGTGCATGCATACGATAGCCTTTGTAGATGTTATTTATTACTCACGAGTTGGCAACTCACCCCCGTTGTGCCACAGTCTTTTGCAGGTCCGCTCCGTCAGTTCAGTAGCGGCGGACACACTTGTTCTTTTGCCTCTTTTGCCTGGGCTCGAGATTTGCTCATAGGTGGGTTATGTTATTATTTTGTACCACCTTGTATATTCTTGTATCTAGTGTACTCCATCTACTGTTTCTACCAGATTTATTGTATATTGACCTAGAGATGAGACTGTGAGGTTTGTGGATTTTATGCTGTATTTTGGGGTCGAACTCACTTGAGTCGACGTGATGTTTTCTTATGCTTCATTATGATTATTTGCTTGTTGTCATTTTATATTGCGTGGGATTTGTGACCGCCTTGTGGCGAAGAGCTAGCTCCCGCTTGGGGATGCCCTATTTTGTTGGATTCATATATATTTTGTTGTACCCATTTTTGGGGGCCAGTATTTACAAAGGAGACTCTGCCGAAATTTTCGGAAAAATTGGTATTGTTTTTAAATAAAGGGTTTTACATGACTTATTTGATAAACTTGCTTTCAAATGATTGGGTTTTCTTCACTCTTTTGCTTCATTGGTTTTGTTTTCTGGGCTTTGGCTTACTTATTTTACGAACGCCTTTAGACGTTTCGTAAACTTAAGTGCCAGTCACGTTCCGTACCCTACGGGTCGTGACACCAATCCTGGAAACTACTGATCAGCCTATCAGTAGATCCCAACTGCCTTGGCCAAGGTCTTATGGTCCTGACCAATCGAATCACAGTGCGATATCGACTCCCTATACCGGGAGAGACGAATCCCCGACAATCGCTCACTGCCTCCATGTGGCTCGGGACTGAACCCAACCAATACCTGTTTGCACGACTCAGCAGAGCCGTGGTAGGGTAGTGATCAATGTTCAGTGGGAACTCACACGAGACAAATGCCGATCTCATTTCCAAAGACTAACCTGTACACATGTCACCTGAGAACTTCCATCTGATGATAGGTATAGTGCCATATGGAAGTTCTCGGCGAGTCCGTCCAGTGTACTCACACCCAGAGAGCACCTGTATACGATCTTAGGTGTATCAGACCAATGGCTGTGGGACCAACCATCCGCCGACAGGGGTAGAAACGTATACACCAGTCTACTCTGGAGTATCAATGCCCAGTCTCGATACTCACGCGACTAGGGACCATTTAAGGATGTGCTTATGGACTACCCTGCTCCCACAAGTATGATCGCCATCACAATGCAGGTAGTCAAGCAAGATCCTAGGGGCTTTATCAACATGTAACCGCAATATATAATAACGAGTATGACATATTCCATGTTAAGATAAAGACAAACCACGATAGTATACTACCGTATCTAGTCTTTATCAATATGTGCAAACCAGACATAACAACAATACAAATAAATACACATATCCCGATAAAGACAAGTCAAATAATATACTATAAAACCAAGCAAGATTGTTCTGTACATACATATCCCTAGTGTCCATATGTATACATATACAATATTGGCCTCTAGGGCATATACATCCAACAATCTCCCACTTGCACTAAAGGCCAGTGATTGGCGTACCGAATACCCAACGTCTGCTCTAAGGCCAGCTGCTGGCGTACCGCATACCCAACATTCCAAAAGGTTGCTCGAACTGTGCTTGAGGGAGTGCCTTTGTAAATGGATCCGTCGTGTTGTCTTTCGTATCCACTCTCCGGACCTCGATCTCCTGACGATCTACGATCTCCCTGATCAGGTGATATCGCCTTAAGATGTGCCTGGATTTCTGATGGGACCGTGGTTCCTTCACTAAAGCTATATCCCCATTATTGTCACAATACACTGGTATTGGATCAACAATGGACAGAACCACCTGAAGTTCGGCTATGAACTTCTTTATCCAGACCGCCTCTTTTGCGGCATCGCTTGCAGCAATGTATTCAGCCTCCATCGTCGAGCCTGCGACGGTATCCTGTTTGGAACTCTTCCAACATACTGCCCCTCCGTTGAGGGTAAACACAAAACCCGAGACAGACTTGCTGTCATCTTTGTCACTCTGGAAGCTTGAGTCGGTAAAGGACTTGACCCTGAGGTCTCCATTACCGTAAATCAGGAACATCTCCTTAGTCCTTCTCAGGTACTTGAGAATGTTCTTTACTGCTGTCCAGTGGTCCTCACCTGGGTCCGACTGATACCGGCTCACCACGCTTAGCGCGTAAGCTACATCTGGTCTTGTACATAGCATCGCATACATTATAGATCCTACCGCCAAAGTGTAGGGTATAGTGCTCATGCGAACCCTCTCCTCATCAGTCTTGGGAGACATCTCCTTGGAGAGGGTGATTCCGTGCAATGCGGGTATGTTATCGTTCTTGGAATCTTCCATACTAAATCTCTTTAGTACGGTCTCTATGTACCTGGACTATGAAAGTCCCAGTAGTCTCTTGGATCTATCTCTGTAGATCTTGATCCCTAGAATGTACGAGGCATCACCTAGGTCTTTCATAGAGAACCTTTGTGATAAGAATAGCTTGACCGATTGTAGCATAGGAATGTCATTTCCTATTAAAAGAATGTCGTCCACGTACAAGACTAGGAATACGACAGTTCGTCCTACAATCTTCTTATAAATACATGGCTCATCTTCGTTCTTGATGAAGTCAAAGTCCTTGACTGTCTTATCAAAACAGATGTTCCAGCTCCGCGATGCTTGCTTCAATCCATAAATGGATTTGAGAAGCTTGCACACCTTCCCGTTGCTCCCACTGTCTACAAAACCTTCTGGCTGATCCATGTAAACGCACTCTTATAAACTTTCGTTTAGAAAAGCCGTTTTTACGTCCATCTGCCAGATTTCATAGTCATGGAAGGCAACAATGGCAAGCAGGATCCTAATGGATTTGAGCATAGCCACTGGAGAAAAGGTTTCGTCATAGTCCACTCCTGGTCTTTGACGAAAACCTTTTGCAACGAGTCTAGCCTTATAGGTTTCCACCTGCACATCTACACCAAGTTTCTTCTTGTAGATCCATTTGCATCCAACGGGTTTTACCTCAGGTGGAGCAACTTCCAGGGTCCACACTTTATTGGTGTACATGGACTCCATTTCAGATTGCATAGCATCCAGCCACTTATCAGAGTCCCTACTGATAATGGCCTGTCTGAAACTAGTAGGATCATCTTCTTCCAAGATGCAATCCTCTCGATCCCCATCTATGAGAAAACCGTAGTATCTCTCGGGCGGATGAGAAATCCTACTAGATCTACGGAGTGGCTGAGGTTCGTCTGGGGTTGTTGAATGCTGAGGTTCTACCAAATCTTCAGTTACAGTTTGTCCTTCTGGAATTTCTTCCAGTTCTACCGTACTCCCACTAATTTCTTTTGCAAGAAATTCTCTTTCTAAGAAGACAGCGTGGCGAGTAACAAACACCTTCTGTTCCTTGGTGTGGTAGAACTGATATCCTTGTGAATGCTTAGAATATCCGACAAACTTACACATAACTAACCGTGCCTCGAGTTTGTCCGGATTCTGCTTCTTTACATAAGCTGGACAACCCCATATCTTAATAAAATTAAGGTATGGTCTCTTCCGCTCCCACAGTTCATATGGGGTGGTAGGCACAGATTTGGTCGGAGCCCTATTCAATAGATATGCTGCTGTTTCAAGCGCAAGTCCCCAAAATGAAAGAGGCAACTCAGCATTACTCATCATGGAGCGAACCATGTCCAATAGGGTACGGTTCCTCCGCTCCGATACACCGTTGTGCTGTGGTGTATATGGAGGAGTAAGCTGAGAGAGAATTCCATTCTCTTTTAAGTATTCTAGGAATTCCGTGCTTAAGTACTCTCCTCCTCTATCAGATCTGAGGATCTTAATACTTTTGTCAGTCTGGTTCTCTACTTCGTTTCTGAATTCTTTGAATTTCTCAAAAGCTTCAGATTTGTGTTTCATAAGATACACATATCCGAATCTAGAGAGATTGTCAGTGAATGTGATGAAGTACGAGAAACCACCCCTTGCATGTATAGACATCGGACCACACACATCACTGTGTATGAGTCCCAAGAGCTCTGCTGCTCTTTCTCCATGTCCGGTGAACGGAGATTTAGTCATCTTTTCTTTGAGACAAGACTGACAAGTATCATAAGATGAAAATTCGAACGTATTCAAGAATCCATCTTTATGTAGCTTACTCAGTCTTTTCTCTCCGATATGACCAAGTCTACAATGCCACAAGTAGGATTCGTTCGTATCTGAACTCTTCCTCTTGCGTGTGTTTTGTATATTGAGAACTGTGTTCTGATTTAGAACATAGATACCATTACACAGTGTACCTTCTGCAACCAGTACCTTATCAAGGTAAATGTTCATGATATTTCTATCAAGAACAAAGTTATATCCATCTTTATCAAGTAAAGAAACTGATATGATGTTGCAAAGCATGGAAGGCACATAGTAGCAATTGTTCAAAATCATAGTGTTGCCATTTGGCAACACTATGTGATATTCACCGACGGACGCAACATTAACTTGTGCTTCGTTCCCTACTCTGAGGGACATATCACCAGGTCCAACTATCCTACTTTTTCTTAGTCCCTGCAATAAATTACAGATATGAGATCCTGATCCGGTATCAAGTACCCAGGAGGTAGGACTGACCAGAAAACAGTTCTCAATAACAAGAACACCTGAAGAAGACGCAACAGTATGTTTCTTCTTCGATGGGTTTATCAAGGAATTCAAACTTTCCTCTTTCCCCTTCTCATACTTATGACTGTTGTCATAAGTTAGAGCCGAACAGACGTTCCCCAGCCCCGAATAAGAATTCGGATCGGTCAAGCGATACATTTTATTATCTTGATTAGGGCGTGAAATGGTTGCTACCTGGAGAGAGAGAAAGAGGGAAAACACTCAGCGTGCGCTCTTGCAAGATTAGATTGGTTTATTAATTTATCTAACCAGGATGGCTCCCACTGTTTCTTCAAATTCTTCTTCAAACCCTAAAAGAAGAACTAGTCAGGATTAATCGCACGTCACAATACTTGCTTAACCTTTCAGCCAGGCTGGTGTTGGTACTTCGAGGGAGGTTTTCCAACGCTTTCGCGAAGTTCCTTAATTACATAACCTCTTTTACCTGGAGGCGTAGCCCCGCTAACACCGTTCTAGACACCTACTTGGTTTATAGCATTGATTGTTAAGTGAAATGATCTCCCGAGAGTAATCCTACTCATCATTGGGATCGGGATCCAACTATCATTGTGTGATGCACTAGATGGAATCCACTCTAACCACCACACTCCAGAAGGTATGCTAAATCTGCAAGTTTCCCGTATGTTTGAAACTCCCGATGTGGTTTTTGCCCCAAGCGTTCTATGACCTTGACGGATGCCAACAAATCATAAAGCGCAAGTAAAGTTCTACCCGTCATTGTCCTGATTAATTTAGACCCACCCATACATGCCCTTGACGGATACCAACAAGGCTGCATGACTGTCCTAAATTAAGGCATATCCATGCAACAAATAAGTATCATTCAGCTACCGCACACTATGCCTTAACGGATGCCAACAAACATAGCACGAATACTAAATGCTACTTATCTGAAATGACGGAGGGCTACGGCTGGGTTTTTGGCGAAAAACCCGTTAACGTAATGAACTTTATATCGTTGAAGGAACCTGAGTAGTTTTATAAATATATAGTGGCGAAAACCTTTTCTAAAGAGGTCACTCCCTGTGAAGGGATCTCGGCTCTTTCCTCGTCGAATGAGGTGCAGGATATTCCAAACTGAATACCACGATGCAAAGCAAAAATAATCGACTATAGTGAAGTTATTACCCTGCGCAAAGTTTTACTCAAGGGGTCACTCTCGGTGAAAGGATCTCGGCCCTTGCCTCGTCGAATGAGGTGCTGGATATTCCAAAACGAATACCACTGTGCAAAGCAAAAGAGAACGTCTGTAATGTCAGTTTCTAAAATCTGGTTCCAACAACATCTTTAGTTTTTTTTATCTTGCATTAATTAAAATTAATGCAGTCCCATCAATTTCTAACCTATCACACCAGAAAAGAACGAAAATAAAATGTACGTATATACCATCTGCATTCGCCACGGGGCCCCGTCATCACCCGTTAGGTTACTGAACTAACGACAGAGCGGGGGCTGGACTAGCGCGGGTGCAAAACATATACAATATCTACTAGTATATATATAAGTATATATAACATTCGTCCCAGGCATGATAATAAACAACATCACAGATAACAATACAGAATGGTGGATAATCTTGGAGCCCCGGGTTTCATTTGAGCCGCAAATAAAACCCGACGTTCCCGGTCGTGTGGATAGCCTGTGCAATGAAAACCTGTACCCCCTACGAGTGCGGCGAATAGCCCGCCGGTTCTAGAATGAAGCCCCCTCCGTCTCAGCGCCTTGAGATGCGGGCTTGTTGCCTTCTAGAACCTGGCTATTCGTGCACCCCATCGCGGGGTAATCCTAATACAGAGTATTAAAAAAATATATACAACCGGTGACATCGACCTCAGCCCGGTCGTGCCCCAAAAAATAATATACAAACGTCAAAGACAGCAGTCCACATGTCAGACGCTCGCCCCGCAATAACAAATGTACAGATGAATTATAAACTGTATTCTAACATTGCACCACATGCTATCGACTACGACAATCCAACCACAATCACAGCACAAACACACAACATCAACGCGAATGTCACGTTCGCAAAACCCGTCTAAAAGAACATATAGCAATCAGACGAGTTCTACCGATCGAGTGACATTCCCGGCCGCAGATAAAAGTTGATGTACTGATAATAAAAATACGTATTTTAAAATTACGATCGACTAAACTTTCCAAGTGGGCCCCAAGTATTAAACCAACACTGTAACAAATCTGGGCCTAAAATGTAATTATTCCAGAAACCACAATTTCCAAAAAATGAGGCCCAGAAAAAATTTGATCATGTGGGCCCCCAAAATGGCCGCGGATCCGCCGCCAATAGGGGGTTGGCACGGTGGATCCACGGCGGTTTAGAGGGCTCACGTGCCAAATTTTCTTCTGTGGTTTAAAAAAAGCCTGCATGATTTTCTGAGAGCAAAATATTGATTTTTCGAGCACTTTAAAAATCGACAGAAACATCATGTGAGGAAATGCGGTTTTTGAAAAATCTAGTCGATCGTTATTCTAAACATGATTTAACAAGCTAGTATAGGTTTTATGGGTGGCTCTGATACCATGAAGGGTTACCCTAGCGCCCCGGCCATCTCACGTGGCCAAATGCGGAACAAAAAAATTTCTTACGAATAAAACTTAGCACTAGACTAAACCCTAAAACCGGATCTTTCCATAAAACTAACTAGCTACACTAAGAGAGCTATCTACTATGATAGAAACCTCACCAAACGAACCAAGTCCTTCGGTCTTCTTTCTTCATCCTTAGCTCGTAGCAAGCGTCTTGAACATGCTTGAACTTCTTTCCTTGCTCCGTCGGTCCTCCGGGATCGAGCTTGTTCTCCGGCCTTCCTTGGTCCTTGATGATCCACCAGGGGAATATGATCCATGGCTCTAGCTTTTTGCAATATATCAAAAGAGCAACTAGAGAACTTGGGATGCTAGTCCAAGTAATCTAGGATGTAGTGGAGGGTGTCTAAGTGTTTGCTATCTCTTTTCTAAGCTCTTCACTTGTTTCTCAACACATGAGAATGTTAGTGAAGAGGAAGAAGATGAAGATGGAAGAAAGCAAGAGGAGGGAGGAACTCAAGAAAGATGAGAGCTCAAAGAGAAATGAAGTATGAAGCGAGAGAAAAACACACACCTTAGTTTTGTGTGTGAATTCTTTCAATAAACAATTAACAACCATGCTTCAATAGTAACTCCAAATGAATTATAAATTCATTTGTGAATTATTAAAGCATGGTCATCACCATTCCTCCCATACCTTTTACTTACACCTCATTTCCAATTATCAAATAAAAGGAAAATCTAAAATGAGGTGGCCACCTTCTACAAGGAAAACTGTAATAAATACGGATTTCCAACTACTGTACAAATATACCGGCAATCAGATAAAAATCCGAACGCCTAAAAGAGATAGAATAACACGAAGAACGTAATACTGGAATATATATATCGAAGTACATATATGTAAATTATTAAATCAATACCTGATTTAATAATCCGGCTCAAACCCGAGCCGGCTAGTATTACAAACTGTCCGATCGAAAATCCGAGTACCAAGTACATCAATCGATCGAACCTTGCACGTATCCAATACGGCTACTACATCGTTTTGCCTGGATCAGGGAAACCCTCTGTATGGGACTCTAAAGACTCGACAGTACTCTGGCAGTGGGTTTAACCACAAGCACGTCAGCGGCACTAGCTGTACATAACGGCTGCCCAGGTACCTGTCGGAAAGGAAGGCCGATGAGCAAACTCATCCGGATCTCCTACTGAGCCTATCCGTGACAATATCCGTACAGTCCGGTCTCTTCGTCAAAGAGTATCGCATACCGGGTCTAGGGGATGGTGAACGTCAGACCCTAACAACCTGATAAGTCATGCCGATGTGGCTCAGGACCAATCTTGGAAACTACTGATCAGCCTATCAGTAGATCCTAACTGCCTTGGCCAAGGTCTAATGGTCCTGACCAATCGAATCACAGTGCGATATCGAATCCCTATACCGGGAGAGACGAATCCCCGACAATCGCTCACTGCCTCCATGTGGCTCGGGACTGAACCCAACCCAACCTGTTTGCACGACTCAGTAGAGCTGTGGTAGGGTAGTGATCAAAGTTCAGTGAGAACTCACACGAGACAAATGCCGATCTCAGGTCCAAAGACTAACCTGTACAATGTCACCTGAGAACTTCCATCTGACGATAGGTATAGTACCTTATGGAAGTTCTCGGCGAGTCCGTCCAGTGTACTCACACCCAGTGAGCACCTGCATATGATCTTAGGTGTATCAGACCAATGGCTGCGGGACCAACCATCCCCCGACGGGGGTTGAAACGTATACACCAGTCTACTCTGGAGTATCAATGTCCAGTCTCGATACTCACGCGACTATGGATCATTTAAGGATGTGCTTATGGACTACCCTGCTCCCACAAGTATGATCGCCATCACAACGCAGGTAGTCAAGCAAGATCCTAGGGGCTTTATCAACATGTAACCGCAATATATAATAACGAGTATGACATATGCCATGTTAAGATAAAAACAAACCACGATAGTATACTACCGTATCTAGTCTTTATCAATATGTGCAAACCAGATATAACAATAATACAAATAAATACACATATCCCGATAAAGACAAGTCAAATAATATACTATAAAACTGAGCAAGATTGTTCTGTACATACATATCCCTAGTGTCCATATGTATACATATACAATACTGGCCTCTAGGACATATACATCCAACATCCTTGCGCAGTCAGGTATACTTTGTCCTTATCTCTCTGCTGTTTATTTCACTCTTCTTTTTTTTATCATACTTTGACTGACGCTTCCTGTTTTAACAGGTGCTTTTACAGAAGAAGCCATTGCCGCTTCGCTTAAAACCTTTGAAGAGGAGGAATGGCTTCGCGCCTCATTGCCAACAGAGGCTTCGCTTGAACGACCAATGATGGATACCGCAACGGTTCCGGAGGTAAAACCTAGCCCTAGTGATAATATCTCCTTAGCGAAGGTCCTGAAGAAGTCTCCTCTCCTTGTCAAAACCGAGAAGCAGCCCAAAAAACATACGGCCAGGGGAAAGAAGCGATCTTCTGCAATCACTAGCTCTAGACCAAAGCGGGGGAAGAAGACTGTTACTAGTCCACAGGAAGACGGTCTTCTTTTTCCTGGTTCATTTGCCGAGGAAGCCGCACAATTGGCTGAGGCTATAAGACGCTCACAAGACAAATCCGAGAATGTAACGATCCCGAAAAGGCCTTACCCTGCCACCATCTTTTATGAATACCCTCCGTGGATACGGCGACTATTCATAAGCCCTCTGGAAGAATGGGGGGAAAGGGCTCTTAAGCAGGCCGTCTCAGCTGACGTCGAGGATGCATTTTCATTGTGGACCGGTGGCCATGAGTCTACTCTCGAAGCTCGGCGAGCGTACCTCCTCAGGAAGGAGCGTCGGCTTGAACAAGCCATACTAGAGGCTCCCTTGTGCATCGGTATGTTCATGTATTTCTTTGTAATATTTTGTATTGCTTGTGTGTGTGTGTGTGTGAATATATATATATATCCTTATCCTCGTACAAACTTTGCAGGGACTTCGGTGATGGCAGAGAAGCTGAGTCCAAGTCGCGCCCTGACTATGGACTTCACAGATAAACCCGATGAGACACTAATCATTGTGGAGGGGGTTGACGCCATTGTTGTTCCTGCGACGAAGCTTCCCTCGGTGATTCCTACTCTCCAGGTGATTGCTCCTCCGGAAGAGGCATCTTCGTTGGCTGCGGATCCAATGAATCTTTCTGGGGACGGCCCGACGACTGTGGGACAGGTGGTCGAAGCCATTGTCGTTTCATTGGAGCATGTAGCGATGGTCACCGCTTTTCCACCGGACGTTATTATACCGGCCGACATCCCTGATGATGTGCTCGGGAATACGGAGGAGGGTGAGGCAGTTGCTGCATCTAGTGATGCCCTTGTCGTGGTCTCGACTGGTGACTTACTAGATAAATTTTAGGTTATTGCCTTCTATTTTATTCTGCAATCCCTTTTCTACCTTTTCTAACAGTTCTTTTGTTTTGAATGCAGCTGCGATGGGCGTTGAGGTTGCACCACCCGAGGAAACGCCACCAGTTACCGCTTTGACGGTGACCGCCCCTCCATCTTCTCTTATATCTTCTCAAATGCTGGAAGGTATGGGTTTGTGATAAATTTAAATTGGGGACAGCATCTTTCGTGTACTGACCATGTATCATCGTGATCTCGCAGGAGTTCTTCTTGATCATTTGTATCAGGTGCTGAACCCGCACTTCTCTTTCCCATCGGAGATCGCTTCATCTAACGGCGCTGGTGAGTATCTTTTCTAGACGTCGTCCTTTTTTTAACGGGCAGTCACATTATTGCTAATCCCTCTTTGTACTGCTTGTAGCCTTACAAATCGAAGGCGGGGACGAGGCTATCGTTGCGCCACCAGTACTTCCAGCTCTGCCCCCTGTTGCAGCCGGTATAGTAGACTCTATTTTTCGTGTATTTTCCTTTATTTCTTGAGCCGTCATCTAATTGTGATTTATTTTGCAGCGGTCACATCGACTCCAGCTCCGTTTGAGTCTCGCGTCATAATGCCGGCCGGACCCTTTTCCAGACATCCATCCTCAAAAGGCGCCGCGAATAGTCTGCGCATGGTGAGCGATTATATTGAGGAGTTCGACGTGGAGACTCCTACATCTGCCGCGGATTTTGCCGCGGAGGTTAACCTAATGCTGGCGACGCTTGTAAACTTCCATAACGAAGGCGTCGTCGAGTCTTGTGTTAACCACTGCCGGAAGATTGAGGCCTGCCTGCATGAGCTCGAGCTTATGCGTCCTGCTCCTGAGATTCAGGTTTTGAACTCCCAGCGGGCTGCATGGGTTGAGCAGAGTATGTCCTTCCTCCGCCATTTTGAACAAGAAGCGACCTTGAGGCGGAAGGAACACGACGAGGCTTTCGCTGAGTCTGTTCAATTGCGTGCCCAGGTAGAAGCGAACGCCGTGCAACTGGGAGCCGTCTTTGACACCTTGCAGCAATGTATTTCAGACGGGCTTTGTATTGAGGCAGAAGCTCGACTCTATTGAGCGGGTTATGCAGAGTCGCGAAGATGTCCAACAGGAAATCGATGAGAAGACTTCATCGTGCTTGCGGCAAAGGGCTCGAATTGAAGCGGAGCTGGCCGCGGCAGCTGATCATGAGAAGGCGCTGAAAGAAGTGCGAGAGCAGCTAGCGGACTTATTGAAAACGCTTCCTTCTCAATAATTTTTTTTGTACCATTTGTAATTTTGAATAAAATGTATTCATTCTTTTATTCTTTCATGTGATGTATTTTGTACCCAATTGAATTCATGAATAAAAGATACATTTCTTTCGCAATGTCTTGTGTCATCTCTCTACTTTCTTCTTTCTTTTGTTATCAGCATGTCACCTTAGCAAGCATAGCCGGTAGATGATAGGGTGAGCATCTTGTTTTGGCTTCTTTGAGGGGTAGTGATGGCTTAGGAAGCAGGTTCAGATCTGCTGCCTAAGACTTTTCAACTTCATGAGCCGTGAGGGTCTCATAAAGACTTTTCTCTCTACGAGTTGTGAGGATCCCATAGGTGTATTTTCTTCTTAGGAATCGTGAGGATTCCTAAGCGCGTTTTCTCTTGAGAGTCGTAAGGATCTCACAAGAGAATTTTCCCTCCTACAAGTCGAAAGGACTCGTAAGCGGTTGTTTCCCTCCTTGCCGAGATTCGACTTTGGAGAGTGTGGCTCGTGAATAATATGCAAGAGTCCGTTTTAGACTGACCTGCAGGGCCTCAGTGCTTAGGAAACATGTCCTTATTCCCATTGCCTAAGGCTTTTCCCTACGAGTCGAGACGAATCGAGTAGTTCTCGCAGGATTTTCCTAACGCCACAGTTAACTCCTGCTAATAGAAGTTCGTTAGGGCCTGTGGTACTAGGGTTTTTTTTACCCGTCGCATCGTCGCGTTGGCTGGTGTATTCCTCGACGCATAATCTTGCTGTTCGAGTAGCCCCACGACTGTCGTGTCTCTGATCCCTTCGGGGGCTGGACAAGACGTCTTCAAGCAATATTCCAGGTGATATTACCGTCGAAAGAGCAAGCGTTAGGGATTTTTCCATGCCGCTTTTTAATTGAGGTTAGGCTCATTTTGGAGAGCCTCGATGAGTCATAACCACTCCGCGCTGATGTGGGATGATCTCCGATAGTCTTTCAGGTTTTATATGAGTTGCCGTCAAGACCCTGAAGCTAGGAATTTGGCCTTCACTTCGTTTGCTGGCATTGCGTCTGCTGTATTGAGACGAATGTCGCGGTTGTCTCTAGGTTGCTGGTGAACCTCGAGGTTTGGAACTAGGGATTTTTCCATGGCTCCGTTGTTTGATTGTCGCGTCTGAATCCTGCTGGAGGAAGAACGCTGTGGTGACATCTCGTCTGCTGTATCGAGACGAACGTCGAGGTGGTGATCACTCCATGTGGGATGATCCCCAGAAGTCTTTTAGGTTTTATATGAGTTACCGTCAAGACCCTGAAGCTAGGAATTTGGCCTTCGCCTCATTTGCTTTGGCGTGTCCAAATCCTGTTGGAGGAAGGACGCTGTAGTGACACTTTATATGCTGTATCGAGACGAACGTCGAGGTGGAGCTGGGATTTTGCCATCATTCCACTTTATTTCGACCGTGAGGTCTTTCATTGACGTTGCATCTGCAACCTGCTGGACTACGAAGGAACGCCGTTGTTGATATTGCGTCTGGTATAACGAGACGAATGCTGCGGTGGAGCTGGGATTTTGCCATCACTCCGCTTTATTTCGATCGTGAGGTCTTTTGTTGTCGTTGCATCTTCCTGCAGAGACACTGATTTCTCAGCGGGTTGGCGCGAATCAAGATGCTCTCGTCAAGGACACTGATTTCCCTGAATCGAGGTTTTCTGCTAAGGACGCTGATTTCCTCGGAGTTAAGGAGAATCGAGGTATTCCTGCAAAGACACTGATTTCTCTGCGGGTCGACGCGAATCGAGATGCTCTCGTCAAGGACGCCGATTTCCTTGAATCGAGGAGGTTGCCAAGGACACTGATTTCCCTAGGATTGGTTGACTTGTTTTCGAGATAGAGTCATTGGATAACATATTTCCGAGACGGGGTCATTTGATGACGTGTTTCCACGACGGGATCATTTGGTGACTCTGGGTTATCTATGTACCGTAGAGTCTTAGAATTGGGGACTTTGCCGTGGTTCCGATTGATGGTGTAACATCTGTGTTCTGCTGGAATGAGGAGGCACACCGTTATTGGTTTCCGGGCCGTAGATGTGGCCATTGAGATTTGGAACTAGGGACATTGCCATGGCTCCGTTTCATTGCGACCCTGAGGTCGGTTGTTGACGTCAAGTCCGCATCAGGTTGGAGTGAGGAGAAACGCCGTTGGTGATCTCTAAGTTGTCGATATTGACATCGAGACCCTGAAGCTAGGGATCTTCCTTTGCTTTGTTTGTTGGTATTGTGTCTGCAATATTGCGACAAATGTCGAGGTTGTCTTTAGGTTGTCTATGAACCGTAAAGATTTGGCTTTGCTTTCTGATGGAGCCTGGGGAGGGAAGGTGTGATTCCTTCTTTGTTTGCGCCCCTGGATTGTATACACGGATTGATGTGATATCACCTGTAGGGAAAAAGTTTCATTTTATTTTATTTCTTTCCGCGATGCTCTATCATTTCAGCTTTTATATCACGAAAGTCGCGATTGCCCAATCATTTCGGCTGTTTATTTTATTTTTACTCGCTGCTTTTTATTGCGAGTTGCTCAATCATTTCGGCTATTTTGCATGCATACATTTTTTTTACTTGCTGATTTTGTAGCAAGTTGCCCTATCATTTCGGCTATTTTTATGCATGTGTGGCTCGCTAGCTTCTTACTGCAAACTTGGAATTAGACACCGATTTCGGCATCAGCACCGCTACAACTAGAATATTGCCAGGAGCGAATCATCATTTGCCTCTGTCGATGTCGAACATGTTGGATATAGTGCCCTCAGAGTCAATTATTGGATCACAGGCACGTGATTGCAATAATTGAGGGAGGACCTATGCCGGTAGGACAGTCTTACTCAAGATGATAGTATGCTATCTGGTTTATCTTTATCATCGTGTACTGCTTTAGGTGACCTTACAGGTCACTATTGCACGTTGATAGAGCCCCTAGGATTCTTGCTTGACTACCAGCAGTATGAGGGCGATCATATACGTGGGAGCTGGGGTCTATAAGCACATCCTTAAAAGGTCCCTAGTCGAGGGGGTTTCGAGACAGGGCATCGATACTCCAGAGTAGACTAGTGTATACAGTCGAGACCCCGACGAGGGGCGATAGCCGGTCTCACAAGCCATTGGTGTCAGTTGGTTCACCTAAGATGTATACAGGTGCTCATTAGGTTATAAGTACACCGGATAGGACTCGCCGGGAATCTGCTAGTTGGGATTATACCAGACGTCAGATAGCAGTTCTCAGGTGACATGTGTACAGGTTAGTTCATCGACCTGAGATCGTCATTTGTCTCGTGTGAGTTCCTATTGTACTTAGATTACTACCCTACCACGCTCAAAGGAGACGTGCAAACAGGTTTTAGTTGGGTACAGTCCTGAGCTACATGGAGGCAGTGAGCGGATCTGTAGGGATTCGTCTCTCCCGGTATTGGGGGTGAGGTCGCGCTGTGTCTAGGAGAGCCATTACACAAAGCCCTCGGCCGAGACAGGAGATTTACTGGTAGGTATTCCAGTAGTATCTCAGGGTGTTCTGGGCTACACTCTGACACGACTTGTACCGCTTTTGGGGGTCTGACTTTTACCAACCCCTTAGGCCCACCATGTGATGCTCATAGACAAACGGACCGGACTGTATGGATATTGTCACTGACAGGCTCAGTAGGGTGTCAGGATGAGTTTGCTCATCGACGTCCCTTTTGGTCAATAGCTGGTAGCCCGTTACGTATGGCTAATACCTCTGAAGTTCTAGTGGTTAAATCCACAGCCATAGTATTGACGAGTCTTTAAAGTCCCCCACACACAGTTACTCAAGTTTCGGGCGAAACGCTGTAGAGTCCGTATGGAGATATGGCATGGTTCGATCAGATACGTGCGGTATTGCACGAATCGTGATCGGACGGATTTTACTAGCGGGCTTTGGTTTAAGCCGGATCCTAGTATTAGAAGGTGTAGTTTTGTCTCTTTGCATTTGTGGGTTTTCCTTTCGGAACCCTGAACTCGTCCGGTTGGAGTCCTTGACCCCCGAGCCAACTTGACGAAACTGAAAGTGAAGTCAAGTAAACTCAGGGTTTTGTCTCAGTGGGAATACAAATGCGGGCATGTATATGCAGTCGCGGGGTTTTCTTGTAATTTATTACGGGATCAGTTTTCTGAAGTTGCCAGTTTGCATTCCGTTCCGGCCAGTTTTCCTTTGTTCCTTCACGGCCAGATTCTTCCGATGGAGGGGGCTAATTTGCAAGTTTGCAAATTAGCAATTGTGGAGGGTTCTTTGTGGCTTTTGGCATTATGATGGTTCATATTATTTCTAGCATCTTTAGATGCCTTTCTTGTTCTCATTATTGTTTTGCATTAATGAGATTGGAATTGATTTGATTTGGGGGTGACCTTTTCTCCTCACTATCCTCACATTTCTTATGGTTACCACAATACTCTCTTTGGCTCACCCCCTTTGGATATTCCCTATACATTTAGGCCGGCCACATTCTTGGGGAGAGGAGAGAGGCAATTCTTTTGGTGTGGTTCTCATTTTTGGCTTGCTAGAAATTACATTTCTCATCTCCAAAAGCTCATCTCTTTCTCCACTTCATCAAAGGCAACTTCAATCACCCCAAAGAGACAATCTATTCTACACTACACCTACAACACTCTTGGACGCGTCGGCTTGCCAACTTCGCGCCCGAGTTACCTCGGTCTAGAGGTGGGAGCCCGTAAAAGAATTCGGCTACGTGGTGCCCTTTCGACGAGGAGGTGACGACCGGAGATTCCGCGAGGAGATCGGAGTGGAGGCGAAGACCGAAGGACACGGATCGCTTGGTATAGCTTCTCTACCCTTTCTCGTATTTGCTAGTGTTAGGTTAATGGCCCGATCCGGGATTTTAGTGTGCGGTGGTGCCGGTTTCTGGGTTCTAGAAAAGTTTCGTTTCCGCATTCCGGCGTCGGATTGACGGCCGGGGCACCGCCGTGCACTTACAGAACAAAGGTGGCTTAGCGAACAGAGTTAGGATCCTGTCGACTAAGGCTTTTGACTTTATGAGCCGTAAGGGTCTCATGAAGGTATTTCTCCCTACGAGTCATGAGGATCACGTAGGTGCGTTTTCTCCTTAGGAATCGTGAGGACTCCTAAGTGTATGTTCTCTTATAAGTCGTAAGGATCTTATAAGAGTGTTTTCTCCTTATAAGTCGAGAGGACTCACAAGGGTTGTTCACCGTGCAAACATATCCCTAGTCACGGATGGGACTTTGTTAGGGAAATATTTATTCGCGCCCGTGGATTGTATACAAGGGTCAGCATTGAGCCGCTTGTAGGGCAAAATTGGAGGTTGTGGTGGATGCTTAAGAACAGGTTTAGATCCCTGAAACTTAAGACTTTCAAATCTTATGAGCTGTGGGGGTCTCATAAGAGGGTTCTCCTTACGAGTCGTGAGGATCTCGCAAGTGTAATTTCTCCTTAGGAATCATGGGGATCCCTAAGTGTGTTGCTCCTTTGTGAGTCGTATGGATCTCACGCAGGTGGTCTCCATCATAGTCCTGGTAGTCAAGTACATATCCTAAGGGCTTTATCAACATGTGAGAGCAAGACAGTATCACAATACAAGTCTACATGTTAAGACAAAAATAACCAGATAGCATACTATCATGTCGAGCAAGAAAGTCCTCTCTACATATGTCCAAGCATCCACTACAATATACATTATATGTACAATAATGTCTTCTAGGGCATACATATAACTAACAGTCATAAGTGGGGACTCTGAAATGGCTGGATGCTATGCGATCTGAGATGGAACCATGTACACCAACAAAGTATGGACTTTAGAATTTGCTCCTGAAGGGGTAAAACTCATTGGGAGTAAATGGATCTTCAGGAAGAAACTTGGTGTAGATGGAAAGGTTGAAACCTTCAAAGCTAGACTTGTAGCAAAAGGTTTTTGTCAATGACCAGGTGTCGATTATGATGAAACCTTTTCTCCAGTGGATATACTTAAGTCCATCAGGATCCTACTTGCCATTGCTGCATACCATGATTTTGAAATTTAGCAGATGGACGTCAAGACCGCTTTTCTAAATGGTGATTTAGAAGAGAGCGTGTATAGGACATAGCCAAAAGGCTTCATTGACAGTGGTAGAAGCGGAAAGGTGTGCAAGTCGCTTAAATCAATTGATGGATTAAATCAGGCATCGCGGAGCTGGAACATCTATTTTGATGCAGCAGTCATAGAGTTTGACTTCATAAAAAACGTTGATGAACCTTGTTTATATAAAAAGGTTGTAGAAAGTAAGGTCGTTTTCCTCGTATTGTACGTGGATGACATACTCTTGATAGGAAATGATATTCCTATGCTGCATTCGGTCAAACTCTTCCTATCACGAAAGTTCTTCATGAATGATCTGGGTGATCCCTCCTACATCCCGGGGATAAAGATCTATAGAGATAGATCTAAAAGGATGTTGGGATTGTCCCAATTCAGGTACATAGAAACCATACTAAAGAGGTTTAGTATGGAAAATTCTAAGCGTGGTAATTTATCCTCTTGTTCAGGAATCACTCTTTCCAAAGAGATGTCTCCTAAGACTAATTTGGAGAGGGCTCACATGCACGTGATACCCTATGCTTCTGCAGTTGGGTCTATCATGTACGTGATGTTATACACCAGACCGGATGTAGCTTATGCACTTAGTGTGGTAAGTAGGTATCAATCAGACCCAAGGGAGAAGCACTGGATAGCTGTGAAGAACATTCTTAAGTACTTGAGAAGGACTAAAGAGATTTCTTAGTGTATAGTAACGGAGAACTCCAGGTGGAGTCCTTTATCGATTCGAGCTTCCAGAGTGATAAGGATGACGGTAAGTCTGTCTCGGGTTTTGTCTTCATCCTCAATAGAGGGGCGGTATGTTGGAAGAGTTCCAAGCAAGATACTATAGAAGACTCGACGATAGAGGCTGAATACATCGCTTCCAACGATGCTGCCAAAGAGGCTGTCTGGATGAAGAAGTTCATTGCTGAACTTGGTGTGGTTCCTTCCATTGAGAATCCAATACCTTTGAATTGTGATAACAATAGAGCTGTGGCTTTGGCTAAGGAACCCCGGTCCCATCAGCAATCCAGACATATTCTGAGGCGGTATCACCTGAACCGGGAGATAGTTGATCGCTGGGAGATCAAGATCAGGAGAGTAGATATGAAGGACAACACAGCATATCCACTCACGAAGGCCCTCCGCCAGACGCAGTTTGAGAGACTTTTTGGGATGTTGGGTATGAGATCAACAACAACCGGCCTTAGTGCAAGTTGGAGATTGTTAGGAATATGTATGCCCTAGAGGCCATTATTGTATGATATAGTGGATGCTTGGACATATATATAGAGGACTTTCTTGCTCGACATGATAGTATGTTATCTGGTTGCTTTTTATCTTAACATGTATACTTGTATTTGTATATTGTCTCTCTGATACATGTTGATAAAGCCCTTAATATGGTTGCTTGACTACCAGGACTATGATGCAGATCATACTAGTGGGGCTTGTGTAGTCCACAAGCACATCCTTTAACAGTTCCTAGTCGAGGGAATATCGAGACAAGGCATCGATATTCCAAAGTAGATTAGTGTGTACATTTCTTGACCCTGTATGGGGTGATGGTTGATCCCACAACCATTGGTGTTTTACATCAAAGATTGTACACAGGTGCTCATTAGAGAATGGGTACACCAAACAGGACTCGCCAAGAACTCCTAGATGGTACCAAACTTATCGTCAGATAGCAGTTCTCTGGTGACACTTGTACAGGTTAGTCTGTAGACCCGAGATCGTCATAGTGTCTTGTATGGTTTTTACTGTGCTTTGATTTCCTCCCTACCACGGCTTAAAGGAGTCATGCAAACAGGTGGATATTGGGTACAGTCCCGAGTTATATGGAGGCAGTGAGCGATAGGAGGGGTTTTGTCTCTCCCGGTATTGGGAGTTGATGTTGCGCTATGCTCGATTGACTATAATAGCAAGTCCTTGGTCAGGGCTAATGAGATTTACTGGTAACTGTTATCAGTAGTTTCTCGAAAGGTTATAGGCCACACATCGGTATGACTTATCAAGTTACTGGGGTCTGACGATTCCACCCCCAGACTTAATATGCGACATATCAGACGAAGAGACCGGACTGTACGGTAAGTGTTGCTTATAGGCTCTACGGGAGTTGGACAAGTTTTCTTGTTGATCTTCTATTCGTTTAATATCTGGGTAGCCGTTACGTCCAGCTAGTACCGCTGACGGCTTATGGGTATCTGATGTGATCATTACCTACTGGTGGCGCATTGATGAGTCTTTAGAGTCCCACACAGAAGTTTCCTAGCTTAAGCGAAACTAAGTAGGGCACATATAGAGATATGTGCGGGAGCTTGATTAAATACGAATATGTGATACCGTATTCTAATTTAGCGATATTTAATATTGGTTAGGTTATATGTGATATAACCGGATTATTGAATCAAGTGTTGATTCAATGATTTGATATATGCATATACATTTGAAATTGGCCGGTTATATATGATATGACCGGATTATTGAATCAAGTGTTAATTTAATATCTAATATTGAATATAAACCGGTTGTATGTGATATGACCGGATTATTGAATCAAGTGTTAATTTAATAATGTATAACACACACACACACATATATGATATTAGTCGGTTATATATGATATAACCGGATTATTGAATCAAGTGTTGATTTAATAATTTGATATATATATATATATATACATATTAACTAATATCAAGCTCACATAGGTTTTTCTTCTTTCTCTCTCGCTCTCTCTCTCTTTATATATATATATAGAGAGAGAGAGAGAGAGAGAAAGAAGAAAAACCTATGTGAGCTTGATATTAGTTAATATATATATATATATAGAGAGAGAGAGAGAGAAAGAAGAAAAACCTATGTGAGCTTGATATTAGTTAATATATATATATATATATATATATATATATATATATGCTTTGTATCATGGTTGATGATACATGATACTAGGATGTATGAGAATCACACTTGACAAAAGAGAATCACACTTGACAAAAGATAATTGGGATGATTTATTTTTTGAGAAAAATAGAAAATAGGAAAATGAGTCATGGCTTTGGATGCTTGGAGAAGTATTGAGAAGCCATGACTCATCTTCTCATTTTTGTTTTACTCTTAGATATTTATTCATCCCAATCTTATCTCTAACTCTTGGTTCATTCTCTCATCCAACTTCATCCTCATCTCTCATTCCAGTTCTCCTCTCAAGGTTTTTTCTTGAGTTGAAAAAAGAAAAGAGAAAATAATTTCTACGTGAGAAAATTTCCTACTCCATCAACCTACACTAATCTAGCACATTAGTTTAGGTTGTTTGCTTCACTAATATCTTGATTAGTGAACATTGAGCTTGAGTGAAAGAGACTTCAAGATGGATCATTTTCGGCATTGAAGACTTCAAGCAAGCTCGATCTTTTCTTCAAGTGGAGCCTTGAGAAGAGTTCTAAGGACTACTACTTGGAGCATTAGAAGTGAAGGACTTGGTCTACAAAGGTTGTAAACCCTATTCACTTAGTTTAGAACTTGTTTTCTTGCTACCAAACCCTAATTCTCTAGTTAGATTCTTATATAGTATGACTTAGAACTCTAGATTTTTTTAAATTGCATACTTGATTCTTGTATAAACCTAGTAGGGGTGCTATGACATACTTTCAGAATCACCCTCTCTAAAGAGGTGTCTCTCAAGACTGATAAGGAGAGGGTTCTCATGAGCATTATACGCTACGCTTCGGCGGTAGGATTTATAATGTATGTGATGCTATGTACCAGACCAGATGTAGCTTACGCGCTTAGCGTGGTGAGCTAGTATCAGTCAAACCCAGGAGAGAACCACTGGACAGCAGTAAAGAATATTCTTAAGTACCTGAGAAGGACTAAGGAATTGTTCTTGGTATTCGGTAATGGGGAGCTCCAGGTGGAGTCCTTTACCGACTCGAGCTTCCAGAGTTACAAGGATGACAGCAAGTCTATCTGGGGTTTTGTGTTTACCCTCAACGGAGGGGCGGTCTTTTGGAAGAGCTTCAAACAGGACACCGTCCCAGACTCAATGACGGAGGCTGAATACATTGCTGCCAACGATGCCGCAAAGGAACCGGTTTGGATTAAGAAGTTTATTCCTGAACTTGAGATGGCTCCATCCATTGTTAATCCAATACCTTTGTATTGCGACAACAATTGGGTCTATGGCTTTAGCGAAGGAACCACGGTCCCATCAGAAGTCCAGACACATCTTGAGGCGGTATCAACTGATCAGGGAGATCGTTGATCACCGGGAGATCGAGGTGCGGAGAGTGGATACAAAAGAAAATACGGCGGATCCATTCACCAAGGCCCTTCCTCAAGCACAGTTCGAGAGATTATTTGAGATGTTGGGTATGCGATACGCTAACAACTGACCCTAGTGCAGACGTTGGGTACTCGATATGCCAATATATGGCCTTAGTGCAAGTGGGAGATTGTTGGATATGTATGCCCTAGAGGCTATTATTGTATATGTATACATGTAAATGCTTAGACATATGTATGTACATGACAATCTTGCTCGATATGATAGTATGCTATTTGGTTTGTCTTTATCTTAACATGTGTATATATTTTACTTGTTATTACATATCATTTATACATGTTGATAAAACCCGTAGGATCATTGCTTGACTACCGGCGTTATGATGGTGATCATACATGTGGAGGTTGGGTAGTCTATAAGCACATCCTTAAAATGTCCCTAGTCGTGGGAGTATCAAGACAAGGCATCGATATTCTGGAGTAGACTTGTGTATACGTTTCTAGACCCCGACGAGAGGTGATGGTTGGTCCCACAGCCATTGGTCTTTCGCATCTAAAATCTTATACAGGTGCTCACTAGGGGTGAATGCACTAGACGGACTCGCCGAGAACTTCTAGATGGTACTATACCTATCATCAGATAGGAATTCTCAGGTAACATGAGTACAAGTTAGTCTTCAGACCTGAGAGCATCATTTGTCTCGTGTAAATTCCCACTGCACTTAGATTATTACCCTACACCGACTCTACTGTGTCATGCAAACATGTTTTAGTTGGGTATAGTCCCGAGCCACATGGAGGCAGTGAGCGATTGTTGGAGATCCGTCTCTCCCGGTATAGGGAGTCGATATCGCTCTGTGTTCGATTGGCCAGCACCATAAGACCTTAGCCAAGGCAGTTGGGATTTACTGATAGTTAGATCAGTAGTTTCCCGGATTGGTTCTGAGCCATATTAGCACGAATTATCGGGTTATTAGGGTATGATGGTTTCCATCCCTAGATCCGGTATGCGATACTCTCAGACGAAGAGACCGGACTGTACGGATATTGTTATAGATAGGCTCAGTAGGGATCCGAATGAGTTTTCTCGCCGGCCTTCCTTTTCGATAGGTTCCCGGGTAGCCATTACGTATAGATAGTGCCACTGACGTCCTTGCGGTTATGGATTTATCCAGTATCTCATTGCCGGCGTACTATCGAGTCTTTAGAGTCTCACACAGAGGGTTTCCCTGGTTTAGGCGAAATGATGTAGTAGCCATATTTTGATACGTGCAGTGTTCCGATCAAATGATTGTACTACTTACCCGGACTTTCGATCGAGATGCGTGTAGGGTTCCGATCGAGTGATTGTACTCGTTACCCAGACTTTTGATCGGACGGTTGATAATACTAGCCGGCTTGGGATTGAGCCGGATTATTAAATCAGGTATTGATTTTATAATTTACGTATATATATTTCGATATGTATATTCTACTATTATGTTCTTTGTGTTATTTTATCTCTTTGAGTATTCGTATTTTGATATGAATATGAGTATGTATATACGATAGAGTGTATTCCGTATGTATACGGAAAACATTCTAGAAAGTAGTCACCTCATTTTAGTTTTTTCATTTATTAATTTAAAAGAACCATGTTTCAATAGTGTTGACAAATGAATTGAATATTCATTTGTGCAAAGTATTCAAGCATGTTTGTGTTTTAATATTGGAAAAATGTTTATACAAAACTATAGTTCATGTTTTTCTCGCTCATGGATAAAATCATTTCTCACCATTTGCTTATCTCTCCTCACTAGTCTTTCTTAAGCTCCTCCTCCTTCTTCTTGATCTTCCTCTTTACAATCTCATGTGTTTAGAATCAAGAGGAAGAGAGATAGATATACATTAAGAACAACTCACTATATACTAGACACTTTAGATTAGCAACCTAGAGTCTCTAGTTGCTCCACTAGACTTTTAGTATGGAGCTACAGCCATGAACTACATCCCTCGGGTAGATCATCTTCGACGGAGGAAGACCGGCGGTCAAGCTCGATCAAGGAGACTTCAAGGAGCAAAGGAAGAGGATAGAAGACCGAAAGACATGGATCTTTTGGTAAAACAACTCCATCAGAGTAGTTAAACTCTTTGTAGTTAGCTAGTTTCGGTTTATGGTTAGATTCTAGGATGTGTTTTCTGGCGCCGGTTTATTTTTAAAAGTTAAAGTTTTTTATTTCGTAACGGCCAGGGTGCTAGGAACCCCAACAGATGTTTAGTGACTCACTTAGTGAGTCACTAGCCCATGTTGGGTTACGGCAGCGTCCCGGCCATCAAACCGTGACCAAATGCGGAACAATTTTTTTCTAAACTGACGCTACCACAACCCGATGCCCAGATCTACCCTAAACCCTATACTAGCAAGCTACAATGAGTTAAGAGTGGTTATACCGAATGAACCAAGTCATTCGGGTCTTCAACCATCATCCTAAGCTCCTAGTGGTCGCGGATCGAGTTTGGTTGCCAGTCTTCCTCTATCTACGATGATCCACACGAGGGAAATGGCGCAAGCTCCAGCCTCGCCTAGCGAGGCAATCGACGCTCCAAGGTTGCTAGCAATGGAGAGTGGAGGTGTATGATTATCTCACTATAATTTTCTCTCATAAAAAATGCTCAAAGGAGCAACCATAGAAGATGAAGAAGGAGGTGAGGAAAACTAGTGGCATGAGTAACCATGGAGAGAATGCTAAGTCTCTCAAGAGAGAGAGAGAGAATAATCAAGTGAACAAAGAATATCAGAATTGGATGGAATGTAAAGAATATGGCTACTTTAATTTTGAACCATGCATACAAAATATATTCTCAATTTTTCAATAAACAAATGAGAGCCATGCTTCTCTACATGCCAAGCCATGCCCATGCCAACTCGCCCCTCCATCTCATTTCCAAAATGATTTTCTAAAAAGAAAATATAATAAAGAGGTGGCCATCTTCTAGAAGCTATTCCGTATAAATACGGAATACAACCCGGTACACGTATCGAAATACATATACGCGTATTCGGACAAAAATACGAATAGCCAAGAGAGAAAATGAATAGTGAACAATAATACTAGAGTAATATATATAAATACATATATATAAATTATTAAATCAAAACCTGATTTAATAATCCGGCTTAATCCTAAGCCGCTAGTATTATCAACCATCCGATTAAAGTCTGTGGAGCCTGTAAACATATTTAATCGGACACCTGTATGTACAAACATACGTCATCTACACCATATCGCCTGAACCGTGAAAACCCTCTGTGTGGGACTCTAAAGACTCATCAATATGTTGGCAGTGGGTTTAACCACAAGCACGTCAGCGGCACTAGTTGTACGTAACGGCTACCCAGGTATTGAGCGAAAGGAAGGTCGACGAGCAAATTCATCCAAACCCCTACTGAGCCTGACAGTGACAATATCCGTACAGTCCGGTCTGTTCGTCTAAGAGTATCGCATATCGAGTCTAGGGGGTGGATAAAGCAGACCCCTAATAATACGACATTTAGTGTCGGTATGAAACCCATCACTACCTGAGAAACTATCAATCCTAGATCGGTAATTCTCGTCCATCCCGGCCGAGGATTTCTGGTGATGGCCACCCGTGCACAATGCGACATCAACCCCCAATACCGGGAGAGACGAATCCCCGACGATCTGCTCAGTGCCTCCATGTGGCTCGGGACTGTTCCCAACTAAAACCTATTTGCACGACTCCTTTGAGCCGTGGTAGGGTAGTAATAAAAGCACAGTGGGAACTCTCACGAGACAATTGACGATCTCAGGTCGACAGACTAACCTGTACACATGTCACCTGGGAACTGCCATCTGACAATAGGTATAATGCCCTTTAGCAGGTTCGCGGCGAGTCCATCCAGTATATTCATAACCCAATGAGCACCTGTATACTATCTTAGGTGAACAAACTAACACCAATGGCTTGTGAGACCTGGCCACCGCCCCTCGTCGGGGTCTCGATCAGTATACATTAGTCTACTCCGGAGTATTGATGCCCAGTCTCGATACTCCCACGACTAGGGACATTTAAGGATGAGCTTATAGACTACCCAGCTCCCACGTATATGATCGCCATCATAATACTGGTAGTCAAGCAAGAATCCTATGGGCTCTATCAACATGTAATAGTGATCTGTAATACCACCTGAAGCATATACATGATGATAAATACAAAGCAGATAGAATATTATCATCTCGAGTAAGACATTCTACCGGTATAGGTCCTCCCTCAATCATCACAATCGCGTACCTGCGATTCAATAATTAACTTGAGGGCACTATAGCCAACAATCTCCCACTTGCACTTAAGGTTAATTATTTCAGTGTCGCATACTCACAGCCCGTGTGATACCGAACACCCAACTTCTCTACTAATCAGTCTCGCAAAACCCGTTTGCGAAACTATTGCGTTCGAGAAATAGCCTCAGTGAGTGGATCCGCTCCAGTGTTTCTTTCTGTATCTTTCTATATCTTAACTTCGCGGAGAAGGACCATCTCCCGAAATGAGCAATACCGTCTTAGAATTTGTCTGGATTTCTGATGGGAACTAGTTCATAAATGAACTTCAAATCCAACAAACTTCTTAGACTGTATCATGCACTGAATTTAATCAGTATCCTACACCATACCTTCCACAGTATCCGCTTGGACCACCTGTCTAACATACTGTCCCTCAAAAGAGGGAAGAACTATAACTCTGACAGTCATTCTGTCATCCAGGTCACCTTGGAAGCCTAAAATGATAACCATCTCCTGAAGGAGGCTGTCGTTACCATATACCAAGAACATTCACTTATGTTCATAGCTGCTTCCCAAAGTTTCTCCAGGATTGGATTAATATATATGCTTATTGCAGCTAGTGCAAAAACAACATCTGGTGTGGTACTTGACATCACATGATTGACTCAACTGCCTAAGCAAGTGATATGCTAATCATGCAAATCCCTCTCCCTTTTTATTCTGTAAGACATCCTTTAGAGAGGGTGACTCCATCACCTACAGGTACACCGTACCAGGAGTCGTCCATTCTAAAACACCTTTAGAATAGTGTCAAAGCACCCAAATTGGGAAATTTCCTAAATCTAGATCTAAAACCATAGATCTAGTGACCAGAAAACCCGATATTTTATCCATATCCTGTGTGGAGAAAAACCTTGTGACAGCCACTGGATAACCGATTGTAGTATAGGAACATCTCTTCCTATCAAGAGTATGTCATCCAAATATCAGGACATCACTCCCTACTACCTTCTTACCAGATCCATCTCCTATTCTAATGAAGTCAAAACCTATGACTGTCACATAAAAAATAGATGATCTATTTCCGCTATATCTGCTTTAGTCTATAAATAGACATAAGCTACTTTCCTTCTATACTTCCGCTGCCCCCATTGATTACAACCACCTTCTGGCAGAGTCATATACATGTGCACTTCTAAAGCTAATTTAGAACGACGCTATACTCATCCTCCTGCCGGTCTTATAGTCTAGAACAGCAGCATTAGCAAGTCTGGGTAAACAAGAACCTTCCTGTCACCGTCTCTTAGAAGACCGAAGTATCTCTCGGATGCCTGAGGTTACCCACCAAATCTACGGAGTAGCTAATGGAATGTCAAACCCGATTGAATCTTTAGGTTCTATTAAATTTTCAGTAATCCTTTATAGTTCTGAAATCACTTCCAGTTCTACCATACTCCCACTACTGTTTTATGAAAAAGTCCATTTTGCTAAAGCTATGGTGAGTCATGAACAATATCACTATTGATCTTCCTGATGGTAGAAAGTTAACCCTCGTCAAAGTCCGGGATAACCCACAAACTGCCATTACTGAAACGTGCCTTGAGTTTGTCCAGAATCTGGTTTTAAGCATAAGCCGGACAATTTCATATACCTTAAGATCGTTAAGATATGAACCATTCTATATACAATATAGAAACAAAAGCACTAATTTAATTGGAACCAGATTCAAAATCATGCAGCTGTCTCCAGTGCATATCAACCAAATGGAAAAAGGCCAATCAACATTACTTATCAAGGAGCGCACCCATATATGAGTAAGCTGAAAGAGAAGCAAGTTCTCAAAACCATTACTATCAACGGAAAACCAAACACAAGTATCTACATCTTTGACTACCACGAAGAATCCTGATACTTCCAACAAATGGTTCTCTACTTTATTCTTATACCTATAACTTCGAAAATATCTGGACATTGTATTTCAACGAAATACTTGTTTAGCACTGGAGAAGTCATGAGTAAACAGAATATAGTATGAGTACCAACCCCTTTGTCCTAATGGATCTGGAAAACATACAATACATTGTATAAGTCCCTTGAGTTCAATAACTCAAACCCTGCGCGTCGTAGGTTAAAAACTGTAATATGGTTAAGAAGAATTACACCGATGTTTAATGCTCCTTACCTAACCATCAACTGATATAGGTAAATGCCATAGATATAATTTCAAAAAGTTATATCCCACTTTATAAAATAAACGTACAGATATATCAGTTTGAAATTGGTGCATAACGATGGATATTTAAAACCAAATATTTGCCGTCAGGAAAAACCCATGTGATTTCCTCAAATATCACCAATTACAACGAATTCTGATATAATGTGGATATAATCACCTAATTCCTAATATCTTACTCCCACTCACCATCTGTAACATTATACAGATGTGAGAAACAAATCTGGTAAATACATACCCTGGAGTCAGAATCCAATTGGGAAAACAGTTTTCAATTAATATCACACAGTGAAACTGAAACAAGAAAATGTTTCGAAGGGGTAACCTGGTATTCCTAGTAATGCCTCTTCCACTATCCAGATTCACGACAATAATCGTATATTTCCTTGCAATCTCTCCAATCCCTTTATTTGTTTTTACTTATTACCTTCTGTACACAACCTTTAGACTAAATGGTTTTCTTCCTTCCCTACCTTTTGGCACTAGCCTTTGGTTTGGAAGAAGACAATCCAATAAGCGTAATAGGTGTACCCTCCTAATCCTAGGAGCCCTCGCAACCTGAGAGAAGGTAAAGGGAAAAGACAACTGAATAATCCTTATTCTATTTGTAACACTTTGAATTTCCGTTTGCTTGTCTTTCGTGATAATTAGTGATCGTACGTGTTATTATATATGTGTTCCTAGGATTATTAGTTATTTTTAGTAGTGTTTGCACATTGGGAATTTTCTTGTGCTAGTGCACACTTGCACACTTAGACATTTTTGAGACTTAGGGTTTTGGTAGCATGTTAACCCTTCTTGTGTGCATGGTTGCTAACTTATCCCCCACCATTTTAATCTTTTCAAACCTTTTTTCATAATTCAAACTCAATTAAACAAATGAGCATGGTGGTTAGGTGAAATGTTGACTTTTGAACCCCATTTTCTTCTCTTCCCTCTCTCTCTTTCCTCACTTCAGAAATTCTGGAGAATTTCCAGCAGCAAACCCTCCATTTTCCTCCATATTCTCTTCTCTTTTCATTCCCCTTTGATCCATACACAAACCCTATACTTATCAACTCATTTTCTTCACAAAACCTTAGGAAAAGTGAGCTTTTTGAGGTGTTGAAGGCAAATCTGCATACACGAGGGGAAAAGCTGAGACTTTGATGTTCTACAAGGTTCTTAGAAGGTATTAATTCATATTAGCACTTCTTTTCCTTAGACTTGTTGTATTGTTTAGCAAAAATCACATTTTTGGTGCATTTTTAGTGATATTATAGGATATTTGTGATGTATATGTTAGATTGGTGTTCTCATAGTTTAGTTAGCTCCTTTAAGTGTTGTTAGAGCTATTTTAACTAGGTTGCACTTCAGGTTGCACAAAAATACCCTAAAGTTCCATTTTTAGTGCAAAGTGTGGATTTTAACTAGAATTTGGGCACTGTAGGATCTGCTACTACCCGAGACATTTCAGAGAAAAACTAGAGGTTACTGTAGCATGTATGGGGGGTATAGAGTGCACACACCAAACCTGGGAGCCCAATTCCCAAGTCTGGCCGCCAAAATATGCATTCTGGCCGCAAATTGCGGCCAGATGGGGGAGTTTGGGGTTGGGGTTTGGGGTGTGGGTGTCTGCTGCTACGTGGGTTGTTTTGGTATGTTTAGTTTTTCAATATCTTTCCTGTATCAAAATCTAGGGTAGAATACCTATTTTCCCGTATTTTCAATCTTTCGCGACACGCGTGATACGTGTGTGTGGGTTTTGGGTTTCTGCGTATCGCGACGCGTCGGAGTGGTTTCAGACGCGTAACCACACATTTTAGCGTATCGCGCACACGCGCGCTTGGTTCGCGACACGAGTTACTAGTTCGGCTTTAATGTCGCGTTTGTGTGATTTCAAGCTTACGTGGGATATATTGTGTAAATTCTAGGTTCGCAGGCGAGTACGGCGGACGCCGCGCAGAAGGGGAAACAAGTTGTTGGCTACACCTAGCGAGAGACTACGGTGAGTAGATTTCAGCTCTACGGGGATATCGCCCGCATGGCGTTCTACGTCAGGGCTGATAGGACCTTATAGTTTCCTTTGTATACATTGGCTATTCATGGCTACTATTTAGTGCATGCTGCATTCCCTGCTATTTGGATATAAACTAGGATTGATAGAACACCGCACAATTACTAACGGTCCATGTTGCACGAGCACTATCCTGCATGTTACACACACACCGTTAGTAATTGCCATGACACTCACACTGTATATTTATCACATCAGATCATCATATTGTAGCTCATCTATATATGACATGACTTGCTATTCATACTTGATGCCTATATCACTTCGGATCATCATATTGTAGCTTATCTATATGTGACTTGACATGTTATTCATACTTGATGCCTATATCACATCGGATCATTATATTGTAGCTCATCTATATGTGACTTGACATGCTATTCATACTTGATGCCTATATCACATCGGATCATCATATTGTAGCTCATCTATATGTGACTTGACATGCTATTCATACTTGATGCCTATATCACATCGGATCATCATATTGTAGCTTATCTATATGTGACTTGACATGCTATTCATACTTGATGCCTATATCACATCGGATCATTATATTGTAGCTCATCTATATGTGACTTGACATGCTATTCATACTTGATGCCTATATCACATCGGATCATCATATTGTAGTTCATCTATATGTGACTTGACATGCTATTCATACTTGATGCCTATATCACATCGGATCATTACATTGTAGCTCATCTATATGTGACATGACTTGATATTCATACTTGATGCCTATATCACATCGGATCATTGCATTGTAGCTCATCTATATATGACATGACTTGATATTCATACTTGATGCCTATATCACATCGGATCATTGCATTGTAGCTCATCTATATATGACATGACTTGATATTCATACTTGATGCCTATATCACTTCGGATCATCATATTGTAGCTTATCTATATGTGACTTGACATGCTATTCATACTTGATGCCTATATCACATCGGAACATTATATTGTAGCTCATCTATATGTGACTTGACATGCTAATTATATTTGACGCACATATCATATCGGATCATTGACTTGTATTTTGGTTTGGATTACATGTGATTTCTGGATTTGGGAACCGTGGCTATTGCAAATATATAATCATTTAAAAACCCGGTTCCCTTGATATGATATTTCGGTGCGTCCACCATGTGTTTTCTCGGTGCTAGAGTGATATATTTGAACCCGAATCGAGGAGCTGGTTAAGGCCGATTACGGGTACATGGTGGACCCGGTATGGTACCCCGGGGCGAGAACGGTTTCGCTGTGCAGTAGACGGTGAGCCTGGCAGAGGGACTACTACCTACTGATGATTGGTTGGACCTGACAGTTATCCGGAGGGTACTGATCAGAGTCTATAGATGGATGCGGGGTGATCCGTACTGCCGGGGCCGAGGGCCGATACCGCAGACGGAGCCCGTGGGCTGACCCGGACTGACGGGGCCCGATGGATGAGGATTTGCGTGTCGATGCTGGACATGAGTATTTATGATATTTGGGTGCCGATGTTGGGCACTCGGGATTCTCAGAGATGTACATGATTTGAGGGCCGATCAGAGTGCCGGCACCTGAGCTATTTGGGGGATCTGGGTTCATTGAGGGACACCGATTATATATTCCACGTTGACATTCCGTGTAGATACTATATTGCCCCTGCTCAGCATTTACTATTGTACCTCATCCTGTAGTTATATTACCTGATAGAGCATTGTACCTCATCCTGTAGTTACATTACCTGATAGAGCATTTGCATGATTATTGCACATACTGCTTATCACACATTGATATCATCTGTTGGCATATGATAGAGTAGCGCAGTACGTGCATGCTTGCGATTACCTTTATATGTTATCTCTATTCACGAGTTGGCAACTCACCCCCGTTGTGCCACAGTGTTTGCAGGTTGCCCTTCGGAGTAGTCGCGGCAGGCTGCGGTTGCATCTTTTGACACAGATACCCCCATAGTTGTGTACTAGCTCTTTTGCTGATAGGTGGGTTTTGTGCGGTATCTGTTTATCTTTCTGTATGTACATTGTTGTATCTAGTATTCTCCATCTACCATGTATGTATCTGACTTAGAGGCAGTGTGAGGACGATGATGTATTTTATTTGTATTCTGGTGTCGAGCTCGTTGTGAGCCGACTGTTCTTGCAGTTTATCCTATCTGTGTTATTCCCACTTGTGGATCTTGCTCTTCGCTACGGCGTCGTATATTACTATCTTGGTGGTTGTTTACTTAGATTTATTATCATGTTGTAAGTGCTTTCTTTTAAAAACTCATCACACTCTATACTTTCACTGGTTTGATTTCTGGGTTTTCGGTTCACTTAGTCGCGTTACGCCTGTAGACGTTACGTGGTTAAGTGCCGGTCACGGGCCAAACTTTGGGTCGTGACAAAGTTGGTATCAGAGCGTAGGTTTTACCTTTCGGAGTGTAGGACGACCCTGGTATGATGGAGTAGGTAGCTGCAGCAGGGTAGCGTAGCATGTGTATGTTCCGCGGCATACTCACGACACGGTACTCTGCCTACGCGACCTTAGGACTTGTTGATTTAAATTCCTTCTTGAGTATATACATTCTTGCGATTCGATTTCCGTATTCTTATCGAATCCTATTGTTCCTTTCAGCCAATATGCTGCCAAAGACTACGAGGGCGCAGAGAGCGGCCGCGAGGGCCGAGATTCGAGTTGACTCGTCCGAGACGAGGACTGATCCGGGTAGCACACCGGTTGTGCCTGAGCAGGCTGTTCCTGCCGTGACAGATCAGATTGCTATGTTAGGGGCTGGTGTGCAGGAGATACTCCAGACGATGGGATCCAGTATGCAGGAGATGTGCCAGATGATGGGATCTCTAGTTGAGACACTTCGAGCGCAGCGACCAGAGATAGTTCCACCCGTTACGGAGACCGCAGTGGTACCCACAGTTCAGGCTGTTGCACCTGCGACCACAGAGGTTATTACAGTATCGCTGTCAGAGTTTATGAGGCTGAAGCCTCCGGTCTTCACAGGCACCGATGTGGCCGAGGATCCACAGTCTTTCATTGATAGGATGGCGCGGATATGTCGTTCACTTAGATGCGCAGATGCGAGATGGGTTGAGTTCGCGAGCTTTCGCTTGGAAGGTCTTGCGCAGAAATGGTGCGAATCAGTCGAGAAGGGTAGAGCAGCAGGTCTTCCTCCTATGACCTGGACAGAGTTCGTTGCACTATTCCTTGCTCGCTTTCTTCCCCTGAGTGTCAGAGATGCTAGAGCACGCAGGTTCGAGTCCTTACGCCAGACGCCAGGGATGTCAGTGGCAGAGTACGATGTGCTGTTCACCGAGCTATCCGTTTATGCTCCGTATCTAGTGGCTACTGAGGAGTTGCGAGTCAAGAGATTTGTCCGAGGCTTGCTCACACCACTATTCCTTGCTATCAGCGCGCAGCATTACGAGACATACGCAGCAGCAGTAGACGCAGCATTATTAGTCGAGGAGCGCCTTGCTGAGACTTCGGCAGTTCCAGGGCCGAAGAGAGTTCGTGTAGATACGTCAGTGCAGAGACGGCCGTTCCGGCGTCGTGACAGGCACCTTGCAGGTGGCAGAGATTCGAGACGAGGCCGATTGTTTAGCTCCTATTCCCAGGAGGGTCAGCGACCGTCATCGGGATGTTACCGTTGCGGGAGTTCTTATCATTGTGTGCGAGATTGTCCTGAGGTACCCCGGAGTGGGGCGGCAGCACCACATGTTACATTACCACCTTCACCACCCCAGACGGCATTGCCGATAGTACCTACTGTTACTCCGCGTCAGACGCATACACAGAGAGGTCGTAGTCGCGGAGGATTTGTTCATAGAGGACGAGGTGGCCGAGGTAGAGGGCAGCTAGCAGCCGGCAGGGGACAGTTAGTTGCAGGTGGAGGACAGGCGCGAGTTTTTGCTTTGATGCATCAGGACGCGCAGGCGTCCAATGCGGTGGTCTCAGGTATCCTTTCTGTATGTTCGGTTGATGCACACGTGTTATTCGATCCCGGATCCACGCACTCGTATGTATCCACACACTTTGTGCCGAGTTTGGGTAGAGAGTCCGGTTTGCTTGACCAGCCGCTTGTTGTGACTACTCCTGTGGGAGAGTCGTTTATTGCTAGGCACGTGTTCCGATCCTGTACCGTCCGTATTGGCGAGAGAGAGTTGCCGGTCGATTTGATCCTTCTTGAGATGTTGGACTTCGACGTTCTTTTGGGCATGGATTGGTTAGCCACGTGCTATGCTTCTGTTGACTGCCGCGAGAAGACAGTTCGATTTTGTTTTCCCGGCGAGTCAGTTGTTGTTGTGTTGGGGGATCGTGGTGCCACCCCTCACAGTGTGATTTCTTCTTTTCGCACTGGACAGCTTTTGAGAAAGGGATGTCAGGGATTTCTCGCCTATGTTTGCGATACTAGAGCTACAGAGGTTCCTCTGGATCAGGTTCCGGTTGTTAGCGAGTTCCCTGATGTGTTCCCTGACGAGCTTCCTGGGCTACCGCCCGAGCGTGATATTTCCTTCTGTATTGATTTGGTTCCTGGCACGGGGCCTATTTCTGTACCGCCTTATCGGATGGCCCCAGCGGAACTTAGAGAGTTGAAGGGTCAGTTGCAGGATCTGCTGGTTAAGGGACTTATTCGACCCAGTGTTTCTCCTTGGGGTGCTCCAGTCCTGTTTGTCAAGAAGAAGGACGGCAGTTTGCGTTTGTGTATCGACTACCGCCAGCTGAACAGGGTGACAGTGCGGAACAGATATCCTTTGCCACGCATCGACGATTTGTTCGACCAGCTTCAGGGGGCAGGATACTTTTCGAGGATCGATTTGCGATCGGGCTACCATCAGCTGCGGGTTCGACAGGAGGACATTCCTAGGACAGCCTTCCGCACACGTTACGGCCATTATGAGTTTTTGGTGTTGTCGTTCGGACTCACCAATGCGCCAGCAGCATTTATGGATTTGATGAACCGTATTTTCCTGCCGTATCTTGATCTGTTCATCATAGTGTTTATTGACGATATCTTGGTGTATTCTCGGAGTAGAGAGGAGCACGAGCAGCACCTGCGGATTACACTGCAGACCTTGAGGGAGCATCATCTTTTCGGCAAATTCTCCAAGTGTGCCTTCTGGCTAGACAGCGTAGACTTCTTGGGGCACGTGATTACACGAGATGGTATATGTGTCGACCCGAGGAAGATAGAGGCAGTTCGGAGTTGGCCTAGACCTACGTCAGTGACGGAGGTTCGCAGCTTTCTATGGCTGGCAGGTTATTACAGGCGATTCGTGCAGGACTTCTCTCGCATTGCTACACCTTTGACCGGGTTGACCCGGAAGGGAGTTCACTTCGATTGGACGGAGGAGTGTGAGCACAGTTTCCAGCGACTACGGGCTCTACCGACTACGACACCAGTGCTATCATTGCCTTCAGGATCAGGCGGATTTGTGGTCTACTGCGATGCTTCATGAGTGGGGCTGGGATGCGTTTTGATGTAGCTTGATAAGGTGATTGCGTATGCTTCGCGGCAATTAAAGAAACATGAACAGAATTACCCCACTCATGATCTGGAGATGGCTGCAGTGGTTTTTGCACTCAAGATCTGGCGACATTATCTGTATGGGGAGTCGTGCCAGATATTCACCAACCACAAGAGCTTAAAATACATATTTCAGCAGCGAGACCTGAACCTTAGACAGCGCCGATGGATGGAGTTAGTGAAGGACTATGATTGTGAGATCATGTATCACCCGGGCAGGGCGAATGTAGTGGCGGATGCTTTGAGCAGGAGGCCCGGGGGTAGTCTATCCTGTTTGAGCGCAGTGCAGAGGCAGTCGTCGGCGGATTGGCAGATCTTATGCGACAGTCGGATACAGTTCGAGTTTACGCCGATCGGAGGACAGATTGCGCATGTTCGTGCACGCCCACAGTTGCTTGACCGTATACATGAGGCACAGTACAGTGATGACCGCTGTTCAGAGATCAGGACACAGATGGGACAGGGCAGATTTTCTGAGTTCGTGATCGAGATGATCAGGGGATACTATGATTTGGAGCTAGACTGTGCGTACCAGATGCTGAGAGATTGCGGCGCGATATTCTTGAGGAGGCACATCGGTCGATATATAGTGTTCATCCCGGTTTCACCAAGATGTACCATGATATGAGAGATGTTTACTGGTGGGACGGTATGGAGAGGGACATTGCAGATTTTGTGTCGAGATGCCTGACTTGTCAGCAAGTCAAGGCTGAGCACCAGAGGCCCGCGGGAGAGCTACAGCCATTACCCATTCCGGAGTGGAAATGGGAACAGATATCTATGGATTTCATTATGGGTCTACCCAGGACTAGTCGAGGGTATGACTCCATCTGGGTGATCGTGGATCGTTTGACGAAAGCGGCTCACTTCCTACCGGTAAAGACGACTTTTGGATTTACTCAGTATGCCCAGATTTATATTGATGAGATTGTACGACTGCACGGAGTTCCGACATGCATTGTGTCCGATAGAGGCACCCAGTTTACCAGCCGGTTATGGCAGAGGCTTCAGGAGGCTTTGGGCACTCTCTTGAGTTTCAGTACAGCATTCTACCCGCAGACCGACGGACAGTCAGAGCGGACTATTCAGACTCTCGAGGACATGCTCAGAGCATGCGTATTAGACTTCGGAGGTAGCTGGGATCATCATTTGCCCTTAGTAGAGTTCTCCTACAACAACAGCTACCAGGAGACCATTCAGATGGCACCGTTTGAGGCTCTTTATGGGAGGAGATGCAGATCGCCCACCTGTTGGACGGAGCTCAGTAAGAGCAGTATCTTAGGACCACAGATTGTAGAGGAGATGACAGCGAAGATCCAGTTGATTCGCGACAGGATGAGGGCAGCCCAGAGTAGGCAGAGATCTTATGCGGACCGTCGTCGGCGCAAACTTGAGTTTTCTGTTGGTGATCATGTTTTCTTGAGGGTCTCCCCAATGAAAGGCGTGATGAGATTTGGGAAGAAGGGGAAACTTAGTCCCAGATACGTGGGCCCCTTCGAGATCCTTGAGCGTGTTGGTGCGGTTGCGTATCGATTAGCCTTTCCGCCCAGTTTTCCAGACGTGCACCCCGTATTTCACGTTTCGATGCTCCGCAGATATCTTCATGATCCTTCACATGCGATTCAGCAGCCGACGATCCAGCTTGAGCACGACCTTTCCTATACAGAGCAGCCGGTGATGATCTTGGATCGACAAGTGAAGAAATTGAGGTCGAAAGAGATACCGTCCGTCAAGTTACTTTTGCGTGGCCAGAGCAGAGAAGAAGTCACTTGGGAAACCGAGAGCGAGATGAGGAAGAGGTATCCCCATCTTTTTGAAGGTGCGTATGGTTAGATTTTTAAATTCGGGGACCGAATTTCTTTAAGGGGGGTAGATTGTAACACTTTGAATTTCCGTTTGCTTTTCTTTCATGATAATTAGTGATCGTACGTGTTATTATATATGTGTTCCTAGGATTATTAGTTATTTTTAGTAGTGTTTGCACATTGGGAATTTTCTTGTGCTAGTGCACACTTGCACACTTAGACATTTTTGAGACTTAGGGTTTTGGTAGCATGTTAACCCTTCTTGTGTGCATGGTTGCTAACTTATCCCCCACCATTTTAATCTTTTCAAACCTTTTTTCATAATTCAAACTCAATTAAACAAATGAGCATGGTGGTTAGATGAAATGTTGACTTTTGAACCCCATTTTCTTCTCTTCCCTCTCTCTCTTTCCTCACTTCAGAAATTCTGGAGAATTTCCAGCAGCAAACCCTCCATTTTCCTCCATATTCTCTTCTCTTTTCATTCCCCTTTGATCCATACACAAACCCTATACTTATCAACTCATTTTCTTCACAAAACCTTAGGAAAAGTGAGCTTTTTGAGGTGTTGAAGGCAAATCTGCATACACGAGGGGAAAAGCTGAGACTTTGGTGTTCTACAAGGTTCTTAGAAGGTATTAATTCATATTAGCACTTCTTTTCCTTAGACTTGTTGTATTGTTTAGCAAAAATCACATTTTTGGTGCATTTTTAGTGATATTATAGGATATTTGTGATGTATATGTTAGATTGGTGTTCTCATAGTTTAGTTAGCTCCTTTAAGTGTTGTTAGAGCTATTTTAACTAGGTTGCACTTCAGGTTGCACAAAAATACCCTAAAGTTCCATTTTTAGTGCAAAGTGTGGATTTTAACTAGAATTTGGGCACTGTAGGATCTGCTACTACCCGAGACATTTCAGAGAAAAACTAGAGGTTACTGTAGCATGTATGGGGGGTATAGAGTGCACACACCAAACCTGGGAGCCCAATTCCCAAGTATGGCCGCCAAAATATGCATTCTGGCCGCAAATTGCGGCCAGATGGGGGAGTTTGGGGTTGGGGTTTGGGGTGTGGGTGTCTGCTGCTACGTGGGTTGTTTTGGTATGTTTAGTTTTTCAATATCTTTCCTGTATCAAAATCTGGGGTAGAATACCTATTTTCCCGTATTTTCAATCTTTCGCGACACGCGTGATACGTGTGTGTGGGTTTTGGGTTTCTGCGTATCGCGACGCGTCGGAGTGGTTTCAGACGCGTAACCACACGTTTTAGCGTATCGCTCATACGCGCGCTTGGTTCGCAACACGAGTTACTAGTTCGGCTTTAATGTCGCGTTTGTGTGATTTCAAGCTTACGTGGGATATATTGTGTAAATTCTAGGTTCGCAGGCGAGTACGGCGGACGCCGCGCAGAAGGGGAAACAAGTTGTTGGCTACACCTAGCGAGAGACTACGGTGAGTAGATTTCACATCTACGGGGATATCGCCCGCATGGCGTTCTACGTCAGGGCTGATAGGACCTTATAGTTTCCTTTGTATACATTGACTATTCATGGCTACTATTTAGTGCATGCTGCATTCCCTGCTATTTGGATATAAACTAGGATTGATAGAACACCGCACAATTACTAACGGTCCATGTTGCACGAGCACTATCCTGCATGTTACACACACACCGTTAGTAATTGCCATGACACTCACACTGTATATATCACATCGGATCATCATATTGTAGCTCATCTATATATGACATGACTTGCTATTCATACTTGATGCCTATATCGGATCATCATATTGTAGCTTATCTATATGTGACTTGACATGCTATTCATACTTGATGCCTATATCACTTCGGATCATCATATTGTAGCTTATCTATATGTGACTTGACATGCTATTCATACTTGATGCCTATATCACATCGGATCATTATATTGTAGCTCATCTATATGTGACTTGACATGCTATTCATACTTGATGCCTATATCACATCGGATCATCATATTGTAGCTCATCTATATGTGACTTGACATGCTATTCATACTTGATGCCTATATCACATCGGATCATTACATTGTAGCTCATCTATATGTGACATGACTTGATATTCATACTTGATGCCTATATCACATCGGATCATTGCATTGTAGCTCATCTATATATGACATGACTTGATATTCATACTTGATGCCTATATCACATCGGATCATTGCATTGTAGCTCATCTATATATGACATGACTTGCTATTCATACTTGATGCCTATATCACATCGGATCATTGCATTGTAGCTCATCTATATATGACATGACTTGCTATTCATACTTGATGCCTATATCACTTCGGATCATCATATTGTAGCTTATCTATATGTGACTTGACATGCTATTCATACTTGATGCCTATATCACATCGGATCATTATATTGTAGCTCATCTATATGTGACTTGACATGCTAATTATATTTGACGCACATATCATATCGGATCATTGACTTGTATTTTGGTTTGGATTACATGTGATTTCTGGATTTGGGAACCGTGGCTATTGCAAATATATAATCATTTAAAAACCCGGTTCCCTTGATATGATATTTCGGTGCATCCACCATGTGTTTTCTCGGTGCTAGAGTGATATATGTGAACCCGAATCGAGGAGCTGGTTGAGGCCGATTATGGGTACATGGTGGACCCGGTATGGTATCCCGGGGCGAGAACGGTTTCGCTGTGTAGTAGACGGTGAGCCTGGCAGAGGGACTACTACCTACCGGTGATTGGTTAGACCTGACAGTTATCCGGAGGGTACTGATCAGAGTCTATAGATGGATGCGGGGTGATCCGTACTGCCGGGGCCGAGGGCCGATACCGCAGACGGAGCCCGTGGGCTGACCCGGACTGACGGGGCCCGATGGATGAGGATTTGCGTGTCGATACTGGACACGAGTATTTATGATATTTGGGTGCCGATGTTGGGCACTCGGGATTCTCAGAGATGTACAGGACTTGAGGGCCGATGAGAGTGCCGGCGCCTGAGATATTTGGGGGATCTGGGTGCATTGAGGGACACCGATTATATATTCCACGTTGACATTCCGTGTAGATACTATATTGCCCCTGCTCTGCAATTACTATTGTACCTCATCCTGTAGTTATATTACCTGATAGAGCATTGTACCTCATCCTGTAGTTACATTACCTGATAGAGCATTTGCATGATTATTGCACATACTGCTTATCACACATTGATATCATCTGTTGGCATATGATAGAGTAGCGCAGTACGTGCATGCTTGCGATTACCTTTATATGTTATCTCTATTCACGAGTTGGCAACTCACCCCCGTTATGCCACAGTGTTTGCAGGTTGCCTTTCGGAGTAGTCGCGGCAGGCTGCGGTTGCATCTTTTGACACAGATACCCCCATAGTTGTGTACTAGCTCTTTTGCTGATAGGTGGGTTTTGTGCGGTATCTGTTTATCTTTCTGTATGTACATTGTTGTATCTAGTATTCTTTATCTACCATGTATGTATTTGACTTAGAGGCAGTGCGAGGACGATGATGTATTTTATTTGTATTCTGGTGTCGAGCTCGTTGTGAGCTGACTGTACTTGCAGTTTATCCTATCTGTGTTGTTCCCACTTGTGGATCTTGATCTTCGCTACGGCGTCGTATATTACTATCTTGGTGGTTGTTTACTTAGATTTCTTATCATGTTGTAAGTGCTTTCTTTTAAAAACTCATCACACTCTATACTTTCACTGGTTTGATTTCTGGGTTTTCGGTTCACTTAGTCGCGTTACGCCTGTAGACGTTACGTAGTTAAGTGCCGGTCACGGGCCAAACTTTGGGTCGTGACACTATTTCTCCTAAACCAAAAACCATCCTCGAACTGGAACAAGTTCTTTCGAGTTCGTATGTAACTATATGATGGCGTATCCAATAAATGTGGATCTTCGTAGTGATATGGAATGTTCCGGAGATATGCAAAGGTAAAGTAAGAGTGGTGCTGATATACGTGGTTTTGTCATGAATGGTAGCAGTCACATTTTACTTTTCCCTTTTTCTAATCCCTTTATTTGTCTTTACTTATTACCTTCTGTACACCACCTTTAGGCTAATTGGTTTTCTTCCTTTCCTACCCTTCGGCACCAGCCTAAGGTTTGGAAGAAGACTATCCAATAAGCATAATGGGCGTACTCTCCTAATCCTAGGTGCCCTCGCAACCAGAGAGAAGGTAAAGGGAAAAGACAACCGAATAATTCTATTCCATTTCTCCTGAACCAGAATCCATCCTCGAATCTGGAACAAGTTCCTTCGAGTTCATATGTAACTATAGGATGGAATATCCAAGAAATATGGATCTTCGTAGTGATACGGAGTGTTCTATAGAAATGCAAAGGGAAAGAAGGAGCGGCAATGATTCATGCGACTAAATGACAATCCAAAAGTCAAAGTGTTTTAAGAAGGTTCGATTATCTTGGTTCATGAGTTTTAGTTTAGGGTCAGGCCATGGTCACTGCCAGAGAGAGAGAGAAAAGAAACACCCAGCATTCACTCTAACCTAGATTAGAATGGTTATCTATTTATCTAATCAGGATGGCTCCCACTGTTTCCGCGAATTCTCCTCCAAACCCAAAAGGAGAATTAGTCAGGATCATCTAAAATCACCCGAGTAATCCTATTCATCAGTGGGAATCGGGATCCAACTATCATCGCATGATAACCTGATGGAAGCCACTCAAGTCACCACACTCCAGAAGGTATGCACAATCCTGGTAAGTTTCCTGTATGTTTGAAACTCCCGATGTTGTTTTTACCCCTAACGGTTTATGACCTTGACTAGGTTAACAAACCATAAACCGCTAGTCAAGTTCAACCCCTCATTTTCTTGATTGCATTAAACCCACCCGCACGTGCTTTTGACTAGGTCAACAAGGCCGCACGACTGTCTTAACCAATCGCATTTACAATGCACAGAAAAGTACCACCTAGCTACCGTACACTATGCCTTGACTAGGTCAACAAACGCAGCACGAATACTAAATAATACTAATCTGAAATGACGGAGGGCTACGGCTTGTTTTTGGCAAAAAACCTTTAACATAATGAACTTGATATCGTTGAAGGAACCGGGTGGTTTTACAAATATATAGTGGCGCAAACTTTTGCTAAAGAGGTCACTCCCGGTGAAGGGATCTTGGCTCTTTCCTCATCGAATGAGATGCAGGATATTCCAAACTGAATACCACGATGCAAAGCAAAAGAATCGACTATAGTAAAGTTATTACGTTGACGCAAATTTCTTCCCAAAGGGTCATTCCCGATGAAGGGATCTCGGCCCTTGCCTCGTCGAATGAGGTGCTGGATATTCATAACCGAATACCACTGTGCAAAGCAAAAGAAATGCCTGTAATGTCTGTTTTCAAAAACTTGGTTCCAACAACATCAAATATATAAGTTTGTTTTCCTTGCATTGATTAGAATCAATGCAGTCCCATCAATTAACATATCACACCAGAAAAGAACGAAAATATGATGTACGTATATACCATCCGCATTCGCCACTGGGTCCCATCATCACTCGTTAGGTTACTTAACTAACGATAGAGCGGGGACTGAACTAGCGCGGGTGCAAAACATATACAACATCTACTAGTATATATATATAACATTCGTCCCAGGCATGATATAAGCAACATCACAGAAACATCACTAATCTAGGAGCCCCGGGTTTCCTTTGAACCGCAAATGAAAACCCGACGTTCCCCGAGTCGTGTGGATAGCCTGTGCAATGAAAACCTAGACCCCTATGAGCATGACAAGTTACCCGCCAAAACCATAAGTGAGGCAACCCTAATCAACAACATGAATGAGTCACCCAGCACTTCACGGAATCCGGTAACTTGAGCACCCCTTCGTGGGTCAACCTATACCCCCTACGAGTGCAGCGAATAACCCGTCAATTCTAGAGTAAGGTCCCCTCCGTCTCAACGCCATGAGATGCAGACCCGCTGCCCTCAAGAACCCGGCTATTTATGCACTCCACCGTGGGGTAATCCTTGTACATAAAAGAAAATAATATGTACAAGGGTGACATCGACCTCAACCCGGTCATTCCCCAAACAAATAATATACAAACGGGCAGTGATAACAGTCCACATGTCGGACGCTCGCCCCATAATATCAAATGTACAAATGAGTCTAAACTGTACTACCATTGCACCAAAGCTATCCACCACGATGATCCAACCACAATCATAGTACAACACAGAACATCAACGTGAATGTCACGTTCGCAAACTCGTCTAAAAGAACATATAGCAATTAGACGAGTTGTACCGCTCGAATGACATTCATGGTCGCAGATAGTAATGCATGTACTGATAAACATTTAAACATTGTTAAATTATTAACTTCGAAATACCTCGAATTGCCCTTGAACAATAGATAACAAAATATCCAAACTAGGCAAAACAAACAATACCATTACACCAATATTCCAGAGACTAGATAACCCTGCAAAACTCAAGTCCCAACTCCATCAAAAAACTGGCCACACCCGTTTTTTTTGCAATTTTCGCCGGGTCAAATCAGACGGATAGGGCTCATTTTTGTAGGGTGTTCTAGTTGTCTCATAAATAGCCTTCTGCAATTGCTTAAATTTTTTTTGAAAACTCTGAAAAATCGACAGAAACTGGAATACATCGGGGTGTTGTTTCGGAGTTGTTTCGATTTCGATACTTTAACATTGTCTAAAACTGCTAGTAAGGGGTTTACGGGTTGGCTTGATACTATGTTGGGTTACGGTAGCGCCCCAGCCATCAAACCGTAACCAAATGCGGAATAATTTTTTTTTAAACTGGCGCTACCACAACCCGATGCCCGGATCTACCCTAAACCCTATACTAGCAAGCTATAAAATGAGTTAGGAGTGGTTATACCGAATGAACCAAGTCCTTCGGGTCTTCAATCATCATCCCGAGCTCCTAGTGGTCGCGGATCGAGTTTGGTTGCCGGTCTTCCTCCATCTACGATGATCCACCCGAGGAAAACGGCGCAAGCTCCAGCCTCGCCTAGCGAAGTAACCGACGCTCTAAGGTTGCTAGCAATGGAAAGTGGAGGTGTAGGATTATCTCACTATAATTTTCTCTCATCAAAAATGCTCAAAAGATCAACCATAGAAGATGAAGAAGGAGATGAGGAAAACTAGTAGTATGAGTAACCATGGAGAGAATGCTAAGTCTCTCAAGAGAGAGAGAGAGAATGATCAAGTGAACAAAGAATATCAAAATTGGATGGCATGTAAAGAATATGGTTACTTTAATTTTGAACCATGCACACAAAATATCTCCTCAATTTTTCAATAAACAAATGAGATGCTTCTCTACATGCCAAGCCATGCCCATGCCAACTCACCCCGCCACCTCATTTCCAAAATGATTTTCTAAAAAGAAAATCTAATAATGAGGTGGCCATCTTCTAGAAACTATTCCGTATAAATACGGAATACAACCCGGTACACGTATCGAAATACATATACGTATATTCGTACAAAAATACGAATAGCCAAGAGAGAAAATGAATAGCGAGCAATAATACTAGAATACATATATATAAATACATATATATATATAAATTATTAAACCAAAACTTGATTTAATAATTCGGCTTAATCCTAAGCCGCTAGTATTATCAACCGTCCGATTAAAATCTGTGGAGCCTGTAAACATATTTAATCGGACACCTGTATGTACCAACATACGTCATCTACACCATATCGCCTGAACCGTGAAAACCCTCTGTGTGGGACTCTAAAGACTCGTCAATATGCTGGCAGTGGGTTTAACCGCAAGCATGTCAGCGGCACTAGTTGTGAGTAATGGCTACCCAGGTATTGAGCGAAAGGAAGGCCGACGAGCAAACTCATCCAAACCCCTACTGAGCCAGACAGTGGCAATATCCGTACAGTCCAGTCTGTTCATCTAAGAGTATCGCATATCGAGTCTAGGGGTGGATAAAGCAGACCCCTAATAATGCGGCATTTAGTGTCGGTATGAAACCCATCACCACCTGAGAAACTTTCGATCCTAGATCGGTAATTCTCGTCCACCCCGGACCAGGATTTCTGGTGATGGCCACCCGTGCACAACGCGACATTAACCCCAATACCGGGAGAGACGAATCCCCGATGATCCGCTCACTGCCTCTATGTGGCTCGGTACTGTACCCAACTAAAATCTGTTTGCACTACTCCTTTGAGCCGTGGTAGGGCAGTAATCAAAGCACAGTGGGAACTCTCACGAGACAAATGATGATCTCAGGTCAACAGACTAACCTGTACACATGTCACCTGGGAACTGCCATCTGACAATAGGTATAATACCCTCTAGCAGGTTCTCGGCAAGTCCGTCCAGTGTACTCATAACCCAATGAGCACCTGTATACTATCTTAGGTGAACAAACTAACACCAATGGCTTATGAGACCTGGCCACCGCCCCTCATCGGGGTCTCGATCAGTATACACTAGTCTACTCCAGAGTATTGATGCCTAGTCTCGATACTCCTACGACTAGGGACATTTAAGGATGTGCTTATAGACCATCCAGCTCCCATGTATATAATCGCCATCATATTACTGGTAGTCAAGAAAGAATCCTATGGGCTCTATCAACATGTAATAGTGATCTGTAATAACACCTGAAGCATGTACATGGTGATAAAAACAAACCAGATAGCACACTATTATCTCGAGTAAGACTATTCTACCGGTATAGATCCTCCCTCAATCATCACAATTGTGGGCCTGCGATTCAATAATTGACTTGAGGGCCCTATAGCCAACAGCCCACACTCGTCCAAACCTTCTAAAAGAGACTTGAAAATGTCTATGTATTAATACACACACACACATACACACACTTGTATATGCAGTAAATACACATACCCACATATTCGTATCAAAATACAAATACCGTATTCGTACAAATACTCATATTCGTATCAACATACAAATACCGTATTCGTACAAATACCTGTTTTTGAATCAAGATACAAATACCCATATTCATATAAATACCCGTAACTGTATCAAAATCCAAATACCCAAAAGAAAGAAAATGAGAGATATAATACTAGCTCACAATGATCCAGCTATCTTTCAAACCTGCTAGTATTATTAAAATGTCTGATTAAAGTACGCGTATCAAATACATATATTTAATCAAACCCTCATATGCATCAAAATACGCACACTATATCGTTTCGCCTGAATCGAGAAACCCTCTGTTTGGGACTCTTAAGACTCAAGAATACACTGGTAGTGTGTTTAACCACAAGCACATCGGCGACACTAGATGTACATAACGGTTACCCATGTATTGAACGAAAGGAAGGTCGACAGGCAACCTTATCCGTACCCTATTGAGCCTGTAAGTGACAATCTCTGTACAGTCTGGTCTCTTCGTCTAAGAGTGTCGCATACCGAGTCTAGGGGATGGATAACGTCACACCCCTAATAACCCGATAAGTCATGCCGGTGTCAAGCTCATCACCCAGCGAGAAACTACTGATATCCCATCAGTAAATCTCATCCATCTTGGCCAAGGATTTATAGTGATAGCCAACCGAACACAGCGCGACATCGACTCCCTATACCGGGAGAGACGAATCCCTGATGATTGCTCGCTGCCTCTTTGTAGCTCAGGACTGTACCCAACTAAAACCTGTTTGCACGACTCTTTTGAGCCGTGGTAGGATAGTAATCAAAGTACAGTGGGAACTCACATAAGACAAATGACGATCTCAGGTCAACAAACTACCTGTACTCATGTCACCAGAGAACTGCTATCTAACGATAGGTATAGTACCATCTAGAAGTCCTCGGTGATTCCGTCCGGTGTACTCAACTCTACTGAGCACCTGTATACAATCTTAGGTGCCATAACACCAATGGCATGTGAGACCGGCCACCGTCCCTCGTCGGGGTCTAGAAACGTATACACTAGTCTACTCTAGAATATCGATGCCTATTCTCAATACTCCCTCGACTAGGGATATTTAAGGATGTGCTTATGGACTACCCAGCTTCTACGTATATGATCGTTATCCTAATGCTGGTAATCAAGCAAAAATCCTACGGGCTTTATCATTATGTATTAGCGACACGTAATATCAAGTAAAACATGTACACATCAATTATAAAGACAAACCTGATAGCATACTATCATCTCGAGCAAGATTGTTCTACCTGTATAGGTCCTCTTTCAATTATCATAATCTCCTACCTGCAATTATAATAATTTCCTTGAGGGCACTATAGCTAACAATCTCCTACTTGCACTTAAGGTCAATTATTGTGGTATCGCATACCCATAGCTTGTATGCTATTGAATACCCAACTTCACTACTAACAATTTTGTAAAACGTGTTTGAGAAACTTCCGAATTCGAGAAATAGCCTCAGTGAGTGGACCTGTTACAATGTTTCTAACTGTATCTCTCTATATCTCAACTTCACAGAGATTAACTATCTCCCAAAATGAGTGATACCTGCCTTAGAATTTGTCTGGTTACCTAATGGGGCCAAGTTCATGAATGAACAATTTTATTCAACAAACTTATTGGGCTTTATCCTCCGTTGATTATAATCAGCATCCTGCGCCACCCCTACCTCAGTATCTGCTTGGAAACCTTTCCAACATACTGACCCTAAAAAGAGGGTAAACTAATTACTCTGACAGCCACTCTATCATCAAGGTCATCTTGAAAGCTAAAATCGGTAACCGCCTCCTGTAGGAGGCTTCCATTACTGTACACCAAGAACATCATCTTATGTTCTTCACTGCTTTCCTTTGTTTCTCCAGGATTGGATTAATATCTGCTTACTACAACAAGAGTAAAATCAACAACTTGTCTAGTATATGACATCGCATGATTGACGTGACTTTCGATTCATGTCGAATGCCATTCATGCGAGTTTCTCTCCTCATCAATCCAGGAGACATCTCTGTAGAGAGGGATAGATCTATTACTTTCGGGTATACTACCGCGTAAAGAGTCGTCCATTCTAAATGTCTTTAGAATGGTGTCCAAGTACCAGGATTGGGACACTTCCCAAATCCAATTCTAACGACATAGATCTAGTCACCAGAATCCTCAATATACCATCTAGATTCTATGTGGAAAAATATTTGTGATAACCAAAGTTTGACCAATCTCAGTATATAAATATCAGTTCCTATTAGGAGTATGTCATCTAATTCTCGGGGCAGTATTCCCTATAACCTTCTTATTAGGTTCATATGTTCTTTTGATGAAGTCAAACACCTTGACTGTCACATCAAAACAGATGACCCGCCTCCGCTATACCTGCTTTAGTCTATAAATAGACATAAGCAATTTGCACACCTTCCGCTGCTCCTACTAATTACGACAACCTTCTGACAGATTCATATACACATGCACTTCTAAATTCTTATTTAGAAAGACGTTATAGTCATCTACTTACCATATCTCATAGTCATGAATAGCAGCAGTGGCAAGTAGAGTCATCATCACCATGATGCAAACCTTCTTGTCACCGTCTATGAGGAAACCGAAATACCTCTTAGGTGGCTGAGATTACCCACTAAATCTTCGGAGTGGCTAATGGTTTCTCGGTTCCAATTGAATCTCTAGATCCTACTAAATTTTCAGTAACCATTTATAGTTCTGGAATCACCTCCAGTTCAACCTTACTCCCACTAATTTCTTTTGTAAAGAAGTCCTTTTTATAAAAAGATGGCGAGTTAAGAACAATCCAATTTTTTTCTTGAAAATGGTAGAAGTTAAACCCTTATGAAAGCTTGGGATAACCCACAAACTGCCATTACTGAAATGTCACGACCCGAAAAGTACGGAACATGACCGGCAATTAAATTACGAAACGTCTTGAGGCGTACGTAATCTAAGTAAGCCAAAACCCAGAAATCAAAACCAAAGAAGCAGTAGAGTGAAGAAAAAACCAATTTAAATCAAGTAGTTTAGCAACATAAGCCGAAATATGCATTTTAAAATCTCAAGTCTTTTCTGAAAATTTCGGCAGAGTCTCGTTTGTAAATACTTGCCCCCAAACGGGGTACAACATGAATAGTATACGAAATGATAAAAGGCATCCCCAAGCGGGAGCTAGCTCTTCGTCAATTGACGGTCATAACCACGCGAGCAATAATATACAACACCGAAGGGCGAGGATCAAAACTCAGAAAGAAACATCGAAACATCAAGAAAACCCATAATAATACAACACGCGACTTTAAGGTCGAAATAATAACAAGTCTGGTCTTCTATCTCTATCAAATATACAATCTGGTTGATGGAGTTTTACTAGATACAACTGAAATAACAAATATACAATGGTGGTCCTGATGCAAAGAACCCACCTGACAAAGCAATTACCCGGAAGGAACAGTGTTCCAGCAAAGCCGCAATGAACCTGTATAGCAAAACTTGCAAGGAACTGTGGTACAACGGGGGTGAGTTGCCAACTCGTGAGTAGAAAACATCATAGAGCAGAAATCGCATGCATGATGCTATCCTAGGTCATATCAAGTAATATCCTCAAATAATATCCTGATCCATCTACATATACGTGCAATACCACGTGCTCGTGTCAGTGCCTCAGATAGCAACATATCAGATATATGATGTATGAATGCATTACGAATGGAAACAGAATATATCATGAGTGAGACAACTGTTTTCTTTAATCAATGAGATTTCTATATGTATATCAATCAAGTATCATCAATGAAAGTAACAGAGAAATTAGTGTCAAGTATCGACACAAAACATAAGTCTCAGTATCTCAATATCAAATCTCAATATCTCAAATCTCAAATATCAAATATCAATATCTCAGGCATCCGTATCATATGCGGGATCGGCCCGTGGGCTCCGGCAGAACGGATCAGCCTATAACCATCTCATGACTCCGGTCGGTATCTTCTGGATAACCGACGAGTACAAAAATATCACCGGTAGTTAGTGCCCCCTGCCATGCTCATCATCCTCCTTGAAATCACTCTCGCCTCGGGGTACCTCACCGGGTCCACCATGTACCCGAGATGGTTCATACGTCTCCTCGAATCGGGTGTCGAAATCCATCTCATAACCGAGAAAACATCATGGTGGGCGACTCATACATCACTAGAAAACCACACTTTTCATTTTAAAGAGAGAGAGAGAGAGAGAAGTTATATATATATTCTTGCGGTTTTCCTCCAAATCCAAGAAATCTCATGAAAATCCGAAATTCAATCATCAATAGCAAGTAAACAGCGAATATCAGCATAAAACTCCATAATACTACATAACCAATGAATAATAATATGCATGATTTTGCAAGTAATAAGTGTAATGTCTAAACTGGCATATAAAGCAAGTACACTAATATCATGTCGAAACTATCAGGTAACAAGCTATGTCAATAAAATAATATTCTCTAAAGTGTACGTGACATGGAAATTACCAATGATGATGTGTGTGAGCCGGCAAGTAAGTGTATGTGGAACATACGCATCATCGGTAATGGTGCTGGTGTCCTGACAGTATGATCTCAATATTAACATATGAAAACACAATATAAGTATGCAATGCGATGCGAACAACAATAATATGAGGTAGCTGAATAATAAATACAATGATAACTAATCTGCATTAATATAAATATGAGTCATACAGGTATGCCATTTGAAATAATACGAATCGTGTGTTTAGAAAATAGAGACTACGGTGTTTTTAATAAAATGTACGTCCTTTGAAATATCCGTAGAATCCCTTGGCTGCCTTTTAAATACTCATGATTCGTTAGTTTTGAAATAGGTATGACTCGAGTCTAATCTGCCATTTACAAGTAAACTACAGGACTAACTAAAAGGCTGATCGAAAGGTAAGGAAACCGCCTAACATCTGAGTCGATACATATATATATATAGTCGGTGATCTCGCCTCAATAGTATCCCATACGATACCCTATATAATATGACATTCTCGAGTCAAGAGTGCGGATCTATCATCAATATATAGCTCGTACGGTAAATCCGTCGTACGGCATCCCAAATCTGAGTATGGGTCAAATATCACATTTATCTCATTATTCGTCTTGTATCATTTCCATCATATATCATGATCTGGGGGTACTGATCTAAGTCTAGTACAATACTGATACCATCTATGTATATGCATGCGTGTGTATGAAAACACCACGCCTAAAGAACCCGCTAAAACATCATGTCGTATCTCAAATACGGACCATATCACATCACCGATCTCAGGGCCTCAAGCCCAATCTCATCGACTCATCTCCAATCCCAAGTACTATCCTCAAAAACCGTGTATATGTATACGTATATATATATATATATATATAGTCCCATACCCATGTGTGTTTGTGTGTATATATATATATACATATCCCCATATATGTACAATTAAAATAAACGTATGCATGTGTGTGTACATGTGGGTAAAAACCTATTCTAGGGTTCGCGACGAAGAAGCTAAACTAAGCTACTTCTAACTATCCTAAACTAAACCATCAACACAAAATCATACCTTGATAATCATCCTCGTATCATAAAACACCTATATAAACATATATATCATAAACTATACTACGGACTGTGGGGGTGCTATACTCCATCCACCCGACTTGCCCCGTAGATATAATCTATTCACCTGAGCTTCGTTTGCCGATACAGACGTCGCCACGCGCTAGCTTGTCGTCTCGAAGTCCACATGGGGGTGCCTACATGTAAACATATAGTTTTGTAAACCGAAATCGCGGATAAAATTCCAAAACAACATACGAATTTCACATAGGTTAAAACCTTGGATCCGCTCAAGTAAAAGAACCAAATATCCCTCGACATCGGCATATAAACGCCAATTGATCGAGATAAAACCCAAACGCACCCATTTGCACATTCACAAATACTAATTATAATATGAAATAGGTTGCAATTCACAAAAACCTCAAACTCACTATAAAAGCTATTTTTCCGAAAATCTAGCAAGCAAAATTAACGTTTTAGTACAAAACTTGATGTTTAAGCAAATCTAGCGGCCACAATATTCACCATATATCATAACTAGATCACACGAACCATTACTAGATTTTTAATCCCACTTATTTTCATAATTCGAAAAATCTAGTTTACAAAATACATAATTTTGACAATTTTTAAAATAACAATTGGCAAACTAGAAACTGGATTACATTTTACATGTCTTAAAGTGTTAAACTACCCATTATATTGTTAATGATGTGATGAAAACCTTAACCATACTTTAATCTCACATTTTGAATTAATTTCCAAAACCTAGTTTGCAAATAAACTTAATTTGGACATTTTAAATGTTACAATTAGCAAGATGCAAAAAGATTAAGTTTTACATAACATTAACATGTTAATCTACTCATTAAGTGTAAGTCCATGTCACGCACCCCACGAACTTGCGGGGAGGCGGAATATATGAAAAACGATTATCAAATCTTCGTAACACGGACTTGAGCGCATGAATCATATCTAAACCATTACTAACTAACTACTTGAGGTTTAACTACTCGGATTCGAAGTTATACCTCACGTTACATGTCCTTCGGGTCTTCATCGCTGTCCTCTACTCCTCGTAGGCTCTTTGGAACATCGGCACCTCAACGGCCTCCTCGAGTCAAAGACGATCCACCCGAGAGCTCCTACGTCAAGCTTGATCTCTAACTTGAGATAACTAGGTTGCTCAAAGTGCTAATCTAAGCTACCTAGGGGATATAGAGTGAGGTTATGGATGTATTAGTCTAGCTAACCCTTGATCTCAACACATGAGAGGTTAGGGTTAGGGTTTCAAGAATGAGAGAGCTTGAGGAGAGAGAAGGTGATGATTAGAATGAAATATGATATTGTTTCTCACTTGATATATTAAGCATAATGAATAAATGAATAAAATGAGATTATTCATCATGCTACATAAATGCATTATGAGTGATTCACTATGTGAGTCATTAAGCATTTAATAATGCATTAATGACATGATGAATCACACATAATGAGTCACAATATCATTTAATGCTAATGCCACCTTACCCCTTAAGTCACCATGCTTCTAGAAACTTCCTGGAAAATTACGAGAACGCCCTTCCAATCCGTGAAAACATGGAAAAACTTTAGACTGTATAAATCCAATAACCTGATACTAGAATCTGGCTTAAACCAAAGCCAGCTAGTAAAAACTGTCCGAACGTCGCACGTGCGTTTAAACACGTATGCGTCCGAACCCTTGTCGTAAAACCATACGACCTCTATATCGTTTTGCCTGGAGCAGGGAAACCCTCTGTGTGGGACTCTAAAGACTCGACACTACGCTGGCAATGAGTTTAACCACAGATCGCAAGCGGCACTAGCTGTACGTAACGGTCCCTAGGTAGATGTCGATAAGAAGGCCGATGAGGAAACCCATCCGAACTCCTACTGAGCCTGATGTGACAATCTCTGTACAGTCCGGTCTGTTCGTCTAAGACTATCGCATATCGAGCCTAGGGGGCGGCAAGCGTCAGTCCTCTAATAGCGGTATAAGTCGTGTCGGAGCGTAGCCCATTACACCCTGAGAAACTACTGGAACCTACCAGTAAATCTCGCTTGCCCTGGCCAGGGACTTTGCGTAATGGCTCTCTGACACAGTGCGATATCAACTCCTAATACCGGGAGAGACGAATCCTTTCTAACCGCCATTGCCTCCAAGTGCTCGGGACTGCACCCAACTGCTACCTGTTTGCACGACTCCTTTGAGCCGTGGTAGGGTAGCAATCTAACAACAGTGGGACACACTCGAGGCGAAGTAGCAGTGTCAAGTCTGCGGACTATGCTGTACTCATTTCACCTGGGAACTGTTAACTGACGATGGGTATAATACCAACCAACAGTTCCCCTGCGAGTCCTGTCCGGTGTACCCGTAACCTAACGAGCACCTGTATACTATCTCCAGTACGACGTACTGATGGCTGTGGGACAGACCATCTCCCCAACTGGGATGAGAAGCGTACACACTTAGTCTACTCCGGAATATCGTGTAGGGTTCCTAGACACACTCAAGAGGTTCTACAAGGCATCAACCATGCCAAAATCAAAATTTTATGTGCTTAACAACTCTATGCAAGATCGTTAACTAGAGATTAGGCAAAACAACAAGTAAGCAAACTACTTTGCTACTAAGTGAAAGGGATTACAACCTTTATAGATCCGGTCCTCCACTTCTTTAGCTCTGTGATGATGTCCCTTCGCTGCGATCATCGGGATCCCGGACTCTAGCAATGGTTTCGTCGGAGAAATGATCGGGCTAGGTCGTTGACTTCGATGCCGAAGATGATCTACGTCGAGGCGACTCAAACTCAAGCTCCATCTTCACTAGGTCATGAAACTTGTGAAGATAACACACTCTACTACATGGCAAGTGGTAGAGGATGAAGAAATAGGAAGTGGGTTCACTTTAGAATTGGATTTCTCACTTGATTTCATCACTTGGAAATTTTCTAGAATGGTTTTCTTCACTTGAAGAAGATGAAGAAGAAGAAGGAAAAAGAATTATCTTGAAAATAATAAATCAAGTGAATACTTATCATAATGCAACCATGGGTGAAGTAACACATGTAGAGAATAAACTAGGGGTAATGGTTAGGTTAAGGCATAAAACAAAATGGGTAGACTTTTCAAAGCTTCATGAAGCTTCAAGTAAAAGCCAAAGAAAACCACCATTTTATTTCTTGCCAAAAATAAATGAAGAAAACAAAATAAAACAAATAAAACCTAACCATTAACCTAAACATGGTTTAAAGCATACACACACCCAAGTTTGTATGTATCATCAAACATGATACAAACTAGTGCACAAACATATATCATATATACAATGTGCACATTCAAGTGAGAAAATCATCTTAAGTGAACAAATACTAGTTAATGTAAAGTAATATTCAAATATATAATTATACATTAAATCATTAAATCAACACTTGATTTAATGATCCGGTCATACTGCATATAACCGACTAATATCAAGTGTATCAATATATCGAATCGGTAACCCGGCTATATCTTATATAACCGTCCGATGATACAAATCGCGAGAATAGAATTCAGTATCACATACTGGTATTATTCTCGGTCTCGCACATATCTCATATGCGCTCCTATTTCGTTTCGCTTGAGCCAGGAAATCTCTATGTAGGACTCTAAAGACTCGTCAATACGCCGGCAGTAGGTGATGATCAAATCAAACACCCACAAGCCGCAAGCGGTCTGCTAAACGTAACGGCCATCCAGGTATTGAGCGATTAGAAGATCAACGAGCAAGACCGATCACACTCCTGTGAATCCAATCAGTAACACTTACCGTACAGTCCGGTCTCGTCGTCTGATATGTCGCCTCGCCTAGGGGTGGTAAACGTCAGACCCCAGTAGCTCGATAAGTCGTGTCGATATGAGGTCTATAACAGTTCGAGAAACTACTGGTAACACTTACCAGTAAATCTTAGCAACCCTGGCCAGGGATTTCCAGTTATAGCCAATCGAACACAGCACAACATCAACTCCCTATACCGGGAGAGACGAATCCCCTCCTATCGCTCATTGCCTCCATGTGATTCGGGACTGTACCCAAAAACCATCGTTTTGCACGCCCTCTTGGACGTGGTAAGGTGGAAATCAAAGCACAGTGGGAATCACACAAGACTCTATGACGATCTCGGGTCTACAGACTAACCTGTACCAGTGTCACCAGAGAACTGCCATCTGACGTAAGGTATAATACCATCTGGGAGTTCTCGGCGAGTCCGTCCAGTGTACCCAGTCTCCGCTGAGCACCCGTATATCATCTCTGATGTCAAACACCAATGGATATGGGATTATCCATCGCCCATCTGTATGGGTCGAGAAGGTATACGCTAGTCTACTCTGGTATATCGATGCCCCGTCTCGATACACCCACGACTAGGGACCTTGAAGGATGTACTTATGGATTACCATGTCCCCACTAGTATGATCCGCATCATAGTCCAGGTAGTCAAGTACACATCCTAAGGGCTTTACCAACATGTAACAGAGAGACAATCAGTGTACACGTTAAGGTAAAGAGCAACCAGATAGCATACTATCATGTCGAGCAAGAAAGTCCTCCCTATATATGTCCAAGCATCCACTACAATATACATCCTATGTATAGTAATGGCCTCTAAGGCATACATATAACTAACAATCTCCCACTTGCACTAGGGCCATCTGTAGCAGTGGTTGCAGTATCTAATACTCAACCATCCCATAAAAGTCTCTCTTTGGGAAAAGGCCTTTGTGAGTGGATCCGCGCTGTTGTCCTTTACGTCTGCTCTCCTAACCTCGATCTCCATGGAGATCAACCATCTCCATGATCAGGTGATACTGCCTAAGAATTTGTCTGGGTTACTGATGAGACCAGGGTTCCTGGGCCAAAACCACACTTCCATTGTCACACAATGGTAGGAACCTAGTTCATCTCATGAACCAATATACACCCAAACTGGCTCTTTGGTAGTATCTTTAATAACGATGTTACCAGCCTTTATCGTCTAGTTTGCCATGGTATCTAGCTTGGAACTCTTCCAACATACCGTCCCTCCACTAAGGGTAAAGACAAGCCTGTGACTGACATTCAGTCATCCTTATCACCCTGAAACCTTTCTAGTGATTCTCCCCAGGATCGATTGATACCTTCTCACTACAACTAGTGAGAATCCTAACATCCAAATAGATCTATCTCATAGATCCATAACCCAGGATTTAGGAGGTATCACTTTGATCCTGTATGGAGAATCCTTGTGATAAGCGGAGATTGACCGAGTGTAGCATAGGAAACTCCTTCCCTATCAAGAGTATGTCATCCACGTACTCTACGCGGATCACCACCATACTCCCTACTACCTTTTTGTATATATAAGGTTCATCTACCATTTTGATGAAGTCAAACTCTTTGACTACCACATCAAAACAGACGTTCCAACTCCGCGATGCCTGCTTTATCATATAAAACATCTTGCACACGTTTCCGCTGCTCCCATTGTCTACGAAGCCCTTTGGCTGTGTACTTATAGACGCTCTCTTCCAAAACATCATTTAGAAAAGCAGTCATGACACCCAACCACCAGATATTGTAGTTATGGTATGTAGCAATGGCAAGTAGGATCCTGATGAACTTAAGCATAGGCACTGGAAAAGGTTTCATCATTATCCACGCCTAGTCGATGACGAAAACCTTTAACAAGTCTAGCTTTGAAAGTCTCAACTTTTCCATCTACACCAAGTAATCTTCTCAAGATATACTTGCTCCTGATGGGGATTTAACCCTTCAGATATAGCAACCAAAGTCCATACTTTGTTGGTGTACATGGATTCCATCTCAGATCGCTAAGCATCCAGCCATTCTTACAGAGTCTCCACTCTTGACGGCCTGCTCGAAACTAGTTGGGCCATCATCTCATGATGCAATCCTTGCTCCCACTGTCATTGAGAAACCGAAGTATCTCTCATGTGGATGAGGAACCCTACCAGATCGGCGGAGAGTCTGAGGTTTATCGTAATCTATTGAATCCTTTGGTTCTACCAAATCATCAGCTGCAGTTTGTATAGCTGGAACCATTCCAGTTCTATATAACAGACCTTGCCTCGAGCTTGTCCGGATTTTGCTTTTAGAAATAGGCCGGACAACTTAACTAACTTAAGAGATAGGCTCTTCCCATACCATATCTTATATGGAGTGGTAGACACTGATTTGATTCGAACCCAATTCAATAGGTATGCAGCTTCTCAAGTGCACAACCCCAAAAGGAAATAGGTAACTCAGTAGTACTCATTATAGAGCACACCATATCTAATATGGTGCGATTGCTCCGCCCTGATACACCGTTGTGCTGTGGTATATTCAGAGGAGTAATACGGAGAGAGAATCTCATTCTTCTTTAGAATAGTCCAGGAATTCTATGCACAAGTATTCTCCTCCCTGATCTTATCATAGGACATAATACTTATACCCGTAATTTGGTTCTCTACTTCTAACTTATATTCTGTGAATATCTCAAAAGCTTCGGACTTATGTTTCAACAGAAACATATGGCTGAATCTTGAGAGATCATCAGAGAATGTAATGAAGTACAAATAACCGGTCCTGGCATTTGTAGACAGGGGACCTTACATACATCATCATGTATCAGTCCCAAGAGTTTACTAACTCTTTCTCTGTTTCGAGTAAACAGAGCTATGGTCATATTATCTTTGTGACATGACTGGCAAGTTTCACAAGATGTAAATTCAAACTGATTTAAATATGCATCTAAAATGTAACTTGAGCTAGTCGGATCACATTGATATGACCTAGTCTACATTACCTCAAGAAGGAATCGTTCATTTCTGAACTCTTCTTCTTGTGTGTGTTCTGTATACTAGGAACTGTAGTTTGATTTAGAACGTCAATGCTTTTAGATAACGTGCCTGAATCGATCAACTTTTGAAATAGGAAATGTTCAAAACATTATCCAACAATACAAAATTATATCCTTCTTTAATAAATAAAGAGATTGATATGATTTTGTATATCAGGTACGGTATCTAATAGCATTTGTTCAGAATCAACGTACTGGTAATACAGGGTGATAGTGACCAACAGACTTGGCTGCAACACTTGCACCGTTTTCTGTCTCATGAAACTTATCACCCGTTCTCGGTTCTCTACCTTTCTGTAGCCCATGTAACGGATTACATTTACGGGATCCTTATCCGGTATCTAATACCTAGGACGTAGAGGACACTGAGAAACAGTTCTCTGTAATGAACACACCTGAAGATGATGCATCAGCTTGCACTTTCTTCGTTTGGGCGGCACGGGAAATCTGGTATTCCCCAATTTCCTGCTCTGTCTTATAACAATTATGAGTTGGAGCGGGACCAACGTTCCCCAGCTCAGTATAACAAGCGGGTTCGGTCAATATATCCGTATTATTATCTTGATTAAGGCGTGATATGGTCGCTACCTGGAGAGAGAGAGAAGAAAACACTCAGCGTGCGCTCTTGGAAGAATAGATTGGTTATTATTTTATCTAATCATGATGGCTCCCACTGTTTTTATCAAATCTTTCTTCAAACCCTAAAAGGAAAGACTAGCCGGGATTAATTACACGCTACAAGTTTGCCAATCTTTCAGCCAGGCCAGTGTCGGTACTTTGAGGGAGGTTCCCCGTGCTTTCGCACGGACCTAATTAAAGTAAATCTCATTTTCCTAGAGGCGTAACCCCGTTAACACCTTTCTAGACACCTACTTGATCGACTAATTGTAATGTGTAAAACTCTCCCAGGAGTAACTCTTACTCGCAGCGGGTATCGGGATCCAACTATCTCATAAAAGGTATGCAATCTCATTGCAAATTTCAACACTTGAAATTCCCGATAATATTTTGCCCGAAACGATCTATGACCTTGACAAGGTCAACAAACCGTAGACCGTAAGTCAAGTTCAACCCGTCATTTCTTGATTGAATTAAACCCACCCGCACGACCCTTGACAAGGTCAACAAGGCCGTACGACTACCCTAACCCAATCTGCATCATATGCATAAGCAGATAAATACTGGTCAGCTACCGCACACTGCGCCTTGACAAGGTCAACAAACGCAGCATGAATACTAAGCAGGACTTATCTGAAATGACGGAGGGCTACGACAGGTTTTTCTGAGAACCTATTGCGTAATGAACTTGATATCGTTGTAGAATCAAATGGTTTTAAAATGGAGTGTTTTTTAGGCTTTTCTAGTTTTGCTAAAGGGGTCACTCCCGGTGAAGGGATCGTCGGCCCTTTCCTCGTCGAATGAGGTGCAGGATATATCATATATATCACTGTGCAAAGCAAGAACTATAGAAGCAATCAAAAGACAAACCGAGGGTTGTAGCATCTGCCAGTCATTGCTAAAGGGGTCACTCCCGGTGAAGGGATTTCGGCCCTTTCCTCACCGAATAAGGTGCAGGATGTTCTACAAGGAACACCGCGATGCAAAGTAAGAACTGTAGCTACCTGTTTTTGAAAATTCGATTCCACAACATCTTTTAGGTTTCTTTTCTTTCATTAATCATATTAATGAAGTCCCATCATTTAAGTACCTAAACATCACAGATAAATACGACGTACACTTATGCCATCCGCATTCGCCTCGATGTCCCCTCGTGCACCGTTAGGTTAGGTAACTAACGGCAGAGCGAGGCAGTGCTAGCGCGGGTGTAAAACATAAGTAACGTCTATATAATATATCATATATACTATATATAACATTTATCACAGAACATCAAATGATCACATCACAGATATCGCAGCAGAAGAAACATATGAAACATTGGATATACTAGGACATCCGTGTTTTATTTTGAGCCTTTATAAAACACGGATTCCACGGTCGCGATGAATAGTCAAACCCACACCCCTAGACCCCTACGAGAGCGGCAAGCAACCCTACCAATTCTAGAGTTAGGAGACCCGGACTCGACTCCTCGAGTTGGTCTCCTACTGGACTCCAGAACCCGGTTACTTGTGCTCTCCTCCTTGGGTCTATCCTAGTGCGGAAAAGTAAATAATATACATCAACGGTGACATCTTCCACAACCTAGAAGTGCCCCAACAAAAGAATATTACATACAAATTTTTACATGAATGAAAATGAAAAACACTCATCTCACATAAAAAAACCCCGGCTATTCAAACACGACGATCCAATATAACATATCCAGCAACACATAACATCACATGTCATCAACGTAAGTAAACATGCGTATCCCAATTGTCGTTGACATATAGCAACGAAACCGGCGATATCACATATTACACTTACGGTTACAGAAAAGAAAGTGTAAGACTACAACAGTTGGAATCCGCAACCTCTTTAGACATCGCATGCCTAACCAAATGAATTCCTTAGACATCGCATGCCTAATAATTATAAACCCCGCATTTTAGTCTCATTATCGAAAACTCTTTTCAATGTCAAGTCGGGAAATTCAACAGGATTCCCGACATTCTGATCGAATGCTCGTCGCAAACTTTAGTAGACGGCCGTACCCCCGATGCCGTCGACGAAGTGCACCAAGGCGGAACACCGCTGCCGCAAGCACCCGAACGGATGCTTTCGGCAACGGGGTTCTCCTACAGTCACTTGGTCGGGGCTATGGGGTGTAGCTGTCTATTAAGTTTACCCGGCGAGTATCCGCGTACGCTACGTGATTGCGACGGACTTTTGATCACATCAAAATTCCGTGGCAATCGATCAAGTGAGACTAGACTGCTAGATTTATAATATTCAAATCAGTTATCTCATAACTACTTGTGGATTCCAAATATTGTATCACATTCCAGATAAACAGAAAATGTTAAACTTTCCGATCGAACAATCAAACACCCAAGTTTTCCCGAAACAGCTCAACACATGAACTAAGTTTAAAAACATCCATTTCATGCCACAGTACCAATGGTCCAGCCGTAGAAGGGTCAAGCCAACGCCTCACATGTGGCACGCCGTACTGCCCTAAACCCTAAAGTTCAAAGGGCAGTTCAAGACGGTCACATAATCGAGTTAAGGTTTGTTGTCTTCTAGAAGGTCCATCGCGTTACTTGCACTACTTAGAACGTTCTTAAACTACGGAAAAATCCAACACTTGGAAATTTGCCGGCAGGGGAAAAAGTGGGTATTTATATCCGGTCGAACTTTTTAACATGTTCTAAAATACCGGGAAAAACACAGACAAAGTTAAACTTCCCGATCGAATCGACGAACTCCCAATACAACCCAGAAAACTCAACTCTTGAGTGTAATTTAAAAATTCCCAGATAACACAGAAAACTGCTACGGGCATTACTGTATGAAAATGGACCCCTAATCAGTACATACGGCCGCGGAACCGCCGCCAAAAGCAGGGTAAGGCCGCGGTTCCGCGGCGCTACAGTAGACTTAGGGCTTCGTTTTCTACAGTTAACCTTATATTTCCCTGCACTATTTTCTGAGCATTTTTAATTAGGAAAAATCCACTGTTTTGAAAAATGTACAGAGAAGGGTTAGAATTAGGGTTTCGGGGTTCGATCGGGTTTCTAACTTCGTCTACACTTCTCCTAAAGCTCTAGCCAGGCTCTGATACCACTGTAGGGTTCCTAGGCACACTCAAGAGGTTCTACAAGGCATCAACCATGCCAAAATCAAAATTTTATGTGCCTAACAACTCTATACAAGATCGTTAACTAGAGATTAGGCGAAACAACAAGTAAGCAAACTACTTTGCTACTAAGTGAAAGGGATTACAACCTTTGTAGATCCGGTCCTCCACTTCTTTAGCTCCGTGATGATGTCCCTCCGCTGCGATCATCGGGATCCCGGACTCTAGCGATGGTTTCGTCGGAGAAATGATCGGGCTAGGTCGTTGACTTCGATGCCGAAGATGATCTACGTCGAGGCGACTCAAACTCAAGCTCCATCTTCACTAGGTCATGAAACTTATGAAGATAGCACACTCTACTACATGGCAAGTGGTAGAGGATAAAGAAATAGGAAGTGGGTTCACTTTAGAATTGGATTTCTCACTTGATTTCATCACTTGGAAATTTTCAAGAATGGTTTTCTTCACTTGAAGAAGATGAAGAAGAAGAAGGAAAAAGAATTATCTTGAAAATAATAAATCAAGTGAATACTTATCATAATGCAACCATGGGTGAAGTAACACATGTAGAGAATAAACTAGGGTTTAGGTGTAATGGTTAGGTTAAGGCATAAAACAAAATGGCTAGACTTTTCAAAGCTTCATGAAGCTTCAAGTAAAAACCAAAGAAAGCCACCATTTTATTTCTTGCCAAAAATAAATGAAGAAAACAAAATAAAACAAATAAAACCTAACCATTAACCTAAACATGGTTTAAAGCATACACACACCCAAGTTTGCATGTATCATCAAACATGATACAAACTAGTGCACAAACATATATCATATATACAATGTGCACATTCAAGTGAGAAAATCATCTTAAGTGAACAAATACTAGTTAATGTAAAGTAATATATCAAATATATAATTATACATTAAATCATTAAATTAACACTTGATTTAATGATCCGGTCATACTGCATATAACCGACTAATATCAAGTGTATCAATATATCGAATCAACATTCGATTCGGTAACCCGGCTATATTTTATATAACCGTACGATGATACAAATCGTGAGAATAGAATTCAGTATCATATACTGGTATTATTCTCGGTCCCGCACATATCTCATATGCGCTCCTATTTCGTTTCGCTTGAGCCAGGAAACCTATGTGTAGGACTCTAAAGACTCGTCAATACGCCGACAGTAGGTGATGATCAAATCAAACACCCACAAGCCGCAAGTGGTCTACTAAATGTAACGGCCACCCGGGTATTGAGCGATCAGAAGATCAATGAGCAAGCCCGCTCACACTCCTGTGAATCCAATCAGTAACACTTACCGTACAGTCCGGTCTCGTCGTCTGATATGTCGCATATCTCGCCTAGGGGTGGTAAACGTCAGACCCCAGTAGCTTGATAAGTCGTGTCGATATGAGGTCTATAACAGTTCGAGAAACTACTGGTAACACTTACCAGTAAATCTCAGCAACCCTGGCCAGGGATTTCCGGTTATAGCCAATCGAACACAGCACAACTTCAACTCCCTATACCGGGAGAGACGAATCCCCTCCTATCGCTCATTGCCTCCATATTATTCGGGACTGTACCCAAAAACCACCATTTTGCACGCCCTCTTAGACGTGGTAAGGTGGAAATCAAAGCACAGTGGGAATCACACAAGACTCTATGACGATCTCGGGTCTACAGACTAACCTGTACTAGTGTTACCAGAGAACTGCCATCTGACGTAAGGTATAATACCATCTGGGAGTTCTCGGCGAGTCCGTCCAGTGTACCCAATCTCCGCTGAGCACCCGTATATCATCTCTGATGTTAAACACCAATGGATATGGGATCATCCATCGCCCATCTGTATGGGTCGAGAAGGTATACGCTAGTCTACTCTGGTATATTGATGCCCCGTCTCGATACACCCACGACTAGGGACCTTGAAGGATGTACTTATGGACTACCATGTCCCCACTAGTATGATCCGCATCATAGTCCAGGTAGTCAAGTACACATCCTAAGGGCATTACCAACATGTAACAGAGAGACAATCAGTGTACACGTTAAGGTAAAGAGCAACCAGATAGCATACTATCATGTCGAGCAAGAAAGTCCTCCCTATATATGTCCAAGCATCCACTACAATATACATCCTATGTATAGTAATGGCCTCTTGGGAATACATATAACTAACATATCGATGCCCTATCTCGATAATCCAATGACCAGGGACCTGTATAGGATGTTGCTTATAGACTACCCAGCCCCCACTGGTGTGACTGCCATCACAACGCTGGTAATCGAGCAAAGATCCTATGGGCTCTACTAATATATATAAGTGATACGTTACAAGAAACATATGCACATATTAAAGTAGACACAAACCAAGTAGCATACTACCATTTTTAGCAAGACAGTTATATACGACTGCGAATATCCCAAGCTTCCATTAAGTAATATACAACCTAATATGATACAATAATGGCCCCTAGGGTGGAGGGTTCCTAGGCACACTATAGAGGTCTCACAAGGCATCAACCATGCCAATTTCAAATTTTATGGGTGCCGAGAAACCCTAATACGGATCGTCGACTAGAATTCTAGGCGAAAAACGAAACTAGTTAACATCTTAACTAAAGGAGAGAGGCTACAACCTTTGTAGATCCGTTTCTCCACTTCCTTAGCTCCATGTAGGCGTCCTCTCGCTGTCCATCTCGAATCCCGAACTCAATCGTCGGCTTCATCGGAGAAATAGGCGGGCTAGGTCGTCGGCTTCGTGCCGAAGATGATCTACGTCGAGGCATCACAAGTTCAAGCTCCATCTTCACCAAGTTGTGAAACTTGTGAAGAAAACACCCTATACTACTTGGCAAGAGGTAGAGGGTGAAGAAATAGGAGGTGGGTTCACTTTAGAATTGGATTTCTCACTCTTTTTCTCAAGGTGCCATTGATGAAGGCAAGGTTTTCTTCATGAAGATGAAGAAGAAGAAGAAGATAGAATATTATCATATAATATTCAAATGAAAAAGAAAATGAATACTTATCATAATGTGAACCATGGTTAGGTGTAGAGAATTGACTAAGGTTAGAAGAATGGTTAGGGTTAAGCATGAAGACAAAGTGGTCACTTTGGTCAAAGCTTCATGAAGCTTCAACAAGCTTCAAGAATGAAAGCAACCCTTTTGTTTTCTTTTGCCATTTCTTTTTAATCCAAATTAAAAAGAAAAAGGAATGAATAAATAAAAACCCTAACCACTTTCTTAACCAAGGTTTAATTCTTTACACTTAACCAAATGAGCAAGTATCATCAAACATGATACAAACATGTGTACAAAAGTATATCATATATACAACTTGCACATCAAGTGAGAAAATCCATTTAAAGTGAACCAATACTAGTTAATGCAAAGTAATATATCAAATATATAATTATACATTAAATCATTAAATCAACAGTTGATTTAACGATCCGGTCATATCGCATATAACCAACTAGGATCCTATGTATCGGCATATCGAATCAATCCTTGATTCGATATCTAGGTTATATCGAATATAACCAATCGATACATCTATCGCGAGAATGGAATACGGTATCACATACACGCATTATTCTCGGTCCTGCACATATCTCATATGCGCTCCTATTTCGTTTCGCTTGAGCCAGGAAACCTCTGTGTAGGACTCTAAAGACTCGTCAATACGCCGGTAGCAGATGATGATCATATCAAGCACCCACAAGCCGCAAGCGGTCTGCTAAACGTAACGGCCATTCGGGTATTGAGCGATCAGAAGATCGACGAGCTAGCCCGCTCACACTCCTGTGAATCCAACCAGTAACACTTACCATACAGTCCGGTCTGTTCGTCTGATATGTCGCATATCAAGTCTTAGGGTGGTAAACGTCAGACCCCAATAACCGATAAGTCGTGCCGATGTGAGGCTCATAACGGGTCGAGAAACTACTGGTAACACTTACCGGCAAATCTCTGATCAGCCCTGGCCAGGGACTTCCCTGTTACGGCTAATCGAGCACAGCGCAACATCAACCCCCAATACCGGGAGAGACGAAACCCCTCCTATCGCTCATTGCCTCCATGTGACTCGGGACTGTACCCAAAGACCACCGTTTTGCACGCCCTCATGGACGTGGTAAGGTGGAGATCAAAGCACAGTGGGAATCACACAAGACTCTATGGCGATCTCGGGTCTACAGACTAACCTGTACAAGTGTCACCTGAGAACTGCCATCTGACGTGAGGTATAATACCATCTGGGAGTTCTCAGCGAGTCCGTCCAGTGTACCCAGTCTCCACTGAGCACCCGTATACCATCTCTGATGTCAAACACCAATGGATATGGGATCATCCATTGCCCATCTCATGGGTCGAGAAGCGTATACGCTAGTCTACTCTGGTATATCGATGGCCCGTCTCGATACACCCACGACTAGGGACCTTGAAGGATGTACTTATGGACTACCATGTCCCCACTAGTATGATCTGCATCATAGTCCAGGTAGTCAAGTACACATCCTAAGGGTTTTACCAACATGTAACCATAAGACAGTTTAAAGAGACTAGTATACATGTTAAGATAAAGAGTAACCAGATAGCATACTATCATATCGAGCAAGAAAGTCATCTCTATATATGTCCAAGCATCCAATATAATATACATCATCTGTACAATACTGGCCTCTAGGGCATACATACAACTAACAATCTCCCACTTGCACTTGGGCCAGCTGCTGTAGTATCGCATACCGAGCATCCCGAAGAGTCTCTCAAACTGTATCTGGGGAATCGCCTTCGTGAGTGGATCCGCCGTGTTGTTCTTCGTGTCAACCCTCCTGACCTCGATCTCCCGGCGATCAACTATCTCCCGGATCAGGTGATACCGCCTCAGAATATGCCTGGATCGCTGATGGGACCTGGGTTCCTTGGCCAAAGCCACCGCTCCATTGTTATCGCAATACAAAGGTATTGGATGCTCAATGGATGGAACCACTCCAAGTTCAGTAATGAACTTCTTGATCCAGACAGCCTCTTTGGCAGCATCGTTGGCAGCGATGTATTCAGCCTCCATCGTCGAGTCTGCCACGGTTTCCTGCTTGGAACTCTTCCAGCTAACCGCCCCTCCGTAAAGGGTAAAGACAAAGCCCGACTGCGACTTAGAGTCGTCCTTATCACTCTGGAAGCTCGAATCGGTAAAGGACTCCACTTGGAGTTCTCCGTTACCATACACCAAGAGCATCTCTTTAGTCCTTCGCAAGTACTTGAGAATGCTCTTCACAGCTGTCCAGTGATTCTCTCAAGGATCAGCTTGATACCTGCTCACTACACTTAGTGAGTATGCTACATCGGGTCTGGTACATAGCATCGCATACATGATAGAGCCTACAGCCGAAGCATAGGGTATCCCTTGCATGCGAGCTCTCTCCAAATCAGTCGTGGGAGACATCTCATTGGAGAGAGTGACTCTAGAGATCGTGGGCAAGTTCCCACGCTTGGAATCTTCCATACTAAACCTTTTTAGTATGGTGTCAATGTACCTGGATTGGGACAATCCCAATATCCGTTTGGATCTATCTCTATAGATCCTAATTCCCAATATGCAGGAGGCATCACCAAGATCTTTCATTGAGAATCTTTGTGATAAGAAGAGCTTGACTGATTGCAGCATAGGAATATCATTTCCTATCAAGAGTATGTCGTCCACGTACAATACGAGGAAGACAACCTTACTCTCTGCCACCTTCTTGTAAACACAAGGTTCATCTGGGTTTTTGACGAAATCAAACTCTTTGATAACGACGTCAAAGCAGATGTTCCAACTCCGCGATGCTTGCTTTAATCCATAAATGGATTTAAGCAGCTTGCACACCTTCCCGCTGCTCCCACTGTCTACGAAGCCCTCTGGCTGAGTCATGTACACGCACTCTTCTAAATCACCATTTAGAAAGGCGGTCTTAACATCCATTTGACAGATTTCGTAGTCATGATATGCAGCGATGGCAAGCATGATTCGGATGGATTTAAGCATAGCCACTGGAGAAAATGTTTCGTCATAGTCCACACCTGGTCTTTGACGAAAACCCTTTGCTACAAGTCTAGCTTTGAAAGTCTCCACTTTCCCATCTACACCAAGTTTTTTCTTGAAGATCCACTTGCTCCCAATAGGTTTTACCCCTTCAGGAGCAACTTCCAAAGTCCATACTTTGTTGGTGTACATGGATTCCATCTCGGACCGCATAGCATCCAGCCATTTCACTGATTCCCCACTCATGATGGCCTGCTCGAAGCTAGTTGGGTCATCATCCTCCATGATGCAATCCTCACTGCCACCATCAATGAGAAAACCGTAGTATCTCTCAGGTGGACGAGAAACCCTAGTAGATCGGCGGAGAGGCTGGGGTACGTCGGGCACCACTGAATCCTCTGGTTCTACTAAATCATTAGTTGCAGTTTGTGGTGCTGGAACTTCTTCCAGCTCTACCTCTTTGCCATTAATTTCTTTTGCAAGAAATTCCCTTTCCAAAAAGGTGGCATGTTGAGCAACAAACACTCTTTGTTCCTCAGCTTGGTAGAAAAAATATCCTTGAGAATTCTTAGGATATCCCACAAACTTGCAAAGGACTGATCGTGCCTCGAGTTTGTCCGGATTTTGCTTTTTGACATAGGCCGGACAACCCCATATCTTAATTCGTTTAAAATATGGTCTCTTCCCACTCCATATCTCATATGGTGTGGTAGGTACAGATTTAGACGAAACCAGATTCAATAGGTATATGGCTGTCTCAAGCGCATACCCCCAAAAGGAAATAGGTAACTCAGCATTGCTCATCATTGAACGCACCATATCTAATAGGGTGCGATCCCTTCGTTCCGATACACCGTTGTGCTGTGGTGTATAAGGAGGAGTAAGCTGAGAGAGAATCCCATTCTCTTTTAGATAATCCAGGAAATCACTGCTTAAGTATTCACCTCCTCGATCAGATCGAAGAATCTTAATACTTTTGCCCTTTTGGTTCTTTACCTCGTGCTTATATTCTTTGAATTTCTCAAAAGCTTCAGACTCGTGTTTCAACAGGAACACATGCCCGTATCTAGAGAGATCGTCAGTGAATGTAATGAAGTAGGAAGAACCATTTCTGGCGTGTGTAGACATAGGACCGCATACATCACTATGCACCAGTCCCAAGAGTTCTGTAACTCTTTCTCCGTGTCCCGTAAACGGAGTTTTGGTCATTTTTCCTTTGAGACATGAATGGCAAGTGTCATAAGATGATAATTCGAATGAATTCAAATATCCATTCTTATGCAACTTAGCTAGTCGTGTCTCATTGATATGGCCAAGTCTACAGTGCCACAAGAAGGATTCGTTCATTTCTGAGCTTTTCCTCTTGTGTGTGTTTTGTATATTGAGGACTGTATTTTGATTGAGAATGAATATGCCATTATGTAGCGAGCCTGATGCAATCATCTTTTGATCTAGGAGTATGTTCATAACATTATCCTTTACTACAAAATTATATCCTTCTTTACTTAATAAAGAAACTGATATAATGTTGCACATCATGTTCGGTATATAATAGCACTCATTCAGGACTAGTGTATCACCATTTGGTAATACCAGGTGATATATGCCAACTGTTTTGGCTGCAACATTTGCCCTATTCCCTACTTGAACGGAATGATCACCCTTTCCCAGTTCTCTGTCTTTCCGTAGCCCATGTAACTGCTTACATATGTGGGATCCTGATCCGGTATCTAATACTCAGGACGTAGGGTGAACTGAGAAACAGTTCTCAATAACAAACACACCCGAAGAAGGTGCATCATCATGCACGTTCTCCGTTTGGGCGGCGTGAGAATCTAGATATTCTCCTGTTTCCTGTTCAGTCTTATAACATTTATAATATAGAACAGGTCCAACGTTCCCCTGCACAGTATAACATGCGGGTTCGGTCAATACATCCATATTATTATCTTGATTAAGGCATGAAATGGTCGCTACCTGGAGAGAGAGAGAAGAAAACACTTTAGCGTATGCTCGTGCAGGATCAGATTGGTTATTATCTTATCTAATCAGGATGGCTCCCACTGGTTTTTATCAAATCTTCCTTCAAACCCTAAAAGGAAAGACTAGCCGGGATTAATTACACCCTACAACTTCGTCGATCTTTCAGCCAGGCCAGTGTCGGTACTTTGAGGGAGGTTCCCCGTGCTTTCGCACGGACCTAATTAAAGTAAACCTCGTTTTCCTAGAGGCGTAACCCCATTGACACCTTTCTAGACACCTACTTGATCGGCTAATTGTAGTGTGCAAAACTCTCCCAGGAGTAACTCTTACTCGCAGTGGATATCGGGATCCAACTATCTCATAGAAGGTATGCAATCTCATTGCAAATTTCAACACTTGAAATTCCCGATAATGCTTTTGCCCCTAGCGATCTATGACCTTAACTACGTCAACAAACCATAAATCGCAAGTCAAGTTCAACCCGTACATTTCCCGATTGAATTAAACCCACCCGTACGACCCTTGACTGAGTCAACAAGGCCGTGCGAATGCTCTAATCCAATCACATCTCATGTTGTTACAGATAAACATAATTTAGCTACCATACACTATGCCTTGACTAAGTCAACAAACATAGCACGAATACTAAATAATATCTATCTGAAATGACGGAGGGCTCCGTGGGTTCTTTCAGAAAAAACCATGAGCGTAATGAACTTGATATCGTTGTAGAATCAAATGAAGTTTTGAAATGGAGTGATTTTGAGGCTTTTCTAGTTTTGCTAAAGGTGTCACTCCCGGTGAAGGGATCGTCGGCCCTTTCCTCGTCGAATGAGGTGCGGGATATATTATATATATCACTGTGCAAAGCAGAAACTATAGAAGCAATCAAAAGTCAAACCGAGTGTGTAGCATCTGCCAGTTATTGCTAAAGGAGTCACTCCCGGTGAAGGGATCTCGGTCCTTTCCTCATCGAATAAGGTGCAGGGTATATTATATATACCGCTATGCAAAGCAAGAACTGTAGCTACCTGTTTTGTTTAAAATTTGATTCTACAACATCTTAGATTTCTTTTCTTTCATTAATCACATTAATGAAGTCCCATCATTTAAGTCACCTAAACATCACAGATAAATACGACGTACACTTATGCCATCCGCATTCGCCTGGATGTCCCCTCGTGCACCGTTAGGTTAGGTAACTAACGACAGAGCAGGGCAGGGCTAGTGCGGGTGCAAAACATAAGTAACGTCTATATAATATATCATATATACTATATACTGTATCTATCACAGAACATCACATGATCACATCACAGATATCGCAGCAGAAGAAACATATGAAACATTGGATATACTAGGACGTCCGTGTTTTCAATACGAGCCAGTATAAAACACGGATTCCACGGTCGTGATGAATAGCCAATCCCACACCCCTAGACCCCTACGAGAGCGGCAAGCAACCCTGCCAATTCTAGGGTTAGGAGACCCGGACTCGACTCCTCGAGTTGGTCTCCCACTGGACCCCAGAACCCGGTTACTTGTGCTCCCCTCCTTGGGTCTATCCTAATGCGGAAAAGTAAATAATATACAAAAGGTGACAACTTCCGCAACCTGGAAGTGCCCCAAATAAAAGAATATTACATACAAGTTTTTACATGAATGAAAATGAAAAACACTCATCTCACATAAAAACCCCCGGCTATTCAAACACGACGATCCAATATAACATATCCAGCAACACATAACATCACATGTCATCAACGTAAGTAAATATGCGCATCCCAATTGTCGTTGACATATAGCAACGAAACCGGCGATATCACATATTACACTTATGGTCACAGAAAAGAAAGTGTAAAACTACAACAGTTGGAATCCGCAACCTCTTTAGACATCACATGCCTAATCAAATGAAATACTTAGATATCACATGCCTAACAGTTATAAACCCCGCATTTTAGTCTCATTATCGAAAACTCTTTTCAACATCAAATGAAACTAAACCGCTAGATTTATAACATTCATTCAGTTATCTCATAACTGTTTGTGAATTCCAATTATTGTATCCCATTCCGGATAAATAGAAAATATTAAACTTTCCGATCGAACATTCGAACACCCAAGTTTTTCCGAAACCGATCAACACATGAAATAAGTTCAAAGACATTCACTTCAAGCCTCAGTACCAACGGTCCAGCCGTAGAAGGGTCAAGCCAACGCCTCACATGTGACACGCCGTACTGCCCCAAACCCGAAGGTTCAAAAGGCAGTTCAAGACGGTCACATAATCGAGTTAAGGTTTGTTGTCTTCTAGAGGGACCATCGTGTTACTTGCACTACTCAGAACGTCCTTAAACCACAGAAAGATCCAACACTTGGAAATTTTCCGGCAGGGGAAAAGTTGGGTATTTATATCCGGTCGAACTTTTTAACACATTCAAAAAATTATCCGGAAAACACTTAGACAAAGCTTGATAATCCGATCGAAACACCGATTTCCAATGCAACCCCAGAATACTCAACTCTTGAGTCAATTTAAAAATTCCCAGAAAACTTAGCACTGTGAAATAGGAATTACTGTGCAAAGGAGGAGGGCTGACGTCATCATCAGGGCGCGGAACCGCCGCAGAAGCATGGTTCCGCCGCACTTTGGAGGTATCATTTTGAAAATTTTGCACCGTAATTCTTAGAACTTCCTGCTGAATTTTTTAAGCATTTTTAATCTGGAAAAAAACCAGTTTTTAGAAAAAGTCCAGAGAGCTTTTTGGGAATTAGGGTTTCGGTTCGTTCGGATTTCAAACGTCGTCTACACTTCGCCTAAGGCTCTAGCTAGGCTCTGATACCACTGAAGGGTTCCTAGGCACACTATAGAGGTCTCACAAGGCATCAACCATGCCAATTTCAAATTTTATGGGTGCCGAGAAACCCTAATACGGATCGTCGACTAGAATTCTAGGCGAAAAACGAAACTAGTTAACATCTTAACTAAAGGAGAGAGGCTACAACCTTTGTAGATCCGTTTCTCCACTTCCTTAGCTCCATGTAGGCGTCCTCTCGCTGTCCATCTCGAATCCCGAATTCAATCGTCGGCTTCATCGGAGAAATGGGCGGGCTAGGTCGTCGGCTTCGTGCCGAAGATGATCTACGTCGAGGCATCACAAGTTCAAGCTCCATCTTCACCAAGTTGTGAAACTTGTGAAGAAAACACCCTATACTACTTGGCAAGAGGTAGAGGGTGAAGAAATAGGAGGTGGGTTCACTTTAGAATTGGATTTCTCACTCTTTTTCTCAAGGTGCCATTGATGAAGGCAAGGTTTTCTTCATGAAGATGAAGAAGAAGAAGAAGAAGATAGAATATTATCATATAATATTCAAATGAAAAAAAAATGAATACTTATCATAATGTGAACCATGGTTAGGTGTAGAGAATTGACTAAGGTTAGAAGAATGGTTAGGGTTAAGCATGAAGACAAAGTGGTCACTTTGGTCAAAGCTTCATGAAGCTTCAACAAGCTTCAAGAATGAAAGCAACCCTTTTGTTTTCTTTTGCCATTTCTTTTTAATCCAAATTAAAAAGAAAAAGAAATATATAAATAAAAACCCTAACCCTTTCTTAACCAAGGTTTAATTCTTTACACTTAACCAAATGAGCAAGTATCATCAAACATGATACAAACATGTGCACAAAAGTATATCACATATACAACTTGCACATCAAGTGAGAAAATCCATTTAAAGTGAGCCAATACTAGTTAATGCAAAGTAATATATCAAATATATAATTATACATTAAATCATTAAATCAACAGTTGATTTAACGATCCGGTCATATCGCATATAACCAACTAGGATCCTATGTATCGGCATATCGAATCAATCCTTGATTCGATATCTAGGTTATATCGAATATAACCAATCGATACATCTATCGCGAGAATGGAATACGATATCACATACACGCATTATTCTCGGTCCTGCACATATCTCATATGCGCTCCTATTTCGTTTCGCTTGAGCCAGGAAACCTATGTGTAGGACTCTAAAGACTCGTCAATACGCCGGTAGCAGATGATGATCATATCAAGCACCCACAAGCCGCAAGCGGTCTGCTAAACGTAACGGCCATCCGGGTATTGAGCGATCAGAAGATCGACGAGCTAGCCCGCTCACACACCTGTGAATCTAACCAGTAACACTTACCATACAGTCCGGTCTGTTCGTCTGATATGTCGCATATCAAGTCTAGGGGTGGTAAACGTCAAACCCCAATAACCGATAAGTCGTGCCGATGTGAGGCTCATAACGGGTCAAGAAACTACTGGTAACACTTACCAGCAAATCTCTGATCAGCCCTGGCCAGGGACTTCCCTGTTACGGCCAATCGAGCACAGCGCAACATCAACCCCCAATACCGGGAGAGACGAAACCCCTCCTATCGCTCATTGCCTCCATGTGACTCGGGACTGTACCCAAAGACCACCATTTTGCACGCCCTCATGGACGTGGTAAGGTGGAGATCAAAGCACAGTGGGAATCACACAAGACTCTATGACGATCTCGGGTCTACAGACTAACCTGTACAAGTGTCACATGAGAACTGCCATCTGACGTGAGGTCTAATACCATCTGGGAGTTCTCGGCGAGTCCGTCCAGTGTACCCAGTCTCCACTAAGCACCCGTATACCATCTCTGATGTCAAACACCAATGGATATGGGATCATCCATTGCCCATCTCATGGGTCGAGAAGCGTATACGCTAGTCTACTCTGGTATATCGATGCCCCGTCTCGATACACCCACGACTAGGGACCTTGAAGGATGTACTTATGGACTACCATGTCTCCACTAGTATGATCTGCATCATAGTCCAGGTAGTCAAGTACACATCCTAAGGGTTTTACCAACATGTAACCATAAGACAGTTTAAAGAGACTAGTATACATGTTAAGATAAAGAGTAACCAGATAGCATACTATCATATCGAGCAAGAAAGTCATCTCTATATATGTCCAAGTATCCAATATAATATACATCATCTGTACAATACTGGCCTCTAGGGCATACATACAACTAACATAGGGCATATACACTAACAATCTCCCACTTGCACTAGGGCCATGAGCTGGCATATCGTAGACCTATCATCTCGAATAGCCTCTCGAACTGCGTCTGAGGAATGGCTTTTGTGAATGGATCAGCAATGTTATTCTCCTTCTCTACTCTCTTCACCTCGATCTCCTGGCGATCTACGATCTCCCTGATCAGGTGATATCGCCTAAAGATGTGTCTGGACTTCTGATGGGACCTGGGTTCCTTCGCTAAAGCTATAGCGCCGTTGTTGTCACAATACAGAGGTATTAGATCAACACTGGTAGGAACTACCTGAAGTTCTGTGAGGAACTTCTTCATCCATACTGCTTCTTTTGCGGCATCGCAAGCAGCTGTGTACTCCGCTTCCATTGTTGAGTCAGCAACGGTCTCCTGCTTGGAACTCTTCCAACAGACCGCCCCTCCATTGAGGGTAAAGACATAACCCGACATGGATTTGGAGTCATCCTTGTCACTCTGGAAGCCGGAATCGGCAAAGGCCTCCATCTGGAGGTCTTTTCTGCCATACACCAAGAATATCTCCTTAGTCCTCCTCAGGTACTTGAGAATGTTCTTTACGGCTATCCAGCGCTTCTCCCCTAGGTTTGCTTGATACCGGCTTACTACGCTCAATGCGTATGCTACATCTGGTCTGGTACATAACATCGCATACATTATAGAGCCTACCGCAGAAGCGTAGGGTATAATCGACATGCGATCCCTTTCCAAATCAGTCTTGGGAGACATCTCTTTGGAGAGGGTGATTCCGTGACAAGTCGGTAGGTTACCGCGCTTAGAATCATCCATACTGAATCTTTTCACTATGGTGTCTATGTACCTGGACTGCGAAAGTCCCAACATCCTTTTTGATCTATCACGATAGATCCGGATCCCCAGAATGTAGGTGGCATCACCCAGGTCTTTCATGGAGAATTTCTGTGATAAGAATCTTTTGACTGACTGTAACATAGGAATATCATTTCCTATTAGGAGAATATCATCCACGTACAAGACGAGGAATACTACAGCTCCCCCTACAATCTTACTGTGTATGCATGGTTCATCTGGATTTTTGATAAAGTCGAATTCTTTGACAGCATCATCAAAACAGATGTTCCAACTCCGCGATGCCTGCTTTAGTCCATAAATGGACTTAAGCAACTTGCATACTTTACCGCTGCTTCCACTCTGAATGAATCCCTCTGGCTGATCCATATAGACGCTTTCTTCCAAATTACCATTTAGAAAGGCCGTCTTTACGTCCATCTGCCAGATCTCATAATCGTGGAAGGCAGCAATAGCAAGAAGGACCCTAATGGATTTGAGCATAGCCACTGGAGAAAAGGTTTCTTCATAGTCCAACCCAGGTCTTTGACGGAAACCCTTTGCAACAAGTCTAGCCTTATAGGTTTCAACCTGTCTACCTACACCAATCTTCTTTTTGAAGATCCATTTGCATCCTACTGGTTTTACCCCATCTGGAGCAATGTCCAAAATCCATACTTTGTTAGTGTACATGGACTCCATTTCGGTCCGCATTGCATCCAGCCATTTTACTGAGTCACCGCTCTGAATGGCTTGCTGGAAGCTAGTAGGCTCATCATAGTCAATAGTGCAATCTTCTCTTTCCCCGTCTATGAGAAAACCGTAGTATCTCTTGGGCGGATGAGACTGCCTACTACTCCTACGGAGTGGCGTCGGGATGTCCTTTTCTTCTGAAATCTCTGGTTCTACCAAACTTTCAGTAGTAGTTTGTGGTTCTGGAATTTCTTCCAGTTCTATTTTGCTCCCACTTATTTCCTTTTCTAAAAACTGATGTTCTAGAAAATGGGCATTACGAGAAACAAAAACCTTTTGTTCCTCTGCGTAATAGAATAGATACCCCCTGGAGTTCTTTGGATATCCCATAAACTTACACTGTACTGAACGTGCCTCGAGTTTTTCCACATGCTGCTTTTTAACAAAAGCTGGACACCCCCAAATCTTCAAATACTGAAGATAGGGTTTCTTCCCACTCCACATCTGATATGGTGTGGTAGGCACAGTTTTGGTAGGAACTATGTTCAAAAGATATATCGCTGATTCTAGCGCATATCCCCAAAAAGATCGCGGTAACTCAGCCTTACTCATCATGGAACGAACCATATCCAATAGGGTTCGATTCCTCCTTTCCGATACACCGTTATGTTGTGGTGTGTATGGAGGAGTAAGCTGAGAGAGAATTCCATTCTCTTTTAAGTAACCCAGGAACTCGGCACTTAAGTATTCACCACCTCGATCAGATCTCAGTGTCTTTATACTCTTGCCTTTTTGTTTTTCCGCTTCATTCTTGTATTCTTGGAATTTCTCAAAGGCCTCGGATTTATGCTTCATTAAGAAGACATATCCATACCTAGAGAAATCATCCGTAAAAGTAATGAAGTAGGAATAACCACCTCGCGCATGTGTAGACATTGGACCGCACACGTCACTGTGTACGAGTCCCAAGAGCTCGCTTGCTCTTACTCCGTGTCCAGTAAACGGAGTCTTTGTCATCTTTCCTATGAGACAAGATTCACAAGTAGCATAAGATTGATATTCGAACGGATTCAAATATCCTTCTCTATGTAACTTAGTTAACCTTCTCTCATTGATGTGACCTAGTCTACAATGCCATAAGAAAGCCTGATTTAATTCTGGAGACTTTCTTTTAAGTGTATTCTGGACATTGAAAACCTGAGCTTGACTTAATACGTATATACCGTTATCTAATGTACCTGACCCAATCAGAACTTGATTTAGGTGGATGTTAACTACATCGCTTACGAATGTAAAATCATATCTCTCTCTTGAAAGTGAGGACACTGATATGATATTGCAAGTCATACTAGGTACATACAGATAATTACGTAGAATCAATATCTGCCCACTTGTCAAACCTGGGGGATATTCTCCCACGGATTCAGCGTCCACGCTCATTCCGTTTGCAACTCTGAGAGACAAATCACCTACCTTCATAACTCTACGGTTTTTCAAAGCATGTAATGAATTACAGATATGAGATCCTGCTCCGGTATCTAGTACCCATGAAGTAGAGTTAATTGACAAACAGTTCTTAATTACAAATACACTTGAGGCTGAAGCCACAACATGCTTCATATCCTGGCTACTGGCTTCAAAAGCCCTGTAATCTTTCTGCCAATGCCCAATCTCGTAACAATAGGAACGTTCCTCTTTTACTACATTCAGTCCCGAAACTTTTGCCCTTCTCTTTTCTTCTACTTCCCTGGTTTCCTTCAGAGTAGAAGGCAGAGACTGTAGAATCAAGTCAGTATCTGACTTGTTTCCCAACATGGTCTTCAGGTCCTGGAGCTCATCAATATAGCTAGTCATTGTAAGGACGTTGTCCCCTACAGATGACCCAAAATCCAACCTCACTTGAATTAATTCATTCGAGGTCTCATATCTTGCGATATGAGATTGCTCTCCATATAAATCTTTGTTATGGAGAAAGATGGAAACTGAGTCCATCTTCTCGTGCTGCTTCTAGTTTACACCATCAACTGAAGCTAACACGAGGCACTTAGCTTTCGCTTTATCCTTTTCCCTTGTCTGACGGATATCCATATCCGTGACAGTAGAAACTGGACCTGGGACGGCGGGATTTTGAGTAGTAATAGGGTGGTCCAGCTTGTCATAGGTAATGGACATCTGGACAGACCTTTGCCAGTCATATAAGTCAGATTCAGTCAATTTGTTATCTAGATGTAACCTAGTCGTGGTCACAAGGTCGCTGCAATTTAAGAGAGAGAGAAGAAAATACTATTAGCATGATGCTCTTGCAAGTTTAGAGTGGTTTTTAATTTATCTAAACAGGATGGCTCCTACTGTTTCTCGAATCCTTCCTCAAACTATAAAAGAAGAATTAGCCAGGACTATCCTCACCGTACAATACTTGCTTAACCGTTCAGCCAGGCTAGTATCGATACTTCGAGGGAGGTTTTCCAACGCTTTCGCGAAGTTCCTTAATTAAATAACCTCTTTTCTCTGGGGGCGTAGCCCCGCTGACACCTTTCTCGACACCTACTTGGTTTATAGCATTGATCGTTAAGTGACGAATCTCCTGATAAATAATATATACTCACAGTAGGATCGGGATCCAAAATATCATCGTATGATAATGTTGAAGGAATCCTACCAACATTCATCAAACTCCAAAATGGTATGCTCTGTCTGCAAATTTCAGTTTCTTTAGAAATTCCCGATATAAATTTTTGCCCCCATGCTCTTATGACCTTGGCGTTAGGTCAAAATGTCATAAGTCACATGTCAAGTTCTACCCATCATTATCCTTGTTAATTTGAACCCATCCGTACATATCCTTGACGTTAGGCCAAAATGATAATACGACTGTCCCAAACTAACACATCTATCTATGCAACAAATGAATACCCAGCAGCTACCAAACACTATGCCTTGGCGTTAGGTCAAAATACATAGCTTGAATACTACTGAATACCCAAATGAAATGATGGAGGGCTACGAATGGTTTTGGCAAAAACCGTGAACGTAGTGAACTTGATATAATCGAAGGAACCTGATACTTTTTAAAAGGAGTGGTTAAAGCTCCGCAATTAAAAATTCTGATCTTTTAAAATAACCGAGTGGTTTCTTTTAAATTTGTTCCAACGATTAAACTTTGGTTTATTTTCTTTGCATTATAATAATGCGTACCATCATTAATCCTATCATTGCAGAAAACAACGAAAATACCACGTCCTCTTATGCCATCCGCATTCGCCACGGGGTCCCGTCATCACCCGTTAGGTTACTTAACTAACGACAGAGCGGGGGCTGGGCTAGCGCGGGTGTAAAACATAAGTGACGTCTAATAACTATCATATATAGATATTGTACATTCGTCAGACGCAATAATAGGCATTCCAGATCACAGATGAAATTTATTGGATATACTAGCAATCCGGATTTGCTTTGAGCCTGCAATAAAAGACGGATTACACAGTTGTGATGAATAGCCATTACCCCATCCTAGACCCCTACGGGTACGGCAAACTACCTGCCAAGTACCTGAAGTGAAGCGGTCTCCCTCAACGACGTGAGTAGGCCACTAAACACTTCAACGTACCCGGTTGTTTGTGTACCCCACCTTGGGTCTGTCCTAGGAGCAAAAACAGTAAAAAGAAATAATACAACGGTGGTTACAACCGCAACCTGGATGTGCCTCGCAAAAGAATATTACATCATATTACATTTACATCGAATGAATGAATATTAAACCCATCTTAAACCCCGGCTAATCATCACAACAGTCCAATACAGTTCATATACACAAACAGTAAACATTACAGAAATATGCAACCCCCTGCCAACCAACATACTAGCAGTTAGGGGAGGTTTACGAACACATTAAACATTACAGAAAAAAACCCAATTAGCAAATAACTTAGAACATCGATCAACAACCTTTTTCCGTGTCTACCCCAAAAGCAAACCAGCACTGAAGTAACCTGAGCAGAAACAGAACATACAGGAAAACAGAACACCAGAAAATATGAATTACTGTGCAAATCCGAGTCAACTCGGGGTTGACTCGGCGGCGGATCCGCGGCCAAAAGCACCATCTTGCCGCGGATCCGCGGCCGTCTTGCCGAGTTAGGGGCTCGTATTTTCCCAGTATTCTTATATTTCCCTGCTGTGAATTTTAAGGCATATCATATAATTTTTTAGACATGTTTAAAATTAACAGAAAATTAGGGGTTCCGGTGTTTCGTTTTCGCATTTTCCGTCGATGGAACTTCTAATTAGTTGCTAACAAGCTAGTAATGGTTTAGTAGGCTCTGATACCACTGTAAGTCCATGTCATGCACCCCACGAACTTGCGGGGAGGCGGAATATATGAAAAACGATTATCAAAGCTTCGTAACATGGACTTGAGCGCATGAATCGTATCTAAACCATTACTAACTAACTACTTGAGGTTTACTACTCGGATTCGAAGTTATACCTCACGTTTCATGTCCTTCGGGTCTTCATCGCTGTCCTCTACTCCTCGTAGGCTCCTTGGAACATCGGCACCTCAACGGCCTCCTCGAGTCAAAGACGATCCACCCGAGAGCTCCTACGTCAAGCTTGATCTCTAACTTGAGATAACTAGGTTGCTCAAAGTGCTAATCTAAGCTACCTAGGGGATATAGAGTGAGGTTATGGATGTATTAGTCTAGCTAACCCTTGATCTCAACACATGAGAGGTTAGGGTTAGGGTTTCAAGAATGAGAGAGCTTGAGGAGAGAGAAGGTGATGATTAGAATGAAATATGATATTGTTTCTCACTTGATATATTAAGCATAATGAATAAATGAATAAAATGAGATTATTCATCATGCTACATAAATGCATTATGAGTGATTCACTATGTGAGTCATTAAGCATTTAATAATACATTAATGACATGATGAATCACACATAATGAGTCACAATATCATTTAATGCTAATGCCACCTTACCCCCAAGTCACCATGGTTCTAGAAGCTTCCCGGAAAATTACGAGAACGCCCCTCCAATCCGTGAAAACACGGAAAAACTTTAGACTGTATAAATCCAATAACCTGATACTAGAATCTGGCTCAAACCAAAGCCGGCTAGTAAAAACTGTCCTAACGTCGCACGTGCGTTTAAACACGTATGCGTCCGAACCCTTGTCGTAAAACCATACGACCTCTATATCGTTTTGCCTGGAGTAGGGAAACCCTCTGTGTGGGACTCTAAAGACTCGACACTACGCTGGCAGTGGGTTTAACCACAGACCGCAAGTGGCACTAGCTGTACGTAACGGTCCCCAGGTAGATGTCGATAAGAAGGCCGATGAGGAAACCCATCCGAACTCCTACTGAGCCTGATGTGACAATCTCCGTACAGTTCGGTCTGTTCATCTAAGACTATCGCATATCGAGCCTAGGGGATGGCAAGCGTCAGTCCCCTAATAGCGGTATGAGTCATGTCGGAGCGTAGCCCATTACACCCTGAGAAACTACTGGAACCTACCAGTAAATCTCGCTTGCCCTGGCTAGGGACTTTGCGTAATGGCTCTCTGACACAGTGCGATATCAACTCCCAATACCGGGAGAGACAAATCCTTTCTAATTGCCACTGCCTCCAAGTGCTCGGGACTGCACCCAACAGCTACCTGTTTGCACGACTCCTTTGAGCCGTGGTAGGGTAGCAATCTAAGAACAGTGGGACACACTCGAGGCGAAGTAGCAGTGTCAATTCTACGGACTATGCTGTACTCATGTCACCTGGGAACTGTTAACTGACGATGGGTATAATACCAACCAACAGTTCCCCTGCGAGTCTTGTCCGGTATACCCGTAACCTAACGAGCACCTGTATACTATCTTCAGTACGGCGTACTGATGGCTGTGGGACAGACCATCTCCCCAACTGGGATGAGAAGCGTACACACTTAGTCTACTCCGGAATATCGATGCCCTATCACGATAATCCAACGACCAGGGACCTGTATAGGATGTTGCTTACAGACTACCCAGCCCCCACTAGTGTGACTGCCATCACAACGCTGGTAATCAAGCAAAGATCCTATGGGCTCTACTAATATGTATAAGTGATACGTTACAAGAAACATATGCACATATTAAAGTAGACACAAACCAAGTAGCATACTGCCATTTTTAGCAAGACTGTTATATACAACTGTGAATATCCCAAGCTTCCATTAAGTAATATACAACCTAGTATGATACAATAATGGCCCCTAGTACATATACACTAACATTAAGACCACAATTTAATGATAAAAACCCTAATTTGATCACAACCCATTCTCTTGAAATTCTCATTTTGCAATTAAGGTTATAACAACATCTAATTAAAACTAAATTCAAATATACAATTAACAAGTAACAATTTTGGATGAAGCTTATACCTCATGATCAAGAGATCAAACATGAAAAATTTAGCCTCCAAAGATGGTCTCTTGCTCCCATATCCATACTAGAATAGGCCAAGAAGAAATGGGTAGGGCTTGGATTTGGATTTTGTGGGATTTTTGCATTGATTTTTGAGTGAAAATTGATGAATTTTGAGGGGAAATGAGATGGGAATTTTGGGGGGCTGCACAATAGGGGAGGGATGCTGGATTTGGCCGAGCCCTTAAGAGAGAGAGGGAAGAGAAAATGAGTGGGATCAAGGTCAAAGTCTCACCCATCCCTCACATTAATTTCACACCATACACCTTAGTTTATTACATTCTATTCTTTTCTTTCTTTTTCTTTTTTAAAGAAGTGGGGCAAATGAGTGGGGATTGGGGCAGCAAGGATTCGGCCATAACATAGTGTGTGTGTGTGTGTGTGTGTGGAATTACAAGTCAAAAACAACCCCTTTAAAACTCATATTTGCAACTAACATCAATTTCGATTTTAAATTTATTTAATCTAGCATTCAAAAACCTCTAGAACCATAAGGAATTTTTTTTGAAGAATGAATATGTTACAAACTAGATTCTAGGTTGTCATGGTTCATAGAATTTGCATTAACCCATTCCAATTTGTAATTATCACTAATTAAACGTATTAGTGACGGCTTAAAATAATATTAAAATAATTAATTTCGGGAAATTTTTCAGAAATCTATAAATTTTACAAGTGGCTCAATAAACACCAAATACTAGCAATTACATAGATAGAATATGTATATTTAATTTTATATTAAAAGATATTTATATCTTGATTTTTACGGAAATCACCCGTTATTTTACCGATTTTTTGAAATTTCACCTAAACGATTTTTAAAACGTTACAATCTTCCCCCTTTAAAGAAATTCGGTCCCTGAATTTAAATTAAAACTCCCCAAACACTAAAACATTTCAGCAAAACAATCAAGTCGTCGGGCCCCCGAAATCATAAACACATAAAACACATCGTAGCGCAATGCATGCGCATGAAAAAGAGTGTATAACTCAAAATCAAACTCCGTCAAGTATCCCGCAATCATCGGAGTTATGGTGAAGACACCAATGTCAAGATCCAATACGAAAACCAACATGATATACATTGAACTATACATGTAAACATCATTAAAACATCTGTAACTAATGCATGCCACACTTTTTTTAAATCGCTATGCGATGTGTGTATCACTGCACAATGGCGGACGTCCATTGTGAGAAAATAACTATAACTATAACTATAACTATAACTATATATATATATATATATATATATATATATATATATATATATATATATATATCCTTTATTTAACATACACGTCCCGCCGTTTGAATACAATTTAGAAGGGTTTCCTTGTTTAAACTTTTTGTGTCACCTCAGACACGTAGATAAATACTGAGACTATAGCACCCTTTTGGAAATCCCTTCAATAGCTATCAATGCATGCAAAAATATACTCAGGTACTGTCCTCTGACTAGTCCTGCTCAGTACTAAACCAAATAGCAAGTATCATAAAATATACTGCTCCAAAAGAAATCAATCCCAAAAATATATGAATGCCACATGCGTCTGGTGTGTACGAAAATCGAAATCCATGAATGATGTGCACATAAACAAAATATGAATGCAACGGGTGTGCACAAAAACACCTGTCAAGGGCAACGTGTGTGCCTGACAGCAAAACCAGGTGCATCTGATATTGTCACGACCCGGTAGTACGGAACGTGACTGGCACTTAGATTACGAGACGTCTAAAGACGTACCGTAACCTAAGTCAGCCAAAGCCCAGAAAAACCTAAACCAAAATCAAAAGAGAGCGAAGCAAAACCTTACATGAAAACGATTTTTAAATCAATTAAGTTGCATTGAACCCCTTTTTAAAAACATCAAAAATTTCCGAAAATTTCGGCAGAGTCTCCCTTGTAAATTCTATCCCCCAAAATGGGTACAACAAGATATATAACCTGTAATCACCAAATGGAATCCCCAAGCGGGAGCTAGCTCTTCGCCCAAGGCGGATCACAACCATACGCAATATATATATGTAATCTCAAGAAAAAGAGCATAAAGAAATGCGGAATGTAAGAAAACACAACGTTGGCTCAAGTGAGCTCGACCCAAAAGAAACCACATATACACAAATCTCTCAGTCTCATCACTAGGTCGCATATACACATAAGAAATGGTAGATGGAGAATACTAGATACAAAAATAGTACAAAAAGATATAATAGGGCTCTCGCAACCAACCTACGAACAATGTCGCGAGTCTGAGCAAAAGAAGCCACTAACAAGATAAGCCACCGCTACTAGGCTGATGAGTCCGACCTGCAAGACACTGTGGCACAAAGAGGGTGAGTTGCTAGCTCGTGAGTAGAATATAACATCTAGTAAGGCAATCGTAAGAATGCACGCAAATGCATCACAACATATATGTCCAGATGTGATGTAATACCTCTAGTATGCATGCACATGTATGCAATGTCATTACTAAATCTTTAAGTGCTTTAAATGCTAAGAGTTCTGCATTCTTAACTTTAGAAAAAGAATATCTGTATAATAGCTAAATACCATCAAGAAATCATCTGAAACCCGTGCCAAGCATCGACACCAAATATGAAATCACATCTGTCTCAATGTCTCACTGTATCAATGTCTCAAAATATTGGGCTCCGTCAGTCCGGATCGGCCCATATCATCAAATCTCATGACAACGGTCGGTATCCTCCGGATATCCGCCGCGCCAGACATCACCGGTGGGTAGTCTTCCCCTGCCAGGCTCATCGTCTACAACTCGATCTTCTTGCCCCGGGGTACCGTACTGGGCCCTCCATATACCCGAGATGGTTCATCCACTCCTCGAATCGGGTCTCGAAATCCAACAGAAAACATGAAAAACTCATGGTGGATGACACATACATCACGAGAAAACCGCAACTTTGTTTTAAAAATGATAAATATAAGCTTTTGTTAAATTCTTGCGGTTTTCCCCAAAAATCCAGAAATCGCAGCAATACTGAAATCCTCAAGAAACTCATAATACCCAACATGTTGTATGTGATAAATGTCTATGATATCAAGGTATACGATGTGATTTGTGGCTAGAAATCTATGTAAGTATGATGATGATGCAAGGTATATATACATGCTATGCGATTTCATATATCATGTATGATGCAAGTGGTGACACTAAGCTAAACAGGTTCTATGGTGCTCGTAGCATGGCAATTACCAAAGGCGTGTGTGTCACATGAATAGTGTGTGTGCAACAGAAGCCAATGGTAATGGTGTTCGTGTCCTACGGAATGATATCGCACATGTGTATATGAATATCCATGCAATCTAACAGACGATTAGTTATAAGGGTATGCAATGTAAATGAAGGGGTAAGCTAACTAACAATGCAAATCTTGCAAGAAATAAGGTAATCCTAACTAGGGGGTGCCTCGCGCCATCCAGAAGATTCCCCCATAGATGAATACATATACTCACCTGAATGCCTCGCTAATCCGACCGACTACCGCCTTGCCTTTGCGCGCCGCGTCCGATGTTTCCGCGACCGATCCTATAATTGCATAACATACAATATAAGATTACAGGTTCATGAAATGATGCAACTCATAATATGAAAAGATCGACATTCTCGAATTTATCTCAACGTGCACTCAGTGCGCGGAAAACACACGAAAATCGCTAAAACCTTAACTAAAATCGCCGTTTCGGGGCAATCGTCAAAACTAAAACCCGACTAGACAAAACCCCGCATTCGTGCACGCTAATAGTCATACGAGATGCTAATTATATTGCCAAAATAACACAATTACATCACCTCCTAAAGTTTTAGAAAAACTAGTAAGCAATTAGCATAGTAATATCGATGAAATTGTCACGATTTAACGGTGTAGCGATCGCTACATCGCATAACCATCCGACCTAATACACTAGATGGCCACAAAACTAATCTAAACACACTTATTCAACTTCAAACCCTAATTAGGGCATCTCCACCTCTCTTGAATTTCAAAAAACCAACTATTTCAATAAAATTAACACTTTAAAACACTAAACTAGCTTATTTAAACTACAAATTTAACAACTAGTTTAGGATTTATACCTCCCAAGTGAACCCCAACTTGCACTTGACCTTGAAAGATGCCTACTTTCACCTTGATTTAAAACAAATTAGGGTCAGAAAGAGGTGGACAAGAATTATGGTTTGAATTTGAGAAGGAAAAGTGTGTATTTTTTTATGGATTTTATTGATTTTTGCAAGAATTAAAGCAAGAAAAGTGAGGGAAAAAGGGGAGGGGAGCAGCAGAAAATTCGACCTGAGGTTAGAGGAGGGTGTGTGTGTGTTAATGGTGTAGAAAATTCTACACAAAAACCCTTTCCCTAGCTCAATTAATGACTACCACATCAATTTTTACACAAAAAACCCCATTTTAAGCCATTTTTGAATAAAATTTTAAACCATAGAACAAAAATCTTGAAAAGTCTTGATAAAATTTTATTAAAACTAAATTTTAGTTTATAATGTTTCCTAAGTGTGTAATTTACCTAATTAAATTTTTATTTATCACTAATTTAATGTATTTTTAAAAGCTTAAAATAATATTAAAAATAATTAATTAAGGAAATTTTTTTAATTAACTAGAAAATTTTAAGTAACATTTTAGTGAAAAATTTATAGTAATATCTTATCTAAATTTTATATAATTAGTTCTATAATAAAAAATACCTATTTTGACTTTTTACGGAAAAAGCTGATAATTTAGCCGATTACCGAAAAACTGCCTAAACGATTTTCGAAGCGTTACAATCTTCCCCCCTTAAAGAAATTCGGTCCGCGAATTTAGAATTTAACTACGCGTACCTTCAAAAATATGGGGATATCTCTTCCTCATCTCGACCTCGGTCTCCCAGGTGACCTTCTCGCTGTTCGGGCCACGCCAAAGGACCTTGACGGACAGTATAACCTTCGACCTCAATTTCTTCACCAACCGATCCAAAATGACCACCGGCTGCTCGGTGAATGAAAGATCACGCTCTAGCTGGATCGTCTGGTGCTGAATCGCATGGGAGGGATCATGAAGGTACTTGCGGAGCATCGAGACATGGAACACGGGGTGAACATCGGGGAAGCTGGGCGGAAGAGCTAACCGATAAGCGACTGGACCAACACGCTCTAGGATCTCGAAAGGACCAACATATCTAGGACTCAGCTTCCCTTTCCGCCCAAATCTCATCACACCCTTCATCGGAGAGACCTTCAGGAAAACATGATCACCAACAGCGAACTCGAGTCGGTGACGGCGCCTGTCAGCATATGATTTCTGCCTACTCTGTACCTCTTTCATCCTGTCCCGAATCAGCTGTATCTTCTCGGTCGTCTCCTGTACAATCTGTGGCCCCAAAATACTGCTCTCCCTGAGCTCTGTCCAACATACAGGCGATCGACATCTCCTCCCATATAAAGCCTCGAAAGGTGCCATCTGAATCGTCTCCTGGAAGCTATTATTGTAGGAGAACTCGATCAAGGGCAAATGACGATCCCAGCTACCACCAAAATCTAAAACACAAGCTTTGAGCATGCCCTCAAGAGTCTGAATAGTACACTCCGACTGACCATCGGTCTGCGGTGAAAGGCTGTGCTAAAACTCAATCGGGTGCCCAGAGCTTCCTGAAGTTTCTGCCACAATCGGCTGGTAAACTGGGTGCCCCGGTCAGACACAATGCAAGTCGGAACGCCATGCAGTCGCACGATCTCATCAATATAAACCTGGGCATACTGAGAAAATCCAAAAGTGGTCTTCACTGGCAGGAAGTGAGCCGCTTTCGTCAGTCGATCCACAATCACCCAAATAGAGTCATACCCTCGACTGGTCCTGGATAGACCCACAATGAAGTTCATGGAGACCTGTTCCCACTTCCACTCAGGGATGGGCAAAGGCTGTAACTCGCCGGCTGGCCTCTGGTGCTCGGCCTTGACTTGCTGACAAGTCAGGAATCTCGACACAAAGTCTGTTACATCCTTCTTCATCCCGTCCCACTAGTAAACCTCTCTCAAATCATGGTACATCTTGGTGGAACCTGGATGCACACTGTATACTGATCTATGTGCCTCCTCGAGAATATCGCGCCTCAGTCCCTCAGAATCTGGTACGCACAGTCGAGTCCCAAATCGAAGTATCCCCTGATCATCAATCACGAACTCAGAAGCTCTGCCCTGCCGAATCTGCTCAATAATCTCTAAAATACGGGCATCGCCAGACTGTGCCTTGCGGATACGGTCAAGTAACTGTGGGCGTGCTCTGAAATGGGCCAGCTGTCCCCCGGTAGGAGTAAACTCGAACTGCACTCTGCCGTCACATAAAATCTGCCAATCCGCCGTCGACTGCATCTGTACTACGTTCAAACAAGATAGACTACCTCCGGGCCTCCTACTCAAAGCATCTGCCACCACATTCGCCTTGCCCGGATGGTATAAAATCTCGCAGTCATAATCTTTCACCAACTCCATCCAACGGCGCTGTCTCAGATTCAGATCTCGCTGCTGAAAGATAACTTCAAACTCTTGTGGTCAGTGAATATCTGGCACGACTCGCCGTATAGGTAATGTCTCCAGATCTTAAGTGCAAATACCACTGCAGCCATCTCTAAATCATGAGTGGGGTAGTTCTGTTCATGTTTCCTCAGCTGCCGAGAAGCATACGCGATAACTCTGTCGTGCTGCATCAATACACAGCCCAGCCCCACTCGAGAAGCATCACAATATACCACGAACCTGCTTGATCCTGAAGGCAATGCTAACACCGGTGCAGTAGTCAGACGAGTCTTCAACTGCTGGAAACTATCCTCACATGCCTGGGTCCAATCAAAAGGAACCCCTTCCGGGTCAATCCGGTCAACGGTGCAGCGATGCGGGAGAAATCCTGGACAAAACGTCGATAATAGCCGGCCAGACCTAGAAAACTGCGAACCTCTGTAACTGATACTAGTCTAGGCCAACGCTGAACTGCCTCGATCTTCTTCGGGTCCACACAAATACCATCTCTCGTCACCACATGACCCAAGAAGTCGACACTGTCTAACCAGAATGCGCACTTGGAAAATTTGGCGAACAGCTGATGCTCCCTCAAAGTCTGCAATGTGATACGTAAGTGCTGCTCATGCTCCTTCGGCTCCGAGAATAAACCAAGATGTCGTCAATGAACACAATAATGAACTGATCGAGATACGGCCTGAATACACGGTTCATCAAATCCATAAATGCTGCCGGGGCATTGGTGAGCCCGAACGACATCACCAAGAACTCATAATGACCATATCGAGTACGGAAAGCGGTCTTCGGAATATCCTCCTTCCGAACCCGCAACTGGTGATAACCTGACCGTAAATCAACCTTCGAGAAAAACCCTGCACCCTGGAGCTGATCGAATAAGTCATCAATGCGGGGTAGGGGATATCTGTTCCGCACAGTAACCCGGTTCAGCTGATGATAATCAATGCATAAACGCATACTTCAGTCCTTCTTCCTAACAAACAAGACGGGAGCACCCCAAGGTGACACACTCGGTCGGATAAGCCCTTTGTCCAGCAAGTCCTGTAACTGATCCTTTAGCTCTCTCAGCTCCGCCGGGGCCATCCGATAAGGCGGTATAGAGATAGGCCCCGTGCCGGGGATCAGGTCGATGCAGAACTCAATCTTACGAGCTGGTGGCAGACCAGGCAGCTCGTTAGGGAATACATCAGGAAACTCTCTCACAACAGGGACCTAGTCCAACGGAACCTCTGTGGAGCTAGTATCACAAACATAGGCTAAGAATCTCTGACACCCTTTCCTTAAGAGCTGACCAGCGCGAAGAGAAGAAATCAAGCTGGAAAGGGTAGCGCTACGATCTCCCTGAATAATAAGAACCGGCTCACCAGGAAAACTGAATCTGACTGCTTTCTCACGGCAGTCCACGGATGCATAACAGGTGGCTAGCCAGTCCATACCTAGAAGAACGTCAAAGTCTAGCATATCGAGGAGAATCAAATCGACTAAAGAATCCCTCTCCCTGATACGAACAGGACACGATCGGTACACGAAACGGGCAATAAACGACTCGCCTACTGGTGTAATAACGACAAGCGGCTGATCTAACAGAGAAGACTCTCGACCCAACCTCGGTGCAAAGTACGTGGATACATAGGAATGTGTGGAGCCTGGATCAAATAATACCCGTGCATCAAAAGAACATACCGGCAGAGTACCTGTCACGACAGCATTGGATGCCTGTGCATCCTGAGGAGTCAACGAGAACACTCGGGCCTGTCCACCACTAATAGCTGGCTGTCCTCTGCCTCTACCTCGGCCTCTGCCTCTGTCGCCTCGTCCTCTCTGAACCGGAACGCCATGCCCACGACCTCTAGGAGCATCTGGCTGGCGTGGAGCATCATCAGGAGTAGGAAGTAGAGCTCTCTGAGGAGGTGGTGAGGGTGGTAAGGTCACATGCGGAACTGTCGCCGTGCCCTGGCGTCCCATGGTACAGTCTCTGACACGGTGGTACTGACTCCCACACCGAAAACATCCTGGAGACGACTGCTGGGTCTGTGGATATGAACCAAATAACTGACCTCGTCTCAATCCTCTGCCTCCACCATCTCCCGAAAATAATCTATCGCGGTGTCTACCCATCTGCCGCTGAGCTGGCGTATCAGTACGGATCCTCTTCGGCCCAGAAACGACCGGAGTCTCAGAAATACGCTCCTCCAAAAGTAAGGCTGCATCCATCGCAACTGCGTATGTATCAAAGTGCTGGGTGCCGATGGCGAGGAATAGCTGTGTATCAAGCCTTCGCACAAACCTCTTTATTCTCTTCTCTTCTGTGTCTACTAGGTATGGAGCATATCGAGACAACTGGGTAAACTGTATATCATACTCCGACACTGTCATCCCAGGAGTCTTGCGCAGAGACTCAAAACTACGGGCTCGAGTATCTCGGACACTCTCCGGAAGAAAACGGGCAAGAAATGCAGCTGTAATCTCGTCCCAGGTCATAGAAGGTAGACCTGCAGCTCGGCCTCTCTCTACTGAATCGTACCATGTCTGGGCAAGACCCTCCAGACGAAAACTCGCAAACTCCACCAATCTATCATCAGAACACCTCAACGAACGGCAAATCCGAGCCATCCTATCAAGAAATGCCTGTGGGTCCTCTGTTGCATCTGTACCGGTAAAAGCTGGAGGTCTCAATCTCATGAACTCCTGTAGTGAAACAGGGATAGTATTCGTAGTAGAAGGAGTGACCATCTGTGCAGCAGGTACAATCGTGGTCTGTGCGGTGGAAGGAACATCCTCGGATCTCTGTGCCCGACTGGACTCAACTAAAGATCCCATCATCTGTCGCAACTCCTGCATACCGGCCTCTAATCTGGCAATACGGTCAGGATAAGGCGGATCAATATGACCCTGAGGAGTAGGCGTATCCTCCCGCTCGATCCTCGCCTCAAACGAGCCCGCTCGAATCTCATCCCTAGCGGCAGCCCGCTGAGCTCTCGTAGTCTTTGGCGGCATCGAAGCTGGAATAAGAAACAGGACTGATAAGAACATTGCAATTGAATCAAGGAATGCAAGGAATCAAGAAAGGAAATACAAGCAATTATGTCCTAAGGTCACTTAGGCGGAGTACCGTATCGTAAGTACGCCGCGTATCATACCCACGCTACGCCACTCTGCTTAAGTCACCTATTCCATCTACCAAGGTCGTCCTACACTCAGGAAGGTAAAACCTATGCTCTGATACCAACTTTGTCACGACCCGGTAGTACGGAACGTAACTGGCACTTAGATTACGAGACGTCTAAAGGCGTACCGTAACCTAAGTTAGCCAAAGCCCAGAAAAACCTAAACCAAAATCAAAAGAGAGTGAAGCAAAACCTTACATGAAAACGATTTTTAAATCAATTAAGTTGCATTGAACCCCTTTTTAAAAACATCAAAAATTTCGGAAAATTTCGGCAGAGTCTCCCTTGTAAATTCTATCCCCCAAAATGGGTACAACAAGATATATAACCTGTAATCACAAAATGGCATCCCCAAGCAGGAGCTAGGTCTTCGCCCAAGGCGGATCACAACCACACGCAATATATATATGTAATCTCAAGAAAAAGAGTATAAAGAAATGCGGAATGTAAGAAAACACAACGTCGGCTCAAGCGAGCTCGACCCAAAAGAAACCACATATACACAAATCTCTAAGTCTCATCACTAGGTCGCATATACACATAAGAAGTGGTAGATGGAGAATACTAGATACAAAAATAGTATAAAAAGAGATAATAGGGCTCTTGCAACCCACCTACGAACAATGTCGCGAGTCTGAGCAAAAGAAGTCACTAACAAGATAAGCCACCGCTACTAGGCTAATGAGTCCGACCTGCAAGACACTGTGGCACAACGGGGGTGAGTTGCCAGCTCGTGAGTAGAATATAACATCTAGTAAGGCAATCGTAAGAATGCACGCAAATGCATCACAGCATGTATGTCCAGATGTGATGTAAAACCTCTACTATGCATGCACATGTATGCAATGTCATTACTAAATCTTTAAGTGCTTTAAATGCTAAGAGTTCTGCATTCTTAACTTTAGAAAAAGAATATATGTATAATAGCTAAATACCATCAAGAAATCATCTGAAACCCGTGCCAAGCATCGACACCAAATATGAAATCACATCTGTCTCAATGTCTCACTGTATCAATGTCTCAAAATATCGGGCTCCGTCAGTCCGGATCGGCCCATATCGTCAAATCTCACGACAACGGTCGGTATCCTCCGGATATCCGCCGCACCAGACATCACCGGTAGGTGGTCTTTCCCTGCCAGGCTCATCGTCTACAACTCGATCTTCTTGCCCCGGGGTACCATACCGGGCCCACCATGTACCCGAGACGGTTCATCCACTCCTCGAATCGGGTCTCGAAATCCAACAGAAAACAAGAAAAACTCATGGTGGATGACACATACATCACTAGAAAACCGCAACTTTGTTTTAAAAATGATAAATATAAGCTTTTGTTAAATTCTTGCGGTTTTCCCCAAAAATCCAGAAATCGCAGCAATACTGAAATCCTCAAGAAAATCATAATACCCAACATGTTGTATGTGATAAATGTCTATGATATCAAGGTATGTGATGTGATTTGTGGCTATAAATCTATGTAAGTATGATGATGATGCAAGGTATATATACATGCTATGCGATTTCATATATCATGTATGATGCAAGTGGTGACACTAAGCTAAACAGGTTCTATGGTGCTCGTGGCATGGCAATTACCAAAGACGTGTGTGTCACATGAATAGTGTGTGTACAACAGAAGCCAATGGTAATGGTGTTCGTGTCCTACGAAGTGATATCGCGCATGTGTATATGAATATCCATGCAATCTAACTGACGATTAGTTATAAGGGTATGCATTGTAAATGAAGGGGTAAGCTAACTAACAATGCAAATCTTGCATGAAATAAGGTAATCCTAACTAGGGGGCGCCTCGCGCCATCCAGACGATTCCCTCATAGATGAATACATCTACTCACCTGAATGCCTCACTAATCCGATCCGACTACCGCCTTGCCTTTGCGCGCCGCGTCCGATGTTTCCGCGACCGATCCTATAATTGCATAACATACAATATAAGATTACAGGTTCATGAAATGACACAACTCATAATATGAAAATATCGACACTCTCGAATTTATCTCAACGTGCACTCAGTGCGCGGAAAACGCACGAAAATCGCTAAAACCTTAACTAAAATCGCCGTTTCGGGGCAATCGTCAAAACTAAAACCCGACTAGACAAAATCCCGCATTCGCGCACGCTAATAGTCGTATGAGATGCTAATTATATTGCCAAAATAACACAATTAGATCACCTCCTAAAGTTTTAGAAAAACTAGTAAGCAATTAGCATAGTAATATCGATGAAATTGTCGCGATTTAACGGTGTAGCGATCGCTACATCGCATAACCATCCAACCTAATACACTAGATGGCCACAAAACTAATCTAAACACACTTATTCAACTTCAAACCCTAATTAGGGCATCTCCACCTCTCTTGAATTTCAAAAAACCAACTATTTCAAACCATAGAACAAAAATCTTGAAAAGTCTTGATAAAATTTTATTAACACTAAATTTTAGTTTATAATGTTTCCTAAGTGTGTAATTTACCTAATTAAATTTGTATTTATCACTAATTTAATGTATTTTTAAAAGCTTAAAATAATATTAAAAATAATTAATTAATGAAATTTTTTTAATTAACTAGAAAATTTTAAGTAACATTTTAGTGACCAATTTATAGTAATATTTTATCTAAATTTTGTATAATTAGGTCTATAATGAAAAATACCTATTTTGACTTTTTACGGAAAAAGCTGATAATTTAGCCGATTACCGAAAAATTGCCTAAACGATTTTCGAAGCGTTACAAATATGCATGAAGAATCTCGATTTAGTGCATCTGGTGTGCACCTAAATCACATCAAGCGCGTCAAGTATGCGCAAAATCCAAGTTAAGTGCATAAGGTGCAAGAAAACAAATATCGAATATCACAATCAAAATCGACGGTATACAACATATCTCAATCAAAATCAAAATCAGGTATACCGTGGTATATAATCTCACAACTATGTGCATCAGTGTGCAAAAAATCGAATCGAAATAAAAGTGCATGAAAACTATGCCGAAAGCATAAGTCAAATCACATGCATACCATAGGCATGAAATCAAAATCAACATCTCTAATGACATCAAATCAAAGTCAAGTGCAACTGTGGTGCACAAAATCTCAATCATGCAAATAAATCGTCCAAATATACTGAAATCCAAAGTGATGGATACGCGATAGTCAACTCACGAAATCATAAATATTGTCGTCGATATGTCCGTCCTTCAAAGTCGAGAAGGTGTCGGTACATCCAATGCTAGTAGAGCAAGATATCTACTTGCCTTCTGATCATGGCCTGTCGCCTAGTGCCCTTAGGCTCTCGTCTCTCACTGCAGACTACTAAGTATATAGCTCCTCGGCTCAACGGTCTAATATAGAAACGATAATGGAAGCAGTCCGCTCTAACACATCCTCTAAAGATCTCTGGCCAACTATCATGGTTACTCATAACATGTCTCGTCGACGATGGTGAACTCTGGCCTGCTGGGTGTGTGCAATACAACTGATCCTGGGTTTAAGTCTTCTCATATAGTATTCCAGAAAGGTCCTGTCGAGGTCTCTCCCCAAACCTCGTTTCTGCTGAACTGCCCGGAAGTTATCATCTTTTACTATATCTATTTCTTGTTCTGGGACGGCTGCATACTCATCACGACTCCTCCTGAAAGATATATCTATAGTCAACGCCTCTGCTTGCATATCACATCTCTGATGTCAGCGGAGTGGAACATCACCTCATCAAGATCTCATATCTTACTCCACTTTTCTCTAATGTCGACTGCTTCAGATTCGTCTCTTCATGGCTGCATGGACTGCGCTCCACCGGCTATACTCGTATATGGAGTCTCCCAAGCAATGCATCCCATCACCTAATATTCGAATGAAGTCGAACCATCCGATCGATTTGTCAAAACCTCATAATCCCCCAAGAGCTCAACATCTTGAGTACAGTTTAATAATATCGAGCACATGCCACAGCACCTATGGACCAACCGTAGAAGGGCAAACCCAAGCCTCATTAATGACACCGCTGAACTGCCGCAAACTCTAAGGTTCACCGGCGTTCCATGGTCATTAAGTCGAGTTAGGGTTTTATTCTTCTAGAGGGTCCGTAGAATTACTTGCATTGTTTTCTGAATACTTTAAACTTGGAAAATGGGTCCTTGACATTCGATCGTCTATATCGACTCAACGTATCAGCGTGAAGTCGTCTCTAGCTGGAGTCAATCAATCTGATGACCTCGCATCGGGGTAGGAAATGAATCACATGTCCTAGTCTTCCATCTTGGTGACTAGCGATCTTCTATCATATCTCGAAGTATAACTCGTGCGGCATTAGCTTCAACATATGGGGCGATATCTCCTCATTTGCAGCAACAATTGGCTCATTCGTCCGCACGCTAAACAGTGCCTCAATCATAAAGAATCATAGTGTAATGACGGTCGTCACATTCTAGCTGGCCTTTATCAGTGGCCCCATCCTCTGGTACTGATCTACACGTCCGAGAAATCTTGTAAAAGCAACCCATCAAACGCTCATGGCGCGAAAACACAATAAAATGACGCCTCTATGCAATCGTATGTCTCTGGAATCACGCCCTGGTCAGTCCTCGTCCGTGACGAACTCGTGCTGACCGCAACTCTAGCCGTAGCTCTCCACGCCCGTACAACCATGATAACAAAACCATAACTGGTATTGATGAGGCTAGATCATAGGAATGAATATAGTACTGTGTAAGGAAATGTACATCCTAAGGCTCCTTAAGTAGAGTATCGTATCGTAAGTATACCGCGGAATATATACACGGTACGTCACTCTACTAAAGTCACCTACTCCATCAACCAAGGGTCATCCTACACTCCAAAGGTAAAACCTAACGCTTTGATACCAACTTTGTCATGACCCGAAAAGTACGAAACATGACCGGCAGTTAAATTACGAAACGTCTTGAGGCGTACGTAATCTAAGTAAGCCAAAACCCAGAAATCAAAACCAAAGAAGCAGTAGAGTGAAGGAAAAACCAATTTAAATCAAGTAGTTTAGCAACATAAGCCGAAATATGCATTTTAAAATCTCAAGTCTTTTCTGAAAATTTCGGCAGAGTCTACTTTGTAAATATTGGCCCCCAAACGGGGTACAACATGAATAGTATACGAAATGATAAAAGGCATCCCCAAGCAGGAGCTAGCTCTTCGTCAATCGACAGTCACAAACATGTGAGCAATAATATACAACGCCGAAGGGCGAGGATCAAAACTCAGAAAGAAACATCGAAACATCAAGAAAACCCATAATAATACAATGCGCGACTCTAAGGTCGAAATAATAACAAGTCTGGTCTTCTATCTCAATCAAATATACAATCTGGTTGATGGAGTTTTACTAGATACAACTGAAATAACAAATATACAATGGTGGTCTTGATGCAAAGAACCTACCTAACAAAGCAATCACCCGGAAGGAACAGTGTGCCAGCAAAGCCGCAATGAACCTGTACGGAAAAACCTGCAAGGAACTGTGGCACAACGGGGGTGAGTTGCCAACTCGTGAGTAGAAAACATCACTGAGCAGAAATCGCATGTATGACTCTATCTTAGGTCATATCAAGTAATATCCTCAAATAATATCCAGATCCATCTACATATACATGCAATACCACGTGCTCGTGTCAGTGCCTCAGAAAGCAACATATCGGATATATGATGTATGAATGCATTACGAATGGAAACAGAATATATCATGAGTGAGACAACTGTTTTCTTTAATCAATGAGATTTCTATATGTATATCAATCAAGTATCATCAATGAAAGCAACAGAGAAATCAGTGTCAAGCATCGACACAAAACATAAGTCTCAGTATCTCAATATCAAATCTCAATATCTCAAATCTCAAATCTCAAATATGATATCTCAGGCATCCGTATCATCTGCAAGATCGGCCCGCGGGCTCCGGCAGAACGGATCAGCCTATAACCATCTCATGACTCCGGTCGGTATCCTCCGGATAACCGACGAGTCCAAAAATATCACCGGTAGGTAGTGGCCCCTGCCAGGCTCATCATCCTCCATGAAATCACTCTCGCCTCGGGGTACCTCATCGGGTCCCCCATGTACCCGAGATGGTTCATACGACTCCTCGAATCGGGTGTCGAAATCCATCTCATAACCGAGAAAACATCATGGTGGGCGACTCATACATCACTAGAAAACCGCACTTTTCATTTTAAAAAGAGAGAGAGAGAGAGAAGTTATATATATTTTCTTGCGGTTTTCCCCCAAATCCTTGAAATCTCATGAAAATCCGAAATCCAATCATCAATAGAAAGTAAACAGCGAATATCAGCATAAAACTCCATAATACTGCATAACCAATGAATAATAATATGCATGAATTTTCAAGTAATAAGTGTAATGTCTAAACTGGCATATAAAGCAAGTACACTAATATCATGTCGAAACTATCAGGTAACAAGCTATGTCAATAAATTATATTCTCTAAAGTGTACGTGACATGGAAATTACCGATGATGATGTGTGTGAGCCGGCAAGTAAGTGTATGTGGAACATACGCATCATCGGTAATGGTGCTGGTGTCCTGACAGTATGATCTCAATATTAACATATGAAAACACAATATAAGTATGCAATGCGATGCGAACAGCAATAATATGCGGTAACTGAATAATAAATACAATGATAACTAATCTGCATTAATATAAATATGAGTCATACAGGTATGCCATTTGAAATAATACGAATCGTGTGTTTAGAAAATAGAGACTACGGTGTTTTTAATAAAATGTACGTCCTTTGAAATATCCGTAGAATCCCTTGGCTGCCTTTTAAATACTCACGATTCGTTAGTTTTGAAATAGGTATGACTCGAGTCTAATCTACCATTTACAAGTAAACTACAGGACTAACTAAAAGGCTGATCGAAAGGTAAGGAAACCGCCTAACATCTGAGTGTATATATATATATATATATATATATATATATATATATATAGTCGGTGATCCCGCCTCAATAGTTACCCATACGATACCCTATATAATATGACATCCTCGAGTGAAGAGTGCGGATCTATCATCAATATATAGCTCGTACGGTAAATCCGTCGTACGGCTTCCTAAATCTGGGTACGGGTCAAATATCATATTTATCTCATTATTCGTCTTGTATCCATTCCATCATATATCATGATCTGGGGGTAATGATCTAAGTCTACTACAATACTGATACCATTTATGTATATGCATGCGTGTGTATGAAAACACCACGCCTAAAGAACCCGCTAAAACATCATGTCGTATCTCAAATACGGACCATATCACATCACCGATCTCAGGGCCTCAAGCCCAATCTCATCGACTCATCTCCAATCCCAAGTACTATCCTCATAAACCGTGTATATGTATACGTATATATATATATATATATATATACATAGTCCGATACCCATGTGTGTGTGTGTGTGTATATATACATATCCCCATATACGTACCAGTAAAATAAACGTATACATGTGTGTGTACGTGTGGGTAAAAACCTATTCTAGGGTTCGCGATGAAGAAGCTAAACTAAGCTATTTCTAACTATCCTAAACTAAACCATAAACACAAAATCATATCTTGATAATCATCCTCGTATCATAAAACACATATATAAACATATATGTCATAAACTATACTACGGACTGCGGGGGTGCTATACGCCATCCACCCGACTTCCCCCGTAGATATAATCTACTCACCTGAGCTTCGTTTGCCGATGCTGACGTCGCCACGCGCTTGCTTGTCGTCTCGAAGTCCATATGGGGGTGCCTACATGTAAACATGTAGTATCGTAAACCGAAATCGCGGATAACATACGAATTTCACATAGGTTAAAACCTAGGATCCGCAAGTAAAAGAACCAAATATCCCTCGACATCGGCGTATAAACGCCAATTGATCGAGATAAAACCCAAACGTGCCCATTTGCACATTCACAAACACTAATTATAATATGAAATAGGTTGCAATTCACAAAAACCTCAAACTCACTTTAAAAGCTATTTTTCCGAAAATCTAGCAAGCAAAATTAACCGTTTTAGTATAAAACTTGATGTTTAAACAAATTTAGCGGCCACAATATTCACTATATATCATAACTAGATCATACGAACCATTACTAGATTTTTAATCCCACTTATTTTTATAATTCTAAAAATCTAGTTTACAAAATACATAATTTAGACAATTTTTAAAATAACAATTGGTAAACTAGAAACTAGCTTACATTTTACATGTCTTAAAGTGTCAAACTACCCATTATATTGTTCATGATGTGATAAAAAGCTTAACCATACTTTAATCTCACATTTTGAATTAATTTCCAAAGTCTAGTTTGTAAATAAACTTAATTTGGACATTTTAAATGTTACAATTAGCAAGATGCAACAAGATTAAGTTTTACATAACATTAACATGTTAATCTACTCATTAAGACCACAATCTAATGATAAAAACCTTACTTTGATCATAACCCATTCTCTTGAAATTCTCATTTTGCAATTAAGGTTATAAAATCATCTAATTAAATATAAATTCAAATATACAATTAACAAGTAACAGTTTTGGATGAAGCTTATACCTCATGATCAAGAGATCAAACATGAAAAATTTAGCCTCCAAAGATGGTCTCTTACTCCCAAATCCATACTAGAATAGGCCAAGAAGAAATGGGTAGGGCAGGGATTTGGATTTTGTGGGATTTTTGCATTGATTTTTAAGTGAAAATTGATGAATTTTGAGGGGAAATGAGATGGGAATTTTGGGGGGCTGCACAATGGGGGAGGGCTGCTGGATTTGGCCGAGCCCTTAAGAGAGAGAGGGAAGAGAAAATGAGTGGGATCAAGGTCAAAGTCTCACCCATACCTCACATTAATTTCACACCATACACCTTAGTTTATTACATTCTATTCTCTTCTTTCTTTTTCTTTTTTAAAGAAGTGGGGCAAATGAGTGGGGATTAGGGCAGCAAGGATTCGGCCATAACATAGTGTGTGTGTGTGTGTGTGGGTGTGTAGAATTCCAAGTCAAAAACAACCCCTTTAAAACTCATATTTGCAACTTACATCAATTTCGATTTTAAATTTATTTAATCTAGCATTCAAAAACTTCTAGAACCATAAGGAATTTTTTTTGAAGAATGAATATGTTACAAACTAGATTCTAGGTTGTCATGGTTCATAGAATTTGCATTAAACCATTCCAATTTTTAATTATCACTAATTAAATGTATTAGTGACGGCTTAAAATAATATTAAAATAATTAATTTCGGGAAATTTTTCAGAAATCTAGAAATTTTACAAGCGGCTCAATAAATACCAAATACTAGCAATTACATAGCTAGAATATGTATATTTAATTTTATATTACAAGATATTTTTATCTTGATTTTTACGGAAAACATCCGTTATTTTACCGATTTTCCGAAATTTCACCTAAACGATTTTGAAAACGTTACATGAAGTGTGCCTTGAGTTCATCCGGATTCTTCTTTTAAACAAAAACCAGATAACTCCATATCTTAACCAACCTCAAGATATTCTACCATTCTATATCCATATAGAATCAAAGGCACTAATTTAGATGGATCCATATTCAATTGGCATACAACTGTTTCCAGTACATATCTCCTAAATGAAAGAAGTCCATTACAGCATTACTCATCAACGAGCGCACCTACGGATAAGTAACCTATGAGAGAAACAATATTCTCAATATTACTATTACGGAATACGTAGCATAAGCATCTACATCTTCGATTACTTCAAAAAATCTTGATACTTCCAACATATGGTTCTCTACTTTATTCTTATACCTATGAACTTCTTATAATCTTTAGACTTTGCATTTTAAGAACGCGTGTCTAAAAATAGAGAAATCATAGGTAAAATGGAATGAAGTAAGAGTATCATCGCCTTGTTCTAAAGGACACCGGACAACATACATTAGCATGTATAAGTCCCATGAATTCACTAACTCAAATTCCGTGTGTTGCATGCAAGTTGAAAATCTGAATTTTGGTTAAGAACGTCGATACCGTTATTCAATGCACCTTACCTTATGCTCAACTGATAAAAATAAATGTCCAAAACATATTTTCAAAATTTATATCTTACTTTATAAAATAAAGTTACAGATATATTATTTTAAAAATTGGTACATAACAATGGTTATTCAAAACCAAATATTTGCAATTAGGCAAAACCAGGTGATGTAATCCAATATCACCAATTACTATGAATTCCGATATTGAGGATCAAATCATCCATTTTCCTAATATTCTACTCATTTTCAGCATCCGTAATGTCCTACAGATGTGAGATTCAAATCCGGTATATACATATCCTGGAGTCTGAATTAATTAGGAAAACAGTTTTCAATAACAAGTATAAAGAAAAGCTAAAACATATAATGTTTCGAGGGGGTGCCGGGTATTCCTACTAATGCCACTTCCACTGCCCAGATTGATGACACCGGTTTCTATTTTCTTTGCCCTCGCTGCAATCCCTTTCTATGTCTCTACATCTTACCTTCTGTACATCAACTTAGGCTAGATGGTTTTTTCCTTCCCTACCTTTCGGCACATGCCTAAGGTTTGGAAGAAGACTATCCAACAAGCACAACTAGTGTACTCTTCTAATACAAGGAGCTCATAACTAAAGAGAAGGCGAAGGAGCAGAGATAACAGAATTGTACAATTCAATTTCTCCAGAACTTGTGGCCGTCCTCGAACTAAAGCAACTTCTTCGAGTTCGTATGTAACTATACGAGATGGTCTTTCTAATTATTATGGATATCCGTGGTGTTATGGAGTATTCTGGAGAATGCAAAGGGTAAAGTAGGAGTGGGATGGATATATGAGACTCTATCGTGAATCATGACAATCCAAATCCAAAGTTTGAAAAAAGGTTTGATTAACTTGGTTTACGAGTTTTAATTTAAGGTCAGTCATGGTTGCTAACCAAAGAGAAAAGAAACACTCAGCGTGCACTCTATCAAGATTAAATTGGTTAATTATTTTATCTAATCAGGATGACTTCCACTGTTACCTCGAATTCTTCTTCAAACCATAAAATGAGAACTAGTCGGGATTATTTACACCTTACAGGTTCGCTAACCTTTCAGCCAGACCAGTATTGATACTCCGAGGGAGGTCCCTCATGCTTTCGCACAAAACTAATCAAATTACCTTTTTTCCGCAGAGGCGTAGCCCCGTTAACACCTTTCTAAGCACCTGATGGGTTAGCTAGTTATGAAGTGAAAATCTCCCGAGGAGTAATACCTACTCACAGTGGAAATCGGGACGTAGCTATCATTGTGTGATAACCTTGACGGAAGCCGATCAAAATCACCACACTTCAGAAGGTATGCTCATACTTGGTAAGTTTCCCTTATATTTGAAACTCTCGATATGGTTTTTTACCCAAGCGTCATATGACCATGACGAAGGCCAAAATTTCATAAGTCGCTAGTCAAGTTCAACCCGTCATTATCCTGATGAATCTAGACCTACCCGTACTAACCCTTGACGAAAACCAAAATAGCTGTACGACTGTCCTAGATTAATGCATCTCTATACTGTGCCTTGACGAAGGCCAACATACTCGCATGAATACTAGGCACTACCCGTCTGAAATGATGAAGGGCTATGGCTGATTTTTGGCGAAAAACTTTTAATCTAATGAACATGATACCATTGAAAGAACTCGAGTGGATTTAAAAAGGAGTGGTTTAGGCTCCGCTTTTAAAACAAGTGGTTTTTGTCACGCCCCGCTTCTCAGAGTGCGCCAAGATAGGCACGTGACAGAGCCAACTATGCTACATGTAGCTAGGAAACATCTCACCTCAGTCGCATTACGGCTGTCTATAGATATCAAGAACAGCAAAATAAAAGAACTTATCTAGTACATGTCCATGAGCCAGAAATAACGAGTCAAGAAATAATATGCGGAACCAATAAATCCAAGTAACAATAACAATCTGGAAAGTACGTCCCATAATACGGGCTTACATCAGGAATGAAAATACGAAAGAAAACTAAACTAACTAGCTACTAACATGATCTTCACTGCTCGGCTTGTTGGTCAAAATAGTCCTGAACTGCCTGCGACAGAGATAGAGGATCTGAGCCATGCAAAACCTGGACGTCAGTGCGTCATGATATCAACCAATAATAAATGAACAGGATACACGAGATATGCAGGTATGAATCATAAACAGTAACATGAATGCAATAAGTAAACACGGATATGGAACAGTGAAGTGTATCAATATATGTGACGTGCAGTGATCAATCTAAACTGTGCTACTAGGTTATCTATTCTAAAGTTTTCTGAAATCAATTAATGTTATCCCCCATGTAACTCAAAGGATTTGTCCCGTTATCCCTCGGGACCACGGATCAGGTAGTGGGAGTCATGAATGACTTTGTACCGTTATCCCCCGGGACCACGGATCATGTAAGAATCACGAATGATTCTGTCCCGTTATCCCCCGGGACCACGGATCAAGTAATACCCTTTTAAGCTACACTTCAGTTACACTTTTGATTTCCCCATACCCCTAAGGTTATGTGTTCAAGTCAGGTATTGATAATCTGGAGCTAATACCAACACAGGATCAAGCAGGTACATGTTTGTCTATACAGACAACAGGATATGTCCATCAGGACAACATGTCAGGATTGTTGGCATTAGAAACATGATCAGGTAACACGTCAAGTAGTGGTGTATCAGGTCATGACAGGTAGTGCACAGGTATCAACGAATGCTCATAATAAAACTGTAGCAAGTACGGATGCACGATAAAAGTATGGATGCACAGTAAAACATGGATGCACAAATATCTATTAGGGATTTTATCATGACTAGGTAGGATGCACATTATCAAGCATGGGGTACTAATATAACAATAATATGAGTTAATGTAATATGACATGCAACTAAGTATGCATAATTAATGGTATACGTATACAATAAAACATGGATGCTCAATTAACTATCAGGGGTTACAACTATAGCTCCATGACTATGTAGGGTGCACACTATTAAGCATGTGGTACTAATATAACAATAATATGAAATAATGTGACATGGCATGCAAATTGATATATAATTAATGGTATGGATGCACAAATATCGATCGGGGTTACATTTACAGTTCCAAGAATATGTAGGATGTATATTATTAAGCATGAGGTGTTACTACAATAGTAATATGAATTAATATGATCTGTAAATGCATTTATATATATTTTAAATGGTATGGATGCAAACGGGTATCCGAAAACTGTAAAATTGTAATATGGATGCATAACTAAACAATATGTAATACTATTATTCAAATGGGTGTAGTATAGCATGTAGCAAGATTAACTTGTCTCGATCGGATCGCACGACGGATACGCACGGCACGTCCGACGTCGGTAAGTCGTCGCAAAGTTCACGCGGCATGCGGGACGGGTCCAAGCAAGGCAAGAGGGTGATCACGCAGGTAAGATACGTTCACTGGATCATCTGGAATGGCAGCGGCGGTCACGGCTCCGGCGATCGCTGAAATTACAAGATTCAAGAAAAGAAAAGAAAAAGAAAAAGAAAAGAAGAAGAGGAAGAAGAAAGGAGAAAGGCTCATTGTGGTTGGTGCTCTGTGGTTTCTGGGGACAGAAAGGAGGTGGTGGTGTCGAGGAGAGGAGGTCGTCGGCGGTGGAGGGGAGTTGAGGAGCTAGGGTTAGGTTATAAGGAGTTAGGGTTTGGGTGCTAGGGTTAGGCTCGGGTCTGCAGGGATTGTTGGTTGAGGAAGGGAAAGGAGAGAAGAAGGAGATGATGGAGATGAGGAGAGAAGAAGGTGCTGGCGATGACGAGGTGATCGGCGGCGAGGTGTGCAAGTGTTGGGTGATGGGTTCTGTGGGGTGCAGGCTCGGGGAAAGGAGGAAGAAGAAGAAGATGACGACGACGACGAGGAGGAGGAGATGATGAGATGGAGGTAGTGACGAGGTCGGGTTTTGAGGTCGAGGGCAGTGAGGAGTTAGGATTAGGGTTTCGTTGTTTGGGTTTTCTCGTGGAGGCTCGGGGGTTTAAAAAGAAAAGGGAGAAGAGAATAGGAGGAAGGTGACCGTAGGATGTGTGAAGGGAGGTGAGTGGAATCAAGGAGCGAACAGTGTTCGCGAGAGGAGAGAGGAAGCGCGAGAGGAGAAAGAAAGAGAGAGGAGAGAGACTGAGTGGGAGAGAGAGAAACAGAAAAAGAAAGAGAAAGAGAGAGGTGGGGTCCAAGAAAGATAAAGAGAGAGGGGTTGTAAAAAAACCGTTTTGATTTTAATTTTAAAAAATCTTTTCAGTTTTCTAAATTTTAACTGTGAATTAAATATTTAAAATATTATATTAATGTAATTTGATTTTCTGGTTAATACAAACTTAGTCCAAAACGCGCCCGGGTCGGGTCTAAAAATTCAGTTTCGAAATATGAAAAATATATGTGTCGACCAAAACTAAATTTAAATATCCGGGTAACGAAGATACATACCTCCAAGAACGGATGCACGTACGTGCGCGTAGCCATCCAAACAAGTCCGTTTCACTGAACGGGACGAGAACAAGATGCGCAGATGCTGCCACAGGGTTAGGAGTATCATGCAAGCCATGCAATGTATTTTTAAAATATTTTATGTGACTTTAAATGCTATATTTAAAAATGCAGATGCCAGATCAATGCCAATATGCAGTATGTAAATATGGAAGTGCACGAGTCTACGTAACAAGTCAGGATAAATCACAAACATGAATCAAGACTGGTTTCAAGCAAGCGGGTCGGGTCGGATGCAAATACAGATGTCAAAATACTATTCGCACCAAAACACAGTAAATCAAGAAACTACCATAAATAGAGAAATACTTGACTAGAACTGGTATAAATGAACTAGGGTGTTACATTATACCCAACTACAAAAAGAATTTTGTCCTCGAAATTCCCAAAACACGAAAAGATAAACAAACATGAATCTATAAGAATAGGTGTGGAAACTTCTGTCGAATCTCGTCTTCTCGTTCCCAAGTCGATTCTCCATGCGAGCTATTTCTCCAAGAAACAAGTACGAGAGGGATAACCTTGTTCTTAAGGACCTTTTCTCTTCGATCAACAATCGACATCGGTCGTTCCTCAAAGGTCAAATCCTTTCTTACAGTCAGCTCCGAATGATCCAGCACGCGTGTTTCATCTCGAACATACTTACGGAGTTGAGATACATGAAACACATCATGAACATCCGCCAAATATGGTGGTAAAGCCAATCGATAAGCCATTTCTCCAACACGCTCCAAAATCTCGAAAGGCCCTACGAATCAAGGACTAAGCTTTCCTCGACTCCCAAAATAATCACACCTCTAGTCGGTGATATCTTCAAGAACACAAGATCACCAACAGCGAACTCTAGAGGTCTTCTCGATGTGTTGGCCCAACTCTTCTGCCGATCTTGTGCTGCCTTCATATGATTCCGGATAGTATTAACCTTCTCTACTATTTGCACGATCAAATCCGGTCCCAACAATCTTCGCTCTCCAACATCGTCCCAACAAACAGGTGATCGACACTTGTGACCATACAACGCTTCGAATGGAGCCATCTAAATCGTCGCCTGAAAACTGTTGTTGTACGAAAACTCCACCAAGTGTAGATGATCCTCTCACGAACCCTTGAAGTCTAACATGCAAGCTCTCAACATGTCTTCAAGAGTTTGGATCATTCTCTCCGACTGGTCATCTGAGGATGATAAGCCGTGCTGAACTTCAATCGCGTCCCCAAATTTTCTTGTAAACTCCTCCAGAAGTGTGATAAGAATCGGGTGTCACGGTCGGAAACGATGCTCACAGGTACTCCATGCAATCTCACTATCTCTTGCATGTATCGTTCTGCCAACGCTTCCGTTGATTGACCAACTCGAAATGGTATGAAATGAGCTGCCTTGGTCAATCGATCAACAATCACCCAAACTGTATTGTTGCCCTTTGGACTCTGCGGTAAAGCTGTCACGAAATCCATGGTTATATGTTCCCACTTCCATTGAGGAATCGGAAGTGGTTGCAATAAACCAGCAACCCTTTGATGTTCAGCCTTAACTTGCTGACACAACAAGCACTTCGCTACAAAGCGAGCAATCTCCTTTTTCATGCCTTCCCACTAGAAATGCTGTCTTAGATCGCTGTACATCTTCGTGCCTCCTGGATGTACGGAATATGCGGAACCGTGTGCCTCCTTCATAACTTCTTCGTGAATATCTCCTTTCGGCACACACAAACGCTACCATATCGCAACGAACCATCTTCATGAATCAACAAGTCCGTTCGAAGTCCTTCTTCAACCTGTTCTCGAAACTTCTGCAATCTTGGGTCCTGCGACTACGTTGCTTTGATATTATCGATCAACGACGACTGTACTTGCAGCTGCATCAACTGTCCCAAAGAATGCAGTAGCACGATCTCCAAGTCGAATCTCTGAAAATCTTCGATAAGCTCTTTCTCTGCAGTCAACATCCGAATTGCTGGCAACCGACTAAGCGCATCCGGCACAACATTAACTTTCCTCGGATGATACTTAAGGTCAAGATCGTAGTCAGCCATCAGCTCCAACCATCTACGCTGCCTCATGTTAAGCTCTTTCTGTGTGAACACGTACTTCAGGGTTTTATGATCGGTGAATACTTCTCCCCTTTCGCCCAATAAGTAGTGTCTCCAAATCTTCAAAGCGAAAATCATTGCTGCAAGCTCCAAATCATGAGTTGGGTAATTCTTCTCATGGGTCTTCAACTGCCTCGATGTGTAAGCTATAACTTTCCCATGCTGCATCAAAACACATCCCAAACCTTTCCCAGATGCGTCATTGTGAATCACCAATCCTCCGGAACCGTCTGGTACAATCAAAATAGGAGCGGTTATCAACCTTTGCTTCAACGCCTCAAAAGCTGACGCACATTTATCCGGTCATACGAACGGTACCTCCTTCCGTGTACGCTTGGTCAAAGGCTCAGCCAAACGGAAAAATTCTCCACGAACCTTCTGTAATATCCAGAAAGTCCAAGAAAACTTCTGATCTCTGCTACGTTCTTCAGAATCGGCCAATCTTGAACTGCTGCAATCTTCTCAGGGTCAACGGCGATTCCATCTCCGGATACAACGTGCCCCAAAAACTTCACTTCTTCAAGCCAAAACTTGCACTTGCTGATCTTTGCATACAATCTTTCTTGCCTCAATGTCTGCAGTGTGATCTTCAAGTGTTCCGCATGCTCTTCAATGCTCCTCGAGTAGACCAGAATATCATCGATGAACACTACTATAAACTGGTCCAAGAATGGTGAAAAGATTCAGTTCATCAAGTCTATAAATATTGCCGGTGCATTCGTGACTCCGAATGGCATCACTAAATACTCGTAATGTCCATACCGAGTTCGAAACGCAGTCTTGCAAATATCTTCTGATTTAGCTCGGACCTGATGATATCCGAACCGCAAATCCAGCTTTGAGAATACCCTCGCGCCACTAAGCTGCTCGAACAATTCGCCAATGCGAGGGATTGGGTACTTGTTCTTAATAGTCACCCGATTTAATTCTCGATAATCAATGCACATCCTCCTTATGCCATCTTTCTTCTTTACTAGAAGAACTGGAGCTCCCCAAGGTGAATTGCTGCTGTGAATCCAACCCTTCTCAAGTAATTCGGTAACATGCTTCTTGACTTCTTCCAATTCCACTGGTGCCATTGGATAGTACGCCTTTGAGATTGGCGATGCACCAGGAACAAGATCGATTGCGAACTCCACATCTCGTTTTGGCGATAAACCTGAGATGTCCTCGAACACGTCCATAAACTCTCGAACTACAGCTGGCGCTTCCTCCTTATCAATTTCTATTGTCGAAAGAACCTTGCTTGTCGGCCTAGCCCTAAGCTCGACCGGCCCGACAGAACTGCTTCCTCCAGCAAAAACAAACTCCGGATGTCCGGGAATCTGGAAAATCACTTTCTTTGCCCTACAATCAATGTGAGTGTGGAAAGTGCCGAGAAAATCCATTCCCAAGAGAACGTCATAACTACCGGTATCAATCACCAAGAAATCTGCAAATAACTCCCGTCCACAAATAACAACTGAACAATCCTTACATTCTTTACTAGCTATGATCTTCCCATTCCCAGTGTGTATGTCCCAACAACTAGACAGGGTCGTACAAGAAATTGAGTGTGCAGCAGTAAACTTGGACGACATAAAACAATGGGATGCACCAGAATCGAATAATGCTAATGCGGGAAAATCATGAACAAGTAAGATGCCTGAAACAACTTCATCTGAAGCCTTGGCCTCTTCAGCCGTCAGGGTAAAGGCTCGAGCTTGATTGGGTCCTTGAGTTAACCGCTTCTGCCCCTGAAACTGCTTCTACGGTGGCCTCTGAACATCATCCTTCAAATGAAGTTTCGACGGGCAAACACTGATGGTATGATCAGCTGATCTGCAAACCAAATAAAGTCCAAGCTTCCTTCGACAATCCTTCTGCAGGTGCCCTAGTAGATGGCAGTACTCACAAAACATCCTTCCCTTCTGCTCGTGTACGACGAGCTTCTTCATCGGTACTACGCCACGCCGGTTCACCGGAATACCTCTGCGTATAGGCGCTCAGTTCGGCGCAAACGCCGGCTTCCGCACTGCAACTGCCCGCTGCTGCGTACCTCCAGTCTTCATTGATAAGCTCTGCTGCTCTCGAGCTGCTTTAAGAACTTGAGAGAAAGTGGTCAATCCCAGAGATCCTCTGGATTTCCACGTCCGAACTGTGCATGAACCTCCTTGCCCTATCAGCATAGTTGGCAACCAAAGGTCCAGCGAATCTACTGTGCCGTGTTCACTTAGCCGCATATACATCTGTTAGTTATATGTATGCCCTAGAGGCCATTACTGTACATAGGATGTATATTGTAGTGGATGCTGGGACATATATAGGGAGGACTTTCTTGCTCGACATGATAGTATGCTATCTGGTTGAACTTTACCTTAACGTGTATACTGATTGTCTCTCTGTTACATGTTGGTAAAGCCCTTAGGATCTGTACTTGACTACCTGGACTATGATGCGGATCATACTAGTGGGGATATGGTAGTCCATAAGTACATCCTTCAAAGTCCCTAGTCGTGGGTGTATCGAGACGGGGCATCGATATACCAGAGTAGACTAGCGTGTACTTTCTCGACCCATACAGATGGGCGATGGATGATCCCATATCCATCGGTGTTTGACATCAGAGGAGATATACGGGTGCTCAGTAGAGACTGGGTACACTGGACGGACTCGCCGAGAACTCCCAGATGGAATTATACCTCACGTCAGATGGCAGTTCTCTGGTGACACTGGTACAGAGTAGTCTGTTGACCCGAGATCGTCATAGAGTCTTGTGTGGCTCCCACTGTGCTTTGATTTCCATCTTACCACGTCCAAGAGGGCGTGCAAAACGGTGGTTTTTGGGTACAGTCCCGAGTCACATGGAGGCAATGAGCGATAGGAGGGGATTCGTCTCTCCCGGTATAGGGAGTTGATGTTGCGCTGTGTTCGATTGGCTATAACAGGAAATCCCTGGCCAGGGTTGCTGAGATTTACTGGTAAGTGTTACCAGTAGTTTCTCGAACAGTTATAGACCTCATATCGACACGACTTATTGAGCTATTGGGGTCTGACGTTTACCACCCCTAGGCGAGATATGCGACATATCAGACGATCAGACCGGAATGTACGGTAGTGTTACTGGTCGGATTCACTGGAGTGTGAGCGGGCTTGCTCGTCGATCTTCAGATCGCTCAATACCCGGGTGGCCGTTACGTTTAGCAGACCGCTTGCGGCTTGTGGATGTTTGATATGATCATCATCCGCTGCCGGCGTATTGACGAGTCTTTAGAGTCCTACACAGAGGTTTCCTGGCTCAAGCGAAACGAAATAGGAGCGCATATGAGATATGTGCAGGACCGAGAATGATGCGTGTATGTGATACCGCATTCCATTCTTGCGATGAATGTATCGGAAAGGTTGTATGCGATATAACCTAGTTATCGATTCAAGCGTTGATTCGATAAGCCGATACATTGAATACTAGTCGGTTGTGTGCGACATAACCGGGTCATTGAATCAAGTGTTGATTTAATGATTTAATGCATATTTATATATTTGATATATTACTTTGCATCAACTAGTATCGGTTCACTTTAAATGGATTTTCTCACTCGGGTGTGCGCATTACATATGCGATATGATTTTGTGCACTTGATTGTATCATGTTTGATGATACATCCTTTTTGGTTAAGTGTAAAGTATTAATCCTTGGTTAATGAAATGGTTAGGGTTTCTTATTTGTTATTCATTTATCTTATTTAATTATCCTCTTTATTTTTGATAAATGAATAAAAGAAATTAGAAAAGAATGGTGGCTTCTTTTGTTCTTTAGTTGAAGCTTCATGAAGCTTTGTTCAAGTCAACCATTCTTATCTCATTCTTAACCCTAACCATTCCCACTAACCATGATTCATTCTCTACACTTAACTAGGGTTAATATTATGATAAGTATTGTTATTCTTTTCTTTTTTGAATAATCTTATCACAATATTCTTCTTCTTCTTCCATTTTTCTTCAAGTGAAGAAAGCTTGCCCCATCAATGGCAAGTGATGGAAATGAGTGAGAAATCCGATTCTAAAGTCTACCCACTTCCTATTTCTTCATCCTCTACTTCTTGCCAAGTAGTAGAGTGTGTTTACTTCACAAGTTTCTTGACTTGGTGAAGTCGGAGCTTGATCTTGCGATGCTTCGACGTAGATCATCTTCGGCATGGACATCGACGACCTAGCTTGCCCATTCTCCGACAAAGCCGACTCTAGAGCCCGGATTTGATATGGACAGAAGAGACGACCTCATTGCGGAGCCGTGGAGGTGGAGGACCGGATCTACAAAGGTTGTATTTCCGTATTCTCATTAGTTAATTTGTTAACTAGTTCTTTTCGCCTAGACATCTAGTTATCGATCCGTAGTTTAGGGTTTGTAGGCACCGTATTTTTTGAAATTGCCATGGTTGATGGCTTGGGAGACCTCTTGGGAGTGCCTAGGAACCCTGCAGTGGTATCAGAGCCTAGCTAGAGCCTTAGGCGAAGTCCAGACGGAAATTGAAGTCCGATCGAACCCGAAAGTCCAAAACAAACATGCTCTCTGTCCAATTTTTAAAATCTGGGATTTTTCAACATTAAAAATATTCAGAAAAATCAGCAGGCAATTATAAGAGAAACTGTAAAATTCGGTTACCTAATTCCAACAGTGCGCCGCTCTTCCGCGGCACGAGCATGGCTCGTGCGGCGGAAGCGCAGCCAATTTGTCGTTTGTGGCACCCAAATTTCTACAGTAATTCATATTGTGCTGTGCTGGTTTTCCTGGGTATTTTTAATATATTTTCAAGAGTTGATTTTTCTGCAGTTGTTTTGGGGATTCGGTGTTTCGATCGGAGTATCAAATTTTGTCTGTGTGGCTTTCTGGATAAATTTTAGAATATGTTAAAAAGTTCGACCGGATATAAATACCCAATTTTTCCCCTGTCGGGAAATTTCCAAGTGTTGGATTTTTCCGTAGTTTAACGACGTTCTAAGTAGTGCAAGTAACGCGATGGTCCCTCTAGAAGACACAAACCTTAACTCGATTATGTGACCGTCTTGAACTGCCCTTTGAACCTTCGGGTTTGGGGCAGTACGGCGTGCCACATGTGAGGCGTTGGCTTGACCCTTCTACGGCTGGACCGTTGGTACTGAGGTACGAACTGAATTTTGTTAGACTAGTTTCATGTGTTGATCTGTATCGGGAAAACTTGGGTGTTAGAATGTTCGATCGGAAAGTTTAACATTTTCTGTTTATCTGGAATGGGATACAATAATTGGAATTCACAATAGTTATGAGATTACTGAATGAATGTTATAAACGTAGCACTTTAGTCTCACTTGATCGGTTGCCACGGAATTTTGATGTGATCAAAAGTCCGTCGCAATCACGTAGCGTACGCGGATACTCGCCGGGTAAATTTAATAGACAGCCTCACTCCATAGCCCCGACCAAGTGACTGTAGGAGAACCCCGTCGCCGAAAGCATCCGTTCGGGTGCTCGCGACAGCGGTGTTCCGCCTTGGTGCACTTCGCCGACGGTATCGGGGGTGCGGCCGCCTACTGAAGTTTGCGACGAGCATTCGATCAGGATGTCGGGAATCCTGTTGAATTGCCCGACTCGATATTGAAAAGTGTTTTCGATAATGAGACTAAAATGCGGAGTTTATAATTATTAGACATGCGATGTCTAAGTAATTCATTTGGTCAGGCATGCGATGTCTGAGGTGGTTGCGGATTCCAACTGTTGTAGTTTTACACTTTCTTTTCTGTGACCGTAAGTGTAATATGTGATATCGCCGGTTTCGTTGCTATATGTCAACGACAATTGGGATGGACATATTTACTTACGTTGATGACATGTGATGTTATGTGTTGCTGGATATGTTATATTGGATCGTCGTGTTTGAATAGCCGGGGGTTTTTATGTGAGATGAGTGTTTTTCATTTTCATTCATGTAAAAACTTGTATGTAATATTCTTTTATTGGGACACTTCCAGGTAGCGGAAGTAGTCACCGTTTGTATATTATTTACTTTTCCGCACTAGGATAGACCCAAGGAGGAGGGCACAAGTAACCGGGTTCTGGAGTCCAGTGGGAGACCAACTCGAGGAGTCGAGTCCGGGTCTCCTAACTCTAGAATTGGTAGGGTTGCTTGCCGCTCTCGTAGGGGTCTAGGGGTGTGGGTTTGGCTATTCATCACGACCGTGGAATCCGTGTTTTATACTGGCTCGTATTGAAAACACGGACGTCCTAGTATATCCAATATTTCATATGTTTCTTCTGCTGCGATATCTGTGATGTGATCATGTGATGTTCTGTGATAGATACATTATATAGTATATATGATATATTATATAGGCGTTACTTATGTTTTACACCCGCGCTAGCCCTGCCCTGCTCTGCCGTTAGTTACCTAACCTAACGGTGCACGAGGGGACATCGAGGCGAATGCGGATGGCATAAGTGTACGTCGTATTTATCTGTGATGTTTAGGTACATAATTGATGGGACTTCATTAATGTGATTAATGAAATAAAAGAAACCTAAGATGTTGTAGAATCGAATTTCAAAATAAAACAGGTAGCTACAGTTTTTTGCTTTGCACAGCGGTATATATGATATATCCTGCACCTTATTCGATGAGGAAAGGACCGAGATCCCTTCACCGGGAGTGACTCCTTTAGCAATAACTGGCAGATGCTACACACTCGGTTTGTCTTTTGATTGCTTTTAAGAGTTTTTGCTTTGCACAGTGATATATATGATATATCCCGCACCTCATTCGACGAGGAAAGGACCGACGATCCCTTCACCGGGAGTGACTCCTTTAGCAAAACTAGAAAAGCCTCAAAAGCACTCCATTTTAAAATCATTTGATTCTACAACGATATCAAGTTCATTATGCAATAGGTTTTCAGAAAAACCTGTCGTAGCCCTCCGTCATTTCAGATAAGTCCTGTTTAGTATTCGTGCTGCGTTTGTTGACCTTGTCAAGGCGCAGTGTGCGGTAGCTAACCAGTATTTATCTGCTTATGCATATGATGCAGATTGGGTTAGGGTAGTCGTGCGGCCTTGTTGACCTTGTCAAGGGTCGTGCGGGTGGGTTTGATTCAATCAAGAAATGACGGGTTGAACTTGACTTGCGGTCTATGGTTTGTTGACCTTGTCAAGGTCATAGATCGTTCGGGGCAAAATATTATCGGGAATTTCAAGTGTTGAAATTTGCAATGAGATTGCATACCTTCTATGAGATAGTTGGATCCCGATACCCGCTGCGAGTAAGTGTTACTCCTGGGAGAGTTTTATACATTACAATTAGCCGATCAAGTAGGTGTCTAGAAAGGTGTTAACGAGGTTACGCCTCTGGGAAAATGAGGTTTACATTAATTAGGTTCGTGCGAAAGCACGGGGGACCTCCCTCAAAGTACCGACACTGGCCTGGCTGAAAGATTGGCGAACTTGTAGTGTGTAATTAATCCCGGCTAGTCTTTCCTTTTAGGGTTTGAAGGAAGATTTGATAAAAAGCAGTGGGAGCCATTCTGATTAGATAAAATAATAACCAATCTATTCTTAACAGAGCGCACGCTGAGTGTTTTCTTCTCTCTCTCTCCAGGTAGCGACCATATCACGCCTTAATCAAGATAATAAAACGGATTATTGACCGAACCCGCTTGTTATACTGAGCTGGGGAACGTTGGACCCGCTCCAACTTATAATTGTTATAAGACAGAGCAGGAAATTGGGGATTACCAGAATTCCCGTGCCGCCCAAACGAAGAGAGTGCATGCTGATGCATCATCTTCGGGTTTGTTCATTATACAGAACTGTCTCTCAGTATCCTTTACGTCCTGAGTATATGATACCGGATCAGGATCCCAGATATGTAATCTGTTACATAGGGCTACAGATAGGTGGAGAACTGAGAACGGGTGATAAGTTTCATGAGGCAGAAAACGGGGCAAGAGTTGCAGCCAAGTCTGTTGGTCACTGTCATCCTGTATTATAATACATTGATTCTGAACGAATGGTATTAGATACCGAACCTGATATACCAAATCATATCACTCTCTTTGTTAGAAAAGAAAGGATATAATTTTGTATTGTTGGATAATGTTTTGAACATTTCCTATATCAAAAGTTGATCGGTTCAGGCACGTTATCTAAAAGCGTTGATGTTCTAAATCAAACTACAGTTCTTAATATATGGAACACACACAAGAGGAAGAGTTCAGAAATGAACAAATCCTTCTTGAGGTATTGTAGACTAGGTCAAGTCAATGCGACCTGACTGGCTGAGTTACATTTAGATGTATATTTAAATCAGTTTGAATTTACATCTTGTGCAACTCGCCAATCATGTCACAAAGATAAGATGACCATAGCCCTGTTTACTAAGAAACAGAGAAAGAGTTATTGAACTCTTGGGATGATACATGTTGATGTATGTTAGGTCCCCTGTCTACACATGCCAGGACTGGTTCTTTGTACTTCGTTACATTCTCTGATAATCTCTCAAGATTCAGACATATGTTCCTGTTGAAACATGAGTCCGAGCCTTTTGAGATATTCACAGAATATAAACGAGAAGTAGAGAACCAGAATACGGGTATAAGTATTATGTCCTTTAATGAGATCAAGGAGGAGAATACTTGAGCACGGAAATCCTGGATTATTCTAAAGCAGAATGAGATTCTCTCTCAGCATTACTCCTCCGTATACACCATAGCACGATGGTATATCGGGGCGGAGCAATCACACCCTATATGATAAGGTGTGCTCTATGATGAGTACTACTGAGTTACCTATTTCCTTTTGGGAGTTATGCGCTTGAGAAGCTGCATACCTATTGAATAGGGTTCGAATCAAATCAGTTGCCTACCACTTCATATATGATATGGAAAGGGAAGAGCCCATATCTTAAGTTAGTTAAGATTTGGAGTTGACCGGCTTATGTCTAAAAGCAAAATCCGGACAAGCTCAAGGCAAGGTCTGTAATGTAGAACTGGAAATGTTCCAGCTATACAAACTACAGCACATGATTTGATAGAACCAAAGGATTCAGTAGATTCCAACGAACCTCAGCCTCTCCGCCGATCTAGTAGGGTTTCTCACCCACCTGAGAGATACATTGGTTTCTCTATGACAGTGGGAGCGAGGATTGCATCATGAGATGATGACCCAACTAGCTTCGAGCTGGCCATCGAGAGTAAGACTCTGTAAGAATGGCTGGATGCTTAGTGAACTGAGATGGAATCCATATACACCAACAAAGTATGGACTTTAGTTGCTATATCTGAAGGGTTAAATCCCCATCAGGAGCAAGTATATCTTGAGAAGATTACTTGGTGTAGATGGAAAAGTTGAGACTTTCAAAGCTAGACTTGTTAAAGCTTTTCGTCATCGACCAGGCGTGGATCATGATGAAACCTTTTCAAGTGACTATGCTTAAGTCCATCCAGATCCTACTTGCCACAGCTACATACCATGACTACGATATCTGGCGGATGGGTGTCTTGACTGCTTTTCTAAATGATGATTTGGAAGAGAGCGTCTATAAGTACACAGCCAGAGGGCTTCGTAGACAGTGGGAGCAGCGGAAACGTGTGTAAGATGTTTTATAGGATAAAGCAGGCATCGCGGAGTTGGAACATCTGTTTTGATGGATTAGTCAAAGAGTTTGACATCATCAAAATGGTAGATGAACCTTGTATAAACAAAAAGGTAGTAGGGAGTATGGTGATGATCCTCGTAGAGTACGTGGATGACATACTCTTGATAGGGAAGGAGTTTCCTATGCTACGCTCGATCAATCTCCGCTTATCACAATGATTCTCCATAAAGGATCATAATGATACCTACTAACTCCTGGATTTTGGATCTATGAGATAGATCTAAATGGATGTTAGGACTCTCACTAGTTGTAGTGAGATGGTATCAATCGATCCTGGGGAGAATCACTGGAACGGTTCCAGGGTGATAAAGACGACTGAATGTCAGTCGCAGGCATTGTCTTTACCCTCAGTGGAGGGACAGTATGTTGGAAGAGTTCCAAGCTAGATACCGTGACATACTAGACGATAAAGGCACGATACATCGCTACTTAAGATGCTACCAAAGAGGCTGTTTGGGTGTATATTGGTTCATGAGATGAACTACGTTCCTACCATTGTGAGACAATAGAGTTGTGGCTTATGCCAAGGAACGCCCGTCCCATCAGTGATCCAGACATATTCTAAGGCAGTATCACTTGATCATGGAGATGGTTGATCTCCAGGGAGATCGAGATTAGGAGAGTAGACTCTGAGGACAACACAGCGGATCCACTCACAAAGGCCTGTTCCCAAAGAGAGACTTTTATGGGATGGTTGAGTATGAGATACTACAACCACTGCTACAGATGGCCCTAGTGCAAGTGGAAGATTGTTAGTTATATGTATGCCCTAGAGGCCATTACTGTACATAGGATGTATATTGTAGTGGATGCTGGGACATATATAGGGAGGACTTTCTTGCTCGACATGATAGTATGCTATCTGGTTGAACTTTACCTTAACGTGTATACTGATTGTCTCTCTGTTACATGTTGGTAAAGCCCTTAGGATCTGTACTTGACTACCTGGACTATGATGCGGATCATACTAGTGGGGACATGGTAGTCCATAAGTACATCCTTCAAAGTCCCTAGTCGTGGGTGTATCGAGACGGGGCATCGATATACCAGAGTAGACTAGCGTGTACTTTCTCGACCCATACAGATGGGCGATGGATGATCCCATATCCATCGGTGTTTGACATCAGAGGAGATATACGGGTGCTCAGTAGAGACTGGGTACACTGGACGGACTCGCCGAGAACTCCCAGATGGTATTATACCTCACGTCAGATGGCAGTTCTCTGGTGACACTGGTAAAGAGTAGTCTGTTGACCCGAGATCGTCATAGAGTCTTGTGTGGTTCCCACTGTGCTTTGATTTCCATCTTACCACGTCCAAGAGGGCGTGCAAAACGGTGGTTTTTGGGTACAGTCCCGAGTCACATGGAGGCAATGAGCGATAGGAGGGGATTCGTCTCTCCCGGTATAGGGAGTTGATGTTGCGCTGTGTTCGATTGGCTATAACAGGAAATCCCTGGCCAGGGTTGCTGAGATTTACTGGTAAGTGTTACCAGTAGTTTCTCGAACAGTTATAGACCTCATATCGACACGACTTATTGAGCTATTGGGGTCTGACGTTTACCACCCCTAGGCGAGATATGCGACATATCAGACGATCAGACCGGAATGTACGGTAGTGTTACTGGTCGGATTCACTGGAGTGTGAGCGGGCTTGCTCGTCGATCTTCAGATCGCTCAATACCTGGGTGGCCGTTACGTTTAGCAGACCGCTTGCGGCTTGTGGATGTTTGATATGATCATCATCCGCTGCCGGCGTATTGACGAGTCTTTAGAGTCCTATACAGAGGTTTCCTGGCTCAAGCGAAACGAAATAGGAGCGCATATGAGATATGTGCGGGACCGAGAATGATGCGTGTATGTGATACCGCATTCCATTCTTGCGATGAATGTATCGGAAAGGTTGTATGCGATATAACCTAGTTATCGATTCAAGCGTTGATTCGATAAGCCGATACATTGAATACTAGTCGGTTGTGTGCGACATAACCGGGTCATTGAATCAAGTGTTGATTTAATGATTTAATGCATATTTATATATTTGATATATTACTTTGCATCAACTAGTATCGGTTCACTTTAAATGGATTTTCTCACTCGGGTGTGCGCATTACATATGCGATATGATTTTGTGCACTTGATTGTATCATGTTTGATGATACATCCTTTTTGGTTAAGTGTAAAGTATTAATCCTTGGTTAATGAAATGGTTAGGGTTTCTTATTTGTTATTCATTTATCTTATTTAATTATCCTCTTTATTTTTGATAAATGAATAAAAGAAATTAGAAAAGAATGGTGGCTTCTTTTGTTCTTTAGTTGAAGCTTCATGAAGCTTTGTTCAAGTCAACCATTCTTATCTCATTCTTAACCCTAACCATTCCCACTAACCATGATTCATTCTCTACACTTAACTAGGGTTAATATTATGATAAGTATTGTTATTCTTTTCTTTTTTGAATAATCTTATCACAATATTCTTCTTCTTCTTCCATTTTTCTTCAAGTGAAGAAAGCTTGCCCCATCAATGGCAAGTGATGGAAATGAGTGAGAAATCCGATTCTAAAGTCTACCCACTTCCTATTTCTTCATCCTCTACCTCTTTCCAAGTAGTAGAGTGTGTTTACTTCACAAGTTTCTTGACTTGGTGAAGTCGGAGCTTGATCTTGCGATGCTTCGACGTAGATCATCTTCGGCATGGACATCGACGACCTAGCTTGCCCATTCTCCGACGAAGCCGACTCTAGAGCCCGGATTTGATATGGACAGCGGAGACGACCTCGTTGCGGAGCCGTGGAGGTGGAGGACCGGATCTACAAAGGTTGTATTTCCGTATTCTCATTAGTTAATTTGTTAACTAGTTCTTTTCGCCTAGACATCTAGTTATCGATCCGTAGTTTAGGGTTTGTAGGCACCGTATTTTTTGAAATTGCCATGGTTGATGGCTTGGGAGACCTCTTGGGAGTGCCTAGGAACCCTGCAACATCCACGGGTATGCCGTTCTGCTTCAAACTGATAAACTTTTCTTCCATTTCCTCCCGTGTAGTCTGCGGGAAGAACTTCTCCAAGAAACTCTTCGAAAAATCTTCCCAACTGATCAGCTTGGGCAAGCGGCTCTCTTCCACAAGCCACCATTCATAGGCGTAGTCAACCAATTGGATGCGTACAACATCCACTCTTTTGTCCTATGGAATCTGTGCCGCAACGAGCAAATTCTCCGTATCAAACAGCCACTGCTCCGCTGGCAACGGCTCTTTCAGACCAGTGAAAATGGATGGACCAAGTCTCCTGAAATCCGCCACAGTACCCACACGCTCAACTGGTTTGGCTGCAACACTGTTTATGGACTGCTGGACGGTCCGCAAACCTTCCTGAAAGGCTTCGGCTTGCCGCTGGTTCAGCTCAGTCTGCCGCTTCTGATTCTCCAGCTCCCACGAATTACTCCAAGCAAAGCGGCGTCATCAACACGCCTCTGTTACTATCGCAGACTTCTGTCCGCCATGATTCTGAAGCTAAAACACCGAAGAGGATTAGCAAGATAAACAAGGTTCAACAAACAGGATACAAGAAGAAAGATAGTTATGGATTCAAGGATGGCAAGATAACAATAAGGCAGGACATGCTCCTAGTTACGAGTATTCTGATTCATGTATTGGGTCCAATACTCAACTACAAAAGAATCAAACCCGATTAACCTAAATCCTATGGCTCTGATACCAAACAAACCCTGTCACGCCCCGCTTCTCAGAGTGCGCTAAGATAGGCACGTGACAGAGCCAACAATGCTACCTGTGGCTAGGAAACATCCCTCCACAGTCACATTACGGCTGTCTATAGATATCAAGAACAGGAAAATAAATGAAACTATCTAGTACATGTCCATGAGCCAGAAATAACGAGTCAAGAAATAATATGCGGAAGCAATAAATCCAAGTAATAATAACAATCTGGAAAGTACGGCTCATAATACGGGCTCACATCAGGAATGAAAATACGAAAGAAAACTAAACTAACTAGCTACTAACATGATCTTCACTGCTCGGCTTGTTGGTCAAAATACTCATGAACTGCCTGCGACAGAGATAGAGGATCTGGGCCATGCAAAACCCTGACGTCAGTGTGTCATGATATCAACCAATAATAAATGAACAGGATACACGAGATATGCAGGTATGAATCATAAACAGTAACAAGAATGTAATAAGTAAACACGGATATAGAACAGTGAAGTGTATCAATATATGTGACGTGCAGTGATCAATCTAAACTATGCTACTGGGTTATCTATTCTAAAGTTGTTTGAAATCAATTAATGTAATCCTCCATGTAATTTAAAGGATATATCTCGTTATTCCCCGGGACCACGGATCAGGTAGTGGGAGTCATGAATGACTCTGTCCTGTTATCCCCCGGGGCCATGGATCAAGTAAGAATTACGAATGATTCTGTCCCGTTATCCTCCGGGACCACGGATCAAGTAATACCCTTTTAAGCCACACTTCAGTCACACATTTGATTTCCCCATACCCCCAAGGTTACGTGTTCAAGTCAGGTATTGATAATCTGGAGCTAATGCCAACACAGGATCAAGCAGGTACATGTTTGTCTATACAGACAACAGGATATATCCATCAGGACAACATGTCAGGATTGTTGGCATTAGAAACATGATCAGGTAACAGGTCAAGTAGTGGTGTATCAGGTCATAAAAGGTAGTGCACAGGTATCAACGGATGCTCATAATAAAACTTTAGTAAGTACGGATGCACGATAAAAGTATGGATGCACAGTAAAACACGGATGCACAAATATCTATCAGGGATTTCATCATGACTAGGTAGGATGCACATTATCAAGCATGGGGTACTAATATAACAATAATATGAGTTAATGTAATATGGCATATAGGTATGCAGAATTAATGGTATGGGTACACAATAAAACATGGATGCTCAATTAACTATTAGGGGTTACAACTATAGCTCCATGACTATGTAGGATGCACACTATTAAGCATGGGGTACTAATATAACAATAATATGAAACAATGTGACATGGCATGCAAATTGATATATAATTAATGGTATGGATGCACAAATATCGATCGGGGTTACATTTACAGTTCCAAGAATATGTAGGATGTACATTATTATGGGGTGTTGCTACAATAATAATATGAATTAATGTGGTCTATAGATGCAGTTATATATATTTTAAATGATATGGATGCAAACGCGTATCCGAAAACTGTAAAATTGTAATATGGATGCATAACTAAACAATATGTAATACTATTATTCAAATGGGTGTAGTATATTGTAGTATAGCATATAGCAAGATTAACTTGCCTCGATCGGATCACACGACGGATACGCACGGCACGTCCGACATCGGTAAATCGTCGCAACGTACACGTGGCACGCAGGACGGGTCCAAGCAAGGCAAGAGGGTGATCACGCAGGTAAGGTACGTTCACTGGATCTTTTGGAACGGCAGCGGCGGTCACGGCTCTGGCGATCACTGAAATTACAGGATTCAAGAAAAGAAAATAAAAAGGAAAAGAAAAGAAGAAGAGGAAGAAGAAGGGAGAAAGGCTCACTGTTGTTGGTGCTCTGTGGTTTCTGGGGACAGAAAGGAGGTGATGGTGTCAAGGAGAGGAGGTCGGCCACGGTGGAGGGGAGTTGAGGATCTAGGGTTAGGTTATGAGGAGTTAGGGTTTGGGTGCTAGGGTTAGGCTCGGGTGTGCAGGGATTGTTGGTTGAGGAAGGGAAAGGAGAGAAGAAGAAGATGATGGAGATAAGGAGAGAAGAAGGTGCTGGCGATGACGAGGTGATCGGCCGCGAGGTGTGCAGGTGTTGGGTGATAGGTTCTGCGGGGTGCAGGCTCGGGGAAAGGAGGAAGAAAAAGAAGATGACGATGAGGAGGAGGAGGAGATGATGAGATGGAGGTGGTGATGAGGTCGGGTTTTGAGGTCGAGGGCATTGAGGAGTTAGGGTTAGGGTTTCGTTGTTTGGGTTTTCTCGTGGAGGCTCGGGGGTTTAAAAAGAAGAGAGAGAAGAAAATAGGAGGGAGGTGACCGTAGGATGTGTGAAGGGAGGTGAGTGGAATCGAGGAGCGAACAGTGTTCACGAGAGGTGAGAGGAAGCACGAGAGGAGAGAGAAAGAGATAAGAGAGAGACTGAGTGGGAGAGAGAGAAACAGAAAAAGAAAGAGAAAGAGAGAGGCAGGGTCTAAGAAAGATAAAGAGAGAGGGGTTGTAAAAAAAACGATTTGATTTTAATTTTAAAAAAATCTTTTCAGTTTTCTAATTTTTAACTGTGAATTAAATATTTAAAATATTATATTAATAAAATTTGATTTTCTGGTTAATACAAACTTAGTTCAAAACGCGCCCGGGTTGGCTCTAAAAATTCAGTTTCGAAATATGAAAAATATATGTGTTTACCAAAACTAAATTTAAATATCCGGGTAACGAAGATGAATACCCCCAAGAACGGATGCACGTACGTGCGCGTAGCCATCCAAACAAGTCCGTTTCACTGAACGGGACGAGAACAAGATGCGCGAATGCTACCACAGGGTTAGGGTATCATGCAGGCCATGCAATTTATTTTTAAAATATTTTATGTGACTTTAAATGCTATAATTGAAAATGCAAGTGCCAGATGAATGCCAATATGCAGTATGTAAATATGGAAGTGCACGAGTCCACGTAACAAGTCAGGATAAATCACAAACATGAATCAAGACTGGTTTCAAGCAAGCGGGTCGGGTCGGATGCAAATACAGATGTCAAAATACTATTCGTACCCAAAACACAGTAAATCAAGAAACTACCATAAATAAATAAATACTTGACCTGAACTGGTATAAATGAACTAGGGTGTTACAGTTTTGAAGAAAACCGAGTAGTTTTAAAATTCGGTTCCGACAACATCATTTTAGGTTTCTTTACTTCCCATTATTTTAAAGTTTCTAGTCACAACAGAAACAACCAAAATATCATTCTTTATATGTCATCCTCATTCTCCATGGGACCTCGGATCTTCACCGTAAGGTTACTTAACTTACGGCAGGTCGGATGCAGGGTTAGCGCGAATGCAAAATATATAGAATCATCTAATATATATATATATATATATATATATATATATATATCATCATCGCAGACAAGTAATAATCATCACAGTCATGCGATAAACTACAAAGCAATATGGAATAGCGGATAAACTAAGAGCCCCGCGTTTCCGTTTGAGCCATAAAAGAAACACAACATTCCTCGGTCGTGTAGATAGCCCATACAATATCGAATCAAGACCCCTGCGAGTACGGCAAGTTACCCGCCAATTCTATAAGTGAGGCAACCCGCACTCAATGTCATGAGTGGACCACCCGACGCTTTCTAGAACCCGGTAACTTGAGCACTCCTCCGTGGGTCAACCTAAATCTCTACAAGCGCGATGAGCAACCCGTCAATTCTAGAGCGAGGCGGCTCGAACACATCACCATGAGACGACCACCAAACGCACTCTAGAACCCGGCTACTCGAGCACTTCTCCATGGGTTAATCTAATACATGTATTGAAAAATATACAATGGCGACAACGACCTTAACCCGGACGTGTCCCAATAAAAGAGTATACATCAATCAGAAACGATGACCGCAATCTAGCCGCTCGTACTGAATAAACGAATATACAAATATCAAAACCGTACAATCAAATCATACGAGGGGTTATCCATTACAGCAATCTGTCTAAACCATCATAAGATATATATCCAAACCAACCTCACAAGTAACAAGTGTGCAACCCCGTCTAATCAAACATATAGCAATTAGACGACGTTTATTAACACACATACAAAACTACGGATCATAAACGATGCCATTGTTTCGACCGAAAAGTTTCCCAAACTTGCCCGAATACAAAGATAACACATACTGATATCTTGGTAAAAAAGAATGGTCTTAAAAATCAAGTTTCCTAACAACCAAGCCCCTGCACAAAAGTCGAGGAAGGAGGCCACAACTTGGCCGCCACTTTCGGCCAAAGTGAATATTCTGGCGGCCATAGTAGGGCTTCGTGGCCTCGTATTTTATGCCAAGTTTTCTTGCTCAAAGACTGGTTCACTGGCATACTTTAAAAAAAATTCAAAGAATTTTTCAAAAACAAATAGAAACTTGGTTTTAGAAACTCGATCAGGTCAAGTTTTCGATTTTGAAACGTAAGCATCGTCTACAACTAGTTAAAGTGTTTGGCACAAATCTGATACTACTGTTAGTCAGGCAGCACAGCGGAAGCTCACCGTGGCGCTAACGGATCCCTCAGCAGCTACTTTTTACGTTGTCGCCTTACGACAGACTACAACTCCCCGGAAACTCCGGTCTTGGGACGCCCTGGGGGTAAGAGCCTGCGCTTCGCCACATTGTCACATAGTAAGAACCCCCCATAGGTCGACATCCCCATACCTAGTAGCTCTGATAACACTGTTAGTTCCCTAATGCTCACGCCACAATACTCACGGCTCAAGCGAAAGCATAAAAAAAAACTTTTATGCAAGCACTAGTGACCAAAACCCTAGAATCGATTCCAAACTCTAATCTTGCAAGGCAAACAAACAATGCTAGGGGATATATACCTTTGTTGCCTGCCCGCCCAATTGCAAAAGACCCCTATATCGCTCCATGGACTCTAGCTAGGCTCCGAAGTCATCGGGAACAAGCTTGCAAGCTGATCGACTTTGCCAAAGATGATCCACCCGAGAGAATCTGGATCGAGTTCTAGCTTCACACCAAGAAGCCAAGTGAATCAATTAACACTCTAAGTTTGCTAGAAATAGGGCGTTAGAGATGTAGTGGTGATGATACTCTGAAGCTTTCTCTCTCTCTTTTATTTTCTTTTTCTTTTAGAAGCCTGCAAAAAAGTACAGAGAAAAAGAATGAGGAATAAAAATCAACCTCACATGCTTTTTCACCTTTTCTTTTATGCAAACATGGAGAGGGGGATATTGTTGGGTTTCCTTAGCACCAAACCTAAAGTTTGGAAGCATCACACATGCCACTATAAAATTTTTGGGAAGGTGCTAAGCAAACTAACCATGAATCGGACTAGAATTTTAGGGTAACAACAAACTAGTATCACATATTAGAGGTTAACTAACACTAAAAGATAAGTAATACAACCTTTGTAGACTTGTCTCCTTGACTTCTTAGACCTTTGAGAGTTTGAACTGGCTCGCTAGAAACCTTCCTAGTCCATGATGATCTACCCGAAGTCCCTTTGCTAAAGCTCCTAGCTTCACTTGATCAAGAATGAAGATGAAGCAAACACTCTACACTAATGGGCTAGAGTAGTGTAGAATGGTGATGCGGTTTATTTTCTCACTTCAAAACCCTTTTTTTTTTCTACCTCACTCAAAGGAAAACTCAAGAGAGCATGAGAGAGGAGGACGAAGAAGATGGCAAGCTTGAGCTCAAGTTTTGTGATAATCTCTAAAATAAAAAGAGAATAGAAAATATATAAATGAATGTCACACTCTCATCTAACCATGGTAACTAAATATCTAGATATTTATTTTAGAGTTTAAAGCAACTAAAGAAAGTTAACTCATGGTCAAAGCAATGGTTAAATAAAGAAGTGTGTAGAATTATCAACCATGAATTAATTTTCTTTTTCTTTAACTCAAAAATATATATATATACATATTAGTTCCATGTGAGTCTTGCATTGCCATCACAAGTGTATCAACAACCATGACACAATGTATGTATGTATGTATGTATGTATGTATGTATGTGTGCATTCACATCATCATGTGCATGAACATAAATATATGCATACATGCATGCATACATCCAAAAGAAAAAGTTTAATAAAAGTGAGATAAAAAGTCAATGTTAAATCAACACTTGATTTAACAAACCGGTCATATCACATACGACCCGACCAATAGTAAACACCCGATTAATACACAGTATCATATACATGCATCTAATCGAGCTCCCGCGCATATCTCATATGCACACCACATCGTTTCGCTTGAGCTAGGAAACTCCTGTATTGGACTCTAATACTTGTCAATACGCCGGCAGTAGGTGATGATCACATCAAACACCAACAAGCAGCAAGCGGTTAGCTAAACGTAACGGCCACCCGGGTATTGAGCGATCAGAAGAAAAACAAGCGAAGCTTTCAAAACTCCTGTCGAGCCAACTAGCAACACCTACCGTACAGTTCGGTCTCTTCGTCAGATATGTTGCATATCTAGTCTAGGGATGGTATCGTCGACCCCAATAACTCAATAAGTCATGCCGGTGTATGGCTCATAACAGATCGAGAAACTACTGATAACACTTATCAGTAAATCTCAGCAGCCCTGGCCAGAGACTTCCTGTTATAGCCAATCGAGCATAGCGCAACATCAACCCCCAATACCCGGAGAGATGAAACCCCTATTATCGCTCATTGCTTCCACGTGTCTCGGGACTGTACCCAAAATCCACCTGTTTGCATGACTCAGTAGAGCTATGGTAGGGTGGAGATCAAAGTACAATGGGAGGACACACAAGACTCTTTGACGATCTCGGGTCTACAGACTAACCTGTACCAGTTTCACCAGAGAACTGCTATTCGGCTATAGATATAATACCACATAGGAGCTCTCGGGGAGTTCGTTCAGTATACCCAGTCTCCACTGAGCACCCGCATACAATCTTTGGTGTCAACACACCAGATGATATGGGATCATCTATCGCCCATCATATGGGACAAGAATGGTATACGCTAGTCTACTCTGGAATATCGATGCCCTATCTCGATACGCCCACGACTAGGAACAGTTCAAGAATATGCTTATAAACTACACGTGTCCCACCAGTATGATCTGTATCATAGTCCCAGTTGTCAAGCATATATCCTATGGGCTTTATCAACATGTACCAAAAGAGTAAGATGCATGATCAAATGAACATGTCAAGATAAAATACAACCAGATAGCATACTATCATGTCGAGCAAGAAAGTCATCTGTGTGTGTGTGTGTGTTTGTGTTTGTGTGTGTGTGTGTGTGTATACATACATGTCCAAGCATTCACTATACATATAATAGCCTCTAGGGCATACATATATCCAACAATCTCCCACTTGCACTAAGGCCAATTTTTGGCGTATCTCATACCCAACATCTCAAAAAGTCGCTCATGTTGCGGCTGTGGAAGGGCCTTGGTGAGTGGATCCGCATTGTTATTCTTTATATCTACTCTCTGAATCTTGATCTCGTGGCGATCTACTATCTCCCGGATCAAATGATATCGCCTCAGGATGTGTCTGGACTTCTGATAGGACCTGGGTTCTTTAGCCAACGCCATAGCCCCATTATTATCACAATACAATGGTATTGGATCAACAATGGTTAGAACTACTCCTAGTTCCGTGACGAACTTTCTCATCCAGACGGCTTCTTTAGCAGTATCATTTGCAGCAATATACTCAGCTTCCATCGTGGAGTCTGCAACCGTATCCTGTTTGGAACTTTTCCAACTAACCGCCCCTTCATTGAGGGTAAATACAGACCCTGAGATAGATTTACTGTCATCCTTATCACTTTGGAAGCTGGAATCGGTAAAGGCCTCCATTTGGAGATCTCCATTACCATACACCAAGAACAATTCTTTAGTCCTTCGCAAGTACTTAAGAATGTTCTTCACTGCTATCCAATGTTTCTCCCTTGGATTGGATTGATACCTGCTTACTACAGCTAGTGCATAAGCTACATCAGGAAGAGTACATAACATCGCATACATTATAGATCGTACGGCTGAAGCGTAGGGTATAATGCCCATGCGAGCTCTCTCTTCATCAGTCTTCGAACAGAAGTCCTTGGAGAGAGTGATTCCATGACAAGCGGGCAAGGCACCACGCTTGGAATCTTCCATAGTAAATCTTTTTCGGTTGGTGTCGACAATCCCAATAACCTCTTGGATCTATCTCTATAGATCCTAATGCCCAAAATGCAAGAGGCATCACCCAGGTCCTTCATGGAGAACCTTTATGATAAGAATAGTTTGACCGATTGTAGCATAGGAATATCATTTTCTATCAAGAGAATGTCATCCACGTATAATACGAGGAATGTGACAGTACTCCCTACAATCTTCTTATAAATGCATGGTTCATTTATATTTTTGATAAAATAAAACTCTTTGATTGTATCATCAAAGCAGATGTTCCAGCTCCGTGATGCTTGCTTTAATCTATAAATAGATTTAAGCAACCTACATGCCTTTTCGCTGCTCCCACTGTCAATGAAGCCCTCTGGCTGATCCATAAAAACACATTCTTCTAAATCACCATTTAGAAATGCAGTTTTTACGTCCATTTGCCAGATTTCATAATTGTAGTGAGCAGAAATAGCAAGTAGGATCCGAATGGATTTAAGCATTGCTACTGGAGAGAAAGTTTCATCATAGTCCAATCCTGGTCTTTGACGAAAACCTTTCGCTACAAGCCTTCTTTATAGGTCTCCACCTGTCCATCTACACCAATCTTTCTCTTAAAGATCCATTTGCAACCTACGGGTTTTATCCCAGGAGGTGCAACATCCAAAATCCATACATTGTTGGTGTACAAGGACTCCATTTCGGATCACATGGCATCCAACCACTTCACTGAGTCACCACTCGTGATAGCTTGCTGAAAACTAGTAGGGTCATCATCATCCATGATGCAATCTTCTCTATCACCATCAATGAGATACCCATAATATCTCTCCGGTGGGCGAGAAGTTCTACTATATCTCCGGGGCGGCTGAGGTTCTTGAAGTTCTACTGCAACATCAGTTTCAACCAACTCGTCATGAGTAATTTTTATCTCTAGAAGCTCTTCTAGTTCTACCACATTGCCATCAGTACTATTTGTAAAAATTTCATTTTCTAAAAATGTGGCATGTTGAGAAACAAACACCTTTTGTTCCTCCTTGTGCTAGAATAGATATCCATATGAATATTTTGGATATCCCACAAATTTACACATGACCAATCGTGTCTCGAGTTTTTCTGGATTCTGCTTTTTGACAAAAGCCGGACAGCCCTATATCCTAACTCTTTTAAGAGATGGTCTTTTTCCACACCATATCTCATATGGAGTGGTAGACACGGTCTTGGTTGGAACTCTATTTAATAGATACATTGTTGTCTCCAATGCATGTCCCCAAAAGGAAAGCGGTAACTCAGCATCACTCATCATGGACCGTACCATATCTAATAGGGTACGATTCCTCCGTTCTGACACACCGTTGTGCTGTGGTGTGTAAGGGGGAGCGAGCTGAGAGAGAATCCCATTCTCTTTTAAGAAGTCTGAAAACTCCGTACTCAAATACTCTCCACCTCGATCCGATCGAAGTTTCTTGATGCTCAAGCCTGTTTGTTTTTCTACTTCAAGTTTATACTCCTTGAATATCTCGAAAGCTTCGGATTTATGCTTTAATAAAAACACGTGTCCGAATCTTGAGAAATCATCAGTAAAAGTAATGAAGTATGAAAAACCACCTCTAGCATGTGTAGACATTGGTCCACATACATCACTATGTATGAGGCCTAATAGTTCTGCAGCTCTTTCTCCGTCTCCAGTAAACGGAGTTTTGGTCATTTTACCTTTGATACAGGACTGACAAGTCGCAAAAGATTTATATTCAAAAGGATTTAAATATCCATCTTTATGTAGCTTGTTTAGTCTTTTTTTCATTTATATGACCAAGTCTACAATGTCAAAGAAAAGCTTCATTTATATCTGAAAATTTTATTTTATTTGTATGTTGTATATTGAAAACTGTATGTTGGTTTAGGACGTAAATACCATTATTTAGTGTACCATACCCAATCAACTGTTGATTCAAATTAATGTTCATAACATTATTTTGCAGCACAAAATGATATCCTTCATTGTCTAACAAAGAAACGGATATTATATTACATATCATACTAGGTACATAATAATAAAGGTTCAAAACCAAAATACATCCCGAAGGCAACCCCAGATGATACTCTCCTACAGATACAACATGTACATTGGAACCATTTCCAACCCGAAGAGTATGGTCATCAGTATTCAAAACTCTACTGTTTCTCAATCCCTGCATACAATTGCAGATGTAAGAACCAGAACCGGTATCTAATATCCAAGATGCAGAGTTTATAGAAAAACAGTTTTCAGTTACAAACACACCTGAAGCGGAAGCATCAATATGCTTCTTCTTCTCAAGATCAGCAAGATACAGAGCACAATTGCGTTTCTAGTATCCCGACTTGTGGTAGAAAAAGCATTCTCCTTTTCCACTTCCTGGGCCCCGGATTTGTCTTTCCCCTTCGCCTTTACAACTCCACCTCTCGATTTGGTGGGTTTCTTCTTCTTCTTTCCCTTGGCCTTGGCTTTTGGGATGGAAGAGGAAGATGGTCCAGCTAGCAGAGCGGGAGTTTTCGCTATCTTAAGCATGCTCTCTGCACTTCTCAACATATTGAGAAGTTCAGGCAGTGATTTCTCCAAATCATTCATATTGAAGTTTACTATGAATGGAGCAAAGGCACGGGGAGAGACTGTAGAACAATATCAGTATATTGCTCGTTATCCATGGTCCATCCTAGGTCCTCAAGTTATTCTATAAGACCATTCATCTTCAAGACATATTTACCTACTAATGTGCCAGGAGCCATCCGCATCTGAAACAACTTTTGAGATGCCTCGTATCGTAAAGTCCGAGATTGCTCTCCATATAGCTCCTTTGTATGAACAAAGATGGATTGTACATCCATCTTCTCATGCTGCTTCTGATGTATATTGTCCATAGAAGCAAACGCGAGGTACTTAGCCGTGTCACAATCAATATCCCATGTTTTTCGGATCTCCTTATCCGAAACAGATGATTCAGGACCCGGGACGGGTGGGCTTTGGCAGTGAGGACATATGATACTTTATCATATGTGAGTGCAATGTTCAGGTTTCTCAACCATTCTTTATAATTCGGTCCTGTCAGTTTGTTTTTCTCTAACAGAAGCTTTAGTCCAGCCATTGGTATCTCCATTAGGAGAAAGAAAAGAAAACACTCAGTGAAATACTCTTGCAAATATTTAGATTGGTTATTATGTTATCTAATCGATATCTCCCACTGCTTTTATCAAATTTTCTTTCAAAACCTCAGAAAGAAAACCAGCCAGGATTAATTACATTCTACAGTTTCGCTAACTGGTCAGCCAGGCCAGTGTCGGTACTTTAAGGGAGGTTCCCCGTGCTTTCTCACGGACCTAATTAAAATAAACCTCGTTTTCCCAGAGGTCTAACCCGGTTGACACCTTTCTAGACACCTACTGGATTAGCTAATTATAAAGTGCAAAACTCTTCTGGGAGTAACTCTTACTCACAGTGGGATCGGAATCCAACTGTCATATAGAAGGTATGCAATCTCATTGCAAATTTCAACTCTTGAAACTCCCGATATGATTTTTACCCCTAGCTGCTTATGACCTTGGCTATGGTCAACATATCATAAGTACTAGTCAAGTTCTACCCATCATTTCGTGATTAACTAGACCCACCCATATGACCCTTGACTATGATCAACATAATCATATGAATGTTCTAACTAATCGCAACATATGCTTTGTAGGAAGACATCACTTGGTTAACGTACACTACGCCTTGACTATGATCAACATACGTAGCACGAATACTAAGTACTCTGCTTCCTAAAATAATGGAGGGTTGCGGATGGTTTTTATGAAAACCTTTAACGTTTTGAACTTGATCTCGTTGTAGAATCTAAATAGTTTAGAAATGGAGTGGCTTAAGCTCCATATCTTTTGAAACTTGCATTTTTCATAAAAAAAAAGGGCCGAGTGTGTTTCAAATCCGATTCTACAACATCTTTAGGTTTCTTTTTCTTTACATTAATCTTATTAATGTAGTCTCATCATTTAAGTTCCTAAGCCATCATAGAAAGGAAACGAAAATAGAACGTACACTTATGCCATCCGCATTCGCTACAGTGTCCCGTTATGCACCGTTAGATTACTTAACTAACGGTATAGCGGGGCGGAACTAGCGCGGATGTAAAACATAAGCAACATTTATTATATATCATATATATAATAATATTCCATTCATCTCAGATATTAAGTAATATCATCACAGAATATCAACAGCAGAAGCACATATGAAAATACATGATATCTAGGAGGTCCGTATTTTGTTTTTAGCCAACAATAGAAAATACGGATTCTACGGTCGCGATGAATAGCCAAGCCCACACCCCTAGACCCCTACGAGAGCGGCAAGTGGCCCTACCAATTCTAGAGTTTAGGAGACCCGGTCTCGACTCCTCAAGATGGCCTCCCACTGAACCCTAGAACCCGGTCACGTATGCTCCCCTCCTTGGGTCTATCCTAATGCGGAAAAGTAAATAATATACAATAATGGTGACATCATGCTCAACCCGGAAGTGCCTCAAATAAAAGAATATTACATACTATTAATTTTTACATGAATGAAAATAAAAAACTCTCATCTCACATAAAAACCCCGGCTATTCAATCACGACGATCTTGTACATCATATCTCAGCAACACATAACATCATATATCATCAACGTAAGTATGCGTACCCCGATTGTCGTTGATATATTGCAATGAAACCGGCGATACACTATATACTACACTTACGGTCCCAGAAAAGAAAGTGAAAAACAATAACAATTGCAATTATCACATATATCCAGACGATGTTAAACGTTTCGATCAAATCAACAAACACCCAAAAATTACCCCGGGAGCTCAACACTTGAGCAAAATTAAGATACCCAAAAACGTGCCACAGTATCTATGGACAAGCCGTAGAAGGGTCAACCCTTGCCTCACCTATGGCGCCACAGGACTACGGAAAACCCTAAGGTTTGGCCGCGGTTCCATGGTCATAAAGTCGAGTTAGGGTTACGTTCTTCTAGAGGGTCCATAGGGATACTTGCACGATCTTCCGAATATGTTCAACTTGGGAAATTCCAACACTTGAAAATTTCCAGCAAGGGTCTTGATGTGGGGTTTGAAGTTCGTTCGAACTGTTAATCATTGTCTAGGTTACCATTACAGTGTTAAAATATACGACTACGGATCACTACGAATTAGCCCCTAATAAAAATAAACATCACATGAAATTTTGGGCTAAACAAACAATACTTGAAACCCCAAAATCTCCAGACCAGAGCACCAAACCAAAACGAGGCGATTCCTGAGCAGGGGGCCGGCCTGCCGGATTTTTGGGGGTTGTGGCCGGTTCAAAACCGGTAGAATCCCCTCGTTTTTCTCTGGTGTTCTCAGTACATCATAAGTTAACTTCTGCAGTTGCTAAAATAATTTTTAGACGACTTTTTAAAAAACAACAGAGAGAAATTTTAGGGTTTCTAAAATATCGTATTTTTCGGAGTTGTTTTCGTTTTTGTAATAGTTATAACATCGTCTCTAAATTGCTAGCTTGGCTCTGATACCACTGTTGGGGTCCTTAGCACCAAACCTAGGGTTTGGAGCATCCCACATACCACTATAAAATTTTTGGGGAGGTGCTAAGCAAACTAACCATGAATCAGACTAGAATTTTAGGGTAACAACAAACTAGTATCACATACTAAAGGTTAACTAACACTAAGAGATAAGTAATACAACCTTTGTAGACTTGCCTCCTTGACTCCTTGGACCTTTGAGAGTTTGAACCGGCTCGCTAGAAACTTTCCTAGTCCACGATGATCCACTCGATGTCCCTTTGCTAAAGCTCTTAGCTTCACTTCATCAAGAATGAAGATGAAGAAAATACTCTACACTAATGGGCTAGAGTAGTGTAGAATGGTGATATGGTTTGTTTTCTCATTTCAAAACCCTTTCTTTTTATCTACCTCACTCAAGAGAGCATGAGAGAGGAGGAAGAAGAAGATGGCAAGCTTGGGCTCAAGTTTTATGATAATCTCTAAAATAAATAGAGAATAGAAAATATATAAATGAAAGTCACACTCTCATCTAACCATGGTAACCAAATATCTAGATATTTATTTTAGAGTTTAAGCAACTAAAGAAAGTTAACTCATAGTCAAAGCAAGGTTAAATAAAGAAATGTGTAGAATTATCAACCATGAATTAATTTTCTTTTTCTTTAACTCAAAAACAAACACACACACACACACACACACACACACACACACATATATATATATATACATTAGTTCCATGTGGGTCTTGCATTGCCATCACAAGTGTATCAACAACCATGACACAATGTATGTATGTATGTGTGCATTCACATCATCATATGCATGAACATAAATATATGCATACATGCATGCATACATCCAAAAGAAAAGGTTTAATAAAAGTGAGATAAAAAGTCAATGTTAAATCAACAATTGATTTAATAAACCGGTTATATCACATACGACCCGACCAATAGTAAACGCCCGATTAATACACGGTATCATATACACGCATCTAATCGAGATCCCGCGCATATCTCATATGCACACCACATCGTTTCGCCTGAGCTAGGAAACTCCTGTATGGGACTCTAAGACTCGTCAATACGCCGGCAGTAGGTGATGATCGCATCAAACACCTACAAGCCGCAAGCGGTCAACTAAACGTAATGGCCATCCGGGTATTGAGCGATCAGAAGAAAAACAAGCGAAGCTGTCAAAACTCCCGTCGAGCCAACTGGAAACACTTACCGTACAGTCCGATCTCTTCGTCAGATATGTTGCATATCTAGTCTAGGGATGGTATCGTCGACCCCAATAACTCAATAAGTCATGCCGGTGTATGACTCATAACAGATTGAGAAACTCATGATAACACTTATCAGTAAATCTCAGCAGCCCTGGCCAGGGACTTCCTGTTATAGCCAATCGAGTATAGCGCAACATCAACCCCCAATACCGGGAGAGACGAAAGCCCTCTTATCGCTCATTTCCTCCATGTGCCTCGGGACTATACCCAAAATCCACCTGTTTGGACGACTCAGTAGAGCCGTGGTAGGGTGGAGATCAAAGTACAGTGGGAGGACACACAAGTCTCTATGACGATCTCGGGTCTACAGACTAACATGTACCAGTGTCACCTGAGAACTGCTATCCGGCGATAGATATAATACCACATAGGAGCTCTCAGCGAGTCCGTTCAGTGTACCCAGTCTGCACTGAGCACCCGCATAGAATCTTTGGTGTCAACACACCAGATAGATATGGGATCATCCATCGCCCATCATATGGGACAAGAATGGTATACGCTAGTCTACTCTGGAATATTGATGCCCCGTCTCGATTCACCCACCACTAGGAACAGTTCAAGGATATGCTTATAAACTACATGTGTCCCATTAGTATGATCTGTATCATAGTCCCAGTAGTCAAGCATATATCCTATGGGCTTTATCAACATGTACCAAAAAAGTAAGATGCATGATCAAATGAACATGTCAAGATAAAGTACAACTAGATAGCATACTATCATGTCGAGCAAGAAATTCATCTGTGTGTGTGTGTGTATGTGTGTGTGTGTACATGTCCAAGCATCCACTATACATATAATGGCTTCTACGGTATACATATATCCAACAGATATTTACTGACTCACCTAGTGAGTCACTAGCCTACACTCATCCAAAACCTTCTAAAAGAGACTTGAAAAAATCTATGTATTAATACACACACACACATACATACACTTGTATATGCAATAAATACACATACCCACGTATTCGTATAAAAATACAAATATCGTTGTTTACCGCCGAAAACCGAACTGAGACGTTGGGACGTCTTGCCTGAATTTGCGGGCAGATACCATTTGGATATATCCAACCACTTATCCGAAGATACCGAGTTGATTTATGACACCGTATATCGGAGGTTTGGATAGATACGACCGATATAGCAGATTTCATCAGATTCCCCCTCATTTGTGAGGGGTTTTTAATTGTGGGGACACTCTTCCCTGCAAGCGCAAGCTCCTGAAGTTAATTACGTTATCGCAATGCGGTAACCACTTTCTCCTTCTCCGGTACTTAACTTCGTATCGTGTTGTGTTTGGTTTATTTTGGGTTGCCCATGAATTGTATACGGAGACTAATTTATATCATCTCCTGTAGGACACGGATTAGTCCAAATCCATGTATTTTTTAGGTTTAGGTCAAGAATTTGCTTTACAAGGTCCTCGTTGGTATCTTGGTTTGCCAACAGGAGCGAACTTAGGACGCAAATCTCATATAAATGAGGTCCATCAGTTCATGGGATATTTGGGTTTGATCGAAGGATCGTTAGTCATATTTGAGACCAAGATCAACTTAGAAACAAATGAGCACATGAGCTCAATTATTTTAGTTTAAGGACACCACGGTCCATTATCTCCATGTTTGGGGCGAATATTAGTTTAAGGACATTTCGGTCCATTATTCATCTTGCGCGCACATGTATTTTTTACGTAGCGAAGTGAAGGATGGTGACATGGGATGCACCGAATATGGGGTGCATCCAATTTGAAGGCATTTATGTTTCCTTCAAAGATATACATATATGTATATGTATATCATCGAGGCTCAATATGAGACTTTCATCTATATAGGATGCGTATCAATATGAGGTGTACACATCAATATGGAATTGCACAAATGTGGGATGTTTCATTCCCTGTCTTGATCAAGTTTTATATCTTTCAATATGGAAGTGCACAAATGTGGGATGTACCATTCCCTGTCTTGATCAAATTTCATATCATTCATCAAGCTGGGATAAGAAGTTGTTGTTGGTTGTCTGGACCCGCCACCTCTCTGAAGACATTGAGGAATTATAACGACATACATCAAAGGTGTGAAAAGATATATTCTTGAACCAAATACCATATTTGAGAAAAAAGATCATGGCGGACCTAAGGATCGTTAGTCTTATTTGAGACTAAAATTAATTTAGAAGATATGAGATGATTATCATTTTGGATATCATCGATGAGAGATCATTAGTCGTTTTTGGGATTAAGATCATTTTGAAAATCATGAGCATATAGGCTCGGTTGATTTAAGAGAAAGCATAAACTTCACAGACTTAGCCAATTTGGGATTAAGATTGGATTTCTGTACTACTCAGCAGTGCTAAGCACTTTAGACATATAGCCCTCACGTGTGTTTCACGTGAGGCGCTGAAATAGTGCTAAGCACTAGTCTTTTGTGGCGCTCACGTGTGTTTCACGTGAGGCGCTATGTAACTTGGCATTGGGTGCTCACATGCTTTTCATGTGAGGCGCTGAGTTCTTTTGGAGATTTAATTTCCGTTGATGTTTTTAGAGAACTTAAACCTCCGTTGATGTTTTTAGAGAACATAAATATCTGTTAATCGTATTTTGGCCATTAACGATCACCAAGATCACTATGTTGAGGATCTGGGATCGGATTCTTTAAGAACTAAGTTCTTGATTTGAAGGAACTAAGTTCCTGGAGTATTATGGACTCCATATTCTCCATATTCTTTTATCCATGTTTTCCTGTTCATATTTTCAGAGAGGTTAAATCTTAGTTAATGGTATTTTGACCATTAACGATCACCAAGATCATTATTTTGAGGATCTTGAATCGGGTTCTTAAAGAACTAAGTTCTTGATTTGAAGGAACTAAGTTCCTAGAGTGTTATGGACCCCATCATTCTTTTCAACTTTGTTCTTCCCTGAATATTTGATTTTCAAGAACAAGATCATTCCGATGAGAATTAAATTCTCAACTTGTGGAAGACTTGTCTTGTGGATCTCAGTTCTAGAGAAAGAAATAAGTTTTTGAGAAGGGTTAAACCCTTAGATAAGTAAAGGAGATATTTTTATCTCTGTATTTTCTTTACCTAGGGTTTAGAGGAGGAAGATCTTCTTTTTTTATTGAGAATTAAATTCTCTGTTTTTTTGTGGAAGCTTTTGGGGAGCCTTTTGTATTTTTACAGAAGCCTCTGGGGGGTCTCCTCTTTCTAAATTTAATCTCTTTGTTCATATTTGTATGAGAAGAGAAAAATCAATCTGTTGGAGGAAAGCTCTCATTGAGAGATCAAGATTGATTTCATAATCAATCGAAATGATCTTAAAGATCACACGTTGAATTTTATTCATCATTAGATTTTAATCTAAGGGCACTCTGTTTTACATAGAAGATCATTCTTGTTTATTTAACAAGATTAGGAAAATATTTTCCTAAGATAGAATTTTATTCTATTATATGAATATCTTGTTTGTTTAATAAGATTAGGAAGATATTTTCCTAACATAGAATTTTATTCTATCATATGAATATCTTGTTTGTTTAACAAGATTAGGAAGATATTTTCCTAACATAGAATTTTATTCTATCATATGGTTTAATTAGTGATATTTTATCACCATTAGATTTTAAATTCAAAGATTCTTTGTTAGAGAAAGATCTTTTCTTATTAGAAAGATCAGGGAAAATATTTCCCAAATAGAATTTATTTCTATCAAATGGGAGCATTTTAAATTGGGGCGCTCATGTGAGAAACATGTGAGTGCTGCCATATATGGCAGTGGCGCTCACGTGCTTTGCATGTGAGCGCTGCCAAAAGAATGCGGCAAGGAACTCACGTGTTTAACACGTGGGGGTTATCATAGGATTTAATCCTATCTGAAGCCGATACTCACATGCTTTGCACGTGAGGCGCTGCTATAAAATTTAATCTTATTCACAACAGATACTTACATGTTTTGCACGCGAGGTGCTACCCTCTAAAGGAACAGCAAGTTTTGAGCCAAAAATTTTGGCGGGAACAAATGCCCCCGCTACTTTGCCCACATAAGTATGTGCGTGGGTTAAGTAGTGCAAGGTTATGCATTGCTATAGAATTGATGGCTTAGGAGACAAGTTTAGGATCCTTGTAACATAAGACTTTTCCATTTTCGTGAGCCGTAAGGGTCTCAAGAAGGTTTTTCTCTCTATGAGTCGTGAGGATCTCGTAGGTGTATATTCTCCTTAGAAATCGTTAGGACTCCTAAGTGCGTTCTCTCTTTAGAGTCGTAAGGATCTCACAAGAGAATTTTCCCTTTACGAGTCGAGAGAACCCGTAAATGGCTTCTTCTCCTCATCGATATGCAACTTTTGGCGAATGTGGCTCATGTACAAGAGTCAGTTTGGACCTCCTTGTAGGACAACGATGGCTTAGGAAACAGGTTTTGATCTGTCGCCTAAGGCTTTTCAACTTTATGAGCCATAAGGGTCTTATAAAGACGTTTCTCCCTACGAGTCGAGAGGATCTCATAACTGTATTTTTTTCCTTAGGAGCCGTGAGGACTCCTAAGTGAGTTTTCTTTTAAGAGTCGTAAGGATCTCACAAGAGTATTTTCCCCTTACGAGTCGAGAGGACCTATAAGTAGCTTCTCCTCCTCATCGGTATGCGACTTTGGAGAATGTGGCCCATGGATAGTATACAAGAGTCAGTTTGGACCACCTTGTAAGGTCATAATGCTTAGGAAACAGGTTGATATCCCCGTCGCCTAAGGCTTTTTCACCTTTATAAGCCGCTAGGGATCCATAAAGATGTTTTTCCCTACAAGTCGAGAGGATCTCGCAGGTGTATCCTAACATAAAATGTAAAATGTAGATAACCCCCTTTTTTGATAGGGGTCCATTAGGTTGGTGGTACTAGGGTTAAGTCCATCAAACCGTCGCGTTGGCTGATGTATCTATTGGATATGTATGCCCTGTAAGTCGATGTTCAACACCCCAATACTTGTGGGGAGGCGGAAATATGAATAACAATTAAGTTCTATGATCAAACATCGATTAACCGTACGAATCGTTTGCTATACAAGTTTTAACGAAAGCTTTAGAGTTTTAATCTACTATGCGAAGGGATTATACCAAACGGTTCTAGTCCTTCGTCTTGATGTTGTCTACGGCCTCTTTGGATCTCCACGTCCTCTTCGGCTTTCTCCCGTGATAGACGATCCACCCGAGAACCCTAATCCAAGCTATAACCTCTAAACTTGAGGTTACTTAGTTTCTCTAGTTGCTAAATAGAGTTGCTAAGATGATGTAGAGATAGGTTATGGAGTAATTAGTCTTTCCTAATCCTTGTTCTCAACTCATGAGGGGTAGGATTAGGCTTTGGTGAAGGAGAGAGAACTTGAAGAGAGAGAGTGAGAAGATGATAATGATAATAATCTATGAATAAAAGTTTCTCACTTGATATATATGAAACATAATGAAATAAAAGATAAATGAATAATAAGTGAATATTCATCATGTTTCATTAATGCAAGTGGGTGATTCATTACATGAGTCATTAAGCATTTAATAATGCATTAATGATGTGATGAATCACTCACAATGAGTCACTTAAACATTAAATGAAAATGCCACCTCTCTCTTTATGTCACATCCTTCTAGAAGCTTCTCCGAAAATTACGAGAACGCCCCTCTCATCTGTGAAAACACGGAAAAACTTTAGACTGTATAAATCCAATAACCTGATACTAGAATCTGGCTTAAACCAAAGCCGGCTAGTAAAAACTGTCCGAATGTCGTACGTGCGATCAAACACGTATGCGTCCGAACCTTCGTCGTAAAACTATACGACCTCTATATCTTTTCCCCTGGGTTTGGGAAATCTCTGTGTGGGACTCTAAAGACTCGACTACTACGCTGGCAGTGGGTTTAACCACAGACCGCAAGCGGCACTAGCTGTACGTAACGGTCCCCAGGTAGTTGTCGATAAGAAAGCTGATGTGGTAACCCATCTGAAATCCTACTGAGCCTGTCTGTGACAATATCCGCGCAGTCCGGTCTATTCGTCTGAGAGTATCGCATGTATGGTCTAGGGAGGTGGTGGACGTCAGACCCCTAATAACCGTACAAGTCGTGTCGGTATGGCTCTATCACCATCCGAGAATCTACTGATCAATCCTATCAGTAATTCTCAATCAGCCCTGGCCAGGGACTTATGGTAATGACCAACCGATCACCGTGCGATATCAACTCCCTATACCGGGAGAGACGAATCCCTAACAGTCACTCACTGCCTCCACATGGCTCGGGACTGTGCCCAACTGAAACCTGTTTGCACGACTCCTTTGAGCCGTGGTAGGGTAACAATCAAAGCACAGTGGGAACTCACACGAGACAAATGATGACCTTAAGTCAACGGACTATCTGCACACATGTCACCTGAGAACTGCTATCTGACGTTAGGTATAATACCATCCAGTCAGTTCTCGGCGAGTCCTGTCCGGTGTACTCACACCCAGTGAGCATCTGTATACAATCTTAGGTGAATACCACCAATGGTTGCGGGACCAATCCATTGCCCCTCGTCAGGGTCTAGATATGTATACACTAGTCTACTCCGGAGTATCGATGCCCAATCTCGATACTCCTGCGACCAGGGACATCTAAGGGTGTGCCTATTGACTATCCAGCTCCCACTAGTATGACTGCCATCACAACGCCGGTAGTCAGACAAACACCCTATGGGCTTTATCAACATATATATATAAATACCAAGTAAAATATATTATACGTTAAGACAAAGTCAAACCAAATAGCGTACTATCATATCAAGCAAGACTGTCATGTACATACATATCCCAAGCATCCTATACAATGTAGGCCTCTAGGGCATATATATCCAACAATCTCCCACTTGTACTAAGGCCTATAATTGGCGCAATGAGTACCCACTGTCTCTACCAGATCCAGTTGCTTGCGTACCGCATGCCCAACATCTCAAAAAGCCTCTCGAACTGTACTTGAGGAATGGCCTTGGTGAATGGATCTGCCGTGTTGTCTTTTGTGTCTACTCTCCGTATCTCGATCTCCCGACGATCCACGATCTCCCTGATCAGGTGAAACCGCCTTAAGATATGCCTGGATTTCTGATGGGACCTTGGTTCCTTCGCTAAAGCTACAGCGCCATTGTTATCGCAATACAACGGTATTGGATTGGCAATGGACGGAACCACCTGAAGTTCAGAAATGAACTTCCTTATCCAGACAGCCTCTTTTGCGGCTTCACTAGCAACTATATACTCAGCCTCCATAGTTGAGTCTGCGACGGTATCTTGTTTGGAACTCTTCCAACTTACCGCCCCTCCATTGAGGGTAAACACAAAACCCGAAATAGATTTAGAATCATCCTTGTCACTTTGGAAGCCGGAGTCGGTAAAAGCCTCTACCTGGAGGTCTTTATTGCCGTAAATTAAGAACATCTCCTTAGTCCTTCTCAGATACTTGAGAATGTTCTTCACCGCTATCCAATGTTTCTTACCTGGGTCCGATTGGTACCTGCTTACCACACTAAGTGCGTAAGCTACATCTGGTCTGGTACATAACATCGCATACATTATTGATCCTACCGCCGAAGCGTAGGGTATAGTGCCCATGCGAGCCCTCTCTTCATCAGTCTTTGGAGACATCTCTTTTGAGAGGGTGATTCCGTGACAAGCGGGCATATTGCCGTTCTTGGAATCTTCCATACTAAATCTCTTTAGTATAGTGTCTATATACCTGGACTGTGAAAGTCCCAATATCCTATTAGATCTATCTCGATAGATCTTAATGCCCAGAATGTATGATGCATCTCCCAAGTCTTTCATAGAGAATTTCTGTGACAAGAAGAGCTTTACTGATTGTAGTATAGGGATATCATTCCCTATCAGTAGTATGTCGTCGACGTACAAAACGAGGAAGACTACTGCTCCTTCTACAATCTTCCTATAAACACATGGTTCATCTATATTTTTGATAAAGTCAAATTCCTTGACTGTTTCATCAAAACAGATGTTCCAACTCCGCGATGCTTGCTTTAACCCATAAATGGACTTAAGCAATTTGCACACTCTTCCGCTGCTCCCACTGTCTATGAAACCTTCTGGTTGATCCATGTAAACACTCTCTTCTAGATGTCCATTTAGAAAAGCTGTTTTTACACCCATTTGCCAGATTTCATAGTCATGGAAGGCAGCAATGGCAAGCATGATCCGAATGGATTTAATCATAGCTACTGGTGAAAAAGTTTCATCATAGTCCAATCCTGGTCTTTGACGAAAACCTTTTGCTACTATTCTAGCTTTGTACGTTTCCACTTGTCCAAATGTACCAATCTTCTTTTTGAAGATCCATTTGCACCCAACTGGTTTTACCCCAGGAGGAGCAACTTCTAAAGTCCATACTTTATTGGTATACATGGATTCCATTTCGGATCTTATGGCATCCAGCCACTTTACTGAGTCGCTACTTGTGATAGCCTGCTGAAAACTAGTAGGCTCATCATCATCGATGATGCAATCCTCTCGATCCCCATCAAGAAGGAAACCATAGTATCTTTCAGGAGGATGAGAAAGCCTACTAGATCTGCGGAGTGGCGTTGGTTCGTCATGTTCTATTGAAATCTGAGATTCTTCTAAGTCCTCGGTTGCAGTTTGAGGTTCTGGAATTTCTTCCAGTTCTACCGCGCTCCCACTAATTTCTTTTGCAAGAAATTCGCTTTCTAAGAAGACAATGTGACGAGCGACAAACACCTTTTGTTCTTCAGTGTGGTAGACCATGTACCCCCTTGAATGCTTGGGGTATCCTACAAACTTGCACAAAACCGATCGTGCCTCGAGCTTGTCCGGATTATGCTTTTTGACATATACCGGACACCCCCATATCTTGATATACTTGAGATATGGTCTCTTTCCACACCACATTTCATATGGAGTGGTAGGTACAGACTTAGTTGGAACTCTATTTAATAGATATGCGGCTGATTCTAGAGCAAATCCCCAGAAGGAAAGTGGTAACTCAGCACTACTCATCATTGATCGCACCATATCTAATAGCGTGCGATTCCTTCTTTCTGATACACCATTATGCTGAGGTGTATAAGGAGGAGTAAGCTGAGAGAGTATTCCATTTGCTTTCAAGTATTCAAGGAAACTGGTACTTAAGTATTCTCCACCTCGATCAGATCGAAGTGTCTTGATGCTTTTACCAGTTTGTTTCTCTACTTCATTTTTATACTCCTTAAACTTCTCAAAAGCCTCGGATTTATGTTTTATTAAGAACACATGTCCATACCTAGAGAAGTCATCAGTAAAAGTGATGAAGTAGGAGTGACCACTTCGTGCATGTATAGACATCGGACCACATACATCACTGTGTACTAGTCCCAAGAGTTCGATGGCTCTTTCTCCGTGTCCGGTGAATGGAGATTTGGTCATTTTTCCTTTGATACATGATTGACAAGTTGCATATGATGAATATTCAAACGAATCTAGATATCCATCTTTATGTAACTTAGTCAACCTTGTTTCATTTATATGACCAAGTCTACAATGCCATAGGAAGGCTTGATTTGAATCTGGAGCCTTTCTTTTATGTGTGTTTTGAATATTGAAAATTTGTGGTTGATTAAGTATGTATATTCCGTTTTCCAGTGTGCCAAACCCAATCGGTTCTTGATTTAGGAGAATGTTCATGACATTTCTTTCAAGCACAAAATTATATCCTTTATTAGACAATAAAGATACTGATATAATATTACACAACATACTGGGAATACAAAAACAGTTATACAATACCAAAATGTTTCCACTATTCAACCCTAGGTGATATTCCCCTATTGCAACTGCATCTACATGCATTCCATTGCCCATCCGGAGAGTCATATCACCTGCCCCCAGTACTCTACTATTTCTCAGATCCTGCAAAGAATTACAGATGTGAGAACCAGAACCGGTATCAAGTACCCATGAAGTAGAGTTTACTGAAAGACAATTTTCGATTACGAACACACCTGAAGTAGAAGCAACTGCTTGCTTCATGTCCTTGGCTTTGAAGGCCTGACAATCCTTCTTCCAGTGCCCCTGCTTGTGACAATAGAAACACTCGTTCTTCTCTGCCTTCACCCTTCCTGCCTTGTTCGTTCCCTGCACCTTCTTGACCCCACCCTTCGGTTTGGTGGCTTTCATCTTCTTCTTCCCTTTAGCTTTCGCTTTAGTTTTGGAAGAAGATGATTGGCCAACATACAGAACGGGGGTCTTCTCCTTTTTCAAGGAGGTCTCTGCTACCCTCAACATGTTGAGGAGCTTTGGAAGATCCGCTTCCATTTCGTGCATGTTGAAGTTCAGCACGAACTGAGAGAAGGTGTGGGGAAGGGACTGCAAAATCAAGTCGATATACAATTCATTTTCTAGCACGCATCCCAGGTTTGCGAGTTCCTCAATGAGGATGATCATTTTGAGGACGTGCTCTCCAACAGGCGATCCTGGAGCTAACCTCATCTGGAAGAGTTTCCTTGAGGTTTCGTACCTTGCGATACGGGAGTGTTCACCATACAATTCCTTGCAATGGAGGAATATGGATGCAATATCCATACTCTCGTGCTGTTTCTGGAGTTCATTATTCATGGACGCCAGCACGATACACTTAGCTCGCTCACAATCTAGATCCCAGGTTTTACGAACTTCCTTGTCCGTAACTAAGGAATCTGGTCCTGGGATAAGGGGAGGAACAGCGGTGGTAACATATGCAACTTTGTCATAAATCAGCGCAATATTGACGTTTCTTAGCCAGTCTTTATAGTTCTGCCCGGTTAGTATATTCTTTTCGAGTAATAGTTTTAGTCCAGTCATGGTAGCTGCCAGAGAGAGAGAAAAGAAAACACTCAGCATATGCTCTTGCAAGTTTAGATTGGTTTATTAATTTATCTAAACAGGATGGCTCCCACTGTTTCCTCAAATCCTTCTTCAAAACCTAAAAGAAGAACTAGTCAGGATTTAATCACACGTCACAATACTTGCTTAACCTTTCAGCCAGGCTGGTGTTGGTACTTCGAGGAAGGTTTTCCAACGCTTTCGCGAAGTTCCTTAATTAAAGAACCTCTTTTCCCTGGAGGCGTAGCCCCTCTAACATCTTTCTAGGCACCTACTTGGTTTATAGCATTGATTGTTAAGTGAGAGAAATTCCCGAGAGTAATCCTACTCATCAGTGGGATCGGGATCCAACTATCATTGCATGATGCCCTAGATGGAAGCCACTCTAGTCACCACACTCCAGAAGGTAAGCTAACTCTGCAAGTTTCCTTTATGTTTGAAACTCCCGATGTGATTTTTACCCCAAGCTCTTATAGACCTTGACGTAGGCCAACAAGTCATAAGACGCAAGTCAAGTTCTACCCGTCGTTGTCCTGATCAATTTAAATACATCGTACAAGCCCTTGACGTAGGCCAACAAGGTGTACGTCTGTATTAAACTAATGCATCTATCTATGCAACAAATAGGCACACACACTGCTACCATACACTATGCCTTGACGTAGGCCAACAAGCATAGCATGAATACGATGTGCTGTCTATCTGAAACGACGGAGGGTTACGGCTGGTTTTTGGCAAAAAACCGTTAACGTAATGAACTTGATTTGATCGAAGGAACTAAGATAGCTTTTATTAAAAGGAGTGGTTTAAGCTCCGCATTTAAAATTTGCTTTTTCAAGAAAACCGAGTGGTTTTTAGAAATTGTTCCAACGATTCAGTTTAGGTTTTATTTTCTTTGCATTAATGATAATGCGTCCCATCTTTAACCTATCATTACAGATAACAACGAAAATATGACGTCCTCTTATGCCATCCGCATTCGCCACGGGGTCCCGTCATCACCCGTTAGGTTACTTAACTAACGACAGAGCGGGGGCTGGGCTAGCGCGGGTGTAAAACATAAGTGATGTCTAAATAGCTATCATATATATAGATATTTTACATTCGTCTGACGCAATGATATACATTCCAGAACACAGATAAACAATATTGGATTTGCAAGCAATATGTATTTCTTTTGAGCCTGCAAGAAAAGACAGATTACACAGTTGTGATGAATAGCCATTACCCCACCCACGACCCCTACGGGTGCGGCAAACTACCCGCCCGGCAGTTTGTGCACCCCACCTTGGGTCTGTCCTAGGAGCAAAAACAGTAAAAAGAAATAATACAACGGTGGCTACAACCGCAACCTGGATGTGCCCCGCAAAATAATATTACAACTTGTTACAATTACATCAAATGAATTAAAACAATAACCCATCACAAAACCCGGCTAATCACCACAACAGTCCAATACAGTTTATATGCACAAACAGATAAAACCATTACAGAAATGTGCAACCCCCTGCCAACCGACATACTAGCAGTTAGGGGAGGTTTACGAACACATCATACAATCACAGATATAATCCAATATGCAAATATTGTACAATTTCGATCGATTAAACACCTTAATATTGCTCCAAAATCTGCTCTGTAAAACTGAAACCTGAGCAACAATTAAATATTCCAGAAAATCCCAAATTTAACAGAGAACCCACCCATGAAAACTGGGATCATGACTCGGCAACTCGGCCGCGGAAGCGCGGCGGATCGGTGGCATCCGCCGCGGAACCGCGGCCGTTTGGTCGAGTCATGGCCCCAAATTTCTTGGGTGTTCTTCTTGTGTCATAACAAGCTTTCTGAACATGCCTGAAAAATTTTAGGACATCATTTTAAATTCGACAGAAACTTGATAAATTTAGGGTTTTCCGGCTTCGTTTTTCCGTTCGAAATTCGTACAAATTTGCGATTAAGTTAAAACTTGTTTAGCTAGGCTCTGATACCACTGTAAGTCGATGTTCAACACCCCAATACTTGTGGGGAGGCGGAAATATGAATAACAATTAAGTTCTATGATCAAACATCGATTAACCGTACGAATCGTTTGCTATACAAGTTTTAACGAAAGCTTTAGAGTTTTAATCTACTATGCGAAGGGATTATACCAAACGGTTCTAGTCCTTCGTCTTGATGTTGTCTACGGCCTCTTTGGATCTCCACGTCCTCTTCGGCTTTCTCCCGTGATTGACGATCCACCCGAGAACCCTAATCCAAGCTATAACCTCTAAACTTGAGGTTACTTAGTTTCTCTAGTTGCTAAATAGAGTTGCTAAGATGATGTAGAGATAGGTTATGGAGTAATTAGTCTTTCCTAATCCTTGTTCTCAACTCATGAGGGGTAGGATTAGGCTTTGGTGAAGGAGAGAGAACTTGAAGAGAGAGAGTGAGAAGATGATAATGATAATAATCTATGAATAAAAGTTTCTCACTTGATATATATGAAACATAATGAAATAAAAGATAAATGAATAATAAGTGAATATTCATCATGTTTCATTAATGCAAGTGGGTGATTCATTACATGAGTCATTAAGCATTTAATAATGCATTAATGATGTGATGAATCACTCACAATGAGTTACTTAAACATTAAATGAAAATGCCACCTCTCTCTTTATGTCACATCCTTCTAGAAGCTTCTCCGAAAATTACGAGAACGCCCCTCTCATCCGTGAAAACACGGAAAAACTTTAGACTGTATAAATCCAATAACCTGATACTAGAATCTGGCTTAAACCAAAGCCGGCTAGTAAAAACTGTCCGAATGTCGTACGTGCGATCAAACACGTATGCGTCCGAACCTTCGTCGTAAAACCATACGACCTCTATATCTTTTCGCCTGGGTTTGGGAAATCTCTGTGTGGGACTCTAAAGACTCGACTACTACGCTGGCAGTGGGTTTAACCACAGATCGCAAGCGGCACTAGCTGTACGTAACGGTCCCCAGGTAGTTGTCGATAAGAAAGCTGATGAGGTAACCCATCTGAAATCCTACTGAGCCTGTCTGTGACAATATCCGCGCAGTCCGGTCTGTTCGTCTGAGAGTATCACATGGATGGTCTAGGGAGGTGGTGGACGTCAGACCCCTAATAACCGTACAAGTCGTGTCGGTATGGCTCTATCACCATCCGAGAATCTACTGATCAATCCTATCAGTAATTCTCAATCAGCCCTGGCCAGGGACTTATGGTAATGACCAATCGATCACCGTGCGATATCAACTCCCTATACCGGGAGAGACGAATCCCTAACAGTCACTCACTGCCTCCACATGGCTCGGGACTGTGCCCAACTGAAACCTGTTTGCACGACTCCTTTGAGCCGTGGTAGGGTAACAATCAAAGCACAGTGGGAACTCACACGAGACAAATGATGACCTTAAGTCAACGGACTATCTGCACACATGTCACCTGAGAACTGCTATCTGACGTTAGGTATAATACCATCCAGTCAGTTCTCGGCGAGTCCTGTCCGGTGTACTCACACCCAGTGAGCATCTGTATACAATCTTAGGTGAATACCACCAATGGTTGCGGGACCAATCCATTGCCCCTCGTCAGGGTCTAGATATGTATACACTAGTCTACTCCGGAGTATCGATGCCCAATCTCGATACTCCTGCGACCAGGGACATCTAAGGGTGTGCCTATTGACTATCCAGCTCCCACTAGTATGACTGCCATCACAACGCCGGTAGTCAGACAAACACCCTATGGGCTTTATCAACATATATATATAAATACCAAGTAAAATATATTATACGTTAAGACAAAGTCAAACCAAATAGCGTACTATCATATCAAGCAAGACTGTCATGTACATACATATCCCAAGCATCCTATACAATGTAGGCCTCTAAGGCATATATATCCAACATGCCCTAAAGGCTATTATTGTATATGTATACATGTGGATGCTGGGGATATGTATGTACAAGACGATCTTGCTCAATTATATAGTATAATATTTCAGTTGTCTTTATCAGGATATGTGTATTTGTTTTTATTGATGCTTTATCCAGCTTGCACATATTGATAAAGACTTGATATAATAGTATACTATTATGGTTTGACTTTATCTTAACATGGCATATTTTATACACGTTATTACATATTGATGTTATATGTTGATAAAGCCCATAGGATCTTGCTTGACTACCTGCGTTGTGATGGCGATCATACTTATGGGAGCTGGGTAGTCTATAAGCACATCCTTAAATGTCCCAAGTCGCAGGAGTATCGAGATCGGGCATCAATACTCTAGAGTAGACTTGCGTGTGCGTTTCTAGACCCCAACGAGTGGCGGTGGTTGGTCCCACAACCATTGGTGTGATCACCTAAGATTGTATACGGGTGCTCACTGGGGGTGAGTAAACTGTACAGACTCGCTGAGAACCTCTAAATGGTATTATACCTATCGTCATATAGCGGTTCTCTTATGATATGTGTACAAGTTAGTCTTTGGATCTAAGATCGTCATTTGTCTCGTGTGAGTTCCCACTATGCTTTGATCACTACCCTACCACGGCTTTACTGAGTCATGCAAATAGGTTTTGGTTGGGTACAGTCCCGAGCCACATGGAGGCAGTGAGTGATTGTCAGGGATTTGTATTTCCAGGTATTAGGAGTTTATATCGCACTGTGTTCGATTGGTCCGGACCATAAGACCTTAACCAAGGCAGTTGGGATTTACTGATAGGTTGATCAGTAGTTTCCCGGATTGGTCCAGAGCCGCATCAGCACGAATTATCGGGTTATTAGGGTCTGACGCTTACCATCCCCTAGATCCGGTATGCGATACTCTTAGACGAATAGACCGGGCTGTACGGATATTGTCACGGATAGGCTCAGTAGGGATTCAGATGAGTTTGCTTGTCGGCTTTCCTTTTCGACTGGTTCCCGGGTAGCCGTTACGTACATCTAGTGCCGCTGACGTACTTGTGGTTATGGATTTATCTACTAATGCACTGCTGGCATACTATCGAGTCTTTAGAGTCCCACATAGAGGGTTTCTCTACTTCGGGTGAAACGATGTAGAGGCCGTATGGTTTTACGGCAGGGGTTCGATCACATGCGTGTACTTGTGCACGTATGATGTTCGAGCGGATAATACTAGCGGGATTTGGTTTAAGCCGAATCCTGGTATTATATTGTTGGATTATTTTTGTCTCTTTTATATTCGTATTTTTCGGAATACGGATATGGGTATGTATATACGGATGAGGGGTATTGTTGTAATTTTTGACAAGAAAGCTTCTAGAAGATGACACCTCATTTGTTATTTAATCTTTATGATTAAATGTTAAATGAGGTAGAGGTATGAGGTGTTGACTTTATTATGTGAACCATGGCTACTTGTTGACTCAATTAGTGAGTCATGGGTTACTATTGAGGTAAGGTGTCATCTAGATATTTTGTAGAAAATATCTTGATATTTTGTGGTGAAGATAATTTTTTATTATTATCTTTGGCATGCTTGCTTTATTAGTCACAAGATTTAGCCATTCTTCACTAGTTTTTTCTTGTGTTGCTCTCTACACCACTCTCATCTCCTCCAAGCTTTCCTCTTCTACCTTAAACCCTAATAGTCTCATGTGTTGAGAAACCTAGGGTTCTTGAGACCAATTAATCTATCATCACTCTCTACATCACCTAGGTTAGTTAGATTAGCAAACTAAGTAACCTAGTCACCTTAGTTTAAATGTAGGAGCCCAAAGTAGACACTCTCAGGTGGATCATCTTTGACAAGAGGAAGCCGTCGATCAACTTCGATAATGGAGGCCACTAGGAGCATGCTAAAGGAGAGGAGTGAAGACCCGAAGGACTCGAGTCTCATGGTATAAACCTTTTTTTATAGTAGATAGCTTCTCAAGTTTTGCTAGTTAGGTTTATGGTAGATCCGGTTTAAGGTTATTCGAGCGCCAAGTTTACCTCGTTAGAAAATTTTTGTTCCGCAATCGGCCTTGGTTGATGGCCAGGGCGTTAGCATAACCTTTCATGGTATCAAAGCCAATCCATAAAACCTAAACTAGCTAGTTCTAACATGCTTAAAAGATCGATCGACAAAACTTTCCGAAATCACGTTTTCAAACTTCATGTTTCTGCCGATTTTTAAATGTGTTCAAAAAATCATTTTCTATGTCTCAGAAATTAGTGCAGGGTTTTCTACGATCCCAGATGAAATTTAGGCACATGTCCCCATAAGAAGGCCGCGGAACGGCGGCAAAACTCCCATGTTTGCCGCTGTTCCGTGGTCTAAATAGAGAATCAATGCATGGAATTTCATCTGGGGTTCTAATATTTGGAAAAGTGATTCATGGGTTGTTTAGTTTCAGGCCCAGATTTTTATGAGTACTGGATTGCACTTGGGGCCAATATGGATAAGTTTTTTGTCGATCAAAATTTTAAATGTGTTAGTTTTTTCAGTGCATACACTTTTATCTACGACCGTGAATGTCATTAGAGCGGTATAACCCGTCTGACTGCTATATGTTCTTTTAGACGGGTTTGCGAACATGGCATTCACGTTGATGTTCTGTGTTTGTGCTGTGGTTGTGGTTGGATAGTCGCGGTGGATAGATTATGATGCAATGTTAGTGGTACAGTTGAGATTCATTTGTACATTTGTTATTGCGGGGCGAGCGTCCGACATGTGGACTGCCGTCACTGCCATATTGTATATTATTTGTTTGGGGCATGACCGGGGTGAGGTCGATGTCACCATTGTATATATTTTTTTCATTTTCTGTACTAGGATTACCCCGCGGTGGAGTACACGAATAACCGGGTTCTAGAAGGCATCAAGCCCGCATCCCATGGCATTGAGACGGAGGGAGCTTCATTCTAGAATTGGCGGGTTATTCGTCGCACTCGTAGGGGGTATAGGACGACCCACGGAGGGGCGCTCAAGTTACCGAATCCCGTGGAGTGCTGGGTGGCCTATTCACTTTGTTGATTGGGGTTGCCTCACTTCTGGGATTGGCGAATAACTTGCCGCGCTCGTAGGGGTCCAGGATTTCATTGTATATGTTATCCATACGACCGGGAACGTCGGGTTTTATTTGCGTCTCAAATGAAACCCGAGGCTCCAAGATTATCCACTATTATGTGTTGCTTGCTGAGATTATGTGATGTTGCTTATTATCATGCCTAGGATGAATGTTATATATATTTATATATATACTAGTAGATGTTGTATATGTATTACACCCGTGATAGTCCAGCCCTCGCTCTGTCGTTAGTTAAGTAACCTAACGGGTGATGACGGTCCCAGTGGCGAATGTGGATGGCATATACGTATATTGTATTTTAGTTCTTTTCCGGTGTGATAGGTTAAATGATGGAACCACATTAATTTTGATTAATGCCAGAAAAGAAACCTAAAAGGATGTTGTTGGAACAAATTTCGAAAAACTATAGTTATATTCTTCCGCTTTGCATAGAGGTATTCGGTTGTGAATATCGAGCACCTCATTCTAGGAGGCAAGAGCCGAGATCCCTTCGCGGGGAGTGACCTCTTGAGCGGAGCCTAAACCACTCCTTTTCAAAACTGCTCAGGTTCCTTCAACGATATCAAGTTCATTACGTTAAAGGGTTTTTTCGCCAAAAACCCAGCCGTAGTCCTCCGTCATTTCAGAATAGTAATATTTAGTATTCGTGCTGTGTTTGTTGACCTAGTCAAGTCGTAGTGTACGGTAGCTAAGTAGTATTTTTTTGTGCATTGTAAATGCGATTGGCTAGGACAGTCGTACGACCTTGTTGACCTAGTCAAGGGCACGTACGGATGAGTTTAATGCAATCAAGAAAATGACGGGTTGAACATGGCTAGCGGTTTATGGTTTTTTGACCTAGTCAAGGTGTCACGCCCCGCTTCCTGGTGTACGGCAAGGGGACGTAACTAGGCCCGCTACGTATTTAATCAGAAGTAAACATGCTAAGCGTATCTAAGCAATATAAGTAAAATGTCCACAAGAGACATGAATATAAAAGAACAAAAACTTTTATTTATTTAACAATTCTTTACAAGAACAACTGGAAATGTAAATACATGAATAGAAAGCAATGCCTAAATAATGGCATAACTGAAATGAAAAGTATATATAAGTGCCTACAGCTCCGGGTCGATAGCAAACTGCTCCAAGTCCTCAGTACTGGGCTCGATCTCCAGTGAGTCTGATCCACTTGACAACATTCCAAAGAAGGAAAAAAGGAATGTCTTGAGCGAACAAACGCTCGGTAAGTTCTAATGATAGGTAGAGATAGAATAGACAGAAAGAGTGTATAACTAGTAATATTTGATTATAATGTAAACGCAGTTGTTTGTAGCTTGGTACAAAATATTCCAGTGTATACGAGAGGAGTCCCACTATTCTGGAGACTAAGGTATACGGAGCACAAGGAACCGTTCAGCAACGGTACAACGGCAATGGATATTCAGGCTATGTGTATTAAAGTGACCGTCTCGTGCCACTTATAACACATTCCGTACCAGTCTACCCCTTTAAAACCCCATAATGTATTTTTTTATTGAATTGTATTGCTAGTATAATAAATTTGTATGACTTGCCCAAACCATGATATTAGGTAAATGGAATGGATATAATGGATAGACATGTAAACAGAGTATATCCATGGTTCGGTTCGGTCAAGACAGATTGATATAGGTTGAATTCTGGTATAGACAGATTCATGTTGGATTACAATTTATACTTGAATTGAATTCAAGTCAGATTGATTAGATTGAGACTCTGTCTGAGTCAGACACTTTGAAAGAAATTGAAGTCCTGAATTAGTTTTGATGTTATCGGTAACTGCTGCACATGGACTGCAGGATTTGTGTTTTTTTCCAAGACAATTACCGTGTTGATAACACCGTTATTAGATTATCTACCTTAGCTAGGCAAGCATCCATATTCTTCGGCTCCCCGAGGCTCAAGAGAACTGGTCCCGCTTAAAGCTATATTTACTAGGGTCCTTATTGTAATTTTAATATAACTTGAAAGGTTTTTTTTGTAAAAATAGTTTGATATATTTTCAAAATTCACCTCAAGTATTTAATAATCGTCTTTAGAGTTTTCATAGATGTATATTTTATAAAAGTGAAATTTTCTACTGAGTAGAACCTAGTTTTCATTGTATATGTTATTTTAATGAAATATTGGAATTTGTATTGAATTGTTATGGTAGTTTCATGAAATTGTGATTCCTTTCATTAGAAAAACATGGAATATTTATATAATATATTTAAAATAGATATTTTGATAATAGTTATAATTATATATATTTAATAAAAATAAATTTTGTTTATTTTGGAGAAATCTCATTTTCTTAAAAATTGCATCAAAATTCCGTCGAGATCGAATGCTCCTTACGGAGGTCTGCATATCGCTCTACTAGACCCGAGGATGTGCGATAACCCACACCATCCCGATCGGAGTTCTCCAAAATGGGTTGTAGAGGCGCAATTGCAAGGAATTTAATTAATACTCTTTTTAAAGAAAATAGTTTTGAATGTTTAAGGTATTTATTCGTAATCTCGTATTTTTCCATAAACTAGAGTTCAAAAATTCATCGTGCTATGTCAAAAATGTGTGTTGTAATGAGCTAGGTCATTACCTCGTGAGTTATCAAAAGGTGATACAAGGAAATATGTTGAATTGTGTCGAAAGTAAAGTATATGATATTTTACCGTAAAAATGCGATAAAAGTTGTATAATAGATTCTTTTGAGATGAAACTTGTTCTAATGTGTTTGTTGAGGATTACTAAACAATCTATTAAAAATTAATAGGTTTTCTATTAAGAAAAATTAGATTTTTAAAGAAAAGAGAATCGGAAACCGGAATAACTCCACTTCCGATGAGTTTTGAAAAAGATGAGTTTTAGAATAGTAAAAGAGAAGGGAAGAGGGGACTTACAGGCTATAAAAAAAGAGGGGAGAAGGAGGAAGCTCTCGGAACCGTCGGGGCGTCGTTTCTTCATCGGAATCTTCCCGAAACGTCGTCGGATCTTCGCCTCTTGCTAACTCCTCTTGCACAACTTAGGACTTGGAAATTTTAGTGAGTTTTTGTAATGAAATTCTGAGTGAGGAGGGGTGAAATGTGGTGTGGTATTTATAAGGAAAATTAGGGTTTAAGGTAATGAAGAATAGAATTAAAATGTGCATTAAAATGTGGATTAATGCCCATTTTTAATTCTCTGGAAATGTGCAGAGAAATCAAACAGTATGGGGGTAGTGGGGTAGGCCAAGGGGTGTTGGGGTTGAAGTTGTTAGTTATATGTATGCCCTAGAGGCCATTATTTTATATACGATGTATATTATAGTGGATGCTTGGACATACATAGGGAGGACTTTCTTGCTCGACATGATAGTATGCTATCTGGTTACTCTTTATCTTAACGTGTACACTGATTGTCTCTCTATTACATGTTGGTAAAGCCCTCAGGATGTGTAATTGAATACTTAGATTATGATGCAGATCATACTAGTGGGACAAAGGTAGTCCGTGAGTACATCCTTTAATGTCCCTAGTCGTGGGTGTATCGAGACGGGGCATCAATATATCAGAGTAGACTAGTGTATAACTTCTCGACCCATGTAGATAGGCGATGGATGATCTCATATCCATTGGTGTTTGACATCAGAGATGGTATACGGGTGCTCAGTGGAGACTGGGTACACTGGACGGAATCGCCGAGAACTCCTAGATGGTATTATACCTCACGTCAGATAGCAGTTCTCCGGTTACACTGGTACAGCTTAGTATGTCGACCCGAGATCGTCATAGAGTCTTGTGTGATTCCCACTGTGCTTTGATTTCCACCTTATCACGTTCAAGAGAACGTGCAAAACGGTGGTTTTTTGGTACAGTCCCGAGTCACATGGAGGAAATTAGCGATAGGAGGGGATTTCGTCTCTCCCGGTATTGGGGGTTGATGTTGCGCTGTGCTCGATTAGCCATAACAGGAAGTCCCTGTCCAGGGCTGTTTATGAGATTTACCGGTAAGTATTATCAGTAGTTTCTCGTTCCGTTATGAGCCTCACATCGCCTGATGTTTACCACCCCCAGGCGAGATATGCAACATATCAGATGAAGAGACCGGACTGTATGGTAGTGTTACTGATTAGATTCGCAGGAGTATGAGCAGGCTTGCTTGTTGATCTTCTGATTGCTCAATACCCGAGTGGCCGTTATGTTTAGCAGACCGCTTGTGGCTTGTGGGTATTTGATATGATCATCACCTACTGCCAGCGTATTGACGAGCCTTTAGAGTCCTACACAGAGGTTTCCTGGTTCATGCGAAATGGAGTAGGAGCACATATGTGATATGTGCGGGACCGAGATTAATGCGCGTATTTGATACCGCATTCTATTCTCGCGATGTGTGACATCGGTCAGTTATATGTGATATAGCCGGGTTATCGGATCAAGTGTTGATTCGATAAATTGTTACATTTGATATTAGTCGGTTATATGTGATATAGCCGGATTATTAAATCAAGTGTTGATTTAATAATTTAATGTATAGTTGTATATTTGATATACTAGATTACATTAACTAATATTAGCTCACTTAAACATTTCTTTTTCTCACTTGTGTGCATTAGTGTATATGTTGTATATATTAATGTACAACCTTTTGTGTCATGCTTGATGCCATATGCTTCATAGGTGTATGAGACTCACACCATACTAATAATAATATTAAGGTTTTATTTTTTTAAAATAAACTAAAATTAGTGGAATTATGTCACATGGTTGAAGCTTGTAGAAGCTTGTGGAACCATTGACCAAGTCCACTCTTTTTGTTTTACTTGTAAATATTTATTAACCTAACCGTTATTGTTAGCCATGGTTTAATCTCTATATGGGTTAGTGTATGACACTAACTCACACATGGTTGTTATTCTCACATCAAGGGTTCATTCGCATTCTTCACTTGAGCTTTTTCTTCCTCATGAGAAAGCTCACTAGCTTTTCTTAAGATGAGAAAATATTGTGAGAAAAAGAAAACTAAAGAGAGCCCATTACCTACTTCATCATCATATACTATTAGCCATTTAGTTTATGGTGTTTGCTTCACTAACCTACCATTAGTGAAGAGGTAGCATGAGCTTGAGTCTCCTCGACATAGATCATCTTCGGCCTCGAAGACTTCGAGCAAGCTTGTTCATTTCTCCAAGGGAACCCATACTAGTGTTCGGGAGATCACTACTCGCAGCGAAGGGACTACTACACGGAGCTTTTGAAGTGAAGGATCGGTCTACAAAGGTTGTATTCCTCATTCACTTAGTTGTAAAGTAGTTTACATATTGTATCGTCGCATTTTCTAGTAAAGATTCTATGGTTAGGGTTAGCTAGAATGGCAAATTTTTGAAATTGGCATGTACGATGCCTCCCGAAACCTTACTGCTGACCTGGGGAACCCTGCAGTAGTATTAGAGCCTTGGTAGAAAATTAGACGATGTTTGTTAGATCATGAAACCGAAACGACTTTGAAACATGAAACACAAAAACTTGGTTTCTGTCGAATTTATAAAGTCTTCAAAAAAATTTCTTAAACAAGTACAGAATGGTGTATGAGATACAACATGAACACTACCAAAATTTGGTCCAATTTCACCTCAAAGTGGCCGGCCACATCATGGTTAAAACCGGCGAGCTCGGCACAATTTTGGAGTTTGGGCTTCAAATTTTCATAGTGTTCCGGTCTCTGGGTTTTGGTGTTTCAGGTGTTGTTTGTTTTTGCTAAATTTGCATGTGATGTTAACTTTCTGCAAAGCCAATTCGGAGTGTTTCACAGTCTTAATTCTAACATGTATTCGGGTTATTTAGACGATGTTAAAAAATTTGAACGGATATCAATAACCCATATTTTCCCTTGCTGGAATTTTCTAAGAGTTGGATTTTTCCGAGTTTAAAATTTTCAGAGAATCATGCAAGCGATTCTGTGGACCCTCTAGAAGAACGATACCCAAACTCAACTTTTTTGGATCGTGGAACCGCGGTCATACCGTAGGGTTTTCCATAGTTCCGTGGCGACATGAGTGTGGCATGGGTCAGCCCTTCTATGGATGGTTCATAGGAGTTGTGGCAGTTTCTGGGAACTTTTTGAACTCCTCTCAAGTGTTGAGCTTGTTGGGAAATTTTGGGTGCTTTCTTATATTATCGAAAAGTTTAACTTCGTCTAGTTATCTCTGATTGTGATATAATAATTGGAATCTATTTAGTTGCGTGCAAGTTTAACATTTCGGTCTCCGGTGAAATCGGGAATCTTGTTGAATTATCCGACTTATTTTGAAAAGTGTTTTCATAATTGAGACCTAAATGTAAGATTTGCATTATTAGGCATGAAATCCGGAATATGTGATATTCCGGGTTTATGATGTCTAAGGGCAGTGACGATTCCAATTGTTGTCGTTTTTCATTTTCTTTTCTGCGACCGTAAGTGTAATATGTGGTGTATCGCCGGTTTCGTTGCTATACGTCAACGACAATTGGGATACGCATATTTACTTACGTTGATGACATGTGATGTTATGTGTTACTGTGATATGTTATATTGGATCGTCGTGTTTGAATAGCCGGGGGTTTCTATGTGAGATGAGAGTTTTTCATTTTCATTTATGTAAAAACTTGTATGTAATATTCTTTTATTGGGGCACTTCCGGGTTGAGGAAGATGTCACTGTTGATGTATATTATTTACTTTTCCGCATTAGGATAGACCCAAGGAGGGGAGCATAAGTAACCGGGTTCTAGAGTCCAGTGGCAGACCATCTCGAGGAGTCGAGTCCGGGTATCCTAACTCTAGAATTGGTAGGGTTGCTTGCCGCTTTCGTATGGGTCTAGGGATGTGGGTTTGGCTATTCATCACGACCGTGGAATCCGTGTTTTATACAGGCTTAATATCAAACCTGGAAATCCTAGTATATCCAATATTTCATATGTTGATTTCTACTGCGATATTCTGTGATGTGATCACTTGATATGTTGAGATAGATACTGTATATAGTATATGTGATATATTATATAGACGTTGCTTATGTTTTACACCCGCACTAGCCCTACCCCGCTCTGCCGTTAGTTACCTAATCTAAGGGTGCATGACTTGACATCGAGGCTAATGCAGATGGCATAAGCGTACGTTGTATTTATCCGTGATTCTTAGTTAACTTAAATGATGGGACCTTCATTAATATGATTAATGAAAGAAAATAAACCTAATGATCTTGTAGAATCGAATTTTCAAAAACAAGTAGCTCTAGTTGTTGCTTTGCATAGCGGTATTCCTTGTAGAATATCCTGTACCTTATTCGATAAGGAAAGAGCCGAGATCCCTTCACCGGGAGTGATCTCATTAGCAATAACTGGCAGATGCTACAACCCTCAGTTTTGTCTTTTGAATGCTTTTCTAGTTCTTGATTTGCATAGTGGTATTGTGAATATCCTGCACCTCATTTGACGAGGAAAGAGCCGAGATCCCTTCACCGGGAGTGACCTCCTTACCAAAACTAGTAAAAGCCTTAAAAACACTCCTTTTAAAATTCACTCGATTCTACAACGATATCAAGTTTATTACGCAAAGGGTTTTCTTAAAAACCTATCGTAGCCCTCCGTTATTTTAGATAAGTACTTCATAGTATTCGTGCAACGTTTGTTGACTTGCGTCAAGGCGTAGTGTGTGGTAGCTATTTATGCTTATCTGCAAAAGCATATGATGCGATCGAGTTAGGGTAGTCGTGCAACCTTGTTGACCTGCGTCAAGGGTCGTGCTGGTGGGTTTAATTCAATCATGAAATGCATGGGTTGAACTTGACTAGCGGACTATGGTTTGTTGACCTGCGTTAAGGTCATAGGATGCTAGGGGCAAAATTATCGGGAATTTCAAGTGTTGAAATTTGCAATGAGATTGCATACCTTCTATGAGATAGTTGGATCCCGATACCCACTGAGAGTAATTGTTACTCCTGGGAGAGTTTTGCACTTTATAATTAGCCGATCAAGTAGGTGTCTAGAAAGGTGTCAACGGGATTACGCCCCTGGGAAAACGAGGTTTATTTTAATTAGGTCCGTACGAAAGTACGGGGAACCTCTCTCAAAGTACCGGCACTGGCCTGGCTGAAAGATTGGCGAACTTGTAGTAATCCCGGCTAGTCTTTCTTTTTAGGGTTTGGAGGAGGATTTGATAAAAACGGTGGGAGCTATCTGTCACGACCCGAAAGGTATGAAACGCGACTGACACTTAAATTACGAAACGTCTCAAGACGTACGCAATCTATGTAAGCCCAAGCCCAGTAATCAAAACCCATTTAAGCAATAGAGTGAAGGAAAAACCAAATTATTGAACGCAATTTTTAATCCAATAAGTCACATCAAGCTTTTTAAAAGCAACATCCATTTTTCCGAAAATTTCGACAGAGTCTCCTTTATAAAAATTGGCCCCCAAATGGGTACAAAACAGGAATATATAAATGGATAACATGAAATAAGGCATCCCCAAGCGGGAGCTAGCTCTTCGCCGAAGCGGACTCAAATCCTACGCAATATAAATCAGCAATTTGCAAATTAAGTATAAAAGGCATAAGTAATAAGCATCATGTCGTCTCAAGTGAGCTCGACCCCAAAATACATCATAAAAGTCCACAAATCTCACTGCCTCGTCTAGGTCAATATACATCAATACAATAACAGGTACAGTAGATACAGTAGATGGAGCACTCCAGATACAATGAATATATAAGGTGGAAACCAAAATGATATCACAACCTACCTACGAGCAAAAGCCTCAAGCCAGGCAAAAGGAACAAAAGAAGCAAGTGCGTCCGCCGCTACTGTACTGACGGAGCGGACCTGCAAAAAGGCTGTGGCACAACATGGGTGAGTTTCCAACTCGTGAGTAGTAAATAACATTTATAGAGGCTATTGTAAGTATGCACGTAAGTGTTATAACATCAACAATACTGATATGGCATGATGTACTAGCAGGTATGTATGCAACATGAATCAATGTATAATACTAATCTGGCATGATGTACTAGCAGGTATGTATGCAACATGAATCAACTCGTGATCTGAATATGTGGATATAAGAAATCATTATTTTCTTCTTAGAAATCTCTTTTGAAATATCTGCATAATATTAATAGAATCAACAGAAATCCGTGTCCAGCATCGACACCTCAAACAACTATCTCAAATCTCATGTATCCATATCATAGTATCTCTGGCCCCAGCCGTCCAACTGACCCATCTCAAAGCATCAATATCTCAACATCTCATGGCCACGGTCGGTATCCTCTAAATATCCGCCGCGCCAACAATCACCGGTAGGTAGTCTTCCCCTGCCAGGCTCATCGTCTACACCTCGATTTTCTTGCCCCGGGGTACCTTACCGGGCCCACTATGTACCTGAGACGGTTCATCCAACTCCTCAAAACAGGTCTCAAAAACCAACAGAAAACTTATGGTGGACGACACATGTATCATATCACGAGAAAAACCGCAACTTTCAATGTTTTAAAAAAAATATCAGGTTTATTAAATCCTTGCGGCTTTTCCCCAAAATCTTATAAATCTCAAGTGCTGAAATCCTCAAGAAAATCATCATAATGCACATGTCAATGATCATGGATGCCTATAGTATAAACAAATCGAACTGCAATGTATGACTAATAGGCTAGGAATGAACGAATGATGTAATGAGGCACATGCATATGAATAGCAATTCTACAAGTTCATCCTGAGGAATTTAAATGCATTAGCACACGTTTAAACGTCATATATATTGAAATTGTTCTAGACTTCAGGTTATACAAGTTATCTAGTGTTGTGGCATAGCAATTACCAAGGCGTGTGTGTCCGCATGAATAGTGCTCGTGCGGCATAAAACCCTGGCAATAGTGCAAGTGTCCTATGAAATGAGTTCGCACGTGTATGTAAATATATAGGATCATGAATGCAGCAAGATGTTCAAGTAAGTATTATACTCATAAATACTAGTACCACTAGAAGTCTTTTAAATTACTCAAACTATCGGGCGTCTTACGCTATCCAAACGATTTTCCCCCGTAGATGTTACATCTACTCACCCGTGATCTCGTGCTAGCTGGGTCCAACCACCGCTTTTCCCTTCCGCGCCGCGTCCGACGTCTCCACGATCGACCCTAAAACACAGAAGCAATACACATAAGGCTAAATCCTGCCAAAAATGCGATATCATGATCAAGGGAAAAACTCGTGTTGGAAACTAAACGTGTAAGTGCACGGCGGCGCCCCGGCCATCAATCTGACGGCCAAATGCGGAAGCGGTGATAAACTTTAATTTTTGCAAACAAGCAAACCGGCACCACCGCGCACTAAAACCCGGATCGAACCATTAACTAGTCCTAGCTAACTACAAGATGGGGAAAAGAGATATACCGACTGATCCGAGTCCTCCGGTCTTCTCGTCGTCGTCCCAATCTCCTGCGGAAACTCCGGTCGTCGCCTCCTTACCGGAAGGGCACCACATCGTCTGCATCTTTTACGGACTCCCACCTCAATGCCGAGGCAACTCGGGCACGAAGCTGGCTAGTCGACGTGCCCAAGGTTTGCTGTAGAATATAGTGTAGAGGCTTGTATCTCATTTGGGGTTCATGGAGGTGCCATTTTGGTGGAGGGACGATACAAGAACTATGTTGAGGGACTTGGGGATTTTTGGAGCATGAAAAGAACAACAAATCCCCAATCCAAAAATTTGGACAGCCTATACATGCTTGGCCGGCCAAAGCAATGAGGGAGAGAGTAGAATGTGAGGGTGAGAGTGTATCAAAAATAAAGGGAGCCACACCCTCATCCAAGTGAGAGAGAGGTCAAAAGTATCATGAAAGGAAATCATCACAAAACACAAACCCACACTCAACCACAACCATCATCAACAATCATGTCCACAAAAGTCATGCCATCATGACACAAAGAAAGTCAAGTGATAGTGAGACCATCATGACACAAGAATATGCAAAGACCCCCTCCACAAATACTTATTTGCACAAATTCAAATAAGCCTTCCTCCACCAAACTTCGGCCAATGAACGATACAAAGGAAATCGGCCGAAACGGAAAGCAAACTGGCAACTCCAGAAAACTGGTCCCGTAATAAATTACAGGAAAACCCCGCTACTGTGCATACACACCCGCATTTGTATTCCGACCGAAATGCAAATGCAAAGAGACAAATCCACACTGTACTATACTAGGATCCGGCTTAAACCAAAGCCGGCTAGTAATATCCGTCCGATCCTGATCCGTGCAATACCGCACGTATCTGATCGAACCCTGCCATATATCCATACGGCCTATAGTACAAACTTTCCGATCCTGATCCGTGCAATACCGCACGTATCTGATCGGACCTTGCCATATCTCCATACGGCCTCTACAGCTTTTCTCCCGAAAGCTTGAGTAACTGAATGTGGGGGACTCTAAAAACTCGTCAACACCTTGGTTGTGGATTTAACCACTAGCACGTTAGAGGTATAAGCCAATACATAACGGGCTACCAGGTATTGAACAAAAGGGACGTCTGTGAGCGAACTCAGCCTGACACCCTACTGAGCCTGTCAGTGACAATATCCGTACAGTCCGGTCTGTTCGTCTATGAGCATCGCATGGCGGGCCTAGGGGGTTGGTAAAAGTCAGACCCCCAAAAGCGGTACAAGTCGTGTCGGAGTGTAGCCCAGAACACCCTGAGATACTACTGGAATACCTACCAGTAAATCTCCTTGCCTCGGCCGAGGGCTTTGTGTAATGGCTCTCCTAGACACAGCGCGACCTCACCCCTAATACCGGGAGAGACGAACCCCTGAAGATACGCTCATTGCCTCCATGTGGCTCGGGACTGTACCCAACTAAAACCTGTTTGCACGTCTTCTTTGAGCGTGGTAGGGTAGTAATCAAAGTACAGTGGGAACTCACACGAGACAAATGACGATCCCCAGATCGATGAACTAACCTGTACACATGTCACCAGGGAACTGCCATCTGACGTCTGGTATATGACCAACTAGCATGTTCCCGACGAGTCCTGTCCGGTGTACTCATAACCCAATGAGCACCTGTATACATCTTAGGTGATCTAACTGACACCAATGGCTTATGAGACCGGCCACCGCCCCTCGTCGGGGTCTCGACTGTATACACTAGTCTACTCTGGAGTATCGATGCCCTGTCTCGAAACTCCCACGACTAGGGACCATTTAAGGATGTGCTTATAGACCTCCAGCTCCCACTTATATGATCGCCCTCATACTGCTGGTGGTCAAGCAAGAATCCTAGGGGCTCTACCAACGTGTAATAGCGACCTGTCAGGTCACCTAAGCAGTACACGATGATAAAGATAAACCAGATAGCATACTATCATCTCGAGTAAGACTGTCCTACCGGGATAGGTCCTCCCTCAATCATTGCAATCACGTGCCTGTGATCCAATAATTGACTCTGAGGGCACTATCTCCAACAATCTCCCACTTGCACTCAAGGCTAATTATTGCGATGTCGCATACTCACAGCCCGTGTGATACCGAACACCCAACTCCTCTACTAGTCAGTCTCACAAAACTCGTTTGCGAAACTATTGCGTTCGAGGAATAGCCTCAGTGAGTGGAACCGCCTTGATGTTTCTTTCTATGTCTCTCTATATCTCATGTTCGCGGAGAAAGCCATCTCCCGAAATGAGCAATACCTGTCTTAGAATATGTCTGGATGTCTGATGGGACTTAGCTCATAAATGAACTTCAAATCCAAACTTCTTAGACTGTATCGTCAACTGAACTTAATCAGTATCCTGCACCATGCCTCCCTCAGTATTGCCTTGGACCACCTGTCCAAAATACTGCCCCTCGTCAGAAGGAAAACTATAACTCTGACAACCTCCATGCCGTCCAAGTCACCTTGGAAGCCTGGAATGATAACTGTCTCCCGAATGAGGCTGTCGTTATCATATCCCTAGAACATCCACTTATGTTCTAAAACTGCTTCCGACTGTTTCTCTAGGATAGGATCAATATCAACTTATTGCACCTAGTGCAAGAACAACATCTGGTGTGGTACTTGACATCTCATGATTGACTCAATTGCCTAAGCAAGTGATCTGCCAATCATGCACATCCCTCTCCCCTTTAGTCTGTAAGACAGCTTTAGAGAGGGTGACTCCATCACCTGTAGGTACACTACCGTGCCAGGAGTCGTCCATTCTAAATACTCTTAGAATGCTGTCTAAGTACCCTGATTGGGAAACCACCCAAATCTAGATCAAAAACCATAGATCTAGTAACCAGTATGTCTGATATAATGTCCAAGTCCCATGTGGAGAAACCACTGTGTGACGACCAAAGTATAACCGATCGTAGTATAGGAATATCACTTCCTACTCTGTGCATGTCATCCAAAATACCAGGACATCACACCTTACTACCTTCTTAACAGATCCATCCCCTATTCTGATGAAGTCAAGACTATGACTGTCACGTCAGAAATAGATGATCTATCTCCGCAATATCTGCTTTTGTTAGTTATATGTATGCCTTAGAGGCCATTACTGTACATTGGATGTATATTGTAGTGGATGCTGGGACATATATAGGGAGGACTTTCTTGCTCGACATGATAGTATGCTATCTGGTTGCTCTTTACCTTAACGTGTATACTGATTGTCTCTCTGTTACATGTTGGTAAAGCCCTTAGGATGTGTACTTGACTACCTGGACTATGATGCGGATCATACTAGTGGGGACAAGGTAGTCCGTAAGTACATCCTTCAAAGTCCCTAGTCGAGGGTATATCGAGACGGGGCATCGATATACCAGAGTAGACTAGCGTGTACCTTCTCGACCCATACAGATGGGCGATGGATGATCCCATATCCATTGGTGTTTGACATCAGAGATGATATACGGGTGCTCAGTAGAGACTGGGTACACTGGACGGACTCGCCGAGAACTCCCAGATGGTATTATACCTCACGTCAGATGGCAGTTCTCTGGTGACACTGGTACAGAGTAGTCTGTTGACCCGAGATCGTCATAGAGTCTTGTGTGGTTCCCACTGTGCTTTGATTTCCATCTTACCACGTCCAAGAGGGCGTGAAAAACGGTGGTTTTTGGGTACAGTCCCGAGTCACATGGAGGCAATGAGCGATAGGAGGGATTCGTCTCTCCCGGTATAGGGGGTTGATGTTGCGCAGTGTTCGATTGGCTATAACAGGAAATCCCTGGCCAGGGTTACTGAGATTTACTGGTAAGTGTTACCAGCAGTTTCTCGAATTGTTATAGACCTCATATCAACACGACTTATCGAGCTATTGGGGTCTGACGTTTACCACCCCTAGGCGAGATATGCGACATATCAGACGATCAGACCGGACTGTACGGCAGTGTTACTGGTTGTATTCACTGGAGTGTGAGCGGGCTTGCTCGTCGATCTTCAGATCGCTCAATACCCGGGTGGCCGTTACGTTTAGCAGACCGCTTGCGGCTTGTGGGTGCTTGATATGATCATTACCTGCTGCCGGCGTATTGACGAGTCTTTAGAGTCCTACACAGAGGTTTCCTGGTTCAAGCGAAACGAAATAGGAGCGCATATGAGATATGTGCGGGACCGAGAATAATGCGTGTATGTGATACCGTATTCCATTCTCGCGATGAATGTGTCGAATGGTTGTATGCGATATAACCTAGTTATCGAATCAAGGATTGATTCGATAAGCCGATACATTGTATACTAGTCGGTTGTATGCGATATGACCGGATCGTTAAATCAAGTGTTGATTTAATGATTTAATGCATAATTATATATTTGATATATTACTTTGCATTAACTAGTATCGGTTCACTTTAAATGGATTTTCTCGCTCGGGTGTGCACATTGTATATTCGATATATTTTTGTGCACTTCATTGTATCATGTTTGATGATGCATGATTGCTAGGGTTTGTGTAAAGAATTAAACCAAGGTTATTTAAATGGTTAGGGTTTTGATTTTCTTATTCATTTATTTATCTATTTATTTTGGATTAACAAAAAGAAAAGAAAACAAAGTGGTGGCTTTAAATCTTGAAGCTTGTTGAAGCTTCATGAAGATTTGACCAAAGTGACCACTTTGTCTTCATGCTTAACCCTAACCACTTATCTAACCTTGGTCAACTCTCTACAACAAACCATGGTTTGATTATGATAAGATTATTATTTCTTTTCTATTTTTAATAACTTATCATAACTTTATCTTCTTTTTCTTCTTCACTTCATGAAGAAAAAGCTTGACTTCATCAATGGTAGATTGATGAAATGAGTGAAAAAACCAATTCTAAAGTCTACCCACTTCCTATTTCTTCATCCTCTACCTCTTTCCAAGTAGTAGAGTGTGTTTTCTTCACAAGTTTCTTGACTTGGTGAAGTCGGAGCTTGATTTAGCGATGCCTCGACGTAGATCATCTTCGGCATGGACATCGATGACCTAGCCCGTCCATTCTCCGATGAAGCCGACGCTAGAGCCCGGGACTTGTTATGGACAGCGAGGAGACTTCATTGCGGAGCTATGGAGGTGGAGAACCGGATCTACAAAGGTTGTATTTCCGTATTCCTTGTAGTTAAGTGTTAACTAGTTTCCTTTTCGCCTAGATTTCTAGCCAACGGTCCGTTCTAGGGTTTCTCGGCACCTAGAATTTTTGAAATTGGCATGGTTGATGCCTTGGGAGACCTCATTAGGGTGCCTAGGAACCCTACAGTGGTATCAGAGCCTAGCTAGAGCCTTAGGCGAAGTCCAGACGGAATTTGAAGTCCGAACGAACCCGAAACCCGATCACAAACTTGCTCTCTGTCCATTTTTTAAAAATCTGGATTTTTCCATATTAAAAATAAGCAGAAAATTAAGCAGGGTTTTTTATGAATTACTGTGCAAAACGGAGCCCTAACTCCGTCAAACCACCGCGGAACCGCGGCCTTACCCCACAAGGTGCGGCGGTTCCGCGGCCTTTATGTTGAATCGTTGACTTTTGTTTGCACAGTAATTGTTATATTTGACTCTTCTGTTTTCTGGATAATTTTAATATTTTATTCAAGAGTTGAATTTTCTGGGTTGTTTTGGGGATTCGGTGTTTCGATCGGGGTATCAAATTTTGTCTGTGTGGCTTTCCGGATAAATTTTAGAATATGTTAAAAAGTTCGACCGGATATAAATACCCAATTTTTCCCCTGTCAGGAAATTTCCAAGTGTTGGATTTTTCCGTAGTTTAACGACGTTCTAAGTAGTGCAAGTAACTCGATGGACCCTCTAGAAGACAACAAACCTTAACTCGATTATGTGACCGTCTTGAACTGCCTTTTGAACCTTAGGGTTTGGGGCAGTACGGCGTGCCACATGTGAGGCGTTGGCTTGACCCTTCTACGGCTGGACCGTTGGTACTGAGGCACGAACGGAATGTTGTTAGACTTATTTCATGTGTTGAGCTGTATCGGGAAAACTTGGGTGTTCGACTGTTCGATCGAAAAGTTTAACATTTTCTGTTTATCTGGAATGGGATACAATAATTGGAATTCACAAAAGTTATGTGATAACTGAATGAATGTTATAAACATAGCACTTTAGTCTCACTTGATCGGTTGCCACGGAATTTTGATGTGATCAAAAGTCCGTCGCAATCACGTAGCGTACGCGGATACTCGCCGATAAACTTAATAGACAGCCTCACCCCATAGCCCCGACCAAGTGACTGTAGGAGAACCCCGTCGCCGAAAGCATCCGTTCGGGTGGTCGCGGTGGCGGTGTTCCGCCTTGGTGCACTTCGTCGACGGTATCGGGGGTGCGGCCGCCTACTAAAGTTTGCGACGAGCATTCGATCAGGATGTCGAGAATCTTGTTGAATTGCCCGACTTGATATTGAAAAGTGTTTTCGATAAAGAGACTAAAATGCGGGGTTTATAATATTTAGGCATGCGATGTCTAAGTAATTCATTTGGTCAGACATGCAATGTCTGAGGAGGTTGCGGATTCCAACTGTTGTAGTTTTACACTTTCTTTTCTGTGACCGTAAGTGTAATATGTGATATCGCCGGTTTCGTTGCTATATGTCAACGACAATTGGGATGCGCATATTTACTTACGTTGATGACATGTGATGTTATGTGTTGCTGGATATGTTATATTGGATCGTCGTGTTTGAATAGCCGAGGGTTTTTATGTGAGATGAGTGTTTTTCATTTTCATTCATGTAAAAACTTGTATGTAATATTCTTTTATTGGGGCACTTCCAGGTTGCGGAAGATGTCACCGTTTGTATATTATTTACTTTTCCGCACTAGGATAGACCCAAGGAGGAGGGCACAAGTAACCGGGTTCTGGAGTCCAGTGGGAGACCAACTCGAGGAGTCGAGTCCGGGTCTCCTAACTCTAGAATTGGTAGGGTTGCTTGCCGCTCTCGTAGGGGTCTAGGGGTGTGGGTTTGGCTATTCATCACGACCGTGGAATCCGTGTTTTATACTGGCTCGTATTGAAAACACGGACGTCCTAGTATATCCAATATTTCATATGATTCTTCTGCTGTGATATCTGTGATGTGATTATATGATGTTCTGTGATAGATACAGTATATAGTATATATGATATATTATATAGACGTTACTTATGTTTTACACCCGCGCTAGCCCTGCCCCGCTCTGCCGTTAGTCACCTAACCTAACGGTGCACGAGGGGACATCGAGGCGAATGCGGATGGCATAAGTGTACGTCGTATTTATCTGTGATGTTTAGGTACTTAAATGATGGGACTTCATTAATGTGATTAATGAAATAAAAGAAACCTAAGATGTTGTAGAATCGAATTTCAAAATAAAATAGGTAGCTACAGTTCTTGCTTTGCACAGCGGTATATACGATATATCCTGCACCTTATTCGATGAGGAAAGGACCGAGATCCCTTCACCGGGAGTGACTCCTTTAGCAATAACTGGCAGATGCTACACACTCGGTTTGTCTTTTGATTGCTTTTAAGAGTTTTTGCTTTGCACGGTGATATATATGATATATCCCGCACCTCATTCGACGAGGAAAGGACCGACGATCCCTTCACCGGGAGTGACTCCTTTAGCAAAACTAGAAAAGCTTCAAAAACACTCCATTATTTCAAAATTCATTCGATCCTACAACGATATCAAGTTCATTACGCAATAGGTTTTCAGAAAAAACCTGTCGTAGCCCTCCGTCATTTCAGATAAGTACTAGTTAGTATTCGTGCTACGTTTGTTGACTATGTTAAGGCGTAGTGTGCGGTAGCTAATTAGTGCTTATCTGCATAAGCATATGATGCGATTGAATTAGGGTTGTCGTGCGACTTTGTTGACTATGTTAAGGGTCGTGCGGGTGGGTTTAATTCAATCGGGAAATGACGGGTTGAACTTGACTAGCACTTATGATTTGTTGACTATGTTAAGGTCATATAGCTGCTAGGGGCAAAATATTATCGGGAATTTCAAGTGTTGAAATTTGCAATGAGATTTCATACCTTCTATGAGATAGTTGGATCCCGATACCCGCTGCGAGTAAGAGTTACTCCTGGGAGAGTTTTATACATTACAATTAGCCGATCAAGTAGGTGTCTAGAAAGGTGTCAACGAGGTTACGCCTCTGGGAAAACGAGGTTTACATTAATTAGGTTCGTGCGAAAGAACGGGGGACCTCCCTCAAAGTACCGACACTGGCCTGGCTGAAAGATTGGCGAACTTGTAGTGTGTAATTAATCCCGGCTAGTCTTTCCTTTTAGGGTTTGAAGGAAGATTTGATAAAAAGCAGTGGGAGCCATCCTGATTAGACAAAATAATAACCAATCTATTCTTGCAAGAGCGCACGCTGAGTATTTTCTTCTCTCTCTCTCCAGGTAGCGACCATATCACGCCTTAATCAAGATAATAATACGGAATATTGACCGAACCCGCTTGTTATACTGAGCTGGGGAACGTTGGTCCCGCTCCAACTTATAATTGTTATAAGACAGGGCAGGAAATTGGGGAATACCAAATTTCCTGTGCCGCCCAAACGAAGAGAGTGCATGCTGATGCATCATCTTCGGGTGTGTTCATTATACAGAACTGTTTCTCAGTATTCTTTACGTCCTGGGTATGTGATACCAGATCAGGATCCCAGATATGTAATCTGTTACATAGGGCTACAGAAAGGTAGAGAACTGAGAACGGGTGATAAGTTTCATGAGACAGAAAACGGGGCAAGTGTTGCAACCAAGTCTGTTGGTCACTGTCACCCTGTATTACAAATACATTGATTCTGAACGAATGTTATTAGATACCGAACCTGATATACAAAATCATATCAGTCTCTTTATCAGTAAAGAAATGATAAAATTTTGTATAGTTGGATAATGTTTTGAACATTTCCTATATCAAAAGTTGATCGGTTCAGGCACGTTATCTAAAAGCATTGATGTTCTAAATCAAAATACAGTTCTTAGTATATGGAACACACACAAGAGGAAGAGTTCAGAAATGAACGAATCCTTCTTGAGGTATTGTAGACTAGGTCAGATCAATGTGACCCGACTAGCTGAAGTTACATGTAGATGCATATTTAAATCAGTTTGAATCTACATCTTGTGAAACTTGCCAGTCATGTCACAAAGATATAATGACACTAGCTCTGTTTATTGGAAACAGAGAAAGAGTTATTGAACTCTTGGGATGATACATGTTGATGTATGTAGGTCCCCTGTCTACACATACCAAGACCGGTTCTTTATACTTCATTACATTCTCTGATGATCTTTCGAGATTCAGACCTATGTTCCTGTTGAAACACAAGTCCGAACCTTTTGAGATATTCACAGAATATAAGCTAGAAGTAAAGAACCAAAATACGGGTACAAGTATTATGTCCTTTGATGAGATCAAGGAGGAGAATACTTGAGCACGGAATTCCTGGATTATTCTAAAGGAGAATGAGATTCTCTCTCAGCATTACTCCTCCGTATACACCATTGCACGATGGTATATCGGGGTGGAGCAATCACACCCTATATGATAAGGTGTGCTCTATGATAAATAATGCTGAGTTACCTATTTCCTTTTGGGAGTTATGCACTTGAGAAGCTGCATACCTATTGAATAGGGTTCGAATCAAATCAGTTGCCTACCACTTCATATGTGATATGATAAGGGAAGAGCCCATCTCTCAAGTTAGTTGAGATTTAGGGTTGTCCGGGCTATGTCTAAAAGCATAATCCGGACAAGCTCGAGGCATGGTTTGTTATGTAGAACTGGAAAGGTTCCAGCTATACAAACTGCAGCTGATGATTTGAAAGAACCAAAGGATTCAACAGTTACCAACGAACCTCAACCTCTCCGCCGATCTAGTAGGGTTCCTCACCCACCTGAGAGATACTTCGGTTTCTCTATGACAGTGGGAGCGAGGACTGCATCATGAGATGATGACCCAACTAGTTTCGAGCTGGCCATCAGGAGTGAGACTTTGTAAGAATGGCTGGATGCTTAGCGATCTGAGATGGAATCCTTATGCACCAACAAAGTATGGACTTTGGTTGCTATATCTGAAGGGTTAAATCCCCATCAGGAGCAAGTATATCTTGAGAAGATTACTTGGTGTAGATGGAAAAGTTGAGACTTTCAAAGCTAGACTTGTTAAAGCTTTTCGTCATCGACCAGGCGTGGACAATGATGAAACCTTTTCAAGTAGCTATGCTTAAGTCCATCCAGATCCTACTTACCACGGCTACATACCATGACTACGATATCTGGTGGTTGGGTGTCATGACAGCTTTTCTAAATGATGTTTAGAAGAGAGCGTCTATAAGTACACAGCCAGAGGGCCTCGTAGACAGTGGGAGCAGCGGAAACGTGTGCAAGATGCTTTATAGGATAAAGCAGGCATCGCGGAGTTGGAACATCTGTTTTGATGGATTAGTCAAAGAAGTTGACATCATCAAAATGGTAGATGAACCTTGTATAAACAAAAAGGGTAGTAGGGAGTATGGTGATGATCCTCGTAGAGTATGTGGATGACATACTCTTGATAGGGAAGGAGTTTCCTATGCTACGCTCGATCAATCTCCGCTTATCACTATAATTCTCCATATAGGATCAAAGTGATACCTCCTAAATCCTGGGTTTTGGATCTATGAGATAGATCTAAATGGATGTTAGGATTCTCACTAGTTGTAGTAAGATGGTATCAATCGATCCTGGGGAGAATCGCTGGAAGGGTTCCAGTGTGATAAAGACGACTGAATGTCAGTCGCAGGCATTGTCTTTACCCTCAGTAAAGGGACGGTATGTTGGAAGAGTTCCAAGCTAGATACCGTGGCATACTAGACGATAAAGGCTGGATACATCGCTACTTAAGATGCTACCAAAGAGGCAGTCTGGGTGTATATTGGTTCTTGAGATGAACTACGTTCCAACCATTGTGAGACAATGGAGTTGTGGCTTATGCCAAGGAACGTCAGTCCCATCAGTGATCCAGACATATTCTAAGGCAGCGTCACCTGATCATGGAGGTAGTTGATCTCCAGGGAGATCGAGGTTAGGAGAGCAGACTCAGAGGACAACACAGCGGATCCACTCCCAAAGGCCTGTTCCCAGAGAGAGATTTTTATGGGATGGTTGAGTATGAGATACTACAACCACTGCTACAGATGGCCCTAGTGCAAGTGGGAGATTGTTAGTTATATGTATGCCCTAGAGGCCATTACTGTACATTGGATGTATATTGTAGTGGATGCTGGGACATATATAGGGAGGACTTTCTTGCTCGACATGATAGTACGCTATCTGGTTGCTCTTTACCTTAACGTGTATACTGATTGTCTCTCTGTTACATGTTGGTAAAGCCCTTAGGATGTGTACTTGACTACCTGGACTATGATGCGGATCATACTAGTGGGGACAAGGTAGTCCGTAAGTACATCCTTCAAAGTCCCTAGTCGAGGGTATATCGAGACGGGGCATCGATATACCAGAGTAGACTAGCGTGTACCTTCTCGACCCATACAGATGGGCGATGGATGATCCCATATCCATTGGTGTTTGACATCAGAGATGATATACGGGTGCTCAGTAGAGACTGGGTACTCTGGATGGACTCGCCGAGAACTCCCAGATGGTATTATACCTCACGTCAGATGGCAGTTCTCTGGTGACACTGGTACAGAGTAGTCTGTTGACCCGAGATCGTCATAGAGTCTTGTGTGGTTCCCACTGTGCTTTGTTTTCCATCTTACCACGTCCAAGAGGGCGTGCAAAACGGTGGTTTTTGGGTACAGTCCCGAGTCACATGGAGGCAATGAGCGATAGGAGGGGATTCGTCTCTCCCGGTATAGGGTGTTGATGTTGCGCAGTGTTCGATTGGCTATAACAGGAAATCCCTGGCCAGGGTTACTGAGATTTACTGGTAAGTGTTACCAGCAGTTTCTCGAATTGTTATAGACCTCATATCGACACGACTTATCGAGCTATTGGGGTCTGACGTTTACCACCCCTAGGCGAGATATGCGACATATCAGACGATCAGACCGGACTGTACGGTAGTGTTACTGGTTGGATTCACTGGAGTGTGAGCGGGCTTGCTCGTCGATCTTCAGATCGCTCAATACCCGGATGGCCGTTACGTTTAGCAGACCGCTTACGGCTTGTGGGTGCTTGATATGATCATCACCTGCTGCCGGCGTATTGACGAGTCTTTAGAGTCCTACACAGAGGTTTCCTGGTTCAAGAAAAACGAAATAGGAGCGCATATGAGATATGTACGGGACCGAGAATAATACGTGTATGTGATACCGTATTCCATTCTCGCGATGAATATGTCGAATGGTTGTATGCGATATAACCTAGTTATCGAATCAAGGATTGATTCGATAAGCCGATACATTGTATACTAGTCGGTTTTATGCGATATGACCGGATCGTTAAATCAAGTGTTGATTTAATGATTTAATGCATAATTATATATTTGATATATTACTATGCATTAACTAGTATCGGTTCACTTTAAATGGATTTTCTCGCTCGGGTGTGCACATTGTATATTCGATATATTTTTGTGCACTTCATTGTATCATGTTTGATGATGCATGATTGCTAGGGTTTGTGTAAAGAATTAAACCAAGGTTATTTAAATGGTTAGGGTTTTGATTTTCTTATTCATTTATTTATCTATTTATTTTGGATTAACAAAAAGAAAAGAAAACAAAGTGGTGGCTTTAAATCTTGAAGTTTGTTGAAGCTTCATGAAGATTTGACCAAAGTGACCACTTTGTCTTCATGCTTAACCCTAACCACTTATCTAACCTTGGTCAACTCTCTACAACAAACCATGGTTTGATTATGATAAGATTATTATTTCTTTTCTATTTTTAATAACTTATCATAACTTTATCTTCTTCTTCTTCTTCACTTCATGAAGAAAAAGCTTGACTTCATCAATGGTAGATTGATGAAATGAGTGAGAAAACCAATTCTAAAGTCTACCCACTTCCTATTTCTTCATCCTCTACCTCTTGCCAAGTAGTAGAGTGTGTTTTCTTCACAAGTTTCTTGACTTGGTGAAGTCGGAGCTTGATTTAGCGATGCCTCGACGTAGATCATCTTCGGCATGGACATCGATGACCTAGCCCGTCCATTCTCCGATGAAGCCGACGCTAGAGCCCGGGACTTGTTATGGACAGCGAGGAGACTTCATTGCGGAGCTATGGAGGTGGAGAACCGGATCTACAAAGGTTGTATTTCCGTATTCCTTGTAGTTAAGTGTTAACTAGTTTCCTTTTCGCCTAGATTTCTAGCCAACGGTCCGTTCTAGGGTTTCTCGGCACCTAGAATTTTTGAAATTGGCACGGTTGATGCCTTGGGAGACCTCATTAGGGTGCCTAGGAACCCTACAGCTTTAGTCTATAAATAGACATAAGCCACTTGTCCGCCAATGCTTCCGTTGCTCCCACTGACCACGACAACCCTCTGGCAGAGTCATATAGACGTACACTTCTAAAGCTAGTTCAGAATGACGCTTTACTCATCCTCCTGCCGGGTCTCACAGCCTGGAACAACAGCAATGGTAAGTGTGGGTAAACAAGAACCTCCCTGCCACCGTCCTTGAGCATACCGAAGTACCTCTCGGGTGCCTGAGGTTACCCACTTTATCTGTGGAGTGGCCAATGGAATGTCAATCCAGATTGAATCTTTAGGTTCCTATCAAATCTTCAGTAATCGTTTGCGGTTCTGGAATCACTTCCAGTTCTACCATATTCCCACTACTGTTTTCTGAAAAAATCCATTTTTGTTAAAACTGTGGCGAGTTAAGAACAATATCACTATTGATCTTCCAGATGGTAGAAAGTCAACCCTCGTCATAGCCTGGGTCAACCCACAAGCAGCCATTACAGAAACGTGCCTTGAGTTGTCCAGTGTCTGGTTTTAATCATAAACCGGACAACTCCCCGTACCTTAACAACGTTAAGATATGAACTGTTCTATATCCAATATAGAACCAGAGGCACTGATTTAATTGAACCAGATTCAAATCATGCAGCTGTCCCCAGTGCATGTCTACTAAATGGAAGGAGGCCTATCAGCGTTACTCAACTTAGGAATGCTTCCAATTATGAGTAACCTGAAAGAGAAGCAAGATCTCTTTATCACTACTATCAACTGAATACCACACCCAAGTATCTACATCTTCGATCACTTTGAAGAATCCCGATACTTGCTACACCTGGTTCTCTACTCTATTCAAATACCTATAACTTCTCAAAATTCGGACCCTGTGTTTCCACGAAACACTTGTCTAAAAACTAGAGAAGTCATAAGTAAACCGAATATAGTACGAGGACCAACCCCTCTGTCCTGATGGACCCTAGACAACATACAATACTCTGTATAAGTCCCTTGAGTATGATAACTCATTCACTGTGTGTCGTAGGTTTAAAAACTGTACTTATGGTTAAGAAGAATTACACCGCCGTTTAATGCTCCTTACCTAACCATCCACTGATATAGGTAAATGTCATAGACATACTTCAAAAAGGTATATCTCACTCTGTAAAAATAGACGTGCAGATATATCAATTTGAAATTGGTGCATAACAGCGGATATTCAAAACCAAATATTTGCCGACCGGCAAACAGCCCAGGTGATCTCCTCAAATATCACCGATTACAACGAATCCCGATATAATGAGGATGATCACCTAATTCCAAATAACTTACTCCCACTCATCATCTGTAAAACCATACAGATATGAGAATCATACCTGGTAAATACATACCCTGGAGCAAGTGTCTAATCGGGAAATCAGTTTTCTATTAACAGTACACAGTGAAACTGAAACATTGAAATGTTTCGATGGGGTATCCCGGTATTCCTAGTAATGCCTCTTCCAGATTCACAACTGTAACCGTGTAATTCTTTGCCACTTTTCCAAATCCCTTTTTATGTCTTTAGTCATCACCTTCTGCACACCCCTTTAGGCCAAATGGTTTTCTTCCTTCCCTACCTTTCGGCACCAGCCTATAGTTTGGAAGAAGACTATCCAAGAAGCATAATGGGTGTACTGCCCTAATCCTAGGAGCACTCGCAATGCGAGAGAAGGTGAAGATAAAAGACAACTGAATAAACCTTATTCCTATTTCTCCTGAACCAAAATCCATCCCCGAACTGGAACAAGTTCCTTTCGAGTTCGTATATAACCATACGATGGAGTATCCAATAAACTGTGGATCTTCGTAGTGATACGGAGTGTCCTGGAGAAATACAAAGGTGATGTGTGAGTGGTAATGAAATACTTGGTTTGGTCGTGAATATCAGTTGCAATTTACTTTGCCCTCTTACTAATCCCTTACTTTGTCTTAACTTAATACCTTCTGCACACCATCGTTATGCTAATTGGTTTTCTTCATTCCCCACCGTTCGGCACCAGCCTAAGGTTTGGAAGAAGACTATCCAATTTACGTAATAGGTGTACTACTCCTAAACCAAGGAGTACTCGCAACCTGAGAGAAGGTAAAAGGAAAAGACAACTGAATAGTCCTATCCGTTTTCTCCAGAACCTGAAACCATCCTCGAATAAATTCTTTCGAGTTCGTATCTAACCATACGATGGTTTTGTCCAATGGAAGTGGACGTTCATAGTAATACGGGGTGTCCTGGAGAAAAGGGTAAAAGTAGGAGTGGCAATGAGGTTCGCAACTCTGACAATCCAAAAGCCAGTTTTTAAGAAGGTTCGGTCAATTTTGGTCTCTGAGTCATAGTCTTAGGGTCGGGTCAATGGTCGCTGCCAAAGAGAGAGAGAGAAAAGAAACACTCGGCGTGCACTCTAACCTAGATCAGAATGGTTACCAATTTATCTAATCTGGAAACCTCCCACTGTACCGTCAAACTTTCCTCCAAACCTGAAAGAAGAATTAGTCGGGGTCACCCAAGGAGTAAACCAACTCATCAGTGGGAATCGGGATCCAATTATCACCGCATGATAACGTGACGGAATCCGCTCACGTCATCACACTCCAGAAGGTATGCGCATATCTGGCAAGTTTCAGTTCTTTTGAAACTCCCGATGTGATTTTTACCCCATGCTCTTATGACCTTGACTTTGGCCAACATATCATAAGTCACATGTCAAGTTCTACCCGTCATTCTCCAGGTTAATTTGAATCCACCCGTACCTACCCTTGACTTTGGCCAAAATGGCAGTACGATTGTCCCAAACCAACGCATCTATCTATGCTGCAGAAAGGCAACAAGAAGCTACCATACACTATGCCTTGACGAAGGCCAACAAACATAGCATGAATACTACGTGCTACCCGTCTGAAACGACGGAGGGCTACGAATGGTTTCTGGCGAAAACCTTTAACGTAATGAACTTGATATCGTTGAAGGAACGGATAGCTTTTAAAAATATAGTGACGAAAACCTTTGCTAAAGAGGTCACTCCCGGTGAAGGGATCTCGGCTCTTTCCCCGTAGAATGAGGTGCAGGATATTCCAACTGAATACCACGATGCAAAGCAAAAGTAATCGGCTATAGTGAAGTTATTGCCCTGACGCAAACTTTTTGTCCAAGGGGTCACTCACGGTGAAGGGATCTCGGCCCTTGCCTCGTCGACTGAGGAGCAGGATATTCCAACTGAATACCACGATGCAAAACAAAAGTGAACGTCCTTGCAATAACAGCTTTTTGAAAAGTGTTCCAACAACATCAGATTAGGTTTGTTTTAACTTGCATTGATCCGAATCAACGCAGTCCCATCAATTGATCACACCACAAAGAACGAAAATAATATGACGTACGTATATGCCATCCGCATTCGCCACTGGGTCCCGTCATTACTCGTTAGGTTAGCTAACTAATGACAGAGCGGGGACTGGACTAGCGCGGATGCAAAACATATACAACATCTACTAATATATATACCAATATATTATATTCGCTCAAGGCGTGATAAAATGCAACATCACAGAAATGTACAGCATCACAGAACAATACAGATATCTGGGATCCCCGGGTTTCACAGAGCCGCTACTAAAACCCGACGTTCCCCTGGTCGTGTGGATAGCCTGTGCAATGAAATCCTAGACCCCTACGGGCGCGGCAAGTCACCCGCCAAAACCTGAAGCGAGGCAGCCCCCTTCAGCTCCGTGAATGGACCACCCAGCACTTCACGGAATCCGGTAACTTGGGCACCCCTCCTGGGTCAACCTGTACCCCCTACGAGTGCGGCGAATAGCCCGCCAATCCTAGAGTGAAGCCCCCTCCGTCTCAATGCCATGAGATGCGGGCTCGTTGCCTTCTAGAACCTGGCTATCCGTGCACCCCTCCGCGGGGCAATCCTAGTACAGAAAGTAAAATATACATACAACGGGTACATCGACCGCAACCTGGTCGTGCCCCAAACTAATAATACAAACAAGCAGTGACGGCAGTCCACAAGTCGGACGCTCGCCCCGCAATATCAAATGTACATAATACAACAAAACACTGTACTAGCATTGCATCCAGGCTATCACCCACGACCGATCCGCAACATCACAGTAATACACAGAACATCAACGTGAAAATCACGTTCGCAAATCCGTCTAACCGGGCTATAGCAGTTAGACAGGATTTACCGATCAAGTGACATTCACGGTCTAAGATATAATGTAAATACTGTGAAATAATGTGTTTTAAATATTCGATCGATCAAATTTTAACAAGTGGGCCCCCAAGTACTACTGTAGCACATCAAGAAATTCTGGGCCCAAAATTAATATTCCAAAACCCCTATTATTAGCCCAGAAAGTAACTGAAGAAAATTGACACAGTGATCTGATCATAGTGCGGCGGAACCGCGGCCCAAAGGGGGTTTGGCCGCGGTTCCGTGCTCCCACTATGGAATTACTCTGTCGAATTTCTACAGTAGCCTTATATTTTCCAGTACATCACTTTTCTGTAACCTGAAAAAATTTTCGACTCCAAAAAATTTCAACAGAAAACCGATGCAAACAAAATGCGGGTTTTGGAATTTTGGTCGATCGGAAATGTAAACACATTACTCAAAGCTAGACTAGGTCAATGGCGAGGCTCTGATACCACTATAAGTGCACGGCGGCGCCCCGGCCGTCAATCTAACGGCCAAATGCGGAAGCGGTGATAAACTTTAATTTTTGCAAACAAGCAAACCGGCACCACCGCGCACTAAAACCCGGATCGAACCATTAACTAGTCCTAGCTAACTACAAGATGGGGAAAAGAGATATACCGACTGATCCGAGTCCTCCGGTCTTCTCGTCGTCATCCCAATTTCCTGCGGAAACTCCGGTCGTCGCCTCCTTGCCGGAAGGGCACCACATCGTCTACATCTTTTACGGGCTCCCACCTCAATGCCGAGGCAACTCAGGCACGAAGCTGGCTAGTCGACGTGCCCAAGGTTTGCTGTAGAATATAGTGTAGAGGCTTGTATCTCATTTGGGGTTCATGGAGGTGCCATTTTGGTGGAGGGATGATACAAGAACTATGTAGAGGGACTTGGGGATTTTTGGAGCATGAAAAGAACAACAATTCCCCAATCCAAAAATTTGGACAGCCCCATACATGCTTGGCCGGCCAAAGCAATGAGGGAGAGAGTAGAATGTGAGGGTGAGAGTGTATCAAAAATAAAGGGAGCCACACCCTCATCCAAGTGAGAGAGAGGTCAAAAGATATCATGAAAGGAAATCATCACAAAACATAAACCCACACTCAACCACAACCATCATCAACAATCATGTCCACAAAAGTCATGCCATCATGACACAAAGAAAGTCAAGTGATGGTGAGACCATCATGACGCAAGAATATGCAAAGACCCCATCCACAAATACTTATTTGCACAAATGCAAATAAGCCCTCCTCCACCAAACTTCGGCCAATGAACGATACAAAGGAAATCGGCCGAAACGGAAAGCAAACTGGCAACTCCAGAAAACTGGTCCCGTAATAAATTACAGAAAAACCCCGCTACTGTGCATACACACCCGCATTTGTATTCCGACCGAAATGCAAATGCAAAGAGACAAATCCACACTGTACTATACTAGGATCCGGCTTAAACCAAAGCCGGCTAGTAATATCCGTCCGATCCTAATCCGTGCAATACCGCACGTATCTGATCGAACCCTGCCATATTGTAGGGTTCCTAGGCACACTAATAAAGTCTCACAAGTGATCAAACATGACTAATTCAAATTTTACAAGTGCCTACAAACCCTAATACGGATCGTTAACTAGATATATAGGCTATGCGATGCAAGTTAACGACTTTTAACTAAAGGAAAGAAGCTACAACCTTTGTAGATCCGGTCCTCCACCTCCATGGCTCCGCGATGAAGTCTCCTCGCTGTACAAATCGAATCTTGGGCTCTAGCGTCGGCTTCATCAGAGAAAAAGCGGGCTAGGTCATCGACGACGATGCCGAAGATGATCTACGTCGAGGCATCGCAAGATCAAGCTCCAACTTCACCAAGTCAAGAAAACTTGTGAAGGGAACACCCTATACTACTTGGCAAGAGGTAAAGGATGAAGAAATAGGAAGTGGGTAGACTTTAGATTTGGATTTCTCACACTTTTTCATCAATCACCATTGATGTAGCAAGCTCCTTTTCATGTAAGAAGAAGATGAAGAAGAAGAAGAATATTTGATAAGTTAATTCGAAAATAGAAATTAAATCATACTTATCATAATGTCAACTATGGTTAGATGTAGAGAATAAACTAAGGTTAAAGTAAATGGTTAGGGTTAAGGAAAGAAACAAAATAGTCAACCATTCAAAGCTTCATGAAGCTTCAAAGATAAACCAAACTTAGCCACCATTTTATTTCTTTCAATAAAGAATAAATGAATAAAGAAATAAGCAAATAAAAATGAAACCCTAACCATTCATATAACTATGGTCAATTCTTTACACAAACCCTAGCTTGCATGTATCATCAAACATGATACAATCTTGTGCACAAAAGTATATCACATATACAACTTGTGCGTTTCAAGTGAGAAAATCCATTTAAAGTGAACCAATACTAGTTAATGCAAAGTGATATATCAAATATAAAATTATACATTAAATCATTAAATCAACACTTGATTTAACGATCCGGTCATATCGTATATAACCGACTAGTATCCTATGTATCGGCTTATCGAATCAATCCTTGATTCGATAATTAGGTTATATCGCATATAACCAATCGATACATTCATCGCGAGAATGGAATACGGTATCACATACACGAATTATTCTCGGTCCCGCACATATCTCATATGCGCTCCTATTTCGTTTCGCTTGAGCTAGGAAACCTCTGTGTAGGACTCTAAAGACTCGTCAATACGCCGGCAGCAGATGATGATCATATCAAACACCCACAAGCCGCAAGCGGTCTGCTAAACGTAACGGCCACCCGGGTATTGAGCGATCAGAAGATCGACGAGCAAGCCCGCTCACACTCCTGTGAATCCAACCAGTAACACTTACCGTACAGTCCGGTCTGTTCGTCTGATATGTCGCATATCTCGCCTAGGGGTGGTAAACGTCAGACCCCAGTAGCTCGATAAGTCATGCCGACTTGAGGTCCATAACATTCGTGAAACTACTGATAACTCTTACCAGTATATCACTTCAACCCTGGCCAGGGATTTCCTGTTATGGCCAGTCGAGCATAGCGCAACATCAACCCCCAATACCGGGAGAGACGAATCCCCTCCTATCGCTCATTGCCTCCATGTGAATCGGGACTGTACCCAAAAACCACCTGTTTGCACGACTCAGTAGAGCCGTGGTAGGGTGGAAATCAAAGCACAGTGGGAGACACACAAGACTCTATGACGATCTCGGGTCAACAGACTAAGCTGTACCAGTGTCACCAGAGAACTGCCATCTGACGTGAGGTATAATACCATCTGGGAGTTCTCGGCGAGTCCGTTCAGTGTACCCAGTCTCCACCGAGCACCCGTATACCATCTCTGATGTCAAACACCAATGGATATGGGATCATCCATCGCCCATCACATGGGTCGAGAAGATATACGCTAGTCTACTCTGGAATATCGATGCCCCGTCTCGATATTCCCACGACTAGGAACATTGAAGGATGTACTCTTGGACTACCCAGGCCCCACTAGTATGATCTGCATCATTGTCCTGGAAGTCGAGTACACATCCTAAGGGCTTTATCAACATGTAACAGAGAGATAGAAAGTATACATGTTAAGATAAAGAGCAACCAGATAGCGTACTATCATGTCGAGCAAGAAAGTCCTACCTATATATGTCCCAGCATCCACTACAATATACATCCAATGTACAGTAATGGCCTCTAGGGCATACATATAACTAACAATCTCCCACTTGCACTAGGGCCATCTTTAGCAGTGGTTGTAGTATCTAATACTCAACCATCCCCTAAAAGTCTCTCTTTGGAAAAAGGCCTTCGTGAGTGGATCCGCCATGTTGTCCTCTGAGTCTACTCTCCCAACCTCGATCACTCTGGAGATCAACTATCTCCATGATCAGGTGATACTGCCTCAGAATATGTCTGGGTCACTGATGGGACCAGGGTTCCTTGGCCAAAGCCACAGTTCCATTGTCATACAATGGTAGGAACCTAGTTCATCTTATGAACCAATAAACACCCAAACTGCCTCTTTGGTAGTATTTTTAATAGCGATGTTACCATCCTTTATCGTTTAGTTTGCCACGGTATCTAGCTTGGAACTCTTCCAACATACCGTCCCTTTACTGAGGGTAAAGACAATGCCTGTGACTGACATTCAGTCGTCTTTATCACCCTGGAACCCTTCCAGTGATTCTCCCCAGGATCGGTTGATACCATCTCACTACAACTAGTGAGAATCCTAACATCCAATTAGATCTATCTCATAGATCCAAAACCCAGGATTTATGAGGTATCACTTTGATCCTATATGGAGAATCATTGTGATAAGCGGAGATTGACCGAGCGTAGTATAGGAAACTCCTTCCCTATCAAGAGTATGTCATCCACGTACTCTACGAGGATCACCACCATACTCTCCACTACCTTTTGTTTATACATGGTTCATCTACCATTTTGGTGATGTCAAACTCTTTGACTTACACATCAAAACAGATGTCCCAACTCCGCGATACCTGCTTTATCCTATAAAGCATCTTGTACATGTTTCCGCTGCTCCCACTGTCTACGAAGCCCTCTGGCTGTGTACTTATAGACTTTCTATTCTAAATCAGTATTTAGAAAAGCAGTCATGACACCCAACCACCAGATTTCGCAGTCATGGTATGTAGCAATGGTAAGTAGGATCTGGATGGACTTAAGTATAGTCCCTGGAAAAGGTTTAATCATTTTCCACTCTTGGTCGATGACGAAAACCTTTAACAAGTCTAGCTTTGAAAGTCTCAACTTTTCCATCTACACCAAGTAATCTTCTTAAGATATACTTGCTCCTGATGGGGATTTAACCCTTCAGATATCGCAACTAAAGTCCATACTTTGTTGGTGTAGATGGATTCCATCTCAGATCGTTAAGCATCTAGCCATTCTTACAGAGTCCCACTCCTGATGGCCAGTTCGAAACTAGTTGGGTCATCATCTCATGATGTAATCCTCGCTCCCACTGTCATCGAGAAACCAAGGTATCTCTCAGGCGGATGAGGAACCCTACCAGATCGGCGGAGAGGCTGAGGTTCGTCGGAAACTATTGAATCCTTTGGTTCTGTCAAATCATCAGCTGCAGTTTTGTATAGCTGGAACCTTTCCAGTTCTACAGAACTGACCTTGCCTCGATCTTGTCCGGATTTTGCTTTAGACATAGGCCGGACAATCCCAAATCTTAACTTACTTTAGAGATAGGCTCTTCCCATACCATATCTCATATGGAATGGTAAGCAGTGATCTGATTCGAACCTAATTCAATAGGTACGCAGCTTCTCAAGCGCATAACCCCAAAAGGAAATAGGTAACTCAGTAATACTCATCATAGAGCACACCATATCTAATATTGTGCGATTGCTCCGCCCTGATACACCGTTGTGCTGTGATGTATTCAGAGGAGTAATACGGAGAGAGAATCTCATTTTCTTTTAGAATAGTCCAGGAATGCCATGCATAAGTATTCTCCTCCCTGATCTTATCATAGGACATAATACTTATACCCGGTTGTTGGTTCTCTACTTCTAACTTATATTCTGTAAATATCTCAAAAGGTTCGGACTTGTGTTTCAACAGGAACATATGTCAGAATCTTGAGAGATCATCAGAGAACGTAATAAAGTATAAAGAACCAGTCCTGGCATATATAGACAGGAGACCTTACATACATCATAATGTATCAGTCTCAAGAGTTTACTAACTCTTTCTCTGTTTCCAACAAACAGAGCTATGGTCATCTTATCTTTGTGATGGCAAGTTTCACAAGATGTAAATTCAAACTGATTTAAATATGCATCTAAAATGTAACTTCAGCCAGTCGGGTCGAATTGATATGACCTAGTCTACAATGCCTCAAGAATGATTCGTTCATTTCTGAACTCTTCCTCTTGTGTGTGTTCCGTATACTAGGAACTGTAGTTTGATTTAGAACATCAATGCTTTTAGATAACGTGCCTGAACCGATCAACTTTTGATATAGGAAATGTTCAAAACATTATCCAACAATACAAAATTTTATCATTTCTTTACTTGTAAAGAGAGTGATATGATTTTGTATATCAGGTTCGGTATCTAATAACATTCGTTCAGAATCAATGTATTGGTAATACAGGGTGACAGTGACCAACAGACTTGGCTGCAACACTTGCCCCGTTTTCTGTCTCATGAAACTTATCACCCGTTCTCAGTTTTTCTACCCTTTTGTAGCCCTATGTAACAGATTACATATCTGGGATCCTGATCCTGTATCAAATACCCAGGATGCAAAGGATACTGAGAAAACAGTTCTGTATAATGAACATGCCCGAAGGAGATGCATCATATGCACTTTCTTCGTTTGGGCGGCATAGGAATTCTGGTATTCCCCTAATTCCCGCTCTGTCTTATAACAATTATAAGTTAGAGCGGGACCAACGTTCCCCAGCTCAGTATAACAAGCGGGTTCGGTCAATATCCGTATTATTATCTTGATTAAGGCGTGATATGGTCGCTACCATAAGAGAGAGAGAAGAAAACACTCTGCGTGCGCTCTTGCAAGATTAGATTGGTTATATATTTTATCTAATCAGGATGGCTCCCACTGTTTTTATCAAATCTTCCTTCAAACCTTAAAAGGAAAGACTAGCCGGGATTAATTACACTCTACAACTTCGCCAATCTTTCAGCCAGGCCAGTGTCGGTACTTTGAGGGAGGTTCCCCGTGCTTTCGCACGGAACTAATTACAGTAAACCTCGTTTTCCCAGAGGCGTAACCCCGTTGACACCTTACTAAACACCTACTTGATCGGCTAATTTGTAAAGTGCAAAACTCTCCCAAGAGTAACAATTACTCGCAGTGGGTATCGGGATCCAACTATCACATAGAAGGTATGCAATCTCATTGCAAATTTCAACACTTGAAACTCCCGATAAAGGTTTTTACCCCTAGCACTTATAACTTTAACTATGGTCAACAAATCATAAGCACTAGTCAAGTTCTACCCGTCATTTCGTGATTAATTAGACCCACCCACATGACCCTTAACTAAGGTCAACAAAGTCACGCGACTGTCCTAACTAATCGCATCATATGCGGTGTAGGAAGACATCACTTAGCTACCGTACACTGTGCCTTAACTAAGGTCAACAAACACAGCACGAATACTAAGTACTCTACTTCCTAAAATGACGGAGGGTTGCGAATGGTTTTCATGAAAACCTTTAACGCTTTGAACTTGATCTCGTTGCGGAATCAAATGGTTTTTAAATGGAATGTTTTTGAGGCTTTTCTAGTTTTGCTAAAGGGGTCACTCCCGGTGAAGGGATCGTCGGCCCTTTCCTCGTCGAATGAGGTGCGGGATATATCATATATATCACTGTGCAAAGCAGAAACTATAGAAGCGATCAAAAGACAAACCGAGGGTTGTAGCATCTGCCAGTTATTGCTAAAGGAGTCACTCCCGGTGAAGGGATCTCGGTCCTTTCCTCATCGAATAAGGTGCAGGATGTTCTATAATGAACACCGCGATGCAAAGCAAGAACTGTAGCTACCTGTTTTATTTTGAAATTCGATTCCACAACATCTTTTAGGTTTATTTTCTTTCATTAATCTCATTAATGTATATCCCATCATTTAAGTCCACCTAATCATCACAGATAAATATAATGTATGCTTATGCTATCCGCATTCGCCTCGATGTCCCGTCTGCACCGTTAGGTTAGGTAACTAACGCCAGAACGAGGCAGGGCTAGCGCGGGTGTAAAACATAAGCAACGTCTATATAATATATCATATATACTATATACAATATCTGACACAGAACATCACATGATCACATCACAGATAAATCATAGCAGAAGATACATATGAAATATTGGATATACTAGGACGTCCGTGTTTTCAATACGAGCCAGTATAAAACACGGATTCCACGGTCGTGATGAATAGCCAATCCCACACCCCTAGACCCCTACGAGAGCGGCAAGCAACCCTACCAATTCTAGGGTTAGGAGACCCGGACTCGACTCCTCGAGATGGTCTCCCACTGGACCCTAGAACCCGGTTACTTGTTCTCCCCTCCTTGGGTCTATCCTAATGCAGAAAAGTAAATAATATACAAATGGTGACATCATCCGCAACCTGGAAGTGTCCCAATAAAAGAATATTACATACAAGTTTTTTACATGAATGAAAATGAAAAACACTCATCTCACATTAAAAAAACCCCGGCTATTCGAACACGACGATCCAATATAACATATCCAGCAACACATAACATCACATGGCATCAACGTAAGTAAATATGCGCATCCCAATTGTCGTTGACATATAGCAACGAAACCGGCGATATCACATATTACACTTACGGTCACAGAAAAGAAAGTGTAAAACTACAACAGTTGGAATCCGCAACCTCCTTAGACATCGCATGCCTGACCAAATGAATTACTTAGACATCACATGCCTAACAATTATAAACCCCGCATTTTAGTCTCAAAATCGAAAACACTTTTCAATATCAAGTCGGGCAATTCAACAGGATTCCCGACATTCTGATCGAATGCTCGTCGCAAACTTTAGTAGGCGGCCGCACCCCCGACGCCGTCGACAAAGTGCACCAAGGCGGAACACCGATGCCGCGAGCACCCGAACGGATGCTTTCGGCTACGGGGTTCTCCTACAGTCACTTGGTCGGGGCTATGGAGTGAGGCTGTCTATCAAGTTTACCCGGCGAGTATCCGCGTACACTACGTGATTGCGACGGACTTTTGATCACATCAAAATTCCGTGGCAACCGATCAAGTGAGACTAAACTGTAGGGTTCCTAGGCACACTATAGAGGTCTCACAAGGCATCGATCATGCCAATTTCAAAAAATATGGGTGCCGAGAAACCCTAATACGGATCATCGGCTAGATTTCTAGGCGAAACGGTAAACTAGTTAACAAATTAACTAAAGGTTAGATGCTACAACCTTTGTAGATCCGGTTACCCTCTTCCTTGGCTCCACGAAGGCATGCTCTCGCTGTCCATCTCGATTCCCAAACTCGAACGTTGGCTTCATCGAAGAATTGGGCGGCCTAGGTCGTCGGCTTCGTGCCGAAGATGATCTACGTCGAGGCATCACAAGTTCAAGCTCCGACTTCACCAAGTTGTGAAACTTGTGAAGAAAACACCCAAAACAACTTGGCAAGAGGTAGAGGGTGAAGAAATAGGAGGTGGGTTCACTTTAGAATTGGATTTCACTCACTTTTGCTCAAGTTGCCATTGATGGCATCAAGCTTTTCTTGAAGAAGAAGATGATGAAGAAGAAAGAATATGATAAGTTTCTTATTTCAAAAAAAGAAACTAATATCAATACTTATCATATCTTGACCATGGTCAAGTGTAGAGATTAAACTAAGGTTAATAGGAATGGTCAGGGTTAAGGATAAGATAAGGATGGTGGACTTTGTCAAAGCTTCAAGAAACTTCAACAAGAGACAAAGAAAGCCACCATTCTCATCTAAACCTTTTCTAAATAAATAAACAAATAAATAAATAAAAAGGCAAAACCCTAATCATCTCTTAACCATGGTTTAATACTTCACACTTAACCTAATGAGCAAGTATCATCAAACATGATACAAAGATGTGCACAAAAGTATATCATATATACAACATGTACATCAAGTGAGAAAATCCATTTAAAGTGAACCAATACTAGTTAATGCAATGCAATATATCAAATATATAATTATGCATTAAATCATTAAATTAACATTTGATTCAATGATCCGGTCATGTCGCACATAACCGACTAGAATCCAATGTATCGATTTATCGAATCAATGATTCAATAACTAGGTCATATCGAATATAACCAATCGAAACATATATCGCGAGAATGAAATGCGGTATCACATACACGCGTTATTCTTGGTCCCGCACATATCTCATATGCGCTCCTATTTCGTTTCGCTTGAGCCAGGAAACCTCTGTGTAGGACTCTAAAGACTCGTCAATACGCCGGTAGCAGATGATGATCATATCAAGCACCCACAAGCCGCAAGCGGTCTGCTAAACGTAACGGCCATCCGGGTATTGAGCGATCAGAAGATCGACGAGCTAGCCCGCTCACACTCCTGTGAATCCAACCAGTAACACTTACCGTACAGTCCAGTCTGTTCGTCTGATACGTCGCATATCAAGTCTAGGGGTGGTAAACGTCAGACCCCAATAACCGATAAGTCGTGCCGATGTGAGGCTCATAACGGGTCGAGAAACTACTGGTAACACTTACCAGCAAATCTCTGATCAGCCCTGGCCAGGGACTTCCCTGTTACGGCCAATCGTGCACAGCGCAACATCAACCCCCAATACCGGGAGAGACGAATCCCCTCCTATCGCTCATTGCCTCCATGTGACTCGGGACTGTACCCAAAGACCACCGTTTTGCACGCCCTCATGGACGTGGTAAGGTGGAGATCAAAGCACAGTAGGAATCACACAAGACTCTATGACGATCTCGGGTCTACAGACTAACCTGCACTAGTGTCATCTGAGAACTGCCATCTGACGTGAGGTATAATACCATCTGGGAGTTCTCGGCGAGTCCGTCCAGTGTACCCAGTCTCCACTGAGCACCCGTATACCATCTCTGATGTCAAACACCAATGGATATGGGATCATCCATCGCCCATCACATGGGTCGAGAAGCGTATACGCTAGTCTACACTGGTATATCGATGCCCCGTCTCGATACACCCACGACTAGGGACCTTGAAGGATGTACTTATGGACTACCATGTCCCCACTAGTATGATCTGCATCATAGTCCAGGTAGTCAAGTACACATCCTAAGGGCTTTACCAACATGTAACTATAAGACAGTATAAAGAGACTAGTGTACATGTTAAGATAAAGAGCAACCAGATAGCATACTATCATGTCGAGCAAGAAAGTCATCTCTATATATGTCCAAGTATCCAATATAATATACATCATCTGTACAATACTGGCCTCTAGGGCATACATACAACTAACATAAACTGCTATGTTTATAACATTCATCCAGTCATCTCATAACTATTTGCGAATTCCAAGTATTGTATCACATTTCGGATAAATAGAAAATGTTAAACTTTCCGATCGAACAATCGAACACCCAAGTTTTCCCGATACAGTCCAACACATGAAATAAGTCTAAAAACATTCAGTTCGTGCCTCAGTACCAACGGTCCAGCCGTAAAAGAGTCAAGCCAACGCCTCACATGTGGCACGCCGTACTGCCCCAAACCCGAAAGTTCAAAGGGCAGTTCAAGACGGTCACATAATCGAGTTAAGGTTTGTTGTCTTCTAGAGGGACCATCGCGTTACTTGCACTACTTAGAACGTCGTTAAACCACGGAAAGATCCAACACTTGGAAATTTCCCGGCAGGGGAAAAATGGGTATTTATATCCAGTCGAACTTTTTAATAGTTTCTAAAATATCCGGAAAAACATAAACGAAGTTAAATTATCCGATCAAATTAACGAATCCCCAATAAAAACCCTAGAAAACTCAACACTTGAGTGGAATTAAAAAATTCACATAAAAAATTGCCAATAAAGGACCTAAGAATAAATATATGAAATTTGAGGGACTAAGTCCAAATTTGGGCCGCGGAAGCGCCGCCAAACCCCTGGTTTAGCCGCGGTTCCGCGGTCGAATTATGGAATTAGGAGCCCAAACTTCACAGTAATTCTTAGATTTTCCTGCTTATTTTTCTGCATATTTTTAATTCACAAAATTCAACAGTTTTGAAAAATGTACAGAGAGCGATTTTGCAATGGGGTTTCGGTTCGATCGGATTTCTAACCCCGTCTACGCATCGCCTAAGGCTCTAGCTAGGCTCTGATACCACTGTAGGGTTCCTAAGCACACTAATGAAGTCTCACAAGTGATCAAACATGACTAATTCAAATTTTACAAGTGCCTACAAACCCTAATACGGATCGTTAACTAGATATATAGGATATGCGATGCAACTTAACGACTTTTAACTAAAGGAAAGAAGCTACAACCTTTGTAGATCCGGTCCTCCACCTCCATGGCTCCGCGATGAAGTCTCCTCGCTGTACAAATCGAATCTTGGGCTCTAGCGTCGGCTTCATCGGAGAAAAAGCGGGCTAGGTCATCGATGACGATGCCGAAGATGATCTACGTCGAGGCATCGCAAGATCAAGCTCCAACTTCACCAAGTCAAGAAAACTTGTGAAGGGAACACCCTATACTACTTGGCAAGAGGTAAAGGATGAAGAAATAGGAAGTGGGTAGACTTTAGATTTGGATTTCTCACACTTTTTCATCAATCACCATTGATGTAGCAAGCTCCTTTTCATGGAAGAAGAAGATGAAGAAGAAAAAGAAGATATGATAAGTTAATTAGAAAATAGAAATTAAATCATACTTATTATAATGTCAACTATGGTTAGATGTAGAGAATAAACTAAGGTTAAAGAGAATGGTTAGGGTTAAGGAAAGAAACAAAATAGTCAACCATTCAAAGCTTCATGAAGCTTCAAAGATAAACCAAACTTAGCCACCATTTTATTTCTTTCAATAAAGAATAAATGAATAAAGAAATAAGCAAATAAAAATGAAACCCTAACTATTCATATAACTATGGTCAATTCTTTACACAAACCCTAGCTTGCATGTATCATCAAACATGATACAATCTTGTGCACAAAAGTATATCACATATACAACTTGTGCGTTTCAAGTGAGAAAATCCATTTAAAGTGAACCAATACTAGTTAATGCAAAGTGATATATCAAATATAAAATTATACATTAAATCATTAAATCAACACTTGATTTAACGATCCGGTCATATCGCATATAACCGACTAGTATCCTATGTATCGGCTTATCGAATCAATCCTTGATTCGATAATTAGGTTATATCGCATATAACCAATCGATACATTCATCGCGAGAATAGAATACGGTATCACATACACGAATTATTCTCAGTCCCGCACATATCTCATATGCGCTCCTATTTCGTTTCGCTTGAGCTAGGAAACCTCTGTGTAGGACTCTAAAGACTCGTCAATACGCCGGCAGCAGATGATGATCATATCAAACACCCACAAGACGCAAGCGGTCTGCTAAACGTAACGGCCACCCGGGTATTGAGCGATCAGAAGATCGACGAGCAAGCCCGCTCACACTTCTGTGAATCCAACCAGTAACACTTACCGTACAGTCCGGTCTGTTCGTCTGATATGTCGCATATCTCGCCTAGGGGTGGTAAACGTCAGACCCCAGTAGCTCGATAAGTCATGCCGACTTGAGGTCCATAACATTCGTGAAACTACTGATAACTCTTACCAGTATATCACTGCAACCCTGGCCAGGGATTTCCTGTTATGGCCAGTCGAGCATAGCGCAACATCAATCCCCAATACCGGGAGAGACGAATCCTCTCCTATCGCTCATTGCCTCCATGTGAATCGGGACTGTACCCAAAAATCACCAGTTTGCACGCCTCAGTAGAGCCGTGGTAGGGTGGAAATCAAAGCACAGTGGGAGACACACAAGACTCTATGACGATCTCGGGTCAACAGACTAAGCTGTACCAGTGTCACCAGAGAACTGCCATCTGACGTGAGGTATAATACCATCTGGGAGTTCTCGGCGAGTCCGTTCAGTGTACCCAGTCTCCACCGAGCACCCGTATACCATCTCTGATGTCAAACACCAATGGATATGGGATCATCCATCGCCCATCACATGGGTCGAGAAGATATACGCTAGTCTACTCTGGAATATCGATGCCCCGTCTCGATATTCCCACGACTAGGAACATTGAAGGATGTACTCTTGGACTACCCAGTCCCCACTAGTATGATCTGCATCATTGTCCTGGAAGTCGAGTACACATCCTAAGGGCTTTATCAACATGTAACAGAGAGATAGAAAGTATACATGTTAAGATAAAGAGCAACCAGATAGCGAACTATCATGTCGAGCAAGAAAGTCCTACCTATATATGTCCCAGCATCCACTACAATATACATCCAATGTACAGTAATGGCCTCTAGGGCATACATATAACTAACACATATATCCATACGGCCTATAGTACAAACTGTCCGATCCTGATCCGTGCAATACCGCACGTATCTGATCGGACCTTGCCATATCTCCATACGGCCTCTACAGCTTTTCGCCCGAAAGCTTGAGTAACTGAATGTGGGGGACTCTAAAGACTCGTCAACACCTTGGTTGTGGATTTAACCACTAGCACGTTAGAGGTATAAGCCAATACATAACGGGCTACCAGGTATTGACCAAAAGGGACGTCTATGAGCGAACTCAGCCTGACACCCTACTGAGCCTGTCAGTGACAATATCCGTACAGTCCGGTCCGTTCGTCTATTAGCATCGCATGGCGGGCCTAGGGGGTTGATAAAAGTCAGACCCCCAAAAGCGGTACAAGTCGTGTCGGAGTGTAGCCCAGAACACCCTGAGATACTACTGGAATACCTACCAGTAAATCTCCTTGCCTCGGCCGAGGGCTTTGTGTAATGGCTCTCCTAGACACAGCGCGACCTCACCCCCAATACCGGAAGAGACGAACCCCTGAAGATACACTCACTGCCTCCATGTGGCTCGGGACTGTACCCAACTAAAACCTGTTTGCACGTCTCTTTTGAGCGTGGTAGGGTAGTAATCAAAGTACAGTGGGAACTCACACGAGACAAATGACGATCCCCAGGTCGATGAACTAACCTGTACACATGTCACCAGGGAACTGCCATCTGACGTCTGGTATATGACCAACTAGCATGTTCCCGGCGAGTCCTGTCCGGTGTACTCATAACCCAATGAGCACCTGTATACATCTTAGGTGATCTAACTGACACCAATGGCTTGTGAGACCGGCCACCGCCCCTCGTCGGGGTCTCGACTGTATACACTAGTTTACTCTGGAGTATCGATGCCCTGTCTCGAAACTCCCACGACTAGGGACCATTTAAGGATGTGCTTATAGACCTCCAGCTCCCACTTATATGATCGCCCTCATACTGCTGGTGGTCAAGCAAGAATCCTAGGGGCTCTACCAACGTGTAATAGCGACCTGTCAGGTCACCTAAGCAGTACACGATGATAAAAATAAACCAGATAGCATACTATCATCTCGAGTAAGACTGTCCTACCGGGATAGGTCCTCCCTCAATCATTGCAATCACGTGCCTGTGATCCAATAATTGACTCTGAGGGCACTATCTCCAACAAAACGCGCGTGCACTCGATACGTCAAAACGTATGTAGCCTCACCAGAAACCACCCCGACTCACTGTGTCGCGTAGTGCACCACAGGCCCAACACACAAAATACACGTGTCGCACGAGTTAAAAAGTATCGAAAAAGGGTTTTAAGTCCTAGATTTTGACTCGAGTGAAAATATAAAAAGTTGCAAATACCAAAAACCCTAAATATACAGCAGACTCCTACAGCCCAAACCCCAACACAAAACACCATCATCTGGCCACAAATTGCGGCCAGAATGAATAAAATTGCGGCCATAAAGTGGGTAGGGGGTCTCGTGCTCTGTGTGTGTGATCAAGGTCTAAAGAGTATGCTCCAGTTAACTCAGATTTTTCCTGAAGCACTCGGGTCAACAGCAGATCTTAAAATGGCTAAAAGTCTACATTAAAATGCTAATTTACACTAAATTGAAACCCTATGGTATTTTAGTGAATTCTGGGGTAAAACTTGGTTTAAATGGCCTTATAAACACTTAATTAAGCTACACCAACCATAAAAATCCTCACTTGGTCAAATCTCCACTTAAATCACAATTCTAGCACTAAAATCACATTAAACACTCATTTTAGCTTAAATAACCGTATTCTAGCAAAGAAAGAAGTTAAGTTTAAGAAATTATACCACACTTGATCCTAGGATGCAGGAAGAAGGAGATGAAGAAGAAGAAGAGGGGTTTCTGCTGCTGCTGCTTCTACTGAGCTGCTGTTGCTGCTGCTGTTTTTGCTACTGCTGCTGCTTTGCTGCTGTTGTTGTTGCTTGCTGCTGCTGCAGTTGCTTCTGCTGCTGCTGTTGCTTCTGCTGCTGTTGCTGCTGTGTGTGTGTGTGAGAAAATGAGAGGGAGAGAGATGTGAGAATGAGTGAGAAAGAGAGTTTGAAGAAAAAGAAATGAGATGTGAGGGTCAACCCTCTCTCTCCTCATTAATTATCAAGTATGCTCAAGCCATCATGCTCTCTCTCTCTCTCGCCAACCCAAGTCAACTCCCAAACAAAACTAATTATATTTAGAAAAACTAATACACTTAATTAAATCCTATTAACCTAATTAAATGGGTGAGTCCATCATGGTTATTTAAATATGGTTTTAACCCCAAACTTAACCCAAGTTAACATGCACATGTGTGTGCAGCCCAAATTAAATTCTAATAAAATATTCATAAATCCAGATAAAATATTTGAAAGCCGTTTTGGTAAACTTTTTACTAAAAACCCCACATTAAAACACAAATAACCACTAATCACATTCTAAGGTGCTACAATGTTCCCCCCTTAAAGAAAATTCGTCCCCGAATTTAAAATATAGCTACGCGTACCTTCACAGAGATAAGGGGATTTCTTCCGCATCTCGCCCTCGGCCTCCCAAGTAATCTCTTCACTATTCGGGCTGCGCCAAAGAACCTTCACAGATGGCAAGACCTTTGATCGAAGTTTCTTCACCTGCCGATCCAATATCACTATTGGCTGCTCGGTGAACGAATGATCGCGCTCAAGCTGAACGGTCTGATACTGAATCATGTGAGAAGGGTCATGAAGATATCTGCGTAGCATCGATACATGGAATACGAGGTGAACATCCGGAAAGCTGGGTGGAAGAGCCAAACGATATGCAATCGCGCCGACACGCTCGAGGATCTCGAAGGGACCCACAAATCTGGGACTAAGCTTTCCTTTTCGCCCAAATCTCATCACGCCCTTCATCGAAGAGACCCTCAGAAAAATGTGATCGCCATCTGCGAACTCTAGTCTGCGACGGCGTCAGTCTGCATACGATTTCTGCCTGCTCTGAGCCACTCTCATCCTATCCCGAATCAACTGTACTTTCTCGGTCGTCACTTGCACGATCTGCGGCCCCAAAATGCTGCTCTCGCTAAGCTCCAACAGACGGGCGATTACCTTATCCGCGACGCTGGTTTTGGGACCTGGGACAGGGGGAGCTTTGGTGGTAAGGAGATATCCCAACTTGTCATAAGTGATTGCCATTTTGATATTCCTGAGCCAATCTTTGTAGTTTGGCCCTGTCAGTATGTTTTTATCTAGTAGTAACTTAAGTCCAGTCATGATGTTTGGTCGCTGCAATTAGGAGAGAGAGAAGAAACACTTTAGCATGATGCTCTTGCAAGTTTAGATTGGTTTTTAATTTATCTAAACAGGATGGCTCCCACTGTTTCTCGAATCCCTCCTCAAACCAAAAAGGAAGAATTAGTCAGGATCAATCTCACCGTACAATACTTGCTTAACTGTTCAGCCAGGCCAGTGTCGGTACTTCGAGGGAGGTTTTCCAATGCTTTCGCGAAGTTCCTTAATTAAATAATCTCTTTTCCCTGGGGGCGTAGCCCCGCTAACACCTTTCTAGACACCTACTTGGTTTATAGCATTGATCGTTAAGTGAGAAAGTCCTGAGGAGTAGCATATACTCATAGTAGGATCGGGATCCAAATATCATCGCGTGACAAAACTGAAGGAATCCTACCAGAATCATCACACTCCAAATGGTATGCAACGCTAGCAAGTTTCAGTTTCTTTAGAAACTTCCGATGTGGATTTTTGCCCTATGCTCTTATGACCATGACGAAGGTCAACAAATCATAAGTCACATGTCAAGTTCTACCCGTCATTGTCCAGGTTAATTTGAACCCACCCGTATATACCCTCGACGAAGGTCAACAAGGTAATACGACTGTCCCAAACCAACGCATCTATCTATGCTACATATGAATACCCAACAGCTACCAATCACTATGCCTTGACGAAGGTCAACAAATATAGCTTGAATACTATTGAATATTCATACGAAACGACGGAGGGCTACGAATGGTTTTGGCGAAACCGTGAACGTAGTGAACTTGATATAATCGAAGGAACCTTGATAGCTTTTAAAAGGAGTGGCTTAAGCTCCGCGTTTAAAAGTTGTTTTTGAAAAGAAACCGAGTGGTTTTTTGAAATTGTTCCAACGACTTTAACATTGGTTTATTTTCTTGCATTAATTTTAATGCGTCCCATCATTTAATCCTACCATTGCAGAAAACAACGAAAATATGACGTACGCTTATGCCATCCGCATTCGCCATGGGGCCCCGTCATTACCCGTTAGGTTACTTAAATAACGACAGAGCGGGGGCTGGACTAGCGCGGATGCAAAACATAAGCAACGCCTAAATAGATATCATATATAGATATATACATTCGTCACATGCAATGATAGCCATTCCAGATCACAGATGAACACATTGGATATACTAGGAATCCGCATTCCGTACGAGCCTGTAACGAAGAGCGGATTACACGGTCGTGATGAATAGCCAAGACCCCACCCTAGACCCCTACGGGTGCGGCAAACTACCCGCCAAGTACCCGAAGCGAAGCAACCTCCCTCAACACCGTGAGTAGGCCACTCGACACTTTGAGATACCCGGTAGTTTGTGCACCCCACCTTGGGTCTATCCTAGGAACAAAAACAGTAAAAGAAATTATACAATGACGGCTACAACCCTATCCCGGTTGTGCGGCCATATAAATAATATTACATCAATTACAAATTATATGAATTGAAAGAAAAAGAAAAATCTCATCTCACAACCCCCCGGCTATTCGTCCGCGACAATCCAATGAATTCATATACACATACCATCAACATTACAGATCACAGATATGTATAACCCCCACTAATCGACGTATAGCGACTAGCAGACGTTCAATACATATATCACATCACAGATATAACCCGTTAGCTTAAGTCTTTAGAAGTTCGATCAAAATACGGATTTTTAAACCCCAAAAACAAATTTTGCTTTCTAGAAAATCTAGGCAGAAAAATCATATTCCAAAAATCCCAAAACACCCCACTGAACACACTGCAGGAAAAATTGCCCACGACCGAGTCAACTCGGCCGCGGATCCGCGGCGGGAGCACGCTCCAGCCACGGTTCCACCGCGCTTTGACTGAGTTAGTGGACCATTTTTCTTACGTGTTCTTTAAAAACCCTGAGCCGATTTTTAGTACATGATTTATTATTTTTACAGCAGTTTAAAAATCGACAGAAAGTTTGTGTTCCGGGCATGTTTCGTGACTTTTTCTCCGATCGAACTTCTAGTTACTTTGCTAACATGTTAGATAGTATTCAACTAGGCTCTGATACCACTGTAAGTCCACGTTACCCATCCCCGGTTCTTTGGGGTCGCGGAAATAGTGAAAAACGATTTTTCTTTTGGGGTAACATGGACTCAAAATACGGATCTTTGTTAAACAACTATCTAACAACCTAACTAGGAGTTTTACCTACTCGGTTAGGGGATTATACCTTAACTTGAACTCCTTCTCTTCGACTCCTTGTGGTGGTCGGATGGTTCTTCCTCGTCGTCTCCTTGTGCCGAAGATGGATCCACCTAAAAGCTTCTACCTTTGGCTCCAACCTCAATCTAGAGGAAACTAAAATACTTGGCTTGCTAGACCTTGTACACTAGGTTGAGTAGAGAAGTGTTTTGGGTTTTATCTCCTAGGCAAATGGTTCTCAACACATGAGAGGTTTTTTGCCTTGAACTAGAGAAAGAGGGAGAGCAAGAGGAAGAGGAGAGCTATCTCATGAGAGAGAAAGCAAATGATAGAATGAGCAAGACTTTTCTCACCCTTGCTCTCATAACACAAAAATAATCATAACAATAATAGTAATTGAGTATTATGTGATGGTTCATATAATATCAAATAGCAATATCATTTCCTGCACTCATTTTGTAAAGTATAACAAGCAAGCAAAAGTCTTTGCCATGAAATGATAGACATTGTAATGATGATGGTCAATAAGTCCAACCTAGTCAACCGGTCAACAAAGTCAACCTTTCAACCCAACCATGGCACAATAATACATAATTAATATTATCATTAATCATATTTCTAATTCTCATTAGGGTTTAGCAAAAGTCAACAGTCAACAACCCTAATGAGAATTCTCTACCTCTGTCTCTGCCAACCGTGCATACACACCCGCATCCGTGTTCCGAGGAACACGAATACAAACGAGATAAAACCAATCCCAAAACGTATACTAGGATCTGGCTTAAACCAAAGCCCGCTAGTAATAACTGTCCGGACACTAAACGTGCATAAGTGCACGGATGTGACTGAACCCTGTCGCAAAACCATGCGACCTCTACTCTTTTGCCTAAAGGCGAATAGCTCTCTGTGTGGGACTCTAAAGACTCGACACTATGCTGGCAGTGGGTTTAACCACAGACCGCAAGCGGCACTAGCTGTGCGTAACGGCCCCCAGGTAGATGCCGATAAGAAGACGGACGAGGTGAAACCCATCTGAACTCCTACTGAGCCTGAATGTGACAATCTTCGTACAGTCCGGTCTGTTCGTCTGAGAATATCGCATGGCGGGCCTAGGGGGCGGTAAACGTCAGTCCCCTAATAGAGGTACAAGTCATGTCAGAGTGTAGCCCAGAACACCCTGAGATAACACTGGAAACCTACCAGTATATCTCGCTTGCCCTGGCCAGGGACTTTGTGTAATGGCTCTCCTAGACACAGCGCGATATCAACCCCCAATACCGGGAGAGACGAACCCTGTCTAACCGTCACTGCCTCTAAGTGCTCGGGACTGCACCTAACTACTACCTGTTTGCACGACTCCTTTGAGCCGTGGTAGGGTAGCAATCGAAGTACAGTTGGAACACACTCGAGGCGAAGTGACAGTGTCAAGTCAGCGGACTAAGCTGTACTCATGTCACCTGGGAACTGATAACTGACGATAGGTATAGTACCAACCAACAGTTCCCGACGAGTCCTGTCCAGTGTACTCGTAACCTAACGAGCACCCGCATACTATCTCAAGTACGACGTACTGACGGCTGTGGGACAGACCGTCTCCCATGCTGGGATGAGAAGCGCATACGCTAGTCTACTCCGGAGTATCGATGCCCTGTCTCGATAGTCCTACGACTAGGGACCTGCATAAGGATGTGCTTGTGGATTACCCAGCCCCCACTAGTGTGACTGCCATCACAACGCTGATAATCAAGCAAAGATCCTAAGGGCTCCACTAATGTGTATAGGTGATATACTAAAAGAAACACATGTACACATTAAAATAGAAACAAACCAAGTAGCATACTACTATTTTGAGCAAGATTGTCTATACAACTGTGAATATCCCAAGCTTCCATTAAGTAATATACAAACTAGTATGATACAGTAATGGCCTCTAGGGCATATACACTAACAATCTCCCACTTGCACTAAGGCCATGTACTGGTGTATCGAAGACCTGTCATCTCGATCAGCCGCTTGAACTGAGTCTGGGGTAAGGCCTTCATGAATGGATCAGAAGTGTTATCTTCCGTATTTACTCTCTTCACCTCGATCTCCCTGCGATCTATGATCTCCCTAATCAGGTGGTACCGCCTCAAAATGTGCCTGGACTTCTGATGGGACCTGGGTTCCTTCGCTAAAGCTATAGCGCCATTGTTGTCACAATACAACGGTATTGGATCAACACTGTTAGGAACCACCTGAAGCTCCGTGAGGAACTTCTTCATCCAGACAGCTTCCTTTGCGGTATCGCAAGCAGCTATGTACTCCGCTTTCATAGTTGAGTCAGCAACGGTTTCCTGCTTGGAGCTCTTCCAGCAAACCGTCCCTCCATTAAGGGTAAAGACATAACCCGACATGGACTTGGAATCATCCTTGTCACTCTGGAAGCTGGAGTCAGCAAAGGCCTCGATTTGGAGGTCTTTTCCGCCATACACCAAGAACATCTCCTTAGTCCTTCTCAGGTACTTGAGAATGTTCTTTACCGCTATCCAGTGCTTCTCCCCAGGGTTTGACTGATACCGGCTTACCACACTTAGTGCATAAGCTACATCTGGCCTGGTACACAACATCGCATACATTATAGAGCCTACCGCAGAAGCGTAGGGTAAAATATACATGCGATCCATTTCTAAATCAGTCTTGGGAGACATCTCTTTGGAGAGGGTGATCCCGTGACAAGCCGGTAGATTACCGCGCTTGGAATCTTCCATACTGAATCTTTTCAGTATGGTGTCGATGTACCTGGACTATGAAAGTCCTAATATCCTCTTGGATTTGTCACGATAGATCCGGATCCCCAGAATGTAAGAGGCATCACCCAGGTCTTTCATGGAGAACCTGTGTGACAAGAACCCTTTGACAGATTGTAGCATAGGAATGTCATTTCCTATTAAGAGAATGCCATCCACGTATAAAATGAGGAATACGACAGTTCTTGCTACAAATCTACTATAGATTCATGGTTCATCTGGATTTTTGATAAAGCCAAATTCTTTAACCGTCTCATCAAAACAAATGTTCCAACTCCGCGATGCCTGCTTTAGTCCATAGATGGACTTAAGCAACTTGCACACCTTTCCGCTGCTCCCACTCTGAATGAAACCCTCTGGCAGGTCCATATAAACACACTCCTCTAAATTTCCATTTAGAAAAGCGGTCTTTACGTCCATCTGCCAAATCTCATAATTGTGGAAGGCAGCAATGGCAAAAAGGATCCAAATGGATTTCAGCATAGCCACTGGAGAAAAGGTTTCGTCATAGTCCAAACCAGGTCTTTGACGAAAACCCTTTGCAACAAGTCTAGTCTTATAGGTCTTAACCTGTCCATCTATACCAATCTTCTTTTTGAAGATCCACTTGCATCCTACGGGTTTTACCCCATCTGGAGCAACGTCCAACGTCCATACTTTGTTGGTGTACATGGACTCCATTTCGGTCCGCATTGCATCCGACCATTTTACTGAGTCAACGCTCTGAATGGCCTCCTGGAAGCTAGTCGGCTCATCACTATCAATGATGCAATCCTCTCTATCCCCGTCTATGAGAAAATCGTAGTATCTCTCGGGCGGATGAGACTGCCTACTACTCCTGCGGAGCGGCGCAGGAATGTCCTGATCTTTCGAACCCTCTGGTTCTACTAAGATTTCAGTAATAGCTCGTGGTTCTGGAATTTCTTCCAGTTCTATTGTGCTCCCACTTATCTGATTTTCCAAAAACTCAGTTTCCAAGAAGTGGGCATGACGAGAAACAAAAACTTTTTGTTTCTCTTTGCAATAGAAGAAATATCCCTTGGAGTTCTTTGGATATCCCACAAACTTGCACTGTACTGAGAGTGCCTCGAGTTTGTCCGCATGCTGCTTTTTGACAAAAGACGGACATCCCTATGTCTTAATGTGCTTAAGATAGGGTTTCTTCCCACACCACATCTGATATGGTGTGGTAGGCACAGTCTTAGTTGGAACTCGGTTCAAAAGGTATGCAGCTGATTCTAGTGCATATCTCCAGAATGATCGCGGTAACTCAGCATTACTCATCATGGAATGTACCATATCCAATAGGGTCCGGTTCCGTCTCTCCGATACACCGTTATGTTGCGGAGTGTATGGAGGAGTAAGCTGAGAGAGAATTCCATTCTCTTTTAGATAATCCAGGAACTCAGCACTCAAGTATTCACCACCTCGATCAGATCTCAGTGTCTTGATACTTTTGCCGGTTTGTTTTTCTACTTCATTCTTATATTCCTGGAATTTTCCAAAGGCTTCGGATTTATGTTTCATTAAGAAGACATATCCGTACCTTGAAAAGTCATCCGTAAAAGTAATGAAGTAAGAATAACCGCTTCGCGCATGTGTAGACATTAGACCGCACGCGTCGCTGTGTACGAGTCCCAAGAGCTCGCTCGCTCTTACTCCGTGTCCAGTGAACGGAGTCTTTGTCATCTTTCCTTTGAGACAGGATTGACAAGTTGCATATGATTGATATTCGAACGGATCCAAATATCCTTCTGTATGTAACTTCGTCAACCTTCTCTCATTGATGTGACCCAGTCTACAATGCCATAAGAAAGCCTGATTTGTTTCCGGAGACTTTCTTTTGTGTGTATTCTGGACATTGAAAATCTGTGGTTGGTTTAATACGTATATACCATTGCTTAATGTACCTGACCCAATCAAAACTTGATTAAGGTGAATGTTTACAATATTGCTTACAAATGCAAATTCATAACCTTCTTTAGATAATAAAGATACAGATATGATATTACAGGTTGCATTGGGTACAAAATAACAATCACGCAAAACCAAAACATGTCCATCTGACATTCCCAGGTGATAGTCCCCCACGGACTCAGCATCCATGCCAGCTCCGTTTGCAACTCTGAGGGTCATATCACCTGCCTTCAAAACCCTACACTTTCTCAGTGCCTGTAAAGAATTACAGATATGAGATCCTGATCCGGTATCCAATACCCAGGATGTAGAGTTTATTGATAGACAGTTTTCAATAACATACACACCTGAAGCTGAAGCCGCAACTTGCTTCAGATCCTTGTTTCTGGCCTTCCAAGCCCTGCAATACTTTTTCCAGTGTCCACTCTTATAACAGTAAAAGCATTCTTCCTTTCCCACAAGCTTTCCCGCTACCTTTGTTGCCTTTGTCTTTCCCTTCGTATCCACTTTACTAACACCGCCGCTTGGTTTGGCGGGGGCTTTCTTCTTCTTTCCCTTGGCTTTCGCCTTGGACCTAGAAAAGGAAGATCCTCCTACAAACAAAGTGGATGTTTCCCTACCTTTCTGTAGGGTGCCCTCTGCACTCCTCAGCATGTTGAGGAGTTCTGAAAGTTCAACTTCTTTTTCTTGCAAGTTGAAGTTCAGGATAAACTGGGCGTAAGTGGAAGGAAGGGACTGGAGAATCAAGTCCGTGTAGAGCTCGTTCTCTAACGTGGTCCCAATGTCCGCAAGCTCCTCAATGAAGCCAATCATCTTAAGCACGTGTTCCGCTACCGATGATCCGACGGCCAATCTCGCCGAAAACAGCTTTTTCGAGACTTCGTATCTGGCGATACGGGATTGCTCTCCATACAGTTCTTTTGTATGGAGAAATATGGATTCAAGGTCCATATTCTCGTGCCTCCTCTAATGTTCATTGTCCATAGAGGCAAGCACGAGGCACTTGGCATTCGCGCAGTCGATTTCCCAGGTCTTACAGATTTCCTTATCCGCGACGCTGGTTTTGGGACCTGGGACAGGGGGAGCTTTGGTGGTAAGGAGATACCCTAACTTGTCATAAGTGATTGCCATTTTGACATTCCTGAGCCAATCTTTGTAGTTTGGCCCTGTCAGTATGTTTTTATCTAGTAGTAATTTAAGTCCAGTCATGATGTTTGGTCGCTGCAATTAGGAGAGAGAGAAGAAACACTTTAGCATGATGCTCTTGCAAATTTAGATTGGTTTTTAATTTATCTAAACAGGATGGCTCCCACTGTTTCTCGAATCCCTCCTGAAACCAAAAAGGAAGAATTAGTCAGGATCAATCTCACCGTACAATACTTGCTTAACTGTTCAGCCAGGCCAGTGTCGGTACTTCGAGGGAGGTTTTCCAACGCTTTCGCAAAGTTCCTTAATTAAATAACCTCTTTTCCCTGGAGGCGTAGCCCCGCTAACACCTTTCTAGACACCTACTTGGTTTATAGCATTGATCGTTAAGTGAGAAAGTTCCCGAGGAGTAGCATATACTCACAGTAGGATCGAGATCCAAATATCATCGTGAGACAAAACTGAAGGAATCCTACCAGAATCATCACACTCCAAATGGTATGCAACGCTAGCAAGTTTCAGTTTCTTTAGAAACTCCCGATGTGGATTTTTCTCCCATGCTCTTATGACCTTGACGAAGGTCAACAAATCATAAGTCACATGTCAAGTTCTATCCGTCATTGTCCATGTTAATTTGAACCCACCCGTATATACCCTTGACGAAGGTCAACAAGGTAATACGACTGTCCCAAACCAACGCATCTATCTATACTACATATGAATACCCAACAGCTACCAATCACTATGCCTTGACGAAGGTCAACAAACATAGCTTGAATACTATTGAATATTCATACGAAACGTCGGAGGGCTACGAATGGTTTTGGCGAAACCGTGAACGTAGTGAACTTGATATAATCGAAGGAACCTTGATAGTTTTTAAAAGGAGTGGCTTAAGCTCCGCGTTTAAAAGTTGTTTTTGAAAAGAAACCGAGTGGTTTTTGAAATTGTTCCAACGAATTTAACTTTGGTTTATTTTCTTGCATTAATTTTAATGTGTCCCATCATTTAATACTACCATTGCAGAAAACAACGAAAATATGACGTACGCTTATGCCATCCGCATTTGCCACGGGGCCCCGTCATTACCCGTTAGGTTACTTAACTAATGACAGAGCGGGGGCTGGACTAGCGCGGATGCAAAACATAAGCAACGCCTAAATAGATATCATATATAGATATATACATTCGTCACATGCAATGATAGCCATTCCAGATCACAGATGAACACATTGGATATACTAGGAATCCGCATTCCGTACGAGCCTGTAACGAAGAGCGGATTACACGGTCGCGATGAATAGCCAAGACCCCACCCTAGACCCTTACGGGTGCGGCAAACTACCCGCCAAGTACCCGAAGCGAAGCAACCTCCCTCAACACCGTGAGTAGGCCACTCGGCACTTCGAGATACCCGGTAGTTTGTGCACCCCACCTTGGGTCTATCCTAGGAGCAAAAACAGTAAAAGAAATTATACAATGACGGCTACAACCCCATCCCGGTTGTGCGGCCATATAAATAATATTACATCAATTACAAATTACATGAATTGAAAGAAAAAGAAAACTCTCATCTCACAACCCCCGGCTATTCATCCGCGACAATCCAATGAATTCATATACACATACCATCAACATTACAGATCACATATATGTATAACCCCCACTAATCGACGTATAGCGATTAGCAGACGTTCAATACATATATCACATCACAGATATAACCCGTTAGCTTAAGTCTTTAGAAGTTCGATCAAAATACGGATTTTTAAACCCCAAAAACAAATTTTGCTTTCTGGAAAATCTGGGCAGAAAAATCATATTCCAAAAATCCCAAAACACCCCACTGAACACACTGCAGGAAAAATTGCCCACGACCGAGTCAACTCGGCCGCGGATCCGCGGCGGGAGCACGCTCCGGCCGCGGTTCCGCGGCGCTTTGACCGAGTTAGTGGACCATTTTTCTTACGTGTTCTTTAAAAACCCTGAGCCGATTTTTAGTACATGATTTATTATTTTTACAGCAGTTTAAAAATCGACAGAAAGTTTGTGTTCCGGGCATGTTTCGTGACTTTTTCTCCGATCGAACTTCTAGTTACTTTACTAACATGTTAGATAGTGTTCAACTAGGCTCTGATACCACTGTAAGTCCACGTTACCCGTCCCCGGTTCTTTGGGGTCGCGGAAATGGTGAAAAACGATTTTTCTTTTGGTGTAACATCGACTCAAAATACGAATCTTTGTTAAACAACTATCTAACAACCTAACTAGGAGTTTTACCTACTCGGTTAGGGGGTTATACCTTAACTTGAACTCCTTCTCTTCGACTCCTTGTGGTGGTCGGATGGTTCTCTCCTTGTCGTCTCCTTGTGCCGAAGATGGATCCACCTGAAAGCTTCTACCTTTGGCTCCAACCTCAATCTAGAGGAAACTAGAATACTTGGCTTTCTAGACCTTGTACACTAGGATGAGTAGAGTAGTGTTTTGGGTTTTCTCTCCAAGGCAAATGGTTCTCAACACATGAGAGGTTTTTGCCTTGAACTAGAGAAAGTGGGAGAGCAAGAGGAAGAGGAGAGCTATCTCATGAGAGAGAAAGCAAATGATAGAATGAGCAAGACTTTTCTCACCCTTGCTCTCATAACACAAAAATAATCATAACAATAATAGTAATTGAGTATTATGTGATGGTTCATATCATATTAAATGGCAATACCATTTCATGCACTCATTTTGTAAAGTATAACAAGCAAGCAAAAGTCTTTGCCATGAAATGATAGCCATTGTAATGATGATGGTCAACAAGTCCAACCTAATCAACCGGTCAACAAAGTCAACCTTTCAACCCAACCATGGCACAATAATACATAATTAATATTATCATTAATCATATTTCTAATTCTCATTAGGGTTTAGCAAAAGTCAACAGTCAACAACCCTAATGAGAATCCTCTGCCTCTGTCTCTGTCAACCGTGCATACACACCCGCATCCGCGTTCCGAGGAACACGAATACAAACGAGATAAAACCAATCCCAAAACGTATACTAGGATATGGCTTAAACCAAAGCCCGCTAGTAATAACTGCCCGGACACTAAACGTGAAAAATTGACGGAAGTGACCGAACCCTGTCGCAAAACCATGCAATCTCTACTCTTTTGCCTAAAGGCGAATAGCTCTCTGTGTGGGACTCTAAAGACTCGACACTACGCTGGCAGTGGGTTTAACCACAGACCGCAAGCGGCACTAGCTGTGCGTAACGGCCCCCAGGTAGATGCCGATAAGAAGACGGACGAGGTGAAACCCATCTGAACTCCTACTGAGCCTGAATGTGACAATCTCCGTACAGTCCAGTCTGTTCGTCTGAGAATATCGCATGGCGGGCCTAGGGGCGGTAAACGTCAGTCCCCTAATAACGGTACAAGTCATGTCGGAGTGTAGCCCAGAACTGTAGGGTTCCTAGGCACACTAATGAAGTCTCACAAGGCATCAAACATGGCTAATTCAAATTTTACGGGTGCCTACAAACCCTAATACGGATCGTTAACTAGATAATGAGGCGATGCAAGCATGTAAATGAATTAAATGCTAAAGGAAAGTGGCTACAACCTTTTTAGATCCGGTTCTCCACCTCCATGGCTCCGCGATGAAGTCTCCTCGCTGTACAAATCGGATCTTGGGCTCTAGCGTCGGCTTCATCGGAGAAAAAGCGAGCTAGGTCATCGACGACGATGCCGAAGATGATCTACGTCGAGGCATCGCTAGATCAAGCTCCAACTTCACCAAGTCAAGAAAACTTGTGAAGGAAACACCCTATAGTACTTAGCAAGAGGTAGAGGATGAAGAAATAGGAAGTGGGTAGACTTTAGTTTTGGATTTCTCACTCATTAGCTCAAGTTGCCATTGAAGCTATCAAGCTTTCTCTTCTTGAAGAAGAAGAAGATGATATATGATAAGTTATTAAAAATAGAAAAGAAATATAATACTTATCATATACTAACCCTTGGTTAAGTGTAGAGAATGAACTAGGGTTAGTATAAATGGTTAGGGTTAAGCATGAGACAAGAATGGTGACTTAGTCAATGCTTCATGAATCTTCAACTAAAAACAAACATAGCCACCATTCATTTATCTTTATCATTTTCTTTTGCCAAAATAAACAAAAAGAATAAATAAATGAATAAGTAAATAAAATGAAACCCTAACCATTCATATAACCATGGTCAATTCTTTACACAAACCCAAGCTAGAATGTATCATCAAACATGATACAATCATGTGCACAAAATATATCACATATACAATGTGCACAAACCAAGTGAGTAAATCCATTTAAAGTGAACCAATACTAGTTAATGCAAAGTAATATATCAAATATATAATTATACATTAAATCATTAAATCAACACTTGATTCAATGATCCGGTCATGTCGCATATAACCGGCTAGTATCCAATGTATCGGCTTATCGAATCAATCCTTGATTCGATAACTAGGTTATATCGCATACAACCATTCGACACATATATCGCGAGAATGAAATACGGTATCACATACACGCATTATTCTCGGTCCCGCACATATCTCATATGTGCTCCTATTTCGTTTCGCTTGAGCCAGGAAACCTCTGTGTAGGACTCTAAAGACTCGTCAATACGCCGGCAGCAGATGATGATCATATCAAACACCCACAAGCCGCAAGCGGTCTGCTAAACGTAACGGCCACCCGGGTATTGAGCGATCAGAAGATCGACGAGCAAGCCCGCTCACACTCCTGTGAATCCAACCAGTAACACTTACCGTACAGTCCGGTCTGTTCGTCTGATATGTCGCATATCTCGCCTAGGGGTGGTAAACGTCAGACCCCAGTAGCTCGATAAGTCATGCCGACGTGAAGTCCATGACATGTGTGAAACTACTGATAACACTTACCAGTAGGTCACGGCAACCCTGGCCAGGGATTTCCTGTTATGGCCAGTCGAGCATAGCGCAACATCAACCCCCAATACCGGGAGAGACGAATCCCCTCCTATCGCTCATTGCCTTCATGTGAATTGGGACTGTACCCAAAAACCACCTGTTTGCACGACTCAGTAGAGCCGTGGTAGGGTGGAAATCAAAGCACAGTGGGAGACACACAAGACTCTATGACGATCTCGGGTCAACAGACTAAGCTGTACCAGTGTCACCAGAGAACTGCCATCTGACGTGAGGTATAATACCATCTGGGAGTTCTCGGCGAGTCCGTTCAGTGTACCCAGTCTCCACTGAGCACCCGCATACCATCTCCGATGTCAAAAACCAATGAATATGGGATCATCCATCGCCCATCACATGGGTCGAGAAGATATACGCTAGTCTACTCTGGAATATCGATACCCCGTCTCGATATTCCCACGACTAGGAACAATGAAGGATGTACTCATTGACTACCCAGGCCCCACTAGTATGATCTTCATCATAGTCCTGGAAGTCGAGTACACATCCTAAGGGCTTTATCAACATGTAATCAGAGAGACATAAAGTATACATGTTAAGATAAAGAGCAACCAGATAGCGTACTATCATGTCGAGCAAGAAAGTCCTACCTATATATGTCCCAGCATCCACTACAATATACATCCAATGTACAGTAATGGCCTCTAGGGCATACATACAACTAACAATCTCCCACTTGCACTAGGGCCATCTTTAGCAGTGGTTGTAGTATCTAATACTCAACCATCCTCTAAAAGTCTCTCTTTGGGAAAAGGCCTTCGTGAGTGGATCCGCCGTGTTCTCCTTTGAGTCTACTCTCCTAACCTCGATCACCCTGGAGATCAACTATCTCCATGATCAGGTGATGCTGCCTCAGAATATGTCTGGGTCACTGATGGGACCAGGGTTCCAGGGCCAAAGCCACAGTTCCATTGTCACACAATGGTAGGAACCTAGTTCATCCTATGAACCAATATACACCCAAACTGCCTCTTTGGTAGTATCTTTAATAGCGATGTTACCAGCCTTTATCGTCTAGTTTGCCACGGTATCTAGCTTGGAAATCTTCCAACATACCGTCCCTTTACTAAGGGTAAAGACAATGCCTGTGACTGACATTCAGTCGTCTTTATCACTCTGGAACCCTTCCAGTGATTCTCCCCAGGATCGATTGATACCATCTCACTACAACTAGTGAGTATCCTAACATCCAATTAGATCTATCTCATAGATCCAAAGCTTAGGATTTAGTATGTATCACTTTGATCCTATATGGAAAATCATTGTGATAAGCGGAGATTGATCGAGCGTAGCATAGGAAACTCCTTCCCTAACAAGAGTATGTTATCCATGTACTCTACGAGGATCGTTACCATACTCCCTACTACCTTTTTGTTTATACAAGGTTCATCTACCATTTTGATGATGTCAACTTCTTTGACTAATCCATCAAAACAGATGTTCCAACTCCGCGATGCCTGCTTTATCCTATAAAGCATCTTGCACACGTTTCCGCTGCTCCCACTGTCTACGAGGCCCTCTGGCTGTGTTCTTATAGACGCACTCTTCTAAAACATCATTTAGAAAAGTAGTCATGGCACCCAACCACCAGATATCGTAGTCATGGTATGTAGCCATGGCAAGTAGGATCTGGATGGACTCAAGCATAGTCTCTAGAAAAGGTTTCATCATTATCCACACCTGGTTGATGACTAAAACCTTTAACAAGTCTAGCTTTGAAAGTCTCAACTTTTCCATCTACACCAAGTAATCTTCTCAAGATATACTTGCTCCTGATGGGGATTTAACCCTTCAGATACAGCAACCAAAGTCCATACTTTGTTGGTGTATATGGATTCCATCTCAGACCGCTAAGCATCCAGCCTTCTTACAGAGTCCCTACTCTTGATGGCCTGCTCGAATCTAGTTGGGTCATCATCTTATGATGCAATCCTTGCTCCCACTGTCATCGAGAAACCGAAGTATCTCTCAAGCAGGTGAGGAACCCTGCTAGATCGGCGGAGAGGCTGAGGTTCGTCGGGAACTATTGAATTCTTTGGTTCTGTCAAATCATCAGCTGCAGTTTTGTATAGCTGGAACCTTTCCAATTCTACACAACTGACTTTACCTCGATCTTGTCCGGATTTTGCTTTTGACATAGGCCAGACAACCCCAAATCTTAACTAACTTAAGATATGGGCTCTTCCCTTTCCATATCACATATGAAGTAGTAGGCAACTGATTTGATTTGAACCCAATTCAATAGGTATGCAGCTTCTCAAGTGCACAACCCAAAAAGGAAATAGGTAACTCAGTAATACTCATCATAGAGCACACGATGTCTAATATAGTGCGATTGCTCCGCCTCGATACACCGTTGTGCTGTGGTGTATTCAGAGGAGTAATACGGAGAGAGAATCTCATTCTCCTTTAGAATGGTCCAGGAATGCCATGCACAAGTATTCTCCTCCCTGATCTTATCATAGGACATAATACTTATACCCGTATTGGTTCTCTACTTCCAACTTATATTCTGTGAATATCTCAAAAGGTTCGGACTTGTGTTTCAACAGGAACATATGTCTGAATCTTGAGAGATTATCAGAGAATATAATGAAGTATAAAGAACCATTCCTGGCATGTGTAGACAGGAGACCTTACATACATCATCATGTATCAGTCCCAAGAGTTCGTTAACTCTTTCTCTGTTTCCAATAAACAGGGCTATGGTCATCTAATCTTTGTGACATGACTGGCAAGTTTCATAAGATGCAAATTCAAACTGATTTAAATATGCATCAAAAATGTAACTTCAGCTAGTCGGGTCGTATTGATGTGACCTAGTCTACAATGCCTCAAGAAGGATTCGTTCATTTCTGAACTCTTCCTCTTGTGTGTGTTCTGCATACTAGCAACTGTAGTTTGATTTAGAACGTCAATGCTTTTAGATAACGTGCCTGAACCGATCAACTTTTGATATAGGAAATGTTCAAAACATTATCCATCAATACAAAATTTTATCATTTCTTTACTAATAAAGAGACTGATATGATTTTGTATATCAGGTTCGGTATCTAATAGCATTTGTTCAGAATCAATGTATTGGTAATACAAGGTGACAGTGACCAACAGACTTGGCTGCAACACTTGCCCCGTTTTCTGTCTCATGAAACTTATCACCCTTTCTCAGTTTTTCTACCCTTTTGTAGCCCTATGTAACAGATTACATATCTGGGATCCTGATCCGGTATCGAATACCCAGGATGCAGAGGATACTGAGAAACAGTTCTTTATAATGAACACACCCGAAGGAGGTGCATCATATGCACTTTCTTCGTTTGGGCGGCATAGGAATTCTGGTATTCCCCTTATTTCCTGCTCTGTCTTATAACAATTATGAGTTGGAGCGGGACCAACGTTCCCCAGCTCAGTATAACAAGCGGGTTCGGTCAATACATCCATTTTATTATCTTGATTAAGGCGTGATATGGTCGCTACCAGGAGAGAGAGAGAAGAAAACACTCAGCGTGCGCTCTTGCAAGATTAGATTGGTTATATATTTTATCTAATCAGGATGGCTCCCACTGTTTTTATCAAATCTTCCTTCAAACCCTAAAAGGAAAGACTAGCCGGGATTAATTACACTCTACAAGTTCGCCAATTTTTCAGCCAGGCCAGTGTCGGTACTTTGAGGGAGGTTTCCCGTGCTTTCGTACGGACCTAATTACAGTAAACCTCGTTTTCCCAGAGGCGTAACCCCATTGACACCTTTCTAGACACCTACTTGATCGGCTAATTGCAAAGTGCAAAACTCTCCCAGGAGTAACAATTACTCGCAGTGGGTATCGGGATCCAACTATCACATAGAAGGTATGCAATCTCATTGCAAATTTCAACACTTGAAACTCCCGATAAAGATTTTTACCCCTAGCACTTATGACCTTAACTATGGTCAACAAATCATAAGTACTAGTCAAGTTCTACCCGTCATTTCGTGATTAATTAGACCCACCCACATGACCCTTAACTAAGGTCAACAAAGTCACGCGACTGTCCTAACTAATCGCATCATATGCGGTGTAGGAAGACATCACTTAGCTACCGTACACTGTGCCTTGACTATGGTCAACAAACACAGCACGAATACTAAGTACTCTACTTCCTAAAATGACGGAGGGTTGCAAATGGTTTTTATGAAAACCTTTAACACTTTGAACTTGATCTCGTTGCGGAATCAAATGGTTTTTAAATGGAATGTTTTTTGAAGCTTTTCTAGTTTTGCTAAAGGGGTCACTCCCGGTGAAGGGATCGTCGGCCCTTTCCTCGTCGAATGAGGTGCGGGATATATCATATATATCACTGTGCAAAGCAGAAACTATAGAAGCGATCAAAAGACAAACCGAGTGTGTAGAATCTGCTAGTTATTGCTAAAGGAGTCACTCCCGGTGAAGGGATCTCGGTCCTTTCCCTATCGAATAAGGTGCAGGATGTTCTACAATGAACACCGCGATGCAAAGCAAGAACTGTAGCTACCTGTTTTTATTTTGAAATTCGATTCCACAACATCAATTAGGTTTATTTTCTTTCATTAATCTCATTAATGAATATCCCATCATTTAAATCCACATAAACATCACAGATAAATATAACGTACGCTTATGCCATCCGCATTCGCCTCGATGTCCCGTCTGCACCGTTAGGTTAGGTAACTAACGCCAGAGCGAGGCAGGGCTAGCGCGGGTGTAAAACATAAGCAACGTCTATATAATATATCATATATACTATATATAATATCTGTCACAGAACATCATATGATCACAGATAAATCACAGCAGAAGATACATATGAAATATTGGATATACCAGGACGTCCGTGTTTTTAATACGAGCCAGTATAAAACACGGATTCGACGGTCGTAATGAATAGCCTGTCCCACACCCCTAGACCCCTACGAGAGCGGCAAGCAACCCTACCAATTCTAGGGTTAGGAGACCCGGACTCGACTCCTCGAGTTGGTCTCCCACTGGACCCCAGAACCCGGTTACTTGTGCTCCCCTCCTTGGGTCATCCTAGTGCAGAAAAGTAAATAATATACAAATGGTGACAACATCCGCAACCTGGAAGTGCCCCAATAAAATAATATTACATACAAGTTTTTACATGAATGAAAATGAAAAACACTCATCTCACATAAAAAAAAACCCGGCTATTCAAACACGACGATCCAATATAACATATCCAGCAACACATAACATCACATGTCATCAACGTAAGTAAATATGTGCATCCCAATTGTCGTTGACATATAGCAACGAAACCGGCGATATCACATATTACACTTACGGTCACAGAAAAGAAAGTGTAAAACTACAACAGTTGGAATCCGCAAACTCTTTAGACATCACATGCCTAAACATATGAATACCTTAGACATCGCATGCCTAACAATTATAAACCCCACATTTTAGTCTCAAAATCGAAAACACTTTTTAATATCAAGTCGGGCAATTCAACAAGATTCCCGACATCCTGATCAAATGCCCGTCGCAAACTTCAGTAGACGGCCGCACCCCCGATGCCATCGACGAAGTGCACCAAGGCGGAACACCGCTACCGCGAGCACCCAAACGGATGCTTTCGGCGACGGAGTTCTCCTACAGTCACTTGGTTGGGGCTATGGAGTGAGGCTGTCTATTAAGTTTACCCGGCGAGTATCCGCGTACGCTACGTGATTGCGACGGACTTTTGATCTCATCAAAATTCCGTGGCAACCGATCAAGTGAGACTAAACTGCTATGTTTATAATATTCATTCCGTTATCTCATAACTACTTGTGAATTCCAATTATTGTATCACATTCCGGATAAACAGAAAATGTTAAACTTTCCGATCGAACATTCGAACACCCAAGTTTTCCCGATACGGCTCAACACATGAAATAAGTCTAACAGCATTCAGTTCGTGCCTCAGTACCAACGGTCCAGCCGTAGAAGGGTCAAGCCAACGCCTCACATGTGGCATGCCGTACTGCCCCAAACCCGAAGGTTCAAAGGGCAGTTCAAGACGGTCACATAATCGAGTTAAGGTTTGTTGTCTTCTAGAGGGACCATCGCGTTACTTGCACTACTTAGAACGTCGTTAAACTACGGAAAAATCCAACAATTGGAAATTTCCCGGCAAGGGAAAAAGTGGGTATTTATATCCGGTCGAACTTTTTAACATATTCTAAAAATTACCCGGAAAAACACACAGACAAAATTAGACAATCCGATCGATACACCGAGTCCCCAATACAACCCAGAAAATTCAACTTTTGAAAAAAAATATTAAAAATTCCCAGGAAAACCAGCACTGCAAAGTAGGAGTTACTGTGCAAGATTTAATGCATGAAGAGGCTAAAGGGCCGCGGAATCGCCGCATTAGCATGCTAATGCCGCGGTTCCGCCGCGCTTTGGTGGAGTTAGGTGTACGGGCTTCACGGTAATTCATAGAATCTCCTGCTGATTTTTCTGCATATTTTTAATACTCAAAAATCCCTGTTTTTGAAAAAAGCCCAGAGAGCAAGGAAAAGTCGGGGTTTCGGGTTCGATCGGGTTTCTAACATCGTCTACGCATCGCCTAAGGCTCTAGCTAGGCTCTGATACCACTGTAGGATTCCTAGGCACACTAATGAAGTCTCACAAGGAATCAAACATGGCTAATTCAAATTTTACGGGTGCCTACAAACCCTAATACGGATCGTTAACTAGATAATGAGGCGATGCAAGCATGTAAACGAATTAAATGCTAAAGGAAAGTGGCTACAACCTTTGTAGATCCGGTTCTCCACCTCCATGGCTCCGCGATGAAGTCTCCTCGCTGTACAAATCGGATCTTGGGCTCTAGCGTCGGCTTCATCAGAGAAAAAGCGGGCTAGGTCATCGACGACGATGCCGAAGATGATCTACGTCGAGGCATCGCTAGATCAAGCTCCAACTTCACCAAGTCAAGAAAACTTGTGAAGGAAACACCCTATACTACTTGGCAAGAGGTAGAGGATGAAGAAATAGGAAGTGGGTAGACTTTAGTTTTGGATTTCTCACTCATTAGCTCAAGTTGCCATTGAAGCTATCAAGCTTTCTCTTCTTGAAGAAGAAGAAGATGATATATGATAAGTTATTAAAAATAGAAAAGAAATATAATACTTATCATATACTAACCCTTGGTTAAGTGTAGAGAATGAACTAGGGTTAGTATAAATGGTTAGGGTTAAGCATGAGACAAGAATGGTGACTTAGTCAATGCTTCATGAATCTTCAACTAAAAACAAACATAGCCACCATTCATTTATCTTTATCATTTTCTTTTGCCAAAATAAACAAAAAGAATAAATAAATGAATAAGTAAATAAAATGAAACCCTAACCATTCATATAACCATGGTCAATTCTTTACACAAACCCAAGCTAGAATGTATCATCAAACATGATACAATCATGTGCACAAAATATATCACATATACAATGTGCACAAACCAAGTGAGTAAATCCATTTAAAGTGAACCAATACTAGTTAATGCAAAGTAATATATCAAATATATAATTATACATTAAATCATTAAATCAACACTTGATTCAATGATCCGGTCATGTCGCATATAACCGGCTAGTATCCAATGTATCGGCTTATCGAATCAATCCTTGATTCGATAACTAGGTTATATCGCATACAACCATTCGACACATATATCGCGAGAATGAAATACGGTATCACATACACGCATTATTCTCGGTCCCGCACATATCTCATATGCGCTCCTATTTCGTTTCGCTTGAGCCAGGAAACCTCTGTGTAGGACTCTAAAGACTCGTCAATACGCCGGCAGCAGATGATGATCATATCAAACACCCACAAGCCGCAAGCGGTCTGCTAAACGTAACGGCCACCCGGGTATTGAGCGATCAGAAGATCGACGAGCAAGCCCTCTCACACTCCTGTGAATCCAACCAGTAACACTTACCGTACAGTCCGGTCTGTTCGTCTGATATGTCGCATATCTCGCCTAGGGGTGGTAAACGTCAGACCCCAGTAGCTCGATAAGTCATGCCGATGTGAAGTCCATGACATGTGTGAAACTACTGATAACACTTACCAGTAGGTCACGGCAACCCTGGCCAGGGATTTCCTGTTATGGCCAGTCGAGCATAGCGCAACATCAACCCCCAATACCGGGAGAGACGAATCCCCTCCTATCGCTCATTGCCTTCATGTGAATCGGGACTGTACCCAAAAACCACCTGTTTGCATGACTCAGTAGAGCCGTGGTAGGGTGGAAATCAAAGCACAGTGGGAGACACACAAGACTCTATGACGATCTCGGGTCAACAGACTAAGCTGTACCAGTGTCACCAGAGAACTGCCATCTGACGTGAGGTATAATACCATCTGGGAGTTCTCGGCGAGTCCGTTCAGTGTACCCAGTCTCCACTGAGCACCCGCATACCATCTCCGATGTCAAACGCCAATGAATATGGGATCATCCATCGCCCATCTCATGGGTCGAGAAGATATACGTTAGTCTACTCTGGAATATCGATGCCCCGTCTCGATATTCCCACGACTAGGAACAATGAAGGATGTACTCATTGACTACCCAGGCCCCACTAGTATGATCTTCATCATTGTCCTGGAAGTCGAGTACACATCCTAAGGGCTTTATCAACATGTAATCAGAGAGACATAAAGTATACATGTTAAGATAAAGAGCAACCAGATAGCGTACTATCATGTCGAGCAAGAAAGTCCTACCTATATATGTCCCAGCATCCACTACAATATACATCCAATGTACAGTAATGGCCTCTAGGGCATACATACAACTAACAAGAACACCCTGAGATAACACTGGAAACCTACCAGTATATCTCGCTTGCCCTGGCCAGGGACTTTGTATAATGGCTCTCCTAGACACAGCGCGATATCAACCCCCAATACTGGGAGAGACGAATCCTGTCTAACCGTCACTGCCTCCAAGTGCTCGGGACTGCACCCAACTACTACCTGTTTGCACGACTCCTTTGAGCCGTGGTAGGGTAGTAATCAAAGTACAGTGGGAACACACTCGAGGCGAAGTGACAGTGTCAAGTCAGCAGACTAAGCTGTACTCATGTCACCTGGGAACTGATAACTGACGATAGGTATAGTACCGACCAACAGTTCCCGACGAGTCTTGTCTATTGTACTCGTAACCTAACGAGCACCCACATACTATCTCAAGTACGACGTACTGACGGCTGTGGGACAGACCGTCTCCTATGCTGGGATGAGAAGCGCATACGCTAGTCTACTCCGGAGTATCGATGCCCTGTCTCGATAGTCCTGCTACTAGGGACCTGCATAAGGATGTGCTTGTGGATTACCCAGCCCCCACGAGTGTGACTGCTATCACAACGCTGGTAATCAAGCAAAGATCCTAAGGGCTCCACTAATGTGTATAGGTGATATACTAAAAGAAACAGATGTACACATTAAAGTATAAACAAACCAAGTAGCATACTACTACTTTGAGCAAGATTGTCTATACAACTGTGAATATCCCAAGCTCCCATTAAGTAATATACAAACTAGTATGATACAGTAATGGCCTCTAGGGCATATACACTAACATTCTATTCATGTGTTTTCAGCTGCCGAGAAGCATACGCGATAACTCTGTCGTGCTGCATCAACACGCAACCTAGTCCCACTCGCGAAGCGTCGCAATAAACCACAAATCCGCCCGATCTCGAAGGCAATGACAACACCGGTGCAGTTGTCAGACGAGTCTTCAACTGCTGGAAGCTATGCTCGCACGCCTCGGTCCAATCAAAAGGAACTCTCTTCTGGGTCAACTTGGTCAACGGTGCAGCAATACGGGAGAAGTCCTGGACAAATCGTCGGTAGTAGCCAGCCAGGCCTAGGAAACTGCGGATCTCCGTAACCGATGTTGATCTGGGCCAATGCTGAACGGCCTCGATCTTCTTCGAGTCCGCACATATGCCATCTCTCATAATCACGTGACCCAAGAAATCAACGCTGTCAAGCCAAAACGTGCACTTAGAGAATTTCACGAATAGCTGGTGCTCCCTCAAAGTCTGCAATGTGATCCGCAGGTGCTGCTCGTGCTCCTCTCGGCTCCGGGAATACACCAAAATGTCGTCAATAAACATGATGATGAACAGATCTAGATACGGTCTGAAAATGCGGTTCATCAAATCCATAAGCGCGGCTGGTGCATTGGTGAGTCCGAACGACATCACCAAAAACCCATAGTGTCCATAACGCGTGCGAAAAGCCGTCCTCGGAATATCCTCCTGCCGCACCCGCAACTGATGGTAACCCGATCGCAAGTCAATCCTCAAAAAGTATCCCGCACCCTGAAGCTGGTCGAACAAATCATCGATACGTGGTAAGGGATATCTGTTTCGTACGGTAACCCTGTTCAGCTGGCGGTAATCAATGCACAAGCGCAAACTGCCATCTTTCTTCTTGTCGAACAGGACATAAGCACCCCATGGAGAAACACTAGGTCGAATAAGCTCTTTATCTAACAAATCCTGCAACTGATCCTTCAGCTCTCTAAGCTCCACCGGGGCCATCCGATAAGGCGGTATGGAAATAGGCCCCGAGCCGGGAATCAAGTCAACGCGCTCAGGCGGTAGCGCAGGCAGCTCGTTAGGGAAAACATCAGGAAACACACACAATTGGGACCTGGTCCAGCGGAACCTCTGCAGCTCGAGTATCACAAACATAAGCTAAGAATCCCTGACATCCCTTCCGTAAGAGATGACCGGCACGAAGAGACGAAATCAAGCTGGGAAGGGAGACACTGCTGTCGCCCTGAATAACAAGGACTGGCTCTCCCGGAAAGCTAAATCTGACTGCCTTCTCACGGCAGTCCACAGATTCATAACAAGTGGCTAGTCAGTCCATACCCAGAAGCACATCAAAGTCCAACATATCGAGAAGAATCAAATCAACCGATGAATCCCTCTCCCCGATACGAACGGAACACAAACGAAACACAAAACAAGCGACAAACGACTCGCCAACCGGAGTAATAACAACAAGCGGCTGATCTAACGATGATGACTCATGGCCTAATATCGGTGCAAAATGTGTAGATACATACGAATGTGTGGAACCTGGGTCAAATAATACTCGCACGTCGAAAGAACATACTGGCAAGGTACCTGTCACAACGACATTGGATGCCTGCGCATCCTGCGGTGTTAAAGCGAATACCCGGGCCTGTCCCCCAACAATAGCTGGCTGACCTCTGCCTCGGCCTCTGCCTCCTCGTCCTCTCTGAACAGGACCGCCGCGTCCACGGCCTCTGGGGTCATCTAACTGACGTAGAGCATCACCGGGGTAGGAAGTAGAGCTCTCTAAGGAGGTGGTGAAGATGGTAAAGTCACGTGTGGGACTGTCACCGCTCCCTGTCATCTCACCATACAGTCTCTGACACGATGGTGCGGACTCCGCACCCAAAACATCCTGGCGATGCCTGCTGGCCCTACGCGTAAGAACCAAATAGCTGACCCCATCCAACTCCTCTGCCGCCACCATCTCTCGGAAGGAATCTGTCACGATGCCTCTGAGCTGGCATATCGGTACGAATCCTCTTCGGCCCAGAAACGGCCGAAGTCTCTGAAATGCGCGCCTCCATCCGTAAGGCCGTGTCCATAACAGCTGCATAAGTGTCGAAGTGCTGGGTGCCGATGACAAGAAATAACTGGGTGTCGAGTCCCTTCATAAACTCTTTAATCTCTTCTCTTCAGTATCAACTAAGTACGGAGCATATCTGGACAACTGCGTAAACTGGACATCATACCCGGACACTGTCATTCTTGGAGTCTTGCGCAAAGCCTCAAAACTACAAGCTCTAGCATCGGGAATGCTCTCGGGAAGGAAAAGGGCTAGAAATACTGCTGTGAACTCGTCGCAAGTCATAGGAGGTAGACCTGCAGCTCGACCTCTCTCGACCGACTCACACCATGTCTGCGCAAGGCCCTCTAGATGGAAACTCGTAAGCTCCACCCATCTGTCGTCGGAACATCTGAGTGAACAGCAAATCCTAGCTAATTTGTCAAGGAATGTCTGCGGATCCACGGTAGGTACGTCCTCTGATCTCGGTGCACGACTGGCTTCTACTAAGGATCCCACCACCTGTCGTAACTCCTGCATACCTCCCATCATCTGTCGTAGCTCCTCCATACCAGACTCTAGCCTATCCATATGTCCTGGGGAAGGCGGATCAGTCTGTACCTGTAGGGTAGGTATGCCGTCCTGAACGTACTCGTCTCGGATGAGCCTGCTCGGACCTCATCTCGGGCGGCAGCCGTCTGTGCTCTCGTAGCCTTCGGCGACATAGTGGCTGGTACAAGAAACAGGATAATAAGAATGATGCCATAGAATCATAGGATACACGGAATTGAAGAAGGAATTTCAAGCAAGTATATCCTAAAGTCACTTAGGTGGAGTACCGTATCGCAAGTATGCCGCGGACATACACACGTTACGTTACCCTGCTTAAGTCACTTACTCCATCTACCAAAGGGTCATCCTACACTCAGAAGGGTAAAATCTGGCTATGATACCAACTTTGTCACGACCCGAAAGGTACGAAATGCGACTGGCACTTAAATTACGAAACGTCTCAAGGCGTACGCAATCTAAGTAAGCCCAAGTCCAGAAACCAAAACCCATTTAAGCAATAGAGTGAAGGAAAAACCAATTTATTGAACGCAATTTTTAATCCAATAAGTCACATCAAGCTTTTTAAAAGTAATATCCATTTTTCCGAAAATTTCGACAGAGTCTCCTTTGTAAAAACTGGCCCCCAAACGGGTACAAAACAGGAATATATAAATAGATAACATGAAATAAGGCATCCCCAAGCAGGAGCTAGCTCTTCGCCGAAGCGGACTAAAATCCCACGCAATATAAATCAGCAATGTGCAAAATAAGTATAAAAGGCACAAGTAATAAGCATCATGTCGCCTCAAGTGAGCTCGACCCCAAAATACATCATAAAAGTCCACAAATCTCACTACCTCGTCTAGGTCAATATACATCAATACAATAACAGATACAGTAGATGGAGCACACTAGATACAATGAATATACAAGGTGGAAACCAAAATGATATCACAACCCACCTACGAGCAAAAGCCTCAAGTCCAGGCATAAGGAACAAAAGGAGCAAGTGCGTCCGCCGTTACTGTACCGACGGAGCGGACCTGCAAAAAGGCTGTGGTACAACGGGGGTGAGTTGCTAACTCGTGAGTAATAAATAACATTTATAGAGGCTATCGTAAGCATGCACACAAGTGTCATAACATTAACAATACTGATATGGCATGATGTACTAGCAGATATGTATGCAACATGAATCAATGTACAATACTAATCTGGCATGCTGTACTAGCAGGTATGTATGCAACATGAATCAACTCGTGATCTGAATATGTGGATATAAGAAATCATTATTTTCTTCTTAGAAATCTCTTTTGAAATATCAGCATAATATCAATAGAATCAACAGAAATCCGTGTCCAGCATCGATACCTCAAACAACTATATCAAATCTCATGTATCCATATCACAGTATTTCTGGCCCCACTCGTCAGGCTGACCCATCTCAAAGTATCAATATCTCAACATCTCACGGCCACGGTCGGTATCCTCTGGATATCCGCCACACCAACAATCACTGGTAGGTAGTCTGCCCCTGCCAGGCTCATCGTCTACACCTCGATCTTCTTGCCCCGGGGTATCTTACCGGGCCCACCATGTACCCGAGACGGTTCATCCAACTCCTCGAAACGGGTCTCGAAAACCAACAGAAAACACTTGGTGGACGACACATGTATCATATCATGAGAAAATCCGCAACTTTCAATGTTTTAAAAAAAATATCAGGTTTATTAAATCCTTGTGGCTTTTCCCCAAAATCTCATGAATCTCAAGTGCTGAAATCCTCAAGAAAATCATCATAATGCACATGTCAATGATCATGGATGCCTATAGTATCAGCAAATCGAACTGCAATGTATGACTAATAGGCTAGGCATGAACGAATGATGTAATGAGGCACATGCATATGAATAGCAATCCTACATGTTCATCCTGAGGAATTTAAATGCATTAGCACAAGTTTAAGCGTCATATATATTGAAATTGTTCTAGACTTCAAGTTATACAAGTTATCTAGTGTTGTGGCATAGCAGTTACCAAGGCGTGTGTATCAGCATGAATAGTGCTCGTGCCGCATAAAACCCTGGCAATAGTGCAAGTGTCCTATGAAATGAGTTCGCACATGTATGTAAATATATAGGATCATGAATGCAACAAGATGTTCAAGTAAGCATTATACTCATAAATACTAGTACCACTAGAAATCTTTTAAATTACTCAAACTATCGGGCGTCTTGCGCCATCCAAATGATTTTGCCCCGTAGATGTTATATCTACTCACCCGTGATCTCATGCTAGCCAGGTCCAACCATCGCTTTTTCCTTCCGCGCCGCGTCCAACGTCTCCGCGATCTACCCTAAAACACAGAAGCAATACACATAAGGCTAAATCCTGCCAAAAATGCAATATCACGATCAAGGGAAAAACTCGTGTTGGAAACTAAACGCGCGTGCACTCGATACGTCAAAACGTGTGTAGCCTCACCAGAAACCACCCTAACTCGTTATGTCGCGTAGTGCACCACAGACCCAACACACAAAATACACGTGTCGCATGAGTTAAAAAGTATCGAAAAATGGTTTTAAGTCCCAGATTTTGACTCGAGTGAAAATATAAAAAGTTGGATATACCAAAAACCCTAAATATACAACAGATTCCCACAGCCCAAACCCCGACACAAAATACCATCATCTGGCCGCAAATTGCGGCCAGGATGAATAAAATTACGGCCATAAAGTGGGTAGGGGGTCTCATGCTCTGTGTGTGTGATCAAGGTCTAAAGAGTATACTCCAGTTAACTCAGATTTTTCCTGAAGCACCCGGGTCAACAGCAGATCTTAAAATGGCCAAAAGTCTACATTAAAACGCTAATTTACATTAAATCGAAACCCTATGGTATTTTAGTGAAATCTGGGGAAAATTTTTGTTTAAATGGCCTTATAAACACTTAGTTAAGCTACACCAACCATAAAAATCCTCACTTGGCCAAATCTCTACTTAAATCACAATTCTAGCACCAAAATCACATTAAACACTCATTTTAGCTTAAATAACCGTATTCTAGCAAAGAAAGAAGTTAAGTTTAAGAAATTATACCACACTTGATCCTAGGATGCAGGAAGAAGGAGAAGAATAAGAAGAAGAAGAAGGAGAGGGGTTTCTGCTGCTGCTGCTACTGAGCTGCTATTGTTGCTGTTGCTTCTGCTGCTGCTGCTGCTTTGCTGTTGTTGCTGTTGCTTCTGCTGCTGCTGCTGTGTGTGTGAGAGAAAATGAAAGGGAGAGAGATGTGAGAATGAGTAAGAAAGAGAGTTTGAAGAAAAAAAATGAGAGGTGAGGGTCAACCCTCTCTCTCTCCTCATTAATTATCAAGCATGCTCAAGCCATCATGCTCTCTCTCCCTCTCTCCAACCCAAGTCAACTCCCAAACAAAACTAATTATATTTAGAAAAACTAATACACTTAATTAAATCCTATTAACCTAATTAAATGGGTTAGTCCACCATGGTTATCTAAACATGGTTTTAACCCTAAACTTAACCCTAGTTAACATGCATATGTGTGTGCAGCCCAAATTAAATTCTAATAAAATATTCATAAATCCAGATAAAATATTTGAAAGACGTTTTGGTAAACTTTTTACTAAAAACCCCCATATTAAAACACAAATAACCACTAATCACATTCTAATGTGCTACACCATCCTGATTAGATAAAATAATAACCAATTTGATCTTGTAAGAGCATACGTTGAGTGTTTTCTTCTCTCTCTTCAGGTAGCAACCATGTCACGCCTTAATCAAGATAATAATATGGATGTATTGACCGAACCCGCTTGTTATACTGAGCTGGGGAACATTGGTCCCGCTCCAACTTATAACTGTTATAAGACCGAGCAGGAAATAGGGGATTAACAGGATTCCCATGCCGCCCAAACGAAGAAAGTGCATCATGATGCATCTTCTTCAAGTGTGTTCATTACCGAGAACTGTTTCTCAGTATCCTCTACGTCCTAGGTATGAGATACCGGATCAGGATCCCACATATGTAATCTGTTACATGGGCTACAGATAGGTAGATAACTGAGAATGGGTGATAAAGTTTTAAGAGTTAAAAACAGTACAATTGTTCCAGCCAAGCTTGGTTGGCAGTTATCACCTTGTATTACCAAATATATTGATTCCGAATGAATGTTATTAGATACCGAACCTGATATGTAATATTATATCAGCCTCTTTATTTAGTAAAGAATGATATAATTTTGTATTGTTGGATAATGTTTTGAACATTTCCTATATCGAGAGTTGATCAGTTCAGGCATGTTATCTAAAAGAATATATGTTCTAAATCAAACTACAGTTCTCAATGTACAGAACACACACAAGAGGAAGAGTTCAGAAATGAACGAATCCTTCTCGAGGCATTATAGACTAGGTCTTATCAATGCGACCCGACTAGCTAAGTTACATTAAGATGCATATTTAAATCAGTTTGAATCTGCATCTTGTGAAACTTGCCAGTCATGTCATAAAGATAAAATGACCATAGCTCCATTTACTGGAAACAGAGAAAGAGTTAGTGAAATTTTCGGATTGATACATGATGATGTATGTAGGTCCCCAGTCTACGCATGCCAGGACTGGTTCTTTGTACTTCATTACATTCACTGATGATCTCTCAAAATTCGGACATATGTTCCTGTTGAAACACAAGTCTGGACCTTTTGAGAAATTCAAAGAATATAAGTCTGAAGTAGAAAACCAAAACGGGTATAAGTATTATGTCCTTTGATGCGATCAGAGAGGAGAATACTTGAGCACGGAGTTCCTAGACAATTCAAAAGGAGAATGGGATTCTCTCTCGGCATTACTCCTCCGCATACACCACAACACAACGATGTATCGGGGTGGAGCAATCGCACCCTATTAGATATTGTGCGCTCTACGATGAGTACTACTGAGTTGACTATTTCCTTTTTGGGAATTATGCGCTTGAGAAGTTGGATACCTATTGAATAGGGTTCCAACTAAATCAGATGCCTACCACTCCATATGAGATATGGTACTTAAGTAAGTTAAGATTTGGGATTGTCCGGCCTATGTCTAAAAGAAAAATCCGGTCAAGCTCGAGGCAAGGTCAGCTCTGTGGAAGTTTGTTGGATATCCCAAGCATTCGCATGGGAATATCTTCTACTGCACCAAAGAACAAAAGGTGTTTTATTTCTCGGCATACCACCTTTTTAGAAAAGGAATTTTTATGGAAGAAATTAGTGGTCATGAGGTAGAACTGGAATAAGTTCCAGTTATACAAAATACAGCAGATGATTTGGTAGAACCGGAGGATTCAATAGCTCCTGACGAACCTCAGCCTCTTCGCCGATCTGGTAGGGTTCCTCATCCACCTGAGAGATACTTCGGTTTTCTCAATGACAGTGGGAGCGAAGATTGCATCATGAAATGATAACCTAACTAAGTTTCGAGCAGGCCATCAAGAGTGGGGACTCTGTAAGAATGGCTGGATGCTAAACAATCTGAGATGGAATCTATATACACCAACAAAGTATGGACTTTGGTTGCTATATCTGAAGGGTTAAACCCCCATCAGGAGCAAGTATATCTTGAGAAGATTACTTGGTGTAGATGGAAATGTTGATACTTTCAAAACTAGACTTGTTGTAAAAGGTTTTCGTCATCGACCAGATATGGATTATGATGAAACCTTTTCTCCAGTGGCTATGCTTAAGTACATTCGGATCCTACTTGCCATTGTTACATACCATGACTATGATATCTGGTGGCTAGGTGTCATGACTGCTTTTCTAAATAGTAACTTAGAAGAGAGCGTCTATAAGTACACAGCCAGAGGGCTTCATAGACAGTGGGAGCAGCGGAAACGTGTGCAAGTTGCTTTACGGGTTAAAGCAAGGATCGCGGAGTTGGAACATCTGTTTTGATGTGGTAATCAAAGCGTTTGACTTCATCAAAATGGTAGATGAACCTTATATATATAAAAAGGTGGTAGAGAGTAAGGTGGTCTTCCTCGTATTGTACGTAGATGACATACTCTTGATAGGGAAGGTGTTTCCTATGCTACAATCGGTCAATCTCCTCTTATCACAAGGATTCTCTAAGTAGGATCAAGGTGATACCACCTAAATCCTGGGTTTTGGATCTATGAGATAGATCTAAGTGGATATTAGGATTCTCACTAGGTGTAGTGAGATGGTATCAATAGATCCTAGGGAGTCACTGGATAGCTTCCAAGGTGGTAAGGTCGACAGAATGTCAGTCACAGGCATTATCTTTAACCTCAGTGGAGGGACGGTATGTTAGAAGTGTTCCAAGCTAGATACCGTGGCAAACTAGACGATAAAGGCTGGATACATAGCTACCAAAGATGCTACCAAAGAGGCAGTCTGTTTGTATATTAGTTCATGAGATGAACTTCGTTCCTACCATTGTGTGACAATGGAGTTGTGGCTTATGCCCAGGAACCTCCGTCCCATCAGTGACCCAGACATATTCTAAGGCAGTATCACCTGATCATGGAGATGGTTGATCTCTATGGAGATCGAGTTTAGGAGAGTAGACTCAGAGGACAACATGGCGGATCCACTCACAATGGCCTTTTCCCAAGAGAGACTTTTATGGGATGGTTGAGTATGGGATACTGCAACCACTGCTATATGATGGCCCTAGTGCAAGTGGGAGATTGTTAGTTATATGTATGCCCTAGAGGCCATTATTGTACATATGATATATACTATAGTGGATGCTTGGACATACATAGGGAGGACTTTCTTACTCGACATGATAATATGCTATCTGGTTACTCTTTATCTTAACATGTACACTGATTGTCTCTCTGTTACATGCTGGTAAAGCCCTTAGGATGTGTACTTGACTACTTGGATTATGATGTGGATCATACTAGTGGAACAAAGGTAGTCTGTGAGTATATCCTTTAATGTCCCTAGTTGTGGGTGTATCGAGACGGGGCATCGATATACTAGAGTAGACTAGCGTATTGCTTCTTGACCCATGTAGATGGACGATGGATGATCCCATATCCATTGCTGTTTGACATCAGAGATGGTATACGGGTGCTCAGTGGAGACTGGGTACACTGGATGGACTTGCCGAGAACTCCTAGATGGTATTATACCTCACGTCAGATGGCAGTTCTTTGGTGACACTGGTACAGCTTAGTCTGTCGACCCGAGATCGTCATAGAGTCTTGTGTGATTCCCACTGTGCTTTGATTTCCACCTTACCACGTTCAAGAGAACGTGCAAAACGGTGGTCTTTGGGTACAGTCCCGATTCACATGGAGGCAATGAGCGATAGGAGGGGATTTCGTCTCTCCCGGTATTGGGGGTTGATGTTGCGCTGTGCTCGATTGGCCATAACAGGAAGTCCCTGGCCAGGGCTGTTTATGAGATTTAATGGTAAGTGTTATCAGTAGTTTCTCGACCCGTTATGAGACTCATATCGGCATGACTTATCAAGCTATTGGGGTCTGACGTTTACCACCCCCAGGCGATATATGCGACATATCAGACGAAGAGACCGGACTGTACGGTAATGTTATTGATTGGATTCGCAGGAGTATGAGCAGGCTTGCTTGTTGATCTTCTGATCGCTCAATTCCCGGGTGGCCGTTACGTTTAACAGACCGCTTGCGGCTTGTGGATGTTTGATATGATCATCACCTACTGCCGGCGTATTGACGAGTCTTTAGAGTCCTACACAGAGGTTTCCTGGTTCATGCGAAACGAAGTAGGAGCATATATATGATATGTGCAGGACCGAGATTAATGCGCGTATGTGATACCGCATTCTATTCTCGTGATGTGTGACATCGGTAGATTATATGTGATATAGACGGGTTATCGGATCAAGTATTGATTCGATAAATTGTTACATTTGATATTAGTCGGTTATATGTGATATAGCCAGATTATTAAATCAAGTGTTGATTTAATAATTTAATGTATAATTGTATATTTGATATACTAGATTACATTAACTAATATTAACTCACTTAAACATTTCTTTCTCTCACTTGTGTGCATTGGTGTATATGTGATATATATTAATGTACAACTTTTTGTGTCATGCTTGATGCCACATGCTTCATGGGTGTATGAGACTCACACCATACTAATAATAATGTTAAGGTTTTATTTATTTAAAGTAAATCAAAATTAGTGGAATTAATTCACATGGTTGAAGCTTGTAGAAGATTGTGGAACTATTGACCAAGTCCATTCTTTTTGTTTTACTTGTAGATATTTATTAACCTAACCATTATTGTTAGCCATGGTTTAATCTCTACATGGGTTAGTGTATGACACTAACTCACCCATGGTTGTTATTCTCACCTCAAGAGTTCATTCTCATTCTTCACTTGAGCTTCTTCTTCCTCATGAGAAAGCTCACTAGCTTTTCTCAAGGTGAGAAAATATTGTGAGAAAAAGAAAACTAAAAAGAGCCCGTTTCCTACTTCATCATCCTCTACTATTAGCCATTTAGTTTATGGTGTTTGTTTCACTAACCTACCATTAGTGAAGAGGTAGCATGAGCTTGAGTCTCCTCGATGTAGATCATCTTCGGCCTCGAAAATTTCGAGCAAGCTTGTTCCTTTCTCCAAGAGAACCCATACTAGAGTTCGGGAGATCACTACTCGCAGTGAAGGGACTACTACACAGAACTTTTAAAGTGAAGGACCGGTCTACAAAGGTTGTATTCCTCATTCACTTAGTTGTAAAGTAGTTTACATATTGTATCGTCGCATTTTCTAGTAAAGATTCTATGGTTAGGGTTAGCTAGAACGACAAAATTTTGAAATTGGCATGGATGATGCCTCCCGAAACCTCGCTGCCGTGCTAGGAAACCCTGCAGAAGTTTGGGAACCATCCCCTACGGGGGGCTCGGCGGTAATAGTTCTACCCTTCATCTCGGCGGTCCAAATCCGTTGAGTGATGGTGAGTTTTTGGCCATGTGTCCCCGTCGTTTCAACTAGCCTAATGCACATGTTTGTTTATTCTGTGACTTTTCATTTTACGTGTAGTACATGTGTAAACTTTTGGGCTTCTAAAAGATTAAAAGAAAAATCAATTAAATATATATGTGGCTGGGGGGATTCGAAAACACGGGCTATGTCACAATAGTGTAAGGCTTTATCAATGAGCTACAAGTTGTTTCTTGCTATTCAAAAGCAAATCAAATACTTATAGCATACACAAGATTGTAAATACTCAATTTGTACATTAATTTTTAAACAAATTTCTGTACACTGAAAACAGAGATGTTATATTCTACCCTCCTTACAAAAATTTCGTCCTCGAAATTTACAATTATTTTCAAGGGCTAGTTTACAAACAAATGAGGGTATCTTGCATGCATGTCGTCCTCTCTTTCCCACGTTGATTCTTCTGGTGAATCTTTTCTCCACATCACTCGAACCAAGTTTACTTCCTTGTTCCTAATTGACTTCACCTTTCTATCCAGGATTTCAACAGGTTGTTGCTCACAGGATAAATCTGGCTGTACAGTGAGCTCAGAGTGATCAAAAATATGACTGGGGTCACTCACATTCCTTCTGAGTTGAAATATGTTGAACACATTGTGCACTCCTTCCAATGAAGGTGGAAATGCCAGGCGATAAGTCACTTCTCCGACTCGTTCGAGTATGTCGAACGGTCCAATATACCTCGGACTGAGCTTACCCTGTCTTCCAAAATAAATCACTCCACGGTTCAGAGATATCTTCTGAAATACATGATCTCCCAGTTAAAACTCCAAGTGACGGCACTTTGCATCAGCCCAGTGCTTTTGTCAATCTTGGGCTATGCGCATTCTTTCTCTGATAGTGCGAACCACATCCACAGTTGCTATTATCATCTCAGGTCCAAAGAGTTCTCTATCTCCGATGTCGTCCTAACTTAATGGTGATCGACACTTCCTTCCATATAGAGCTGCAAATGGTGACATTCCTATGCTTGCTTGGTAGCTGTTGTTGTATGGAAACTCCACAAGATATAGGTGATCTTCCCACGATCCTCCAAATTCTACATACATGCTCTTAGCATATCTTCTAAGATCTGAATCGTTCGCTCAGACTGACTATCTGTTTGTGGATGATAAGATGTGCTGAAGTTCAGACTTGTTCCTAAGCTAGCTTGCAGACTCTGCCAAAATTGCGATCGAAATCTGGTGTCACAATTGGAGACAATGCAAACCGGTACTCCATGTAATCTCACAATCTCCTGCATGAGTTCATGGGTATCAGAGATAGTACATATTGAAGATTTAAATCTTACTTAAATTCTTACCTCCATGTATTTCTTTGCTAATGTCTCAATAAATTGGCTAACTCGAAATGGGATGAAGTGAGCCGACTTTGTGAGTCGATCCATAATAACCCAAACTGCATCGTAATGCTGCGAGGAAGTGCAGTCACGAAATCCATTGTGATGTGTTGCCACTTCCATTCTGGGATAGATAATGGTTGAAGTAAACCAGCAGTCCTGTGATGTTCAGCCTTTACTTGCTGACACACCAAGCATTTAGCGACGGTTCTAGCAACTTCATGCTTCATTCCATGCTGCCAGTGATTTTGACGCAGATCTTTGTACATCTTTGTACCTCCACGGTCTACTGAATAAGGAGAGCTGTGAGCTTCTTTCATCAACTCTTCTCGCATAGAACCTTTTGGTACACACAATCTAATGCCGTATCTCAAAGATCCGTTGTTCAGTTGATAAAACTGCACATTTGTCATTACATTTTTCCTACCATTTCCATATTAAATAAGGTCTTTATTATAATATATCATACATATGAGGGTTTATTTGTAAAAATACTATTTTCCATGTGTTGATATATTATAATTTGCATTTGGTAGGAAAATGTATGCAAATAATATCATTGACCAAATCCTAGTAGAACAAAGTCTACTAAATATTATTTAAGTTGTTGTGCAGAATTTTTCCAAGTTGTTGTGCAGAATTTTTCCAAGAAATCAAGTTGTTAAAGAAAACTTGCCTAATTAAGAAAGAAAAACTTGGAGATCAAGTCTGGCAACAATCACGACAAGATTTCCATGATACAAAAGTTTCCAGGATCGCCAAATGTCACACACAAGAAGACACAGAAATTTGATCAACGGCTCTGATCAAATGGCCGTGGATCCGCGGCCATACCCCCTTGGGCCGCGGATCCGCGGCGAGATAGAGGAGATTGAAGCTGTGCAAATTTTGGGAGATTCTCTACTACTATTTACCTAATTTGGAAGAAAATGTTTCTGGTTTTGGACTATAAATATGGACCGAGAGCCTATTGGAAAAATCATCAAGCCGACGAGATCATGAAGTCCAAGACGGCACACGCATCCAGGCTGATCATCAACTGTTCGTCTACCACCTTGGAAGAGATCGAGAAGCAAACTACTATTTGTAATTATTTTCTAAGGGATCAAAGTGTAATGAATATTGTTGATTAATAAAGGTAGCTCTTTTTCCTATTCTATTTCTTTATGGTTTAATTATGCATTTTCTCTCCATCTCTTTTTCTCCCAACATGCGCGAGTAATTCTCCGCTTGTTAGGGTTCGTAGGATTAGGATAGGTTAATGGATGATGAAAATACCTAAACCCTTTTTAAGTCCTATAAAGTTTATAAATTTTATCAAAAGAATCATTAACATCCTAATCGGGCGCGCTACCAATTCATTGTTAGTCTCGACCGCGATTAGAGATTAGATTAATGATTATTTTGGTAAAGGCTAGATATGAACGAAGTTCCGTGTCGAGATAGGGGTTAAGAGTGGGAACCATTTTCCCTCCAGAAACCCTAATCTACATGCATCACTGTCGTTCTAGTTTTAAATCTATTAAAGGATAAAAAGGGTAATCTTTAATTAATCATCCATAACTACTAAATCCTAGTGAACCCTACAAGCCCCCTTTTTATATTAAACTTACATCCATAATTAATCTAGATCTATATTCTGCATTCTTGCTTAACGTAGATCTAGAAACCTTTCCACAAAATTCTTTATTCCTCCTCTCTTTTTCAACACATCTAAAGTAAGAGTAAAAGATTCCACGTTTCCCAGAGGACGACCCGTACTCACCTCGGTCTAGCTACACGCGACACCGTTCTGATTGCGGTTATTCTACTACAAACACACTTTTTCGTATCAATCAAATGGCGTCGTTGCTGGGGATACGTGCCTAATTTTTTTGCTTACTATTTGTGTTGAATTCTTATTTGATACATATCATAATTAACACAAAACTGCAAATTGCATATTTAATGATTTGTGCGTGAATTTTGCAACGAGATCTGGAGTCACAGAATTGAGGAAAACAGAAGATAGAGACATGCATCGAGATCCAGAGAAGTACAGGAGGCCAAAGAAAAATTTTCATCACCTGATCCCTCCACCCCGCGGCAGAACCGCTGCAAGAAGGGACTTTAGGCGGCGGAAACACGGCTTAACTAAGGGATCTAGGGTTTAAACTTCTCTGGTATCTTTCTTAACTCCTTCTCTCTCCTCTCAAATCCAATAAAATCTATTTTCTGCAGGATTCTTTGCAAAATAGCGCCGCTCAAAAATCTTTTTGCAAAAGTTTTGTGATTGGTTTTGTTTTGCATATTTTAATACGGACTTTAAAGGGAAAAGACCAAATCAAGATTAGGTGGGGATTTCATCAACCTTCCTAAGCCCCACAAATCACAAACCAAGCATCCGCATCAATCCTACATTAATTTAAAAAAATATCTAGACCAGACTCTAAGGACTGTCGCGCTCAATAAGGACAGAGGAAGGTCGTGGGTAATCTATCGCCTATCCGCATTATTTTTGTGGTGCCTGAGCAAGTGTGTCTAAAGAAAGTGGTTTATATAATTAGGCCCGCTATTTTCGGTGATTCGTATAGCGGATACCTCCCACTTACCTGGCCACAAGAGTAGTAAAGAGGTGGTAGAGGATTGATCCAACGGCTTGTCCATTGGAAGTCTAGGAGCGGTCTAGAGACTGGACCTAGGTAACCTTAGTTCTAAGGTTGCTTGTGCATTCTACAGTGATTTGTCTTGAGTCCCACTTTTTCAAAACAAACCAATTTTAAATCACACACACGCTTCCACTTGCACTAAACCCGCTTAGTGCATGCTTGGCTGGACACGGGATTCTAGTGCCCGTCTTGTCCGCGTTCCTGCTATCGACGCCGAAGTCGGTATCTCTTCATCTTCTTTTCCCCCACCACACACCACGACCGAGATGGACGGTACTCCATCATATTATAACACCACGCTGTCACCGCCCGTAGGTGCGCAGAATCCACCGCGCATCTCTCTCCAAGAGAGATGCTATCCTATCCGTGGTCCTCTTCCCACTTGTCTATCTATTCCACCAGCTAACGGGGATAATTTCGAAATTAAACCCCACTACATCAATCTGCTGCCCAAATTTCACGGGCTTGAGTCAGAAGACGCGTACGTTTTCATCACCAAATTCGAAAACGTATGCGCAATGATGGGTACTTCACAATTGACTGTGGATGCTATGCGCTTGCGTCTTCTCCCATTCACACTGTGCGACTTGGCAGAAAAATGGCTTTATAATACTGCCGCACACTCTATCACTAATTGGGATGAATTCGTAATAGCATTTCTTAAGAAGTTTTACCCAAACCATAAGACTGCCCATATTAGGAGCGAGATCAACCAGTTCACCCAGCTTCCCAATGAACCATTTTGGAAGTGCTTTGAACGTTTCAAGGATCTGCTTGTCCAATGTCTTCATCATGGAATACAAAGATGGAATTTATGTCGAATTATATATGAGGGCATTAATCCAGCGACAAAGCAGATGCTTGAAACAATGTGTCAATGCAATTTCATGTCTAAAGATGACGGAGAAGCGTGGAAATATCTGGAAGATCTCGCTGAAAACACTTTGCAGTGGGAAAGCGTAAGGCCACCTTCATCTAGGGGAGGTATTCACCAGCTCGATGTTTCCATCGTAGTGAAAGCCGAAATAGCAGCGATGCAGAAGAAACTCGACGCTATTGAGAACAAATTTTCATTAGCCTCCCTAAATCAGGTCACGCTTCCCAAGACCGTCTGTGGTTGCTATTCGGATCTTTCACACTTGACGGAAGAATGTCCTATGGATGCATCATTTCAAGGTCACGAGCAAAATAATGCTGCCTTTCAGCAGCGACCTAGAAACGATCCTTATTCTTCCACGTACAATCAAGGATGGAGGAATTATCCTAACTTTGCTTGGAACCAAAATCAACCCCAAAATCAAAATCAGTTCCAAAGAAATTATCAAAGACCTCCTCCACAGCAACCACAACCACAAAGTCAGCTCCCCTTTCAGTCATAAAATTTTCAAAATCCGGCCAACACGTCTACACCACAAGTGGCCGGTACTGACAACTCTTCACTCGCACAAATTTTGGATATGTTTATGAAACATACCATTCAAATGTCGGCTGATATGAAGTCTTCTATTGATACCATACAGAAAAACTCTGCCTCCCACGGTGAGAGTATTAAATCAATAGAAAACCAAATTGCACAGTTGAACGCCGCAATGAGTGCGAGAGAGAAAGGGAAACTCCCATCTCAACCCCTATCTAATCCTAGCCACTCACAAAGTTATAATGTGAGTGGCGTTACTACGTTGAGGTCGGGAAAAGTGCTGAATAACCGAGTGGGCGAGCAATGTGATGATGTTAGTGACACCAATGATACCCCAGCTGCTGCTTCTTCCCCTAATTCGTCTAGTCTCCCACCTTCATCCAAGCCTATTCTCCGTTTTCCCAAAGGCTCGAACCCTTCGCCCATTTCCTCGAATCTACCTAAAACGATCCCCACTCCAATTCTGGGATCCACTCCATCCCCACAATCCTCTCCAATGTTGGACTAAACCCTTATTGATAAAGCACCTTATCCAAACAGGTTAAGGGGAAACAGACCAAGTCCACAAATGGAGAAGATTGTGGAAATTTTTAAGCAGGTTAACATCAATATCCCTCTCCTAGATGCTATACAACAAGTCCTGGCTTATGCGAAAATTCTCAAGGACTTGTGCACTAGGAAGAGGAAGACTCAAGTGCCAAAAAAGGTGTTCATGTCAAAGACTGTAGACACAGCTTTTCCCCAAAAATTACCTAAGAAACGTAAGGATCCTGGCTATCCTACTATTTCTATTCTATTGGGGATAAACACATTAACCGTGCTCTACTTAACCTTGGCGCAAGTGTTAACCTGCTTCCTTACTCGGTTTATGAGCAATTAGGGATCGGAGAGTTAAAACCGGCGCATTGCACTCTTTAGATGGCCGATCGATCTATCACCCAACCTAGGGGTGAGCTAGAGGATGTGTTAATCAAAGTCGGGGAATTTATATTCCCTGTGGACTTTATCGTTATAGATACACAACCTGTAGCGAACCCACGGAACCAAATTCCAGTGATTCTCGGTCGACCCTTTTTGGCCACTTCCAACGCAGTAATCAATTGTAGAAACGGCTCTATGACCCTATCCTTTGGAAAGAAGTCAATTGAGCTTAACATTTACAAGTTGGGAAGTGAACCCTCCGAACCCTATGCTCATGTGTGTTCTGTCGAATTAATGGATATCGACAGCAGCGAATTTGATCAACCTCATGATACTGACTCTTTTCATATGTTGTTACTTGACACGGACTCTTCCACCGAGTTGTCCGGGTCAACTTCTAACCCTAATATAGAACTTTTTATAGAGTCTGACGATTACCCCATTTTTTCTGATGACATTATTCTTCGGGGTATCGATGAAAGCTTTGAGGAAATTTTCGCTGATGAACTCGCATTTTTAAAAGACACGGGTGTTGAGATGAATCAACTCCAAGATAAAGAAATTGAACCTCCACCCCTTCTTCTGGACAATCACGATAATGCGAGTAATCCATCATCACTATCACTGTGTCGTCTCTCCAAATTGAGACGCAATCATTTTCCATTACACCTCTTATCACCTCCCCACTTCTTCACGTCGAAAGGTGGCATGTTCTTCCACCAACCTTGGTGCTTCATCGATAAAATTTTTGAATAGTTGGTGTTGACTTTCGGTCTTTGCAAAACTTGGCATTGACCAATAACCTTGACCCCCTCGTGTGATTTTAAAAGCTTAATATTGTTTAACTCAAGTTTTGGGGGGGAGTATTTTGGCTCTTGAAAGAAAATGATTTTTACAAAATTGTGAGCCAAAAAGAAGTTTGGGGGAGGATTTCACTTGCATTATTTCTTGTCCCCTTTTTCCTCCCAAGTCTACAGGTTTTTGAGCTTAACGGATGACATCAGTGAGGACACTGCTGTAAACAGGTTTGAGGGAGGTTTGTGCTTATTTACACATCAATTTGCATCATATTTTGCATAAGCACAAAATTTTCACAGGAATTTTTTTTTTTTGATAATAAAAGATTAGATAGTGGAAAATTACATCCAAAAGATAGGAATAGTTTAAGAAAACCAAGAAAATTAGAAGTTTTCTTAAACGAACTAGTAATAAGTAGTTATGAGCTGTTGTCCCAAGGGTTAGTAAGCAGAGGGAAGTCACTAATCTGAGGATAAAAATAAGTCTGAAAAATAGTTCCTATTCTGGAAACTAAACATCTGAATGTTGATACCCTACTATATGCACTTACACACGTCTTGAAACTCGGGATAGTAGAGGATACCTTGAAATGCTCTTGTCTAAAAGCCAAAGTATGAAGGAAATAATAAATGAAGAAAATATAAAAATGGTGAAAAGAAAAATGAACACTGGTTTTGTTATCGCCAAGGCAGCAATAAAAAAATATAACGAGGGTGCTTCATCACCTAGTGCCTTAGACCAACTGGTCTGGGAGTCACTGCTAAGCCTTAGGTGGTGCAAGACGAGGAAAATACTATCACCTAATAAGCAAGCACATGAGTAATCGGTCGGTTAGTACCTCAAGAAGTATTAACGGTCGCATGAAAATGTGTGAGCAAATCTAAATATTCATCAAGTTAAAAAGTACTGAGGTAGATGGACAATAGTATGATAGCTTGAATTGAATTCTCCGAGTGTAGGGATGTCCATTTCACACACGTAGGGGTATATGATCGATGTTTGGATGAAAGGTAGGAATGAAGAATAAAGACGAAGTTTTATTGAGGGATGATGTGATTTCTAACATTTTTCATGACTATTAAGATAGGGCCCATGACAACTGAAAAGCTAGTGTAGTTGGAAACTCTTATTTTCAAAGTCTTTCTTTTATGGTTCTTATCTTTATATGTAAATTTTACCATCTCTCTTTTGTTATAGGATTTTGTGGGTGTAATCCGCTGAAAACCCTCGGGAGACAACACTCCTCCTACTAGGGACACCTAGAGGTTTAACGGCTTGTTACACGTGCTCAGTGCAATCGTGTTTGCCTACGAAAGTGTGCTTAGTTTTCTCCTTTCTTTTTCTCCTTCTCTTGAATAAACTAATTTGTTCGGGACGATCAAAGATAAGTTTGGGGGTATTTGTTCAGTTGATAAAACTGCACATTTGTTATTGCATTTTTCCTACCATTTCCATATTAAACAAGGTCTTTATTATAATATATCATACATATGAGGGTTTATTTATAAAAATACTATTTTCCATGTGTTGATATATTATAATTTTCATTTGTAGGAAAATGTATGCAAATAATATCATTGACCAAATCCTCGTAGAACAAAGTCTACTAAATATTATTTAAGTTGTTGTGCAGAATTTTTCCAAGTTGTTGTGCAGAAATTTTCCAAGAAATCAAGTTGTTAAAGAAAACTTGCCTAATTAAGAAAGCAAAACTTAGAGATCAAGACTGGCAGCAACCACGAGAAGATTTCCATGACACAAAGGTTCCCAGGATCGCCAAATGTCACACACAAGAAGACCCAGAAATTTGATCAACGGCTCTAATCAAATGGCCGCGGATCCGCGGCCATACCCTCCCCTGGGCCCCGGATCCGCGGCGAGATAGAGGAGATTGAAGCTGCGCAAATTTTGGGAGATTCTCTACTACTATTTACCTAATTTGGAAGCAAAGGTTTCTGGCTTTGGACTATAAATATGGACCGAGAGCCTCTTGGAAAAATCATCAAGCCGACGAGATCACGAAGTCCAAGATGGCTCACGCATCCAGGCTGATCATCAACTGTTCGTCTACCACCTTGGAAGAGATCGAGAAGCAAACTAGTATTTGTAATCATTTTCTAAGAGATCAAAATGTAATGAATATTGTTGATTAATAAAGGTAGCTCTTTTCCTATTCTATTTCTTTGTAGTTTAATTATGCATTTTCTCTCCATCTCTTTTTCTCCCAACATGCGCGAGTAATTCTCCGCTTGTTAGGGTTCGTAGGATTAGAGTAGGTTAATGGATGATGAAAATACCTAAACCCTTTTTAAGTCCTATAAAGTTTATAAATTTTATCAAAAGAATCATTAACATCCTAATCGGGCGCGCTACGAATTCATTGTTAGTCTCGACCGCGATTAGAGATTAGATTAATGATTGTTTTGGTAAGGCTAGATATGAACGGAGTTCCGTGTCGAGATAGGGGTTAAGAGTGGGAACCCTTTTCCCTCCAGAAACCCTAATCTACATGCATCGCTGTCGTTCTAGTTTTAAATCTATTAAAGGATAAAAAGGGTAATTTTTAATTAATCATCCATAACTACTAAATCCTAATGAACCCTACAAGCCCCCTTTTTATATTAAATTTACATCCATAATTAATCTAGATCTATATTCTGCATTCTTGCTTAACGTAGATCTAGAAACCTTTCCACAAAATTCTTTATTCCTCCTCTCTTTTTCAACACATCTAAAGTAAGTAAAAGATTCCACGTTTCCCAGAGGACGACCCGTACTCACTTCGGTCTAGCTACACACGACACCGTTCTGATTGCGGTTATGCTACTACAAACACACTTTTTCGTATCAATCATCCGTCTTCATGGATGATGAAGTCTGTTCGAAGTCTACTTTCTATCTGTTCTATGAACTTTTGCAACTTAGCATCACTTGCTTGAGCTGCTTTGATCTGATTGACAATGGTAGATTGAACTTGTAAGTTCATCAAACTTGAAGCGTTACCTGGCATAATCACTTCAATCTCCAGCTGATGAAAATCTTGTTCAAGCTTCCACTGTGCGGTGAGGTTCAATGCTAATGGTTGGCGACTAAGTGCATCAGGTACTACATTCACCTTTCCTGGATGATATTGTAGGTTGATGTCGAAGTCTGCCATAAGTTCTAACCATCTTCTATACCGCATATTCAACTCCTTCTGAGTAAACACATATTTCAGACTCTTATGATCTGTGTATATGTCCACTCATTCACCAAGAAGATAATGGCGCCAAATCTTGAGTACAAAGATTACGGCCGCCAACTCCAAATCATGCGTCTGATAATTGCGCTCATGAATCTTCAGCTGTCTTGAAGTATAAGCTACAACTTTACCGTGCTGATATAGAACACATCATAATCTCTTATCGGATGTATCGCAATGCACTTCAAAACCTCCAGATTGGCCCAGTATGAGAAGGATAGGCACTGATGTCAATCTTGACTTGAGTTCTACGAAAACTTGTTCGCATGCTACTGACCACACGAATTCTTCATCTTTACGTATGAGCTTGGTCAGGGGTGTTGCAATCTTTGAAAATCCTTCAATAAACCTTCTGTAATATCCTACTAAATCTAAGAAACTTCGAATGTCCTTCACTGACTTTGGTGTTGGCCATTTGCTTACTGATGATATTTTAGCTGGATCTACAGAGATTCCATCGCCTGATACAATATGTCCAAGAAAACCGACTTGGTCTAGCTAAATCTCGCACTTGCTCTACTTGGCATAGAGTTGATGCTGTCGTAAAGTCTCCAGGATAATTCGTAGGGCTCAGCATGATGTTTCCGACTCTTAGAATACACCAGGATTTCGTCGATGAAGATGACAACAAACCTGTTTAGGTACTCTCGGAAAACTTGATTCATTAGGTTCATGAATATAGCTGGTGCGTTGGTCAATTCAAATGGCATCACAAGAAATTCGTAATGTCCATAGTGAGTTCTGAATGCCGTTTTATAGATATCAGATTCTTTGAACTTCACCTAATGATAACCCGAACGAAGATCTAACTTGGAGAAAATGCAAGACCCACTTAGCTGATCGATCAGGTCGTCGAAGCGCGGAAGTGGATATTTGTTCTTTATAGTTACTTCGTTCAGAGCTCTATAATCAATGCACATTCTGTATGAACCTTCCTTCTTCTTCACAAGTAGAACTGGCGATCCCCAACTTGAAGTGCTGGGACCAATCCATCCTTTCGTTAATAATTTGTCCAACTGAGTACGGACCTCCTTCAAACCTTTAGGACTTAACCGATATGGTGCTTTGATCACCGGTTGAGCTTCAGGTACTAAATCAATGCTGAATTCAAGAGCTCGATCGGGAGGCAAACCTGATATGTCTTCAGGAAATACATTGTCGAACTCTTGAACTATTTCTGGCTTCGATCCTTCCTCCGCTTGAAGTGCTGCAACTACTGCCTTCTTCGGTTTTTCCTTGTATATGCTTGGCTCCAGGGTACGGTCTCCACTTTTGAAATAAAAGACCGGATGCTCTGGAATCTTGAACACTACCCTCCTTTGACGACGGTCAATGGTAGCATAGAATGTTCCTAGCCAATCCATACCCAAAACGACATCAAAATTCGGTATGTCCAGCACCTTGAAGTCAACATAGAATTCTCTGCTGTAGATGACCACTGGACACAGGTCGTATCGCATTATTGAATTTAGAATGCCATTCCCTAAACTGACATTCCAGCTGGATACGAGAGGTTTGACTGGAATCGCATGAGTTCGGACGAACCGTTGCGACATAAAGTAATGAGATGCTCCGGTATCGAAGAGTGCTAGTGCAGGAAGTGAGGCTACTAAGTTATGTGGGATAGATTTTAAGTATAAGGAAAAGATACATAGGTATGTATATAGACTGAAAGAAAGTTTGAAAGGAATTGTTACCAGTGATGACTTGGCCAGTGGCTTCAGCTTCTTCCACAGTCATTGTGAAAGTCTGTCGCCTCGGTACATTCCTCCTTACTGGAGGAGCATTCCTCTGCAGTTCCTTTGTCCTTGAGGTACGTTCCTTTGAGCTTGATGGAACTGATGATGAGGAGGTGCAGTCGGTCCACGAGGAGGTGGAGCAGAGAGAGCGAGTCATGGAGCAGGTGCTTGGATTGCTGGGCGCTGCTGATAATTAATTGCTAGTCTGGATGCAGCATTTAGGTTATGTCTATGAGGACAAGACCCAATGTCATGAGTGGCTGAGCCCCAGACTAAGCAAATGCAATTTGCACGCCGGCAGTCTTTCGCCAGGTGCCCATCTCTCCTGCGGTAGATACAAAAGGCTAGGTTTGGCCGGTTGTTTGGTACTCCCGGTCTCCTGGGCACAAAATGTGGCCTTGAAGAGGCTCTTCCTGCTATCTGAGTGGCAGGGCACTTCACTCCGGCAGATTGGGGTCTGCCCTTCATCTTCACCACTGCCTCATATCGACGGATAGCTTTCAGAGCCAATTCGTGGGTCGGGAAATCCTCTGTAGCTAAGGCAGCTTGGAATTCTGGATCTAACCCTTGCTGAAATCATCTGGACCTGATCTCAGCAGTTGGTATCAAGTATGCCGCGAACCTGTTAAGGTCTTATGTTAGCTGTATAGAATGTGATATTTGAATTTTGAATATTTAGACATATCTTACCTACTGAGCATGGTAAACTCAACATCATATTCATCCACGGATTTGGTCCACATCGAACCCTGTTGTAGATGGATAAATTGCTGCTCCATGTCAAATCGGGCAGTCTCTGAGAAGTACTTCACGTCGAACATGTCGCGAAAATTCCTCCATTCGATAGGTTGGACAAGACGGCTTTCTTCCGCCTTCTACCATACTCGGGCGTTGTCGGTGAGTTGCAGCTTCGCAAGCGATCTCTGGCACTTGTGCCGCTGCCAGGTCATCCTCAATACTTTGAGCCCAGTCCTCAGCTTCCAGAGGGCTCTATTTTCCTAAAAATTGTTTTGGGTGCAATGCCCGGAATTGCTTTACTCCGGGCTCTTCCGCTTCTGGACGGTTCAGTAAGATAGCAGTCTACTGTTGCTGTCCTTCCAGGAAGCTTCGGATTGCCTCAAGAAGTACCGTCTGCTTATTGATCGGAGTAGCAACGGTAGGCATAAGCGGTATAGGTGGTGGTGTGTTGTTGAAGTTGGTGCTGGTGTTGTTTGGAGAATCCATAACCTTGAAAGAAAAATAGGGTTAGGATAAATTCAAAGCATATGAAATTGTAAGATTCAAGAAATATGAATTGTAAAGATTGTTTTTAGTTGCTGATCCTTGTTATATTGCTTAGGACATCATGCAGAATTGATCCGCATGTCCATACAGAACTGGCTTGCATGGGCCGCCAACAAAACCTGTCACGCCCCGCTTCCCGGTGTACGGCAAGGGAAGGCGACTGGGCCCGCTACTCATTTACTCAGAAGTAAACACGCTAAGCGTATCTAAGATATATAAGTAAAATGTACACAAGAGACATGAATATAAAAGAACAGCAACTTTTATTTATTTAACAATTATTTACAAGTACAACTGGAAATATAAATACATGAATAGATAGCAATGCCAAAACAATGGCATAACTGAAATGAAAAGTATATACAAGTGCCTACAGCTCTGGGTCGATAGCAAACTGCTCCAAGTCCTCAGTACTAGGCTCGATCTCCAGTGAGCCTGATCCACCTGACAATATTCCAAAGAAAGAAGAAAGGAATGTCGTCAACGAACAAACGCTCGGTAACTCCCAAAGATAGGTAGGGATAGAATAGACAGAAAGAGTGTATAACTAGTAATGTTTGATTATAATTTTAACGCAGTTGTTTGTAGCTTGGTACAGAATATGCCAGTGTATAAAAGAGGAGACCTACTATTCCAGAGACTAAGGTATACGGAGCACAAGGAACCGTTCATCCACGGTACAACGGCAATGGATATTCAGGTTAGGTGTATTAAAATGACCGTCTTGTGCCACTTCTAACACATTCCATACCAGTCTACCCGTTTAAAACCCCGTAATGTATTTTGTATTGAATTGTATTGCTTGTATAATAGATTTGTACGACTTGCCGAAACCATGATATCAGGTAAATAGAATGGATATAATGGATAGACATGTAAACAGAGTATATCCATGGTTCGGTTCGGTCGAGATAGATTGATATATGTTGAATTCTGGTATAGACAGATTCATGTTGGATTGCAGTTTATACTTGAATTGAATTCAAGTCAGATTGATTAGATTGAGACTCTGTCTGAGTCAGACACTTTGAAAAGAAATTGAAGTCCTGAATTAGTTTTGATGTTATCGGTAACTACTGCACATGGACGGCAGGATTTGTGTCTTTTTCCAAGACAATTACCGTGTTGATAACACCGTTATTAAATTGTCTACCTTAGGTAGGCAAGCACCCATATTCTCCGGCTTCCCGAGGCTCAAGAGAACTGGTCCCGCTTAAGCCTATATTTACTAGGGTCCTTATTGTAATTTTAGTATAACTTGAGGGGGTTTTATGTAAAAATATTTGATATATTTTTAAAATACACCTCATGTATTTAATTATCGTCTTTAGAATTTTCATAGATGTATATTTTATAATAGTAAAATTTTCTAGTGAGTAGAACCTAATTTTCATTGTATATGGTATTTTAATGAAATATTGGAATTTGTATTGAATTGTAATAGTAGTTTCATGAAATTGTGATTCCTTTGATTCAGAAAAACATGGAATATTTATATAATATATTTAAAATAGATATTTTGATAATAGTTATAATTATATATATTTAATAAAAATAAATTTTGCTTATTTTTTGGAAATCTCATTTTCTTAAAAATTGCATCAAAATTCTATTGAGATTGAATGCTCCTTGAGGAGGTAAGCATCTCGCTCTACTAGGCCCGAGGATTTGCGATAACCCGCACCATCCCGATCGGGGTTCCCCAAAATGGGTTGTAGAGGCGCAATTGCAAGGAATTTAATTAATACTCTTTTTAAAGAAAACGGTTTTGAATGTTTAAAGTATTTATTCGTAATCTCATATTTTCCCATAAACTAGAGTTCAAAAATTCACCGTGCTATGTCAAAGATGTGTGTTGTGATGAGGTAGCTCATTACCTTATGAGTTATCTAAAAGTAATACAAGGAAATATGTTGAATTGTGTCGAAAGTAAAGTATATGGTATTTTACCGTAAAAATGCGATAAAAGTTCCATAATAGATTCTTTTGAGATGAAACTTATTCTAATGTGTTTGTTCAGGATTACTAAACAATCTATTAAAAATTTGTAGGTTTTTTATTAAGAAAAATTAGATTTTTAAAGAAAAGAGAATCGGAAGCCGGAATAGCTCCGCTTCCGAAGAGTTTTGAAAAAGAGGAGTTTTAGAATAGTAAAAGAGACGGGGAGAGGGGAATTACTGGTTATAAAGAAAGAGGGTAGAAGGAGGAAGCTCTCGGAACCGTCGGGGTGTCGTTTCGTCGTCGGAATCTTCCCGAAACGTCGTCGGAACTTCGCCTCTTGCTAACTCCACTTGCACAACTTAGGACTTGAAAATTTTAGAGAGTTTTTATAATGAAATTCTGAGTGAGGAGGGGTGAAATGTGGTGTGGTATTTATAGGGAAAATTAGGATTTAGGGTAATGAAGAATATAATTAAAACGTGCTTTAAAATGTAGATTAATGCCCATTTTTAATTCTCTGGAAATGTACAGAGAAATCAAACAGTATGGGGTAGTGGGGTAGGACAAGGGGTGTTAGGGTTGAAGTTTGGGGACCATCCCCTACAGGGGGCCCGGCGATGCCGGTTCTAGCCGTCATCTCGCCGGTCCAAATCTAGTGAGTGATGGTGAGATTTTGGCCATGTGTCCCCATCGCTTCTGTCACGCCCCGCTTCCCATTGTATGGCGAAGGGGACGTGACGAGGCCCGCTGCGTATTTACTCAGAAGCAAATACGTTAAGTGTAACTAAGCAATATAAAGAAAGTACACAAGAGACAAGATATAATAAAAACAGCAACTTTTATTTATTAACATTCTTTTGTACAATGCATGAAAAGGAAATACAACTGAAATAAAAAGATGCCTAAACAATGGCATAACAGGAAATGAAAAGTACTGAATGGAAACGTACAATGAAACTAGAGTTTTGGTTCGTCAGTAAACTGCTCCAAGTCTTCTGCGGATGGCTCGATCTCTGCCGTGTCCGAATCACCTGACGACATTCAAAGAAGAAAGAAATAGAATGTCGTCAGCGAACAGGTCGCTCGGTAAGTCCCAAAGATAAGGGAGAAATAGACAGAGAGTAAGAGAGAGAGAGAGTGAGTAGCTTTTAATATTGTATTATAATATTGTAATGTTGTATTAACGCTGTTGTTTGTAACCTGGTACAGAAGATGCCAGTGTATACGAGAGGAGTCCCACTTACACCGGAGACCTTGGTAACATGTATTACAAGGCTCCGTCGATAATACCACGGAACAACGGCATGGATGTAATTGCATCTTAAGTGACCACCTCGTGCCACCTTTAACATATTCCGTACCAGTCTACCCCTTAGACCCCGCAGTATTTTGATTGTATTGTTTGTCTTGTAAATTGTATTGATTGTAAGATTGATTGACTGACCGAAACTATAATATCAGTAAACGGTTGTAACCGTAGAGTCATGTAAATAGAATAACTGAGAATCTTGTAAAAAGAATATATATATATATATGTATGTATGTATGTATATATATATCCATGGTTCGGTTCAGTCAAGTTGTATAAATTGATAATTGAATTCATGGATTTATGCGTTCATATTGAATTGGAATATTGTAGATTGTAGATTGACTTGAATCATATTCAAGTCAGATTAATCAGACTCAAACCCGAGTCAGACAGTTAGAAATGTGAATCGAAGTCTTATAATTGCTAGGGTCCTTAGGGTAATTTATAAAACTTGAGGGGGGTTTATGTAAAAACACTTTTATATACTTTTCAAAATACACCTCAAGTATTTATTACTCGTCTTTAGAGTTGTAATGATGGTGGATTTTATATTGTGACATTTCTAGTGAAAATATCCTAGTTTTTATAAATAAAGGTATTTATCTATAATATTGATTTATTTGAAGTTCATGGTATTTTAGTGTAAAATTTATTCTTGTGATTTTTAGGAAAAGGTGAAATATTTATATCATGATAAAATAGATATTTAAATGATAAAAATACATATATTTATACAAAGATAATTTTATTAAATATTTTATATTCCAAAAATTTCATTTTTCTTAAAATGTCGTATTTTAAACCTTTCGAGACCGAATTCTCCTTGCGGAGGTCTAAATCTCGCACTACTAAGCCCGAGGATGTGCGATAATCCGCACCAACCCGAACGGGTTCCCCAAAAATGGGTTGTAGCGGCGCTTTGCAAAGATTGTAAAATACTAATCCTTTAGAAAAACGGTTTTATAAAGTAAAAGGTATTTATTTGTAAAATGTAAATTTTCCGTATTTTAGATTCTAGGGTTTCCTAAGTCGACTAGCATATTTCTAAATGGTCTAAACGACAAGTTGTTAGATGCCCCAAATCGCCTCTTCACCGCCAATTGTGGCCAGGTAAGTACAAGTGAGGAAAGGAGAGATCCGCTCACGAATCACCGTGAGACGGGCCTTTTAAAGTTACATTTCTCACTTGCCTAGCCTAGACACCACAAAGTCAGGTTTAGATAAACGACCGATGTCCACAACTTATCGTGTTTTCCTAATAAGAGGTATTTATTTAAAAGTGTGTCAAATCTAAAACTTTTAGGAATGGTTTTATTAAGAATATGGTATTTAAATAAAAGTATTGTTTCATCGTATTCTAAGTTTTTTGATGATATCGTTTTAGGTTGTATGTGCGTGTGTGTGGAGGTAGGTCATTATCTCGTGCTCTACTTTAAATGTATAGCAAGGTTAAGGGGGTTAAATGTGAAATCGAAACATTGTGGTATTTAAGTGAAAGATACGATAATTTGAGAACGCTATCATTTCATGTGATGAAACTTGATCAAATTGTTTGTTAAATGTTTAATAGTCAACATAAAGATGTTTAAGCATGAATGTATTGGTGAGAAGTGAAATTTTATAGAAAACCGAATCGGAAATAGAATTTGTTCCGATTCCGTCGGATTTTGTAATTTCGTATTTTAGAGAATAAGAAAGAGGGATAGAATGGGACTTACGGGTTTCGATTAAGCAAGGGAGTAAGAGGGGACTATAGGGTTGCCGAGGCGATGCTTCGTCACCGGTTGTTCCTAAAAATGTCGCCGGAATTTCCGCTGGAATTTCGTCGGAGTTTCGCCGCGAACTTGTTTTCAAAGTACACAACTTTTGAGAAGGTTTTGAGAGAGTGGGCTCAGAATTTTAGGATGAGAGGGTAGAGAGTAGGAGGTGTATTTATAGGGTAGGCTAGGGGTAGGGTAGGTGAAGGGTTTTTGATAAAAAATGTAAAAATTATAGAAAATGTATTAAAATTTGAGTAATTAGGTGTTAATGGGTATTCTGGAACCGATCTGGGAATTTAAAGTGTGCAGGGGGTTAGGAAGGTGAAGAGCCCCAACTTTCATGTTGGGGACTCGGCCGTCCGGCCAAGTCCGGCCGGCGGCGCCGGCCCGAGTCGGCCGGTCCGCCGGCCGATCCCGGCCAAGTCGGGGGTCGAGGAGGTGGGGGGTCTCGTGGGGTAAGCACTGGTATATTTAGATTTTACAGTTCAGTTCAAGTTTTGGGAGTTATGGTGTGTGGACTGTTGGGCTTCTAAAGAATTTAAAACAAAATAATATTAAAAATAATGTGGGGTATGTGATTTGAACTCTGGTGGCTTGGTTCAGCAGTGCAAGGTATTACCAATGAGCTACAAGCTCCTTCTTGTAATTATTTGTGTGAAATAATTACTTAAAGAGATATCAGCAACATTAAATATTTCAAGTATACTTTGAATTTAAATCAATTCTTTGTACTTTAAAAATGGAGTTATTTAATTACTTAAGTCTTGTGCTCAGGTAATAAATACCCCTTTAAGAATTTTTGAAAAATAATATTTTGAAAAATTTGTATCGGAAATTTAGGGTTGTTACATTCTACCCTCCTTATAAAAATTTCGTCCTCGAAATTTGTAAAAGGAAAGTGTAACAGATTCAAGAAAAGTTTCGGTGAGAGTGTGTGAAGAATGACAAAATGATGCAAGGGTGTGAAAAGGGTTGAAAAGAATTACCAGGGTTATACTGACCAACCGTATCAGCTTCTACGGCCGCCAAATTGTAAGCCTGGCGTCTCGGCACGTTCCTCCTAGCTTGAGGCATATTCCCCAGTACTCGAGGCATGTTTCTCAGTGCCTGATGGAATTGGCGATTTGGCTGAGCAGGGAATCCACGTGGAGGTGGTGCTGGGAGTGCAGGACAAGTTGCAGGAGCCTGGATAGCTGGCTGTTGCGGATAGTTGGCGGGTGTGTGTGCTGGGTTGCGTCTATAAGGACAGTTTTCAATTCCGTGATTGGACGCGCCACAAACCAAGCATAGGCCTTTTGCGCGCCTACAGTCCTTCCACAAGTGTCCTTCCCTCTTGCAATAAAAGAAAAAATCGGGACTTGGCCGATCCTTGACTTCTTCCAGTCTTCTGAGTTCAACAGCTGGCCTTGAAGAGACCCCTCCTGCCATTTGAGTGGCAGGTCGTTTCACTCCAGCAGACTGAGGTTTGCCCCTTGCCTTTATTACTGCCTCAAAACTGCGGGCAGCTTCCAGAGCATCTTCATGAGTTGGAAATTTCCCTGTGGCTAGTGCAGCCTGGATTTCCGTGTCCAAACCTTATTGAATTCGACGGGCTCTGATCTCATCCGTCGGTATCAGGTGTGCCGCAAATCTGTTACGGTCTTGTGTTAGTTGTGTAGTATGTGATATCAAAAATTTGAAATATTGTGACATATCTTACCGACTGAGCATGGTGAATTCAGCGTCATACTCATCTACTGACTTGTCCCATATCGAACCTTGTTGTAGATGAATAAACTGCTGTTCCATGGCAAACCTGGCAGTCACAGGGAAGTATTTTGCGTCGAACTTCTCGCAAAAAGTCTTCCATTCAATAGGCTATACAAGACGGCTTTCTTCCGCCTTCCACCAGTTGCGAGCATTGTCCGTGAGCTGCAATTTCGCTACAGGGACCCAAGGTATGTCTGGCACTTGTGCTGCCGCCAGATCATCCTCTATACTTTGTGCCCATTCCTCAGCTTCAAGAGGACTTCCATTTCCGAAGAACTGCTTGGGATGTAAAGCCCTGAATTGCTTTACCCCAGGTGCGTCAGTCTCGGGACGGTTCAGGAGTTGTTGCTGTCCCACAAGAAGGCTGTGGATCGCCTCAAGTAGCACTGTTTGCTCGTTGAGTGGAACAGGAACAACAGGAACGACTGGTAGTGGAGGTGGAGGTGTGTTGTTGACGTTGGTGCTAGTGTTGTTCGGGGAATCCATAGCCCTGAAGAAAAATTTGGGTTAGGACAGATTCAAATGAAATGATAAGATTCAAGCAATATGAAAATGTAAGATTCCAGGAACATGAATTGTAAGAATATTTTAGTCGTTGGTTCTTGTGTTATATTACTTAGGTTGTTCATGCAGAACAGAACTGCATGATAGGGTTTCATACAGCTCTGACCAGCATGGGCCACCAACAAAACCTGTCACGCCCCGCTTCCCATTGTACGGCGAAGGGGACGCGACGAGGTCCGCTACGTATTTACTCAGAAGAAAATACGCTAAGCGTAACTAAGTAATATAAAGAAAGTACATGTTCATCACAGAAAACTGCATTTCAATACCGCTCATTCTTTATCTATTTTGTTATATATCGGTACTATTAACCGGCGTTTGCTCAGTAATACAGATTACAGGTGTCCATGACAAAATACTAGAAATACATCCAAAATCACAGATATTACATTTGAGAGCCGACACTGCAATCAGAACGGAGAACCGACCGATATCCCAAGAGTTATTTTGCAAATAAAATGTGTGCACATACTTTTGATCCAACACAATACATGTTGGACACAACTCTTGGACCATGGACCATGATGGAGCAGCCATGAATCATAGTGCAAGTGGCATAGAGGTGATGTGCATTAATGGCGCATTCAATGCATAAAGATGTGATGTGATTTGTATCTTCTTATTTCCCTCCAAAACCTTGGTGCATCCAGAGCCTTCACTGAGAAAACAAACTGCACCAAAGTCATAGTGGGGACAAGAAAAGACAACCGCTGCAATATGGGACCCACCCCTCGGATTTGGGTTGACCCCCTCCTTGCAAATTCTGGCCAGGCCGGCCCCACCACCTCCTGTGAGCCCCATACTTCTACCGGCCCCTCCTTGCTGCCTTTTCATCATGTTGTTGTTGTTTATTTATTCAGTTTTGGAGCCTATAAATACAGACCAAAGGCATGAGGAATGGGTACTCTTGGATTTAGTTTTTATAACAAAACTCTTGTAAGTTGTTAGCTTGCTTTCCTTTGTAATTCTTGAGCTCTTGCCCCTTTGCCTTGACCTTGCAACTTCTTCAATGAACTTCCAAGCTTAAGGTTTAGGATCTTGACTTCAAGATTAATGTAACATGTTTGTGATTCAATAAAGAGTTCACATTTATATTCATGTCTTGTTCTATGTTTGCATATTTAAATTTGTAAAATTCTTGCTTTACTTTGATCTTGCAACCTCTTAAGTGAGCTTGCAACCTTAAAGTTTAGTGTTTGAATTTCACACTTCACCCGGCCTACGAACACTTGGAGATATTCACACTCGGATTCATTGGTTCTCTTTTTATCTTTCTCTTCTTATATTTTTATGTTCCTCACTCTTTTCTCGTTTCTTTACTTTTATTTTGTAAATATGAGAGAGTAGCCACTTTACTTATTAAGGGTGGAAAACGGTTAGATTGTATTTGAAGATGTTCTTTGCTAAAACCTTAAAAACCTTAAACCTTGCAATTGAAACTCCGTACAAATCACTCGCAATTCCGCTCCATTAGGCATCTTATCCTACCACGATAGCGATGATTCCTAATCGTGACCGGATTGCTAGTAATTTGCCGAAAACTAAAATCAAGAGATAACAACGGAAGGACAAGGAAGACGGATTTAGCGAAATACCGCAAATACCGTATTTCAAGTTCCCTAATCCACATTGTTACCTATTGCTTTAGTGTCAAAACCAAAGTTAGGGCTATAAGGAATAGGCAAACATCACCTTCATGCAATCTAACCTATTACTACCCTTAACAAGTCACTTTTTATGCATTTCCTTGTTACGACATTTAGTTTAACCAACAAATCAAAATGCGTTGTTAACTCGTTAAAACAAGCGTAAAAACTTACCATCTCCTTACGGACGACCCGTACTCATCGCTGCTCGCTACTCGCGACACCGTTTTGATTGCGATAATTTCTAAACTCTTTCTAAAATATGACACGGCAAAAAACGTATCAATCAAATGGCGCCGTTGCCGGGGAGACGGTAACGCTTTTATACTTGTGGTCTCGGGTTAATTTTTGCATATTCTGTATAAAAATTAACTTTCTAACCCATTCAAACGGACAAAATCATTCTTTTTAAAACCACAAAATAACATTTTTTCTTTCTTCTTCTCTGGATTTGAGTTCTGCTAACACTCGGAGTTTTAAAAGAAAAATCAAGTTAGAAAAATAGAATGATATTACTTCACTGAAACAACACACAAAATTTGAGCCCTTTCCCATACAAAAAAACCGGCGACATACCATTCAAAACCGAGGTCGCCGGCCTGGTTGGGACCTTTTCACTTGTGAATTTTTGTGTTGCCTCCAGTGTTCTAATATAATTTCATTTTTATTGTTTGATTTTCTTAATTATCTGTGTTCAGAATTTTGGCTATCCATATCGCTTTTTGGCTCAAATATCCGTATTTTTCCGATATTTGCAGATTTGACGGATTGTGAGCAGCGATCATGCGGAACAAGGGGACATTTTCAAGTACAAGAGGAGTGAACACTTAGTGCCAAAGATCCGGGTAGTTGGACCCGTGCAAGCGAACCATTCGACCACTTGGAGGCAATATCGACAGGAGTTTTCTTAAATTCGACCCTTTTGGTATGTATTTCTCTAAACACTTCCTCTTCTCAAACCCAACGCTCCAATATCCTTGTCTTTGCAGAATTCTTAGCAACATCGCCGCAAAAAGCAAAAGAAAAGACTAACCGTATTTGTTGCAGCGCCACATTTAAAGTAAAAAACGAATTTATTGTTTGAAAACAAAACTTTGTTGATTTGCGCATTGCATCATTTAATACGGACTTAAGGGGCTCTAACACCAATCCAGATTGGGTGGGGATTTCATCACCCTTCCTAAGACCCCAGAAATCACTAATTGCATAAGTGTCACCTCAAGCTTAATAAAAAAATATCTAGACTTAGCCAATTAAGGACTTGTCGCGCTCAATAGGACAAAGGAAAATTGTGGGCATTCGGTCGTTTATCTAAACATGACTTTTGTGGTGCCTAGGCTAGACAAGTGAGGAGGTAATTTTAAAAGGCCCGTCTCACGGTGATTCCTGAGCGGAACCCTCCTTACCTCACTTGTGCTTACCTGGCCACAACTGGCTGTGAAGAAGAGATTTGAGGGTTATCTCACAGTTTGTCGCTTTGGAACAGTTAGGAGCAGGTCTAGTAGACTTAGAGGACCCTAGTCTAGGTGTTGATTGTGCATTTGTAACTATGCATTTGTGATTGTGTTTGTTGAACTATCTTGTCGTTTTCCCACTCTTTTGAAACAAACACAAATCTGCCATTTTTACCACCATCACCAAATTTTTTCTCGTTTTCATCTTCTTACCCTCACATTCTACGCTTTGACTACACTAAACTCGTTTAGTGTATGTCCGCTTAGACTAGGGACCCTAGTGCCCGCTTAGTCCGCGTTTCGTTAGTCCCTACGGCCTACGCGATCGATACCGCAGTCGAAACTCCTTCCACTCCTCTTCCACTCCTACCTTTGCCGGCCAACTCCGACGTTGACCGGGATTCTGTTCATACATCTTCACCTTCACTATCACCAACTTTTTCTTCTGCGATGTCAGGATTTAATCCAAACATCCCTTCAACTCCCCCGGGATTGATTCCACCTCCTCTGGATGCGAATAACCCACAACCACCGCCTGTTGTAACGCCACAGCGAATCGCGCTCCAGGATCGTTTCTATCCCACCCGCTCTGCACTTCCTACCTGTCTTTCCCTTCCACCGGCCAATATGGATAATTTCGAAATTAAGCCCCACTTCATTAACATGCTTCCGAAATTTCATAGGCTTGAATCTGAAGATGCCTATATCTTCATCAACAAGTTCCAGAATGTTTGTGCCATGATAAAAACGACTCAGCTGTCAGACGATTCTATACGGCTACGGGTCATTCCGTTCACTTTGTGCGATCTTGCTGAAAAGTGGCTGTATAGCACCGCTTCCCACTCCATAACCAGTTGGGACGAGTTTATGAAAGCGTTTCTCAAGAAATTCTATCCAAATCACAAAACTGCGAGGATCCGTAACGAAATCAACCAATTTTCCCAGCTTCCTACTGAACCTTTTTGGAAGTGCTTTGACCGATATAAAGACCTTCTTGTTCAGTGCCCTCATCACGGTATTGAGAAATGGCAACTTTGCCAAACTTTATACGAGGGCCTGAATCCAGCAACCAAGCTGTTGTTGGAAACCATTTGTCAAGGCCACTTCCTATCCAAATCTGACGAGGAAGCATGGCAATTCTTCGATGACCTTGCGGAACAAACGCTTCAATGGGAAAGCACCAGACCAAGTACTTCTTCTTCTTCCTCTACTGGTCAGTCTAGGGTAGGCATTCACCAACTCGATGTCTCTATTGCAATGAAAGCCGAAATGGCTGCAATAACGAGAAAACTTGAAGCGATAGAGAGCAAATTTTCATCTCCTGCTCCTGCCCCTGTTCTTCCCCTTCGTACCATTTGTGCTTGTTGTTCCGATCCATCTCACCTAACCGAAGAGTGTCCTTACAATCCACCATCTCAAGGATAGGATCAGGTTAATGCTGCATTTCAGCAAAGACCAAGAAATGATCCATACTCTTCCACTTACAATCCAGGCTGGAGGAACCACCCCAACTTCGCCTGGAATCAGAACCAGCATCAATTCCAAGGCAACAATTTCCAGAGGCCCCCTCCTTCACAACAACAAGCTCAGCAACAAACTCAACATCAATTTCAGCAGCCCTTCCAACCCCAACCTTTTCAAAATCAGACGAACAATTTTGCACCAAACAATTCTTTTCCCCAAAACAACTTTGTTCCGTCAAACAACGATAAGGTTTTCTTGCTAGAACGAAATCTGGAGGCGTTTGTAAAGCAATCGACTCAATCCACCGCCAACAACCAGTCTTCCATTCAGTCTTTAGTGCAACACACTGCTGCACATGGGCAAAGCATCAAGACCATCGAAGCCCAGATTACACAGCTGAATGCGGCGTTAAGCGAGCGAGAAAAGGGGAAGCTTCCGTCCCAACCACTCCCAAATCCTGGTCACCCACATAATGTACATGTTGCTCTAGAACAACAGAACCATAATGTGAGTGCCGTGACTACATTGAGATCTGGAAGGATGCTGCAAAACAACATTGGGACACGGATAGATGATGACACCCCGGCCACTTCTTCTTCTTCTTCTTCTTCTTCTTCTTCTTCTTCTTCGTCTTCTGAGCCTATTCTCCATTCTTCCAAAGGCTCTTCCTCTTCTTCTGCTCTAAACGGACCCACTTCTCACTCCACAAAAACTCTAGCTCTGGGATCCGTTCCCACTCCACAATCTCCTCCATAAGCATTGGACTCAACCAATTTTAAAAACGTTCCATTTCCAAACCGGTTGAGGTCCAATAAACAAAATCCACAAATGGAGAAGATTCTGGAGTTGTTTAAGCAGGTTAATATCAACATTCCCCTTTTAGATGCTGTCCAACAAGTCCCTTCCTACGCAAAAATCTTAAAGGACTTGTGCACGAAAAAGAGGAAATCTCAGGTACCCAAGAAAGTTTTCTTAGCTAGTGCTGTGAGTGATGCTCTTACCTAATCTTTACCTCAAAAACGGAAGGACCCTGGCTGTCCTACGATTTCTATTACCATTGGGGATAAGAACATCAACCGCGCACTTTTGGATTTTGGTGCCAGTGTTAACCTGCTTCCGTACTCAGTATATGAGCAACTAGGTGTAGGAGAGCTGAAACCTATACACTGTACTCTCCAAATGGCCGACCGATCGATCATCCATCCTAGGGGTGAGCTAGAGGATGTGTTAATCAAGGTTGGGGACTTCATATTTCCCGTTGACTTCATTGTTTTAGACACACAGCCTGTAGCTAACCCCCGGAATCAAATTCCAGTGATACTCGGTCGCCCATTCCTTGCAACCTCTAATGCTGTGATCAATTGTCGAAATGGTTCGATGAACCTATCTTTTGGAAACATGACAATTGAACTCAACATTTTTAAGTTGGGGAATCAGCCCTCCGAACCTAATGCTCATATACTAGATGTTTGTTCGATCCAGGAGATCACCCTGGAGGACTGTGAATTCGATGAGTTTTTGTTCGATCACAGCAATCTTGACGCCACTAATGCGTTCCTCTTCGAACATGCTGCTGCTTCTACGCCCTACAATGACTACGAGTGTTTCACCTTCTTGAACGATCTTAGCCAGTCACCACCCGAGTTTGAATCCTTTGAATTTCCGGATGAGTTAGCTGAACCATCCAACTCGGTCGCTTACACTCGTTTTGAACCTCTGCTGGAATCCTTTGAGTTCGAGACCTTTTCACCAATCTTGCCTTCAATCGTTTCACCTCCAATGCTCGAACTCAAGCCATTGCTGTCTCACCTTAAGTACGCTTACTTGGGTGAGAACGAGACCCTTCCTGTTATCATCTCGGCTTCTCTAGCTCCAGAGCAAGAGAAAGCCATTCTTACGGTCTTGCACAGCAATAGGCAGGCCTTTGGCTGGTCAATGGCGGACATCAAAGGGATTAGTCCCCTGATTGTTGAACATCACATTCATCTGATGGATGATACCAAACCAGTTAGGGATCCACAAAGGCGACTCAACCCAGTCATGAAGGAGGCTGTTAAAAAGGAGATCGTAAAGTGTCTGGATAGTGGTATCATTTACCCTATCTCTGATAGCCAGTGGGTTAGCCCGATTCATGTTATCCCCAAGAAGTCGGGCATAACGGTCATAACCAATGAGACGAACGAGTTAATCCCTACTCGCACCCAGACTGGGTGGCAAGTATGCATTGATTATAGAAAACTTAATGCCGCAACGCGGAAAGACCACTTTCCGCTACCTTTCATTGACCAAATGCTTGAACGATTGGCTGCACACGAGTACTACTGCTCTCTGGATGGCTACTCCGGCTATAATCAGATTCCCATCGCCGAAAAAGACCAGGACAAGACCACATTCACCTGTCCTTTCGGCACGTTTGCATATCGTCGCATGCCCTTTGGGTTGTGCAATGCGCCCGCTACCTTCCAGCGGTGTACGATGGGAATCTTCTCAGACATGGTGGAAAAATTCTTAGAGATCTTCATGGATGATTTCTCCATTTTAGGCGATTCCTTTGATGAGTGTTTGCTGCATCTCGACTCTGTCCTTACCCGGTGTAAGGACAAGAACCTCACTTTAAATTGGGAGAAGTGCCACTTCATGGTGCGCAAAGGTATTGTCTTAGGACATATCATCTCGCAAAATAGCATTGAGGTAGACAAAGCAAAGATTAAAGTCATTTCCAATCTCTCTCCTCCCAGATGCGTCAGAGACATCCGAGCCTTCCTTGGCCATGCCGGTTTCTATAGACGGTTCATCAAGGACTTTAGCAAGATTGCTAGGCCCTTGACTCTTTTGCTGGCCAAGGATACGACATTCGACTTCAACTCGAGCTGTGTGACTGCGTTCGAGTCATTAAAAAGCTCACTCACTTCTGCTCCCGTTCTTTCTTCTCCTGACTGGACGCACCCATTTGAGATTATGTGCGATGCATCCGACTTAGCCATCGGTGTTGTCCTTGGACAACACATCAACAAGATGTCGCACGTAATCTATTATGCTAGCCGAACCCTGAACGACGCCCAACTGAACTATACAACAACCGAGAAGGAATTCTTGGCTGTTGTATTTGCTTTAGAAAAGTTCAGGCCCTACCTCATCGGCTCTCCAGTCATCGTCTACTCGGACCATTCTGCTCTACGCCATCTTTTTGCGAAGAAGGATGCAAAATCTCGGCTGATACGTTGGATCCTCTTGCTTCAAGAGTTTGACCTTGTCATCAAGGACAAAAGAGGATGTGAAAACATAATCGCCGACCATCTCTCACGACTTCCTTCTTCGCCGTCGCTTGAAATTCCGATCAACGACGTTTTTCCGGATGAACAGCTCTTGACAGTATCTTGCGAACCCTGGTTCACAGATATTGTGAACTATTTGGACACAGGATTACTACCGACTGAATGGTCAAGTCAGGACAGACTTCGATTCTTATCCCAAGTAAAACACTTTTACTTGGACGAACCCTATCTGTTCAAGTACTGTCCCGACCAGATTATTCGTCGGTGTGTCCCTGACAATGAATTCAAGAGTGTGCTGTCATTTTGCCACGATCAAGCATGTGGCGGGCATTTTGGCCCCAGAAAGACAGCCGAGAAGATCTTGCAGTGTGGTTTCTACTGGCCACAACTCTTCAAAGACGCTCATGACTACTACAAGACTTACTCCCAGTGCCAACACTTGGGCCGGATATCCAGGAGAAACGAGATGCCGCTCCAACCAATCTTGGTTGTGGAGATTTTCGATGTTTGGGGAATTGATTTTATGGGGCCATTTCCCAGCTCTTTTGGGAGCTTGTACATTCTTCTCGCTGTTGATTATGTCTCTAAGTGGGTCGAGGCTGTGCCCAGCCGGACTAACGACAACAAGGTTGTCGTTAGATTTCTTAAGGAAAACATTTTCTCCCGGTTTGAGCACCCCCGAGCGATCATTAGCGACAATGGAACTCATTTCTGTAATAAGACTTTCGAGGCCTTGATGCGGAAATATTCCATTAATCATAAGCTATCTATGCCCTACCACCCCCAAATATGTGGGCAGGCCGAAGTTTCAAATCGGCAAATCAAGCAGATATTGGAGAAGACGGTTTCCAAGAACCGTAAGGATTGGTCTTTAAAACTCATTGATGCCCTTTGGGCATTTCGAACTGCTTATAAGACCGACCTTAGCATGTCTCCTTATCGGCTTGTTTACGGAAAGGCTTGCCACCTTCCAGTAGAAATAGAGCATCGCGCATTTTGGGCGATAAAGGAGCTGAATCTATCTCTCGAAGATGCGGGCAGCCATCGGAAGCTGCAGTTAAACGAATTGAGCGAGCTTCGGGATGAGGCTTACGAAAACGCGGTTGTCGTTAAGAACCGAATGAAGGTGTTTCACGATAAACACCTTTTGCGCAAAACTTTCGCACCTGGTCAACAGGTACTGCTTTACGACACCCGGATATATTTCCATCCAGGTAAGCTCAGATCTCGCTAAAAAGGGCCATTTTTTGTGCGGAATGTGTATCCGCAAGGCGCTGTAGATTTGGAGAATCCAAAGGATGGTTCATTTTTCAAAGTAAACGGACACAGACTGAAACCGTACCTTAGCGCCGAACCAACAGAGAAGCTCCTGGTCTTACAGGAGCCGGTTTACCGTGCTTAATCTTCCTCTGCCTACCACCAAACTTTGGTTATCCAGCCAAACAGTGGACACTGTTTCAAATAAGTTTAGGGGTATGTATATACTTCTTTTTGTATATATATGTGGATATTCTTGTCCGGTGCATATCCATTTTTATGAGCAATCTTGTCTGGTGATACTCAGTCTTATTTTTTAAAAAAATTGTATATAACCGACAATTTTGACCTCTCAATATTTTTGGCCTGCTTGATGTACAATGACAGTGGGGACACTGTCCAGTTTAAGTTTGGGGGGTACGCTCGGTACGCATTTCTAACCTTCGCATTCATATGTATATTTTGCATCTGCATACTAAAATCCATAAAAATCAGAAAATTTTCTAAAAACTTTTTCGTCAAGTTAGCTAGTGGGAGAACTTAGATTCAACATTTCGACGGTTTTGTTTGATAAGATAAGAATAACTAAATCTTATTTTTAGATTTTGAAAAACCTGAAAGATAACTCTCCTTTGAAGTTAACTATAGCTGATATACGTCTTTACATCATACTACACGTGTCGTGAGTTTTGAAAATTAGATGACAAGTCTATTATGTCTGAAAACTTTTAAATGGATAAAATATTTTCTGAGGATCAAATAGGTTTGTTCTGAAATAAGTAATATCAAGAATAGTTTATGAAGTGAAGCGGATATGAAGGGATGTTATTGATGCCTAAATTGGAACTAATTCTGAAAAATAACCCATCTGGAACTTGATTGGAATGATTACACACCTATCCCACTAAACACGTCTTTTATCCAAAAAATAATTAAACTACCGGTTATATCTCCGTTCGCATTAAATCGTCATGATTTTCACGCTAAATTATCTTTTGTTTTTGGGCCTAGGTAACTTGAGTAATTAAGTCCGCTGGAGTGTCTCTATACTTAATGCCCTAAAACCAACTAGTTTGGGAGCATTGACCCAAAGCTCGTTAAGAAGCCTAGAAAGTCCAGATTAAAACAAAGTCAAGTAAGTGTTCTCTCCGAGTTAAAATTCCTAACGGTTCTTTGTGTGAGAATAATCTTGACAAAAGACAGGTTTTTTTTTTTAAAAAATAATAATAAAATATTTCTAGCGGAGATATGAAGGTTTTATTCTATGATAAAGACTATTGCACGTTCACAAAGGTGTGTATGAAACGAAAACAAGAAAAAGGTGGAGTGAAAAATAAAACCTAGTTTCCTGTTAAGGAAGATAGAAATTCTGAAATTGAAACCTTACTGGAAAACGAAACTTGAAAAATACTTAACTCTTTATAAAACTTATGTGATCCTTTTTAAATTTTTATCTGGGCTTTATTTTGTGACTTGATGACTTTAATCGATCCTTCTGAAACTTAATGACACTATTTGCACGGTACGTAAAGACATATAAAATCTTAAGTTAAATAAGAAGCGAGGTGTGAAAAATAAAGGTTCGATAGTCTAGAATTAGGATAATAGAATTGCTAGCTTTAAAACAAAACCCTAGGGTTAGAATCATAGTTATTTCACAAAACTAGCTTGACGGGATTTTGTGTGTGTAATTCGCTGAAAACCCTCAGGAGACAACACTCCTCCTACTAGGGACACCTAGAGATTTAACGGCTTGTTGCACACGTTCAGTGCAATCGTGTTCCCTGCGACAGTGAGGTTAGGATTTTGTTTTGCTCCGGACGAGCAAAAGATAAGTTTGGGGGTATTTATTCATCACAGAAAACTACATTTCAATACCGCTCATTCTTTATCTATTTTGTTATATATCGGTACTATTAACCGGAGTTTGCTCAGTAATATAGATTACGGGTGTCCGTGACAAAATACTAGAAATACATCCAGAATCACAGATATTACATTTGAGAGCCGACACTGCAATCAGAACGGAAAACCGACCGATATCCCAAGAGTTATTTTGCAAATAAAATGTGTGCACATACTTTTGGTCCAACACAATACATGATGCACACAATTCTTGGACCATGGACCATGATGGAGCAGCCATGAATCATGGTGTAAGTGGCATAGAGGTGATGTGCATTAATGGCGTATTCAATGCATAAAGATGTGATGTGATTTGTATCTTCTTATTTCCCTCCAAAACCTGAGTGCATCCAAAGCCTTCACTAAGAAAACAAACTGCACCAAAGTCATAGTGGGGACAAGAAAAGACAACCGCTGCAATATGGGACCCACCCCTCGGATTTGGGCCGACCCCCTCCGTGCAAATTCCGGCCAGGTCGGCCCCACCACCTCCTGTGGGCCCCACTCCTCTACTGGCCCCTCCTTGCTGCCTTTTCATCATGTTGTTGTTGTTTATTTATTCAGTTTTGGAGCCTATAAATATAGACCAAAGGCATGAGGAATGGGTACGCTTGGATTTAGTTTTTATAACAAAACTCTTGTAAGTTGTTAGCTTGCTTTCCTTTGTAATTCTTGAGCTCTTGCCCCTTTACCTTGACCTTGCAACTTCTTCAATAAACTTGAAAGCTTAAGGTTTAGGATCTTGACTTCAAGATTAGTGTAACCTGTTTGTGATTCAATAAAGAGTTCACATTTATATTCATGTCTTGTTCTATGTTTGCATATTTAAATTTGTGAAATTCTTGCTTTACTTTGATCTTGCAACTTCTTAAGTGAGCTTGCAACCTTAAAGTTTAGTGTTTGAATTTCACACTTCACCCGGCCTACGAACACTTGGAGATATTCACACTCGGATTCATCGGTTCTCTTTTTATCTTTCTCTTCTTATATTTTTATGTTCCTCACTCTTTTCTCGTTTCTTTACTTTTATTTTGTAAATATGAGTGAGTAGCCACTTTATTTGTTAAGGGTGGAAAACGGTTAGATTGTATTTGAAGATGTTCTTTGCTAAAACCTTAAAAACCTTAAGCCTTGCAATTGGAACTCCGTGCAAATCACTCGCAATTCCGCTCTATTAGGTATCCTATCCTACCACGATAGCGAAGATTCCTAATCGTGACCGGATTACTAGTAATTTGCCGAAGACTAAAATCAAGAGATAACAACGGAAGGACAAGGTACAAGGAAGACGGATTTAGCAAAATGCCGCAAATACCGTATTTCAAGTTCCTTAATCCACATTGTTACCTATTGCTTTAGTGTCAAAACCAAAGTTGGAGCTATAAGGAATCGGCAAACATCACTTTCATGCAATCTAACCAATTACTACCCTTAACAAGTCACTTTTTATACATTTCCTTATTATGACAATTAGTTTAACCAACAAATCAAAATGCGTTGTTAACTCGTTAAAACAAGCGTAAAAACTTACCATCTCCCTGCGGACAACCCATACTCATCGCGGCTCGCTACTCGCGACACCGTTTTGATTGCGGTAATTTCTAAACTCTTTCTAAAATACGACACGGCAAAAAATGTATCAATCAATACACAAGAGACAAGATATAATAAAAACAACAACTTTTATTTATTAACATTCTTTGTACAATGCATGAAAAGGAAATACAACTGAAATAAAAAGATGCATAAACAATGGCATAACAGGAAATGAAAAATACTGAATGGAAATGTACAATGAAACTAGAGTTCTGGTTCGTCAGCAAACTGCTCCAAGTCTTCTGCGGATGGCTCGATCTCTGCCGTGTCCAAATCACCTGATGACATTCAAAGAAGAAAGAAATAGAATGTCGTCAGCGAACAGGTCGCTCGGTAAGTCCCAAACATAAGGCAGAAATAGACAGAGAGTAAGAGAGAGAGAGAGAGTGAGTAGCTTTTAATGTTGTATTATAATATTGTAATGTTGTATTAACGCTGTTGTTTGTAGCCTGGTACAGAAGATTCCAGTGTATACGAGGGGAGTCCCACTTACACCGGGGACCTTGGTAACCTGTAGTACAAGGCTCCATCGATAATACCACGGAACAACGGCATGGATGTAATTACGTCTTAAGTGACCACCTCGTGCCACCTTTAACATATTCCGTACCATATTCCGTACCAGTCTACCCCTTAAACCCCGCAGTGTTTTGATTGTATTGTTTGTCTTGTAAATTGTATTGATTGTAAGATTGATTGACTGACCGAAACCATGATATCAGTAAACGGTTGTAACCGTAGAGTCATGTAAATAGAATAACTGAGAATCATGTAAAAGGAATATATATATATATATATATATATCCATGGTTCGGTTCAGTCAAGTTGTATAAATTGATAATTGAATTCATGGATTCATGTGTTCATATTGAATTGGAATATTGTAGATTGTAGATTGACTTGAATCATATTCAAGTCAGATTAATCAGACTCAAACCCGAGTCAGACAGTTAGAAATGTGAATCGAAGTCTTATAATTGCTAGGGTCCTTAGGGTAATTTATAAAACTTGAGGGGGTTTTATATAAAAACACTTTTATATACTTTTCAAAATACACCTCAAGTATTTATTACTCGTCTTTAGAGTTGTAATGACGGTGGATTTTATATTGTGACATTTCTAGTCAAAATATCCTAGTTTTTATAAATAAATGTATTTATCTATAATATTGATTTATTTGAAATTCATGGTATTTTAGTGCAAAATTTATTCTTGTGATTTTTAGGAAATGGTGAAATATTTATATCATGATAAAATAGATATTTAAATGATAAAAATACATATATTTATACAAAGATAATTTTAATATATATTTTATATTCCAAAAATCTCATTTTTCTTAAGATGTCGTTTTTTAAACCTTTCGAGACCGAATGCTCCTTGCGGAGGTCTGAATCTCGCACTACTAAGCCCGAGGATGTGCGATAATCCGCACCATCCCTAACGGGTTCCCCAAAAATGGGTTGTAGCGGCGCTTTGCAAAAATTGTAAAATACCAATCCTTTAGAAAAACGATTTTATAAAGTAAAAGGTATTTATTTGTAAAATGTAAATTTTCCGTATTTTAGATTCTAGGGTTTCCTAAGTCGACTAGCCTATTTCTAAATGGTCTAAATGACAAGTTGTTAGATGCCCCAAATCGCCTCTTCACCGACAATTGTGGCCAGGTAAGTACAGGTGAGGAAAGGAGGGATCCGCTCACGAATCACCGTGAGACGGGCCTTTTAACCACAAAGTCAGGTTTAGATAAACGACCGATATCCACAACTTATCGTGTTTTCCTAATAAGAGGTATTTATTTAAAAGTGTATCAAATCTAAAACTTTTAGGAATGATTTTATTAAGAATATGGTATTTAAATGAAAGTAATGTTTCATCGTATTCTAAGTTTTTTGATGATATCGTTTTAGGTTGTATGTGCGTGTGTGTGGAGGTAGGTCATTACCTCGTGCTCTACTTTAAATGTATAGCAAGGTTAAGGGGGTTAAATGTGAAATCGAAATATTGTGGTATTTAAGTGAAAAATACGATAATTTGAGAACGCTATCATTTCATGTGATGAAACTTGTTCAAATTGTTTGTTAAATGTTTAATAGTCAACATAAAGATGTTTAAGCATGAATGTATTAGTGAGAAGTGAAATTTTATAGAAAACCGAATCGGAAATCGGATTTGTTTCGATTCCGTCGGGTTTTGTTATTTCGTATTTTAGAGAATAAGAAAGAGGGATAGAATGAGACTTACGGGTTTCGATTAAGCAAGGGAGTGAGGGGGGACTAAAGGGTTGCCGAGGCGTTGCTTCGTCGCCGGTTGTTTCTAAAAATGTCGCCGAAATTTCCGCCGGAATTTCGTCGGAGCTTCGCCGCGAACTTGTTTTCAAAGTACCCAACTTTTGAGAAGGTTTTGAGAGAGTGGGATCAGGATTTTAGGATGAGAAGGTAGAGGGTAGGGGGTGTATTTATAGGGTAGGCTAGAGGTAGGGTAGGTGAAGGGTTTTTGATAAAAAAATGTAAAATTATAGAAAATTGATTAAAATTTGAGTAATTAGGTGTTAATGGGTATTCTGGAACCGATCTGGGAATTTAAAGTGTGCAGGGGGGTTAGGAAGGCGAAGAGCCCTAACTTTCATGTTGGGGACTCGGCCGTCCGGCCGAGTCCGGCCGGCGGCGCCGGCCCGAGTCGGCCGGTCCGCCGGCCGACTCGGCCAATCCCGGTCGAGTCGGGGGTCGAGGAGGTAGGGGGTCTCGTGGGGTAAGCACTGGTATATTTAGATTTTAAAGTTCAGTTCAAGTTTTGGGAGTTATGGTGTGTGGACTGTTGGGCTTCCAAAGAATTAAAACAAAATAATATGAAAAATAATGTAGGGTATGGGATTTGAACTCTGGTGGCTTGGTTCAGCAGTGCAAGATATTACCAATGAGCTACAAGCTCCTTCTTGTAATTATTTGTGTGAAATAATTACTTAAAGAGATATTAGCAACATTAAATACTCCAAGTATACTTTGAATTTAAATCAATTCTTTCTACTTTAAAAATAGAGTTATTTAATTACTTAAGTCTTGTGCTCAGGTAATAAATACCCCTTTATGAATTTTTGAAAAAAAATATTTTGCAAAATTTGTATCGGAAATTTGGGGTTGTTACAGCTTCAACTAGCCTAATGCACATGTTTGTATAATCTTTGAATTTTTATTTTACATGTAGTGCACGTGTAAACTTTTAGGCTTCTAAAGGATTAAAAGAAAAATCAATTAAAAATATATGTGATTGCGGGATTCGAACACAGGGGCTATGTTATAGCAGTGCAAGGCCTTATCAATGAGCTACAAGTTGTTTCTTGTTGTTCAAAAGCAAATCAAATACTTATAGCATACACACGATTGCAAATAATCTATTTGTACATTAATTTTTAAACAAGTTTCTGTACACTGAAAACAGAGATGTTGCACAAGGTCATAAACCGTTAGGGGCAAAAACCACATCAGGAGTTTCAAATATACAGGAAACTTGCAATTTTAGCATATTTTCTGGAGTATGGTGACTAGAGTGGATTCCTTCTAGGTCATCATATAATGATAGTTGGATCCCGATCCCACTGATGAGTAGGATTACTTTTGGGAGATTATTTTACTTAACAATCAATGCTATTAACCAAGTAGGTATCTAGAACGGTGTTAGCGGGGCTATGCCTCTAGGGAAAAGAGGTTATATAATTAAGGAATTTCGCGAAAGCGTTGGAAAACCTCCCTCGAAGTACCGACACTAGCCTGGCCGAAAGGTTAAGCAAGTATTGTGACGTGAGATTAATCCTGACTAGTTCTTCTTTTAGGCTTTGAAGAAGAATTTGAGGAAACAGTGGGAGCCATCCTGATTAAAGGAATTAATAACCAATCTAATCTTGCAAGAGCGCACTCTAAGTGTTTCTTTTCTCTCTCACCGGGTAGCAACCATTTCACGCCCTAATCAAGATAATAAAATGTATAGCTTGACCGATCCGAATTCTTATTCGGGGCTGGGGAATGTCGGTTCGGCTCTAAACTATGACAGCTGTCATGAGTATGAGCAAGGGAAAGAGGATTGCATGAATTCCTTGATGACCCCAATGAAGAAGAAGCATACTATTGCATCTCCTTCAGGTGTTTTTGTTATTGAGAACTGTTTTTCGGTCAGTCCAACCTCCTAGGTACTAGATACCGGATCAGGTTCTCATATCTGTAATTTATTGTAGGGACTGAGAAATAGTAGGATAGTTAAACCTGGTGATATGTCCCTCAGAGTAGGGAACGGAGCGCAAGTTGATGCTGCTGCCATTGGTGAATATCACCTAGTGTTGCCAAAAGGCAATACTATAATTTTGAACAATTGCTACTATGTACCTTCCATGGTTTGCAACATCATATCAGTTTCTTTACTTGATAAAGATGGATATAAATTTATTCTTGATAGAAATATCATGAACATTTACCTTAATCAGGTATTGGTTGCAGAAGGTACACTGTGTAATGGTATCTATGTTCTAAATCAAAACACAGTTTTCAATGTACAAAACACATGCAAGAGGAAGAGTTCAGATACGAACGGATCCTACTTGTGGCATTGTAAACTTGGTCATATCGGAGAGAAAAGACTAAGTAAATTGCATAAGGATGGATATTTGAATACATTCGAATTTTCATCTTATGAAACTTGTCAATCTTGTCTCAAGGGAAAGATGACCAAATCTCCATTCACCGGACACGGAAAAAGAACAGCAGAGCTCTTGGGACTCATACACAGTGATGTATATGGTCCGATGTCTATACATGCAAGGGGTGGTTTCTTGTACTTCATCACATTCACTGACGATCTCTCTAAGTTCGGGTATGTGTGTCTTATGAAACACAAATCTGAAGCTTTTGAGAAATTCAAAGAATTCAGAAACGAAGTAGAGAACTAGACTGGCAAACGTATCAAGATCCTCCGATCTGATAGAGGAGGGGAGTACTTAAGCACGGAATTCCTAGAATATCTAAAAGAGAATTGAATTCTCTCTCAGCTTACTCCTCCTTACACGCCACAGCACAACGGTGTATCGGAGAGGAGGAACCGTACCCTGTTGGACATGCTTCGCTCCATGATGAGTAATGCTGAGCTGCCTCTTTCTGTTTGGGGACATGCACTTCAAACAGCGGCATACCTATTGAATGATATTCCATCCAAATCAGTGCCTAAGACACCATTCGAGATATGGAATGGTAAAAGGCCATATCTTAAAAGATTTAAGATATAGGGTTGTACGGCTTACGTTAAAAAGCATAAACCGGATAAACTCGAGGCACGGTCAATTTTATGTAAGTTTGTGGGATATCCAAAGAATGGTTATGGATATATGTTCTACCACACCGAGTAACAGAAGGTGTTTGTTGTTCAGCACACCATTTTCTTAGAAACGGAGTTTCTTGCAAAAGAAATTAGTGGGAGCGCGGTAGAACTGGAAGAAATTCAGCAATCACGAACTGAAACTGAAGATTTGGTGGAACCTCAAGATTTAATAACCCCAGACGAACCTCAGCCACTCCGCATATTTGGTAGGATTTCTTATCCGTCCGAGAGATACTACGGTTTTCTCATAAACAGGGATCGAGAGGATTGCATCTTGGAAGAAGATAATCCTACTAGTTTCAGGCAGACCATTATCAGTAGGGACTTTGATAAGTGGCTGGATGCTATGCAATCCGAAATGGAGTCCATGTACGCCAATAAAATATGGACCTTGGAAATTGCTCCACCCGGGGTAAAACCTGTTGGATGCAAATGGATCTGCAAAAGGAAGATTGGTATAGATGGGCAGGTGGAAACCTATAAGGCTAGACTTGTTGCAAAAGGTTTCGTCAAAGACCAGGATTGGACTATGACGAAACCTTTTCTCCAGTGGTTATGCTCAAATCCATTCGGATCCTACTTCTCATTGCTGCCTTCCATGACTATGAGATCTGGCAGATTAACGTAAAAACTTCTTTTCTAAACGGAAGTTTGGAAGAGTGCGTTTATATTGATCAGCCAGAAGGTTTTGTAGATAGTGGGAGCAGCGGGAAGGTGCGAAAGTTGCTCAAATCCATTTATGGATTGAAGCAGGTATCGCGGAGCTGAAACATCTGTCTTTATGAAACAGTCAAGGAATTTGACTTCATTAAAAATGAGGATGAGCCATGTATTCATAAGAAGATTGTAGGAAGAACTGTCGTATTCCTAGTCTTGTACATGGAAGATATTCTTTTGATAGGAAATGATATTCCTATGCTGCAATCGGTCAAGTTGTTCTTGTCACAAAGGTTCTCCATGAAGGACCTGGGTGATGCCTTGTACATTCTGCAGATCAGGATCTACAGAGATAGATCCAAGAAATTACTTGGACTTTCGCAGTCCAGGTACATAGAGACCGTACTAAAGAGATTTAGTATGGAAGAATCCAAGCACGATAACATATCCGCATTGCACGGAATCACCCTCTCTAAGGAGATGTCTCCCAAGACTGATGAGGAGAGGGTTCACATGAGCACTATATCCTATGCTTCGGTGATAGGATCTATAATGTATGCGATGCTATGTACAAGACCAGATGTAGCTTACGCGCTAAGCGTGGTAAGCCGGTATTAGTGGAACCCAGGTGAGAACCACTAGACAGCAGTGAAGAACATTCTCAAGTACCTGAGAAGGACTAAGGAGATGTTCTTGGTTTTCGGTAATGGAGATCTCAAGGTCGAGTCCTTTACCGATTCAAGCTTCTAGAGTGACAAGGATGACAGCAAGTCTGTCTCGGGTTTTGAGTTTACCCTCAATGAAGGGGCGGTGTGTTGGAAGAGTTCCAAATAGGATACCATCGCAGACTCAACGATGGAGGATGAATACATTGCTGCGAGCGATGCCGCAAAAGAAGCAGTTTGGATGAAGAAATTCATTGCTGAACTTCAGGTAGTTCTGTCCATTGTTGATCCAATACACTTGTATTGCGATAACAATGGGGTTATAGCTGTAGCAAAGGAACCACGATCCCATCAGAAATCCAGACACATCTTAATGCGGTATCACTTGATCAGGGAGATCATAGATCGCCAGAAGATCGAGGTCCGGAGAGTGGATACAAAAGAGAACACGGCGGATCCATTTACAAAGGCACTCTCGCAAGCGTAATTCGAGCGACTTTTTAGATGTTGGGTATACGGTACGCCAGCAGCTGGCTTTAGAGCAGACGTTGGGTATTTGGTACGCCAATAACTTGTATATGTATACATGTGGATGCTGGGGATATGTATGTACAGGACGATCTTTCTCAGTTATATTGTATATTATTTCAGTTGTCTTTATCAGGATATGTGTATTTGTTTTTATTAATGCTTTATCCAGCTTGCATATATTTATAAAGATTTGATATAGTAGTATACTATTATGGTTTGACTTTATCTTAACATGGCATATGTTATACACGTTATTACATATTGCGGTTACATGTTGATAATGCCCTTAGGATCTTTCTTGACTACCCGTGTTATGATGGCGATCATACTTGTGGGAGCTGAGTAGTCTATAAGCACATCCTTAAATGCCTCAAGTCGCAGGAGTATCGAGATCGAGCATCGATACTCCATAGTAGACTGGCGTGTACGTTTCTAGACCCCGAAAAGGGATGGTGGTTGGTCCCACAACTATTGGTGTGATCACCTAAGATTGTATACGGGTGCTTACTGGGAGTGAGTACACTGGACGGACTTGGTGAGAACCTCTAGATGGTATTATACCTATTATCAGATAGCGGTTCTCTTGTGACATGTGTACAGGATAGTCCTTGGACCTGAGATCGTCATTTGTGTCATGTGAGTTCCCACTCTGCTTTGATCACTACCCTTCCACGGCTCTACTAAGTCGTGCAAACAAGTTTTAGTTGGGTACAGTCCCGAGCCACATGGAAGCAGCGAGTGATTGTCAGGGATTCGCCTACCAAGATATTGGAGTTGATATCGCACTGTGTTCGATTGGTCAGGACCATAAGACCTTGGCCAAGGCAGTTGGGATTTACTGATAGGTTGATCAGTAGTTTTCCGGATTGGTCCTGAGCCGCATCAACACGAATTATCGGGTTATTATGGTCTGACGCTTACCACCCCCTAGATCTGGTATGCGATACTCTTAGACGAAGAGACCGGACTGTACGGATATTGTCATGGATAGACTCGGTAGGGATCTGTATGAGTTTGCTCGTTGGCTTTCCTTTTCGACAGGTACCCGGGTAGCCGTTACGTACAGCTAGTGCCGCTGACGTGCTTTTGGTTATGGATTTATCCAGTAACGCACTGCCGGCGTACTGTCGCGTCTTTAGAGTCCCACACAGAGAGTTTCTCTACTTCGGGCGAAACGATGTAGAAGCCGTATGTTTTACGGCAGAGGTTTGATCACATACGTGTACTTGTGCACGTATGATGTTCGGGCGGATAATACTAGCAGGCTTTGGTTTCAGCCGGATCCTGGTATTATATTGTTGGATTATTTTCATCTCTTTTATATGTAAGGTTCCAAAGCACGACAGCAAGGTTTCGGGTGGCATCGTCCATGCCAAATTAAAATTTTGCCATGCTAAAAGAATCCTAACCTAGGATGTTTAACTAGAGAATCATACGAAAACTAAATGTAAACAACTTTACATCTAAGTGAGTAGAGATTACAACCTTTGTAGTCCGTTCCTTCACTTCTATAGCTCCTTGTAGTGGTCCTTTCGCTGCGATCATCGAACTCCCGGACTCTTGAGTGGCTCCACAAGGTGAATGATGCATGCTTTCTTAAAGTCTTCAAAATCCAAGATGATCTACGTCGAGAAAACACGGACTCAAGCTATCACTTCACTAATATGGAATTAGTGAAGCTAACACCCTAAACTATATGTCTAGTATAGAAGAGGATGATGAAGTAGGAATTTTGCTCACTTTAGAATTTAATTTCTCACTATTTTTCTTTATCTCCTCAAATCAAAGAGAGAGAGCTTGAAGGAGATGAAGAAAGAAGATGATGAATGAATAATGAGCTTGAGGTTAGAAATGCAACCATGGTGAGTTTATGTCATCCTTAACCTATGTAGAGAATAAACCATGGCTAGGTTATTAGAGTTAGGTTAATAAATATCTTAGGCAAAAACAAAATTGGTGGACTTAGTCAATGAATCTACAAGCTTCTTCAAAGCTTATCCATGACTAATTCCAAGCAATTTTGAATTAACTAAAATAAATAAAAACATAACATTATCATAACCATGGTGTTAGTCTCATACACCCATGTTGCATGTGTAACCTAACATGTCACAATAATATATATCACATATATATTATTTAAGCAACAAAAGAAAATAATACAATAAACATATATCACATATATGTGAAATGTATCAAAAGTGAGAAAAAGAAATACTTAAGTGAGCATATATTGTTAGCGTATGCCCTAGAGGCCATTATTGTACATTTGAGTTATATTATATTGGATGCTTGGACATATATAGAGAGGACTTTCTTGCTCAACATGATAGTATTCTATCCGGTTGCCCTTTATCCTAACATGTATACTTGCCTCTTGACACTGTCTCATGGTTACATGTTGGTAAAGCCCTTTGGATGTGTACTTGACTACCAGGATTATGATGCAGATCATACTAGTGGGGCCATAGTAGTCTGTAAGTTCATCCTTTAATGTTCCTAGTCGTGGGTGTATCAAGACAGGGCATCGATATACCAGAGTAGACTAGCGCATATGCTTCTCGACCCATGAGATGGATGATGGATGATCCCATATACATTGGTGTTTGAAATCAGAGATGGTATAACGGCGCTCAGTGGAGACTGGGTACATTGGACGGACTCACCGAGAACTCCTAGATGGTATTATACCTGACGTCAAATAGCATTTCTCTGGTGACACAGGTACAGGTTAGTCTGTAGACCCGAGATCGTCATAGTGTCTTATGTGATTCCCACTGTGCTTTGATTTCCACCTTTCCATGTTCAAGAGGATATGCAAAACGGTGGTTTTTAGGTACAGTCCCGAGTCACATGGAGGCAATGAGAGATAGGAGAGGATTTCGTCTCTCACGGTATTGGGGGTAGATGTCGTGATGTGCTCGATTGGCTATAACCGGAAGTCCCTGGCCATGGATGATTTAGAGATTTACTGGTAAGTGTTATTAGTAGTTTCTTGACCCGTTATGAGCCTCGTATCGTCATGACTTATCGAGTTATTGGGGTCTGACGTTTACCACCCCTAGACTTTATACGCGACATCTCAGACGAAGAGACCAGACTGTACGGTAGTGTTACTGACAGGCTTTACAGGAGCTAGAGCGGGCTTGCTTGCTGATCTTCTGATCGCTCAATACCCGGGTAGCCGTTACGTCCAGCTAGTACTGCTGACGGCTTATGGGTGCTTGATATGATCATCACCTACTGCCGGCGTATTGACGAATCTTTAGAGTCCTACACAGAGGTTTTACTGGCACAGGCAAAACAAAGTAGGAGCACATATGTAATATGTGCGGGACCGAGATTAATACGAGTATGAGATACCGTATTCTATTCTCGCGATATTTTTATCGGTCGGTTTTATGTGATATAGCCGGGTTATCGAATCAAGTGTTGATTCGATAAATTGGTACATAAAATATTAGTCGGTTATATGAGATATAGCCGGATTATTAAATCAAGTGTTGATTTGATAATTTAGTGTATAATTGTATATGTGATATACTAGTTTACATTAACTAATATTAGCTCACTTAAGCATTTATTTTTCTCACATGTGCACACTTAATATATATGTGATATATATTAATTGTGTTTTATTTATGTGTCATGGTTGATGATACATGCAATATGGGTGTATGAGACTTACACCATGATAAAGATAATGTAGGGTTTATTTATTTATTGTAATTCAATTATTAGTTGGAAATTTGTCACATGGCATGAAGCTTCATGAAGCTTTGAGATCTATTGACTTAGTCCACTAGTTTTGTCTTACACTAGATATTTGTTAACCCAACCATTATCTAAACTAATGGTTATGTCTCTACATGAGTAATATTAGATATTTTCTCACCCATGGTTGCCATTCACTCTCACAACATTATCTCTCTTCATTTTCTTCCTCAAGCTCAAGAGCTCTCTAGCTTTTGTGCAAGTAAGAAATATTAGTGACAAAATCAATTCTAAAGTGAGCAAAAATTCTACTTTATCATACTCTACTAGATTAGCACTTTAGTATAGGGTGTTAGCTTCACTAATCTCTCATTAGTGAAGTAGTAGCTTGGGTTAGTGTCTCCTCGACGTAGATCATCTTCGTCCTCGAAGACTTCGGCAAGCTCGTTCCTTTCACCTTATGAAGCCATGCTAGATTCCGGAAGATCACTACTTGGAGCGAAGGGACTGCTACACAGAGCTATTGAAGTGAAGGACCGGTCTACAAAGGTTGTATTCCTAGTTCATTTAGTTGTAAAGTAGTTTACAATTTGTTTTGTATGATTCTCTAGTTAAACATCCTAGGTTAGAGTTCTTTAGCATGACAAAAATTTAAAAATGGCATGGACGATACCTCCCAAAACCTTGCTGTCGTGCATAAGAACCCTACAGTGGTATCAGAGCCTAGATAGAGAATTAGATGGATTGTGTAGGATTACGAAACTGAAACAACTCCGAAAATTGAAACAAGATTACCCAGTTTCTATCGATTTTAAAAAGTGCTCTAAAATTATTTTAAACAACAGCAAAATGATATTTGAGATATTAAATGAACACAGAAGAAATTTGAACTCATTTGGCCGGTTTTTGGCCGAGCACTTTGCCATAAAAACTGAGCAGGCCAGCCGTACAGTTTGTTCCGGGCTTCAAATTTTTTTTGTGTTCTGGTCTCTGGGTTTTAGTGTTTCTGGTGTTGTTTGTTTTTGCTAAATTTGCATGTGATGTTAACTTTCTGCAAAGGCAACTTGGAGTGTTTCGTAGTCGTAATTCTAACAGTTTTTCGGGTTACTTTAGACGGTGTTAAAAAGTTCGAACGGACATCAAATACCCATTTTAACCCTCGCCGGAAATTTTCCAAGCGTTGGATTTTTCCTTAGTTTAAAACTTTCAGAAAATTATGCAAGCAATATTGTGGACCCTCTAGAAGAACGAAACCTTAACTCGATTATATGACCGTCAGAACCGCCACTAAAGCCTAGGGTTTATAGTAGTTCAGCGGTGCCACATGTGAGGCATTGGTTAACCCTTCTATGGCTGGTTCATAGGAGCTGTGGCATGTACTGAGTATTTTTAAACTACGCTCAAGTGTTGAGCTTTTTGGAAAATTTTGGGTGTTTGTTGATTCGATCGGAATGTTTAATATCGTCTAGCTATTTGTGGAATGTGATACAATATGTGGAATACATATAGTTAGGCATGTAATCCAAAGTATGTGATATTTTAGGTTTATGATGTCTAAGTATATTATGGATTCCAAATGTTGTAGTTTGACATTTTCTTTTCTGCCACCGTAAGTGTAATATATGGTGTATCGCCGGTTTTGTTGCTATATGTCAACGATAATTGGGATACATATATTTACTTACGTTGATGACATGTGATGTTATGCGTTGCTATGATATGTTATATTGGATCGTCGTGTTTTGAATAGCCGGGGGGTTTCTGTGAGATGAGAGTTTTTATTTTCATTCATGTAAAATTCATTGTATGTAATATTTTTTTATTGGGGCACTTCCGGGTTGAGGATGATGTCACCATTATTGTATATTATTTACTTTTCCGCATTAGGATAGACCCAAGGAGGGGAGCACAAGTAACCGGGTTCTAGAGTCCAGTGGGAGACCAACTCGAGGAGTCGAGTTCGGATCTCCTAACTCTAGAATTGATAGGGTTGCTGTAGGGTTCCTGGGCACACTATAGAGGTCTCACAAGGCATCAACCATGCCAATTTCAAATTTTATGAGTGCCGAGAAACCCTAATACGGATCGTCGACTAGAATTTTAGGCGAAACAATAAACTAGTTAACGACTTAACTAAAAGTGAGAAGCTACAACCTTTGCAGATCCGGTTCTCCACTTCCTTAGCTGCACGTAGACTTCCTCCCGCTGTCCAAGTCGGATCTCGGACCCTAGCATCGGCTTCATCGGAGAAATGAGCGGAATAGTCGTCGGCTACGATGCCGAAGATGATCTACGTCGAGGCTTCACAAGATCAAGCTCCGACTTCACCAAGTTGTGAAACTTGTGAAGAAAACACCCTATACTGCTTGGCAAGAGGTAGAGGGTGAAGAAATAGGAGGTGGGTTCACTTTAGAATTGGATTTCTCACTTGTTTACTCAAGATGCCATTAATGGTGGCAAGGTTTTTCTTGAACTCAAGAAGAAGAAGAAGATCAAGATGATTATGATAAGTCTTTTTAAAATGCAAAGGAAATAAATACTTATCATAATAAGAACCATGGTTAGGTGTAGAGAATTGACTGAGGTTAGATGAATGGTTAGGGTTAAGCATGAAGACAAAATGGTCACTTTGGTCAAAGCTTCAACAAGCTTCAAGAAAGAAAGCAACCATATTGTTTTCTTTTGCAATTTCTTTTTAATCCAAATTAAAAAGATAAATGAATGAATAATTAAAAACCCTAACCATTTACTTAACCAAGGTTTAATTCTTTACACTTAACCAAATGAGCAAGTATCATCAAACATGATACAAACATGTACACAAAAGTATATCACATATACAACTTGCACATCAAGTGAGAAAATCCATTTAAAGTGAACCAATACTAGTTAATGCAAAGTAATATATCAAATATATAATTATACATTAAATCATTAAATCAACACTTGATTTAACGATCCGGTCATATCGCATATAACCGACTAGTATCCTATGTATCGGCTTATCGAATCAATCCTTGATTCGATATCTAGGTTATATCGCATATAACCAATCGATACATTCATCGCGAGAATGGAATAGGTATCACATACATGCATTATTCTCGGTCCTGCACATATCTCATATGCGCTCCTATTTCGTTTCGCTTGAGCCAGGAAACCTCTGTGTAGGATTCTAAAGACTCGTCAATACGCCGGTAGCAGATGATGATCATATCAAGCACCCACAAGCCGCAAGCGGTCTGCTAAACGTAACGGCCATCCGGGTATTGAGCGATTAGAAGATCGACAAGCTAGCCCGCTCACACTCCTGTGAATCCAACCAGTAACACTTACCGTACAGTCCGGTCTGTTCGTCTGATATGTCGCATATCAAGTCTAGGGGTGGTAAACGTCAGACCCCAACAACCGATAAGTCGTGCCGATGTAAGGCTCGTAACGGGTCGAGAAACTACTGGTAACACTTACCAGCAAATCTCTGATCAGCCCTGGCCAGGGACTTCCCTGTTACAGCCAATCGAGCACAGCGCAACATCAACCCCCAATACCGGGAGAGACGAAACCCCTCATATCGCTCATTGTCTCCATGTGACTCGGGACTGTACCCAAAGACCACAGTTTTGCACGCCCTCATGGACGTGGTAAGGTGGAGATCAAAGCACAGTGGGAATCACACAAGACTCTATGACGATCTCGGGTCTACAGACTAACCTGTACAAGTGTCACCTGAGAACTGCCATCTGACGTGAGGTATAATACCATCTGGGAGTTCTCGGAGAGTCCGTCCAGTGTACCCAGTCTCCACTGAGCACCCGTATACCATCTCTGATGTCAAACACCAATGGATATGGGATCATCCATCGCCCATATCATGGGTCGAGAAGCGTATACGCTAGTCTACACTGGTATATCGATGCCCCCTCTCGATACACCCATGACTAGGGACCTTGAAGGATGTACCTATAGACTACCATGTCCCCACTAGTATGATCCGCATCATAGTCCAGGTAGTCAAGTACACATCCTAAGGGCTTTACCAACATGTAACTACAAGACAGTTTAAAGAGACTAGTATACATGTTAAGATAAAGAGTAACCAGATAGCATACTATCATATCGAGCAAGAAAGTCATCTCTATATATGTCCAAGCATCCAATATAATATACATCATCTGTACAATACTGGCCTCTAGGGCATACATACAACTAACAGTTGCTTGCTGCTCTCGTAGGGGTCTAGGGATGTGGGTTTGGCTATTCATCACGACCGTGGAATCCGTGTTTTATACAGGCTTAAAATAAAACACGGACCTCGTAGTATATCCAATATTTCATATGTTTCTTCTGCTTCTCTGTGATGTGATCACTGTGGATTCTGAGACAAATGGATATATATTATACATGAGATATATAATAGACATTACTTATGTTTTGCACCCACGCTAGTCCCGTCCCACTATGCCGTTAGTTAAGTAACCTAACGTTGCATAACGGGACACTGTGGCGAATGCGGATGGCATAAGCGTACGTTGTATTTTCGTTTCATTTTCTGTGATGCTTAGGAAGCATAAATGATGGGACTTCATTAATGAAATTAATAAAAGAAAAGAAACCTAAAAGATGTTGTAGAATCAAATTTTCAAAAAAGGGGTAGCTCTAGTTTTTGCTTTGCATAGCGGTATTCCTTGTTGAATATCCAGCACCTTATTCGATAAGGAAAGAGCCGAGATCCCTTCACCAGGAGTGACCTCTTTAGCAAAACTAGCAGATTCTACAACTCACTCGGTTTTGTTTTCGATTGCTTCTATAGTTCTTGCTTTGCATAGCGGTATTTGTGAAATATCCTGCACCTTATTTGATAAGGAAAGAGCCGAGATCCCTTCACCGGGAGTGAGCGCTTTAGCGAAACTAGTAAAAACCTCAAAAACACTCGATTCTACAATGATATCAAGTTCATTACGCAAAAGATTTTCATAAAAACATGTCGTAGCCCTCCGTCATTTCAGATAAGTATTATTTAGTATTCGTGCTGCGCTTGTTGACCTCTGTCAAGGCGTAGTGTGCGGTAACTGATTAGTGCTTTTCTATAAAGCATGTGATGCGATTGGATTAGGGTAGTCGTACGACCTTGTTGACCTCTGTCAAGGGTCGTGCGGGTGGGTTTGATTCAATCAGAAATGACGGGTTGAACTTGACTAGTGCACTATGATTTGTTGAGCTCTGTCAAGGTCTTAGCTTGCTAGGGGTAAAATATTATTTGGAATTTCAAGTGTTGAAATTTGCAATGAGATTGCATACTTTCTATGAGATAGTTGGATCTCGATACCCACTGTGAGTAAGAGTTACTCCTGGGAGAGTTTTACACATGACAATTAGCCGATCAAGTAGGTGTCTAGAAAGGTGTCAACGGGGTTATGCCTCTGGAAAAACGAGCTTTATTTTAATTAGATCCGTGCGAAAGCACGGGGAACCTCCTTCAAAGTACCGGCACTGGCCTGGCTGAAAGATTGGCGAAATTGTAGTGTGTAATTAATCCCGGCAAGTCTTACCTTTTAGGGTTTGAAGGAAGATTTGATAAAAACAGTTGGAGTCATCCTGATTAGATAAAATAATAACCAATTTGATCTTGCAAGAGCATACGCTAAAATGTTTTCTTCTCTCTCTCTACAAGTAGCGACCATGTCAGGCTTTAATCAAGATAATAATATGGATGTATTGACCGAACCCGCTTGTTATACTGAGCTGGGGGACGTTGGTTCCGTTCTTTCTTATAATTGTTATAAGACAGAGCAGGAAATAGGGGATTATCCGGATTCTCATGCCGCCCAAACGAAAAATGAGCATGTTGATGCATCTTTTTCGGGTGTGTTTGTTATCGAGAACTGTTTCTTAGTTCACTCTACGTCCTGATTATTAGATACCGGATCGGGATCCCACATATGTAATATGTTGCATGGGCTAAGGAAAGCTGGAGAACTGGGAATGGGTGATCATTCTGTAAGAACAGGGAATGGTACAAATGTTGCAGCCAAAGCAGTTGGCGAATATCACCTTGTATTACAAAATGGTAATACATTGATTCTGAACGAATGCTATTACATTCCGACACTGATATGCAATCTTATATCAGTTTCTTTATTAAGTAAAGAAGGATATAATTTTGTAGTACAGGATAATGTTACGAACATCTTCCTGAATCAAAAGTTGATTGGATCAGGCTCGTTAATTAATGGCATATACGTTCTAAATCAAACCACAGTTCTTAACATACAAAACACACACAGAGGAAGAGTTCAGAAATGAACGAATCCTTCTTATGGCATTGTAGACTAGGTCATATCAATGCGACACGACTAGCTAAGTTACATAAGGATGGATATTTGAATTCGTTTGAATTTTCATCTTATGACACTTGCCAGTCATGTCTCAAAGGCAAGACTTACCGTACAGTCCGGTCTGTTCGTCTGATATGTCGCATATCAAGTCTAGGGGTGGTAAACGTCAGACCCCAACAACCGATAAGTCGTGCCGAGGTGAGGCTCATAACGGGTCGAGAAACTACTGGTAACACTTACCAGCAAATCTCTGATCAGCCATGGCCAGGGACTTCCCTGTTACAGCCAATCGAGCACAGCGCAACATCAACCCCCAATACCGGGAGAGACGAAACCCCTCCTATCGCTCATTGTCTCCATGTGACTCGGGACTGTACCCAAAGACCACCATTTTTCACGCCCTCATGGACGTGGTAAGGTGGAGATCAAAGCACAGTGGGAATCACACAAGACTCTATGACGATCTCGGGTCTACAGACTAACTTATACAAGTGTCACCTGAGAACTGCCATCTGACGTGAGGTATAATACCATCTGGGAGTTCTCGGCGAGTCCGTCCAGTGTACCCAGTCTCCACTGAGCACCCGTATACCATCTCTGATGTCAAACACCAATGGATATGGGATCATCCATCGCCCATCTCATGGGTCGAGAAGCGTATACGCTAGTCTACACTGGTATATCGATGCCCCGTCTCGATACACCCACGAATAGGGACCTTGAAGGATGTACCTATAGACTACCATGTCCCCACTAGTATGATCCGCATCATAGTCCAGGTAGTCAAGTACACATCCTAAGGGCTTTACCAACATGTAACTACAAGACAGTTTAAAGAGACTAGTATACATGTTAAGATAAAGAGTAACCAGATAGCATACTATCATATCGAGCAAGAAAGTCATCTCTATATATGTCCAAGCATCCAATATAATATACATCATCTGTACAATACTGGCCTCTAGGGCATACATACAACTAACAATCTCCCACTTGCACTAGGGCCAGCTGCTGTAGTATCGCATACCGAGCATCCCGAAGAGTCTCTCAAACTGTATCTGGGGAATGGCCTTCGTGAGTGGATCCGCCGTGTTGTTCTTCGTGTCAACCCTCCTGACCTCGATCTCCCGGCGATCAACTATCTCCCGGATCAGGTGATACCGCCTCAGAATATGCCTGGATCGCTGATGGGACCTAGGTTCCTTGGCCAAAGCCACCGCTCCATTGTTATCGCAATACAAAGGTATTGGATGCTCAATGGATGGAACCACTCCAAGTTCAGTAATGAACTTCTTGATCCAGACAGCCTCTTTAGCAGCATCGTTGGCAGCGATGTATTCAGCCTCCATCGTCGAGTCTGCCACGGTTTCCTGCTTGGAACTCTTCCAGCTAACCGCCCCTCCGTAAAGGGTAACGACAAATCCCGACTGCGACTTAGAGTCGTCCTTATCACTCTGGAAGCTCGAATCGGTAAAGGACTCCACTTGGAGTTCTCCGTTACCATACACCAAGAGCATCTCTTTAGTCCTTCGTAAGTACTTAAGAATGCTCTTCACAGCTGTCCAGTGACTCTCTCCAGGATCAGCTTGATACCTGCTCACTACACTTAGTGAGTATGCAACATCAGGTCTGGTACATAGCATCGCGTACATGATAGAGCCTACAGCCGAAGCACAGGGTATCCCTTGCATGCGAGCTCTCTCCAAATCAGTCTTGGGAGACATCTCTTTGGAGAGAGTGACTCCAGAAATCGTGGGCAAGTTCCCACGTTTGGATTCTTCCATACTAAACCTCTTTAGTATGGTGTCAATGTACCTGGATTGGGACAATCCCAAAATCCGTTTGGATCTATCTCTATAGATCCTAATTCCCAATATGCAGGAGGCATCACCAAGATCTTTTATTGAGAATCTTTGTGATAAGAAGAGCTTGACCGATTGCAGCATAGGAATATCATTTCCTATCAAGAGTATGTCGTCCACGTACAATACGAGGAAGACAACCTTACTCTCTGCCACCTTCTTGTAGATACAAGGTTCATCTGGATTTTTGACGAAATCAAACTCTTTGATAACGACGTCAAAGCAGATGTTCCAACTCCGCGATGCTTGCTTTAATCCATAAATGGATTTAAGCAGCTTGCACACCTTCCCGCTGCTCCCACTGTCTACGAAGCCCTCTGGCTGAGTCATGTACACGCACTCTTCTAAATCACCATTTAGAAAGGCGGTCTTAACATCCATTTGCCAGATTTCGTAGTCATGATATGCAGCGATGGCAAGCATGATCCGGATGGATTTAAGCATAGCCACTGGAGAAAAGGTTTCGTCATAGTCCACACCTGGTCTTTGACGAAAACCCTTTACAACAAGTCTATCTTTGAAAGTCTCCACTTTCCCATCTACACCAAGTTTCTTCTTGAAGATCCACTTGCTCCTAATGGGTTTTACCCCTTCAGGAGCAACTTCCAAAGTCCATACTTTGTTGGTGTACATGGATTCCATCTCGGACCGCATAGCATCCAGCCATTTCACTGAGTCCCTACTCGTGATGGCCTGCTCGAAGCTAGTTGGGTCATCATCCTCCATGATGCAATCCTCGCTCCCACCATCCATGAGAAAACCGTAGTATCTCTCAGGTGGGCGAGGAACCCTACTAGATCGGCGGAGAGGCTGAGGTTCATTGGAAGCTACTGAATCTTCTGGTTCCACTAAATCTTCAGTTACGGTTTGTGTATCTGGAACCTCTTCCAGCTCTACCACTTTGCCACTAATTTCTTTTTCAAGGAATTCCTTTTCTAAAAAGGTGGCATGTTGAGCAACAAACACTTTTTGTTCCTCACTGTGGTAGAAAAAATACCCATATGAGTTCTTTGGATATCCCACAAACTTGCAAAGAACTGACCGTGCCTCGAGCTTGTCCGGATTTTGTCTTTTGACATAGGCTGGACAACCCCATATCTTAACTCGTTTAAGATATGGCCTCTTCCCACTCCATATCTCATATGGTGTGGTAGGTACAGATTTAGATGGAACTTGATTCAATAGGTATGCTGCTGTCTCCAGCGCATATCCCCAGAAGGAAATAGGTAACTCAGTTGTGCTCATCATAGAGCGCACCATATCCAATAGGGTGCGGTTCCTCCGTTCTGATACACCGTTGTGCTGTGGTGTATATGGAGGAGTCAGCTGAGAGAGAATCCCATTCTCTTTTAGGAAGTCCAGGAATTCATTGCTCAAGTATTCACCTCCTCGATCAGATCGTATGATTTTAATACTTTTTCCGGTTTGGTTTTCGACTTCTTGTTTATATTCTCTAAATTTCTCAAAAGCTTTTGATTTGTGTTTCAACAGGAACACATATCCGAATCTAGAGAGATCGTCAGTGAATGTAATGAAGTACGAAGAACCATCCCTGGCATGTGTAGACATAGGACCGCATACATCACTATGTATCAATCCCAAGAGTTCGGTAACTCTTTCTCCGTGTCCCGTAAACGGAGTTTTGGTCATCTTGCCTTTGAGACATGACTGGCAAGTGTCATAAGATGAAAATTCAAACGGATTTAAATATCCATCCTTATGCAACTTAGCTAGTCGTGTCGCATTGATGTGACCTAGTCTACAATGCCATAAGAAGGATTCGTTCAGTTCAGAACTCTTCCTATTGTGTGTGTTTGTTATGCTCAGAACTGTTGATTAATTTAGAACATAAATGCCATTGCACAACGTGCCTGATCCAACCAACTTTTGGTTACGGAAAATGTTCATAACATTATCCTGTAATACAAAATTATATCCTTCTTTACTCAACAAAGAAACCGATATAATGTTGCATATCAGGTTCGGCATGTAATAGCATTCGTTCAGAACCAATGTATTACCAGTTGGTAATACAAGGTGATATTCCCCGACAGTCTTAGCTGCAACAATTGCACCATTTCCAACTCTAATGTCTTTATCACCTTCTCCAAGTTCTCTACCTTTCCTAAGCCCATGTAACTGATTACATATATGGGATCCTGACCCGGTATCTAATACCCAGGACGTAGAGCAAATGGAGAAACAGTTCTCTGTAACGAACACACCCGAAGAAAATGCATCATCATGTACTTTCTTCATTCGGGTGGCATGGGAATCCTGGTATTCCCCTATATCCTGTTCAGTCCTATAACTCTTATAGGAAAGAACGGAACCAACGTTCCCCAGCATAGTATAACATGTGGGTTCGGTCAATACATCCATATTATTATCTTTATTAGGGCATGAAATGGTCGCTACCTGGAGAGAGAGAGAAGAAAACACTTTAGCGTAAGCTCGTGCAAGATCAGATTGGTTATTATCTTATCTAATCGGGATGGCTCCCACTGGTTTTTATCAAATCTTCCTTCAAATCCTAAAAGGAAAGACTAGCCGGGATTAATTACACACTACAAGTTTGCCAATCTTTCAGCCAGGCCAGTGTCGGTACTTTGAGGGAGGTCCCCCATGCTTTCGCACGAACCTAATAATGTAAACCTCGTTTTCCCAGAGGCGTAACCTCGTTGACACCTTTCTAGACACCTATTTGATCGGCTAATTGCAATGTGCAAAACTCTCCCAGGAGTAACTCTTACTCGCAGTGGGTATCGGGATCCAACTATCTCATAGAAGGTATGCAATCTCATTGCAAATTTCAACACTTGAAATTCCCGATAATTTTTTGCCCCAAACGATCTATGACCTTGACAAGGTCAACAAACCATAGACCGCAAGTCAAGTTCAACCCGTCATTTCTTGATTGAATTAAACCCACCCGCACGACCCTTGACAAGGTCAACAAGGCCGTACGACTACCCTAACTCAATCTGCATCATATGCATAAGCAGATAAATACTGGTTAGCTACCGCACACTGCGCCTTGACAAGGTCAACAAACGCAGCACGAATACTAAACAGGACTTATCTGAAATGACGGAGGGCTACGACAGGTTTTTATGAAAACCTATTGCGTAATGAACTTGATATCGTTGTAGAATCAAAATGATTTTTGAAATGGAGTGTCTTTGAGGCTTTTTCTAGTTTTGCTAAAGGGGTCACTCCCGGTGAAGGGATCGTCGGCCCTTTCCTCGTCGAATGAGGTGCGGGATATATCATATATATCACTATGCAAAGCAAAAACTATAGAAGCTGTCAAAAGACAAACCGAGTGTGTAGCATCCGCCAGTTATTGCTAAAGGAGTCACTCCCGGTGAAGGGATCTCGGTCCTTTCCTCATCGAATAAGGTGCAGGATATATCACATATACCGCTGTGCAAAGCAAGAACTGTAGCTACCTGTTTTATTTAAAATTTGATTCTACAACATCTTTTAGGTTTCTTTTCTTTCATTAATCACATTAATGAAGTCCCATCATTTAAGTCACCTAAACATCACAGATAAATACGACGTACACTTATGCCATCCGCATTCGCCTGGATGTCCCCTCGTGCACCGTTAGGTTAGGTAACTAACGGCAGAGCAGGGAAGGGCTAGTGCGGGTGCAAAACATAAGTAACGTCTATATAATATATCATATATACTATATACTGTATCTATCACAGAACATCACATGATCACATCACAGATATCGCAGCAGAAGAAACATATGAAACATTGGATATACTAGGACGTCCGTGTTTTCAATACGAGCCAGTATAAAACACGGATTCTACGGTCGTGATGAATAGCCAATCTCACACCCCTAGACCCCTACGAGAGCGGCAAGCAACCCTACCAATTCAAGGGTTAGGAGACCCGGACTCGACTCCTCGAGATGGTCTCTCACTGGACTCTAGAACCCGGTTACTTGTGCTCCCCTCCTTGGGTCTATTCTAATGCGGAAATGTAAATAATATACAAAATGTGACAACTTCCGCAACCTGGAAGTGCCCCAAATAAAAGAATATTACATACAAGTTTTTACATGAATGAAAATGAAAAACACTCATCTCACATAAAAAACCCCGGCTATTCAAACACGACGATCCAATATAACATATCCAGCAACACATAACATCACATGTCATCAACGTAAGTAAATATGCGCATCCCAATTGTCGTTGACATATAGCAACGAAACCGGCGATATCACATATTACACTTACGGTCACAGAAAAGAAAGTGTAAAACTACAACAGTTGGAATCCACAACCTCTTTAGACATCGTATGCCTAATCAAATGAAATACTTAGACATCACATGCCTAACATTAATTCAGTTATCTCATAACTGTTTGTGAATTCCAATTATTGTATCCAATTCCAGATAAATAGAATATATTAAACTTTCCGATCGAACATTCGAACACCCAAGTTTTCCCGAAACCGTTCAACACATGAAATAGGTTCAAAGACATTCACTTCATGCCTCAGTACCAACGGTCCAGCCGTAGAAGGGTCAAGCCAACGCCTCACATGTGGCACGCCGTACTGCCCCAAACCCGAAGGTTCAAAGGCCAGTTCAAGACGGTCACATAATCGAGTTAAGGTTTGTTGTCTTCTAGAGGGACCATCGCGTTACTTGCACTACTCAGAACGTCTTTAAACCACAGAAAAATCCAACACTTGGATATTTTCCGGCAGGGGAAAGATTGGGTATTTACATCCAGTCGAACTTTTTAACATATTCCAAAATATCCGGAAAGCCACATCGACAAAGTCTGATAATCCGATTGAATCAGCGAACTCCCAAAACACCCCAGAAAATTCAACTCTTGAATAAATATTAAAAATTCCCATAAAACTCAGCACTGTAAAATAGGAATTACTGTGCAAATTTAGAGGGCTGACGTCATCATGTCGCCGCGGAACCGCCGCAGAAGGTAGGCTTCTGCCGCGGTTCCGCCGCAGGTTGGAGGCATCATTTGTCCAATTTTGCACCGTAATTCTTATAACTTCCTGCTGAATTTTTTAAGCATTTTTAATATGGAAAAAACCTAGTTTTTAGAAAAAGTCCAGAGAGCGATTTGGTTTTAGGGTTTCGGTTTCGATCGGGTTTCAAACATCGTCTAAGCATCGCCTAAGGCTCTAGCTAGGCTCTGATACCACTGTAGGGTTCCTAGGCACACTATAGAGGTCTCACAAGGCATCAACCATGCCAATTTCAAATTTTATGAGTGCCGAGAAACCCTAATACGGATCGTCGACTAGAATTTTAGGCGAAACAATAAACTAGTTAACGACTTAACTAAAAGTGAGAAGCTACAACCTTTGTAGATCCGGTTCTCCACTTCCTTAGCTCCACGTAGACTTCCTCCCGCTGTCCAAGTCGGATCTCAGACCCTAGCATCGGCTTCATCGGAGAAATGAGCGGAATAGTCGTCGGCTACGATGCCGAAGATGATCTACGTCGAGGCTTCACAAGATCAAGCTCCGACTTCACCAAGTTGTGAAACTTGTGAAGAAAACACCCTATACTACTTGGCAAGAGGTAGAGGGTGAAGAAATAGGAGGTGGGTTCACTTTAGAATTGGATTTCTCACTTGTTTACTCAAGATGCCATTAATGGTGGCAAGGTTTTTCTTGAACTCAAGAAGAAGAAGAAGATCAAGATGATTATGATAAGTCTTTTTAAAATGCAAAAGAAATGAATACTTATCATAATAAGAACCATGGTTAGATGTAGAGAATTGACTAAGGTTAGATGAATGGTTAGGGTTAAGCATGAAGACAAAATGGTCACTTTGGTCAAAGCTTCATGAAGCTTCAACAAGCTTCAAGAAAGAAAGCAGCCATATTGTTTTCTTTTGCAATTTCTTTTTAATCCAAATTAAAAAGATAAATGAATGAATAATTAAAAATCCTAACCATTTACTTAACCAAGGTTTAATTCTTTACACTTAACCAAATGAGCAAGTATCATCAAACATGATACAAACATGTGCACAAAAGTATATCACATATACAACTTGCACATCAAGTCAGAAAATCCATTTAAAGTGAACCAATACTAGTTAATGCAAAATAATATATCAAATATATAATTATACATTAAATCATTAAATCAACACTTGATTTAATGATCCGGTCATATCGCATATAACCGACTAGTATCCTATGTATCGGCTTATCGAATCAATCCTTGATTCGATATCTAGGTTATATCGCATATAACCAATCGATACATTCATCGCGAGAATGGAATACGGTATCACATACATGCATTATTCTCGGTCCTGCACATATCTCATATGCGCTCCTATTTCATTTCGCTTGAGCCAGGAAACCTCTGTGTAGGACTCTAAAGACTCGTCAATACGCCGGTAGCAGATGATGATCATATCAAGCACCCACAAGCCGCAAGCGGTCTGCTAAACGTAACGGCCATCCGGGTATTGAGCGATCAGAAAATCGACGAGCTAGCCCGCTCACACTCCTGTGAATCCAACCAGTAACACTTACCGTACAGTCCGGTCTGTTCGTCTGATATGTCGCATATCAAGTCTAGGGGTGGTAAACGTCAGAGCCCACAACCGATAAGTCGTGCCGATGTGAGGCTCGTAATGGGTCGAGAAACTACTGGTAACACTTACCAGCTAATCTCTGATCAGCCCTGGCCAGGGACTTCCCTGTTACAGTCAATTGAGCACAGCGCAACATCAACCCCCAATACCGGGAGAGACGAAACCCCTCTTATCGCTCATTGTCTCCATGTGACTCGGGACTGTACCCAAAGACCACCATTTTGCACGCCCTCATGGACGTGGTAAGGTGGAGATCAAAGCACAGTGGGAATCACACAAGACTCTATGACGATCTCGGGTCTACAGACTAACATGTACAAGTGTCACCTGAGAACTACCATCTGACGTGAGGTATAATACCATCTGGGAGTTCTCGGCGAGTCCGTCCAGTGTACCCAGTCTCCACTGAGCACCCGTATACCATCTCTGATGTCAAACACCAATGGATATGGGATCATCCATCGCCCATCTCATGGGTCGAGAAGCGTATACGCTAGTCTACATTGGTATATCGATGCCCCGTCTCGATACACCCACGACTAGGGACCTTGAAGGATGTACCTATAGACTACCATGTCCCCACTAGTATGATCCGCATCATAGTCCAGGTAGTCAAGTACACATCCTAAGGGCTTTACCAACATGTAACTACAAGACAGTTTAAAGAGACTAGTATACATGTTAAGATAAAGAGTAACCAGATAGCATACTATCATATCGAGCAAGAAAGTCATCTCTATATATGTCCAAGCATCCAATATAATATACATCATCTGTACAATACTGGCCTCTAGGGCATACATACAACTAACAGTTGCTTGCTGCTCTCGTAAGGGTCTAGGGATGTGGGTTTGGCTATTCATCACGACCGTGGAATCCGTGTTTTATACAGGCTTAAAATAAAACACGGACCTCATAGTATATCCAATATTTCATATGTTTCTTCTGCTTCTCTGTGATGTGATCACTGTGGATTCTGAGACAAATGGATATATATTATACATGAGATATATAATAGACATTGCTTATGTTTTGCACCCACGCTAGTCCCGTCCCACTATGCCGTTAGTTAAGTAACCTAACGTTGCATAACGGGACACTGTGGCGAATGCGGATGGCATAAGCGTACGTTGTATTTTCGTTTCATTTTCTGTGATGCTTAGGAAGCATAAATGATGGGACTTCATTAATGAAATTAATAAAAGAAAAGAAACCTAAAAGAAGTTGTAGAATTAAATTTTCAAAAAAGGGGTAGCTCTAGTTTTTGCTTCGCATAGCGGTATTCCTTGTAGAATATCCAGCACCTTATTCGATAAGGAAAGAGCCGAGATCCCTTCACCAGGAGTGACCTCTTTAGCAAAACTAGCAGATTCTACAACTCACTCGGTTTTGTTTTCGATTGCTTCTATAGTTCTTACTTTACATAGCGGTATTTGTGAAATATCCTGCACCTTATTTGATAAGGAAAGAGCCGAGATCCCTTCACCGGGAGTGAGCACTTTAGCGAAACTAGTAAAAACCTCAAAAACACTCCTTTTCAAAATCAATCGATTCTACAATGATATCAAGTTCATTACGCAAAAGATTTTCATAAAAACTTGTCGTAGCCCTCCGTCATTTCAGATAAGTATTATTTAGTATTCGTGCTGCGCTTGTTGACCTCTGTCAAGGCGTAGTGTGCGGTAACTGATTAGTGCTTTTCTATAAAGCATGTGATGCGATTGGATTAGGGTAGTCGTACGACCTTGTTGACCTCTGTCAAGGGTCGTGCGGGTGGGTTTGATTCAATCAGAAATGATGGGTTGAACTTGACTAGTGCACTATGATTTGTTGAGCTCTGTCAAGGTCTTAGCATGCTAGGGGTAAAATATTATTTGGAATTTCAAGTGTTGAAATTTGCAATGAGATTGCATATTTTCTAGAGATAGTTGGATCCCGATACCCACTGTGAGTAAGAGTTACTCCTGGGAGAGTTTTACACATGACAATTAGCCGATCAAGTAGGTGTCTAGAAAGGTGTCAACGGGGTTATGCCTCTGGAAAAACGAGCTTTATTTTAATTAGGTCCGTGCGATAGCACGGGGAACCTCCTTCAAAGTACCGGCACTGGCCTGGCTGAAAGATTGGCGAAAATGTAGTGTGTAATTAATCCCGGCTAGTCTTATCTTTTAGGGTTTGAAGGAAGATTTGATAAAAACAGTGGGAGTCATCCTGATTAGATAAAATAATAACCAATTTGATCTTGCAAGAGCATACGCTAAAGTGTTTTCTTCTCTCTCTCTACAAGTAGCGACCATGTCAGGCTTTAATCAAGATAATAATATGGATGTATTGACCGAACACGCTTGTTATACTGAGCTGGGGGACGTTGGTTCCGTTCTTTCTTATAATTGTTATAAGACAGAGCAGGAAATAGGGGATTATCCGGATTCTCATGCCGCCCAAACGAAAAATGAGCATGTTGATGCATCTTTTTCGGGTGTGTTTGTTATCGAGAACTGTTTCTCAGTTCACTCTACGTCCTGATTATTAGATACTGGATCGGGATCTGCATGGGCTAAGGAAAGCTGGAGAACTGGGAATGGGTGATCATTCTGTAAGAACAGGGAATGGTGCAAATGTTGCAGCCAAAGCAGTTGGCGAATATCACCTTGTATTACAAAATGGTAATACATTGATTCTGAACGAATGCTATTACATTCCGACACTGATATGCAATCTTATATCAGTTTCTTTATTAAGTAAAGAAGGATATAATTTTGTAGTACAGGATAATGTTACGAACATCTTCCTGAATCAAAAGTTGATTGGATCAGGCTCGTTAATTAATGACATATACGTTCTAAATCAAACCACAGTTCTTAACATACAAAACACACACAGAGGAAGAGTTCAGAAATGAACGAATCCTTCTTGTGGCATTGTAGACTAGGTCATATCAATGTGACACGACTAGCTATGTTACATAAGGATGGATATTTGAATTCGTTTGAATTTTCATCTTATGACACTTGCCAGTCATGTCTCAAAGGCAAGATGACCAAAACTCCGTTTAGTGGACACGGAGAAAGAGTTACGGAACTCTTGGGACTGATACATAGTGATGTATGTGATCCCATGTCTACACATGCCAGGGATGATTCCTCGTACTTCATTACATTCACTGACGATCTCTCAAGATACGGACATGTGTTCCTGTTGAAACACAAGTCTGAAGCTTTTGAGAAATTCAAAGAATATAAGCACGCAGTCGAGAACCAAAAGGGTAAAAGTTTTAAAATCTTACGATCAGATCGGGGAGGAGAATACTTGAGCAATGAGTTCCGGGACTATCTAAAAATGAATGGGATTCTCTTTCAGCTTACTCCTCCGTATACACCACAGCACAACGGTGTATTGGAGCGGAGGAATCACACCCAATTAGATATGGTGCGCTCTATGATGAGCACTGCTGAGTTACCTATTTCCTTTTAGGGTTATGCGCTTGAAGCAGCAGCATACCTATTGAATCAGGTTCCATCAAAATCTATAACTACCACACCATATGAGATATGGAGTGGGAAGAGACCATGCCTTAAATGAGTTAAGATATGGGGTTGTCCGGCCTATGTCAAAAGGCAAAATCCGGACAAACTCGAGGCACGATCAGTTCTTTGTAAGTTTGTTAGATATCCTAAACATTCAAATGGATATCTATTCTACCACAGTGAACAACAAAAGGTGTTTGTTGCTCAACATGCCACCTTTTTAGAAAAGGAATTTCTCACAAAAGAAATTAGTGGCGAAGAGGTAGAGCTGGAAGAAGTTCCAACAGAATAAACTACAACTGAAGATTTAGTGGAACCCAAGGATTCGATAGTTCCCAACGAATCTCAGCTTCTCCGCCGATCTAGTAGGGTTCCTCATCCACCTGAGAGATACTATGGTTTTCTCATTGATGGTGGAAGCGAGGATTGCATCATGGAAGATGATGACCCGACTAGCTTCGAGCAGGCCATCACGAGTGGAGACTCTGTGAAATGGCTGGATGCAATGCGATCTGAGATGGAATCTATGTACACCAACAAAGTATGGACTTTGGAAGTTGCTCCTAAAAGGGTAAAACCCATTGGGAGCAAATGGATCTTTAAGAAGAAACTTGGTGTAGATGGAAAAGTTGAGACTTTTAAAGCTAGACTTGTTGCAAAGGGTTTTCGTCAATGACCAGGTGTGGATTATGACGAAACATTTTCTCCAGTGGTTATGCTTAAGTCCATCCAGATCCTACTTGCCATTGCTGCATACCATTACTACGAAATCTGGTAAATGGATGTTAAGACCGCCTTTCTAAATGGCGATTTAGAGGAGAGCGTGTACATGACTGAGCCAAAAGGCTTCATAGACAGTGGGAGCAGCGGAAAGTTATACAAGCTGCTTAAATCCATCTACGGATTGAAGCAGGTATCGCGGAGTTGGAACATCTGTTTTGATGTCGTAGTCAAAGAGTTTGACTTCGTTAAAAACGTAGATGGACCTTATATATACAAGAATGTGGCAAAGAGTAAGGTTGTCTTCCTCGTATCGTACATGGATGAAATACTCTTGATAGGAAATGACATTCCTATGCTGCAATCGGTCAAGCTCTTTTTATCACAAAGATTCTCAATGAAAGATCTAGGTGATGCCTCCAACATCTTGGGGATTAAGATCTATAGAGATAGATCTAAACGGATACTGGGATTGTCCCAATCCAGGTACATTGACACCATACTAAAGAGGTTTAGTATGGAAGAATCCAAGCATCGGTTTTTACCCACGATCTCAGAACTCACTCTCTCCAAAAAGATGTCTCCCAAGACTGATTTGGAGAGATCTCGCATGCAAGGGATACCTTATGCCTTAGCAGTAGGCTCTATCATGTACGCGATGCCATGTACCAGACCCGATGTAGCATAATCACTAAGTGTAGTGTGTAGGTATCAAGCAGATCCAGGAGAGAGTCACCGGACAGCTGGGAAGAGCATTCTCAAGTACTTGAGAAGGACTAAAGAGATGCTCTTGGTGTATGGTAATGGAGAACTCCAAGTGGAGTCCTTTACCGATTCGAGCTTCCAGAGTGATAAGGATGACTCTAAGTCGGTCTCGGGATTTATATTTACCCTCAATGGAGGGGCGGTATGCTGGAAGAGTTCCAAACAGGAAACCGCGGCAGACTTGACGATGGAGGCTAAATACATCGCTGCCAACCGATGCTGCCAAAGAGGCTGTCTGGATGAAGAAGTTCATAACCGAACTTGGAGTGGTTCTATCCATTTGAGTATCCAATACCTTTGTATTATGATAACAATGGAGCGGTGGCTTTGGCCAAGGAACCCTGGTCCCATCAGCGATCCAAGCATATTCTGGGGCGGTATCACCTGATCCGGAAGGTAGTTGATCGCCTGGAGATCGAGGTCAGGAGAGTTGACACGAAGAACAACACAACGGATCCACTCACGAAGACCATTCCCCAGATACAGTTCGAGAGACTCTTCGAGATGTTGGGTATGCGATACTACAACAGCTGGCCCTAGTGCAAGTGGGAGATTGTTAGTTGTATGTATGCCCTATAGGCCATTATTGTACATATGATGTATATTATATTGGATGCTTGGACATATATAGAGAGGACTTTCTTGCTCAACATGATAGTATGCTATCTGGTTGCTCTTTATCCTAACATGTATACCTGTCTCTTGACATTGTCTCATGGTTACATGTTGGTAAAGCCCTTAGGATGTGTACTTGACTACCACGATTATGATGCAGATCATACTAGTGGGGCCATGGTAGTCCATAAGTTCATCCTTTAATGTTCATAGTTATGGGTGTATCGAGACAAGGTATCGATATACCAGAGTAGACTAGCATATACGCTTCTCGACCCATGAGATGGGCGATGGATGATCCCATATCCATTGGTGTTTGACATCAGAGATGGTATGCGGGTGCTCAGTGGAAACTGGGTACACTGGACGGACTCGCCGAGAACTCCTAGATGGTATTATACCTGACGTCAGATAGTAGTTCTCTGGTGACACTGGTACATGTTAGTCCAAAGACCCGAGATCGTCATAGAGTCTTGTGTGATTCCCACTGTGCTTTGATTTCCACCTTACCACGTTCAATATGACGTGCAAAACGGTGGTTTTTGGGTACATTCCCGAGTCACATGGAGGCAATGAGTGATAGGAGGGGATTTCGTGTCTCCAGGTATTAGAGGTAGATGTCGTGCTGTGCTCGATTGGCTATAACTGGAAGTCCCTGGCCATGGCTGATTTAGAGATTTACTGGTAAGTGTTATCAGTAGTTTCTCAACCCATTATGAGCCTCGTATCGGCATGACTTATCGAGTTATTGGGGTCTGACGTTTACCACCCCTATACTTGATATGCGACATCGCAGACGAAGAGACCGGACTATACGGTAGTGTTACTGACAGGATTTACAGGAGCTAGAGCGGGCTTGCTTGTTGATCTTTTGATCGCTCAATACCCGGGTAGCCGTTACGTCCAGCTAGTACCTCTGACGGCTTATGGATGCTTGATATGATCATCACCTACTGCCGGCGTATTGACGAGTCTTTAGAGTCCTACACAGAGGTTTTACTGGCACAGGCAAAACAAAGTAGGAGCACATATGTAATATGTGCGGGACCGAGATTAATACGGGTATGAGATACCGTATTCTATTCTCGCGATATTTGTATCGATTGGTTGTATGTGATATAGCCGGGTTATCGAATCAAGTATTGATTCGATAAGTTGATACATAAAATATTAGTCGGTTGTATGAGATATAGCCGGATTATTAAATCAAGTGTTGATTTGATAATTTAGTGTATAATTGTATATGTGATACACTAGTTTATATTAACTAATATTAGCTCACTTAAGCATTTATTTTTCTCATATGTGCACACTTAATATATATGTGATATATATTAATTGTGTTTTATTTATGTGTCATGGTTGATGATACATGCAACATGGGTGTATGATACTTACACCATGATAAAGATAATGTAGGGTTTATTTTTTTTATTGTAATTCAATTATTAGTTGGAAATTTGTCACATGGCATGAAGCTTTGAGATCCATTGACTTAGTCCACTAGTTTTGTCTTACACTAGATATTTGTTAACCCAACCATTATCTAAACTCATGGTTAAGCCTCTATATAAGTAATATTAGATATTTTCTCACCCATGGTTTCCATTCACTCTCACGACATTATCTCTCTTCATCTTCTTCTTCAAGCTCAAGAGCTCTCTATCTTTTGTGCAAGTGAGAAATATTAGTGAGAAAATCAATTCTAAAGTGAGCAAAAATCCTACTTCATCATGCACTACTAGATTAGCACTTTAGCATAGGGTGTTAGCTTCACTAATCTCTCATTAGTGAAGTAGTAGCTTGGGTTAGTATCTCCTCAACGTAGATCATCTTCGGCCTCGAAGACTTCACGCAAGCTCGTTCCTTTCACCTTGTGAAGCCATGCTAGAGTCCGGAAGATCACTACTCGGAGCGAAGGGACTACTACATGGAGTTATTGAAGTGAAGGACTGGTCTACAAAGGTTGTATTCCTAGTTCACTTAGTTGTAAAGTGGTTTACAATTTGTTTCGTTTAATTCTCTAGCTAAACATCCTAGGTTAGAGTTCTTTAGCATGACAAAAATTTGAAAATGGCATGGACGATGCCTTCCGAAACCTTGCTATCGTGCATAAGAACCCTACATATATTAGTTAATGTAATTTAATACGTCGAATATATAATTATACATTAAATTATTAAATCAACACTTGATTTAATAATCCGGCTATATCACATATAACCGACTAGTATAATATATATCATTTTATCGAATAAACACTTGATCTGATAACCCGGCAATATCACATATAACTGGCCGATATCACATATTGCGAGAATAGAATACGATATCACATACGCGTATCAATCTTGGTCCCGCACATATTACATATGTGCTCCTACTCCGTTTCTCCTGAACCAGGAAACCTCTGTGTAGGATTCTAAAGACTCGTCAATACTCCGGCAGTTGGTGGTGATCATATCAGTCACCCACAAGCCATCAGCAGTCAGCTAAACGTAATGGCCACCCGGGTATTGAGTGATCAGAAGATCAACAAGCAAGCCTGCTCACACTCCAGTGAATCCAATCAGTAACACTACCGTACAGTCTGGTCTCTTCGTCTGATATGTCGCATATCCTGTCTAGGGGTGGTAAACGTCAGACCCCAGTAACCGATAAGTCGTGCCAATGTGAGGCTCATAACGGGTCGACAAACTACTGATAACACTTACCAATAGATCTCCATATCAGCCCTGGCCAGGGACTTCCTGTTATAGCCAATCGAGCACAGCGCAATATCAACCCCCAATATCAGGAAAGACGAAACCCCTCCTATCGCTCATTGCCTCCAAGTGATTCAGGACTATACCCAAAAGCCATGGTTTTGCACATTCTCATGAATGTGGTAAGGTGGAAATCAAAGCACAGTGGGAATTGTAGGGTTCCTATTAACGACAGCAAGGTTTCGAGAGGTATCGTCCATGCCAATTTCAAATTTTGCCGTTTTAAAGAACCCTAAACTATAATCTTTAACTAGAGAATCATAAGAAACATATTGTAAACCACTTTATAACTAAGTGAACTAGGAATACAATCTTTGTAGACCGGTCCATCACTTTAATAGCTCCGTGTAGTAGTCTCTTCACTCCAAGTAGTGATCTTCCGAACTCTAGCATGGCTTCAGTTGGATATAGTGCCCTCTAAGTCAATTATTGGATCGCAGGTACGTGATTGCAATGATTGAGGGAGGACCTATACCGATAGAACAGTCTTACTCGAGATGATAGTGTGCTATCTGGTTTGTCTTTATCACTGTGACACTTTGATAGAGCTCATAGGATTCTTGCTTGACTGCCAGCAGTATGATGGCGATCATATATATGGAAGCTGGGGTCTATAAGCACATCCTTGAAGAGTCCCTAGTCGTGAGAGTTTCGAGACAGGGCATCGATACTCCGGAGTAGACTAGTGTATACATTCGAGACCCCGACAAGGGGCGGTGGCCGGTCTCACAAGCCATTGGTGTTAGTTGGTTCTCCTTAGATGTATACAGGTGCTCATTGGGTTATGAGTACACCGGACAGGACTCGCCGGGAACATGCTAGTTGGTATTATACATATCGTCAGATAGCAGTTCCCTGGTGACATGTGTACAGGTTAGTTCATCGACCTGAGGTCGTCATTTGTCTCATATGAGTTCCCACTGTGCTTAGATTACTACCCTACCACGCTCAAAAGAGTTGTGCATACAGGTTTTAGTTGGGTACAGTCCCGAGCCACATTGGAGGCAAGTAAGCGGATCGGCAGGGGATTCGTCTCTCCCGGTATTGGGGGTGAGATCGTGCTGTGTTTAAGAAAGCCATTACACGAAATCTCTGGCCAAGGTAATCGAGATATACTGGTAGGTATACCAGTAGTATCTCAGGATGTTCTGGGCTGCTCTCTGACAGGACTTATGCAGCTATTGGGGGTCTGACGTTTACCGACCCCCTAGGCCTAATATGCGATACTCATAGACGAATGTTCCGGATTGTACGGATATTGTCACTGTCAGGCTCAGTAGGGTTTATAGATGAGTTCGCTCGTCAGCTTCCCTTCCAATCAATACATAGGCAAACCGTTACGTACAGCTTGTACCTCTGACGTGCTAGTGGTTATACCCAGTGCCAGTGTATTGATGAGTCATTAGAGTCCCCCACAGACACTTTCCCAAGTTCGGGCGAAACGTTGTAGAGGCCGTATGGTTTTATGGCAGGGTTCGGAAAATGCACGTGCGTTTACGCACGTGTCATATTTCGAGCAGATAATACTGGTAGGCTTTGGTTTAAGCCGGACCCAAGTATTATACTGTGTAGATATAATATCTTTGCCTCAGTTACATTTGTATTCGGTCGTAATACAAATGCGGGTATGTTTATACCGATACGGGGTTATCCTGAAATTCGTTTCGGGATCACTTTTTGGAAGTTTCCGGTTTCCAGTTTTCTATCACCCGTATTTAACATTCGGTTAAATGCGGATTTATCTTTTCATCATTTGGGTGAGTCATGGTTCTAGAAAATTCTAGAAATGGTGACTAGGATTAGTGACTCATCATTTGCATTTATTGTGAGGTGGGGTGTTAAGTGAGGTGGCCTAATTCATTTAATAAGTTCATACTAGGTGTTATTTGTGACTCATTCTTTCTTTATTAGTTATGATAAGTTTCATGGCTTAAGCTCACCCTCCCCTCTCCTACACTCACCTTCCCTCTTCTATATAGAGGCTGGTCCTTTCTAGTGAGGGTAAGGGATTAATTCATTTGGCATAAGCTTATGAAATTTGCTTCATAGAAATTTCATATATTGATTTCTCATTTCACCCGATCCAAATTGGCAACTTCATTAACCGTTCGTCCATAGCCTTGGACGTAATGAGACAAAGTGTTCTACTCATTCTCTACATCAATCTTGGTCGTCTCTTTTAGCAAACTTGACGACCGAGCTGTCTCGATTCATAGGCAGGAGCCCGTTTAAAGATCCGTCGACGTGGTGCCACCTGGACGACGAGACTGGAGTTTCAGAAGATTGAAGCCGCCGCAACAAAGCGTGGGATGATGGTTAAAGACCGAAGGACTCGGATCGTTCGGTATAACAATTCTACCATCTTTACAATATGTTAGTTTAGCTTTAATGGCAGATCCGGGTTATAGTACGCGATAGCGCCAGTCGTAAAAGTTTTGTTCCGCATATTGGCGTCTGTTAGATGGCCGGGGCGCTACCGTTGACTTACAGTGGTATCAGAGCCTCACCATTAAGCTATACTAACTTGTGCTAACACGTTTAAAACATCGATCGAACCGAATTTCGAAAACCGCAAAATTCCATATCTAAAGTTTCTGTCGATTTTAAATAGTGTCTAAAAATTATTTTACATATTGCAGAAGACTAAGCAGGCTTTTATAAGAAATCTGGAAAAATATGGGCACGTGATCCCACAAGACCACCGCGGATCCGCGGTCAAACCTAGGGTTTGACCGCGGAACCGCGGCGCTTATGTGGGAACAGTGCACCATCTTTTTCCAGAGAGCTTATTTGTGGAATTTGTGGGTTTTTGTATAGTTTTTTTGGGCCCAGATTTTGTTATTGTATAGCAAATGTACGTGGGGCCCACTTCGGGAAGTTTAGTCGATCGAAATTTTAAACTTGTTAGTTTACAGTATTTACATTATATCTCCGACCGGGAATGTCATTTGATCGGTAAACCGCATCTGACTGCTATAGTTCTTTTAGACGGGTTTGCGAACGTGACATTCATGTTGATGTTCTGTGTTGTGCTGTGATATTGCGGATTTGTCGTGGTGGATAGCAGTGTGCAATGGTAGTGCTGTTTGGATTTATTTGTACATTTGATATTGCGGGGCGAGCGTCCAACATGTGGACTGCCGTCACTGCCTGTTTGTATAATATTCTTTTAGGACACGACCGGGCTGAGGTCGATATACCCGTTGTATATATATTTATTTCTGTACTAGGTTTACCCCGCGAAGGAGTGCACGGATAGCCGGGTTCTGAAGGACAACGGGTCCGTATCTCATGGCTTTGAGAGGCAAAGGGACCTCACTCTAGAATTGGCAGACTATTCACCGCACTCGTAGGGGGTACAGGTTGACCCAAGGAGGGGTGCTCAATTTACCGGATTCCGTGAAGTGCCGGGTGTTCCATTCACTATGTTGTGGGGACTACCTCGCTTCAGGTTTTGGCGGGTAACTTGCCGCACCCGTAGGGGTCTAGGTTTCATTGCACAGGCTATCCACACGACCAGGGAAACGTCAGGTTTCAGTAGCGGCTCTGTGAAACCCGGGGATCCCAGATTATCTGTATTGTTCTGTGATGCTTATTACTTTTCTGTATTGTTGCATATTATCACGCCTGGAGCGATTATTGTATATTAGTCTATATACTATTAGATGTTGTATATGTTTTACACCCGCGCTAGTCCAGTCCCCGCTCTGTCGTTAGTTAAGTAACCTAACGGGTGATGACGGGACCCAGTGACCAATGCGGATGGCATATACGTACATTTTATTTTCGTTCTTTTTTGGTGTGATTGATTGATGGGACTGCATTGATTCTTATCAATGCAAGGATAAAACAAACATATATTTGATGTTGTTGGAACAAATTTTAAAAGGAGTTATTACAAAGACGTTTCCTTTTGTTTTGCATAGTGATATTCAGTTAGAATATCCTGCACCTCATTCGACGAGGTAAGGGCCGAGATCCCATCACCGGGAGTGACCCCTTGGGCAGAAGTTTGCATCAGGGTAATAAGTTCTATATAATCAATTACAAGTTGCTTTGCATCGCGGTATTCAGTTGGAATATCCTGCACCTCATTCTACGAGGAAAGAGCCGAGATCCCTTCACCGGGAGTGACTTCTTTAGCAAAATGTTTTCGCTACTATATTTCTTATAAAATTCTATCAGATTCCTTCAACGAGATCAAGTTCATTACGTTAAAGGTTTTTCGCCAAAAACTAGTCGTAATCCTTTGCCGTTTCTTATGGATGGTCAGTAGTATTCAAGCTATGTTTGTTGGCCTACGTTAAGGCGTAGTGTTTGGTAGCTGCTGGGTATTCATTTATTGCACAGATAGATGCATTAGTTTAGGACAGATGTACAGCCTTGTTGGCCTACGTCAAGGGCATGTACGATGACCCAAATTAATCAGGACAGCGACGGGTAGAACTTGACATGTGGCTTATGATTTGTTGGCCTACGTCAAGGTCATAAGTGCATGGGATAAAAATTATATCGGGAGTTTCAAACATACAGGAAACTTGCCAGACTTGCGCATACCTTCTGGAGTGTGTTAACTTGAGTGGCTTCCATCAACTTATCATGCGATGATAGTTGGATCCCGATTCCCACTAATGAGTTGGTTTACTCTTCGGGTGATCCCGACTAATTCTTCTTTCAGGTTTGGAGGAAAATTTGAGATTACAGTGGGAGGTTTCCAGATTAAATAAAATGATAACCATTCTGATCTAGGTTAGAGTGCACGCAGAGTGTTTCTTTTCTCTCTCTCTTTGGCAGCGACCTTTGACCGACCCTAGATTATGACTCAGTGACCAAGTTGACCGAACCTTCTTAAAATACTGACTTTTGGATTGTCCAAGTTGCATAAGTCATTGCCGCTCCTTCTTTTACCCTTTGAATTTATCAGAACACCCCGTATTACTACGGACATCCACTTCCATTCGATAGATCCATCGTATGGTTATATACGAACTCGAAGGGACTTCTTCGAGGATGGATCCAGGTTCAGGAGAAATAGAATTGATTATTCAGTTGTCTTTTATTATCACCTTCTCTCAGGTTGCGAGGGCTCCTTGGTTTAGGAAAGTACACCTATTACGCTTATTGGATAGTCTTATTCCAAACCATAGGCTAGTGCCGAAAGGTAGGGAATGAAGAAAACCAATTAGCCTAAATAGTGTGTACAGAAGGTAATAACTAAAGACAAAATAAAGGGATTAGAAAGAGAGCAAAGTAAATTGCGACTGTTATCATTCATGACCAAACCGCGTACCTCATCGGCACTCCTACTTCACCTTTTTATTTCTCCAGAACAACCCGTATCACTGCGAACATCCAATTCCATTGGATAAATCCATCGTATGGTTATATACGAACTCGAAGGATATTTTTTCGAGGATGGATTCTGGTTCAGGAGAAATGGGAATAAGGTTTATTCAGTTGTCTTTTATCATCATCTTCTCTCAAGTTGCGAGTACTCCTAGGTTAAGGAGGGTACACCTATTATGCTTACTGGATATTCTTCTTCCAAACCATAGGCTGGTGCCGAACGGTAGGGAAGGAAGAAAACCACTTAGCTTAATAATGGTGTACCGAAGGTAATGACTAAAGACAAATAAAGGGATTTGGAGAGATGGCAAAGAAATATACGGTTACAGTCATGAATTGGATTATGGAAGAGGCATTACTAAGAATACCAGGATACCCCTACGAAACATATTTATGTTTCATATTCACTGTGCATTATTAATAGAAAACTGATTTCCCGATTGGATACTTACTCCAGGGTATGTATTTACCAGGTATGATTCTCACATCTGTATAGTTTTACAGATAATGAGTGGAAGTAAGTTATTGGGAATTAGGTGATTATCCTCATTATATTGGAATTCGTTGTAATTGGTGATATTTGAGGAAATCGCCTGGGCACAGTTTTCAACCTACGATGCACAAGTTTTGAGTTATTCAACTCAGCGGACTTATACAGAGTATTGTATGTTGTCCAGTGTCCATCAGGACAAAGGGGTTGGTCCTCGTACTATATTCTGTTTACTTGTAACTTCTCTAGTTTTTAGACAAGAGTTTCGTAGAAATACAATGTCTAAGAATTGAGAAGTTGCGGGTATAAGAATAAAGTAGAGAACCAGGTGTCGCAAGTATCGGGATTCTTCAAAGAAATCAAAGATGTAGATACTTGTGATTGGTATTCAGTTGATAGTAATAGTTTTGAGAAACTTGTTTCTCTTTCAGGTTACTCATAAATGAATGGATTCCTAAGTTTAGTAATGCTGATTAGCCTCTCTCCATTAAGATGATATGCACTGGAGACAGCTGCATGATTTGAATCTGGTACCAATTAAACAAGTGCCAAAGTTTCTATATTGGATATAAATGGTTAATATCTTAATGATGTTTAGGTACGGGGAGTTGTCCAGCTTATGCTTAAAACCAGACACTGGATAACTCAAGGCACGTTTCTATAATGGCAGTTTGCGGGTTGACCCTAGTTTTGACGAGGGTTGATTTTCTACCATCTGGGAGATCAATAGTGATATTGTTCTTGACTCGCCACAGTTTTAATAAAATGGATTTTTTCAGAAAACAATAGTAGGAGTATGGTAGAACTGGAAGTGATTCCAGAACCACAAACGATTACGGAAAGTTTAATAGGACCTATATATTCAATCAGGCTTGACATTCCAATAGCCACTCCGCAGATATGGTGGGTAACCTCAGGCACCGAGAGGTACTCCGGTAGCCTCAAGGAAGGTGGCAGGGAGGTTCTAGTTTACCCAGACTTGACACTACTGTTGTTCCAGACAATGAGACCAGGAAGGAGGATAAGTATAGCGTCGTTCTAAACTAGTTTTAGAAGTACACGTATATATTATTCTGCCAGAGCGTTATCATAGTCAGTGGGAGCAGCGGAAGCATAGTGGGCAAGTAGCTTATGTCTATTTATAGGCTTAAGCACATATAGCGGAGATAAGATCATCTAATTTTTGATGTGACAGTCATGGGTTTGACTTCATCAGAATAGGGGATGGATCTGTTAAGAAGGTAGTAGGGTGTGATGTCCTGGTATTTGGATGACATACACACAGCAGGAAGTAAAATTCATATACTGCGATCGGTTGTACTGTGGTCGTCACACAGTTGTTTCACCACAAAGGATATGGATATAATATCTGACATTCTGGTTACTAGATTTATGGTTTTAGATCTAGATTTGGGTAGTTTCCCAATGTGGGTACTTTGACAGTATTCTAATAGTATTTTAGAATAGTTGACTCCTGGCATGGTGGAGTACCTGCAGGTGATGGAGTCACCCCCTCTAAAGGTGTCTTACAGACTAAAGGGGAGAGGGACATGCATGATTGGCAGATCACTTGCTTAGGCAATTGAGTCAATCGTGAAATATCAAGTACCACACCAGATGTCGCTTTTTGCACTAGATGCGATAAGTTTATATTAATCCAATCCTGAAGAAACATACGGAAGCAGTTATAGAACATAAGTACATGATCTACGGATTTGATGACGGCAGCCTCCTTCGGGAGACGGTTATTATTCCGGGCTTCACAGGTGACATGCATGACAGAGTGATTGTCAGAGTTTTAGTTTTCCCTTAGATGAGGGACAGTATTATGGACAGATGGTCCAAGAGGATACTGTGGGAGGCATGGTGCTGGATACTGATTAGATTCAGTTATCGATACAGTCTAAGAAGTTTGGATTTGGAGTTCATTTATGAACTAGGTCCCATCAGATATCCAGACATATTCTAAGACAGGTATTACTCGATTCGGGAGATGGCTTTCTCCACGAACTTGAGATTAAGAGAGACATAAAAAGAAACATCAGAACGGATCCACTCACTGAGGCTATTTCTCGAACACAATAGTTTTGCAAACGAGCTTTGTAAAACTAATTAGCATAGGAGTTGGATGTTCGGTATCCCACGGGCTGTGAGTATGCGACATCGGAATAATTAGCCTTAAGTGCAAGTGGGAGACTGTTGGATATAGTGCCCTCTAAGTCAATTATTGGATCGCAGGTACGTGATTACAATGATTGAGGGAGGACCTATACCGATAGAACAGTCTTACTCGAGATGATAGTATGCTATCTGGTTTGTCTTTATCACTGTTACACTTTGATAGAGCCCATAGGATTCTTGCTTGACTGCCAGCAGTATGATGGCGATCATATATGTGGGAGCTGGGGTCTATAAGCACATCCTTAAAGAGTCCCTAGTGGTGGGAGTTTCGAGACAGGGCATCGATACTCCGGAGTAGACTAGTGTATACATTCGAGACCCCGACGAAGGGCGGTGGCCGGTCTCACAAGCCATTGGTGTTAGTTGGTTCACCTTAGATGTATACAGGTGCTCATTGGGTTATGAGTACACCGAACAGGACTCGCCGGGAACATGCTAGTTGGTATTATACATATCGTCAGATAGCAGTTCCCTGGTGACATGTGTATAGGTTAGTTCATCGACCTGAGGTCGTCATTTGTCTCGTGTGAGTTCCCACTGTGCTTAGATTACTACCCTACTACGCTCAAAGGAGTTGTGCAAACAGGTTTTAGTTGGGTACAGTCCCGAGCCACATTGGAGGCAAGTGAGCGGATCGGCAGGGGATTCGTCTCTCCCGGTATTGGGGGTGAGATCGCGCTGTGTTTAGGAGAGCCATTACACGAAATCCCTGGCCAGGGTAATCGAGATATACTGGTAGGTATACCAGTAGTATCTCAGGGTGTTCTGGGTTGCTCTCTGACACGACTTATGCAGCTATTGGGGGTCTGACGTTTACCGACCCCCTAGGCCTAATATGCGATACTCATAGACGAATATTCTGGACTGTACGGATATTGTCACTGTCAGGCTCAGTAGGGTTTATAGATGAGTTCGCTCGTCAACTTCCCTTCCAATCAATACATAGGCAAACCTTTAAGTACAGCTTGTACCTCTGACATGCTAGTGGTTATACCCAGTGCCAGTGTATTGATGAGTCATTAGAGTCCCCCACAAACACTTTCCCAAGTTCGGGCGAAACGTTGTAGAGGCCGTATAGTTTTATGGCAGGGTTCGGAAAATGCACGTGCGTTTACGCACGTGTCATATTTCGAGCAGATAATACTGGTAGGCTTTGGTTTAAGCCGGACCCAAGCATTATACTATGTAGATATAATATCTTTGTCTCAGTTACATTTGTATTCGGTCGTAATATAAATGCGGGTATGTTTATACCGATACGGGGTTATCCTGAAATTCGTTTCGGGATCACTTTTTGGAAGTTGCCGGTTTCCAGTTTTCTATCACCCGTATTTAACATTCGGTTAAATGCGGATTTATTTTTTCGTCATTTGGGTGAGTCATGGTTCTAGAAGATTCTAGAAATGGTGACTAGGATTAGTGACTCATCATTTGCATTTATTGTGAGGTGAGGTGTTAAGTGAGGTGGCTTAATTCATTTAATGAGTTCATACTAGGTGTTATTTGTGACTCATTCTTTCTTTATTAGTTATGATAAGATTCATGGCTTAAGCTCACCCTCCCCTCTCCTACACTCACCTTCCCTCTTCTATATAGAGGCCGGCCCTTTCTAGTGAGGGTAAGGGATTAATTCATTTGGCATAAGCTTATGAAATTTGCTTCATAGAAATTTCATATATTGATTTCTCATTTCACCCGATCCAAATTGGCAACTTCATTAACCGTTCGTCCATAGCCTTGGACGTAACGAGACAAAGTGTTCTACTCATTCTCTACATCAATCTTGGTCGTCTCTTTTAGCAAACTTGACGACCGAGTTGCCTCGATTCAGAGGCGGGAGCCCGTTTAAAGATCTGTCGACGTGGTGCCACCTGGACGACGAGACTGGAGTTTCAGAAGATCGAAGCCGCCGCAACAAAGCGTGGGATGATGATTAAAGACCGAAGGACTCGGATCGTTCGGTATAACAATTCTACCCTCTTTACAATATGTTAGTTTAACTTTAATGGCAGATCCGGGTTATAGTACGCGATAACGCCAGTCGTAAAAGTTTTGTTCCATATATTGGCGTCTATTAGACGGCCGGGGCGCTACCGTGGACTTACAGCTTCACAAGAAGAAAGCAAAGAACTTGCTTGAAGTATTCGAGGCCGAAAATGATCTACATCGAGGAGACACTTGTTAGTTATATGTATGCCCTAGAGGCCATTACTGTACATACGATATATATTGTTGTGGATGCTTGGACATATATAAGGAGGACTTTCTTACTCGACATGATAGTATGCTATCTGGTTGCTCTTTATCTTAACATATACACTGATTGTCTCTATATTACATGTTGATAAAGCCCTCTGGATGAGTACTTGATTATGATGCAGATCATACTAGTAGGGACAGGGTATTCGATAAGTACATCCTTCAAAGGTTCCTAGTCATGGGTGTATCGAGACAGGGCATCGATATACTAGAGTAGACTAGCGTATAGCTATTCGACCCATATAGATGGGCGATGGATGATCCCATATCCATTGGTGTTTGACATCAGAGACGGTATACGGGTGCTCAGTGGAGACTGGGTACACTGGACGGACTCGCCGAGAACTCCCAGATGGTATTATACCTCACGTCAGATGGCAGTTCTCTAGTGACACTGGTACAAGTTAGTCTATAGACCCGAGATCGTCATAGAGTCTTCTGTGATTCCCACTGTGCTTTGAATTTCACCTTACCACATTCAAGAGAACGTGCAAAACGGTGTCTTTTGGGTACAGTCCCGAGTCACATAGAGGCAATGAGCGATAGGAGGGGTTTCGTCTCTCCCGGTATTGGGGGTTGATGTTGCGCTGTGCTCGATTGGCTATAACAGGAAGTCCCTAGCCAGGGCTGCTTCAGAGATATACTGGTAAGTGTTATCAGTAGTTTCTTGACCCGTTATGAGCCTCATATCGACACGACTTATCGAGTTACTGGGGTCTGACGTTTACCACCCCTAGAGGAGATATGCGACATATCAGACGAAGAGACCGGACTGTACGGTAGTGTTACTGATTGGATTCGCAGGAGTGTGAACAGGCTTGCTTGTTGATCTTCTGATCGCTCAATACTCGGAAGGCCGTTACGTTTAGCAGACCGCTTGCGGCTTGTGGGTGTTTAATATGATCATCACTTACTGCCGGCGTATTGACGAGTCTTTAAAGTCCTACACAGAAGTTTCCTGGCTCAAGCGAAACGGAGTAGGAGCGCATATGTGATATGTGCGGGACCGAGATTAATACGATATGTGATACCGTATTCTATTCTCGCGACATGTGACATAGGTTGGTTATATGTGATATAGCCGGGTTATCGAATCAAGTGTTGATTCGATAAGTTGTTGCATTTGATATTAGTCGGTTATATGTAATATAGCCGGATTATTAAATCAATTGTTGATTTATTGATTTAATGTATAATTATATATTTGATATATTAAATTACATTAACTAATATTAATTCACTTAAGATTTCTTTTCTCACTTGATTTGTACACATTATACATATGTGATATATGCAAGTGTACATTATTTTGTGTCATGCTTAATGATACATGGACATGGGTGTGTGTATGACTTACACCATGCTAGAGATTATCTAGGGTTTTATTTATCTAAAGTTATTCAAAAATGAGTTAGACTTTGTCATGGCAAGAAGCTTTGAGAAGCTTGTGGTTGCATTGACTTAGTCTTCTATTTTTGTTTAGCCTAAGATATTTATAAACTCAACCATCATAGCTAGCCATGGTTAACTCTCTACAAGGGTTAGTGTGTGTCATATACTCACCATGGTTTATTTTCTCACCTCATGAGTTCATTCTCTCTTGCTCATTATTCATCTTCTTCTTCATTGAGAAAAGCTTGCTAGCTTTTAGATAAGTGAGAAAATAATGTGAGAAAATGATTTCTAATGTAAACAACATTCCTACTTCATCATCCTCTACTACTTGCCTTTTAGTATAGGGTGTTTGCTTCAATATTTCCACAATTAGTGAAGAGATAGCTTGGGTTAGTGTCTCCTCGACGTAGATCATCTTCGGCCTCGAAGACTTCGAAGCAAGCATGTTAGTTTCTTCAAGGGAGCCTCTCTAGAGTCCGGGACTTCATGATCGCAGTGAAGGGACTACTACACGGAGCTAATGAAGTGAAGGAATGGTCTATAAAGGTTGTATTCCTTGTTCACTTTTAGTTACAAAGTGTTTGTATTTTATTCCGTCGGATTTCTAGTATAGGATTCTAGGGTTAGGGTTAGCTAGAATGGCAAAAAAATTAATATGGCATGGATGATGCCTCCCGAAATCTTACTACCATACTAAGCAACCCTTCAGTGGTATCAGAGCCATGCTAAAAAATTAGACGGATTTTTTAAGATTACGAAACCGAAATACTCCGAAACTTGAAACACGAAAATGTAGTTTCTGTCGAATTTAAAAAGTGTTCAAAAATTTTTTAAAACAACTGCAGAATGTTGTATGGGATTCAACATGAACACACGAGAAATTTCACCCCCCCACCGGATTTTGGCCGGCGACATTGCTAGGTTTTCCGGCAAGCTCGGCCCTCTTGAGGGGTTTTGGGTTAAATTTTTCGGTGTGTTCCAGAATCTGGGTTTTGGTGTTTCAGATGTTGTTTGTTTTTACTAATTTTGCATGTGATGTAATCTTACACTATAAGCAATTCAGAGTGTTTCGTATTCGTAGCTTTAACAATGTTTCAGGTTATCGCATGTTGTCTAGGCGAAGTCAAAAAGTTCGATTGAATGTCAAAAACCTATTTTTCTAAATTTAACGTATTCGGAAAAACATGCAAGTAATTCTTTGAACCCTCTAGAAGAATGAAATCCTAACTCGACCTTTTTGGATCGCGGAACCGCGGTCATCCCTAGGGTTTGTCGCAGTTCTGTGGCGACATGAGTGAGGCTTGGGTCTGCCCTTCTACGGCCGGTGCATAAGTACTGTGGCATATTCTGGGTATTATTAAAACTGTGCTCAAGTGTTGAGTCGTCGGGAAATTGTGGGACTTTGATGAATCGATCGAAAATTTTAACGTCGTCTGGGCATCATGTGATTGGATACAATATTTGGCCACAAAAGTTGTTAAGAGATAACTAATTTGAATGTTATAGATCTAGCAATTTAGTCTCATTTGATCGATTGCCACGGGATTTTGATGTGATCAAAAGTCCGTCGCATTCACGTAGCATACGCGAATGCTCGCCGGGTAACCTTATTAGATAGCCACGCCCCATATCCCCCACCAAGTGGCTGTAGGAGAACCCTGTTGCCTAAAGCATTCGTTTGGGCGCTTGCAGAAGCAGTGTTCCGCCTTAGCGCACTTCGTCGCGGCATCGGGGGGTGCGGCCGTCTACTAAAGTGTCCGACGAGCATTCGATCAGGATGTCGGGAATCTTGTTGAATTGCTCGACTTGATATTGAAAAGTGTTTTCGAGATCGAGACTAAAATGCGGGGTTTATAATTGTTAGGCATGCGATGTCTAAGGAATTCATTTGGATAGGCATGAAATCCAAAGTATGTGATACATTGGGTTTATGATGTCTAAGGTGGTTGCGGATTCCAACTGTTGTAGTTTTTCACATTCTTTTCTGAGACCGTAAGTGTAATATGTGGTGTATCGTCGGTTTCGTTGCTATATATCAACGACAATTGGGATACGCATATTTACTTACGTTGATGACATGTGATGTTATGTGTTGCTGTGATATGTTGTATTGGATCGTCGTGTTTTGAATAGCCGGGGGTATTATGTGAGATGAGGGTTTTTATTTTCATTCATGTAAAATTCATTATATATAATATTCTTTTATTGGGGAACTTCCGGGTTGAGGATGATGTCACCATTGTATATTATTTACTTTTCTGGATTAGGATAGACCCAAGGCGGGGAGCACAAGTAACCGGGTTCTAGGGTCCAGTGGGAGGCCATCTTGAGGAGTCGAGACCGGGTCTCCTAACTCTAGAATTGGTAGGGTTGCTTTCTGCTCTCGTAGGGGTCCAGGGATGTGGGTTTGGCTATTTATCGCGACCGTGGAATCCGTGTTTTATACAGGCTTAATTTAAAATACGAAAATCCTAATATATCCAATATTTCATATGTTATCTTCTGCTGCTCTGTGATGTGATCACTGTGATATGTTCAGAAGAATGCCTATATTACATATATGAGATATAATTAATATTGCTGCTTTCGTTTCATATGTGATGCTTGGGAAGCATAATAAATGGGACTTCATTAATGAGATTAATGAAATAAAAGAAACCTAAAGATGTTGTAGAAACTTGTCTCGAAAACTGGTATCTCTAGTTCTTGCTTTGCATAGCGGTATTCCTTGTAGAATACCCAGCACCTTATTCGATAAGGAAAGAGCCGAGATCCCTTCACCGGGAGTGACCTCTTTAGCGAAACTAGCAGATTCTACAAGCTCGGTTTGTCTTTTGATTGCTTTTTATAGTTTTTGCTTTGCATAGCGGTATTCCTTGTAGAATATCCAGCACCTTATTCGATAAGGAAAGAGCCGAGATCCCTTCATTGGGAGTGACCTTTTTAGCGAAACTAGCAAAGACCTCAAAAACACTCCATTTAAATCACTCGATTCTCTAACGATCTCAAGTTCATTACGCAAAGGGTTTTCTTAAAAACCTGTCGTAGCCCTCCGTCATTTCAGATAAGTACTTCATAGTATTCGTGCTACGTTTGTTGGCTTTCATCAAGGCGTAGTGTGCAGTAGCTATTTATGTCTGTATAAGCATATGATGCAATTGAGTTAGGGTAGTCGTCCGACTTTGTTGGCTTTCGTCATGGGTCGTGCGGGTGGGTTTAATTCAATCAGGAAATATACGGGTTGAACTTGACTAGCAGCCTATGGTTTGTTGGCTTTCGTCAAGGTCATAGGATGCTAGGGGAAAAATATTATCGGGAATTTTAAGTGTTGAAATTTGCAATGAGATTGCATACCTTCTATGAGATAGTTGGATCCCAATACCTACTGCGAGTAAGAGTTACTCCTGCGAGAGTTTTACACATTACAATTAGCCGATCAAGTAGGTGTCTAGAAAAGTGTTAACGGGGTTACGCCTCTGGGAAAACGAGGTTTATTTTAATTAGGTCCGTGCGAAAGCACGGGGAACCTCCCTCAAAGTACCAACACTGGCCTGGCTGAAAGATTGACGAACTTGTAAGGTGTAATTAATCCCGGCTAGTCTTTCCTTTTAGGGTTTGAAGAAAGATTTGATTAAAACAGTGGGAGCCATCCTGATTAGATAAAATAATAACCAATCTAATCTTGCAAGAGCATATGCTGAGTGTTTTCTTCTCTCTCTCTCCAGGTAGTGACCATGTCATGCCTTAATCAAGATAATAATATGGATGTATTGACCGAACCTGCTTGTTATACTGAACTGGGGAACGTTGGTCCCGCTCCAACTTATAATTGTTATAAGACCGAGCAGGAAATAGGGGAATACTGGGATTCCCGTGCTGCCCAAACAAAGAAAGTGCATGATGATGCATCTTCTTCGCGTGTGTTCATTACCAAGAACTGTTTTTCAGTATCCTCTACGTCCTGGTTATGTGATACTGGATCAGGATCCCGCATATCTAATATGTTACATGGGCTACAGATAGGTAGAGAACTGAGAACGGGTGATAAGTTTCAAGAGTTGGAAATGGTACAAGTGATGTTGCCAAGTATGTTGGCAGTTATCACCCTGTATTACCAAATACATCGATTCTGAACGAATGTTATTAGATACCGAACCTGATATACAATATCATACCGGTCTCTTTATTTAGTAAAGAAGGACATAATTTTGTATTGTTGGATAATATTTTGAACATTTTCTATATCAAGAGTTGATCGGTTTAAGCACGTTATCTAAAATCATATACGTTCTAAATCAAACCACAGTTCTTAACGTACAAAACACACGCAAGAGGAAGAGTTCAGAAATGAACGAATCCTTCTTGAGGCATTGTAGACTAGGTCATATCAATGCGACCCGACTAGCGAAGTTACATTTAGATGCATATTTAAATCAGTTTGAATTTACATCTTGGGAAACTTGCCAGTCACGTCACAAAGATAAGATGACCATAGCTCCGTTTATTGAAAACAGAGAAAGAGTTAATGAACTCTTGGGATTGATACATGATGATGTATGTAGGTCCCCTGTCTACACATGCCGGAACTGATTCTTTGTACTTCATTACATTCACTGATGATCTCTCAAGATTCGGACATGTGTTCCTGTTGAAACACAATTCTGATGCTTTTGAGAAATTCAATGAAAATAAGTCAGAAGTAGAGAACCATAATGGGTATAAGTATTATGTCCTTTGATGTGATCAGGAAGGAGAATACTTGAGCACGGAATTCCTGGACTATTCTAAAAGAGAATGAGATTCTCTCTCAGCATTACTCCTCCGTATACACCACAGCACGTTGGTATATCGGGGTGGAGCAAATCGCACCCTATGTGATAGGGTGTGCTCTATGATGAGTACTACTGAGTTGCCTATTTCCTTTTGAGGGTTATGCACTTGAGAAGTTGCATACCTATTGAATAGGGTTCCAATCAAATCAGGTGCCTACCACTCCATATGTGATATGGTATGGGAAGAGCCCATGTCTTAAGGATGTTAAGATTTGGAGTTGTCCGGCCTATGTCTAAAAGCAAAATCTGGACAAGCTCGAGACAAGGTCAGTTCTGTGGAACTTTGTTGGATATCCCAAGCATTCACAAGGGAATATCTTCTACCGCACCGAGGAACAAAAGGTGTTTTGTTTCTCAACATGCCACCTTTTTGGAAAAGTTATTTCTTGTGAAGAAATTAGTGTTCATGAGGTAGGACTGGAAAGAGTTCCAGCTATACAAACTGCAGCTGATGATTTGGTAGAACCGAAGGATTCAATAGTTCCCGACGAACCTCAGCCTCTCCGCCAATCTGGTAGGGTTCCTTATCCACTTAAGAGATACTTCGGTTTTCTCTATGACAGTGGGAGCGAGGATTGCACATGAGATGATGACCCAACTAGTTTCAAGCAGGCCATCAGGAGTGGGGACTCTGTAAGAATGGCTGGATGCTAAGTGATCTGAGATGAAATCCATATACACTAACAAAGTATGGACTTTGGTTGCTTTATCTGAAGGGTTAAATCCCCATCAGGAGCAAGTATATCTTGAGAAGATTACTTGGTGTACATGGAAAAGTTGAGACTTTCAAAAATAAGACTTGTTGCAAAAGGTTCTCGTCATCGACCAGGTGTGGATAATGATGAACCTTTTTTAGTCTCCATGCTTAAGTCCATCCGGATCCTACTTGCCATTGCTACATACCATGACTACGGTATCTGGCGGTTGGGTGTCATGACTGCTTTTCTAAATGGTGATTTAGAAGAGAGCGTCTATAAGTACATAGCCAGAGGGCTTCATAGACAGTGGGAGCAGCGAAAATGTGTGCAAGTTGCTTTATGAATTAAAGCAGGCATCACGGAGTTGGAACATCTATTTTGATGTGGTAGTCAAAGAGTTTGACTTCATCAAAAATGGTATATGAACCTTGTATATACAAAAAGGTAGTAGGGAATTTGGTGTTGATCCTCGTATTGTACGTGGATGACATACTCTTGATAGGAAAGGAGTTTCTTATACTACACTTGGTCAATCTCCTATTATCACAAGGATTCTCCATATAGGATCAAGATGATACCTCCTAAATCCTGTGTTTTGGATCTATGAGATAGATCTAATTGGATGTTAGGATTCTCACTAAGTGTATTGAGATGGTATCAATCGATCCTAGGGAGAATCACTGGATAGCTTCCAGAGTGGTAAGGTCGACTGAATGTCAGTCACAGGCATTTTCTTTACCCTCAGTGAAGGGACGATATGTTGGAAGAGTTCTAAGCTAGATACCGTGGCATATTAGACGATAAAGGCTGGATACATCGCTACCAAGGATGCTACCAAAGAGATAGTCTGGATGTATATTAGTTCATGAGATGAACTTTGTTCCTACCATTGTGTGACAATGGAGTTGTGACTTAGGCCTAGGAACCCCCGTCCCATCAGTGATCCAGACATATTCTTAGGCAGTATCACCTGATCATGGAGATAGTTGATCTCCAGGGAGTCGAGGTTAGGAGAGTAGAAACAGAGAACAACACGGCGGATCCACTCACAAAGGCCTATTCCTAGGAGAGACTTTTATGGGATGGTTGAGTATGAGATACTTCAACCACTGCTGATTGTTGGGTATGAGATACTACAACAGATAGCCCCAGTGCAAGTGGGAGATTGTTAGTTATATGTATGCCCTAGAGGCCATTACTGTACATATGATGTATATTGTAGTGGATGCTTGGACATATATATGGAGGACTTTCTTACTCGACATGATAGTATGCTATCTGGTTGCACTTTATCTTAACATGTACATTGATTGTCTCTATATTACATGTTGATAAAGCCCTTAGGATGAGTATTTGACTACCAGAATTATGATGCAGATCATACTGGTGGGGACAGAGTAGTCGATAAGTACATCCTTCAAATGTTCCTAGTCGTGGGTGTATCGAGACAGGGCATCGATATACCATAGTAGACTAGCGTATAGCTTCTCGACCCATGTAGATGGGCGATGGATGATCCCATATCCATTGGTGTTTGACATCAGAGACGGTATATGGGCGCTCAATGGAGACTGGGTACACTGGACGGACTTGCCGAGAACTCCCAGATGGTATTATACCTCACGTCAGATGGTAGTTCTCTGGTGACACTGGTACAGGTTAGTCTGTAGACCCGAGATCGTCAAAGAGACTTGTGTAATTCCCACTGTGCTTTGATTTCCACCTTACCATGTTCAAGAGAAAGTGCAAAACAGTGGCTTTTGGGTACAGTCTCGAGTCACATGGAGGTAATGAGCTATAGGAGGAGTTTCGTCTCTCCCGGTATTAGGGGTTGATGTTGCGCTGTGCTCGATTGGCTATAACAGGAAGTTCCTAGCCAGGGCTACTTCAGAGATATACTGGTAAGTGTTATCAGTAGTTTCTTGACCCGTTATAAGGCTCATATCGACACGACTTATCGAGTTACTGGGGTTTGACGTTTACCACCCCTAGACGAGGTATGTGACATATCAGACGAAGAGACCGGACTGTACGGTAGTGTTACTGATTGGATTCGAAGGAGTTTGAACAGGCTTGCTTGTTGATCTTCTGATCGCTCAATACTCGGGTGGCCATTACGTTTAGCAGACCTCTTGTGGCTTGTGGGTGTTTGATATGATCATCACCTACTGCCGGCTTATTGACGAGTCTTTAGAGTCCTACACAGAGGTTTCCTGGCTCAAGCGAAATGGAGTAGGAGCGCATATGTAATATGTGTGGGACCGAGATTAATACAATATGTGATACCGTATTCTATTCTCGCGACATGTGACATAGGTCGGTTATATGTGATATAGCCGGGTTATTGAATCAAGTGTTGATTCGATAAGTTGTTGCATTTGATATTAGTCGGTTATATGTAATATAGCCGGATTATTAAATCAATTGGTTATTTAATGATTTAATGTATAATTATATATTTGATATATTAAATTACATTAACTAATATTAATTCACTTAAGATTTCTTTTCTCACTTGATTTGTGCACATTGTATATATGTGATATATGCAAGTGTACATTATTTTGTGTCATGCTTGATGATACATGGACATGGGTGTGTGTATGAATTACACCATGCTAGAGATTATCTAGGGTTTTATTTATCTAAAGTTATTCAAAAATGAGTTAGACTTTGTCATGGCAAGATGCTTTGAGAAGCTTGTGGTTGCATTGACTTAGTCTTCTATTTTTGTTTAGCCTATTATAAACTCAACCATCATAGCTAGTCATGGTTAACTCTATACAAGGGTTAGTGTGTGTCATATACTCACCATGGTTTATTTTCTCACCTCATGATTTCATTCTCTCTTGCTCATTATTCATCTTTTTCTTCATTGAGAAAAACTTGCTAGCTTTTAGATAAGTGAGAAAATAATGTGAGAAAATGATTTCTAATGTGAACAAAATTCCTACTTCATCATCCTCTACTACTTGCCTTTTAGTATAGGGTGTTTGCTTCAATATTTCCACAATTAGTGAAGAGATAGCTTGGGTTAGTGTCTTCTCGACGTAGATCATTTTCGGCCTCGAAGACTTCAGAGCAAGCATGTCAGTTTCATCAAGGGAGCCTCTCTAGAGTCAAGGACTTCATGATCGCAGTGAAGGGACTACTACACGGAGCTAATGAAGTGAAGGACTGGTCTACAAAGGTTGTATTCATTGTTCACTTTTAGTTACAAAGTGTTTGTATTTTATTCCGTCGGATTTCTAGTATACGATTCTAGGGTTAGGGTTAGCTAGAACGGCAAAAATTTTAATATGGCATGGATGATGCCTCCTGAAATCTTGCAGCCGTGCTAGGCAACCCTTCAAAACTGACCCAAGCTAGTACTTCACTAATGAGAGATTAATGAAGCTAACACCATATACTAAAGTGCTAATCTAGTAGAGGATGATGAAGTAGGATTTTTGCTCACTTTAGAATTGATTTTCTCACTAATATTTCTCATTTGCTCAAAAGCTAGAGAGCTCTTGAGCTTGAAGAAGAAGATGAAGAGAGATAATGTTGTGAGAGTGAATGACAACCATGGGTGAGAAAATATCTAATATTACTCATGTAGAGACTTAACCATGAGTTTAGATAATTGTTTGGTTAACAAATATCTAGTGTAAGACAAAACTAGTGGACTAAGTCAATGGATCTCAAAGCTTCATGAGGCTTCATGCCATGTGACAAATTTCCAACTAATAATTGAATTACAATAAATAAATAAAGCCTACATTATCTTTATCATGGTGTAAGTCTCATACACCCATATTGCATGTATCATCAACCATGACACATAAATAAAACGCAATTAATATATATCTCATATATATTAAGTGTGCACATGTGAGAAAAATAAATGCTTAAGTGAGCTAATATTAGTTAATGTAAAATAGTATATCACATATACAATTATACACTAAATTATCAAATCAACACTTGGTTTAATAATCCGGCTATATCTCATATAACCGACTAATACTATATGTATCAACTTATCGAATCAACACTTGATTCGATAACCCGGCTATATCACATATAACCGACCGATACAAATATCGCGAGAATCTCATACGGTATCTCATACTCGTATTAATCTCGGACCCGCACATATCACATATGTGCTCCTACTTCGTTTTGCCTGAGCCAGTAAAACCTCTGTGTAGGACTCTAAAGACTCGTCAATACGCCGGCAGTAGGTGATGATCACATCAAGCACCCACAAGCCGTCAGCGGTACTAGCTGGATGTAACAGCTACCCGGGTATTAAGCGATCAGAAGATCAACAAGCAAGCCCACTCTAGCTCCTGTAAAGCTTGTCAGTAACACTACCGTACAGTCCGGTCTCTTCGTCTGAGATGTCGCATATCAAGTCTATGGGTGGTAAACGTTAGACCCTAATAACTCGATAAGTCATGCCGATACGAAGCTCATAACGGGTCAAGAAACTACTGATAACACTTACCAGTAAATATCTAAATCAGCCCTGGCCAGGGACTTCCAGTTATAACCAATCGAGCACATCACGACATCTACCCCCAATACTGGGAGAGACGAAATCCCCTCCTATCGCTCATTGCCTCCATGTGACTCGAGACTGTACCCAAAAACCACCGTTTTGCACGTCCTCTTGAACGTGGTAAGGTGTAAGTCAAACCACAGTGGGAATCACACAAGACTCTATGACGATCTAAGGTCTACAGACTAACCAGTACCAGTGTCACCAGAGAACTGCTATCTGACGTTAGGTATAATACCATCTAGGAGTTCTCGGCTAGTCCGTCTAGTGTACCCAGTCTCCATTAAGCACCTGTATACCATTTCTGATGTCAAACACCAATGGATATGGGATCATCCATCGCCCATCTCACGGGTCGAGAAGCATATACGCTAGTCTACTCTGACATATCGATGCCCTGTCTCGATACACCCACGACTAGGAACATTAAAGGATGAACTTATGGACTACTATTACCCCACAAGTATGATCTGCATCATAATCCTGGTAGTCAAGTATACATCCTAAGGGCTTTACCAACATGTAACTATAAGACAGTATCAAGAGACAAGTATACATGTTAAGATAAAGAGCAACCAGATAGCATACTATCATATCGAGCAAGAAAGTCCTCTCTATATATGTCCAAGCATCCAATATAATATACATCATATGTACAATAATGGCCTCTAGGGAATACATACAACTAACAGGAATCACACAAGACTCTATGACGATCTCGGGTCTACAGACTAACCTGTACCAGTGTCACCAGAAAACTGCTATCTGACGATAGGTATAATACCAACTAGAAGTTCTCGCCAAGTCCGTTCAGTGTACCCAGTCTCCACTGAGCACCCATATACCATCTTTGATGTCAAACACCAATGGATGTGGGATCATCCATCGCCCATCATACGGGTCAAGAGGCGTATACGCTAGTCTACTCTAGAGTATCGATGCCCTATCTAGATACACTCTCGACTGGGAACAGTTATAAGATGTACCTGTGGACTACCATGGCCTAACTAGTATGATCTCCATCATTGTCCTAGTTGTCAAGTACACATCCTAAAGGCTTTATCAACATGTGAGAGCATGGCAGTATTACAATACAAGTCAACATGTTAAGACAAAGTGCAACCAGATAGCATACTATCATGTCGAGCATGAAAGTCCTCTCTATATATATCCAAGCATCCACTATAATATACATCATATGTACAATAATAGCCTCTAGAGCATATACATAACTAACATTATATTCATATTTTTCGGAATACGGATACGGGTATGTATATACGGATGAGGGGTATTCTTGTAATTTTTGACAAGAATGCTTCTAGAAGATGACACCTCATTTGTTATTTAATCTTTATGATTAAATGTTAAATGAGCTGGAGGTATGAGGGTTTGACTTTTATTATGTGAAGCATGGCTACTTGTTGACTCAATTAGTGAGTCATGGGTTACTATTGAGGTAAGGTGGCATCTAGATATTTTGTAGAAAATATCTAGATATTTTGTGGTGAAGATAATTTTTTATTATTATCTTTGGCATGCTTGCTTTATTAGTCACAAGACTCAGCCATTCTTCATTAGTTTTTACTTGTGTTGCTTTCTACACCACTCTCATCTCCTCCAAGCTTTTCTCTTTTACCTCAAACCCTAATAGTCTCATGTGTTGAGAAACCTAGGGTTCTTGAGACCAATTAATCCATCATCACTCTCTACATCACCTAGGTTACTTAGATTAGCAAACTAAGTAACCTAGTCACCTTAGTTTAAAGGTAGGAGCCCAAAGTACACACTCTAGGGTGGATCATCTTTAACCTAAGGAAGCCGTCGATCAACCTCGATCATGGAGTCCATTAGGAGAATGCTAAAGGAGAGGAGTGAAGACCCGAAGGACTCGAGTCTCATAGTATAAACCCTTTTCATAGTAGATAGCTTCTCAAGTTTTTCTAGTTAGGCGTATGGTAGATCCAGTTTAGGGTTATTCAAGCACCAAGTTTACCTCGTTAGAAAAATTTTGTTCCGCAATAGGCCTCGGTTGATGGCCTGGACGTTAGCATAACCTTTCGGTATCCTCGATATGCAGTCCCTTAGGTTACTGCTCGAGTAGCCCCACGTCTGTCGTGTCTCTGATTCCTTCTGAGGCTGGACAAAACGTTTTCAAATAATCTTCCTAGGTCAGAATTTCCATTTTACTGTCAGAAGAAAAAGCGTTAAGTATCTGCCGTGACGCTTTTTACTTGAGGTTAGGCTTAATTTGAAGCCCCGATGAGTCATAATCGCACCCTTCTGGGGCGGGATGATCTCCAATGGTCTTTAGGCTTTGTATGTATTGCCGTCAAGACCCGAAATTAGGAATATGCCATCACTTCAGTTTTTCTTGTCTTTAGGCTTTGTATGTTTTACCGTCAAGACCCCAAATTAAGAATATGCCATCACTTCGCTTTTACTTTGTTGATGTCACACCAATTCTTTACTGAAGTAGGGTTGACATCCGAGTGACCTCTATGCTGTATGTATTGCAATCGAGATCTAGAGCTAGGATTTTGTCGTCAATCCACTTTTAATTGACCCTTGGGTCTTTGATGATGTTGCATCTGCATCCTGCTGGAATGAGAAGAACGTCGGGATAACCTCTGGGCTGTAGCTACCGCTATTGAGATCTGAAGCTAGGATTTTGTCATTGCTCCGCTTATATTTGACCCTTAGGTCTTTGTTGACATTGTATTTGCACCGAGAAGGAACGTCGAGATGGATCTAGGATTTAGATGTTGCCATCGAGATCTGGAGCTAGGATTTTTCAATCACTCCACTTTTGTTTGACCCTTGGGTCCTTGATGACGTTGTGTCTGCACCGAGAATGAACGTCGGGCTGGAGATAGGATTTTTCCATTACTCTATATTGATTTGACCCTTTGGTCTTTGATAACGTCGCATCTGCATCCAGTTGGAATGAGAAAAACATCGAGTTGATCTCTAGGCTGTAGATGTTGCCATCAAGATCATGAGCTAGGATTTTTCTATTTCTCCACTTTTATATATTTCACCCTTTGGTCTTTGTTGACGCTCCGTCTGCACCGAGATGGAACGTTGAGCTGGAGATAGGATTTTGCCATTACTCCTTTTGATTTGGCTCCTTAGAGCCTTGTCGATACCACATCTGTACTCTGCTAGAGTAAGAGAGATGTCGAATTAGTCTATAAGTTGAAGATGTGCCATTAAGACTTGGTTTATTCTTTGGACGAGGCATGGTGGGAAAATATGGTTCTCTTTCATTTGTGCCCCTGGATTGTATACAAGAGTCAGTATGGACCTACTTGCAGGGTAGAGAAAATTTTATTTTATTTTTTATTTCCGTGATGCTCTATCTTTTCAACTATTTATATCACGAATGTCGTGATTGTCTAATCATTTTGGATTTTTATCCGCGGTGCCCAATCATTTCGGCTATTTTAAAAATATTTTTACTCGCTGCTTTTTATTGCGAGTTACCCAAACATTTCGGCTATTTATTTATATATTTTTTACTCGCTTCTTTTTTTGTGAATCGGGGACTTGGGTCCTGATCCCAATTTTGGCATCAGTATCGCTACAACTGGAATATTGCCAGGAGCGAATCATCATTTGCCTTTGTTGATTTGAACAAAACTGGCTTAGCAAATAGGGTTTGGATCCTGTCGACTAAGGCTTTTGACTTTATGAGCCTTAAGGGTCTCATAAAGGTATTTCTCCCTACGAGTCATAAGGATCTCACAGGTGTGTTTTCTCATCAGGAATCATGGGGATTCCTGAGTGGTATTTTCCCTCGCAAGTCGTAAGGATCTTACAAGAGCATTTTCTCCTTGTAAATCGAGAGGTCTTACAAGTGTCGTCCACCATATAGGGGATATTTCTCGCTATTGGTGGAACTCGGTGGGGAATATATTTATTTATGCCCGTGGATTGTATACAAGAGTCGATATTGGACCACTTGTAGGGAAGAAAAGTTTTGTAGGGTTTTGATGGCTTACGAATAGGTTCAGGTCCTTGTATCTTAAGACTTTTGAATCTCATGCGCCGTGAGGGTCTTATAGGGGGAATTCTCCTTAGAAGTCATAAGGATCTCACAAGTGTAATTTCTCCATAGGAATCCTATGGACTCGCAAGTGTGTTGATCCTTCGCAAGTTGTAAGGATCTCACGTAGGTATTTTCCCATCGCAAGGTCGAGAGGACCTTGCAAGTGCATATAATATTTTTATTTTACGAGATTGCACCCTTTCAGGTTTTCAAAAACTCGCTGGCAGTCCTACTGTTTGTACTCATGGTGCCCTTTCGGGTTTTCATTCGTGCCCATTTCGCATGTGGAAATACTGTTTCTCTCTCTTTTTTTCTTTTTTTCCTTTTCTTTTTTAATGAGATTGCGCCCTTTCGGGTTTTCACAAACTCGCCTGCAGTCCTACTATTTTTACTCATGGCGCCCTTTCGCGTTTTCATCCATGCCCATTTCGCTCGTGGACATACCTTTTTTTTGCAAACAATAGAACTATCGAAAGTAGCTTCACCGCAGGTGACCCATCTGTTTGTCGGTGGGACTTAGGGGTGGCTTCATCGCTGGAGTAGCTGTGTAGCCAGTAGGACTTGAGTTGCAACTTTTGCCGTTGGGACTTAACTTGCATTATATATCTCAAGGAGAATATTAGTTTAGGGACATTGCGATTCATTATCGCCGTGTTTAGGGCGAAATGCTAATTTAGGGACGTTCCGGTCCAGCATCGCCGAGTTTGGGGCGAAATGCTAGTTTAGGGACGTTTCGGTCCATTATCGCCGTGTTTGGGGAAAAATACTAGTTTCGGGACTTTTGGTCCAACATCGCCGTGTTTGGGGTGACGCGCTAGTTTAGGGACATTTCGGTCCATTATCGCTGTATTTGGGATGACGCGCTAGTTTAGGGACATTTCGATCCATTATCGCTATGTTTAGGGTGAAATACTAGTTTAGGGACGTTCTGGTCCAATATTATCATTTGGTCAAGGAGTTGCACAACTCATTCCTTCCAACGCTTGTTTGCTTAGACTTTGATGCTTGTCCTTTGTATGTATGGACACTTCACACCTTAAGCTATTTTCACCCTCTTGGACTGCTTCGTTTATCATCATACCAATCGGGTTGTTTTTGCGGGAAATACATGGCATTTTACACGGCACCCGCCCCCTATTCATCAATGTTACTTTCTGATGCTGACAAAGTATCTTCACATACGAAGGAACGAGATTTCACGTCACTCCTTCTGCTGATTTTTCTTCTTCCTTGGAAGAATGAACTTGACTTAGGGGCTTTTCTCCTCATCGTCTGATTCAGAGTAGGACATGGATTTCACCTCCCTCCCATGGTTTTTTGGTTCAAGTGGGATATTCCACTAGATTGTAGGACCCGCTTGTAGGTCCCTTGATATCCTTTCTGTTCTTTGAGAAGAAAAGACCGTCTCATATAGAGATTCATCCGCCAGTGAGGAATATTCCCCATGTGTATATTTCGGGGGGAACGAGTACCCACGCCGTCGCTATTTTGGTGAGCTTCAGAGCCGCTCATTTTTGTTGAGCGTTGGCAACAAACGCCACCTTGCCTTTACTTTTCATTCATCTTTATCGGATGAGCAAGGGTCTTGATTCATCTGATCCAATCGAGCCATTTTATCCATGAGCTCTTGGAAGGTCGCCGGCCTGAAGAGGGCTATATATGGGAACACCTTTGAATTTGGGTCAAGAGTGGCTATGAACATTCCCACGGCTGCAATTTCATCGATGCGCTGCTCGCATTTTGACCAGAGATTTCATCATCAGGTAACATATTGAACTAAGTCTCATTTGGTCTAACGCTTTCGTTAACCAACGCCGCCACGGCAGTGCGTTTATTCACACTAGCGAATCTCTGACAGAAGAGCATATCCAATTTGTCGAAAGCCTTCACGGAATCATTTGGGAGTTCCGCATACCATTTGAAGGCGATGCCTGCCAGATTGCTGAGGAACTGTCGGAGGAGCAGTATATCATTTCCTCCAGTATTGCCGCATATGGATTTAAATCGCGCAATGTGCTAGCAAGGATTCCTAGTTCCTTTGTACATGTGGAACGTTGGAAGTATGTACTCTGGCGGGTACTGTATTTGATCGTAGCACGCCAGATACGGTAGACCAGTCTTGATCGATCTATTTGCAGCTTCACAAGCATAGTGAGTTTTGACTTGCTGAGTGATATGTTTGTCCAGTTTTGCATTTGGGATCATTTCCTTCTTAGTCGTTAATGAGGCTTGCGGAAGATTTGAAGTGTCAAATTTGTCTTTAAGAGAGACTACCAGTGATTTATCTGCCAGTGGTTCCGATTGGACCATCATTCCAACCATGTTCTGGATCAGAAGGGCCATCTGGTTCATTTTAGCAGACATCTCTGCCGCTTCATCATCTATCTTTTTGAGAGCACGATTCAGGAAATCATTATCCAACTCCTGCCCTGTCCTTTCTTCAGGTGTGTCTTCGGGGTTTGCCATAGGCGGTGGACTCTCAAGTGCCGCCGCTTGGGCAAGCATCCCCCGCAACTTTTCATGTTGGTGCTGAGCTTTTGTCAGAGACAGAGTATGCGGCCTGTGACTAGTAAAAGCACGACCTTCATCTGTGGAGTTCACCATATGAATTGTGTGAACTACCATGCCCCCAGGCTTAGGGCATTTGGAGTCTTGGCTTTTGGAATATGCCTTAGGCACTTGAGCTTAATCTGGCCTCTCTTTTTTGTGAGAAGCTGTTTTAGGAGGTTGGGATGAGTCTCCTTATATTTGAAAGGGGATTCGTCATAATTTCGCTAACGTTTAGGGGAAGAACCACGTTTGACGACTGAGTTCTTCACCTGCTTCCACACCGTATATATAGATGGGGAGAGATTCCTCAGAAAGTGAACTAGTTTCTTTTCTCCTTAGATCTCCATGGGCTACGGAGACTTTTTGAGTGCTGCAGTAGGGGAATTTTGTCCGACCCTTTGTATAAGTTCAAAGATGTTCTCGGTTAGAACAGCAGTATTCACCTTTGGAGTTGAAGTGGGTGGAGTCAACACAAACGGAGAACTGCCCCCAGCTTGTTTTGTATGATGCCGATATCGACGTCGACCATTTCTTACGGTCAGAATTTGATTAGCCTCTGGATTTTGCTGAGCCTGCCCCCTATTTTCTTTGTAAGCTTGAATATTCTGCCCCCTGTGTTGACCCTGGTCCTCAGCTGGTGCCAGTCATATGAAGACTGATGCTGTCAGCAGAACTGGGGCTTGAGGAGTCAGTCTGTGGAAGACAGACTTCTTCTGGGCTCCCTCCTTCAGCGTTGAGGCGCCGAAGGTAGGAGGTAGGAGCATAGACCAAAAAAAAAGCCCCTTCATTTCTTGAAGAGCCAGATTGCAGAGATTTGGGGCTGCAAGTGGCCCATACTTAACTCCACCAGATGTAACAGAGCCTGAGTTGTGGTGAGTGGAAGCAAACGCCATTCTACAAAGAGACGAAATGCCAGCTTCGGTATCTTATCATCCAAGGGTAACTACAAACATATATACCGTGGTTATTTGATCGCGGAAAAACACGACACACGAAGTGTGGATTGGAAAGAGGAAGAGCTCCCACCGGGCGTGCCAGAATTTGTTTTTTGCCGAAAACCAAATTGAGACATTGGGACATCTAGCTTGAATTTGGGGGCAGATGCTATTTGTGTAAGGTTACGCCAGTGCCCCAGCCATCAATCCGTGGCCAAACGCATAACAAAAACTTTTTAAAACCCGGCGCTAACGGAACCCGATTCCCGGATCGAACCATTAACCCTATACTAGTTAACTGTAAAAGAAGTTTAGAGAGGTTATACCGATCGATCCGTGTCCTTCAGTCTTCAACCTCTATCCCAAGCTTCTCGCGGCTTCCTCGATCAAGTTCGGTCTCCGATCTCCCTCGTCGAAGACGATCCACGTTGAGAATTAGTAATACGGGCTCCCGCTTCAAAACCGAAGCAACTCGGGCATCCAGTTTGCTAGCCTAGATACCCAAGATGAAGTAGAGATAGTGTCTGAATATTTTGTCTCAATACATCCATGGGTTCTCAATACATGAGAGGGTATGGATGTGTTGGAGATAGTGCCCTCAGAGTCAATTATTGGATCACAGGCACGTGATTGCAATGATTGAGGGAGGACCTATCCCGGTAGGACAGTCTTACTCGAGATGATAGTATGCTATCTGGTTTATCTTTATCATCGTGTACTGCTTTAGGTGACCTGACATGTCGCTATTACACGTTGATAGAGCCCCTAGGATTCTTGCTTGACTACCAGCAGTATGATGGCGATCATATACGTGGGAGCTGGTAGTCTATAAGCGCATCCTTAAAAGGTCCCTAGTCGTAGGAGTTTCGAGACAGGGCATCGATACTCCATTAGTAGACTAGTGTATACAGTCGAGACCCCGACGAGGGGCGGTGGCCGGTCTCACAAGCCACTGGTGTAAGTTGGTTCACCTAAGATGTATACAGGTGCTCATTGGGTTATGAGTACACCGGACAGGACTCGCCGGGAACCTGCTAGTTGGTCTTATACCAGACGTCAGATAGCAGTTCCCTGGTGACATGTGTACAGGTTAGTTCATCGACCTGAGGATCGTCATTTGTCTCGTGTGAGTTCCCACTGTGCTTTGATTACTACCCTACCACGGCTCAAAGGAGTCGTGCAAACAGGTTTTAGTTGGGCACAGTCCCGAGCCACATGGAGGCAGTGAGCGGATCTTCAGGGGTTCGTCTCTCCCGGTATTGGGGGTGAGGTCGCGCTGTGTCTAGGAGAGCCATTACGCAAAGCCCTCGGCCGAGGCAGGAGATTTACTGGTAGGTATTCCAGTAGTATCTCAGGGCGTTCTGGGCTACACTCCGACACGACTTGTACCGCTTTTGGGGTTCTGACTTTCACCAACCCCCTAGGCCCGCCATGCGATACTCATAGACGAACGGACCGGACTGTACGGATATTGTCACTGACAGGCTCAGTAGGGTGTCAGGATGAGTTCGCTCATCGACGTCCCTTTTGGTCAATAGCTGGTGGCCCGTTACGTATTGGCTTATACCTCTGACGTGCTAGTGGTTAAATCCACAGCCATTGTATTGACGAGTCTTTAGAGTCCACCACACTTTCAGTTACTCAGCTTTCGGGCGAAACGCTGTAGAGGCCGTATGGAGATATGGCAGGGTCCGATCAGATACGTGCGGTATTGCACGGATCAGGATCGGACAGTTTTGTACTAGTGGCCGTATAGTTATATGGCAGGGTTTGATCTGATACATGCGGTATTGCACGGATCAGGATCGAACGGTTTTTACTAGCCGGCTTTGGCTTAAGCCGGTCCTAGTTTAGTACAGTGTAGATTTTGTCTCATTGCATTTGTATCCGGACGGAATACAGATGCGGGTGTGTATGCACAGTATCGGGGTTTTCCTGTAATTTATTACGGGACCAGTTTTCTGGAGTTGCCAGTTTGCATTCCGTCCCGGCCGGTTTTCCTTTGTTCTTTCCCGGCCGGACTTTTCCGATGGAGGGGGTTGTTTGCAGTTTTGCAAATAACTTTTGGTGGAGGTTTTATTTGTAAGATGTTTTATTATGAAAGCATCTTTTGATACCTTTCTTATCCATCTTTATCATTTGCTTTTTGTTGATGAGATAGGATTAGGATTGATTTCATGTTGATGTGAGATTGTTATGATGAGGTTTGGATAAGGTCACCTTTCTTTTGCTCCTACACTCACCTCCCTTTGGATGATGTTTCATTCCTCCACCATTCTCATTCTCACTTAATGAAATGGATGATAAGTTCTTCATGAGAGAAAAAGAAAAGAGAGAAGAAGAAAAAGAAAAGAAAGAAAGAAAAAGAATGAGAGAGTTCATCTTAGTTTTGGGAGTAATTCTTCATCTCCTTCTTCTTCTTGTTTTGGAAAAATGAAAGCACCATTTTTCCTAATCCCTTCCTCCATCATGGCAACTACAAACCCTAAAAAGAGACAAGCATCTTCTACACTACATTCTACAGCACATCTTGAGCATGTCGAGTTGCCGGCTTCATGCTCGAGTTGCCTCGGTATTGAGGCGGGAGCCCGTAAAAGACGAAGGCGACGTGGTGCCCTTTCCGGCAAGGAGGCGACGATATGGAGTCTACACTTTCCGCGGGAGATCGGGGCGATGATGAGAAGACCGGAGGACCGGATCTCTTGGTATACTTCTCTTCCAATCTCTTGTTAGCTAGCGTAGGTTAATGGTTAACGATCCGGGTTTTCTTTGTCCGCGGTAGCGCCGGTTTCCGAGTAAGGAAAAATTTTAATTCCGCAATTTGGCCTCGAGTAAGACGGCCGGGGCGCTGCCGTGGCGCAACATGGTATCAGAGCCACGCCATTAACCTTACCTAGCTTCGTTTGATGTGTTTGCGTCTCCGATCGACCAAAATCTCAAAAAACCGTATTTTAGTGTACATCAGTTTTCTGTCGATTTTTTCCGGGCTCGAAAAATTTTTCAGGTGATTGCAGAATGATGTACAAGGAAGTATAAGAGATCTGGTGAAAATTGGTACCCTAAATCCTTCAGAGCACCGCGGAAGCGCGGCCAAAGCAATGCTTTGGCCGCGCTTCCGCCGCAAGTTAAATTCCTCACTGTTCCAATTTTTTCCAGATTGTCTTGCACTTGATTTTGGGGCTTTTGGGATATTAAAATTGGGCCCAGGTTTTCTGTGAGTGCTACAGTTTTGATTGGGGGCCCACTTGTTAATTTTTGGTCAATCGGAAAATTTTAAACACATTATTTCACAGTATTTACATTATATCTGCGACCGTGAATGTCACTCGATCGGTAAATCCGGTCTAACTGCTATAGCCCGGTTAGACGGATTTGCGAACGTGACTTTCACGTTGATGTTCTATGTTTATGCTGTGATGTTGCGGATCGGTCGTGGGGGATAGCCTGGAAGCAATGCTAGTACAGTTTTGTTGTATTATGTACATTTGTTATTGCGGGGTGAGCGTCCGACATGTGGACTGCCGTCACTGCCTGTTTGTATTATTCTTTTGGGGCACGACCTGGTTGCGGTCGATGTACCCGGTGTATGTATATTTTACCTTCTGTACTAGGTTTGCCCCGCGGTGGGGTGCACGGATAGCCGGGTTCTGGAGGGCAACGGGCTCGCATCTCAGGGCATTGAGACGGAGGGGGCTTCAGTCCAGGATTGGCGGGCTATTCGCCGCACTCGTAGGGGGTACAGGTTGACCCAGGAGGGGTGCCCAAGTTACCGGATTCCGTGAAGTGCTGGGTGGTCCATTCACGGTGCTGAAGGGGGCTGCCTCGCTTCAGGTTTTGGCGGGTGACTTGCCGCGCCCGTAGGGGTCTAGGTTTTCATTGCACAGGCTATCCACACGACCAGGGGAACGTCGGGTTTTCAGCAGCGGCTCTGTGAAACCCGGGGCTTCCAGATATCTGTATTGTTCTGTGATGCTGTACATTTCTGTGATGTTGCATTTTATTCACGCCTTGAGCGAAATACTATATATTGGTATATATATTAGTAGATGTTGTATATGTTTTACATCCGCGCTAGTCCAGTCCCCGCTCTGCCGTTAGTTAGCTAACCTAACGGGTGATGACGGGACCCAGTGGCGAATGCGGATGGCATATACGTACGTCAGTATATTTTCGTTCTTTGTGGTGTGATCATATGATGGGACTGCGTTGATTCGGATCAATGCAAGTTAAACAAACCTATTCTGATGTTGTTGGAACACTTTTCAAAAAGCTGTTATTGCAAGGACGTTCACTTATGTTTTGCATCGTGGTATTCATTTGGAATATCCTGCTCCTCAGTCGACGAGGCAAGGGCCGAGATCCCTTCACCGGGAGTGACCTCTTTAGTAAAGGTTTTCGTCACTATATTTTATAAAAGGCTATGCAGTTCCTTCAACGATATCAAGTTCATTACGTTAAAGGTTTTTCGCCAAAAACCAGCCGTAGCCCTTCGTCATTTCCTACAGGTATTATTTGGTATTCGTGCTGCGTTTGTTGACCTAGTCAAGACGTAGTGTTCGGTAGCTAAGTGGTACTTGTTTGTTGCATAAGTGGGATTGGTTAGGACAGTCGTGCGGCCTTGTTGACCTAGTCAAGGGCACGTACGGTTGGGTTTAATGCAATCCAGAATAATGACGGGTTGAACTTGACTGGCGGTTTATGGTTTGTTGACCTAGTCAAGGTCATAAACCGCTTGGGGTAAAAATCACATCGGGAGTTTCAAAAGAACTGAAACTTGCCAAGCATGCGCATACCTTCTGGAGTGTGGTGACTTGAGTGGATTCCGTCAAGTTATCATGCGATGATAGTTGGATCCCGATTCCCACTGATGAGTTGGTTTACTCCTCGGGTCATCCCGACTAATTCTTCTTTCAGGTTTGGAGGAGAATTTGAGGTACAGTGGGAGGTTTCCAGATTAGACAAAGTGATAACCATTCTGATCTAGGTTAGAGTGCACGCTGAGTGTTTCTTTTCTCTCTCTCTGGCAGCGACCATTGACCCGACCCTGGACTATGACTAGTGACCAAATTGACCGAACCTTCTTAACACTGGCTTTTGGATTGTCAGAGTTGCAGACCTCTTTGCCACTCCTACTTTTACCCTTTTCTCCAGGACACCCCGTATTACTACGAACGTCCACTTCCATTGGACAAAACCATCGTATGGTTATATACGAACTCGAAGGACTTCGAGGATGGTTTCTGGTTCTGGAGAAAACGAATAGGATTATTCAGTTGTCTTTTATTTTCACCTTCTCTCAGGTTGCGAGTACTCCTTGGTTTAGGAGATAGTACACCTATTACGCAAATTGGATAGTCTTCTTCCAAACCTTAGGCTGGTGCCGACCGGTAGGGAATGAAGAAAACCAATTAGCATAACGATGGTGTGCAGAAGGTATTAAGTTAAGACAAAGCAAGGGATTAGTAGGAGGGCAAAGTAAATTGCGACTGATATTCACGACCAAACCAAGTATTTCTTCGCCAATCCTAAATCACCTTTGTATTTCTCCAGAACACTCCGTATCACTACGAAGATCCCATTTTATTGGATAATCCATCGTATGGTTATATACGAACTCGAAAGGAACTTGTTCCAGTTCGGGGATGGATTCTGGTTCAGGAGAAATAGGAATTAAGTACATTCAGGTGTCTTTCATCTTCACCTTCTCTCGCATTGCGAGTGTTCCTAGGATTGGGACAGTACACCCTTTATGCCTTTTGGATAGTCTTCTTCCAAACCATAGGCTGGTGCCGAACGGTGGGGAAGGAAGAAAACTATTTGGCCTAAAGGGGTGTGCAGACGGTAATGACTAAAGACATATAAAGGGATTTGGAGAGGTGGTAAAGAATTAGACGGTTACAGTTGTGAATCTGGATAATGGAAGAGGCATTACTACGAATACCAGGATACCCCGACGAAACATTTCAATGTTTCAGTTTCACTGTGTACTGTTAATAGAAAACTGATTTCCCGATTAGACACTTACTCCAGGGTATGTATTTACCAGGTTGGATTCTCACATCTGTATGGTTTTACAGATGATGAGTGGGAGTAAGTTATTGGGAATTGGGTGATCATCCTCATTATATCGGGATTCGTTGTAATCGGTGATATTTGAGGAAGTCACCTGGGTTGATTGCCGGTCGGCAGATATTTGGTTTTGAATATCCGATGTTGTGCACCAATTTCAAATTGATATATCTGTACGTCTATTTTCATAGAGTGAGATATACCTTTTGATATTATGTCTATAACATTTACCTATATCAGTGGATGGTTAGGTAAGGAGTATTAAACAGCGGTGTAATTCTTCTTAACCACAAGTACAGTTTTCAACCTACGACACACAGTGAAAGAGTTGTTAGACTCAGCGGACTTATACAGAGTATTGTATGTTGTCCAGTGTCCATCAGGACAGAGGGCTTGGTCCTCGTACTATATTCGGTTTACTTATGACTTCTCTAGATTTTAGACAGCTGTTTCGTGGAAACACAGGGTCTAAGTTTTGAGGAGTTATAGGTATTTGAATAGAGTAGAGTACCAGGTGTAGCAAGTATCGGGATTCTTCAAAGAGATTGAAGATGTAGATACTTGTGTATGATATTCAGTTGATAGTAATGATGAAGACAGATTGCTTCTCTTTCAGGTTACTCATAATTGGAAGCATTCCTAAGTTGAGTAACGCTGATCGACCTCCTTCCATTTAGTTGACATGCACTGGAGATAGTTGCATGATTTGAATCTGGTTCAATTGAATCAGTGCCTCTGGTTCTATATTGGATATAGAACAGTTCATATCTTAACGATGTTAAGGTACGGGGAGTTGTCCAGCTTATGATTAAAACCAGACACTGGACAACTCAAGGCACGTTTCTGTAATGGCTGTTTGTGGGTTGACCCAGGCTATGACGAGGGTTGACTTTCTACCATCTGGATGAACTATAGCAATATTGTTCTAGACTCGCCACAGTTTTTATTAAAAATGGATTTTTTCAGAAAAAGTAGTGGGAGTATGGTAGAACTGGAAGTGATTCCAGAACCACAAACGATTACTGAAGATTTGATAAGGAACCTAAAGATTCAATCTGATTTGACATTCCATTGGCCACTCCGCAGATAAGGTGGGTAACTTCAGGCACCCGAGAGGTACTCCGGTAGCCTCAATGACGGTGACAGGGAAGTTCTTGTTTACCCACACTTGCCATTGTTGTTGTTCCAGGCTGCGAGACCCGGCAGGAGGATGAGTATAGCGTCGTTCTAAACTAGCTTTAGAAGTGCACGTCTATATGACTCTGCCAGAGGGTTGTCGTAGTCAGTGGGAGCAGCGGAAGCATTGGTGGATATCAGGCTTATGTCTATTTATAGACTAAAGCAGATGTAGCGGAGATAGATCATCTATTTCTGATGTGACAGTCATAGGTTTGACGTCATCAGAATAGGGGATGGATCTGTTGAGAAGGTAGTAGGAAGTGATATTCCTATACTACGATCGGTTATACTTTGGTCGTCACACAGTGGTTTCTCCACAAGGGACTTGGATATTATATCAGACATACTGGTTACTAGATCTATGGTTTTAGATCTAGATTTGGGTGGTTTCCCAATCTGGGTATCTTGACAGCATTCTATGAGTATTTAGAATGGACGACTCCTGACACGGTAGTACACCTGCAGTTGATGGATTCACCCTCTCTAAAGGTGTCTTATAGACTAAAGGGGAGAGGGATACTCATGATTGGCAGATCACTTGCTTAGGCAATTGAGTCAATCATGAGATGTCAAGTACCACACCAGATGTTGTTCTTGCACTAGATGCAATAAGATGATATTGATCCAATCCTGGAGAAACAGTCGGAAGCAGTGTTAGAACATAAGTGAATGTTCTAGGGATATGATAACGACAGCCTCATTTGGGAGACAGTTATCATTCCAGGCTTCCAAGGTGACATGGACGACAAGGAGGTTGTCAGAGTTATAGTTTTCCTTCTGACGAGGGGCAGTATTTTGGACAGGTAGTCCAAGGCAATACTGAGGGAGGCTTGGCGCAGGATACTGATTAAGTTCGGTTGACGATACAGTCTAAGAAGTTTGGATTTGAAGTTCATTTATGAGCTAGGTCCCATCAGACATCCAGACGTTCTAAGACAGGTATTGCTCATTTCGGGAGATGGCTTTCTCCGCGAACTTGAGATATAGAGAGACATAGAAAGAAACTTCACAGCGGATCCACTCACTGAGGCTATTCCTCGAACGCAATAGTCTCGCAGACGAGCTTTGTGAGACTGACTTGTAGAGGAGTTGGGTGTTCGGTATCACACGGGCTGTGAGTATGCGACATCGCAATAATTAGCCTTGAGTGCAAGTGGGAGATTGTTGGAGATAGTGCCCTCAGAGTCAATTATTGGATCACAGGCACGTGATTGCAATGATTGAGGGAGGACCTATCCCGGTAGGACAGTCTTACTCGAGATGATAGTATGCTATCTGGTTTATCTTTATCATCGTGTACTGCTTTAGGTGACCTGACATGTCGCTATTACACGTTGATAGAGCCCCTAGGATTCTTGCTTGACTACCAGCAGTATGATGGCGATCATATACGTGGGAGCTGGTAGTCTATAAGCACATCCTTAAAAGGTCCCTAGTCGTAGGAGTTTCGAGACAGGGCATCGATACTCCATTAGTAGACTAGTGTATACAGTCGAGACCCCGACGAGGGGCGGTGGCCGGTCTCACAAGCCACTGGTGTAAGTTGGTTCACCTAAGATGTATACAGGTGCTCATTGGGTTATGAGTACACCGGACAGGACTCGCCGGGAACCTGCTAGTTGGTCTTATACCAGACGTCAGATAGCAGTTCCCTGGTGACATGTGTACAGGTTAGTTCATCGACCTGAGGATCGTCATTTGTCTCGTGTGAGTTCCCACTGTGCTTTGATTACTACCCTACCACGGCTCAAAGGAGTCGTGCAAACAGGTTTTAGTTGGGCACAGTCCCGAGCCACATGGAGGCAGTGAGCGGATCTTCAGGGGTTCGTCTCTCCCGGTATTGGGGGTGAGGTCGCGCTGTGTCTAGGAGAGCCATTACGCAAAGCCCTCGGCCGAGGCAGGAGATTTACTGGTAGGTATTCCAGTAGTATCTCAGGGCGTTCTGGGCTACACTCCGACACGACTTGTACCGCTTTTGGGGTTCTGACTTTCACCAACCCCCTAGGCCCGCCATGCGATACTCATAGACGAACGGACCGGACTGTACGGATATTGTCACTGACAGGCTCAGTAGGGTGTCAGGATGAGTTCGCTCATCGACGTCCCTTTTGGTCAATAGCTGGTGGCCCGTTACGTATTGGCTTATACCTCTGACGTGCTAGTGGTTAAATCCACAGCCATTGTATTGACGAGTCTTTAGAGTCCACCACACTTTCAGTTACTCAGCTTTCGGGCGAAACGCTGTAGAGGCCGTATGGAGATATGGCAGGGTCCGATCAGATACGTGCGGTATTGCACGGATCAGGATCGGACAGTTTTGTACTAGTGACCGTATAGTTATATGGCAGGGTTTGATCTGATACATGCGGTATTGCACGGATCAGGATCGAACGGTTTTTACTAGCCGGCTTTGGCTTAAGCCGGTCCTAGTTTAGTACAGTGTAGATTTTGTCTCATTGCATTTGTATCCGGACGGAATACAGATGCGGGTGTGTATGCACAGTATCGGGGTTTTCCTGTAATTTATTACGGGACCAGTTTTCTGGAGTTGCCAGTTTGCATTCCGTCCCGGCCGGTTTTCCTTTGTTCTTTCCCGGCCGGACTTTTCCGATGGAGGGGGTTGTTTGCAGTTTTGCAAATAACTTTTGGTGGAGGTTTTATTTGTAAGATGTTTTATTATGAAAGCATCTTTTGATACCTTTCTTATCCATCTTTATCATTTGCTTTTTGTTGATGAGATAGGATTAGGATTGATTTCATGTTGATGTGAGATTGTTATGATGAGGTTTGGATAAGGTCACCTTTCTTTTGCTCCTACACTCACCTCCCTTTGGATGATGTTTCATTCCTCCACCATTCTCATTCTCACTTGATGAAATGGATGATAAGTTCTTCATGAGAGAAAAAGAAAAGAGAGAAGAAGAAAAAGAAAAGAAAGAAAGAAAAAGAATGAGAGAGTTCATCTTAGTTTTGGGAGTAATTCTTCATCTCCTTCTTCTTCTTGTTTTGGAAAAATGAAAGCACCATTTTTCCTAATCCCTTCCTCCATCATGGCAACTACAAACCCTAAAAAGAGACAAGCATCTTCTACACTACATTCTACAGCACATCTTGAGCATGTCGAGTTGCCGGCTTCATGCTCGAGTTGCCTCGGTATTGAGGCGGGAGCCCGTAAAAGAAGAAGGCGACGTGGTGCCCTTTCCGGCAAGGAGGCGACGATATGGAGTCTACACTTTCCGTGGGAGATCGGGGCGATGATGAGAAGACCGGAGGACCGGATCTCTTGGTATACTTCTCTTCCAATCTCTTGTTAGCTAGCGTAGGTTAATGGTTAACGATCCGGGTTTTCTTTGTCCGCGGTAGCGCCGGTTTCCGAGTAAGGAAAAATTTTAATTCCGCAATTTGGCCTCGAGTAAGACGGCCGGGGCGCTGCCGTGGCGCAACAGGATGGAGATGAAGAAGAAGCCATTGAAGTGTAAAGAGTGTGAGCTCAAGACCTAGCAACAAAAGAAAAAGAAGTGGTAGCTTCCCTTCTCTTTTCTTGTGATGATCTTGTGAGGTATTTGTGTAGAAAAACAAATAAAATAGCATCCTAAAATATCTACCACAAAACCCTCACAAATATCTCACAACCACAAAAATAATAAACAATAAAGCATAGCACAATAAATGCACCATGCCAAGACTTACTCTCACACTTTACACCTCAACATAATATTAAACATTTACAAAAACCCTAAATGTTTAATACAATAAAAAGAAATGTCATCTTCAAAAGTAATCTTGTAACGAATTATAAGAATACTCCTCATCTGTATATACATACCTGCATCCGTATTCCAACTGAATACGAATACAACGAGACAAAAATAATCTAAGAATCTAATACTAGGATCCGGCTTAAACCAAAACCCACTAGTATGATCCGTCCGATCATGATCCACCCACGAGTGCACGTATATGATCGAACCCTGCCATAAAACCATACGGCCTCTACAACGTTTCGCCCGAACCAGGGAAACCCTCTGTGTGGGACTCTAAAGACTCGTCAATACGCTGTAAGTGGGTTTAACCACAAGCACGTCAGTGGTACTAGCTGTACGTAACGGCTACCCAAGTATTGAGCGAAAGGGAGGCCGACGAGCGAACTCATCCTGAAACCCTACTGAGCCTGACAATATCCGTACAGTCCGGTCCGTTCGTCAATGAGTATCGCATATCGAGTCTAGGGGGTGGATAAAGTCAGACCCCTAATAATGCGACATTTAGTGTCGGTATGAACCTATAACCAACTGAGAAACTACCGATCCTAGATCGGTAAGTCGAGGATTTCTGGTGATGGCCACCCATGCACTCCGCGACATCAACCCCCAATACACCGGGAGAGACGAATCCACTGACGATCCGCTCACTGCCTCTATGTGGCTCTGGACTGTACCCAAATAAAACCTGTTTGCACGACTCCTCTGAGCCATGGTAGGGTAGTAATAAAAGCACTGTGGGAATTCACACGAGACAAATGACGATCTCAGGTCGATAAACTAACATATACACATGTCACATGGGAACTGCTATCCGACAATAGATATAATACCAACTAGCTTGTTCCCGACGAGTCTGTCCGGTGTACTCATAACCCAATGAGCACCTGTATACATCTTAGGTGAACTAACTTACACCAATGGCTTGTGAGACCGACTACCGCCCCTCGTCGGGGTCTCGATCCATATACGCTAGTCTACTATTGGAGTATCGATGCCCAGTCTCGAAACTCCCATGACTAGGGACACTTTAAGGATGTGCTTATAGACCATCCAACTCTCACGTATATGATCGACATCATACTACTGGTAGTCAAGTATAAATCCTATGGGCTCTATCAACATGTAACAGTGATCTGTAATGTCACCTGAAGCATGTACATGATGATAAAGACAAACCAGATAGCATACTATCATCTCGAGTAAGACTGTTCTACCAGTATAGGTCCTCACTCATTCATTGCAATCACGTGCCTGTGATCCAATAATTGACTTGAGGGCACTATAGCCAACAATCTCCCACTTGCACTTAAGGCTAATTATTGCGGTGTCGCATACTCACAGCCTGTGTGATACCAAACACCCAACTTCTCTGCTAATCAGTTTCACAAAGCCCGTTTGTAAAACTATTGCGTTCGAGAAATAGCCTCAGTGAGTGGATCCGCTCCAATGTTTCTTTCTATGTCTCTTTTTATCCCAAGTTCACGGAGAAAGCCATCTCCCGAAACGAGCAATACCTGTCTTAGAATATGCCTGGATATCTGAAGGGACCCAGTTCACAAAAGAACTCCAAATCCAGTAAACTTCTTAGACTGTATTGTTAACTGAATTTAATCAGTATCCTGTGCCATGCCTCTCTCAATATCCGCTTGGACCACATGTCCAAACAACTGCCCCTCGTTAAGAGGGAAAACTATAACTCCGACAGTCACTCTGTCATCCATGTCACCTTGGAAGCTTGGAATGATAACCGTCTCCCGAAAGAAGCTGTGGTTACCATATCCGTAGAACATCCACTTATGTTCATAAACTGCTTCCGAACGTTTCTCCAGGATTGGATTAATATATAAACTTATTGCATCTAGTGCAAAAATAACATCTGGTGTGGTACTTGACATATCATGATTGACTCAATTGCCTAAGCAAGTGATATGCCAATCATGCGCATCCTTCTCCCCTTTAGTCTGTAAAACACGTTTAGAGAGGGTAACTCCATCACCTGCAGGTACTCCACCATGCCAGGAATTGTCTATTCTAAAACACCTTTAGAATACTGTCTAAGTACCCAGATTGGGAAACTACCCAAATCTAGATCTAAAACTATAGATCTAGTAACCAGAATGCCAGATATAATATCCAAATCCTATGTGGAGAAACTACTGTGTGACAACCACAGTATAACCGATCGTAGTATAGGAATTTTACTTCCTATAATGTGCATGTCATCCAAATACCAGGACATCACACCCTACTACCTTCTTAACAGATCCATCTCCTATTCTGATAAAGTCAAACCTATGACTGTCACATCAAAAATAGATAATCTATCTCCGCTATATCCGCTTTAGTCTATAAATAGACACAAGCAACTTGTCCACTATTCTTCCACTGCTCCCACTGACCACAACAACCCTCTGGCAGAGTCATATACACGTGCACTTCCAAAGCTAGTTTAGAACGACGCTATACTCATCTAACTGCAGGGTCTCATAGTCTGGAACAACAGTAGTGTCAAGTTTAGGTAAACAAGAACCTCCCTGTAACAGTTTTTGAGGATACCGAAGTACCTCTCACGCGCCTGAGGTTACCCACCATATCTACGGAGTGGCTAATGGAATGTCAAACCCGATTGAATCTTTAGGTTCTTATTAAATTTTCAGTAATCGTCTATGGTTCTGGAATCACTTCCAGTTCTACCATATTCCCGCTGCAGTTTTCTGAAAAAATCCATTTTACTAAAACTGTGGCGAGTCAAGAACAATACCACTATTGACCTTCCAGATGGTAGAAAGTTAACCCTTGTCATAGCCTGGGATAACCCACAAACTGCCACTACGGAAACGTGCCTTGAGTATGTCTAAAGTCTGGTTTTAATCATAAGCCAGACAACTCCATATACCTTAACATCGTTAAGATATGAACCATTCTATATATAATATAGAAACAGAGGCACTGATTTAATTGGAACCAGATTCAAATCATGCAGCTGTCTTCAGAGCATGTCAACTAAGTGGAGAGAGGTTGTTCAGCATTACTCAACTAGGATTGCATCCAGATATGAGTAAACTGAAAGAGAAGCAAGTTCTCAAAACTATTACTATCAACTGAATACCAAACACAAGTATCTACATCTTCGATTACCTTGAAGAATCCTGATACTTGCAACACATGGTTCTCTACTTTATTCTTGTACCTATAACTTCTCAAAACTTGGACCTTGTATTTTTACGAAACACTTGTCTAAAACTGGAGAAGTCATAAGTAAACAGAATATAGTACGAGGACCATCCCCTTTGTCCTAATAGATACTGGACAACATACAATATTTTGTATAAGTCCCCTGAGTTGAATAACTCAGACCATATGCGTCGTAAGTTCAAAACTTTACTATGGTTAAGAAGAATTACACCGCTGTGTAATGCTCCTTACCTAACCATCAACTGTATAGGTAAATGTCATGGACATAATTTCAAAAAGTTATATCTCACTTTATAAAATAAACGTACAGATATATCAGTTTGAATTTGGTGCATAACAACGGATATTCAAAACCAAATATTTGCCTTCAGGCAAAACCCCAGGGGATTTCCTCAAATATCACCAATTACAATGAATTCCGATATAATGAGGATGGTCACCTAATTCCTAATAAGTTACTCCCACTCATCATCTGTAAAACCATACAGATATGAGAATCAAACCTGGTAAATACATACCCTGGAGCAAGGATCTAATTGGGAAATCAGTTTTCAATTAACAACGCATAGTGAAACTGAAACATAAAAATGTTTCGAAGGGGTAGCCGGGTAATCCTAGTAATGCCTCTTCCATTATCCAGATTCATTACTATAACCGTATATTTCTTTGTCATCTCTCTAAATCCCTTTATTTGTGTTTACTCATTACCTTCTGTACACTACCCTTAGGTTAAATGGTTTTCTTCCTTCCCTACCATTTGGCACCAGCCTACGGTTTGGAAGAAGACTATCCAATAAGCGTAATAGGTGTACTCTCCTAATCGTAGGAGCACTCGTAAACTGAGAGAAGGTAAAGATAAAAGACAACTGAATAATCCTTATCCTATTTCTCCTGAATCAGAATCCATGCCCGAACCGGAACAAATTCCTTCGAGTTCGTATATAACTATACAATGGATTATCCTGTAAATGCGGATCTTCGTAGTGATACGGGCTGTTTTGGAGAAATTCAAAGGTGAACTAGGAGTGGCGACGATATACGTGGTTTCGTCATGAATGATAGCAGTTGCAATTTACTTTGCCCTCTTTCTAATCCCTTTATTTTTCTTTACTTATTACCTTCTGTACACCTCACTTAGGCTAATTGGTTTTCTTCCTTCCCCACCTTTCGGCACCTGCCTATGGTTTGGAAGAAGACTATCCAATAAGCGCAATAAGTGTACCCTCTCCTAATCTTAGGAGCCCTCAGAACCTGAGAGAAGGTAAAAGGAAAAGAAAACTGAATAGTCATATTCAATTTCTCCTGAACCAGAAACTATCCTCGAATGTGAAAAAAGTTTCTTCGAGTTCGTATGTAACTATACGATGGTCATATCCAATAAATGTGGATCTTCGTAGTGATACGAAATGTTCCGGTGAAAAAGCAAAGGGTAAAACTAGGAGTGGAAATGAAGTATGCAACTCTGACAATCCAAAAGTCAATGTGTTTTAAGAAGGTTCGGTTAACTTGGTTTATGAGTCTAGGGTCGGGCCATGGTCGCTGCCAAAGAGAGAGAGAAAAGAAACACTCAGCGTGCATTCTAACCTAGATCAGAATGGTTAATCATTTTATCTAATCAGGATATCTCCCACTGTATCCTCAAATTATTCTCCAAACCTGAAAGAAAAATTAGTCGGGATCATCTAAAATCACCCGAGGAGTAAACCAACTCATCAGTGCGATCGGGATCCAACTATCATCACATGATAACCTAATGGAATCCACTCACGTTATCACACTCCAGAAGGTATGTGTATGCCTGGCAAGTTTCTTGTATGTTTGAAAATCCCGATATGATTTTTACCCCTAACGGTTTATGACCTTGACCAGGTCAACAAACCATAAACCACTAATCAAGTTCAACCCGTCATTTTCTTGATTGCATTAAACCCATCCGCACGTGCCCTTGACTAGGTCAACAAGGCCGCACGACTGTCCTAAACAATCGCATTTATAATGCACAGAAAATTACCACCTAGCTACTATACACTACGCCTTGACTAGGTCAACAAACGCAGCACGAATACTAAATAATACTAATCTGAAATGACGGAGGGCTACAGCTGGTTTTTAGCGAAAAACCTTTAACGTAATGAACTTTATATCATTGAAGGAACCGGGATGAGTAGCTTTTTACAGATATATAGTGGCGAAAACCTTTTAAAGAGGTCACTCCTAGTGAAGGGATCTCGGCTCTTTCCTCGTCGAATAAGCTGCAGGATATTCCAAACTGAATACCACGATGCAAAGCAAAAAGTAATCGACTATAGTGAAGTTATTACCCTGACCCAGACCTCTGACAAGGGGTCACTCCCGATGAAGGGATCTCGACCCTTGCCCCACCGAATGAGGTGCTGGATATTCATAACTGAATACCACTGTGCAAAACAAAAGAAAACGTCCTTATAATAACAGCTTTTTGAAAATTGTTTCAACAACATCGAATAGGTATGTTTTCCTTGCATTGATCAGAATCAATGCAGTCCCATCAATTAATCACACCAGAAAAGAACGAAAATATGATGTACGTATATGCCATCCGCATTCGCCACTGGGTCCCTGTCACGACCCGAAATAGCATGTGACTGGCACTTGAATCATATGAAGTCTATAGGACCCTATCTAATTCAAGTAAGCCAAAAGCCCAGAAATCTAAAACCATTTTAAGGAGTAAACTAAGAAAACTAGTTATTTTGAAGTAAAGAAAACATGTTTTAAAAACAAGGTTTTTAAATAAGTAAGCCGAATATGCATTTTTAAAATCTATATTCTTTTCTGAAAATTTCGGCAGAGTTTCCTCTGTAAATACTGGCCCCAAACGGGGTATAACAAGAATAACATATATACAATGATAAAAGGCATCCCCAAGCGGGAGCTAGCTCTTTGTCAATCGACGGTCACAACCACGCAAGCAGTATAATATACAACGCCGAAGAGCGAGGATCAAAACTCAAAGGAAAACTCAAAATCAGCATGAAAACCATAATACTACAAAGCGTGACTCTAAGGTCGAAATAATACATAACTGGTTTTCTAAGTCTGAAACAATATACAAGTTAGGTTGATGGAATTTCTAGATACAACTGAATAATACATATACAATGGTGGTTCTGATGCAAAAGAACCCACCTACCAAAGCAAATCATCCGTAAGGGAAGCACTGTGCCAAAAAAGCCGCAATGAAACCTGTACGGCAAAACCTGCAAGAACTGTGGCACAACGGGGGTGAGTTACCAACTCGTGAATAGAAAACATCATAGAGCAGAAATCGTATGTATGACACAATCCTAGGTCAATACGATCAGATATATATAAAGCTCAAATGAATAAGTCTGAAGCATGATAAGGTGGCAATGTAACATCTATACATGAGTGTAGTGCCAAGTGCTCGTGCCAGTGCCTCGGATAATAACATATTATAAATATGAGGTATGATCAATGTTGACTATATTATGAGGTCTATAAGTATGTGGATATCATCCAATTATGTAATCAATGTCATCATGTATGTGTATCTCGTCCAACTATGTGATCAATGTCATCATGTATATGGATCTTGTCCACGTGTCACCCAATGACAATAAGCATCATGCATGTAAATATCATAAAGTATATGCATGGAAGTATGAGGATGTAAATTAACATGTGTCGCTCGCGACATATCAAATCATGGAACCGAAGTGTTAAGTATCGACACTCGATAACATCATGAAACCTGTGCCTAGCATCGGCACGTAAATCCTCATATATATAGGGCTCCGTCAGTCCGGATCAGCCCGTCTCATCTCTCAGCTCCGGTCGGTATCCCCCAGATATCCGCCGAGCTTATAAACAATCACCGGTTGGTAGTACTTCCCTGCCAGGCTCACCGTCTAACATATATGAGTCTTCTTGCCACGGCGTACCTCACCTGGTCCACCATGTAGCCGTAGACGGTGCCTACCTCTCCTCGAATCGGGTTTCACATATCGCTCTCCGAACCGAGAAAACACATGGTGGACGCACTGAAATATCATATCAAGGGTAACCGGGTTTTAAAACAATACATACTCTCTTTTGAAATACCCACGGTTCCCAAATCCAGAAATATCATGGAAACAACATATCTCAATGCATATAATCATAAAGCATGATGTATGCGACATGTAAAAGAATTGTAAGCATATCAGTATATCATGCAACATGGAATAGTAATATGCACATATTGAGGGAAATCGCTCTTTTAAATTAATCAGTTTTAAAATACATCTTGCGGTTCCCAAATCTTCCAAAATCAAGACAGAATCGTCTATGTATGTGCAAGTATGTATATGTACAGAATATGAGTGTACAATATGTAAGTACACAAGTATGAGTGTACAATATGTGTGTGTATAAGTATGGGTGTACAATATGTGAGTACACAAGTATGAATGTACAATAGGTATGTGCACAAGTATGGGTGTACAATATGTAAGTACACGAATATGAATGTACAATAGGTGTGTGCACAAGTATGGGTGTACAATATGTGAGTACACAAGTATGAATGTACAATAGGTATGTGCACAAGTATGGGTGTACAATATGTGAGTACACGAGTATGAATGTACAATAGGTGTGTGCACAAGTATGGGTGTACAATATGTGAGTACACGAGTATGAATGTACAATAGGTGTGTGCACTAGTATGGGTGTACAATATGTGAGTACACAAGTATGAATGTACAATAGGTATGTGCACAAGTATGGGTGTACAATATGTGAGTACACGAGTATGAATGTACAATAGGTGTGTGCACAAGTATGGGTGTACAATATGTGAGTACACAAGTATGAATGTACAATAGGTATGTGCACAAGTATGGGTGTACAATATGTAAGTACACGAGTATGAATGTACAATAGGTGTGTGCACAAGTATGGGTGTACAATATGTGAGTACACAAGTATGAATATACAATAGGTATGTGCACAAGTATAGGTGTACAATATGTAAGTACACGAGTATGAATGTACAATATGTATATTTCAACATGCAATGCGATGCGAAAAGCAAGAATATGCGGCAAATGAATAATAAACACAACAGTGCATTATCTACATCAATGTATCTATGCCATACTATTTGCCATTTGAAAGAAAATGAATCGGGGTTTTTAGGAAAATAAGGGCTACGGTGCTTTCAAGAAAAGATGCGTCTTTTGAAATATCCGTAGAATCCCTTTGCCTGTCTTTAAAATACTCCAGATTCGTTAGTTTTTGAAATAGGTATGACATCGGCCTAGCCTAACAAGCAAATCGGGAGGGGTATGGAAACCACCTAAATCTGAGTCGATATATATATATATATATATATATATATATATATATATATATATATATATATATATATATATATAAATACAAGTCGGTGATCCCGCGTCAAAGGTACCGCGTACGATACAATATCATATGACATTCTCGAGTCATAAGTGCGGATCTTATCATCAAATAAAGCTCGTACGGTAAATTATCGTACGGCATCCCAAAAGCTGGGTACGGGTCAGTATCACATTCATCTCATCGATTATCTGGTATCCTTATCATCATATCTCATGATCTGGGGTACTGATCTAAATCTAGTACAAATCGATACCATCTATATAAATATAAATACGTGTGTGAAACACACGTCATAAGGCCCGCTAAAATCTCATGTCGTATCCCAAATACGAACTATATCATATCACCGATCTCATGGCACTATATCCAATCTCATCGACTCATCTCCAAATATCATCCACTATCCTCATCATCCAGGTAATAGTATAACAAGCAAGCATGTGTGTGTGTGGGTGTAAACCTAGTTTAGGGTTCGCAACTAGGAAACTATACTAGTTTACTTCTAAACCCTAATCTATCCATAGTAAACCTAATCACATCTAGAATATCCAAGTCACACATAACGCTATCATACATATACATATAGTATATATCTAGTATACTAAGTATCGAACTGCGGGGGTGCTATACGCCATCCACCCGACTTCCCCCATAGATATAATCTACTCACTTTGATCTTGCTTGCCGGTGTCGATGTCGCCACCATCTTCTTCATCGTCTTGAATCATCGTGGGGGTACCTACATGTCACACGTATCGCATCGCATTAAAACCAAATCGAAAACAAAACGACACACGAAAACAAAAACGATACGCTTAAAAGCCTATAGGTTAGAACCTATGGTTAGTTCTCGCAAAACAACCCGATATCACTCGATATAGACGTACAAACGTCACATGATCGAGATAATGCACAAATACAAAATTCTAGAAATCGAAATACGGAAAACCATAACTCAATTCAAAGCAGCAACTAGGGAAAGTGGTCCCGGATTTTGACTCAGGCCAAAACATGACAAATAAACAACACTGGGGTAATGTATAGGGAGCATATGACCTACTGAAGCAACATGAACACCTAATTCAACATGGGGGCCGGCCACATCACTGAAAAATCTGGCCAGGCCGGTTCTGTAGGGGAGTTAGGGGCTCATATTGGTAGGGTAGTCTCCTAGTGGTCTAACTAAGCTCCTGAAGTTGTTTATTTGTCTCAGAACATCCCCGGTTCATTCCAGATTTCTCTGCACGTCAAATACCCTCACAAAACCGATATGCAAAGTTTCTGTTTTTCCGTTTCAGGTTCTAGTTTGGGTTTGGTCTGGGTTTGCTAACAATTGGGAGGGGTTTAAGGTCACTAATAAGGCTTATTACACCATCTCTACTCAAATCAAACCCTAATTCCCAACTTGAGTTTTTAAAGCTCACTAAACTTCGCCAAAACGATATCAAACTTGAAATGTGGCTTAAACAACCTAAACACTACACTATTTGTGAAAGGATATACCTCGCTTAGCACCTATGAATCCTCCACAGAGCCAAAATGAAGACTTTCTTGGACCATTGGGTAGCTAGAGGGCTCTTGCATCTTTTTTGTTAAATGGGTGTGAGGTTTTGGAGGGGTTTTCATGGAGTTTTGTGGCTTGAAGATGGAGGAGGAGGGGGGTGCAGCAGCAGCAGTAACAAGGGAAGTGAGGGGAGAGAAATGAGAGGAAGAAATGATGAGGGAATGACATCATGACTAGGGTTGACCCTCACCCACTCTTTCTCTCTCTAACCCATACCTCTTTCTTTAATCTTTTCTTTTCTTTTACTTTTCTTTTCCTCTCTAATTTCCTTCTCTCCTCAATAGTAAATCCAAACAAACCATGGTAGAAAATGCACAAGTGTAAAAAAAAAAAGATATGGTGCATGCTTGCACAAAATACGCTTAAAGCGCGATTAGCGATTTTTAATCGCGATTAGCACTAAATTAGCATATAATTAATCATAAAAGCTTAAAATTTGCATAATTAACATAAAACACCCTCTTTTAAGTAATTTCTATAATTTTCAAAAAATTTCCCCAATGTATCGGTAGTTAATTATACCGCCTTATTAAAATATTCAATATTTTATTATTAAAGTATAAAAATTCCCAAAAATAATATTTTATTTTTTTGAAATGTTACAATCCCCAATTTATCGGTATTTAATTATACCGCCTTATTAAAATATTAAATATTTTATTATTAAATTATAAAAATTCCCAAAAATAATATTTTATTTTTTTGAAATGTTACAGTCCCGTCATCACTCGTTAGGTTACTTAACTAACGACAGAGTGAGGACTGGACTAGCGCGGGTGTAAAACATATACAACATCTACTAGTGTATATATAACAATATATAATAATCTCTCCAGGCGTGATAAATGCAACATCACAGAAAAGTAATAAGCATCACGGAACAATACAGATAATCTGGGAGCCCCGGGTTTCCTTTGAGCCACAAGTGAAACCGACGTTCCCCTGGTCATATGGATAGCCTGTGCAATGAAAATCTAGACCCCGGCCGAGGATTTCTGGTGATGGCCACCCGTGCACTCCGCAACATCCTTTGAGCCACATTTAGTATCGGTATGAAACCTATCACCAACTGAGAAACTACCGATCCTAGATCGGTAATTTTCATCTATCCCGGCCGAGGATTTCTGGTGATGGCCACCCGTGCACTCCGCGACATCAACCCCCAATATACCGGGAGAGACGAATCCCCTGACGATCCGCTCACTGCTTCCATGTGGCTCGGGACTGTACCCAACTAAAACCTATTTGCACGACTCCTCTGAGCCGTGGTAGGGTAGAAATCAAAGCACAGTGGGAACTCACACGAGAGAAATGACGATCTCAGGTCGATAGACTAACCTATACACATGTCACGTGGGAACTGCTATCTGACAATAGGTATAATACCAACTAGCATGTTCCCGGTGTTGGAGATAGTGCCCTCAGAGTCAATTATTGGATCACGGGCACGTGATTGCAATGATTGAGGAAGGACCTATCCCGGTCGGACAGTCTTACTCAATATGATAGTATGCTATTTGGTTTATCTTTATCATCGTGTACTGCTTTAGGTGACCTGACAGGTCGCTATTGCACGTTGATAAAGCCCCTAGGATTCTTGCTTGACTGCCAGCAGTATGAGGGCGATCATATACGTGGGAGTTGGTAGTCTATAAGCATATCCTTAAAAGGTCCCTAGTCGTGGGAGTTTCGAGACAGGGCATCGATACTCCAGAGTAGACTAGTGTATACAGTCGAGACCCCGACGAGGGGCGGTGGCCGGTCTCACAAGCCATTGGTGTCAGTTGGATCACCTAAGATATATACAGGTGCTCATTGGGTTATGAGTACACCGGACAGGACTCGCCGGGAACATGCTAGTTGGTCTTATACCTGACGTCAGATAGCAGTTCCCTGGTGACATGTGTACAGGTTAATTCATCGACCTGGGGATCGTCAATTGTCTCGTGTGAGTTCCCACTGTACTTTGATTACTACCCTACCACGCTCAAAGGAGCCGTGCAAACAGGTTTTAGTTGGGTACAGTCCCGAGCCACATGGAGGCAGTGAGCGGATCTTCAGGGGTTCGTCTCTCCCGGTATTAGGGGTGAGGTCGCGCTGTGTCTAGGAGAGCCAATACACGAAGCCCTCGGCCGAGGCAGGAGATTTACTGGTAGGTATTCCAGTAGTATCTCAGGGTGTTCTGGGCTACACTCCGACACGACTTGTACCGCTTTTGGGGGTCTGACTTTTACCAACCCCCTAGGCCCGCCATGCGATGCTCATAGACGAACGGACCGGACTGTACGGATATTGTCACTGACAGGCTCAGTAGCGTGTCAGGATGAGTTTGCTCATCGACATCTCTTTTGGTCAATAGCTGGTAGCCCGTCATGTATTGGCTTATACCTCTGACATGCTAGTGGTTAAATCCACAACCAAGGTGTTGACGAGTCTTTAGAGTGCCCCACATTCAGTTGCTCAAGTTTTCGGGCGAAACGCTGTAGAGGCCGTATGGAGATATGGCAGGGTTCGATCAGATACGTGCGGTATTGCACGGATCCTGATCGAATGGTTTATACTGGCCGGCTTTGGTTTAAGCCGGATCCTAGTATAGTACAGTGTAGATTTTGTCTCATTGCATTTGTATTCGGTCGGAATACAGATGCGGGTGTGTATGCATAGTAGCGGGGTTTTTCCTGTATTTTATTACGGGACCAGTTTTCTGGAGTTGCCAGTTTGCTTTCCGTTTCGGCCATTTTCATTTGTATCTTTCAATGGCCGAAGATTGGTGGAGGAGGACTTATTTGCATTTGTGCAAATACGCATTAGTGGAGGGGGTTCTTTGCATTTTGTTGCTTCATGATAGCTCTTGTTGACCTTAACTTGTTCACTTCATCATTGCTTGACTTTTGGAGTCATCATGTTTGATGATGGTTGTGGTTGAGTGTGGATGTGTTTGTGATCATGTTCTTTCATGATTTCTTTTGATTCCCTCTTGCATTATTGGGTGGCCTCTCTCATTTTTGATACACACTCTCATTTTCTCTCCACTCCATCATGCATGGCTGGCCAAGCTCCTTGGGGGCTGTCCAAAATTCAAAAGGTGGGGTTTTTTGTGCTTTTTCTTTGATAAAAATCCCACAAGATCAATCTCCATTAGCTTGTATCATCCCTCCACCAAAAGGCAACCTTCATGAACCCCAAAATGAGACATAAGCACTACACGCATTCTACAGCAAACCTTGGGCACGTCGGCTCGCCAACTTCGTGCCCGAGTTGCCTCGGTATAGAGGTGGGAGCCCGTAAAAGAAGCCGGCGACATGGTGCCCTTCTTGCGAAGAGGTGGAGACCGGACATTCCGCGGGAGATCGGAACGACGACGAGAAGACCGGAGGACACGGATCAGTCGGTATATCTCTCTTCCCTATCTTGTAGTTAGCTAGGGCTAGTTAATGGTTCAATCCGGGGTTTAGTGCGCGGTGGTGCCGGTTCAAGAAAATTTAAAGTTAACCATCGCTTCCGCATTTGGCCTCGGGATGGAGGCCGGGGCGCCGCCGTGCACTTACAGTGGTATCAGAGCCTCGCCATTAACATAGTCTAGCTTTGTCTAATGTGTTTTGCATTTTCGATCGAACAAATGTTCCAAAACCGTGTTTTTCAAAACAACAGTTTTCTGTCGAAATTTTTTTGTCTCGAAAATTTTTTCAGGTAGTCTAAGAATACTGTGCAGGGAAGTATAAGCCTACTGTAAAAATTTGGTTGTGAGATCTCATTGTTCGACCGCGGAACCGCGGCCAAACCACTGCTTGGGCCGCGGTTCCGCCGCTGTCTTGACAGATCAGTACACCAATTTTTTACAGAGGCCTCCAGACTTGAAAATGTGGTTTCTGGAATGTTATTTTTTTGGGCCCAGATTTCTGTGAGTGCTACAGTATTGCTTGGGGGCCCACTTGGTAAAATTTGATCGATCGGATATTTTAAACACATTAGTTCACAGTATTTACATTATATCTGCGACCGTGAATGTCACTTGATCGGTAAATCCTGTCTAACTGCTATAGCCCGGTTAGACGGATTTGCGAGCGTGACTTTCACGTTGATGTTCTGTGTATTGCTGTGATGTTGCGGATTGGTCGTGGGGGATAGCCTGGATGCAATGCTAGTACGGTGTTTTGTTGTATGATGTACATTTGATATTGCGGGGCGAGCGTCCGACATGTGGACTGCCGTCACTGCCTGTTTGTATTATTCTTTTGGGGCACGACCAGGTTGCGGTCGATGTACCCGTTGTATGTATATTTTACTTTCTGTACTAGGATTACCCCGCGGAGGGGTGCACGGATAGCCGGGTTCTAGAGGGCAATAAGCCCGCATCTCATGGCATTAAGACGGAGAGGGCTTCACTCTAGAATAGGCGGGCTATTCGCCGCACTCGTAGGGGGTATAGGTTGACCCAGGAGGGGTGCCCAAGTTGGCGGATTCCGTGAAGTGCCGGGTGGTCCATTCACGTCGCTGAAGGGGGCTGCCTCGCTTCATGTTTTGGGGGGTAACTTGCCGCGCCCGTAGGGGTCTAGGTTTTCATTGCACAGGCTATCCACACGACCAGGGGAACGTCGGGTTTCAACGGCTCTGTGAAACCCGGGGATCCCAGATATCTGTATTGTTCTGTGATGCTGTACATTTCTGTGATATTGCATTCTATCACGCCTTGAGCGAAATATTATATATTGGTATATATATATTAGTAGATGTTGTATATGTTTTGCATCTGCGCTAGTCCAGTCCCCGCTCTGTCGTTAGTTAGCTAACCTAACGGGTAATTACGGGACCCAGTGGCGAATGCGGATGGCATATACGTAAATCAGTATATTTTCGTTCTTTGTGGTGTGATCAATTGATGGGACTGCGTTGATTCGGATCAATGCAAGTTAAAAACAAACCTAATCTGATGTTGTTAGAACTTTTTCAAAAAGCTGTTATTGCAAGGACGTTCACTTTTGTTTTGCACCGTGGTATTCAGTTGGAATATCCTGCTCCTCAGTCGACGAGGCAAGGGCCGAGATCCCTTCACCGGGAGTGACCCCTTGGACAAAAGTTTGCGTCAGGCCAATAACTTCACTATAGCCGATTACTTTTGCTTTGCACCGTGGTATTCAGTTGGAATATCCTGCACCTCATTCTACGGGGAAAGAGCCGAGATCCCTTCACGGGGAGTGACCTCTTTAGCAAAGGTTTTCGTTACTATATTTTTCTAAAAAGCTATCCGTTCCTTCAACGATATCAAATTCATTACGTTAAAGGTTTTCGCCAAACCATTCGTAGCCCTCCGTCGTTTCATATGGGTGGTCAATAGTATTCAAGCTATGTATGTTGGCCAAAGTCAAGGCACAATGATTGGTAGCTATTGGGTATTCATATGCAGCATAGATAGATGCGTTGGTTTGGGGCAGTCGTACTACTATTTTGGCCAAAGTCAAGGGTATGTACGGGTGTGCTCAAATTAACCTGGAGAATGACGGGTAGAACTTGACATGTGACTTATGCTATGTTGGCCAAAGTCAAGGTCATAAGAGCATGGGGTAAAAATCACATCGGGAGTTTCTAAAGAAACTGAAACTTGCCAGATATGCGCATACCTTCTGGAGTGTGATAGCGTGAGCGGATTCCGTCACGTTATCATACGATGATAGTTGGATCCCGATTCCCACTGATGAGTTGGTTTACTCCTCGGGTGATCCCGACTAATTCTTCTTTCAGGTTTGGAGGAGAATTTGAGATGACAGTGGGAGGTTTCCAGATTAGATAAATTGGTAACCATTCTGATCTAGGTTAGAGTGCACGCTGAGTGTTTCTTTTCTCTCTCTCTTTGGCAGCGACCATTGACCCGACCCTAAGACTATGACTCAGTGACCAAGTTGACCGAACCTTCTTAACACTGGCTTTTGGATTGTCAGAGTTGCAGACCTCATTGCCACTCCTACTTTTACCCTTTTCTCCAGGACACCCCGTATTGCTACGAACGTCCAGTTCCATTGGACAAAACCATCGTATGGTTATATACGAACTCGAAAGGATTTATTCGAGGATGGTTTCTGGTTCTGGAGAAAACGGATAGAATTATTCAGTTGTCTTTTCCTTTTACCTTCTCTCAGGATGCGAGTACTCCTTGGTTTAGGAGATAGTACACCTATTATGCAAATTGGACAGTCTTCTTCCAAACCATAGGCAGGTGCCAACCGGTAGGGAATGAAGAAACCCAATTAGCCTATACGGTGTATAGAAGGTATTAAGTTAAGACAAAGCAAGGGATTAGTAAGAGGGCAAAGTAAATTGCGACTGATATTCACGACCATACCAAGTTTTTCGTTACCACTCCCACATCACCTTTGTATTTCTCCAGGACACTCCGTATCACTACGAAGATCCACAGTTTATTGGATACTCCATCGTATGGTTATATACGAACTCGAAAGGAACTTGTTCCAGTTCTGGGATGGATTTTGGTTCAGGAGAAATAGGAATAAGGTTTATTCAGGTGTCTTTTATCTTCACCTTCTCTCGCATTGCGAGTGCTCCTAGGATTAGGACAGTACACCCATTATGCTTATTGGATAGTCTTCTTCCAAACCATAGGCTGGTGCCGAACGGTAGGGAAGGAAGAAAACCATTTGGCCTAAAGGGGTGTACAGAAGGTAATGACTAAAGACATATGAAGAGATTTGGAGAGATGGCAAAGAATTACACGGTTACAGTTGCGAATCTGGAAGAGGCATTACTAGGAATACCAGGATACCCCATCGAAACATTTCAATGTTTCTGTTTCACTGTGTACAGTTAAAGGAAAACTGATTTCCCGATTAGATACTTACTCCAGGGTATGTATTTACCTGGTATAATTCTCACATCTGTATGGTTTTACAGATGATGAGTGGGAGTAAGTTATTGGGAATTGGGTGATCATCCTCATTATATCAGGATTCGTTGTAATCGGTGATATTTGAGGAAGTCACCTGGGTTGTTTGCCGGACGGCAAATATTTGGTTTTGAATATCCGTTCTAATGCACCAATTTCAAATTGATATATCTGTACGTCTATTTTTATAGAGTGAGATATACCTTTTTGAAATTATGTCGATGACATTTACCTATATCAGTTGATGGTTAGGTAAGGAGCATTAAACAGCGGTGTAATTCTTCTTAACCATAAATACAGTTTTCAACTACGACACACAGGGAGTGAGTTATTAGACTCAAGGGACTTGTACAGAGTATTGTATATTGTCCAGTGTCCATTAGAACAGAGGGGTTGGTCCTCGTACTATATTCGGTTTACTTATGACTTCTCTAGTTTTTAAACAGGTGTTTCGTGGAAACACAGGGTCCGAAGTTTGAGAAGTTATAGGTATTTGAATAGAGTAGAGAACCAGGTGTAGCAAGTATCGGGATTCTTCAAAGTGATCGAAGATGTAGATACTTGTGTACGGTATTCAGTTGATAGTAATGATTAAGAGAACTTGCTTCTCTTTCAGGTTACTCATAATTGGAAGCATTCCTAAGTTGAGTGACGCTGATAGGCCTCCTTCCATTTAGTTAACATGCACTGGAGATAGCTGCATGATTTGAATCTGGTTCAATTAAATCAGTGCCTCTAGTTCTATATTGGATATAGAATAGTTCATATCTTAACGATGTTAAGGTACGGGGAGTTGTTCGGGTTATGCTTAAAACCAGACTCTGGATAACTCAAGGCACGTTTCTATAATGGCTGTTTGTGGGTTGACCCAGGCTATGACGAGGGTTGACTTTCTACCATCTGGAAGATCAATAGTGATATTGTTCTGAACTCGCCACAGTTTTAATAAAAATTGATTTTTTCATAAAATAGTAGTGGGAGTATGGTAGAACTGGAAGTGATTCCAGAACCGCAAACGATTACTGAAGATTTGATAGGAACCTAAAGATTCAATCTGGTTTGACATTCCATTGGCCACTCCGCAGATAAGGTGGGTAACCTCAGGCACCCGAGAGGTACTCCGATAGCCTCAAGGACGGTGACAGGAAAGTTCTTGTTTACCCACACTTGCCATTGCTGTTGTCCCAGACTGTGAGACCCGGCAGGAGGATGAGTATAGCGTCGTTCTAAACTTGCTTTAGAAGTGTACGTTTATATGACTCTGCCAGAGGGTTGTCGTAGTCAGTGGGAGCAGCGGAAGCATTGGTGGACAGGTGGCTTATGTCTATTTATAGACTAAAGCAGATGTAGCGGAGATAGATCATCTATTTCTGATGTGACAGTCATAGGTTTGACTTCATCAGAATAGGGGATAGATCTGTTAAGAAGGTAGTAGGGTGTGATGTCATAGTATTTGGATGACATACACAGAGTAGGAAGTGATATTCATATACTACGATCGGTTATACTTTGGTCGTCACACAGTGGTTTCTCCACATGGGACTTGGACATTACATCAGACATACTGGTTACTAGATCTATGGTTTTAGATCTAGATTTGGGTGGTTTCCCAATTAAGGGTACTTAGACAGCATTCTAAGAGTATTTAGAATGAACGACTCCTGGCACGGTAGTGTACCTGCAGGTGATGGAGCCACCCTCTCTAAAGGTGTCTTACAGACTAAAGGGGAGAGGGATGTGCATGATTGGCAGATCACTTGCTCAGGCAATTGAGTCAATCATGAGGTGTCAAGTACCACACCAGATGTTGTTCTTGCACTAGATGCAATAAGTTGATGTTGATCCAATCCTAGAGAAACAGTCGGAAGCAGTTTTAGAACATAAGTGGATGTTCTAGGGATATGATAACGTCAGCCTCATTCGGGAGACAGTTATCATTCCAGGCTTCCAAGGTGACATGGATGACAAGGAGGTTGTCAGAGTTATAGTTTTCCTTCTGACGAGGGGCAGTATTTTGGACAGGTGGTCCAAGGAAAATCTGAGGGAGGCATGGCGCTGGATACTGATTAAGTTCAATTGACGATACAGTCTAAGAAGTTTGGATTTGGAGTTCATTTATGAACTAGGTCCTATCAGACATCCAGACACATTCTAAGACAGGTATTGCTCATTTCGGGAGATGGCTTTCTCCGCGAACTTGAGATATAGAGAGACATAGAAAGAAACATCAAAGCGGATCCACTCACTGAGGCTATTTCTCGAACGCAATAGTTTCGCAAACGAGCTTTGTGAGACTGGCTAGTAGAGGAGTTGGGTGTTCGGTATCATACGGGCTGTGTGTATGCGACGTCGCAATAATTAGCCTTGAGTGCAAGTGAGAGATTGTTGGAGATAGTGCCCTCAGAGTCAATTATTGGATCACAGGCACGTGATTGCAATGATTGAGGGAGGACCTATCCCGGTAGGACAGTCTTACTCAAGATGATAGTATGCTATCTGGTTTATCTTTATCATCGTGTACTGCTTTAGGTGACCTGACAAGTCGCTATTGCACGTTGATAGAGCCCCTAGGATTCTTGCTTGACTGCCAGCAGTATGAGGGCGATCATATACGTGGGAGCTGGTAGTCTATAAGCATATCCTTAAAAGGTCCCTAGTGGTGGGAGTTTCGAGACAGGGCATCGATACTCCAGAGTAGACTAGTGTATACAGTCAAGACCCCGACGAGGGACGGTGGCCGGTCTCACAAGCCATTGGTGTCAGTTGGATCACCTAAGATGTATACAGGTGCTCATTGGGTTATGAGTACACCGGACAGGACTCGCCGGGAACATGCTAGTTGGTCTTATACCTGACGTCAGATAGCAGTTCCCTGGTGACATGTGTACAGGTTAGTTCATCGACCTGGGGATCGTCATTTGTCTCGTATGAGTTCCCACTGTACTTTGATTACTACCCTACCACGCTCAAAGAAGCCGTGCAAACAGGTTTTAGTTGGGTACAGTCCCGAGCCACATGGAGGCAGTGAGCGGATCTTCAGGGGTTCGTCTCTCCCGGTATTGGGGGTGAGGTCGCGCTGTGTCTAGGAGAGCCATTACACGAAGCCCTCGGCCGAGACAGGATATTTACTGGTAGGTATTCCAGTAGTATCTCAGGGTGTTCTGGGCTACACTCCGACACGACTTGTACCGCTTTTGGTGGTCTGACTTTTACCAACCCCCTAGGCCCGCCATGCATGCTCATAGACGAACGGACCGGACTGTACGGATATTGTCACTGACAGGCTCGGTAGGGTGTCAGGATGAGTTCGCTCATCGACATCCCTTTTGGTCAATAGCTGGTAGCCCGTCACGTATTGGCTTATACCTCTGACGTGCTAGTGGTTAAATCCAAAACTAAGGTGTTGACGAGTCTTTAGAGTCCCCCACATTCAGTTGCTCAAGTTTTCGGGCGAAACGCTGTAGAGGCTGTATGGAGATATGGCAGGGTTCGATCAGATACGTGCGGTATTGCACGGATCCTGATCGAACGATTTATACTAGCCGGCTTTGCTTTAAGCCGGATCCTAATATAGTACAGTGTAGATTTTGTCTCATTGCATTTGTATTCGGTCGGAATACAGATACGGGTGTGTATGCACAGTAGCGGGGTTTTTCCTGTATTTTATTACGGGACCAGTTTTCTGGAGTTGCCAGTTTGCTTTCCGTTTCGGCCATTTTTATTTGTATCTTTCAATGGTCGAAGATTGGTGGAGGAGGGCTTATTTGCATTTGTGCAAATACGCACTAGTGGAGGGGGTTCTTTGCATTTTGTTGCTTCATGATAGCTCTTGTTGACCTTGACTTGTTCACTTCATCATTGCTTGACTTTTAGAGTCATCATGTTTGATGATGGTTGTGGTTGAGTGTGGATGTGTTTGTGATCATGTTCTTTCATGATTTCTTTTGATTCCCTCTTGCATTATTGGGTGGCCTCTCTCATTTTTGATACACACTCTCATTTTCTCTCCACTCCATCATGCATGGCCGGCCAAGCTCCTTGGGGGCTGTCCAAAATTCAAAAGGTGGGGTTTTTTGTGCTTTTGCTTTGATAAAAATCCCACAAGATCAATCTCCATTAGCTTGTATTATCCCTCCACCAAGAGGCAACCTCCATGAACCCCAAAATGAGACATGAGCACTACACGCATTCTACAGCAAACCTTGGGCACGTCGGCTCACCAACTTCGTGCCCGAGTTGCCTCGGTATAGAGGTGGGAGCCCGTAAAAGAAGCCGGCGACGTGGTGCCCTTCTGGCGAGGAGGTGGAGACCGGATATTCCGTGGGAGATCGGGACGACGACAAGAAGACCGGAGGACACGGATCAGTCGGTATATCTCTCTTCCCCATCTTATAGTTAGCTAGGGCTAGTTAATGGTTCGATCCGGGGTTTAGTGCGCGGTTGTGCCGGTTCAAGAAAATTTAAAGTTAACCATCGCTTCCGCATTTGGCCTCGGGATGGAGGCCGGGCCGCCGCCGTGCGCTTACACCCGGCGAGTCCGTCCGGTGTACTCATAACCCAATGAGCACCTGTATACATCTTAGGTGAACCAACTTACACTAATGAATTGTGAGAACGGCCACCGCCTCTCGTCGGGATCTCGATCTGTATACACTAGTCTACTATTGGAGTATCGATGCCCAGTCTCGAAACTCCTACGACTAGAGACACTTTAAGGATGTGCTTATAGACCACCCAACTCTCACGTATATGATCTCCATCATACTGCTGGTAGTCAAGCATGAATCCTATAGGCTTTATCAACATGTAATAGTGATCTGTAATGTCACCTGAAGTATGTACATGATGATAAAGACAAAGCAGATAGTATACTATCCTCTGGAGTAAGATTGTTCTACCGGTATAGGTCATCCCTCAATCATTACAATCACGTGCCTGTGATCCAATAATTGACTTGAGGGCACTATAGCCAACAATTTGGACAGATCCATCCACCTCTTCGAAGATACCAAGTTGATTTATGGCACCGTATATTGGAGGTTTGGATAGATGCAACCGATGTAGCAGACTTCATCAGATTCCCCCTCATTTTTGAGGGGTTTTTGATTGTGGGGATGCTCTTCTTTACAGGCACAAGCCCCTACAGTTAATTACGTTATCACGATGCGATAACCACTTTCTCCTGCTCCAGTAGTTTACTTCGTGTCGTGTTATGTTTGGTTTATTTTGGATTTCCCGTGGATTGTATAATTTATATCGTCGCCCGTAGGGCGCGGATTAGTCCAAATCCGTGTATATTTTGGGTTTGGGTCAAGAATTTGCTTGACGAGGTCCACGTTGGTATCTTGGTTTACCAACGGGAGTGAACTTAGGACGTAAATCTCATATAAATGAGATCTATCAGTTCATGAGATATTTGGGTTTGATCTGAGAATCGTTAGTCATATTTGAGACTAAGATCAACTCAGAAACAAATGAGCATATGGGCTCAATTATTTTAGTTTAAGGACATCACGGTCGATTATCGCTGTGTTTGGGACGGATATTAGTTTAAGGACATTTCGGTCCATTATTCATCTTGCGTGCACGTGTATTTGTTACGTGGCGAAGTGAATGATGGTGACATGGGATGCACCCAATTTAGGGTGCGATCCAATTTGAAGGCATTTATGTTTCCTTCAAAGATATACATATATGTATATGTATATCGTCGAGGCTCAATATGACACTTGCATCTATATGGGATGCGTATAAATATGAGGTGTGCACATTAATATGGAGGTGCACAAATGTGGGATGTATCATTCCCTATCTTGATCAAGTTTCATATCTTTTCAATATGGAAGTGCACAAATGTGGGATGTACCATTCACTGTCTTGATCAAGTTTCATATCTTTCATCAAATTGGGATGAGAAGTTGCTGTTGGTTGTTGGGACTTGCCACCTCTCTAAAGACATTGAGAAATTACAATGACATATATCAGAGATGTGAAGAGATGTACCCTTGAACCAAATCCCATATTTGAGGGAAAAGATCATGGTGGACCTAAAAATCGTTAGTCTTATATGAGACTAAGATTAACTTAGAAGATATGAGATGAATATAATTTTGGATATCATCGATGAGAGATCATCAGTCATATATGGGACTAAGATCAGTTTGAAAATCATGAGCATATGGGCTCGGTTGATTTAAGAGAAAGCTTAAACTTCACAGACTTAGCCAATTTAGGGTTAAGATTGGGTTTCTGTACTATCCAGCAGTGCTAAGCACTTCAGACATATAGCTCACATGTGTTTCATATGAGACGCTGAAATAGTGCTAAGCACTAGTCTTTTATGCCGCTTACGTATATTTCACGTGAGGCGCTATGTAACTTGGCCTTAGGTGCTCACGTGCTTTTCACATGAGGCATTGAGTTCTTTTGGAGATTTAATCTCACATAATGTTTTAAGAGAACTTAAACCTCTGTTGATGATTTTAGAGAACTTAAATCTCTGTTAATGATATTTTGGCCATTAACGATCACCAAGATCACTATTTTGAGGATCTGGGATAGAGTTCTATAAGAACTAAGTTCTTGATTTGAATGAACTAAGTTTCTGGAGTATTATGGACTCCATATTCTCCATATTCTTTTATCTATATTTTCCTGTTCATGTTTTCAGAGATGTTAAATCTCTGTTAATGGTATTTTGGCCATTAACGATCACCAAGATCATTATTTTGAGGATCTTCGATCGGGTTCTCAAAGAACTAAGTTCTTAATTTGAAAGAACTAAGTTCCTGGAGTGTTATGGATTCCATCTTCTTTCTTTTCAATTTTGTTCTTCTCTGAATCTTTGATTCTCAAGAACAAGATCTTCCCGATGAGAATTAAATTCTCAATTTATGGGAGAATTGTCATGTGAATCTCAGATTCAGAGAAAAAACTAAGTTCTTGAGAAGGGTTGATCCCTTAGATAGGTAAAGGAGATGTTTTTATCTCTGTATTTTCTTTACCTAGGGTTTAGAGGAGGAAGATCTTCTTCTTTTATTGAGAATTAAATTCTCTGTTTTTTTGTTGAAGCTTTTGGAGAGCCTTCTGTATTTTTACAGAAGCTTCTGGGGGGTCTCCTCTCTCTAGATTTAATATATTTGTTCCTATTTATAGGAGAAGAGAAAAGTGAATCTGTTGGAGGAAATCTCTCATTGAAAGATCATGATTGATTTTATAATCAATCGAAATGATCTTAAAGATCAACCGTTGAATTTTATTCACCATTGTATTTTAATCCAAGGGTTCTTTGTTTTACAGATAAGATCATTCTTGTTTATTTAACAAGATTAAGAAAATATTTTCCTAAGATAAAATTTTATTCTATCATATGAATATCTTATTTGTTTAACAAGATTAGAAAGATATTTTCCTAACATAGAAGTTTATTCTATCATATGAATATCTTGTTTGTTTAACAAGATTAGGAAAATATTTTCCTAACATAGAATTTTATTCTATCATATAGTTTAATTGGTGATATTTTATGACCATTAGATTTTAAATCCAAAGATTCTCTGTTAGAGAAAGATCGTTCCATATTAGAAAGATCAGGGAAAATATTTTCTAAATAGAATTTAATTCTACCACATAGAATTTAATTCTATCAAATAGGAGCATTTTAAATTGGGGCGCTCACGTTAGAAACACGTGAGTGTTGCCATATATGGCGGCGGCGCTCACATGCTTTGCATATGAGCGCTGCCAAAAGAATGCGGCAAGGAACTCACGTGTTTAACACGTGGAGGCTATCATAGGATTTAAACCAATCTGCAGCTGGTACTCGCGTGCTTTGCACGCGAGGTGCTACCCTCTAAAGGAACAGCAAGCTTTGAGCCAAAAAATTTGGCGAGAACAATCGTATTCGTACAAATACCCGTATTCGTATCAAAATACAAGTACCATATTCATACAAATACTTGTATTTGAATCAATTTACAAATACCCGTATTCATATAAATACCCGTATTCGTATCAAAATCAAAATACCCAAAAGAGAGTAAATGAGAGATATAATACTAGCTCACAATAATCCGGCTATCTTTCAAACCTGCTAGTATTATCAAAATGTCTGATTAAAGTATGTGTATCAAATACATGTATTTAATCGAACCCGTACGTAACAATATACGCACACTATATCGTTTCGCCTGAATCGGGAAACCCTCTGTGTGGAATTCTAAAGACTCAACAATACGCTGGTAGTAGGTTCAAGCACGTCAGCGGCACTATTTGTACGTAACGGCTATTCAGGTATTGAACGAAAGGAAGGTCGACAAGCAAGCTCATCCGTACCCCTACTGAGCCTGTAAGTGATAATCTCAGTATAGTCCAGTCTCTTCTTCTAAAAGGGTCGCATACCAGGTCTAGGGGTGAATAACGTCAGATCCCCAATAACCCGATAAATCATGCCAGCATCAAACTCATCACCCAGTGAGAAACTACTGATATCCCATCAGTAAATATCATCCACTTTTGCTAAGGATTTATGGTGATAGCCAACTGAACACAGTGCAACATCGACTCCCTATACCAGGAGAGACAAATCCCTGACGATCGCTCACCACCTTCATGTGGCTTGGGACTATACCCAACTAAAACATGTTTGCATGACTCCTTTGAACCGTGGTAGGGTAGTAATCAAAGTACAGTAGGAACTCACACGCGACAAATGACGATCTCAGTTCAACAGACTACCTGTACTCATATCACCAAAGAACTATTATCTGACGATGGGTATAATACTATCTAGAAGTTCTCGGCGAGACCGTCCGGTGTACTCAGCTCTACTGAGCACCTGTATACAATCCTAGGTTCCATAACACCAATGGCTTGTGAGACCGGCCACCTCCCCTCGTCGGAGTCTAGAAACGTATACACTAGTTTGCTCCAGAATATCGGTGCCCAGTCTCGATACTCTTTCTACTAGGGACATTTAAGGATGTGCTTATGGACTACCCGGATTCCACATATATGATCGCCATCATAATTCTAGTAGTCAAGCAAAAATCTTACGGGCTTTATCATTATGTATTAGAGACACAAAATATCAAGTTTACGTGTACACATCAATAATAAAGACAAACCAGATAGCATATTATCATCTCTAGCAAGACTGTTCTATCTGTATATGTTCTCCTTCACTTAGTATAATCGCATGCTTGCAATTACAATAATTGCCTTGAAGGAACTATAGCTAACATGGTCTTCTACTTCATTCTTATACTCTATGAACTTCTCAAAATATTTGGACTTTACGTTTCAATAAGAATGTGTGTCCAAAATTAGAGAACTCATAGGTAAACAGAATGAAGTATGAGTACCCACCCCTTGTCCATATAAACATCGGACCATATACATCACTATGTATAAGTCCTTAGAGTTCAATAACTCTTACTCCGTGTGTCGTAAGTTGAGAACTGTATTTTGGTTAAGAATATCTATACCGTTATTATATGCACCTTACCCAATCAACATTTGATGAAAGTAAACGTTCATAACATAATTTTCAAAATTTGAATATTATTTTTATCGAATAAAAAGATGGATATTCATTTTAAAAGTAAAGTTGGTGCACAATAACAGTTATTTGAAACCAAAAGTTTACCGCTAGGTAAAACCCGCTGATTTTCCTCAATAGCAACATTTGCTCCGATATCCGACTTTAAGGATCAAATCAACCTTTTCCAATACTCTACTCCTTCTCAGCATCTGTAACACCTTACAAATGTGGAATCCTGATCCGGTATCCTATACTTAGGAAGTAGAGTTGATTGAGAAACATTTTTCAATTACTAACAAATCAAAAGGATGAAGCATCGTATGCTTCAAGGGCGTGGCCAGGTATTCCCAGTAATGCCTCTTCCACTGCCCGGACTCATGACAGTAGTTGCAATCTCCTTTCCCTACAACTGCAACCCCTTACGATGTCTTTATGTCTTACGTTTTGTACACCAAAGTTCGGTATCCTATACTTAGGAAGTAGAGTTGATTGAGAAACATTTTTCAATTACTAACAAATCAAAAGGATGAAGCATCGTATGCTTCAAGGGCGTGGCCAGGTATTCCCAGTAATGCCTCTTCCACTGCCCGGACTCATGACAGTAGTTGCAATCTCCTTTCCCTACAACTGCAACCCCTTACGATGTCTTTATGTCTTACGTTTTGTACACCAAAGTTAGTCTGGTTAGTTTTCTGCTTTCCCCTCCTTTTACCTTCAATCTTGGGTTTGGAAGAAGACTATCCAATAAGCGTAACTGGTATATTCTCCTTATTGAATGAGCTCTTAACTTGAGATAAGGTGGTGGTGAGAGACAAATGAATTATATCAATATACAATTCACTTTCTCCAGAACCAGTGGCCATCCTCGACTGAAAAAATTTCTTCGAGTCCGTATATAACTATACGAGATGGACTTCCAAACAATATTGATCTCTATTTCTGATACACAGGGTTCTAGAGTAAGTAAAGGGGAAGTAAGAGTGGCAAGAACATATGTGATTTCGTCGTGAATTAGGAAAATCTTGACATTCTTAAGCCATTCAATATAAAAAGGTTCGGTTAACATGGTTTTATGAGTTTTAGTTTAACGTCGGTTATGGTCGCTGCCAAAGAGAGAAAAGAAACACTCAGAGTGTGCTCATGTAAGATTAGATTGGTTTATTAATTCATCTAATCAAGATGGCTCCTACTATTTTGTCGAATTCTCCTTCAAACCCTAAAAGAAGAACTAGCCGAAATCATGTACACCCTATAAGTTCTTTAACCGGTCGGCTAGACCAGTGTAAGTACTTCGAGGAAGGTCCCCCATGTTTTCGTATGGACCTAATTGAATAACCCTGTTTCCTTAGAGGCGTAACCTTGTAAACACCTTTCTAGGGATCTACTGGGTCGGCTAATTTTGAAGTGAAAATCTCCCGAGAGTAATTATTAATCATAATGGGTATCGGGAACTAAACTATCATGGTATAGTAACCTGATGAATAATTAACAAATCACCCCACTCCATAGAAGGTATGCAATCACATTGTAAGTTTCAACACTTGAAACTCCCGATAACGGTTTTTACCCTTAGGACCCTAGGAGCTTGACGAATGATTAACAAATCAAAGAGTCCTAGTCAAAATCTTCCCATCATTTCATGACTAATTTTGATCCACCCATATAGGCCCTTGACGAATGATCAACAAATCTATACGACTGTCCTAACTAATCGCATCATATGCGGCAGACAAGCATCACATAGCTACCGTACACTATGCCTTAATGAATAATCAACAAATGCAGCACGAATACTAAGTACTCTACCCATTTGAAATGAAGGAGGGCAATAACTGGTTTTGAAGAAAACTTCTAATATAATGAACTTGATATCGTTGAAGAAACCTAGTGGTTTAAAAACACAGTAGTTTTGAAAAATGGTTCCTACAACATCGGTTTAAGTTTATTTTCATCGCATTAATCATATTAACGCAGTTCCATCATTTAGATAATAACACTTATTTTCTAGTACTACCACACCAGAAAAACATGATAGGAAAAAGAAAATAAAGTGTTTTTATATTCCATTTGCATTCACCATGAGGAATCGGGTCTTTACCATAAAGTTACTTAACTTATGGCAGGACGGATGCAGGGCAAGCGCAAATGTAAAGCATATATATATATATATATCATACCCAGGTAATCACATTACAGGCATGTGGTAAACATTACAGAAAATGGAAAAGTCGGATATGCTAAGAATCCCAAGTTTCGTTTGAGCTGCAAAAGGAACGCGACATTTCACGGTCGCGTGAATAACCCGTACAATAGCAAACGAATACCCCTACGAGCGCGGCGAGCCACCCGCCAATCCTAGAACGAAGTGACCCGGCCTTAATTCCTTGAGGAGACCACCTAGCGCATTCTAGAACCTGGCGGTTTAAGCACTCCTCCGCGGGGCAAACTACAAGAGCAATATACATACAATTGCAACAACAGTCTCAACCCGACCACGTCCGGAATAAAAGAATAATACAATTATATTACACATATTCATGAACAGAAATACAACATTTGTACATCACATTCACACGCGGGGCTATTCATTCACGACAATCCGAGCCAAACCATACACACTAACAATACATTCGACTAATGTGCAACCTCATCTAATTGATCACACATCAATTAGGCGACGTTTACCAACACATATCTTTATACATGTTCAAACCAAATCGATCAAACACTTTGATCGGGTTAATTCGAAACCACGGCCAATGAATTTAATAACCCACGAGGTCGCAAACTTGAATTTCCAAAAATTGAAGTTCAAGTGCACCCTGGCTGTAAAAATCCTTTCTTTTTGGCATTAAACTGGGCCCCGAAGGACCCGAAAATAGCCCGAGTGCCGACGGGGCACACTGGAAAGACTCCAAGAAGCTTAGGGGGCTTGGGGGTCCTTTAACCCGAGACCACCAAAATGGTGGTCTCGGGTCCCCCCTCACCCGAGAGCACCATTAGTGATCTCGGGTAGGGGTGGCCCATTCCGACCTCCCGGCGAGCTTCTCAAGTCCATCTCGAGCCCTTGGTCTAAACCGAGGAACCCCAGGCTCAAGTAAAAGTCTAAAAAATGATATTTTAAAGCAATTTCAAAAATAGATTTCATAAAAATGGATTTTAAAATTCAATTGGCCACAATTGCAATAACTAGTAAATGATTCGGCTCTAGTAAATGATTCGGCTCTGGTACCATGTTGGATTTCGGTGCTAGGGTTGCAACACTTACGGACCGCGGCAGAAAACTAGAACTTTAAAAAAATGTTTGCATAGCACCAAAACCAAAACCAAAATCATCCATTTACTAATAAATTGCAAAACTAAAGAGAACATACAAGGGGTTAGGGGATACAAACTTTGTAGCGTGTTCACTCTCTAGTGGAAGACCCATTCTACACTCTATTGGTGTCCGGGAGGAGCTTGATGGCCGACCGCCTCGCCGAAAATAATCCACGGTGAAAGAAACCATCCAAGCTCCCACTTCATTCAAGAATACTTTTATGATGAGGTAACTAGCTCTAGCACTTTGCCATTGAGTAGAGGTAATAGATGATGTGAGGATTCTCTCTCATTTTCTCTCTTTTCTTTTCTTTTCTTTTCATCTATCTTATAAACATGAAAAAATGAGGAAGATGATGAAGAAAAAGAAAAATAACTCTAACTCTTTTTCCTTTTCCTCTTTACTAAATTATATGAAGAGAATGAATCCACCCCTATCATTCCTTCTCTCTCTCCCCTATTAAGTGTCATCTTTAGACAAAGGTACACCCCACCACATCACATGCTATGAATTTTTCCACTAATGACAATGTATCTGTATTACATACAAATACATTTGTATGTATCTGTATTACATACAAATACATTTGTATGTATCCTTATACATGCATAAAAAGTGAGTGAGAGAGTACACACACATACATATAATGAGAAAGTGTATATGTATCAAATACATATACAAATCATGTATCATATACATAATAATATATAATTATACAGAGATAGATTACATGTATCATATACATATCTATATTATGTATCCTATACATAACAATATATTAGTATCATATACTAAAGAGAGAGAGAGTATCATATACATATATATATATCATGTATCCTATACATAACAATACATTAGTATCATATACTAAAGAGAGAGTGAGAGTATCATATACACAATACTGGAATCCATATCACATATATGGAAATTAAGTCAACACTTGACTTAAGAACCCGGCTTATAAATAAACCAGCTAGTCTAATCGAATGTCCGATTAAATCACACATATCAAATACACGTATTTAATCGAACTCCCGCACATATCCCTATGCACACACCACATCATCATTTCATCTGGGAAGGAACTTTCGTTGTAGGACTCTAAAGACCTGACAATACGCTGGCAGTAGGTTAAAAAGGATCATATCCGATTAAATCTGAAAAACTTTCAGATCAATCCCCTCACGGGTTAACCCGCAAGCTCATCAGTGGTACTAACTGCACATAACGACTACCAAAGAATTGATCAAAAGGTAGGTCAACAAGAAAGCTTATCCGAATCCAAAAAAGCCTATCAGTGAAAAATACCGTACTGTCCGGTCTCTTCGTCAAAGAATATCGTATGCCGGGTCTAGGGTTGAAAGCTGTGAGACCCCCAATAACCCAATAAGTCATGCAGACATCTAATTCATAACCATCCGAGATATAATTGATAACACTTATCAGTTTATCTCAACCACCTTGGCTAAGGACTTCTGGTTATAGTCATGTCATGCACAGTGCGATATCGACTCCCTATATCGGGAGAGACAAATCCCTTTGACCGCTCATTGCCTCCATATTCATCGAGACTATACCTAACTAAAACCTGTTTGCACGGCTCTTTAAAGCGGTGGTAAGGTAGTAATCAAAGTAAAGTGGGAACACACATAAGATACGATGGTGATCTCAGGTCAAAGGACTATCATGTATTATCGTCACCAGAGAACTGCTATCTGACAATATGTATAATACCATTTAGGAGTTTTTGGCAAGTCCGTTCAGTGTACTCATTCTCCAATGAGCACATGTATACAATCTCGGTGTCAAACACCAATAGTTGTAGGACTAGCCATCGCCCTGGTTGGGGTCAAGAAACGTATACACTAGTGTGCTGTGGATTACCGATACCCAGTCTCGATACTCCCATAACTAGGAACATTTAAGGATGTGTTTATGGACTACCCAGGCCCCATTAGTATGATCACCATCATAATCCTAGTAGTTAAGCAAAGATCCTAAGGGTTTTATCAACATGTATTAGCGATACGTAATAGCAAATAAAATATATACACATGAATGATAAAGACAAACCAGATAGTATAATATCATGTCGAGTAAAAATATTCTATCCATATAGGTCCTCTATAATTCTAATAATTGCCTTCAAGGCACCTATATCCAACACGATGATCAATCACCAAGTGGCATGCATGATTAACTGCTCATTCCCTAAAATCCGGCAATTCGAATTGCACTTACATAATTTGAGCACTCTGTAACGTATCCTGATTCATGTGCTCTGCCACCCCCACCTTTCTTTTGCCTCCTCGGCACTATATTATCTTGAACCTTGCAGAATTTTGTGAAACTTCAGAAGAATACTTCTGTTGTTCTACATCATCGCTCTCTGCCGCAAGCATTAATGATCAAATCCGATAGGATCGAACACCTTCGATCGTCTAATATAAGATCTGGTCTCCAAACGTCTCCGCTGGTATCTCCTTGACCGATCTAAGTTTGATAACCGCCAATCCGATACACCTTTGAATAAAGCATTCGACTTTATTCGTCTTTATTCGTCTTTGTTCGATAGGATTGAACACCTTCGATCGTCTAATATAAGATCCGGTCTCCAAATGCCTCCGTTGGTATCTCCTTGACCGATCTAAGTTTGATAACCGCCAATCCGATATACCTTTGAATAAAGCATTCTTCTTTATGATGCCTTCGCCGCTCCGACTTCACATCATATTGATCGTCTCATACAAGATCCGATCTCTAAACGTCTTCCGCTGGTAACTTCTAGTCCTATCTAACTTTGATAACCGCCAATCCGACGCTCCGTTGGATCAAAACTTCTTTTTTATGATGCCTCTGCCAATCCGAATTGACACCACATCCACCGCAATCTAACAAACTCAAAATTCCGATCGAACACCATAAGCTCTAATACCGCCTGTTGGGAATTTCCTTTATCGATACTTATCGTAGAGAGAAAATCCCCTCTTTGGCGCTCGAGCATATAAGACAGCGATCCATAAGAAGAAGTAACAACACAAGGATTTTTAATGTGGTTCAATCGACCGGCTGTTGGCTGTAGTGCCCTCAAGAAAATGCGGGTAGTCAATTATTGTAATTGTAAGTAAGCAATTATTATAGGTGATTATAATAATTGAAGGAGGATCTATACAGGTAAAACAGTCTTGCTCGAGATGATAGCATGCTATCTGATTTGTCTTTATCATTATCTGTATACGTTTTACTTGTTACTATGTGTCGCTAAAACATAATGATAAAGCCCGTATGATTATTGCTTGACTACCAGTATTATGATGGCGATCATATTCACAGGAGCTGGATAGGCCATAAGCACATCCTTATATGTCCATAGTTGAGGGAGTATCAAAACTGAGCATCGATATTTTGGAGTATACTAGTGTATACGTTTCTAGACCCCGACGAGGGGCGGTGGCCAGTCTCATAAGCCATTTGTGTTTTGGCACCTAAGATAGTATACAGGTGCTCACTGGAGGTGAGTACACCGGACAGACTCACCAAGAACTTGTAGATGGTATTATACATATCGTTAGATAGCGGTTCTCTAGTGACATTAGTACATGTTAGTCTTTTGACCTGAGATCGTCATTTGTCTCGTGTGAGTTCCCATTGCACTTAAATTTCTACCCTACCACAGCTCAAAGGTGTCGTGCAAATAGGTTTTAGTTGGGTACAGTCTCGATCCATATGGAAGCAGTGAGCGATTTTCATGGATTTGTCTCTCTGGTATTAGGAGTTGATGTCGTGCTATGTTCGGTTGGCCATCACCATAAATCCATGTCCATGGTGGCTAAGATTTACTGATAGGAGTTTAGTAGTTTCTCGGTGGGTGATGAGCTTGACTCTGGCATGACTTATTGGGTTATTAGGAGTCTGACATTATCCACCCCTCAGACCCGGTATGCGATACTCTTAGACGAAGAGACCAGACTATACGGAGATTCTCACATTCACGCTCAGTAGGGTATGGACGGACTTGATTGTCGACCTCCATTTCGGCATATACCTGGGTAGCAGTTACATAAAGCTAGTGCTGCAGACGTGCTTGTGGTTATGCATTTATCCAGTAACTCACTGCCAGCGTATTGTCGATTCTTTAGAGTTCCACACAAAGTATTTTCCCGGTTCAGGCGATATAATGTAGAGGTCGTATTTTGATACGTGCAAGGGTCTGATTAAATACGTATACTTGTTACACGGATTTTAATCGAACGGTTGATAATACTGGCCAGTTTAGGATTAAGCCGGATTATTAAATCAGGTTTTGATTTAGTTTTTTTACATACATACATACATACATACATATATATATATATATATATATATATATATATATATTCTAGTATTATGTTCATTGTATTTTTCTATCTCTTTGGTTTTCGTATTTTGATACGAATACGGGTATGTATATACAGGGAGTGCGTATTCTATTTATACATATACATTTTAGAAGGAGGACACCTCATTTCTATGGATTTTTTTTATAGAAATTATGAAATAGGGTGGAGGGGTGGGGTAGAAAGAGGAATGGTCAGAGGGATGGGCAAATGAATTAATAATTCATTTGCCTTTTCTTTTGAGGCAGGGTTGGATTTGTTTATTGCAAAATTGTGTTCATCAAAAGAAAATATGTTATGCTCTATTCTTAAGCTATGCTCTCATTCTCACATTCTCTTTCTCTCTCCTCATTAGCTCCTCCTTCTTCATCCTCTCATGTGTTGAGATCAAAGGATGAATTGAGATAGAAAAAATACTTGAACACTTCCTACATCCCTAACACTCCACTTCTAGCAAACTTGGATGGTTAGTTGCTTCACTAAAGTTCTCTAGGTGAAACTGAAGCTTGGATCGGTTTCTCTTGGATGGATCATTTTCGGCAAGGGCGGTCGCTTCTCAAGTGCATTCCCGACGGCTTACGAGGATCTTGGAGGGGACTTCCACGATTATGTGGATACAAGACAAAGGTTGCAGTTTCTATAATCTTGTATGTTGTTTTCTAGTTTATTGTTTGGAACGGATTCTTGGTTGCGGTTTCCTCGCGCTTGTACGAAATTTTTATTCGCAATATTTTCGCTACCACTGTGCTGCGTGCAGTAGGGAACCCTTACATGGTATCAGAGCCACCCGAACATTAGAACTAGTTGAAGACAATATTATTGTTTCGATGCTGAAAGTTTTGCCAGATCGAGTTTCGAATTCTATGTTCTGTCCATTTCTGAAAACACACCTGAAATTTTTTTAAAGTATATCAGTGGACTTTCTTTAAGGTATGAAAACATAGCACAAATCCCGAGGAACTAAAACTTTTTTTGGGCCGACGAAATATTCATTTTGGCCGACACCGGCGGCCTAAAATTGTCCTTAGGTCCCTGGGTTTTGGTGGTTGCTTGGAATTGATGAAACTTGATTTTTGGTATCATTCTTTTTGCCCCAAATTTCATATAGTGTTATCTTTTCTTTCGGGGCAATACGGAAAACTTTTAGACGAAATTTTAGCATCGTTTATGATCCTTACTTTGTATATGTGTCATTAAATATCGTCTAATTGCTATATGTTCAATTAGACGGAGTTGCACATATGTTGTTGCTTGTTATGTGATATATATATATATATATATATATATATATATATATATATATATATCTTGTTATGGTTTAGCTGGATTGTCATGATGGATAGCCCTACGTGCGATTGCTTGTATAGTTTTGATTTATAATGTTGTATTCGTTTGTTCGGGACGAGCGGCCGGATTGTGGTCGTCGTTGCCGCTTGATGTATAATCTTTTTGGGACATGTCCGGGTTGAGATTGTTGTCACCATTATCTATATTTCATTTCTGTACTAAGATTAACCCAGGAGAAGTTCTCAAGTAGCTGGGTTCTAGAGTGCGGTAGGCAGCCGTCTCATGGTGTTTGAGACCGGGCCGCCTCCCTCTAGAATTGGTGGGTTGCTTGCTACACTTGTAGGGGTTATAGGATCGACCCACGGAAGAGTACCCAAGTTACCGGATTCTAGAAAGCGACGGGTGACCGACTCATAATATTGAGAGTGCGTTACCCAGTTTCTAGAATTGGAAGGTGGCTTGCCGTGCTCGTAGGGTTCTAAGATCGATGTTGTACGGGCTATCCACACGATCGGGGAACGTCACGTTTCTTTTGCGGCTTAAAATGAAACGCAGGGCTTGTAGTTTATCCGTTATTCTATATTGTTTGCTACATGCCTGTGATGACACACACACACACACATATTAGATGCTTCTATATGTTTTGCATCCGTGTTAGCCCGGCCTCCGCCCTACCGTAAGTTAAGTAACCTTACGGTGAAGACCCGAGGCCCCGTGGCGAATGCGGATGGCATATAAAAGAATGTTATTTTTGTTGTTTCTATCGTGGCTAGAAAATTAAAATGATGGGACTGTATTATATGTTTAATTCAAGGAAAATAAACCCAAATTGATATTGTCGGAACCAATTTTTAAAACTATAATCATGTTCTTTTGCTTTGCATAGAGGTATTCGGTTAGGAATATCTGGCACCTCATTCAATGAGGAAAGAGCCTTGATCCCGTCATGGGGAGTTTGCTCTTAAGCAAAAGTTTATGTTAATATAAATACTCAATTTTCTTCAAAAGCATTCATTTTAAAAGCAGATCTTAAACCACTCCTTTTCAAACCACTCGAGTTCCTTCAATGATATCAAGTTCGGTACGTTAAAGGTTTTTCGCCAAAAAACCAGCCGTAGCTCTCCGTCATTTCAGATTGGTATTGCTTAGTATTCATGCTATGTATGTTGATCTTTAGTCGAGGCGTAGTGTTCGATAGTTTTGTAGTACTTTTTTGCTGCATGGTGATGCGATTGGTTAGGACAGTCGTACGATAGTTTTGATCTTTAGTCGGGTGTCGTGTGGATGGATTTAATGCAATCACGATAATGATGGGTAGAACTTGACTAGTACCCTTTGGCATTTTGATCTTTAGTCAAGGTCACTGGGGTCTTATGGGCAAAAACCATATCGGGAGTTTCAAATATAATGGAAACTTCCCAAGTATGTGCATACCTTCTGGAGTGTGGTGACTTTGGTTGGCTTCTATCAATGTTATCACACAATGATAGTTAGGTCCCGATTCTCACTGATGAGTAGGTATTACTCTTCGAAAGATTTTCACTTCACAATTAGCGGACCTATTAAGTGTCTAGAAAGTGTTAACAAGGTTATGCCTATGCGAAAATGGGTTACTAAATTGGGTCCGTGCGAAAGCACGGGGGACCTTCCTCAAAGTACCAACACCGACCTGGATGAACAGTTAGCGAACTTGTAAGGTGTATATGATCCCAACTAGTTTTCCTTTTAGGATTTGAAGGACAATTCGAGGAAACAGTGGAAGCCATTCTGATTAAATAAAGTGATTAACCAATCTAATCTTGATAGAGTGCACACTGAGTGTTTCTTTTCTTTCTCTCTGGCAGTGACCCATGACTTACCTTAAACTAAAACTCATAATCCAAGTTGACCGAACTTTTTTACACTCTGGTTTTGGATTGTCATAATTCATTACAAAATCGCAAATATCCCTGCCACTTCTGCTTTACCCTTTGCTTTCTTGAGAACACTCATTATCACTACGAAAATACATATTGCTTGGAAGGCCATCATATGGTTAGATATAAACTCGAAGAAATTTATTTCAGTCTGAGTATGGCCATAGGCTTTGAAGAAATTGAATTATAAAATTTGGTTTTCTCTTCCCTTTACCTTCTCTCAACCTAAGAGCTCCTTATATTAGGAGAGCACACCTGTTACGATTGTTGGATAGTCTTTTTCCAAACCTTAGGTTGGTGCCGATAGGTAGGGAAGGAAGAAAACCAACTATCCTAAGTATGATGTACAGAAGGTAAGATATAGAGACATATAAAGGGTTGCAGTGAGGGCAAAGGAATTGTAAGCACTGTCATATATCCAGACATTGGAAGAGGCATTACTAGGAATACCTGGCCACTCCCTTGAAACATTCTTATGTTTCAGTTTTTCTGTGTACATGTAATTGAAAACTGTTTTTCCAATTAATTCTGACTCTATGGTAAGTATATACTAGATTAGAGATTCACATATGTAGGGCGTTACAGATACCGAGAAGGAGTAGAATATTGGGAAATGGGTGATTTGATCCTTAATATCGGAATTCGTAGTAGTTGGTGATATTGGATTAAATCACATGGTTTTGCCTAACGGCAAATATTTGGTTTTGAATAACCGTTGTTATGCACCAATTTTTAAAACTGAAATATTTGCCTCTTTATTTTATTTTATAAATTGAGATATAATTTTTGGAAAACATTTACCTTTTTAGTTGAGGATAAGGTAAGATATATTGAATAACGGTGTAAAACATTCTTAACCAAAATACAGTTTTCAACCTACAACACACGGAGTACGAGTTATTGAACTCTTGGGACTTATACAAAGTAATATATGTTGTCCGGTTTTCTTTGGGACAAGGAGTTGGTACTCTTACTTCATTCAGTTTACCTATAAGTTCTCTGGTTTTAGACACGCATTCATTAAAATACAAGGTCCAAAGATATTGAGAATTTCATAGGGTATTAGAATAAAGTAGAGCACCAAACGTCAGAAGTATTAAGATTCTTCTATGTGATCAAAGATGTAGATACTTATGCTAGGTATTCCGTCGTAGTAATATTGAGAATTCGATTCTCTCTCACGTTACTCATCTGCGGATGTGTTCCATGATGAGTAATGTTGTATGGCCTTTTTCCATTTGTGATATGCACTGGAAACGGATGCATACCAATTGAATATGGTTCTATCTAAATCAGTGCTTTAGATTCTATATGGACATAGAAAGGTGGTATATCTTAAGGATGTTAAGATAGGGAGTTTTCTGGTTTTTGTTTAAAAGCAGAATCCGGACAAACTCAAGGCATGCTTCAGTAATGGCAGTTTGTGTGTTATCCCAAGTATTCACAAGGGTTTAACTTCTACCATTTTCAAGATCAATAGTTGCATCGCTCTTGACTCACCACCTTTTTATAAAAAAGGCTTCTTTGCAGAAGAGATTAGTGGGAGTATAGTAGAACAGAAAGTGATTCCAGAACCACAAACATTACCAAAAATTTAGTAGAACCTGGAGATTCAATTGGACTCGACAAACCTTAACCACTACGTTGATATAGTAAGTGACCTCAGCCACCCGAGAGATACTTCGGTTTTCTTGTAAACGGTGACAAGGAGGTCAGCACCACTGTGATGATGGCCCTACTTTTTATCAGTAGGCCATAGAAAGCGGTGACTTCCGGATCGCCAGATGCAAAATATCAAAGTTGGATTCCATGCACTCCAGCAAATTATGGTTTTTGAATTTTGCTGGATACTCCAGAAGGGGTAAAACACATTATGAGCAAGTAGATCTTTCGAGATCAGTAAAGGTGGAAATGTAGTAACCTAATTAGGCTGGACTTGTAGTAAAGGGTTTTTTATCAAATACCCAGTGTGGATTGTGATGAAACTCTTACTTCAGTGTCTACGCTGAAGTCCATATGGATATGACTTGACACTGCTGCTATTCATGACTATGAGATGTAGCAGGTGGATGACTATAACGTCTTTTCTAAATGGGTATTTAGAAGTGCACGCATATATGACTCTGCCAAAGAGTTGTCATAGTCAGTAGGAGCAGCGGAAGGTGTGCAAGATGCTTATATCTATTTATAGACTAAAGCAAGCATAGGGGAGATAGATCATCTATTTTGATGTTACAGTCAAGGTATTTAACTTCATCAAAATAACATATGAACCTGGTAAGAAGGATGTAGGGAGTACTATCTTGATATTTGGATGACATGCTCCTGATAGGAAGTGATGTTCCTATACTACAATCGGCCAAACTTTGGTTGTCACAAGGTGTTTCTCCATATAGGATATGGACAATATATCAAGAATTATGGCAACTAGATCTATATCAATAGATTTAGATTTGGGAAGTGTCCCAATCCGGGTACTTGGACGCCATTCTTAAGGAATTTAGAATGGATGACTCATAGTATTGTGGTGTACCCGCATGTGATGGAGTCACCCTCTTTAAAGAGATTTCTTCTAGACTGATGAGGAGAGAGACTTGCAAGAATAACATATCATTTGCTTAGGCAATTATGTCAATCATGCAATGTTATATACCAAACCAGATGTTGCTTTTGCACTTGCTATAGTAAACGGATATTAATCGAATCCTGGATAAATAAAGAGAAGAAGTGAGAGCATAAGTGGATGTTCTTGGAGTATGGTTACGGCAGCCTCCTACAGCAGGCGGTTGCCGGTTCAGGCTTCCAAGGTGACCTGGATGAAAGAGCGGTTGTCAGAGTTATAAGTTTACCCTCTTCTGAGGGGCAGTATGTTGGAATAGATTCCAAGCAGGATACTAAGGCAGGCATGACGCGGGATTTTGATTAAATTCAGTGGAGGATACAGTTTAAGAAGTTTTTTGGATAAAGGTGTTCATTTATGAACTTGGTCCCATCAGGTATCCAGAAAAATTCAAAAGCAGGCTATCACTCAGTTCGGGGGATAGTTGATCTTCATGATGTTGAGATATAGAGAGATACAGTTAGAAATATTGGAGCGGATCCACTCACTTAGGCTATTTTTCGAACACGGAATTTTCTCAAACACGATTTGCGAAACTGATTAGTAGAGAAGTTGGGTATTCGGTACCACACAAGCTGTGGGTCTGCGATACCGCAATAAGTAGCCTTAAGTGAAAGTGGGAGATTGTTGGTTATAGTGCTCTTAAGGCAATTATTGTAATTGCATGTAGGCGATTATGATAATTGAAGAAGGACTTATACTAGTAAAACAGTCTTGTCTTGCTCGAGATGATAGTATGTTATCTGGTTTGTCTTTATCATTATTTGTATGCGTTTTAATTATTATTATGTGTCACTAATATATAATGATAAAGCTCGTAGGGTTATTGCTTGACTACCAGCATTATGATGGCGATCATATATGTGGAAGCTGGGTAGTCCATAAGCACATCCTTATATGTCCCTAGTCGAGGGAGTATCGAGATTGGGCATCGATATTCTGGAGTAGACTAGTGTATATGTTTCTAGACCCCGACGAGGGGCAGTGGCCGGTCTCACAAGCCATTGGTGTTTTGTCACTTAAGATGGTATATAGGTGCTCACTGGAGGTGAGTACACTGGACGGACTCACCAAGAACATCTAGATGGTATTATACCTATCGTCAAATAGCAGTTCTCTAATGACATGAGTAGAGGTTAGTCTTTTGACCTGAGATCATCATTTGTCTCGTGTGGGTACCCATTGTACTTAGATTACTACTCTACCACGGCTCAAAGGAGTCGTGCAAACAAGTTTTAGTTGGGTACAGTCCCGAGCCACATAGAGGCAGTGAGCGATTGTCAGGGACTCGTCTCTCCTAGTATTAGGAGTCAATGTCGCTCTGTGTTCGGTTGTTCATCACCATAAATCCCTGACCAAAGTGGATGAGATTTACGGATAGGAGTTCAGTAGTTTCTCTATGAGTGATGAGCTTGACTCTGGTATGACTTATCGGGTTATTAGGGATTTGATGTTATCCACCCCTAGACCCGGTATGCGATACTCTTAGACTAAGAGACCGGACTGTACGGAGATTGTCACATTTAGGCTAAGTAGAGTACGAACGGAATTGATTGTCGACCTCTCTTTCGACATATACCTGGGTAGACGTTATGTACAGCTAGTGTTGCTGACATGCTTATAGTTATGGATTTATCCAGTAACTCACTGCTAGCGTATTGTAAAGTTTTTAGAGTCCCACATAGAGGGTTTTTGCGGTTCAGGCGATATGATATAGAGGTCGTATTTTGATACGTGCAGGGGTCCAATTAAATACGTGTACTGGTTACACGGACTTTAATCGGACGGTTGATAATACTGGCCGGCTTAGGATTAAGCCGGATTTTTAATTAGGTTTTAATTTAATAATATATATATATATAAATATATATATATATATATTGTAGTATTATGTTCATTGTATATTTCTATCTCTTTGGTATTCGTATTTTGATGGGAATACGGGTATGTATATAGGGGAGTGTATATTATATTTATACCTAATACATTATAGAAGGAGGACACTTCATTTCCATGGAATTTCTTTTTATAGAAATTATGAAATAGTGGAGGGGTGAGGTGGAATGAGGAAGGGTGAGAGGGATGGGTAAATGAATTTATAATTCATTTACCTTTGCTTTTGAGGCATAGTTGTGTTAGTTTATTGCTAAATTGTTTTCGTCAAAAGAAAATATGTTATGCCTCAGTCTCAAGCTATGCTCTCATTCTCACATTCTCTTTCTCTCTCCTCATTCGCTCCTCCTTCTTCTTCATCCTCTCATGTGTTAAGGTCAAAGGATGAATTGAGATGGAACAAATATTTGAACACTTCCTACATCCCTAACACTCTACTTCTAGCAAATTTGGATGGTTAGTTGCTTCACTAAAGTTCTCTAGGTGAAGCTGGAGCTTGGATCGGTTTCTCTCGGGTATATCATCTTCAGCAAAGGCGGTCGTCTCTCAAGTGTATTCTCGATGGCCTACGAGGAGGTTGGAGGGGGTCTTCCATGATTAGGTGGACACACGACAAAGGTTGTAGTTTCTATAATTGTTATTTTCTAGTTTAGTGTTTGGAACAGATTATAGGTTGCGGTTTCCTCGTGCTTGCACGAAATTTTTATTCGCGATATTTTTTCTTCCACTGCGCCGAGTGCGGTAGGTAAACATAATATTGGCCTAACCTATGGGGCAAACATAAGAATTCCATTGATATAAGAAAGATATTACACCCGGCACCTTATCTTCTGTCACTCCACACTTCCCGGTGTACGGGCAGAGGGCGCAATGGGCCCGCTACGTATTTACTCTGAAGTAAACACGCTGAGCGTATCTGAGCAATATAAAAGAAATATACACAACAGACAAATGTAATGAACAACAACTTTATTTATTAACGTTATTTTTACAATACATCTGAAAAGTAAATACATGGAATGGAAAACAATGCCTAAACAGTAGCATAACAGAAATGGAAAATACATAATGTAAATGTGTACAAGGAATCTAAAGCTCTGGGTCAAAAGTCAGCTGATCCAAATCCTCGCTGGTGGGCTCGATCTCTTGAAGGTCCGATCCACCTGACAACATTCCGAAGAAGAAAGAGAAGGAATGTCGTCAGCGAACAATCACTCGGTAAGTCCCAAAGATAAGGGAGAAGTAGAATAGACAGAGAGAGTGTGTGTAGCTTTTAAAGTTGTATTATATTATTATAATGTTGTATTTAATATTAGCGCTGTTGTTTGTAGCTTGGTACAAAAGAGGACAGTGTATACGAGAGGAGTCTCACTAGACCATAGACTACGGTATATAGAGTACAAGGCTCCATGATAATACCCGGAACAACCGTGATTGAATTCAGGTTAGGTGTCTTAATGGTTGCAGTCTCGTGCCACTTCTAACACCTTCCGTACCAATCTACCTCTTAAACCCCGCGATGTCTTGATTGTATTGTTTTTATTGTATTGTAAATTGTATTTTCTTGTATTATAGATTGTATAGATGGATGACTTGCCGAAATCATGATATCAGTAAATGGATGTAACTGAAGAATCATGTAGATGGATGTATATCCATAGTTCGGTTCGGTCAAGTTATATAGATTGATAGATTGAACAGATTTAGTATATGGATTCATTGATTCATATTGTAATGTAGTTTTATACTTGAATCTCATTCAAGTCAGATTGTATATATATTGAGACTTAGTCTGAGTCAGACAATTAGAAAAGAAATTGAATCCTGAATTATGTTTTGGTGCTATCGGTAACCGCTGCACATGGACGGCAGGATTTGTGTCTTTTTCAAAGACGATTGTCGTGTTGATAACACCGTTTGTTAAGTTGTCTACCATAAATAGGTAAGCACCCATATCTCCGGCTCCCTGAGGCTCAAGAGACTGGTCCCGTTTAAACCTATGTTTACTAGAGTCCTTATTGTAATTTAGTATAACTTGAGGGGGTTTTATGTAAAATAATTTTATATAATTTTCAAAATACACCTCAAGTATTTTATTATCGTCTTTAGAGTTCATGGATGTATATTTTATCAATATGACATTTCTAGTGAATAAAACCTAATTTCATAATATATGGTATTTATTTGTAATTTTGGAATTGTATGGTATTTTCTTGTAAATGGAATATTTTTCTTGAATTTTGGAAATGTGGAATATTATAAATATTAAAAATAGATAATTTGATATTAATTACATATATATTTATTTATTAAAAATATAAGTTTTATTTATAATAGAAATCACATTTTTTAAAGAAAATTGTATTTCTAAATCTTTCGAGACCGTATGCTCCTTGCAGAGGTCTGTATCTCGCACTACTAAGCCCGAGGATGTGCGATAATCCACACCATCCCGAATGGGTTCCCGAAATGGGTTGTAGCGGCGCATTGTAAAGATTTGTTAATAATACATATCTTGTAGAAAAAGGTTTTTATAAGTTTGAGGTAGTTTTGTGTAAAATCGTATTATCCCAAAACTATGTTCCCAAAGATCATCGTTCTATGTTATATATGAGTGTTGTGAGGAGGTAGGTCATTACCTCGTGAACTATCTAAAGGTATAGCAAGGGTAATGATGTTTTATGTCGAAACTAAACTATATGGTATTTTTCTGTAAAAGTGCTATAAAATTTGAAATATAAATTCTTTTGATATGAAACTTGTCAATATTTTTTTTTTAATGTTTAATGATCATGATTTGAGAGTTTGGTATTATTGTGTTTAAGAAAAATATGATTTATAAGGAAAAACCGAATCGGAAGTCGGATTAAATCCACTTCCGTCGGGTTTTAGAATTTTAAGTATTTAGAAAGTAAAGAGAAGGGGGATGATTCGTATGTCAAAAACTATCTAATAACCGCAATCAAGAACGGCGTCGCATGAAGCTAGCCGGTGAGTACGGGTCGGTCCACAGGGATTTTGTGAATCTCCTAGTCGCGCTAACGAGTTAATTCCGAAGGGTGTTCGGATTGGTTATTAAATCTAAAAACCTAAATTAATCTATCTACGATTATCTAGATCTATTCTTGCTAGGGTTAGGTTTAGGGATGGTTTGGAAATGCAATTAAATCTCAATGCTTTCTATACCCGAATGAAGATCTATGAGGAGTTATGGTAATTATCAATAAAAGGGATTAGATCCATTCGGGAAGGTGTTCCTTCCTCTAGGTTCTTGTCCTTCCTTTAGAGATCCTTACCCTAACCTCCATGGAAAACGCGCGCAACCGAGCCTTTACACTACGGTGTCATCGTTACCTCGAAGGGTAGGATGTCGTAAGGCGCGGTGTGTGCGTGTATGCATGGAGTCCTATTGTAAATATTTGGTGGGTAAGAAAGGGATGAGAGATCTCATCTCTCAAAATCCTTCCCCAAAGCTAAACCCTAAATAAGTTCCTAGGGCATGAAACTAAATCTACCTAGGGCAAAGAATTAAAATCTACACTAGGGCGAGAAATTAAATCTACTTACAGATGCGTCCCTCCAATCATCCATGCAGGGTTGTCAGATCTGAATTTCTGAATGGAAAGGAAACACCGATGCTCTCCAAAAAGAGATCTGAAATTTATTATTAAAAGGAGGCATAAAGAAAATACAATGTTTTGGGTTCCTATTTATAGAGAATAGGAAACCCTAGGTTATATTTGACCCGCATGTTCACAATTACAAAAATAGCCCTAGAAAGACCCATTCAGCGCCGCCTTGAATTATGATATAATTTTTAACTCCTAAGTGCCCTAGATGGCCGCGGAACCGCGGCCCGAGGCATAGTTTGGCTGCGGTTCCACGGTCAAAAAGTGGAATTGGGCTATGAGATTTCATGGACTGGCTCTGGTTGTTTTGGGCTTCCTGTATCTATGTATCTTTTTCCATTTGGGCTTCTAGGTTGGTTCCAGATCTTCAGTGAACATTTGTAGTGGATTTTTAACCGTTGCTTTGTGTTGACGTCTTGAACCATGCTTTGTGAACTGTTTCTTATGTAGGCTTGATCAAGATCTTCTGTTCATTGGTTAAAGTTCACTTTTTCATCGTCTTTACCTCGTTTTCACTGTTTTCTGTCCAAGAACCTGTAACCTGTAACATGTAGCAGATATGCGTCAAAAGTACCTGTTTATTAATAAAAAGAATAAGAATGGGGAATATAATAATGCAATATTATGGTGTGAACAAATACCCCCAAACTTATCTTTTGCTCGTCCTCGAGCAAACTTATTTTTATTCATTAAAATCCTAACATAACCGCACTTTCGCAGGGAAACGCGATTGCACTGAGCACGTGCAATAAGCCGTTAAACCTCTAGGTGTCCCTAGTAGGAGGAGTGTTGTCTCCTGAGGGTTTTCAGCGGATTGCACCCACAAAATCCTATCAATTCGGCCTTTCGATTTTTGTTCTCCAATTAGGTTTTCTAACAAGGAATTCTATTATCTTTTACTTGTAAATTATCCACCCATATTCTTCACGCTTCCTCATCATTTAACTTAAGATTATATATGTTCTATAGACTTATTTAGCTTTCGGCATCTCTTAAGTTTTCCTTCTAGGGTTACATCTCCACTCAGGAATTTCTATCAACCCTACTAAAGATACAAGTTTTATTCTTCATCCCTTTCTCTCATCTAAACTCCAATCACATATCCCTACGTGTGTGTATAAATCACCCCTACACTTGGAAATTCAAATCAAGCAATCATGTCCTTGTCCGTTGTCCAAAGTACTTATTAGTTGGTGAATTTAAATGAATCTTGCTTACACATCTTTCATGCGACCGTTAATACTTCTTGAGGTACCAACAACCGATTACAAGATGTGTTTGCACTTTAAAGCGTAAATCCTAGTCTTGCAACACCTAAGGCTTTAGCAGTGACTCCCAAACCAGTTGGTCTAAGGCACTAGGTGATGAAGCACCCTCGCTAAATATTTTTCTATTTTTGCAGCCTTAAGTAATCACAAAAACCAGTGTCCATTTTTTTTATTCTTTATTCACTCTTATATATTTTTTTTTCATTTTCTTCATACTAAGGACTTTAGACAAGAGCATTTCAAAGTCACTTCTACTATTCCAAGTTTCAAGGTGCGTGATTGTGCAAATTGTAGGGTATACATTTTCAGAATCTAGACTTAAGTTAGGAACTATTTTTCAAACTTATACTCTAATAAGAACATCAATACTCTTCCCTTGTTTCGACTTATCCCAAGAAGTGAACCCAAAATTTGCTTATTTCTAAATAAACTACAAAAACATATACTTTCTACCGCTAAACTTTAAGGACTGTTATTTTTAGGGTTTTTAATTCACTAAGTCTAAGATCTAGTTGTTCCTAACAAGTTAACCTATTTGTCAAACTCAAGTCAATTAGCCAAAATTGAATACAATAATTTTTATTATTTTTGAAATTTTTCAATTTTTATGGATTTTCAAATAAGTATGCAGGTGCAAAAATATGTACAAATGAATGCGAAGGAAGAAAACGTACCGAGCATACCCCCAAACTTGAACTTGACAGTGTCCTCACTGTCATGCTAAACCAAGAGGGTAAAAATACCGGCACTCCCCTGTTTATTTATTTACATTTTTTTAAATGTTTTTTTAATGTTTTGAAATTTTTATTTTTTTTATAAAAAGAAAACAAAAAAAATATGTACATATATACAAAGGTCCCCCCAAACTTAAGCTTGGCCTTACACAAGCCAAATGTTAGCACCAACCATTCAAAAATTTTATTATGGTAAAGGTATAGTCGGTGCAAGAATGGGATGGAGATGAAAGAAATGAGAAACACGCGAGACCGTGTGGAAAGAAGAATGGTAGAATATGGTCTCAGTGGGGGGAAAGAAGAGCGGAAAGGAGAAAGAAGGATCGCGCGAACTTGAGGGTGTAAATCGAGTGAATAAATTAGCACAATATGTGATGATCGATATGTTATAAGCGATTGCGCTAACCTATCAACCAGTCGGGAAATGGGGTCAAATCCCTCAAGATTCGCAAGAAAACATGGGTACGCCGAACTTGGTATAGGAGATGAAAGCGTAACGGTCACTTGTTCGGTCGGAACAATAGGAAGGGGGAGGGTGATATAACAGTCAAAGGTTCAGGAGGCTGAATTGGAAAATCCGACACATTAAACAAAAATGGTTCAACCTCAATTTTATCCTCAAAACTCTCCTCAATATTATCCTTATAATTTTTCTCAAAATTTAACTCATCCATGCCATTATCATCAAAGTCAAGACGCATATGAGATTCGGGAGAGACATCTAATAACTCAGGATGATGATTTGAACATAAAATTTCAATCAAATCGACAGGTTCATCATCCGAAATATTCCCGGCGTCTATATCCTCAATCAAGTAAAAATCAATTTTCTTAGACACCTCATCAAAAGCATGGATATCTATCGATTTAGGTTCTAGATGGGAGGTGTAAAGATCGAAAGGATTAGGTGCGGTTTCACTCGAAAGGGGTTCCTCACAATTTGGCAACTCAAATACTACAAAATCACACAACTCGTTTTTATTTTGAACTTGTGAATCATTTAGGACATTCGATGGAAAACTGGAGTTGTGGGCTTCAATTGGGTAAGGGTAGGTTTGATTTAGAAATCCTCTCTCATTCTCACTCTGTCCAATCGCCTCCTTATACATTAAAAAATTTGAAGCTAGCGGGAAACTAGCTACCGTTTCACTAGGTTGCATAAGGGCGGCCACGGACGCTTCCACATTCCTAGTCATTTTATTGGTTGCTGCAATATAAGCCTCCAACGACTTTTCCAAACTAGACTTAGGTGGTGAGGGGGTTTCGGTAAAAAATTCAAATTGGTGTGGATATGCAAAACTCCCTAATGGCTGTGTCGAAACGGTGTCTAATGAAGGTGGGAAGGTCAGGTATGACCGGTAGGAAGTGGGTGATTGGACAGGGGTAGGGTCAACATGTGGATAAAAAGGTGAAAAGTCGTGTGGATCCCTAGAACTAGATGAGTGGAGAGGGGTGAAAGATCGACTGCGAGATTGAGCAATATGCTCAGCAATGGACATCGACTTAGAAGTTACAGCAGGACTTGGAAAAGTGGTGTCAACATATGTAGGTGGTAAAGATGGACTTGGTTGACACAAAGTGGGTTGAAAAGTCAAACTATTTCTCCTAGACGCCTCTATTTGATCTTTCAAAGATTTTTTAGGCAAGGAAGGATCGTCTTTAAATTGACCGAACAAATTGACGTATGACGCAAAATTAGGTTCGGGATACCAAAGTTCGGCTAATGATTTATTGTGTGGGGTACCCATGTTAGAAGAAGGGGTGAAAAGAAGGAAGGTTTGTGGTGCAAGGATCTAATTGCGGCCAAAAATTTTTGCAAGTTTCTAATAAAATTTGTCCTTTTGATTTTTATTCTTTTTCTCTTTATTTGGAAAAAATTTTGTTGCAAAAAGATTTTAGAGAAAAGATATGCAACAACAAAATATTACTTGCAATCAATTTTATTTCAAGCGGGGCCCAAAAATCCTGCACAAGATCGTTATATGGAAGGGAATATATTTTTAAACTGCAAAAATTCCTGCAGGAAAATTTACAGAGGACATATCAATATTTGCAGAGGAGACAAATCGAAGCTTACAGAGATTTTTTTTAGGCACTATTTCAGCCAAGATGCCGCGTTTCCACGGCTTAAGTGTAGGTGGTGCCGCGGTTCCGCGGTGGGCGCGCCAGATCAGCTCTTCAAACTTCGCTGACGTCACCGTATCGCCGTGATTCCGCGGCAGGAGACGTCTTTTGCGGCGGATCCGCGGTTTGACCGTTGACTTGGCCCTTCAACTTCCTGCTGCTGTTCTGTTGTCAAAATTCTCTTCTGTTCCGATATCCCGTTTTCTGTTTCGCTTTCTGGAAATTTCCAGATCCGTCTCGATTGTTCCTGCAAGATTCACCCAACAAAGTACCCTTTCCAAAAAATAACAATTGATATATTTTTATAATTTTTGGATTTTTTAGATTTTTATGATTTTTTAATTTTAGATTAATCCGAAATCGCAAAAAGAAAATAACACGCCATCCCCGGCAACGGCGCCATTTGATTCGTATGTCAAAAACTATCTAATAACCGCAATCAAGAACGGCGTCGCATGAAGCTAGCTGGTGAGTACGGGTCGGTCCACAGGGATTTTGTGAATCTCCTAGTCGCGCTAACGAGTTAATTCCGAAGGGTGTTCGGATTGGTTATTAAATCTAAAAACCTAAATTAATCTATCTACGATTATCTAAATCTATTCTTGCTAGGGTTAGGTTTAGGGATGGTTTGGAAATGCAATTAAATCTCAACGCTTTCTATACCCAAATGAAGATCTATGAGGAGTTATGATAATTATCAATAAAGGGGATTAGATCCATTCGGGAAGATGTTCCTTCCTCTAGGTTCTTGTCCTTCCTTTAGAGATCCTTACCCTAACCTCCATAGAAAACGCGCACAACCGGGCCTTTACACTACGGTGTCATCGTTATCTCGAAGGGTAGGATGCCGTAGGGCGCGGTGTGTGCGTGTATGCATGGAGTCCTAATGTAAATATTTGGTGGGTAAGAAAGGGATGAGAGATCTCATCTCTCAAAATCCTTCCCCAAAGCTAAACCCTAAACAAGTTCCTAGGGCATGAAATTAAATCTACCTAGGGCAAAGAATTAAAATCTACACTAGGGCGAGAAATTAAATCTACTTACAGATGCATCCCTCCAATCATCCATCCAGGGTTGTTATATCTGAATTTCTGAATGGAAAGGAAACACCGATGCTCTCCAAAAAGAGATCTGAAATTTATTATTAAAAGGAGGCATAAAGAAAATACAATGTTTTGGGTTCCTATTTATAGAGAATAGGAAACCCTAGGTTACATTTAACCCGCATGTTCACAATTACAAAAATAGCCCTAGAAAGACCCATTCAGCGCCGCCTTGAATTATGATATAATTTTTAACTCCTAAGTGCCCTAGATGGCCGCGGAACCGCGGCCCGAGGCCTGGTTTGGCCGCGGTTCTGCGGTCAAAAGGTGGAATTGGGCTATGAGATTTCATGGACTGGCTCTGGTTGTTTTAGGCTTCTTGTATCTATGTATCTTTTTCCATTTGGGCTTCTAGGTTGGTTCCAGATCTTCAGTGAACATTTATAGTGAATTTTTAACCGTTGCTTTGTGTTGACGTCTTGAACCTTGCTTTGTGAACTGTTTCTTATGTAGGCTTGATCAAGATCTTCTGTTCATTGGTTAAAGTTCACTTTTTCATCGTCTTTACCTCGTTTTCACTGTTTTCTGTCCAAGAACCTGTAACCTATAACATGTAGCAGACATGCGTCAAAAGTACCTGTTTATTAATAAAAAGAATAAGAATGGGGAATATAATAATGCAATATTATGGTGTGAACAGGGGAGAAGGGACTTACTGGATTGTAGGGTAGATGAGAGGAAAAGGAAGAAGTGAGAGGCGCTGGTGCGTCGTTTCGTCGCCGGAATCTCCTCGAATCGTCGTCGGAAGTTCGCCGGAGCTTCGCCCTTTGCTAACTCCACTTGCACACAAAAAGTGTATGGAATTTTCTTGAGAGTTTGGACAGAGATTTGGAAGTGAGGAGGGGTGATTTTAGGTGTGGTATTTATAGGAAAAATTAGGGTTTAGGGTAGATGAAAGAGTGTGATAAAAATTGTATTAAAATGGATTAAATGTGTGATTTAAATTGCTCTGTAAATATGCAGGGAAATTAAACCATACAAGGGTTATAGGGAGTCCAAGAGTCACAGGTTACATAAAAAAATGGGGTTTCGGCCAGTTGACCCGGCGCCGCCGGCCGAGTCAACCACGCCGCCGGTCCGAGTCAGCAGAGTCGGGCCGATTCTCCATGCCACGTGTCCCTTGGTGCTGTGTCTTGACTCGTGAATCCATTTGTTTTATGTGTGACCCTTGGTTTTTATGAGTTATGCACGTATAGACTCTTGGGATTCTAAAAAAATTAAAAGAAATCAAATAAAAAAATAATATGGATGATGGGATTTGAACTCTGGTGCTTTGGTTCAGCAGTGCAAGGTCTTACCAATTAGCTACAAGCTCTTGCTTGCTGTTTAAAAAGCAAATCAAATTTATAACTTGTGCTCAGACTCAAATACCCCTTTCTATATTTTTGAAAAAAATGTACAAAAAGTTTAGGGTTGTTACATCTTCTCCTTGATTTGATCATCTAAAATATTAGCATCTCTCAAATCTAGATTAGAACCTTAATCTCTCAATGAAAATAAAAGTTATAAGATCTCACACATCTCAATCTCTCTCTCATATCTCATCTCATCTCATCTCTCTTCTCTTGATCTCACCTCAAGAGAGGGGAGTTATAACCCTCATAACCTAGAGACTATAAGTCGATGTCGCACACTTCACAGAGTTTGTGTAGAGGCAAAATTTACAAAAAAAAACAATTTTATAGCAAGTAATATCGACTAAACTTCCAAGATCTACCATAAGACCTAGCTAACAAAACTCATAAAGGTTCTAATCTACTATGATAATGATTTATACCGCTATGATACAAGTCCTTCGGGTCTTCTCGTCCCCTTCTTGAGCTCCTAGATGGTATGAATCGATCTTGGTCGTCCGCTTTCTCGTGTTGAAGATGATCCACCCGAGAATCTATGGTTCAAGCTCTAACCTCTAATATAAGGTAACTAAAGTAGCTAGTTTGCTAATCTAGGTAGCTTAGTAGATGCAGAGAGCTAATTGGACTAATTTATCTCAAAATACCCTAAGTTTCACAACACATGTGAGGGTTAGGGTTTTAGGAAGAAGAAAAGAGCAAAGGAGGAGAAAGAATGTGAAGTGAAGAATGAATGAAGAATGGTTAAGCACAAAACTATCAAGCATGCTATATTTCCATAGAATAATGCAACCATGCTTGAATAATTATGACAATTAAATAAACAAAAATAAATAGCCATGCTTCATACCATGCTTTGATAAACTCATCCCTCCACCTCATTATCTATTTTCCATAAATAGATATTACAAAAATGAGGTATCTCCTTCTAGAAGCACTTCTTATGAAATTACAAGAATGCCCTCACTGTATATACATACTCGTATTCGTACTGCAAAAAATACGAATACCAAGAGATAAAAATAATCCAATAATATAATATTAGAATGCGGCTTAACCCTAAGCCCCCAGTGAGCACCTGTATACAATCTTAGGTGCAACACACCAATGGCTGCGGGACCAACCATCGCCCATCGTCAGGGTCTAGAAATGTATACACTGGTCCACTCTAGAGTATCGATGCCTAGTCTCGATACTCCCATGACTAGGGACATTTAAGGATGTGCTTATCGACTACCCAGCCCCCATAAGTATGATTGCCATCACAACGCCGATAGTCAATCAATGATCGTACGGGCTTTATCTACATGTACAAGAAATATGAAATAATAAGTAAAACATATACACGTGTTAAGATAAAGGCAAACCAAATAGCATACTATCATATTGAGCAAGATTGTCCTGTACATGCATATCTCTATCATCCTATACAATGAAGGCCTCTAGGGAATACATATCCAACAATCTCCCACTTGCACTAAGGACTGTAATTGGTGTATTAAGTATCCAATGTCTGCACTAAATCCAGTTGCTGGTGTACCACATACCCAACATCTCGAACAGTCTCTCAAACAGGACTTAAGGGATAGCCTTGGTGAATGGATCTGCCATGTTGTCCTTTGTATCTACTCTCCGCACCTCAATCTCCCGGTGATCCACGATCTCCCTGATCAAGTGATACCGTCTGGATTTCTGATGGGACCGTGGCTCCTTTGCCAATGCCATGGCTCCATTGTTATTGAAATACAAAGGTATTGGATCAACAATGGATGGAACCACCTGAAATTCAGAAATGAACTTCCTCATCCAAACTGCCTCCTTTGCGGCATCGTTAGCAGTGATGTACTCAGCCTCCATCGTCGAGTCTTCTACGGTGTCCTGTTTGGAGCTCTTCCAACAGACCGTCCCTCCGTTGAGGGTATACAAATAATCCGAGACGGATTTAAAGTCATCCTTGTCACTTTGGAAGCCAGAGTCGGTAAAAGCCTCGATCTGAAGGTCCCTATTACCGTACACCAAGAACATCTCCTTAGTCCTTCTCAGGTACTTAAGAAAGTTCTTTACTGCTATCCAATATTTCTCACCTGGGTTAGACTGATACCTACTTACAACACTAAGTGCGTAAGCTACATACATAACATCACATACATTATTGAACCTACCGCCGAAGCATAGGGTACTATGCTCATGTGAACCCTCTCCTCATCAGTCTTAGGAGACGTCTCTTTGGATAGGGTGATTCCGTGACAAGCGGGTAAATTACCACGCTTGGAATCTTTCATACTAAACCTCTTTAGTACGGTGTCTATGTACCTTGACTGTGAAAGTCCCAACATTCTTTTAGATCTTTCACGATAGATCTAAATCCTTAGAATGTATGAGGTATCACCCAGGTCTATCATAGAGAACTTCTGTGACAAGAATAGCTTGGCCGATTGTAGCATAGGAATATCATTTCCTATCAGGAGAATGTCATCTACGTATAAAACGATGAATACCACAGTTCTCCCTACATTCTTCTTATAAATACAAGGTTCATCTACATTTTTGATAAAGTCAAATTCCTTGTTGTCTCATCAAAGCAGATGTTCCAACTCCGTGATACCTGCTTTAATCCATAAATGGATTTAAGCAACTTGCATGCCTTTCCGCTACTCCCACTGTCTATGAAACCCTCTGGTTGATCCATGTAAACACTCTTCTAAACTTACATTTAAGAAAGCGGTTTTAACATCCATCTGCCAGATATCATAGTCATGAAAGGCAGCAATGACAAGTAGGATCCGAATGGATTTAAGCATAACCACTGGTGAAAAAGTTTTATCATAGTCCAATCCTGGTCTTTGACGAAAACCTTTAGCAACAAGTTTAGCTTTGTAGGTTTCTACCTGTCCATCTACACTAATCTTCTTTTTGAAGATCCATTTGCATCCTACGGGTTTTATCTCAGGAGGAGCAACATCCAAAGTCCATACTTTATTAGTGTACATAGATTCCATCTCAGATCTCATACTATCCAGCCACTTCACCGAGTCTCTACTTGTGATGGCTTGCTGAAAACTAGTCGGCTCATCATCATCGATGATGCAATCCTCTCGATCCCCGTCTATGAGAAAATCATAGTATCTATTGGGCGGATGAGACTACCTACTAGATCTGCGGAGTGGCATAGGTATGTCCGGTTCCATTGAAATCTCAGGTTCTACTAAGTCTTCAGTAATAGTTTATGTTTCTGGAATTTCTTCCAGCTCTGTTGCACTCCCACTAATTTCTTTTTCAAGAAATTGAGTTTCCATACAATGGGCATGATAAGAAACAAAGACCTTTTGTTCCTCAGCATAATAGAAATAATACCCCCTAGAGTTTTAGGGTATCCCATAAGCTTACATAATATTGAACGTGCCTCGAGCTTGGCCGAATGAACCTTTTTGACAAAAGAAGGACAACCCCATATCTTAAGATACTTAAAACAGGGTTTCTTTCCACGCCACATTTCATATGGAGTGGTAGGCACAGACTTAGTTAGAACCTTATTCAATATGTATGCAGTAGATTCTAGTGCATAACCCCAGAAGAATGATGGCAACTCAGAATTACTCATCATGGAATGCACCATATCAACTAATGTGCGATTCCGTTTTTCTGATACACCATTGTGTTATGGTGTGTATGGAGGAGTAAGCTGAGAGATAATTCCATTCTCTTTTAGATATTCCAGAAACTCGGCACTTAAGTATTCACCACCCCGAGCAGATCAGAGCATCTTGATTCTTTTGCCGGTTTGCTTTTTCACTTCATTCTTATACTCTTAGAATTTCTCAAAGGCATCGGATTTATGTTTCTTCAAGAATACATGTCCGTACCTTGAGAAATTATCGCTGAAAGTAATGAAGTAGGAATAGTCACTTCTTGCATGCGTAAACATTGACCCATACATGTCGCTGTGTATGATTCCCAAGAGCTCAGTAGCTCTTTCTCCGTGTCCAGTGAACGGAGTTTTTTTCATCTTTCATTTGATACATGATTGACAAGTTGCATATGATTGATACTCAAACAGATCTAAATATCCATCTTTATGTAATTTAATCAATTGTGTTTCATTGATATGACCTAGTCTACAATACCATAAGAAAGCTTAATTTGTTTCCAGAGTCTTTCCTTTTAGCGTGTTTTGGATATTGAAAACTTGATATTGATTGAGAACGTATATTCCATTATTAAGTATACCCGACCCAATCATTTCATGATTTAGGTGAATTTTTATGACATTGCTTTCAAGTGCAAAATTATATCTTTCATTAGATAACAAAGATACAGATATAATATTACACATCATACTGGGTACACAAAAGTAGTTATGCAATAAAAAAATATGTCCACTCGCCGATCCTATGTGATATTCTCCTACTGCAACATTATCTACACGGGTTCCGTTTCTAACCCTGAGGTTCATATCACATTTCCTCAAAACTCTACAGTTTCTCAGCGCCTGCAAAGAATTACAGATGTGAGATCCTGATCCGGTATCCAATACCCAGGAAGTAGAGTTTATAGAGAAACAGTTTTCAATCACGAACACACCTGAAGCAGAAACCACAACTTACTTCGTATCCTGATTCTTAGCTTTTAAAGCCCGGCAATCCTTTTTCCAATGTTCCTTTTTCCTACAGTAGAAGCATGCTTCCTTTGTGGCTGCCTCTGTTCTTTTCTTTTCCCTTACCCTGCACCTTCTGCATACTTCCCCTCAGTTTGGTCGGGGCCTTCTTCTTCTTTCCCTTGGTCTTAGCCTTGGATTTAGCGAAAGAAGACTCCCCAATAAATAGAGCGGGTGTTTCCTTGGATTTCTTCAAGATGCCCTCTGCCACCCTCAACATGTTGAGGAGCTCAGGAAGTGAAACTTCCAGCTTTTGCATATTGAAATTCAATATGAATTGAACATAGGTAGAAGGAAGGGACTATAAAATTAATTCGGTATACAACTCATTCTCCAACGTAGTTCCCAGGTCCGCAAGCTCTTCAATGAGAGTAATCATCTTCAGGACATGGTCCCCAACAGATGATCCGATAGCCAATCTCGCTTGAAACAATTTCTTCGAGGTCTCGTATCTTGCGATACGAGATTGCTCTCCATATAAATCTTTAGTATGGAGGAAGATAAAAGAAAGGTCCATCTTCTCGTGCCTCCTCTGATGTTCATTATCAATGGAAGCCAGCACTTGGCTTTCGCGTAATCAAGATCCTAGGTCTTATGAACCTCAATGTCCGCGACTAAGGTTTCTAGACCAAGAACATGGGAGCTTTAGCCGTGAGGACGTATGCAACCTTATCATAAGTAAGGGCCATATGGACATTCCTCAGCCAGTCTTTATAATTTGCCCCAGCGAGTTTGTTTTTATCCAATATTAGTTTAAATCCCGTCTTGGTCGCTGCAATTAGGAGAGACAGAAAAGAAACACTCAGTATTTGCTCTTCCAAGTTTAGATTGGTTATTAGTTTATCTAAATAGAATGTCTCCCACCGTTTCCTCAAATTCTCCTTCAAACCCTAAAAGAAGAATTAGTCAGGATTAATCGCACCCTACAACTTCGCTTATCTTTCGGTCAGACCAGTGTTGGTACTTCGAAGGGAGGTGCCCCATGCTTTCACATGGACCTAATTAAATAACCTCATTTTCCCAGAGGCGTAGCCCCTGTAACGACTCTGAAATCCCTGTACAAAAAAAATTTCTTGTTTATTGTACATAAAAAGGGTATTTCAGCCTGCTGTAAAGTTATAAGTTATTTTTGTTCAACAAAAGCAAGAAATAACTTGTAGCTCACTAGTAAAGCCCTACACTACTGCGACATAGACTATGCGTTCGAATCCCATCAGACCCTAGTATTTTTAGGATTTTTCTTTTTTGATTTTTCGGAAACCCAAGAGGTGCACGTGCAATACACGGAGAAACGAAAAGTTTCAGAAAAATCAAACAGGCACAATGAGATGTACACACCCAAATCGACATGTGGCACAAATCTCGAGACGGGTCATCAAGATCCGACCGCCCAAAATCTCCAAAGGGCCGGCGCCGATGGTTTGATGGAGCCCAATACCCTCTTGCTTTGCACACTTGTCCCTTCAGCTCCCCTTAACTCCCTTGCACTGTTTGATTTTCCTGCAATCAAACAGAGACTCTTCAATTCACCATTTAACACCATTTAAATCCTTTTAATCCACATTTTTAATTCTCAAACCCTAATTCTTCACTATAAATACCACCCCATGCCCTAACTCCCCTCCATTCTAAGAATTTCTATCAAAATCATCCCAAAATTTCCTAAGTGCAAGTGGAGTCAAGTGGAGTTAGCAACCAACCTTTTTCCATCGAAGATTGAAGCCGTTTCCGGAACTTTCATGACGCCGCGGGAATCCCCCTCTTTTCTTTAAACTCTTTCCAACGTCACACGACGTGTAAGTCCCCCTTCTCTCTTTTCTTTCATCTCAAAACCATCTTCTAAACACATCGATAAAGTGGAGTTAACTCCGATATGTGTGATGTTTACCTTTGTACTCCCCTCTTTAAAGCAAAATAGGTCAAACAAACTTTCTTACACTACTTGTAATCTTGTTTACAACCATTTAGTTTTGAGTTTAACAAAAAAATTCATGTGAAACAATCATATAACGAACTTTTCATTAAAATACCATGAACTTTAGTATAACCCCTTTTCAATAATTGTTAAAAAGATACCTTTAGGAAAACTTCGCGGGGTAACGACCTACTCTATACGCACACTATAGTTTCATAACACGGTACTTTAAACATGTAGCTAATTTAAAGAATAACTTTTACATAAAAATACCACACCTTTACAAAACGGATTTCTTTTAATCGGTATTTTGAAATCCTTGGCAATTACGCCTCTACAACCCTCATTAGGGGACCCGCTAATAGATGGTACGGATTACAGCATATTCTTAGGATAGTAGAGCGAGATGCAGAACTCCTCACGGAGTATTCGGTCTCAAAAGGAAAAAAATACGGTTTTTAAGAAATACGACTTTTCTAAATAAAAACTAAATTTTGGAAAATTATATAAAACTATGAATTCGTATTTTCAAATAAAAATATTATGAAACTATATTTTCACAATGAAAACTTAGAATTTTTTATAAAATACCATCAAGTTACCAAAAGAGCTAGTTTTCAATAAAATACCACAAACTTTTAAAAAGGCTATGTTTCATCACTAAAATACCATAAAAATTAAAATACATGTTCATGAAAACCCTAAATGATACAAACCACCCTCGAGGTTTATTTTTAAAACTATATTAAACTATATTTTCATAAAAAAAACCTCGAGATATGAAAAAAAATATTTTAAGGACTATAAATTAATATAGGCTTAAGCGGTATCATTTTTCTTGAGCCTCGGGGAGCCGGAGAAAGTGAGTGCTTGCATATTCAGGCTAGACAACTTAATGGAGTTTTCAATGGCAATTGTCTTGGAAAAAGATACAAATCCTGCCGTCCATGTGCAGCAGTTGCCGATTACTCCCGAACTTAAGATATTGCAAGAACAAAGTCATTTTCATAAGATTCTAACTCCAACATGAATCCAAACTCAAATCAGAATCCAAAATCAAACTTGAACTTGAATGCTTGATCATGAACCATGAACACTTGAACTTAAATATCCCAAAACTTGAATACTAGAATACTATGACTTGACATGAACTTAACATGAATACCATAACATAATGGCTGCTATTGAAACTGATTTGATTCGAACCATGAATATAACTTGACATGAATACATGAACACTTGACACGAATACTTTATATTGACATGAATTCAATCTTTCAACTTGATGTATTCATGGATTCGAGCAAGGCTAGTAATTTTAACTGTAACCTAGAATACACGGGGTGTTGGGGTAGTTCATGTGTGAATCCAGCGAAATTTTAGGAGTCCCCCTAGATCATGAATCTATATCTAATAACACAAGCAAGCTATCATGAGGACCCGTATTTCCTTACTCCTGAATTATAGCCTGTTGAGTTTGGAATACTTCAACACTGGATTGAAGTCCCGTTACTAACACTTGATTCGGGTCCGTGGTTCCTTACTCCTCGATTACATCATGTTGGGTTCGAGAACACTTTTGAGATTGGTTGACATTCACTCTTGAACTTACATTAAATTAATTTACCCATATAGAGACCTTTTAGGACACTTACATCCACTTCATATTCATTATACCTACACTACACGGCCATGTTATACTAAGCTCATGTTATTTTGCCATGATATATATAGAACTGCATGTTAAATAGAATTGCTATGTTTACATTAAATGACATGTTTAAACACCATATCTCATAGTCCATTGCTTCATGATATCCATTTTTCTTTGTCATTATACCTTTATACTTCACACCCTTTTTCTTGGGGACTTATCGAGTGAAAGTTCACTGATGGGCATTCCACCCATTTTTGTTTCTTGGAATGTTCGTCAGATACTGTGAAGGCTGAGGAGATAGACACCACAGAGGAGGAGCACGATCAGATCGCGACTCAGACCTAGACTAGTTACCCTTTCCTTTCAGTTTATGTATGCCACCTGTTTAGGCATTTCTTTTCTTGTATTTTCTTTCAGTTGAACTCATGTATTGTAAATGTATCAAGTTGAATATAAATAGAGTTATTGAAGTTTAAATCTCATGCTAATTTCTTGTCGTTTTTATATTGCTCATTTACGCTTAGCATATTTGTTCACCACCGAAAGACAGAGACCGTGACGTTAGGACGTCTGGCCTGAATTTGGGGCAGATGCTATTTGGACTATCCATCTACCTCTCCGAAGATACCAAGTTGATTTATAACACCATATATCGGAGGTTTGGATAGACGCGACCGTTGTAGCAGACTTTATCAGATTCCCCCTCATTTGTGAGGGGTTTTTTATTGTGGGGACGCTCTTCCCTACAGGCACAAGCCCCTACAATTAATTACGTTACAGCATTGCGATAACCACTTTCTCCTGCTCCGGCAGTTCACTTCGTGTCGTGTGTGTTTTTGTTTGTTTAGGTTGCCCGTGGATTGTATACGGAGACTAGTTTATGTCATCGCCCGTTGGGCGCGGATTAGTCCAAATCCATATATTTTAGATTTGTGCTTGGGTTTATTTAAGGACCGTTAATCTGATTTGAGATTAAGATTGACTTAAAACATATAAGCATTTGGGCCCAATTATTTTAGTTTAAGGACATCGCAGTCCATTATCGCCATGTTTGAGGCAAAATTTTAGTTTAGAGACATTTCGGTCCAACATTCCCATTTTGGGGACGAATGTTAGTTTAAGGACGTTTGGTCCAACATTCATCTTGCGCGCACTTGTATTTGTTACGTGGCGGAGTGAACGATGGTGACATAGAATATGCCCAATTTAGGAAGCGATCCGATTTGAGGTGTGTACGTCAATTTGGAAGTGCATCAATGTATGACGAAAGGAGTTGTTGGTTGTCAAGACCCGCCACCTCTCTGAAGACGTTGAGGAATTACAACAATATATATCAGAGGTGTGGAAAGATGTACCCTTGAATCAAATCTCGTATTTGAAGGAAAGGGGTTGTGGTGGTCTTAAGAATCGTTAGTTATATTTGAGACTAAGATTAGTTTAGGAGACATGGGGTGAATATCATTTTGGATATCATCAATGAGAGATCATTAATCATGTTTGAGACTAAGATCGGTTTAACAATGTTTTTAGGATCATGTTTACTTAAGATCCAGCAAAATAGCATTTGGGTTCAGCTGCAAGAAAACTTCAGAGACTTAGCCAATTTGGGCTTAGTCTGCTTATTCTTTTTCTTTTTCATTCAAAACTGCTAAGCACTTATTTTGGCTCTATTTGTTCGGCCCTTTTCTTTTTATGTAAAAGTGCTAAGCGTTTATTTGAGCTCTGGTGCTCACATATATGTCATGTGAAGCATTCAGTCATAAGCGCTGCCCAATGAATGTTGAACACTTTAGTCCTTTTGACTAAATGTGAAGTGCTAAGCACTTCCTATGGCGTCCACGTGAGGTGCACATGTAGCGCTGGGCGCTACCCGATTAATGCTAAGCACTCAGCCGTTTTGGCTACATATGAAGTGCTAAGCACTTTTTATATGGCGCCCATGTGAGGAGCACGTGCGGCGCTGGGCACTGCCCAATTAGTGCTAAGCACTTAGCTGTTTTCGGCTATATATGGAGTGCTGAACATTTTTATTCAGCGCCCACATATGTTTCACATGAGACGCCGGCCTTCTGTTTTGGGCACCCATGTATTTTTCATGTGAAGCGCTAGGCGCTGTTAAAAGGGTACCCACGTGGGAAGCACGTGAGGCGCTAGTCTTTTTTTATATGGAGATTTAATCTCTGTTGATATTTTCAGAGAGGTTAAATCTCTGTCAATGGTATTTTGACCATTAACGCTCGCCAAAATCACTATTTTTTTAGGATCTCGGGTTGAGTTTTTTTTTTTAAAGAACTAAATTCTTGATTTGAAGGAACTGAGTTCCTGGAGTATTATGGACTCCATCTTCTTTCTCTTTAAATTTGTTCTTCCCTGAATATTTGATTCTCAAGAACAAGATCTTCTCGATGAGAATTAAATTCTCAACATATGGAAGACTTGTCTTGTGGATCTCAGATCCAGAGAAAGAACTAAGTTCTTTTAAAAGGGTTAAACCCTTAGATGTGATATGATATGTAAAGGAGATATTTTGATCTTTTTTCTTTTCCTAAGGTTTTGAGAAGGAAGATCTTTTTCTTTGAGAATTGAATTCTCTGTTCTTTTTGAGAGCACACTGTATTTTTGCATAAGCTTATAGAGGATTCCTTCTATATGCGGTCTCTCTGTGTGCGTGAGACTTGAAGTCTCGGGTCCTTTATATAATGGAGGCAAATTGTTAATTGGTTTTGAGAAAATCTCTCATTGAGAGATTCTAATTGATTTAATTGGACTCAAAATTGATTTAGGAAATTTTACCCACCGTTGGATCTTTGATCCAAAGACTTCTGTTTTATAGAATATGTTTTCTTGTTTTTAACAAGATTGGGGAAATATTTTCCCATATACAGAATTTATTCTGTAAAATGGTAATTTTTTAATCACCATTGGATTTTTAATTCAATGGTTCTCTGTTTCACAGAGAGCAATCTCTTTTTGTTTAGGAAGATTGAGAGAATATATCCCCAAAAATAGAATTTTATTCTGAGAGTATCTTTCTTATTTAGAAAGATTTGGGAGATATTTTCTCCTAATATAATTTGATTCTGTATTTTGATGATTTATTATCTCCGTTGGATCTTTGATCCAACGGTTTTGTTTAATAGAGAGTATCCCAACTTTTGCTAGGGAAGCGTAGAATTTAATTCTGCTTGGGCGTTGGCACTCACGTGTTGTGCACGTGATAGCCATTTATGAATTTAATTCTTATGATGGGTATTCCTGTGCTTTGTACATTGGCGCCCGCATGATGAGTATGTACGGCGCCATATAAGAATTTAATTCTTACTCAGAAAGCGTTTCTATGCTTTGCACATTAGCGTCCGCGTGATGAGCACGTACAGCGCTATATAAGAATTTAATTCTTACTCATAAAGCATTTTTATTCTTTGCACATTAGTGCTGGCGCCCTCGTGAAGCACATGCGGCACCGCCCCATTAAATTTCAATAGAGTTTTGCTCTTTTAATATGTTTAAATATTGGGTGAACAAATGCCCCCCATCGTTGCTCTCACGTGGCTTACATGTGGGTGCAACGATATCATTTTTTCCACTGTTGGATCTTATAGGGAGTTGAACCATCCCTTCACATCCTATAAATAGGGTCTTTGGCCCTTAAAATGATTGCCATCTCTTCATCTTCTTTTTTGAACCTTCCTTTCTTTGGAGAATTTAATTCTCGTTTCCTAGAGCTTAGATCTCTGTCTCTCAGAACTCTTTTGAACAGAGTACACTCTGCCAGATTTCTTGGTAAGAACTATGAACAAAGCTTAGCTCCTTCTAAGCATATATATTTTCTTAGTTTTGGATTTTAAGTCCATTATCAGTTTCGATAGAGGCCCCCCCCCCCTTTCTTTTTAAAATCGATCTCTTAGAGATCTAAAAAAACTTTCTTTTTACATACCATGGATCTTGATGTTCTCATCCATGACTTGAGAATCTTTAATTCTCTTATTTAGGGTTTTACCCTACTGTCAATCTTGTCACTTGTTCTAGAATTTGATTCCATCCATTAACCTATGAATTCTTTTACCATAGGGATGGTTCTAGGATTTGTCTCCACCGTTTAGGGAAATTTAATTCCATTTCCTTTACAGAGTTTGGCTCTGATTTGGATCTTAAGAACTTTGGGAATCTCCTTCTCTTTTTCATTCTTGTATGTGTTATTATTATTATTATTATTTTTGGGGTTTTAAACCCTTCTTTTTAATCTGTTGTTTGTTTTAAAGAGCCTGCTTTTTAGGGAATATTGGGAGCTTTTAACTCCACTGTTCAATGGGCACTCTTTATTTAATGAGAATCCCTTCAGATTCTCACGATGGGCACATGTCTCATCATTGATGAGCCATCCCCTTGATTTTATGGGGCCTACTGTAGTGATTTTAATATACTGATCGCTAACCCTCAACCCTTTTTTTTAGATACCATAGCTGGTCATCTGTACGATCTTGAAGAGACTATCTCTTACGAGGAGATTCGCATCCAGGGCCGCTGCCAGGGCCAAGAGTTTACTAACACCCAGTGTGACGCGGTGATGCGTCACTTCGATGAGTACAATGGTCGATTGCTTCTCCGTTGTTCTGCCCTTTTGAAGATCGTCTTTGGGTCGATCTGGGAAGCTATACCCGGGCGACTTGAGGTTACGCCGCTTTAAGTGCTCGATGAATCTGAAGATAAGGTTCATTCAGTGTACTTGATAGAGCTGGTCTCAAAGAAACGGAGAGATAATCTCGTCACCATCTTGCACCACGTCTTTTAGCAGAAAACAATAGTATCGGCATATTAGAGGGTGGAGGACATCGGTGGTGACCCTGACACTTGTATCCGAGAGAAGATGCACAAAAACATGGTCGATGAAGCTGAAGACGCACTGCTTAAACTTGCTTCTGAGTTTGAGAATCCATTTCCGGAGTTCAGCGTTTTGCCGTTGTAAACATTTTGATGTTTTTTTATCACCAATGTATAAATTTCTTCGAAGTATGAATGACAAAACTCCCCCTTTTCTTTATGCCAATGCTCATATGTGCCGCGCATGAAGTGCTATTATTATATATATATATATATATATAAAATAGTGTCGGCGCTCACGTGTCATGCGCATAAGGCGCTGTTACAAGATTTAATCATGAACTAGCGCCGGCGCTCTCATGTTATGCACGTGAGGCGCCGCTACAATCTCTAATCCTGTAAAGAATCGGTGCCGGCGCTCACGTGTCATGCACATGAGGCGCTGCTGAAGGAATCGTTTCACCTTCTTGCTCTAATTTCCATGAGTCAACTTTCTCTTTTCCCATGTCCTTTTTGTCAGGACTTGGAAATAGCTCCACCATGTACAACATTTTTCTGTGCCTAGACTTGAATGCTCCTCTTTATAATCTGAAGCTATGTTTTCCTCCTTTTTCATCATTTTTAACAAACCAAGAGTTATGGCTTGCAATCATCTACATGCTTGTCGGCAACCGTGGGAGGTACCTATCGAGAGAATTGTTCATCGTTTTGCTGCGCGTCTAGTGGATCCTGGTCTCACAGATGACCAATGTGACACGGTAATGTACGAGCTTCTGGCTCGTAGAGGCTCTCTTCTTCCTATCGGCTTCATTTGGCTCTGGATGATCTTCCTGTCTGTGCTTGCTGACATCTCCCTCATCCAGCGAAGATGACTCCGGCGATACTCGACGCAGCAGAGGATAAGATCGAGTGATTTTATGAGGCACATTTGATTACCCAGCCTCTGAAAGACCGTTCTGTTTAGATGCTAAGTCAGATGCGGGCTCAGCAGGCCGTCATGTCCGCCTTCGCTGATGGGCACGGCGTTGACCGATGGGGAGCGACTCCTCGTGAAAATCGCCGCTTCGACATGGTAGAGAAGGAAGAGAGGGAGTTAGAGAATCTTGTTTATTGTTTTGTTAATCCTTGTATCACTGATCTCATATTTGGTGATCTTTTTTCAGTGGAATAAAATAAAATAAAAAAGTTTTGTTGACCGCTGAATGTTTCACCCCAGCACACATCCATGTGGGCATCTTGCCTCTACATATATACTTTGCATTTTAACCTTAGAAGTTTCTGCATCCATCTAGACATAGGTGAACACTGGACTGATACGAAAAAATGCTTCCCCCTACCACCTTGCTCATGATGGTATACCCGTAAGTGAAGTAATGCATAGCATATGGCTAGTTTCTGGCTGGCATGTCATACACAATTTTTTTTTAGAATTTTGATCTAAGAAGATAGCGAGCGTACACAAGCTTCGTCATCTATCGTTAACTCAGATCTCGATCTTTAGGAAATATAGTTCTGAGCCCCGAAGCTTATGAGCCACGCCTTTCTGTTTCTTGTCATCTTGATCTTGCGCGGAGTAATTTATGTACTCATTTCGGAGTCTGTAGTTTATTCACTCGTTTCGGAGTCTGTAGTTTATTCACTCGTTTCGGAGTCTTTAGTTTATGTACTCGTTTCGGAGTTTGTAGTTTATCTACTCATTTCGGAGTTCGTAATTTATATACTCATTTCGGAGTCTCTAGTTTATTCACTCATTTCGGAGTCTCTAGTTTATGTACTCATTTCGGAGTTTGTAGTTTATTCACTCGTTTCGGAGTATCTTTAGTTTACCTCCCTTGAGTTTATAGGCAAACTTGTCCTAATGCTGTATGTAGATAACTCCCATTCTTTACGACAGAGGTCTGTTAGGTTTGTGGTACTAGGGTTTTAGTCCATGGTACCGTCGTATTGGCCGATGTATTCCTCGATATGCAGTCTTTAAGCTGTTGTTCGAGTAACCCCATGACTGTCATGTCTCTGATCCCTTCGGGGGATGGACAAGACGTCTTCAAGTAATCTCCTTAGGTTATATTACCGTCGGAAGAGCAAGCGTTAGGAATTTTCCATGAAGCTTTTTACTTGAGGTTAGGCTCAATTTGGAGCCCCGATGAGTTATAACCGCACCCTTCTGGGGTGGGATGATCTCCAATGCTCTTTTAGGTTTTATATGAGTTGCCGTCAAGACCCGAAACTATGAATATGCCGTCACTTCATCTTTTGCTTTGACGATGTCGTACCGATTTTTTGCTGAAGTAAGGTAGACATCTGTACAACCTCTATGCTGTATATATTGCAATTGAAGTCCGGAGCTACGAATATGCCATTGCTCCAATTTTATTTGATAGTCGTGTCCGCATCCTGCTGAAATGAGGGGGAACGTCGAGATAGTCTCTAGGTTGTATATGAACCGTCAAGACTTGGAGCTAGGATTTTTCCATGGCTCCATTTTTTGCTTTTGACCCTTGGGTCTTTTGTTGAAGTTGTGCATGCATCCTATTGGAATGAAAAGTAATGTCAGGATTGTCTCTAGGTTATATATGTACCATCAAGATTTGGAGCTAGGATTTTTTCATGGCTCCATTTTTTTGCTTTTGACCCTTGGGTCTTTCTTGTTTGATGGTGACATTGCGTCTGCATCCCGCTAGAAAGAGAAGGAACGCCGGGATAGTCTCTAGGTTGTATATGTACCGTCCAGACTTAGAGCTAAGATTTTGCCATGGCTCCATTTTTTTGCTTTTGACCCTTAGATCTTTCTTGTTTGATGGTTACATTGCGTCTGCATCTTGCTGGCATGAGAAGCACGTCGAGTCGATCTTTAGACTGTAGATATTGCCATTAAGATCTGGCTCTCCTTTTGACTGAGTCTGATGGGAAAATATGGTTCCCTTTCTTTCATTTGTGCCCATAGATTGTATACAGGGGTCGGTGTGGACCTACCTGCAGGCCAGAGAAAACTTTATTTTATTTTATTTTTTATTTCTGCTATACTTTATCTTTTCAGCTTTTTATATCACGCAAGTCGCGATTGCCCAATCATTTCGGCTATTTTTTGCGGTGCCCAATCATTTCGCCTATTTTTTATTTTTACTCGTTACTTTTTATTGCGAGTTGCCCTACCATTTTGGCTATTTATATATATATATATATGTATATATATTGAGTTGGGGATTTGAAATCTGATCCAATCTTGGTATCAACATCACTACCATTGGGATATTAGCCGGAGCGAATCATCATCTGCCTTTGTCGATTTGAACAAAGATGGCTTAGCAAACAAGGTTAGGATCCTGTCGACTAAGGCTTTTTGACTTTATGAGCCGTAAGGGTCTCATAAAGGTATTTCTCCCTACAAGTCGAGAGGATCTCGTAGGTGCATCTTCTCCTTAGGGATCGTGAGGATTCCTAAGTGCGTTTTCTCCTGTAAGTCATAAGGATCTTACAAGAGTGTTTTCTCCTTGTAAGTCGAGAGGGCTTACAAGTGTCGCTCACCATATGGGGGCATTTCTCACCATTAGTGGAACTTGGTGGGGGATACATTTATTTATGCCCGTGGATTGTATACAAGGGTCAATATAGGACCTCCTGTAGGGCAAAAGGGTTTTTGATGGCTTAAAAACAGGCTTAGATCTTTGTAACTTAAGGCTTTTGAATCCCATGAGCCGTGAGGGTCTCATAAGGGGAAATTCTCCTTATGAGTCGTGAGGATCTCGTAAGCGTATTATATATTTTTTATAAGATTGCGCCCTTCCAGGTTTTCACAAGTTCAACGGTAGTCCTGTTGTTTTTACTCAAGGCATCCTTTCGGGTTTTTATCCGTGCCCATTTTGCTTGTAGACATACTTTTATTTTTGGCAAAACTCTCGAAAGTAGCTTCGTCGCAGGTGACCCATCTGTTTGCCAGTAGGATTTGGGGGTGGTTTCATCGCTGGAGTAGCTGTATAGCCAATGAGGCTTGAGTTGCAATCTTTGTTACTAAGACTTTGATTGCAATATAGATCTCAAAAGATCATATCGCCGTATTTGGGGCGACGCGCTAGTTTAGGGACGTTCCGGTTCATTATCGCCATGTTTGAGGCAAAATTTTAGTTCAGGGACTTTTCGGTCCATTGTTTCCATGTTTGAGACGGATAGTTAGTTTAAGAACTTCTCGGTCAGATATCGCCAAATTTGAGGCGGATTGTTAGTTTAAAGACTTCTCGGTCCTATATTGCCATATTTGAAGCGGATTGTCAGTTTAAGGACTTTCGGTCCGATATCGCCATGTTTGAGGCGGATAATTAGTTTAAGGACTTATTGGTCCGTTATCGCCATATTTGAGGCGGATTGTTAGTTTAAGGACTTCTCGGTCCGTCATTGCCATATTTGAGGCGGATTGTTAGTTTAAGAACTTCTCGGTCTTTGATCACCATGTTTTAGGAGGATTGTTAGTTTAAATACTTCTCGGTTCGTGATCGCCATGTTTGAGGCGGATAATTAGCTTAAGGACTCCTCGGTCCGTCATCGCCATGTTTGAGGCGGATTGTTAGCTTAAGGACTTCTCGGTCCGTCATCGCCATGTTTGAGGGGGATTGTTAGATTAAGGACTTCTCGGTCCATCATCGCCATGTTTGAGGCGGATCGTTAATTTAAGGACTTCTCAGTCCGTCATCGCCATGTTTGAGGCGGATTGTTAGTTTAAGGACTTCTTAGTCCATCATCGCCATATTTGAGGCGGATTGTTAGTTTATGGACTTCTCGGTCCGTCATCGCCATATTTGAGCGGATAATTATTTTAAGGACTTCTCGGTCCGTTATCGCCATATTTGAGGCAGATTGTTAGTTTAAGGACTTCTCGGTTATTCATCGCCATGTTTGAGGCGGATAATTAGTTTAAGGACTTCTCGGCCTGTTTTCGTCGTTTTTGGGGCGACGGAGCTTTTTTGTATACTATTCTCAGAGTTCTGACTCAGGAAGATAGAGAGCGGACATAAGCGTCTCCATCTATCATTGAGCTAAGTCGTGACTCGTTAAGCGTAGTATTTTTGAGGAATCGGCCATTTATTGGCCGTAAGGGTCTTTCGCCATGCATATCTATGAGCAGGTAGGCTCCACCTTGGTAGACTTTGTCTGTGATGTACGTGCCTTCATAGTTCGGCTTGAATTTCCCTCGTTTTGCACGATTGGGGATCATGGGTCTTTTGACGACTAGCACAAGTTCGCCTTGGATGAATGTTCTCGACCTGGTCAGTTTTTCATATGACCGTGTCATCCTTGCCTTATAAGACTCTATATTTTGCTGTGCTATAAAGCGAATTTCATCAAGGGCGTCGAGCTCCTCAAGCCGAAGATGAGCATTTTCTTCATCTGTCAGCTCATATCGCTACTCGTAGAGAAGGGAGTTCTATTTCTAGGGGAAGCATTGCTTCCGTGCCGAATACCAACGCGTATAGTGTTGTATTCGTGGTCGTTTTGAATGTTGTTCGGTACGCCTAAAAAGCTTCATGCCAGTCTTTTTTGTTTCTGGACACTGTCTTCTTTATAATCTTTGACAAGGTCTTGTTGAAAACTTCAGCTAGACCATTGGCCCGAGAGTTATAGACTGAAAAGTATCTCCAATCTATTTTATACTGTTGTGCGAAGAGGCTAATTTTATGACTTCTATAAGCTGGCCCATTATCCGATATAATTCGTCGCGGAGTGCCGAACCGATAGATGACATGGGTTCTGAAGAAATGGAAGGTATTCTCCGTCTTCACCTCCCTTAATGGTACTATTTCTGCCCACTTAGAGAAGTAGTCAGTCGTTGCCAATATAAACCGATGTCATTTGGACGATGCCGGTTTAATAGGGCTAATTATATCGATTCCCTACATTTCGAACGGCCAGCAAACTGTAAGTCCACGTTACCTGTCCCGGTTCTTTCGGGGTTGCGGAAATGGTGAAAAACGATTTTTAGGGTTAGGGTAATATGGACTAGAAACCGGATCTTTGCTAAACAACACACTAGCAACTAACTACAAGTTTTACCTACTCGGTTAGAGGGTTATACCTAGTCTTGAACTCCTTCTCTTCTTCTCCTTGGAGTGGGTTGAATGGTTCCTCCTCGTCGCCTTCTCTTGCTGAAGAAAGATCCACCCGAGGGCCTCTACCTTGAGCTCCTTCCTCAAACTTGAGGTAACTAAAGTGTTAGGTTTGCTAAATCTTAAACCTTAGGATGAGGAGAGATGAGTTTTGGTGTTTAATCTCAATGGCAAATGGGTCTCAACTCATGAGAGGGATTTTGCCTTAAGAGGGAGGAAGAGGATGAGAGCTATGGATGAGAGAGAAGATGCAAGTGAGAATGAGAAGAAAATAACAACCATATCACATATATGTGAATTATCAATTAACAATATTAATCAAAAAGAAAAAGGTGATGGTTGGTTTGAAAAGACCATTATCATTTCACATTTAATGAGTTTTGCAAAGATCAAAGAGTATCTTTGTGTGAAATGATGATGGTCAACTTTTCAAGCTTGGTCAACAAGTCAACCTTGGTCAAAATGGTCAACAACCCTAACCATAACACAATTTCCTTTAATTAATATTATTAATTATATTTCACATATTCATTAGGGTTTAGAAAAAGACAACCGTCATCAACCCTAGTAAGAATCCTCTGCCTCTGCCTCAGTCAACTGTGCATACACACCCGCATCCATGTTCCGGGGAACACGAATACAATGAGACAAAACCAATCCCAAAACATATACTAGGATCTGGCTTAAACCAAAGCCCGCTAGTAATAACTGTCCGGACACCAAACGTGCACAAGTGCGCGGATGTGAACGAACCCTGTCGCAAAACCATGCGACCTTTACTCTGTTTTGCCCAAAGGCGAATAACCCTCTGTGTGGGACTCTAAAGACTCGACACTACGCTGGCAGTGGGTTTAACCACAGACCGCAAGCGGCACTAGCTGTACGTAACGGTCCCCAGGTAGATGCCGATAAGAAGACTGATGAGGTGAACCCATCCGAACTCCTACTGAGCCTGTATGTGACAATCTCCGTACAGTCCGGTCTGTTCGTCTGAGAGTATCGCATGGCGGGCCTAGGGGGCGGTAAACGTCAGTCCCCTAATAGCGGTACAAGTCGTGTCGGAGTGTAGCCCAGAACCTCCTGAGATAACACTGGAAACGCTACCAGTATATCTCGCTTGCCCTGGCTAGGGACTTTGTGTAATGGCTCTCCTAGACACAGCGCGATATCAACCCCCAATACCGGGAGAGACGAATCCTATCTAACCGTCACTGCCTCCAAGTGCTTCGGGACTGCACCCAACTACTACCTATTTGCACGACTCCTTTGAGCCGTGGTAGGGTAGTAATCAAAGTACAGTGGGAACACACTCGAGGCGAAGTGACAGTGTCAAGTCAGCGGACTAAGCTGTATTCATGTCACCTGGGAACTGATAATTGACGATAGGTATAGTACCAACCAACAGTTCCCGACGAGTCCTGTCCAGTGTACTCGTCACCTAACGAGCACCCGCATACTATCTCAAGTACGACGTACTGACGGCTGTGGGACAGACCGTCTCCCCTGCTAGGATGAGAAGTGCATACGCTAGTCTACTCCGGAGTATCGATGCCCCGTCTCGATAATCCTACGACTAGGGACCTGTATAAGGATGTGCTTGTAGATTACCCAGCCCCCACTAGTATGACTGCCATCATAACGCTGGTAATCAAGCAAAGATCCTAAGGGCTCCACTGATGTATATAGGCGATATGCTAAAATAAACACATGTACACATTAAAGTAAAGACAAACCAAGTAGCATACTACCATTTCGAGCAAGATTGTCTATACAACTGTGAATATCCCAAGCTTCTATCAAGTAATATACAAACTAGTATGATACAGTAATGGCCTCTAGGGCATATACACTAACACAAACCACTATTGGGTGTAGCGGATTTGGATGTTGGCAGATGAAGTCCCTGTGAATTTGGCATGAGTGACACTGCTTCGCATATTCGAAGCAGTCCTGGATCATCGTGGGCCAATAGTAACCCATTCTTTTTATCTTCGGCTTCATCTTTGGTCCAGCTTGGTGAGACCCGCAAAGTCCATCGTGAGTTTCTTGGACGACTTTATTTGCTTCCTCCGGCCCCAGGCATCTTAGCAACAGACGGTCGAATGATCTCTTATATAGAGTATCATTGACGAAGGCGAAGGACAAAGCTCGTTTCATGAGCTGATGTCTAAACGATGCATTTTTGGGCATTCGTTGGGATTTGAAGTTGTCTATGAAGACTTCCCTCCAATCCTTGACCTTTTCTTCGTCCTCAATTTGAAGGGTTACTTGTTCGGTCGTTTCTTTTCTTTCGGATGGCTCTATCGGATCTTCCAAAGATATATTTGTTGGCGAGAGAATCCTGCGGCTTTGCACGATGATCCTTATGCCATCAAGGTCTTCATCGGCCAGTTCCTTGGCCAATTTGGCCAATGCATCCGCCTTACTATTTTCTGCACGCGGTATACTCTCCAGGATGTAGGAGGGGATTTGTGTCAGCAGTTGCTGCACTCTTTCGCCATACTTTATCAGCTCTGGCTTGCACTACTGATAGTCTCTATTTACTTGGCTAACGATCAGCTGGGAGTCTCCATATATGAGGAGGTCTTTGATTCCCATGTCGATAGAGATCTCAAGACCTGCTCTCAAAGCTTTATATTCAGCTTCGTTATTAGTTCTTGGCTCCATTAAGGAGAGGGCGTAACTCAATATCCCTCCTTGCAGAGTCACGAAGATAAGGCCCACTCCGTCTTTGATTATGGGGGTGTTTTGCTTTCGCCTTTTCACGGAAGATGCTCCATCAAAGTAGAGTTTCTCATTTTCTTCCTTCTCTTCTTCGATTGTGTCGAACGCATGTTCATCCGGCAACTCGCAATTTAAGGGGGAGTCGGCTGGTATCGGATGCTCCGCGAGAAAGTCAGCTATGGCCTGACCTTTCACTGCTTTGAAGGGACGATATGTCACTGAGAACTCCATCAGGAGGAGGGCCCATTTGGCAAGCCTTCCTGTTAGTATATCCCTTAACATCAGATATTTGAGAGGATCCACCTTTGATATGAGATGAACCTCATGTGCAATGGCGTAATGTCTGAGCTTCGTTATCACGAAGATCTGTGCCAGGCAATGCTTTTCGATGGGGGAGTAGTTGTTTTCTGCCCCCAGGAGAACTCAACTCAAATAGTATAGAGTTCTCTCCTTTCCCTAATCGTTCTCTTATGCCTATAGCGCGCCTAGAGAACCTTCAAGGGCTATCGTATATAGGATAAGGGGTTTTCCCTTAACCGGAGCGGTCAATAATGGCGGATTTTGTAAGTATTGCTTGATTTCGTCTAGTGCATTTTAGCACTTTTGATCCCAGACGAACGGGGTCCCCTTCTTCATTAGATGACTGTAAGGACGGCATTTCCGGAAGAGGTTGGCTATGAACCGCAAAATATATGCGAGCTTTCCTTAAAGAGGTCGCAATTGTTTGAGAGTTCTTAGCGTGGGCATTTCCATAATCGCCTTGATCTTTGAGGGATCGATTTCGATACCCTGGTGTCGTATGATGAATCCTAAGAATTTGCCTGAGGAGACCCCAAACGCGTATTTTAGAGGATTCATCTTCAGATTATACTTCTAAAGACGTCGGAACACTATTTTTAGATGTTCCCAATGCTCCTCGTGAGATCTTCTCTTTACCACAAGGTCGTCAATGTAGCATTCGACGATCTCATGTATGAGGTCATCGAAGATCTTTGTCATAGCACTTTGGTAGGTAGCGCCAGCATTCTTTAAACCGAAAGGTATCACCTTATAGCAGAATATGCCCAGCAGAGTCAGGAAGGAGGTATGCTTTTGGTCTTCAGGATACATTTTTATTTGATTGTATCCTAAAGATCCATCCATGTAGGAGAAGACCTTATGGGTAGACGTGTTATCGATCATTAGCTCGGTACCAGGTACTGGGAAATTATCCCTCGGGCACGCTTTGTTAAGGTCCTGAAAGTCCACGCAGGTGCACACCGTCCCATTTTTCTTCATTACTGTAACGATGTTAGCGATCCAGTAAGGATATTGAACTTCTTAGATGAAGCCGGAGTCGATTAGTTTCATGACTTCAGTGTTGATACTCATCTCAAGTTCGAGCCGCATTCTTATTGGTGCCAGTTTGACGGGCATTATGTCCGGCGATATGGCCAGTTTATGTACTGCTACTTTTGGATCTAGACCTAGTATCTCGAAATAGTTCCATATGAAGTAATCTTTATATTGCATGAGCACGTCCTTTAACGTGGCTACGTGTTTTTCAGATATTAGCTCACCAACGAATGTCGGCCTCGGATCATTTTCCGTCCCTAAGTCAATTTTCCTTAGGTTGTCCGCCGTACTGTGTATCCCATCTTCCAGATCTTTTGGTGCTGGTGGAAACTCTGAGATCACCCCCATCCCTGTCTTCGTTTGCAAAGCACATGTGGAGGTCATCCATAGTCTCATGACCTCCTTCTTTTGAGAGTGTTATCATATGGCAGGTATCCGTTCGCTTCCATTCTTGATGTTGAGCTAGTCCCATACTCATGGTATAGATCCTCTTTGGCTCATGCTTTTGCGGCGGGGTTACCCTCCAGCTGTCGGATAAAGCAAACCTGTCTTGCTGATACTGGTCTTCTACCCAGTCTTTGAAGGTGAAGCAGTCTTCAAGGGGATGACCTATTACTCGGTGATAGGTGCAATAATCCGGATGATGGACCACATTTATTTGTTCGAGATGCCAAGACTCTGGAAGTGTCATCATTTGGTGCTTCATGACAAGGTTGAATATTTTCCTTGTCTTGTCTTAGGGGAAAGAGTATTCCCGACCCATCTTCTTTATAAAGGACGGGTTCCAATCGACCTTTTCTCGATTGTATGGCTTCTTGGATCCGCTTTGTTATTTTCGAACGTTGTTTGCGTTCTTTGCCCTATTTTTGCCTCTATTTCGGGATTTTCCCTTTTCGCGGATTGCTAATTGAGGCGGGGCGTCCTGGCCGTTTTATAAATGGCCATTTCATGACTGTGATTGTCTCGGCACTTTTGACAAGCTTCTTTATTAGCTTGTCTATTTATTCTTCGAGTGACGAACTTAACGTTCTTAGAACGGGATTTTGCTCTGTTTCAACGTCACGGCCATTCGGAAGAGCGTTTTCCCCTTCGCTAAAGCTGTTTATGACGCGGCAGCTATGGAACTGCTCCCGTTTCTTGGACTGAACGTATCCGAGCCCAGTTGTCTCCATCTTCCCGTTGGGCATCTTTCGCTGAGTCCCGGGAATATCCCAAATCTTTTTGTAGAATTAGACTTGTCGAACAGTTTGTTCGAGGGGTACACCTTGGCGTCTTAACAGCCTTTTCAATCCCTCCGCGTAGTATCTTGGCAGACGGATTGGTTGAGGACTGTCGAGTGCAAAATCGGCACCATGCCAGACTTCTTTTTCTACTTTAGTCTCCGTAGATTGATAGAAGAGGATCGCCTTTTCACCTCTTCGCATGGGAGGGACGTAGAAAGTCTGTAGTTCTTATACGCTGTATGTATCGAGCGCATTAAGTTCCTTGTAATGCCGAGGTGGAGCCATTGTGATTTGAAGACTCTGATCTGTTCCGGCTAGGGTTTTTGCTGACGGGCGGATGGAGAACACTGCGTTAGTCTCGTCCTCAAAGTCGCTGCCAAAGACCAGAACAGGAGTAGATGGTCCGGGCCTATTGTTTTCTTTTTAGGATTGCCCCGAGTAGACTATTTATTCATCTTCCTCGGAATCACTCCCAAAGATCGGGATAGTGGCGACGGGTTTCTGTTTATCCTCCGGCTTATGACACCTTTCCGTATCCTCGAATTCTGGTAGGAAGTACTTTGTGTCTTCATATTTTCGGGCCTCGTTTATGGAGAACGGATTTAGCTCCCCTGTGACGGTGTATTCCAAGCCGTCTTTGAAATACTTTATACACTGATGTTGTATAGAAGGGATGATGTTGTACTCATGTAACCAAGGCCTGCCGAGCAAAGCATTATAGCAAGTCTTGGCATCAATGACATGAAATTTGATATCGGTGACAAGAAACCCGAAGCGCAGTGTCAGTATAACGGACCCAAGCGTCTGTGACGACTGTGAGTCAAACCCGGAGATGGTAATTTTGTCTTGGGCCAAGTGCTGAACATTCATGCAAATCCTCTTCAGCATTCTCATGTTGAGAAGGTTGACGGAGGATCCGTTGTCGATAAGAATTTTCCTTATCTTGATGTCTTAGCAGTACCCAGTGACGTATAACGGACGATTATGTTCGCACGTACCGAGGGGGAGATCTTCATCGTTGAATGTAGTGTCAGCCGTGTGGACCTCTGCCAGTTCATCTTTCATCTTCTCTTCCGCGAGGAAAGCTTGGAACTGATCGGACTCTTGTAATGCCTTGATCAGAGAATCTCGTACCTCTTTGGACATGAGGAGAGCATCCAGTATGCTCAGTTGTGAGGGTATTTTCCTCAAAAATGCTATGACATTGTAATCCACCTTGTTTTTCCTAGGCAGGTCTCTTACTGCGAGCTCTTTGACAACTCCACCGTCGAGGGCAATTTCCTCAGGGATTTTTTCTTTCCCTTTGTCCTTTTTGCTCGAACCTTTGTTGTAGGTCCGAGATTCTTTTCAGGCAGCGTGCGGTTACGGAGCTGAATATTCTCATAGTTTTTCTCCTCCTCTTCTTTTTCGGAGGTGAAGTTTTTGAAGAGAGGGCTGAGGGGTATTTCATCCTCAGAATCGCTCCAAAAGTAAGAAATTGGGGTTTTCCCTTCCGAACTGGTACCAACCATATGACAGTTGCCAGTCGTTTCATGCGCGTTTGTCGCACTATTTTGCTGCCGACGAGCTTCGCACTTCATCTTTTTGAAGTGTTTTGATGGGCAACATATCCTTTCCACCACTTCTTGAAGGTACAGCATTCTTCAGTTGGGTGGGTAACTTTCCGATGATATAGGCAGTAGTTTGGATGTGAATCCTCTCCGTCGAGGCATATGACCCCGGGGGTGTTTCCTACGAGAGGTGGCAGTTTCATTCCCATATAGGGCTTTGGTGAACCGCTTCTCTTCCTTGATACTGCTCTTATTTGTCGCAGATATGCCTTGGTTTGGTTGGAGTACTTTACGACTCATCCTTACCACAGCTTCTTCATCCTGACGCTGACGCTTAGTCTTTTCGTATATGGCTATTTCGCGTTCTCGGTCAGCTTTTCTTTTTCGAAAGGCTTCATTTAACAGCCTATCAATCGGGTCTTCTAGAAGTTCCGGGGATTTTAGCGCCGATCCTGCCCCCCCCCCCCCCGTTCCTCTACGTTGTTTTCTGACGCCGAGGGAGTTTCTTCGTCATTTAACGACGAATAGGAGATCATGTGGCAACTTGCTACATAGTTTTTGGTTTCTTCTGATGAGTCATTTTCCTCATCGTTGTCATTATCTTTGTTCTCAAGAATATGCTTTAGGAACTCTTCGAGCGTGACCGGTTTCCGCGCCTTTTGGTTGTACTCCTCCAGTGCGTTAATATATTTTTGTAGGTTTGTGCGCTTGTCTTCATACTCGGCAGGCTGCACAGGCTTCTTGGTCTTCTTCTTTTTCTTTGAAGACTTCGGAGGCTTGACATGGGGATTTTGCCCTTTGTCAACGACTTTCGTTACGGGACGGGGTTTCAGCATCCCTTCAATGATTTCGGGTTCAAGTGGGCTTTTCTACCTGACTACTGGACATGCATGTAGATCTTTCAGCATTCTTTTGGTTTTAGCTGAAAGAACGACTTCCCATGATGTTTCTTCCGTGAGCGAGCATGGTGCCCCCGATGCATCCACCTTTTTGGGAGTGTGCTTCTGTGGTGGGTTTACCCTCCAGTTGTCAGACAGCGTGAATTTCCCCTGTTGATACTGGTCCTCGACCCAGTTCTTGAAGATGTAGCAATCCTCAATTGGGTGGCTCACTATTCTGTGATAGGAGCAGTAGTTGGGGTTATTGACATTGCCGGGTTATGGTGGACGCCGTGGTTCTGGCAATGTGATGAGTTTGTTACGCACTGTGAACTTGAACAGTCTCCTCGTCTTATCGTAAGGAAACAAGTAAGCGCGTCCTAGTCTTTCCTCTAAGGACGGGCATGGACGCGCGTTGTTTTGGTGAACAGCCGGTTTTGGGCCACTCGGTTGTTGTTTCATGTTAGCAACGAAGGCCGCTTTTACTTTAGCCTTATTATTTCGAGGGTCCTTCTTTGAGGAGGAAGGCCCGTGGGGCATATGGTCCATTTGGGCTACTTTATCGATTAGAGCCTGGAAGTTCATTGGTTTGAAGAATGTCATAAACTGGGACACAGTCGTTTGAGGATCAAGGGTCCCGATGAACATGCCCAAGGCAGGGGATTCTTCGATACATTGTTCGCATTTAGACCATAGGTTCCGCCACCGGATTGTGTATTGGACCCAAGTTTCTCCCGGCTTTACCCTGGCATTGATTAATGCCATAATTAGAGTGTGCTCGCTCGTGCTGGCAAACCGCTGTGTGAATAGCAGTTCCATCTCGGTGAATGTCTTTACGAAGTCATTGGGAGCTCCGAGTACCATTCAAAGGCCATTTTCGATAGGCTGCCAACAAACTGGTGAAGCAACAGTTTGTCAACATCTCCAGTGTTGCCGCACAGAGCTCTGAACTGTGCGACGTGCTGATGGGGGTTTCCTGTCGCTTTGTATACATGAAACATAGAGATCGTGTATCCCGGCGGGTACTTGATTTGATCATACCAGTCTAGATACGGTCGCCCAATTCTGACGATTTGGCTAGCCGCTTCATTAGCTTGATGAGCTCTTATTTGTTGGGCTATATAATCATCAAGAGCAGCCTTGGAAATTATTTCCTCCTTGGCTATTGATAAAGCCGGAAGAGGGTTTGATGTTTTCCCTCTGTCATCCTCGACAATTATCGATGGGTCTTCGGCCCGGGGTTCTGGATGGATCATTATTCCAACCATGTCTTGGAACAAGAGAGCCATCTGCTTTATATTAGCAGCTTGCTCAGCAGCTTCCTTGTCCTTTCTTTCAAGCAACCTTCACAGGAACTCTGTATCGGTCTCCTGCTCCCGACGTTGTTCGGCTGTTGTGTCCGGGCTTTCTTTCTGCCCGGTAAGTGCTGTCATTTTGGTCAGCATTTTCTGGAGCTTTTGTTGTTGCTCCTGAGATTTTTTCAGTGACCGAGTTTGCGGTCGATGACCTACGGAAGCACGGCTTTCTTCTTTCCCGGAAGCCATGTGGACCGTATGTACGATCATGCCCCCAGACTTAGGGCGTTTGGGTCCATTGCCTTTGGAATTTGCCACAGGCGGTGGGATTTTTTCCGGCCTCATCCTTTTGTGGGAGGTCGAAGTTGAAGGAGCCGTTATGACAGGCACCTGTGTAGAAAAAGTCTCTCGCTGTATGACGGAAGGATGGTCTTTTTCTTGCCGAGTCTTTGATTTCTTCGGCCAAGGAGAGTAATCTTTGTTGATCACAAGGTCATAGACTTTCTGCCAGATCCTGTGAATTTTCAAGGAGAGACACTGAAGGGGCTGCTCCAGCTTTGCCTGCACTATGGCTTCTGCAGGCGGAGGTAATTTTTTTTAGCACTGCCGTTGGAGAGTTCCTGCGCACCCTTCAGATCAAAGTTGTTCTCGGTTGGAATAGCAGCGTCAACTTCCACCATTGGAGCTAGTGGGGTAAGTCCAGAGGGGGAGTTGCCCCCAGCTTTTCTCACTCGGCGCCAGTGACGACGTCGAGCGTGCCTTCCAGAAGGGATCGCCTCAATTATGAAAGTGGCTTCGTCATGCCCCCAGCTTTGCCGAGGGGCTGCTGTTGGTGTCAGCCTATTGAATACTGGCGTCCTGATTGGAGTTTGGGGAGGAACGACCAATCTTTCAAAGATCGATCTTCTGATGGGGGAAGTGCTTTTGACGGCTTCGCCCGTAGAAGGAGTTGGGAGGTCTATCCATTTTGGGGGCAGCCCCTTCAGGTATCACGAGCCTCTTTGCAGGCCTATTTGGGTTCTTTCTCAGCATGTCGAAGACTGAGACGTCAGATTTGGACGGCCCATTAAGAGGGGCCGTTGTGGCTGCCAGTCGATCGAAGACCGACCTTTTAGGAGCTTCTTCTTGCGGCGCCGAAGCATCGAAACTCATTGGTGGGAGCATGGTCCCAAAGAACAATCCAGTAGTAACTTGTGTAACTTGCTCCACCGGCACTGAAAAGAAAGAGGCCGCGTTGGACCCGTAGGTTACTCCTGCAGCTGGGGTGGAGCGAGAGTTGTTGTTGCAAGAGGTGCAACTGGAAGCCATCGATTTTCTCTACACAGGAGCAAGACACCAAATTTTAGTACCTCAAATCCAAGGGAAATCATAGTGAACCGCGATTTTGTTCGCGAAACACGATATACGAAGTGTGGAGTGGAAAGTGGAAAAGGTCCCACTGGGCGTGCCAGAATCTGTTCACCGCCGAAAGACAGAGACCGTGACGTTGGGACGTCTAGCCTAAATTTGAAAGCAGATGCTATTTGAACTTATTCACCTACCTCTCCGAAGATACCAAGTTGATTTATGGCACCATATATCAGAGGTTTGAACAGACACGACCGTTGTAGCAGACTTTATCAGATTCCCCCTCATTTGTGAGGGGTTTTTGATTATGAGAACGCTCTTCCCTGCAGACGCAAGCCTTTGCAGTTAATTACGCTACTGTATTGCGATAACCACTTTCTCCTGCTCCGGCAGTTCACTTCGTGTCGTGTGTATTTTTTTTGTTTAGGTTGCCCGTGGGTTGTATACGGAGACAAGTTTATATCATCGCCCGTAGGGCGCGGATTGGTCCAAATCAGTACATTTTAGGTTTGGGCTTAGGTTTATTTAAGAACTGTTAATCTGGTTTGAGATTAAGATCGACTTAAAACATATGATCATTTAGGCCCAATTATTTTAGTTTAAGGACATCACGGTCCATTACCGCCATGTTTGAGGCGAAATTTTAGTTTAGGGACATTTCGGTCCAACATTCCCATTTTGGGGACAAATGTTAGTTTAAGGACGTTTCGGTCCAACATTCATCTTGCGCGCATGTGTATTTTTTATATGGCGTAGTGAACGATGGTGACATGGAATGCGCCCAATTTAGGACGCGGTTCGATTGGAGGTATGCACGTCAATTTGGAAGTGCATCAATGCATGACGAAAAGAGTTGTTGGTTGTCAGGACCCGCCACCTCTCTGAAGACGTTGAGGAATTACAATGACATATATCAGAGGTGTGGAAAGATGTACCCTTGAACCAAATCCTGTATTTGAGGGAAAGGGGTTGTGGTGGTCCTAAGAATCTTTAGTTATATTTGAGACTAAGATTACTTTAAGAGATATGGGATGAATATCATTTTGGATATCATCAATGAGAGATCATTAATCATGTTTGAGACTAAGATCAATTTAACAATGTTTTTAGGATCATTTTTACTTAAGATCCAGCAAAAGAGCATTTGGGCTCAGCTGCAAGAAAACTTCAGAGACTTAGCCAATTTGGGTTTAGTCTGCTTATTCTTTTTCTTTTTCATTCAAAAGTGCTAAGCACTTATTTGGGCTCTTTTTGTTCAGCCCTTTTTCTTTTTATGTAAAAGTGCTAAGCATTTATTTGAGCTTTGATGCTCATATATATGTCATGTGAAGCATTCAATCATAGGTGCTGCCCAATGAATGTTGAACACTTTAGTCCTTTTGAATAAATGTGAAGTGCTAAGCACTTCCTATGGTGTCTACGTGAGGTGCACGTGCGGCGTTGGACGCTGCCCGATTAGTGTTAAGCACTCAGCCGTTTTGGCTACATATGAAGTGCTAAGCACTTTTTATATGGCGCCCACGTGAGGAGCACGCGCGGAGCTGGGCGCTGCCCAATCAGTGCTAAGCACTTAGCTGTCTTCGACTGTATATGGAGTGCTGAGCACTTTTATTCAGCGTCCATGTGTGTTTCACTTGAGACACTGGCCTTCTGTTTTGGGCGCCTGCGTGTTTTTCACGTGAGGCGTTAGACGCTGTTAAAAGGGCGTCCACATAGAAAGCACGTGAGGCGCTAGTCTTTTTTTATATGGAGATTTAATCTCTGTTGATATTTTCAGAGAGGTTAGACCTGTGTCAATAGTATTTTGACCATTAACGCTCGCCAAAATCACTATTTTTTTTAGGATCTCGGGTTGAGTTTTTTTTAAGGAACTAAATTCTTGATTTGAAGGAACTGAATTCCTGAAGTATTATGGACTCCATCTTCTTTCTCTTTAAATTTATTCTTCCCTGAATATTTGATTCTCAAGAACAAGATCTTCCCGATGAGAATTAAATTCTCAACTTATGAGAGACTTGTCTTGTGGATCTCAGATCCTGAGAAAAAACCAAGTTCTTTTAAAAGGGTTAAACCCTTAGATATGATATGATATGTAAAGAAGATATTTTGATCTCTTTTCTTTACCTAGGGTTTTGAGAAGGAAGATCTTTTTCTTTGAGAATTGAATTCTCTGTCCTTTTTGAGCGCTCACTGTATTTTTGTAGAAACTTATAGGGGTTCCTTCTATATGTGGTCTCTCTCTATGTGTGAAACTTGAAGTCTCGGTTCCTTTATATAGTGGAGGCAAATTGTTAATTGGTTTTGAGAAAATCTCTCATTGAGAGATTCCAATTGATTTAATTGGACTCAAAATTGATTTAGAGAACTTTACCCACCGTTGGATTTTTGATCCAAGGACTTCTATTTTACAGAATATATTTTCTTGTTTTTAACAAGATTGGGAAAATATTTTCCCATATACAGAATTTATTCTATAAAATAGTGATTTTTTAATCACCATTGGATTTTTAATCCAATGGTTCTCTGTTTTACAGAGAGCAATCTCTTTTTGTTTAGGAAGATTGAGAGAATATATTCCCAAAAATAGAATTTTATTCCGAGAGTATCTATCTTATTTAGAAAGATTTGGGAGATATTTTCTCCTGATAGAATTTGATTCTATATTTTGATGATTTATCATCTCCGTTGGATTTTTAATCCAACGGCTCTGTTTAACAAAGAGTATCCCAACTTTTGCTAGGGAAGTGTAGAATTTAATTCTACTTGGGGGCCGGTGCTCACGTATTGTGCACGTGGGTGCCATTTAAGAATTTAATTCTTATGAAGGATATTCCTGTGCTTTGTACATTGGCGTTCGTGTGATAAGGACGTGCGGCGCCATATAAGAATTTAATTCTTACTCAGAAAGCATTTCTGTGCTTTTCACATTAGCGTCCGCGTGATGAGCACGTGCGGCGCCATATAAGAATTTAATTCTTACTCATAAAGCGTTTATGTGCTTTGCACATTGGCGCTGGCGCCCTCGTGAGAAGCACGTGCGACGCCGTCCCATTAAATTTCAACAGAGCTTTACTCTTTTAATATGTTTAAATATTGAGGGAACATTATTTATTCCGAAAAATGACCTTCTCAAAATAAATACGTCGCGGGCCTCGTCACGTGCCCGTTTCCGTCTTTTGGGAAGAGAGGCGTGACAGCCCCGTTAACACCTTTCTAGACACCTACTTAATTATCTAATTATAAAGTGAAAAATTCTCTCGAAGAGTAGCGGATACTCACAATAGGATCGGAACCTAACTATCATTGTGTGATAATTTTGAAGGAAGCCTACCAAAACTACCACACTCTAGAAGGTATGCAACACTAGCAAGTTTTCTGTATGTTTGAAACTCCCGATGTGGTTTTTGCCCCGAGCGCTTATAACCTTGACGAAGGTCAAAACGTTATAAGTCGCAAGTGAAGTTCAACCCATCATTGTCCAGATTAATCTAGATCCATTCGTACAAGCCCTTGACGAAGGTCAAAACAACTGTACGCATGTCCTAAATTAATGCATCTATCTATGCTACAGATAAGCACCCACTAGCTACCAAACACTATGCCTTGGTGAAGGTCAAAACACATAGCATGAATACTAGTAGATACATATCTGAAATGACGAAGAGCTATGGCTGGTTTTGACGAAAACCGTTAACGTAATGAACTTGATATAGTCGAAGGAACCGAATAGCTTTTGAAAAGGAGTGGTTTAAGCTCCGCTTTTAAAAATTGTTTTTGAAGAAAACCGAGTGGTTTTGCAATTGTTCCAACGACGTCAGATTTTAGGTTTATTACTTTGCATTAAGTGATATTAATGTGGTCCCATCAATTAACCTTATCACACTACAAAAAGAACGAAAATAGAATATACATAAATGCAACCCGCATTCGCCACGAGGCCCGTCATGCACCGTTAGATTACATAACTAACGGCAGAGCAGGGGCTGGACTAGCGCGGATGCAAAATATATACAAGTACTATATATATATATATATATATATATATATATATATATATATATCACAGGTATGATAAGCAACACAGGCAGATATAATCATCACAGAGAATGGAAAATGGATCAACTAGGAACATTTGCATTTCAATGAGCCACTTATGAAACGCAATCCTCCAAGATCGTGTGAATAGCCGAGTGTGAACCATCCTAGACCCCTACGAGTGTGGTAAGCTACCCGTCAATCCTAAAATTGGGTGACCCGGGTCTCGACTCCTCGAGATGGCCACCCACTGAATCCTAGAACCCGGTAGCTTGTGCACTCCTCCGTGAGTTAATTCTAGATGCGGAAATGAAAAGTAATATACAGTCGGTGACTACATTCTCAACCCAGATGCACCCCAATAAAAGAATATACATGAATTACAAAAAGTCCACTTACATCTCACATCAAGATTCACACCGAGTCATTCACACGACGATCCATAAAACCATTTCCATCCGAACATCACAAGATATGTGCAACCCCTTCTAATTGACGTATAGCTATTATAAGACATTTAAGAACACATATACACATCATAAAGCATGTAAATGAAACCACGACGTTATAAAATCCGCATACAAATAGCAAATAACACCAATTTTCCAAGACATGAAAATTCAGTTTACTAAAGTCCCCAAAAAATTCGTTTTAAACCAATCCGGGAGTCGAAACGAACTCGAAACCCATCCGAATCTTCGCGGAGGAGAGGGAGTAAAAATTAACTGTCAATTTAGGGGCATCAAGGGGAGGTACCCACCCTTAGGGGCCACCACGAGGCGGCCGCCAAGGGAAGGCAGACTCGAGAGCACCATTTTGGGGTGCTCTCGGGTCACCACCCCCCAAGGCCGCCTTGTGGTGTTCTTGGGGTGTGGGCCTAGCCTTGGATCCCCTTAAGTATCCCGGGGTGCCCATGCTTCACTCCGCGGCTTCTCAATTCAAATCTTGAGCCCGCGAGCTGTGCAAACATCTTAAAACAACATTTTAGGGATGTTTTTGTCGACAGTTTGTGCGTGACAAAAATGGCTGATTTTAAACATTGCTACGAGCTATCTAAGGCTTATAGAGTCACTCTGATACCATGTAATTCAATGTCACACACTCCATAGGGTTTGTAGAGAGGCATAATTTACAAAAAACAATTTTATAGCAAGCAATATCGACTAAACTTCAAAGATCTACCATAAGCCCTAGCTAACAAAACTCATAAAGGTTCTAATTTACTATGATAGTGATTTATACCTTTATGATACAAGTCCTTCGGGTCTTCTTGTCCCCTTCTTGAGCTACTAGATGGTATGGATCGAGCTTGGTCGTCGGCTTTCTCGTGTCGAAGACGATCCACCAAAGAGCCTATGGTTCAAGCTCTAACCTCTAATATGAGGTAACTAAAGTACCTAGTTTGCTAATCTAGATAGCTTAGGAGATGTAGAGAGTTAATTGGACTAATTTATCTCAAAATACTCTAGGTTTCACAACATATGTGAGGGTTAGGGTTTGAGGAAGAAGAAGAGAGCAAAGGAGGAGAGAGAATGTGAAGTGAAGAATGAATGAAGAATGGTTAAGCTCAAAACTATAAAGCAAGCAATATTCCTATAGAATAATGCAACCATACTTGAATAGTTATGACAAATGAATAAACAAAAATAAATAGCCATGCTTCATACCATGCTTCGAAAAACTCATCCCTCCACCTCATTATCTATTTTCCATAAATAGATATTGCAAAAATGAGGTGTCTCCTTCTAGAAGCACTTCTTGTGAACTTACAAGAATGCCCTCACTGTATATACATACACGTATTCGTACTGCAAAAAATATGAATACCAAGAGATAAAAATAATCCAATAATATAATACTAGAATGCGGCTTAACCCTAAGCCCACTAGTATTATCCGTCCGAACAAAATCCGTATAGCTAGTTTATGTATATGATCGGAACCCTGCACGTAAAAATCATACAGCCTCTACATCATTTTTTCTGAACCTGGGAAACTCTCTGTGTGGGACTCTAAAGACTCAACAGTATGCTGGCAGTGGGTTTAACCACAAGCCCGTCTGTGGCACTAGCTGTACGTACCGACTACCCAGGTACCTGTCGAAAAGAAGGCCAACAAGCAAACTCATTCGAACTTCTACTGAGTCTATCCGTGACAATCTCCGTATAGTCCGGTCTGTTTGTCTGAATATCACATGCCGGATCTAGGAGGTGGAAAACGTCAGACCCCTAATAATCTGACAAGTCCTGTCGATGTGGCTCAAGACCATCCGAGAATCTACTGATCTAACTATCACTATTTCTCAATCCGTCCTGGCCAGGGACTTATGGTGCTGGCTAACCGAACACAGCACGACATGACTCCCTATACCGGGAGTGACGAATCCCCAACAATCGCTCACTTCCTCTATATGGCTCGGGACTGTACCCAAATAAAACCTGTTTGCATGACTCAGTAGAGCCGTGGTAGAGTAGTAATCAAAGTACAGTGGGAACTCACACAAGAAAAATGACGTCCTCGGGTCGACAGACTATCTGCACTCATGTCACCAAAGAACTGCTATCTGGCAATAGGTATAATACCATCTAGCCAGTTCTCGGTGAGTCCGTCCAGTATACTCACTCTCAGTGAGCACCTGTATACAATCTTAGGTGCAATACACCAATGGCTGCGGGACCAACCATCGCCCATCGTCAGGGTCTTGAAATGTATACACTGGTCTACTCTGGAGTATCGATGCCCAGTCTCAATACTCTCACGACTGGGGACATTTAAGGATATGCTTATCGACTACCCAATTCTCACAAGTATAATTGTCATCATAACGTTGGTAGTCAAGCAATGATCCTACGGGATTTATCTACATGGCGATATGAAATAACAAGTAAAATATATACACATGTTAAGATAAAGGCTGACCAAATAGCATACTATCATATTGAGCAAGATTGTCCTGTACATACATATCCCTAACATCCTATACAATAAAGGCCTCTAAAGCATACATATCCAACAGATACTACATCTCTCTTGTCATAGCCTTAGCATTAGCCCTTGTTGTGCCCTTTTACCACTACCAATTCTCCTTGATAAAAGCATCTCTCTATTTATAGCAAAGAAAAAATCTTCTCCAACTTAGATTAGGATCAACATAAATCTCTTTTATCTTTATCTAATAGAATATTTGTAGGATTGCTTGGCACGACAGCAAGGTTTCAGGAGGTATCGTCCATGCCGTTTTCAAAAAATTGCCGTACAAAACAATCCTAACCCTAGAATCTTAACTAAAGATTTAGACAATACTATGTGTAAACTACTTTACAACTAAGTGAACTAGGAATACAACCTTTGTAGATCAGTCATTCACTTCAATAGCTCCGTGTAGTAGTCCCTTCGCTCCAAGTAGTGGTCTTGCGGACTCTAGAGTGGCTCCACAAGAAGAAAGCAACGAGCTTGCACAAAGTCTTCGAGGCCGAAGATGATCTACGTCGAGGAGACACTAACCCAAGCTACCTCTTCACTAATGTGGGATTAGCGAAGCTAACACCCTAAACTAAAGTGCTAATCTAGTAGAGAATGATGATGTAGGATTTTTGCTCACTTTAAAATTAATTTTCTCACTATTTTTATCTCCTCTCATGAAACCTAGAGAGCTCTCTCAAGTGAAGAGGAAGAAGAAGAAGAAAAATAATAGATGAGAGAGTGAATGGCAACCATGGATGAGAAAATATCTAATATATCTCATGTAGAGACTTAACCATGAGTTTAGATAATGGTTGGGTTAACAAATATCTAGTATAAGACAAAACTAGTGGACTGGTCAATGGAACTCCAAGCTTCTACAAGCTTTATTCCATGTGACCATTATCCAACTAATAATTGATTTACACTAAATAAATAAACCATTCATTATCATTAGTATGGTGTAAGTCTCATACACCCATGTTGCATGTATCATCAACCATGACACATAAAGAAAACACAATTAATATATATCACATATATATTAAGTATGCACATGTGAGAAAAATAAATGCTTAAGTGAGCTAATATTAGTTAATGTAAATTAGTATATCAAATATATAATTATATATTAAACCATTAAATCAACACTTGATTTAATAATCCGGCTATATATCATATGACCGACTAATATTATTTGTATCAACTTATCGAATCAACACTTGATCCAATAATCCGGCTATATCTCATATAACAGACCGATACAGTATCGACTTATCGAATCAATATTTGATTCGATAACCCGGCTATATCTCATATAACCGATCGATACCTTATATCATGAGAATAGAATACGGTATCATATACTCGTATTAATCTCGGTCCCGCACATATCGCATATGTGCTCCTACTTCGTTTTGCCTGAGCCAGTGAAACCTCTGTGTTGGACTTTAAAGACTCGTCAATACGCCGGCAGTAGGTGATAATCACATCAAGCACCCACAAGCCGTCAGCGGTACTAGCTGGACATAACGGCTACCTGGGTATTGAGCGATCAGAAGATCAACAAGCAAGCCTGCTCTTTCTCCTGCAAAAGCCTGTCAGCAACACTACCGTACAGTCCGGTCTCTTCGTCTGATATGTCGCATATCTAGTCTAGGGATGGTAAACGTCATACCCCAATAACCGATAAGTCATGCCGATGTAAGGCTCATAACGGGTCGAGAAACTACTAATAACTCTTATCAGTAAATCTCCGTAGCAGCCCTGGCCAGGGACTTGTCGTTATGGCCAAACGAACACAGTGCAACATCAACTCCTAACACTGGGAGAGACTAATCCCCTCCTATCGTTCATTGCCTCCATGTGATTCGGGACTGTACCCAAAAGCCACCGTTTTGCACGTTCTCTTGAACGTGGTAAGGTGGAAATCAAAGCACAGTGGGAATCACATAAGACTCTATGATAATCTCGGATCTACAGACTAAGCTGTACCAGTGTCACCAGAGAACTGCTATCTGACGATACGTATAATACCAGATAGGAGTTCTCGGTAAGTTCGTTCAGTGTACCCAGTCTTCACTGAGCACCCGTATACCATCTTTGATGTCAAACACCAATGGATGTGGGATCATCCATCGCCCATCATATGGGTCAAGATGCGTATACGCTAATCTACTATGGAATATCGATGCCCTGTCTCGATACACTCTCGACTAGGAACAATTATAGAGTGTACTTGTGGACTACCCTTGGCCCCACTAGTATGATCTCCATCATAGTCCTGGTAGTCAAGTACATATCCTAAAGGCTTTATCAACATGTGAGAGTAAGACAACATCACTTATATAAGTCAACATGTTAAGATAAAGAGCAACCAGATAGCATACTATCATGTCGAGCAAGAAAGTACTCTTTATATATGTCCAAGCATCCACTATAATATACATCACATGTACGATAATGGCCTCTAGGGCATACATATAACTAACAATCTTCCATATGCACTAAGGCCGGTTGTTATAGTATCTCATACCCAATATCCCGAATAGTCTCTCAAATTGTATTTGGGGAATTGCCTTTGTGAGTGGATCCACTATGTTGCCCTTCGTGTCAACTCTCCTGACCTTGATCTCCCGGTGATCAACTATCTCCTAGATCAGGTGATACCGTCTCAGAATATGCCTGGATCGCTGATGGGACATGGGTTTCTTGGCCAAAGCCACTGCTCCATTGTTATCGCAATACAAAGGTATTGGACGCTCAATGGATGGAACCACACCAAGTTCAGTTATGAACTTCTTCATTCAGACAGCTTCTTTAGCAGCGTCGTTGGCAGCGATGTATTCAGCCTCCATCGTCGAGTCTGCTACGGTTTCCTGTTTGAAACTTTTCCAACAAACCGCCCCTTCATTGAGGGTAAAAACAAATCCCGAGATCGACTTAGAGTCGTCCTTATCACTCTGGAAGCTCGAATCAGTAATAGACTCCACTTGGAGTTCTCCGTTACCATACACCAAGAACATCTCTTTAGTCCTTCTCAAGTACTTGAGAATGTTCTTCACAGCTGTCCAGTGACTCTCTTCTGGATCTGCTTGATACCTATTCACTACACTTAATGAGTATGCTACATCGGGTCTGGTACATAACATCGCATATATGATAGAGCCTACTGCCGAACCATAGGGTATCCCTTGCATGCGAGCTCTCTCCAAATCAGTCTTGGGAGACATCTCTTCGGAGTGAGTGAGCCCTGAGATCGTGGGTAAATTTCCACGCTTGAATTCTTCTATGCTAAACCTCTTTAGTATGGTGTCAATGTACCTGGATTGGGACAATACCAGTATCCGTTTAGATCTATCTCTATAGATCTTAATCCCTAAGATGTAGGAGGCATCACCTAGATCTTTCATTGAGAATCTTTGTGATAAGAAGAGTTTGACCGATTGCAGCATAGGAACATCATTTTCTATCAAGAGTATGTCATCCACGTACAATAAGAGGAAGACAACCTTACTCTCTGCCACCTTCTTATATATACAAGGTTCATCTACATTTTTGATGAAGTCAAACTCTTTGACTACCACATCAAAACAGATGTTCCAACTCCGCGATACTTGCTTTAACCCGTAAATGGATTTAAGCAGCTTGCACACCTTTCCGTTGCTCCCACTGTCCATGAAGCCCTCTGGCTGAGTCGTGTACACGCACTCTTCCAAATCACCATTTAGAAAGGCGGTCTTAACAGCCATTTGCCAGATTTCGTAGTCATGGTATGCAGCAATGGCAAGCAGGATCCGGATGGACTTAAGCATAGCCACTGGAGAAAAGGTTTCATCATAGTCCACACCTGATCGTTGACGAAAACCTTTTGTAACAAGTCTAGCTTTGAAATCTCAACTTTTCCATCTACACCAAGTTTCTTCTTAAAGATTCATTTGCTCCTAAGGGGTTTTACCCCTTCAGGAGCAACTTCCAAAGTCCATACTTTGTTGGTGTACATGAATTCCATCTCAGATCGCATTGCATCCAGCCATTTCACAGAGTCTCCACTCGTGATGGCCTGCTCGAAGCTAGTTGGGTCATCATCTACCATGATGCAATCCTCGCTCCCACCGTCTACGAGAAAACCGTAGTATCTCACAGGTGGATGAGGAACCCTACTAGATCGGCGGAGAGGCTGAGGTTCGTTGGGAACTATCGAATGCTCTGGTTCCACTAAATCTTCAGCTGTAGTTGTGCTGCTGGAACTTCTTCCAGCTCTACCCCATCGACACTAATTTCTTTTGCAAGAAATTCCTTTTCTAAAAAGGTGGCATGTCGAGAAATAAACACCTTTTGTTCCTCGCTGTGATAGAAAAGATATCCATATGGATGTTTAGGATATCCCACAAACTTACAAAGAACTGACCGTGCCTCGAGTTTATCCGGATTTTGCCTTTTGACATAGGCCGGACAACCCCATATCTTAACTCGTTTAAGACATGGTCTCTTCCCACTCCATATCTCATATGGTGTGGTAGGTACAAATTTAGACGGAACTTGATTCAATAGGTATGCAGCTGTCTCAAGCGCATAACTCCAAAAAGAAATAGGTAACTCAGCGGTGCTCATCATAGAGCGCACCATATCCAATAGGGTGCGATTCCTCCATTCCGATACAATGTTGTGCTGTGGTGTATACAGAGGAGTAAGCTGAGAGAGAATCTCATTCTCTTTTAAATAGTTACGAAATTCCGTGCTCAAGTGTTCTCCTCCCCGATCGGATCGTAGGATTTTAATACTTTTACATGTCTGGTTCTCAACTTCATGCTTATATTCTTTGAATTTCTCAAAAGGTTCAGACTTATGTTTCAACAGGAACACATGTCCGTATCTTGAGAGATCGTCAGTGAATGTAATGAAGTATGAGGAACCATTCCTTCCATGTGTAGACATGGGACCTCATATATCACTATATATCAGTCCCAAGAGTTCCGTAACTCTTTCTCCGTGTCCAGTAAACGGATTTTTGGTCATCTTTCCTTTGAGACATGAATGGCAAGTTTCATGAGATGATAATTCGAACGGATTCAAATATCCATCCTTATGTAACTTAGCTAGTTGTGTCGCATTGATATAACCTAGTCTACAATGCACAGGAAGAATTCGTTCATTTCTGAACTCTTCCTCTTGTGTGTGTTTTGTACGTTAAGAACTGTGGTTTGATTTAGAATGTATATGCCATTATTTAACGAGCCTGATCCAATCAACTTTTGATTCGGGAAGATATTCATAACATTATCCTGTACTACAAAATTATATCCTTCTTTACTTAATAAAGAAACTGATATAAGATTGCATATCAGGGTCGGTATGTAATAGCATTCGTTCAGAATCAATATATTACCATTTGGTAATACAAGGTGATATTCGCCAACTGCTTTGGCTGCAACATTTGCAACATTCCCTACTAGTACGGAATGATCACCTATTCCCAATTCTCTACCTTTCCTTAGCCCATGTAACATATTATATATGTGGGATCCCGATCCAGTATCTAATACCCAGGACGTAGAGTGTACTGAGAAACAGTTCTGGGTAACTAACACACCCGAAGAAGATACATCAATATGCTCATTCTTCATTTGGGTGGCGTGGAAATCCGGATATTTTCCTATTTCCTGCTCAGACTTATAACAATTATAAGTTAGAGCGGAACTAATGTTCCCCTGCTTAGCATAACAAGCGGGTTCAGTCAATACATCCATATTATTATCTTGATTAAGGCCTGTCATGGTCGCTACCTGGAGAGAGAGAGAAGAAAACACTTTAGTGTATGCTCTTGCAAGATTGGATTGGTTTATTATCTTATCTAATCAGGATGGCTCCCACTGTTTTTATCAAATCTTCCTTCAAACCCTAAAAGGTAAGACTGATCGGGATTAATTACACTTTACAAGTTCGCCAATTTTTCGGCCAGGCCAATGTTGGTATTTTGAAGGAGGTTCCCCGTGCTTTCGCGCGGACCTAATTAAAATAAACCTCGTTTTCCCAGCGGCGTAACCCCGTTAATACCTTTCTAGACACCTACTTGATTGGCTAATTGTGATGTGTAAAACTCTCCCTGGAGTAACTCTTACTCGCAGTGGGTATCGGGATCCAACTATCTCATATAAGGTATGTAATCTCATTGCAAATTTCAACACTTGAAATTCTCGATAATATTTTTGCCCCTAACCCCCTATGACCTTGACAAAGGATAACAAACCATAGGATGCTAGTCAAGTTCAACCCGTCATTTCCTGATTGAATTAAACCCATCCGCACAACCCTTGACAAAGGCCAACAAGGTCGTACGACTGCCCTAATCCAATCGCATCATATGCTTAAGCAGATAAGCACCATTCAGATACCGCACACTACACCTTGACAAAGGCCAAAAAACGCAGCATGAATATTAAATAGTCCTTATCTGAAATGACGGAGGGCTACCAGGTTTTTAAGAAAACCATGAGCGTAATGAACTTGATGTAGTTGTAGAAACAAGTGATTTTTTAAAAGGAGTGTTTTTTGAGGCTTTTTACTAGTTTTGCCAAAGAGATCACTCCCGGTGAAGGGATCTCGGTTCTATCCTTATCGAATAAGGTGCAGGATATTTCACAAATACCGCTATGCAAAACAAGAACTAAAAGAAGCAATCAAAAGACAAAACCGAGTGGGTTTTAGTATCTGTCGGTTTTGCTAAAGAGGTCACTCCCGGTGAAGGGATCTCGTCTCTTTCCTCATCGAATGAGGTGCTGGATATTCTACAAGGAATACCGCTATGCAAAGAAAAAACTAGAGCTACCCTTTTTGAAAATATGATTCTATAACATGTTTTAGGTTTCTTTTCTTTTCGTTAATCTCATTAATGAATTCCCATCATTTATGCTTCCTAAGCATCACAGAAGAAATGAAAATACAACATACGCTTATCTCATCCGCATTCGCCACAGTGTTCCGTTATGCACCGTTAGGTTACTTAACTAACGGCATAGCGGGGCGGGACTAGCGCGGGTGTAAAACATAAGCAACGTTTATTATATATCATATATACAATAATAAAGCATTCGTCTCATACATATAAAATGATCACATCACAGAATATCAGCAGCAGAAGATAACATATGAAATATTGGATATACTAGGAATTCCGTGTTTTAAATTAAGCCAGTATAAAATACGGATTCCACGGTCGCGATGAATAGCCAAACCCACATCCCTAGACCCCTACGAGAGCGGCAAGCAACCCTACCAATTCTAGAGTTAGGAGACCCGGACTCGACTCCTCGAGATGGCTCCCACTAGACTCTAGAACCCGATTACTTGTGCTCCCCTCCTTGGGTCTATCCGAATGAGGAAAAGTAAATAATATACAACAATGGTGACATCATTCTCAACCCGGAAGTGCCCCAATAAAAGAATATTGCATACAATGAATTTTACATGAATGAAAATAAAAACTCTCATCTCACATAAAAACCCCGGCTATTCAAAACACGACGATCCAATACAACATATCCCAGCAACACATAACATCACATGTCATCAACGTAAGTAAATATGCGTATCACAATTGTCGTTGACATATAGCAACGAAAACGGTGATACACCACATATTACACTTACGGTCGTAGAAAAGAAAGTGTCAAACTATAACATTTGGAATCTACAATCACCTTAGACATCATAAACCTGAAATATCACATACTTCGGATTTCATGCATAACTATATGAATTCCACATATTGTATCACGTTCCACAAATAGCTAAACGATGTTAAACATTCCGATCGAATCAACAAACACCCAAAATTTCCTAAAAAGCTCAACATTTGAGCGCGGTTCAAAAATATTCAAAACATGCCACAGTACCAATGGACCAACTGTAGAAGGTTCAACCCTTGCCTCACCTATGGTACCGCGGAACTACTGCAAACCCTAAGGTTTAGCGGCGATTCTTACGGTCATAGAATCGAGTTAGGGTTTTTTTTCTTCTAGAGGGTCCACCGCATTACTTGCATGATATTTGAATGTTCTTTAACTTGGAAAAAAATCCAACTCTTGGATAATTTTCCGGCAATGGTTAAAGTGGGTATTTGATATCCATTCGAACTTTTTAACACCGTCTAAATAACCCGAATAACTGTTAGAATTACGACTACGAAACACTCCGAATTGCTTTTGTAGAAAGTTAACATCACATGCAAATTTAGCAAAAACAAACAACACCTGAAACACCAAAACCCAGAACTTGGAACACAAAAAAAATTGAAGCCAAAATTCCCTGAACGGGCCGGCCTCCTTGGTTTTTGAGCTCATGTGCTCGGCCAAAAACCGACCAAGTGGGTTCAAATTTCTTCTGTGTTCATGTACTATCTCATATAACATTCTGCTGTTGTTTTAAAAAAATTTCGACGACTTCAAAATTTCGACAAAAACTGGATTTGTGTATCGGGTGTTTCAGAGTTGTTTCGGTTTCATAATTCTACAAATATCGTCTAAATCTCTAGCTTGGCTCTGATACCACTGTAGGATTGCTTGGCACGATAGCAAGGTTTCGGGAGGTATCATGTTTTCAAAAAATTGCCGTACAAAACAATTCTAACCCCAGAATCTTAACTAAAGATTTAGACAATACTATGTGTAAACTACTTTACAACTAAGTGAACTAGGAATACAACCTTTGTAGACCGGTCCTTCACTTCAATAGCTCTGTATAGTAGTCCCTTCGCTCCAAGTAGTGGTCTTGCGGACTCTAGAGTGGCTCCACAAAAAGAAAGCAATGAGCTTGCACGAAGTCTTCGAAGCCGAAGATAATCTACGTCGAGAAGACACTAACCCAAGCTACCTCTTCACTAATGTGGGATTAGTGGAGCTAACACCCTGTACTAAAGTGTTAATCTAGTAGAGAATGATGAAGTAGGATTTTTGCTCACTTTAGAATTAATTTTCTCACTATTTTTATCACCTCTCATGAAACCTAGAGAGCTCTCTCAAGTAAAGAGGAAGAAGAAGCAACATAATAGATGAGAGAGTGAATAGCAACCATGGGTGAGAAAATATCTAATATATCTCATGTAGAGACTTAACCATGAGTTTAGATAATGGTTGGGTTAACAAATATCTAGTATAAGACAAAACTAGTGGACTAGTCAATGGAACTCCAAGCTTCTACAGGCTTCATGCCATGTGACCATTATCCAACTAATAATTGATTAACACTAAATAAATAAAACCTTCATTATCATTAGTATGGTGTAAATCTCATACACCCATATTGCATGTATCATCAACCATGACACATAAAGAAAACACAATTAATATATATCACATATATATTAAGTGTGCACATGTGAGAAAAATAAATGCTTAAGTGAGCTAATATTAGTTAATGTAAATTAGTATATCAAATATATAATTATACATTAAATCATTAAATCAACACTTGATTTAATAATCCGGCTATATATCATATGACCGACTAATATTATTTGTATCAACTTATCGAATCAACACTTGATCCGATAATCCGGCTATATCTCATATAACCGACCGATACAGTATCGACTTATCGAATCAACATTTGATTCGATAACCCAGCTATATCTCATATAACTGTTCGATACCTTATATCGCGAGAATAGAATACGGTATCATATACTCGTATTAATCTCGGTCCCGCACATATCGCATATGTGCTCCTACTTCGTTTTGCCTGAGCCATTGAAACCTCTGTGTAGGACTCTAAAAACTCGTCAATATGCCGGCAGTAGGTGATGATCACATCAAGCACTTATAAGCCGTCAACGGTATTAGCTGGACGTAACGGCTACCCGGGTATTGAGCTATCAGAAGATCAACAAGCAAGCCTGCTCTTTCTCCTGCAAAAGCCTGTCAGCAACACTACCGTATAGTTCGGTCTCTTCGTCTGATATGGCGCATATCTAGTTTAGGGGTGGTAAACGTCAGACCCCAGTAACCGATAAGTCGAGCCGATGTAAGGCTCATAATGGGTCGAGAAACTACTGATAACACTTATCAGTAAATCTCCGTAGCAGCCCTGGACAGGGACTTGTCGTTATGGCCAATCGAACACAGCGCAACATCAACCCCCAATACCGGGAGAGACGAATCCCCTCCTATCGCTCATTGCCTCCATGTGATTCGGGACTGTACCCAAAAGCCACCGTTTTGCACGTTCTCTTGAACGTGGTAAGGTGGAAATCAAAGCACAGTGGGAATCACACAAGACTCTATGACGATTTCGGGTCTACAGACTAACCTGTACCAGTGTCACCGGAGAACTGCTATCTGACGATAAGTATAATACCAGCTAGGAGTTCTCGGCGAATCCGTTCAGTGTACCCATTATTCACTGAGCACCCGTATACCATTTTTGATGTCAAATACCAATAGATATGGGATCATCCATCGTCCATCATATGGGTCAAGATGCGTATACGCTAGTATATTCTGGAATATCGATGCTCTGTCTCGATACACTCTCGACTAGGAACAATTATAGGGTGTACTTGTGGACTACCCTTGGTCCCACTAGTATGATCTCTATCATAGTCCAGGTAGTCAAGTACACATTCTAAGGGCTTTATCAACATGTGAGAGCAAGACAGCATCGCTTATACAAGTCAACATGTTAAGATAAAGAGCAACCAGATAGCATACTATCATGTCGAGCAAGAAAATCCTCTCTCTATATATCCAAGCATTCACTATAATAGACATCACATGTACAATAATGGTCTCTAGGGCTTATATATAACTAACAATATCTTCTTTTACTTAAATCTATATTTAAATAAAAAACTTATCTCAATTCTATCTATAATAATAATTAAAATTTTAAATTTAAAAGTAGTTTGTTTCATGAGCGCTCGTACCCTCATTTATTTATCTTGGAATAAAAAAATTATTATGAACGTTAACGGTTGTCTAAAGCAAAAAGGGTAAAAGTACAGCTAGTACTTTTCCTAAGCAGGCAAAGGTGAGAGGAGATTTCGCCTATTTTATGTTAGTATAAATTTATGGTTAATTATGGACACACCTCCTGTAGCATGAGGGGTAGAGCACTTATACCCTTTGAAATATCATAATAAGCGTTTTTATCCCCTCTAATAGAAAAACGTTTTTCTAATTCCCATTATAACGCTTTTCTCTTTTTCTTTAAGTATGAATAACTCATAACCCTAATAATTCAATGAAAAGAAAATCTTAGCAAAATCAGCTAAATAAAATGATAATAAAATAAAATTGAAAAATACACACCTCGAATTTCTTTTCTCCCATATTGAAATTAATGGAAAGAATATGTTAAACATCAAGTTTTTAGATTAAAGTTAAAAACTTAATTACCTTCGAGATAATAGAAAAAAGTTTGGAAGGGTAATGGAAGAAAATGCAACATCAAGTTTTTAGTTATGGCTAAAATATTGGTATTTTAGGATTAAAGATTGGGTTTTTTAAATGGAAGAGAAGAAGAAAGAGGTAAAATAGGTATTAAGAAAATATATATTAACCATAAAGGGTGTAGGTGCTTATTATTATAATTTAGGGGTATAAGTGCACAACCCCAAATAATCCAATGGATCTTTGTGCACTTAACCCTAAATTTTAATAGTTATCGATTATAGACCAACTCGAATTCCTTTGATATATACAAATATTAAAAAGAGTATTTTTTTCATATATCATTATCATATCCAGGGTGTAATTATCATGAGACAATCAAGTAGGGACTAACAAGAAAAATTTTTTGGGGATCAGGTGAAATATATTCTCTAATACAAAAAAAAGTATATTGAATAATACCAATAAATGTCTTTAAACCATAATACACTAATTAATCTACTTGCTTCCATAAATAAGTGATTAAGGCGAGTCCAAACTATAAACCTACATAATTAAGTTCTGGACCCAAAAACAAAAAGAATAATGCAATTGTACTATTATATAGGATCTTTATCTTCTGGCGCAAAAAAAAAAGGCCCTCTTCCACCAACTACCTTCATATATTTGTAAATCTGTATTAATTTTCATCAGGACATTCAAGTTATGGGAGTTTTTTTTGACACACAACAAGAAAATAATTCTCATAATTTTGAGTATGATATTTTTAAAAGATAACTAAATTTTTAAATCTTCTCTAATCTTATTTTTATAATTCATTAATAACAAATTAAGATAATACACCAGATATTTATTATTAATTTTTTTGAGGAAAAAAAGAACATAGATATACATGTGCAATGATCGGATTCAAAATTTATTGCTCAGTTTAGAAGAAAGTTTACTATCACAGTGTAAAAATAAAAAGATAATTAATTCGATTTTAATGGGGTTGTAGTTGATTATAGTGAATTCATTGCGGTTGGCAAACCCAGCCAGGGATAAGTCCTAGCCCCCGTTAAATTTCCAAGGACCGCCCAGTGGATATGCCCTAATTTAGATTTTAGTACGACATAAACCATTTTAATTTTAGGGTAAATTGTCAAAAAAAGAAACAAGCATTTTTTTCCGCTGTCAGGAAATTTTTCCTGCAGTATCTATATGGTAGCATGTTATACGTGACTAATTCATATAAATTATTTAGATATCGTAGAAACGGTTTAGATATCACATGCAACTGCTTAGATATCGCAGGAAACTAGATATAGCAGGAAACTATAAACTTTTTAGGGGAGTTTTGGGTAATCTTTCGAGGACGGGGGTTTTGACAATGTAAAAAATTGCTTGGGAGTTTTTGACAATTTACGTTTAATTTTATGATGGTCCTTGAGACTTTGGTTTTGAGACCTAGTTTTCAGCCAAATCTCTTCATGGAGTGTGGTTTCATTGCCCAAAACACCTTATAGTTTATAGTTTATCCCAGGACGCACTTTTACCTCATGAAGTGATATGTTGGCAAAAATACCGCTTCTGTTCATCAATGAAAACCCTTAAAAGCACCTAAATTCTACTATTAAAAAGGAAAACAAATTCTAACAGTAAACTAGATGATTCTTCTAGTTAATTAGAGTTAAAAAATTTAGTGTTCTAAAGGGTTTCGATGGATCACTAGAAGGGATATTTGCCTTATCAAATTGTACTCTGAAGGCGTATGAGTATTGCATGGAATAAAGTTTAAGGCCCTATTTGGGAATGAGATTAAGTTTTCTAAACCGCGGTTTCATGAAGTAGGCAAAAATTAACTCCAAAATGCTGACTTTGCATTGTTTGGCAACCAATTTGGAGTTGAGATAACTGTAGTTATTTCAGCCCGAAACTTGAGACAACTGCAATTATCTCAACTCCAATCTGACCTATTTTTGGAGTTTGGTGCATGCAAAACCACGGTTTATATTCTCTCTCCTCCACTTAAAAATAAACCACATTTATCATAACTCCAAATACAAACAGGGCCTAAGGGTTTTCGGCTATTGACCCTGTTGATAAAGATGTGGGATATGACCCATATCTGTTTGCATTTTATTTGTAAGGACTGAGTCTGATTTGCTTTCATAATCTCAATATTTGTGTCATACTGAAATTAAATTTGTATTTTCTTGAATATACAAAGGATTATACATAAAGCAAATTACTTTTTGCGATAAGTAACCCATTCCACAAATAACATAGAAACCAAAACTTCAAAACATAACAAAAAAATAATAATAATAACATACGAAGACTTGACTAAAGTTGAGACTAAAATTAAAAAGAAAAAAGAAAGGACCCTTTCCATTAATTTTGCCAATAAATTCATGCACTAGCTGTATCCTCTAAAATCACCTCTTCTCTCTCTCTCTCTCTCTCTGGTTCTGCATGCTATAAACTCCAACACCAGCTACGAAATTTTCTCTCTTTCTCTCTCTAAAAATTTCTTTTCCATCATGGGACCCATTAGGGGGTTGAGAAAGAAGACGAGAGTCGAAAAGAGAGCAAAGATTCAACACATACTTCATCATGGGCTTGAGAATGGGGATTGGTGGGATGAGTTCTCAAGGAGAATCAAAGGTTTGTTTCCTTGATGACCCTTTCTTTCATTTGGTTAGCTTTTTCTATGGAATTGACTGGTTTCTCTTTCATGGGTCAGTGTAGTTTGTTGGGCATAGCATTTGGTTAATGCTTATTATGGGTCTTGATCAAGATTGTTTTCTTTATTGATGTTGGGTTAGGGATAACATGCAAATTAATTTACACTATTTGTTGCTATGTATGTATATAGCCTAACTCTATTGCAAGATGAACATTATATGATTGGATTTGCACGGAGTTGGTTTGATGATGGATTATGGATATCAATAATGGATCCCCATTTTAGGGCATGAATCTATAGCTTATAACCTATAATGTAGATGCTTGATAATGTTGATATTAGTTTAAATTTAAATAGTAAGTTATTATTATAGATAGAATTAAGATAAGTCTTTTATTTAAATATAGATTTAGATAAAAGAAGATATTCTATTAGATAAGAATGTTAATCCTAATCTAAGTAGAAGAAGGTATATTCTTTACTATAAATAAGGATTTGCTTTCATCAAGGAGATTTGACAAAGGCGAGGAGATACGATAAGGGCTAAGGCTAAGGCAAAGGCAAAGGTAGAGGCACAACAAAGGCTAAGGCTAAGACAAGAGAGATATAGTCCCTAAGTTTAGAAGAGATGAGATGAGATGATGTAAAAGAGGGTTAAGATGTGTGAGATCTTGTAATTTTTATCCTCATTGAGAGATTAGTGTTCTAATCTAGATTTGAGAGATACTAATGTATTAGATGATCAAATTAAGAAGAAAATAAGGTATCGGGTATACTTTTTCTTATATCAATGGAATCATCATGTTTGCTCCGTGGATTAGACCAGTCGGTCGAATCACGTTAAAAATCCTTGTGTTGATTTTTTCTTCTTACGGATTGCTGTCTTGCATTCTCAAACGTTAAAGACGGGGTTTCCCTCTACGATGGATATCGGATAGGGGAAAATCCCTACAAGTGGTATCAAAACTTTTGGTGTTTGATCGGAGTTTCGAGTTCGCATGATGGCGATCGATGTGATGTCAAGTCGGAGTGGCGGAGGCATCATAAAGAAGATTTGATCGGAGTATCAGATTGGCGGTTGGCAAAATTAGATTGGTCAAGGATATACCTGCAATGACGTTTGGAGACCGGATCTTGTATGGGATGATCGATGTGATGTCATGTAACACCCGAGCCCAATGCTACTATTTTCAGTTACTGTTTGAGCATAATGTGGTACTCATTTCATTTAATTTGCTTGTTTGTTGCTTACTGTAAAATTTACCCGGCAAAGTCATTTCTACATATAACAAATTTTAGCATCTAAAATAAAATTGAAAATATGCATCTTGGCCTACTTGACACCCCTAGCCTCGTGGTAGCGTCCGTGCATTGTGTTCTCGTCCCGTTCAGTAAAACGGGCAAGTTTGGATGGCTACGTGCACGCACGTGTGTCCGTTTTGAGAGTATGCTTTTTAATCATAAAACATTTCATTTTAAAATTTGGAACCCGCTTAAAATCCTATTATTTGAATTTCGAATTTTTGGACCCAACCCGGGCGCAATTTGGAAATGTTTCATTTGGCGCCAAAATCCCAAATTTTTAATATTATTAAAACCTTCGCATATATTTTTCTAACTAATCTGATATCTTACTGTTCATTACCTATCTTTTAAATCTTTAAGTTAACCATATAATATTTTTTACAATCTTTTATATCCTTCTCAATTTATTCTCTCAGCCAATCGCAACCTCCCCTTTAACCCTGTGGTCCCCACTTTCTCTCTCTCCTTCTTCTCTCTCTCTCCATTTTCTTTCTTTCTCTACCCTTTATATATTCTCTCGTACTTCTCTTTATCATTTTTCTCTTCTTGCTTCATGTCTCGTTTCTCATTTCTTTTAACTGTTCTTTTGTTACCGGAATTCCGTCGTGCCGGTGACGTTTCTCGACGTTCCAGCGAGATACCCCGACCCGTGTGGTTCCTTTGTTCGTCGTTTGGGTTCATTCCGTGAACCGTGCGCCGTCGCGAGTTTTCCCCGCCGACGGTTAACGTTCCGTTTTCCCGATTCGCGACCCATCGAGGCAAGTTAATCTTGCTACATGCTATATACTTTTATAATCTTCATTTTATAATATTATACATTTGAAAATCTTATAGTTTACATATGAAATGTCGTTGAAAAATCGGATATGACAAATCTGAAATTTACTGTACACCTTATCTTATAAAATTCATTATAAATCATAGAAAAATCATTAGGATACGTTCTTTAGTTCGTTACGAAGCTAATTCAGAATACTATAACTTTATGACATATTTACTTGCAAAATAAATTGTTTAATTAACGTAAAATGCAAATGAACACGTCTCTAAACTGCTGTCCAGGGAAATTCCAGCAGCAAACTTTCAACTTTGAATATTCATAACTTTTGTAGGTATAACCTGAGATGCTTATACTTATAAAACTAAAAACCTTATTGAATTATCTTTGTTTTGGTATAAGATACGTCTCTTTTGGAGAACATTTGTTATTTTTAAGCTATTTTACAAATTAGGGTGACGCTAAATTTCTGAACGGAACCTTCTTGTGCATGGTTAATCAATACATCTTTTATAGTTACTAATCGCTTTGAATATGCTATCCATATTAATATTATTATATCACATATTGTTTAGTTGTACATCCCACATTACCATTTTATAGTTTTATAACTTTTCGGATACCCGTTTGCATCCATCGCATTTAAGATACATATAATTGCATCCATAGATCACATTATTACATAATAATGTGATATTAACACTCCATGTTTAATAAATTGCAGCCTAATTAATATTGGAACTATAAATGTAACCCTAATCAATAACTGTGCATCCATATCCTTGAAATTATATCTATTTGCCTATCATATTACATGTTCCAGTTTATTGTTCTAATAGTACTCATGCTTGTTTATTTATACACATGTTTATGATAGTTTGATTATGAGCACCCACATGACATCTTGTGCTTCCTGACATGACCTGTTACACTTCCTACTTGACATGATATGGTACCGTACACTCTTGACATGACATGACACCTTTATACATTACCTGACCTGTTACCTGATCTCATGCCTAATGCCGACAAACCTGACCATTCCCGCTGTCTATCCAGACAGACCTACTTTTACTTGATTTTGTGTTGGCATTAGTCCTTGACTACTGAATACCTGACCTGACATACATAGTTTGGGGGTATGGGGAAATCAAAGGTGAAACCGACTTGTAACTCAACAGTTCGATACATTGTTCTGATCAGTCTTACGGGCTTGGCCAGCTCCGGAGTGTTGATGCTGACATCACTCATCTATCCTACTACCTTTTACTGCTTAGCGGCACGTCTCGGATTCAGCCCCGAGGATCATGACCGTGGTCCCGGGCACGCACGGGATACTATTGAGTTACATCGACGATTCATCAATTGGTTTCAAAGACTATAGAGTAGAAAACCTGATAGGACAGTTTAGTCACCATTGCACATTACCCTGCTTGTTATCTCTTATTACTGCCTTATTCATGTTCATACTTGCATTGCTTATTACCATGTTTATACTTTATACTTGATGTCATGACGCGCTGACGTCTGGGTTTTGCATGGCCCAGATTCCGTACCACTGTCGACGACCGAGCAGGAGTACTTCAGCCAGCAGGCTGATTTGAGTTCTATAGTGGTTAGTTTGTTTATTGCATTTTATTTCCAGGTGCGATCCCGCATTATGGGACGTACCTTTCTATTATTATATTGGATCATTTGCTTCCGCACTTATTGTTCATTGATTTCTTGTTATTATGGATTTGGACATGTGTTAGATTAGTTCTTTATCTTGTTCTTGATATCCTTACAACCGTAATGTGACTGTGGATGGATACTTCCTACCCACAGGTAGCATGGTTGGCTATGTTACGTGCCCAATCCTGCGTACTCTGGGAAGCGGGGCGTGACATGGTTTTTTTGGTATCAGAGCCAGGTTAGTCGGGTTGATTCTTTTGTAGTTGGGTATTGTACCCAATACATGAATCAGAATACCCGTGTTTAGGAAACATGTCCAGCCACATTGACCGTTTTACCATTCTTGAATCACATTCTTCCTGATTATATCTTTTACGACGTGCAAACTTACTTTGCATGTCGACTCGGAAACCTAATTTCTTGTATCTCTAGGACTTAGGCGACTTGGGTGGAGTTAAGTAATTGCGGCTATGATACCGCGGCATAGCTACAATGCAGTACTCTATTTAAGTATCTTGGAGTTCTAGCCTTGATCCATATTCAGAATCTATCATCATGCTAATATTGGGTGTTTTGAGTTCAGGATTATGACAGGTAAGAAGTTGAAGACGTACTAGAGGCGTGTGAACGGAGCCGCCATGCTTGGAGTGATAAGAGGAATGCTGGAAATCAAAGAAACAGCCCGAGCTGATCCAGCAGCAAGCGGACTCGTTTCAGGAAGGTTTGCAGATCGTTCAGCAGTCTGTGAACAAGATTGGAACTAGACCAGTTGACCGAGTAGGGACCGTGGCAGAGTTCAGACGTATGGGTCCTACTACTTTCACTGGTTTGGAGGAGCCATGCCAGCCGAGCAGTGGCTAGTCAGCACGGAGAATTCGCTGATTGCGGCACAGATTCCAGAGGATAAAGGAGTTGATGTGGTGCGCATTCAACTAGTGGATTACGCCGAGAGTGGTGGCTTGTGGAGGAGAACCGTTTGCCCAAGCCAAGCAGTTAGGCGGATTTCTCTAAGAGTTTCCTGGAGAAGTTCTTTCCGCATACTGCACGGGAGGAAATGGAAGAGAAATTTATTGGGCTGAGGCAGAATGGAGCACCCGTGGACGTGCATGCAGCAGAGTGGACGAGACTCAGCAGTTTCGCTGGACCTTTAGTCGCCAACGATGCAGACAGGGCACGAAGGTCCATGCGCAGCTTGGATGTGGACATCCAAAGGCAAACCGTCTCCCTGGGTTTGACCACTTTCTCACAGGTTCTTACGGCAGCTCGAGAACAGCAGAGCATATCAGGAAAATTGGGAGTTCACAGCAGACAGCAGTTGCGGTAAGGAAGCAGTTCTGTCGGGCCGGTCGAGTTTAGGGCTAGGCCGACAAACAATGTTCTTGCATCAATGGAAGTGATGAAAGTAAAGAGCCGGCTGTTGTTCGTGATTCTATGGACGTGTTTGAAGATATATCGGGCTTACCGCCGAAGCGAGACGTGGAGTTCACGATTGACCTTAGTCCTGGTGCAGCGCCAGTGTCTAAAGCTTACTATCCAATGGCACCAGTGGAATTGGAAGGAGTTAAGAAGCAAGTTGGTGAATTACTCGAGAAGGGATGGATTCGAAGCAGCAACTCGCCTTGGGAGCTCCAGTTTTTTTAGTAAAGAAGAAGGATGGCACGAGAAGGATGTGCATTGATTATCGAGAATTGAACCGGGCGACTATTAAGAACAAGTACCCGATCCCTCGCATTGGAGGACTTTTGAGCAGCTTAGTGGCGCGAGAGTATTCTCGAAACTGGATTTGCGATCCGGATATCATTAGGTCCTGCAGATGTTGAGACAGGAGAAGCTTTATGCGAAGATGAGTAGTGCGAATTCTGGCTGGAAGAAGTGAAATTTCTGGGACATGTCGTGTCGGGTGATGGAATAGCCGTCCATCCCGAAAAGATTGCAGCAGTTCGAGATTGGCCTATTCCAAGGAATGTAGCTGAGATAAGAAGTTTCCTTGGATTAGCCGGATACTACAGGAGATTTGTGGAGAACTTTGCTCGTTTGGCAGAACCGCTGACCAAGCTTATGCGTAAGGAGGTACCTTTTGTATGGACGGATAAGTGTGCGTTGGCTTTGAGACGTTGAAGCAGAAGTTGATAACCGTCCCTATCCTGACCGTACCAGACAATTCCGGAGGACTGATGATTCATAGCGACGCATCTGGGAAAGAATTGGGATGTGTTTTGATGCAGCATGGGAAGGTCGTAGCATACGCATCAAGACAACTGAAGACCCATGAGAAGAATTATCCAACTCATGACTTGGAGCTTGCGGCTGTGATTTTCGCTTTGAAGATTTGGAGACACTACCTTTTGGGCGTAAGAGTCGAAGTTTTTACAGATCATAAGAGCTTGAAGTACGTGTTCACGCAGAAGGAGTTGAACATGAGGCAACGCAGTTGGTTGGAGCTGACGGCCGACTACGACCTTGATCTTAAGTACCATCCGGGAAAAGTTAACGTCGTGCCAGATGCGCTAAGTCGGTTACCAGCAATTCAGGTATTGACCGCACAAAGGGAGATCATTGCGGATTTTCGGAGATTTGACTTGGAGGTTGTGCTACCACATGCTACGGGACAGTCGATGCAGTTGCAAGTACAGTCGTCCTTAGTTGAGAAGATTAAAACAGCACAATCGCAGGATCCTAGACTACAAAAGTTTCGAGAGCAGGTTGAAGCCGGACTACGAACAGATTTATTGATCCACGAAGATTGTTCGTTGAGGTATGGTAGCCGTTTGTGTGTGCCAAAGGGGGATGTTCGTGAAGAGCTTATGAAGGAGGCACACAGTTCAGCTTATTCTTTACATCCAGGAGGTACAAAGATGTACCGAGATATTCGACAGCATTTCTGGTGGGAAGGCATGAAACGGGAGATTGCTCGCTTCATGGCTAAGTGCTTGGTATGTCAGCAAGTCAAGGCTGAACACCAAAGGGTTGCTAGTTTGTTGCAACCACTTCCGATTCCTCAGTGGAAGTGGGAACATATAACCATGGATTTCGTGACGGCTTTACCGCGAAGTCCAAACGGCAACAATGCAGTATGGGTGATTGTCGATCGATTGACCAAGGCAGCTCACTTTATTCCTTTCCAGGTTGGTCAATCAACGGAGACTTTGGCAGAGCGGTACATGCAGAAGATTGTAAGATTGCATGGCGTACCGGTGAGCATCGTGTCCGATCGGGACACTCGGTTCTTATCACACTTCTGGAGGAGTTTACAGGAAAGTTTGGGGACTCGATTGAAGTTTAGCACAGCTTATCATCCTCAAACTGATGGTCAGTCGGAGAGAACGATCCAAACTCTTGAGGATACGTTGAGAACATGCAGGTTGGACTTCAAGGGGTCTTGGGGGGATCATCTACTTTTGGTGGAGTTGTCTTACAACAACAGTTTTCAGGCAACTATTCAGATGGCTCCATTTGAAGCTTTGTATGGTCGCAAGTGCCGTTCACCTGTTTGTTGGGATGATGTTGGTGAACGAAGGTTACTAGGACCAGATTTGGTGGTGCAGACAGTCGAGAAGGTGAATACAATCAGAAATCATATGAAGGCAGCACAGGACCGACAGAAGAGTTGGGTAGATACGTCAAGAAGACCTCTGGAGTTCACCGTGGGTGATTTGGTATTCTTGAAGATATCACCGACTAGAGGGGTGATTCGCTTTGGGAGTCGGGGAAAGCTTGGTTCTCGATTCGTTGGACCCTTCGAGATATTGGAGCGTGTTGGAGAGGTAGCGTACCGTTTGGCGTTACCACAGTCCTTGGCAGGTGTGCACGATGTGGTTCGTGTCTCTCAACTACGGAGGTATGTTCGAGATAAAACCCACGTATTGGATCATTCGGAGTTGCCCGTACGGGAGGACCTAACTTTTGAAGAGCGACCAGTTGAAATCAAGGATCGAAGAGAAAAGGTTCTTAAGAACAAGGTTACCCCTCTTGTGCTAGTTTCTTGGGGTAATCGATCGTATGGAGAATCCACTTTGGAACGAGAAGATGAAATCCGGCAGAACTTTCCTCACCTTTTCTTGTAGTTATCTATTTTTGTATTCTTGGAATTTCGAGGACGAAATTCTTTTTGTAGTTGGGTATAATGTAACACCCGAGCCCAATGCTACTATTTTCAGTTACTGTTTGAGCATAATGTGGTACTCATTTCATTTAATTTGCTTGTTTGTTGCTTACTGTAAAATTTACCCGGCAAAGTCATTTCTACATATAACAAATTTTAGCATCTAAAATAAAATTGAAAATATGCATCTTGGCCTACTTGACACCCCTAGCCTCGTGGTAGCGTCCGTGCATTGTGTTCTCGTCCCGTTCAGTAAAACGGGCAAGTTTGGATGGCTACGTGCACGCACGTGTGTCCGTTTTGAGAGTATGCTTTTTAATCATAAAACATTTCATTTTAAAATTTGGAACCCGCTTAAAATCCTATTATTTGAATTTCGAATTTTTGGACCCAACCCGGGCGCAATTTGGAAATGTTTCATTTGGCGCCAAAATCCCAAATTTTTAATATTATTAAAACCTTCGCATATATTTTTCTAACTAATCTGATATCTTACTGTTCATTACCTATCTTTTAAATCTTTAAGTTAACCATATAATATTTTTTACAATCTTTTATATCCTTCTCAATTTATTCTCTCAGCCAATCGCAACCTCCCCTTTAACCCCGTGGTCCCCACTTTCTCTCTCTCCTTCTTCTCTCTCTCTCCACTTTCTTTCTTTCTCTACCCCTTATATATTCTCTCGTACTTCTCTTTATCATTTTTCTCTTCTTGCTTCATGTCTCGTTTCTCATTTCTTTTAACTGTTCTTTTGTTACCGGAATTCCGTCGTGCCGGTGACGTTTCTCGACGTTCCAGCGAGATACCCCGACCCGTGTGGTTCCTTTGTTCGTCGTTTGGGTTCATTCCGTGAACCGTGCGCCGTCGCGAGTTTTCCCCGCCGACGGTTAACGTTCCGTTTTCCCGATTCGCGACCCATCGAGGCAAGTTAATCTTGCTACATGCTATATACTTTTATAATCTTCATTTTATAATATTATACATTTGAAAATCTTATAGTTTACATATGAAATGTCGTTGAAAAATCGGATATGACAAATCTGAAATTTACTGTACACCTTATCTTATAAAATTCATTATAAATCATAGAAAAATCATTAGGATACGTTCTTTAGTTCGTTACGAAGCTAATTCAGAATACTATAACTTTATGACATATTTACTTGCAAAATAAATTGTTTAATTAACGTAAAATGCAAATGAACACGTCTCTAAACTGCTGTCCAGGGAAATTCCAGCAGCAAACTTTCAACTTTGAATATTCATAACTTTTGTAGGTATAACCTGAGATGCTTATACTTATAAAACTAAAAACCTTATTGAATTATCTTTGTTTTGGTATAAGATACGTCTCTTTTGGAGAACATTTGTTATTTTTAAGCTATTTTACAAATTAGGGTGACGCTAAATTTCTGAACGGAACCTTCTTGTGCATGGTTAATCAATACATCTTTTATAGTTACTAATCGCTTTGAATATGCTATCCATATTAATATTATTATATCACATATTGTTTAGTTGTACATCCCACATTACCATTTTATAGTTTTATAACTTTTCGGATACCCGTTTGCATCCATCGCATTTAAGATACATATAATTGCATCCATAGATCACATTATTACATAATAATGTGATATTAACACTCCATGTTTAATAAATTGCAGCCTAATTAATATTGGAACTATAAATGTAACCCTAATCAATAACTGTGCATCCATATCCTTGAAATTATATCTATTTGCCTATCATATTACATGTTCCAGTTTATTGTTCTAATAGTACTCATGCTTGTTTATTTATACACATGTTTATGATAGTTTGATTATGAGCACCCACATGACATCTTGTGCTTCCTGACATGACCTGTTACACTTCCTACTTGACATGATATGGTACCGTACACTCTTGACATGACATGACACCTTTATACATTACCTGACCTGTTACCTGATCTCATGCCTAATGCCGACAAACCTGACCATTCCCGCTGTCTATCCAGACAGACCTACTTTTACTTGATTTTGTGTTGGCATTAGTCCTTGACTACTGAATACCTGACCTGACATACATAGTTTGGGGGTATGGGGAAATCAAAGGTGAAACCGACTTGTAACTCAACAGTTCGATACATTGTTCTGATCAGTCTTACGGGCTTGGCCAGCTCCGGAGTGTTGATGCTGACATCACTCATCTATCCTACTACCTTTTACTGCTTAGCGGCACGTCTCGGATTCAGCCCCGAGGATCATGACCGTGGTCCCGGGCACGCACGGGATACTATTGAGTTACATCGACGATTCATCAATTGGTTTCAAAGACTATAGAGTAGAAAACCTGATAGGACAGTTTAGTCACCATTGCACATTACCCTGCTTGTTATCTCTTATTACTGCCTTATTCATGTTCATACTTGCATTGCTTATTACCATGTTTATACTTTATACTTGATGTCATGACGCGCTGACGTCTGGGTTTTGCATGGCCCAGATTCCGTACCACTGTCGACGACCGAGCAGGAGTACTTCAGCCAGCAGGCTGATTTGAGTTCTATAGTGGTTAGTTTGTTTATTGCATTTTATTTCCAGGTGCGATCCCGCATTATGGGACGTACCTTTCTATTATTATATTGGATCATTTGCTTCCGCACTTATTGTTCATTGATTTCTTGTTATTATGGATTTGGACATGTGTTAGATTAGTTCTTTATCTTGTTCTTGATATCCTTACAACCGTAATGTGACTGTGGATGGATACTTCCTACCCACAGGTAGCATGGTTGGCTATGTTACGTGCCCAATCCTGCGTACTCTGGGAAGCGGGGCGTGACATGTCAAGTCAGAGCGGCGGAGGCATCATAACGGAGTATCGGATTGGCAGTTGTCGAAATTAGATCGGTCAAGAAGAGGAGACGTTTGGAGATCAGATGTTGTATGAGATGATCGATACGTTTGGAGATCAGATCTTATGTTAGACGACCCGGAGTGCTCGGATTCTATCGGATCTGAGCATGAAGACTCGCAAATACTGAGCAATGCAGTAGAACAATGGAAGAAAGCAAGTAGGTTTAGTAGTCGCGACGGAGAGCGGTGTTGTGGTAAGGGTATCACATATATGAGTGTTTTCTTCGAAGTTTTCACAAAGTTCTGCAATGATCAGGATGTTATGATTCGTAAAAGGCCAAAGAAAGATGGGGTGGCAAAAGCGCATGATTGGGACACACTACAGAAGGCTCGCAGTGTGAAAGTGCAATTTGAATTGCCAGAGTTTTGGGCAGGAACAATTAATAATCCGTGTCACTTGTTGATTGATCGTTGTCTATAGCCATACATTTTCATATCGTAGAGAAGATGGATTGGAGAGTGTACGTTATGATTCTTAGAGAGTGTTTAGGTGTCCTGTTTATTCACGTGTTTATACGGATCAAATTAAATCCAAAGTTACAGCTGCGTAAGGGACTTCAATTATGGTGGTGTCAAAGTGCGCAAGGAGACTTCAATTAAGATAGAGTTATATGATTCTCGGAGACTGGATGGGGATGCTGATACATTTACAGAGCCAGAGGATGTTTCGGTGTACCAGGAGTCCAAGGCAGATGATCATCACCAAACCTATGAAACTCAAGCAAAGGATATGGCGCATCAATGATCACAGGTACCACGTTGTACGAACGTGAAGATCAATGGATGTACCATAGCGGACGAGAGCTATAAATTGCGTATGGGTATTTCGAAAGAAAGGATGTGGGCAATACAGGTTAAACTAGTGGCCAAAATATATACCCAAAAGGAGAGGATGGTTACAATGAGAATTATTCTCAAGTAGTCAAGCATACTTCATCATATTGGGTATTGACGAAGAGTATGCTACAAATCATGGAACCGAGCCATCAATTCGGATAGAGTTCGACACGAAAGATCTTGATGTTGGCAAAAATCCTCATGATAGAGCGGGATGTGGAAGCTGACGGCTAAGGATATCTTGAAGGATGTGCATCAAGATGATTCTGAAGCGATTTACAATGGTGGAGTTGGTTGGTGAATATCCCTATCGTCAATCACTTCGACTCTCTTCCACAATGTGTCCATCTAGTAAGGAATAGAGGGTTGTCCCAGATATCATATGTAAGAGCAGTGGGTTCATACATATATGATATGGTATGAACAAAATCAGATGATTATTTTATTGTGGGCTTAGTGAATCGATAGGTGTCGGATTCAAAGAAAGTGTATTAAGTACACTATAGTTTTGATCGAGCAAATAAATGAGACTATGCACGTGTTCGTGATGGTCAAGGGATCGACTACAGGGCATATACTCATTAGATGGTTAGGTAAATTAGTTGGAGAAACGTTGCAGGGTTATTGTGGCGTTATCGACATCAAAGGTTGAGTGTATGGTAGCGGTCAAAGCATTAAGCAAAGCTCGAGCTTTGCACGGTGATTCATGATGAGGTGTGTATACTTATATTGATAGGTGGAGGGTTAATTCTAAACACGGAGCATTACAAGTACTTCTTCACGTGTTTCTAGATAAGGTATTCCAAAGTTTTGGACCAAGATAGAGTACGGTGTAGTGATCAAGAGTACTCGGGGATAGAGTACGATGTAGTGATTGTAAGTGTTGAAGTCGAAAATTGCATCCCGGTTGACCAAGTCAAAGTCAAAATCAACCCCAAGCCATGTGGGCCCATGCCCAGGCCGAGTCCGAACATGAAGAGGCCGACCCTCCCCCATGCCAAAATGAAATCATGTAATAAATAATTTTTATGTAAATTTTTATGCATGAATGTAAACAAAATGGGTATAAAGCTAAATTTTTGTAAGCCCATGGCTTATGTGCAAAAAGAAATAGCACATGAGACCTGAGATCGGCAAAATGCCATTTTGTAAAGCCCAAGAGGCTATATGTAAATATGTAAGCCTATATAAGGCAACATGATGATGAATAAAAGAGATACTTTCATTCCCAAAAATTAGGGCCTGTGCCTCTTTCTTCTTCCTCAAGGTTCTAAAACCTTCTTCTTTGTTTTGAATTAAATCAAGAGTTTTACATTTCCTATCCCAAAATTAAATAGTTTTTCACCACAAAACCCACAAAGGGGAACTTGGATCTGCCATTAGATCTCTAAACGGGGAGATTTTTAAAGTCTCCATCTCTTTTTCCAAGATCCGGCCAAACGACAGGAAGAAGAAGGAGACCCATCTCTAGAAACCCCATTTTGGGAAAGATCCAGGGCTCAAGGGGAGAACCCCCTTATCAGCTTCAAAATATCCTATGAGTTTAACTCCTCGTACATATACATATATACAAAATAATAAGTGCTCTTTTCTGGGAGTACAACTCCCATTGCAGGGACCAAGTCCCTTTTGCCTTCCGAGCGCCCACGTGCCTGGCATGTAGGGTGCTAGCGCTCAGAGCGCTAGCGCCCAGAGCGCTAGCGTCCGAGCGCCCACGTGCCTGGCACGTGGGGCGCTAGCGCTCAAAGCGCTAGCTCTCTTGCGCTCAGAGCGCGAGCGCCCGAACGTCCAGCGCCCGAACGCCCAGCGTCCAAAGCGTCAGCGCCCGAGCGCCCACGTGCCTGGCATGTGGGGCGCCAGCGCCCAAAGTGCTAGCGTCCTTACGCTCAAAGCGCCAGCGCCCAAAGCGCTGACGCTTTTTCCCACGCATCATTTGGATGTCATTTCCCTTATATATATATGTATATATACATATACACACACATACTCCACACTAAAAATACCTCCCCGTTAGAAAAAATTTCTAACGGGGCGCTGTCCCGCACCCCGTAAGGGGGCTGGTAGCCCCCTTGACCCCCAGCCTGCTATCCGGGTAGCGGGACCTCCGTAAAAACTCTGCAGGGCCCCCGATATATCCAAAACCCTTGCAAAACACAACACTGCATATTGACTTCATATGACCAGTTTAACCCGTCAATCGGAGGTTCTCTCGCTCTAAATGCGAGGGGTAATTAACGGCAGCTTAGTTCGCGGATGCCGGAGATTCGGATCTCCACAATCAATAAACCCCGCCTACCTAGGCAGGGGGAATCTGTAATGTGTCTGACAAGCGTGCGTATTCTCATCTCAATGAGGTGACGAAAAACACCCTACAGATTCTGGCACGCCCGGTGGGACTTTTCTCTCCTCCCATATTTCGGATTAAACGTTCATGCGAACTCAATTAATATGCATATCAATTGCCTGTACTAAAATCATGTTTTTTTTGTGCAAGTTAACGTTCTCCAATTGCAATCTTCCGGCGCAGCAAGGATGTCTCCAAGGATCTGCTCAGCTCTCGACACAGCTCCCATCTCCTACATGATGAAGATGGACGCCAGGACGGTCCTTCCGGCCAGTCTCAGGCGACAATGGGAGGAGCTGCCGCTACCATTTGTCTCTATTATGTTCGTGTCAGTTAACGCCGTCCCAGCTCCTCAGGCGACAATGGGAGGAGCTGTCGCTACCATTTGTCTCTATTAGACAAACCGGTCTCAAAAGGGAAAAGGCCGAATGTCATGGTTGCGAGGGCACCTCTGCCCAAGCACAAATCCATTTCCAAACGACCCTCCATCGCTCCAGCTGGGGGCAAGGCCATCAACGTCAACGAAGCAACGGGGCATCTCGGGCAAGCTCCAGCGGTACCCCCGACAACTGCTTGATTGTGTATCTTCTTTAAGCTCCCTATCAATCGACTCGTGGTGGCTTCCCAGAAAACGGATGCCCGCCAAGCCCTTAAAATTGAGAAGCTAAGGCAGAAAAGGCTCAGATACAGAGCCAACAAAAGGGCTAGGGCTCATACTAGGCTGAGCTTCATGAGGCTCCAAGAACGGGGTTACCCCGCCAAAGATAAAGAGACGGCTGTATATGTGGTCCACACTGTCTACATGGTCGGACATGAATAAACGAACCCTGCTATGCTTCACAGCCAGGGTGATGATACAGTGGACGCTATACAACGTCAACTCGGTCTAAATGATGATGAGCTCGCTCAGGCCGATAAGCCAAAAGAGCCCGAGGTTCCTGCGGAATTGAGCTCAGGCAATAAGGATGACCCGGTTGTCATAACCGGAACTACAGAACAAGCGTTATTCCGATGGCTTCAGAGACAGCTTCAGGACAGGGATAAGAAGTTACCCAAGGTACAGTCCAAGGTCGACGAATTGGCAAACGTTGCGGCGGATCTCGCGACCCAAGTCTCCCGATTGCAATTACAGAAAAATCAAATTTTGGTTCATGAGTCAGGGATTGATATCCGGAGGCAGCCAACTGATACCCCCTTCAACTTGAGCGGAGCGCCTTCACGAAAAACGGCCGCGATCAGCCTCCAGTCCCTCCGATGCATACACCGAACGGGAATCGCCCCTGAAAGAGAAGCTGGAAAAAGTTTATTCCTTCAAAAGGGACAAAGTCCATAAGATATTCAAGGACGCCCTAAGAAACGGTCTACAACTGCCCGAATCAAAGAGGCCGCAAGAAGCGAATATGACCGACGACCCAAAATATTGCCCCTATCACAGAGTGATAGGTCATGCCATTGAGAATTGCTTCGTCTTCAAAGATTGGGTCAAAAGGCAATACACGACATGAGAGATAGAATTGTCTAAAGGCGTGTTAGCAAACAGTCAAGCTACGATCGCCGATTTCATACAAATAGAGACCGAAGCCTTTCGGGAACCTAATCCTCCCAGACATGTGCCATTATCTGAAAAGGGCGAACCAAAGACTGATCGGCCTCAAGGACCAGCATCAGTAAGGGCACCTACGCTAATGGAGAGAAAGAAGAAGGTGTACTCCTTCAGGAGGGACGAGGTCCGCAATATATTCGAGAAAGCCTTGAACAACGGTCTGCAATTGCCTATTCCGAAGAGGCCACATGAGATGAATATGACCGGAAATCCCGTATACTGCCCATACCATAAGGTGGTGAGTCATACCATTGAAGATTGCCGTGTTTTCAAAGATTGGGCATAGGACCAATACAAGTTTGGAAAAACCTCACAGTCCTCGGATGTATCGGCAAGCCACAGAGCTACGGTCATCAACACAGCTCCGCCAAGAGCAAAATTCAAGGAACTGGGATAAGAACAGATGACCACCACGTCGTTAAACTGGAAACTGATGACCTCTAAGTCGTTAAACTGGAAACAGTAAACCTCTAAGTCTTTAAACTGGAAACAGATGACCACTAAGTCGTTAAACTGGAAACAGATGACCTCCACGTCTTTAAACTGGAAACAGATGACCACTAAGTCGTTAAACTGGAAACAGATGACCTCCACGTCTTTAAACTGGAAACAGGTGACCACCACGTCGTTAAACTGGGAACGATAGACCTCTAAGTGTTTAAACTGGGAACAGCTGACCACCACATCGTTAAACTGGAAACAAATGACATCTAAATCGTTAAACTGAAAACAGTAGACCTCTAAGTCTTTAAACTGGAAACAGATGACCACTAAGTCGTTAAACTGGAAACAAATGACCTCCACGTCTTTAAGCTGGAAACAGATGACCACTAAGTCTTTAAACTGGAAACGGATGACCTCCACGTCTTTAAACTGGGAACGATAGACCTCTAAGTCTTTAAATTGGGAACAGCTGACCACCACGTCGTTAAACTGAGAACAATAGACCTCTAAGTTTTTAAACTGGGAACAGCTGACCACCACGTCGTTAAACTGGGAATAATCGACCGCCGCGTTATTAAACTGGGAACAGTCGACCACTAAGTCGTTAAACTGGGATGTAAAAGTGTGTAAATAAAAAGAAATATATATGTATATATATATATATAAATAAAAAGCCGAAATGATGGGGCAACTCGCAATAAAAATCAGCGAGTAAAAATAAAAATGAAAATAAAGCCGAAATGATGGGGCAACCGCGAATAAATAGCCGAAATGATAGGGCAATCGCAACCTTCGCGATAAGAAAAGCTGAAATGATAGAGCAATCATGGTAAAAAAAACGGTGAGTGATGAGTCGCTCCTGGTACCATATTCCAGTGCAGCGATGCAGACGCCAACCAAAATCCAATTTCCCAAAATTCTCTCAGCCCTACGGCCAGTCCCCAAATTGACTACCGTATACAATCCACGGGCTCAAATAATTCTTATCATACCCATACCCCACCGTAATCACCAGTTACGCGGCTGGTCTCCGCCCTTGGAATTATGCTCCATTGGGAAGACCAACTCATGTGTCCTCACGATGCATAAGAAGAACAAACCTTCGTGGGATCCTTACGGCTCACAAAGGAAAAACACACTTGGGGGTCCTCACGACTCTTAAGGAGAAAATGCACCTACGGGATCCTTATAACTCACAGAGAGAAAATGCTTTTATGGGACCCCTACGGCCCATAAAATTGAAAAGTCTTAGATGATAAGCATTTAAACCTGTCTCCTAAGCCACCGCTTCCTAATAGGCAACGACGAATGATGAGTCGCTCCTGGTACCATATTCCAGTGCAGCGATGCAGACACCAACCAAACCCAAACTCTCAAATGGCGAATGATGAGTCGCTCCTGGTACCATATTCCAGTATAGCGATGCAGACGCCAACCAAATTCCAAACTCAAATTCCCAAGTGGCGAATGATGAGTAGCTTCTGGTACCATATTCCAGTGCAGTGATGCAGACGCCAACCAAATTCCAAACTCAAATTTCTAAGTGGCGAATGATGGGTCGCTCCTGGTACCATATTCCAGTACAGCGATGCAGACGCCAACCAAATTCCAAATCTCATACCCCAACGGCGAATGATGAGTCGCTCCTGAGACCATATTACAGTGCAGCGATGCAGACGCCAACAAAGTCCCAAAATTTTTCCGACCCTACGGTCTGGATCATACATCCTGCAAAACCGTATACAATCCATGGGCATAAAACAATCCCAATCGCTCCCAAGTCCTGCCGGTGAGACCACATTCAAAGTCCCACCGGCGGTGAAAATTAAAAAAAAAAAAGAAAAAAAAGGGTATATCCACAAGCAAAATGGGCACGGATGAAAACCCGAAAGAGCTCCGTGAGTAAAAAAAGTAAGACTGCCGGCGAGTTTGTGAAAAACCGAAAGGACGCAAACTCGTGAAAAAGAGATGAAATGCACTCACAAAGTCCTCTCGACTTTGTGAAGAGAAAATTCCCACGTGAGATCCTTACGACTCACAAAGGAGTAACGCACTTAGGAGTCCCCAGGACTCCTAAGAAGAAAATACACCTACGGGATCCTTACGACCCGTAGGGAGAAAATGCTTTGTGAGACTCTTACGGCTCATAAAATTGAAAAGTCTTAGGTGATAGGGACCTAAAACCTGTCTCCTAAGTCATCGCTTCCTGATAAGCAAGCGCAAATGATGATTCGCTCCTGGTACCATATTCCAGTATAGCGATACTGATGCCAAGCAAAAACCAATCCCCAAATCTTCTCATGGTAAATGATGATTCGCTTCTGGTATCATAATCCAGTATAGCGATGCTGATGTCAACCCAAATCACAATCAACAAGTCAACTTCAACTCTGACACCGCAGAGAGCGGAGCAAGTCAGAATCCAATATCGACACCGCAAGAAGCGGAGCAAGTCAAGTTCACCCCTGACACTGCAGGAAGCAGAGCAAGTCAAATAGAGCATCGACCGTCCATGTCGCGAAAAGGGCAGTGCAGGCTTCCTACAAAGCAAGAACCAGATCACTCCGGACCAGGAAAACGTCTACCACGGACACTCCGTCTCGGAGACGCGTCAAGCGTCGACCATCCATGTCGCAAAAAAGGCAGTGCAGGCTTCTTACAAAGCAGGAACCAGATCACTCCGGGTCAGGGAAAAATCTACCACGGACAATCCATTTTGGAGACGCGTCAAGCGTCAAACGTCCATGTCGCAAAAAGGGCAGTGCAGGCTTCCCACAAATCGGGAACCAAATCGCTCCGGATCATAGCGTCGACCGTCCATGTCGCAAAAAGGGCAGTGCAGGCTTCCCACAAATCGGGAACCAAATCGCTCCGGATCAGAGCATCGACCGTCCATGTCGTAAAAAGGGCAGTGCAGGCTTCCCACAAATCGGGAACCAAATTGCTCCGGATCAGAGCGTCGACCGTCCATATCGCAAAAAGGGCAGTGCAGGCTTCCTACAAAGCAGGAACCAAATCATTCCGGGCCAGGGAAACGTCTACTACGGACACTCCGTCTCGGAGACGCGTCAAGCGTCGTCCGTCCATGTCGCAAAAAAGGCAGTGCAGGCTTTCTACAAAGCAGGAACCAGATCACTCCGGGCCAAGGAAAAGTCTACCACGGACACTCCGTTTAAGAGACGCGTCAAGCGTCGACCGTCCATGTCGCAAAAAGGGCAGTACAGGCTTCCCACAAATCGGAAACCAAATCGCTCCGGATAAGAGCGTCGACCGTCCATGCCGCAAAAAGGGCAGTGCAGCCTTCCTACAAAGCAGGAACCAGATCACTCCAGGCCAGGGAAACGTCTACCACGGACACTCCATCTTGGAGACGCGTCAAGCGTCGACCGTCCATGTCGCAAAAAGGGCAGTGCAGTTTCTCACAAATCGGGAACCAAATCGTTCCGGATCAGAGCGTCGACCATCCATGTCGCAAAAAGGGTAGTGCAGGCTTCCCACAAATCAGGAACCAAATCGCTCCGGATCAGAGCGTCGACCGTCCATGTCGCAAAAAAGGCAGTGCAGGCTTCCTACAAAGCAGGAACCAGATCACTCCGGGTCAGGAAAACGTTTACCGCGGACACTCCGTCTTGGAGACGCGTCAAGCGTCGACCGTCCATGTCGCAAAAAGGACAGTGCAGGCTTCCTACAAAGCAGGAACCAGATCACTCCGGGCCAGGGAAAAGTCTACCATTGACGCTCCGTCTCGGAGACGCGTCAAGCATCGACCGTCCATGTCACAAAAAGGGCAGTGTAGGATTCCCACAAATCGGGAACCAAATCGTTCTGGATCAGAGCGTCGACCGTCTATGTCGCAAAAAGGGCAGTGCAGGCTTCCTACAAATCGGGAACCAAATCGTTCCGGATCAGAGGGTCGACTGTCCATGTCGCAAAAAGGGCAGTACAGGCTTCGTACAAAGCATGAACCAGATCACTCCGGGCCAGGGAATCGTCTACCACGGACACTCCGTCTCGGAGACGCGTCAAGCGTCGACCGTCCATGTCGCAAAAAGGGCAGTGCAGGCTTCCCACAAATCGGGAACCAAATCGTTCCAGATCAGTGCGTCGACCGTCCATGTCGCAAAAAGGACAGTGCAGGCTTCCCACAAATCGGGAACCAAATCGCTCCGGATTAGAGCGTCGACCGTCCATGTCGCAAAAAGGGCATTGCAGGCTTCCCACAAATCGAGAACCAAATCGCTCCGGATCAGAGCGTCGACCGTCCATGTCGCAAAAAGGGCATTGCAGGCTTCCCACAAATCGAGAACCAAATCGCTCCGGATCAGAGCGTCGACCGTCCATGTCGCAAAAAGGACAGTGCAGACTTCTTACAAATCGGGAACCAAATCGTTCCGAATCAGAGCGTCGATCGTTCATATCGCAAAAATGGGCAGTGCAGGCTTCCCACAAATCGGGAACCAAATCGCTTTGGATCATAGCGTCGACCGTCCATGTCGCAAAAAGGGCAGTGCAGGCTTCCCAAAAATCGGGGACCAAATCGCTCCGGATCAGAGCGTCGACCGTCCATGTCGCAAAAAGGGCAGTGCAGGCTTCCCACAAATCGGGAACCAAATCGCTCCGGATTAGAGTGTCGACCATCCATGTCACAAAAAGGGCAGTGCAGGCTTCCTACAAAGCAGGAACCAAATCGCTCCGGGCCAGGGAAACGTTTACCACGGACGCTCCGTCTCGGAGACGCGTCAAGCATCGACCGTCCATATCGCAAAAAGGGCAGTGCAGGCTTCCCACAAATCGGGAACCAAATCGCTCCGGATCAGAGTGTCGACCGTCCATGTCGCAAAAAGGGCAGTGCAGGCTTCCCATAAATCGGGAACCAAATCGCTCCGGATCAGAGCGTCGATTGTCCATATCGCAAAAAGGGCAGTGTAGGCTTTCTACAAAGCAGGAACCAGATCACTCTGGGCCAGGGAAATGTCTACCACGGACACTCCGTCTCGGAGACGCGTCAAGCGTCGACCGTCCATGTCGCAAAAAGGGCAGTGCAGGCTTCCCACAAATCGGGAACCAAATCGCTCCGGATCAGAGCGTCGACCGTCTATATCGCAAAAAGGGCAGTGCAGGCTTCCCACAAATCGGGAATTAAATCACTCCGGATCAGAGCGTCGACCGTCCATGTCGCAAAAAGGATAGTACATGCTTCCCACAAATCGGGAACCAAATCGCTCCGGATCAGAGCGTCGACCGTCCATGTCGAAAAAAGGGTAGTGCAGGCTTCCCACAAATCAGGATCCAAATCACTCCGGATCAGAGCATCGACCGTCCATGTCGCAAAAATGGGCAGTGCAGGCTTCCCACAAATCGGGAACCAAATCGCTCCGGATCAGAGCGTCGACCGTTCATGTCGCAAAAAGGGTAGTGCAGGCTTCCCACAAATCGGGAACCAAATCGCTCTGGATCAGAGCGTCGACCGTCCATGTCGCAAAAAGGGCAGTGCAGGTTTCTTACAAAGCAGGAACCAAATCGCTCCGGGCCAGGAAAACGTCTACCACAGACACTCCGTCTCGGAGACGTGTCGAGCGTCGACCGTCCATGTCGTAAAAAGGGCAGTGCATCCCAAAAAGTAGGAACCAAAGCAAGTCGCTTCCTCGCAAAAGAAGATCCATCAATTTCATGCACATGACTCACATATGTGGTGTGCATTTATTGATGGGGGGCACTTTGCTGAAGTCGAATATTGCACCTCGGTTGACCAAGTCAAAGTCAAAGTCAACCCCAAGCCAAGTGAGCCCATGCCCAGGTCGAGTCCGAACATAAATCGGCCGACCCTCCCCCATGCCAAAATGAAATCATGTAATAAATAATTTTTATGTAATTTTTTTATGCATGAGTGTAAACAAAATGGGCATAAAGCCAAATTTTTGTAAGCCCGTGGCTTATGTGCAAAAAGAAATAGCACATGAGATATGGGATGGGCAAAATGCCATTTTGTAAAGCCTAAGGGGCTATATGTAAATATGTAAGCCTATATAAGGCAACATAATGATAAATTAAAGAGATACTTTCATTCCCAAAGATTAGGGCCTGTGCCTCTTTCTCCTTCCTCAAAATTCTAAAACCTTTTTCTTTCTTTTGAATTAAATTAAGAGTTTTACTCTTCCTTTTCCAAAACTAAATAGTTTTTCACCACAAAACCCACAAAGAGATACTTGGATCTGCCATTAGATCTGAAAAAGGGGAGATTTTTAAAGTCTCCCTCCCTTTTTCCAAGATCCGGCCAAACGACAGGAAGAAGGAGATCCATCTCCAGAAACCCCACTTTAGGGAAGATCCAGGGCTTAAGGGGAGAACCCCTTTCATCAGCTTCAAAATATCCTAAGAGTTTAACTCCTCATACATATACATATATATAAAATAATAAGTACTCTTTTCTGGGAGTACAACTCCCATTGCAGGGACCAAGTCCCTTTTGCCTCCCGAGCACCCACGTGCCTGGCACGTAGGGCGCTAGCGCTTCCCGAGCGCCCATGTTCCTGGCACGTGGGGCGCTAGCGCTCAGAGCGCTAGCGCCCGAACGCCCACGTGCCTGGTATGTGGGGCGCTAGCGCCCAGAGCGCTAGCGCTCTAGTGCCCAGAGCGCTAGCGCCCGAAGCGCTAGCGCCTGAGCGTCCGCGTGCCTGGCACGTGGGGCGCTAGCGCTCCGGCGCTCAAAGCGCCAGCGCCCAAAGCGCTAACGCACACGTGCCTGGCACGTGGGGAGCTAGCGCCCAAAGCGCTAGCGTCCTTGCGCTCAAATCGCTAGCGTCCAAAGCGCTGGCGCTTTTTCCCACTCATCTTTTGGATGCCCTTTCCCTTTTTATATACATATATGTATATATATATATATGTATATATACATATACACACACATACTCCACACTAAAAATACCTTTCCCGTTAGAAAAAATTTCTAACGGGGCGCTGCCCTACACCCCGTAAGGGGGCTGCTAGCCCCGTTGACCTCCAGCCCACTATCCGGATAGTGAGACCCCCAAAAAAACTCTGCGGGGCCCCCGATATATCCAAATCCCCTCCAAAACACAACACTGCACATTGACTTCGCATGCCCAGTTTGACCCGTCAATCGGAGGTTCTCTCGCTCCAAATGCGAGGGGTAATTAACGGCAGCTTAGTCCGCGGCTGCCGGAGATTCGGATCCCCACAATCAATAAACCCCGCTTGCCCTAGGCAGGAGGAATCTGTAATGCGCATGACAAGCGCGCGCGTATTCCTATCTCAATGGGGTGACGAAAAACATCCTACAGTGACTACTCGGGAGCAGCGATTTTAGCGTATACTTGAGATGGAAACAAAAAAGATGCTACAAGGGTTCCAAGAAAGAGCAAGGTGTATGTGCGAGGTCTGTGAATGAGGATGATAAAAACAACAATGAATCTTAACTTATACGGCTCAACGGATTTGAGTCAAAATAGAGATTGTTAGACTTGTGTCTTATATCCAGTTGATCACCTATTTACGGTTCGTGGATTGAAAGGAGTCCAGATTAGATTCGGACAGTTGGGCCAAAGTAATCCGTTGGTGTGGGCTACTAATGGATAAGGAGACGAAAGCATACTCAAAGATTCTATTTAGATTTAAACTAAGGTAGAGATTGTTGATATTAGTCTAAATTTAAATAGTTAGTTATTATTATTGATAGAATTAAGATAAGTTTTTTATTTATTTAAATATAGATTTAGATAAAATAAAATATTCTATTAGATAAGGATAAAGGAGATTTACGTTAATTCTAATCTAAATAGGAGAAGGTTTATTTTATGCTATAAATAAGGATGTACTTTTATCAAGGAGATTTGGCAAAGGCGAAGAGGCACAACAAGGATTAAAGCTAAGGCAAAGGCAAAAGCAAAGACGGAGGCACAACAAAGGGCTAAGGTTAAGGCTAAGATAAGAGATGTAATCTCTAAGTTTATGAGAGATGAGATGATATGAGAGAGAGTTAAGTTGTGTGAGATCCTGTACCTTTTATCTTCATTGGGAGATTAGGGTTCTAATCAAGATTTAAGAGATTTTAATGTATTAAATGATCAAATTAAGGAGAAGATAAGATACCGGGTGTACTCTTTCTTATATTAATGGAATCCTTATGTTTGCTCCGTGGATTAGACCGGTCGGTCGAACCATATTAAAAATCCTTGTGTTGTTATTTTTTCTTATAGATTGTTGTTTTGCGTGCTCGAACGTTAAAGATGAGATTTTTTCTTTGACGATAGGTATGAGATAGGGGAAAATTCTCAACTGATAATGCAATTTATCAGTTTTAGGGGTGAACTAGATTTCCTAATTTTATGGGAGCATACTTTTCATGTAACTGTGCACCTACTTTCATCATCAACTAAAACTTTTCTCACCAACCGGACTTTGCTCAGTTAGTACCAATTTTCTATTCAATGTGAGAAGTCGCTAGTTCGATCCTTGAAGGGGGTTGATTTCCCACAAAAAAAAAACTAAAGCTTTTCTCATTAAAATTAAATCATTGAGAAGAAATGTTCCATGAAGTAATGGCAACAATCCTAAGATCAGTTGGCCTCCTCCAAATTCTCCTAGGCATGAGAAAACTCTAGAAGAATGGGAAAGATGATAGATTTGTTGTAATAGGGAATTATGTTCAAGTCTGAGGCATAAGCAAAACGAATAGCAAAACAGAACACATTCCCATATATACTTGCGTTTACCTTCTTGTGTGACAATATATTACTAATGGAATAGTTTATCAACATGATGATTTCCGTCTCTTTAGTTACTTCTGCTATGATGCTTAAGTTATTTCATATGCTATAATCTTAAAGAGTTATTACATTGCAAGAGAAGAAAGAGATGAGCAACACATGTTGTAATCTCGTTAATATCATTTGTTTTCTGTGATCATGTTAGTTTCTCTAAAAGACTTGCAGTGCATTTGTATATAATCCCGTATCAGTCCTTGAATTTATACTATGTAATATTTGGTATAAGAGCCTTGTTTTATAGAATTTTTCATAGCACTAAGAATTTAGGGCTGAGGCTCAATTAGATGTTTTACGTACTAGGATAATGATTTTAGTAGTGATTTAGATTTTGCCAGTAAAATAATATGGTGGGTCATTTCATGGATGATCTACACTATGCTTCATTTTCTCCGCATCCTAGAAATACAGTGAAAGAAAATCACATGACTAGTGATCCCTCATTTTAATGTTAGATCAAGTGGTCTCATTTGTTCTGGTATTGAAAAGTCGTTCATTTACATATGATTAATCAATTTGAGATATAAAAAAGTCATGTGATATCTCTTTCTTAGATGTTTTAGACGGGTCTGTTAGGATGTGTCTCATATCCATTCACGCATCTAGAGAGAGTCCGACTTGGACTCGGGCCAGATGGGCTAGGTCATTTGTTAGTGTGGTATTACCAGGTGATGGGAGGCGTTAGGTTTGGTAACACTATGTATACTCTTATTGAGAGAAGTTGGGGCATATGTATCAAAATGTAGTCTTGGATTGTGTGTGCCTTCCACTCTTGTATGGAGAGAGAGAGAGAGAGAGAGAGAGAAAGACGAGGGATTAGAGTGTTATGAGAGCTTGAAATCTCATGTATGTTATTCTCTAGTCATAATGAAACCCGAGTGAGATGATTGTATCATGGACTAGGCCGACTTGGTCGAACCATGTAAATTCGCCATGTTGTGCTTCTTCTTTGTCATATTGTCTTGCTATGCTTGTGGTGTCGATGGTTTTAGGGGATCAAAGTCCCCAATCAAAGCTATGGTGCCCACAAAGTGTTTGTGGAGTTGCTTCAAAGAGCTTTTGGTCTCTTTTGTACTACAGTGCCCACAAGGTGTTTGTGGGATTGCTTTAAAGAGCTTTTGGTTTCTTTTGTTTCATTTGGGTGATCCGTTTGGATTCTGAGTTCACAAGTTAGCCATGTTTGATGAAGAAAAGCTAGATCCGATATGTTATGTCATTGATCGTAGTTGATTGGTCGAGGTGGAGTTTGCAGAGGCTCGTGGTGACCAGACCTTGTTTATGGAAAATGGGTTTCGCTAGATCTAGAGTTAGGCGGCCGGTAGTGGTGAGATTTGGCCGGATTTAGGCAAATTGTGGCTCGACATATTTTAAAGGGATTTTGTTTAAAATCAACGGCTCAGATTGATTTGGTTGTGGATCGAATATTTAGAGTCTGATTTTGGTGATCCAAGTATTGATTCATATGTTTTGGGCGTTTCAGACGCATTGGAGCAGTCGGTTTGACCAAATTCTATTTTTCAGTTCTAATATCTTCAGTTTGGTATATATAGATCAAATCGGCTTATGTTATTTTTCATGCATGCTTGTTTATTTCTTCGAGACATTTGTTACATGCGGATTTGAGTTGAAGGTGGAGTTCTTCATTCTTTTGGTGCTGCATGTGTTATCTTATTTGCTATTTTGGATTGTCACATTGACTGTGTGACATGTTTTGTCTCCGAAGTTTTGGTTGATCCACTCTCCTTTCAGTATTAACCTTGGGCTTCGACGGATGCGAGCCAAGGCGGAGATTTGTTGTTTGTGTCTCGCCTCCTTTTGTTGATCATGGATTACTGGTTCGAGGATAATTCCATTCAATTCAGTTTGATGCTTCGAGGATAATTCCATGCAGTTCATTGCTGATTGTTTGAACGAGCGTATATCATGACGCTTTGTTTACTTGCTTCGCGACTTTGTTGACATGAATATCGCATGCATTATCGCGTTTACTTTGTTTGTCACATTTCAGTGTGACTTGTTCGTCATCGAACTTCTGTCGTTTTGCTTTGAGACTTGATTTGTCATATCCATTGTGATTTAGTTTGTCATATTTTTGTGTGATTTGTTCGTAATTGAAGCTTTGGTGATGCATTATCTTCTTCTAGTTCCGATTCAGGACTTAGTTATGAGCCATTTCGGTTTTAGGCTCCGAGATCATCCATGATGAAGGTTTGATTGTCTTGTGTCGTGCATCCTTTTTAGTAGTTCATGATGAATTCGGTTTAGGCATGATCCTTTTGTTGCGAGCAGTTATTGCTCATTATTGCTCATTGGTGGTTTTGCAGCATTGACAGTGTTAGATGAGGTGTGTTGCAATATCCTCTTGTTGAGGTGCAGATGCTTCAGCCACATTGAGGAATTATGCTGCATGATGAGGTATGATGTCTCATGGTTTTCTAGATGTATGATTATTTACATGCATGATGACACATGGTGAATACGCATCGGGTTTGTATCGTTTGTAGTCCTGAAGGTTCAACCGAGGTGGAACACGTTAGGTAGTCATGATTATGTGGTGCACGATGTTTTGGCTTGATCATATTGCTCAGGGAGAGTCCGAGTGCTCAGGAGCATGTTAGATGACCGTAGTTGTTCGTGCATGGTATAGATTAATTTGATCATGATGCTCGTTTTGCGACGGTGATGACAATATGAGCTGTTCCTTGCAGGTGGAGCAGGATGTATGTGCATGTGTATGTCTTAGAAGCAGATTTCGAGGATGTCGGTGTATCTGCGAGTTTCGGCTTACGGATTCGAGCCAAGGTGGAGATTGTTAGGATGTGTCTCATATCCGTTCATACACCTCGAGGGAGTCCGACTTGGACTCGGGCCATATGGGCTGGGCCATCAATTAGTGTGGACTACTAATAGGTGATGGGTAGTGTGGGTTTGGTAACACTATATATACTCCTATTGAGAGGCGTTGGGGCATGTGTGCCAAAATGTAGTCTGTTTGGGTTTGTGTGTGCATCCCTTCTTGTGTGGAGAACAAGAGAGGAGACGAGGGATTAGAGTGTTACGAGAGCTTGCAATCTCATGTGTTTTATTCTCTAGTCATGATGAAACCCCGAGTGAGATGATTGCCCTGTGGACTAGGCCGAAATGGTCGAACACGTAAACCCGGTGTGTTGTGCTTCTTCTTTGTCATATTGTATTGCTATGCTTGTGTTCTTGATGGTTTTAGGGGATCAAAATCCCCAACAGGGTCATCTTTAATAGGCTGTGCAAATTATCGATGAGATAGGCATTGTGCTATTTTATACCTTGGATACATTAAGTAAATGCACAAAATTATGTTAATACACACATGAAGACAAGCACATTTGTACATAGAGACATATACAGATATATAGTTATACCCATGTAACAATGGTAATATGATTTGTCGGGCATAACATGGGATTATTTCTATTATGTTATTCCTTTTCTTGCTTGAATTTCTCAAGGGATCTTTTAGTTTCACTTCTCATAAAAATAGATGGGGAAGAGCTCAGATGATATTTGCATTTATAAAGCTTTTAAACCTACTTGCATTGTTTGGTGTTTGTTTGTACCAAAATATGCCATCAGGTGTTATGTTATTCCATGTGCATAGCTGGTGGGATAAATCGCTCCCTTGTTTTATTACAGAAATTAGTGAGATACAAGTTCAATTTCAAAGTGTTCAGGAGACCATATATAATTACAAATTACTCAATAAGTACAACAATGCACACAATATTGCAACCGAAAACGCCGTGTCCAAACTTGGTTATGGCTTGTTCCTGAACTGTGAAATATATACCTGTCCCCAAAAAATAAAAAAAGAAAGAAAGATGTTGCAGTCAAATATTCGGTCTCCATGATACTTGTTTAATATATATATATATATATATATATATAGCCCCCCCCCCCCCCCCTCTCAAAACAACATGAAATTAAGCCTTGAACTCGAAGCATCAAAAACGAAACCAAAACATGGCTTGATCACATTTCCTGCTATTTTTTCCTTGCTTGTTGGAGCTTGCTGAATTGTAGAGCTTTTTAGCGGTTCTTGTGTATCTTCATTATGCTTATTAACTGTTAACTATTGTTTTCCTTCTTCTCTGCTTTCGACAGGACCCTTATTTTCAGCAAAAGGACCATACAAGTTCGAGTCCATCTTCAAAATCTCAAGAAGAACTTTCGACTACATATATTCATTACTAAGGGAAGATCTGGAGGCAAAGGCATCGAAATTCACTTTCACTGACGGCAAAGTTCTGCCGGTTGAAGATCAAGTAGCTGTCGCTATAACAAGGCTGAGCTCTGGCGAGTCACTAGCCAACATCGGACTCTCATTTGGATTGAGGAACACAACCGTCTCTCAAGTGACTTGGCAATTCATCGAGGCTATGGAAGAAAAAGGCCTTCACCATCTCCAATGGCCAAAATCCGAGGATGAACTTAAAATCGTCAAGTCCAAGTTTGAAAAAATCCGGGGCCTACCCAATTGTTGTGGAGCCATCGACACAACTCACTTTTTGATGTACATGCCGATGGAATCTTCAAACAAAGTGTGGCTAGACCAAGCAAAGAACCATAGCGTGGTCTTGCAAGCCATTGTGGATGCCGATTTGAGATTTCGTGATGTTGTCACGGGGTGGCCTGGATCCATGGATGAGTTCCTAGTTCTTCGTAATTCAAACTTCTTCAAACTTTGCGAGAAAGGTACAAAACATCTATATTTTTGGCAAAAGATGAAGCAAAGAACACAAATGTTCCATTTAAGTATGGTTTTACTGCATTATAACACCCGCCGTTTGTATCTCATCTAGCAGTTATTAGCCCTTAGCCGGTTTCTTTACCACTTAAAACTTAGATCAATCTTGGTATGATTAACAAGAGGAGATTTGATCTAATCGCAACGGTTTCATGTTTTAATAAACAAGTCTATGGATGTTATATGTTATTAACCCTTCAAATAAGGAAGTAATTAAAAATATAAAATATGATTAAGGCTATTACAAGAATCTACCTATGTTATAGCAACAATCTCTTTAGACCTACAATGAGACCTAAAAATTGTTTTGTTTTGTTTTGTTTTGTTCTTTTTCCAAAGGTGCGAGACTTGACGGAAAAACGAAAGAGCTTTCCCAGGGATCCGAAGTTAGAGAGTATATCGTCGGCGGTGGAGCTTTCCCTCTTCTTCCATGGCTTATCACTCCGTACCAAAAAGACGAACCGTCCGAATCGAAAGCAGAGTTTAACAAGAGACACAAGGCTACGAAAATGGTGGCACAACGAGCATTGGCGAGGCTGAAGGAGACGTGGAAAATCCTTAGGGGGAAAATATGGAACCCCAAAACAGATAAGATTCCGAGGATGATTCTTGTGTGTTGCTTGCTTCATAACATCATCATAGATTTGGACGATGATGTTAGAGATGGCATGCCGTTGTCGCATTTTCATGATGGTAATTACAAGCAGAGATTTTGCGATTTTGTCAATGAGAAGGGGGTTGAGATGAGAAATGAGATTACCAGGTACTTACCAGGAAATTTGCCGCCATGAGCTGATTTTTTTTTCTTGTTTAGTTAGTGAATTCATTGCGTAATTGCTCAATTAGGTGATTTCAAACACCAGTAGATTCTTTTTGTTATTTTGTTACAGAGTTGGGGGAAAAAAAAGAAATCAGAATTATAGTTCAGCTTTTAGATTCTGTCAATTTTTTGGCAAGGGGAACAGTGTGTTTCCAGAAGTGATGCTACAATTTTGGGAAATATGAACTTGATTGTGCATATTATTTTCATCTTTATTCGTTCATTTAATTGCTTTTGCTTGGTTTACAAATTAAATAACAGCCTCTAAGCAGCTTGAGTAAATAATACTTGATGAGCTGATGTTTTGATCAGGATGTTTGGTTGGATGTAGTTGGAGCTCGATGCAGTCCAACTACTTGGAAATCTAAAAAGTCGGTGTTTGGTTTCTAATTAGTTGTTATTGCAACACGTAATTGGAACAACGGTTTGAGTTCAAAAAAAAAAACGTGTCAATTACGGGAAATGAAGTTATTTCGTTGCAACAATATCCAACAAAACATATATTTTGCAAAACATGTAGTTAGAACTTCATGTTAACCAAACAAAAACTATAGTTTTTTTGGGAAATCAACCCCTTCGGCGATCGAACTTGCGATCTCTCATATTTGAAAGGAAATTGGTACTAACTGAACTAACCCAGTTAAGCAACTGATGTAGTTAGATCTACATGTACTTGCGATTACTTCATTATTTCAACTACAACCAACCAAACACACTGTTAATGACACTGGAATTCAAATAGCCACAGTGAGAAAAAACTTATACATCTAATTGCAAGCAGAATGAGATGGTGCATTTAAATAAACACCTTGAACACTTGACGTCGATCACATAATGATAAAAAACAACTTTAATTAATCAAAAGAAAACTACCAAGTTAAATGCAGCTTAATTCAATCATGCTTGAAACTAAGCTTTAGCTTGATAGTAATTCCAGTACACAAAAATATCTAGACCTCACATGCATAATTCAAGAAAACGCTCACTCCAATACAAGAACTACTTGTTTTTTTTACCAAATAAACCACATATATAGAGTAAGTAATTGAGTATCAGTAATAGATTTTCATACAGATTTCACTGCTTACTTCCTGTTCTTTTTTCTTTTTGAGTTAATAAAACCTGCAAACTAAATGGCTAAAAGTACAAATCTTCGTTAAACTCGGCTGCAGATTGATTAATCATCATCATTTGAGGAGAGATCTCGCGAGGTGCTCTTGTGCTGTGGCTAAGGCCTGAGATATAGTCTGCAAACAAGGAGAATAACGCAATGGCAAATAATAATGATTTTTAAAGTTGCCTTTTCATTTTGACAACTGTTTATTTGTTTTCAGCTTTTTGCTCATTTTTTCTTTTCATTTTCGCAACCTTTTCTAGTGAAGGTACACAACCATGCACTTTTAATTAAGCGAAAAAATGGCAGAATATCACGAGTATTTGATGATATAAAGCTATAATTGAGAAACAACCAACAGCTGAATCAGCAAGGGAAGCGCAGAATTTTGAAAAGCGCGGTATCATGCAATTTAGACTTCTTCCCTAACATCTTTGCTCTCTGTGCAATTTATTCTTTTATTCAAATTATTTTTATAATACTCATCTTTTGGATGATTTTTTGTAATATGTACTTGTGAGTTCTGAGTTTTGCAAGGAAATAAAAAAGGAAAAGAAAATCGATCAAACTGGATGAAAGAAACGGCACCTGCTCAGAGAATGAGGTTGCACCATATCCAAACCCCAACTGCTTGCAACTTTTCCAGCAATATATAACACTTGCTTCTGTTTCTTAAATGATCCTGATACCACAGTAAACTATTCAGAATTTAACTTAAATTACTAAACCTAGCTAATACGGCAAAAAAAAGAAAAAGAATAGCATCAAAACAGCAAGAGAAGTTCTTACCGCCAAAGAACCTCATGTCTTGGAAGCATCATCAGTCATGTCGGTAGATTTCCTACCGCCAAGAGCTTTAAACAGTGCTTCTTTTACAAGAAGTGTCTTAACCCTTCTCTGCCACATCAAGAAATTCTGTTTCCCATTAAATTTCTCCACTTCGAACTTAGTGCTATTGACCTTGTTATCCGTCATCTTTAATTCCGAAGCGAAAAACATTTCTCTTAGATTCTTATGAACCAATTCAATAGAGTTACAATCTAAGAAGATATGGAACGGACACAAACGTTGTTACCCACCGTAAATTTAGATCGAAAAATTAAAGAACATGGCTCTGATACCAGTTGTTGGGGCGCAGCGGAGACAACACCAACCTGATAGATATAAACTAAGATCCTCTTTAACGAATAACAGCTAGAACAATAAAAAATCAAATAACACACAAAAGATTCGAGAAAAAGAGAAGAACACTTTATTAGAAGTTTAGAGAAAAAATAAAAACCTTACATAAGATTATAAAAACCTTCTCCTTATAGTTCTCCAACGAGATTTTCCTTCTTCTCTCTCAAAGCGCTTTTTAATGGCGTCTTTATTTCTTATGGAGCCATCGTTTCGCCTCCCTTAAATCTTATAATCAAGATTGCAATCTTTAAATTTTAACCCTAGCATCCTATTTATACACAAATATAATATGAAATATAATAGGATCCACTTAATTACGAAACTGCCACCAGAACCTAAATTTTCGAGATAAACTCAAAACCTCATACGCGCAACAACCGACGACAGACGTCTTCCCCTTTAATTTCAGACGTCTGGGCTTTATCTGCATGTCGATCCAGAGCGTCACCAGACGTCTGACTTTGTATAGGTTAGACGTCTGCACCCTTTTTGCACGTCTGGCAAGAGAGTCGCCAGACGTCTGAATCTCAATAGCTCAGACGTCCGCGCCTCCTATGGAAAATAGCCCGAGAGCCGACAGAAGTCTGACCCTGTATAAGCCAGACATCTGAACCTGAAAACTGACGGTTTGGAGTCTCGATATACAAGATGTTCTTCACAACAATCACCACCTTGGCTTGTATATGTAAGTCGATGTCACATACTCTACTGAGTTTGTAGAGAGGCAGAATTTTCAAAAAACAATTTTAAAGCGGGAAACATCGACAAAAACCCCAAGAACAACCATAGGCCCAAGATAACAAAAACTACATATGTTCTAATTTACTATGAAGATGATTATACCTATGTGATCAAGTTCATCAGGTTTTCTTAATCCTCTTCTTAAGCTCCTCATCCGGTGGGATCGAGCTTGGCCGTCGGCCTCCTCATATCGAAGACGATCCACCCGAGAGTATATGGTTCAAGCGTCAACCTCAAATGTGAGGTAACTAAAGTATCTAGTTTGCTAATCTAAGTAGTTTAGTGGATATAAAGTGTGTTAATATGATTAGTTTATCTCATAAACCCTATGTTTCTGAACTTATGAGAGGGTTATGGTTTGAGGAAGAAGAAGAGCTCAAAGAAGAAAAGAGAATGCTAAGCTAAAAAAGTGATGTAAAGAATGGCTAAATTCAAAACTATCAAGCATATCTTTTTGCAATAATAATACCAGCCAAGCTTGAATAGTAATTACAAATAAATAAAGAAAACAAGTAGCCATGCTTCATACCATGCTCAAATACACATAATCCCTCCACCTCATTATCTATTTGCAATAAATAGATTAACACAAAATGAGGTGTTCTCTTCTAGAAACATTCTAATATAAATACAAGAATACCCCCACCGTATATACATACCCGTATTCGTTTACAAAAAAATACAAATACCAAGAAATAAAACAATCCAATCATATAATACTAGATCATTATTAAATTGATATTTGATTCAATAATTCGGCTTAATTCTAAGCTCGCTAATATTATCTGTTCGAACAAAATTCCGTGTAACTAGTACACGTATATGATCGGAACCCTGCACGTAAAACCATACGGCCTTTATATCGTTTCGCCTCAACCTGAGAAACTCTCTGTATGGGACTCTAAAGACTCGACAGTATGTTGGCAGTAGGCTTAACCATAAGTACGTCAGTGACATTAACTGTACGTAACAGCTACCCAGCTACCTGTCGAAAAGAAAGCCGACGAGCAAACTCATCCGAAGCTCTACTGAGCCTGTCCGTGACAATCTCCGTACATTCCGGTCTATTCGTCTGAGAGTATCGCATGCCGGGCTTATGGGGTGGAAAATGTCAGACTCTTAATAACCTGACAAGTCGCGCCGATGTGGCTCAAGACCATCTGAGAATCTACTGATCTAACTATCAGTAATTTTCAACGGTCCTGGCCAAGGACTTATGGTGTTGGCCAACCGAATATAACGCGATATCGACTCTCTATACCGGGAGAGACGAATCCCCAACAATCGCTCACTGCCTCCATATGGCTCGAGACTGTACCCAACTAAAATCTTTTTACACAATTCAGTAGAGCTGTGGTAGGGTAGTAATCAAAGCAGAGTGGGAACTCACACGAGACATATGACGATTTCAAGTTGACAGACTATCTGTACTCATATCACCAGAGAACTGCTATCTGACGATAGTATAATACCATGTAACCAATTCTCAGCAAGTCCGTCCAGTGTACTCACCCCCAGTGAAAACATGTATACAATCTTAGGTGAAACACACCAATGGCTGTGGGACCAACCATCACCCCTCGTCAGGATTTAAAAATGTAAATACTAGTTTACTCTGGAGTATCGATACCCAGTCTCGATACTCCTACGACTATGGACATTTAAGGATGTGTGTTCATACCAGAATATTGCATTTAATACCGCCCATTCTTATGCTCGTTTGTTTATAGGTAGGAGCTTTTAATCCGTATTTGCTACATATTTACAGGCTACAGGTTCCTAGTCCAAAATAACGCAAATGATATAAAATCTCCACTGTTACGCCAAAATACAGAACATCTGTAACACCCTAGTTCATTTATACCAATTCCAGTTCTCGTATTTCCTTAATTGTGGTATTTTCCTGATTTATCGTGTTTTGGGTGCGAATAGTATTTTACATTTTATATTGCATTCGACCCGACCCGCTTACTTGAACCTGTTTGATTCATATTTATACATTACCTTGACTTGTTACATAGACACGTGCATCTCTTGTATATTGCATACTGGAATTTTACCATATAACATTTTAGGTCATGTAAAATAATTTAAAATTGCATTTCATAGCCTGCATGATACCCCTAACCCCGTGGTAGCATCCACGCATCTTGTTCTCGTCCCGTTCAGTGAAACGGACGTGTTTGGATGGCTATGCGCTTGTACGTGCATCCGTTCTTAGAGATATGCATTTTCGTTATCTGAGCATTCATTTTGAATTTTGAAAGTCGCGCATATTTTTCGTATTTTAAATCTGAAGTTTTAGACCCGACCCGGACGCGTTTTGAAATATTTTGGTATCCCGCCAAAATTCAATTTATTTAATTTTAAAATTTGGTTTAAATATTTTCATACGATTTCTTTAACAAACTGAAACCTCTTATCTAAAATTTTAAATCTAAAAATCTTTTAAAATTTTAAATCTAATTTCCTAATAAACTAACAACTCCTTTCTCTCTCTCTCCTCTGCATATATATATTATATATATTTTATTTATTTAATTTTTCTTTCCTTATTTAATACATAGCCTCTTCTTCTTCTTCTTTCTTCTTTCTTTTTCTTGATCTTGTTTCTTGATTCCGGTGATCATCGCCGGAGCCGTGCTCGTCGTTGACGATTCGAGCGATCCACTGAATGTACCTAACTTGCGTGATCACCCTCGTGCATTGTTTGGAACCTTTCCGTGTACCGTGCGCGCGTCGCGACATTTCGCCGACGAAGAACGTTCCGTACACATCCGTTCTTGTTCCGTCTAGGCAAGTTAATCTTGCTACATGCTATATAGTTCATTTTATACCTATTTAAATAAATACCATACCTATAGTTTAAATCTAGTACCCCATGTTTAATTTTATAACATTTCGATGTTCCGTTTGCATCCGTTTATATCATTTTAAATTTAGATCATGAAAACTTATCTTGTGACATACTAGTTTACATTATACTGCATCCATATCATTTAAAATATATATCGTCATAATATTTCTTATTATTATCTTTAATTAGTTTATAATCTGCATTTTATAATGTTATATATTTGAAAATATTATAGTTTACGCATGAAACGTCATCGCAAAGCGGATACGACAAATCTGAAATTTACTGTACACCTTACCTTATAAAATTCATTATAAATCATAGAAAAATCATTGGTATACGTTCTTTAGTTCGTTGCGAAGCTAACTCAGAGTACTATAACTCTATGAAATATTTACTTACAAAATAAATTGTTTAAATAACGTAAAATGCAAATGAATATGTCTCTAAACTGCTGTCCAGGGAAATTCCAGCAGCAAACTTTCAATTTCGAATGTTCATAGCTTTTTGTAAGGACAATCTTAGATACTTATACTTATAAAAATGAAAACCTTATTGAATTATCTTTGTTTTGGTATAAGACACGTCCCTTTTGGAGAACGTTTGTTATTTTTAAGCTATTTTACAAATCAGGGTGACGCTGAATTTCTGAACGGAACTTTCTTGTGCATGGTTAATCAATACCACTTTTATAGTTATTAATCGCTTTAAATATGCTATCCATATTAATATTATTATATCAATATTTTTATCAAATATTGCTTAGTTGTACATCCCACATTACTATTTTATAGTTTTATAACTTTTCGGATACCCGTTTGCATCCATCGCATTTAAGATACATATAATTGCATCCATAGATCACATTACTACATAATACTGTGATATTAACACTTCATATTTAATAAATTGCATTCTAATTAATATTGAAACTACAAATGTAACCCTAATCGATAACTGTGCATCTGTATGCCTTAATCTGTACCTGATTGCATATCACATTACAATGTTCCATTTTATTGTGCTATTAGTACCCATGCTTGTTTTGTATATCCATACTTATGCTAGTTGATTATGAGCACCCACATAACATTTTGTGCTTCCTGACATGACCTGTTGCACTTCCTACATGATAGGACATGGTACCATACACTCTTGACATGACCTGACACCTAAATACACTACTTGACCTGACCTGATGTACCATGGCTTGACCTGTTACCTGATCTTATGTCTAATGCCAACAAACCTAACATGTAGTCCTTACGGACTGTTCCTGTTGTCTATCCAGACAAACCTGCACCTACCTGATCCTGAGTTGGCATTAGTTCTTGATTACTAAAAGCTGGATTTGCGATCCGGATATCATCAGGTCCGAGTGAAAGCAGAAGATATTTGCAAGACTGCGTTCCGAACTCCGTATGGACATTACGAGTATTAGTGATGCCCGTCAGAGTAACGAATACACCGGCGATATTTATGGACTTGATGAACCGAATCCTTCACCGTTCTTGGACCAGTTTATAGTGGTGTTCGCTGAGGATATTCTGGTCTATTCGAGGAGCATTGAAGAGCATGCAGAACACTTGAAGATCGCACTGCAGACACTGAGGCAAGAAAGATTATATGCTAAGATGAGCAAGTGCAAGTTTTGGCTTGAAGAAGTAAAGTTTTGGGACATGTCGTAGCTGGAGATGGTATCGACGTTTACCCAGGGAAGATTGCAGCAGTTCAAGACTGGCCGATTCCGAAGAACGTTGTAAAGATCAGAAGTTTCTTGGACTTGCAGGATACTACAGAAGGTTCGTGGGGAATGTTGCTCATTTGGCTGAGCCTTGACCAAGCTTACACGCAAGGAGGTACCGTTTGTACGGACGGATAAGTGTGCGTCAGCTTTTGAGGTGTTGAAGCAAAGGTTGATAACTGCTCTTGTTTAACCGTGCCAGACAGTTCCGAAGGATTGGTGATTCACAGCAACGCATCTGGGAAAGGTTTGGGATGTGTTTTGATGCAGTATGGGAAGATTATAGCTTACGCATCAAGATAGTTGAAGACCCATTAGAAGGGCTACCCAACTCCTGACTTGGAGCTAGCAGCTGTGATGTTCGTTTTGAAGATTTGGAGACACTACTTACTGGGCGAAAGGGGTCGAAGTATTCACCGATCACAAAATCCTGGAGTATGTGTTCACACAGAAGGAGCTTAATAAGAGGCAGCGTAGGTGGTTAGAGCTGATGGCTGACGACGACCTTGATCTTGAATACCATCCGGGGAAAGTTAATGTTGTGCCGGATGCACTTAGTCGGTGGCCAGCAATTCAGATGTTGACTGCACAGAAGAAACCTTTTGAAGACTTTCGGAGATTCAATTTGGAAGTTGTGCTACCGCATTCTTCAGGACAGTTGTTGCAGCTGCAAGTACAGTCGTCGTTGATCGAGAATATTAAAGCAGCGCAATTGCAGGACCCTAAATTGCAAAAGTTTCGAGAACAGGTTGAAGCTGGACTTCGAACAGACTTATTGATCCATGAAGATGATTCGTTGCGATATGGTAGCCGCTTGTGTGTGCCAAAGGGAGATATTCGTGAAAAACTTATGAAGGAGGCGCACAGTTCAGCATAATCCGTACATCCAGGAGGCACGAAGATGTACCGAGATATACGACAGCATTTCTGGTGGGAAGGCGTGAAACGGGAGATTGCCCGCTTTGTGGCAAAGTGCTTGGTGTGTCAGCAAGTTAAAGCTGAACATCAAGGGTTGCTGGTTTATTGCAACCACTTCCGATTCCTCAGTGGAAGTGGGAACATATGACCATAGATTTCGTGACAGTTTTACCACGGAGTCCAAAAGGCAACAATGCAGTTTGGGTGATTGTTGATCGATTGACCAGGGCAGCTCACTTCATACCGTTTCGAGTTGGTCAGTCAACGGAAGAGTCAGCAGAACGGTACATGCAGGAGATTGTGAGATTGCATGGAGTACCTGTGAGCATCGTGTCCGACCATGACACCTGATTCTTATCATAATTCTGGAGGAGCTTACAGGAAAGTTTGGGGACTCGATGAAAGTTTAGCACAGCTTATCATTCTCAAACAGATGGCCAGTCGGAGAGAACGATCCAAACTCTTGAAGACATGTTGAGAGCTTGCATGTTAGACTTCAAGGGTTCATGGGAGGATCATCTATACTTGGTGGAGTTTCGTACAACAACAGCTTTCAGGAGACTATTCAGATGGCTCCATTCGAAGCATTATATGGTCGCAAGTGTCGTTCACCTGTTTGTTGGGACGATGTTGGAGAACGAAGATTGTTGGGACCGGATTTGGTCATGCAAACAGTTGAGAAGGTTAACACTATCCGGAATCATGTGAAGGCAGCACAAGACCGACAGAAAAGTTGGGCTGATACGTCGAGAGAATCTCTAGAGTTCGCTGTGGGTGATTTAGTATTCTTGAAGATGTCACCGACTAGAGGGGGATTCGTTACGGAAGTCGAGGAAAATTTAGTCCTCGATTCGTTGGACCTTTTAAGATTTTAGAGCGTATTGGAGAAATGGCGTATCGTTTGGTGTTATCGCAATCTTTGGAGAATGTTCATGACGTGTTTCTTGTATCTCAACCCCGTAGGTATGCTCGAGATGAAATACATGTATTGGATCTTTCGTAGCAGACTGTACGAGAAGATTTAACCTTTGAGGAGCGACCGATGTAAATTGTGGATCGAAGAGAAAAGGTTCTTATGAACAAAGTTATCCCGCCTGTGCTTGTTTCTTGGAGTAATCGCTTGCATGGAGAACCCACTTGGGAACGAGAAGATGAAATCCGACAGAAGTTTCCACATCTATTCTTGTAGTTTGTTGATTGTTTATCCTTTCTTGTTCTTGGAATTTCGAGGACGGAATTCTTTTGTTTTTGGGTATAATGTAACACCCTAGTTCATTTATACCAATTCCAGTTCTCGTATTTCCTTAATTGTGGTATTTTCCTGATTTATCGTGTTTTGGGTGCGAATAGTATTTTACATTTTATATTTCATCCTGACCCGCTTGCTTGAACCTGTTTGATTCATATTTATAGATTACCCTGACTTATTACATAGACACGCGCATCTCTTGTATATTGCATACTGGCATTTTACCATATAACATTTTAGATCATGTAAAATAATTTAAAATTGCATTTCATAGCCTGCATGATACCCCTAACCCCGTGGTAGCATCCACGCATCTTGTTCTCGTACCGTTCAGTGAAACGGACGTGTTTGGATGGCTACGCGCTTGTACGTGCATCCGTTCTTAGAGGTATGCATTTTCGTTAACTGAGCATTCATTTTGAATTTTGAAAGTCGCACATATTTTTCGTATTTTAAATCTGAAGTTTTAGACCCGACCCGGGCGCGTTTTGAAATATTTTGGTATCCCGCCAAAATTCAATTTATTTAATTTTAAAATTTAGTTTAAATATTTTCATACGATTTCTTTAACAAACTGAAACCTCTTATCTAAAATTTTAAATTAAAAATCTTTTAAAATTTTAAATCTAATTTCCTAACAAACTAACAACTCCTTTCTCTCTCTCTCTCCTCTGCATATATATATTTATATATATTTTATTTATTTAATTTTTCTTTCCTTATTTAATACATAGCCTCTTCTTCTTCTTTTTTCTTCTTTCTTTTTCTTGATCTTGTTTCTTGATTCCGGTGATCACCACTGGAGACGTGCTCGTCGCTGACGATTCGAGCGATCCACTGAACGTACCTAACTTGCATGATCACCCTCGTGCGTTGTTTGGAACCGTTCCGTGTACCGTGCGCGCATCGCGACATTTCGCCGACGAAGAACGTTCCGTACACATCCGTTCTTGTTCCGTCTAGGCAAGTTAATCTTGCTACATGCTATATAATTCATTTTATACCTATTTAAATAAATACCATACCTATAGTTTAAATCTAGTACCCCATGTTTAATTTTATAACATTTCGATGTTCCGTTTGCATCCGTTTATATCATTTTAAATTTAGATCATGAAAACTTATCTTGTGACATACTAGTTTACATTATACTGCATCCATATCATTTAAAATATATATCGTCGTAATATTTCTTATTATTATCTTTAATTAGTTTATAATCTGCATTTTATAATGTTATATATTTGAAAATATTATAGTTTACGCATGAAACGTCATCGCAAAGCGGATACGACAAATCTGAAATTTACTGTACACCTTACCTTATAAAATTCATTATAAATCATAGAAAAATCATTGGTATACGTTCTTTAGTTCGTTGCGAAGCTAACTCAGAGTACTATAACTCTATGAAATATTTACTTACAAAATAAATTGTTTAAATAACGTAAAATGCAAATGAATATGTCTCTAAACTGCTGTCCAGGGAAATTCCAGCAGCAAACTTTCAATTTCGAATGTTCATAGCTTTTTGTAAGGACAATCTTAGATACTTATACTTATAAAAATAAAAACCTTATTGAATTATCTTTGTTTTGGTATAAGACACGTCCCTTTTGGAGAACGTTTGTTATTTTTAAGCTATTTTATAAATCAGGGTGACGCTGAATTTCTGAACGGAACTTTCTTGTGCATGGTTAATCAATACCACTTTTATAGTTATTAATCGCTTTAAATATGCTATCCATATTAATATTATTATATCAATATTTTTATCAAATATTGCTTAGTTGTACATCCCACATTACCATTTTATAGTTTTATAACTTTTCGGATACCCGTTTGCATCCATCGCATTTAAGATACATATAATTGCATCCATAGATCACATTACTACATAATACTGTGATATTAACACTCCATGTTTAATAAATTGCATCCTAATTAATATTGAAACTATAAATGTAACCCTAATCGATAACTGTGCATCTGTATGCCTTAATCTGTACCTGATTGCATATCACATTACAATGTTCCATTTTATTGTGCTATTAGTACCCATGCTTGTTTTGTATACCCATACTTATGCTAGTTGATTATGAGCACCCACATAACATTTTGTGCTTCCTGACATGACCTGTTGCACTTCCTACATGATAGGACATGGTACCGTACACTCTTGACATGACCTGACACCTAAATACACTACTTGACCTGACCTGATTTACCATAGCTTGACCTGTTACCTGATCTTGTGTCTAATGCCAACAAACCTAACATGTAGTCCTTACGGACCGTTCCTGTTGTCTATCCAGACAAACCTGCACCCACCTGATCCTGAGTTGGCATTAGTTCTTGATTACTTAAAATACTTGACTAGACACTTATAACTTGGGGGTATGGGGAAATCAATGATGAAATCCTGACTTGTAACTCGACAGTTGCTTGCTTATACTGATCAGTTTTTAGAGGCTAGGCCCGCCTCGTGACGATGCTGCTGACATCGTTGGTCTGTACTCCTTTCCTGTTAGTGCCTAGCGGCACGTCTCGGTTTCAGCCCGAGAGTCTGTAGACCGTGGTCCTGGGTATGCACGGGATACTATTGAGTTACATCGATAATTCATCAAATTGATTTCAAAGACTTTAGAATAGAAAACCCAATAGAATAGTTTAGTTTACTCACTGCGCACTACCCTTCACTGCCCTGATTTATATTACTGTTACACCTGCTTTTCATTCATGTTTATATTTGCATTGCCTGTTACCCTGTTTGTATTTTATTACTTGATGACGTGATGCGCTGACGTCTGGGTTTTGCATGGCCCAGATTCTTCTATCTTGTTGCAGACTGATCAGGAGTATTGCCGCTGTTAGACTGAGCGGTGAAGTTCCTGTCGGTATGTAATCTTACTTCCAGGTTTCATTATTGTACCTTTTGGCTTCCGCACATTGTTATTTCTTGACTCTTTTACTCTGGCTTATGGACATGTACTAGATAGTTGGTTTACTTTCCTGTTCTTGATATCTCTACAGCCATAATGTGACCGTGGAAGGATTTTTCCTATCCACAGGTAGCATGGTTGGCTATGTCACGTGCCCATCTTAGCGTACTCTGGGAAGCGGGGAGTGAAAACATCTGTTGTCAACAGATAAAAGCCGGGTTCCGGTCATCCGTATCCGTCCTGTGCCGCGTACCAGTTCTCGAGACAGGACATATGACAGTGGTCATTCGTGTCTGGGACAAGCACAGAGCACGAGGGGGCAGCACAAAACTCAATGGGTGCGCGGAGCTCGAGGGAGATGAGGTCAAAAGAATTGTTTTTGAAGCCATTTTAGACTGTTGCAGATCTGAAGAAATTGTGGAAGCAATTTGTAATTTGGAACATGTAGAACAACTCACGAGAGCAACATAAGAAACCCCAGAAAAAACGACATGCTAACTCCTCCAAAGAGCCGCGGATCCGCGACCAATATGGCAACTCGGCGGCGGATCCGCGGCCGAGTTGACTCAGTGTCAACTCGGATTTTGGGGGTAGTTTGGACATTTCATTTGGGCTCAGAATCTTGCCTTAGGGTTTCAGCACTCAGCCTATAAATAGCCCAGTTTTGTGCTAAGCCAAAGGTCTTCTTTTCATGCCTCTTTTTGTTAGGTTTTAGTGTAGTTTAGTTTAGCTTCTTTTTCTTCATTCTTTCCTCCATGAAAATTGTAGTGAGAGCTTTTTGAGTGGAAGATCAATGAAGATGAGGATTTTTAGTATCTTGTCTCTTTTATTTCTTGCCTTGTAATTTTATTATCTTGTATTGTAATTTTATTTATTGTTGTTAACTAGTTGTTGCTATTTCTTTTATTGCTCTTTTCCTTCTCTCTCTTTTCCGTATTATTTTCAAGCGATGATACTCGACGGAGTTCCTTGCTAAAGTGAGGACCTAAGAGTTAGCTTGCGCCATTTGTAAAACCATATTTTCCTTTTCTCTCTTTTCTTCCTTCTTGTTTTGTTTTCTTTTCATTTTCATGTGTGAATAATTCCACACTTGTTAAGGCTTAGGAAGGTGGTATGAGGGATGGAAAAATCTCTTGTGCTTCTCTTCGCCAAACATCTTGAAATGAACCCCGACCAAACAAACGCAACCCCCTCACTTAGGCGCGCTATACGTGACATATAGCCGCGACCTAAGTCGAGAAGTCCTTTAAGCGCACTACAGCGTGACATGTAGTTGTGACTTAATTGGATACATGGTTGCGGGTGTTTGGCCGAGGGTTGGAAATAAGCGTATTTAGCGGACGGACAAGGGGCACTAAGAATGGATTTGGCGTTGGAAAGCTCGCTTAAACTGACAAATCCCATTCCTATGTCCTCCTAATCCCTGCTACTTCCGATTATCCCAATATCGTTTTAAGAATGGCAAAAGAAAAGCACAAGACTAATCCTAACTCTACTAACCGACCTTAACCTTAATAAGCTTACTTGAACATAAATACGAATATTTAGGATAGAACTGAACAAACATATACACATTCTTTATTGACTCGTTTAAAACTCGAACGGACATACAACCATCTCCCTGTGGATCAACCCGCGCTCAACCGGCTAGCTGCAAAGCGACACCGTCCTGATCACGGTTATAACTTTAGAACTTTGAACTCCAACATGCCGAAAAGCGAGCGATCAAATGGAATATTAACCCGAATAACAAGAAAGAAAATACATTACCGTCTTCCCGGCAACGGCGCCATTTGATCGCCTGCTTTTCGGCGTGTCGGAGTTCAAAGTTTTAAAGTTATAACCGCGATCAGGACGGTGTCGGTTTGCAGCTAGCCGGTTGAGCACGGGTCGATCCGCAGGGAGATGGTTGTATGTCCGTTCGAATTTTAGACGAGTCAATAAAGAATGTGTATATGTTTGTTCAGTTCTATCCTAAGTGTTCGTATTTATATTCAAGTAAGCTTGTTAAGATTAAGGTCGATTAGTAGAGTTAGGATTAGTCTTGTGCTTTTCTTTTGCTATTCTTAAAATGATGTTGGGATAATCGGAAGTAGCGTGGATTAGGAGAACATAGGAATGGGATTTGCGAGTTTAAGCGAGCTTTCCAATGCTAAATCCATTCCTAGTGCCCCTTGTCCGTCCGCTAAATATGCTTATTTCCAACCCTCAGCCAAACACCAGCAACCATATATCCAATTAAGTCACAACTATATGTCACGTTCTAGTGTGCTTAAAGGAATTCTCGACTTAGGTCGCGGCTATATGTCACGTATAGCGCGCCTAAGTGAGGGGGTTGCGTTTGTTTGGTCGGGGTTCGTTTCAAGATGTTTGGCGAAGAGAACCACAAGCGATTTTTCCTTCCCTCATACCATCTTCCTTAGCCTTAACAAGTGTGGAATTATTCATACATGAAAATGAAAAGAAAACAAAACAAGAAGGAAGAAATGAGAGAAAAAGAAAATACGGTTTTACAAATGGCGTAAGCTAACTCTTGGGTTCTCACCTTAGCAAGGAACTCCGTCGAGTATCATCGTTTGAAAATAATATGAAAAAGAGAGAGAAGGAAAAGAGCAATAAAAGAAATAACAACAACTAGTTAACAAAAATAAATAAAATTACAATACAAGATAATAAAATTACAAGGCAAGAAATAAAAGAGACAAGATACTAAAAACCTCTATCTTCATTGATCTTCCACTCAAAAAGCTCTCACTACAATTTTCATGGAGGAAAGAATGAAGAAGAAGAAGAAACTAAACTAAACTACACTAAAACCTAACAAAAAGAGGCATGAAAAAAAGATCTTTGGTTTGGCACAAAATTGGGCTATTTATAGGCTGAGTGCTGAAACCCTAGGGCAAGATTCTGAGCCCAAATGAAATGTTCAAACTACCCCCAAAATACGAGTTGACACTGAGTCAACTCGGCCGCGGATCCGCCGCCGAGTTGCCATATTGGCCATGGATCCGTGGCTCTTTGGAGGAATTGGCCTGTCGTTTTTTCTGGGGTTTCTTGTGTTGCTCTCTTGAGTTGTTCTACATGTTCTAAATTGAAAATTGCTTCCACAATTTCTTCAGATCTGCAACAGTCCAAAATGGTTTCAAAAACAATTCTTTTGACTTTATCTCCCTCGAGCTCTGCGCACCCATTGAGTTTTGTGCTGCCCCCCTCGTGCTCTGTGCTTGTCCCAGACACGAATGACCACTGTCATATATCTTGTCTCGAGAACTAGTATGCGGCACTAGACGGATACGGATGACCGGAACCCGGCTTTTATCTGTTGACAACAGATGTTCTGTATTTTGGCGTAACAGTAGAGATTTTGTATCATTTGCGTTATTTTGGACTAGGAACCTGTAGCCTGTAAATATGTAGCAAACACGAATTAAAAGCACCTACCTATAAACAAACGAGCATAACAATGGGCGGTATTAAATGCAATATTCTGGTATGAACAAATACCCCCAAACTTAACTTTTGCTCGTCTCGAGCAAAACCAATTATTCACAAAAGTCCTAACCTCACTTTCGCAGGGAACGTGATTGCACTGAGCTTGTGCAACAAGCCTTTAAACCTCTAGGTGTCCCTAGTAGAAGGAGTGTTGTCTCCTGAGGGTTTTCAGCGGATACTACCCATAAAATCCCGTCAAACTAGTTTCATAAGTTACGTCGATACTACTCCTACGGTTTAGTATCTAGGTTAGAAATTATATTATCCTAAGTTTGAAATATCCTACCCTTATATTTCACACCTCCTATTTATTCAACCTCAGATCCTATACGTTTTACAGTTTAGAAAGATCTCGGTCTCTCCTGAGTTTTCCTTCTAAAGTGCAGTCTCCAATCCGGGATTTTTATCATCTTTAAAGAAAACATAAGTCTTATTCTTTATTCCTATCTTTCCTCCAAATATTGATCGTATACCCCTACGTGTGTGTAAAATTTTACCCCTACACTTAAGAATTCAATTCAAGCTATAGTACCCTTGCCTTCATACCTAATACTACTTCTTTTCATTTATAATGGACGGTGTTGCTCACATACCTTTCATGCGACTATTAATGCTTCTTGATGCACTAACAGCCGATTACTGAACGTGTAAGCTTAAAGCGTAAATAACAATTTTCAGGTCTTGACTTTATTCTATTTTTTTTCTTTTTTCAATTTTTTTCTTTTCAAGACCGGATATACTTTTTTAATGATGCACTTGTGGCGTTTAGCTTTAAATACCGTTTTTTCTTTCATACTAGGTTTTCGGGCAAGAGTATTTCTAGGTATCCTCTACTATCCCAAGTTTCAAGGTGTGTGTATATGCAGTTTGTAGAGTATACACTTTCTAAGTTTGGACTTAAGAGTAGAAACTATTTTTCAGACTTATCCTTCAGTAAAGCTTCAATACTTTCCCTTCATGTCGACTTAACTCAAGAATTGAACTCAAGATTACCTATTTCTCAAAAAAAAACTGTAAGGTCGTATAATTACCAAAGTTAAACAGAATGAGGGTTATTTTTAGGGTTTTCAATTCTTAAGCCTAGGATTTAGTTATTTCTAACGTATCAACTAAACTTTCGAAATAAAATCTAAGTTACTCTATTAGCTAACTTGATGACAAAGTTTTTATATTTTTGTAAGAAATTTTGATTTTTATGGGTTTTAAAATAAGTATGCAAATGCGAAATATACAAATGAATGCGAAGGTAGAAAGCTTACCGAGCAATGTGCTTATCGACTCCCCATCTCCCACAAGTATGATTTCCATCACAATGCTGGTAGTCAAGTAAGGATCCTACGGGCTTTATCAACATGTATAAGCGATATGAAATAACAAGTAAAACATATACACATGCTAAGATAAAATCAAACCAAATAGCATACTATCATATTGAGTAAGATTGTCATGTATATACATATCCCTAGCATCCTATACAATAAAGGCCTCTAGGGCATACATATCCAACAATCTCCCACTTGCACTAAGGCCTATTATTGGCATATCGACTACCCAATGTCTGCTCTAGGGTCAGATGCTGGCATACCGCATACCCAACATCTCGAATAGTCTCTTGAACTGAACTTGAGAGATGGCTTTGGTGAATGGATTTGCCGTGTTGTCCTTTGTATCTACTCTCCGCACTTCGATCTCCCGGTGATCCACGATCTCCCTGATCAGGTGATACCGCCTCAAGATATGTCTGGATTTCTGATGAGACCGTGGTTTCTTTGCCAAAACCATGACTCCATTGTTATCGCAATATAAAAGTATTGGATCAGCAATGGATAGAACCACCTAAAATTCAAAAATGAACTTCCTCATCCAGACTGCCTCTTTTACGACATCGTTAGCAGTGATGTACTCAGCTTCCATCGTCGAATCTGCTACGGTGTCCTATTTGGAGCTCTTCCAACAGACCGTCCCTCCGTTGAGAGTAAACATATAACCTGAGACGGATTTAGAGTCATCCTTATCACTTTGGAAGCCATAGTTGGTAAAAGCCTCGATCTGAAGGTCCCTATTACCGTACACTAAGAACATCTTCTTAGTCCTTCTCCGATACTTAAGAATGTTCTTTACTGCTATCCAATACTTCTCACCTGGGTTGTACTGATACCAGCTTACGAGACTAACACTAATGGAAACTGTACATGTTAGCGACTGTTTATTAGGGACAGTAATAATTTATACGGTCGCTAATGTGGTATTCACGACCATATTAATTATACAGTCCCTAATAAAGGACCGCCAATGCATTGGCGACCGTGTCCAAAACATTAGCAACCGTTTAAAACGGTCACTAATGCTTCGATCAGATTATACCCGCGAGCTACCTTCTTCTTCTCTTCATTCTCCCTCATCAACCCATGAAGGTAAATTCCCATCCCCCATTTCATCAATTTTAAAAAAAAATTATCAAACTTATTGCAATTTTTTTCTTGTAGGTGTTATAGTTTGATTTGTTGCTGTTGGAGCTTGCTATAGGATTTTTCTTTTCCAAATCCGACTAAGGCTAGTGTTTTCTCCTCCTAGCCCTAATTTTTTTAATTAGATTATTAAATTTTGAAATTAATTGATTAGTAATTTCAAATAATTGAATCATTTCTAGGATGATGGGTTTAGGCTAATAAAATCATGGAATTATAAAATTAGGGTTTGAATTTTTTTGTGAAATTTTGGTTGATGGGTTTTATCATTAAAATATAATTGAGAAATTGAAAACATATGAAAAATTGAATTAGAAAATTTGGTAATTTGGTAATATAGGGTAAGATGAGTTTTAGAATTGAAAATATATGAAAAATTGAAATAGAAATTTTGTAATTTAGGGTAAGATGGATGAGTTTTAGAGAGAGAGAGTGTGTGTGTGTGTGAGCGAGTGTTTGTATGAGTGTTTGAGTATGCGCGCGTATATGTGAGTGTGTGAGAGTGTATGTGTGTGTGCGTGCGCGCCCGCATATGAAATATTTCAAAATTTTATTCATCCTAAATTCTAACTTGTATTCTTTAAATTTATTAATGATTCGAAATCCTTTATTTTATAAATTTAATAATTTGATATTTTATTGCTTAGATTTTTTAATTGTAGCATAATTTATAAACCAAATCAAAATAAAAATCAAATCCTTTAATACCAATTAAACTATACTAGATGCATAAATAAAAAATAAAAGCAAACCGATTAAGAAAAATTAACACTAATTAACTTATAATATTAATTACATTAATTAAGAAATCTTAATTAAGACCAGATAACAGTGAACCGAGATCCTGATTAAAAAACGATTAAATAGAAAGTTAAGGGATACCCTAAAATTTTGATTAGAAACGTAACTAGGGTTTTATATTTTCATTTAATTAGTAAGTTTAAGATCGAAAGGTCTTAAACTTGTTTATGATCGACCTATAGTTTCCTGTCTCACAATTGGTGTATGTCAAATCTTTTTCCCGTTGAATTGATAGGATCATATTATATGTTTATGAGAGTTGAGCGTCACGTTCAATTTTTTCAAACGTATGTGTTGCATTCAACGAGGGGATTTAACATACAGTAATTGTTGGATTTGTCCAGTTTGGACATGTTACGAATGCAACAAAATTCATATCTCACATCCTCCTATATTTTCGTCCATTTCGAGAAGTTTCGACGGTACTTTCCACTTGTTCCCCGTGTATAGATTTATGTACGTACACGGGGAACATGGGGAAAATGCTACCGAAATTTTCTCGAAATGGACGGAAAACAGGAGGATGTGAGATGCGAGTGTTGCATTCGTAATGGGAATTGGGACTTTTATCCCTGACAGCCGTGAAACTAATTATTCGTCCCGACCTTTTGCCCTCAGTGCTTACGCCAATCTTAAATGACTTTAGATGCTTTGATGCATCCACATCATGAAATTTAATTTAAGACTTGAAAATTTATTTAATGATGAGCTTGTAATAAACTCATAAAATATGTTAAACCCATATTATTATTTGTGTGATAATAGATGAGAATTCTTCTGGATAAATCATTTATGCATATGGGGAAAAAAGATAGGTATAGTTTGAGAGACACCCGATTTAAAGATGGGCTTAAAGTCTTTTTAGATTACGTAGAGATGAACCCAAAACGTAGCCGAGACGGACTCTTGTTCTGTCCTTGTAAGAAATGTAAGAATAGAGCCCGTTTTCGACGTGAAGTCATAGAAGAACATATGTTTGTAGAGGGTTTTGAACCGAACTACATATATTGGAATTACCATGGCGAGGGAATACGTAACGAGGAAATAAGGATGAATAATGTGACCATAGCTTCACAAGCTGAATTACCGACGGGTGACAGGATAGATGACATACATGAGATGTTGGAAGATTTATTTGCAGGAGAGGAAATGAATGGTGTTGAACCATCTGAAGGCACTAGTGAATTAGAAGAATTGCAGAAACTTCTGGAGAAAAATGAACAAGATTTGTACGAAGGCTGTACAAAATTTAGTAGGCTGTCATTTGTAATAAGACTCCTCCATCTGAAAATGATCAGCGGGATGGCTAACGAGCACTTTGACGTGTTTCTTGATATCCTACGCAAGATAATTCCTGAAGGAAAGGAAAGCATTCCAGAGGATCATTACCAGGAAAAAAAGATTATTAAGACACTTGGTTTCTTGTATGAGAAGATCGATATATGTCCCAATGACTGTTGATTGTAATAAAATTCTTGTTGTGTAAATCAAATCAAATGATTCCCGGCAACGGCGCCATTTGATTTAAATGAATTCTTCGTTGGGTATATTTGAGAAAATTGTATAGAAATCACAACCAAAAATTATTTGACCGCAATCAACTACGGTGTCGGATGTAGATTGTTAGTGAGTGCGGATCGTCCACAGGGAAAGTGTAATCGTTCGTCTTTTGAATTAGATGAGTCGAAACTTTAAAGAAAAGAAAACAAAACAATTCATGATTTATATTTGAAGTTCAAGAATTAGAAAATATAGATCTAATAACAAGAAAAAGATAGAATCAAGAATTGAGAGTTTGATGATTTTTCCAACCAAATATCAAGAATCGAAATGAGGCTCGTAGGAATCGATCGGAGTTTTACTCAAACATCATCACAAGAACTACAATTACAAATTGAGATCGAATCATGATGCAAGAATTTAAAGAAAGCAAGATTAAAGAATTTCACCTTTTATTTATATCAACAATTTCATTAAATTCACTCAAGAACTACAAGAGGAAGAACTCGATCGTCGATTTGGCTTCGCTCGTCCTCGTGAGTCGCGGATCGGCTTGGATCACTTGCTCGATTGAAGATCGGCTCCGCTCCTAAAAGGTTGAAGTTTTCTCGCTTGATTGGTACTCGGGATCTTGAATTTGATTGGAATTAGGGTTAGGGTTTCGCACAAGTCTTGTCACTAGACTTGTGGAAGAAGATGAAGATAGAAATTTAGAATATGGAAGAACCAAAAGATTAACAAAGATTAGCCTTAATCCTAGGTCTAGGCTTCTATTTATAGACTTCCCCAAACCCTAGATCTAGGATTAGAATTTGAATTTCCCTCCAAAAGTTAGTTAGAAGAGATTTGATTTTCCCTCCAAAAGTTTGTTGAGGAGAAGCTTTTAGATGTGATTAGTTAGGAGCTTAATCAAGATTAGCATGCTTAATGATCTTTTGCTGATCTGGCAGAAGAATCTGGAGAATTATGGAATTTGACGTGTCAAAATGAGGTGTACCCACCGAGATAGGAATTATGCCCTGAAAATTAGGTGATGACGTGGCAGAACCGCCGCGGTTCCGCGGCTCAAGCGCGCTCCCGCGGCTCAAGCGCGCTCCCGCCGCGGAACCGCGGCTCTTTGGAGGCTTCAGAGCTCGGGTCTTCTTCTGTGGTTTTGGGCTGACAATTGGGCCTTTCTATGATATGTTGATTTTTATATTTCCTTTTGAATTGCTACCAGATCTGAAATCATTGAGTTGGCGTATTTTTGATCAGCTCTTTTGGCTTTGCTCCTGCAATTCCCTGCACAAATCTCGAAACAAGTGTTGCGCAATACAGGGATGATGCGATACCATAAAATACAGTCAATTTCCCTAGAAATGTCGGTTTTAAAGTCTAATACATGTAATCTGATATTTCATGACTGTTTTGCTAATATGTGCTATATGAATGCCGAACACTTCTAGATGAGTGCAAAAGATAGGAAAATTGCCGTGTTAAAAATGCAGTATTTTCGACTGATCAAATTCCCCTAAACTTATTTTCGATCGTCTCGAGCGAACTGTTTTATTAAAAAGAGAAGGAGAAAATAAAGAAAGAGAAAAACTAACTAGCACACTTTCGTAGGCAACACGATTGCACTGAGCACGTGCAACAAGCCTTTAAACCTCTAGGTGTCCCTAGTAGGAGGAGTGTTGTCTCCTGAGGGTTTTCAGCGGATTGCACCCACAAAATCCAATAATAAAAGGAAGATCATGAATATTACATTTAAAGAAAAGAATTGTAAAAGAAAAGCTTCGAAAATTAGGGTTTCCAACTAAGCTAGCTTTTCGGTTGTCATGAGCCCTATCTTAATGGTCATGAAAAGATGTTAGAAATCACGTCCTCCCTCAATAAAACATCGTCTTATTCTTCATTCCTATCTTTCTTCCAAACATCGATCATATAACCCTGCGTGTGTGTAAAGACATCCCTACTCCCGGAGAATTCAATTCAAGCTATCATACTCTTGCCCATCAGCCTCAGTACTTTTTAATTAATGAATATTTAGATGAAATTGCTCACACACTTTCATGCGACCGTTAATACTTCTTGAGGTACTAACTGACCGATTACTCCTGTGCTTGCTTACTTGGTGTATTTTCCTCGTCTTGCACCACCTCAGGTATAGCAGTGACTCCCAGACCAGTTGGCCTTAGGGCACTAGGTGAAGAAGCACCTTCGCTATATATTTTTATTGCCCTTGGTGATAACAAAACCAGTGTCCATTTTTCTCACCACTTTATATATATATATATTTTTTATTCACTTTTTCTTTTTATTTCCTTCATACATCGGCTTTAAGACAAGAGCATTTCAAGGTATCCTCTACTATCCCAGGCTTCAAGACGTGTGTAAGTGCGAATAGCAGGGTATCAACGTTCAAAATGTTTGGCTTCCAGAATAGAAACTATTTTTCAGACTTATTTTTATCCTCAGATTAGTGACGTCCTTCATCTTACTAACCCTTGGGACAACGGCTCATAACTACTTATTACTAGTTCGTATAAGAAAACTTCTAATTTTCTTAGTTTTCTTAAATTTTTCCAATCTTATGGATGTAATTTTTCACTATCTAATCTTTTATTATCTTATTTATATACAAAAATATTTTTATTTTTTTTTGAAAATTTTTAAATTTTTATAGGTTTTCAAAAATGTTTTGTGCTTATGCAAAGTGATATGCAAATGATGCGAAAATAAGCACAAACCTCCCCCAAACTTGTTTTCAACAGTGTCCTCACTGTTGCCATCTGCTAAATCTCGAAAAACCTGTAAGCTTGGGAGGAATTTATTAGTGGGGGCAAAATATTTAAGTGAAGAACTTCCCCCAAACTTATTCTTGGCTCATCATTTTGTAAATTTTTCTTTTCAAGAGCCCGATTATACCCCCCCAAACTTGAGTTATGCAATGTTAAACTTTGAAAATCATATGAGGGGGTCAAAAAAAAAAATCATTGGTCGATGCCAAGCTTTGCAAAGACCGAAAGTTAACACCAACCATTCAAAAATTTTATCAATGCAGTGCTCTGGTTGGTGGAAGAAGAAGTGGGGAAAGGTTAAGTGGTGGAATAGAATGTGTGTGCGTCTCGTTTTGGAGAGACGATGCAGTGTATGTGATGGATTACTCGCATTCTTTTTACAATTCAGAAGAAGGGGTGGAGGTTCAATTTCATTGATTGGGAGATGATTCATCTCAACACTCGTGTCATTCAAAAATGCGAGTTCATCAGCGAAGATCTCCTCAAAAGTTCCATCAATACCCCGATGAATAATGTCATCACAAAGTGCAGGGTGATCTTCAGACTCTAAGAACAGTTCATAATCAGTGTTAATTGTTGACCCGGACATATCGATGGAAGAGTCCGTATGTGTATGATACATAGTTGGGTCAAACAATAACGTATGAAAAGAGTCAAGATCGGTATCAGGAGGATCATTAAATTCGCTGCTGTCGACATCCATTAAGTCGACAGAACAGACCTGAGCAGTAGGTTCAGAGGGTACACTTCCCAACTTGTAAATGTTCAGCTCTATTGACCTATTCCCGAAAGATAGGGTCATAGAACCATTACGACAGTTGATAATTGCATTGGAAGTGGCCAAAAAGGGGCGACCTAAAATCACCGGAATTTGATTCCGTGGGTTCGCTACAGGCTGTGTATCAATTACAATAAAGTCTACAGGGATTATGAATTCCCCGATTTTTATTAACACATCCTCCAGTTCACCCCTAGGTTTGGTGATTGATCGGTCAGCCATCTAGAGAGTTATGCTCGAAGGCTTCAACTCTCCGATACCTAGTTGCTCATAAACAGAGTATGGAAGCAGGTTAACACTAGCGCCAAGGTCTAGTAGAGCACGGTTGATGTGTTTTTCCCCAATAGAAATGGAAATAGTAGGACAGCCAGGGTCCTTACGTTTTCTCGGTAATTGCTGGGGGAAAGCCGTGTCTACTGTCTTTGCCATGAATATCTTCTTGGGCACTTGAGTCTTCCTCTTCCTAGTGCACAAGTTCTTAAGAGTTTTCGCATAAGACGGAACTTGTTGGATGGCATCTAGGAAAGGGATGTTGATGTTAACTTGCTTAAAAATGTTCATAATCTTCTCCATATGTGGACTCGGTGTGTTTGCCCTTAACCGATTAGGATAAGGTGCTTTAGCAATAAGCGCAGGATCCATCATAGGAGAAGGAAGTGGGGGTAGACATGATCCCAAAAGAGGAGTGGGGATCGTCTGTAGAGAACTAGAAGAGATGTGCTGAGGTGGCGAGCCTTTTGGGAAATGAAGAATAGGCTCGCAAGACGGTGGTGGGGTGGAAGAACTGGGGTCAGAATTAGAAGTGTGTGTGGAAGGAAAGGTCTTAGCCGGGGTATCATTGATAGATTTTTCAGTGTCATCAATCTCTTCCCCAACATGATTGTCAAGCACTTTTCCAGATCTCAACGTGATTGCATCCACATGATGTGAATAGCTAGGATTAGGTAAAGGTTGAGCTGGAAGTTTTCCTTTCTCTCTTGCACGCATTTCGGCTTTTAGTTGTGCAATTTGTTCTTCCATCGATTTGATATTCTCATTTTGAGAGACAATGATCTTTATCACATTCTCGACGGAAGATTGCAAACTTGCCGTCCCTTGGATGGATTGTTTCATGAAAGTATCCAAGGTTTGTGCTAGTGCAGAGGTATTATCTGTACCGGTCAATTACAAAGGACTAGACAGTGCAAAAGTGTTGGCCGGATTTTGAAAGTTTTGTTCTTGGAAGGGGTGCTGACTCAATTGAAGTGGTGGCTGCTGTTGTGGTGGAGGGACCCTTTGGAAATGATTCGTGTTTGGAACCGTGTTTTGAGATTGGGATTGGTTCCAAGCAAAGTTAGGGTGATTCCTCCAACCCTGATGATATGTGGAGAAAAATGGATCGTTTCTAGGTCTTTGAAATGCGGCATTGGTATGCTCATGACCTTGAAACGGACATTCTTCCGTCAAGTGAGACGGATCAGAACAGCACCCACATACAGTTTTGGAGACTGATATTTGATTTAGGGTGGCGGCTAAAAATTTATTTTCCATAGTCTCGAGTTTCTTGTGTATAGCTGCAATGTCAGCTCTAACTCCTATGGAAATATCATTGCCCTCCCTAGATGATTGACTCACACCCTCCCACTGTAAAGATTTTTCAGCGAAATCTTCTAGAAATTTCCAGGCTTCCCCATCATCTTTGGTCATGAAGTTGCCTTGACACATGGATTCAAAGGTCTGTCTTGTGTTAGGATTAATGCCCTCATAAATGATTCGGCACAGATCCCATCTCGGGATGCCGTGATGTGGACATTGGACTAACAGATCCTTGAAACGTTTTAAGACATTTTGAAAATGTTTCATTTGGAAGCTGGGTGAATTAATAGATTTCGCTACGGACTCGAGCTGTTTTGTGATGTAGGTAAAATTTCTTAAGGAATGCTTTGACGAATTCGTCCCAATTTGAAATAGAATGTGTGGTAGTGTTATATAGCCACTTCTCGGCTAAATCGCACAAAGTGAATGGGAGAAGACGTAGACGGAAAGCATCCACAGAAAGCTGTGAGGTACCCATCATTGCGCATACATTTTCAAATTTCGTGATAAATGCGTATGCGTCCTCAGACTCAAGACCGTGAAATTTTGGTAGAAGGTTGATGTATTGGGGTTTTATTTGAAAATTTTCCCCGTTGGCTGGTGGAATGGAAAGACAGGTGGAAAGTGGACCTCGAGTAGGATAGCATCTCTTTTGGAGAGAGATGCAAGGTGGATTCTGCGCACCAACGGACGGCGACAGATTAGTGGAAAAGAAATTCGATGGAGGTGGATCCATCGATGTGGGTTTGGTGGTGGGTAAAAGAAAGGGTAAATGTAGAAATACCGACTTTTAGGTCGATCGAAGGGACGCGGATTAACAGGACTAGAATCCCGTTGTCCAGCCTATCTTGCACTAAAAAGGGTTAGTACAAGTGGCAGCGTGATTTATAATTAGGGGAGAGAATGAATGTGATTGGTGTTTGTTTTGAAAAAGATACGGATTTTTGAAAAAATGATGCAACACAACAGATGCAACAAGCAATACCCTAAAATCTAGTGGTCACCTAGGTCAGGCTCTAGACCGCTCCTAACTGCCAAAAGACAAGTCGCAGGATCAATCCTCCACTGCCTCTTTGTCCCCCTGTGGCCAGGTAAGTGGGAAGGTACTCCACTACGTAAGTAGTGGGCCTAATTAATAACCACTAGCCTTCAACACACTTGCCTTAGACACCACAAGAAAACGCGGATAAGCAATGAATTACCCACGGCCTTCTTCTGTCCTAAGTGAGCGTGACGGTCCTTAGAGTCATCTCTAGATATTTTTTAGTTAATTAGGGTAAATGCGGATGCAAATTTTGTGATTTTCGGGGCTTAGGAAGGGTAATGAACTCCCCACCTAATCTGGATTTGGTCTTTGCCCCTTAATATCCGTATTAATACGCAAACAACCAAAAATCAAAACACGCACAATTTACTTTTGCTATTTGCGCGCTGCGATTATTTGCAAAGAAATCTGCACAAAATGTTAATTGGAGTAGATGAGGAAGTAGATAAGAAAGTCAAGAGAGTTACCAAAAATTTTTGAACAGTGATTCCACTGTAGCACCGCGGTTCCGCCGCGGGAGTCGCCTAATGCCGCGCTTCCGCGGTGGAAATATCAGATCACTGCACGAAATTTTCACAGTAGGTTCTTGTTCACTTAAAAAGCTCTCTAGAATTTTCAGAATAATTTTTCCCAAGCTCCAATGATTCCAGATTTCGTCGCACAAATTACAACAACTCGTATTAGTGTTTGTGCAAGTTTTGATATAAAAATAGAGACAGAATAAACTTTTCAGCTCAAATTTAAAAATACGAAAAATTAGCGCACTATCCCCGGCAACGGCGCCATTTGGTTGATATGATATTCTCGTTGTGTAAATCAAATCAAATGATCCCCGGCAACGGTGCCATTTGATTTAAATGAATTCTTCGTTGGGTATATTTGAGAAAATTGTATAGAAATCACAACCAAAAATTATTTGACCGCAATCAACTACGGTGTCGGATGTAGATTGTTAGTGAGTGCGGATCGTCCACAGGGAAAGTGTAATCGTTCGTCTTTTGAATTAGATGAGTCGAAACTTTAAAGAATAGAAAACAAAACAATTCATGATTTATATTTGAAGTTCAAGAATTAGAAAATATAGATCTAATAACAAGAAAAAGATAGAATCAAGAATTGAGAGTTTGATGATTTTTCCAACCAAATATCAAGAATCGAAATGAGGCTCGTAGGAATCGATCGGAGTTTTACTCAAACATCATCACAAGAACTACAATTACAAATTGAGATCGAATCATGATGCAAGAATTTAAAGAAAGCAAGATTAAAAAATTTCACCTTTTATTTATATCAACAATTTCATTACATTCACTCAAGAACTACAAGAGGAAGAACTCGATCGTCGATTTGGCTTCGCTCGTCACCGTGAGTCGCGGATCGGTTTGGATCGCTTGCTCGATTGAAGATCGGCTCCGCTCCTAAAAGGTTGAAGTCTTCTCGCTTGATTGGTACTCGGGATCTTGAATTTGATTGGAATTAGGGTTAGGGTTTCGCACAAGTCTTGTCACTAGACTTGTGGAAGAAGATGAAGATAGAAATTTAGAATATGGAAGAACCAAAAGATTAACAAAGATTAGCCTTAACCCTAGGTCTAGGCTTCTATTTATAGACTTCCCCAAACCCTAGATCTAGGATTAGAATTTGAATTTCCCTCCAAAAGTTAGTTAGAAGAGATTTGAATTTCCCTCCAAAAGTTTGTTGAGGAGAAGCTTCTAGATGTGATTAGTTAGGAGCTTAATCAAGATTAGCATGCTTAATGATCTTTTGCTGATCTGGCAGAAGAATCTGGAGAATTATGGAATTTGACGTGTCAAAATGAGGTGTACTCACTGAGATAGGAATTATGCCCTGAAAATTAGGTGATGACGTGGCAGAACCGCCGCGGTTCCGCGGCTCAAGCGCGTTCCCGCCGCGGAACCGCGGCTCTTTGAAGGCTTCAGAGCTCGGGTCTTCTTCTGTGGTTTTGGGCTGACAATTGGGCCTTTCTATGATATGTTGATTTTTATATTTCCTTTTGAATTGCTACCAGATCTGAAATCATTGAGTTGGCGTATTTTTGATCAGCTCTTTTGGCTTTGCTCCTGCAACTCCTTGCACAAATCTCGAAACAAGTGTTGCGCAATACAGGGATGATGCGATGCCATAAAATACAGTCAATTTCCCTAGAAATGCCAGTTTTAAAGTCCAATACATGTAATCTGATATTTCAGGACTGTTTTGCTAATATGTGCTATATGAATGCCGAACACTTCTAGATGAGTGCAAAAGATAGGGAAATTGCCGTGTTAAAAATGCAGTATTTTCGACTGATCAACTGTATGCTGTATCGCAGGGATTATGCGTCTTCGATGAGTGTGCCACTTGCAACTTATCTTGGTAGAAAAATGTTAAGAGAAATTCAAACGCAGAAACGTCCGATGTCAGCAATAAGAGCAAGAAAACTTCAGCCAAAGTCCTTCGTTATTTCCCCTGGTTAAGAGGTAGCAAAATTTATATATTTCAAAGGACATGGTAAAGAACATGCGATGGCATTACAATTGTCGGATCAAAAACGGGAAGCTGAGGCATCCGGCTGATGCAGAAGTATGGAAGCAATTAGACAGTATTGATCATTTAAGGGATGAGCCGAGAAATGTACGTCTAGGTTTGGCAACCGACGGTTTCTTGCCTTACAGACTCATGAGCTCTAGTTGGTCCACGTAGCCGGTATTGCTTATGCCCTACAATCTACCTCCCTGGATGTGTATGAAGCAACCGTATATGATTCTTTCCTTATTAATTCCTGGAAAATAATCACCTGGCCAAAACATCGACGTCTATATGGAACCTTTAATTGAAAAGCTGATAGAACTTTGGAAATATGAAGTAGGGACATATGATGTATACGCCGAAGAGAAGTTTAGAATGCGAGCGGCTGTTATTTGGACAATCAATGATTTTCCAGCATATGGCATGTTATCAGGATGGTCTACCTACGCGAACCATGCATGTCCATCATGTGGTCTTGATTACAGTGCCTTACAGCTTAAGACACGTGGTAAGTTTTGCTACTGGTTTCATCGTAGGTGGCTATCGGCGAATCATCCGTACAGAAATATGGCAAATAAGTATGATGGAACATTGGAAAAGGGTGAAACACCAAAATAATTGTCAGGGATAGAAATTTTCTAGCAGATTTTATCGTGTCAATCCCAGTAATGTTCTAATCGTTTTAACTCAAATGGTTCATTCAATAAACAAAAAAAGGAAGCGATCCAAAGATAACGAATTATTGAGTGTGTGGAAGAAAAAAAAGTATAATATGGAATCTTCCATGCTGGAAATATCTGTTGATTCGACATAATATTGATGTCATGCATGTAGAGAAGAATATGTTTGATAATATTGCTGGCACATTGTTACGGGACGATTCTAAGTTCAAGGATAAGTTGAGTGCTTGCAAGTGCTTAAAGGAGCTTGGAATCCGACAGGAATTGCATCCGGTACTTCATAATGATGGTGTCTATGAATCAGTTTCAAGCCACACAATATCGAAATTGGCTATGAAAAGATTTTGTATGGTGCTAAAGAGCATCAAAACCCGAGATGGGTACTCCTCTAACATAGCAAAGAATATGCAGGTCGAGCCACCAAAGCTCTTGCATCTTAAAACTCACGATTGTCATATCTTTCTGCATCAATTGCTTCCAATGGCTCTTCGACATAATTTGCCATCCAATGTCACCAAAGCTTTAATAGAGTATTGTGACTTTTTCAATAAATTTTGTTCTAAAAAGACATATGTGGCCAAATTCGAGGAGTTGCAAAAGAGTATTGTTGGAACCCTCTTTAAGTTAGAGATGATATTTCCACCATCTTTCTTCACCTTCACGGTTCATCTTTCTGTGCATCTAGCTACAGAGGCAATGATTGCTGGACCTGTCTCATATAAATGGATGTATCCAGTAGAAAGGTAATATATTTTTTCAGTCAATTGTGTTATTTAATTCATTATAATATTCGGATTTGTCTAAAGTTTCGTTAACGTTTTAGATACTTGGGATTTTTAAAATGGAAAGTACGCAATCGAGCTCGACCGGAAGGGTCAATAGCCAAGAGTTATGTGCCAACGAATGTCTCAACTTCACTTCTCGTTACTTGCGTAGAGTTGAAACAAGATTAAACCATCCTTCTCGAATTAACGATGACCAGCTATCCCATCCACAAGGGGAGGATCGATCCTACCGAAGGGAGTGGCTCGATCAAGCGCATTCCTATATCCTTAATAATCTTGAAATTACTGCCAATCATAGAAGGCATATAAATTAAAACTTTTGATCGCGTCAATATTTTGAGTGTCTATATCTATATATACCTAAATAATTAATACTGTTATTCTTTTAGTCGACATATTGAAAAACTTACGAATGCGATTTCCGAAAAGAGTGCTAATTGAAAAATTAATCAAGAACATAAGAAACATTTTCCTTGGTGGTTCCGTAAACATGTACGTATGTCTTGTATATTTCATGTTTCACATGCATATATCACATATAGTTTATATATTTTACGTGTAAATGCATTGTAGATTGAAAATGACATAGGAAAAGGGATACAATTCCCGGATGTAATCATGCCATTATCTAAAGATCCTAGTGCAAAAGTGAATCGATACGGTTCATATTGTATTAATAACCTAAAATTTCTTACATCCGAGAAGTTGACTACCAAAACAATAGGATTTATTGTCCGTTTGAACAAACGTGCTTCTCAAGTTCCCGTGATCAAAGATCTCAGGAAGGAAAAAAAGAATATTACGGTCAGCTGGTGTAACACCCTAGTTCATTTATACCAGTTCTAGTTCAAATATTTCTTTATTTATGGTATTTTCCTGATTTACTGTGTTTTGGGTGCGAATAGTGTATTTGACATCTGTATTTGCATCCGATCCGACCCGCTTGCTTGAAAGCAGTCTTGATTCATATTTATGATTTATCCTGACCTATTATATGGACTCGTGCACTTTCATATTTACATATTGCATACTCGCATTTATCTGACATCTGCATTTTAAACATAACATTTAATGTCGCATAAAATATTTAAAAATTACATTGCATGGCCTGCACGATACCCCTAACCCTGTGGTAGCATCCATGAATCTTGTTCTCGTCCCGTTCAGTGTAATGGACCTGTTTGGATGGCTACGTGCACGTGCATGCATCCGTTCTTGGGGGTATGCATTTTCGTTATCCGGATATCCAATTTTGGTTTTGGTTGACACGCATATTATTCGTATTTTAAAACTGGATTTTTAGACCCGACCCGGACGTGTTTTGGACTATTTTTGTATTTAGCGTAAAAGTCAAATTTTATTAATATTATATTCTTTATATACTGTTAACGATTTTAACCAAATATATACTAAAATATATGTACTGTTAAATATTTTAGGTCCTTATTACAACAGCTCTTTTATATATATATATATTATTTTAAAATAAATAATTAATAATAAAAACCTATTCTAAAACCCTGTTCTTTCTCTCTCTCTCTTTCTTTCTCTCTCTCTTCCTCTCTCTCTCTCTCATCTCGCATTCACTATTCCTTCCCGCGATCTCGTCATCTCCCTCCTTGCTAACGTCACCGCCGGTGAACCCTACACCACTACCCCGTCTCCGCAGTCCCCAGAAACCTCAGTGAGCACAACCCTTTTCCCTTCGTTTTCCTCTTCTTCTTTCTTTTCTTTTCTTTTTCTTGTTCTTGAATTCTGTATTTTCCAGTGTCGCTGGAGTCGCGTCGCCGTTGCCGTTCCAGACGACTCAGTAGACGTTCCTGACCTGCGTGATCACCCTCTTGCATTGCTTGGACCCGTCCCGCGTGCCGTGCGTGCGTTGCGACGTTTTACCGACGTCGGACGTGCCGTGCGTATCCGTATTGTGATCCATCGAGACAAGTTAATCTTGCTACATGCTATACTACTATATTCTATATTCATTTGAATAATAATATCACATAATGATTAGTTATGCATCCCACATTATCATTTTTGCATGTTTCACCGTTTTCGGACATCCGTGTGCATCCGTGCAAGTTATTTCATATTTAGTGCATGCAAATTTATCTTGATACATGCTAGATTATAATATACTGCACCCAATTGAATATTTACATTTCATATTGTTTAGTTGTGCATCCCGTATTTACCAGTTTATTATTTTACTGTTATACGACGTCTGTACACATCAATATCATTATTTACATATCTAGTCGCATGCTAATTCATCTTGCTACATGTTAGGTGTATTATTATGCATCCATATGAATAAAAATATTACATGTTGAAGGCATTGTATATCCATATTAAAGTTTACCGTTTTCGGACACCCGTCTGCATCCATATCATTTAATATACATGTAGCCGAATCTACAGATCACATTATTACATATCATTGTCATATTAACATCCCATGTTTAATCATGTGCATCCCACTTAGTATTGAAGCTGTAAATGTAACCCCAATCGATATTTGTGCATCCATACCATTAATTACATATCTAGTTGAATATCATAACACGTTATTTCATATTACTGCTATATTAACACCCCACGCTAGATAATGTGCATCCTACAGTCTTGAAGCTATAGTTGTAACCCCTGATAGTTATTTATGCATCCATATTTATTTGTGTATCCATACCATTAATTCTGCATGACTAGTTGCACCCCATATTACATTAACTCATATTATTAATACATTAGTACCCCATGCTTGATATTGTGCATCCTACTTAGTCATGATGTAACCCCTGATCGATATTTGTGCATTCATGCTTTTATTGTACATCCGTACTTTCACCCTGATTCAATACTTGCTACAGTTTGATTATGAGCACCCGCTTGATACCTGTGCACTACTTGACATGACCTGATACACCACTACTTGACATGACTTGATACATATATACTACCTGCATGATCTGATATATCACTACTTGATATGTTACCTGATCCTGTTTCTAATGCCGACAATCCTGACATGTTGTCTCGATGGACATATCCTGTTATCTGTATAGATAAACCTATTCCTGCTTGATCCTGTGTTGGCATTAGCTTCAGATTTATTAATACCTGACTTGAACATATAACTTGGGGGTATGGGAAAATCAAGAATGTAACCGAACGTAACTCAAAGGGCTACCATATTGTTTGCCGTTTTTCCGGGCATTATGGAATACCTATTGTTTGCCGTTTTTCCGGGCGTTACGGAATACCTATTGTTTGCCGTTTTTCCGGGCGTTACGGAATAATCACCGATGGGTTACGATGAGGATTACATTAATTGATTTCGAAGACTTTAGAATAGATAACCCAGTAGCACAGTTTAGATTACTCACTTCACATCACATATGCTTATACCCTTCACTGTTCCTTATTCGTGATACTGTTATACTCTTATTACTGTTCATGCCCATGCCTGCATGTCTTGTTACCTCCTGATTGTATTATTGTTGATATTATGACGCACTGACGTCTGGGTTTTGCATGGCCCAGATCCTCTCTCCCTGTCACAGGCCGTTCATGAGTATTTCAGTTAGCAGGCCGAGCAGTGAGGATCTGTTAGTATTTTAGTTTAGTTTCTTTCAGCACTTTTATTTCCTATTGTGAGCCCGTATTTGGGACGTACTTTCCAGATTGTTATTGTTACTTAAATCTATTGCTTCCGTATATTATTTCTTGACTCGTTTATTCTAGCTCATGGACATGTACTAGATAGTTTATTTTATTTTTACCATTCTTGATATCTCTAGACAGCCGTAATATGACTGTGGAGGGATGTTTCCTATCCACAGGTAGCATGGTTGGCTCTGTCACGCGCCTACCTTAGCGCACTCTAGGAAGCGGAGCGTGACAGGGTTTGTTTGGTATCAGAGACATATGATTTAGATTAATCGGGTTTGATTCTTTTGTAGTTGGGTATTGGACCCAATACACGAATCAGAAAATCCGTGATTAGGAACATATCTTGCCACATTATTATCATGATTCTTGAATCATATCTTTCTCTTTATCTTTTGCCTTGACGATATGCTAACCACTTTGCATCCTGACTTGAAATCTTTTGGTTCCCTATTGTTTCTCCCTGTTCCTTGATTCTGATACTAGGATTTGGGCGACTTGAGTGGAGTTATGTGATTGTAACTATGTACCGCGACATGGTTACAATGCGGTACTCTATTTAAGTAACTTGGAGTTCTAGTCTTGATTCATATCCTTGATTTATGGTCATCATTCATCGCAAGTTTTGAATCTTGTTTATCATACTAATCCTCTTCGGTGTCTTGGTTACAGGATCATGGCAGCCAGGAATCTGCGATCGTACCAGAGGCGTATTGATGATGCCGCTTTGCTTGGAGTAATTCATGGGATGCTGGAGAACCAGAAACGGCAGACCGAGCTGAACCAGCGGCAAGCCGAAGCTTTTCAGGAAGGTTTGCGGACCGTCCAGCAGTCCGTAAACAATGTTGCGACCAAACCGGTAGAGCGTGTGGGTACCGTGGCATATTTCAGGCGACTTGGTCCGCTCACTTTCACTGGTTTGGAGGAGCCGTTGCCAGCAGGGCAGTGGCTAGTCGATACGGAGAATTTGCTCGTTGCAGCACAGATTCCAGAGGACAAGAGAGTGGATGTAGTACGCATCCAATTGGTGGACTATGCCCGTGAATGGTGGCTTGTGGAAGAGACCCGTTTGCCCAAGCTGATCAGTTGGGCTACTTTATCGAAGAGTTTCTTGGAGAAGTTCTTCCCGCAGACTGCACGGGAGGAAATGGAAGAATGGTTTATCAGCTTGAAGCAGAACGGCGCACCCGTGGATGTGCATGCAGCTGAGTGGACACGGCTCAGTAGATTCGCTGGACCTTTGGTTTCCAACGATGCTGATTGGGCGCAGAGGTTCATGCGCAGTTTGGATGTGGACATCCAGAGGCACATTATATCTCTGGGTTTGAGCACTTTCTCGCAAGTGCTTAAACCAGCCAGGGAGTAGCAGAGTTTATCATTGAAGACAGAGGGTACGCAACAGCCGGCAGTTGTAGTACGGAAGCCGGCGTTTACGTCAACTCGAACGCCTATACGCAGAGGTGTCCCGGTGGACAGGTGTGGCGTTGTACCGTTGAAGAGGCCAGTGTTGCCCGAGCATAAAGGAAGGGTGTTGTGCAATTACTGCCAACGACCGGGTCACTATCGAAGAGATTGTCATAAGAGGCTTGGACTTTGTCTTATTTGCGGATCAGTTGATCACACCATTGATACTTGTCCGTCGAAGCTACGTTTGAAGGAAGATACTCAGAGGCCACCGCAGATGCAGTTTCAAGGGCAGAAGCAGTTAACTCAGGGACCTACTCAAGCTCGAGCCTTTACCCTGACGGCTGAAGAGGCCAAGGATTCAGATGAAGTTGTTTCAGGTATCCTACTTGTTCATGATTTTCCCGCATTAGCATTATTCGATTCTAGTGTATCCCATTGTTTTATATCGTCCAAGTTTATTGCTGCATATTCAATTTATTACACGATCCTGTCTAGTTGTTGGGACATACACACTGGGAATGGGAAGATCATAGCTAGTAGAGAGTGTAAGGATTGTTCAATCGTTAGTTGCGGGCGAGAGTTATTGCAGATTTCTTGGTGATCGATACCGGTAGTTGTGATGTTGTCTTGGGAATGGATTTCCTCGGCACTTTCCATGCTCACATTTAGTGTAGGGTAAAGAAAGTGATTTTCCAGATTCCCGGACATCCGGAGTTTATTTTACTGGAGGTAGCAGTTCTGTCGGGCCAGTCGAGTTTAGGGCTAGTCGAGTTTAGGGCCAGTCGAGTTTAGGGCTAGGCCGACAAACAATGTTCTTTTGACGATGGAAGTTGATAAGGAGGAAGCACCAGCTGTAGTTTGAGAGTTCATGGACGTGTTCGAGAACATCTCGAGTTTACCGCCAAAACGAGATGCGGAGTTCGCGATCGATCTTGTTCCTGTGCAGCGCCAATCTCAAAGTCGTACTATCCAATGGCACCAGTAGAGTTGGAAGAAGTCAAGAAGTAGGTTACCGAAGTGCTTGAGAAGGGTTGGATTCACAGCAGCAATTCATCTTGGGGAGCTCCAGTTCTTCTAGTCAAGAAGAAAGATGGCACAAGGAGGATGTGCATCGACTATCGAGAATTTAAACCGGGTGACTATTAAGAACAAGTACCCGATCCCTCGCATTGGAGAATTGTTCAAGCAGCTTAGTGGTACGAGGGTATTTTCGAAGCTAAATTTGCGATCCGGATATCATCAGATCCGAGTTAAATCAGAAGATATTTGCAAGACCGCGTTCCGAACTCGGTATGGACATTACGAGTATTTAGTGATGACATTCGGAGTTACGAATGCACTGGCGATATTTATGGACTTGATGAACCGAATCTTTTCACCATTCTTGGACCAGTTTATAGTGGTGTTCATCGATGATATTTTGGTCTATTCGAGGAGCCTTGAAGAGCATGCTGAACTCTTGAAGACATGCTGAGAGCTTGCATGTTAGACTTCAAGGGTTCGTGGGAGGATCATCTGCACTTAGTGGAGTTTTCGTACAACAACAGTTTTCAGGCGACTATTCCGATGGCTCCATTCGAAGTATCGTATGGTCGCAAGTGTCGTTCACCTATTTATTGGGACGATATTGGAGAACGAAAATTGTTGGGACCTGATTTGATCGTGCAAACCGTAGAGAAAGTTAATACTATCCGAAATCACATGAAGACAGCACAAGATCGGCAAAAGAGTTGGGCTGATATATCGAAAAGACCTCTAGAGTTCGCTGTTGGTGATCAGGTATTCTTGAAAATATCACCGACTAGAGGAGTGTTTCGTTTTGGGAGCCGAGGAAAGTTTAGTCCTCGATTTGTGGGGCCTTTCAAGATTATGGAGCGTGTCGGAGAAGTGGCTTATCGATTGGCGTTACCATAATCTTTGGAGAATGTTCATGACGTGTTACATATATCTCAACTCCGTAAGTATGTTCGAGATGAAACATACGTGCTGGATCATTCGGAGCTGACTGTAAGAGAGGATTTGACCTTTGAGGAACGACCGATGTCGATTCTTGATCGAAGAGATAAGGTCCTTAAGAACAAGGTTATCCCTCTCTTACTTGTTTCTTGGGAAAATCGCTCGCATGAAGAATCAACTTGGGAACGTGAAGAGGAGATTCGACAGAAGTTTCCACATATATTCTTATAGATTCTTGATTGTTTATCTTTTCTAGTCTTGGGAATTTCGAGTATGAAATTCTTTTTGTAGTTGGGTATAATTTAACACCCTAGTTCATTTATACCAGTTCTAGTTCAAGTATTTCTTTATTTATGGTATTTTCCTGATTTACTGTGTTTTTGGTGCGAATAGTGTATTTGACATCTGTATTTGCATCCGACCCGACCCGCTTGCTTGAAACCAGTCTTGATTCATGTTTATGATTTATCCTGACCTGTTACATGGACTCGTGCACTTTCATATTTACATATTGCATACTCGCATTTATCTGGCATCTGCATTTTAAATATAACATTTAATGTCACATAAAATATTTTACATTGCATGGCCTGCACGATACCCCTAACCCTGTGGTAGCATCCGTGCATCTTGTTCTCGTCCCGTTCAGTGTAATGGACCTGTTTAGATGGCTACGTGCACGTGCATGCATCCGTTTCTGGGGGTATGCATTTTCGTTACTCGGATATTCAATTTTGGTTTTGGTTGACACGCATATTATCCGTATTTTAAAACTGAATTTTTAGATCCAACCCGGGAGTGTTTTGGACTATTTTTGTATTTAGCCTAAAACTCAAATTTTATTAATATTATATTCTTTATATACTGTTAACGATTTTAACCAAATATATACTAAAATATATGTACTGTTAAATATTTTAGATCCTTATCACAATAGTTCTTCTATATATATATATTATTTTAAAATAAATAATTAATAATAAAAACCTATTCTAAAACCCTGTTCTCTCTCTTTCCTCTCTCTCTCTCTTTCTCTCTTCCTCTCTCTTTCATCTCCATTCACTATTCCTTCCCGTGATCTCGTCACCTCCCTCCTTGCTAACGTCACCTCCCTTCTTCTCTTTCCTTTCTTCTTCTTTAAAATCCCTGCCGCCTCGTCTTCAGAAGAAAAGAAACCCTAACCCTAGTTTTCGCCTCGATGGCCGGCACTCTCGTCGACCATCCTTCACCGCAGTTCCCTCCTTCTTCTACTCCTCTCCTTATATTCTTCCCCTTCTCTCTTCCCTTCAACCCTCTCTTCTCTCGAGCCCCACAACCCAGTGCAACCCTAACCCTAGCCTTCGACTGCACCTCGCCTGCGCCCTCGACGGAGCTCCGATCACCCCGTCAGCCTCACCTCACCACCACTCTCCTTCTCCTCCTCCTCGTCATCTTCTTCTTCTTTCCTCTCCTCTTCTCCATTCCCTGCATACCGAGCCAAACCCTAACACAGAGTGTCTAGCCTTCATCTTGATCGCACCTCACCGCCGGTGAACCCTACACCACTACCTCGTCTCCGATGTCCCCAGAAACCCCAGTGAGCACAACCCCTTCTCCCTTCTTCTTCCTCTTCTTCTTTCTTTTCTTTTCTTTTTCTTGTTCTTGAATTTGTATTTTCCAGCATCGCCGGAGTCGCGTCGCCGTTGCAGTTCCAGACGACTCAGTAGACGTGCCTGATCTGCGTGATCACCCTCTTGCATTGCTTGGACCCGTCCCGCGTGCCGTACGTGCGTTGCGACGTTTTACCGACGTCGGACGTGCCGTGCGTATCCGTATTGTGATCCATCGAGGCAAGTTAATCTTGCTACATGCTATACTACTATATTCTATATTCATTTGAATAATAACATCACATAATGATTAGTTATGCATCCCACATTATCATTTTTGCATGTTTCACCATTTTCGGACATGCGTGTGCATCCGTGCAAGTTATTTCATATTTAGTGCATGCAAATTTATCTTGATACATGCTAAACTATAATATACTGCACCCAATTGAATATTTACATTTCATATTGTTTAGTTGTACATCCCGTATTTACCAGTTTATCATTTTACTGTCATACGACGTCCGTACACATCAATATCATTATTTACATATCTAGTCGCATGCTAATTCATCTTACTACATGTTAGGTGTATTATTATGCATCTATATGAATAAAAATATCACATGTTGAAGGCATTGTATATCCATATTAAAGTTTACCTTTTTCGGACACCCGTCTGCATCCATATCATTTAATATACATGTAGCCGCATCTACAGATCACATTATTACATATCATTGTCATATTAACATCCCATGTTTAATCATGTGCATCCCACTTAGTATTGAAGCTGTAAATGTAACCCCAATCGATATTTGTGCATCCATACCATTAATTACATATTTAGTTGAATACCATAACACGTTATTTCATATTACTGCTACATTAACACCCACGCTAGATAATGTGCATCCTACAGTCTTGAAGCTATAGTTGTAACCCCTGATAGTTATTTATGCATCCATGTTTATTTGTGTATCCATACCATTAATTCTGCATAACTAGTTGCATCCCATATTACATTAACTCATATTATTAATACATTAGTACCCCATGCTTGATATTGTGCATCCTACTTAGTCATGATGTATCTCCTAATCGATATTTGTTCATTCATGCTTTTATTGTACATCCGTACTTGCATCCTGATTCAATACTTGCTACAGTTTGATTATGAGCACCCGCTTGATACCTGTGCACTACTTGACATGATCTGATACACCATTACTTGACATGACTTGATACATATACACTACCTGACATGACCTGATATATCACTACTTGACATGTTACCCGATCCTATTTCTAATGCCGACAATCCTGACATGTTGTCCCGATGGACATATCCTGTTGTCTGTATAGACAAACCTGTTCCTGCTTGATCCTGTGTTGGCATTAGCTTCAGATTTATCAATACCTGACTTGAACACATAACTTGGGGGTGTGGGAAAATCAAGAATTTAACCGAACGTAACTCAAAGGGCTACCATATTGTTTGCCGTTTTCCCGGACGTTACGGAATACCTATTGTTTGCCGTTTTTCCGGGCGTTACGGAATAATCACCGATGAGTTACGATGGGGATTACATTAATTTATTTCGAAGACTTTAGAATAGATAACCCAGTAGCACAGTTTAGATTACTCACTGTACATCACATGTGCTTATACCCTTCACTGTTCCTTATTCGTGATACTGTTATACTCTTATTACTGTTCATACTCATGCCTGCATGTCTTGTTACCTTCTGATTGTATTATTGTTGATATTATGACGCACTGACGTCTGGGTTTTGCATGGCCCAGATCCTCTCTCCCTGTCCTTGGCCATTCAGGAGTATTTCAGTCAGTAGGCCGAGCAGTGAGGACCTGTTAGTATTTTAGTTTAGTTTCTTTCAGCAATTTTATTTCCTGTTGTGAGCCCGTATTTGGGACGTACTTTCTAGATTGTTATTGTTACTTGGATCTATTGCTTCCGCATATTATTTCTTGACTCATTTATTCTGGCTCATGGACATGTACTAGATAGTTTATTTTATTTCTACTGTTCTTGATATCTCTAGACAGCCATAATGTGACTATAGAGGGATGTTTTCTATCCACCGGTAGCATGGTTGGCTCTGTCACGCGCCTACCTTAGCGCACTCTGGGAAGCGGGACGTGACAGTTGGAGAATATAATAGAGCTATTTTATTGGAGTAATGAGTAAGAAAGATTTGTTATGTTCAAAATTCGTTGGTGCACTTGCATCCAGATAGATGAGTACGGTTTTCAGCTTGTCAATCTCAATAAAGAAATTTATCGAGATGATAAGTTTATACTAGCTTCACAAGCTGAGCGGTGTTTTTATATCAAAGATCCTAATCGCGAAAAAATTTGGATTGCATTGCTGGCATCTCCTAAATCTTTGTCCGAAAGTTCTACCGACGAGTTTGGCCTTAATGAATTAGATCCAGTTGACATATGAAAAAACTTTGCAGTTGTAAACAATTAATATATGTTATAAATTTTGCAGTTGTAAAAACTTATAATCACTTGCATGTAAATGATATACGAAAAACTTTGCAGTTCTAATCACTTGTAATGTATTGATTTTTTAGTTTAATGATTTATGCATATTATATATTTTGTATCGTCATTACTCTTGTATAAAACAGATGGGATGAAAATGCATATTTGGAAAATCTGCCAAAGCATTTTCTTCAAAAAAAAAAGAGATCGAGATATTTTCTCCTTGACACAACCTGATCCTGACAGTAGAGGTATATATTACGAGTTTTAAATAATCATTGACCATATTATTTTATTCAAATAACTATTGCATTTATTATAATAAATTAAAATGTGTAGGTAGATCTGATCAGGAGGATGCAGGTCCATCAGTGCAGCATGATCTGTATGCACATCTAGACGAGCAGTGCACGGACATTAGTAGAGAACCTGGGGCGTTCTCGGATCCCATCATGGATGAGTGGATTCATGCATTGCCTCTTCCTTGCGATTTACAAAATGAAAAACCGTATCGAGATAGGGACAATGCGAAGGCAATGGCGCGGTGAGCTGCTCCTCAAACTCAAATCGATATGATGATAGAGATAACAGACATGAGTATTGATGAGGCATGGGCTGCTGAGGATAATCTGGCCCATTTTGAACACCACGGAAGAAGTGTTGCAAACAAAATTACGAAATATGATATGCGTGGAAAAAGGGCAATTCTACAATGGGTAGGTGGGAAGCCCGTAGGTCCGGATATGTGGGCTACACATTTTCACGGTTATATTGGTATTTTCGTCTGCAACACCGACTTCTGGAACGTGGGCTACACATTTACAGATAACCCCTGGGAAGCATACATATGGACTTGGCGCTCAATCTTGGTAATACATAACTCAAGTATATATCAACATTACTTGCATACCTGTTATATGTTATAAATTTATTAAATACTAAATTTATTAATCTGTATTACAGAAACATTTCGTTTTAGAAGACGATATAGACGGACATTTGACGCATGTCTAGTATGAGATGTCACAAATATTCAAGAGATAGCGTCAAAGATTGAAAAAAAAATTCAAACAGTCGAAGAAATTTACGGATGATTGGGAATGTTTTGCCGCTCTTCACTCCATCATCCTTAGAGATCAGCTTGCGTTTCTCCGATTGCATTGGGATACACCCGAAACAAAGCTAATTAAAAATATACTTAAATAATTTGAATACCGAATTTCGATTAAATTACATTTAAAGATATTATTTTCTGAATAAGTAGGAAATATCAGAAAGGAATAAGTGGAACCGAGGGAAATCCATAGATGACTATTATGGTGGATCGGTTACTGCTGATCAGTATAGGGCTATTTTGGTTAGCTTATCTTTAATTACATAAATGTTCGATTTTTCAATTTCATCGGTACATATCTTAACGTATAAATAAATTAAATATCCATTACAAGAGAAGGCTTGGAAAAAGCCAAGCCTCCATAAGTCTTAGAAGGCATTGCATATGAGAGAAGGCATGTCAGAAGAAAGGATGGATTTAGCCACTTAACATGTGGCAAGCTTGCATTTTTCAATTCTTTTAAGTAAATTAATTATACTTGTTAATTTTGTAAAGAAAATTAATTATTGTTTTATTTATCGAAGGAGGATTTCGAGGAGACGGAAATGAGCTATCAGGAATCAAATTCCGAATATCCGGTCGACGATTCTCTTCCTACGGAGGCCGAGGTATTTATTATAGAGCAGTTTTTCCCTCAGTCGAGGGGAAACGGTCGTATTCCCCTATACGGTGGTTCCGTTATTCTTTTGCGGTCCGGTTCCAGAAGAACGACTTGAAGTTCGTCGACTGTTCGCTCCAACCAACAATTAGCTGAGGCATAACAGATCAATGAGCTGGAGGAGTAGCTCAGGAGGAGAGATAAAGTAGATAAGAAGAGGGCGAAAGATGACGTGACTTGGAGAGCTCAAATGGAGGCGCGGTGAGAACAATTCTCACAAAAATATGTTTTGCCTCCGCAATCGTGGTCAACACAGGGTTGATTGCCCCTGCAGTTGGCATATTACCCTCCTCCGACGCAGCGAACGTATTACCCTCCCCCATCACAAGGGAACGTCATACTATCCTTATCATTCACCTCCGCAATCACAAAGAGGGTACTACCTTTGGCCTCCGCCTCCGCCATAAGATCCTTATTATCCTAACCCTCCACTACAAGAACCGTATAATCCCGATCAGCCGACCCCACAGGGAGGGTTATTAGGTAACCTTTTTCGCAGGAGGACTTCGACGATGTGAATCGATACTATTCACGGAAAGCTTCTGGTGGCGATGGTGGCGGTGGAGTTAGTGAGGTACGTATAGTTATTATTTACAGAAATTTGAGTATACAATTAAACTTTGTTGAGTTTTGATATTTAAAATTCATGTTGTGTATTTGTAGGGTTCTTATAAGTTAATGGCGAAAGGATTATGTTTTGATGATGGAAGTGGTGGGAGTTTGTGAAGTACACACACATGTGTGTGTGTGTGTGTGTGTGTGTGTGTTAGTTTAGCTAACATTGTTTGCTTCGAAAATTATGATTTGAGTTCATATATTTATATATTTATTTGTTTCGATTCACAGGGTTGAGTGAGCCGTGATTGTGGGTGATTTGGAGATTTTTTCGTATTGTTGGACATATATAGCGTATGTATTGTGTTGTTCGTATTCAAAACAATTTAGTTTATGTATGCTTATTTATTAAGAATTTAGTTCATATGTGTTTGATCGAGTTGTTAATATTGGTGGATATATCGTGGATAATGTTTATATGTTGATTTGTATGCGTATGTGTTCATATTTTTTGTTGATCATGTTGGATATGTTGTGGATTGTGCATATATATTGATTTGTATGCGAAACGCTATTGTGGCGTAATATATTGTGATTTTTTCTATTATTGTATTGCATACTGTAATTTTTTTCAGGAAAAATAGGTATTAGCGACCGTATTAGCTACAGGAACGGTCTCTAATACCTTATCAACGACCATTCGCTGATATTAGGAAGCAGTTGAATTTGTTGGGATGTCCACGTGTCTCCTTATTAGCGACCGGAGAAAACGGTCGCTGATACATATATTAGTGACCGTTCGTATTAGTGACCGTTCATGAACAGTCACTAATATACGTATCAGCGACCACCTAATCAGCGACTGTTTAAAATATAAACGATCGCTAATATACATCAGTGATCATTTATTATTTTTTGGAGACCGTTCCATATGGTCTCTAATAGTGACTATATGTAGTAGAGTAAGTGCATAAGCAATATCTGGTCTGGTATATAATATCGCATATATTATCGACCCTACTGCCGAAGTATAGGGTACAATACTCATGCGAGCCCTCTCCTTATCACTCTTGGGAGACATCTCTCTGGAGAGGGTGATTCCGTGATAAGCGGGTAAATTACCGCGCTTTGAATCTTTCATACTAAATCTCTTTAGTATGGTGTTTATGTACCTTGACTATAAAAATCCTAACATTCTTTTAGATCTGTCACGATAGATCTTAATCCCCATAATGTACGAAGCATCACCCAGGTCTTTCATAGAGAACTTCTGTGATAAGAAGAGTTTGGCCGATTGTAGCAGAGGAATATCATTTCTTATCAGGAGAATATCATCTACGTATAAAACAAGGAATGCCACAATTCTCCCTACAATCTTCTTATAAATATAAGATTCATCTACATTTTTGATAAAGTCAATTCCTTGACCATCTCATCAAAGAAAATGTTCCAACTCCGCGATTCTTGCTTTAATCTATAAATTGATTTAAGTAACTTGCATACCTTTACGCTGCTCCCACTATCTATGAAACCCTCTGGTTGGTCCATGTAAATATACTCTTCTAAACTTCCATTTAGAAAAGCGGTTTTAACATCTATCTACCAGATGTCATAGTCATGGAAGGCAGCAATGGCAAGTAGGATCCGAATGGATTTAAGTATAGCCACTGGTGAAAAAGTTTCATCATAGTCCAATTCTGGTCTTTGACGAAAACCTTTGGCAACAAGTCTAGATTTGTAGGTTTCTACATGTCCATTTATACCAATCTTCTTTTTGAAGATCCATTTGCATCCAACGGGTTTTACCCCAAGAGGAGCAACATCCAAAGTCCATACTTTATTGGTGTACATGGATTCCATCTCGGATCACATAGTATCCAGCCACTTCACCGAGTCTCTACTCGTGATGGCTTACTAAAAACTATTAGGCTCATCATTATTGATGATGCAATCCTCTCGATCCCCGTCTATGAGAAACTGTAGTATCTCTCGGACGGATGAGAATGCCTATTAGATCTGCGGAGTGTAGTAGATACGTCCGGTTATATTGAAACTTCAGGTTATACTAAGTCTTTAATAATAGTTTGTGGTTCTGAAATTTCTTCCAGTTCTATTGCGCTCCCATTAATTTCTTTTTCAAGAAATTGAGTTTCCATAAAGCGGGCATGATGAGAAACAAAAACTTTTGTTCCTCGGCGTAATAGAAAGAATACCCCTAGAATTCTTGGGGTATCCCACAAACTTACACAATACTGAGCATGCCTCGAACTTGTCCGGATGAATCTTTTTGACAAAAGTAGGACACCCCCATATCTTAAAATACTTAAGACTGGGTTTCTTCCCACTCCACATTTCATATGGAGTGGTAGGCACAGATTTAGTTGGAACTCTATTCAATAGGTATGCAGCAGATTCTAGTACAAAACCCCAGAAGGATAACAACAACTTAGCACAGTGGGAACTCACATGAGACAAATGACGATATCAGGTCGACAAACTAACCTGTACTCATGTCACCTAAGAATTGCTATCTAACAATAGGTATAACACCATCTAGCATGTTCTCGGCAAGTTCGTCCAGTGTACTCACCTTCAGTGAGCACCTGTATACTATCTTAGGTGACCAACTGACACCAATGGCTTGTGAGACCGGCCACTGCCCCTTGTCGGGGTCTCGAAAAGTATACACTAGTCCACTCCGGAGTATCGATGACCAGTCTCGATACTCTCTCGACTAGGGATATTTAAGGATATGCTTATGGACCATCCAGCTCTCACGTATATGATCGCCATCATAATGCTGGTAGTCAAGCAAGAATCGTATGAGCTCTATCAACATGTAATAGTGATCTGTAATACCATATAATGCATGTACATGATGATAAAGTCAAATCAGATAGCATACTATCATCTCGAGTAAGACCGTTCTACCCGTATAGGTTCTCCCTCAATCATCATAATCGCCTGCCTGTAATTACAATAACTGACTTGAGGGCACTATATCCAACAATTTCATTTGATTCTACCATTTTTTCATCATTGATTTAGTGGGTGCAAAATTAACGGTTTATCGACAATAGAACTTTTTACATTGCTACTTCAACGGTGAAAAAGTTGTAAAATCAAATGAAATTTAGTGTACCCACATCTTAGATGATAAAGATAATGATGATGGGTGTCGATCGTCGGAAAAAATGGTGGAGTGTGTATTTTTTTGACGCCATAGGAGGAATTCTCTCCTATGTCCTCTTTCATGCATTATATATATATATGAGGATAATGGAGGAAAGGTGTAATATGAGTGAATTACCTTTTATGGCATCGAAAAAATGCACCCTTCATGATTTTTTCAACGATCGGCGCCTATCATCATCATCTATATCATGTAAGATGTGGATATACCAAATTTCATATGATTCCATCACTTTTTCACCGTTGACTTAGTGGGTGCAAAATTAACGGTTTACTGACAATATAACTTTTTACAGTGCTAATTCTACGGTGAAAAAATGGTGGAATCACATGAAATTTGGCATGTCCACATCTTACATGATGAAGATGATCATGATAGGTACCGATCGTCAAAAAAAATTCATGGAGTATATAGATTTTTAACGCCACCTAAAGAAAAGCCTTCTAAGGCCTCCTTTCTTCATTATTCTCTTTCTCTCTCTCCTTATATATGTAAGTCTATGTTTCCCACCCAGGTACTTACAGGGAGGCGGAAAGAGTAAAAATCAGATTTTTAGCACAAGGAAACATAGACTAACCATGAAGGATCTTTGCTAAACAAAAACTAACAAACTAACTACAAGTTCTAGCTACTAGGTTAGATGGTTATACCTAGTTCTTGAACTCCTCTTCTTGTTGTGGTCCTTCTTGTTGCTAGCTCCTTGGAGTGGTGTAGACGGCTCCTCCTTTTCGTCTTCTCTTTGCCGAAGAAAGATCCACCTGAAGGCCTCTACCTTGAGCTCCTCGCTCAACCAAGAAGTAACTAAAGTGCTTGGCTTGCTAGACTAAGAACTCTAGAATGAGTAGAGAGGTGCTTTGATGGTTTTATCTCATAAAGCTCATATTTTTCAACTCATGAAACAAGAGAGCTTTGAGAGAGGGAGAGGAGAGAGCTTTGCAAGAGAGAGAAAGAGCATGAGAGAATGAGAATAATGTGAACCTTTCTCTCATATGAACAAAAAAAGAATAATGATAATTTTAATTAGGATAAATTGTCATGGTTGATGTTGATTTGACCCTTATCATATCATAATAATTGCTAAGCATGCTCACAAAAATATCCTAGTCAATATGGGTCAACTTGGTCAAAGGGTCAAACCTAATTAACCATGATACAATTATCACTAATTAAAACTCATTAATCAATTTCCTCAATCTCATTTTGGTTTTAATCAAGTCAATGGTCAAAACCCTAATGAGGTTCCTCTGCCTCTGTCAACTGTGTATACATACCCGCATCCGTGTTCCGAGGAACATGAATACAATGGGACAAAACCAATCCCAAAACAAATACTAGGATCTGGTTTAAACCAAAGCCCGCTAGTAATAACTGCCCGGACACCAAACGTGCACAAGTGCGTGTATGTGAACGAACCTCGTCGTAAAACCATACGACCTCTACTCTGTTTTGCCCAAAGGTGAACAACCCTCTATGTGGAACTCTAAAGACTCGACACTACGCTGGCAATGGGTTTAACCACAGGCCGCAAGCGGTACTAGCTGTACGTAACGGTCCCCAGGTAGATGCCGATAAGAAGACCGATGAGGCGAACCCATCCGAACTCCTACTGAGCCTGAATGTGACAATCTCCGTACAGTCCGGTCTGTTCGTCTGAGAGTATCGCATGTCGGGCCTAGGGGGGCGGTAAACGTCAGTCCCCTAATAGCGGTACAAGTCGTGTCAGAGTGTAGCCCAGAACACCATGAGAAAACATTGGAAATGCTACCAGTATATCTCGCTTGCCCTGGCCAGGGACTTTGCGTAATGGCTCTCCTAGACACAGCGCGATATCAACTCCCAATACCGAGAGAGACGAATCCTATCTAACCGTCACTGCCTCTAAGTGCTTCGGTACTGCACCCAACTACTACTTGTTTACATGACTCATTTGAGCCGTGGTAGGGTAGTAATCTAAGAACAGTGGGAACACACTCGAGACGAAGTGACAGTGTCAAGTCAACGGACTAAGCTATACTCATGTCACCTGGGAACTGATAACCGACGATAGGTATAATACCAACCAATAGTTCCCAGCGAGTCCTGTCCAGTGTACTCGTAACCTAACGAGCACCTGCATACTATCTCCAGTACGACGTACTGATGGCTGTGGGACAGACCATCTCCCCTCCTGGGATGAGAAGCGTATACACTAGTCTACTCTGGAGTATCGATGCCCTGTCTCGATAATCCTACGACCAGGGACCTGTATAAGGATGTGCTTATAGACTACCCAGCCCCCACTAGTGTGACTGCCACACAACGCTGGTAGTTAAGCAAAAGATCCTAAGGGCTCTATCAATATGTATTAGCAATATGTCAAAAGAAACACATACACATATTAAGATAGATACAAACCAAGTAGCATACTACCATATTGAGCAAGAATGTCAATCCGTGTATATATCCTAAGCTTCCAAAATGTAATATACAAACTAGTACTATACAATAATGGCCTCTAGGGCATATCACACTAACAATCTCCCACTTGCACTAAGGCCATGTGCTGGCATATCGCAGACCTATCATCTCGAATAGCCTCTCGAACTGCGTCTGAGGAATGGCCTTTGTGAATGGATCTGCAGTGTTATCTTCTGTAGCAACCCTCCGAACCTCGATCTCCCGGCGATCTACGATCTCCCTGATCAGGTGATACCGTCTCAAGATGTGTCTGGACTTCTAATTGGACCTGGGTTCCTTTGCTAAAGCTATAGGCCCGTTGTTGTCACAATACAGAGGTATTGGATCAACAATGGACAGAACCACCTGAAGTTCTGTCAAGAACTTCCTCATCCAGACGGCTTCTTTTGCGGCATCAGATGCTGCGATATATTCCGCTTCCATCGTCGAGTCAGCAACGGTTTCCTGTTTGGAACTCTTCCAACACACCGCCCCTCCATTGAGGGTAAAGACATAACTCGACATGGATTTGGAGTCATCCTTGTCACTCTGGAAGCTGGAGTCAGCAAAGGCCTCGCTCTGGAGGTCTTTTCCACTGCGAACCAAAAACATATCCTTAGTCCTTCTCAGGTACTTCAGAATGTTCTTTACCGCTATCTAGTGCTTCTCCTCAGGGTTTGAACGATACCGGCTTACTACACTCAGTGCATAAGCTACATCTAGTCTGGTACACAATATCGCATACATTATAGAGCCTACCGCAGAGGCGTACGGTATAATAGACATGCGATCCCTTTCCAAATCAGTCTTGGGAGACATCTCTTTGGAGAGGGTGATCCCGTGACAAGCCGGTAAATTACCGCGCTTGGAATCTTCCATACTGAATCTTTTCAGTATGGTGTCGATGTACCTGGACTGTGAAAGTCCTAATATCCTTTTGGACCTATCACGATAGATCCAGATCCCCAGAATGTAAGAGGCATCACCCAGGTCTTTCATGGAGAACCTGTGTGACAAGAACCCTTTGACAGATTGTATCATAGGAATGTCATTTCCTATCAAGAGAATGTCATCCACGTATAAAACGAGGAATACGACAGTTCGTGCTACAATCTTACTATAAATACACGGTTCATCTGGATTTTTGATAAGGCCAAATTCTTTGACCGTCTCATCAAAACAGATGTTCCAATTCCGCGATGCCTGCTTCAGTCCATAAATGGACTTAAGCAACTTGCACACCTTCCCGCTACTCCCACTCTGAATGAAACCTTCTGGCTGGTCCATATAGACACACTCCTCTAAATTTCCATTTAGAAAAGCGGTTTTTATGTCCATCTGCCAAATCTCATAATCGTGGAAGGCAGCAATAGCAAGAAGGATCCGAATGGATTTGAGCATAGCTACTGGAGAAAAGGTTTCGTCATAGTCCAAACTAGGTCTTTGACGAAAACCCTTGGCAACAAGTCTAGCCTTATAGGTCTCAACCTGTCCATCTACACCAATCTTCCTTTTGAAGATCCATTTGCAGCCTACGGGTTTTACCCCTTCTGGAGCAACGTCCAAAGTCCATACTTTGTTGGTGTAAATGGACTCCATCTCAGTCCGCATTGCATCCAGCCATTTTACCGAGTCAGTGCTCTTAATGGCCTGCTGGAAGCTAGCCGGCTCATCATTATCAATGATGCAATCCTCTCTATCCCCGTCTATGAGAAAGCCGTAGTATCTCTCGAGCGGATGAGACTGCCTACTACTCCTGCGGAGTGGTGCAGGAATGTCCTGTCCTTTCGAACCTTCTGATTCTACTAAGCTTTCAGTAATAGGTCGTGGTTCTGGAATTTCTTCCAGTTCTATTGCGCTCCTACTTATTTGATTTTCTAAAAATTTAGTTTCCAAGAAGCAGCATGACGAGAAACAGATACCTTTTGTTCCTCTGCATAATAGAAGAAATATCCCTTGGAGTTCTTTAGATATCCCACAAAGTTGCACTGTACTGAGCGTGCCTCCAGTTTGTCCGCATGATGCTTTTTGACAAAAGCTGGACATCCCCATGTCTTAATGTGTTTAAGATAGGGTTTCTTCCCACTCCACATCTGATATGGTGTGGTAGGCACTGACTTAGTTAGAACTCGGTTCAAAAGATATGCAGCTGATTCTAGTGCATATCCCCAGAAAGATCGCGGTAACTCAGCGTTACTCATCATGGAACGTACCATATCTAATAGGGTTCGGTTCCGTCTCTCCGATACACCATTGTGTTGTGGTGTGTACGGAGGAGTAAGTTGAGAGAGAATTCCATTCTCTTTTAGGTAATCCAGGAGCTCGGCACTCAAGTATTCACCACCTCGATCAGATCTCAGTGTCTTAATACTTTTGCCTGTTTGTTTTTCTACTTCATTCTTGTATTCCTGGAATTTTTCAAAGGCTTCAGATTTATGCTTCATTAAGAAGACATGTCCATACCTTGAAAAATCATCCGTAAAAGTAATAAAGTAAGAATAACCACTTCGCGCATGTGTAGACATTGGACCACATACATCGCTGTGTACGAGTCCCAAGAGCTCGCTCGCTCTTACTCCGTGTCCAGTGAACGGAGTTTTTGTCATCTTTCCTTTGAGACATGATTGACAAGTTGCATATGATTGATATTCGAATGGATCCAAATATCCTTCTTTATGCAACTTAGTTAACCTTGTCTCATTGATGTGACCCAGTCTATAGTGCCATAAGAAAGCATGATTTATTTCTGGAGACTTTCTTTTGTGTGTATTCTGGATATTTGAAAATCTGCGGTTGGTTTAATACATATATACCGTTGCTTAATGTACCTGACTCAATCAGAACATGATTAAGGTGAATGTTTACAACATTGCTTACAAATGCAAAATCATAATCTTCTTTAGACATTAAAGATACAGATATGATATTACAAGTCGAACTGGGTACAAAATAACAGTCGCGTAAAACCAAAACATGTCCATCTGTCAATCCCAAGTGATAGTCCCCAAGGACTCACCATCCATGCCTGCTCCGTTTGCAACTCTGAGGGTCATATCACCTGCCTTCAAAACTCTACGCCTTCTCAGTGCCTGCAAAGAATTACAGATATGAGATCCCGATCCGGTATCCAATACCCAAGAAGTAGAGTTGATTGATAGACATTTTTCAATAACATACACACCTGAAGCCGAAGCCATAACTTGCTTCGGGTCCTGGTTCTTGGCTTTCCAAGCCCTGCAATCTTTCTTCCAGTGTCCTTTCATGTGACAATAAAAGTACTCTTCCTTCCCCACAAGCTGTCCCGCTACCTTTGCTACCTTTGCCTTTCCCTTGGCTTCCACTTTACTAACACCGCCCCTTGGTTTGGTGGGGGCCTTCTTCTTCTTTCCTTTGGCTTTCGCTTTGGACCTAGAAGAAGAAGCTCCTCCAACAGACAAAGCGGGTGTTTCCCTGACTTTCTATTGGGTGCCCTCTGCACTCCTCAACATGTTGAGGAGTTCCGGAAGTTCAAATTCTTTTTCTTGCGTGTTGAAGTTCAGGATAAACTGGGCGTAAGTGGAAGGAAGGGACTGGAGAATCAAGTCAGTGTAGAGCTCGTTCTCTAGCGTGGTCCCGAGGTCCGCGAGCTCTTCAATGTAGCCAATCATCTTAAGCACGTGTTCCGCTACAGATGATCCGACGGCCAACCTCGCTGAAAACAACTTTTTCGAGGTTTCGTATCTGGCGATACGGGATTGCTCTCCATAATGATCCTTAGTATGGAGAAATATGGATTCAAGGTCCATATTCTCGTGCCTCTTCTGATGTTCATTGTCCATAGAGGCAAGAACGAGGCACTTGGCCTTCGCACAGTCAATCTCCCAGGTCTTACGGATTTCTTTATCCGTGACACTGGATTCTGGACCTGGGACGGCGGGGGCTTTAGTGGTAAGGAGATACCCCAACTTGTCATAAGTGATTGCCATTTTGATATTCCTAAGCCAATCTTTGTAGTTTGGCCCTGTCAGTATATTTTTATCTAGTAGCAACTTAAAGCCGGTCATAATGTTTGGTCGCTGCAATTAAGAGAGAGAAGAAACACTTTAGCATGATACTCTTGCAAGTTTAGAGTGGTTTTTAGTTTGTCTAAACAGGATGGCTCCCACTGTTTCTCGAATCCTTCCTCAAACCATAAAAGAAGAATAGTCGGGATCAATCTCACCGTACAATACTTGCTTAACCGTTCAGCCAGGCCAGTGTCGGTATTTCGAGAGAGGTTTTACGACGCTTTCGCGAAGTTTCTTAATTAAATAAGCTCTTTTCCCTGTGGGCGTAGCCCCGCTAACACCTTTCTAGACACCTACTTGGTTTATAGCATTGATCGTTAAGTGAGAAAGTTTCCCGAGGAGTAGCATATACTCACAGTAGGATCGGGATCCAAATATCATCGTGTGATAAAGCTGAAGAAATCCTACCAAAATCATCACACTCCAAATGGTATGCAACACTAGCAAGTTTTAGTTTCTTTAGAAACTCCCGATGTGGATTTTTGCCCCATGCTCTTATGACCTTGACTTTGGCCAACAAATCATAAGTCACATGTCAAGTTCTACCCGTCATTAGAGAAGGGCAAAGGCCTGTCAGCAAATTCACGCTTAAGATGACCATTTCCAGGTTAATTTGAACCCACCCGTACCTACCCTTGACTTTGGCCAATAAGGTAGTACGACTGTCCCAAACCAACGCATCTATCTATGCTATATATGAATATCCAATAGCTACCAATCACTATGCCTTGACTTTGGCCAACAAACATAGCTTGAATACTATTGACTATCCATATGAAACGACGGAGGGCTACGAATGGTTTTGGTGAAACCGTGAACGTAGTGAACTTGATATAATCGAATGAACCTGATAGCTTTTAAAAGGAGTGGTTTAAGCTCCGCGTTTTTAAAAGTTTTCTGTTTTAGAAAAAAAAACCGAGTGGTTTTGAAATTGTTCCAACGATTTAACTTTGGTTTATTTTCTTTGCATTAATATAATGCGTCCCATCAATTAATCCTACCATTGCAGAAAACAACGAAAATATGACGTACGCTTATGCCATCCGCATTCGCCACGGGGCCCCGTCATCACCCGTTAGGTTACTTAACTAACGACAGAGCGGGGGCTGGACTAGCGCGGATGCAAAACATAAGCAACGCCCACTAGATATCATATATAGATATATACATTCATCAGACGCAATGATAGCCATTCCAGATCACAGATGAACACATTGGATATGCTAGGAATCCGCGTTTCATTCGAGCCTGCAACGAAAGAAGGATTACACGGTCGCGATGAATAGCCAAACCCCATCCTAGATCCCTACAGGTGCGGCAAACTACCCGCAAAGTACCCGAAGTGAAGCAACCTCCCTAAACAATGTGAGTAGGCCACTCGGCACTTCAAAATACCCGGTAGTTTGTGCACCCCTCCTTGGGTCTACCCTAGGAGAAAAAACAGTAAAAGAAATAATATACAATGGCGGCTACAACCTCAACCCGGATGTGCGGCCATAAAAATAATATTACATCAATTTACAATTTACATCAAATGAAAGATAAATAAACACTCATCTCACAACCCCGGCTATTCATCCGCGACAATCCAATAAGTTCATATACACAATCCAACATCACAGATCACAAATATGTACAACCCCCACTAATCGACGTATAGCGATTAGTCGACGTTCAGTACATATATCACATTACAGATATAATCAATTGGCTAAAATTTATAGAACTTCGATCAATATTCCAATTTGAAACTACCCCAAATACAACACTATTCTCTGAAGAATCTGGGTAGAAACAAAGCATCTGAAAAATCACAAAACATCAATCTGGACACACTGCAGGAAAAACGAGTTGACTCTGAGTCGACTCGGCCGCGGATCCGCGGCGAAACGCTTGGTTTCGCCACGCTTCCGTGGCAGTCTGACCGAGTCATGAGCTCGTTTTTCTTGGGTGTTCCTAAAAAACCCTGCACGTATTTTTCAGGTCTCTGGAAAAATTTTTAGACCTGTTTTTAAAATCAGCAGAAAACACTAAATTTTGATGTATTTTGCGTTTTTTTTCGGGATCGAAGTTCTAAACACTTTGCTAACATGTTAGTTGTTGTTTAGCTACGCTCTGATACCACTGTAAGTCTATGTTACCCACCCCGGTACTTATGGGGAGGCGGAAAGAGTAAAAATCAGGTTTTTATCACAAGGAAATATAGATTAACCATGAAGGATTTTTGCTAAACAAAAACTAACAAACTAACTACAAGTTCTAGCTATTAGGTTAGATGGTTATACCTAGTTCTTGAACTCCTTCTCTTCTTGTTGTGGTCCTCCTTGTTGCTAACTCCTTGGAGTGGTGTAGACGGCTCCTCCTCTTCGTCCTCTCTTTGCCGAAAAAAGATCCACCCGAAGGCCTCTACATTGAGCTCCTACCTCAACCAAGAAGTAACTAGAGTGCTTGGCTTACTAGACTAAGAACCCTAGAATGAGTAGAGAGGTGCTTTGATGGTTTTATCTCACAAAGCTCGTGTTTTTCAACTCATGAAACAAGAGAGCTTTGAGAGAGGGAGAGGAGAGAGCTTTGCAAGAGAGAGAAAGAGCATGAGAGAATGAGAATAATGTGAACCTTTCTCTCATATGAACAAAAAAAAGAATATTGATAATTTTAATTAGGATAAATTTTCATGGTTGATGTTGATTTGACCCTTATCATATCATAATAAATGCTAAGCATGCTCACAAAAATATCCAAGTCAACATGGGTCAACTTGGTCAAAGGGTCAAACCTAATTAACCATGATACAATTATCACTAATTAAAACTCATTAATCAATTTTCTCAATCTCATTTTGGTTTTAATCAAGTCAATGGTCAAAACCCTAATGAGGTTCCTCTGCCTCTGTCAACTGTGTATACATACCCGCATCCGTGTTCCGAGGAACATGAATACAATGAGACAAAACCAATCCCAAAACAAATATTAGGATCTGGCTTAAACCAAAGCCCGCTAGTAATAACTGCCCGGACACCAAACGTGCACAAGTGCGCGTATGTGAACGAACCCCGTCGTAAAACCATACGACCTCTACTCTGTTTTGCCTAAAGGTGAACAACCCTCTATGTAGGACTCTAAAGACTCGACACTACGCTGGCAATGGGTTTAACCACAGGCCGCAAGCGGTACTAGCTATACGTAACGGTCCCCAGGTAGATGCCGATAAGAAGACCGATGAGGCGAACCCATCCGAACTCCTATTGAGCTTGAATGTGACAATCTCCGTACAGCCCGGTCTGTTCGTCTGAGAGTATCGCATGTCGGGCCTAGGGGGGCGGTAAACGTCAGTCCCCTAATAACGGTACAAGTCATGTCGGAGTGTAGCCCAGAACACCCTGAGAAAACACAGGAAACGCTACAAGTATATCTCGCTTGCTCTGGCCAGGGACTTTGTGTAATGGCTCTCCTAGACACAGCGCGATATCAACTCCCAATACCGGGAGAGACGAATCCTGTCTAACCGTCACTGCCTCCAAGTGCTTCGGGACTGCACCCAACTACTACCTTTTTGCATGACTCATTTGAGCCATGGTAGGGTAGTAATCTAAGAACAGTGGGAACACACTCGAGGCGACGGACTAAGCTGTACTCATGTCACCTGGGAACTGATAACTGACGATAGGTATAATACCAACCAACAGTTCCCAGCGAGTCCTGTCCAGTGTACTCGTAACCTAACGAGCACCTGCATACTATCTCCAGTACGACGTACTGATGGCTGTGGGACAGACCATCTCTCCTCCTAGGATGAGAAGCGTATACACTAGTCTACTCTGGAGTATCGATGCCCTGTCTCGATAATCCTACGACCAGGGACCTGTATAAGGATGTGCTTATAGACTACCCAGCCCCTACTAGTGTGACTGCCATCACAACGCTGGTAGTCAAGCAAAATATCCTAAGGGCTCTATCAATATGTATTAGCAATATGTCAAAAGAAACACATACACATATTAAGATAGATACAAACCAAGTAGCATACTACCATATTGAGCAAGAATGTCAATCCGTGTATATATCCCAAGCTTCCAAAATGTAATATACAAACTAGTACTATACAATAATGGCCTCTAGGGCATATCACACTAACAATATATATATGGTTTACAGGGCTTGCAGCGTCCCTGCAGCTCTCCCACTTACAGTGGCCTCACCCATTCATGGGTGGGTCCCAAAGAAATTATTATAAAATTGCCTTGGGCCCCACCCTTGGATGGGTAAGGCCACTATAGCGGGGATTTGCAAACCCCTTAATGCCATATATATCTAAATATAGGAAAAAGAGTCTGCTATTAGATTTCTAATAGCAGGGGTGCTCTGGGTTAATCCTGGCCATAGATCCTACGTGCTTTGCACGTAGGATACACCAATACACAAGGATCCCTGTTATACGTTAATCTCGACCGTTGGATTCGATTTTTGTCACGACCCGGAATTGGCACGTGACCGGCACTTGAATCACGTGATGTCAATAGGACCCCACCGTAATCCAAGTAAACCGAAAGCCCAGAAATCTAAACCTTTTTAGGAAAATAATGAAGGTGAAGTTTTGAAATAAAGGTATAATGAATTCAAATTCTTGTTTAAAAGTATAAGTAATGTTATATGAAAATACAAGTGAGTTGTACACTATAGTTGAAAACATTTTCGTCATTTGAAATTTGGGCAATACCTCCATTGTAAATTTTGATCCAAAACCAATACATACCAATAATATATGCATCCCCAAACAGAAGCTAGCTCTTCGTCAATTGGCGGAATCACAACTACACAAATAAGTATATACGACGCCCTAAGGAGAAGATCAATCACAGAAAGGAAGATAAACAAAACCAAAGCATCATCAAACCCAAAAATAAAGAATGAATACATATCCGTGACTCTAAGTCCGAAAGAATATACAAGTCTCGACTCGAAATACAAAGAATATATAAGTCTCGACTCGAAATACAAAGAATATACAACCCAATCTCTAGGTCTACCAATATACATAGTCTGGTTGATGGAGCTTTTAACTAGATACAAATAAATAATAAATGCATACAAGGATGGTTACGCTTTGAACTGTAACCCACCTACCAAATGCAATCACCCAGAAAGGAGCAGTGTGTCAACAAGCCGCTGCTGAATCCGAGCGGTCGATCCTGTAAGAAAACTGTGGCACAACGGGGGTGAGTTGCCAGCTCGTGAGTAGAAGACATCATCAGGTAGAAATCGAATGTATGATGATCTCCTAGGTCATACAGTAAAATAATAATATAATACTGTATGGTAATAAGGGTGATCGTATATACATAAGTATGATAAGTATATATAAGGTCGAGTGGTAACGAGGGTGATAGTGTAAACATAAGTATAATAATAATATTATCATGCCCGTGTCATAATATAGTACCATGTCATCTGTTTCATTTATATGTATATATCTGTATCATCCAACGTGTGTCCATCAACGACACACCAAATCATCATAAAAACCTGAGTACCCAGCATCGACACTCGAAAACATCATAAAACCCATGTCCAGTATCGACACGTAAATCCTTATATCTCGGGCGCCGTCTCATCGGATCGGCCCTTATATCCATCTGTCTCAATCGTTCCAGTCGGTATCCTCCGGATATCCTCCGAGTTCAGTACTTTCACCGGTAGGTAGTGTTCCCCTGCCGGGCTCAACGTCTCTCTATACAATCTTCTTTTCCCGGGGTACCATACCGGGTCCACCATGTACCCGCATATGGTGCCTCCTCTCTCCTCGAATCGGGTATACACATAACTCAGAACCGATAAAACTCATGGTGGACGCCAAACATCATATCAAGAGAAAATCACGTATTTTTAAATAAATCGTAAGTTTTAAAATATATTTGCGGTTTCTCAAATCCAGAAATCTCATGAAAGCCGAATCTCATAAGCATGAAACAATAATGAAACAATATGTATGGACGCAGAACAAATCAGTAATGCATAACCAGTGTGTTTTTATGAGCTTGGCGTTTAACTAGATAAGGAAAAACAATAACTGAACTAGTAAGTGTGGTATGGACTACTAAACAATAACTAAAAAGCTATAGGTTATTAGGTGATACGGTGACAAAGCGATTTCTAATGTGTACATGGCATGGAAATTACCGATGATGAGTGTGTGAGCCGGCAAATATGTGCAACATGCGCATCATTGGTAATGGTGCATGTTTCCTAGCAGACGAAGTCATGTAAAGATAAGTACAAAGAACGTAATATGTATGTTGCGATGAAATTAATATGAGCGTAACGGAAATAAGAAAGCGTAAACACGAACAATATAAAATATGTAACTACATGTGAACCATACAGTTATAGCTTAAAATAGTACGAATCGTTGTTTTTGAAAATGGGGGCTACGATATTTTTGAGAAAAAGATACCATTTGATAATCCATAGAGACCTTTGACGTTGTCATTTAAAAGTGCATAACGATTCGTTAGTGTCACACCTCGCTTCCCAGTATACGGAAACGATGATGTGGTAGGCCGCAACGTATTTACTAAGAAATAAATACGTTATGTGTAATTAAGCAATATATGTAAAATTCACAAGAATGACAAGAGATATAAAATAAATAGCAACCTTTATTTACATTCATCTTTACATACAACTGTTTTTGATAAGGAAAGATACAATGAAATAAGCAATACCTAAACAGTGGCATACAAACTGAAAGTAAGTACAAAGAGAGCTAGTAGTCCGACTGGGCGGTGAGTTGGTCTAAATCTTCCTGGCTAGGCTCAATCTTCTGAGGGTCCAGTCCTCCTAACGAACATTCCAAAGAAAGAAATAGAAGGAATGTCATCAACGAACTAGCGCTTGGTAAGTCCCAAAAGAAGGAATGGAATAGAACAAGTAATGTTAAATGAAACTGTAAAGTTGTACATGTATATGATTATTATTTTAACGTAGTTGTTTGTAGCTTAGTACAGAAGGTATTTGTGTATACGAGAGGAGTCCATCTTACCCCGTGGACTATGGTAACATGTAGTATAAGGCCCCGTCATAACCCATGGGAAAATGGCACGAGAGTTCATGTAAGTGTCTTTTAAGTGACCATCTCATGCCACGCTATACGTTCCGTACCAATCTACCCTGTTATATCCGCGTAATGTATTATATAGAGTATATTTACAAGTCTTGCCGAAACCATGGATACAAATTGTTCAATTAATCAGGTTCAGGATGCAATCATGTATTCAAGTAGTCATGTCAAGTTATAACCATGGTTCGGTCAAGTCAAGTCAAGTCAAGTATTCATGTTTGATATTGGTGTTTGAATTCAAGTATTCATGTTAAAGTTCATGTATTCATGTTTGACTTTGGATTCAGGTTTGAAATGGACTCTGACTGAGTCAGACACTTGTAACTGATTTAGATCTTGAATTGGGTTCGGAGTCATCGATAACTGCTGCATATGGACGGCAGAATTTGTGTGTTTTTTCAAGACAATTACCATTGATAACTCCGTTAAGTTTTCTACCTCAAATAGGCAAGCACTTTCTCCGGCTCCTTGGGGCTCAAAAGAATTGATCCCGCTTAAACATATATGTACTAAAGTTCTTAAATATTGTTTTATATAATTCGAGGGGGTTTTAGGAAAAAAATATTATAATATAGTTAAAAATAAATCTCGAGGGGTTATTTATATTATTAGGGTTTGTATGAGCATGAGTTTTAAAGATTTGAGGTATTTTTAGTGAGAATTGCTTAACTTGGAAAGTTCATGATATTTTATTGTAAAACTTGTCTTTTGTTGGTATTTTAGTGAAACTTGTAAATCTTTCATTTTAAAATATGTAAGTTTATTATATTTTAAAAATATATGGATTTTTAATTTTTATATAATTATTAAAAATTAAATTTTATTTAATTAGAAAAATGCGTTTTTCTTAAAAAACGTATTTAAAACCTTTCGAGACCGAATGCTCCGTAAGATTGTCTGCATCTCGCTCTACTAGCCCAAGGATGTGCGATAATCCGCACCATCATTAGCGGGTCCCCTAAAGAGGGCTGTAGAGGCATATTCGCAACAAAATTTAAAATACAGTTTAAAAGAAATCCGGTTTTTATAGTAAGTGGTATTTTCTTGTAATAATGTCTTCATAACAAAAATTCACACAAAAGAGATATCGTGCTATGGAATCATATGTACGTGTGGGGTAGGTCATTACCCTATGAAGTTTTTCTAAAGGTGTTGTTTTAACAAAACAAAAAAAAGATGATATTTAAAGTTCATGGTATTTAAATGAGAAACTTAAATTAAAGTTATTTTGCATGGAATTCTAGATTAAAATTTATTCAAAATATTTATAATTAAAATTACAAGTATTGTGTAAGAATTTGGATGAACAATATATAGGAAAAAGGTAAATTTCAAGGGTTTAGAAATAGATATCGGTTTTAATTTCACTTACCGATATAAGTTTTGAAATGGGATTTCAATGAAGAAGAAAAGAGATTGAGAGGGATTTACTGGTTAGGAAGCTTAATAAGAGGTAGAAGAAGAGAAGGTTGTCGTTGCGGCGTTACGGGAGCTCCGGAATAGCTTCGATTCTTCGTCAAAAGTTGACCGCTTGCTAACTCCTCTTTATTCCACTTGTACTTAGAAAATTTTTGAGAGTTTTGGTTAGAAATTTCAGAATGATACTGAGCCAAAGTGTGGGATGGTATTTATAGTGGAGAATTAGGGTTTTGGAATTAAAATATGGATTAAAAAGGATTAAAATTTGGTTTAATGATGAAATGAAAGGTCTCTGTTTGATTGCAGAAAAATCAAACAGTGCAGGGGTGTTAGGGATAGGTGAAGGGGTTAGTGTGCAAAGCCCGGGGACTATTGGACCTAATCCAACCGTTGGCGCCGGTATTATCCCCCTTTTGGCCGGTCGATTTGCAGCATTTGGCTTTGAGATTCGTGCTACCAGATAAGATTAGGGTTTACTCCATTTTCCACATGTTTGATTTTCTAACTTTTCATTTTTTCTGTGTATTGCACGTGTAAACTTTTAGGCTTCCAAAAAGTTAAGAAAAAAAATCAGAAAAAATAATGTGTCTGATAGGGATCGAACACAGTGGCTACGCCACAGCAGTGCAAGACTTTACCAGTGAGCTACAAGTTGTTTCTTGCTGTTATTTAACAAAATTTACTTATAACTCAATTTCAGAATGTATAACTCATTTCTATATATTAAACTGGAAAATTCCGTACAGTAAATTCAGAGTCGTTACATTCTACCCTCCTTATAAAAATTTCCTCCTCGAAATTTACATTTACATGGGGACTAATTTACAAATAAGTGAGGGTATCTTGCACGCATGTCATCTTCTCATTCCCACGTTGATTCTCCTGGCGAATCTTTTCTCTACATTACTCGGACTAAGTTTACTTCCTTATTCCGCAGTGTCTTCACTTTTCGGTCCAGGATCTCAACGGGTTGTTGCTCGCAAGTCAGGTCAGTTTGGACTGTGAGCTCTGAGTGATCAAGGATGTTGCTGGGGTCGCTCACATATCTTTATAGCTGGGATATGTAGAACACGTTGTGCACTCTTTTTAATGATGGTGGTAGTGCCAAACGGTATGCCACTTCTCCGACTCGTTCGAGAATGTCGAACGGTCCTATGTATCTGGGACTGAGCTTACCCCTCTTGCCAAAACAGATCACTCCTATGTTTGGAGACATCTTCAGAAAAACATGGTCTCCAGATTGGAACTCCAGGTGTCGGCGCTTTGCATCAGCCTAATGCTTCTGTCGATCTTGAGCTATGTGCATTCTTTCCCAGATTGTGCGAGCTATGTCCACATTTGCCACGATCATCTCTGGTCCAAGGAGTTCACAATCTCCAACGTCAACCCAACTTAATGGTGAACGACACTTCCTTCCGTAGAGTGCTGCAAATGGTGCCATTCCAATGCTCGCCTGATAGCTGTTGTTGTATGAAAACTCCACAAGGTGTAGGTGATCTTCCCACGAACCTCCAAAGTCTAACATACAAGCTCTTAGCATGTTTTCCAGAATCTGAATTGTTCGCTTAGACTGTTCGTCCGTTTATGGATAGTAAGTCGTGCTGAAGTTCAGACTCGTTCCCAGGCTAGTTTGCAGACTCTACCAAAATTGTGATCGGAATCTGATATCACGATCGGAGACGATACAAGCAGGTACTCCATGTAATCTCACGATCTCCTCCATGTACTTCTTTGCTAACGTCTTGGTAGATTGGCCAACTCGAAAGGGACTAAAGTGAGACGACTTGGTGAGTCGATCCACAATAACCCATACGGCGCCGTTACCCTTCGTGCTGCGAGGAAGGGCAGTCACGAAATCCATGGTAATGTGTTGCCATTTCCATTCTGGGATTGATAACGGTTGAAATAGACCACCAGTTCTGTGATGTTCAGCCTTTACTTGCTGACACATCAAACACTTGGCTACGCTTCTGGCTACTTCACGCTTCATTCCATGCCACGAGTAGTGTTTCCATAGATCCTTGTACATCTTTGTACCACAGGGGTGTACAGAATAAGGAGAGTTGTAAGCTCTTTTCATCAACTCTTCTCGAACTGGGCCGATAGGTACACACAATCGACTTTCATATCTCAAGTATCCGTCTTCATGGATGATGAAGTCAGTTCGAAGTCCACTTTATACTTGTTCTCGGATCTTTTGTAGCTTGGTATCACTTGCTTGAGCTGCCTTGATCTGATTAACAATAGTGGACTGGACTTGTAAGTTCATCAAATACGAAGCGTTACCTGGCATAACTACTTCGATTGCCAATCCGTGCAATTCCTGCTGTAGTTTCCACTGAGAGGTGAGATTCATTGCTAATGGCTGGTGGCTAAGTGCATCAGGAACTACATTCACTATCCCAGGATGATACTGTAGGTTGATGTCGAAATCCGCCATGAGTTCTAGCCATCTTCTCTGCCGCATGTTTAATTCCTTCTGAGTAAATACATACTTCAGACACTTGTGGTCAATGTATATATCTACTCTTTCTCCCAGAAGATAGTGGCGCCAAATCTTAAGTGATAATGGCTGCCAACTCCAGATCATGTGTCGGATAGTTGCGCTCATGTACCTTTAGCTGTCTTAATGCAAAAGATAAAACTTTTCCATGCTGGTGTAGAACACATCCAAATACCTTACCGGACGCATCGCAATGCACAACAAACCCTCCAGATTGATCCGGTATTACGAGAATAGGAGCAGAAGTTAATCTTGACTTGAGTTCTACAAAAGAGTTTTCACATGCTTCTGACTACACGAAAGCTTCATCTTTACGTGTGAGCTTGGTCAGGGGTGCTGCAATCTTCGAAAAGCCTTCAATGAATCGTCGGCAGTATCCTGCTAATCCCAAGAAACTTCATATATCTTTCACTGTCTTTGGTGTCGGCCACTCGCAGACAGCTGACATCTTAGCTGGATCTACTGAGATTCCTTTGCCTGAAACAATATGTCCGAGAAATCTGACTTGATCTAGCCAAAATTCACACTTGCTGTACTTGGCATAGAGTTGATATTGTCGCAATGTCTCCAGGACAATTCATAAGTGCTTGGTGTGTTCTTTCCGATTCTTTGAATACACCAGGATGTCGTCGATGAAGATGACAACGAACCTTTCTAAGTACTCTCGGAAAACTTTATTCATCAGATTCATGAATATAGCAGGTGAATTGGTCATTCCAAACGGTATTATGAGATATTCATAATGACCATATCGAGTCTTAAATGCCGTCTTCGGAATGTCAGACTTTTTGACCATCACCTGATGATAACCCGAACGAAGATCTAGCATCGAAAATACACAAGACCCACTTAACTGATCGAAAAGATCATCGATGCGCGGTAGTGGATACTTGTTCTTGATCATCACTTCGTTCAGAGCTCGATAATCTACACACATCCTGTATGAACCTTCTTTCTTCTTCACCAGTAATACCGGAGATCCCCAGCTTGAAGTACTGGGACAAATCCAACCTTTCTTCAAGAGTTTGTCCAACTGAATGCGGATCTCCTTCAATCCTTCTGGACTTAACCGGTACGGAGCTTTGATTACCGGTTGTGCACCAGGTAGTAAATCAATGCTGAATTCATGAGCTCGATCGGGAGGCAAACCTAATATATCTTCCGGGAATACATCCTCGAACTCTCGAACTACTCTGGCTTCGATTCTTCCACTTGTAATGTTGCAACCACTACCTACTTTGGTTTTACTTTATAGACGCTAGGTTCCAGGGTACGGTCTCCACTCTTAAAATAGAACACTGGATGCTCTGGTATTTCGAACACTACCCTCCTTTGACGACAGTCGATGGTAGCAAAGAAAGTTCCCAGCCAGTCCATTCCCAAGACAACATCGAAGTTTGGGATGTCGAGTACTTTGAAATTCGTGTAGAATTCTCGTCCGCAAACTACAACTGGATACTGATCACATCCCATAGTTGCTTTCAAGACTCCATTCCCGAAACTGACATTCCAGCTTAAAATGAGTGGCTTCACGGGAATCGCATGCGTTCTTACGAATCGTTGTGATATGAAGCAGTGTGACGCTCCAGTGTCGAACAGTGCGAGTGCAGGAAGGGTGGCTACTGTTAGTGTTATATGCCCTAAAGGCCATTATTGTATCATACCGGTTTGTATATTACATATTGGAAGCTTGGGATATACACGTATATAGTAACAGTCTTGCTCAAAATGGTAGTATGCTACCTGGTTTGTTTCTACCTCGATATGTGCATGTATTTCTTTTAGCATATCGCTTATACATATTGGTAAAGCCCTTAGGATCTTTGCTTGATTACCAGTGTTGTGATGGCAGTCACACTAGTGGGGGCTGGATAGTCTATAAGCACATCCTATACAGGTCCCTAGTCGTAGGATTATCAAGACGAGGCATCAATATTCCAGAGTAGACTAGTGTATACGCTTCTCATCCCAGCAGTGGAAATGGTTTGTCCCACAGCCATTAGTACTTCGTACTGGAGATAGTATGCAGGTGCTCATTGGGTTATGAGTACACTGGATATGACTCGTAGGGAACTGCTGGTGGGTATTATACCTATCGTCGGGTGCAGTTCCCAGGTGACATGAGTACATCTTAGTTCATCGACTTGACACTGCTATTTCGCCTCGAGTGTGTTCCCACCATTCTTATATTACTATCCTACCACAACTCAAAGGATTCGTGCAAACAGGTAGTAGTTGGGTGCAGTCCTGAAGCACTTGGAGGCAGTGGTGGTTAGATATGATTCATCTCTTCTGGTATTGGCGGTTGATATCGCGCTGTGTTCTGAAAGCTATTACACAAAGTCCTTGGCTAAGGCAAGCGAGATTTACTGGTAGGTACTCTAGTAGTTTTTCAGGGTGTTTTGGGCTACACTCCGACATGACCTATTGCGCTATTAGGGGTCTGACGATTACCGCCCCCTAGACCCGATATATGATACTCTTAGACGAACAGACCGTACTGTACGAAGATTGTCGCAGATAGGCTCAGTAGGAGTTCGGATGAGTTTGCTCATTGGCCTTCTTATCGACAGATACCTGGGTAGCCATTACGTGCAGCTTGTACCGCCGAAGTGCTTGTGGTTAAACCCACTACCAACGTAGTGTCAAGTCTTTAGAATCCCACACAGAGGGTGTTCCTGCATCAGGCCAAAGATGTAGAGGCCGTATGGTTTTACAGCAGGGCTTCGATCACATAGGTGTACTTGTGCACGTATGATGTTCGGGCGGATAATACTAGTGGGCTTTGGTTTAAACCGGATCTTAGTATTATATTAATGGATTATTTTTGTCTCTTTGTATTCGTATTTTTCGGAATACGGATACGGATATGTGTATACGGATGATGGGCATTCTTGTAATTTACTTAAGATTGCTTCTAGAAGAAGACGCCTCATTAGGATTTTTAATTTTTTGATTAAAAGATTAATGAGGTAGAGGAAATGAGGTGTATGTTTTCATTAAATGAGACATGGCTACTTGGTGACTTATGGAATGACTCATGGGGGTGACTCACTAAGTGATAATTGAAGCATACTAGATATTTTGCAAGCATGCTAGATATTTTGCAAGCATGCTTGATATTTAGGGATTGCATTATTGTATGCTTAATTATTCATCATAAAGAGAAAGCTATCTCATTCTAATGTTTTTGCTAGACTCACTTTTCCTCAAGCTCCTTCTTATTCCTCTAACCCTAAATGTCTCATGTGTTGAGAAACCTAGGGTATCTAGAGACAAAGTAATCCATCTACACTCTTTACATAATCTAGGACATCTATTTTAGCGAACTAGGTGCCTTAGTTACCTCGGATTTGAAGTTGGAGCTCGGACTATAGACTCTCGGGTGGATCGTCTTTGACTTGAGAGGACCGATCCGTGTACGATTCGAGGAGCCTATGATGAGGAGGAGGAAAGCAAGAAGACCCAAAGGACATGGTTCTGTGAGGTATAAATTTCTATCCGAGTAGTTAACCTCATACAGTTTTGTTAGTTAGGGTTTAGCATCGATCCTGGAGTTCAAGTCGGTGTTGCGACACCTATAAAAATTGTTTTTTTTTTATATATTCTGTTTCCTCGCGAACCCGTGGGGTGCGCGACATCGACTTACAACTACTAGTATAGTACCTAAGTTGTGTGAGGTTGGTTTTAGATACAAGAAAAATATAGTGATATATAAGGATTGAATAGATATGAAAGGATTGGGAATTACCAGTGATTACTTGGTCGCTGGTTTCATCTTCCTCAATCTTCATTATGAAAGCCTGACGTCTAGGTACATTCCTCCTTACTGGAGGCACATTCCTTTGTCCTTGGGGCATGTTTCTTTGCTCTTGAGGCACATTTCTCTGTGCCTGATGGAACTGACGAGGAGGCTGTGCAGGAGGTCTACGTAGAGGTGGAGCAGGGAGAGCAAGTCGGGGTACAGGAGCCTGAATAGCTGGCCGCTGCGGAAATGTGATAGCTAGTCTGGGGGCTGGAGCTGTGTTGAAACGATATGGACATGCTCCTATGGCATGAGTGGATGCGCCACAAACCAAACACAGGACATTTACACGCCTGCAGTCTTTCGCCAGGTGTCCATTCCTCTTGCAGCAGAAACAAAAGTCTGGACTGGGCCGGTTAAATGATCCTCCCGTCTCCTGGGTGCAAATGTCGGCCTAGAAAAGGCTCCTCCTGTCATTTGTGTGGTAGGGCGTTTCACACCGGCAGTTTGCAGTCTGCCCTTCTTCTTCACAACTGCCTTATAGCGTCGGGCAGCCTTCAAAGCGAGATCATGGGTTAGGAAATCCCCTGTAGCGAGTGCAGCTTGGATTTCCGAGTCCAACCCTTACTGAAATCGTTGTGCCCAGATCTCAGTAGTAGGAATCAAGTGTACAGCGAACCTGTTACGACCTTGTGTTAGCAGTGAAATGAGTGAAATCAGGAATTTGAATTTGAGACAATATCTTACCTGCTAAGCATGGTAAACTCAGTATCGTATTCATCCACAGACTTGACCCATATCGAGCCTTGTTGTAAATGGATGAACTGCTGCTCCATGTCGAAACGGGCAGTCTCGGGGAAGTACTTCGCATCGAACAGATCATGAAATGTCTTCCACTCAATCGGTTGGGTGAGACGGCTTTCTTCAGCCTTCCACCAGATTCTGGCGTTGTTTGTCAGTTGCGGCTTTGCAACTCTCACCCTCTGGCACTTGTCCTGCTGCAAGATCATCTTCAACAGACTGAGCCCATTCTTCTGCTTCTAGTGGGCTCTCTTTCCCAGAGAAATGTTTCGGATGCAGTGCCCGGAATTGCTTGACTCCGGGTGCCTCGACTTCTGAGCGGTGCATAAGGATAGCAGTCTGCTGTTTTTGATCACCTTGAGCATTACCGTTTGCTCAATGATGGGAGCTGCAATGGTAGGTGGTGACGGTAGAGTAGGCGGAGGAGTGTTGCCATTGACGTTGGTGCTGGTGTTGTTCAGTGAATCCATGACATTGATAGGAAATGAATGGTTAGAATCGATTCAAGAAATTAGAAATGTAAAGAATGTATAGTTGTTGAATCTTATAATTCTTGTGATATATTGCTTAAAATTCCATGCAGAACTGACCTGCATGGGCCACCAACAAAACCTGTCATGCCCCGCTTCCCAGTATACAGAAACGGTGACGTGGTAGGCCGCAACGTATTTACTAAGAAATAAATACGTTAAGCGTAATTAAGCAATATATGTAAAATGCACAAGAATGACAAGAGATATAAAATAAACAACAATCTTTATTTACATTCATCTTTACATACAACTGTTTTTGATAAGGAAAGATACAATGAAATAAGCAATACCTAAACAGTGGTATACAAACTGAAAGTAAGTACAAGGAGAGCTAGTAGTCCGGCTGGGTGGTGAGCTGGTCCAAATCCTCCTTGCTAGACTCGATCTCCTGAGGGTCCGGTCCTCCTGACGAACATTCCAAAGAAAGAAAGAGAAGGAATTTCGTCAGCGAACTAGCGCTCGGTAAGTCCCAAAAGAAGGAATGGAATAGAACAAGTAATGTTAAATGAAACTGTAAAGTTGTACATGTATATGATTGTTATTCCAACGTAGTTATTTGTAGCTTAGTACAGAAGGTATTTGTGTATATGAGAAGAGTTCATCTTACCCTGTGGACTATGGTAACATATAGTACAAGGCCCCATCATAACCCACGGGACAACGGCACGAGAGTTCATGTAGGTGTCTTTTAATCGACCATCTCGTGCCACGCTCTACGTTCCGTACCAATCTACCCCGTTATCCTCGCGTAATGTATTGTATAGAGTATATTTACAAGTCTTGTCGAAACCATGGATACAAATTGTTCAAGTAATCAGGTTCAGGATGTAATCATGTATTCAAGTAGATATGCCAAGTTATAACTATGGTTCGGTCAAGTCAAGTCAAGTATGCTTGTTTGATATTGGTATTTGAATTCAAGTATTCATGTTCAAGTTCATGTATTCATGTTTGACTTTGGATTCAGGTTTGAAATGGACTCTGACTGAGTCAGACACTTGTAATTGATTTAGATCTTGAATTAGATTCGGGAGTCATCGGTAACTGCTGCATATGGACGGCAGGATTTATGTCTTTTTCCAAGACAATTACCATTGATAAGTCCGATAAGTTTTCTATCTTAAATAGGCAAGCACTCACTTTCTCCAGTTTTTTAGGGCTCAAGAGAATTGATCCCGCTTAAACCTATATTTACTAAAGTCCTTAAATATTGTTTTATATAACTCGAGGAGGTTTTATGAAAAAATATTATAATATAGTTAAAAATAAACCTCGAAGGGTTATTTATATTATTAGGCTTTTCACAATAATGAGTTTTAAGGATTTGAGATATTTTAGTGATAATTTCTTAGCTTGGAAAGTTCATGGTATTTTATTGTAAAACTTGTCTTTTGTTGGTATCTTGATGGTATTTTAGTGAAACTTGTAAATCTTTCATTTTAAAAATGTAAGTTTATTATAGTTTGAAAATATATGGATTTGTAATTTTTATATAATTATTAAAAATTAAATTTTATTTAATTAGAAAAATACGTTTTTCTTAAAAACCGTATTTAAAACCTTTTGAGACCGAATGCTCCGTGAGGAGGTCTGCATCTCGCTCTACTAGCCTAAGAATATGCGATAATCCACACCATCCATTAGCGGGTCCCCTAAAGAGAGCTGTAAAGGTATATCGCAAAGGAATTTAAAATACAGTTTAAAAGAAATCCGGTTTTTATAGTAAGTGGTATTTTCTTTTAATAATGTCTTCCTAACAAAAATTCACACAAAAGAGGTATCGTGCTATGGAATCATATGTGCGTGTGGGGTAGGTCATTACCTCGTAAAGTCTTTCTAAAGGTATTGTTTTAACAAAACAAAAAGAGATGATATTTAAAGTTCATGGTATTTAAATGAAAAACTTAAATTAAAGTTATTTTGCATGGAATTCTAGGTTAAAATTTATTCTAAATATTTATAATTAAGATTACAAGTATTATGTAAAAATTTGGATGAACAATATATAGGAAAAAGGTAAATTTTAAGGGTTTAGAAATAGATATCGGTATTAACTCCACTTACCGATATAAGTTTTGAAATAGGATTTCAAAGAAGAAGAAAAGAGATTGAGAGGGACTTACTGGTTAGGAAGCTTAATAAGAGGTAGAAGAAGAGAAGGTTGTCGTCGTGGCATCGCGGGAGCTACGAAAACCTTCGATTCTTCGTCGGAAGTTGACTGCTTTCTAACTTCTTTTTACTCCACTTGTACTTAGAAAATTTTTGAGAGTTTTGGCTAGAAATTTCAGAATGAAGCTGAACCAAAGTGTGGGGTGGTATTTATAGTGGAGAATTAGGATTTTGGAATTAAAATGTGGATTAAAAAGTATTAAATTTTGGTTTAATGGTGAAATAAAAGGTCTCTGTTTGATTGCAGGGAAATCAAACAGTGCAGGGGTGTTAGGGGTAGGTGAAGGGGTTAGTGTGCAAAGCCCGGGGACAATTGGACCTAATCCAACCGTCAGTGCCGGTATTATCCCTCTTTTGGTCGGTCGATTTGCAGCATTTGGCTTTGAGATTCGTGCCATCAGATAAGATTAGGGTTTACTCCATTTTCCACATGTTTGATTTTCTGACTTTTCATTTTTTCTGTGTATTGCACGTGTAAACTTTTGGGCTTCCAAAAAGTTAAGAAAAAAATCAGAAAAAAATAATGTGTCTAACGGGGATCGAACACAGGGGCTACGCCACAGCAGTGCAAAGCTTTACCAGTGAGCTACAATTTTTTCTTGCTATTATTTAACAAAATTTACTTATAACTCAATTTCAGGATGTATAACTCATTTCTGTACATTACACCGAAAAATTCCGTACAATAAATTCAAAGTTGTTACAGTTAGTTTTAAAAATAAGTATGGTTCTAAATATATCCTAATATCTACTTAAGTGATTTAAAACAATATGTTTTCGAGTCGATACATTCATAAGTCGACGATCTATCCTCATAGTATCATGTACGGTATAATCTATCGTACGGTATCATCAAATCAAAAGTATGGATCTATCATCATGTAGATCATATCACGTACGGTATAATCTATCATACGATATCATCAATCAAGAGTACGGATCTATGGTCTCGTACATCATATCATCTCATCTAGTCATATATCGTCACATGTCATATCATCTCATATCGCATCATGAATACATGTATCGCCTAATCTTCATATAATATTATATCGAATCGTGTCATCATAGTATCTCATATCCTCATCTTATAATGTTGTATCGAAATTTTCCTCAAACTTACATATGCGTGTGTGTAGAAGCATATTTACATATGGCTAAAGGCATAAGAAAGATTAGAACTAAGGATATTCTTCCCTACGATTATGCTTACTTTTACTTATAGTATCATAGAACCCTATTAGCTGAGTATACATATCTAATATTTATATATATAACTATACACCTAATACCCTAATACTACGATTGCGGGGGTGCTATACGCCATCCACCCGACTTCCCCTGTAGATATACATCTACTCACCTACTATTCTCGCTCTAGACGAAGTCGATGAACGATTTGCTCTTCTTCGTCTCCCCGTAAATCCACGCCAATGTACCTAAAATTCAACGCATATCGTATCGAAATCAAAATCAACTCCTGAAAACCGATATGGTAAGCAAAGCGTACATAGGTTAGAACCTATGGTCCATGCATACAAGAACAACAAAACAACCCCCGGCGTTGACGTACGAAAGTCAAACGACCGAATCAAAACTCAAATATCAAAAACCAAGTTTCAAAAGTCGGAAAATATTGAAAGAAAATAAGTAAAATGACTTCAGATTCTACCTAAGCTGAAATTAAACTTTTTTGCATATAGGGTAAGTCTAGTTATCTAATGAGTGAGGTATAGACCAAGTTTCAGACTCTAACTCCAAAATTGGACAGAAAATAGCGGCCAAATTGAATAAAACGGTGCCCAAAAGTTGAAGGATTGGGCTCAGGTTTCTAGGGTAGCTTCCTAATGATATACACATCTCACTGTATCTGCTAATAAACTTTCAGAGTTCTAGAGTCATCTCAGATACCATTTGAACATCAAAAGTAAATGAAAAACCGATGTCGAAAAATTCTGAACTCAAGTTTGGCACTTCTAAACTCACTTAAACCAGGGATTCTATCACTAAAAGGCCAATAGTCACTCTCTAAACTCTCTACTATAACACCACTACTCATTTAAACCACTAAAGATCACCCTAGAATTTTCCAAGTTCACTAAACATACAATTTTAAGCTCTAAACTACTTTGTGAAGTTAGGAAACATAAAAACTTGGTGAAAGGTGAGTGTTTTATCTCTAAAACCAACTTAAGAAAATTCCTAGCTGACTAAGGAAGCTCAAAACTCCAATTTGATCCCATCATAGTGTGTAGGAGGATGTAAGGATCAACTTTTGTGAAGAAAACATGGGATTTTTAGGTGGTTTTTGGTAGTGGTGCATGGTGGTAGTGAGGGTGGAGGGGTTGAAGAAAAAGAAAGAGATGAAGGAAGAGGATGAAGAGAAATAAAGAAGAGATAGCCAAACAAAAAGGGGTGGGGTGACCATGGCTTCCCTCTTTCTCTCTCTATCACTCACTCACTATTGTCTCTCTCTCTCTCTCATGTGTGTGTGTCCATACCTACATATCTCATTGTCCTATCAATTTCTTTTCTTTTCTTTTTTTTAAAACAAAAGAACAACAAACTAAAATGAAACCATGCATGAAACAAAATGAAATGTGTCATGGCACATCAAATATGGTTAACATAAATGGATTTGGCTTAATGCATAATTAGTAATATACTAATCAAGTTTAACATAAACTTGTATGCAAATAATTGTGTAATAATTTATAAAAGCCCAAATCCAATAAATGCTTTCATAAATAATAATTCATATTAATTTTCAAATATTTTACAAGATATAGGTATATAGTTATACCATTCTACGAAAACTCAAATCCATACTCGTATAGTTTTCGTGAAATTTATTATTTTATTATTTAAATCCGAAAATATTATTTTATATTTTCCAAAATGTTACAATCTTCCTCTCTTAAATAAATTCGGTCTCCGAATTTAAATTTAAACCCCCCAAATATTAAAACATTTCAGTAAATCAGTCAAATCAACGGGGCTCCGAAATCACGAATACGCAAGAATAACACAGTGCATCGTGTGAGCATGAAAATGAGTGCAAAACTCAAAAATCGAAACTCCGTCAAGCGTTATGCAATCATGGGAGTTGTGATGAATATGCAAGTTTTCAAAATCTACCGTTAAAATCAAATATAATATAATTAAGACTATAACATATATATAGTATGTATCCTTGTGAAATCGTCTAAATAACTGAATAAAAATGCATGCAAAATTCTTTCCAAATTGCCGTGTTATGCGTATATCACGGCACAAGTAGCGGACGTTTATTTGTGAAGAAATAGATATATATCTATATACGTTTTGCTTAAGATATACGTCTCGCTCCTTTTGAAAATGATTTAGAACGGTTTTCTTTGTAAAAGTTCGTGTCACTTATGAACACGTAGGGAAATAATGAGACTATAGTTTCTTTTGAAAACTTCTTCGGTAAATATCGATGCATGCAAAAATACTCAGGTACTGTCCTTAGACCAGTCCTGCTCGGCTACTATATAATATAGTACATATATCATAGAAGCATGATGCTCAAAAGAAGAAACCAACCTAAATAGGTGCATATGGAAATTCCACATGCATCTGGTGAGCACAGAAATCAAAGACAGATCCAAGTTCTACAAATGTGCATGAAAGCAAAAACTAAGTGCAACGGGTGTGCACGAAAGTATCTGTCAAGTGCAACGGGTGTGCACGACAACAATATCAAGTGCATCTAGAGTGTACAAAAATCTCAACCAAGTGCAATTAATATGCATGAAAAATCTCGATTAAGTGCATCTGGTGTGCACAAAATCACATCAAGTGTGCCAAGTATGCACGAAAATCTAAATCAAATGCATCAGGTCCACACAAATGCATCTAGTGCAATAGAGTGCACGGAAATAAATATCAAGTGCACAAGGTGCACAAAAACATAATTCTAGTGCAACAGGGTGCACGAAAACGAATATCAAGTATATGAATCAAGATCAATGGTATACAATATACACGAAATCAAAATCAAGTATACCGAGCTGTATGAAATCATAAACATGTGCAACTGCATGCACAAAACCCATATCAATGCACTGAAAGTGCATGTGAACTACACCGAGTACATAAATCAAAATCAAGTGCATACTATATGCACGAAATCAAAATCGAGTATATCGGAGTGCACGAAATCAAAATCGACTATATCGGGATACACAAAAACATAAATATATGCAACAAGTGAACAAAAATCGATATCAAGTGCAATGGATATGCACAAAACATAAATCAAATGTAACGGGTGTATAAAAAATAAATCAAGTGTAGCTACGGTGCACGAAAATATCAATCATGAAACTAAATCATAAAAAATAAAAAGTCTAAAATGATATAAGTGTGATACTCGGATCACTAAACACAAATAAAAAATAAATGACATTGAGATACACCTCTTTCTATGTCGAAAGGTGCCGGTGTGCCCAAAGTTGGCAGAGCAAGAATGTCTACTTGCCTTCTGCCCATGGTCTAGCGTCCTCTATCCCTGGGTCCTCATTTCTTTGTGAATTACCTATACCATGATCTCCCGGCTCGACAGCCTGGTTAGGAGTAGCAATGGAAACTGTCACTCCCCGCTTTCCAAGATACGTAACTATGGCATGTGACAGAGCCAACCATGATATCTGTGGTTAGGAATCATCTCTCTACAGTCACATTACGGCTGTCTATAGAATATCAAGAACAGTAAAATATATAATTTAGCTAACACATGTTCATCTGCCACAATAAATAAAATCAAGAAAATGCATAAAGCGGAAACAAATCAAGATCCAATAAACAAAAAATGAAAACACGTCCCAATATGGGCTCACATCAAAGAAATAAAACATCTCTAATGACACACGTTCAATTCCTCATTACTCGGCTTGATGGCTAAAGTACTCCTGTTCATCCTGCGATAAAGGCAGAGGAACTGGGTCATGCAAAACTCAGATGTCGGTACGTTATAATATCAAAAGATTAATACTAACCAGGATATGATAATGTGATTAACATGCATGTAAATATAAAATAGTGAGATATATGTATGTGATGTGTATCCTAAAGTCTGTACTTCTAGGTTATCAATTCTAAAAGTCTTTGAAATCAATTTAATGAAATCGTCGATGTAACTCAGTAGTATCCCGTGCGTGCCCGGGACCACGTTCAAGACTCTCGGGTTGAAACCGAGACGTACCGCTAAGCAGTAAACAGGTAACATGTACAAATGAATGATGTCAGCAATATCATTCCAGGGCTAGCCGAGCCCGTAAAGACTGATCAGTATAAGCATCGATCTGTTTGCAAGTCAGGTTTCATTATTAATTTCCTTATACCTCCAAGGTTTTGTGTTCAAGTCAGGTATTACTGATATAAATCTAATGCCAACACAGGATCAAGCAGGTACAGGTTTTGTCTATGCAGACAACCAGTTACGTCCATCAGGACAACACGTCAGGATTATTGGCATTAGCAATAATATCCAAGTAACAAGTCAAGTAGTGTGTCGTGAACATATCATATGATGTATATTAACCAAATAGATGCCAAATGTGAAACTGTAATCAATATCGGAACACGGTAAATAAAACTGATACCAGGATGTATATGTATCTATCTGTAATAACCATTATACGTCAATTATCAAGTATGATGCAAACTAGATAACATGTTGTACTAATATAGTAGTATAATGATATCATGATATTCCAGCTTGCAACTAGATAAACGATTATCAGTACGGATATCGTAAAACTGTAAATCTGTAATATTTGCTGAATAATAAAACACATGCACTATTCCTATTCATATAGATATCAATATAATAATATAGCATGTTGCAAGTTTGAAACTTTCCTAATCGGATCTCATGACGGGATACGGATGCTACGTTCCGATGTCGGGGTAACGTTACAACGCAAACTTACGCACGCAGGACTGAACCTGGCTGATCAATGACGTGACGTAGTGACTGGGCTGGATGACGATGGTGACTGGATTGCTTAGATCATCGGCGACGCACGCAACTCCGGGGACACCAAGAAAAGAAAGAAAGGAAGGAAGAAAGAAAGAAAAGGAAGAAGAAGAATGGGCTGTTGGTGTCTAGTTCTAGGGACAGAGGAGAAGCGGTGATGAGACAGCGACGATGGGCTACCGTCGGCAGTGAAGGGCAGTGAGGTTCTTAGGTTTCGATCGGGGTCGGGGGTTGACGAGGGTTGATGATGGTGGTGGTTTGTGGTGTCGAGGAGAGGAGGTGAGGAGGAGGAGATGGTGCTGGCAATGGGCAGCGACGGTGAGGTTTCTGGTGGTGAGCGGCGGCGAGGGGTTGCGGGTTTCTAGGTCGGGGTTCTTGGGTTGCTGCAGGTTGGCGTCGTCGGGATGCAAGGTGCTCGGAGATGGAGAGAGGAGGTGGAAGCGGAGGTGGTGATGAGGAAGGCGATGAGGTGAGGAGATCGGCGAGGGTTGGCGACGAGGGTTCGGCGAGGACGTGGGCGCAATTAGGGTTTCTCAGGAGAAGGAGAAAGAATGAAGGAGAGAGAGAGAGAGCTGTGTGGGTTTATAGTAATAGGTATAATAATAATTATGTGTGTGTGTGTGTGTGTGTTTAGAGAGAGAGATAGAAGGGATAAAGAGAGAGATACTGAGAGAGTGAGAGAGAATAATTATATTAGTTATAATAAATATTGTATAAATATATATATACTATATATTTTAACTATTAGTTTAGGCTTTTGAAAAATATTATAATATATTTTCATGGATTATACAGCTAATATCAATCTGTTTCGAAAATTATCCGGGTTTTTTCTAAAAATCTAGTTTTAAAATATGGAGAATATACGTACAAGTTAAAACCATAATGCGATGCCCAGTCAATAAAAATGTATACCCCCAAGGACGGATCTATGTAAATATACGTAGCGATCCAAACGAGTTTGTTTTAACAATTAGGATATGAACATGATGTATGGATGCAACCAGATGATATGGGGTACGATAACATGCAAGGCTAGATATTAAAATATATTATTTTGATTTTTATTTGTATTATTTAAAAGATATGCAGACACAAAAATGTTGGGTTACGATAGCGCCCTGTCCATCTACCGTCGATACGGAACAAAAATGACGTTTAAAAAACTTGGCGCTAATGAACCCATCTAGAATCGATCCATAAACCTATACTAGCAAATTACAAGAGCTAAAATTCAAGGTTAGAAATGGTTTTACCGAATGAACCGTGTCCTTCTGTCTTCTACCATCTTCTCTAGCTCCTTGAGGCATCCTCGACTGAACTTGGCCGCCGGTCTTCCTCCGTCGAAGATGTTCCACCTGAGGGATGTAGCTCATGGCTCAGCACCATACCAAAGATCAAGTGAAGCAACTAGGAACTCTAGGTTGCTAATCTAGAGTGCCTAAGATGTAGTGAAGTGTTCAAAGTATTTATCTATCACACCTCCTCTCTTGATTCTCAACTCATGAGATAGTAGAGAGGAGGTTGAGGATGAAGGTGGAGGAACTCAAGAAAACACAAGAGGAGAGTGAAGCTAATGGTAAGGTGAAGAAAAAACCAACCATTCACTTTTTTCCAGCCTCAAGTGTGAAAATAACATGAAGTATGGTTTTAACAAACTCATTTTTCCAATATAAAATGCAACCCATACTTGAATAGGTTGCACAAATGAATTAAACACTATACAAGCACGGTCCTCACTATACTCCCCTCTCTTCTTTTCCACATCATTTCCCATTAAAATAAATGGTTAAATCTAAAATGAGGTGTCCACCTTCTAAAATGTTATCTGTATAAATACGGATTACACTCTACTGTATATGCATACCTGTATTCGTACCGAAATACGAATATCCGAAGAGATACAATAACACAATGAACATAATACTAGAATATACATATCGAAATACATATACGTAAATTATTAAATCAATACCTGATTTAATAATCCGGCTCAAACCCTAGACGGCTAGTATTATCAACTGTCCGATCGAAAGTCCGGATACATAATACAATCAATCGATCGGAACCCTGCACGTATCCAATGCGGATACTAAATCATTTTGCCAGAACCAGGGAAACCCTCTATGTGGGACTCTAAAGACTCTTCAATATGCTGGCGGTGGGTTTAACCACAAGCACGTCAGCGGCACTAGCTGTACGTAATGGCTACCCAGGTATTGAGCGAAAGGAAGGCCGACGAGCAAACTCATCCGAACACCTACCGAGCCTGTCCGTGACAATCTCCGTACAGCCCGGTCTGTTCGTTTAAGAGTATCGCATATCGAGTCTAGGGGTGGATAAAGTCAAGACCCCTAATAACGCGATATTTCGTGTCGGTATGAAGCCCATCACCCACTGAGAAACTACTAATCCAAATTAGTAATTCTTGTCTACCTTGACCAAGAATATCTGGTGATGGCCACCCATGCACCGCGTGACATCAACCCCCAATACCGGGAGAGACGAATCCCCGACGATCCGCTCACTGCCTCCATATGGCTCGGGACTGTACCCAACTAAAACCTGTTTGCACGACTCCTTTGAGCCATAATAGGGTAGTAATCAAAGCACAGTGGGAACTCACACGAGACAAATGACGATCTCAGGTCGACAGACTAACCTGTACTCATGTCACCTGGGAACTGCTATCTGACAATAAGTATAATACCAACTAGTATGTTCCCGGCGAGTCCGTCTGGTGTACTCATAACCCAATGAGCACCTGTATACTATCTTAGGTGACTAACTGACACCAATGGCTTGTGAGACCGGCCACCGCCCATCATCGGGGTCTCGATAAGTACACACTAGTCTACTCCGGAGTATCGATGTCCAGTCTCGATACTCCCTCGACTAGGGACATTTAAGGATGTGCTTATATACCACTCGGCTCCCACATATATGATCGCCATCATAATGCTGGTAGTCAAGCAAGAATCCTATTGGCTCTATCAACATGTAATAGTGATCTGTAATACTACATAATACATGTGCATGATGATAAAGACAAACCAAATAGAATACTATCATTTTGAGTAAGATTGTTCTACCCGTATAGGTCCTCCCACAATCAGCACAATCGCGTGCCTGCGATTACAATAATTGACTTGAGGGTACTATAGCCAACAAAAAATATATTATACATGTATATAATATCTAGATGTGCATGGATCCTTTGTACTAGTAAATATATGACGTAATCTTGAACCATGATGGGTTTCAAACATGCGGGTTGGGTCGGATAATAACCACAACTATCAATTGCACTATATGCACCCAAAAGCAATAATAATCAGAAATCTGTCGCAAGATTTGAAATACCCCAAATAAATACAATATACATGCACTAGGCTGTTACATTATATCCAACTACAAAAGAATTTCGTCCTCGAAATTTACGGAACAAGAAAGGAAAATGAAACACGGATCTAAGAAAAGAGGTGTAGAAACTTCTGTCGGATCTCGTCTTCACGTTCCCAAGTTGACTCTCCGTGCAAACGATTCCCCCACGAAACAAGTACTAGAGGGATAACCTTGTCCTTGAGGACCATGTCTCATCGATCCACAATCGCCATTGGTCGTTCTTCATAGGTTAAATCCTCCCTTACTGTCAGCTCCGAGTGATCTAGGACGTGCGTCTCATCTCGAACATACTTGTGGAGTTGAGATACATGAAACACGTCATGAACACCCGCTAAGGATGGTGGTAAAGCCAATCGATATGCTACCTCTCCAACATGCTCGATAATACCGAAAGTTCCCACGAATCGAGGACTAAGATTTTCTTGACTACCAAATCGAATCACTCCTCTGGTCGGTGATAGCTTCAAGAATACAAGATCACCAACCGCGAACTCCAGAGATCTTCGTCCTGTATCAGCCCAACTTTTCTGTCGATCTTGTGCCACCTTCATATGATTTCGGATCACGTTGACTTTATCCAATGTTTGCACAATCAGATCTAGTCCTAATAATCTTCTTTCTCTAACATCGTCACAACAGACCGGCGAGCGACACTTGCGGCCGAGCAATGCTTCGAATGGAGCCATCTGTATAATCGCCTGAAAACTGTTCTTATAAGAAAACTCCATCAAGTGCAAATAATCCTCCCATGAACCCTTGAAGTCTAACATGCTTGCTCTCAACATATCTTCAAGAGTTTGGACCGTTCTTTCATACTGGCCATCTTTCTAAGAATGATAGGCGGTGCTAAACTTCAAACGAGTCCCCAAACTTTCCTGTAGACTCCTCCAAAAGTGCGATAAAAATCGAATATCACGATCGGAAACGATGCCCACAGGTACTCCATGTAATCTCACAATCTCCTGCATGTACCGCTCTGCTAAAGCTTCCATTGACTGACCAATTCGAAATAGTATAAAATGAGCTGCCTTGGTCAATCGATCAACAATCATCCAAACTGCATTATTGCCCTTTGGTCTCTGTAGTAAAACTGTCACGAAATCCATGGTTATATATTCCTACTTCCATTGAGGATGGTCGAAGCGGATCCTGGCTTAGCCAGGTCCAACTTTACGGAGAAGCCAAGGGGAAATCGGAAGTGGTTGCAACAAACTAGCTATCCTTTGATGTTCAGCCTTGACTTGCTGACACACCAAGCACTTCGATACATAATGAGCAATCTCCCTTTTCATGCCTTCCCACAAGAAATGTTGTCACAGATCTCGGTACATCTTTGTGCCTCCCGGATGTACGGAATAGACGGAACTATGAGCCTCCTTCATGACTTCTTCACGAATGTCTCCTTTAGGCACACATAAATGGCTCCCATATCATAACGAACCATCTTCATGAATTAACAAGTCCGTTCGAAGTCCCGCTTCTACTTGTTCTCGAAACTTCTGCAATCTTGGATCGTACGACTGCGCTGCTTTAATGTTACCGATCAAGAATGACTATACTTGCAACTGTATCAACTGTCCCGAAGAATTCGGTAGTACAATCTCCAACTCGAATCTCTGAAAATCAGCTATAATCTCCTTCTGTGCAGTCAACATCCATATTGCTGGCAACCGACTTAGAGCATCCGACACTACATTAACTTTCCCCGGATTGTATTTTAGATCAAGATCATAGTCAGCCATCAGCTCCAACCATCTATACTGTCTCATGTTGAGCTCTTTCTGTGTGAACACATACTTTAGGATCTTGTGATCGTTAAATACTTCTACCCTTTCGTCCAATAAGTAGTGTCTCCAAATATTCAAAGCGAAAATCACTGCTGCTAGCTCTAAATCATGAGTTGGTTATTCTTCTCATGAGTCTTCAATTGTCTTGACGCATAGGCTATGACCTTCCCATGCTGCATCACAACACATCCCAAGCCTTTTCTAGATGCATCGTTGTGAATAACTAACCCTCCAAAACCGTATGGCACTGTCAAGATAGGAGCGGTGATCAATCTTTGCTTTAACACTTCAAAAGAGGATGCACACTTCTCAGTCCACACGAACGGTACCTCCATACATGTTAGCTTGGTCAGTGGTTCTGCTATTCGAGCGAAATTCTCCACAAACCTTCTATAATATCCGGCAAGCCCAAGAATACTTCTGATCTCCCCTACGTTCTTTGGAATTGGCCAATTATGAACAGCTGCAATCTTTTCAGGGTCAACGGCAATTCCATCTACGGATATGACATGACCTAAGAACTTCACTTCTTTGAGCCAAAACTCGCACTTACTCATCTTAGCATATAACCTTTCTTGCCTCAACGTTTGCCGTACGATCTTCAAGTGTTCTGTATGCTCTTCTCTTCTCCTCAAATGGACCAGAATATCATCAACAAACACAACTATGAACTGGTCCAGATACGGTAAAAAGATTCGGTCCATCAAGTCCATAAATATTGCCGGTGTGTTAGTAACTCCAAATGGCATCACTAAGTACTCGTAATGCCCATATTGAGTTCGGAACGCTGTCTTGCAAATATCTTCTGATTTCACCCGAACTTGATGATATCCGGATCGCAAATCCAACTTCGAGAATACTCTCGCACCACTGAGTTGATCGAATAAATCACTGATGCGAGGGATTGGGTACTTATTCTTAATAGTCGCCCGGTTTAATTCTTGATAGTCGATGCACATCCTCCGTATGCCATCCTTCTTCTTGACTAGAAGAACTGGAGCTTCCTAAGGTGAATTGCTGTTGCGAATCCAACCTTTCTCTAGCAATTCGGCAACTTTTTCTTTACCTCTTCTAGTTCCATGGGTGCCATTGGATAATAGGCCTTTGAAATCGACGCTGCTCCAGGAATAAGATCAATCGCGAACTCCACATCTCGTTTTGGCGGTAATCCCGAGATGTCCTCGAACACATCCATAAACTCTCGAACTACTGCTGGAGCTTCCTCCTTGTCTACTTTCATCGACGAAAGAACGACACTTGTCGGCCTAGCTCTATATTCGACTGGCCCGACAGATCTGCTACCTCCTGAAAATATAAACTCCGGATGTCCAGGAATCTGAAAAATCACTTTCTTTGCCCTACAATCGATGTGAGCGTGGAAAGTGCCAAGAAAGTCCATTCCTAAGACAACATCATAGCTGCCCGTATCAATCACCAAGAAATCCGCGAATAGCTCTTGTACGCATGTAACAATCGAACAATCTTTGCACTCGTTATTAGATATAATTTTCCCATTCCCAGTGTGTATGTCCCAGCAACTAGACAGGGCCGTGTGTGGAATCGAGTGTGCGCTAATAAACTTGGATGACATAAAGCAATAGGATGCGCCTGAATCGAATAATGCCAATGCGGGAAAATTATAAACGAGTAGGATACCTGAAACAACTTCGTCTAAAGCTTTGGCCTCTTCGGCCGTCAAAGTGAAGGCCCGTGCTTGATTAGGCCTCTGAGTAATCTGCTTCTGCTCATGAATCTTCTTCTGCGGTGAATTCGGAATATCGTACCTCAATCGTAGCTTTGAAGGGCAAGCATTGATAGTATGGTCAGTTGATCCGCAGACAAGATAGAGTCCAAGCTTCCTTCGACATTCCTTCTATATGTGTCCGGGTAGATGGAAAAAGTCACAAATCACACATCTTTTCTGATCGGATACAACGGGCTTCTTCAGGTATAATGCCTTGCTTGTTCACCGGGATACTTCTGTGTACAGGAGCTCTGTTTGGCGTAAACGCCGGCTTCCGCACTACGATGGCTTGTTGTTGAGTACCCTTCGCTTTCACTGATAAACTCTGTTGCTCCCTGGCTGCCTTGAGAACTTGGGAGAAGGTGGTCAATCCTAGAGATATGATGTGTATCTGAATCTCCACATCCAAGCTATGCATAAATCTTCGTGCCCTATCTTCTTCGTTGGCAACTAAAGGCCCCGCAAATCGACTGAGCCAGGTCTACTCAGCCGCGTGTGCATCAACGAATCCGCCATTTTGCTTCAGGCTAATAAACTTTTCTTCCATTTCTTCTCGAGCAGTTTGCGGAAAGAACTTCTCTAAGAACTTTGCAAAAACGTTGCCCAACTGATCGGCTTGGTCAGACGGGTCTCCTCTATGAGACACCACTTGCGAGCATAATCAACCAACTGGATGCGTACTACATCCATCCTTTTCTCATCCGAAATCTACGCGACGACAAGCAGATTCTCCATGTCAACTAGCCACTGCTCCACTGGCAATGGCTCCTCCAATCCTGTAAATGTGGATGGACCGAGCTTTCTAAAGTCCGCCATGGTACCCTCACGCTGTGCTGGCCTGGGTGCTACTGCAACTACGGACTGCTAGACAGTCCACAGATTCTCCAGGAAAGCCTCGGCCTATCGCTGATTAAGCTCAGTTGTCGCTTCTGGTTTTCAAGAATACAACATATAACTCCAAGCAGTACGACGTCATCAACATGCCTCTGGTATAACTGTAAATCTCTATCCGCCATGATTCTGAAGCCAAGACACTGAAGAGAATTAGCAACGGTAAACATGATTCAATAAACGAGATAGCTATAGATTCAAGACTGGCAAGATAGTAATGTGGTAGGACATGTTCCTAATTCCGTATTTTCTGGTCAGTGAATTGGGTTTAATACCCAACTACAAAAAAACCAAACTCGACTAACCTTAAATCCTAGGGCTCTGATACCAAACAAACCCTGTCACGCCCCGCTTTCCAAGATACGTAACTAAGGCACGTAACAGAGCCAACCATGCTATCTGTGGCTAGGAATTATCCCTCCACAGCCACATTACGTCTGTCTATAGGATATCAAGGACGGTAAAATATATAATCTAGCTAACACATGTCCATCTGCCATAATAAATAGAATCAAGAAAATATATAAAGTGGAAACGAATCAAGTTCCAATAAACACTATCTGAAAACACGTCCCAATATGGGCTCACATCAAAGAAATAAAACTACGGAAATAAATAAACTAAACATCTCTAATGACACACGTTCAATTCCTCATTGCTCGGCTTGATGGCTAAAGTACTCCTGTTCAGCCTGCGATAAAGGTAGATGAACTGGGCCATGCAAAACCCAGACATCAGTGCGTCATAATATCAAAAGATTAATACTAACCAGGATATGATAATGTGATTAAACATGCATGTAAATATAAAATAGTGAGATATATGTATGTGGTGTGTATCCTAAAGTCTGTGCTTTTAGGTTATCTATTCTAAAAGTCTTTGAAATCAATTTAATGGAATCGTCGATGTAACTCAATAGTATCCCGTGCGTGTTCGGGACCACGGTCACGACTCTCGGGCTGAATCCGAGACGTGCCGCTAAGCAGTAAATAGGTAATTTGTACAGATGAATGATGTCAGCAGCATCATTCCAGGGCTGGCCGAGCCCGTAAAGACTGATCAGTATAAGTATCGAACTGTTGAGTTACAAGTCATGTTTCATTATTAATTTACCCTTACCTCCAAGGTTTTGTGTTCAAGTCAGGTATTACTGATATAAATCTAATGCCAACACAGGATCAAGCAGGTATAGGTTTTGTCTATGCAGACAACCAGTTACGTCCGTCAGGACAACACATTAGGATTGTTGGCAGTAGCAATAATATCCAAGTAACAAGTCAAGTAGTGTGTCTTGAACATATCATGTGATGTATATTAACCAAATAGATGCCAAATGTGAAACTGTAATCAATATCGGAACACGGTAAACAAAACTGATACCAGGATGCATATGTATCTATCTATAATAACCATTATACGTCCATTACCAAGTATGATGCAAACTAGATAGCATGTTGTACTAATATAGTAGTGTAATGATATCATGATATTCCGGCATGCAACTAGATAAACGATTATCGGTATGGATATCGTAAAACTGTAAATTTATAATATTTGCTGAATAATAAAACACATGCACTATTCCTATTCATATAGATATCGATATAATAATATAGCATGTTGCAAGTTTGAAACTTAGCTGATCGGATCTCACGATGGGATACGGATGCTACATTCCGATGTCGGGGTAACGTTACGATGCAAACTTATGCACGCAGGAATGGACTTGGTTGATCAATGACGTGACGTGGTGACTGGGCTGGACGACGACGATGACTGGGTCATCTGGATCGTCGGCCACGTGCGCAACTCCGGGGACACCAAGAAAAGAAAGGAAGAAAGAAAGAAAGAAAAGGAAGAAGAAGAATGGGTTGCTGGTGTCGGGTTCTAGGGACAGAGGAGAAGCAGCGATGAGATGGCGATGATGGGCTGCTGCCGTTGGCGAGGGGCAGTGGGATTCTTGGGTTGTGATCGGGGTCGGGGGTTGATGAGGGTTGATGGTGGTGGTGGTTTGTGGTGTCGAGGAGAGGAGGTGAGGAGGAGGAGATGGTGCTGGCGATGGGCAGCGACAGCGAGGTTTCTGGTAGTGAGCGGTGGCAAGGGGTTGCGGGTTTCTAGGTTGGGGTTCTTGGGTTGCTGCAGGTTGGTGTCGTCGGGGTCCAAGGTGCTCGGGGATGGAGAGAGGAGGTGGAAGCGGAGGTGGTGATGAGGGTGGCGACGATGTGAGGTGATCGGCGAGGGTTGGCGATGAGGGTTCGGCGAGGACGTGGGCGCAGTTAGGGTTTCTTAAGAGAAGGAGAAAGAAAGAAGGAGAGGGGGAGAGAGAGAGAGAGTTGTGTGGGTTTATAGTAATAGGTATAATAATTATATGTGTGTGTGTGTGTGTGTTTAGAGAGAGAGAGCGAGAAGAGAGAGAGAGATGTTGAGAGAGAGAGAGAATAATTATATTAGTTATAATAAATATTATATATATATACTGTATATTTTAACTGTTAGTTTACGTTTTTGAAAAATATTATAATATATTTTCTTGGATTATATAGCTAAAATTAAACTGCTCCAAAAATTTCCCGGGTTTCTTCTGAAATCTAGTTTTAAAATATGGAGAATATACGTACAAGTTAAAACCATAATGCGATGCCCGGTCAATAAAAATACATACCCCCAAGTACGGATCTACGTAAATATACATAGCGATCCAAACGAGTCTGTTTTAACAATTAGGATATGAACATGATGTATGGATGCAACCAGATGATATAGGGTACGATAACATGCAAGGCTAGATATTAAAATATATTATTTTGATTTTTATTTGTATTATTTAAAAGACATGCAGACACAAAAATATATTATACATGTATATAGAATCTAGATGTGCATGGATCCTCTGTACTAGTAAATATATGACGTAATCTTGATCCATGATGGGTTTCAAATATGCGGGTCGGGTTGAATAATAACCACAACTATCAATTGCACTATATGCACCCAAAAGCAATAATAATCTGAAATCTGTCGTAAGATTTGAAATACCCCAAATAAATATAGTATACATGCACTTAGATCCTCTGTACTAGTAAATATATGACGTAATCTTGAACCATGATGGGTTTCAAACATGCGGGTCGGGTCGGATAATAACAACTATCAATTGTACTATCCGCACCCAAAAGCAATAATAATCAGAAATCTGTCGCAAGATTTGAAATACCCTAAATAAATATAGTATACATGCTCTAGGGTGTTACAGAAACAGTCCTCCTCTGACGCCTCTCTGAACATCTCCTGGCCAATCAACTTGGCCACTCGCAACGTAGCACTCAACGATGGCGGCCTTTGGCTCTCTGAATACGTGCAATACAACCGATCCTAGGTCCAAATCTTTATAATTATGGTGTCCTGAAAAAATCTGCTACGGTCTCTTCCGATCTCACCTCTGCCAAACTGCCCGGAAACTAGCACTCTTTACTTAATCCGCTTAAGTTCAAAGACAGTTGCAATATCATTACAACTTTTTCCTCTAGAAATGTGGCCGTATCAAACACCTCTGCGTACGTATTAATTCTTTGGCTTCAACGGAGAAGAAAGACTCATTAAGATCTCACACGAATCTCTTATCCACTTTTCTTCAATATCAACCAATTCAGAATCATATCTTGGTAGCTGTGTAGAACGCAATCTAATTTGGCTATAGTCATACACAGAGTCTCTCGTAAGGACTCGAAATTATGAACTCAGCCATCTTCACCACTTTGTGGAAGACATTTGACCGATTACGTCCTCGGGAACTCGTCCAAGTTATCGGAGGAATACACATTATTCTTCCTTTCTCGATCAACTCACAACACGTCTTGGTAAGGCCCCTCTAATTGAAGCTAGCCAACTCGACTGATCTTGCATCAGGGTATTCAATGAACGAAATATCCTAATCACTTTATCCAAGATGGACCAGCGATCTTCTGTCATATCCCTACCAATAAACTCATGTGACTTCAGCTTTATAAACTCTGGAGGCGATATCTCATCAATCTCAGCAACAGCTAGTCATCTGTCTACACGGTAGACACCAAGATCTCTGGAGTAGGTTGTACATCAACAGTCCTCTCAATCTGGCTGCCTCAAGCGATGACCCGATCATCCAGTGCAGATACCGAACGCTCGTATCAAACGAGAAATCCTATAATAAACAATAAATCAATACGTTCCTACATCACCGGAATACATCCTGGTCAGTCCTCGTCCCTGACAATCTCGCTCTGACTGCATCTCTAGCAGCAACTGATTGTTCGTGCAAAAAGGTGTGTATGTGTTTTGTAAATAACCACAATTATGACGGTGTCGCAAAAAGCTAGCCGCGATGGGTACGGGTCATCCGCAGGGAAATGCGAACTTCTTTTCTTGCATTAGACAAGTTGATAAAAGAGAGGAGTGACTGTTGTTGTTTTATTTTAAGACGGATAGAAAATTTATAATAGAAAGGCTTGTAGGGTTTATAGGGTTTAGTAGTTAATGGATGAAGGTTTAGAAATGACTCTTTTTATCTTTTAATAGTTTAAAACTTAGAGAGACAGCGATGACTATGGATTAGGATTCTTGGAGGGAATTAGGGTTTCCTACTACCGACCCTTGTCCTTACATTGATATCTATTTATCTCAAACCCTTAAGAAAACAAGTATTACTGATCTCAAATCATGGTCGTGACTATCATTAATTGATAGCTCGCCCGATAAGAGGGTTAATAATTATTTTGCTAAGCTTTATAAACATTAAAATATCAAAAGAAATTAAAAGATATTTCATCCGTTATTCTACCCAATCCTACAAACCCTAGCAAGTAAGAAATTACTCGCTCATGATTAATAGCGATTTAAAAGAATGGTTGAAGATGAATGAAACTATAATTAAAAGTGCAAAAAAGTAATGCGTAAAATTAATGCGTAAGGTAAATCCAAAAGGAATAAATACAAAAACTAGCTTTATTGATCAACTATTGCATTACAATTTTTCTCCTTCAAAACTAGATTACAAGAACCCTAGTTTCGCTCTAGATCTCTCTCTTTATGGACGCAGATGAATAGAAGATTAGACGGTATTAGATGATTTTCAAATGCGCAGCTCTCAGTCCTTTATATAGCTTCTGAAAGTACAAACCCTAAATTCCATATGGGAGTAGTTGATATTACGATCATGTCTCTAAAATTCTAGATCCAATAGCCACCATCAGACCGCGGAACCGATGCTATTTCACTTTGTTGACCGCAGATCCGCCGCCTTCTTGTAGGTTTGTGCATCCAATTTTCTCGTGGCTTTTCTTCTTGATATTTGGAGATCTTATTGATATACAGATTTTGAAAATATTGCTTTGAGTCTCTGCCGTTGCTAAATTTCTTGATTTGCTTCTAAAATTTGGCAGATTCGGTTTCGATATTCCAACTTGACTTGGATCTCCTACATAGATTTCAGAACTGAGGTAATACCTGCACAATATCTCAAATTCATCTTGTTAGTAGCATTTGGTATTTTTGAGATATCATTCCAACCATTTATATGATATAATATCTTAAGAATATTGATTAGGAATATTTGATATGATATGCATTTTTTTAATTACTAATATTTCATTTAAATATTATATGCATATATTTTCCCTAATTATATTAATTATAAATGGAAAAACATATGATAATAAACTTTTACAAATAAACCCATATATGTTCTTTATTTACAATTAACACCTTTAAGCACTTAACAATAATAGGGAAAATGTTCATACAAATGTACAATATTTTAGACTAATCAAATACCCCTAAACTTATATTTGATCGTCCCGAGCAAACTATTTATTGAAAAGAAAAAGAAAAAATCTAGCACGCTTTTGTAGGCAACACGATTGCACTTAGCTCGTGCAACAAGCTTTTAAACCTCTAGGTGTCTCTAGTAGGAGGAGTGTTGTCGCCTGAGGGTTTTTAGCGGATTTCACCCATAAAATCCCATAATAAAAGAAAGAAAATGAAAGTTACATATAAAGATAAGGAACATATAAAAGAAAGAACTTGAAAATAAGAGTTTCAAAATACACTAGTTTTTAGTTACCATGAGCCCTATCTTAATGGTCCTGAAAAGATGTCAAAAATCACATCATCCCTCAATAAAGTATCATCTTTAGTCTTCCTCCCTATCTCTCTTCCAAACATCGATCATATACCTCTACGTGTGTGCAAAAGACATTCTTACACTTGGAGAATTCAATTCAAGATATCATAACCTTGTCCTTATTCCTTAGTACTTTTTAGTCGGTGATGCTTTATATGGATTTGCTCACACATTCTTCATGCGACCATTAATATTTCTTGAGGTACTAACGAATCGATTATCAAATGTGCTCACTTATTATGGCATAATTAGCAACATACCAGTCTTGCAACATCTAAGGCTTAGCAGTGGCTCCCAAACCAGTTGGTCTAAGGCACTAGGTGATAAGGCACCCTCGGTATATTTTTTTTATGCTGTCTTAAGTAATTACAAAACCAGTGTTCATTTTTCTTCACCATTTATATTTTATGCGGCCTTTATATTTTATTGATATATATATATATATATATATATATATATATATTCCTCCATACTAAGATTTTTAGACAAGAGCATTTTAAGGTATTCTCTACTATCCCAAGTTTCAAGATGCGTGCAAATACATATAGTAGAGTATCAACATTCAGAAGTTTGGATTCAAGAATATGGATTATTTTTCAGACTTATTTCTATCCTCAGATTAGTTTTTCCTTCATCCTACCAACCCTTGGGACAACAGCTCATGATTACCTATTACTAGGTTTATTTTAAAATATTTAATTTTCTTACATTTCTTAAATTCTTTCCTATCTTTCATATGTTTTTTTTTTCACTTTCTAAATTTTATTTTCAAAAAAAAAATTATTTAGTGCTTTTATTTAATATAATGCAAAATGAATAAACACAAACCTCCCCCCAAATCTATTTGCAACAGTGTCCTCACTGATATCATCCTTTAAGCTCAAAGCCTATAGATTTGGGAGGAAAAGTTCTCAATGATTAGCAAAGGGAATAAGAGTTAATGACAGTGAAATCCTTCTCCAAACTTGTTCTTGGCTCACAATCGTGCAAAAATTTCTTTTCTTTCAAAAGCCAAAATATTTTCCTTCTCTCCCTCCCCCGAAACTTGAGTGAAACGGTTTTTTCATTATTAAGAATTTAAAATCATAAGAGGGGGTAAATATTATCGGTCCACACAAAGCTTTACAAAGACCAAAATTCAACACCAACCATTTGAATATTTTATCAATGTAATACCATGGTTGGTAGAAGATTATGTTACAGATAGACGTGAAGAAGTGGGGAGGAGATAAGAGGTGTAATTGAACGGTTTTATGTCTCGGTTGGTAGAGACGAAACAGTGAGGGTGAATGAAAACGAGAATGTGAAAGATAACAAATAGGTGGAATAGTCGCATTCTCATACGGGATAAGAAGAAGGGGTGGCGGTTCAGCTTCTTCGGATGGAGGTTGACTCATCACAACATCCAAGTCTTTAAAGAAAACGAGTTCTTCGGCGAAAATATATTCGAAACTTTCATTGATATATCGAATGATAATCGCATCGGAAAGAAATGTATGATACTCGAACTCCATAAAAGGTTCATATTTAGTGTAAGAGATTGACTCGGATAGCTTGACTAAGTCATTTGACAAGTCAAAGGATTCGGACTCGGGGGTGGACTTGTCGACAGAAGGATCCTCACTCATATAATAAATAGCTGGATCAAACAATAACGTACTAGTGCCATCGAGATTAGTATCGGAAAGCAAGAACTCCTCAAATTCATAACTGTCAGAAGTTATCTTGTCGACAGAACATATATCAATTATATGAGCAGAAGGTTCGGAGGGTTGACTTCCTACCCTGTAAATGTTTAGTTCAATTTTCGTCTCCCCAAGAGACAAGTTCATAGATCCGTTACAACAATTAATTATTGTGTTGGAAGTTGCTAGAAAAGGTCGGTCTAGAATCATCGAAATTTGGTTCCGTTGGTTTGCCACAGGCTGTATATCTAAAACTATAAAGTCCACAGGGAATATAAATTCCCCGACTTTAATCAACACGTCCTATATCTCATCCCTAGGGTGGGTGATAGATCGATCGGCCATCTAGAAAGTACAGTGCGCAGGTTTCAACTCTCCTATGCCTAATTGCTCATAAACAGAATACGGGAGCAAGTTAACACTAGCACCTAAATCGAGTAGAGCGCGATTGATATTTTTACCCCTAATAGTAACAGATATTGTAGAACAACCGGTGTCCTTATGTTTCTTGAGCACATGTTGGGTAAGAGCATTACTTATATTACGCGCTAAGAAAAACCTTTTTAGACATTTGAGTTTTCCTTTTCCTAGTGCACAAGTCCTTTAGAATCTTAGTATAGGATGGAACTTGTTGGATATCATCTAAGAGATGAATGAATATTTATATTTACTTGCTTAAAAATTTTCACAATCTTCTCCATTTGTGGACTTGGTCTGTTGGGCCTCGACCGGTTTGGGAAAAGAGCTTTATTAACAAGGGTTGTGTCCAACTCTTGTGGAGAAGTTTGTGAGGATGGAATAGATCCCAAAATTGGATTTAGGATGGTCTTAGATGGTAATTCATTCAAGAAAGTGGGCTGAGGGTTCGAGCCTAGTGAAGAACGGAGAGTAGGCTCAGAAGAAGATGGTGGATTAGACGAAATAGGAGTAGAAGTAGTAGCCGGGGTATCATCGACGTCATCAACTTGTTCACCGACATGGTTGTTCAGCACTTTTCTCGATCTCAATGAGCTTACGGCACTCACATTATGATTTTGTTGGTTAAGAACAATGTTAGCATTTTGTGACTGGCCGGGATTTGGTAGAGCTTGAGATGGAAGTTTTCCTTTCTCTCTCTCACTCATCGCAGTATTTAATTATGCAATTTGTGCTTCGATCGATTTTATGCTTTCACCATAAGAAGTAGTGTATTGCATTAGCGTTTGGATAGAAGATGTTAAATTAGCCATCGTTTATGCGGATTGTTTAATAAACGCTTCTAAGTTTCTTTCGAGTGCAGAGATTTTATCGGTACCGGCCGTTGGAATATTAGTCTGTGGTTGAAAAGAATTATTATAAGGGGCAAAGTTATTGGCCAGATTTTGGAAAGATTGCGGTTGAAAGGGCTGTTGAATTTGTTATGGTGGCTGTTGTTGCTGTGTGGGAAGCTTTTGATAGTTATTTTGGCTTGGGAACTGATTTTGAGATTGGTTTTGGTTCCAAGCGAAATTAGGATGATTCCTCCATCCCTGATTATATATGGATGAATAAGAATCATTTCTAAGTTATTGCTGAAAAGCAGCATTGGTTTGTTCATGACCTTGAGACGGAGGATTCAAAGTACATTCTTCTGTTAAATGTGATGAGTCAAAACAGCAACCACACACGGTCTTAGGGAGCGTAACTTGGTTTAGGGAGGCTAAAGAGAATTTTCTTTTCATAGCTTTGAGTTTCTTTTGCATCGCAGCCATTTCGGCTTTCATTGCGATGGAAGTATCGAGCTGATGGATACCTGCCCTAGATGAAGACGATGTTGTTGGTCTAGTGCTCTCCCACTGTAATGTCTGTTCGGCGAGATCTTCCAGAAATTGCCACGCTTCGCCGTCGTCTGTTGACATGAAATGACATTGACAAGTTGTTTCTAGCATTTGTTTCGTAGCTGGATTGATAACCTCATACATAATTTGGCAAAGTTGCCATCTGTCGATTCTGTGATGAGGGCATTGGACAAGGAGATCTTTAAATCCTTCAAAGTATTTCTAAAAGGGTTCGTTGGGAAATTGAGAAAACTGGTTAATCTCACTCCGAATACGAGCAGTTTTGTGATAAGGATAAAATTTCTTAAGAAATACTTTAATGAATTCATCCCATTTAGCGATAGAATGTGCGGCGGTACTATAAAGTCACTTTTCTGCGAGATCGCACAAGGTAAAAGGGAGAAAACGTAATCACATAGCATTGCCTGAAAGTTGGGTGGTGCTCATCATCGCACATACGTTTTTGAATTTAGTTATAAAAACGTATGCATCTTCAGATTCAAGTCTGTGAAATTTGGGCTACAAGTTGATGAAGTGAGGTTTAATTTCGAAATTATCCCCATTGGCTGGTGGAAGTGACAGATACGTAGGAAAGGGTCCGTGTACGGGGTAGCATCTGTATTGCAGAGTGATGCGTGGTGGATTTTGAATTTGCACAGCTACGAGTGTGGCAAGGTGGTGTTGTTAAAATGCGATGGAGATCCGTCCATATTGAGAGATGTGGTGGTGGAGGAGAAATAGAAGATGAAGAAGTATCGAATTCGGAGTCGACAGCAAAAACGCGGACTAGACGGGTACTAGAATCCCGTGTCCAGCCGATCATGCACTAAGCGGGTTTAGTGCACGTGGCAGTGTGTGATATGTGTGAGAACGATTTTTAAGAAGGCTTGTTTTGAAAAAAATGTCGGACGTGAAGTTTGACTCAACCAATCAGAAAATGCACAATCTATCCCTAGAGCTAGGGTCACCTAGGTCAAGTCACTAGACTGCTCCTAGATTTCTAAAAGACAAGACGTAGGATCAATCCTCTACCACCTCCTTATCCATCTTACAGCTAGGTAAGTGGAAGGTATCCGCTATATGAATCACCGAAATAGCGGGCCTAATTAAGTAACCACTTTCCTTAGTCACGCTTGCCTATACACCACAAGAGAAATACGGATAAGCAATAGATTACCCTCGACCTTCCTCTGTCCTAATTGATCATGACAGTCCTTAGAGGCTTGGTCTAGATATTTTTTATTAATGTAGGGTGATAGTATGCTTGTTTGTGATTTGTGGGGCCTAGAAAGGGTGATGAAATCCCTACCTAATCTGAATTTGGGTTTATTCCCCTTAAAGTCCGGTTTAAATATGCAAAACAAACCAAAATCAAAACACGCAAAAGAATTTTTTTAGCGGCGCTCTTTGCAAAGAATTCTGTAGGTAAAATCAGATTATTGAAGTTTTAGAGCAGAGAGAAAGGCAATAGGAGAATACCAGAGATTTTTGGAGGCCCAACTCTTCAAAGGGACCGCGGTTCCGCCGTCGAATGCCTACTTTGGCAGCGGTTCCGCCGCCTCTTGGCAAGATCGTCTGGTCAAATTTCTTTAGGGCACACCACTACTTCTTTGGTCCAAGTTTAAAGTCTCTGAATCTCTGTTGGCTTGCTCCAATTACTCCAAATGTCCTTGCAAAACTCGCACAATAATCGTTAAAAAAAAACAAGATGCGGTTTTGGTTCTCGTTTATTTTATATTTCTGGTTTTTTATATGAAATCAACCTGAATAACAAGAAAATTAATTATGAACGTTTTCCTGGCAACATTGCCCTCTGATTGTTTGTGCGAAAAAGTGTGTATGTGTTTTGTAAATAACCGCAATCAAGACGGTGTCGCAAATAGCTAGCCGCGATGAGTACAGATCGTCCGCAGGGAAACGTGGACTTTTTTTTTATTTTAGACGAGTTGATGAAAGAGAGGAGTGATTGTTGTCGTTTTATTTTAAGACGGATATAAAATTTAAAATAGAAATGCTTGTAGGGTTTATAGGACTTAGTAGTTAATGGATGAAGATTTAGAAATGATTTTTTTTTTTATCTTTTAATAGTTTAAAACTTAGAGAGATAGCGATGACCGTGGATTAGGATTCTTGGAGGGAATTAGGGTTTCCCACTACTGATCCTTGTCCTTCCATTGATTTCTATTTATCTCAAGCCATTAATAAAACAAGTATTACTGATATTAAATCGTGGTCGTGATTATCATTAATTGATAGCGCACCCGATAAGAAGGTTAATATTTATTTTGCTAAGCTTTATAAACATTAAAATATCAAAAGAAGTTAAAAAATATTTCATCCATTATTCTATCCTATCTTACAAATCCTCGCAAGTAAGAAATTACTCGCTCATGGTTAATAGTAATTTAAAAGAAAGGTTGAAGATGAATGAAACCACAATTAAAAGTGCAGAAAAGTAATGCGTAAAATTAATGAGGAAAAGTAATGCGTAAAGTAAATGCAAAAAGAATAAAAACAAAAACTATCTTTATTAATCAACTATTGCATTACAATTTTTCTCCTTCAAAAGTAGAGTACAAGAACCCTAGTTTCGCTCTAAATCTCTCTCTTGATGGAGGCCGATGAATAGATGATTGGATGGTATTAGATGATTTTCAAATGCATAGCTCTCGGTACTTTATATAACCTCTGAAAGTATAAACCCTAGATTCCATACGGGAGTAGTTAATATTATGATCATGTCCTCAAAATCCCAGATCCAATGGCCACCATCAGACCGCGGAACCGCCGCTATTTCCCCTTGTTGACCGTGGATCCGCCGCCGTCTTGTAGGCTTGTGGATCCAATTTTCTCATGGCTTTTCTTCTTGATATTTGGAAATCTTATTGATATACAGATTCTGAAAATATTTCTCTGAGTCTCTGCCATTGCTAGATTTCTCGATTTGCTTCTAAAATTTGGTAGATTCGGTTTCGAGATTTCGATTTGACTTGGATCTCCAACATAGATTTCAGACCTGAGTTAATACCTGCACAATATCTCAAATTCATCTTGTTAGTAGCATCTGATAATTTTGAGATATTATTCCATATGATATAATACCTTAAGAATATTGATTAGGAATATTTGATATGATATGCATTTTTTAATTACTAATATTTCATTTAAATATTATATGCATATATTTTCCCTAATTATTTTAATTATAAATGAAGAAACATATGATAATAAACTTTTACAAATAAACCCACATATGTTCTTTATTTACAATTAACACCCTTTAGAACTTAACAATAATTGGGAAAATGTCCATACAAATGTGCAATATTTTAGACTAATCAAATACCCCCAAACTTATCTTTGATCGTCCCAAGCAAACTATTTATTAAAAAGAAAAAGAAAAAACCTAGCACGCTTTCGTAGGGAACATGATTGCACTTAGCTCGTGCAACAAGCCTTTAAACCTCCAGGTGTCTCTATGTTGGGTTATGATAGCGCATTGGCCATCTGCTATGGCCTGTGCAGAACAAAAACCCGATTTAAAAAATTTTGGCGCTAACGAATCCGTGAAGATCGAACCATAAACCTTTACTAGCTAACTAGCAAGAGCAAAACTACTGAGATGGAGATGGTTATACCAAATGAACAAAGTCCTTCGGTCTTCTACCATCTTCCCAAGCTCCTTGAGGTGTCCTGAACTGAACTTGGTCGTCGGTCTTCCTTCGTCAATGATGATCCACCCGCGGGAGACGATCCAGGCTCTATCTTCGCCTAGCGAAGCAGCCGACGCTCCAAGGTTGCCAGCAATGAAGTGTGGGGTGTAGGAATATCTTACTATCTTTTTCTCTCATACCTCATGCTCAAATGAGCAATCAAAGAAGAAGATAGAGGAGGTGAGGAAAACTATGGCATGAGCAACTTAAGAAATGACTAAGTCTCCAAAAGAGTGTGTTTGTATGTAGTATGTAGAAAGATAACTAAGCCTTTTTAAACTATGAAAAATATCTCATCCATTTTACAATAAACAAATCCTTAGCCATACCTCTCTACATAACTCCACCATGCTCATGCCACCTCACCCTCTCCACCTCATTTCTTAATGATTTTCTAAAAAGAAAAATCATATAATGAGGTGTCAATCTTCTAGAAGATATTCCGTATAAATACGGAATACAACCCGGTATACGTATCGAAATACATATACGCGTATTCATATAAAAATATGATTAGCCAAGAGAGAAAATGAATAGTGAACAATAATACTAGAACACATACACACACACACACATAAATTGTTAAATCAAAACTTGATTTAATAATCCGGCTCAATCCTAACTTGCTAGTATTATCAACCGTCCGATAAAAGTCTGTATAGCCTGTATATATATTTAATCAGACACCTATATATACCAACATATATCATCTACATCATATCGCCAACCCTCTGTGTAGGACTCTAAAGGCTCGTCAATACGCTGGCAGTGGGTTTAACCATAAGCATGTCAGCGGCACTAGCTTTATGTAACGGCCACCTAGGTATTGAGCGAAAGAAAGGCCGACGAGCAAACTCATCCAAACCCCTACTGAGCCTATCAGTGGCAATATCCGTACAGTCCGGTCTGTTCGTCTAAGAGTATCGCATATCGAGTCTAGGGGGTGGATAAAGTCAGATCCCTAATAACACGATATTTCGTGTCGGTATGAATCTTATCACCAACTGAGAAACTACTGATTCAAATCAGTAATTCTCGACTACCTTGGCCAAGGATTTCTGGTGATGACCACCCATGCACCGCGCGACATCAACCCCCAATACCGAGAGAAACGAATCCCCGACGATCCGCTCACTGCCTCCATATGGCTCGGGACTATACCCAACTAAAACCTGTTTGTACGACTCTCTTGAGTCATGGTAGGGTAGTAATCAAAGCACATTGAGAACTCACATGAGACAAATGACGATCTCAGGTCGACAGACTAACCTGTACACATGTCACCTGGGAACTGCTATCTGACAATAGATATAATACCAACTAGTATGTTCCCGGCGAGTCCGTCCAGTGTACTTATAATCCAATGAGCACCTGTATACTATCTTAGGTGACTAACTGACACCAATGGCTTGTGAGATCGGTCACCGCTCTTCTTGGGGACTCGATAAGTACACACTAGTCTACTCCGGAGTATCGATGCCCAGTCTCGACACTCCCTCGACTAGGGACATTTAAGGATGTGCTTATGGACCACCCAACTCCTACATATATGATCGCCATCATAATACTGGTAGTCAAGTAAGAATCTTATGGGCTTTATCAATATGTAATAGTGATCTGTAATACCACATAATGCATGTATATGATGACAGAGACAAACCAGATAGTATACTATCATCTCGAGTAAGACTGTTCTACCTGTATAGGTCCTCCCTTAATCATCACAATCACGTGGCTGCAATTACAATAATTGACTTAATGGTACTATAACCAACAATCGCCCACTTTCACTTAAGGATAATTAATGCGGTGTCGCATACTCACAGCCCGTGTGATACCGAACACCCAACTTCTTTACTAATCAGTCTCGCAAAGCCCGTTTGCGAAACTATTACGTTCGAGTAAAAGTCTCAATGAGTGGATCAACTCCAGTATTTCTATCTTTATCTCTCTATATCTCAACTTCACGAAGAAAGACTATCTCCCGAAATGAGCAATACCTGTCTTAGAATTTGTTTGGATTGTTAGTGTTATATGCCCTAGAGGCTATTATTATATCATACTGGTTTGTATATTACATATTGAAAGCTTGGGATATACACGGATATAGTCACAGTCTTGCTCGAAATGGTAGTATGCTACTTGGTTTGTTTCTACCTCAATATGTGCATGTGTTTCTTTTAGCATATCGCTTATACATATTGGTAGAGCCCTTAAGATCTTTGCTTGATTACCAGCATTGTGATGGCAGTCACACTAGTGGGGGCTGGGTAGTCTATAAGCACATCCTATACAAGTCCCTAGTCGTAGGATTATCGAGACGGGGCATCGATACTCCATAGTATACTAGTATATACGCTTCTTATCCCAGCAGAGGAGGTCTATCCCACAGCCATTAGTACTTCGTACTGGAGATAGTATGCAGGTGCTCATTGGGTTATGAGTACACTGGACATGACTCGTAGGGAGCTGCTGGTGGGTGTTATACCTATCGTCAGGTAGCAGTTCTCAGGTGACATGAGTATAGCTTAGTCCGTCGACTTGATACTGCTACTTCGCCTCGAGTGTGTTCCCACTGTTCTTAGATTACTACTCTACCACGGCTCAAAGGAGTCGTGCAAACAGGTAGTAGTTGGGTGCAGTTCCGAAGTACTTGGAGGCAGTGGCGATTAGATAGGATTCGTCTCTCCCGATATTGGGGGTTGATATCGTGCTGTGTTCGGAAAGCCATTACACAAAGTTCAGGCGGATAATACTAGTGGGCTTTGGTTTAAGCCGGATCCTAGTATTATATTGATGGATTATTTTCGTCTCTTTTGTATTCATATTCTTCGAAAAGCGGATACAGGTATGTATATACGGATGAGGGGCATTTTCGTAATTTATTCGAAAATGCTTCTAGAAGGAGACACCTCATTAGGGTTTTTATTCTTTTTGATTAAAGATTAATGAAGTTGAGAAAATGAGGTGTAATTTGACAAAAGACTAAGCATGACTCATGGTGTGACTCATGGCATGACTCACTTTGTGATGATTGTGTATACTAGATATTTTATCAAGCATGCTAGATATTTATAAAGGATGCTAGATATTTTATGAGAATATATTATTCATCACAAATGAGAGCAGGCTCATTCTTATGTTTTATTTTCTACACTCTCATCTTCCTCAAGCTCCTTCTTCTTCCTCTAAGCCTTTCATGTCTCATGAGTTGAGAAACCTAAGGCTATTAGAGACAAACTAATCCATCTTCATTCTCTATATCATCTAGGTCATCTAGTTTAGCTAACTAGATTTCCTAGTAGCCTCGGATTTGAGGTTGGAGTTTGGACTATAGACTCTCGGGTGGATCGTCTTTGACTCAAGGAGACCGACGAGGAAGTATCGATCCGTTACGATCCTCGGAGCTTATGACGAGGAGGGGGAAAACAAAGATGACCCGAAGGACATGGTATCATGAGGTATAATTTTCATCCGAGTAGTTAAACCTCTTAGTAGTTTGCTAGTTAGGGTTTAGTATCGATCCTGGAGTTCAAGTCGGTGTTGCGAGCTTTGAAAAATTGTTTTTTGCATATTCCGCCTCCCCGTGAACCTGCGGGATGCGCGACATCGACTTATAGTGGTATCAGAGCATATTAAACCTTTACTATCTTGTTAGCAAGTAGTTAGAATTTCGATCGTCGGAAAATCACGAAAATGATACACCAGCACCCTAACTTTCTGTCGAATTTTAAACTACCAAAAAAATATTTCAGAGACATGAAAATTAATAGCAGGGTATTCTAAGAACACAGCAGAAAAACGAGTCCATAACTCATCAAGACCGCCACAGAACCGCGGCGAATCGGTGCATCCGCCGCTGTTCCGCGGCCGAGTCGTGGCCGAGTTGGATCGTTTTTCCTCTGTGTTTCTTATTTTGGGTGTATTGTTCTCTGGTATATTTGGTTTCTACCCAGTATTTTTTCTGTGTGCTGGTTTGTACTTGGGGTAGATACGGAAAATAGTTTTCGATCAAAATTCTAAAGTTCTTGGCTAATCGGGTATTGTCTATGTTGTGTTATATGTGTTTCGAAACGTCCACTAATTGCTATACGTCAATTAGTGGGGCTTGCATATAACTGTGATCTGTGATGTTGGTTTGTGTATATGAACTTTATTGGATCATCGTGGATGAATAGCTGGGGATGTGAGAAGAGAGTTTTCTTTCATTCGATATAAATTGTAAAGTGATGTAATATTATTTTGCGGGGCACATCAGGGTTGAGGTTGTAGCTACCGTTGTATTATTTCTTTTACTGTTTTCTGCTCCTAGGATAGACCCAAGGTGGGGTGCACAAACTACCAGGTTCTTTGAAGTGCCGAGTAGCCTACTCATTTTACTGAGTGAGGTTGCTTCACTTCGGGAATTTGGCGGGTAATTTGCCGCACCCGTAGGGGTCTAGGGTGGGGTTTGTCTATACATCATGACCGTGGAATCCGTCTTTCGTTACAGGCTTAAATAAAACGCGGAATTCGTAATATATCTAATATGTTCATCTGTGATCTGGAATGTCTATTATTGTGTGAGACGAATGGTTATTATATATATGCTATATATTAGACGTTGCTTATGTTTTGCACCCGCGCTAGTCCATCCCCCGCTCTGGAGTTAGTTAAGTAACCTAACAGTGTTAGACGGGGCTCAGTGGCGAATGCAGATGGCATAAGCGGACGTGTTATTTTTGTTTTTCTCTGTGATGATAGGTGTAAATGATGGGACTGCATTATATTAATGCAAAGCAAACAAACCAAAGCTGAATCGTTGGAACACTTTTAAAACCACTCGGTTTTTTCAGAAATAGAAACTTTTAAATACGGAGCCTAAACCACTCCTTTAAAAGTCAGGTTCCTTCGATTAAATCAAGTTCATTACGTTCACAGTTTCGCCAAAACCATTCGTAGCCCTCCGTCATTTCAGTTGAGTATTCAGTAGTATTCAAGCTCTGTATTTTGACCTTCGCCAAGGCATAGTGATTGGTAGCTGCTGGATATTCATCTGTAGCATAGATAGATGTGTTGGTTTGGGACAGTCGTACTACTATTTTGGCCTTCGTCAAGGGTATGTACTGGTGGGTTCAAATTAACCTGGACAATGACGGGCAGAACTTAACATGTGACTTATGATATGTTGGCCTTTATCAAGATCATAAGAGCATGGGGAAAAAATCCACATCGGGAATTTCTAAGGAAACTGAAACTTGCTAGTGCTGCATACCATTTGGAGTGTGATAATGTTGGTAGAATTCCTTCAGGATTATCACACAATGATATTTGGATCCCGATCCTACTGTGAGTATCCGCTACTCCTCAGGAGATTTTTCACTAAATAATCAATGCTATAAACTAAGTAGGTGTCTAGAACGGTGTTAACGGGGCTACGCCTCCAGGGAAAAGAGCTTATGTAATTAAGAAACTTCGTGAAAGCGTTGGAAAACCTCTCTCGAAGTACCAACACCAGCCTGGCCGAAAGGTTAAGCAAGTATTGTAGGGTGAGATTAATCCTAACTAATTCTTCTTTTATGGTTTGAGGAAGGATTCGAGATACAGTGGGAGCCATCCTGTTTAGATAAACTAAAAACCAATTTAAAACTTGCAAGAGGATCATGCTGAGTGTTTTCTTCTCTCTCTCCTAATTACAGCGACCAGGTGACCAAGATTAGGTTACACTAGATAATAAAATGACTGAGTTATACTATATTGACTGGAAAAGGTTTGTCTAGATGTTCATTACCTATGACAAGCCGGACCATCTCATTACTACTAAAGTCCCCACCGTCCCAGGTCCAGTTTCCACCATCATGGATATGGATATCCGTAAGAAAAGGGAAAAAGACAGTGTAAATGCCAAGTGCCTCATGTTGGCCTCAGTAAATGGTATAAACCAGAGACAGCATGAGAAGATGGACTTAGTTTCCATCTTCTTCCATAACAACGTTTTATATGGAGAGCAATCTCGTATCGCAAGGTATGAGACCTCGAAATAATTGCTTCAAGCGAGGTTGGCTGCCGGATCATTTTTAGGGGACCACGTCCCTATAATGATCAGCTGTATTAAACAGCTCACAGACCTGGAGACCACGTTGGAGAACGATTCATATGCTGACTTGATTTTACAGCCTCTACCTTCTACTTACGCCCAGGGGAAGAAAGTTATACTTCCAGTTGACGGCACCCTGAAGGAAACCAGAGAGACACCCACTCTACTTATTGAGGAATCTTTCTCTTCTGGATCCAAGGCGAAAGCCAAGGATGAGAAGAAGAAGATCTCCACAAAGCTGATAGGCAGTGTCAGTAAGGTAAAAGGAAAGGGCAGGGCAAAAGTTTCGGGGCTAACAGTAGGGAAGGAGGGATGTTCCTATTGTCGCGGGAAAGGGTATTGGCAGAAAGAATGCAGGGCTTGGAAAGCCAGAATCCAGGATCCAAAGCATGTTGTGGCTTCGGCTTCGGGTGTGTTTGTGATTGAAAACTATATGTCAATGAACTCTACTTCCTGGGTACTAGATACCGGAACATGATCTTATATCTGTAATTCATTAAAGTTTTTGAGAAACCGTAGAGTTATCAGGGCAGGTGATATGACTCTCATGGTTGCTAACGGAATGAGCGTGGATAATGTATCCATAGGGGAATATCACCTAGGATTGACAAGTGAGCAGATATTGATTTTACGTAACTGTTTGTGTGTACCTAGTCTAGCTTGTAATATCATATTTGTATCTTTACTTTTTAAGGAAGGATATGATTTTACATATGTAAGCGATGTGGTCCACATCCACCTAAATCATGGTTTGATTGGGTTGGGTACACTAGATAACTATATATACATGTTAAATCAAGCTCAGGTTTTCAACGTCCAGAATACACTTAAAAGAAAGTCTTCAGAATTAAATAAGGCTTTCTTACGGCATTGTAGACTGGGTCATATCAATGAAACATGGTTGACGGAGTTACATAGAGAGAGTTATTTAGATCCGTTCGAATATCTGACTTATGCAACTTGTCAATCTTGTCTCATAGGAAAGACGACAAAAACTCTGTTTACTGGACACGGAGTAAGAGCGAGCGAGCTATTAGGACTCATACACAGCGACGTGTGTGGTCCAATGTCTACACATGCACGAAGTGGTTATTCCTATTTCATTACTTTTACGGATGATTTCTCTAGGTATGGACATGTATTCTTGATGAAACATAAATCCGAGGCCTTTGAGAAATTCTGAGAATATAAGAATGAAATTGAAAAACAAATAGGCAAAAGTATTAAGATACTGAGATCTGATCGAGGTGGTGAATACTTCAGTGCCGAATTCTTGGGTTACTTAAAAGAGAATGGAATTCTCTCTTTGCTTACTCTTCCATACACACCACAACATAATGGTGTATCGGAATGGCGGAACAGAACCCTATTGGATATTGTACCTTCCATGATGAGTAACGCTGAGTTACTGCTATCCTTCTGGGGTTATGCACTAGAATCAGCTGTATATCTTTTGAACAAGGTTCCTACCAAGACTGTGCCTACCATACCATATCAGATGTGGAGTGGGAAGAAACCCTATATTCAGTATCTGAAGATATGGGGATGTCCAGCTTTTGTAAAAAAGCAGTATGCGGACAAGCTCGAGGTATGCTCAGTACCGTGTAAGTTTGTGGGATACCCAAAGAACTACAAGGGGTATCTTTTCTGTTACGCAGAGAAACAAAAGGTTTTTGTTTCTTGTAATGACCACTTTTTGGAAAATCAATTTTTGAAAAAAGGAAACTAGTGGGAGCGCAATAGAACTGGAAGAAATTCCAGAACCATAAGCTATTACTGAAAGCATGGTAGAACCAGAGGTTTCAAAAGAACAGGACATCCCTGCGCCATTCCACAGGACTAGTAGGAAGTCTCATCCACCCGAGAGATACTACGGTTTTCTCATAGACGGGGATAGAGAGGATTGCATCATTGAAATTGATGAGCCAACTAGCTTCCAGCACGCTGTTCATAACAGAATACTGCATTTTATACCGCCCATTCTTATGCTCGTGTGTTTATAGGTAGGTGCTTTTAATCCGTGTTTGTTGCATATTTACAGAGTACAGGTTTCCAGTCCAAATATTGCAAATCAAGACAAAATCTCCACAGTTACGCCAAAAGCAGAACATCTGTTGACAGCAGATAAAAGCCGGGTTCCGGTCATCCATATCCGTCCAGTGCCGAGTACCAGTTCCTGAGACAAGACATATGACAGTGGTCATTCGTGTCTGGGACAAGCACAGAGCACGAGGGGGGGCAGCACAAGAATCAATGGGTGCGCGGAGCTCGAGAGAGATAGAAGTCAAAAGTGAAGAAAAGATAGCAATCTTGGACTAAGAATTCTGAAGATATTCTGGAAAGATTATCAGAAAATACATGTACCAGACAACAGGGGACAGCAGACCAGGGCCGTACAGAAAAGCCCATGCCCTGAACCCACTATAGTGCGGCGGATCCGCGGCCAATAGGGGGTCTAGGCCGCGGATCCGCGGCCGTACTGGCGCCGCAGCTGGTCAAATTTCAGGGGTATTTTGGTATTTTTATGTAGGTTCTGAATGTTGCCCTAGATTTCCAGCTCCCTGCCTATAAATACTCCAGAACTTGCCAAGCTTTGGGTGTTCATTCTTTGTTCCTCTTTTGTAGTTTTTTGTGTAGTTTTTCTTCTTCTTCTTCATCTTGTCTCCATGAAAATTGTAGTGAGAGCTTTTTGAGTGGAAGATCAATGAAGATGAGGGCTTTTGTATCATTCTCTTTTGTTTAACTTTCCCTTGAGATTCTTGCTTTCTCTTGATCATTCAACCTCTTCATTGAGCTTGAATGGTTAAGGGTTAGTTATTGATCTCAAAGGTCGTATTTTCTTATGGAATTAGCGCTTCATTTCACATGCGTTCTCTACCCTTCTCTTGATCTTGCAACCTCTTGATTGAGCTTGCAAGTTTAAGGGTTGTCTATTGATCCCATGCTTGTCTTGAGTTCTAGTTTCTTGTTCTTTTTTATCGCTTTTTATTACTTGCTTATTATTATCTTGCTTTACTTTCTTGCAATTTAATTCATGCACTTAATTACTTGTAATCTTTTCTTTTCTTTTGCTCTCTTTTGTTCATTTTGTGAATGTTGTAATTATTGTTGTTGTTAATAATCAATATGATATTGTAAGTTAACATTTCTTTGCTCACTTCCTTTTCCCGTTATTTTCCATTGAACTCCGCCCAAACCATACGCAAGCGCTCCGTTAGGCACCCTACCCTGACAAGGTAACGGTGATTCCTAACCGCGACCGGTTGCGTTCGGTTTGGCGGGAGGCGAAAGCAAGAGACAAGAACGGAAGGACAAGGGTAAATAAGCCGGATTCCACGAATACCGCGCTTAAATCCCCTAATCCACGTTGTTGCCGATTGCTCTAGCTTCAACTGGTCAAGACTCGGCTCAAAGGTTTTGAGTACGGATTTCTTTAGGTTACATTATCGTATCTTTTTTTAACAACTTTATACTTGCAAATAAACACATAGGTTAGAATCAAACAAACATATACTCATTCTTTATTGACTCGTCTAAAACAAGAAAGGACATACAACCTTCTCCCTGTGGATCGACCCGTGCTCAACCGGCTAGCTGCATAGCGACACCGTCCTGATCACGGTAAACTTTAGAACTTTGAACATCCGACACGCTTTCCGCGTGCGATCAAATTGCGCCGTTGCCGGGGAGACGGTAACGTATTTCTTTTCTTGTTATTCGGGTTGATATTCTTTTTGTATATATTTATAAATAAAATATATATTCTTTTTGTTTTTTTTGATCATTTTTGTGGGTAAGAGTGCAGATTTTTGCAGATTTGCAAACTGCGATTGTGGGGAGCAAAGTGTACATTCAAGGCTAAGGTGATTGCAAAGTACAGTGCCAAAGATCCGGGTAGTTTGACCCGCGCAAGCGAACTTTTTAAGCTTACCGGATTTGATTCAACGGGGGTTTCCTAACCCAAAAACTTAACGGTACGTACTTTACTAACACCTTCTTCTCAAATCCGACGCATCCAATATACTATTCTTTGCAGGATTCTTTACAAGTTTGCTAACAAACGCTAAAAATTGACTAACCCGTATTTGTTGCAGTGCCGCGCTTAAACTAAAAAACGATTTTTTGATTCTTTATAGAATTTTTATTGAATTGCGCATTGCATCAATTAATACGGACTTAAGGGCAAGCGAACCCCACAATATACGGTAAAGGATTTCATCACATTTTCCGTGGCCCACAAATCACGAACTTGAGCATAACGTTTACCCGCACAAAATTTAAAAGAAACTAGACTTTAAGCCTTAAGGACTTCGCGCTCACTAGGAGAAGTTAACTGTGTTTAGAACCTCGCTTAACGGTATATTGTTTACGGGGTGTCTAGGAAAGTGTTAACGGCGAAACTGCCAAAAGAGAAAGGGTTATTTAATTAAGGAACTTCGCGAAAGCGTTGGAAAACCTCCCCTTATCTCTGCACTTACCTGGCCTCGTGATCAGTGTATCTTAAGCCCGTTTCTCGACACAGTTTTACTTCGACAATCAAGTTCTGGAGCAGGTCTAGTTGACCTAGGTGAACCCTAGAATGATTAGGTGTGTGGTATTTTTGTGTCGTGATTGTTTTTGTCCATATTCTTTTTTTTTTGTGTGTAAATTTCATTCTTTTGTTAATATCTAACTATAAAAAAAAAAAAAAAACATTCATTTTCCCCCCTTCTTTTCTCTACCTTCCTTTCTTTCTCTCTTCATATCATGGGTACTCCACCTCGCAAAACTCTTGCCGAACTTTGGTACCCACAACCAGACATAACTTCTTACGGTTTTTGCTTTGGCCGAACATCGAACGACCCCTCCATGCCCAAAATTTCTTTGAAAGATCGGATAGACGCGTCTAGGACAAACACTTGCCCTCCGCAATCCACTTTGTATCAACCTTTTCAACCTCCCCCACCCTCTTATGTTGATACTCCTTTTGCAAGTCGTCCTTTGTCCATCGCTGAACGTATTGAACAATCCCGTAGCCGATCTTTCACTCCTTTCACCACTTCAAATTCTGGGGATCAACAATTCCATTCACCTTCTTATCCAACTATTGATCCTACCCATGACCAACCATTCAATTCCTACCAGTCCTACCCGACTTTTGCACCTTCCCTAGACATTGCTTCTACACAGCCTTTTGGGAATTTTCAGTATCCAAACAACTTTGAATCCTTTACTGAAACCCCTTCACAACCAATGTCTAGTCTAGAACAGTCCTTGGAAGACTTTAGGGTAGCGTCAAGCCAACAGATGATGGATTTGAATGCGTCCATGGCCGCTCTCATACAACCTACTGACCCGGTAGCTAGTTTCCAGCTAGCTCCAAATTTTCTAATGTATGAAGAGGCGGTAGGACAGGTTGAGAATTTGAGTGGAGAGAGTGAGCTGTACCCCCTTCCGAATCAAGCCTACCCGTTTCAACTTGCATCCCACAACTCCGGTTTTGAATGTCTATCTAGTGTTCCAAACGATTCATTGATTAGAGATAGAACAGATAATGAGTTGTGTGACTTTGTAGTGTTTGATTTGCCCGATTGTGAAGGGTCCCTTTCGAGTGAAACCACACCCAATCCTTTTGACCTCTACACCTCCACTCTAGAACCTGAATTGATTAATATCCATGCTTTTGTTGAGATGTCTGAGAATATTGATTTTCACTTGATTGAGGATATTGACGCCGGGAATATTTTGGATGGTGAACCTGTAGATTTGGCAGAATTTTTCTCTCCAATTCATCATCCCGAGTCATTAACTGTTTTTCCCGAACCCCATATGCGTCTAAATTTTGAAGAGAAATGCATGGATGTGCTAAATTTTGAGGAGAATTTTGAGGATAGCTTTGAGGATGAACCAGTTTTAATTGATGAGTCGGATTTTCTAATTCATCCTGTTCCTTTCATTGACTGTGTGCACCCTCCCGAAACCTTAACCAATACCCCTCCTCGATCACTTTCCTCCATCCTTTCCATCGTTCCGACCTTGCATGAACCCGTCTCACTTACATTTCATATGTCTGGTTTACCGAGTTCGGCGTACCCATGGTTTCTCACGAATCTTGAGGGATTTGACCCCATTTCTCGACGGGTAAATATATTAGCACAATCGCTTTTCACACATCGGTCATCATAAATTGTGCTAATCTATTTACTCCATTTGCACCCTCAAGTTCGTATTCCACTTCTTTTTCCCTTCCGCCATTCTTCTTCCTCTCATATACCGAGACCGTATACCACTTCTATCTCCATACGGTCTCGCGTATTCTCCATTTCTTACCTCTTCACCTTCTTTCCCCAACCACTGCTTCACCATGATAAAATCTTTGAATGGTTGGTGTTAACTTTTGGCCTGTGTAAGGCCTTGTATAGCTTGATACTGTTCTTTCCCCCCTAATCTTGAACTTCAGCGCTTAACAGTGGAAACACTGTTTTACTTAGGTTTGGGGGGGACTCCTTTTTTGTATATATATATTTTTTTGTTTTCTTTTTTTTGTTTGTATATAATTTGTTTCTAGGGAGCGCCGATAATTTTGACCCTCTTGGTATAGCCTGACAGTGAGGGCACTGTCAAGTTTAAGTTTGGGGGTGTGCTCGGTAAGCTTTCTTCCTTCGCATTCATTTGTATATTTTGCATTTGCGTACCTTATTAAAACCCCAAAAAAAAATCGAAAAACTTTCCAAAAAATATAAAAACTTTGTCGTCAAGTTAGCTAATAGGGTAACTTAGATCTTTATTCCGAAAGTTTAGTTGATATGACAGAAATAACTAAATTCTAGGCTTAGGAATTGAAAATCCTAAAAATAACCCTCATTCTGTCTAACTTTGGTAAGTATACGTCCTTACAGTTTTTTTGAGAAATAGGTAATCTTGAGTTCAGTTCTTGAGTTAAGTTAAAATGAGGGGAAAGTATTGAAGCTTTACTGGAGGATAAGTCTGAAAAATAATTTCTTTTCTTGAGTTCAAATTTAGAAAGTATATACCCTACAAACTGCACTTACAGGCACCTTGAAACTTAGGATAGTAGAGGATACCTAGAAATACTCTTGCCTGAAAGCCTAGTATGAAAGAAAAAACGGTATTTAAAGCTAAACACCAAAAGAGCATGTTGAAAAATATATCCGGTCTTGAAAAAGAAAAAGAAAAAGAAAAAGAAAAAGATAAAAATAGAATAAAGTCAAGACCTGGAAACTACTATTTACGCTTTAAGCTCACACATTCAGTAATCGGCCGTTAGTGCCTCAAGAAGCATTAATAGTCGCATAAAAGGTGTGTGAGCAAATCCGTCCATCCTTAATAAAAAGAAGTAGTATTAGGTATTAGGGCAAGGGTATTATAGCTTGAATTGAATTCTTGAGTGTAGGGGTGCAAATATACACACACGTAGGGGTATACAATCAATGTTTGAATAAAAGATAGAAATAAAGAATAAGACTTGTGTTTTCTGTAAAGTTGATAAAAATCTCTGATTTGAGGCCGCACTTTAGAAGGAAAACTCGGGAGAACCAACTTCTTTCTAAACTTTTTTGGAACGTATAGGACCTAAGGTTAAATAGATAGGAGGTGTGAAAAATAAGGGTTGGATATTTCTAACTTAGGATGATAGAATTTCTAACGTAAATACTGAACTGTAGGAGTAGAATCAATGTTAACTTATGACACTAGCTTGACAGGATTTTGTGGGTAGTATCCGCTGAAAACCCTCAGGAGACAACACTCCTCCTACTAGGGACACCTAGAGGTTTAACGGCTTGTTGCACGTGCTCAGTGCAATCGCGTTCCCTGCGAAAGTGCGGTTAGGATTTTATTTTTGTGAATAATTGGTTTTGCTCGGGACGAGCAAAAGTTAAGTTTGGGGGTATTTGTTCATAACAGAATACTGCATTTTATACCGCCCATTCTTATGCCCGTGTGTTTATAGGTAGGTGCTTTTAATCCGTGTTTGTTGCATATTTACAGAGTACAGGTTTCCAGTCCAAATATTGCAAATCAAGACAAAATCTCCACAGTTACGCCAAAAGCAGAACATCTGTTGACAGCAGATAAAAGCCGGGTTCCGGTCATCCATATCCGTCCAGTGCCGAGTACCAGTTCCTGAGACAAGACATATGACAGTGGTCATTCGTGTCTGGGACAAGCACAGAGCACGAGGAGGGCAGCACAAGAATCAATGGGTGCGCGGAGCTCGAGAGAGATAGAAGTCAAAAGTGAAGAAAAGATAGCAATCTTGGACTAAGAATTCTGAAGATATTCTGGAAAGATTATCAGAAAATACATGTACCAGACAACAGGGGACAGCAGACCAGGGCCGTACAGAAAAGCCCATGCCCTGAACCCACTATAGTGCGGCGGATCCGCGGCCAATAGGGGGTCTAGGCCGCGGATCCGCGGCCGTACTGGCGCCGCAGCTGGTCAAATTTCAGGGGTATTTTGGTATTTTTATGTAGGTTCTGAATGTTGCCCTAGATTTCCAGCTCCCTGCCTATAAATACTCCAGAACTTGCCAAGCTTTGGGTGTTCATTCTTTGTTCCTCTTTTGTAGTTTTTTGTGTAGTTTTTCTTCTTCTTCTTCATCTTGTCTCCATGAAAATTGTAGTGAGAGCTTTTTGAGTGGAAGATCAATGAAGATGAGGGCTTTTGTATCATTCTCTTTTGTTTAACTTTCCCTTGAGATTCTTGCTTTCTCTTGATCATTCAACCTCTTCATTGAGCTTGAATGGTTAAGGGTTAGTTATTGATCTCAAAGGTCGTATTTTCTTATGGAATTAGCGCTTCATTTCACATGCGTTCTCTACCCTTCTCTTGATCTTTCAACCTCTTGATTGAGCTTGCAAGTTTAAGGGTTGGCTATTGATCCCATGCTTGTCTTGAGTTCTAGTTTCTTGTTCTTTTTTATCGCTTTTTATTACTTGCTTTACTTTCTTGCAATTTAATTCATGCACTTAATTACTTGTAATCTTTTCTTTTCTTTTGCTCTCTTTTGTTCATTTTGTGAATGTTGTAATTATTGTTGTTGTTAATAATCAATATGATATTGTAAGTTAACATTTCTTTGCTCACTTCCTTTTCCCGTTATTTTCCATTGAACTCCGCCCAAACCATACGCAAGCGCTCCGTTAGGCACCCTACCCTGACAAGGTAACGGTGATTCCTAACCGCGACCGGTTGCGTTCGGTTTGGCCGGAGGCGAAAGCAAGAGACAAGAACGGAAGGACAAGGGTAAATAAGCCGGATTCCACGAATACCGCGCTTAAATCCCCTAATCCACGTTGTTGCCGATTGCTCTAGCTTCAACTGGTCAAGACTCGGCTCAAAGGTTTTGAGTACGGATTTCTTTAGCTTACATTATCGTATCGTTTCTTAACAACTTTATACTTGCAAATAAACACATAGGTTAGAATCAAACAAACATATACTCATTCTTTATTGACTCGTCTAAAACAAGAAAGGATATACAACCTTCTCCCTGTGGATCGACCCGTGCTCAACCGGCTAGCTGCATAGCGACACCGTCCTGATCGCGGTAAACTTTAGAACTTTGAACATCCGACACGCTTTCCGCGTGCGATCACACGCCATTCAGAGTGGTGACTTGGTAAAATAGTTAGATGCAGTACGGACCAAGATGAGGTCCATGTACACTAACAAAGTATGGACTTTGGACATTGCTCCAGAAGGGGTAAAACTCGTAGGCTGCAAATGGATATTCAGAAAGAAGATTGGTGTAAATGGATAGGTTGAAACCTATAAGGCTAGACTTGTTGAAAAAAGTTTTTGTCAAAGACCTGGTTTGGACTATGATAAAACCTTTTCTCCAGTGGCTATGCTCAAATCCATTCGGATTCTTCTTGCTATTGATGCCTTCCACGATTATGAGATTTGGCAGATGGATGTAAAGGCCGCTTTTCTAAATGGACATTCGGAAGAGTGCGTCTATATGGATCAGCCAGGGGGTTTCATTCAGAGTGAGAGCAGCAGGAAAGTGTGCAAGTTTCTTAAGTCCATTTATGTACTAAAGCAGGCATCGCGGAGTTGGAACATCTGTTTTGATGAGACGGTCAAAGAATTCGACCTTATCAAAAATCCAGATGAACCATGCATTTATAGTAAGACTGTAGCAAGAACTGTGGTATTTCTCATCTTATACATAGATAAAATTCTCTTGATAGGAATTAACATTCCTATGCTACAATCAGTCAAAGGATTCTTGTCACAGAGATTCTCCATGAAAAACCTAGGTGATGCCAACTACATTCTGGGGATCCAGATCTATCGTGATAGATTTAAGAGGATGTTAGGACTTTCACAGTCAAGGTACATCAACACCATGCTAAAAGGATTTAATATGAAAGATTCAAAGCGCGGTAGTCTACCGGCTTGTCACTGAATCACCCTCTCCAAGGAGATGTCTCCCAAGACTGATTTGGAAAGGGCTCGCATCACATCTATACCCTACGCTTCTGCAGTAGGCTCTATAATGTATGCGATGTTGTGTACCAGACCAGATGTTGCTTACGCACTTAGCGTGGTAAGACGGTATCAGTCAAACGCAGGGGAGAAGCACTGGGAAGCAGTAAAGAACATTCTCAAGTACCTGAGAAGGACTAAGGAGATGTTCTTTGTGTATGGAGGAAAAGACCTCTAGATTGAGGCCTTTGTTGACTCCAGCTTCTAGAGTGATAAAGATGACTCCAAGTCCATTTCGGGTTATGTCTTTACCCTCAATGGAGGGGCGGTCTGTTGGAAGAGCTCCATGCAGGACACCGTTGCTGACTCGATGATGGAAGCGGAGTATATCGCTGCTTGTGATGCCACAAAAGAGGCAGTCTGGATGAGAAAGTTCTTAACTGAACTTCAAGTGGTTCCAACCATTGTTGATCCAATACCGCTGTATTGCGACAACAATGATGCTATAGTTTTAGCAAAGGAACCCGGTCCCATCAGAGATCCAGACATATCTTGAGGCGGTACCGCCTGATCAGGGAGATCTTTGATTGTCGGGAGATCGATGTGAGGAGAGTAGATACGGAGAACAACACTGCAGATCCACTTACAGAGGACATCCCTTAGACATAGTTTGAGAGGCTATTCGAGATGATAAGTCTGCGATAAGCCAATATATGGCCTTAGTGCAAGTGGGAGATTGTTAGTGTTATATGCCCTAGAGGCCATTATTGTATCATACTGATTTGTATATTACATATTGGAAGCTTGGGATATACACGGATATAGTCACAGTCTTGCTCGAAATGGTAGTATGCTACCTGGTTTGTTTCTATCTCAATATGTGCATGTGTTTCTTTTAGCATATCGCTTATACATATTGGTAGAGTCCTTAGGATTTTTGCTTGATTACCAGTGTTGTGATGGCAGTCACACTAGTAGGGGCTGGGTAGTCTATAAGCACATCCTATACAGGTCCCTAGTCGTAGGATTATCGAGACGGGGCATCGATACTCCACAGTAGACTAGTGTATACGCTTCTCATCCCAATAGGGGAGATAATCTGTCCTATATCCATTAGTACGTTGTACTGGAGATAGTACACAGGTGCTCATTGGGTTATAGGTACACTAGACATGACTCGTAGGGAGTTGCTGGTGGGTGTTATACCTATCGTCGGGTAGCGGTTCCCAGGTGACATGAGTACAGCTTAGTCCATTGACTTGATACTGCTACTTCATCTCGAGTGTGTTCCCACTGTTCTTAGATTACTACCCTACCATGGCTCAAAGGAGTTGTGCAAACAGGTAGTATTTAGGTGCAGTCCCGAAGCACTTGGAGGCAGTGGCGGGTAGATACGATTCGTCTCTCCCGGTATTGGGGGTTGATATCGCGCTGTCTTCGGAAAGCCATTACACAAAGTTCTTGGCCAAGGCAAGCAAGATTTACTGGTAGGTACTCCAGTAGTTTCTCAGGGTGTTTTGGGCTACACTCCGACACGACTTATTGCGCTATTAGGGGTCTGACGATTACCGGCCCCCTAGGCCCGATATGTGATACTCTTAGACAAATAGACCGGACTGTACGGAGATTGTCATAGATAGTCTCAGTAGGAGTTCGGATGAGTTTGCTCATCGGCCTTCTTATCGACAGATACCTGCGTAGCCGTTACGTGCAGCTAGTACCGCTGACGTGCTTATAGTTAAACCCACTGCCTGCGTAGTGTCGAGTCTTTAGAGTCCCACACAGAGGGTTTCCCTGCACCGGGCAAAAGATGTAGAGGCCGTATGGTTTTATGGCAGGGATTCGATCACATACGTGTACTTGTGCACGTACGATGTTTGGGCGGATAATACTAGTAGGCTTTGGTTTAAGCCGGATCCTAGTATTATATTGCTGGATTATTTTCGTCTCTTTTGTATTCATATTCTTCGGAATGCGGATACGGGTATTATTATACGGATGAGGGGCATTTTCGTAATTTATTCGAAATTGCTTCTAGAAGGAGACACCTCATTAGGGTTTTTATTCTTTTTTAAAGATTAATGAGGTGGAAGAAATGAGGTGTAATTTGACAAAAGACTAAGCATGACTCATGGTGTGACTCATGGCATGACTCACTTGAATACCTACCTACGGCTTTGATTGTTATTACTTCTTTGTGATGATTGTGTATACTAGATATTTTATCAATCATGCTAGATATTTATCAAGGATGCTAGATATTCTATGAGAATATATTATTCATCACAAATGAGAGCAAGCTCCTTCTTATGTTTTATTTTCTACACTCTCATCTTCCTTAAGCTCCTTCTTCTTCCTCTAAGCCTTTCATGTCTCATGAGTTGAGAAACCTAAGGCTATTAGAGACAAACTAATCCATTTTCATTCTTTACATCATCTAGGCCATCTAGTTTAGCGAACTAGATGCCCTAGTAACCTCGGATTTGAGGTTGGAGCTCGGACTATAGACTCTTGGGTAGATCGTTTTTAACTTAAGGATGCCGACGAGAAAGCATCGATCCGTTATGATTCTCAGAGCTTATGACGAAGAGGAGGACAACAAAGAAGACCCGAAAGACATGGTATCGTGAGGTATAACTTTCATCCGAGTAGTTAAACCTCTTAGTAGTTTGCTAGTTAGGGTTTAGCATCGATCCTGGAGTTCAAGTCGGTGTTGCGAGCTTTGAAAAATCGATTTTTGCATATTCCACCTCCCCGCGAACCCGCGGGGTGTGAGACATTGACTTACATGGATATCTAATGGGACCCAATTCACAAATGAACTCCAAATCCAAAAAACTTCTTAGACTGTATCATCCACTGAATTTAATCAGTATCCTGTGCCATGCCCTCCACAGTATCCGCTTGGACCACCCGTCCAACATACTGCCTCTCAAAAGAGGGAAAACTATAACTCAGACAGCCACTCTATCATCTAAGTCATCTTGGAAGTCTAAAATGATAACCGCCTCCCGAAGGAGGCTGTCATTACCATATACCAAGAACATCCACTTATGTTCATAACTGCTTCCCAACGTTTCTCAAGAATTGGATTAATATATGTTTATTGCAGCCAGTGCAAAAACAATATCTGGTGTGGTACTTGACATCTCATGATTTACTCAATTGCCTAAGCAAATGATATTCCAATCATGTAAATTCCCCTCCTCATCAGTCTAGAAGACATCTCTTTAAAGAGGGTGACTCCTTCACCTACGGGTACACCACCACACCAGGAGTCGTCCATTCTAAAACCCTTTAGAATAGTATCAAGTACCCATATTGGGACACTTCCCAAATCTAGATCTAAAACCATAGATCTAATTACCAGAATCCTTGATATTTTATCCAGATCCTATATGGAGAAAACACCTTGTGACAACCACAGTATAGCCGATCGTAGTATAGGAATATCACTTGCTATAATGAGCATGTCATCCAAAAACCAGGACATCACTCCCTACTACCTTCTTACCAGGTCCATCCGTTGTTCTGATGAAGTCAAACTCTATGACTGTCGTTTCAAAACTAGACGATCTATCCCCGCTATACTTGCTTTAGTCTATAAATAGACATAAGCTACTTACCCACTATGCTTCCGCTGCTCCCAATAACTACAACAACCTTCTGGCAGAGTCATATACGTGCACTTCTAAAGCTAATTTAGAACGACGCTATACTCATCCTCCTGCCAGATCTCATAGTCTAGAACATCAACAGTGGCAAGTTTGGGTAATCAAAAACCTCTCTCTCACCATCTTTGAGGAGACCAAAGTACCTCTCGGGTGTCTGAAGTTACCTACGAAATCTGCGGAATGGCTAATGGAATGACGAATCTAATTGAATGTTTAGGTTCTACTAAATTTTCAGTAATCGTTTGTGGTTCTGGAATTAATTCCAGTTCTACCATACTCCCACTAATGTTTTCTGAAAAGAATTCATTTTACTAAAACTGTGGCAAGTCAAGAACAATATAACTATTGGTCTTCCAGATGGTAAAATGTTAACCCTCGTCAAAGCCCGGGATAGACCACAAACTGCCATTACTGAAACGTGCCTAGAGTTTATCCGGATTCTGGTTTTAAGCATAAGCTGGAAAACTCCATGTACCTTAACATCGTTAAAATATGAATCCATTCTATATATACAATATAGAAACAAAGGCACTAATTTAAGTTGAACCAGATTCAAAATACATGCAGTCATTTCCAGTGCATATCAACTAGATGGAAGGAGTCCAAGCAGCATTACTCATCAAGGAGCGCACCCACGCAGGAGTAACCTGAGAGAGAAATAAGTTCTCAAAACTATTACTTACAACGAAATACCAGACGCAAGTATCTACATTTTCGATCATCTTGAAGAATCCTGATACTTGCAATATATGGTTCTCCACTTTATTCTTATACCTATATCTTCTCAAAATCTGGACCCTGTATTTTAACGAAATACGTGCCTAAAACTAAAGAAGTCATGAGTAAACAGAATATAGTACGAGTACCAACCTCTTTGTCCTAACGGACACCGGACAACATACAATACTCTGTATAAGTCCACTGAGTTTAATAACTCAAACCCTGTACGTCGCAGGTTGAAAAACTGCACTATGGTTAAGAAGAATTACACCGTTATTGAATGCACCTTACCTAACCATCAACTGATACAGATAAATGTCATAGACATAATTTCAAAAAGTTATATATCATTTTATAAAATAAACGTACAAATATATCAGTTTGAAATTGGTGCATAATAACGGATATTCAAAACCAAATATTTGCCGTCAGGCAAAACCAGGTGATTTCCTCAAATATCACCAATTACAAAGAATTCCGATATATAGAGTATCTAATCACCCAATTCCCAATGTCTTACTCCCACTCAGCAACTGTAACACCATACAGATGTGAGAATCAAATCTGGTAAATACATACGCTGGAGTTAGAATCTAATTGGGAAAATTAGTTTTCAATTAACACCGCACAGTAAAATTGAAACATGAAAATGTTTTGAAGTGGTAGCTGGGTATTCCTAGTAATGCATCTTCCACTATCCAGATTCATGACAGTAACCGTATATTTCCTTGCCCTCACTCCAATCCCTTCATTTGTTTTTACTTCTTACATTATGTACACCACATTTAGGCTAATTGGTTTTCTTCCTTCCCTTCCTTTCGGTATCAGCCTAAGGTTTGGAAGAAGACTATCCAATAAGCGTAATAGGTGTACCCTCCTAACACTAGGAGCCTTCGCAACCTGAGATAAAGTAAAGAGAAAAGACAACCGAATAATCCTTATTCTATTTCTTCAGAACCAGAATCCATCCTCGAACTGGAACAAGTTCCGTCGAGTTCGTATGTAACTATGCGATGACATATCCAATCAATATGGATCTTCGTAATGATACGGAGTATTCTGGATAAATGAAAAGGGTAAGTAGGAGTGGCAGGGGTATACGCGGTTTCGTCGTGAATGATAGTAGTCGCAATTTCCTTTTCCCTTACCCTAATCCCTTTCTATGTCTTTACTTATCACCTTCTGTACACCATACTCAGGCTAATTGGTTTTCTTCCTTCCCTACCTTTCGGCACCAGCTTAAGGTTTGGAAGAAGACTATTCAATAAGCGTAATAGGTGTACTCTCCTAACACTATGAGCTCTCGCAACCTGAAAGAAAGTAAAGAGAAAAGACAACCGGATAATCCTATTCAATTTCTCCAGAACCAGAATCCATCCTCGAACTGAAACAAGTTTCTTCGAGTTCGTATGTAACTATAAGATGAAATATCCAAGAAATGTGGATTTTCATACTAATACGGAGTGTTCTGGAGAAATGCAAAGGGGATGTAGGAGTGGCAATGATATATGCGACTTAATGACAATCCAATAGCCAATGTGTTTTAAGAAGGTTTGGTTAACTTAGTTCAAGAGTTTTTAAGGTCAGACCATGGTCGCTGCTAAAGAGACAGAGAGAAAAGAAACACTCAGCATGCACTCTAACCTAAATTAGATTGATTAATCACTTTATCTAATCAGGATGGCTCCCACTGTTTTCTCGAATTCTCTCTCAAACCCTAAAAGGAGAATTAGTCGGGATCATCTAAAATCACCCGAGGAGTAACACCTACTCATCAGTGGGAATCAGAACCCAACTATCATCGCATGATAACTTGATGGAAGCCATTCAAGTCACCACACTCCACAAGGTATGCGCATGCCTGGCAAGTTTCCTGTATGTTTGAAACTCCCGATGTGGTTTTTACCCCTAGGACCCAAGTGACCTTGGCAATGCCAACATATCAAAGAGTCCTACTCAAGTTCAACCCGGCATTATCTTGATTACGTTAAACCCACCCGTACGTGTCCTTGACAATGCCAACATGATCGTATGACTGTTCTAACCAATCCACAAATCCATGTGACAGAAAAGCACTACATAGCTACCGAACACTACGCCTCAGCAATGCATGACATACGTACCACGAATACTAAGCAATACTAATCTGAAATGACGGAGGGCTACGGTTGATTTTTGGCGAAAACTCTTTAACGTAATGAACTTGATATCGTTGAAGGAACCGAGTGGTTTTACAAATATATAGTGCCGCAAACTTTTGCTAAAGAGGTCACTCTCTGTGAAGGGATCTCGGCTCTTTCTTCATCGAATGAGGTGCAGGATATTCCAAACTGAATACCACGATGCAAAACAAAAGAATGGACTATAATAAAACTATTACAATGACGTAAATTTTAGCTCAAGAGGTCACTCCCTGTGAAGGGATCTCGGCTCTTGCCTCGTCGAATGAGGTACTGGATATTCATAATCGAATACCACTGTGCAAAGCAAAAAGAAACGTCATGTAATAACAGTTTTTGAAAATTAGTTCCAACAACATCATATAGGTTTGTTTTCCTTGCATTAATCAGAATTAATGCAGTCCCATCAATTAATCCATATCACACCAGAAAAAGGAAAGAAAATAAAATGTATGTATATGCCATCCGCATTCGCCATGGGGCCCCGTCATGCACCGTTAGGTTACTTAAATAACGGCAGAGCGGGGGCTGGACTAGCGCAGGTGCAAAACATATACAACATCTACTAGTATATATATAAATAGATATAACATTCATCTCAGGAATGATATAAGCAACATCACATAATCTCAGTAAGCAACACAGAATGGTGGATAATCTTTGAGCCTCGGGTTTCATTTGAGCCGCAAATGAGACCCGACGTTTCCGGTCGTGTGGATAGCCTATGCAATGAAAACCTGGACCCCTACGAGCGCGTAAAGTTATCCGCCAATCCCAGAAGTGAGGAAACCCCAATCAACAAAGTGAATAGGCCACCCAGCACTTCATGGAATCCGGTAACTTGAGCACTCCACCGTGGGTCACCCTATACCCCCTACGAGTGCGACGAATAGCCTGCCAATTCTACAGTAAGCCCCCCTCCGTCTCAACGCCAATACGGGCCCGTTGCCATCTAGAACCCGGCTATTCGAGCACTCCACCGCGTGGTAATCCTAATACAGAAAAGAAAAGTATATATACAATGGCAACACCGACCTCAATCCGGTCATGCCCCAATAAAAGAATATATAATCTGGCAGAGACAGTTATCTACATGTCGGACGCTCACCCCGCAATAACAAATATACAAATGAATCTGAACTGTACTACTACCATTGCACTACTGACTATCCACCATAACAATCCAACCACAATATCAGCACAACTCAGAACATCAACGTGAATATCACGATCGCAAACCCGTCTAGTCGAACATATAGCAACTAGTCGGGTTGTACCGCTCAATGATATTCACGGTCGCAGATATATTCACATGCGCTGATAAACATGAACTTAAAATTTCGATCGACTAAACATTTCTAAATTGGCCCCAAATGCAAACCAGCACTCAAACAAATCTGGGCCAAAACCATATATCATAAAAATCATATTTCCATTAAATAGGATGGCAGATGAAATTTCGCACAAAGCTACCAAGAAATTTCTGCGGAACCGCGGCTAATGGGCATGTAATGCTGCGGTTGCGCGACACGTTTATAGGCTCAAGTGCTGAAATTTCTTCTGGTGCCCTATAAATGCCTGCATGTATTTTTAAGACCCTCTAAAATATTTTTTGAACACATTTCAAAATCGACAGCAAGCACATCGAAACGGAAATACGTCGGAAATATTGGTCAATCGAGATTTTAACTTTGTGCAAACTAGCTAGTAATGGTTTATGGGGTGGCTCTGATACCATGTTGGGTTATGATAGTGCCCTGGCCATCTGTCGTGGCCGGTGCGGAACAAAAACTGGTGTTTAAAATTTTTGGCGCCAACGAATCCGTCAAGGTCGAACCATAAACCTTTACTGGTTAACTAGCAAGAGCAAAACTACTGAGATAGAGATGGTTATACCGAATGAACAAAGTCCTTCGGTCTTCTACCATCTTCCCAAGCTCCTTGAGGTGTCCTGAACTGAACTTGGTCGTCAGTCTTCCTTCGTCGATGATGATCCACCCGAGGGAGACGATCCAGGCTCCAGCTTCGCCTAGAGAAGCAACCGACGCTCCAAGGTTGCCAGCAATGATGTGTGGGTGTAGGAATATCTTACTATCTTTTTCTCTCATACCTCATGCTCAAATGAGCAATCAAAGAAGAAGATAGAGGAGGTGAGGAAAACTATGGCATGAGCAACTTAAGAAATGACTAAGTCTCCAAAAGAGTATGTTTGTATGTAGTATGTAGAAGGAATGGCTAAGCCTTTCTGAACCATGAAAAATATCTCATCCATTTTACAATAAACAAATCCTTAGCCATACCTCTCTAACTCCACCATGCTCATGCCACCTCACCCTCTTCATCTCATTTCCTAATGATTTTCTAAAAAGGAAAACCATATAATAAGGTGTCAATCTTCTAGAAAATATTCCGTATAAATATGGAATACAACCCGGTATGCGTATCGAAATACATATACATGCATTCGTATAAAAATATGAATAGCCAAGAGAGAAAATGCATAGTGAACAATAATACTAGAATATATATATATATATATATATATATAAATTATTAAATCAAAACTTGATTTAATAATCCGGCTCAATCCTAAACCGCTAGTATTATCAACCGTCTGATAAAAGTCTATGTAGCCTATACACATATTTAATCAGACACCTGTATGTACCAACATACGTCGTCTATATCATATCGCCTGAACCGTGACAACCCTATGTGTGGCACTCTAAAGATTCGTCAATACACCCGCAGTGGGTTTAACCACAAGCACGTCAGCGGCACTAGCTGTACGTAATGGCTACCCAGGTATTGAGCGAAAAGAAGGCCGACGAGCAAACTCATCCGAACCCCTACTGAGCCTGTTGGCGACAATATCCGTACAGTCCGGTCTGTTCGCCTAAGAGTATCACATATCGAGTCTAGGGGTGGATAAAGTTAGATCCCTAATAACGCGATATTTCATGTCGTTATAAAGCTCATCACCAACTAAGAAACTACTGATCCAAATCAGTAATTCTCGACTACCTGGCCAATGATTTCTGGTGATGACCACCCGTGCACCGCACGACATCAACCCCCAATACCGGGAGAGAAGAATCCCCGACAATCCACTTACTGCCTCCATGTATGTAACATTTTGGAAAATTATAAATATTAATTTATAATTTTAAATATGAATATAATGAGTTTACAAAAATGATATCGCTTATGAATTTGGGTATCGGAATTATATCTGTAAAAATGTAATTATTTTGATAACTATGAAGCAAAGTGTGTGATATCATAAAAATGATATTTTAATTATTTTAACATGACATGATATTTTACATTTAGATAATGATATTTAAAGTATTATGATAAGTATTTTAATCCATTTAAAATAAAGAGTTTAGATTTGTGGTAACATAAGGGTATGTATGTGAAAGGGGTAATTATTTACAAAATGTCTTGAGTTTTAAAATGAGGGCAATTATTTAAAAAGAATTGTTGTATTTGTTATTTCTTTTTTAGGGTGGGTATATGTTAACTTAGGATTAAACCCTCACCTCTAGTACACCATCACCTATGCTTATATCCCTCCACCTCCTTCTCACTTTACACCCCTTCCTTCCACCATGACACATCCTCCTTTCTCTACACACATCCTCATCCTATTCTTTCTTCTAACTCTTTAGGCAAAGTCTCAACTGAAACCATAGGTTCTTCATGCTTCCCTCCACCAAATATTCTAAGTATTTTCATATCAAGAGAGAATTAAGAAGATCCCTTCATTAAGTTAGAGTTACTACAACACCTAGGAACTTCCACCTACACTTCTTGAGCCGGTGTTCCCTTGTACACAATCTCCATTGGTATAATTCCTTCTTTCTTTGCATGTTCAATCTTGTTCAATATCTGTTTTTATGTGCAGTGTCAAAAACTGGAACTTTGTGTGATAATTGAGAGTGTATATTTGAATCTGGAACCACTAGGTGTAACCACTAGGAAATCTAACAAGACCATAATATCATGCGACCACTAGGAGACTTCACCTAAAGCCCGAGTCCCTATCTCCTAGTTCCGACCGGCGACATCCTTGTTTTGACCGGCGTCGCTGGGCCCCTTGGGGAAATTTGTGTTGGTTTTTCTTCTGTAACTTTATTTGTATATTTTATAGGTTACTGTATTGTTTGATTTGTCCCAATATTCATACATAGAAATCTGGGAATGTTTTAGTATGGGTTTTGTTAAAGTTTCCGATATTTCGATACGAGTTTTCGTATTTCTGTGCCGTAACTGATTTGTTGACGTTCGTACGTTAACAACAGGGATATCTTGTTGTTTTTGGGTTAAGTAAGTTGTAGATTCTAACCTACGGGTGCCTATCTCATTGTTTTGAGTTTTGATATGATATTTACGTCGATATGATTTAATTACGATTATAGATACGATCGCGAAGGTTTCCGAGACGAAGTTGACGAACAAAGCAATCGTGGATTCGACAAACTCGACAAGTTGGTGAGTAGATTTATATCTACGGGGGAAGTCGGGTGGATAGCGTATAGCACCCCCGCAACTATTTAACTAGGATAGTTATACTATCTAGTTAGTTGTTAATATTATTTATATAGTTTCGCATCTAGTATGTCCTTCATATGCATTTAGTTTCATACATAGTTTTAGTGACATACGTACGTGATAATAGATCCGTACGATATGGATGTTATGATAATGTGGATATTGTATGAGGAATCATACCGTACTGGTGATGACGAGATTTTCGTGCTAAAAACGGCCAAGTTTCCTTTAGACTCGTGGAGTCATGTTTTATTTCATTTTAGAACATAACATTTGAGTGAGCTATACTCTTTTAAAAACTAACGATTTGTTTTCCTTTTAAATGATAAATGACAAGGATGCGAAGCTATTTCTAAAACGAATATCTATTTTAACCTAAGGCAGCTTCCTTATTTCAAAACCAACGTTTCGTTCCATTTTCAAAGATAATGGTATAGCTCATAGCATGTTGTTACATTTAATAGTTACACTTAGATTTACTTTACATGTTAACGATACATTTATCGATGTTATACGTTTCTGTGATACGAACACAATGATAGAACACTGCACAACTACCAATGAGTATTATGTTGCACAAGCACATACGCATATATTACACTACAACTCATTGGTACTGTCATGTCACTGTAGGACTGTTATACTACGTGATGCGTATGTAGATGTCGATACAAGTATGCTATATACACTTTTAGAACACTTGCACAAATACTAATGATTGCCATGCTGCACGAGCATAGACGCGTATGCTACACTACATATCATTAGTATTGCCATGATACAGTAGAATTGATACGTTTGTTGCCTGGATGTCTATATTTACGTACAGTACCATCATTGGCTGCTGAATTATTGTGAACATTAGTAATTTGGATAATCGTATTTGATTCTTATGTGTTTTCAGAATGTTTTACTTTTGATGATATATATCAGTGGTATGGGACACTGTTATATATGTATATACATAATATATCATCAGAATGATCTATGCAAGTACCTTATTTTTTACTTGATATTTCTGGATACGATGAATTGACGTCCACCATGCGCTTGATGTTTTTTGATTGTTTTATTCCGAACCGAGTGGAAGAGATATACGGTTACGGACTTGCTACTTATCCGGGCTGAGTGGGGGAGTATATAGTCGGATATATGGTGGACCCGGTCAAGACTGAGGGGCAGGATAGCCGCATTTGAGGCAGGGAGCCTAGCGAGAACACTCGATACCGAAGATAGAGATGAGCACGACAGATATCCAGGGGATACTGACCGGGGCTAAATTTGAGCAAGGCGGATATCCAGGGGATACTGACCAGGGCCAGAGATATCGGGTGGCGATCATCTGTTGAGATGGTATCGAAGATATCTGCATTTGCGTGTCGGTGATGGACACGAGAGATTTGAGGATTTGCGTGTCGGTGATGGACATGAGGGACTTCTGATTTCGGGCGTCGATACTGGACATCAAGATGTTTATATGTTGCTATCATTGAGGTATACAGTTATGTTATGAGTTATTGTAGCCGACCAGGACTGATCCGGGGGACAGTACCTGCATACCTTTTTACGGGTTATTGCATATAAAAAGGAATTCAAAATCGAGCTATTGCCTCATTATTTTGACGTGTCTAGTATGACACTGGGATCTTTTAAACCGTAAACCTCTTAACACTCTTCACTAAAAATAGCAAAACGCGTATCTTAAATAAGATACCTATTATACTTCATACTATCATGTTTGCTTTTATGCCATGACATATGTATTCCGCGGCTATTTTAAAGAAGAGATTTTACATATATATTTTTGGCTACTCATGGGCTTATACCTAGATACAGGTCATTTGCATATGATATATTCTATCTTGGGTTCATGTGATAGATAGACTTGCATTTATGATACATGTTCATATCATATATTATATTAGTACATGATATGATAGTACTATAATTATGACCTAGGTATCATTGTGCATTTCGATTTCTACCTTGTGATGTACTTTTATTCACTAAGTTGGCAACTCACCCCCGTTGTGCCACGGTTTCTTGCAGGTTTTACCGCTAGGATTATCAGCGGCTTGAGGCACACATTCCTTTCGTTGATTGCTTTGGTAGGAGGGTTACTGTTGTATCGTACTCATACTTGTATATTCATATCTTCTTGTATCTAGTAAAACTCCATCAACTTAGAATTTGTATATTTTGGACCTAGAAGCGAGACTTAGAATTGTGTGCTTGTGGGCATCGCACTCATTGGAGTCGACCTTTTTATATTGTTGATTTTGTTTCGCTTTTCTTTTCTTCGCCATTATGCGTCGTATATTGTTTGCTTGGTTGCTCCGCCGTTTGGGTGCGAAAGCTAGCTTCCGTTGGGATGTTATTTTTATTATTATGTTTGTATCGGGTTTTAATCAAAATTTACAAAGGAGGTGCTTTCGAATTTCAAAACATCATAGATGTTTTTTTTCAAACATACTTAGTTCGACTTATATGTTTATTTTAAACTGATCCCATCTGATGACTATTTTAAACTTCACCTCCATTATTTTCAAAAGGGTTTAGATTCCGGTTTTCGGCTTACTTAGACCACGTCGACGTCTTTAGATATCATGTGATTTAAGTTCTGGTCATGTGCCACATTCGGGTCGTGACAATGTGGCTCGGGACTATACCAAACTAAAACCTGTTTGCACGACTCCTTTGAGCCATGGTAGGGTAGTAACCAAAGCACAGTGGGAACTCACACGAGACAAATGACGATCTCAGGTCGACAGACTAATCTGTACACATGTCACTTAGGAACTTCTATCTGACAATAGGTATAATGTAAGTCGATGTGCAACACCCCACGACTTGCGGGGAGGCGGAAATATGAAAAACGATCTTGTTCTTTGCTTAAACATCGACTAACCGCAAGAATCGTTGCTAAATGATAACTAACACTAATCATAGAAGTTCTAAACTACTATGTGAAGTGATTATACCTAATGAACCGTGTCCTTCGTCTTTTCGTTTGGTACCTCCTCCTCGGCCTTCTCCAAGTAGTAAACGATCCACCCGAGAGCTATACTTCAAGCTTCACCTCAAACTAGAGGTAACTAGGTTTCTTAAAGTGCTAATCTAAGTAACCTAGGTGATATAGAGTTGGATTATGGAGTGATTAGTCTATTTTAATCCTTAATCTCAACACATGAGAGGGGAGGATTAGGGTTTGAAGAGAGAGAGCTTGAGGAGAGAGAAGGTGAGCATGAGAATGAGAATGAGATAATGATCTATCATAATATATATCAAGCATTATCATTTATCCAATAAAAGAAAATAAAGGATGAATAATCATGCTTCATAAATACAAGAGGGCGATTCATCTCCATAAGTCATTAAGCATTTATGATGCATTAATGATATGGATGAATCACTCATATGACTCACTAATATCATTTAATGCATATGCCACCTTAACCCCCAAGTCACCATCTTCTAGAAGCTTCTCGCGAAATTACGAGAACGCCCCTCCTATCCGTGAAAACACGGAAAAACTTTAGATTGTATAAATCCAATATCCCGATACTAGAATCTGGTTTAAACCAAAGCCGACTAGTAAAAACTGTCCGAAAGTCGTACGTGCGTAAACACACGTATGCGTCCGAACCCTTGTCGTAAAACCATACGACCTCTATATCGTTTCGCCTGGAGCAGGGAAACTCTCTGTGTGGGACTCTAATAACTCGACTACTACGCTGGCAGTGGGTTTAACCATAGACCGCAAGCGGCACTAGCTGTACGTAACGGTCCCCAGGTAGATGTCGATAAGAAGGCCGATGAGGAAACCCATCCGAACTCGTACTGAGCCTGATGTGACAATCTCCGTACAGTCCGGTCTGTTTGTCTAAGACTATCGCATATCGAGCCTAGGGGGCGGCAAGCGTCAGTCCCCTAATAGCGGTATAAGTCGTGTCGGAGCATAGCCCATTACACCCTGAGAAACTACTGGAACCTACCAGTAAATCTCGCTTTCCCTGGCCAGGGACTTTGCATAATGGCTCTCTGACACAGCGCGATATCAACTCCCAATACCGGGAGAGACGAATCCTTTCTAACCGCCACTGCCTCCAAGTGCTCGGGACTGCACCCAACTGCTACCTGTTTGCACGACTACTTTGAGCCGTGGTAGGGTAGCAATCTAAGAACAGTGGGACACACTCGAGGCGAAGTAGCAGTGTCAAGTCTGCGGACTATGCTGTACTCATGTCATCTGGGAACTGTTAACTGACGACTGGTATAAAACCCAACCAACAGTTCCCTGCGAGTCCTGTCCGGTGTACCCATAACCCAACGAGCACCTGTATACTATCTCCAGTACGACGTACTGACGGCTGTGTGACAGACCATCTTCCCAACTGGGATGAGAAGCGTACACACTAGTCTACTCCGGAGTATCGATGCCCTGTCTCGATAATCCTACGACTAGGGACCTGAAAAAGGATGTGCTTGTAGACTACCCAGCCCCTACTAGTGTGACTGCCATCACAACGCTGGTAGTCAAGAAAGATCCTAAGAGCTCTATCAATACGTATACTCACATATTAAGATAGATAAACCAAGTAGCATACTACCATGTTTAGCAAGACTGTTATATACATGTGAATATCCCAAGCTTCCATTAAGTAATATACAAACTAGTATGATACAATAATGGCCCCTAGGGCATATACACTAACAATCTCCCACTTGCACTAGGGCCATGTACTGGCGTATCGAAGACCGATGATCTCGAGTAGCCTCTCGAACTGAATCTGAGGTCGGGCCTTCGTGAATGGATCAACAATGTTCTCTTCAGAAGCAACTCTCCGAACCTCGATCTCCCGACGATCAATGATCTCCCTGATCAGGTGATACCGCCTTAAGATGTGTCTGGACTTCTGATGGGACCTTAGTTCCTTCGCTAAAGCTATAGCTCCATTGTTGTCGCAATACAGAGGCATTGGATCAACTATGGTAGGAACCACCAGAAGTTCTGTTAGGAACTTCTTCATCCAGACTGCTTCTTTTGCGGCATCCCAAGCAGCAATATACTCCGCTTCCATCATTGAGTCAGCAACGGTGTCCTGCTTGGAGCTCTTCCAGCACACCGCCCCTCCATTGAGGGTAAAGACATAACCCGACATGGACTTGGAATCGTCCTTATCACTCTGGAAGCCGGAATCAGCAAAGGCCTCTAACTGGAGGTCTTTTCCGCCATAAACCAAGAACATCTCCTTAGTCCTTCTCAGGTACTTGAGAATGTTCTTTACTGCTATCCAGTGATTCTCCCCTGGGTCTGACTGATACGGCTTACCACGCTAAGTGCGTAAGCTACATCTGGTCTGGTGCACAACATCGCATACATTATAGAGCTTACCGCAGATGCGTAGGGTATAACAGACATGCGTTCCCTTTCCAAATCAATCTTGGGAGACATCTCTTTGGAGAGGGTGATTCCGTGACAAGCCGGTAGATTACCGCGCTTAGAATCTTCCATACTGAATCTTTTCAGTATAGTGTTGATATACCTGGACTGCGAAAGTCCCAACATCCTCTTGGATCTATCACGATAGATCCGGATCCCCAGAATGTAAGAGGCATCACCCAGGTCTTTCATGGAGAACCTGTGTGACAAGAATCCCTTGACAGATTGTAGCATAGGAATGTCATTTCCTATCAATAGAATGTCATCCACGTACAAGACGAGGAATACGACACTTCTGGCTACAACTTTACTATATATACATGGTTCATCTGGATTTTTGATAAAGTCATATTCTTTGACTGTTTCATCAAAACAGATGTTCCAACTCCGCGATGCTTGCTTTAGTCCATAAATGGACTTAAGCAACTTGCATACTTTACCGCTGCTCCCACTCTGATTGAAACCCTCTGGCTGATCCATATAGACGCACTCTTCTAAATTACCATTCAGAAAAGCCGTCTTTACGTCCATCTGCCAGATTTCATAATCATGGAAGACAGCAATAGCAAGAAGGACCCGAATGGATTTGAGCATAGCTACTGGAGAAAAAGTTTCGTCATAGTCCAAACCAGATCTTTGACGAAAACCCTTTGCAACAAGTCTAGCCTTATAGGTTTCCACCTGTCCATCTACACCAATCTTTTTCTTGAAGATCCATTTGCATTCTATGGGTTTTACCCCATCTGGAGCAAAGTCCAAAGTCCATACTTTGTTGGTGTACATGGACTCCATCTCGGTCCGCATTGCATCTAGCCATCGTACCGAGTCGCCGCTCTGGATGGCCTGCTGGAAGCTAGTAGGTTCATCATCATCAATGATGCAATCCTCTCTATCCCCATCTATGAGAAAACCGTAGTATCTCTCAGGAGAATGAGACAGCCTACTACTCCTGCGGAGGGGTGCGGGAATGTCCTGTTCTTCTTGAACTACTGGTTCTACCAAACTTTCAGTTATAGTTTGTGGTTCTGGAATTTCTTCCAGTTCTATTTCGCTCCTATTTGTTTCCTTTTCTAAAAACTGATGTTCTAGAAAATGGGCATTTCGAGAAACAAAAACCTTTTGTTCCTCTGCGTAATAGAATAGATATCCCCTGGAGTTTTTTGGATATCCCACAAACTGATATTTTACTGATCGTGCCTCGAGCTTGTCCACATGCTGCTTTTTAACAAAAGCTGGACATCCCCATATCTTTACATACTGAAGATGGGGTTTCTTCCCACTCCACATCTGATATGGTGTGGTAGGCACAGTCTTGGTAGGAACCACGTTCAAAAGATATGTCACTGATTCTAGCGCATAACCCCAGAAAGATCGCGGTAACTCAGCACTACTCATCATGGATCGTACCATATCCAATAGGGTTCGATTCCGTCTCTCCGATACACCGTTATGCTGTGGAGTGTATGGAGGAGTAAGCTGAGAGAGAATTCCTTTCTCTTTTAGGTTACCAAGGAACTCGGCACTTAAGTATTCACCACCTCGATCAGATCTTAGTGTCTTGATACTTTTGCCGGTTTGGTTTTCTACTTCATTCTTATACTCTTGGAATTTCTCAAAAGCCTCGGATTTATGTTTCATCAGATAAATGAATCCGTACCTTGAATAATCATCCGTAAAAGTAATGAAATAGAAAAAACCTCCTCTTGCATGTGTAGACATTGGACCGCATACATCGCTGTGTACGAGTCCTAAGAGCTCGCTCGCTCTTACTCCATGTCCAGTGAATGGAGTCTTTGTCATCTTTCCTTTGAGACATGATTCACAAGTGGCATAAGTTTGATATTCGAACGAGTCCAAATATCCTTCTCTATGTAACTTAGTTAACCTTGTCTCATTGATGTGACCTAGTCTACAATGCCATAAGAAAGCCTTATTTAAATCTGGAGACTTTCTTTTTAGTGTGTTCTGGACATTGAAAATTTGGAGTTGGTTTAAGACATATATACCGTTATTTAGTGTACCGGACCCAATCAAACCATGATTAAGGTGGATGTTAACAGCATCGCTTACAAACGTGAAATCATAACCTTTATTTGATAACAAGGAAACTGATATGATATTACACGTTAAACTAGGTACACAAAAACAGTTATGTAAAACCAAAATATGTCCACTTGTCAATCCCAGGTGACAATCCCTGACGGACACAGCTCCCACGCTAGCTCCGTTAGCAACCTTTAGGGTCATATCACCTTCCTTCAGCACTCTACGGTTTCTTAGTGCCTGCAATGAATTGCATATATGAGATCCTGATCCGGTATCCAATACTCAGGAAGTAGAGTTGATTGACAAACAATTCTCAATTACAAACACACCTGAAGTCGAAGCCACAGCTTGCTTCGGTCCTTGGTTCTTGGCATTCCACGCCTTGCAATCCTTCTTCCAGTGCCCTTTCCTGTGACAATGGAAGCACTCATCCTGCGCCACTACTGGCACTGCAATCTTTTTCTTTCGCTTCCCTCCCACCTTACTAACACCTCCTCTAGGTTTGGTGGCGTCCTTCTTCTTCCTTCCTTTGGCCCTTGCCTTGGACCCGGAAGAAGATGCACCGGTAACAAACATAGCGGGTGTTTCCCTTGCTTTCTGTAAGGTGCCCTCTGCACTCCTCAACATGTTAAGGAGTTCCGGAAGTTCAACTTCTTTTCTTTGAATGTTGAAGTTCAGAATAAACTGGGTGTAGGTGGAAGGAAGGGACTGGAGAATAAGTTCTGTATAGAGCTCATTATCCAAAGTCGTCCCAAGGTCTGCGAGCTCTTCTATATAGTCAATCATCTTTAGGACATGTTCTCCTACCGATGATCCGACGGCCAACCTCGCTCGAAACAAGTTCTTTGAGGTCTCGTATCTTGCTATACGAGATTGCTCTCCATAAAGTTTCTTTGTATGGAGAAATATGGCATCTAGTTCCATATCCTCGTGCCTCCACTGATGTTCATTGTTCATCGAAGAAAGCACGATGCACTTGGCCTTCGCGCAATCATACTCCCAGGTTTTGCGGATTTCCTTATCCGCATTGCTGGATTTGGGACCTGGGACTGCAGGTGCCTTAGCGGTGAGGACGTACCCCAATTTGTCATAGGTCAAAACCATTTTGACATTCCGCAGCCAATCTTTATAGTTTGGCCCAGTCAGTATATTTTTCTCTAAAAGTAACTTAAGTCCAGTCATTTTCAGGGTCGCTGCAATTAGGAGAGAGAGAAGAAAACTCTTTAGCATGATGCTCTTGCAAGTTTAGAGTGGTTTTTAGTTTATCTAAACTGGATGGCTCCCACTGTTTCTCGAATCCTTCCTCAAACCATAAAAGAAGAATTAGCCAGGACTATTCTCACCGTACAATACTTGCTTAACCGTTCAGCTAGGCCAGTGTCGATATTTCGAGGGAGGTTTTCCAACGCTTTCGCGAAGTTTCTTAATTAAATAACCTCATTTCTCTGGGGGCGTAGCCCCGCTGACACCTTCTCGGCACCTACTTGGTTTATAGCATTGATCGTTAAGTGACAAATATTCTGATAAGTAGCATATACTCACAGTAGGATCAGAATCCAAATATCATCGTCTGATAATGCTGAAGGAATCCTACCAACATTCATCAAACTCCAAATGGTATGCATCTCTTTGCAAATTTCAGTTTCTTTAGAAATTCCCGATATATATTTTTGCCCCATGCTCTTATGACCTTGGCGTTAGGTCAAAATGTCATAAGTCACATGTCAAGTTCTACCCATCATTATCTTGTTAATTTGAACCCATCCGTATATATCCTTGACGTTCGGCCAAAATGATAATACTACTGTCCCAAACTAACTCATCTATCTATGCAACAAATGAATACCCAGTAGCTACCAAACACTATGCCTTGGCGTTAGGTCAAAATACATAGCTTGAATACTACTGAATACTCAAATGAAATGACGGAGGGCTACGAATGGTTTTGGCGAAACCGTGAACGTAGTGAACTTGATATAACCGAAGGAACCTGATAGCTTTTAAAAGGAGTGGTTAAAGCTCCGCAATTAAAAATATCTTTTGTTTTAAAATAACCGAGCGGTTTCTTTTAAATTGTTCCAACGATTAAACTTTGGTTTATTTTCTTTGCATTAATAATAATGCGTCCCATCATTAACCTATCATTGCAGAAAACAACGAAAATACAACGTTCTCTTATGCCATCCGCATTTACCACTGGGTCCCGTCATCACCCGTTAGATTACTTAACTAACGACAGAGTGGGAGCTGGGCTAGCGTGGGTGTAAAACATAAGTGACGTCTAAATAGCTATAATATATAGATATTGTACATTCGTCAGACGCAATAATAGGCATTCCAGATCTCATATGAACTTTATTGGATTTGCAAGCAATCCGCGTTTGTTTAGAGCCTGCAACAAAAGACGGATTATACAGTTGTGATGAATAGCCATTACCCCACCCTAGACCCCTACGGGTACGGCAAACTACCCGCCAAATACCCGAAGTGAAGCGGTCTCCCTCAACAAAGTGAGTAAGCCACTAAACACTTCAAAGTACCCGGTAGTTTGTGCACCCCACCTTGGGTCTATCTTAGGAGCAAAAACAGTAAAATGAAACAATACAACGGTGGCTACAACCGCAACCTGGATGTGCCCCGCAAAATAATATTACAACATATTACAATTACATAGAATGAATGAATATAACAACCCATCACAAACCCCGGCTAATCATCACAACAGTCCAATACAGTTTACATCCACAAACAGTAAAAACCATTATAGAAATGTGCAACCCCCTGCCAACCGACATACTAGCAGTTAGGGGAGGTTTACGAACACATTATACAAACACAGATATAATCAAATTAGCAAATATCGCAAAATTTCGATCGAGCAAACACTTTAGATTCTACTCCAAAACTTCTCTGTGCACCTGAGATCTTAGCAGAAAATAAAATATCCCAGAAATATCACTGTTAACACATAAGAGTTACTGAAGAAATTTGGGCTGACTCGGCCCCAACTCGGCCGCGGATCTGCGGCGGATCGCATGGATCCGCCGCGGTTCCGCGGTGAGTTAGCCGAGTCACAAGTCCAAATTTCTGCAGTAGCTCTATTATTCCCTGCTTGTTATTCTGCAGGTCCCTGAAAAATTTTTAGGGCCTGTTTTAAATTCGACAGAAACTGTGTTAAATCGATGATTTTTCCGGTTCTTTTTGCGTTCGAAATTCTTACGACTTTACTAAAGAGTTAATTATTGTTTAGCGAGGCTCTGATACCACTGTAAGTCGATGTGCAACACCCTACGACTTGCGGGGAGGCGGAAATATGAAAAACGATCTTGTTCTTTGCTTAAACATCGACTAACCGCAAGAATCGTTACTAAACGATAACTAACACTAATCATAGAAGTTCTAAACTACTATGTGAAGTGATTATACCTAATGAACCGTATCCTTCGTCTTTTCGTTAGGTACCTCCTCCTCGGCCTTCTCCAAGTAGTAGACGATCCACCCGAGAGCTATACTTCAGGCTTCACCTCAAACTAGAGGTAACTAGGTTTCTTAAAGTGCTAATCTAAGTAACCTAGGTGATATAGAGTTGGATTATGGAGTGATTAGTCTATTTTAATCCTTGATCTCAACACATGAGAAGGGAGGATTAGGGTTTGAAGAGAGAGAGAGAGCTTGAGGAGAGAGAAGGTGAGCATGAGAATGAGAATAAGATAATGATCTATCATAATATATATCAAGTATTATCATTTATCCAATAAAAGAAAATAAAGGATGAATAATCATGCTTCATAAATACAAGAGGGTGATTCATCTCCATGAGTCATTAAGCATTTATGATGCATTAATGATATGGATGAATCACTCATATGACTCACTAACCTCATTTAATGCATATGCCACCTTAACCCCCAAGTCACCATCTTCTAGAAGCTTCTTGCGAAATTACGAGAATGCCCCTCCTATCCGTGAAAACACGGAAAAACTTTAGACTGTATAAATCCAATATCCCGATACTAGAATCTGGCTTAAACCAAAGCCGACTAGTAAAAACTGTCCGAAAGTCGTACGTGCGTAAACACACGTATGCGTCCGAACCCTTGTCGTAAAACCATACGACCTCTATATCGTTTCTCCTGGAGCAGGGAAACTCTCTGTGTGGGACTCTAATGACTCGACTACTACGCTGGCAGTGGGTTTAACTACAGACCGCAAGCGGCACTAGCTGTACGTAACGGTCCCCAGGTAGATGTCGATAAGAAGGCCGATGAGGAAACCCATCCGAAATCCTACTGAGCCTGATGTGACAATCACCGTACAGTCCGGTCTGTTTGTCTAAGACTATCGCATATCGGGCCTAAGGGGCGGCAAGCGTCAGTCCCCTAATAGCGGTATAAGTCGTGTCGGAGCGTAACCCATTACACCCAGAGAAACTACTGGAACCTACCAGTAAATCTCGCTATCCCTGGCCAGGGACTTTGCGTAATGGCTCTCTGACACAGCGCGATATCAACTCCCAATACCGGGAGAGACGAATCCTTTCTAACCGCCACTGCCTCCAAGTGCTTGGGACTGCACCCAACTGCTACCTGTTTGCACGACTCATTTGAGCCGTGGTAGGGTAGCAATCTAAGAACAGTGGGACACACTCGAGGCGAAGTAGTAGTGTCAAGTCTGCGGACTATGCTGTACTCATGTCACCTGGGAACTGTTAACTGACGACTGGTATAAAACCCAACCAACAGTTCCCTACGAGTCCTGTCCGGTGTACCCGTAACCCAACGAGCACCTGTATACTATCTCCAGTACGACGTACTGACGGCTATGGGACAGACCATCTCCCCAACTGGGATGAGAAGCGTACACACTAGTCTACTCCGGAGTATCGATACCCTGTCTCGATAATCCTACGACTAGGGACCTGAAAAAGGATGTGCTTGTAGACTACCCAGCCCCCACTAGTGTGACTGCCATCACAACGCTGGTAGTCAAGCAAGATCCTAAGAGCTCTATCAATACGTATACTCATATATTAAGATAGATAAACCAAGTAGCATACTACCATGTTTAGCAAGACTGTTATATACATGTGAATATCCCAAGCTTCCATTAAGTAATATACAAACTAGTATGATACAATAATGGCCCCTAAGGTATATACACTAACATATAATACCAATTAGCATGTTCCCGGCGAGTTCGTCCAGTGTACTTATAACCCATTGAGCACATGTATACTATCTTAGGTGACTAACTGACACCAACGGCTTGTGAGACCGGCCACCACCCCTCGTCGTGGTCTCGATAAGTACACACTAGTCTACTCCGGAGTAACGATGCCCAGTCTCGACACTTGCTCGACTAGGGACATTTAAGGATGTGCTTATAGACCACACAGCTCCCACGTATATGATCGCCATCATAATGCTGGAAGTCAAGCAAAAATCCTATGGGCTCTATCAACATGTAATAGTGATCTGTAATACCACATAATACATGTACATGATGACAGAGACAAACTAGATAGTATATTATCATCTCGAGTAAGACTGTTCTACCCGTATAGGTCCTCCCTAAATCATCACAATCGCATGCCTGCGATTACAATAATTGATTTGAGGGCACTATAGCCAACACTTTAGTAAGAGGAGTGCTGTCTCCTGAGAGTTTTTAACGGATTTCACCCACAAAATCTCATAATAAAAGAAAGAAGATGAAACTTACATGCAAAGATAAGAAACATATAAAAGAAAGAACTTGAAAATAAGAGTTTCAAATTTCACTAGCTTTTTAGTTGCCATGAGCCCTATCTTAATGGTCTTGAAAAGATGTCAAAAATCACATCACCCCTCAATAAAACATCATCTTTAGTCTTCCTCCCTATCTCTCCTCCAAATATCGATCATATACCCCTACGTGTGTGTAAAATACATCCCTACACTTGGAGAATTCAATTCAAGCTATCATAACCTTATCCTTATTCCTTAGTATTTTTTAGTTGGTGATGCTTTATATGGATTTGCTCACACATTCTTCATGTGACCGTTAATATTTCTTGAGGTACTAACCAACCGATCACCAAAAGTGCCCACTTATTATGGCATAATTAGCAATATCCTAGTCTTGCAACACTTAAGGCTTAGCAGTGGCTCCCAAACCAGTTGATCTAAGGAACGAGGTGATAAGGCACTCTCGCTATTTTTTTTTTTATGCTGTCTTAAGTAATTACAAAACCAGTGTTCATTTTTCTTCACCATTTATATTTTATGCGTCCTTTATATACATACATACATACATACATACATATATATATATATATATATATATATATATATATATATATTTCCTTCATATTAAGGTTTTTAGAAAAGAGCATTTCAAGGTATTCTCTACTATCCCAAGTTTCAAGATGTGTGCACGTGCATATAGTAGGGTATCAACGTTCAGAAATTTGGACTCAAGAATAGAGACTATTTTTCAAACTTATTTCTATCCTCATATTAGTAATTCCTTCATCCTATTAACCCTTGGGACAACAACTCATGACTACCTATTACTAGCCTTGTTTTAAAATATCTAATTTTCTTGCATTTCTTAAATTTTTTCCTATCTTTCATATCTATTTTTTTCACTTTCTAACTTTTATTTTCAAAAAAGATTATTTAGTGCTTTTATTTAATATAATGCAAAATGAATAAGCACAAACCTCCCTCCAAACTTATTTGCAGCAGTGTCCTCACTGATATCATCCTTTAAGCTCAAAACCTGTGGACTTGGGAGGAAAAGTTCTCAATGATTAGCAAAGGGACAAGAGTTAATGACAGTGAAATCCTCCTCCAAACTTGTTCTTGGGTCACAATCGTGCAAAAATTTCTTTTCTTTCAAGAGCCATAATATTTTCCTTCTCCCATTCCCTCCAAACTTGAGTGAAACAGTTTTTTCATCATTAAGCATTTAAAATCATAAGAGGGGGTAAATATTATCGGTCCGCATAAAGTTTTACAAAGACCAAAAGTAAACACCAACCGTTTGAATATTTTATAAATGTAACACCATGGTTGATAGAAGATTATGTTACAGATAGACGCGAAGAAGTGGGGAGGAGATAAGAGGTGTAATTGAACGGTTTTACGTCTCTATTGGTAGAGACGAAACAGTGGGGGTGAATGAAAACAGGAATGTGAAAGATAACGAATTGGTGGAATAGTCGCATTCTCATATGGGATAAGAAGAAGGGGTGGCGGTTCAGCTTCTTCGGGTGGAGGTTGATTCATCACAACATCCAAGTCTTTAAGGAACGCGAGTTCTTCGGCGAAAATATGTTCGAAACTTTCATCGATATTCCGAATGATAATCTCGTCAGAAAGAAAGGTATGATACTCGGCCTCCATATGAGATTCATATTTAGCGTAAGAGATTGACTCGGATAGCTCGATTAAGTCATTTTACAAGTCAAAGGATTCGGACTCGGGGTAGACTTGTCGACAGAAGGGTCCTCACTCGTATAATAAATAGTTGGATCAAACAATAACGCACTAGTGGCGTCGAGATCAGTATCGAAAAGCAAGAACTCCTCAAATTCGCAACTGTCGGAAGTTATCTTGTCGACAAAATATATATCAATTATATGAGCAGAAGGTTTGGAGAGTTGACTTCCTACCCTGTAAATGTTAAGCTCAATTTTCATCTTCCCAAAAGACAGGTTCATAGAACCGTTACGGCAATTGATTATCGCGTTGGAGGTTGCTAGAAAAGTTCAACCTAGAATCACCGGAATTTGGTTCCGTGGGTTTGCCAAAGGCTGTGTATCTAAAACTATAAAGTACACAGGGAATATAAATTCCCCAACTTTAATCAACACGTCCTCTAGTTCACCCTTATGGTGGGTGATAGATCGATCGGCCATCTGGAGAGTGCAGTGCGCAGGTTTCAACTCTCCTATGTCTAATTGCTCATAAACAGAATACGAGAGCAAGTTAACACTAGCACCTAAATCGAGTAGAGCGCGATTAATGTTTTTACCCCCAATAGTAATAGATACTGTAGGACAGCCGGGGTCCTTATGTTTTTTGGGCGCATGTTGGGTAAGAGCATTTCTCATATTACTCGCTAAGAAAACCTTTTTAGGCACTTGAGTTTTCCTTTTTCTAGTGCACAATTCCTTTAGAATTTTAACATAGGATGGAACTTATTGGATAGCATCTAAGAGAAGAATATTTATGTTTAGTTGCTTAAAAATTTCCACAATCTTCTCAATTTGTGGACTTAGTCTGTTGGGCCTCAACCGGTTTGGAAAAGGAGCTTAATTAACAAAGGTTGGGTCCATCTCTTGTGGAGAAGTTTGTAGCGATGGAATGGATCCGTAAATTGGATTTGGGATGATCTTAGATGGTAATTCATTCAAGGAAGTGGGCTAAGGGTTCGAGCCTAGTGAAGAATGGAGAATAGGATCAGAAGAAGATGGTGGATTAGACGAAATAGGAGTAGAAGTAGTAGTCGGGGTATCATCGACGTCATCAACTTATTCACCAACATGATTGTTCAGTACTCTTCCCGATCTCAATGTGGTTACGGCATTCATGTTATGATTTCATTGGTTAAGGACGATGTTAGCGCTTTGTGAGTGGTCGGGATTTGGTAGAAGTTGAGATGGAAGTTTATCTTTCTCTCTCACAGCATTTAACTGTGCAATTTGTGCTTCAATCGATTTTATGCTTTTACTGTGGGAAGTAGTGTGTTGCATTAGCGTTTGGATAGAAGATGTTAAATTAGCCGTCGTTTGTGCGGATTGTTTAATAAATGTTTCTAAGCTTCTTTTGAGTGCAGATATTTTATCGGTACCGGCCGTTGGAATATTAGTCTGCGGTTGGAAAGAATTATTATAAGGGGCAAAGTTGTTGGACGGATTTTGGAAAGATTGCGGTTGAATGGCCTGCTGAATTTGTTGTGGTGCCTGTTGTTGCTGTGAGGGAAGCCTTTGATAGTTATTTTGGTTTAGGAACTGATTTTGAGATTGGTTTTGGTTCCAAACAAAATTAAGATGATTCCTTCATCCCTGATTATATGTGGATGAATAAGGATCGTTTATAGGTTGTTGCTGGAAAACAGCATTGGTTTGTTCATGACTTTGAGACGGAGGATTCAAAGGACATTCTTCCATTAAATTTGATGAGTCAAAACCGCAACCACACCCGGTCTTGGGGAGCATAACTTGGTTTAGGGAGTCTCAATCCTCTACCACCTCCTTATCAATCTTGCGGCCAGGTAAGTGCCTGGTAATTAGGAGGTATCCGCTATACAAATCACCGAAATAGCGGGCCTAATTAAGTAAACACTTTACTTAGTCACACTTGCCTAAACACCACAAGAGAAATGCGGATATGCAATAGATTACCCACGACCTTCCTCTATCCTAATTGAGCGCGACAGTCCTTAGAGGCTTGGTCTAGATATTTTTTATTAATCTAGGGTGATAGTATTCTCGTTTGTGATTTGTGAGACTTAGGAAGGGTAATGAAATCCCCATCTAATCTGAATTTGGATTTATTGCCCCTTAAAATCCAGTTTAGATATGCAAATCAAACCAAAATCAAAACTCGCAAAAGATTTTTTTTAGCGGCGTTGTTTGCGAAGAATCCTGCAGGTAAAATCATATTATTGGAGCTTTAGAGGAAAGAGAAAGGAAATAGGAGAATACCAGAGATTTTTTGGGGCCTAACTCTTCAAAGAGACCGCGGTTCCGCTGCCGAATGCCTACTTTGGCCACGGTTCCACCGCCTCTTGGCAAGATCGTCTGGTCAATTTTTTTCAGGGCACACCACTACTTCTTTGGTCCAAATTTAAAGTCTCTGAATCTTTGTTGGCTTGCTCCAATTACTCCAGATATTCTTGCAAAACTCGCACAATAATTGTTAAAAACACAAGATGCGGTTTTGGTTCTCGTTTATTTTATGTTTCTGGTTTTTTATACGAAATCAACCCGAATAACAAGAATATTAATTATGACCGTTTCCCCGGCAACGGCGCCATTTGATTGTTAGTGCGAAAATGTGTGTATGTGTTTTGTAAATAACCGCAATCAAGACGGTCTCGCAAATAGCTAGCCGCGATGAGTACGGGTCATCCACAGGGAAACGTGAACTTCTTTTATTAGTTTAGACGAGTTGATAAAAGAGAGGAGTGATTGTTGTCGTTTTATTTTAAGACGAATAGAAAATTTATAATAGAAAGGCTTGTAGGATTTATAGGAATTAGTAGTTAATGGATGAATGTTTAGAAATGGCTCTTTTTATCTTTTAATAGTTTAAAACTTAGAAAGATAGCGATGACCGTGGATTAGGATTCTTGGAGAAAATTAGGGTTTCCCACTACTGACCCTTGTCCTTGCATTGATATCTATTCATCTCAAGCCCTTAACAAAACAAGTATTACTGATCTCAAATCGTAGTCGTGACTATCATTAATTGATAGCGTGCCTGATAAGAGAGTTAATATTTATTTTGCTAAGCTTTATAAACATTAAAATATCAAAAGAAGTTAAAAGATATTTCATCCATTATTCTACCCTATCCTACAAACCATAGCAAGTAAGAAATTACTCGCTCATGTTTAATAGCGATTTAAAAGAAAGGTTGAAGGTGAATGAAACCATAATTAAAAGTGCAGAAAATTAATGCGTAAAATTAATACGGGAAAGTAATGCATAAAGTAAATGCTTAAAGTAAATGCAAAAAGAATAAAAACAAAAACTTGTTTTATTAATCAACTATTGCATTACAATTTTTCTCCTTCAAAAGTAGAGTACAAGAACCCTAGTTTCGCTCTAGATCTATCTCTTTATAAAGGCAGATGCATAGATGATTAGATGGTATTAGATGGTTTTAGATGATTTTCAAATGCACAGCTCTCGGTCCTTTATATAACCTCTGAAAGTACAAACCCTAGATTCCATATGGGAGTAGTTGATATTACGATCATGTCCCCAAAATCCCAGATCCAACGGCCACCATCAGACCACGGAACTGACGCTATTTCCCCTTGTTGACCGCGAATCCGCCGCCGTCTTGTGGGCTTGTGCATCCAATTTTCTCATGGCTTTCCTTCTTGATATTTGGAGATCTTATTGATATACAAATTCTGAAAATATTGCTCCAAGTCTCTGCCGTTGCTACATTTCTCGATTTGTTTCTAAAATTTGACAGATTCGGTTTCGATATTTCGATTTGACTTGGATCTCCTACATTGATTTCAGACCTGAGCTAATACCTGCACAATATCTCAAATTCATCTTGTTAGTAGCATTTGGTATTTTTGAGATATTATTCCAACCATTTATATGATATAATATTTTAAGAATATTGATTAGGAATATTTGATATGATATACATTTTTTTAATTACTAATATTTTATTTAAATATTATATGCATATATTTTCCCTACTTATATTAATTATAAATAAAGAAACATATAATAATAAACTTTTACAAATAAACCCACATATGTTTTTTATTTACAATTAACACCTTTTAGCACGTAACAATAATAGGGAAAATGTCCATACAAATGTGCAATATTTTAGAATGATCAGCAGCCATTTTAGCTCGTGTAGCCAAGGTAACAGAAAATGCAATCAAATATCGATGAGAATAAATTATAAGAACGAAAAGAAATATGGGTCTTAAAATAATGCACATCCTAAGATCACTTAAGCGGAGCAGCGTATCGTAAGTATGTCGTGGAATATACACACGGTACGTCACTCTATTTAAGTTACTTACTTCATCAACCAAAATCAACCTACGTAACGAAAGTTCGGATCCAATACCCCTTAGTCAAGTCTAAGTTTCGTAAGGTCAAGCCTAGGTTCCGAAATATATATATATATATATATATATATATATATATATATATATATATATACACACGCCTTAGATTCCCATAGTCAAATCTAGACTCGAACCAAGCTTAAATCTAACACTCTGATACCAAATTTGTCATGATCCGGAATTGGTACGTGACTGGCACTTGAATCACGTGAAGTCTATATGACCCCACCGTAATCCAAGTAAGTTGAAAGCACAGAAATCTAAACCTTTTTAGAGAAATAATGAAGGTGAAGTTTTGAAATAAAGGTATAATGAATTCAAATTCTTCTTTAAAAGTATAAATAATGTTATATGAAAATACAAGTGAGTTGCACACTATAGTTGAAAACATTTTCGTCATTTAAAATTTGGGCAGCACCTTCTTTGTAAATTTTGATCCAAAACTAATACATAACAATAATATAGGCATCCCCAAGCGAGAGTTAGCTCTTCGCCAATTGGCGGAATCAAAACCACAAATAAGTATATACGATGTCCTAAGGCGAAGATCAATCACAGAAAGGAAAATAAAGAAAACCAAAGTATCATCAAATCCAAAAATAAAGAATGAATACATATCCATGACTCTAAGTCCGAAAGAATATACAAGTCTCGACTTGAAATAAAAAAAATATACAACCCGATCTCTAGGTCAACCAATATACATAGTCTGGTTGATGAAGTTTTTAACTAGATACAAATGAATAATAAATGCATACAAGGGCGGTTACGTTCTGAACTACAACCCACCTACTAAATGCAATCACCCAGAATGGAGCAGTGCGCCAACAAGCCGCTACTGAATCCGAACGGTCGATCCTGTAAGAAAACTGTGGCACAACGGGGGTAAGTTACCAGCTCGAGAGTAGAAGACATCATCGGGTAGAAATCGAATGTATGGCGATATCCTAGGTCATACAGTAAAATAGTAATATAATACCGTGTGGTAACAAGGATGATCGTATATACATAAATATGATAAGTATATATAAGGTCGAGTGATAACGATGGTGATAGTGTAAACATAAGTATAGTAAATATAATATTATCGTGCCTGTGTCATAATATGGTACCATGTCATCTATATCATGTGTGTGTGTGTATCATCCAATGTGTGTCCATCAACGACACACCAAATCATCATAAAAATCTGAGTACCCAGCATCGACACTCGAAAACATCATAAAACCCGTGTCCAGTATCGACACGTAAATCCTCATATCTCGGGAGCCGTCTCATCGGATTGGCCCTTATATCCATCTGTCTCAATCGCTCCGGTCGGTATCCTCCGGATATCCGGCGAATCCAGTACTGTCACCGGTAAGTAGTGTTCTCCTGCCGGGCTCAACGTCTCTCTATACCATCTTCTTGCACCGGGGTATCGTACCGGGTCCACCATGTACCTGCATACGGCGCCTCTTCTCTTCTTGAATCGGGTATACACATAACTCAGAACTGAGAAAACTCATGGTGGACGCCAAACATCATATCAAGAGAAAACCATATATTTTTAAATAAATCGTAACTTTTAAAATATATCTGCGGTTTCTCAAATCCAGAAATCTTATGAAAGAAGAATCTCATAAGCATGAAATAATAATTAAACAATATGTACAGGCGCAGAACAAATCTGTAATGCATAACCAGTGTATTTTTATGAGCGTGGCATTTAATTAGGTAAGGAAAAGCAATAACTGAACTAGTAAGTGTGGTATGGGGTACTAAACAATAACTAAAAAGCTATAGATTATTAGGTGATACGGTGACATAGCGATTTCTAATGTGTACATGGTATGGTAATTACCGATGATGAGTGTGTGAGCCGGCGAGTATGTGTACGTGTAACATGCGCATTATCTGTAATGGTGCATGTGTCATAGCAGACGAAGACATGTAAAGATAAGTACAAAAAACATAGTATGTATGTCGCAATGAAAATAATATGAGCGTAACAGAAATAAGAAAAGCGTAAACACGAACAGTATAAAATATGTAACTACATGTGAACCATACAGTTATAGCTTAAAATAGTACGAATCATTGTTTTTGAAAATGGGGGCTACGGTGTTTTTGAGAAAAAGATACCATTTGAAAATCCGTAGCATCTCTTAAGTTATCATTTAAAAGTGCATAACGATTCGTTAGTTTTGAAAATAAGTATGGTTCTAAATATATCATAATATCTACTTAAATGATTTAAAACAATATGCTTCCGAGTCGATACATTCATAAGTCGTTGATCTATCCTCATAGTATCACGTACGGTATAATCTATCGTACGGTATCATCAAATCAAAAGTATGGATCTGTCGTCATGTACATCATATCATGTACGGTATAATCTATTGTACAATATCATTAATCAAGAGTACGGATCTATGATCACGTATATCATATCTTCTTATCTAGTCACATATCATCACATGTCATATCATCTTGTATCACATCATGAATATATATATCGCCTAATCTTTATATGATATTATATCGACTCGTATCATCGTAGTATCTCATATCCTCATCTCACAATGTTATATCGAAATTTTCCTCAAACTTACATATATAAATATATGTATGTGTGTAGAAGCATATTTACATATGGCTAAAGGCATAAGAAAGATTAGAACTAAGAATATTCCTCTCTACGAGTATGCTTACTATTTATTATAGTATCCTAGAACCCTATTAGCCGAGTATACATATCTAATATTTATATATATAACTATATACCTAGTATCCTAATACTACGGTTGCGGAGGTGCTATACGCCATCCACCCGACTTTCCCCGTAGATATACATCTACTCACCTACTATCCTCATTCTAGCCGAAGTCGATGAACGTCTTGCTCTTCTTCATCGCCTCGGAATTCCATGCCAATGTACCTACAATTCAACACATATCGTATTAAAATCAAAATCAATTCCTGAAAACCGATACGGAAAGCAAAGTGTACATAGGTTAGAACCTATGGTCCACACATACAAAAACAACAAAACAACTCCCGGCGTTGACGTACGAAAGTCAAACGACCGAGTCAAAACTCAAATATCAAAAACCAAGTTTCAAAAGTCGGAAAATATCGACAGAAAACAAGTAAAATGACTCCAGATTCTACCTAAGCTGAAATTAAACTTTTTTGCGTATAGGGTATGTCAAGTTATCTAATGAGTGAGCTACAGACCAAGTTTCAGACCCTAACTCCAAAACTGGGCGAAAAGTTGCGGCCAAATTGAATAAAACGACGGCCAAAAGTTGAGGGATTGGGCTCGGGTTTCTAGGGTAGCTTCTTAGTGATCTGCACATCTCACTGTATCTGCTAATAAATTTTCAGAGTTCTAGAGTCATCCCAGATTCCATTTGAATATCAAAAGTCAATGAAAAACTGATGTCGGAAAATTCTGAACTTAAGTTTGGCACTTCTAAGCTCACTTAGACCAGAGATTCTATCACTAAAAGGGCAGTAGCCACTTTTTAAACTCTCTACTATAACACTATTACTCATTTAAACCACCAAAGATCACCATAGAATATTTCAAGTTCACTAAACATACATTTTTAAGTTCTAAACTATTTTGTGAGATTAGGAAACATAAAAACTTGGTGAAAGGTGAGTGTTTTATCTCAAAAAGTAACTCAAGAAAATTCCTAGTTGGCCAAGAAAACTCAAAACTTCAATTCGATCCCATCATAGTGGTGTAGGAGGATGTGAGGATTAACTTTTGTGAAGGAAACATGGCATTTTGAGGTGATTTTTGGTCGTGGTGCATGGTGGTAGAGAGTGGAGGGGTTGAAGAAAAGGAAGGAGGAGATGAAGGAAGAGGATGAAGAGAAATGAAGAAGAGATAGCCAAACAAAAAGGGGTAGGGTGACCATGGCTTCCCTTTTTCTCTCTCTCATTCTCTCTCTCTCTCTCATATGTGCCCATACCTACATGTCTCATTGTCCCCTCAATTTCTTTTCTTTTCTTTTCTTTTTAAAACAAAATAACAATAAACTAAAATGAAACCATGCGTGAAACAAAATGAAATGTGTCATCGTACATCAAATATGGTTAACAAAAATAAATTTGGTTTAATGCATAATTAATAATATATTAATCAAGTTTAACATAAACTTGTATGTAAATAATTGTGTAATAATTTATAAAAGGCCAAATCTAATAAATACTTTCATAAATAATAATTCATATTAATTTCCAAGATATAGGTATATAGTTATACCATTCTATGAAAACTCAAATCCATACTCGTATAGTTTTCGTGAAATTTATTATTTTATTATTTAAATCCGAAAATATTATTTTATATTTTCTGAAATGTTACAATTTTAGATAGATCTGGACTGTTTGATGCAATAGGTTGGATGTTATTTACCTTCTCATGGATTCTGAATCTCTAAATATATATGGTAAATTTCAACTTGCTATATGAACTTTGGGTATTTTCCACGAATGATATCCTGAAATTTTAAAATGATGGATTGCTACTATGAACTTTCAGAGTGTCACTAAACTGTCATAACGGCGTTAACGAAAAATTAGAAAATGACTATAGTGCTCTTCTATATAAATTAAGAAAAAAGATAAGAAATTAAATTTTTTTGGAATTCTTTTATTAATTGTTAATTTATATAAAAGGTTAGTATATTTTAATCAAAGTAACGAATCAAATTTGAGGGAAAAAGTTAATTCCTTATTTTTTGTTAATTTATACAGAAGATCACTATAGTCATAATTAAATTTTTTGGGAATTCTAAATTTATATAAAAGGTTAGTAATCAAAGTAAGGAATCAAATTTGAGGAAAAAAGTTAATTTCTTAATTTTTGTTAATTTATATAGAAGATCCCTATAGTCATTTTCTAATTTTCCGTTAACTTCGTTATGGTAATTTTATCATACTTTGAAAGTTCATTGTAGCAATCCATCATTTTAAAAGTTCAGGATATCATCCGTGAAGAGCGTACGCCATATATATATATATATATATATATATATATATATATATATATATATATATATATATATGCGCACGCCATATATATATATATATATATATATATATATATATATATATATTCAAAGGATCCAATCTTGCAACTCAAATAAACAAAAAATTGTTGTACAAATTATGAGACACAGGTTGAGAGATCATAGAGGTTGGTAAACGCATGCATGTGGAAACTAGAAGATGTATATCTAAGCCATGAAGTAATCAGAGAATTACATAAATATAATCAACGTGTTCTTCTTTGATTGATTAGTTCATATTAAAAATCCCCAAACTTAGTAAATTAGATGATCTCTGAAGCTAACAACGGTGGCGAGTTTTTGCCTCAATTGACTTCTATGTTTGTTGGTGGTAATTTTCAAGTGTATGCATGACTTGCTACTTGCACAATCTAAAGAGACACACACATATATATAGTCTAAAGAGCCACAATGTTAACCGATAATTAATTGAGTTGATTTTCATATATTTTCTTTTATATAAAAAAGAAGAAGACAAGGTGCCTCTTTAGATTGTGCAAGCAACAAGTTGACATACACTTAAATAACTACCAACTAACATTATAAACCTTGCTAGCTAATTAGCTTAATGACATACACTTTTATGTCCTGCCACTGTATCCATATGCGCGCTGCGCGCGCGCGTATATATATATATATATTCTTTAAAACTCAAGTGGATGAACAGTTTGAAGTTTATATTGAAGATTTAGTCACCGAGTTTGATAACACGAGCAGGTGTATTGAAGTCGTATGTTTTTTCAAACTTGTCTAGCTGTCACACGAGCTAGATTGTCATATTTGCATGCATGCATGTATTGAAAGTTATATTTAGATGAAAATTGTCATAACTTGTGTTATCCGTGTGTTCCCTCTATCTCACAGCATGTAACTTGCTTGGATCCTAACGATTTTGATGCTTATTGGAAGAAGTTAGCTCATGTACATATTTTGACCCCTTGTATGTCATTGAGATATTAAAGATACAAGATATTTTCTTAAATTAAAAAAGCAATCATAATTTATATTTTATTTTACCTATTTGGATCCCCTCCGTGGCTCCCTCCCTCCCTCCCTCTCTCTATATATATACACGCGTGCGTGCACGCGCGCGAAAATAATGGAGGATAAGATACGGGTATACTAAATTTCATGTGATTCTACAATTTTTTCACCATTAATTTAGCAATGTAAAAAGTTCTGTTGTCGGTAAACTGTTAATTTTGAACCCACTAAATTAACGGTGAAAAGGTTATAGAATCACATGAAATTTGGTATACTCATATCTTAGATGATAACGATGAAAGAGATGGATGCCGATCGTCGGAAAAAATGAAGAAGGGTATATTTTTTCGACGCTACAGGAGGAAATTACCTCCTATGATATCTTTCCTCCATTATTCTCTCTCTCTATACACACACGCACACGTGTATATACACACACAGAGAGAGATGTTGAATATGTATGCCGTAGAGGCCATTATTGTATATTACTAGTTTGTATAATATATTTTGGAGGCTTGGGATATATATATACGGGTTTTCGTCAGTCTTACTCGATATAATAGTATGCTACTTGATTTGTTTCTATCTTAATATGTGTATATGTTTCTTTTAACATATCGCTAAAAACATATTGATAGAGCCCTTAGGATTTTTTGCTTGACTACCGGCGTTGCGATGGCGATCACACTAGTGGGGGCTGGGTAGTCTATAAGCACATCCTTATTTTGGTCCATAGTCGTAGGATTATCGAGACAGGACATCGATACTCCAGAGTAGACTGGTGCATACGCTTCTCTTCCCAGCAGGGAAGATGGTCTGTCCCACAGCCATCAGTACGTCGTACTGGAGATAGTATGCAGGTGCTCGTTAGGTTACGAGTACACTGGACAGGACTCGTCGGGAACTGTTGGTTGGTATTATACCTATCGTCAGTTAACAGTTCTCAGGTGACATGCGTACAGCTTAGTCCGCTGACTTGACATTGTCACTTCGCCTCGAGTGTGTTCCCACTTTTCTTAGATTACTCCCCTACCACGGCTTTACTGAGTCGTGCAAACAGGTAGTAGTTGGGTGCAGTCCCGAAGCACTTGGAGGCAGTGACGGTTAAACAGGATTCGTCTCTCCCCGTATTGGGAGTTGATATCGCGTTGTGTGTAGGAGAGCCATTACACATTGTCGTCCCTGGTCAGGGCAAGCGAGAATTACTGGTAGGTTTTCCAGTAGATTCTCAGGTTGTTTTGGGCTACACTCCAACACGACTTGTACCGCTATTAGGGGACTGATGTTTACCGCCCCCTAGACCCGCCATGCGATACTCTCAGATGAACAGACCGGACTGTACGGAGATTGTCACATTCATGCTCAGTAGGAGTTCGGATGGGTTCACCTCATCAGTCTTCTTGTCGGCATCTACCTGGGGACCGTTACGTACAGCTAGTACCGCTTGCGGCCTGTGGTTAAACCCACTGCCAGCGTAGTGTCGAGCCTTTAGAGTCCCACACAGAGGGTTACTTGCCTTTGGGCAAAACAGAGTAGAGGTCGCATGGTTTTGCGACGGGGTTCGTTCACATCCGTGCACTTGTGCACGTTTGGTGTCCGGGCAGTTATTACTAGCGGGCTTTGGTTTAAACCAGATCCTAGTATTTGTTTTGGAATTGGTTTTGTCTCAGTGTATTCCTGTTCCTCGGAACACGGATGCGGGTGTGTATGCACAGTTGACAGAGGCAGAGGCAGCGGATTCTCATTAAGGTTGTTGACCATTTGACTTTGGTTGACCGTTGACTTTTTCCAAACCCTAATGAGAATGAGGAATATGGTTAATAATATTAATTAAGGATAATTGTGCCATGCTTAGGGTTGTTGACAATTTGACTTTTGTTGACTTGTTGACTTTGTTGACCGGTTGACCATTGTGGACTTGTTGACCATCATCATTTCATTTCAAAGATACTTCTTGTTCTTTGCAAAATGCATTAAATGAATGTAATGATAGTGGTCATTCATAAACTAACCATCACAATTCTTAATTATTATTATCATCATCATTATTCCAAAAGATGTGAGCATGGTTGCAACATGAGAGCTCATTCTATCATATTCTTTCTCTCTCTTGAAAGAAAGCTCTCCCTCTTCCTCTCTCAAAGTTTAAGTGTTCCATGAGTTGGAAATCATAAACTTTTGAGACAAAACCACCATAACTCTTCTCTACTCATTCTAAGATCCTAGGTCTAGCAAACCAAGCATCTTAGTTATCTCTAGGTTGAGATAGGAGCTCAAGTTCGAGGCCCTCGGGTGGATCCATCTACGGCAAAGAGGAGACTACGAGGAGGAGCCGTTCAAACCACTACAAGAAGCAAGCAAGGAGGAGAACCATAAAAAGAAGAGAAGGAGTTCAAGACCTAGGTATAACCATTCTACATAGTAGCTAAAACTTGTAGTTTATTTGTTAGTTTTTGTTTAGTAAAGATCCTTCATGGATGGTCAATGTTACCTAGTGAGGAAAAATTTGATTTTTACCTATTCCGCCTCCCCGAAAGAACTGGGGTTGGTAACGTGGACCTAATAGTGGTATCAGAGCCTAGCTAAACAACAGCTAACTGTTAGCAAAGTGTTTAGAACTTCGATCCGGAAAAAATCGGAAAATCCGTCTAAAAACTTGTGTTTTCTGTCGATTTATAAAACATGCCTAAAAATATTTTAACTGACAAGAAAAATACAAGCAGGGTTTTTTGAGAAAACTGCAGAAATTTGGGCGCCTGAGTCCCTCAGATGACCACGGATCCGCGGCCGATCCAAGCGATCCGCCGCGGCCGAGTCGACTCGGCAGCGCACCAAATTTTTCCAGGGGTTCTCTGTGTTGGTTTTGTGATTTTTAAGATGTTTTGTTTCTGCCCAGATTTTCCAGAGAACAATGTTATGTTTGGGGTAATTACAAATTGGTGTTTTGATCGAAGTTCTACAAACTCTTGCTAAATGGTTATATCTGTAATGTGATATATGCACTGAACGTCGGCTAATCGCTATATGTCGATTAGTAGGGGTTGTGCATATCTGTGATCTGTAATGTTGTTGGATTGTGTATATGAACTTGTTGGATTGTCGCGGATGAATAGCCGGGGTTTTGTGAGATGAGAGTTTCTTTATCTTTCATTTGATGTAATATGTAAATTGATGTAATATTATTTTTATGGCCGCACATCCGGGATGAGGTTGTAGCCGCCATTGTATATTATTTCTTTTACAGTTTTTGCTCCTAGGATAGACCCAAGGTGGGGTGCACAAACTACTGGGTACGTTGAAGTGCTGAGTGGCCTACTCACGTTGTTGAGGGAGGTTGCTTCACTTCGGGTATTTGGCGGGTAGTTTGTCGCACCCGTAGGGATCTAGGGTGGGGTTTGGCTATTCATCGCGACCGTGTAATCCGTCTTTCGTTGCAGGCTCGAACGAAACGCGGATTCCTAGCATATCAATGTGTTCATCTGTGATCTGGAATGGCTATCATTGCATCTGACGAATGTATATATCTATTTATGATATCTAGTAGGCGTTGCTTATGTTTTGCATCCGCGCTGGTCCAGCCCCCGCTCTGTCGTTAGTTAAATAACCTAATGGGTAGTGATGGGGCCCCGTGGCGAATGCGGATGGCATAAGCGTACGTCATATTTTCGTTGTTTTCTGCAATGGTAGGATTAATTGATGGGACACATTATATTAATGCAAAGAAAAAACAAACCTAAAAGACGTTGTTGGAACAATTTTCAAAAGGCTGTTATTGCAAGGACGTTCTCTTTTGTTTTGCATAGAGGTATTCGGTTATGAATGCCCAGCACCTCATTTGACGAGGCAAGGGCCGAGATCCCTTCATCGGGAGTGACCCTTTGGACAAAAGTTTGCGTCAGGGTAATAACTTCATTATAGTCGATTATTCTTGCTTTGCATCGAGGTATTCAGTTTGGAATATCCTGCACCTCATTCGACGAGGAAAGAGCCGAGATCCCTTCATAGGGAGTGACCTCTTTAGCAAAAGTTTTCGCCACTATATTTTCAAAAAGCCAACCATGTTCCTTCAACTATATCAAGTTCATTACGTTAACGGGTTTTCGCCAAAACCCATCCGTAGCCCTCCATCATTTCGGATTGGTATTGCTTAGTATTCGTGCTACGTATTTCGTGCTCAGCCGAGGCGTAGTGAACGGTAGCTATGTAATATTTTTTCTGTGGCATATAATGTGATTGATTGGGACAGTCGTGTGGTCATTTTGGCTCAGTCAAGGACTCGTACGGGTGGGTCTAATGCAATCAAGAAAATGACGGGTTGAACTTGACTAGGATCCTTTGATATGTTGGCTCAGTCAAGGTCACTTGGGTCCTAGGGGCAAAAACCACATCGGGAGTTTCTAAAGAAATTGAAACTTGCAGATTTAGCATACCTTCTGTAGTGTAGTGATTAGAGTGGATTCCATCTAGGTCATTACACAATGATAGTTGGATCCCGATCCCACTGATGAGTTGGATTACTCTCGGGAGATTATTTCACTTAACAATCAATGTTATAAACCAAGTAGGTGTCTAGAACGGTGTTAGCGGGGCTACGCCTCCAGGGAAAAGAGGTTATTTAATTAAGGAACTTCGCGAAAGCGTTGGAAAACCTCCCTCGAAGTACCAACACTAGCCTGGCTGAAAGGTTAAGCAAGTATTGTGACGTGAAATTAATCCCGACTAGTTCTTCTTTCAAAGGTTTGAAGAAGAATTTGAGAAAACAGTGGGAGCCATCCTGATTAGATAAATTAATAAACCAATCTAATCTTGCAAGAGCGCACACTGAGTGTTTCTTTTCTCTCTCCAGGTAGCAACCATTTCACGCCCTAATCAAGATAATAAAATGTATCGCTTGACAGATCCGAATTCTTATTCGGGGCTGGGGAACGTCGGTTCGGCTCTAACTTGTGACAACAGTCATAAGTATGAGCAAGGGAAAGAGGATTGTATGGATTCCAAGGATACCCAGTTGAAGAAGAAGCATAGTTTTGCATCTACTTCAGGTGTTCTTTTAATTGAGAACTGCTTTACGGTCAGCCCTACCTCCTGGGTACTTGATACCGGATCAGGATCTCATATCTGTAATTTATTGCAGGGACTGAGAAAAAGTAGGAAAGTTGCACCTGATGATATGTCATTCAGGGTAGTGGACGGAGCACAAGTTAATGCTGCAGCCGTCGGTGAATATCACCTAGTGTTGCCAAATGGCAATACTATGATTTTGAACGATTGCTACTATGTATCTTCCATGGTTTGCAACATCATATCAGTTTCTTTACTCAATAAAGATGGATATAACTTTGTTCTTGATAGAAATATCATGAACATTTACCTTCATAAGGTACTGGTTGCAGAAGGTACGCTGTGTAATGGTATCTACGTTCTAAATCAGAATACAGTTCTCAATGTACAAAACACACGCAAGAGGAAGAGTTCAGATACGAACGAATCCTACTTATGGCATTGTAGACTTGGTCATATCGGAGAGAAAAGACTAAGTAAGTTGCATAAGGATGGACTCTTGGATACGTTCGAGTTTTCATCATATGAAACTTGTCAGTCTTGTCTCAAAGGAAAGATGACCAATTCTCCGTTCACCGGACATGGAGAAAGAGCAACAGAGCTCTTGGGACTCATACACAGTGATGTATGTGGTCCAATGTCTATACATGCAAGGGGTGGGTTTTCGTACTTCATCACATTCCCTGACGATCTCTCTAGGTTCGGATATGTGTATCTGATGAAACACAAATCTGAAGCTTTTGAGAAATTCAAGGAATTCAGAAACGAAGTAGAGAACCAGACTGGCAAAAGTATCAAGATCCTCCGATCAGATAGGGGAGGGGAGTACTTAAGCACGGAATTCCTAGATTACTTAAAAGAGAATGGTATTCTCTCTCAGCTTACTCCTCCTTATACACCACAGCACAACGGTGTATCGGAACGGAGGAATCGTACCCTATTGGATATGATTCACTCCATGATGAGTAGTGCCGAGTTGCCTCTTTCATTTTGGGGACATGCGCTTTTGACAGCGGCATATCTCTTGAATGATGTTCCGTCTAAATCAGTGCCTAAAACACCATTCGAGATATGGAATGGTAAAAGGCCGTATCTTAAACGTATTAAGATATGGGATTTTCCGGCCTATGTAAAAGTACAAAATCCGGAAAAACTTCAGGCACATTCAGTTCTATGTAAATTTGTGGGATATCCTAAACTCTACAGGATATCTGTTCTACCACACCGAGAAACAGAAGGTGTTTGTATCTCGCTACACTACCTTTTTAGAGTGTCAATTTCTTGCAAAAGAAACAAGTGGGAGTTCGGTAGAACTGGAAGAAATTCAGCGACCACAAAATGAAACTGAAGATTTGACAGAACCTCAGGATTCAATAACCCCAGACGATCCTCAGCCACTCCGCAGATCTGGTAGGATTTCTCGTCCGCTCGAGAGATACTACGGTTTTCTCATAGACGGGGATCGAGAGGATTGCATCTTGGAAGAAGATGACCCTACCAGTTTCAGTCAGGCCATTATCAGTAGGGACTCTGATAAGTGGCTGGAAGCAATGCAATCCGAAATGGAGTCCATGTACACCAATAAAGTGTGGACCTTGGATATTGCTCCACCTGGGGTAAAACCCGTTGGATGCAAATGGATCTACAAAAGGAAACTTGGTGTAGATGGGCAGGTGGAAATCTATAAGGCTAGACCGTTGCAAAAGGTTTTCGTCAAAGACCTGGTATGGACTATGACGAAACTTTTTCTCCAGTGGCTATGCTCAAATCCATTCGGATCCTACTTGCCATTGCTGCCTTCCATGACTATGAAATCTGGCAGATGGACGTTAAAACGACTTTTCTAAACGGCTGTTTGGAAGAGTACGTTTACATGGATCAGCCAGAAGGTTTCGTAGACAGTGGGAGCAGCGGGAAGGTGTGCAAGTTGCTTAAATCCATTTATGGATTAAAGCAGGCATCGCGGAGCTGGAACATCTGTTTTGATGAGGCAATCAGGGAATTTGATTTCATTAAGAACGAAGATGAACCTTGTGTCTATAAGAAGATTGTAGGACGAACTGTCGTGTTCCTAGTCTTGTACGTGGACGACATTCTTTTGATAGGAAATGACATTCCTATGCTACAATCGGTCAAGCTATTCTTGTCACAACGGTTCTCCATGAAGGACCTGGGTGATGCCTCGTACATTCTGGGGATCAAGATCTACAGAGATAGATCCAAGAGACTATTGGGACTTTCGCAGTTCAGATACATAGAGACCGTACTAAAGAGATTTAGTATGGAAGATTCCAAGAGCGGTAACATACCCGCATTGCACGGAATCACCCTCTCCAAGAAGATGTCTCCTAAGACTAACGAGGAGAGGGTTCGCATCAGCACTATACTCTACGCATCGGCGGTAGGATCTATAATGTATGCGATGCTATGTACAAGACCAGATGTAGTTTACGCGCTGAGCGTGGTGAGACGGTATCAGTCAGACCCAGGTGAGGACCACTGGACGGCAGTGAAGAACATTCTCAAGTACCTGAGAAGGACTATGGAGATGTTCCTGGTTTACGGTAATGGAGACCTCAGGGTCGAGTCCTTTACCGATTCAAGCTTCCAGAGTAACAAAGATGACAGCAAATCTGTCTCGGGTTTTGTGTTTACCCTCAACGGAAGGGCGGTATGTTGGAGGAGTTCCAAACAGGATACCGTCGCAGACTCGACGATGGAGGCTGAATACATTGCTGCAATCGATGCCGCAAAAGAGCCAGTCTGGATGAAGAAGTTCATTGGTGAATTTCAGGTGGTTCCGTCCATTTTTGACCCAATACTTTTGTATTGCGATAACAATGGGGCTATAGTTTTAGCGAAGAAACTATGGCCCCATCAGAAATCCAGACACATCTTAAGGAGGTATCACCTGATCAGGGAGATCATTGATCGCCAGGAGATCGAGGTACGGAGAGTGGACACAAAAGATAATACGGCGGATCCATTCACAAAGGCCCTCCCTCAAACACAGTTCGAGCGACTTTTTGAGCTATTGGGTATGCCGTACGCTAGCAGCTGGCCTTAGTGCAGACGTTGGGTATCCGGTACACCAATTACTGGCCTTTAGTGCAAGTGGGAGATTGTTGAATATGTATGCCCTAGAGGCCATTATTGTATAGTACTAGTTTGTATAATACATTTTGGAGGCTTGGGATATATATATATATATACGGGTTTACGACAGTCTTGCTCGATATAGTAGTATGCTACTTGGTTTGTTTCTATCTTAATATGTGTATATGTTTCTTTTAATATATCGCTAAAAACATATTGATGGGGCCCTTAGGATTTTTTGCTTGACTACCGGCGTTGTGATGGCGATCACACTAGTGGGGGCTGGGTAGTCTATAAGCACATCCTTATTTTGGTCCCTAGTCGTAGGATTATCGAGACAGGGCATCGATACTCCAGAGTAGACTGGTGCATACGCTTCTCTTCTCAGCAGGGGAGATGGTCTGTCCCACAGCCATCAGTACGTCGTACTGGAGATAGTATGCAGGTGCTCGTTAGGTTATGAGTACACTTGACAGCACTCGTCAGGAACTGTTGGTTGGTATTATACCTATAGTCAGTTAACAGTTCCCAGGTGACATGAGTACAGCTTAGTCCGCTGACTTGACACTGTCACTTCACCTCTAGTGTGTTCCCACTGTTCTTAGATTACTACCCTACCACGGCTCTACTGAGTCGTGCAAACAGGTAGTAGTTGGGTGCAGTCCCGAAGCACTTGGAGACAGTGTCTGTTAGACAGGATTCGTCTCTCCCGGTATTGGGAGTTGATATCGTGATGTGTCTAGGAGAGCCATTACACATTGTCGTCCCTGGTCAGGGCAAGCGAGAATTACTGGTAGGTTTTCCAGTAGATTCTCAGGGTGTTTTGGGCTACACTCCGACACGACTTGTACCGCTATTAGGGGACTGAAGTTTGCCGCCCCTTTAGGTCCACCATGCGATACTCTCAGACGAACAGACCGGACTGTACGGAGATTGTCACATTCGGGCTCAGTAGGAGTTCAGATGGGTTCACCTCATCAGTCTTCCTGTCGGCATCTACCTGGGGACCGTTACGTACAGCTAGTACCGCTTGCGGCCTGTGGTTAAACCCACTGTCAGCGTAGTGTCGAGCCTTTAGAGTCCCACACAGAGAGTTACTCGCCTTTGGGCAAAACAGAGTAGAGGTCGCATGGTTTTGCGACGGGGTTCGTTCACATCCGCGCACTTGTGCACGTTTGGTGTCCGGGTAGTTATTATTAGCGAGCTTTGGTTTAAGCCAGATCCTCGTATTTGTTTTGGGATTGGTTTTGTCTCAGTGTATTCCTGTTCCTCGGAACACGGATGCGGGTGTGTATGCACAGTTGACAGAGGCAGAGGCAGAGGATTCTCATTAGGGTTGTTGACCATTTGACTTTGGTTGACTTGTTGACCGTTGACTTTTTCCAAACCCTAATGAGAATGAGGAATATGGTTAATAATATTAATTAAGGATAATTGTGCCATGGTTAGGGTTGTTGACAATTTGACTTTTGTTGACTTGTTGACTTTGTTGACCGGTTGACCATTGTGGACTTGTTGACCATCATCATTTCATTTCAAAGATGCTTCTTGTTCTTTGCAAAATACATTAAATGAATGTAATGATAGTGGTCATTCATAAACTAACCATCACAATTCTTAATTATTATTATCATCATCATTATTTCAAAAGATGTGAGCATGGTTGCAACATGAGAGCTCATTCTATCATATTCTTTCTCTCTCTTGAAAGAAAGCTCTCCCTCTTCCTCTCTCAAAGTTTAAGTGTTCCATGAGTTGGAAATTATAAACTTTTGAGACAAAACCACCATAACTCTTCTCTACTCATTCTAAGATCCTAGGTCTAGCAAACCAAGCATCTTAGTTATCTCTAGGTTGAGATAGGAGCTCAAGTTCGAGGCCCTCGGGTGGATCCATCTACGGCAAAGAGAAGACTACGAGGATGAGCCGTTCAAACCACTACAAGGAGCAAGCAAGGAGGAGAACCACAAAAAGAAGAGAAGGAGTTCAAGACCTATGTATAACCATTCTACATAGTAGCTAAAACTTGTAGTTTATTTGTTAGTTTTTGTTTAGCAAAGATCCTTCATGGATGGTCTATATTACCTAGTGAGGAAAAAATTGATTTTTACCTATTCCGCCTCCCCGAAAGAACCGGGATGGGTAACGTGGACCTAACAAGAGAGATGAGGGTAATGGAGGAAAGGTGTCATAGGAGCGAATTTCCTCTATGGTGTCAAAAAAATACATCCGCCGCGATTTTATCTGACGATCGGCACACATCATCTTTGTCCTTATCATATAAGACGTAGATATACCAAATTTTATGTGATTCTACCACATTTTCATCGTTGAATTAGCAATATAAAAAGTTCTATTGTCAGGAAACCGTTAATTTTGCACTTATGAAATCAGGGGTAAAAAGGTGGTAGAATCGCATGAAATTTGGTGTATCCACATCTTAGATGATAAGGATGAAAATGATGGGTGCCGATTGTTGAAAAAAATAACGGGAGATGTATTTTTTTCGACGCCATAAAAGTAAATTCCATCCTATGGTCTCTTTCCTGACCAGCGCACACATTAACAGCTTTAATTATAAAGTTAAGATAAAAGTCTAATTAAATATCTAGTTTTAATAGATTAATTTACTAGCTAGTGATCATATATATTCTACTGTCTAGTACTTTCTTTTATGCTAAAATATGCACAATTTCTAGATTCTAGCCAGGCATGCCTTGGCTCCGAAATCCTTCTCTCTTGTCATTAGAAGACAGCAAGCAAATTAAGGCTCAAAAGATAAAAGGAATAAGATGCAAGCTATATCTAGCTGGTCATTCACTCGCATAAATACATTAAAGAACATGATATGATTTTCCTTTTTCTTTCTTTTTCGTTTTTGCTAAATTTCAACTTGCGGTCATAAACTATTGATATTTTTCTCAAATGATATCATGAACTTTCAAAATGATGAATTGATACAATGAATTTCCAAAGTATTAAAAAATACCCCTCTCATATAATAAAAAAGAATATATTTGCAAATAAAAGAGCGGTATTTTCGTAATTTTGTGATTTTCCTCAAGTTTTTTTTAATACTTTTGAAAGTTGATGATATTAATCCATTATTTTGAAAATTCATGATATCATTTGAGAAAAATACCTATAGTTTATAGTAGCAAGTTGAAATTTAGTCTTTCTTTTTTTTATATTAACATGACAAGGTTGACCACTCTTTATTTGATATACATCTAAGATAAAAACGGAGTATAAAGTGGAATATGGAACGATATGAATACATTGTAGGTTCTAGAGGTCAACCATTCATCGAATGCTTCTTGACGATAGGAACCGTTTATCTTGATCATCATATCCTTGAATATGTGGACTTAATTCTTATGTGAATTGGATAGCGTTCCTTGCATCAATTACTCGTTTCCAAAAATAAAACATTCCACAATACGAAATGGATGGCAAAAAATATCCGAACAATATGAGAATTGGTCGGTCGGTACCAATCGTCCAAAAACTCGACGGATGGTTGACTTTTCAACTATCAATATAAGAAATTTCTTACATTGCCACTTTATACTTCGCATTCTCTTTATCAAAAAGAAAACAGAGAATTAATAAAGTATAACGAGAGGAAGTTTACTGCTCTGTCAGTTCTAAAAATCAACCATGCATTAGCGATTTTTTCGACCATACGAGCCCAGACCTTTTTGATCATGCATGTTGTCCTAAAACATGTACATACTATAAATTCCAAATGAAACTCTAGTCCTAGTGCTCTTACCTAACATAGATGCCCACTTTTACATTTTTGTTTTGCCACAAACATATATATTCCCAAGTATGTACGTTAATTTTCTGAAGGAAATCTAAAGCAGCAAGATACAATGTTTGAAATACCGGTCTTTACAGACATACCTGTCAAGAACCAGTACCAATATATCGGCCGGTATGATCGGTATACTGATATGATTTATAGAGATTGACCGTCATGTTAGGTTCCATATATACACCCACAACAAAGATTTTTGGAGTTTCTATAACATATCCAAGTTAAGAAAGGGTGAATGTGGGGACCCCTAGTATCAGGACACGCGGCTGATAGCACGTCCCAGAACTCAGAAGAAAGGGTCCACAGAGGCCGACCAGGCCAACCCTGTACCCGACCTGCCGGCACAAGCCAGCCCTCCTCGGGGCTCCCTGCAGATTGGTCTCCTCGGCCCCTCAGCTCGTCTTGAGCTGCCACAAGACCAAGTATCCTCGGCCTTCTCGCTCGTCCATGAGCCCCCTGACCGAGGCCGTATTCCTCGGTTCTCCGCCCAGCTCCACCGCTCACAGGCGTAACCGCCGCTCCGCGAATCTCGCTATGCGCGGATTCTCCGCCGGCAACATCCCACGTTCCACGCCTCCACAATCCCCATTAATAGGTGATCAGCTCTCTACGCGGGCGTGACTTCGGGAGCGTAACTGCCGGCGAGATTCTCGGGCCTGCTGCTGCGTGCCTTCACCACTATATAAACTCCCATCACAGAGGGGTCAAGTAAGCCATTTTGATTCCACTTAGCCATTACGCTGCTCGGATCTAGTACTAACTTGATCGTCGGAGGGTCATCGGTGGCGTCAAACCACCCCGGGATTTCTTTGCAGGTACTTGGCGTCCAACTCCTCCAATCACCAAATTTCCTCAAAATCCATTGAGATCCACACACAACAGAAGATCCCCTCCAGAATCCGCCAGGAGATCGACGGAAGACAACATCTGAAGGAGATCTGAAAAAGACCTCCATCAGTTGGCGCCGTCTGTAGGAAACACAAACTCCACAAAAACAAAGTTGGCCTTCCGATCTCCGTCCACATGGCAAGCGACCATCCTGAAGATTCGGGTACCAGCCGTCGCCTCCCCCTCACCGGAGGCACGGATGAACCCCCTCCGGCGACCATCATCCACGCCCTCGCCAGCAGAATAGATCGGCTACAGTCCCTCGTGGAGGCGCTCGTCCGAGCCCAAACGGCCGGGCCTGGGCCCCAGATCGCCGCCCTTTCGCCTCCGGAATGCTATGCCCCCGTCGGCGCGGCCGACCACCAGCGCGCTGCGACTCCTGACCATGGATCCCACGGACCGATACTCCCTGAGGCCTGCTGGGCGCCTCGCGGCTCCACCGCCGGAGCACCACTCTTCGAACCTCTTAGCGACCCTTGCCCCCCTGAGGAGATGTCGATCACCTCGCCTGCCTACAGGCATGACCGACACCCACTCCCCCGACAGGGGCGCACAGAAGGGGCTCGCCACGACGGCTCAAGAGCCACCGCGTCCGGGGATCTGAGGAACCTCATCGAGAGGAACCGGAGCCGTGCCCAGACGCAGGTCTCCTACAGTGGAGGCCAGGGATCACGAGGCGCCGAGTCTTCGGGGTCCCACGGCCGACTCGACGCCCTCGAAAAGAAGATCGAGGGCATGCGCCGGGAAGGGCACCTCTCGGCCGACAGGACCAAGTATGCCGTCGACTCGCTCACCAAACCGTCCACCGAGAAACTGCTCGCTGTCCACGTCTCCTCGCGTAACAAACCCCCGAAGGTCTCTCTGTTCGATGGGAAAACCGCCCCCAAAGACCATTTGGATGCTTTCACCGCGGGAATGAGCTTCCAGGACTATTCCGATGCCACCCTGTGCAGGGCCTTCCCTGCCACCCTCATCCGTTTTGATCAGGACTGGTTCCGAGGACTCGAGCCTCGCTCAATCTCGAGCTTCGACGAGCCGGCTACTTAGTTCCTCGGCCACTTCGTTGGGACCCGTCGGCAGAAGCGCACCGTCGACTACCTCTTCACAATTAAGAGTGGAGACAAGAAGATGTTCAAGGCTTAAATCACTCGCTTTTACAACTCCCTTCTTGAGGTTCCTGAGCACCGGGACGAGACCGTCATTACGGTGCTCAGATCTGGTCTAAGGCACAAGGAGTGGCTGTGCTCCTGTCATGACCCGAAAGTACGGAACATGACCGGTACTTTGGCTACGAACGTCTCAAGGCATACGTGCTCTAAGTAAGCCGAGCCCATAAATCCAAACCAAGAAAAGTAGTAGAGTGTAGGAAAACCATTTTAAATCAACCAGTTTACAATATAATATATACAACGCCTAAAGGCGAGGATCATAACAGAACAGGAAACTCAAACAGCAAGAAATCCATAGAAATGTAACACGCGACTCTAAGGTCGAAAGAATAATCATCACTAGTCTCTATCTCAAATAAGTACATGTTTGGTTGATGGAACTTCTATATACAACTGAAATATAATATACAATGTATAATAATGGATACGATACAAATAACCCACCTACTAGCAAGTCGCCTAAAGAAGCTGTGCCCGCAAAACCGTAATGAAACCCGTACGGCAACACCTGCAAAAAACTGGGGCACAACGGGGTGAGTTGCCAACTCGTGAATAGAAAAAGATCTATGAACAGAAAATCGTATGTATGACGCAATCCTAGGTCATACGATCATAATATATAATCCTCAAATATATAACCAGCATTCTATAACAATGGCTAGGGTAACTAACTAACCCAAATGTAATCCCATGTGCCCGTGTCAGTGTCAGTGCCTCAGGTAGCAATGTATCATATGAATGATGTATGAATGCATGAAAAGTATGATCAATGAAATCAAGTCTGTATATAGGTGGATCCCGTCCACCTGTCACCCAATGACAATAAGCATCATGCATGTAAATATGAGGATATAGTCAAAATCATGGAAAAACATCATGAAACCTGTGCTCAGTATCAGCACAAAACATAGCCTCAATCTCAATATCTCAAGGTCTCTGATAAGTCTCACTATCTAAAGCGCCGTCAATCCAGACCGGCCCCTACCATCAATCTCAAGACCACGACGGTATCCTCCGGATATCCTACGCGTCGGGTAAAATCACTGGTCGGTAGTGCTCCCCTTGCAGGCCCAACGCCATCTCCTGCGATCTTCTTGCCCCGGGGTACCGCACCGGGCCCACCATGTACCCGCAATCGGCCTCATCCGCCTCCTCGAATCGGGTTTCACATGTCGCTCTCAGCACCGAGAAAACACATGGTGGACGCACTGAAATATCAAATCAAGGATAACCGGGTCTTTAAAACAATTACATAATCTCTTTGAAATACCCACGGTTCCCAAATCCAGAAATATCATAGAAACAACATATTTCAATGCGCATAATCAGAAAACATGATGTATGTGACATTTCAATGAAGTGCAAGTATAACAGTATATCATGCAACATGGAATAATAGTATGCACATACAAGAGTCATATCCTGCAGCAATAATACTACTGTGTAGTGACATGGCAATTACCGATGAAGATGTGTGTGAGCCGGCAAGTAAGTGTACGTGGTACATACGCATCATCGGTAATGGTGCTGGTGTCCTAACAGCATGATATCAACAATAGAATATGAATCACAATAAGTATGCGATGCGGAGCAAAAATAATAATGTGCGGGAGCTGAATACCAAACACAATGATAGCTAAACTGCGTCTAATGTCATAAGAGTCATATAGCTATACCACTATAAGGCTGAGCTAAAGCTAACAGTAGGTAAGGGAAACCGCCTAACCTCTGAGTCGATACATATACATATATATATACATATACATATATATATATATACATATATATATATATATATATATATATATACATACAGTCGGTGATCCCGCCTCGATAATATCACATCCGGTACCATATCCCTATAATCGGTTATTCCCAAGTCAAGAGTGCGGATCAAACATCAAATTATAGCTCGTACGTAAATCCGTCGTACGGCATCCCCAAATCTGGGTACGGGTCAATATCACATTCGTCATATCATTCATCTGGCATTCTCTATATCAAATATTATAATCTGGGTACTGACCTACGTCTAGTACAAAGCTAACATCATCACTATAATTATGATCTGACTACTGATCGACAGTCTCGTATAAATCGATATCATCAGCACATATCATCTCAAGGAGTAAACATCGCCGAATGCGGCCTATCATAATTATCTGTCATATCATATCTCGTAACATAATCACATGTCGACCATTTTATATATATATCACTATTCCTATGGAATCATCATCTCAAAATCCTGCTAAAGCATCAAGACGTATCTCAAATATGAATTTTACCATATCACCGATATCATAATCTCGGATCAAATATCATCGACTCATCTCAATCCCATGTATCATCCTCAAATCCGTATGTGAATACATAGTCCCATACCCACGTGAACACATATCCATATAGAATCCCATAACCACATATGAAATAAGGATGTATGCAAGTATGTGTGTGTGTATATGTATGTGTAGTGCACCCAATACCTAGGGTTTCGTAACCTTTCACCAATCCAACACACCAATATCCATCTTAACATCATCATGAATCACAATAACATATAATATTTGTAAGTGTGTATACGCATCCGTATACATCACCACAGACTGCGGGGGTGCTATACGCCATCCACCCGACTTCTCCCCGTAGATATAAATCTACTCACCTTTCTTATGTGTGCCGGTGCCGATGTCGCCATTTGCATCTCCAACGCTTCGACGCCACGTGGGGTATCTACAAGGATATCACACGCTAAAACACATGAAAACCATGTCGGAAACCAAAATGGTGCACGCTACGCCGATAGGTAAAAACCTGTAGTCTTGCGTGCAAACACATCCAATAACCCTCTGACGTTGGCGTTCAAACGCCACCCGACAGAAAAGAATCACCAAATACCAGAATCCATACGAAAACAAGTCGTAAATCATGCGCCAACTCAAGAAAATCAACCCAGATTCTACCCTGATTGGAACTAGACAAAACTAGACATACCAGGGGTCAAGTTTACAGGTAAAAGAGTCGTGCACAAAAAACGCGGCAGTTCCCTACCGCTCTGGCCGCAAATTGCGGCCAGAGGGAATATATCTGCGGCTAGAAAATTGGGGTTGGTTCTAGGGTTTTGGGTGTTGGTTTCTATCTGCCTGCACATCCTACTGCCAAGTCAAAATTATTTTAGGAGGTCCGGGTTGATAGCAGTTTCCAGAAAGGCCACAAAGTCGACAAAATCGATAAAATACGCCAAGTCGAAACTTTCAGGTAACTAACTGGGAATCTGGGGTAATCTTGGTTAAAATGGTCTCAAATACACTTAATAAGGTTACCCTAACAATCAAAACCATCACTTGGCCACATCTCACTCAAAATCACTAAAACTAGCACTAGATCACAAATATAACACTAAATTTTAGCCTACTACCCATAACTTGCAAGATAGGAGTTGGGTTGGAAGATTATACCTCAAGGGGTCCTAGAATGAAGGAGAAGGGAAGAAGGAAGGAGGAAGGGTGGGTTGCTGCTGCTGCTGGTTGCTGCTGCTGCTGAGCTCCTGCTTGTGGCTGTTCTCTTTTCTTGTTGCAGTTGCTGATGCTGCATCTGCTGCTTGCAATTTCCCTTTTGTTTTGTGTTTCAATGTGTGTTGCAGCTGCAGCTGATGGAGGGGGGTGTGGTATATGTTGTAGTATGTGATGTTGTGGCTATGGCTGTTGGTAGCAGCAGATGTATTTGTGGCTGAAGTGTTGGGCTGAAGCTTTTGTTGCTGTGGTTGTAGTATCAGCAGATGTAGGGGGGCTGTTTTGTGGCTGATGTAGCTGCTGATGTATTGATATGGAGGCTGAAGTTGTGCTGATGTGAGTGTGTAGGTGTTGGGCTATGGTGTGGCTGCTGATGTTTTCCTCACTGCTGATGCAGTTGCTGTTTCAGCTGCTGTTGAAGTTGTTGTTGTGGTTGTTTTGGCTGATGTAGGGTGAAGTGTTGTGTATTTGATGGTGGGGTGTGAGAGTGAGAGATGTGAGTGAGAGAGAGAGTTGAAGGATGTGTGAAAGACAAGAAAAAGTGTTGAGGTGAGATGTCATGAAATGAAATGGTATGACATAACCTCATAGCCTCCTTTCTCTCTCTCTCATTTAATGTTGCTTGCTCAAGCCATCATGGCTCTTTCTCTCTCCCTACACAAGTCAACCCCCATCCTAATCACCCTTAACAAGCTAAAACCCTTAATTAACCCAATTAACCTAATCGAATGGTTCAACCCACCATGGTCATCTCAACATGGTAACCCTAGACTTCACCCAAGTTAACATGCACAAGTGTGTGCAGTCCAGATAAAATTCCACTAAAACATTCATAAAACCAGATAAAATATTTAAAAGCCGTTTTGGTAAACTTTTTACCAAAAATCCCACATTAACCTACAATTACCACTAAATAACATATTTTAGAATTTCCATAATTTTTTGTCCAGAATATTCAAAAAAAAATAATATATTTTTTTGAAATGTTACAGTCTTCCCCCTTAAAGAAATTCGGTCCCCGAATTTAAATTTAAACCCCCAAATTCTAAAACATTTTAATAAAATGTCCAAGTCAACGGGGCTCCGAAATCATAAATCCATAGAACGCATCGTAGCGCAATACATGCGCATCCGTAACGAGCAGATAACTCAAAAACAAAACTCCATCAAGAATCTCGCAATCATCGGAGTCAAGGTGAAACACGAATGCCAAATCCAAGGCAAAACCGATATGCTAGAAATCGGAACTATACATGTAAATACCAAATCCGTACATGTAAATATCTTGAAGGGAATGCATGCCAAATTCTTTAAAGTCAATGTGCAATGCGCATAACACTGCACAGTGGCGGACGTCTTTATAAGAAAATAGCCATATACGTATATATCTTTTGTTTAGTATGCACGATCGGCCGTTTTGAAAACAATTTAGAAGGGTTCCCTGTTTTAAACTTTTCGTGTCATATCGGACACGTATGTAAATAATGAGACTATAGCTCGCTTTTGGAAATCCCTTTGAAATATATCAGTGCATGCAAAATATATCCAGGCACTGTCCTCTGACTAGTCCTGCTCAGTACGAAAACACATAGCAAATATCATAAAATGTACTGCTCCATAGAAACCAATTCAAAAGTGCATATGAAAACCCTGTGCGTCCGGTGCGCACGGAAATCAAAATCCATATATGTGCCAAGCAGGTGCACAAAACGGCATCAAGGTGCAACGAGTGTGCACACAACATCGGTCCTAGGCAACGTGTGTGCCTGACAGCAAAATCAGGTGCATCTGACATGCACGAAAAATCTCGATTTTAGTGCATCTGGTGTGCACCAAATCGCATCTCATAACATGCGCCCAACATGCGCTAAAAATCCAAATCCGGTGGATCCATCATGCACGAAATCATGAAATCCAATATCAAGCGCCGAACACGCGCAAATCCAATCAGGTGCATAAAGTGCACCTGTTGCGCCACGGCAGCGCCCCGGCCGTCTTACTCGAGGCCAAATTGCGGAATAAAAAATTTTCCTTACTCGGAAACCGGCGCTACCGCGGACAAAGAAAACCCGGATCGTTTACCATTAACCTAACTAGCAAACAAGAGATGGGATAAGAAGTATACCAAGAGATCCGAGTCCTCCGGTCTTCTCATCATCGCCCCGATCTCCCGCGGAAAGTGTAGTCTCCATATCGTCGCCTCCTCGCCGGAAAGGGCACCACATCGCCTTCGTCTTTTACGGGCTCCCGCCTCAATACCGAGGCAACTCGAGCATGAAGCCGGCAACTCGACATGCTCAAGATGTGCTGTAGGAAGTGTAGTAGATAATGCTAATCTCATTTGGGGTTTGTAGTTGCCATGATGGAGGATTGGGGTTAAGAAAAATGGTGCTTTCATTTTTCTAAAACAAGAAGAAGAAGGAGATGAAGAATTCCTCACATAATCAAGATGAACTCTCTCATTCTTTTTCTTTCTCTCTTTCTTTTTCTTCCTCTCTCTCTTTTTCTTCCTCTCTCTTTTTTTTCATAACCATGAAAGACTTTTTTTTAGTGAGAAAGAGAATGGTGGAGGAATGAATATCATCACACAAAGGGAGGTGAGTGTAGGAGCTAAGAAAAGGTGACCACATCCAAGGTCAACAAAACATCAACCATGCTTCACACTATTCAACCCATAACCTTTCATATCTCTCAATTCAAAAGCATGGAGCAAAAGAAATGAAAGCTATCATAATCAATACATTTGCAAGAAACCCCCTCCACAAATGTAATTTGCAAAACTGCAAATTACCCCCTCCATCGGAAAAGTCCGGCCGGGAAAGAACAAAGGAAAACCGGCCGGAACGGAATGCAAACTGGCAACTCCAGAAAACTGGTCCCGTAATAAATTACAGGAAAACCCCTATACTGTGCATACACACCCGCATCTGTATTCCGTCCGGATACAAATGCAAAGAGACAAAATCTACACTGTACTAAACTAGGACCGGCTTAAACCAAAGCCGGCTAGTATTATCCGTTCAATCTTGATCCGTGCAATACCGCACGTATCAGATCAAACCCTGCCATATAACTATACGGCCACTAGTACAAAACTGTCCGATCCTGATCCGTGCAATACCGCACGTATCTGATCGGACCCTGCCATATCTCCATACGGCCTCTACAGCGTTTCGCCCGAAAGCTGAGTAACTGAAAGTGTGGTGGACTCTAAAGACTCGTCAATACTATGGCTGTGGATTTAACCACTAGCACGTCAGAGGTATTAGCCAATACGTGACGGGCCATCAGCTATTGACCAAAAGGGACGTCGATGAGGAAGCTCACCCCGACACCCAACTGAGCCTGTCAGTGACAATATCCGTACAGTCCGGTCCGTTCGTCTATGAGTATCGCATGGCGGGCCTAGGGGGTTGGTGAAAGTCAGACCCCCAAAAGCGGTACAAGTCGTGTCGGAGCGTAGCCCAGAACGCCCTGAGATACTACTGGAATACCTACCAGTAAATCTCCTGCCTCGGCCGAGGGCTTTGCGTAATGGCTCTCCTAGACACAGCGCGACCTCACCCCCAATACCGGGAGAGACGAACCCCTGCAGATCCGCTCACTGCCTCCATGTGGCTCGGGACTGTACCCAACTAAAACCTGTTTGCACGACTCCTTTGAGCCGTGGTAGGGTAGTAATCAAAGTACAGTGGGAACTCACACGAGACAAATGACGATCTCAGGTCGATGAACTAACCTGTACACATGTCACCTGGGAACTGCTATCTGACATCTGGTATAAGACCAACTAGCAGGTTCCCGGCGAGTCCTGTCCGGTGTACTCATAACCCAATGAGCACCTGTATACATCTTAGGTGAACCAACAGACACCAGTGGCTTGTGAGACCGGCCACCGCCCCTCGACGGGGTCTCGACTGTATACACTAGTCTACTAATGGAGTATCGATGCCCAGTCTCGAAACTCCCACGACTAGGGACCATTTAAGGATGTGCTTATAGACCTCAGCTCCCACGTATATGATCGCCATCATACTGCTGGTCGTCAAGCAAGAATCCTAGGGGCTCTATCAACGTGTAATAGCGACGTGTCAGGTCACCTAAAGCAGTACACGATGATAAAGATAAACCAGATAGCATACTATCATCTCGAGTAAGACTGTCCTACCGGGATAGGTCCTCCCTCAATCATTGCAATCACGTGCCTGTGATCCAATAATTGACTCTGAGGGCACTAACTCCAACAATCTCCCACTTGCACTCAAGGCTAATTATTGCGATGTCGCATACTCACAGCCCGTGTGATACCGAACACCCAACTCCTCTACTAGTCAGTCTCACAAAGCTCGTTTGCGAAACTATTGCGTTCGAGGAATAGCCTCAGTGAGTGGATCCGCTGTGATGTTTCTTTCTATGTCTCTCTATATCTCAAGTTCGCGGAGAAAGCCATCTCCCGAAATGAGCAATACCTGTCTTAGAATGTCCGGATGTCTGATGGGACCTAGTTCATAAATGAACTCCAAATCCAAACTTCTTAGACTGTATCGTCAACTGAACTTAATCAGTATCCTGCGCCATGCCACCCTCAGTATTGCCTTGGACCACCTGTCCAAAATACTGCCCCTTGTCTGAAGGAAAACTATAACTCTGACAACCTCCTTGTCGTCCATGTCACCTTGGAAGCCTGGAATGATAACTGTCTCCCAAATGAGGCTGTCGTTATCATATCCCTAGAACATCAGCTTATGTTCTAAAACTGCCTCCGACTGTTTCTCCAGGATTGGATCAATATCAACTTATTGCATCTAGTGCAAGAACAACATCTGGTGTGGTACTTGACATCTCATGATTGACTCAATTGCCTAAGCAAGTGATCTGCCAATCAAGAGTATTCCTCTCCCCTTTAGTCTATAAGACACCTTTAGAGAGGGTGACACCATTAACTGCAGGTATACTACCGTGCCTGGAGTCGTCCATTCTAAATACTCATAGAATGCTGTCGAGGTACCCAGATTGGGAAACTACCCAAATCTAGATCTAAAACCATAGATCTAGTAACCAGTATGTCTGATATAATATCCAAGTCCCATGTGGAGAAACCACTGTGTGACGACCAAAGTATAACCGATTGTAGTAAAGGAATATCACTTCCTACTACCTTCTCAACAGATCTATCCCCTATTCTGATGACGTCAAACCTATGACTGTCACATCAGAAACAGATGATCTATCTCCGCTATCTCTGCTTTAGTCTATAAATAGACATAAGCATGAAGTCCACCAATGCTTCCGCTGCTCCCACTGACTACGACAACCCTCTGCCAGAGTCATATAGACGTGCACTTCCAAAGCTAGTTTAGAACGACGCTATACTCATCCTCCTGCCGGGTCTCGCAGCCTGGAACAACAATAATGGCAAGTGTAGGTAAACAAGAACTTCCCTGTCACCGTCCTTGAGGCTACCGGAGTACCTCTCGGGTGCCTGAAGTTACCCACCGTATCTGCGGAGTGGCCAATGGAATGTCAAATCAGATTGAATCTTTAGGTTCCTTATCAAATCTCCAGTAATCGTTTGCGGTTCTGGAATCACTTCCAGTTCTACCATACTCCCACTTCTGTTTTTGAAAAAATCCATTTTTAACAAAACTGTGGCGAGTCTAGAACAATATTTCTATTGATCTGCCAGATGGTAGAAAGTCAACCCTCGTCATAGCCTGGGTCAACCCACAAACAGCCATTACAGAAACGTGCCTCGAGTTATCCGGAGTCTGGTTTTAAGCATAAGCCGGACAACTCCCCGTACCTTAACATCGTTAAGATATGAACTGTTCTATATCCAATATAGAACCAGAGGCACTGATTTAATTGAACCAGATTCAAATCATGCAGCTGTCTCCAGTGCATGTCAACTAAATGGAAGGAGGCCGATCAGCGTTACTCAACTTAGGAATGCTTCCAATTATGAGTAACCTGAAAGAGAAGCAAGTTCTCATTACTATCAACTGAATACCATACACAAGTATCTACATCTTCGATCACCTTGAAGAATCCCGATACTTGCAATACCTGGTTTTCTACTCTATTCTTATACCAATAACTCCTCAAAACTCAGACCCTGTGTTTCCACGAAGCACATGTCTAAGAACTAGAGAAGTTAAAAGTAAACAGAATATAGTATGAGGACCAACCCCTCTGTCCTAATGGACACTGGACAACATACAATACTCTGTATAAGTCCACTGAGTCTAACAACTCTTTCTCTGTGTGTCGTAGGTTGAAAACTGTACTTTTGGTTAAGAAGAATTACACCGCTGTTTAATGCTCCTTACCTAACCATCCACTGATATAGGTAAATGTCATCGACATAATATCAAAAGGTATATCTCACTCTATGAAAATAGACGTACAGATATATCAATTTGAAATTGGTGCACAACAGCGGATATTCATAACCAAATATTTGCCGACCGGCAAACAACCCAGGTGACTTCCTCAAATATCACCGATTACAACGAATCCCGATATAATGAGGATGATCACCCAATTCCCAATAACTTACTCCCACTCCTCATCTGTAAAACCATACAGATGTGAGAATCATACCTGGTAAATACATACCCTGGAGTAAGTGTCTAATCGGGAAATAAGTTTTTCTTTTAACATTACACAGTGAAACTGAAACATTGAAATGTTTCTGTGGGGAATTCTGGTATTCCTAGTAATGCCTCTTCCATTATCCAGATTCACAACTGTAACCGTATAATTCTTTGCCACCTTTCCAAATCCCTTTATATGTCTTTAGTCATTACCTTCTGTACACCCTTTTAAGCCAAATGGTTTTCTTCCTTCCCTACCGTTCGGCACCAGCCTATGGTTTGGAAGAAGACTATCCAAAAAGCATAAAGGGTGTACTGTCCTAATCCTAGGAGCACTCGCAACGCGAGAGAAGGTGAAGATAAAAGACACCTGAATGTACTTTATTCCTATTTCTCCTGAACCAGAATCCATCCCCGAACTGGAACTAGTTCCTTTCGAGTTCGTATATAACCATACGATGGAGTATCCAATAAAATGGGATCTTCGTAGTGATACGGAGTGTCCTGGAGAAATACAAAGGTGATTTAGGATTGGCGAAGAAATACTTGGTTTGGTCGTGAATATCAGTCGCAATTTACTTTGCCCTCTTACTAATCCCTTGCTTTGTCTAAACTTAATACCTTCTGTACACCATCGTTATGCTAATTGGTTTTCTTCATTCCCCACCGTTCGGCACCAGCCTAAGGTTTGGAAGAAGACTATCCAATTTGCGTAATAGGTGTACTACTCCTAAACCAAGGAGTACTCGCAACCTGAGAGAAGGTGAAAAGAAAAGACAACTGAATAATCCTATCCGCTTTCTCCAGAACCAGAAACCATCCTCGAAGTCCTTCGAGTTCGTATATAACCATACGATGGTTTTGTCCAATGGAAGTGGACGTTCGCAGTAATACGGGGTGTCCTGGAGAAAAGGGTAAAAGTAGGAGTGGCAATGAGGTCTGCAACTCTGACAATCCAAAGCCTGTGTTAAGAAGGTTCGGTCAACTTGGTCACTGAGTCAAAGTCCAGGGTCGGGTCAATGGTCGCTGCCAGAGAGAGAGAAAAGAAACACTCAGCGTGCACTCTAACCTAGATCAGAATGGTTACCAATTTATCTAATCAGGAAACCTCCCACTGTACCTCAAATTCTCCTCCAAACCTGAAAGAAGAATTAGTCGGGATCACCCGAGGAGTAAACCAACTCATCAGTGGGAATCGGGATCCAACTATCATCGCATGATAACTTGACGGAATTCACTCAAGTCACCACACTCCAGAAGGTATGCGCATGCTTGGCAAGTTTCAGTTCTTTTGAAACTCCCGATGTTTGTTTTTACCCCTAGGACCCAAGTGACCTTGACAATGCCAACAAATCAAAGAGTCCTAGTCAAGTTCTACCCGTCATTATCTTGATTGCATTAAACCCACCCGTACGAGTCCTTGACAATGCCAACAAGACCGCACGACTGTCCTAACCAATCCACTTATCCATGTGACAGAAAAGCATTACATAGCTACCGAACACTACGCCACGGCAATGCACGACAAACGCAGCACGAATACTAAGTAATACTAATCTGAAATGACGGAGGGCTACGACTGGTTTTTGGCGAAAAACCTTTAACGTAATGAACTTGATATCGTTGAAGGAACTGGATAACCTTTTTTAGAAAATATAGTGACGAAAACCTTTACTAAAGAGGTCACTCCCGGTGAAGGGATCTCGGCTCTTTCCCCGTAGAATGAGGTGCAGGATATTCCAACTGAATACCACGATGCAAAGCAAAAGTAATCGGCTATAGTGAAGTTAATGCCCTGACGCAAACTTCTGTCCAAGGGGTCACTCCCGGTGAAGGGATCTCGGCCCTTGCCTCGTCGACTGAGGAGCAGGATATTCTAAATGAATACCACGATGCAAAACAAAAGCGAACGTCCTTGCAATAACAGTTTTTTGAAAAGTGTTCCAACAACATCAGAATAGGTTTGTTTATCTTGCATTGATCCGAATCAATGCAGTCCCATCAATTGATCACACCACAAAGAACGAAAATATACTGACGTACGTATATGCCATCCGCATTCGCCACTGGGTCCCGTCATCACCCGTTAGGTTAGCTAACTAACGGCAGAGCGGGGACTGGACTAGCGCGGATGTAAAACATATACAACATCTACTAATATATATATCAATATATAGTATTTCGCTCAAGGCGTGAATAAAATGCAACATCACAGAAATGTACAGCATCACAGAACAATACAGATATCTGGAAGCCCCGGGTTTCACAGAGCCGCTGCTGAAACCCGACGTTCCCCTGGTCGTGTGGATAGCCTGTGCAATGAAATCCTAGACCCCTACGGGCGCGGCAAGTCACCCGCCAAAACCTGAAGCGAGGCAGCCCCCTTCAGTACCGTGAATGGACCACCCAGCACTTCACGGAATCCGGTAACTTAGGCACCCCTCCTGGGTCAACCTGTACCCCCTACGAGTGCGGCGAATAGCCCGCCAATCCTGGACTGAAGCCCCCTCCGTCTCAATGCCCTGAGATGCGGGCCCGTTGCCCTCCAGAACCCGGCTATCCGTGCACCCCACCGCGGGGCAACCCTAGTACAGAAAGTAAAATATACATACACCGGGTACATCGACCGCAACCAGGTCGTGCCCCAAAAGAATAATACAAACAGGCAGTGACGGCAGTCCACATGTCGGACGCTCGCCCCGCAACATCAAATGTACATAATACAACAAAACTGTACTAGCATTGCATCCAGGCTATCCCCACGACCGATCCGCAACATCACAGCATAAACATAGAACATCAACGTGAAAATCACGTTCGCAAATCCGTCTAACCGGGCTATAGCAGTTAGACCGGATTTACCGATCGAGTGACATTCACGGTCGCAGATATAATGTAAATACTGTGAAAAAATGTGTTTAAAATTTTCCGATTGACCAAAAATTAACAAGTGGGCCCCCAACCAAAACTGTAGCACTCACAGAAAACTTGGGCCCAATTTTAATATTCCAAATACCCTATTTTAATGTAAAAACCTCACTGGAAAATTCTGGTCCAGAGACCAAACTAAACCGCCGCGGAAGAGCGGCGCGAAGGAGGGTTGCGCCGCGCTTCCGCGGCGGATCTACAGTAACTCGTGACCAAAATTTCCCAGATGTCTTATAATTCCCTGTACATCATTCTGCAATCACCTGAAAAATTTTTGGACTTCAAAAAATTTCGACAGAAACTGATGTGCAATAAAAATACGGTTTTTGGAAATTTCGGTCGATCGGAAACGCAAACACATCAAACGAAGCTAGGTAAGGTTAATGGCGTGGCTCTGATACCATGTTGCGCCACGGCAGCGCCCCGGCCGTCTTACTCGAGGCCAAATTGCGGAATAAAAAATTTTCCTTACTCGGAAACCGGCGCTACCGCGGACAAAGAAAACCCGGATCGTTTACCATTAACCTAACTAGCAAACAAGAGATGGGATAAGAAGTATACCAAGAGATCCGAGTCCTCCGGTCTTCTCATCATCGCCCCGATCTCCCGCGGAAAGTGTAGTCTCCATATCGTCGCCTCCTCGCCGGAAAGGGCACCACATCGCCTTCGTCTTTTACGGGCTCCCGCCTCAATACCGAGGCAACTCGAGCATGAAGCCGGCAACTCGACATGCTCAAGATGTGCTGTAGGAAGTGTAGTAGATAATGCTAATCTCATTTGGGGTTTGTAGTTGCCATGATGGAGGATTGGGGTTAAGAAAAATGGTGCTTTCATTTTTCTAAAACAAGAAGAAGAAGGAGATGAAGAATTCCTCACATAATCAAGATGAACTCTCTCATTCTTTTTCTTTCTCTCTTTCTTTTTCTTCCTCTCTCTCTTTTTCTTCCTCTCTTTTTTTTTTCATAACCATGAAAGACTTTTTTTTAGTGAGAAAGAGAATGGTGGAGGAATGAATATCATCACACAAAGGGAGGTGAGTGTAGGAGCTAAGAAAAGGTGACCACATCCAAGGTCAACAAAACATCAACCATGCTTCACACTATTCAACCCATAACCTTTCATATCTCTCAATTCAAAAGCATGGAGCAAAAGAAATGAAAGCTATCATAATCAATACATTTGCAAGAAACCCCCTCCACAAATGTAATTTGCAAAACTGCAAATTACCCCCTCCATCGGAAAAGTCCGGCCGGGAAAGAACAAAGGAAAACCGGCCGGAACGGAATGCAAACTGGCAACTCCAGAAAACTGGTCCCGTAATAAATTACAGGAAAACCCCTATACTGTGCATACACACCCGCATCTGTATTCCGTCCGGATACAAATGCAAAGAGACAAAATCTACACTGTACTAAACTAGGACCGGCTTAAACCAAAGCCGGCTAGTATTATCCGTTCAATCTTGATCCGTGCAATACCGCACGTATCAGATCAAACCCTGCCATATAACTATACGGCCACTAGTACAAAACTGTCCGATCCTGATCCGTGCAATACCGCACGTATCTGATCGGACCCTGCCATATCTCCATACGGCCTCTACAGCGTTTCGCCCGAAAGCTGAGTAACTGAAAGTGTGGTGGACTCTAAAGACTCGTCAATACTATGGCTGTGGATTTAACCACTAGCACGTCAGAGGTATTAGCCAATACGTGACGGGCCACCAGCTATTGACCAAAAGGGACGTCGATGAGGAAGCTCACCCCGACACCCAACTGAGCCTGTCAGTGACAATATCCGTACAGTCCGGTCCGTTCGTCTATGAGTATCGCATGGCGGGCCTAGGGGGTTGGTGAAAGTCAGACCCCCAAAAGCGGTACAAGTCGTGTCGGAGCGTAGCCCAGAACGCCCTGAGATACTACTGGAATACCTACCAGTAAATCTCCTGCCTCGGCCGAGGGCTTTGCGTAATGGCTCTCCTAGACACAGCGCGACCTCACCCCCAATACCGGGAGAGACGAACCCCTGCAGATCCGCTCACTGCCTCCATGTGGCTCGGGACTGTACCCAACTAAAACCTGTTTGCACGACTCCTTTGAGCCGTGGTAGGGTAGTAATCAAAGTACAGTGGGAACTCACACGAGACAAATGACGATCTCAGGTCGATGAACTAACCTGTACACATGTCACCTGGGAACTGCTATCTGACATCTGGTATAAGACCAACTAGCAGGTTCCCGGCGAGTCCTGTCCGGTGTACTCATAACCCAATGAGCACCTGTATACATCTTAGGTGAACCAACAGACACCAGTGGCTTGTGAGACCGGCCACCGCCCCTCGACGGGGTCTTGACTGTATACACTAGTCTACTAATGGAGTATCGATGCCCAGTCTCGAAACTCCCACGACTAGGGACCATTTAAGGATGTGCTTATAGACCTCAGCTCCCACGTATATGATCGCCATCATACTGCTGGTCGTCAAGCAAGAATCCTAGGGGCTCTATCAACGTGTAATAGCGACGTGTCAGGTCACCTAAAGCAGTACACGATGATAAAGATAAACCAGATAGCATACTATCATCTCGAGTAAGACTGTCCTACCGGGATAGGTCCTCCCTCAATCATTGCAATCACGTGCCTGTGATCCAATAATTGACTCTGAGGGCACTAACTCCAACAGCACCAACAAATATCGAGCATCACCCTCGAAATCGAAGTCCAGTGCATCCAAGTGCACAAAATATATGTCACTGCACTGCAAGCATATGTAAACTGTACAGAGTGCAAAAACCAAATCGTGTGCGTGCATACGCACAAAATCAACTCAAATGTCTAAACCCCATAAAATCACAAACATGTGAAACCAAGGCATGAAAACGATATCAAGTGCAACAACTGTGCAAAAATCGTAAATCCTCAATCATCAAAATCAAATCATGCGAATAAATCACCTAACAATACCGAAATCAAGTATGGCGGAATAGTTCCGCCCAAGCGCATCCTCCAAGAATCTCTGGCCAACTGTCGTGGTCACTCATAGCATATCTCGTCGACGATCCTGAACTCTGGCCTGCTGGTGTGCATAACATGACCACTCCTGGGTCCAAGTCTCCTCTGTGGATTCCCAATCTCACGATCCATCGGCTCATCGGCCCTGTCAGATGTGCTAACGGGACGATTCCGTTCTGGCCCTCTCTGGTCCTCTTTTGGTCAATTCTCACGACCACTCGCGAAGCAGTATGTCACTGGCGTCGGCCTCTGGCTCTCTGAATGTACGGGACACATCTGATCCTGTGTGCAAATATCATTGCAGCAGTGTCCTGGAAGGAATCCTGCTCAAGGTCTCTTCCAAATCTCGTCTCTGCCTAACTGTCCGGAAGTCATTGTCATTTACTATATTTGTTTCTTGTTCCGGAACGGCTGCATACTCATCACGACTCCTTCTGGAAGGTATATCCAGTACTATGCCTCGGCATGCGCATCGCATCTCTGATGTCGGCGGAGTGGAACGTCATCATATCTAGATTTTGTACGAACCTCTTACTCCACTTTTCTCTAATGTCGCCTACTTCGGACTCGTCTCGTCGTGGCTGCATGGACCGGGCTCCAACGGCTATCCTCGTATGTGGAGTCTCCCAAGAAATGCATCTCACCATCTAGCATCCGAATTAATTCGAGCCATCCGATCAATTTGTCAAGGCCTCATAATCCCCCAATAGCTCAACATCTTGGGTACAGTATAATAGTATCGAGTACATACCACAGCATCGGTGGTCCAGCCGTAGAAGGGCAAACCCAAGCCTCACTAATGGCGCCGCAGAACTGCCGCAAACCCTAAGGTTCAAAGGCTTTCACACGGTCATTAAGTCGAGTTAGGGTTTTATTCTTTTAGAGGGACCATAAAATTGCCTGCATGTCTTCCCGAATACTTTAAACTTGGAATAATAGGTTTCTGACATTCGATCGTCTCTGTCGACTCTCAACGTCTCCGCGTGAAGTCGTCTCAGCTGGAATCAATCTATCTGATGACCTCGCATCGGGGTAGCGAACAAACCACACGTCCTAGTCATTCATCCTCGGGGACTAGCGACCTTCTATCATCTCTTAGTACACTCGTACCGCAATAGCTCCAACATTTGGGGCGATATCTCGTCGTTCGTAGCAATAACTGGCTCACTCGTCTGCGCGCTGAACAGTGCCTCAGTCATCATGAATAAGCCATACATCAACGGTCATAAAAATATGGCTGGCCTCTACCAGTGGCTCAATCCTCTGGTGCCAATTCGCACATCCGAGTAATCTCATACAGCGATCCATCCACGCTCGTGGCGTGAAAACACAGTAAAAAGACACATCTCTACAATCGTGTGTCGCCAGAATCACGCCCTGGTCAGTCCTCGTTTGTAACGAGCTCATGCTGACCGCAACTCTAGCCGTAGCTCTCCCTGCCCGTAATCGTGGCAGCAAAACCATAACTGGTACCGATGAGGCTAGATCAGGAAGGGATATAATACGGAACAAGAAATGTACATCCTAAGGCTTCTTAACTGGAGTGGCGTGTCGTAAATATGCCGCAGAACATACTCACGGTACGTCACTCTACTTTAGTCACCTATTCCATCAACCAAGGGTCATCCTATGCTCCGAAGGTAAAACCTAACGCTCTGATACCAACTTTGTCACGACTCGAAAGTACGGAACATGACCGACACTTAGGCTACGAACGTCTCAAGGCGTACGTGCTCTAAGTAAGCCGAGCCCAGAAATCCAAACCAAGAAAAGTAGTAGAGTGTAGGAAAACCATTTTAAATCAACCAGTTTACAACATAATATACAACGCCTAAAGGCGAGGATCACAACAGAACAGGAAACTCAAACAGCAAGAAATCCATAGAAACGTAACACGCGACTCTAAGGTCGAAAGAATAATCATCACTGGTCTCTATCTCAAATAAGTATATGTTTGGTTGATGGAACTTCTAGATACAACTGAAATATAATATACAATGTATAATGATGGGTACGATACAAATAATCTACCTACTAGCAAGTCGCCTGAAGAAGCTGTGCCCGCAAAGCCGTAATGAAACCCGTACGGCAACACCTGCAAAAAACTGGGGCACAACAGGGGTGAGTTGCCAAATCGTGAGTAGAAAAACATCTACGAACAGAAAATCGCATGTATAACGCAATCCTAGGTCATACGATCATAATATATAATCCTCAAATATATAACCAGCATTTTATAACAATGGCTAGGGTAACTATCTAACCCAAATGTAATCCCATGTGCCCGTGTCAGTGTCAGTGCCTCAGGTAGCAATGTATCATATGAATGATGTATGAATGCATGAAAAGTATGATCAATGAAATCAAGTCTGTATGTGATCAATGTCTGTATATAGGTGGATCCCGTCTACGTGTCACCCAATGACAATAAACATCATGCATGTAAATATGAGGATATAGTCAAAATCATGGAAAAACATCATGAAACCTGTGCCCAGCATCGGCACAAAACATAGCCTCAATCTCAATATCTCAAGGTCTCTGATAAGACTCACTATCTAGGGCGCCGTCAATCCAGACCGGCCCCTACCATCAATCTCAAGACCACGACGGTATCCTCCGGATATCCGACGCGTTGGGTAAAATCACCGATCGGTAGTGCTCCCCTGCCAGGCTCAACGCCATCTCCTGCGATCTTCTTGCCCCGGGATACCGCACCGGGCCCACCTTGTACCCGCATTCGGCCTCATCCGCCTCCTCGAATCGGGTTTCACATGTCGCTCTCAGTACCGAGAAAACACATGGTGGACGCACTGAAATATCATATCAAGGGTAACCGGGTCTTTAAAACAATTACATAATCTCTTTGAAATACCCACGGTTCCCAAATTCAGAAATATCATAGAAACAACATATCTCAATGCGCATAATCAGAAAACATGATGTATGTGACATATCAATGAAGTGCAAGTATAACAGTATATCATGCAATATGGAATAATAGTATGCACATACAAGGGTCATATCCTGCAGCAATAATACTACTGTGTAGTGACATGGCAATTACCGATGAAGATGTGTGTGAGCCGGCAAGTAAGTGTACGTGGTACATACGCATCATCGGTAATAGTGCTGGTGTCCTAACAGCATGATATCAACAATAGAATATGAATCACAATAAATATGCGATGCGGAGCAACAATAATAATGTGTGGGAGCTGAATACCAAACACAATGATAGCTAAACTGCTTCTAATATCATAAGAGTCATATAGCTACACCACTATAAGGCTGAGCTAAAACTAACAGTAGGTAAGGAAAACTGCCTAACCTCTGAGTCGATACATATATACATATATATATATATATATATATATATATATATATATATATATATATACACACATACAGTCGGTGATCCCGCCTCGATAATATCACATCCGGTACCATATCCCTATAATCGGTTATTCCCAAGTCAAGAGTGTGGATCAAACATCAAATTATAGCTCGTACGTAAATCCGTCGTACGGCATCCCCAAATCTGGGTACGGGTCAATATCACATTCGTCATATCATTCATTCTCTATATCAAATATCATAATCTGGGTACTGACCTACGTCTAGTACAAAGCTAACATCATCACTATAATTATCATCTGACTACTGATCGACAGTCTCGTATAAATCGATATCATCAGCACATATCATCTCAAGGAGTAAACATCGCCGAATGTGGCCTATCATAATTATCTGTCATATCATATCATATCATATCTCGTAATATAATCACATGTCGGCCATTTTATATATATATCACTATTCTTATGGAATCATCATCCCAAAATCCTGCTAAAGCATCAAGACGTATCTCAAATATGAATTTTACCATATCACCGATATCATAATCTCGGATCAAATATCATCGACTCATCTCAATCCCATGTATCATCCTCAAATCCGTATGTGAACACATAGTCCCATACCCACGTGAACACATATCCATATAGAATCCCATAACCACATATGAAATAAGGATGTATGCAAGTATGTATGTGTGTATATGTATGTGTAGTGCACTAACTACCTAGGGTTTCGTAACCTTTCACCAATCCAACACACCAATATCCATCTTAACATCATCATGAATCACAATAACATATAATATTTATAAGTGTGTATACGCATCCGTATACATCACCACAGACTGCGGGGGTGCTATACGCCATCCACCCGACTTCTCCCCGTAGATATAAATCTACTCACCTTTCTTATGTGTATCGGTGCCGATGTCGCCATTTGCATCTCTAACGCTTCGACGCCACGTGGGGTACCTACAAGGATATCACACGTTAAAACACATGAAAACCATGTTGGAAACCAAAATGGTGCACGCTACGCCGATAGGTAAAAACCTGTAGCCTTGCATGCAAACACAACCAATAACACTCTGACGTTGGCGTTCAAACGCCACCCGACAGAAACGAATCACCAAATACCAGAATCCATACGAAAACAAGTCGTAAATCATGCGCCAACTCAAGAAAATCAACCCAGATTCTACCCTGATTGGAACCAGACAAAATTAGACATACCAGGGGTCAAGTTTACAGGTAAAAGAGTCGTGCACAAAAAACGAGGCAGTTCCCTACTGTTCTGGCCGCAAATTGCGGCCAGAGGGAATATATCTACGGCCAGAAAATGGGGGTTGGAGCTAGGGTTTTGGGTGTTGGTTCCTATCTTCCTGCACATCCTACTGCCAAGTCAAAATTATTTTAGGAGGTCCGGGTTGATAGCAGTTTCCAGAAAGGCCACAAAGTCGACAAAATCGATAAAATACGCCTAGTCGAAACTTTCAGGTGACTAACTGGGAATCTTGGGTAATCTTGGTTAAAATGGTCTCAAATACACCTAATAAGGTTACCCTAACAATCAAAACTATTACTTGGCCACATCTCACTCAAAATCACTAAAACTAGCACTAGATCACAAATATAACACTAAATTTCAGCCTACTACCCATAACTTGCAAGATAGGAGTTGGGTTGCAAGATTATATCTCAAGGGGTCCTAGAATGAAGGAGAAGGGAAGAAGGAAGGAGGAAGGGTGGGTTGCTGCTGCTGCTGAGCTCCTGCTTGTGGCTGTTCTCTTTTCTTGTTGCAGTTGCTGATGCTGCATCTGCTGCTTGCAATTTCCCTTTTGTTTTGTGTTTCAATGTGTGTTGCAGCTGCAGCTGATGGAGGGGGTGTGGTATATGTTGTAGTATGTGATGTTGTGGTTGTGGCTGTTGGTAGCAGCAGATGTATTTGTGGCTGAAGTGTTGGGCTGAAGCTTTTGTTGCTGTGGTTGTAGTATCAGCAGATGTAGGGGGGCTGTTTTGTGGCTGATGTAGCTGCTGATGTGTTGATATGGGGGCTGAAGTTGTGCTGATGTGAGTGTGTAGGTGTTGGGCTATGGTGTGGCTGCTGATGTTTTCCTCACTGCTGATGTAGTTGCTGTTTCAGCTGCTGTTGAAGTTGTTGTTGTGGTTGTTTTGGCTGATGTAGGGTGAAGTGTTGTGTATTTGATGGTGGGGTGTGAGAGTGAAAGATGTGAGTGTGAGAGAGTGTTGAAGGATGTGTGAAAGACAAGAAAAGTGTTGAGGTGAGAAGTCTTGAAATGAAATGGTGTGACATAACCTCATAGCCTCCTCTCTCTCTCTCTCATTTAATGTTGCTTGCTCAAGCCATCATGGCTCTTTCTCTCTCCCTACACAAGTCAATCCCCATCATAATCACCCTTAACAAGATAAAACCCTTAATTAACCCAATTAACCTAATCAAATGGTTCAACCCACCATGGTCATCTCAACATGGTAACCCTAAACTTCACCCAAGTTAACATGCACCAGTGTGTGCAGTCCAGATAAAATTCCACTAAAACATTCATAAAACCAGATAAAATATTTAAAAACCGTTTTGGTAAACTTTTTACCAAAACCCCCCCACATTAATCCACAATTGCCACTAAATAACATATTTTAGAATTTCCATAATTTTTTGTCCAGAATTTTCCAAAAAAATAATATATTTTTTTGAAATGTTACAGCTCTTTTGCGTTGGCACAGCCTAAGACCATGGTCGAGGTCAAGGCGTGGACCGAGCACGAGGTTCAGCTAGAATCCGAGGTGAACGCGAACTTCCCCCGGGCAGAACGAACCGACCAGAAGGAAAGGGCTCGAGAGGAGAGGTCGGAGCGTCAGCAGCCCTATCACCCGAAGTTCCATGAGTACACCCCGCTTAATGTCTCCCTCGCAGTGTTACTAGAGGAGGCCCTGGGCGAAGGGTTCTTCAAGTTCCCTCCAATCCCGCTTCAGGCCTCAAAGCGGACCCGGGGCCCTTACCGCGCCTTCCACCGGACGCTGGGCCACGCCACCAAGGATTGCAAGCAACTCCGGGACTACATCGAGGAGCTCATACGATCGGGGCACCTCGCCGCCTGCTTAAGGGATAAGCGACAGGCCGACCACAAGCAGGAGCAGCGTCCTCCTCCCGCCGAGCTGACCATCGGCCAGATCATGCTTGCCTCCGCGGAGGACCAGTCCGGCGCCCGGAGTGCCACTCGGTTCTCTAAATAAAGGGAGAGAAGTCGCCCGAGGTCGAGGGGAGGAAGAGAAGAAAAAGCAGCTATTAGCACCTCCTTTCCTACGCTAGAGGTTGGAGAGAGGGGCGAAAGATGTGCTGACTTTTCCTTAGGCGCTGTAGCTAGGTCTCATTTTCTATTTCTCGATAAAGTCGCTTAGGGCGTACAAAAAGATAGGAATTGAGGAACTTCCTTACACCTATGAGCTTCCAAGTTTCGCCGTACCCGACGCCAGGCACGGAGACCAGCAAGCCTCCAGGAAGCTCGGGCCACGCTGATAGGGTCATCTATTAACCTGTACTTTTCTTATGGGGCAATGTAAACTCTCCCTAAGACTATTTTCAATTTAATAAAGATCAACAGAACATTGCAAGGAAAGTAGAAAAGTTCTTATTTATTCAAAAAACGGGGGGGGGGTATTATGGGCTCCTCAGCCGTACATACAAAAAAAGAAAATTATTATTACAATAGCGGGGGAAGGGGGTGCAGAGAGCACTGCTCGTGATACTCGGTAAAGATCTCCGCCAGCCGAGGCCTCGCGAGATCCAACCTCTCCCTTCGGTTCCCCCCGCGCGCGTTAATCCCAACCCTCAACTCGTAGCACTCGCGGACGAGCGCCTCCGAGCGAGCCAGCCGGTTCGCGGAGATCAGGCCAAAGCGCCTCAGAGACCGAAGCTTGCCCATGACCTCATCATAGAGCTGCTCGGACAGGGGGTTGTAAAGCCCCGGCGACGCTCTCCGGATGGAGTACATCAGTAACTGCAGCAGGGAGGAACGTCGAGGGAGCAGCCGGCCGAAGTGGTCCTCGATGCCCCCACACACCAACTGCACCGTGTCCTTGGTGCAGTTCTGATCGTATAGGTACACATCTTCGAAGTGGATGATGTCAGGGATGGTGAACGGGAAGTCTTGCATTCTCGATCTTCTGTTTGTGAAGGAAGGAAGGACCAGTACTCATTCAGCCTTATATAGCCCACTGCGTCCCAGCGAAGCTCAACAGTCGCCCGCTTTCGTCCAAGAGGTCACTGACACGCGGCAATCGTCAAGCCTTCTCTGGCGGAATCAAAGCGACGTGACCCTGGCGCTTCACCCCCTCCCCCTCCCCCCCCGCATTCAACGCGCATGCTAACCATTCCTGTTCCCCAAATGTATGGTCGGGCGAAACCTCTTGAAGATCCGACCCAGTAGCTGCCCTGCTCGTTCACCCCTGGAGGGTAGCTTCCCTGCCACAACGCCAGGGACCAAAGCCCTCACCAAGAGGCAACCTAGCAGCTGCCCTGCTCGGTCATCCCTGGCGGGTAGCTCCCCTACCGCAACGCCAGGGATCAGAAAGTCCTCCCAGAGGCATTCGGGCCCAACCATTGCTCGGCTATCCCTGGCGGGTAGCTTCCCTACCGCAACGCCAGGGATCAGAAAGTCCTCCCAGAGGCAGTCGAGCACAACCATCGCTTGGCTATCCCTGGCGGGTAGCTTCCCTACCTCAACGCCAAGGATCATAAAGTCCTCCCAGAGGCATTCGGGCCCAACCATCGCTCGGCTATCCCTGGCGGGTAGCATCCCTACCGCAACGCCATGGATCAGAAAGTCCTCCTAGAGGCAGTCGAGCACAACCATCGCTCGGCTACCCCTGGCGGGTAGCTTCCCTACCTAAACGCCAAAGATCAGAAAGCCCTCCCAGAGGCGGTCGAGCCTGAAGATCCCTCGCTCGGCTATCTTTCAGGACAAAAACCATCACCAAGAGGCACCGGGCAGTGACCCTACCCAGCCAAGGGTCCTTGGTAGGCTTCTACAGCCTCTCCCACGCTAAGGACCAAAGTCCTCCCAGAGGCATTCGAGTCCTTGCTCGGCTATCCCCGGCTAGTAGCATCCTATCACAACCGACAGGGATCAAAGTCCTCGCCAAGAGGCACTGGGCAGTAACCCTGCTCGGTCCTCGTCATGAAGGATTAAAGCCCTCGCAAGAGGCAACCGGGTAGCTACCCTGCTCGGTCATCTTCGGCCGGTAGCTCCCTACCCACGACGCCACGGATCGAAGCCCTCGCAAGAGAAATCCGAGCGGCAACCCCCCTCGGTCGTCCCAGGCTGGTAGTTGCCTACCCACAACCCCAGAGATCAAAAACCCTCGCAAGGGGCAACCGGGCAGCTATCCTGCTCCCTACCCATGAAGCCAGGGATCGGACCCCTCGCAAGAGCCATCTGAGCGGCTACCCTGCTCGGTCATCCCAGGCTGGTAGTTGCCTACCCACGACGCCAGAGATCGAAACCTCCATCCATCCTCGGCCCAAACAAGACGGACAGCCCTCCGCCCACCACACGCAGACGGTCCGAGCTGCCAACTAGGAGCATCAGGTTCATCCAAGTCTCGAGCGATCTCCCCTTGACTTCGGGGCCATGGAGACGCCTTCTCCTCAGCAGAGCTTGGATCAACTCGACGGACGATCGCTTGGTAGATAGCCGACGCCGACCCGACATGGAGGCCCAACAGCGCAAGAAGAAAATTTTTATAAGAATTCTTCATGAACAGAAGACCAAAGCGCAAATCAATGAAACCAAAGAAAGAAAAAGTTTTATTACTAAAAGGCGGTCTTTACAGAGGGTATTTTTGGCTCCCCAGCCTAACAAAATGCCCGGAGGCTTACAAAGTTCCAGACACAGCAAAATAAAAATGAGGAGGAAGACGAGGGCTTTAGGCCTCGGGGCCAGGAGCGACCTCAAGGCCTTCAACATCCACCACGAGGCGAGTTGGGTCCTCGGCGACTTCCTCGTCATTAATCTCTTGCCCTTGCCCGCTGGTGTCCGAGAGGGGGTACAGGGCCCTGAGCTCTTCATCGGCGAACCCCGGCACCCGGGCCTTAACAGCGTCGAGGGCCTCGTGCCAGATGAGGGTCGTGACGACGGCCAGGTCATCGTAGTAGTCTTTCGACTTATTGTATCCCTCCACCGCCTTCGCCGTCGAGAGGTCGGCCAACTTGGTCGCTCTCAGGTCGGCCGACTTCGCCCACTCAGTCGCCGCCCCCACCTCCTTCCGGAGGGTTTTCACTGTCTTCTTCAGGTTGCCGGCCAACACCTGAGCGTCCTCAAGCTTGGCCTCAGCAACCACGGTGGCCTCGCGGTGCCGGGCGATCTCCCGCTTCCCGGCCTCCACCTCGCCGTCCAAGGCGACAACCTTCTCCTTCATCGCCTCTAGCTCCCGCTTGGAGCTCTCTTCCAGCGAGGCAAGCTGGCCCGCAGCTTTAATCGCCGGGGCTACCACCTCGGCCTCCATGCGCAAAGCGAGGGCGACATGCTTAAGGACCTGAAAAGAATAAGAGAGATCGGGAAGATGAGAGAGGAATCGAACCTCGAAAGTAATAATAATGAAAGACAAGCGCTTACCTGCACGGACTCCTGGACGATGGACGCCAGCTGAGTCCTAAAGGTCCCCACAGGGACTCTACCCCCGGCCGATGCCTCTATCTCATGCAGCAGGCTATCCGCGACGGATAGCCCCTAAGGCACGGCGAACTGGAGAACGCCTTCCTCCACCGTGATCGGTGAAGACGGTCCCCGGGCAGATCTCCTCCTGAGCGGCCTTGTGGGAGAGCCGGTCTCCTCCTCTGAGGCCGGGTCCTCCAGAATCCGAGCCCGCCTCCGACCCGATACTTTGCTGGGCCCCGGGGCGAGATCCGTCTCTGAGCGCTCGTGGGGTGCTACCACTGGGGGAGAAGGAGCCGGGGCGGGCTGTGAACGGGAAGGGCCGGCGCCCCCAACCTTCGCGACCGGCCTCGACTGGCTCATGGACTTTCTGAGTGAGTCCATATCTATGGGTCCTGCACAAAACCGAGTGCAAAGGAGTCAGCGACACAGGCAATATACGAGCCAAAAAAGCAAATCTAAACTTACCGACGAACTCAACGGGGCTAAGTCCGGCCCAACTCAGAACCCTCTCAGACAACAGCACGTCGTAGCGGGGGATAGGCTCCCACGACGCTACTCTCACCGCGGCGGGGTCACTGGACTGGTTCCCCGGAAAGTGCTTCTTCCTCGACCACTCTGTAGGCACGGGCCAGTCCTCGCCCTCGGAAGGGAAAATGAAGAATAACTTCTTCTTCCAGTCATGAATGGAAGAAGGCAGGGCCACAACCCCCGTCCCGGCGGTGCCTCCCGGTCGCTTTCTGAAAGAGAGATAAACCCACCTCGGGTCGCCTGCTCGACCACCTGTTCATAACAGAATACTGCATTTTATACCGCCCATTCTTACGCTCGTGTGTTTATAGGTAGGTGCTTTTTATCCGTGTTTATTACATATTTGCAGGATACAGGTTCTCGGTTCTAAAACGGTGAAATTCATAGAAAACACGACAAAATCCGGGTTCCTGCCAACCACTGATAAAACACGGTCTCCGCTCTTCATCTGTATGCTGCCAGATACCAGTTTAGGAAGACAAAATGTCAAATCAATGTCATCCTCATGCACAAGGCTCAATGGTAGCACAAAATCCAAGAGATCTACGCGGAGCTCGAGGAAATCATGACAAAAGCATCCACAAAAGTCCACCTTTCCTCAACAGAAATTCTGGAAGAAATGTAAAAGTATTTTCAGAAAATATGTATACCAGACAACAGGGGACACCAAACCAGGGAACCCAGCCAAAAACTATTTCCCAATTCCCCTATACTGCCGCGTTTCCGCGGCCAATAGGGGGTATTGGCCGCGGAAACGCGGCCATACAGTGGGATCATCATGTCGTCTTTTGGGGGTACTTTTGGGATTTTATCTATGCTCTGCTGGTTGCCCTAGAACTCCATTTCCCTGCCTATAAATACAGCAGAACTTGCCAAAGCCAAGGGTCATTCTTTGCATTCTTTTGTTCCTCTTTCTTTTGTAGTTTTAGTTCTTTTTCTTCTTCTTCTTCATTCCTCTTCCATGAATTGTAGTGAGAGCTTTTTGTGGATATGAATAAAGATGAGGGTTTTGTATCATTCTTGTGTGTTTCTTCTTCCCCTTGAGATTCTTGCTTTCTCTTGCTCATTCAACCTCTTTATTGAGCTTGAATGGGTAAGGGTTAGTTATTGATCTCAAAGGTCGTATTTTCCCCCGGGACTAGTTCTTCACTTCACATGCGTTCTCTACCCTTCCCTTGATCTTGCAACCTCTTCATTGAGCTTGCAAGTTTAAGGGTTGGCTATTGAGCACATGTTTGGCTTGGGTTCTACTTCCGTGTTCTTTTCTTGTTCTTTTTATTACTCGCTTTTTATTACTTGTCTTTTTATTACTTGCAATTTTATTCATGCACTTTAATACTTGTATCTTTTCTTTTCTTTGTTCTTTTCTTTTTGTTCTCTTTTGTTCATTTTGTGAATGTTGTAATTATTGTTGTTGTTAAGAATTAATACGGTATTGTAAGTTAACGTTTCCTTGCCAATTCCTTTTCCCGTTATTTTCCATTTGAACTTCGCCCAAACCATACGCAAGCGCTCCGTTAGGCTCCGTACCCTGACAAGGTAACGGTGATTCCTAACCGCGACCGGTTGCGTTCGGTTTGGCCGGAGGCGAAAGCAAGAGACAAGAACGGAAGGACAAGGGTAAATAAGCCGTATTCCACGAATACCGCGCTTAAATCCCCTAATCCACGTTGTTGCCAATTGCTTAGCTTCAATTGGTCAAGACTCGGCTCAAAGGTTTTGAGTACGGATTTCTTAGCTTACAATCTTGTATCTTTTCTTAACAACTTTATACTTGCAGATAAACACATAGGTTAGAACAAACTCATACAGATTTTTTATTAACTCGTCTAAAACAAGAAGGTAAGATACCACCATCTCCCTGTGGACCGACCCGTGCTCAACCGGCTAGCTGCATAGCGACACCGTCTTGATTGCGGTTAACTTTAATTCTTCCAATCAAATGGCGCCGTTGCCGGGGAGACGGTAGCGTATTTTCTTTCTTGTTATTCGGGTTAATATTCTTTTTGTATATAAAAAAAAAAAAATCTTTTTGTTTTTTTGATCATTTTTGTGGGCAAGTGTGCAGAATTTTGCGTATTTGCAAACTGCAATTGTGGGGAGCAAAGTGTACATTCAAAGCTAAGGTGTTTGCGAAGTACAGTGCCAAAGATCCGGATAGTTTGACCCGCGCAAGCGAACTTTTCAAGCTTACCGGATTTGGTTCAACGGGGGTTTCCTAACCCAAAACTTAAACGGTACGTACTTTACTAACACCTTCTTCTCAAATCCGACGCTTCCAATATACTATTCTTTGCAGGATTCTTTGCAAGTTCGCTAGCAAACGCTAAAACTTGACTAACCCGTATTTGTTGCAGCGCCGCGCTTAAACTAAAAAAAAAACGATTGTTTTGATTCTTTATAAGAATTTTTTTTGAATTGCGCATTGCATCAATTAATACGGACTTAAGGGCAAGCGAACCCCACAACATACGGTAAAGGATTTCATCACCTTTTCCGTGGCCCACAAATCACGAACTTGCGCATAACGATAACCCGCACAAATTTTAAAAGAAACTAGACTTTAAGCCTTAAGGACTTCGCGCTCACTAGGAGAAGTTAACTGTATTTAGAAGCTTGCTTAACGGTATATTGTTTACGGGGTGTCTAGGAAAGTGTTAACGGCGAAACCGCCAAAAGAGAAAGGGTTATTTAATTAAGGAACTTCGCGAAAGCGTTGGAAAACCTCCCCTTATCTCTGCACTTACCTGGCCTCGTGATCAGTGTATCTTGAGCCTGTTTCTCGACACAGTTTTACTTCGACAATCAAGTTCTCGAGCAGGTCTAGTTGACCTAGGTGAACCCTAGAACGATTAGGTGTGTGGTATTTTTGTGTCGTGATTTCTGTCCATATTCTTTTTTTGTGTATACTTCATTCTTTTGCTAACAACTAACTAAATAAAAAAAAAAATCACATTCTTTTTCCCCTCCTTTTCTCTTCATTTCTTTCACTCTCTCTTCATATCATGGGTACTCCACCTCGCAAAACTCTTGCCGAACTTTGGTACCCACAACCGGACATTACTTCTTACGGTTCTTATTTTGGCCGAACATCGAACGACCCCTCCATGCCAAAAATTTCTTTGAAAGATCGGATAGACGCGTCTAGGACAAACAATTTGACTCCGCAATCCACTTCATATCAACCATTTCAAACAGTCACCCCTTCTTACATTGATACCCCTTCTTCGAGTCATGTTGCAATTCCAAGACCTATGTCTATTGCAGAACGTATTGAACAATCTCGTAGCCGATCTTTCACTCCTTTCACCACTTCAAATTCTTGGGATCAACAATTCCATTCACCTTCTTATCCCAATGTTGATCCCACTCCTGTCCAGCCATTCAATTCCTACCAATCCTACCCTACTTATGCACCTTCCCTAGACATTGCTTCAGAACCGCCTTTTGGGAGTTTTCAGTATCCATACAACTGTGAATCTTTCACTGAAACCCCTTCACAACCAATGTCTAGTCTAGAACAGTCGTTGGAAGACTTTAGGGTAGCGTCAAGCCAACAAATGATGGATTTGAATGCGTCCATGGCCGCCCTCATACAACCTAGTGATCCGGTAGCTAGTTTTCAACTAGCTCCAACTTTTTCAATGTATGATGAGGCGGCAGGACAGGCTGTGAATTTGAGTGGAGAGAGTGAGATGTACCCCCTTCCAAATCAAACCTACCCGTCTCAAGTTGAATCCCACAACTCTTGTTTTGAAAGTCTATCAAGTGCCCCAAATGAATTATCAGTTGAAGATAGAATGATTAATGAGTTGTGCGACTTCATAGTGTTTGATTTGCCCGATTGCGAAGGGTCTCTTCCAAGTGAAACCAATCCTAAACCTTTTGACCTTTACACCTCCATCTTAGAACCTGAATTGATTAATATCTATGCTTTGGATGAGGTGTCAGAGAATTTTGATTTTCACTTGATTAGGGATATTGACGCTGGGAATATTTTGGATGATGAACCCGTAGATTTGGCTGAGTTTGTCTCTTCAAATCATCATCCCGAGTCATTAAATGTTTTTCCCGAACTTCATATGCGTCTTGATATTGATGATAAAAGCATGGATGAGCTTAACTTTGAGGAGAATTCTGAGGATAGTTTTGAGGATGAACCAGTTATAATTGATGAGTCGGATTTTCCAATTCATCCTATCCCTTCCACTGACTGTGTACACCCTCCTGAACCTTTAACCGATACCCTTCCTCAACCACTTCTCTCCATCCATTCCATTGTTCCGACCTTGCAAGAACCCGTATCATTTTCACTTCCGGTGGCTGGTTTACCAAGTTCGGCGTACCCATGGTTTCTCACGAACCTTGAGGGATTTGACCCAATCTCTCGACGGGTAAATATATTAGCACAATCGCTTTTTACACATCGCTCATCACAAATTGTGCTAATCTATTTACTCCATTTGCACCCTCAAGTTCGTACTCCACTTCTTTTTCCCTTCCGCCATTCTTCTTCTTCTCATCTACCGAGACCGCATTCCACTTCTCTCCACAAGCGGTCTCGCGTATTTTCCATCTCTTTCCTCTTCACCTTCTTTCACCAACCACTGCTTTACCATGATAAAATCTTTGAATGGTTGGTGTTAACTTTTGGCCTGTGTAAGGCCTCGTATAGATGGATACTGTTCTTTCCCCCCTAATCCTGAATTTCAACGCTTAACAGTGGAAACACTGTTTTACTTAAGTTTGGGGGGGACATTTTTTTTGTATATATTTTTGGTTTTCCCTTTTTTGTTTTGTATATAATTTGTTTTTAGGAAGCGCCGGCAATTTTGACCCTCTTGGTATAGCCTGACAGTGAGGGCACTGTCAAGTTTAAGTTTGGGGGTGTGCTCGGTAAGCTTTCTTCCTTCGCATTCATTTGTATATTTTGCATTTGCATACCTTATTAAAAACCCACAAAAAATCAAAAAAATTTCTAAAAACATAAAAACTTTTCTGTCAAGTTAGCTAGTGGGAGGACTCTGATTCAACATTTCGACGGTTTTGTTTGATAAGATAAGAATAACTAAATCTTATTTTTAGATTTTGAAAACCTGAAAGATAACTCTCCTTTGAAGTTAACTATAGCTGATATACGTCTTTACATTACACTACACGTGTTGTGAGTCTTGGAAATTAGATGACAAGTCTTTTATATTTAAAAAACTTTTAAATAGATAAATGATTTTCTGAGGATCAAATAGGTTTGTTCTGAAATAAGTAATATATCAAGAATAGTTTATGAAGTAAGTGAATATGAAGGAATGTTATTGATGCCTTAATTGGAACTAAGTCTGAAAAATAACCCATCTGAAACTTGATTGGAATGATTACACACCAAACCCACTAAACACGTCTTTTATCCAAAAAAATATTTGAACTACCGGTTATACCTCCGTTTGTATTAAATCATCTGATTTTCACGACAAAACTGTCTTTTGTTTTCTGGACCTAGGTAACTTGAGTAATTAAGTCCGCTGGGGTGTTTCTACACCTAATGCCCTAAAACCAACTGGTTTGGGTGCATTGGCCCAAAGCTCGCTAAGAAGCCTAGAAAGTCCAGTTTTAAAACAAAGTCAAGCAAGTGTTCTCTCCGAGTTAAAATTCCTAACGGTTCTTTGTGTGAGAATAATCTTGATAAAAGACTGGCTTTTATAAAAATTTTAACGGAGATATGAAGGTTTTATTCTATGATAAAGACTATTGCACGTTCACAGAGGTGTGTATGAAATGAAAACAAGAAAAAGGTGGAGTGAAGAATAAGACCTAGTTTCCTGTTAGGGAAGATAGAAATTCTGAAGTTGAAACCTTACTGAAAAACGAAGCTTGAAAAATGCTTAACTCTTTATAAAACTTATGTGATCCTTTTAAAATTGTTATCTGGGCTTTATTGTGCGACATGATGACTTTAATCGACCTTTCTGGAACTTAACGGCACTATTTGCACTACACGTAAAGACATATAAAACCTGTAGTTAAATAAGAAGCGAGGTGTGAAAACTAAAGGTTCGATGGTCTAGACTTAGGATTATAGAATTGTTATTTTCTAAAAACAAAACTTTAGGGTTTGAATCTTAGTCATTTTACAAACTAGCTTGATGGGATTTTGTGGGTGTAATCCGCTGAAAACCCTCAGGAGACAACACTCCTCCTACTAGGGACACCTAGAGGTTTAACGGCTTGTTGCACGCGCTCAGTGCAATCGCGTTCCCTGCGAAAGTGCGGTTATCATTTTATTTTAGTGAATAATTGGTTTTGCTCGGGACGAGCAAAAGTTAAGTTTGGGGGTATTTGTTCATAACAGAATACTGCATTTTATACCGCCCATTCTTACGCTCGTGTGTTTATAGGTAGGTGCTTTTTATCCGTGTTTATTACATATTTGCAGGATACAGGTTCTCGGTTCTAAAACGGTGAAATTCATAGAAAACACGACAAAATCCGGGTTCCTGCCAACCACTGATAAAACACGGTCTCCGCTCTTCATCTGTATGCTGCCAGATACCAGTTTAGGAAGACAAAATGTCAAATCAATGTCATCCTCATGCACAAGGCTCAATGGTAGCACAAAATCCAAGAGATCTACGCGGAGCTCGAGGCAATCATGACAAAAGCATCCACAAAAGTCCACCTTTCCTCAACAGAAATTCTGGAAGAAATGTAAAAGTATTTTCAGAAAATATGTATACCAGACAACAGGGGACACCAAACCAGGGAACCCAGCCAAAAACTATTTCCCAATTCCCCTATACTGCCGCGTTTCCGCGGCCAATAGGGGGTATTGGCCGCGGAAACGCGGCCATACAGTGGGATCATCATGTCGTCTTTTGGGGGTACTTTTGGGATTTTATCTATGCTCTGCTGGTTGCCCTAGAACTCCATTTCCCTGCCTATAAATACAGCAGAACTTGCCAAAGCCAAGGGTCATTCTTTGCATTCTTTTGTTCCTCTTTCTTTTGTAGTTTTAGTTCTTTTTCTTCTTCTTCTTCATTCCTCTTCCATGAATTGTAGTGAGAGCTTTTTGTGGATATGAATAAAGATGAGGGTTTTGTATCATTCTTGTGTGTTTCTTCTTCCCCTTGAGATTCTTGCTTTCTCTTGCTCATTCAACCTCTTTATTGAGCTTGAATGGGTAAGGGTTAGTTATTGATCTCAAAGGTCGTATTTTCCCCCGGGACTAGTTCTTCACTTCACATGCGTTCTCTACCCTTCCCTTGAGCTTGCAAGTTTAAGGGTTGGCTATTGAGCACATGTTTGGCTTGGGTTCTACTTCCGTGTTCTTTTCTTGTTCTTTTTATTACTCGCTTTTTATTACTTGTCTTTTTATTACTTGCAATTTTATTCATGCACTTTAATACTTGTATCTTTTCTTTTCTTTGTTCTTTTCTTTTTGTTCTCTTTTGTTCATTTTGTGAATGTTGTAATTATTGTTGTTGTTAAGAATTAATACGGTATTGTAAGTTAACGTTTCCTTGCCAATTCCTTTTCCCGTTATTTTCCATTTGAACTTCGCCCAAACCATACGCAAGCGCTCCGTTAGGCTCCGTACCCTGACAAGGTAACGGTGATTCCTAACCGCGACCGGTTGCGTTCGGTTTGGCCGGAGGCGAAAGCAAGAGACAAGAACGGAAGGACAAGGGTAAATAAGCCGTATTCCACGAATACCGCGCTTAAATCCCCTAATCCACGTTGTTGCCAATTGCTTAGCTTCAATTGGTCAAGACTCGGCTCAAAGGTTTTGAGTACGGATTTCTTAGCTTACAATCTTGTATCTTTTCTTAACAACTTTATACTTGCAGATAAACACATAGGTTAGAACAAACTCATACAGATTCTTTATTAACTCGTCTAAAACAAGAAGGTAAGATACCACCATCTCCCTGTGGACCGACCCGTGCTCAACCGGCTAGCTGCATAGCGACACCGTCTTGATTGCGGTTAACTTTAATTCTTCCAATCACCACCGGGGTGATTTTTGAAGACGAGTGAGGAATCAAGGAGGGAAAGGCTGAAGGGGATCTCCTGTAACTTCAGACGGATCAGGAACCCGAGGAGAATCCTCCACGAGTTCGGCACTAACTGACCGGGAGCTAACCCGAAGAAGTTCAACGCTCCCATGACCTCAGGAGAGAAGGGCAGGAGCATTCCACCCCAGAATGCTTCCAAATACAGGGCGATCTCCCTGCCCCGTACTTGGTCTGCCCTCTCTCCCTCCTTGGCCAGATGGAGCGTATAGCATGAGGGGATGTGGAAACGAGACCGAGCGTTGGCAAGCTCGTCCCCATGCCTTATCCAATATAAGGCGCCAGGGGCAGCATCTACCGCCTCCTCCCTGGAGGCTGCCCCCGCCGCACGATCCCGGGAAGAGGGGCCGACCCCTGCCCCCCTGTAATACCCAGCACCTTTTTGTACGTCTACACCGTATTTTCTTTTTACCTATAAAATTTATTTATAATTATTTATTTATTTTCAAAATCCTATTAAACCCAGATCTTATTTTTCATTCCCTCCGGCCTAAGCCGTTTTCCTTTCATTGAAATTAAACCCCATTTTCTTTCCTACACCCAAACCCAAACTATATTTATTTTAACCCAGCCCATTCCTTTTCTTTAACAAATCCCCACTGGCCCGGCCTTCTCCATTTTTCCCTTTTATATTAATTTTCCTTGGCCCACAAATCTCCTTCAGCCCACTTAGTTTTAAAATCCTTTAAATAATTTTAGCTGGCCCATTCTCCTACTCAGCCCACACATTTCTAATAAATCACTAATTTAATTTCCCATTTAAATTCCAAGCCCGGCCCTATTTCTTTTTCCATTTAATCTTCAATTTCTTCTGGCCCGGCCCACTCTTTCTCCCCCAGCAGCCCGCTCCCACGCTCCCCTACCCGACCCGCCAACCACTGTACATCTCCTCCAACGGCTCTTTTCCCCTCTCGCGCGCTCGATCCACTCCCTGCGCCTCCGCCCGCGCCCACGTCGCCGCTCATCACGCGCGACGCTCGCGAGCGTTACAACCACGTTGCTCACCCCCTCGTCTCCCCATTCCTTCCCCTCACTTCTCACACCCTCTCACCCTCACCTTCTCGAGTCCCTGCACTCATTTTCCCTCGACGACGACGACGACGACACCCCACCGAGCTCAATCCCCTCGCCCAACCTCGTCTCCTCACTACCTTCCCTCTCTCTCCTCTGCCACCATCACCCAGCACCCTTAAACCCACATCCAAGCTTCTCACACCCCTGCCGTCGATCATCCCCCGATCATCACCGCCACCGCCGACATCACCCTCGCCTGCCTTCCTCCCTCTCTCCTCTCTTCCTCCACTGCCCCCGAGCGCCTTCGCCTGCACCCACTCCCCTGCACCCACTCACCCGCACACCGAGCCCCTGCATCCGAGCTCGACCACCCCTGCCCAGCGCTGGCAAGCTCCTCGTCTCATCGTCGACCGCCCCATCATCATCATCATCATCATCCTCAGTTCTCTTTCTCTCTCTCTCCTCCTCCTCACTGTCTCTCTCCCCCTGCATTCTCTCTCTCTCAGTACACTCTCTTTCTCTCTCACTTCTCTCAGCTCTCTCTCCCTCTATTCTCTCCCTCTCTTTCTCAGGCTATTCTCTCTCTCTCTGAATCCCTCTCATCCCTCTCACTGCATACCCCCTCTCTCTCTGCCTACTCCCTCTCTCTCTCCCCCCCTCTCTCTCTGCCTACTCTCTCTCTCTCTCATTTCTCTCTCTCTCTCTAGCACTCTCTCTTTCCCTCTCTAAACCTCACCCCTTTCCATTCTCTATCGACCAACACCACCACACGACATTGCCCGAGCCCGCAGACACCCCGACGACGCCCGAGCCCCCACTGGACGTGAACAGACCCGAGCTCACCAGGAGCCGTAGCCTTCGTGGTGCTAGCTCGTCGCGCACCCGTGCTGTACCTCACTGCCGTGTACTCCCAGGCAAGTTTTTACTTGCTTACATACTATTTACTTATTGTACAATCACTAAATTCACAGATTATAAAGTTACAAATTTAAACCAATTATGTGCCATACCTGTTCGACGCGTGTTCCCAAGGAAAATACTTTTCTAAATTGACGGAACTGGATTTATTACTTGGGCCCTTGCTGTGATGAACAACGTGTGCAAGTTTCGTTGGATAATTTGATCGTTTATGACCAAAACGACTACCCCCAAGTTTAATCGTAAAACTGTAATTTTATTGCACCTGAAAACCGTTAAATTCACCATAAATCATATACATAATAGAATGGTGCGTTCGAGGGCTCAAATCGAAGCCGACTCGACGAACTTTAACACTATACTGGTTTCCTGGTATTTCTGTACTTAAATTGTGATGATATTCGTATCGGAGTACGACTCTGGACTGCAGTCCAGAGCGACTCAAATTGTTGCTTGCTGTTCCGTAATGGGTACCACAGGATTTCCTTAACTCGTAGGATGCGGAACTCTGCTGTTTATTATAGGGGAATCTGTTATCTAGGCAACACCATTGGTTTCATTCTGTTCCGTTATCGTTTGATATTTAATCTGTAATTTAATAGATCGGGACGCATAACAGTCCCAACAGAATCAGAACTGACATATGGGTATTAAATAGTATATATCTTCTGACGTACAGACACGATCGAAGATCCGTCTGTTGCGTTGAAAACCTTACTGAAAAACCTAGATTTCATTCAACTGTAGCGTCGCTAAATTCTGATCTCAACTGGGATTAAATGCGTTGCGAAACGGATTTCTGATTCTGAAACCGGATTTCCAGCCGCGAGCGCTTAAAATGAAATGGTTATAACTATTGATCCCGGAAACCGATTGGCTTGAAACCAAATTTGATGGATGGACGACTGAACATACTAATTACTACCTGTTTATCATTTCGCTAAATTATATATGTACGTTTCATGATAAATCGTGCCAGTGATAAAATACTGTTTTTGTGACACCTTAATCGTGCTTATATACCGTTCACGCATCATATCATACCTATATCATTGTAGTGATAACCTAGTGATATCGTGCATTTACCCAGTGTTAGTTCTAGCGATGATTGTGGCAAGTACGTCAGTGTTCGTGTATCCGTGATTAAGTGAAAGTGATGCGTACTTGTACACAATCAGTGACCCTATTGTTCTATTGCATTGTCGACGTTTGTGGGATGCGTGTACGTGTGACTATAAGTGGTATGGGACACTTATGGAAGCGCTTCCACGGGTGTCACAGATAAGGCATCCGACACTGCCATTTATCTTAGGTATTAGTCAGGACGTGCTTGATGGAGGTCCTGCCTCCAGTTCTCGCGCAGACTTGTCACGGATCGATTAGTATTTAGGGTTATGGTTAGCGTTTGATGTAGGCCACGGGGTGTGGGGTAGTTTAAGTGTGAGTTCAACATGATCTCGGGAGTCCCATGCCGGCTTATATATTTAGGGAGATATATGGAGATTTACAGGGTATGTGATATACACCGTGATATACATGTTACATGTTGGGCCCGTGGTCCCTTGCCCTTGGGTTCTACCTTTGGGTGGAGGACACTCACGAGTGGTTGACTCTCGCACTTGGACTGACGTTAGGCTTAGTGACCTGTACAGTGAGACTTAGAGACTGATAGGGATACTGGCATTTACATACCTTATATACTGTGTTGACATACGTGACATATCGTTCTACTGCTTTACTGCTCCGCTGCATTGATTACTGCACACTCATATTCATGCTGTCATTGATTACTGTTATTCATATCTATTATCACTGTTAGAACTGTCACTTGATTTTATACATATTATATTGCTATTGTGTCGCTCTGACGACCTGAGTATGCATGCTCAGTGAGAGGAGAAGATTTAGCCTGGACCAGAACTAGACGTGCAACACAGACTTCTTGACTTGCCATTCCGAGTTACATTCGTTTGTTCCACTTCAGGTCAGTTTATATTATTGTTCCTTTCAGTTACTGCATTTCTCATTACCTGCGCATCTTTTACTGTTTACCATGAAAAACTAGAAGCCGAAATGTGACTACGGCAGGACTTTCCCCTGACCGTAGGAGCATGGCTGGCCTTGTCTACCCCTCGTATTCCGTATTTTGGGAAGCGGGGCGTGACACCCCCAGGATGACTCAGACTCACCTAAAGGGTTCCTGGAACCTACCCCAATGACATCTACTGACTCGAAAAGAGAAGACATCTAACCTTGGGAAGAATAATCCTCAGGAAACGAAAGTGGAAGGAAGGAGATGAGGGCCGAGCAACCGAGGCCTAGAACGAGAAATATGATGGAGTAGGGGCCCTGGAACGGGCCCCACCCCTATTTACCGTCACAAGCGACCTCATCCAACGGTGTCCTTCACCTCCCGCCAAGACGCCTCCTCGCGTCCAACGGCTCCGATTGCTCCACTTGTCTTCCCCGCACTGGACCGCGCCCTTTCAGACGTCGCAGGTCTGCACGCGTCGCGTAAGCCAATCGATGCTTGACACGTGGGCCATCACTTCAAAGAGACACGAACCGGCGCACCCTCCTTAAATGCGGAGATTCCCCCCCCCCCCCGCTTCACTAGCAGAAAAGACAGCTGACGGCTCGAGGACACGTCCCGACGAAACCTGAGGAGGGAGCTCATCCTGGGGGGCCCGGCAGTCCACTCCTAACCCGACCTTCTAACCGGTCGGGACAAGAGTGGGGGGGGGGCAAATGATGATGCTCAATATTGGGGACCCCTAGGATCAGGACACGTGGCGGATAGCACGTCCCAGAACTCAAAAGAAAGGGCCCACAGAGACCGACCAGGCCACCCCTGTACCCGACCTGCCGGCACAAGCCAGCCCTCCTCGGGGCTCCCTGCAGATTGGCCTCCTCGGCCCCTCAGTTCGCCTAGAGCTGCCACAAGACCAAGTATTCTCGGCCTTCTCGCTCGTCCACGAGCCCCCCGACCGAGGCCGTCTTCCTCGGTTCTCCGCCCAGTTCCACCGCTCACAGGCGTAACCGCCGCTCCGCGAATCTCGCTATGCGCGGATTCTCCGCCCGCAACATCCCACGTTCCACGCCTCCACAATCTCCATTAATGGGCGATCCGCTCTCTACGCGGACGTGACGTCGGGAGCGTAACTGCCGGCGAGATTCTCGCGCCTGCTGCTGCGTGGCTCCACCACTATATAAACTCCCATCACAGAGGGGTCAAGTAAGCCATTTTGATTCCACTTAGCCATTACGCTGCTCGGATCTAGTACTAACTTGATCGTCGGGGGGTCCTCGGTGGCGTCAAACCACCCCAGGACTTCTTTGCAGATACTTGGCGTCCAACTCCTCCAATCACCAAATTTCCTCAAAACCCATTGAGACCCACATACAACAGAGGATCCCCTCCAGAATCCGTCAGGAGATCGACGAAAGACAACATCTGAAGGAGATCTGATAAAGACCTCCATCAGCTGTAAAGTTTACTTCTATTGGATCTTGATTTAAAAAGAGCAAATCAGATTTCAGAACACCCTTGTCGCGTATTTATATAGAAACTTATATATGATGACAGGAAAAGAAAAAAAATCGAGAATCCATTCGCACACCGAAAACGTGAACCCCGATCTCTAAAACACTTGCAAATAATGTTGACACTCTTTGATGATGATTCAGTAATGAATAATTATATACGATCTTAATCAATTAATTAGTAGGCATAATTAATGATCAAACACGTCTCTAGTGACGAAGATAACTATAGGTATTAATAATAATTAACAAACACCCAACTGAGCCAATAAATGGCTTATAAATATGACTCCAAAGTTGCTCATGTGCTCTCTCGTTCCAATATATTCATCAATTAACATCTCTAATAATTAACTATAACATGAGAAGGTTTAGAATTGGAGGCGAAGAAGTCGATCGCCGCCACGAGACGACCTGGAGCACCAACATGGCAGGCATGCTGATGCTCCTCGCTCGCGGAGGCGGGGGACCCCACATCAACAAAGTTGGGTCTTCTCTTGTCCGAGTATTCGAATGCAAGACCTGCAACAGGACGTTCCCGTCTTTCCAGGCACTAGGTGGCCATAGGGCCAGCCACAAGAGACCACGATCCGGTCAAAGTTATGAAGATTTTGGCACTCCGGCGGCCCCTAAGGCTAAAATGCACGAGTGCTCAGTCTGTGGGCTCGAGTTTGCAATCGGGCAGGCTTTGGGTGGGCACATGAGGCGGCACAGGGCGGAAGCAGTCGGCGGCGGTAATAAGGAGAAGAAGAAGGTGCTGTGGTTGGATCTGAACCTGCCGGCGCCAGCGGTGGATAATGAGGTGGAGTGTAGGACGATGATGGGGTTTGGGGTTAATGAGATTGTTCCTATAGTGGATTCTTCCCATTGATCTCAGCCATAACCCGACTCTCTCTCTCTCACACACACAAATATATATATATATATATATATATATTTTTTGCTGTATGTTCTTCTTTTCTTTTTTTTAGATTATTTAGTTATAGAAATAGAAGTTTTGTCGCAAAGAAAAATATAAAACCCATATACACTCATAATTTGGATAATCTGTACTGTTTGTATTTCTTGATCTTTATGCATGCTCTGAATGTTAATGTAAGGAATAATCAAAATATTGAAATTATGGAGAAATTTCAGACAAATGTCGTGCACACAAGCCATATTAGATTTTACCAAAACCACGGTGATGATGTTCGATATCGATGATCTCCCAGATCATGACACGTGACAGATACCGTGTCCTAGGGCTCACAAGAAAGGATTTAAAGTGGCCGACCAGACCACTCATGTGCCCGTCCTACAAGCAAACGCTGGCTCACCTCCGAGCCCCTGCACAATTGGTCTCCTCGGCCTACCAGCTTGTCTCCGGGCTACCACAGAACCAAGATACCTCAGCTCTCCCGCTCGTCCGCGAGCTCTCCCGCCAAGGTCATCTTCCTCGGTCTCATCGACCGACCAACGACACGGCTCACAGGCATAACCGCCATCCCGTGAATCTAGCTATGCGCGAGATATCCGCCGGTCACATCCCACATTCCACGCCATCACGATCCCCCATTAACGAGTCTGTCTCGCCATTAATGGGAGATCCCGCTCATCACGCGGGCGTGACGTCGGGAGCGTAACTGCCGGCGTGATTCTCGCGCCTGCCCTGCCTGCTGCCACCGCTATATAAACCCCTTCTTCAAATGGTTCAAGTAAGCCATTTTTACTCTACTAAGCCGTTAATCTTCTCGGATCTCTAGTCTAACTTGACCGTCAGAGGGTCCTCGGTGGTACAACCACCCCCGGACTTCCTTGCAGGTAGCTCGGCAACCACAACCTCAAACCCATTGAGATCCACACGCTTCAGGAGCGACAGCCTCCAGATCCAATCTCAGCCACCCATCGCCGCCATCAGCAGATCAACGGAAGGTAACATCTTGGCGTGACCCAGATCGCGTCAGCTGGCGCCGTCTGTGGGAAACCTTTGATTCCAACAAAGCAAAAGTTCATTTTCCGATCTCAATCTAATGGCGAGCGATCATCACGAAGATCCAAGCACTAGCCGCCGCCTCCCCCTCAACGGAGGCGCGGACGAACCTCCTTCGCCGAATGCCATTAGCACCCTTGCCGGCCGAATAGATCCACTCGCGTCCTTCGTGGAGGCGCTCATCCGCGTCCAAACGGCAGGGCAAGATCCCCAGGTCGTCGCTACCCCGCCTCGGGACTGGGACCCCTACATGGGAAGAGAAGACTCCGTCCGCGTCGGCACTGCTGACCACCGCGTCGCTACCTCCCACGGCCGAAAATCTCCCGGGCCAATACGTTCTGAGGCCCGCCGGGCGCCTCACAGTTCAACGCCGAGGTCCGTCTCCAGAGCGCCTCGTCCCGAGATCCTTCGCGCACCTATCCCTCCCGAGGAGATGTCTATCAGCTCGCCTGTTACTAGGCCTGACCGACACCCCCTTCCTTCGACAGGGTCGCACGGACGAGACTCACCGCGACGGCTCGAAGATTACCTCGCCGGGGGATCTAAGGAACCTCATTGAGAGGAACCGGGGCCGAGGCCAGACGCAGGCCTCCAACAGCAGAGGCCTGAGATCAGAATGTGCCGAGTCGTCAGGGTACCACGGCCGACTCGATGCCCTCGAGAAGAAGATCGAGGGTCTGCGTCGGGAGGTTCACCGTTCGAGCGACGGGGCTAAGTACGCCGCCGACTCGTTCACCAAACCATTCACTGAGGAGATGCTTGCTGTCCACGTCTCCTCTCGCAACAAGCCCCCAAAGGTCTCCCTCTTCGACGTCAAGTCTGACCCGAAGGACTATTTGGATGCGTTCACCGTAGGGATGAGCTTCCAAGACAACTCCGACGCCGCCCAGTGCCGAGCTTTCCCAGCCACTCTCATCCGCTCCGGGTGAGACTGGTTCTGAGGACTCGAGCCGCGCTCGATCTCAACTTTCGACGAGCTGGCCACCCAATTCCTCGGCTACTTCGTCGGGAACAGGCGGAAAAAACGCACAGTCGACCACCTCTTCACGATCAAGAGCGGGGACAAAGAGACGTTCAAAGCATACGTCACCCGCTTCTACAATGCCCTTCTCGAGATCCCCGAGCACCGGGACGAGACGGTCATCACGACACTAAGGTCTGGTTTTAGGCACAAGGAGTGGTTGCGCTCCTTTGCACTAGCGCAACATAAGGCCATGGTCGAGGTAAAGGCCTGGACCGAGCGTGAGGTCTAGCTCGAATCCGAAGTATGCGCAAATCTCCCCCGGGCAGAGCAAACCGACCAGGAAAAGAGGGCAAGAGAAGAGAGAAGGGGACCTGAACGGCAAAAGCCATATCTCCCAAAGTTCCAGGAGTACACACCGCTCAATGTCTCCCAGGCAGTGCAACTAGAAGAGGCTAAGGGCGAGGGGTTCTTCAAGCTCCCCCCGATCCTGCGAATGGCCTCAAAGGGAACCCGGGGCCCCTACTGCAGGTTCCACAGGTTGCAAGGCCACTCTACGGAGAGTTGTAAGCAGCTCCGAGACTACATCGAGGAGCTCATCCGTTCGGGGCACCTAGCAGCGTACCTGAGAAACAAGAGGCAAGCTGACCGCGAGCAGGAGCAGTGTCCTCCTCCAGCCGAGCTGATCATTGGCCAGATCATGGTAGTGTCAGCGGAGGATACGTCTGGTACCCACGAAGCTCGGTACCCTATGCCGGGCATAGATGCCAACAGACATCTGGGGGGCTCAAGCTGCACGAATAAGAACATCTACTAGCATGTATTTTCTTTTCAGAGCAATGTACATCTTTCTTGAGATCTTTTGTTTATATAATAAAGGGATCAATAAAGTATTGCAGAAAAGTAAAAGAATCTTATTCATTCAAGAGGTACTATAGGCTCTTCAGACGTACATGAAAAAAATATATTACAACAGCAGGGGAATGGGGTACAGAGAGCACTGTTCGTGATACTCTGAGGATATTTCCGCCAGCCGAGCCCTCGCGGCGTCTAACCTCTCCCTTCGATGACCCCCGCTAGCGTCAGCATCGAGCCTCAAGTGGTAGCACTCAAGGACGAGCGCCTCCGAGCGATTTAGCCGGCTCGTAGAGATCAGGCTGAAACGCCTCAGAGAATTCAGCTTGCCAATGGCCTCGTCTTTCAGCTGCTCAGATAAGGGGTTGTAGAGCCCCGGCGATGCCCTCCAGATGGAGTACATCAACACCTGAAGTAGGTAGGAGCGCCAGGAGAGCAATCGACCGAAATGATCCTCGATCCGACCTATCACCAACTGCACCATGTCATCAGTGCAGTACTGATCGTAGAGATACACATCCTCGAAGCTTATGATATCGGGGATGGTGAAAGGGAAGTCCTCCATTCTTGTGTTTTAGGTGTGAGGAAAAGAGTCATCAACAATCTATCCATTTTATAGCCCACAATGCCCCCGGAGTTCAACGGTCTCCCGCAACTGTGCCGCTACGCGGCAGCCATCGTGCCGCTCGATGCTAAATCGAGAAGACGCGGCTCTGGCGCTTCGCCTCCTCCACGCGTTCGTGGCACGTGTCACTCGCGACTGTCCATCTTACCAAATCCCTCACCAAGAGGCAGCCCTGTAGCTACACTGCTTGGCTATCCCTAGCCGGTTGCTCGCCTACCCTACAACGCCAGGGATCTAAGCCTTTACTAAGAGGCAACCGAGCAGCTTCACTGCTTGGTTCATCCTTGGCAGGCCTCCTACGGCCCCTCCCGCGCTAAGGATGAAAAGCCCTCGAAAGAGGCAACCGGACCCGCCCTTGCTCGGTTATCCCTGGACGGTAGCTCCCTACCCCAACAAACCAGGGATCAAAGCCCTCGCCAAGAGGCAACCGGGCCGGCCCTTGCTCGGTTATCCCTGGTTGGTAGCTCCCTACCCCAACAAACCAGGGATCAAAGCCCTCGCCAAGAGGCACCGGGCAGTAACCCTGCTCGGCCATCCTTAGGAGGCCACTTATGGCCCCTCCCGTGCTAAGGATCAAAGCCCTCGCAAGAGGCAACCGGGCCCGCCCTTTCTCGGTTATCCCTGGCTGGTAGCTCCCTACCCCAACACACCAAGGATCAAAGCCCTCGCCAAGAGGCACCGAGCAGCTACCCTGCTCGGCCATCCTTAGTAGGCCACTCACGGCCCCTCCCGCGCTAAGGATCAAAGCCCTCGCCAAGAGGCACCGGACAGTAACCCTGCTCGTCCATCCTTAGTAGGCCACTTATGGCCCCTCTCACGCTAAGGATCAAAAGCCATCGCAAGAGGCAACTGGGCCCACCCTTGCTCAGTTATCCCTGGCTGATAGCTCCCTACCCCAACACCCCAAGAATCAAAGCCCTCGCCAAGAGGCACCGAGCAGCTACCCTGCTCGGCTACGTCCTTAGTAGGCATCTCACGGCCCTTCCCGCGCTAAGGAACAAAAGCCTTCTCAAGAGGGATCTGAGCGGCTATCCTGCTCGACTATCCCCGGCTGCCAATTCACTACCTTACAACTCCAGGGATCAAAGCCCTCGCTTAGAAACCCCGGGCAGCTACCCTGCTCGGTCTATCATCAACATACCTCTCCGAGCCTTCCACGCTAAGGAACATGACCTCACCAAGAGGCATCCGGTTCTACGTTTGAGCGATATCCACCTTGACTTCGGGGCCATGGAGATACCGTCCCCCCGCCGGTCTTTGCACACTCGGCAAACGAACAAATTCAACTCAATGTGTGATCGCTAGACAAAGAACCGACATAAAACGAAGGAAGTACAGCGCAAATGCGAGTGTTTACCGACAAAGGAAAATACAAGCACAAACACTACTGCAAAAACAAAAATCTTTATTCACAAAGAAAAGAGTCTTTACAAGGGTATTGTGGGCTCCCCAGCCTTACAAAATGCCCAGAGGCCTACAAAATTCCCGAGGCAACAAAAAGAAGAAAAAACAAGAAGACAAGGGGGCTTCAGGCCACAGGGCCAGGCGCAACACCGGGAAGCTCAGCGCCCACAATAGGAGCCTCGGCGTCGCCCTCGCTGGGTATCTCTTCCCCGACCTCGTCCCCAGGGCCGTCCCCCTGCTCGTCATCCCCACGAGGATATTCGGCCCGGAGCTCCTCGTCAGCGAACTCCGGCATCCGAGCCTTGACGGCGTCGAGGGACTCATGCCTGCGGTGGTGGCCGAGGCTAGGACGGTGTAGAACTGTTCCGACTTCTGGAAGTTCTCCACCGCCTTCACCGCTCTGAGGTCGGCTCGCTTCGCCGCCTCTACCGCAGCTTCCAACTCCTTCCGGAGGGTGCTCGCGGACTTCTTCATGGTGTAGTCGAGCACCCTAGAGTCCCGAAGCTTGGCCTCGGCAGCCTGGGTGGCCTCGCAGAACCTCACAACCTCCTGCTTCGCGGCCGCCTCCTCCTCCTTCCCTGCCGCCACCTCGCCCTCAAGGGCAGCGACCCTCGCCATCGCCGCCTCCAGCTCCCGCTTCGAGTTCTCCTCCAGCGAGAAGATCTCGCCCACGGCCCGCATCGCCGGGGCTATTTCATCCTCCTCCATCCAGACGACGAGAGCGACGTGCTGGAGGACCTGAAGAAATCAGAAGGGGGTCAGAAAGAAAACGGAGCACCAAATCTTGCGAATGACGAGACGCTAAAGTGAAAAATAGAGTGAAGTACGAGCACTAACCTGCACGACCTCTTGGGCGATGGACTCCATTTGCGCCTTCAGAGTCCCCCCAGGGACTTTTCCCCCGGCCGACCTCTCCATGTCGGACAGCAAGCTGTCAGCGACGGAAAACCCTGAGGGCACCTCAAAGCTGAACTCCCCCTCGTCCACCAAGATCAGGGAGGTTGGGGTCTGCGAGACTGCATGGGGGAACCTCTTGAGGGCCGAAGGCGGAGGGCTGGTTTCTACCTCCAAAGCCGGGGCCTCCTGCCCCCGAACCCGCTTTCGGCTCGGCGCCTTGCTGGACTCCGGGGCGTGATCCGCACTCGAGCGCGGAGGCGGGGCGGGTACTTGGGGAGCCGGTATCGTCGTCCAACGAGAAGAGCTAGCCCCTCCAGCCTTCGACCCCTTCTTCGGCATGCGCATGGCCGCTCGAAGGTAGCTCAGGTCCATGGGTTCTGCACAAGGAAAGGTACAATGAAGTTACCAACACAAACAAAAATGAAAATAAACGCAAGCCTAACAGAACGCCTACGAGCTCCTAACTTACCAACGAACTGGGCGGGACTGAGCACGGCCCAACTAAGGACCCGCTCGGAAAGCAGCACGTCAGCCCGGGAAATAGGCTCCCACTCCGCCACTCTCACCGTGTCGGGGTCGTTGGACGGGCTTCCCCGCCGGCACCTATCCCTAGACCACTGGGTTAGCACGGGCCAGTCCTCACCTTCCAGTGGCCCAACGAAGAAAAACTTCTTCTTCCAATCGTGGATGGAAGAAGGCAGGGCGACGACACCCGACCTGGGTGCACTCCCCCGTCGTTTCCTAAAGGAGAGATAAACCCACCTTGGGTCGCCCGCACGGGTGCCGGGGTAGCCTTTGTAAACAAGAGAGGAGACAAGGATGGACAGACCAAAATGAATCATCTGCAACTTCAAGCGGACCAGGAACCCAAGTAGAATCCTTCATGAGTTCGGCACTAGCTGGCCCAGGGCTAGCCTAAAGTAATTTAGTGCCCTAACAACCTCGGGAGAGAAGGGCAGGCGCATTCTGGCCCAAAAGGATTCCAGGTACAAGGCAAACTCTTTACCCCATACCTGATCCGCCCAATCTCCTTACTCGGTCAAACGTAGAGTGTAGCCAGACGGGATATGGAAATGAGCCCGAGTGGTGGCAAGCTCGTTCTCGTACCCCATCAAGGATGGCACGCCAGGGGAATCCGCCACCTCTTCTCGGGGATCCGCCCCTGACGCGCGGCCCCGAGAAGAAGATCTGACCCTAACTCCTCGGGAAGGCTCCGACTCGGCGGAGGGATCCCTAGAATCTACCCTGACGACATCTACAGACACGTCAAAGGAAGACATCTAACCTGATGGAGAAGTCCTCGGCAACGCAGAAATCCGATCTAAGAGGAGTGCGCCGAGCTTACAAGATCAAGAGTGAGGGAAATATGAAGAGAGATGGGCCCTGAAGCGGACCCCACCTCTATTTATAGCCACCGGCGTCCTCATCCCCCGGCGATAGTCGACTCCCGCCAAAACAACTCTTCGCATTTGACGACCACGATCGCTCCACCTGTCGCATGCACATTGGCCGGATCCCATCAGACGCCAGAAGTCTGCGGCCCGTCGCGTCAGCCAACCAGTGCCCGGCACGTGGTCTGTCGCTTCAGCAAAAGTATGCACGATCCGGCGCGCCCTCTTTAATGCAGAGATCTCTCCTTGATTCACTGACATCATCCAGAAAATACAACAGATTACGCAGGGACACGCCTGACGATATCTTCGAAAGGAAGCTCACCTCGGGTAACCCGGTAGACCACTCTCGACCCGACCCGTCAGCTGGTCAGGACGAGAGTGGGGGGCTAATGATGATGCTCGATATCGGTGAACTCCCAGATCATGACACGTGGCAGATGACGTGTCCCATGGCTCACAAGAAAGGACATACAGTAGTCGACCAGACTACTCCTGTACCCGTCTTACAAGCAAACGCTGGCTCACTTCCGAGCCCCTACATAATTGGTCTCCTTGGCCTACCAGCTCGTCTCTGGGCAACTACAGAACCAAGATACCTTGGCTCTCCTACTCGTCCGTGAGCTCTCCCGCCGAGGTCATCTACCTCGGTCTCATCGACCGACCGACGGCACCGCTCACAGGCGCAACTGCCATCCCGCGAATCTCGCCATGCGCGAGATATCCGCTGGCCACATCCCATGTTCCACGCCATCACAATCCCCAATTAACGAGCCTGTGTCACGACCCGAAAAGTACGGAACATGACCGGCACATAAACTACGATACGTCTCGAGGCGTACGTAATCTAAGTAAGCCAAAACCCTGAAATCCAAACCAAGTAAAGCAGTAGAGTGAAGGAAGAACCAATTTTAAAGTAAGAAGTTTAACAAAATAAGCCGAATTATACATTTTTAAAATCTCAAGTCTTTTATAAAAATTTCGGCAGAGTTTCTTTTGTAAAAACTGACCCCAAACGGGTACAAACCTGATAAAACATATATAATGAATAAAGGCATCCCCAAACGGGAGCTAGCTCTTCGTCAATTGACGGTCACAACCACGCAAGCAATATAATATACAACGCCAAGGGGCGAGGATCGAATCTCAAAAGGAAACTCAAAATCATTAAGAAAACCATAATAATACAACGCGCGACTCTAAGGTCGAAATAATATACACTGGTCTTCTATGTCTATCAAATATACAAGTCTGGTTGATAGAGTTTTACTAAATACAACTGAAATAACAAATAAACAATGGTGGTCCTGATGCAAAAGAACCAACCTACCAAATCAAATCACCCTGAATGAAATTATGTGCCAGCAATCTGCCAATGAAACCTGTACATCTAACCTGTAAGAAAAATTTGGCACAACGGGGGTGGGTTGCCAACTCGTGAGTAAAAAACATCTACGAGTAGAAATTGCATGTATGACGCTATCCTAGGTCATATCAAGTAATATCCTTAAATAAATATCCTGATCCATCTACACATAAGTGCAATACCACGTGCGCGTGTCAGTGCCTCAGATAGAAACATATCAGATATATGATGTATGAATGCATTACTAATGGAAACAGAATACATCATGAATGAGACAACTGTTTCATTATTTAATGAGATTCCTGTATGTATATAAATCGAATATCATCAATGAAATCAACAGAGAAATCGGTGTCAAGTATCGACACAAAACATGAATCTCAATATCTCGATATCTCCGGCACCGGCTATCCGGACTGGCCTGTATCATCAAATCTCAATATCTCAGTGTCTCAAATCTCAATATCTCAATATCCCAATACCTCGGGCTCCATCATTCCGGATCGGCCCATATCATCAATCACACGACCACGAACGGTATCCTCCGGATATCCGCCCCGCCAAACAATCACCGGCAGGCAGTCTCCCCCTGCCGGGCTCATCGTCTACAACTCGAGCTTCTTGCCCCAGGGTACCATACCGGGTCCACCATGTAACCGCAGACGGTTCATCCAACTTCTCGAATCGGGTCTCGAAAACCATCTCAGCACCGAGAAAACATCATGGTGGACAAGACTCATCATATCAAGGAAAACCACATTTTTCTCTTTAACATAACTCGTCAGTTTATAAACTTTCACATGCGGTTTTCAAATCCAGAAAATCTCAAGAAAGATCCGAAAATCATCAAATCAACATGTCAATAAAAGTGATAACCGGCATAAATCTCCATAATACCACATAACCAATGAATATATGGATGCATCTGACATCATGCAATAATTAAACTAGCATATGAAGGCTATAGCATGTAGCAACTATCAGTTAGCAAGCTATGTAAATGAAATAGTATTTTCTAAAGTGTACGTGACATGACAATTACCGATGAAGATGTGTGTGAGCCGGCAAGCAAGTGTATGTGGAGCATGTTCCCCTCCGAATGGCGGCCAAGACATGGACGTCTTGCCTGAGATTCGGGACAGATGCTAATTGGTGCTATCCGTCCACCTCTCCGAAGATGCCAAGTTGATTTATGACACCGTGTGTCGGAGGTTTAAACGGATGCGGCCGATGTAGCAGACTTCGTCAGATTCCCCCTCGTTTGAGGGGTTTTTGATTGTGGGGACGCTCTTCCCTGCAGGCGCAAGCCCCTGCAGTTAATTACGCTACCGCATCACGGTAACAGCTTTCTCCTTCTCCAGCTGGTCATTTCGTGTCGTGAGTGTTTGTTTTGTGTTTAGTTGCCCGTGGATTGTATACGGAGACTAATTTATGTCGTCGCTCGTAGGACGTAGATTAGTCCAAATCCGTGTCTACTTAGATTTGGGTTTGGGGTTTTGGTTTGAGAATACGTTAGCCGTATTTGAGGCTAAGATCAACTCAAACGTTTGTTAAGGATACATTAGTCCAGTTTGAGACTAAGATCAACTTAACGGGATCGTTTAGATCCGACAAAAGAGCGTTTGGGGGCTCTATTGTTCCAGTTTAAGGACATAGTGGTCCATTGAATGTATGGCCGTCGGGACCCGTCACCTCTCTAACGACGTTGAAGGATTACAACGACAGATATCATAGGAGTTCAGAGATGTACCCTTGAACCAAGGTTGATTGGGGGATCTATAGTCCAATTTGGGACTAAAGTCTGTTTGAAGGTTTAAGGATACGTTAGCCATATTTGAAGCTAAGATCAACTTAAACGGTTGTTAGGATACGTTAGTCCAATTTGGGACTAAGATCGACTTAATGGGATCGTTTAGATCCGACAAAAGAGCATTTTAGGGCTCTATTGTTCCAGTTTAGGGACAAAGTGGTCCATTGCCAGTTTAGGGACATGGTAGTCCAATACCAGTTTAGGGACATAGTGGTCCAATACCAGTTTAAGGACATAGTGGTCCAATAAAATGTATGGCTGTCGGGACCCATCACCTCTCTGAAGTCGTTGAAGGATTACAACGACAAATATCAGAGGAGTTCAGAGATGTACCCTTGAACCAATGAGTTGGTTGAAAGAGCAGATGTGCTCAGTTCAAAATGATTTGAGGACTTATGGCCAGTTTGGGCTAAGTCCAATTATGTTTGAAATATTGGCCCTTTGGGCCATTAGATATTTGTCTGGGTTCAGCCCCTCATCATGCAGCAGTGCTAAACAGAGGTTTGGGGGCTCTGACAACATTTTGGATTTTATTAGGCACTGACCATTCATAATGGCTCTGGAGTTTACTTTGAATGTCATGTGAAATGATCAAGTTTGGAAAACAAGGGTATATTTGAAGTTCAGTCAAAGGGGAATCCTGCCTCTGGAAAAACTTAGCCATTTTGGGCTAGGTTGGTTTTGAAATAGTGTTAACACTAGAAGGTATTTGACGATCACGTGTTCCCACGTGATGCGCTTTAAAAATAGTGTTAAACACTAAAAATGGGGTGGTCACGTGGGGTCACGTGAGGCGCCTGAGATTGGGCCGAAACTCCTTTATTTTACCCTTAAGGCTGCAAATAAGTGTTAAACACTTAGCTTTCAGGCCATCACGTGTGAGCATGTGAGACATCTGAAGATGGGGCCAGATTTCCTTTTACTTTGTTCTGCAAATAAGTGTTAAACACTTTTTGACTCTCTGGCCATCACGTGCGGGCACGTGATAGGCATCCATCCATTAGATATTAAAGGAATTTGTTAGGGGTCACGTGGGGACACGTGAGGGCGCCCTAAATATGGAGCGAGATCTCCTTTGTTTTATCCTCAAATCTGCGAATAAGTGTTAAACACTTTTCATCTTTATTTTAGAGCATCACGTATTGGCACGTGATGGGGATTTATGCATCGATAATTACAGCACTTGCTGAGGGGTCACGTGGGGACACGTGAGAGCGCCCAAAGCTTCTTTTCTTTTGTTTTTTCTTTCTGCGTTTTGGGAGTCACGTGGGAGCACGTGAGGCATTGCCTCAAAGCTTCTTTTCTTCAGGGATCTTTTCAAGGGGCACGTGGGGGCACGTGACCCTAGTTCTTTTCATGAACATAGGTCTTTTAAGAATTGAATTCTCTGTAGGGTTAAACCCTAATTATGATTTTGGAGGAATTAAATTCCTATTGTGAAAGAATTAATTTCTTATTTAGGATAAAACCCTGCTTTCTTTTTAAAGGAATTAAATTCTCAGATATGTAAAAGAATTAAATTCTTGATTAGGGTTAAACCCTAGTTTTGTTTTAGGAGAATTAAATTCTCAAAACTCAATTCCCCTTCTAAATTTAGGATCTGCATGGCAGGATCTCGACCCGATGAGAATTAAATTCTCAACTTATGGGGAGATGTGCTCTGTGCAGATCTTCAACCAGAAGAAGAACTAAATTCTTTTTTGTATAAGAGTTAAACTCTTGGATTTTGAGAATTAAATTCTCTATTTGAATTTTTGATTCCCTTTCTTTTCTCACCTAGGGTTTTCTTTGTTGAGAATTAAATTCTCCTTTCTTTTCTTCCCTCTTGAGAATTAAATTCTCCTCTCTCTGTTTTTCTCCCCAAAAAGGTCCCTTCTCTTCTTTTCTTGGCTCCTATTTATAGGAGAAAGAAAGAGAATAAATTTGTTTAGCATATCTCTCATTGAAAAATTTGATTTGTTTTCATCATTAATATGATCCTTTAGATCATTCAGTGAATTTTATTCACCGTTGGATTTTAAATCCAAAGATATTCTGTTTGTTATTTCCGGTGAGATTTTAGGGGAAATCTTTCCTTGTCTAAGATCTTTCCATAAATTGGTGGTATTTAATCACCCCTGGATCTTTAATCCAACGGTCCCCATAATCCTTTTCTATTTGGAAAGATTTAGAAAAATTTAAAATTTTAATTCTATTAACTGTAAGGCTTTCGAAACCAGTCACGTGCTGACACGTGACCGTTGGTCACGTGTGAGCACGTGACCCCCAATTGAGTTCTTTAACGGCCGCTTGTTTATGCTTCAGTTTTAACCATCACGTGTCAACACGTGACCATTGGTCACGTGTGAGCACGTGATACCTCAATGAGGTAACTTCTGATTTTTAATCAGGGAACAGATTTTAGAATTTAATTCTATTCATTATTTTAGAGGCCTTAAAAGCCCATCACGTGTCTGCACGTGACCCATGGTCACATGTGAGCACGTGATGCCCCATTGGGGTCTTTTCTGAGTTTTTATTATATCTTTTAACTCCTCCAGCAGGTTCTTAAAGGTATATCACGTGTGGACACGTGATGCCTCATAACTTTTAATCCCGGATGAATTATGAGGCCCATAATATATCAAATCGAAGGGTTTTTTGAGATGCTTCCGATACCATAAGAATTTAATAGTTTCTCCTTCGGAACTTATCAAAATACAGGCCGGAAGATATTGGTTCGCATTTCCTTAAGCGTATCGCTGCCATTTGATACCTTGGACTCTTCTGCGCAGAAATTTTTGGCAGGAACAAATGCCCCCCACTATTTTGCCTACGTAAGTATATACGTGGGTGAAGTAGTGCAAAGTAATACATAGCGTATGACCAGTTTCGGGTTGGTATATTACTTTCAGAATCTTGATCTGAGAAGATAACGAGCGGACACAAGCGTCGTCATTTATCATTGACTCAAATCTTGACTCTTAAGAGATATAGTTCCAAACCCTTAACTCCATGAGCCGCACCCTTCTATCTCTTTATAACTTACTCTGGCATGAAGTAGTTTATATGCTCATGAGTAGCTTTTCCATTTCAGTGGCATGTAGCTTTGGCGAGTGTGGCTCATAGATGGTCTATCTTGACCTCTTTGCAGGGCGGTGATGGCTTAGGAGACAGGGTTAGGATCTACCACCTAAGACTTTTCAACTTTCTGAGCCGTGAGGGTCTCATAAAGACTTTTCTCCCTACGAGTCGAGAGGATCCCGCAGGTGTATTTTCTCCTTAGGGGTCGTGAGGACTCCTAAGTGTGTTTTCTCTTGAAAGTCGTAAGAATCTCACAAGAGAATTTTCCCGCTTATAAGTCGAGAAGACTCGTAAGTGGTTGTTTCCCTCCTTGTCGAGATTCGAATTTGGAGAGTGTGACCCGTGGATAGTATGCAAGGGACCGTTTTGGGCCGACTTGCAGGGTCCCAGTTCTTAGGAAACAGGTTTTTTAATCCCTACTGCCTAAGGCTTTATCTCACGAGTCGAGACGAATCGAGAAGTTCTCGCAAAGACATCAATTTCCTCACGAGTCGAAACGGATCGAGCAGATCTCGCAAGAATATCCTAACGTCACAGTTAACCTCTGCTCTTTACAACAGAAGTCCGTTAGGGTCTGTGGTACTTAGGGTTTTGGGCCATCGTACCGTCGCATCAGCTGATATATTCCTCGATAGGCAATCGTGCTGTTCGAGTAGCCCTGCGACTGCCGTATCTCTGATCCCTTCGGGGGCTGGACAAGACGTCTTCAAGCAATCCTCCTAGGCAGTTTGACCGTCGGAAGAGCAAGCGTTAGGAATTTTGCCATGCCGCTTTTTACTTGAGGTTAGGCTCATTTGGAGAGCCCCGATGAGTCATAACCACTCCGCGCTGGTGTGGGATGATCTCCGATAGTCTTTCAGGCTTTATATGACTTGCCGTTAAGACCCTGAAGCTAGGAATTTGGTCTTTGCTTCGTTTGCTGGCATTGCGTCCTCTGTATCGAGATGAATGTCGTGGTTGTCTCTAGGTTGCTGGTGAACCGTCGAGATTTGGAGCTAGGGATTTTGCCGTGGCTCCTTTTGGTGATGTTGCGTCTGCTGTATCGAGACGAACGTCGAGGTAGTGACCACTCCGCACTGGTTCGAGATGATCTCCGATTGTCTTTTAGGCTTTATATGACTTGCCGTTAAGACCCTGAAGCTAGGAATTTGGCCTTCGCTTCGTTTGCTTTAGTGTGTCCAAATCCTGCTGGGGGAAGAATGCTGGGGCGACATTTCATCTGCTGTATCGAGACGATCGTCGAGGTGGTGACCACTCCGCGCTGGTGCGAGATGATCTCCGATTTTCTTTCAGGCTTTATATGAGTTGCCGTCAAGACCCTGAAGCTTGGAATTTGGCCTTTGCTTCATTTGCTTTGGCGCGTCTGAATCCTGCTGGGGGAAGAACGCTGGGGTGACATTTCATCTGCTGTATCAAGACGATCGTCGAGGTGGTGACCTATCCGCGCTGGTGCGAGATGATCTCCGATTGTCTTTCAGGCTTTATATGACTTGCCGTCAAGACCCTGAAGCTAGGAATTTGGCCTTTGCTTCATTTGCTTTGGCGCGTCCGAATCCTGTTAGGGGAAGGTCACTGGGGTGACATTTCATCTGCTGTATCGAGACGATCGTCGAGGTGGTGACCACTCCGCGCTGGTGCGAGATGATCTCCGATTGTCTTTCAGGCTTCATATGAGTTGCCGTCAACACCCTGAAGCTAGGAATTTGGCCTTTTGCTTCATTTGCTTTGGTGTGTCCGGATCCTGTTAGAGGAAGGACGTTGTTGTTGACATCGCGTCTACTGTATCGAGACGAATGTCGAGGTGGTGATCACTCTATGCTGGTGTGAGATGATCTCTGATTGTCTTTCCGGTTTTATATGACTTGCCGTTAAGATGCATGAAGCTAGGAATTTGGCCTTCGGTTCGTTGGCTTTGGCGCGTTCGAATCCTGCTGGGGGAAGAATGCTGGGGTGACATTTCATCTGCTGTATCGAGACGATCGTCGAGGTGGTGACCACTCCGCGCTGGTGCGAGATGATCTTCGATTGTCTTTCCGGTTTTATATGAGTTACCGTCAAGACGCTGAAGCTAGGAATGTGGCCTTCCCTTCGTCTGCTTTGGTGTGTCCGGATCCTGTTGGAGGAAGGACGCTGTAGTGACATCTCGTCTGCTGTATCGAGACGAACATCGAGGTGGTGATCACTCTATGCTGGTGTGAGATGATCTCTGATTGTCTTTCCGGTTTTATATGAGTTACCGTCAAGACGTTGAAGCTAAGAACTTGGCCTTCGCTTCGTTTGCTTTAGTGTGTTTGAATCCTGTTGAAGGAAGGACACTGTTGTTGACATTGCGTCTGCTGTATCGAGACGAATGCTGAGGTGGAGCTGGGATTTTGCCGTCACTCCGCTTTACTGACCATGGGGTCTTTTGTTGACGTTGCATCTACATCCTGCTGGACTGTGGAGGAACACCATCGTTGACATTGCGTCTGCTGTAACGAGACGAATGCTGAGGTGGAGCTAGGATTTTGCCGTCACTCCATTTTGTTTCGACCGTGAGGCCTTTTGTTGACGTTGCATTTGCATCCTGCTGGACTGCAGAGGAACGCCGTCGTTGACATCTCGTCTGTTGTAACGAGACGAATGCTGAGATGGAACTGGGATTTTTCCATGGATCCGTTTGATGGAGTAACATCTGTGTCATGTTGGAATGAGGAGGCCCACCGTCGTTGGTCTCCAGGATGCAGATGTGCCTATTGAGATTTAAATCTAGGGCCTTTGCCATGGCTCCGTTTCGTTGCGACTCTGAGGTCGATTGTTGATGTCACGTCTGCATCAGGTTGGAGGGACAAAGCACGCCGGTGTTGATCTCTAAGTTGTCGATGTTGACGTCGAGACCCTGAAGCTAGGGATCTTCCTTTGCTTCATTTGCTGACATTGTGTCTGTAATATTGCGACAAATGTCGAGGTTGTCTCTAGGTTATCTATGAACCGTCGAGATTTAGCTTCGCTTTCTGATGGAGCCTGTTGGGAAGGTATGGTTCCCTCTTTGTTTGTGCCCCTGGATTGTATACAAGGATCGATGTGATCTCACCTGTAGGGCAAAAATTTCATTCTTTCATTCATTTTTTTTTTATTTCCGCGATGCTCTATCATTTCAGCTTTTACATCGCGAAGGTCACGATTGCCCAATCATTTCGGCTATTTTTCGCAGTACCCAATCATTTCGGCTATTTGTTTTATTTTTACTCGCTTTTTTTTTATTGCGAGTTGCCCAATCATTTCGGCTATTTTTGTATGCATACTTTTTTACTTGCTGATTTTGTTTGCAAGTTGCCCCATCATTTCGGCTATTTCATATGCATTTTTTTTATTTTTTTGGCTTGCTGATTTTTTTTTCTCGTGAGTAGGGGATTTGGGATCTGATACCAATCTTAGTATCAGCATCTCTACGACTGGAATATTACCAGGAGCGAATCATCATTTGCCATGAAAGGACTTGGCATTTGATACCGGTTTAGGCATCAGCATCGCTACAACCGGGATATTGCCAGGAGCGAATCATCATTTGCCGTGAAAGGGCTTGGAATTTGATACCGATTTACGCATCAGCATCGCTACAATTAGGATATTGCCAGGAGCGAATCATCATTTGCCTCTGTCGATGTCAAACAAAGGTGGCTTAGTAAACAGGGTTAGGATTCTGTCAACTAAGGCTTTTGACTTCATGAGCCGTAAGGGTCTCACAAAGGTATTTCTTCCTACAAGTCATGAGAATCTCGTAGGTGTGCTTTCTCCTTAGGAATCGTGGGGATTCCTAAGTGTATTTTCTCTTATAAGTCGTAAGGATCTTACAAGAGTGTTTTCTCCTTGCAAGTCGAGAGGACCTACAAGTGTTTATTCACGGTGTGAGCATATCCCTAGTCGTTGGTGAGACTTTGTTAGGGAAATGTTTATTCGTGCCCGTGGATTGTATACAAGGGTCAGCATTGAACCGCTTGTATGGAAATATCGAAGGTTGTGGGGGTTGCTTAAGAACAGGTTAAGATTTCTGTAACTTAAGACTTTCAAATCTTATGAGCCGTGAGTATACCATAAGAGAGTTCTCCTTACGAGTCGTGAGGATCTCGCAAGTGTATTTTCTCCTTAGGAATCGTGAGGATCCCTAAGTGTGTTGCTCCCTTGTGAGTCGTAAGGATCTCACCCGGATGGTTTCTCCTTACAAGGTCGAGAGGACCCTGTAAGTGTCTTTTAACGAGGTTGCGCCCTTTCGGGTTTTCACAAACACTCGCCGGTAGCCCTGCTGTTTTTACTCACGGAGCCCTTTCGGGTTTTCATCCGTGCCCATTTTTCTTATGGACATACCGTTTTTTTTTATTCTTTTTATTCTGTTTTCTAACGAGGTTGCGCCCTTTCGGGTTTTCACAAACACTCGCCGGTTGCCCTGCTGTTTTTACTCACGGAGCCCTTTCGGGTTTTCTTCCGTGCCCATTTTGCTTATGGACATACCGTTTTTTTTAACCAAGCCAGCCTGAGGATGCCGCGGGTTGATAGTAGTTTAACGACGTTTCGGTCATTTGCAAGTTTTAGGACATTGCGGTCCATCGTTAGTTTAACGACGTTTCGGTCTATCGTTGCCATATTTGAGGCGAGTTTCTAGTTTATGGACTTTTTGGTCCATGGGGCTTTCTCTATGAAAGAGCACGATGCCCCCGGCATGTCCATCTTTTTCGGAGTATGTGGTTGTGGTGGGTTCACCTTCCATTTTTCGGGCAGCGCGAACTTGCCCTGATGGCATTGGTCTTCAACCCAGTTTTTCAAGACCCAGCAATTTTCGAGTGGGTGACCCATTACTCTGTGGTAGGGACAATAGTTAGGATTGTTAACGTCACCTGGCTGCAACGGACGTTTTGGATCTGGCAGAGTGATAAGCCCGCTGCGCACTACTAGCTCGAACAATCTCTATGTTTTATCTTTAGAAAACGAGTAAGGACGTTTCAACTTCTCATTGAGGTATCGCGGCCTGTTGTTTTGACGACCAAACGGTTTCGGGTTACTCGGCTGTTGTTGAGCGTTGGCGACGAAGGTCGCTTTTCCATTCCCCTTATCCGTTTTGTTCGATCCCTTGTTTGCGGGTCCGAGATTCTTTCCGGGTAGCGTGTGATTGCACGGCTGAATGTTCTCGCAACTCCTCAATTCTTTCGTTTCAGAGATGGATTCCTTGAAGAGAGGACCGTGGGCTACTTTTTCGTCGGAGTCGCTCCCGAAAGTGAGAACTCGCGATCCCCCGGGATCAACCCTATGACAATTGCCGGCAATTCTTTTACGCTCATTTGTCGCATTTTTCCGCTGTCTACGAGCTTCACGCTTTGTCCTGTTGAAGTGTTGCCTGTGAGCGACATACCCTTGCCACCAATACTTAAAGGAGTTGCAGTCTTCAGTAGGATGTGCAATCTTCTGATGATATAAGCAAAAGTTAGGATGTACGTCCGCTTCATCAAGATGTATACCGCTAGGGGAATTTTCTCTGAAAGAGGGCAGTTTCATCCCTATCGATATGTCTTTGGCGAATCGTTTCCTTGTCTTGATCTTGCTTTCATTTGCGTCGGGTGTACTTTGATCCGGTGGGAGTGTTTCGACCCTTTCATATAGTCGCCGGCGTTTGGCTTTCTCGAATATGGCCATCTCGCGCTCTCGATCAGCTTTGCTTTTAAGACGGGCTTCGTTCAAGAATGCATCAATCATTTCCTCTGATGGTCTTAGAAGTTCTGACTCAGGATCTGCCCCCAGCTTCTCTGTGTAAAGAGCTTCTTCTTCATTTATTGACGAGTGAGAGATCACATGGCAGCTTGCCACATAATCTTCAGATTTATCCGACGAGTCTTCTCCATTGTCATCATCTCCGTCTTCAAGGACGTGGCTGAGAAATTCTTGGAGTGTGACTAGGGTCTGCGCCTTCTGATTATATTCTTCCAACGCATCAATCTGTTTTTGTAAGTCCGTGCGCTTGTCACCAGGCTTCACGGGCTTTTTGGTCTTCTTCTTCTTCTTCGAAGATTTTGACGGCTGGGTGTGAGCGCTTTGACTATCACCACCCGTTTTTGGAATTGGGCGCGACTTCAGCATTCCCTCGATAATCTCGGGTTCCAGCGGATTCTTCCACCTGATTGTCGGGCATGTTTGGAGATCTTTCAGCATTCTTTTCGTCTTGGCTGAAAGAGCGACCTCCCATGGAGTCTCTTCTACAAAAGAACATGATGCCCGCGTTGTGTCCGTCTTCTTAGGAGTGTGAGGTTGTGGCGGGTTCATCTTCCAGTTTTCAGATAACGCGAACTTGCCTTGTTGATACCGATCCTCGATCCATCCCTTAAAGACGAAGCAATCTTTGATTGGATGGCTTACCGCTTGGTAGTAAGGGCAGTAATTTGGATCGTTGACATCGCCTGGCTGCAATGGACGTTTCAGACTCGGCAGGTTGATGAGTCTGTTGCGCACTGCCAGATCGAACAATCTCCTCGTTTTATTCTGAGGAAACGAGTAAGGACGTCCTATCTCTCCTCGAGGGATGGGCGTGGACGCACGTTGTTTTGGCGAACAGCCGGCTTTAAGTTGCTCGGCCGTTGCTGAGTATTGGCAACGAATGTTGCTTTCCGTTTGCCCTTTTCATTCCAAGGCTCTGTCTTTGAAGAGGAAGGCCTATGGCCCACCTGGTCCATTTGGGCCAGTTTGTCGATCAGAGCCTGGAACGTGGTTGGTTTAAAGAACATCATGAACTGTGAGATAGTTGCATGAGGATCTAGTGTACCCACGAACATGCCCACCGCAGGCGCTTCCTCAATGCGTTGTTCGCATTTCGATCATAAGTTTGGCCAGCGTATAGCGTACTGGACCCACGTCTCGCCTGGTTTCACCCTGGCATTAATCAATGCCGTTATTGGGGTGCGTTCGCTGGCGCTCACGAATCGCTGAGTGAATAGCAGCTCCATCTCCGCAAATGTTTTGACGGAGTCATTAGGAAGCTCCGAGTACCATTCAAAGGCCGTTTCTGCTAAGCTGCCGACGAATTGGCGAAGCAACAGTTTATCATCACCGCCGGTGTTGCCGCAAAGCGCCCTGAACTGGGCAACATGCTGGTGGGGATTGCCCGTCCCCTTATAGACATGGAATTTCGGTATTGTATAGCCCGGCGGGTACTTGATCTGATCATACCAGCTTGGATATGGTCGCCCCATTTTTACGACCTGACCGGCTGCCTCAGTCGCCTGATGAACCCGTATCTGCTGAGCTATATATTCGTCCAAGTCAGCTTTGGAGATTGTCTCCTCCTTGGCTGTTGACAGAGCCGGTGGAGGATTTGATGTCTCTCCTTTGTCATCTTCAAGGACAATCGGAGGATCTTCAGCAGGAGGATCTTGTCGGATCATCATACCCACCATGTCCTGGAACAGAAGGGCCATTCATTTTATATTGGCTGCTTGTTCCGCAGCCTCTTTGTCTTTCTTTTCCAGTATTCCCCGAAGGAACTCAGCGTCGGTTTCTTGCTCCTGTCGCTGATCCGAGGATGCTTCGGGGCTTTCTTTTGTCTCGGTAAGTGCGGCCATTGTAGTCAGCATCTCTTGAAGCTTCTGTTGCTGCTCCTGGGCTTTCGTCATGGATTGGGTGAGCGGTCGGTGACCCATCGAAGCACGATTTTCCTCCTTTCCAGAAGCCATATAAACAGTGTGCACCACCATGCCCCCAGACTTGGGGTGTTTGTGCTCAGCGCGTTTACGGTTCGCCATGTTCACAGGGGCTTTTTGCGGCCTCCTTTTCTTTTGAGTGCTTGAAGTTGAGGGAGCCGTCGCAGTGAGCACCCGAATAGTTGTTGCTTTTTCTGGCCTGACGGAGTAATCCTTCTTCTGACGAATCTTCATCTTTTTCTGTCGGCGGAGATAGTCTTGATCAATCACCGACTCCTGCATCTGTCGCCAGACCTTGTAAATTTTAGAGGGAAGCCGTTGAGGGGGCTGCTCCAGCTTCTTCTTTGGAGTATCCTCCACAGGTGAAGGAGTTCTCTTCAGCATCGCAGTAGGAGAGTTTCTGGGCACCGTGTTCAGCAATTCAAAGCTGTTCCCGATTGGAACAGCAGCATCGATCCCCACCGTTGGAGTTGGCGGAGTTATCCCAGATGGGGAGTTGCCCCCAGCCTTCCTCACTCGGCGCCAGTGGCGACGTCGAGCGTGTCGTGTGGATGGAGTTGTCTCAGCCGTAGGGGTGACCTCCTCATGCCCCCTGCTTTGAGGAGAGACCGTTATTGGTGCTGGCCTGTCGAAGACTGACACCCGTTGAGAAGCAATGTCTAATCTGTCAAAGACAGACCTCTGGACAGAGGAAGCAGCTTTGAGGACCTCGCCTGGAGCAGAAGCCGGAATGGCCATCCTTGTATAAACTGACTTCTTAGAAGGAGGAGCCCTTCCAATGATTTCGTCCGTTTGAGCCGGGATAGCTATCTGCTTTGGGATGGCAGCTTCGGGTATCGCAGGTTTGCAGACGTTCTGGCCCAGTCTGTTGAAAACTGAGGTATTGAAGCTGGGCGACCCGTTGAGAGGGGTCGCGGCAGTGGTAAGTCGATCAAAGACCGGCTTCTTTGGAGCTTCTTGCGATGTCATTGGGGCATTGAAGCTCATCGATTGGAGCATGGTCCCGAAGAATAGTCCAGCGGTGGCTTGAGTTACCTGCTCCACTAGTATCTTGAAAATGGAGGCCGCTTGGGGCCCATAATGTTGGAGGTAGTGCCCTCAGAGTCAATTATTGGATCACAGGTACGTGATTGCAATGATTGAGGGATGACCTATCCCGGTAGGACAGTCTTACTCGAGATGATAGTATGCTATCTGGTTTACCTTTATCATCGTGTACTGCTTTAAGTGACCTGACATGTCGCTATTACACGTTGATAGAGCCCCTAGGATTCTTGCTTGACCACCAGCAGTATGAGGGCGATCATATAAGTAGGAGCTGGGGGTCTACAAGCATATCCTTAAAAGGTCCCTAGTCGTGGGAGTTTCGAGACCGGGCATCGATACTCCATTAGTAGACTAGTGTATACAGTCGAGACCCCGACGAGGGGCGGTGGCCGGTCTCACAAGCCACTGGTGTCAGTTGGATCACCTAAGATGTATACAGGTGCTCATTGGGTTATGAGTACACCGGACAGGACTCGCCGGGAACATGCTAGTTGGTCATATACCAGACGTCAGATGGCAGTTCCCTGGTGACATGTGTGCAGGTTAGTTCATCGACCTGGGGATCGTCATTTGTCTCATGTGAGTTCCCACTGTACTTTGATTACTACCCTACCACGGCTCAAAGGAGTCGTGCAAACAGGTTTTAGTTGGGTACAGTCCCGAGCCACATGGAGGCAGTGAGCGTATCTTCAGGGGTTCGTCTCTCCCGGTATTGGGGGTGAGGTCGTGCTGTGTCTAGGAGAGCCATTACACAAAGTCCTTGGCCAAGGCAAGGAGATTTACTGGTAGGTATTCCAGTAGTATCTCAGGGTGTTCTGGGCTACACTCCGACACGACTTGTACCGCTTTTGGGGGTCTGACTTTTACCAACCCCTTAGGCCCGCCATGCGATACTCATAGACGAACGGACCGGACTGCACGGATATTGTCACTGATAGGCTCAGTAGGGTGTCAGGATGAGTTCGCTCATCGACGTCCCTTTTAGTCAATTGCTGGTGGCCCGTTACGTATTGGCTTATACCTCTGACGTGCTAGTGGTTAAATCCACAGCCATAGTATTGACGAGTCTTTAGAGTTCCCCACACATTCAGTTACTCAAGTTTTCGGGCAAAACGCTGTAGAGGCCGTATGGAGATATGGCAGGGTCCGATCAGATACGTGCGGTATTGCACGGATCAGGATCGGACAGTTTGTTCTAGTAGCCGTATAGGTATATGGCAGGGTTCGATCAGATACGTGCGGTATTGCACGGATCAGGATCGAACGGATAATACTAGCCGGCTTTGGTTTAAGCCGGTCCTAGTTTAGTACAGTGTAGATTTTGTCTTTTTGCATTTGTATCCGGACGGAATACAGATGCGGGTGTGTATGCACAGTATCGGGGTTTTCCTGTAATTTATTACGGGACCAGTTTTCTGGAGTTGCCAGTTTGCATTCCGTTCCGGCCGGTTTTTCTTTGTTCTTTCCCGGCCGGACTTTTCCGATGGAGGGGGTAATTTGCAGTTTTGCAAATTACATTTGTGGAGGGGGTTTATTGCTAAAAGAATGATTATGATAGCTATCATTATCTTTTCCACCTTGCTTTTGTTTTTATTGTGATTTGAGAGGGTATGGGTTTAATAGTGATAGGTATGGTTGATGTTGTGGTCACCTCTTGACTTCTCCTACACTCACCTCCCTTCTTGCTTGATATATTGTTTTTCCTCCACCATTCTTCTCACTTGATGAAAGAAGTTTTTCATGGTTGAGAGAAAGAAAAAGATGAGAGCTTCATCTTTGAGAGAGTAGCATTCTTGATCTCATTTTCGATGCTAGAAAAATGCAAGCACCATTTTTTTTCTTGATTCCTCCATCATCTTTCAAAAGGCAACAAACCCCAAAGTGAGACATGCACTCTACACTACACTTCCTACAGCAAATCTTGGACGCGTCGATTCGCCAGCTTCGCGCCCGAGTTGCCTCGGTATTGAGGTGGGAGCCCGTAAAAGCTACAGGCGATGTGGTGCCCTTTCCGATGAGGAGGAGACGGACGGAGATCCCGCGAGGAGATCGGAGTGGAGATGAAGACCGGAGGACTCGGATCAGTCGGTACATCTCTTTCCCTTCTTCTAGTTAGCTTAGACTTGTTAATGGTTACGATCCGGAGTTTAGTGCGCTGTGGTGCCGGTTTGCAAAGTCCGCAAAATTTAAAGTTATTCACCGCTTCCGCTTTCCGGCGTCGGATTGACGGCCGGGGCGCCGCCGTGCACTTACAGTGGTATCAGAGCCAGGTTATTAACTTAGTCTAGCTTTGTGTAATGTGTTTGCATTTCCGATCGATCAAAAAGTCCAAAAACCCGTATTTTTGCACATCAGTTTCTGTCGAATTTTTTTTGAGTCCAAAAATTTTTCAGGTTGTCTCAGAGTGATGTGCAGGGAATTTTAAGGTCACTGTAAAAATTTGGTTCAACGAACTCATCATACCGCCGCGGAAGGGTGGCCAAAACCCTGTTTTGGCCGTGCTTCCGCCGCGGATATAACTGTTCACCCCCCCAAATTTTTGCAGTGTGTTCCTGAGTGATAAATGTGGTTTTTGGAATATTAAAATTGGGCCCAGGTTTTCTGTGGTTGCTACAGTTTTGTTTGGGGGCCCACTTGTTAATGTTTAATCAATCGGAAAATTTTAAACACATTTTTCACAGTATTTACATTATATCTGCGACCGTGAATGTTACTCGATCGGTAAATCCGGTCTAACTGCTATAGCCCGGTTAGACGGATTTGCGAACGTGACTTTCACGTTGATGTTCTATGTATTTGCTGTGATGTTGCGGATCGGTCGTGGGGGATAGCCTGGATGCAATGCTAGTACAGTTTTGTTGTATTATGTACATTTGATAATGCGGGGCGAGCGTCCGACATGTGGACTGCCGTCACTGCCAGTTTGTATTATTATTTCGGGGCACGACCTGGTTGCGGTCGATGTACCCGGTGTATGTATATTTTACTTTCTGTACTAGGATTACCCCGCGGAGGGGTGCACGGATAGCCGGGTTCTGGAGGGCAACAAGCCCGCATCTCATGGCATTGAGACGGAGGGGGCTTCACTCTAGGATTGGCGGGCTATTCGCCGCACTCGTAGGGGGTACAGGTTGACCCAGGAGGGGTGCCCAAGTTGCCGGATTCCGTGGAGTACTGGGTGGTCCATTCACGGAGCTGAAGGGGGCTGCCTCGCTTCAGGTTTTGGCGGGTGACTTGCCGCGCCCGTAGGGGTCTAGGATTTCATTGCACAGGCTATCCACACGACCAGGGGAACGTCGGGTTTCAGTAGTGGCTCTGTGAAACCCGGGGATCCCAGATATCTGTATTGTTCTGTGATGCTGTACATTTCTGTGATGTTGCATTTTATTCACGCCTTGAGCGAATATAATATATTGGTATATATATTAGTAGATGTTGTATATGTTTTTCATCCGCGCTAGTCCAGTCCCCGCTCTGCCGTTAGTTAGCTAACCTAACGGGTGATGACGGGACCCAGTGGCGAATGCGGATGGCATATACGTACGTCAGTATATTTTCGTTCTTTGTGGTGTGATCAATTGATGGGACTGCATTGATTCGGATCAATGCAAGTTAAACAAACCTAATCTGATGTTGTTGGAACACTTTTCAAAAAGCTGTTATTGCAAGGACGTTCACTTTTGTTTTGCATCGTGGTATTCATTTGGAATATCCTGCTCCTCAGTCGACGAGGCAAGGGCCGAGATCCCTTCACCGGGAGTGACCCCTTGGACAGAAGTTTGCGTCAGGGCAGTAACTTCACTATAGCCGATTGCTTTTGCTTTGCACCGTGGTATTCAGTTGGAATATCCTGCACCTCATTCTACGGGGAAAGAGCCGAGATCCCTTCACCGGGAGTGACCTCTTTAGTAAAGGTTTTCGTCACTATATTTTCTAAAAAGCTATCCGTTCCTTCAACGATATCAAGTTCATTACGTTAAAGGTTTTCGCCAGAAACCATTCGTAGCCCTCCGTCGTTTCATATGGGTGGTCAATAGTATTCAAGCTGTGTATGTTGGCCAAAGTCAAGGCACAGTGATTGGTAGCTATTGGGGTATTCATATGCAGCATAGATAGATGCGTTGGTTTGGGACAGTCGTGCTGCCATTTTGGCCAAAGTCAAGGGTATGTACGGGTGGATTCAAATTAACCTGGAGAATGACGGGTAGAACTTGACATGTGACTTATGATATGTTGGCCAAAGTCAAGGTCATAAGAGCATGGGGCAGAAATCACATCGGGAGTTTCAAAAGTACTGAAACTTGCCAGATATGCGCATACCTTCTGGAGTGTGATACCGTGAGCGGATTCCGTCACGTTGTCATGCGATGAGAGTTGGATCCCGATTCCCACTGATGAGTTGGTTTACTCCTCGGGTGACCCCGACTAATTCTTCTTTCAGGTTTGGAGGAGAATTTGAGGTACAGTGGGAGGTTTCCAGATTAGATAAATTGGTAACCATTCTGATCTAGGATAGAGTGCACGCTGAGTGTTTCTTCTCTCTCTCTCTCTGGCAGCGACCATTGACCTGACCCTAAGACTTTGACTCAGTGACCAAGTTGACCGAACCTTCTTAACACTGGCTTTTGTATTGTCAGAGTTGCAGACCTCATTGCCACTCCTACTTTTACCCTTTTCTCCAGGACACCCCGCATTACTACGAACGTCCACTTCCATTGGACAAAACCATCGTATGGTTAGATACGAACTCGAAGGAATTCGAGGATGGTTTCCGGTTCTGGAGAAAACGAATAGGATTATTCAGTTGTCTTTTCTTTTCACCTTCTCTCAGGTTGCGAGTACTCCTTGGTTTAGGAGTAGTACACCTATTACGCAAATTGGATAGTCTTCTTCCAAACCATAGGCTGGTGCCGACCGGTAGGGAATGAAGAAAACCAGTTAGCCTAAACGGTGTACAGAAGGTATTAAGTTCAGACAAAACAAGGGATTAGTAAGAGGGCAAAGTAAATTGCGACTGCTATTCACGACCGAACCAAGTATTTCTTCGCCAATCCTAAATCACCTTTGTATTTCTCCAGGACACTCCGTATCACTACGAAGATCCCATTTTATTGGATAATCCATCGTATGGTTATATACGAACTCGAAAGGAACTTGTTCCAGTTCGGGGATGGATCCTGGTTCAGGAGAAATAGGAATAAAGTACATTCAGGTGTCTTTTATCTTCACCTTCTCTCGTATTGCGAGTGCTCCTAGGACTAGGACAGTACACCCATTATGCTTATTGGATAGTCTTCTTCCAAACCATAGGCTGGAGCCGAACGGTAGGGAAGGAAGAAAACCATTTGGCCCAAAGGGGTGTACAGAAGGTAATGACTAAAGACATATGAAGGGATTTGGAGAGGTGGCAAAGAATTATGCGGTTATAGTTGTGAATCTGGATAATGGTAGAGGCATTACTAGGAATACCAGGATACCCCATCGAAACATTTCAATGTTTCAGTTCAACTGTGTACTGTTAAAAGAAAACTGATTTCCCGATTAGATACTTACTCCAGGGTATGTATTTACCAGGTATGATTCTCACATCTATATGGTTTTACAGATGGTGAGTGGGAGTAGGTTATTGGGAATTGGGTGATCATCCTCATTATATCGGGATTCGTTGTAATCGGTGATATTTGAGGAAATCACCTGGGCTGTTTGCCGGTCGGCAAATATTTGGTTTTGAATATCCGCAGTTATGCACCAATTTCAAATTGATATATCTGTACGTCTATTTTCATAGAGTGAGATATACCTTTCTGAAATTATGTCTACGACATTTACCTATATCAGTGGATGGTTAGGTAAGGAGCATTAAACAGCGGTGTAATTCTTCTTAACCATAAGTACAGTTTTCAACCTACGACACACAGTGAAAGAGTTGTTAGACTCAGCGGACTTATACAGAGTATTGTATGTTGTCCAGTGTCCATTAGGACAGAGGGGTTGGTCCTCATACTATATTCTGTTTACTTTTAACTTCTCTAGTTCTTAAACATGTGTTTCGTAGAAACACAGGGTCTAAGTTTTGAGGAGTTATAGGTATTTGAATATAGTAGAGAACCAAGTGTAGCAAGTATCGGGATTCTTCAAGTAATCGAAGATGTAGATACTTGTGTATGGTATTCAGTTGATAGTAATAATAAAGAGAAATTGTTTCTCTTTCAGATTACTCATAATTGGAAGCATTCCTAAGTTGAGTAACGCTGATCGGCCTCCTTCCATTTAGTTGACATGCGCTGGGGACAGCTGCATGATTTGAATCTGGTTCAATTAAATCAGTGCCTCTGTTTTTATATTGGATATAGAACAGTTCATATCTTAACGATGTTAAGGTACGGGGAGTTGTCCGGTTTATGATTAAAACCAGACACTGGATAACTCAAGGCACGTTTCTGTAATGGCTGTTTGTGGGTTGACCCAGGTTATGACGCGGGTTGACTTTCTACCATCTGGATGAACAATAGCAATATTGTTCTAGACTCGCCACAGTTTTATTAAAAATGGATTTTTTCAGAAAACAGTAGTGGGAGTATGGTAGAACTGGAAGTAATTCCAGAACCACAAACGATTACTGAAGATTTGATAAGGAACCTAAAGATTCAATCTGGATTGACATTCCATTGGCCACTCCGCAGATAAGGTGGGTAACTTCAGGCACCCGAGAGGCACTACGGTGGCCTCAAGGACGGTGACAGGGAAGTTCTTGTTTACCCACAATTGCCATTGCTGTTGTTCCAGGTTACGAGACCCGGCGGGAGGATGAGTATAGCGTCGTTCTAAAACTAGTTTTAGAAGTGTACGTGTATATGACTCTGCCAGAGGGTTGTCGTAGTCAGTGGGAGCAGCGGAAGCATTGGTGGACAGGTAGCTTATGTCTATTTATAGACTAAAGCAGATGTAGCGGAGATAGATCATCTATTTCTGACGTGACAGTCATAGGTTTGACTTCATCAGAATAGGAGATGGATCTGTTGAGAAGGTAGTAGGATGTGATGTCATGGTATTTGGATGACATACACAAAGCAGGAAAAGAAACTCCTATACTACGATCGGTTATACTTTGGTCGTCACACATTGGTTTCTCCACAAAGGAAATGGATTTTATATCTGACATACTGGTTACTGGATCTATGGTTTTAGATCTAGATTTGGGTGGTTTCCCAATCAGGGTACTTGACAGCATTCTAAGAGTATTTAGGATGGACGACTCCTGGCACGGTAGTGTACCTGCAGGTAATGGAGTCACCCTCTCCAAGGGTGTCTTACAGACTAAAGGGGAGAGGGACATGCATGATTGGCAGATCACTTGCTTAGGCAATTGAGTCAATCATGAGATGTCAAGTACCACACCAGATGTTGTTCTTGCACTAGATGCAATAAGTTGACATTAATCCAATCCTGGAGAAACAGTCGGAAGCAGTTTTAGAACATAAGTGGATGTTCTAGGGATATGATAACGACAGCCTCATTCAGGAGACGGTTATCATTCCAGGCTTCCAAGATGACATGGACGACAAGGAGGTTGTCAGAGTTATAGTTTTCCCTCTGACGAGGGGCAGTATTTTGGACAGGTGATCCAAGGCAATACCGAGGGAGGCATGGCGCGCAGGATACTGATTAAGTTCAGTTGACGATACAGTCTAAGAAGTTTGGATTTGGAGTTCATTTATGAGCTATGTCCCATCAGACATCCAGACACATTCTAAGACAGGTATTGCTCATTTCGGGAGATGGGTTTCTCCGCGAACATGAGATATAGAGAGACATAGAAAGAAACATCAAGGCGGATCCACTCACTAAGGCTATTCCTCGAACGCAATAGTTTCGCAAACGAGCTTTGTGAGACTGACTAGTAGAGGAGTTGGGTGTTCGGCATCACACGGGCTGTGAGTATGCGACATCGCAATAATTAGCCTTGAGTGCAAGTGGGAGATTGTTGGAGGTAGTGCCCTCAGAGTCAATTATTGGATCACAGGTACGTGATTGCAATGATTGAGGGAGGACCTATCCCGGTAGGACAGTCTTACTCGAGATGATAGTATGCTATCTGGTTTACCTTTATCATCGTGTACTGCTTTAAGTGACCTGACATGTCGCTATTACACGTTGATAGAGCCCCTAGGATTCTTGCTTGACCACCAGCAGTATGAGGGCGATCATATAAGTGGGAGCTGGGGGTCTACAAGCATATCCTTAAAAGGTCCCTAGTCGTGGGAGTTTCGAGACCGGGCATCGATACTCCATTAGTAGACTAGTGTATACAGTCGAGACCCCGACGAGGGGCGGTGGCCGGTCTCATAAGCCACTGGTGTCAGTTGGATCACCTAAGATGTATACAGGTGCTCATTGGGTTATGAGTACACCGGACAGGACTCGCCGGGAACATGCTAGTTGGTCATATACCAGACGTCAGATGGCAGTTCCCTGGTGACATGTGTGCAGGTTAGTTCATCGACCTGGGGATCGTCATTTGTCTCATGTGAGTTCCCACTGTACTTTGATTACTACCCTACCACGGCTCAAAGGAGTCGTGCAAACAGGTTTTAGTTGGGTACAGTCCCGAGCCACATGGAGGCAGTGAGCGTATCTTCAGGGGTTCGTCTCTCCCGGTATTGGGGGTGAGGTCGTGCTGTGTCTAGGAGAGCCATTACACAAAGTCCTTGGCCAAGGCAAGGAGATTTACTGGTAGGTATTCCAGTAGTATCTCAGGGTGTTCTGGGCTACACATAAGTCACTCCTCCAGCAAGGACGAAGCGAGAGTTGCAGTTGCAGGTAGTGCAGTTTGAAGCCATTGATCTTCTGCTCTCTGTACGGAGCAAGACACCAAATCTTAGTACCTCGAATCCACAGGAAACCACAGCAAATCGCGATTCGTTCGCGAACACGACACATGAAGTGTGGAGTGGAAAGAGGAAGAGGTCCCACCGGGCGTGCCAGAATCTGTTCCCCTCCGAATAGCGGCCAAGACATGGACGTCTTGCCTGGGATTCGGGGCAGATGCTAATTGGTGCTATCCGTCCACCTCTCCGAAGATGCCAAGTTGATTTATGACACCGTGTGTCGGAGGTTTAAACGGATGAGGCCGATGTAGCAGACTTCATCATATTCCTCCTCGTTTGAGGGGGTTTTGATTGTGGGGACGCTCTTCCCTGCAGGCGCAAGCCCCTGCAGTTAATTACGCTACCGCATCGCGGTAACGACTTTCTCCTTCTCCAGCTGGTCACTTCGTGTCGTGGGTGTTTGTTTTGTGTTAGGTTGCCCGTGGATTGTATACGGAGACTAATTTATGTCGTCGCCCGTAGGACGTGGATTAGTCCAAATCCGTGTCTACTTCGATTTGGGTTTGGGGTTTTGGTTTGAGGATACGTTAGCCGTATTTGAGGCTAAGATCAACTCAAACGTTTGTTAAGGATACGTTAGTCCAGTTTGAGACTAAGATCAACTTAACGGAATCGTTTAGATCCGACAAAAGAGCGTTTGGGGGCTCTATTGTTCCAGTTTAGGGACATAGTGGTCCATTGAATGTATGGCCGTCGGGACCCGTCACCTCTCTGACGACGTTGAAGGATTACAACGACAGATATCAGAGGAGTTCAGAGATGTACCATTGAACCAAGGTTGATTGGGGGATCTATAGTCCAATTTGGGATTAAAGTCTGTTTGAAGGTTTAAGGATACGTTAGTCATATTTGAAGCTAAGATCAACTTAAACGGTTGTTAAGGATACGTTAGTCCAATTTGGGAATAAGATCGACTTAACGGGATCGTTTAGATCCGACAAAAGAGCATTTTGGGGCTCTATTGTTCCAGTTTAGGGACATAGTGGTCCATTTCCAGTTTAGGGACATGGTGGTCCAATACCAGTTTAAGGACATAGTGGTCCAATACCAGTTTAAGGACATAGTGGTCCAATAAAATGTATGGCTGTCGGGACCCATCACCTCTCTGAAGACGTTGAAGGATTACAATGACAAAAATCAGAGGAGTTCAGAGATGTACCCTTGAACCAATGAGTTGGTTGAAAGAGCAGATGTGCTCAGTTCAAGATGATTTGAGGACTTATGGCCAGTTTGGGCTAAGTCCAATTATGTTTGAAATATTGGCCCTTTGGGCCATTAGACATTTGTCTGGGTTCAGCCCCTCATCTTGCAGCAGTGCTAAACAGAGGTTTGGGGGCTCTGACAACATTTTGGATTTTATTAGGCACTGACCATTCATAATGGCTCTGGAGTTTACTTTGAATGTCATGTGAAATGATAAAGTTTGGAAAACAAGGGTATATTTGAAGTTCAGTCAAAGGGGAATCCTGCCTCTGGAAAAACTTAGCCATTTTGGGCTAGGTTGGTTTTGAAATAGTGTTAACACTAGAAGGTATTTGACGATCAAGTGTTCCCACGTGATGCGCTTTAAAAATAGTGTTAAACACTAAAAATGGGGTGGTCACGTAGGGTCACGTGAGGCGCCTGAGATTGGGCCGAAACTCCTTTATTTTACCCTTAAGGCTGCAAATAAGTGTTAAACACTTAGCTTTCAGGCCATCACGTGTGAGCACGTGAGGCATCTGAAGATAGGGCCATATTTCCTTTTACTTTGTTCTGCAAATAAGTGTTAAACACTTTTTGACTCTCTGGCCATCACGTGCGGGCACGTGATAGGCATCCATCCATTAAATATTAAAGGAATTTGTTAGGGGTCACGTGGGGACACGTGAGGGCGCCCTAAATGTGGAGCGAGATCTCCTTTGTTTTATCCTCAAATCTGCGAATAAGTGTTAAACACTTTTCATCTTTATTTTAGAGCATCTCGTGTTGGCACGTGATGGGGATTTATGCATCGATAATTACAGCACTTGCTGAGGGGTCACGTGGGGACACGTGAGAGCGCCCAAAGCTTCTTTTCTTTTGTTTTTTCTTTCTGCGTTTTGGGAGTCACGTGGGAGCACGTGAGGCATTGCCTCAAAGCTTCTTTTCTTCAGGGATCTTTTCAAGGGGCACGTGGGGGCACGTGATCCTAGTTCTTTTCATGAACAGAGGTCTTTTAAGAATTGAATTCTCTGTAGGGTTAAACCCTAATTATGATTTTGGAGGAATTAAATTCCTATTGTGAAAGAATTAAATTCTTATTTAGGATAAAACCCTGCTTTCTATCTAATGGAATTAAATTCTCAGATATGTAAAAGAATTAAATTCTTGATTAGGGTTAAACCCTAGTTTTTTTTTAGGAGAATTAAATTCTCAAAACTCAATTCCCCTTCTAAATTTAGGATCTGCATGGCAGGATCTCGACCCGATGAGAATTAAATTCTCAACTTATGGGGAGATGTGCTCTGTGCAAATCTTCAACCAGAAGAAGAACTAAATTCTTTTTTGTATAAGAGTTAAACTCTTGGATTTTGAGAATTAAATTCTCTATTTGAATTTTTGATTCCCTTTCTTTTCTCACCTAGGGTTTTCTTTGTAGAGAATTAAATTCTCCTTTCTTTTCTTCCCTCTTGAGAATTAAATTCTCCTCTCTCTGTTTTTCTCCCCAAAAAGGTCCCTTCTCATCTTTTCTTGGCTCTTATTTATAGGAGAAAGAAAGAGAATAAATTTGTTTAGCAAATCTCTCATTGAAAGATTTGATTTGTTTTCATCATTAATATGATCCTTTAGATCATTCAGTGAATTTTATTCACCGTTGGATTTTAAATCCAAAGATATTCTGTTTGTTATTTCCGGTGAGATTTTAGGGGAAATCTTTCCTTGTCTAAGATCTTTCATAAATTGGTGATATTTAATCACCCTTGGATCTTTAATCCAACGGTCCCTATAATCCTTTTCCATTTGGAAAGATTTAGAGAAATTTAGAATTTTAATTCTATTAACTGTAAGGCTTTCGAAACCAGTCACGTGCTGACACGTGACCGTTGGTCATGTGTGAGCACGTGACTCCCAATTGAGTTCTTTAACGGTCGCTTGTTTATGCTTCAGTTTTAACCATCACGTGTCAACACGTGACCATTGGTCACGTGTGAGCACGTGATACCTCATTGAGGCAACTTCTGATTTTTAATCAGGGAACAGATTTTAGAATTTAATTCTATTCATTATTATAGAGGCCTTAAAAGCCCATAACGTGTCTGCACGTGACCCATGGTCATGTGTGAGCACGTGATGCCCCATTGGGCTCTTTTCTGAGTTTTTATTATATCTTTTAACTCCTCCAGCAGGTTCTTAAAGGCCCATCACGTGTGGACACGTGATGCCTCATAACTTTTGATCCCGGATGAATTATGAGGCCCATAATATATCAAATCGAAGAGTTTTTCGAGATGCTTCCGATACCATAAGAATTTAATAGTTCCTCCTTCGGAACTTATCAAAATACAGGCCGGAAGATATTGGTTCGCATTTCCTTAAGCGTATCGCTGCCATTTGATACCTTGGACTCTTCTGCGCAGAAATTTTTGGCGGGAACAAATGCCCCCCACTACTTTGCCCACGTAAGTATATACGTGGGTGAAGTAGTGCAAAGTAATGCATAGCGTATGACCAGTTTCGGGTTGGTATATTACTTTCAGAATCTTGATCTGAGAAGATAACGAGCGGACACAAGCGTCGTCATTTATCATTGACTCAAATCTCGACTCTTAAGAGATATAGTTCCAAACCCTTAACTCCATGAGCCGCACCCTTCTATCTCTTTATAACTTACTATGGCGTGAAGTAGTTTATATGCTCATGAGTAGCTTTTCCATTTCAGTGGCATGTAGCTTTGGCGAGTGTGGCTCATAGATGGTCCATCTTGACTTCTTTGCAGGGCGGTGATGGCTTAGGAGACAGGGTTAGGATCTGCCACCTAAGACTTTTCAACTTTATGAGCCGTGAGGGTCTCATAAAGACTTTTCTCCCTACGGGTCGAGAGGATCCCGCAGGTGTATTTTCTACTTTGGGGTCGTGAGGACTCCTAAGTGTGTTTTCTCTTGAAAGTCGTAAGGATCTCACAAGAGAATTTTCCCGCTTATAAGTCGAGAGGACTCGTAAGTGGTTGTTTCCCTCCTTGTCGAGATTCGAATTTGGAGAGTGTGACCTGTGGATAGTATGCAAAAGAGCGTTTTGGGCCGACTTGCAGGGTCCCAGTGCTTTGGAAACATGTTTTTTAATCCCTACTGCCTAAGGCTTTATCTCACGAGTCGAGACGAATCGAGAAGTTCTCGCAAAGACATCAATTTCCTCACGAGTCGAAACGGATCGAGTAGATCTCGCAAGAATATCCTAACGTCACAGTTAACCTCTGCTCTTTATGACAGAAGTCCGTTAGGGTCTGTGGTACTTAGGGTTTTGGGCCATCGTACCGTCGCATCAGCTGATATATTCCTCGATAGGCAATCGTTCTGTTCGAGTAGCCCTGCGACTGCCGTGTCTCTGATCCCTTCGTGGGCTGGACAAGACGTCTTCAAGCAATCCTCCTAGGCAGTTTGACCGTCGGAAGAGCAAGCGTTAGGAATTTTGCCATGCCGCTTTTTACTTGAGGTTTGTCTCATTTTGGAGAGCCCCGATGAGTCATAACTACTCCGCGCTGGTGTGGGATGATCTCCGATAGTCTTTCAGGCTTTATATGACTTGCCGTTAAGACCCTGAAGCTAGGAATTTGGCCTTGCTTCGTTTGCTGGCATTGCGTCCTTTGTATCGAGACGAATGTCGTGGTTGTCTCTAGGTTGCTGGTGAACCGTCGAGGTTTGGAACTAGGGATTTTGCCGTGGCTCCTTTTGGTGATGTTGCGTCTGCTGTATTGAGACGAACGTCGAGGTGGTGACCACTCCGCACTGGTTCGAAATGATCTCCGATTGTCTTTCAGGCTTTATATGACTTGCCGTTAAGACCCTGAAGCTAGGAATTTGGCCTTCACTTCGTTTGCTTTGGTGTGTCTAAATCCTGCTGGGGGAAGAACGCTGGGGCGACATTTCATCTGCTGTATCGAGACGATCGTCGAGGTGGTGACCACTCCGCGCTGGTGCGAGATGATCTCCGATTGTCTTTCAGGCTTTATATGAGTTGCCGTCAAGATCCTGAAGCTAGGAATTTGGCCTTTGCTTCATTTTCTTTGACGCGTCTGAATCCTGCTGGGGGAAGAACGCTGGGGTGACATTTCATCTGCTGTATTAAGACGATCGTCGAGGTGGTGACCTATCCGCGCTGGTGCGAGATGATCTCCGATTGTCTTTCAGGCTTTATATGACTTGCCGTCAAGACCCTGAAGCTAGGAATTTGGCCTTTGCTTCATTTGCTTTGGCGCGTCCGAATCCTGTTGGGGGAAGGACGCTGGGGTGACATTTCATCTGCTGTATCGAGATGATCGTCGAGGTGGTGACCACTCCGCGCTGGTGCGAGATGATCTCCGATTTTCTTTCAGGCTTTATATGAGTTGCCGTCAAGACCCTGAAGCTAGGAATTTGGCCTTTTGCTTCATTTGCTTTTGTGTGTCCGGATCCTGTTGGAGGAAGGACGCTGTTGTTGACATCGCGTCTACTGTATCGAGACGAACATCGAGGTGGTGATCACTCTATGCTGGTGTGAGATGATCTCTGATTGTCTTTCCGGTTTTATATGACTTGCCGTTAAGATGCATGAAGCTAGGAATTTGGCCTTCGTTTCATTTGCTTTGGCGTGTTCGAATCCTGCTGGGGGAAGAACGCTGGGGTGATATTTCATCTGCTGTATCGAGACGATCGTCGAGGTGGTGACCACTCCGTGCTGGTGCGAGATGATCTCCGATTGTCTTTCCGGTTTTATATGAGTTACTGTCAAGACGCTGAAGCTAGGAATGTAGCCTTCGCTTCGTCTGCTTTGGTGTGTCTGGATCCTGTTGGAGGAAGGACGCTGTAGTGATATCTCGTCTGCTGTATCGAGACGAACATCGAGGTGGTGATCACTCTATGCTGGTGTGAGATGATCTCTGATTGTTTTTCCGGTTTTATATGAGTTACCGTCAAGACGTTGAAGCTAGGAACTTGTCCTTCGCTTCGTTTGCTTTAGTGTGTTCGAATACTGCCGAAGGAAGGACACTGTTGTTGACATTGCGTCTGCTGTATCGAGGCGAATGCTGAGGTGGAGCTGGGATTTTGCTGTCACTCCGCTTTACTGACCATGGGGTCTTTTGTTGACGTTGCATCTACATCCTGCTGGACTGTGGAGGAACACCGTCGTTGACATTGCGTCTGCTGTAACGAGACGAATGCTGAGGTGGAGCTAGGATTTTGCCGTCACTCCATTTTGTTTCGACCGTGAGGTCTTTTGTTGACGTTGCATCTGCATCCTGCTGGACTGCAGAGGAACGCCGTCGTTGACATCTCGTCTGCTGTAACGAGACGAATGCTGAGATGGAACTGGGATTTTTCTATGGCTCCGTTTGATGGTGTAACATCTGTGTCATGTTGGAATGAGGAGGCCCACCGTCGTTGGTCTCCAGGCTGCAGATGTGCCCATTGAGATTTGGAACTAGGGCCTTTGCCATGGCTCCGTTTCATTGCGACTCTGAGGTCGGTTGTTGACGTCACGTCTGCATCAGGTTGGAGGAACAAAGCACGCCGGTGTTGATCTCTAAGTTATCGATGTTGACGTTGAGACCCTGAAGCTAGGGATCTTCCTTTGCTTCATTTGCTGACATTGTGTCTGCAATATTGCGACAAATATCGAGGTTGTCTCTAGGTTGTCTATGAACCGTCGAGATTTAGCTTCACTTTCTGATGGAGCCTGTTGGGAAGGTATGGTTCCCTCTTTGTTTGTGCCCCTGGATTGTATACGGGGATCGATGTGATCTCACCTGTAGGGCAAAAATTTCATTCTTTCATTCATTGTTTTTTATTTCCGCGATGCTCTATCATTTCAGCTTTTACATCGCGAAGTTCACGATTGCCCAATCATTTCGGCTATTTTTCGCGGTGCCCAATCATTTCGGCTATTTATTTTATTTTTACTCGTTTTTTTTTATTGCGAGTTGCCCAATCATTTCGGCTATTTTTGTATGCATACATTTTTACTTGCTGATTTTGTTTGTAAGTTGCCCCATCATTTCGACTATTTCATATGCATTTTTTTATTTTTTTGGCTCGTTGATTTTTTTTTCTCGCGAGTAGGGGATTTGGGCTCTGATACCAATCTTAGCATCAGTATCGCTACGACTGGAATATTACCAGGAGCGAATCATCATTTGCCATGAAAGGACTTGGAATTTGATACCGGTTTAAGCATCAGCATCGCTACAACCGGAATATTGCCAGGAGCGAATCATCATTTGCCGTGAAAGGGCTTGGAATTTGATACCGATTTTGGCATCAACATCGCTACAACTGGGATATTGCCAGGAGCGAATCATTATTTGCCTTTGTCGATGTCGAACAAAGGTGGCTTAGTAAACAGAGTTAGGATTCTGTCAACTAAGGCTTTTGACTTCATGGGCCGTAAGAGTCTCACAAAGGTATTTCTCCCTACAAGTCGTGAGAATCTCGTAGGTGTGCTTTCTCCTTAGGAATCGTGGGGATTCCTAAGTGTATTTTCTCTTATAAGTCGTAAGGATCTTACAAGAGTGTTTTCTCCTTGCAAGTCGAGAGGACCTACAAGTGTTTGTTCACGGTATGAGCATATCCCTAGTCGTTGGTGAGACTTTGTTAGGGAAATATTTATTCGTGCCCGTGGATTGTATACAAGAGTCAGCATTGAACCGCTTGTAGGGAAATATCGAAGGTTGTGGGGGTTTCTTAAGAACAGGTTAAGGTTTCTGTAACTTAAGACTTTCAAATCTTATGAGCCGTGAGAGTCCCATAAGAGAGTTCTCCTTACGAGTCGTGAGGATCTCGCAAGTGTATTTTCTCCTTAGGAATCGTGAGGATCCCTAAGTGTGTTTCTCCCTTGTGAGTCGTAAGGATCTCATACGGGTGGTTTCTCCTTACAAGGTCGAGAGGACCCTATAAGTGTCTTTTAACGAGATTGCGCCCTTTCGGGTTTTCACAAACACTCGCCGGTAGCCCTGCTGTTTTTACTCACGGAGCCCTTTCGGGTTTGCATCCGTGCCCATTTTGCTTATGGACATACCATTTTTTTTTATTCTTTTTATTTTTTTTCTAACGAGGTTGCACCCTTTCAGGTTTTCATAAACACTCGCCGGTAGCCCTGCTGTTTTTACTCACGGAGCCCTTATGGGTTTTCATCCGTACCCATTTTGCTTATGGACATACCGTTTTTTTGTTTTTTTTAACCACGCCAGCCTGAGGATGCCGCGGGTTGATAGTAGTTTAACGACGTTTCGGTCATTTGCAAGTTTTAGGACATTGCGGTCCATCGTTAGTTTAACGACGTTTCGGTCTATCGTTGCCATATTTGAGGCGATTTTCTAGTTTATGGACTTTTTGGTCCATGGGGCTTTCTCTATGAAAGAGCACGATGCCCCCGGCATGTCCATCTTTTTCGGAGCATGTGGTTGTGATGGGCTCACCTTCCATTTTTCGGGCAGTGCGAACTTGCCCTGTTGGCATTGGTCTTCAACCCAGTTTTTGAAGACGTAGCAATTTTCGAGTGGGTGACCCATTACTCTGTGGTAGGGACAATAGTTAGGATTGTTAACGTCACCTGGCTGCAACGGACGTTTTGGATCTGGCAGAGTGATGAGCCCGCTGCGCACTACTAGCTCGAACAATCTCTTTGTTTTATCTTTGGAAAACGAGTAAGGAGGTTTCAACTTCTCATTGAGGTATCGCCCAAAGTCCTCAAAATTTGATTTTTCTTGGTCCAATGTGCTTCCCTTGAGCTTGTGCATGCTTTTTGTGAAATAGAGATGGGGTTTTGGGGGTGTTTTGGGGGTGTTTTGAGGCTTGAAGTGGAGGAGGGAGATGGGGTGCTGCTATGGGAGTGAGGGAGGAGAGGAAAAGATGAAAGGGATGAAGGATGAATGAAAACAAAATGAGAGCCATGCTAGGTTTAACCCCTCACCCTCTCTCTCATGCCCATCCCTCTTGTCATCATTGTGTCTCCTTTTCTTATCTTTTCCTTTTCTTTTCTCTAAATAGAAACCAAAATAAAATAAGAAAGCCATGCAGAAAAATGTTACAAGTGTGAAAATGATATGGAGCATGTCATGTGCACAAAACACGCTTAATGCGCGATTAGCGATATTTAATCGCGATTAGTACTAAATGGTGTATGATTAATCATAAAAATTCATAATTCGCCTAAATCACTTAAAACACTCTCATTTTCAGTAATTTCTATAATTTTCCAAATTTTTCCCAATTTATTGGTATTTAATTATACCGCGTCATTAAAATATTCCTAATATTTATTATTTAATTATAAAAATTCCCAACAATAATATTTTATTTTCCTGAAATGTTACAATCTTCCCCCCTTAAAAAATTCGATCCCCGAATTTAAATCTAAACCCCTCAAATGCTAAAACATTTCAGTAAAAAGTTCAAGTCGTCGGGGCTCCGAAATCATCAATACATAAAACGCATCATAGCCCAATGCGTGCGCATGAACAATGAGCAGATAACTCCAAATCAAAACTCTGTCAAGCATCCCGCAATCATCGGAGTCATGGCGAAGACATCAATGTCAAAGCCCAAAACGAAACCAATCATGATACACATCAAAACCATAAATGTAAACATCAAAACTATACATGTAAACATCAGAAGGAAATGTATGCCAAACCTTTCATGTTGCCGTGCGATGCGCGTATCGCGGCACAGTGGCGGACGCCTATTGTAAGAAAATAACAATATATATACTTATCTTTTGTTTAATATGTACGTCCCGCCGTTTTGAAATAATTTAGAAGGGTTTTCTTTATAAAATGTTTCGTGTCATCTCAGACACGTAAGTGAATACGAAGACTATAGCTCTCTCTATTTTTTTTTGGAAATCCCTTCGATGGCTATCAATGCATGCAACACATATTCAGGTACTGTCCTCTGACTAGTCCTGCTCAATACGAAAACAAATAGTAAATATCATAAAAACGTACTACTCCATAAACCTGAAATGTGCATATAAATGCTACGTGCGTCTGGTGCGCATGGAAATCAAAATCCATGAATGTGCCATACATGTGCACAGAACCAATATCTAAGTGCAACGGGTGTGCACGAAAACAATATCAGGTGCATCTGATATGCACAAAGAAGCCCAATTTAGTGCATCTGGGGTACACCAAAATCGTATCTCATATCATGCGCCCAACATGCGCGAAAATCCAAATCAGGTGCATAAGGTGCACAAAACAAATATTGAGTATCACAATCGAAATCGACGGTATACAACATATTTCAATCAAAATCCAAATCTGGTATACCGTGGTATATAATCACACAATCATGTGCATCAGCGTGCACAAAGCAAATCAAAATACTAAAAGTGCATGAAAACTATGCCGAAAGTATAAGTCAAATCATATGCATACCATAGGCATGAAATCAACATCAACATCTCGGATGAAATCAAATCAAAATCAAGTGCAACTGTGTTGCACAAAATCTCAATCCAGTACAACTAACACGCATAATTAAAAACCCCAATCGAGTGCATACCACATGCACAAAAATCAAACCATCCGTATGAAATCCACGAAAACATAAACATGTGCGGCCAAGGCACAAAATCAAAATCAAGTGCAATAAATACGCACAAATCATAAATCAACACCACGGTGTATAAAAACATATCTCAAGTTCAACAACTATGCACAAAACGTAAATACCCAGTAGGTGCAGTCATGATGCACGAAAACAAGACCATGAAGCCCAATCATCAAAACTCAAATCCAAGCGATATAAGCGTGATACTCAGATCACAAGCGCAAATCGCAACAAATGACATTAAGGTACACCTCCTACAATGTTGAAAAATGTCGGTACGTCCAAAACTGGAAGAGCAAGAATATCCGCTGCCTCCTGCTCACGGTCTGGCGTCTTCTGTCTCTGGGTCCTTATTTCTCTGTAGATTACCGATCTCGCAATCCATCGGCTCGTCGTCCCGGTTCGGTGTACTAACGGAAACGATCCGCTCTAGTACTCCTCTGGTTCTCTCACGGCCAATTAGTACGACCACTCATCAAGCAGCACGTCTCTGGCGTCGGTCTCTGGTCCTCTGAATATACGTCACACATCCGATCCTCGGTGCAAATCTCATTGCAGCAGTGTCCTGGAAAGAACCTGCTCAGGGTCTCTTCCGATCTCGCTTATGCCGAACTGTACAGAGGCTGGTACTCTTGCATAATCCTTTCTCTTCTTCTGGACATCTGCGTTCTCAGCACAACTCCTCCTCGAAAACTGGTCGTATCTCAGCGTCTCTGTATGCATATTAGCTCTCTAATCTCGACGGGGAGTAACGACAGCTCGTCAGCATCTCGCACATACCTCTCGTTTCACTTTTCTCCAATGTTGACTGATTCGGACTCGTCTCCTCGTGGCTGCATGGACTGCGCTCCAACGGCTATACTCGTATCTGGAGTCTCCTAAGCAATGTATCCCATCACATGATATCCGAATGAAATCGAACTTTTCGATCGATTCGTCGAGATTCCATAATCCCCTAAGAGCACAACATCTTGGGTACAATCTAATAGTATCGAATATATACCACAGCACCTATGGACCAACCGTAGAAGGGGAAACCCAAGCCTCACTAATGGCACTGTGGAACTGCCGCAAACCCTAAGGTTCAAAGGCTTTCATATGGTCATTATGTCGAGTTAGGGTTTCATTCTTCTAGAGTGTCCGTAGAATTACTTGCATTATTTTCCGAATACTTTAAACTTGGAAAAATGGGTTCCTTATATTCAATCGTCTATATCGACTCTCAACGTATCACTGTGAAGTCGTCTCTAGCTGGAATCAATCAATCTGATGACCCCGCATCGGGGTAGGCAATGAATCATATGTCCTAGTCCTTCATCTTTGGTGATTAGCGATCTTATATCATATCTCAAAGTATAATTCGTGCGGCATTAACTTCAAACATCTGGGGCGAAATCTTTTCATTTGCCGAAGTCGCTGGCTCATTCGTCCGTACGCTGAACAGTGCCTCAATCATCAAGTATAATCGGTGCTTTAATGATCATCACATCCTGGCTGGCCTTTATCAGTGGCCCAATCCTCTGGTGCTGATCTGCACGTCCGAGAAATCTCGTAACAGTGATCCATCAATGCTAATGGCGCGAAAATACAAATAAACGATACGTCTATGCAATCGTATGTCCTTGGAATCACGCCCTGGTCAGTTCTCGTCCGTGAAGAGCTCGTGCTGACTGCAACTCTAGCCGTATATTTCCATGCCCGTACAACCGTGGTAACAAAACCATAAACTGGTACTGATGAGGCCAGATCATAGGAATGGATATAATACTGTGCAAGGAAATGTACATCCTAAGGCTTCTTAAGCAGAGTATCGTATCGTAAGTATGCCGTGGAACATACACACGGTACGTCACTCTAATTGAGTCACCTACTCCATCAACCAAGGGCCATCCTACACTCCGAAGGTAAAACCTAACGCTCTGATACTAACTTTGTCACGACCCGAAAAGTACGGAACATGACCAACACTTAAACTACGATACGTCTTGAGGCGTACGTAATCTAAGTAAACCAAAACCCTGAAATCCAAACCAAGTAAAGCAGTAAAGTGAAGGAAGAACCAATTTTAAAGTAAGAAGTTTAACAACATAAGCCGAAATATGCATTTTTAAAATCTCAAGACTTTTCTAAAAATTTCGGCAGAGTTCCGTTTTTAAAAACTGACCCCAAATGGGTACAAACCTGATAAAGCATATATAATGAATAAAGGCATCCCCAAGCGGGAGCTAGCTCTTCGTCAATTGATGGTCATAACCACGCAAGCAATATAATATACAACGCCAAGGGGCGAGGATCGAAGCTCAAAAGAAAACTCAAAATCATCAAGAAAACCATAATAATACAACGCGCGACACTAAGCTCGAAATAATATACACTGGTCTTCTATGTCTATCAAATATACAAGTCTGGTTGATGGAGTTTTACTAGATACAACTGAAATAACAAATAAAAAATGGTGAACCTGATGCAAAAGAACCCACCTCCCAAAGCAAATCACCCTGAATGAAATTATGTGCCAACAATCTGCCAATGAAACCTGTACATCTAACCTGTAAGAAAAATTTGGCACAACGGGGGTTGGTTGCCAACTCGTGAGTAGAAAACATCTACGAGTAGAAATCGCATGTATAACGCTATCCTAGGTCATATCAAGTAATATCCTCAAATAAATATCCTGATCCATCTACACATAAGTGCAATACCACGTGCTCGTGTCAGTGCCTCAAATAGAAACATATCAGATATATGATGTATGAATGCATTACTAATGGAAACAGAATAAATCATGAATGAGACAGCTGTTTCTTTATTTAATGAGATTCTTGAATGTATATAAATCGAATATCATCAATGAAATCAACAGAGAAATCGGTGTCAAGTATCGACACAAAACATGAATCTCAATATCTCGATAGCTCAGGCTCCGGCTATCCGGACTGGCCTGTATCATCAAATCTCAATATCTCAGTGTCTCAAATCTCAATATCTCAATATCCCAATACCTCGGGCTCCGTCAGTCTGGATCGGCCATATAATCAATCACATGACCACGAACGGTATCCTTCAGATAGCAGCCGCGCCAAACAATCACCGGTAAGCAGTCTGCCCATGCCGGGCTCATCGTCTACAACTCGAGCTTCTTGCCCCGGGGTATCATACCGGGTCCACCATGTACCCGCAGAGGGTTCATCCAACTCCTCGAATCGGGTCTCGAAAACCATCTCAGAACCGAGAAAACATCATGGTGGACAAAACTCATCAAATCAAGGAAAACCGCATTTTTCTCTTTAAAATAACTCATCAGTTTATAAAACTTTCACACGCGGTTTCCAAATCCAGAAAATCTCAAGAAGGATCCGAAAATCATCAAATCAACATGTCAATAAAAGTGAGAACCGGCGTAAATCTCCATAATACTACATAACCAATGAATATAGGGATGCATCTGACATCATGCAATAATTAAACCAGCATATAAAGGCTATAGCATGTAGCAACTATCAGTTAGCAGGCGATGTAAATGAAATAGTATTTTCTAAAGTGTATGTGACATGGAAATTACCGAAGAAGATGTGTGTGAGCCGGAAAGCAACTGTATGTGGAGCATACGCATCATCGGTAATGGTGCTGGTGTCCTGACAGCAGGGTTTCATAATAATGACAGATAACATATGTATAAGCATGCAATGTGATGAAACATCATGAATATACAGAAAGCGATATGATAACAGCAACACTGAAGAATAAACCTACCCAATATACGAGTCATACAATTTGGTATCTAAAATACTCGCAATCCTCCACTTTGAAAACGAGCATGACTCGAGCCCAGTCAAAAGGGTAAGGGAATCCACCTGAGTCTGAGTCGATCTATATATATATCTAGTAGTCGGTGATCTCACCTCAATAGTATCATGTACGATACAATATATCATATGACATTCTCGATTCAAGAGTGCGGATCTAACATCATAAATATATCTCGTATGGTAAATCTATCGGACGTCATCCCAAATTTGGGTATGGATCAAATATCATATTTATCTCATTATTCATCTGGTATCCACATCATCACATATCGTGAGCAGGGGTACTGATCTAAGTCGAGTACACTACTAATATCATCAACAATATCATGATCTGGCTACTGATCTAAAGCCTCATACAATTCGATGTCATCAACACATATTATCATATAAAAGTACACATCGCCCAAGCGATCCATTATAAATACCATAGCATATCTCATCTTATATCTCGATCACATGTCAACTATCATATATATATATATATATATATATATATATCATCTACATGGTATCTTCGTCCAACGATCCTCTATAACATCATGACATATCTCGATCACATATTAAATATCTCACGGCATCATGCCCGATCATATCGACTCATTCCCAAGTATCATATAACATCCTCATCATCCAAGCATATGAATACCAATATATATATGTCCCTAATACGCACAAGGAAGTAAATGTACGTGAGTATGTGTATGTGCGTGTATGCAAATCTTTAATCTAGGGTTTCGTGACTAAGAAATCGACTAAAGTCCTTTCTTCAATTCTCGCTTACACTAACCCATAATCTCCTAAAGCTTTTCTTGCTAAGGTTCATATCACACACTAACATGTAAAAGTATATCTATATCACATCACATCGTTTCTCACAACTTTGCGGGGGTGCTATATGCCATCCACCCGACTTTCCCCCATAGATATAAATCTACTCACCTTGATCTTCGCTTGCCGATGTCGACATCGCCAAGCGCTTGCTTGTCATCTCGAAGTCCTCGTGAGGTACCTATATATCACATATAGCATCGTAAACGAAATCACGCACAAAAACCAAAATGTCATACGAAACACCGATAGGTTAAAACCTATAGTTTCGCATGCAAAACACAACCAATAACCCTATTCGTTGGCGTTCAAATGCCACACGACGGAAACACAATATCAAATACCAAAACCAAATTTCATAAAACCCATAAAATAAATCCAGCAACTTAGAAAACATGCTCCAGATTTTAGCCTAAGCCAAATTATCCAAAGTTGCATATGTGGAGGGTCTATTTTACTGATAAAGGAGCCACAAAACAAAAACTAACCAATTTGCCCCTACTCTGGCCGCAAATTGCGGCCGGAACGAAGAAATTTGCGGCCTTGGCTTGGGGGTTGGGGCTCGGGTCTCTGTGGTAGCTTCCTAGGTGCCGCATGACTCACAATAATTTTTCAGGTCCCCGAGTGTTAGCAGATTGCCAATTACCATCATATTTTTACAGTTTTCCGATGTCGGGGTTTCTAAGTTCGTATTCTGGTGTTTATTCTATGGTTTCAGTCCAAGATACAATCCCTACAGGGGTCATATGGTCTCCACTAATCTCAATTACACTTCACAATTCAAAATTTCTCAAAACCCTCATCTAGGAATTTCTAAGTTCACAAAACCACTCGATATCGATACTAAACATATATGGATGCCTAAGGAATTTAAATAATATTCTAAGGGTGCAGAAATTACCTCAATTGGCAACTCAAGAATTTTCTTGAGTTGCCCAAAGTCCTCAAAATTTGATTTTTCTTGGTCCAATGTGCTTCCCTTGAGCTTGTGCATGCTTTTTGTGAAATGGAGATGGGGTTTTGGGTCTGTTTTGAGGGTGTTTTGAGGCTTGAAGTGGAGGAGGGAGATGGGGTGCTACCATAGGAGTGAGGGAGGAGAGGAAAAGATGAAGGGGATAAAGGATGAATGAAAACAAAATGAGAGCCATGCTAGGTTTGACCTCTCACCCCCTCTCTCATGTCCATCCCTCTTGTCATCATTGTGTCCCCTTTTCTTTTCTTTTCCTTTTTCTTTTCTTTTCTCTGAATAGACACCAAAACAAAACAAGAAAGCCATGTAGAAAAATGTTACAAGTGTGAAAATGATATGGTGCAGGTCATGTGCACAAAACACGCTTAATGCGCGATTAGCGATATTTAATCGCGATTAGCACTAAAATGGTGTATAATTAATCATAAAAATTCATAATTCGCCTAAATCACTTAAAACACCCTCATTTCAGTAATTTCTATAATTTTCCAAATTTTTCCCAATTTATCGGTATTTAATTATACCGCATAATTAAAATATTCCTAATATTTATTATTTAATTATAAAAATTCCCAACAATAATATTTTATTTTCCTGAAATGTTACAATCTTCTTCCCTTAAAGAAATTCGGTCCCAGAATTTAAATTTAAACCCCTCAAGTACTAAAACATTTCAGTAAAAAGTTCAAGTCGTAGGGGCTCCGAAATCATCAATACACAAAACGCATCATAGCGCAATGCGTGCGCATGAACAATGAGCAGATAACTCCAAATCAAAACTCCGTCAAGTATCCCGCAATCATCGAAGTCATGGCGAAGACATCAATGTCAAAGCCCAAAATGAAACCAATCATGATACACATCAAAACCATACATGTAAACATCAAAACTATACATGTAAACATCAGAAGGAAATGCATGCCAAACCTTTCATGTTGCTGTGCGATGCGCGTATCGCGGCACAGTGGCGGACGTCTATTGTAAGAAAATAACTATATGTATACTTATCCTTTGTTTAATATGTACGTCCCGCCGTTTTGAAATAATTTAGAAGGGTTTCCTTTATAAAATGTTTCGTATCATCTCAGACACGTAGGTGAATACGGAGACTATAGCTCTCTTTTTTTTGGAAATCCCTTCGATAGCTATCAATGCATGCAACACATATCCAGGTACTGTCCTCTGACTATTCCTGCTCAGTACAAAAAAAAATATTAAATATCATAAAAACGTACTGCTTGTTCATACCAGAATATTGCATTTTATACCGCCCATTCTTACGCTCGTGTGTTTATAGGTAGGTACTTTTGATTCGTGTTTGTTACATATTTACAGATTACAGGTTTCCAGTACAAATATTGCAAATCAAGACAAAGTCTCCACAGTTACACCAAATACAGAACATCTGTTGACAACAGATAAAAGCCGGGTTCCGGTCATCCATATCCGTCCAGTGCTGCGTACCGGTTCTAGAGACAAGACATATGACAGCGGTCATTCGTGTCTCGGACAAGCACAGAGCACGAGAGGGGCAGCACAAGAATCAATGGGTGCGCGGAGCTCGAGGGAGAAAAAGTCAAAAGTATTATTTTTGTTGCCACTTTGGACCATTGCAAATCTGATACAACTGTGGAAGCATACTGCAATTTGGTATATGTACAACAACATAGGACAGAGAACCAGGGGAGCACACAAAATATGGTGGTCCAACTCGTCAAGACGGCCGCGGATCCGCGGCCATGTGGGGTCCTCGTGCTGTCGTTTTTTGGGGGCATTTTTGGTACTTCATTTTATGGCAGATTGTTGCCTTAGGTTTTCAGTTCACCTCGTATAAATACCCCAGAACTTGCCAAGCTTTAAAGTTCATTCTTTGTTCTTCTTTCTTTTTAGGATTTAGTCTTTTTCTTCTTCTTCTTCATTCTTTTTCCATGAAAATTGTAGTGAGAACTTTTTGAGTGGGAGATCAATGAAGATGAGGGCTTTTTGTATCATTCTCTTTTGTTTCTTCTCCCCCTTGAGATTCTTGCTTTCTCTTGATCATTCAACCTCTTCATTGAGCTTGAATGGTTAAGGGTTAGTTATTGATCTCAAGGGTCGTATTTTCTTATGGAATTAGCGCTTCATTTCACATGCGTTCTCTACCCTTCCCTTGATCTTGCAACCTCTTGATTGAGCTTGCAAGTTTAAGGGTTGGCTATTGATCACATGCTTGTCTTGAGTTCTAGTTTCTTGTTTTTTTTATCGCTTGTTATTACTTGCTTTTTATTATCTTGCTTTACTTATTTGCAATTTAAATTCATGCACTTACTTACTTGTAATCTTTTCTTTTCTTTGTTCTTTTCTTTTGGTTCTCTCTTTTTGGTTCTTTTTTGCGAATGAATGTAATTATCGTTGTTAAGAATAAATACGGTATTGTAAGTTAAGATTTTCTTTTCTCATTTCCTTTTCCCGTTATTTTCCATTGAACTCCGCCCAAACCATACGCAAGCGCTCCGTTAGGCACCCTACCCTAACAAGGTAACGGTGATTCCTAACCGCGACCGGTTGCGTTCGGTTTGGCCGGAGGCGAAAGCAAGAGACAAGAACGGAAGGACAAGGGTAAATAAGCCGTATTCCATGAATACCGCGCTTAAATCCCCTAATCCACGTTGTTGCCGATTGCTCTAGCTTCAATTGGTCAAGACTCGGCTCAAAGGTTTTGAGTACGGATTTCGTTAGCTTACAATTTCGTATCTTTTTCTTAACAACTTTATACTTGCAAATAATACACATAGGATAGTCTCGAACAAACATACACAAATTCTTTATTGACTCGTCTAAGACAAGAACGGACATACAACCATCTCCCTGTGGATCGACCCGTGCTCAACCGGCTAGCTGCATAGCGACACCGTCTTGATTGCGGTTAACTTTAATTATAAGAATCACTGCTCCATAAGAATCAATCCCGAAATGTGCATATAAATGCTACGTGCGTCTGGTGCGCACGAAAATCAAAAACCATGAATGTGCCATACATGTGCACAGAACCAACATCTAAGTGCAACGGGTGTGCACGAAAACAATATCAGGTGCATCTGATATGCACAAAGAAGCCCGATTTAGTGCATCTGATGTGCACCAAAATCGTATCTCATATCATGCGCCTAACATGCGCGAAAATCCAAATCAGGTGCATAAGGCGGACAAAACAAATATTGAGTATCACAATCGAAATCGACGGTATACAACATATTTCAATCAAAATCCAAATCTGGTATACCGTGGTATATAATCTCATAATCATGTGCATCAGCGTGCACAAAGCAAATCAAAATACTAAATGTGCATGAAAACTATGCCGAAAGCATAAGTCAAATCATATGCATACCATAGGCATGAAATCATCATCAACATCTCGGATGAAATCAAATAAAAATCAAGTGCAACTGTGGTGCACAAAATCTTAATCCAGTACAACTAACACGCATAATTGAAAACCCCAATCGAGTGCATACCACATGCACAAAAATCAAACCATCCATATGAAATCCACGAAAACATAAACATGTGCGGCCAAGGCACAAAATCAAAATCAAGTGCAATAAATACGCACAAATCATAAATCAACACCACGGTGTATAAAAACATATCTCAAGTGCAACAACTATGCACAAAACGTAAATACCCAGTAGGTGCAGTCATGATGCACGAAAACAAGACCATGAAGCCCAATCATCAAAACTCAAATCCAAGCGATATGAGCGTGATACTCAGATCACAAGCGCAAATCGCAACAAATGACATTGAGGTACACCTCCTATAATGTCGAAAAATGTCGGTACGTCCAAAACTGGAAGAGCAAGAACATCCGCTGCCTCCTGCTCATGGTCTGGCGTCTTCTATCTCTGGGTCGTTATTTCTCTGTGGATTACCGATCTCGCAATCCATCGACTCGTCATCCCGGTCCGGTGTACTAACGAAAACGATCCGCTCTATTACTCCTCTGGTCCTCTCACGGCCAATTAGTACGACCACTCATCAAGCAGCACGTCTCTGGCGTCGGTCTCTGGTCCTCTGAATATACGTCACACATCCGATCCTCGGTGCAAATCTCATTGCAGCAGTGTCCTGGAAAGAACCTGCTCAGGGTCTCTTCCGATCTCGCCTATGCCGAACTGTACGGAGGCTGGTACTCTTGCATAATCCTTTCTCTTCTTCTGGACATATGCGTTCTCAGCACAACTCCTCCTCGAAAACTGGTCGTATCTCAACGCCTCTGTATGCATATTAGCTCTCTAATCTCGACGGGGAGTAACGACAGCTCGTCAGCATCTTGCACGAACCTCTCGTTTCACTTTTCTCCAATGTCGACAGATTCGGACTCGTCTCCTCGTGGCTGCATGGACTGTGCTTCAACGGCTATACTCGTATCTGGAGTCTCCCAAGCAATGTATCCTATCACATGATATCCGAATGATATCGAACTTTTCGATCGATTCGTCGAGGTTCCATAATCCCCAAGAGCACAACATCTTGGGTACAGTTTAATAGTATCAAATATATGCCACAACACCTATGGACCAACCGTAGAAAGGCAAACCCTAGCCTCACTAATGGCACCGTGGAACTGCCGCAAACCCTAAGGTTCAAAGGCTTTCACATGGTCATTATGTCGAGTTAGGGTTTCATTCTTCTAGAGCGTCCGTAGAATTACTTGCATTATTTTCCGAATACTTTAAACTTGGAAAAATGGGTTCCTTATATTCGATCGTCTATATCGACTCTCAACGTATCAGTGTGAAGTCGTCTCTAGCTGGAATCAATCAATCTGATGACTTCGCACCGGGGTAGACAATGAATCACATGTCCTAGTCCTTCATCTTTGGTGACTAGCAATCTTCTATCATATCTCGAAGTATAATTCGTGCGACGTTAACTTCAAACATCTGGGGCGAAATCTTTTCATTTGCCGAATTCGCTGGCTCATTCGTCCGCACGCTGAAAGTGCCTCAGTCATCAAGTATAATCGGTGCTTTAACGGTCATCACATCCTGACTGGCCTCTATCAGTGGCCCAATCCTCTGGTGCTGATCTGCACGTCCGAGAAATCTCGTAACAGTGATCCATCAACGCTAATGGCGCGAAAACACAAATAAACGATACGTCTATGCAATCGTATGTCCCGAGAATGATATGGTGCATGTCATGTGCATAAAACACGTTTAATGCGCGATTAGCGATATTTAATCGCGATTAGCACTAAAATGGTGTATAATTAATCATAAAAATTCATAATTCGCCTAAATCACTTAAAACACCCTCATTTCAGTAATTTCTATAATTTTCCAAATTTTTCCCAATTTATCGGTATTTAATTATACCGCATCATTAAAATATTCCTAATATTTATTATTTGATTATAAAAATTCCCAAAAATAATATTTTATTTTCCTGAAATGTTACAGCCTGTCTCGCCATTAATGGGAGATCCCGCTCATCACGCGGGCATGACGTCGGGAGCGTAACTGCCGGAGTGATTCTCACGCCTGCCCTGCCTGCTGCTACTGCTATATAAACCCCTTCTTCAGACAGTTCAAGTAAGTCATTTTTACTCTTCTAAGCCGTTACTCTACTTGGATCTCTATTCTAACTTGAGCGTCGGAGGGTCCTCGGTGGTACAACCACCTCGGGACTTCCTTGCAGGTAGCTCGGCAACCACAACCTCAAACCTATTGAAATCCACACGCTTCAGGAGCGACGGCCTCCAGATCCAATCTTAGCCACCCATCACCGCCATCAGCAGATCAACGGAAGGTAACATCTTGGCGTGACTCAGGTCGCGTCACACAGTCTCTTAATTAAGGACTTATGGTAGCTTCATAATTATGGCAGTTTCTTAATCAAGAAGTATCTTATGATAGTTTCATAATTATGCTAGTTTCCTAATTATGGAATTGATATGTGTATAAACAGGGACCTCTTATATGTTTTATGTACAACCAAATAGAAAATAGACCATTGTATGAGAGGGTAACAGTTTAGATTTAGAGAGATTTGATACAGAACTTCTAAGGTTGCTCCGTGTAATTGATTCAAGAATTCTAGTAGATATTTATAAATTCCGCTCTGCCAGGGACTAGCCATACATTAGGTGAATCCCGTTAACAACTCCTTGTGCCTCTTATTTCTGTGTTTGATTTTTTATTTATTCTCGCAAATTCTTTACTTGTGATTTTTTGTTGTTAATTGTGTGGTGTTGATTGAGTGATTTGGTTTCTTGTCAGGAGCATTGTTCCGTGCATCATCTTCCCCTACCCCCAACAACTGGTATCAGAGTGTATTTTAACGGAATCTAGGGTTCTTCAATTCTATGATCTAGGTCAATGATGGATAACGACACCTGATTGATCATTTTCGTGTGTATTTGGAAAAGTTTTAATCACAACCAAAGAAATTTATACCGCAATAAATTAACGGTGTCGAAGTAGTACGTTAATGAATACGGATCGTCCACTGAGATGTGTGTTTTGATCGATCTTGTTTTAGATAAGTCGAAATGATAAGATAAAGGAAATTGCAAGAAAATTGATTCAAGATTTGTGACTTTTAATTTCAAGAAATATAAAGAAAATAAAGATCTAGAATCAAGAATCAAGAAATGTCCCAATCATCTTAGTTATCAAGATTATGAAGATTAGCTTGTAGGAATCGATCGAATTGGTAGGAATGATGAACTAATAATGACTAATCTTATCTATGGATAATTTGTAGCTAGATAGATGGCGATGAATGAAGATTAGGGATCTATTGAAGAAACTAGGGTTTCTCCTTCTCTATCCCTTGTCTTTTCATTGATCATCATTCGGATCTAACCTCTAGCAAAGAGATTCATCAATCATTTGATCCCTAATTTGCAAAGAAATTATCAAGAATGTGATCTCGATCCAAATTAGGTCATTGATGATTCTTTTTCCTAAAGTTCACAAATGTCATAAGACTTAAGATTAGTATTAGGATTTTATAATCACTGGATCTACCAAATCTTTCGATTCCGTAACAAGCGGAGATTTACTCAAGCATCATGAAAATAAAAGATTCAAGATCTAGAAATTTCATAGTGCAAGAATATAAAGGAAGCAAGAATTAACTAATTATCACCTTTATTAAATCGACGACTAATTACACATTCCCTCAATTCGAGATTACAAGATATTTCTCTCGATCGCTCCTTTTGAAGAGGTAACTAGATCCGTCGAAGTTCGCTCCGCTCGATCTCCGTGAGACTTGGATTGTCGTGGATATCGCGCTCTTGATGAAGATTGGCTTCGCGAATAAAGGATCGATGGCTGCTTGCTTGATTTGCTTCACAAAATGATCTTGATTTGGCTTTGGATTTGGATTTGGGGTAGGGTTTAGATCAAGTTGTGTCACTCAACTTATGCAAATTTGGCTCAATATTCCACCACTAATTGTGTAGCCCCCAAAACCCTAGATCTAGATCTCTTTTTATAACCACCTCATTTGAATCTTCCCTCCAAAGCTAGGTTGTTAGAGAGAGCCTTTTAGAATGATTTTGTTAGAGAGAATATTCTAGAATGAACTTGTTACAAGGAATATTCTAGAGTGAGTTTGTTATGCAGAGCCTTATAGAAGAAGCCACGTGTTTTCAGAGAGTCTTCTAGAAGCAAGGTCGTTACGATGAAGACTTCTGGAGAATTTTGGCGGATGACTGTCAAGCTAACCATGGATCCGCGGTGGATCGGCCAACTCGGCCGCGGATCCGTGGCCATTTAGTGTCCTTGATAGCTCATTCTCTCTGAATTGCTTGGTTTTGGCTTTTAGAGAATCTTCTGATGTCTGAAATCTCATTATTCTTTCTTGTTTGCTGCCAGATCTCAAGTCTTTGACTTGATGCGTTTTATCTGCACTTTTGTGATTCCGGCTCTTTCACCTGAAGAAGTTCTGCGCACAATCTTGATAAACAGTGTTGAGATATACAAAATCATGCGTGTAGTAATAAACACACAATTTTCCTCATAATGCCGGTTATAATGTATAACATATGTTATTTGATATTTTGCAGATGAATTGCTAATATGTGCTATATTTATACCAAACACCTTTAGATGATTAGAAAAAGTAGGGAAATTGATGTGTTAAAATACAATATTTTCGACCGATCAAATTCCTCCAAACTTAATTTTGGTCGTCTCGAGCAAACATCTTTTATTTTTAAGAGAAGGAGAAAATATAAGAAAAAGAAAAACTAGCTAGCACACTTTCGTAGGCAACACGATTGCACTGAGCATGTGCAACAAGCCTTTAAACCTCTAGGTGTCCCTAGTAGGAGGAGTGTTGTCTCCTGAGGGTTTTCAGCGGATTGCACCCACAAAATCCCATAATAAAAGGAAGACCGTGAAAGTTACATGTAAAGATAAGAATTGTAAAAAAAAGACTTTGAAAATTAAAGTTTCCAACTATACTAGCTTTTCGGTTGTCATGAGCCCTATCTTAATAGTCATGAAAAAATGTTAGAAATCATATCAACCCGTAATAAAACATCGTCTTTATTTTTCATTCCTACCTTTCTTCGAAAAATCGATCATATACCCCTACGTGTGTATAAAAGATATCCCTACACTCGGAGAATTCAATTCAAGCTATCATACTCTTGTCCATCTACCTCAGTACTTTTTAATCGATAAATATTCAGATGGATTTGCTCACACATTTTTCATGCGACCGTTAATACTTCTTGAGGTACTGACTAACTGATTACTCATGTGCTTGCTTATTAGGTGTATTAGTATTTTTCTCGTCTTGCAACACCTAAGACTTAGCAGTGACTCCCAAACCAGTTGGTCTAAGGCACTAGGTGATGAAGCACCCTCGCTATATTTTTTTATTGCTACCTTAGTGGTTACAAAACCAGTGTTCATTTTTCTACACAATTTTATCTTTTATGCTTCATTTATAATTTTCTTCATACTTTTGGTTTTTCGACAAGAGCATTTCAAGGTATCCTCTACTATCCCGAGTTTCAAGACGTGTGTAAGTGCGTATAGTAGGGTATCAACATTCAAATGTTTGGATTCCAGAATAGGAACTATTTTTCAGACTTATTTTTATCTTCAGATTGGTGATTTCTTTCATCTTACTAACCCTTGGGACAACGGCTCATAACTATTTATTACTAGTTTCGTTTAAGAAAACTTCTAATTTTCTAGGTTTTCTTAAATTTTTCTAATCTTTTGGATGTAATTTTTCACGATCTAATCTTTTATTATCTTATTTATGTACAATTTTTTTTTATGTTTTTTGCTTATGCAAAGTATGATGCAAAGTGATGCGTAAATAAACACAAATCTCCCCCAAACTTGTTTATAACAGTGTCCGCACTGTTGCCATCTGTTAAATCTCAGATACCTGTAAGCTTGGGAGGAAAATTTATTAGCGGGGTCAAGAAATATGGACGTGAAAATCTTCCCCAAACTTATTTTTGGCTCACAATTTTGAGGACAACTTTTATTTTCAAGAGCCAAATATACCCCCCCAAACTTGAGTTAAACAATGTTATGCTTTTGAAAATCACAAAAGGGGGTCAAAGTTACTGGTCAATGCAAAGACTTACACAGACCGAAAGTCAACACCAACCATTCGAACTTTTTATCAGTGTAGTATATCGGTTGGTGGAAGAACATGTTATAAGGAGCCAAGAAGAAGTGGGAAAGAAGCAAGAGGTGGGATGGAATGGATTTGCGTCTCAAATTGGAGAGACGACACCGTGATGATGATGATGGATTACTCGCATTCTCGTGATTGTCAAGAAGAAGGGGTGGAGGTTCAATTTCTTTGTTTTGGAGATGATTCATCTCAACACCCGTGTTTGCTAAAAATGCAAGTTCATCAGCGAAGGTTTCATCGATATCTCGAAGAATAATGTCATTGGCAAGAATGGGATGATACTCAGACTCCATGAAAAATTCAGAATAAGCGTTAGATGTTGACCCGGACAACTCAAAAGAAGGGTCTGTATGTATATGATACATATCTGGGTCAAACAACAACGTATGAAAAGAGTCTAGATCAATATTGTGAAGCTGATCAAATTCGCTGCTGTCGACATCCATTAATTCGAAAGAACATACTCGAGCATGAGGTTCGGAGGGTTGACTTCCCAACATGTAAATGTTAAGCTCAATTGACCTATTCCCGAAAGATAGGTTCATAGAGCCGTTTCGATAATTGATTACAGTATTGGAAGTAGCCAAAAAGGGATGACCTAGAATCACCAGAATTTGGTTCCGTGGGTTCACTACAGGCTGTGTATCAAGAACAATAAAGTCCACAGGGAATACAAATTCCCCGATTTTTATCAACACATCCTCAAGTTCACCCCTCGGTTTGGTGATTGATCGGTCGGCCATTTGGAGAGTTATGTTCGAGGGTTTTAACACTCCGATACCGAATTGCTTATAGACTGAATATGGAAACAAGTTAACACTAGCGCCAAGATCAAGTAAAGCACGGTTAATGTGTTTATCCCCAATAGAATTATAAATAGTAGGACAGCCAGGGTCCTTACGTTTCCTTTGTAATTTTTGGGGAAAAGCCGTGTCTACAGTACTCGACATGAAAACTTTTTTAGGCACTTGAGTCTTCCTCTTCCTAGTGCACAAGTTCTTAAGAATTTTCGCATAGGACGGAATTTGTTGTATAGCATCTAGGAGAGGGATGTTCATGTTAACTTGCTTAAACATTTCCACAAGCTTCTCCATTTGGGCATTGGGTTTGTTGGGCCTCAACCTTTCTGGAAATGGAGCTTTATCAATAAGTGTTGGGTCCAACATTTGTGGAGAAGTTTGTTGGGGTGGAAAGGATGAAGTGGGTGGAGGGTTCAAGCCTTTGGGAAAACGTAGAATACGTTCGGAAGAAGAAGAAGGTAAATTGGATGAAATAAGGTAAGAAGTAGAAGTGGGAGTGGAAGTGGAAGTGGAAGCCGGGGTGTTAATGATCAATTCATCATTATCAATTTGTTCACCTACATGATTGTCTAGCACTCTTCCGGATCTCAACGTGGTAATAGCATTCACATTAGTGTAATATGAAGGTCCAGGATCAGGTAGGGGTTGAGATGGAAGATTCCCTTTCTCTCTAGCATTCATTGCTGCAGTTAGTTGTGTGATTTGTGCTTCCATCGATTTAATAATCTCACCTTAGGAGGCGGAGGTTTTCTTTATATCATCGATAGAAGACTTAAAATCAGCCGACATTTGAATTGAATTTGTCAGAAGCAAACTCATGGTTTGTTTAAGTGCAGAGGTGTTATTGGTTCAGGCAGAAAAAGGATCAAAGTTGTTGGCCGGGTTTTGAAAATTTTGTGGTTGGTAGGGGTGCTGACTTAGTTGTGGTGGTTGCTATTGTGGTGGAGGGACCCATTAAAAGTTCTTCTGGTTTGGATCCGTGTATTGAGTTTGGTGTTGGATCCTAGAAAAATCAGGGTGATTCCTCCAACCTTGGTTATATGTCGAAGAAGAAGGATCGTTTCTAGGTTGTTGCTGAAATGAAGCATTAGTGTGACCTTGAAACGGTACATTCAAAGGACATTCTTCCGTCAAATGTGATGGGTTGGAACAGCAACCACACACGGTTTTGGGAACTGTGTATTGGTATAGGAAAGCTGAAGAGATTTTGTTTTCTATAGCGTCGAGCTTCCTTTGTGTTACGGCCATTTCGGCTCTCATTATGACGAAAATATCGAGTTGATTGATATCTTCCTTAGGTGATGGTGGTATAACACTTTCCTATTGTAAAGTGTTTTGAGCTAAATCTTCTAGGTATTTCCATGCTTCACCATCATCTTTAGATAGGAATTGGCATTGACACATGGTTTCAAGCATCTGTTTAGTCGTGAGATCAATACCCTCATAGATAATTCAACACAGATCCCATCTAGGGATTCCGTGATGAGGACATTGTAAAAGAAAACCCTTGAACCGTTCAAAGCGTTTCCAAAATGGTTCATTGGGAAGTTGGGTAAATTTTAAGATTTCGCTCCGAACACGGCTGGTCTTGTGATTGGGATAAAATTTCGTAAGGAATGCTGCAACAAATTCATCCTATTTTGAAATAGAATGTGCAGTTGTATTATAAAGCCACTTCTCGGCTAAATCGCACAAAGTGAATGGGAGAAGACGTAAACGCATAGCATCCAAAGACAGTTGTGATGTTCCAATCATTGCGCATACGTTTTCGAATTTGGAGATAAAAACGTATGCGTCTTCAGACTCAAGACCGTGAAATTTAGGTAACAGTTTGATAAATTAGGGGTTGATTTCAAAATTATCCCCATTGGCTGGTAGTATAGAAAGACAGGTGGGAAGGGGAACACATGTAGGATAGCATCTCTCTTGGAGAGAAATGCGTGGAGGATTCTGCGCACCTGCGGGCGATGGCAGAGTGGTGTTAAAGTGTGATGGAAATCCGTCCATCGTGGTCGTGGTGGGTGCTGGGAAAGAAGACGAAGAATTACCTACTCTGGGGTCGATGGGAGAAACACGGTCAAGACGGGCACTAGAATCCCGTGTCCAGCCGAGCTTGCACTAAAGGGTTTAGCACATGTGGCAGCGTTTTGATAATTAGGGGAAAGATGGTTTGGTGTTTGTTTTGAAAAATACGGTTTTTGAAAACTCAAATCATAAAGAATGCACATACAACCCTAGATCCAATGGTCACCTAGGTCAAGTCTCTAGACCACTCCCAGACTTCCAGAAAAAAAATCGCAGGATAAATCCTCTACTGCCTCTTTACCCCTTCTGTGGCCAGGTAAGTGCCAGGTAAGTGGGAGGTTCTCCACTACGTAAATAGTTGACCTAATTAAGTAACCACTTGCCTTAGATACACTTTCCTTAGACACCACAAAAGAAATGCGGATAAACAGTAGATTACCCATAACCTTCTACTGTCCTAATTGAGCGCGACGGTCCTTAGAGTCTTGTCTAGATATTTTTTAATTAATGAGGGTGATGTGGATGCAAGTTTCGTGATTTTAGGGCTTAGGAAGGGTAATGAAATCCCCACCTAATATGAATTTGATCGTTGCCCCTTAATATCCGTATTAAAAATATGCCAACAACCAAGATCAAAATACGCAACAAATTTTTCTTTTAGCGGCGCTGCGAATTTTGCAAAGAATCCTGCAAAAAATGGTTATTGGAACATATCAGAGAGAAGAGAAGAGTACAGAGAGTATACCACAGAAATCTGAAGAAGTGATGCTCCTAAACGGTGGCGGAACCGCCGCAAAAAAGTCTCATTGGCCGCGGATCCGAGGTAAGAAGGAGGGATTAGGGTTTGAAATTTTTTCCTCAGCTTTCTATGCTTCTCTGGAATTTGTAATACTTCTCTGAATCTTGAGATCCCTTCTACAGTGATGCCAGATTCCCTCGCAAAAATTCACAACCAATCATTAAGCGGTTGATGCGATTTTGATCTAAAAATTTTGATGGAATAATAATTTTTTTCAACTCAAATAACAAAAACGAACAAAATAGCACACATCCCCGGCAACGGGGCCATTTGATTGATCATCTTCGTGTGTATTCGGAAAAGTTTTAATCACAACCAAAGAAATTTATACCGCAATCAATTAACGGTGTCGAAGTAGCGCGTTAATGAATACGGATCTTCCACTGAGATGTGTGTTTTGATCGATCTTGTTTTAGATGAGTCAAAATGATAAGATAAAAGAAATTGCAAGAAAATTGTTTCAAGATTTGTGAGTTTTAATTTCAAGAAATATAAAGAAAATAAAGATCTAGAATCAAGAATCAAGAAATGTCCCAATCACTTTAGTTATCAAGATTATGAAGATTAGCTTGTAGGAATCGAACGAATTGGTAGCAATGATGAATCTAATAATGACTAATCTTATCTATGGATAATTTGTAGCAAGATCGATGGCGATGAATGAAGATTAGGGATCTATTGAAGAAACTAGGGTTTCTCCTTCTCTATCTCTTGTCTTTTCATTGATCATCATTCGAATCTAACCTCTAGAAAAGAGATTCATCAATCATTTGATCCCTAATTTGCAACGAAATTATCAAGAATGTGATCTCGATCCAAATTAGGTCATTGATGATTCTTTTTCCTAACGTTCACAAATCTCAGAAGACTTAGGATTAGTATTAGGATTTTATCATCACTGGATCTACCAAATCTTTCGATTCCGTAACAAGCGGAGATTTACTCAAGCATCATGAAAATAAAAGATTCAAGATCTAGAAATTTCATAGTGCAAGAATATAAAGGAAGCAAGAATTAACTAATTATCACCTTTATTAAATCGACGACTAATTACACATTCGCTCAATTCGAGGTTACAAGATGTTGCTCGATCGCTTCTTTTGAAGAGGTAACTAGATCCGTCGAAATTCGTTCCGCTCAATCTCCGTAAGACTTGGATCGTCGTGGATCTCGCGCTCTTGATGAAGATTGGCTTCGCGAATAAAGGATCGATGGTTGCTTACTTGATTTGCTTCTCAAAATGATCTTGATTTGGCTTTGGATTTGGATTTGGGGTAGGGTTTAGATCAAGTTGTGTCACTCAACTTGTGCAAATTTGGCTCAATATTCCACCACTAATTGTGTAGCCCCCAAAACCCTAGATCTAGATCTCTTTTTATAACCACCTCATTTGAATCTTCCCTCCAAACCTAGGTTGTTAGAGAGAGCCTTCTAGAATGAGTTTGTTAGAGGGGATATTCTAGAATGAGCTTGTTACAAGGAATATTCTAGAGTGAGTTTGTTATGCAGAGCCTTCTGGAAGAAGCCACGTGTTTTCAGAGAGTCGTCTAGAAGCAAGGCCGTTACGATGAAGACTTCTGGAGAATTTTTGCTGATGACGTGTCAAGCTAACCGCGGATCCGCGACGGATCGGCTAACTCGGCCGCAGATCTGCTGCCATTTAGTGTCCTTGATAGCTCATTCTCTATGAATTGCTTGGTTTTGGCTTTTAGGGAATCTTCTGATGTCTGGAATCTCATTATTCATTCTTGTTTGCTGCCAGATCTCAAGTCTTTGACTTGATGCGTTTTATCTGCACTTTTGTGATTCCGGTTAGCGGAGATTTACTCAAGCATCATGAAAATAAAAGATTCAAGATCTAGAAATTTCATAGTGCAAGAATATAAAGGAAGCAAGAATTAACTAATTATCACTTTTATTAAATCGACGACTAATTACACATTCGCTCAATTCGAGGTTACAAGATGTTGCTTGATCGCTTCTTTTGAAAAGGTAACTAGATCCGTCGAAATTCGTTCCGCTCGATCTCCGTGAGACTTGGACCGTCGTGGATCTCGCGCTCTTGATGAAGATTGGCTTCGCGAATAAAGGATCGATGGTTGCTTACTTGATTTGCTTCTCAAAATGATCTTGATTTGGCTTTGGATTTGGATTTGGGGTAGGGTTTAGATCAAGTTGTGTCACTCAACTTGTGCAAATTTGGCTCAATATTCCACCACTAATTGTGTAGCCCCCAAAACCCTAGATCTAGATCTCTTTTTATAACCACCTCATTTGAAACTTCCCTCCAAACCTAGGTTGTTAGAGAGAGCCTTCTAGAATGAGTTTGTTAGAGGGAATATTCTAGAATAAGCTTGTTAAAAGGAATATTCTAGAGTGAGTTTGTTATGCAGAGCCTTCTGAAAGAAGCCACGTGTTTTCAGACAGTCTTCTAGAAGCAAGGCCATTACGATGAAGACTTCTGAAGAATTTTTGCTGATGACGTGTCAAGCTAACCGCGGATCCGCGACAGATCGGCCAACTCGGCCGCGGATCCGCTGCCATTTAGTGTCCTTGATAGCTCATTCTCTCTGAATTGCTTGGTTTTGGCTTTTAGGGAATCTTCTGATGTCTGGAATCTCATTATTCATTCTTGTTTGCTGCCAGATCTCAAGTCTTTGACCTGATGCGTTTTATCTGCACTTTTGTGATTCCGGTTCTTTGACCTGAAGGAGTTCTGCACACAATCTTGATAAACAGTGTTGAGATATACAAAATCATGTGTGTAGTAATAAACACACAATTTCCCTCATAATGCCGGTTATAATGTATAATACATGTTATTTGATATTTTGCAGACGAATTGCTAATATGTGCTATATTTATACCAAACACCATTAGATGATTAGAAAAAGTAGGGAAATTGATGTGTTAAAGATACAATATTTTCGACCGATCAAATTCCCCCAAACTTAATTTTGGTCATCTCGAGCAAACATCTTTTATTTTTAAGAGAAGGAGAAAATATAAGAAAAAGAAAAACTAGCTAACACACTTTCGTAGGCAACACGATTGCACTGAGCATGTGCAACAAGCCTTTAAACTTCTTGGTGTCCCTAGTAGGAGGAGTGTTGTCTCCTGAAGGTTTTCAGCGGATTGCACCTACAAAATCCCATAATAAAAAGAAGACCGTGAAAGTTACATGTAAAGATAAGAATTCTAAAAGAAAGATTTTGAAAATTAAAGTTTCCAACTATACTAACTTTTCGGTTGTCATGAGCCCTATCTTAATAGTCATGAAAAAATGTTAGAAATCACATCATCCCTCAATAAAACATCGTCTTTATTTTTCATTCCTACCTTTCTTCCAAACATCGATCATATATCCCTACGTGTGTGTAAGAGACATCTCTACACTCGGAGAATTCAATTCAAGCCATCATACTCTTGTCCATCTATTTCAGTACTTTTTAATCGGTGAATATTCAGATGGATTTGCTCACACATTTTTCATACGATCGTTAATACTTCTTGAGGTACTAACTGACCGATTACTCATGTGCTTTCTTATTAGGTGTATTAGTATTTTTCTCGTCTTGCAAAACCTAAGACTTAGCAGTGACTCCCAAACTAGTTGGTCTAAAGCACTAGGTAATGAAGCACCATCGCTATATTTTTTATTGCTGCCTTGGTGATTACAAAACCAGTGTTCATTTTTCTACACCATTTTATCTTTTATGCTTCATTTATAATTTTCTTCATACTTTTGGCTTTTAGACAAGAGCATTTCAAGGTATCCTCTACTATACCGAGTTTCAAGACGTGTGTAAGTGTGTATAGTAGGGTATCAATATTCAAATGTTTGGCTTCCAGAATAGGAACTATTTTTCAGACTTATTTTTATTCTCAGATTAATGACTTCTTTCATCTTACTAACCCTTGGGACAACGGCTCATAACTACTTATTACTAGTTTCGTTTAAGAAAACTTCTAATTTTCTAGGTTTTCTTAAATTTTTCTAATCTTTTGGATGTAATTTTTCACTATCTAATCTTTTATTATCTTATTTATGTACAATTTGTTTTATGTTTTGTGCTTATGCAAAGTATGATGCAAAGTGATGCGTAAATAAGCACAAACCTTCCCCAAACTTGTTTATAACAGTGTCCTCACTGTTGTTATCTGTTAAATCTCAGATACCTGTAAGCTTGGGAGAAAAATTTATTAGCGGGGTCAAGAAATATGGACGTGAAAATCTCCCCAAACTTATTTTTGGCTCACAATTTTGAGGACAACTTTTATTTTCAAGAGCCAATTATACCCCCCCCCCAACTTGAGTTAAACAATGTTAAGCTTTTGAAAATCACAAGAGGGGGTCAAAGTTACTGGTCAATGCAAAGCCTTACACAAAGCGAAAGTCAACACCAACCATTCGAAGATTTTATTAGTGTAGTGCATCGGTTAGTGGAAGAACATGTTATAAGGAGCCAAGAAGAAGTGGGGAAGAAGCAAGAGGTGGGATGGAATGGATTTGCGTCTCAAATTGGAGAGACACCACCGTGATGATGATGATGGATTACTCACATTCTCATGATTGTCAAGAAGGGGTGGAGGTTCAATTTCTTTATTTTGGAGATGATTTATCTCAACATCCATATTTGCTAAAAATGCTAGATCATCAGCGAAGCATTCATCGATATCCCGAAGAATAATGTCATTGGCAAGAATAGGATGATACTCAGACTCCATGAAAAATTCAGAATAAGCGTTAGATGTTGACCCGGACAACTCAAAAGAAGGGTCCGTATGTATATGATACATATCTGGGTCAAACAACAACGTATGAAAAGAGTCTAAATCAGTATTGCGAAGCTGATCAAATTCGCTGTTGTCGATATCCATTAATTCGACAGAACATACTCTAGCATGAGGTTCGGAGGGTTGACTTCCCAACTTGTAAATGTTAAGCTCAATTGACCTATTCCCGAAAGATAGGTTCATAGAGCCGTTTCGATAATTGATTACAGCATTGGAAGTAGCCAAAAAGGGACGACCTAGAATCACCGGAATTTGGTTCCGTGGGTTCACTATAGGCTTGTTTCCCCCAATCAGAGCAAAGCTCTATTTTAAAAATGAAGCGACGCTTCTGCTTCCCCCAATCAGAGCAAAGCTCTGTTCAAATTTCAAGATTTGGAATGAAGCGACGCTTCCTTTCCTCCAATCAGAGCAATGCTCTGTTTTGAATTTCAAAATTCAAAAATTGAAGCATCGCTTCAGATCCCGTGCGCTGCGCGCTGCGTGCCACATGTCTAGCGCAGACGCGCTAGCGCCATGTGCGCTGCGCCCTAGGCAGCGCACCCCCAATCAGAGCAAAACTCTGTTTTAAAATTCAAAATTTAAAAGTTGAAGCAACGCTTCGAATCCAGCGCCAGACGCGCTGCGCGCCACGTATCAAACACGGGTGCGCTAGCATAGTTGCGCTGCGCTCTGCGCTGCGTGCCACGTGTCAAACACGGGTGCGCTAGCGCAGTTACGCTGCGCGCCACGTGTCGAACGTAAGTGCGCTAGCGCCAGCGCTGGGATTAAAAATTCCCCACCGTCAGATCAAAAGATCTACTAATAATAAATTATTAAATAATCAGAACTAAAATTGTGTTATGGAAATATTTTTCAATCTTATTAAAACAAGAAAATTATCTTCTGTAAAACAGAAGCCTTAAGATCAAAGATCCAACGGTGGGAAATATACCCAAATCAATCAGAGAAAGATCTCTCAAAACTGATTTAACAAATCATTTGGCCCTATATAAAGGACCCTAGACTTCAAGTCAGATACATAGAAAAGAGATAGAAAAAACCCTCTGCAAATTTTGAGAAAAACTCAAAGAGAAAGAAAGGCAAGCCTTTGAAAAAAGAAGATCATTTTCTTCATCCTTAAAGGTAAAGAATTAATTCTTGAACAACAGAGATGAAATCATCTCGTAAAAAGAAGAAACATCTTCTAAAAAGATCTTAGATCTATAAAAAAGACCAAGGTCTTTGATTAAACAAAAAGGATTAAAAGATCTAATCATAAAAATATAAAAAAGAAGTATTTTACTTCATTCACAGATCTTTTGATCTATAAAGGTATGGCCTTTTAATAAAAACAAGAACTTTGGTTTTTGGATCTTGAGGCAAGGCCTCCTTTGAAGAAAATAAACTTATTCTTTGATCTTAAATTTGATCAAGATGCGCTTTGCGCTATTAGACAGTGCTTTGCACTCATGAACTGCGTCCTTGCGCTCCTTGGACCGGCGCTCAGCGCCAAAACATGCCACGTGTCAACCATAAACACGATCTGCGCTTTGCGCTTCTGAAAACAACACACTGCGCTCTTGGGTTGGCACTCAGCGCCAAGCGCACCATGTATCACTCACTGGCGCACCCATAAACTAGCGCAACGCGCTCATAAATGAAAAAGCGCAGTGCACTAACAAACTAGCGCTTAGCGCTAAGCGACACGTGTCCTCCTCGTGTGCGCTAACCGACAGAAGCGCAATGCGCTCTTTGACTGGCGCAAAGCACCTAGGGCGCCATGTGGCGCGCTTTCAGAACATATTTTGTTCTGATAAATGCTATGCATTTAATTCCAGACGAAATGTCAGAGCCCAATTAAAAGGGCAGAGCCCAAACAAAGCCCTATCAGGCAGAACAAAAATAAAATGTTAAACATTTTCTTTAACTGGACTTAGCCCAATTCTGGCCATAAGTCCTCAATTTAAATTGAACTGAGCTTATCTGCTCTTCCAATCAATTTACACCCGGTTCGAGGGTACATCTTTTCACTCTTTTGATATTTGTCATTGTAATTCCTCAACGTCTTCAAAGAGGTGACGGGTCCCGACAACCATACATTTTACGGACTGTGGGGTCCTTAAACTCATGGACTACGATGTCCTTAACCTCGACCGTGATGTCTTAAAACTAATATCGGATTGTGGAGTCCATAAATCCATGGACTATGATGTCCTTAATCTCGACCGTGATGTCTTAAAACTAATATCGGATTATGGAGTCCTTAAATCCACGGACTATGATGTCCTTAACCTCGACCGTGATGTCTTAAAACTAATATCGGATTGTGGAGTCCTTAAATCCACGGACTATGATGTCCTTAACCTCGACCGTGATGTTTTAAAACTAACATTGGACTATGGAGTCCATAAATCCACGGACTATGATGTTCTTAACCTCGACCGTGAGGTCCTTAAACTCACGAACTATGATGTCCTTAACCTCGACCGCGATATCTTAAAACTAATAATGGACCGTAATGTCCTTAAACTAATTATCGACCGCAATGTCATTAAACTAGACAACAGAGCCCAATTGCTTTCTTGTCGGATCTAAACGATCCCGTTAAGTTGATCTTAGTCTAAAATTAGACTAACGTATCCTTAACATACGTTTAAGTTGATCTTAGCCTCAAATAAGGCTAACGTATCCTTAAACACAACCCCCCCAAACCCAAATCTAAGAAAGATATGGATTTGGACTAATCCACGTCCTACGGGAGACAGCATAACATAGTCTCCGTATACAATCCACGGGCAACCGAACACAAAACAAACACCTACGACACGAAGTGACCATCTGGAGAAGGAGAAAGTTGTTACCGCGATGCGGTAGCGTAATTAACCACAGGGGCTTTCTCCTGCAGGGAAGAGCGTCCCCACAATCAAAAACCCCTCAAATGAGGGGGAATCTGACGAAGTCTGCTACATCGGCCGCATCCGTTTAAACCTTCGATACATGGTACCATAAATCAACTTGGCATCTTCGGAGAGGTGGACGGATAGCACCAATTAGCATCTGCCCTGAATTTCAGGCAAGACGGACCTGCGCGGTCGCGTCTCTGTGTTCGGTGGGGAACAGATTCTGGCACGCCCGGTGGGACATTTTCCTCTTTCCACTCCACACTTCGTGTGTCGTGTTCGCGAACCAATCGCGGTTTGTTAATGGTTGCCCTTGGGTTTCAAGGTACTAAGATTTGGCGTTTTGCTTGGTGCAGAAAGCGAAGGATCAATGGCATTCACTTGCTCAAAGTGTTCCACATGCAACTGCAACCCACGTCCTGCCTCAACTGGGGGCATAACCTACGGGCCCCAAGCGGCTTACCTGTTCACGATGCCCGTGGAACAGGTCACTCAAGCCACCACAGGGTTGTTTTTCGGGACCATGCTCCCGCCAACGAGCTTCACCGTTCCCGCGCCAGTACCAGAAGCTCCCAAGAAGTCGGTCTTTGATCGGCTTACAGCTGCTGCGGCCCCTCTCAACGGGTCGTCCAACACCGGCGCCTCGGTCTTCTCCAGATTGGGCCAAAATTCCTGTGGGCCCATAATAAAGCCTACAATCCCAAAGAAGGTTGCTCCGAAGAGGATAACCATCCCTGCTCCCAAATTCGTCAAGGCGGCTTCTCCTGCCAAGGGGTCGGTCTTTACAGGACTGACTGTCCCAACTCCCACTCCCTCTCCTGCTACTCAAAGGACATCAGTTTTCAACAGACCGACACCAGCAACAGCCCCTTATCTGGACAGGGGGCAAGATAAAGCCATCCCTGTCACCGAGCCAACTCCATCAACTGGACACGCTCGACGTCGCCACTGGCGCCTGGTAAGGAAGGCCAGGGGCAACTCCCCCTCTGGGCTAACCCCACCAGTCCCAACGGCGGAAATTAATGCTGCTATTCCAACCGGGAACAGCTTCGAGCTGCTGAATAAGGTGCGTAGGAATTCTCCTACCGCCATACTGAAAAGATCTCCTCCTCCGGTGAAGAATGTTGCAGAAGCAAAGCCAGAACAGTCCCATCAGCGGCTGTCCTCCAAGATCTACAAAGTCTGGCGGCAAGTCCGGAACTCAGTGGTTGATCAAGATTACCCTCGCCGACAAAAAAGGGCAAAGGTTCAACAAGAAGAAAGCCATCCTGTCAAGCCACGAAAAGCTATCTGGGTGCCCACCGCGATGGCCCCCTCAACTTCGACCGCTCATAAGAAGAGAAGGCCGGAGAAGATCCCCATGCCTGCGACAAATGCCAAAGGCACCGAGCCCAAACGCCCTAAGTCTGGGGGCATGGTGGTGCATACTATTTACATGGCATCCGGGAAGGAGGATAGACGTGCTTCTACGGGCCACCGACCACTCACCCGATCCATCACAAGAGCTCAGGAACATCAACAGCAGAAGCTTCAGGAGATGCTGACTGCCATGGCCGCACTCACCGGGCCAAAAGAAAGCCCGGAGGCGTCATCGGAACAACGTCACGAACACGATACTGATGCTGAATTCCTTCGGAGAATGCTCGGAAAGAAGGACAAAGAAGCCGCGGAGCAAGCAGCTAACATAAAGCGAATAGCACTTCTCTTCCAAGACATGGTCGGGATGATGATACAACCGGATCCTCCAGCCAAAGACCCTCCGATCATTATTGAAGATGATAGAGGAGAAACATCAAATCCACCTCCGGCTCTTTCAGCAGCCAAGGAGGAAACCATTTCTAAGGCCGCCCTGGATGATTATATTGCTCAACAAATACGAGTTCACCAGGCAAATGAAGCGGCCAGCCAAGTCGTCAAAACTGGACGACCATATCCGGACTGGTATGACCAGATAAAATACCCGCCGGGATACACAATCCCCAAATTCCACGTATACAAGGGGACAGGTAATCCCCACCAGCACGTCGCCCAGTTCAGAGCTCTGTGCGGCAACACCGAGGGCGATGATAAGCTTTTGCTTCGCCAATTCGTCGGCAGCTTATCAGAGACGGCGTTTGAATGGTACTCCGAACTACCAAACGACTTCGTCAAAACATTCGCAGAAATGGAGTTATTGTTCACCCAGCGATTTGCGAGCGCAAGTGAACGCACCCCAATAACGGCATTGATCAATGCCAGGGTGAAGCCGGGCGAGACGTGGGTTCAGTACGCAATCCGATGGCGGAATCTGTGGTCAAAGTGCGAACAACGCATCGAAGAAGCACCAGCGGTGGGCATGTTCGTGGGCACCCTAGACCCTCAGGCAACTATCTCACAGTTCATGATGTTCTTCAAACCGACCACATTCCAGGCTTTAATCGACAAGCTAGCCCAGATGGATCAGATGGGTCACAGACCGTCTCCTCCGAAACCGGAACCACGGAACGAGAAAGGTAAAGGGAAGGCGACCTTCGTTGCGAACACCCAACAGCAGCCCAGTGCTCCAAGACTAACGGATCAGTTGGAAGAGATACGGCGCTATTACAATGAGAAAATGAAGCGCCCTTACTCATTCCCACAGGATAAAATGAAAAGGCTGTTCGAGCTGGCGGTGCACAACAGGCTTATCAATTTGCCAAATCCAAGGCGACCACCGCAACCCAGTGAAGTCAATAATCCTAATTATTACCCTTACCACCAAACGGTAAGCCATCCGATCGAAGATTGCTTCGTATTTAAGGGATGGATCGAGGATCAGTACCTACAAGGCAAGTTTGCACTGTCTGAGAAGTGGAAAGTAAACCCACCACAACCGCACACTTCTAAGAAGACGGACACACCGGGGGCAACATGCTCTTTTGTTGAGGAAGCTCCATGGGAGGTCATGCTTTCAGCCAAAACCAAAAGGATGCTGAATGGTCTCTAGACATGCCCAGCGATCAGGTGGAAGAACCCGCTGGAACCCCGGATCATCGAAGGGATGCTGAAGCCGTGCCCAACTCCAAAGATTGGTGGTGATAGCCAAAGTGTTCACACCCAGCCGTCGAAATCTTCAAAAAAGAAGAAGAAATCCAAGAACCCCATGAAGCCTGGCGATAAGGGCACGGACTTACAGAAGCAGATTGACGCGCTGGATGAGTATAACCAGAAGGCGCGGACTCCAATCACGCTTCAAGAATTCCCCGGCCACGTCCTCGAGGACGAAGATGATGGAGAAAACTCATCGGATGAATCTGAGGATTACGTAGCGAGCTGCCATATGATCTCTCATTCATCGCTAGACAATGAAGAAGCTCCCTGCACAGAGAGACTGAGGGCAGGTCCCGAGCCAGAACTTCTATGGCCGTCAGACGAAATGATCGACGCCTTCCTAAATGAGATTCATCTGAAAAGTAAAGCCAATCAGGAGCGTGAGATGGCCATATTTGAAAGAGCCAAACGCCGGCGACTGGACGAAAGAGTCGAGACACTTCCGCCAAATCAAGGAACATCTGTCGCGGATAAAAACAAGTTCAAGACGAGGAAAAGATTTGCTAAAGCCATATCAATGGGAATGAAGCTACCACCCGCTGAAGGAAACACTCCCGGTGAAGCAGAAACACATCCTAGCTACTGCTTATATCATCGAAAGATTTCGCACCCTACCGAAGAGTGCGACGCGTTTAAAAGATGGTGGAAGGGATATGTTGCTCACCGGAAACATTTTAAGTGGATGAAACGCATAACTCGTCGGGAGCAAAGAAGTACGACCGAGGAGCATAAAAGAACTACCGGTAACTGTCACATGGTCAACATCGGGGGATCGCAGGTTCCCACCTTCGGAAGCGACTCCGACGAAGAGATGGCTCTTGGCCCTCTCTTTAAAGAATCCACATTGGGGAAGGAGGAAGAACCGAAGGCCTATGAAAACATTTAGCTGCGCAATCGCACGCTTCCAGAAAAGAATCTCGGATCCACGATTAGAAAAGATAAGGGAAAAGAAAAGGTCTCCGAGGATATCTCCCTGGACGACCAAGTCATGAAAGAACTGACCTCCAAGGACCCGCCAAAGAAGAGTAAGGTGGAGTATAACGTTCTGGCACACCTGAGGAAGATACCCTCGCAGCTCAGTATTCTCGAAGCCCTTCTACTATCCAAAGAAGCGAGAGATTCATTGATCAAGGCGCTACAAGAGCCAGAGCAATTCCAAGCTTTTCTCGCCGAAGAAAAGATGAAGGACGAGCTAGAGGAAGTACACACAGCCGATATCACCTTCGGCGACGAAGACCTCCTCCTTGGGACATGCGAGCACAACCGTCCCCTCTATGTCTCAGGATACTGCCACGATATAAAGATAGGCAAAATCCTGGTCGACAATGGGTCTTCCGTCAATCTTCTCAACGTGCGAGTGTTGAGGGAAATCTGCATGAGCGTCCAGCATCTCGCTCGTGATAAAATCACCATCTATGGTTTTGACTCCCAGTCTTCGCGGACTCTCGGGTCTGTGATATTGACATTACGATTCGGGCTACTTGTCACGGATATTAAATTTCATGTCATTGATGCTAAGACATGCTATAACGCTTTGCTCGGCCGGCCTTGGTTACACGAATACAACATCATCCCTTCTACACAACATCGGTGTATGAAATACTTTAAGGATGGTCTCGAGTATACCATAACGGGAGAGCAAAACCCATTCTCCGTGAACGAAGTCCGTAAGTACGAAGATGCAAAATACTTTTTACCAGATTTCGAGGACACATAGAGATGTCACAAGCCGAAGAACAAAGCTATCACCACCATTCCTGTCTTCGGGAGTGATACTGAGGAAGAGGAAGAGATAGTTTATCTAGGCCTGCCCCAGTACAACAAGTCAGGACCGTCCGCTCCCATGTTGATCTTTTGCAGTGACTCGGAAGATGAGGTCCATGCTATATTCTCCGTTCGGCCTTCAATACAACCATTCGCTGATGAAGAGCAAAGTTTGCAAGTTGCCATGGTTCCGCCCAAACATCATAAAGAACTAGACGTGCTTGATACCTACAGTGTGGAAGAGCTGCAGACGTTCTATGTCCCTCCCAGGTGAGAAGGCGAAAAGGCGATCCTATTCTACCGCTCCGAGGAAACCAAAGTGGAGAAAGAAATCTGGCACGGCGCGGATTCTATACTTGACAGGTTCCAGCCCATCCGTCTGCCTAGATATTATACAGAAGGCTTGAAAAGGCTGTTGAAGCGCCAAGGGATACCCTTCAAACAGACCACTCGAAAAGCTAAGTTCTATGACAAGATATGGAACGTTCCTGGAACTCAGCGCAAGTTGCCCAACGGGAGAATGGAAGAGATCGGGCTTGGATATGTTCGGTCCAAGAAACGGGAGCTACTCCATGACTGCTATGTCGTACATGACTTTGATGAAGAAGGAGATGCTCAATGGGAGGATGCAAACCCTGAACCAGAAAGAGCCCCCGACGTGAAAATGCCCAGTCCGTCGTTCGAAGAACAAATGGACAAGCTTAAAAGGGAAGCTGGTCAAAAAATTCGAGACGACCATAATCGCGTAATGACCATCTACGAGAAAGCCAGGACGCAGCGCCTTCTTCAACAGGCTGCGAAAGATGAAAATGCCCCTCCCTGTCAACCTGTTGTACAAAAGGCCCGACGCAGAGGCATAAACAAACCAAAGAACGGGAAAGGCGTTCGACAGCGACAAAGAGGGATCAAGAAGCCACGCGATCGAGAATCGAGCGGTCTGAATTTGTCCCTTATGAAGAAGATGAGTCGAGCATACTCTTTTCCTCAAGACAAGACAAAGAAGATACTTGACCTCGCTATAAAATATCAAATGATTACACTTCCGGAGTCTAAACACCCCGAGCAAGCTAACGATGTCTCTCACCCAGACTATTGCTCTTATCACCGAGCAATAGGACACCCTCTCGAAGACTGCTTCACCTTCAAGAACTGGATCGAAGATAAATATCAGCTTGGCAAGTTCGCTCTATCCGACAGTTGGAGGATAACACCGCCGCAGAAGCATGAACCCAAATCCACGAGGGTAGAACCAGATCCACATCGGTCTTGGAACCGAGCTCGTACCTGTCACGTGATAATGTTGTCAAAAGAAGAACCTGAGAATATGGATGAACTCCCTTGGTGCTTCGAAAACAATGATGACGAGGTAATCTCATAGTTTCCACCGGCGCCGAAAGAACTGGAAGATGGAATACATACCACTGCAGATAACCTCAAGAAAATTGATTTGGGGACGGCGAGTGACCCGCGGCCGACATTCGTCAGTGAGGTGCTATCTGAAGAAAGGGTAGCTGCACTAAAAGACGTGCTTATGCAGCATAGAGATTGCTTCGCATGGAATTATTCCGAAATGCCGGAACTCGATCCAGAGATTGCTGTCCATAGATTGGCGATATCCCCGGACGTTAAGCCAATCAAACAAGCACCAAGGAGAATGCAGCTTGAGCTTGAGATGATTATCAACGCCGAGGTCAAGAAGCTAATCGACTCTGGTTTCATCCAAGAGGTTCGGTACCCTGACTGGATCACTAACATCGTCCCAGTGATGAAGAAGAATGGGATGGTGCGCATCTGCGTGGACTTCCGGGATCTCAATAAAGCCTGCCCGAAGGACGATTTCCAAGTACCGGTCACTGAGCTAATGATAGATAACACGTCCACTCACGAAGTCTTCTCCTTCATGGACGGCTCATCAGGATATAATCAGATAAAGATGCATCCCGAAGACCAGAAGCACACCGTTTTCCGGGCCCCTTTGGGTATATTCTGCTACAAGGTGATGCCCTTTGGTCTAAAGAACGCCGGTGCCACCTATCAGAGGGCCATGACGAAGATCTTCGATGACCTTATACATGAAATCGTCGAATGATATATCGACGACCTCGTGGTGAAAAGCAAATCATACGAAGAACATCTCGAGCATCTGAAGATCGTGTTTCAACGTCTTCGGCAATACAACATGAAGATGAACCCTCTCAAATGCGCGTTCGGGGTGTCCTCAGGTAAATTCCTAGGATTCATCGTCCGACACCGAGGTATCGAGATAGATCCGTCAAAGATCAAGGCGATCGTGGAAATGCCTCCGCCAAGGACTCTTAAACAATTGCGGTCTCTCCAGGGAAAGCTCGCGTATATCCGGCGATTTATAGCCAATCTCTCAGGCAAGTGCCGTCCTTATAGTCACATGATGAAGAAGGGAACCCCGTTCGTCTGGGATCACAAATGCCAAGGCGCGTTGGACGAAATCAAGCAGTATCTGCAGAACCCGCTAGTGTTGGCCGCTCCGGTCAAGGGAAAGCCCCTTATTCTTTATACAACTGCCCTCGAAGGTTCTTTGGGCGCATTATGGGCACAAGAGAACGACCAAGAGAAGGAGAGAGCCCTCTACTATTTGAGTCGAGTTCTCCTAGGGGTAGAAAGCAATTACTCTCCCATCGAAAAACACTGCCTGGCATTGATCTTCGCAATAACGAAACTCAGGCACTATGCGTTGGCGCATGAAGTTCGTCTCATATCGAAGGTGGATCCTCTCAAGTATTTGATGTCGAAGGCCATATTAACAGGACGTCTTGCTAAATGGGCCCTACTCTTGATGGAATTCTCGATAACTTATCGGCCTCTTAAGGCAGTGAAAGGCCAGGCCATCACCGACTTCCTCGCTGAGCATCCAATACCTGCCGACTCTCCTTTGAATTGAGAACTGCCAGATGAGCATGCGTTTGACACGATCGACGGTAGTGATACCCGATGGGAACTTTATTTCGATGGAGCATCTTCCATGAAGAAGCGCAAACAAAGCACGCCAATGATCAAATCGGGGGTAGGCCTTATCTTCGTGACCCCACAAGGAGGGATAATGCGCTTTGCTTTCTCCTTAACAGAGCCGAGGACAAACAATGAAGCCGAGTATGAAGCTTTGATAGCAGGCCTTGAGATCGCCATCGACATGGGAATTGAAAACCTCCTTATATACGGAGACTCCCAACTGGTCGTCGGTCAAGTAAATGGAGACTACCAAACGTGCAAACCAGAGTTGGTAAAGTACGGCGAGAAAGTACAGCAGCTGCTGACCCAAATACCTTCCTACATCTTGGAAAGCATACCGCGTACAGAAATAGCAAAGCGGATGCATTAGCTAAGCTCGCTAAAGAACTGGCCGACGAGAACCTCGATGACGTAAGAATCGTTGTGCAAAGCCGTCGAGTTCTTGCACCGACGAAAATGTCTCCGGAGTCATCCGAAGCAAAGGGAGCGACTGACGAAATGGCTATGCAAATAAAAGACCAAGAAACGGTTGAGGATTGGAGAGAAGTCATTATAAACTACTTCAAATCCCGTCGAACGCCTGAAGATGCGTCCTCAAAACATCAGCTCATGAAGCGAGCCTATCTTTTGCCTTCGTCAATGACACTCTGTACAAGAGATCATTTGATTCTCTGTGGTTGAGATGCCTAGGACCTGAAGAGGCGAAAAGAGTCGTTCAAGAAGTTAACGACGGACTCTGCGGTTCTCACCAAGCTGGGCCGAAGATGAAGCTGAAGATCAAACGGATGGGTTATTATTGACCCACGATGATCCAGGACTGCCTCGAGTATGCGAAGCAATGCCACTCATGCCAGATCCACGGAGACTTTATCCATCAGCACCCAAATCCATTACACCCGACAGTGGCTAGCTGGCCGTTCGAAATGTAGGGGACTGACATAATCGGCCCCATCGAACCAGCATCGTCTAGGGGACATCGATTCATTTTGGCGACAACTGATTACTTCTCCAAATGGGCAGAAGCAGTACCGCTGAGGGAAGTGAAGAATGAGAATATCCTCCACTTCTTCAAGACGCACGTTATTTATTGGTTTGGAACTCCACGACGGATCATCTCCGATAACGGGCCAGCCTACAGAAGCCACAAGATCAGCCACTTCGCACAACAGCACAACATAGCCTGGAGATACTCCTCAGTTTATAATCCCCGAGCTAACGGTCTAGCTGAAGCTTTTAACAAGACCCTGACAAAGATCGTGAAGAAGACGGTGTCCTGAAATAAGAAGGACTAGCATGAGAGACTGCAAGAAGCTCTCTGGGCGTATTGAACAACGTTCAAGACGGACACGAACACAACACCGTACGCGTTGGTATTCGGTACAGAAGCGGTACTTCCCCTCGAGATAGAGCTACCCTCTCTACGAGTGGCAGTCCATTATGAGCTGACGGACGAAGAGAATGCTCACCTTTGCCTCGAGGAGCTCGATGCCCTTGATAAAACCCGGCTCATAGCGCAACAAAATCTGAAGGCTTATAAAGCAAAGATGACGCGCTCATATGAAAGATTGACCAGGCCGAGGACATTCCGTCAAGGCGAACTCGTGCTAGTGGTCAAAAGAGCTACGATCCCCAATCGCGCCAAGCGGGGAAATTCAAGCCGAACTATGAAGGCCCGTACATCATAGATAAGGTCTACCAGGGTGGAGCCTATCTACTCATGGACATGCATGGTGAAAGACCTTTCAGGCCAATAAACGGTCGCTTCTTAAAAAAGTACTACGCTTGACGAGTCATGGCCTAGGTCAATGATAGATGACGACGACTATGTCCGCTCGCTATCTTCCTAAGCCTAAACTCTGTAAGTAGTAACAGGCCTTCTTCAACAACGGACCGAAACGTCCTTAAACTAACAACGGACCGAAACGTCCTTAAACTAACAACGGACCGAAACGTTCTTAAAACTAACAGCGGACCACTATGTCCTAAAACTAGCTGTTGACCAAGATGTCGATAAACTACGGTGGATTGCAGCATCCCAAAACTGATACAAAAAAAAGAAGAAGAAGAAGAAAACGGTATGTCCATAAGCAAAATGGGCACGGATGAAAACCCGAAAGGGCTCCGTGAGTAAAAACAGCAGGGCTACCGGCGAGTCTTGTGAAAACCCGAAAGGGCGCGGCCTCGTTCGAATAAAAAAGGAGGGAAAAAAACAAAAAAAAAAAAAGGAAAAACGGTATGTCCATAAGCAAAATGGGCACGGATGAAAACCCGAAAGGGCTCCGTGAGTAAAAACAGCAGGGCTACCGGCGAGTGTTTGTGAAAACCCGAAAGGGCGCAACCTCGTTAAGAGACACTTGCAAGGTCCTCTCGACTTTGTAAGGAAAAACCACCCGCGTGGGATCCATACGACTCACAAGGGAGCAACGCACTTAGGGATCCCAACGATTCCTAAGGAGAAATTACACTTGCGAGATCCTCACGACTCGTAAGGAGAATCCTCTTATGAGACCCTCACGGCTCATAAGATTTGAAAGTCTTAAGCTACAGGGATCTGAACCTGTTCTTAAGCAACCCCCACAACCTCCAATACTGCTCTACAAGCGGCTCAGTGCTGACCCTTGTATACAATCCAAGGGCACGAATAAACATTTTCCTAACAAGTCCTACCCGTGACTAGGGACATGTTCGCACGGTGAACAACCCTTGTGAGTCCTCTCGACTTATAAGGTGAAAACACTCTTATAAGATCCTTACGACTTATAAGAGAACATACACTTAGGAGTCCCCACGATTCCTAAGGAGAAAACACACCTACGAGATCCTCACGACTCGCAGGGAGAAATACCTTTGTGAGACCCTTACGGCTCATGAAGTCAAAAGCCTTAGTCGACATGACCCTAACCATGTTTGCTAAGCCACCTTTGTTCGATATCGACAGAGGCAAATGATGATTCGCTCCTTGCAATATCCCAGTTGTAGCGGCGCTGATGCCGAAATCGGTGTCTGATTCCAAGCTTGCAGCGAAAAGCCAGCAAGCTACACATGCATATGAAATAGCCCAAATGATGGGGCAACTTGTGACAAAATCAGCAAGTAAAAATGTATGCGTGCGAAACAGCCGAAATGATTGGGCAACTCACAATAAAAAGCAGCGAGTAAAAATAAAACAAATAGCCGAAATGATTGGGCACCGTGAAAAATAACCGAAATAATTGGGCAATCGCGACCTTCGCGATATAAAAGCTGAAATGATAGAGCATCGCGGAAAGAGATAAAATAAAAATAAAAATGAAATTTATGCCCTACAGGTGATATTACATCAATCCCTGTATACAATCCACTAGTGTAAACAAAGAAGGAATCACACTCCTCCTCCCCAGGTTTCATCAGAAGAAGAAGCCAAATCTCAACGGGTCACAGATAGCCTGGAGATCATCTCAACATTTGTCTCATTACAGCAGACACAACATCAAGCAAAGCGGAACAGCGGCAACTCCCAGTTCCATGACTCGGCGGTGTACAGATGACCGAGAGTCAAATCCCAACTCCGTGAAATGCGGATATAATCAGCAAAATTTCTGGTCACGTGGAACGCGAATAACATCACTTCTGACCCCGTGGAAAACGTCCAGAGCGGATCCTGGTCCTCGCAGAGCACGGCAGTGAACCCATGTGAAGCATCCAGAGCGGAGCCTAGTCCTCGCCGAACATGGCAGTGAACCCATGGGAAGCATCTAGAGCAAAATTCCTGGCTACGTGGAACGCGGATTATGTCACTTCTTACCCCGTGGAAAACGTCCAGAGCGGATCCTGGTCCTCGCAGAGCACGGCAATGAACCCGTGTGAAGCATCCAGAGCGGAGCCTAGTCCTCGCCGAACACGGCAGTGAACCCGTGGGAAGCATCTAGAGCAAAATTCCTGGCTACGTGGAACGCGAATAACGTCACTTCTGACCCCGCGGAAAACGTCCAGAGCGGATCCTGGTCCTCGCAGAGCACGACAGTGAACCCGTGTGAAGCATACAGAGCGGAGCTTGGTCCTCGCCGAGCACGGCAATGAACCCGTGGGAAGCATCTAGAGCAAAATTCCTGGCTACGTGGAAAGCGGATAACGTCACTTCTGACCCCGCGGAAAACGTCCAGAGCGGATCCTGGTCCTCGCAGAGCACGGCAGTGAACCCGTGTGAAGCATCCAGAGCGGAGCCTGGTCCTTGCCGAACACGGCAGTGAACCCGTGGGAAGCATCCAGAGCAAAATTCCCGGTCTCGTGGAACGCGGATAACGTCACTTCTGACCCCGTGGAAAACGTCCAGAGCGGATCCTGGTCCTCGTAGAGCACGGAAGTGAACCCATGTGAAGCATCCAGAGCGGAGCCTGGTCCTCGTCGAGCACGGCAGTGAACCCATGTGAAGCATCCAGAGCAAACATTGGACTGTGGAGTCCTTAAATCTACAGACTATGATGTCCTTAACCTCGACTGTGATGTCTTAAAACTAACATCGGACTGTGGAGTCCTTAAATCCACGGACTATGATGTCCTTAACCTCGACCGTGATGTCTTAAAACTAACAATCAACCGTAATGATTTTAAACTAATTTCACCTTGGTTTAAGGGTACATCTCGTCATTCCTTTGATATTTGTCGTTGTAATTCCTCAACGTCTTCAAAGAGGTGACGGGTCCCAATAACCACACGGACTATGATGTCCTTAACCTCGACCGTAATGTCTTAAAACTAACATTGGACTGTGGAGTCCTTAAATCCACGGACTATGACGTCCTTAACCTCGACCGTGATGTCTTAAAACTAACATTGGATTGTGGAGTCCTTAAATCCACGGTCTATGACGTCCTTAACCTCGACCGTGATGTCTTAAAACTAACATTGGACTGTGGAGTCCTTAAATCCACGGACTATGATGTCCTTAACCTCGACCGTGATGTCTTAAAACTAACATTGGACTGTGAGGTCCTTAAACTCGCGGACTATGACATCCTTAAATCCATGGACTATGACGTCCTTAACCTCGACCGTGATGTCTTAAAACTAACATTGGACTGTGGAGTCCTTAAATCCACGGACTATGACGTCCTTAACCTCGACCGTGATGTCTTAAAACTAACATTGGACTGTGGAGTCCTTAAATCCATGGACTATGATGTCCTTAACCTCGACCGTGATGTCTTAAAACTAACATTGGACTGTGAGGTCCTTAAACTCGCGGACTATGATGTCCTTAACCTTGACCGTGATGTCTTAAAACTAACAACATTGGACTGTGAGGTCCTTAAACTCACGGACTATGATGTCCTTGACCGTGATGTCTTAAAACTAACAACATTAGACTGTGAGGTCCTTAAACTCACGGACTATGATGTCCTTAACCTTGACCGTGATGTCTTAAAACTAACAACATTGGACTGTGAGGTCCTTAAACGCACGGACTATGATGTCCTTAACCTCGACCGTGATGTCTTAAAATTAACAATGGACTGTAATGTCCTTAAACTAATTTTACCTTGGTTCACGGGTACATCTCTTCACTCCTTTGGTATTTGCCGTTGTAATTCCTCAACGACTTCAAAGAGGTGACGAGTCCCGACAACCACACATTTCACGGACTGTGAGGTCCTTAAACTCATGGACTATAATGTTCTTAACCTCGACCGTGATGTTTTAAAACTAACATTGGACTGTGGAGTCCTTAAATCCATGGAATATGACGTCCTTAACCTCGACCGTGATGTCTTAAAACTAATATTGGACTGTGGAGTCCTTAAATCCACGAACTATGATGTCCTTAACCTCGACCGTGATGTCTTAAAACTAACATCGGACTATGAGGTCCTTAACCTCATGGACTATGATGTCCTTAACCTCGACCGTGATGTCTTAAAACTTACATTGGACTGTGAAGTCCTTAAACTCATGGACTATGATGTCCTTAACCTCGACCGCGATGTCTTTAAACTACGGTATCCTGAAAAACGTCCAGAGCGGAGCCTGGTCCTCGCCAAACACGGCAGTGAACCCGTGGGAAGCATTCAGAGCAACCCTTAACTCCGTGAAATGCGGTTAAGGACAATTTCACCCATCACTTGCGGGTCCTCACGACTCGTAAGGAAGAAAATTCTCTTGTGAGATCCTTACGACTTTCAAGAGAAAACGCACTTAGGAATCCTCACGATTCTTAAAGAGAAATTACACCTATGGGATCCTCTCGACCGGTAGGGAGAAAATTCTTTATGAGACCCTCATGGCTCATAAAGTTGAAAAGTCTTAGATGACAGATCCTAACCCTGTTTTCTAAGCCATCACTACCTTACAAAGAGCACAAGACTGACACTTATATACTTGCTAAATTCACATGGCAACAACACAGTAAAGAGGAGAAGGCAACAAGGAGAACATCTGATCTGCATTTAATTAAGCGTTCGAGGCACACCCCATCCATGCATTTGCAAAAGATTCAGAACATGAAATAAAACACGCTAAAATGAGAAATTTGCCAATCATATTGTAAAAAGGTTCTTACAATTATGAAAGCAATGAACAAAGACATTACTAAAGTAATTACAATGGCAAAAGCTCAAATCCAGGACATGGATTGAGGAACTCAAAAGTGACCTTGTCCAGAATTTTCCAAGCCCGGCGAACCATCATAGTGTGCTTTCTTTCGCTATCACAAGTATCGGGATCCCTACGGATGTCCTCCACCCTCCGATAGGCAGCAAGTATGGCAGACTGTTGAAAAGCCTGGTGCAGGAGATCGACAAGATTGTCTCGCCGTCTCTTCGATATTAGGTTCATCAGATACACTGAGTACACCTTATCCTCAGCGGCATCCAACGCTCTAAGCGGCACTCCGGTACAGAATAGAGGGAGCGCTTCCCAGATCGCTCCCACAATAAGCTTCAGAAGAGGGGAACGCCGAGGAAGCAGTTGACCATTGTATGCGTCAAAGCGACTCATAATTTCGGCACACTCGGCGTTTGTGAATTCTCGATTCTGAGAACGGCCGAGTCGGCGGATGTCTCCGTAAGAGATAATCTCTTCGAGATCATACATGTGAGCTTCCATTATTTCTATAAAAGAAAATCAGCAAAGATCAGCAGACAGACTGAATAAGCAATTTCTTATTCAAAATAGGCACATGGAGTTAAGCTCCTCGAGAGCAATGCTCTGCGGACAGGAGTGACACCTGTCAAAATCAGTTATGAAGGGAAGTTAAAGAAATTCCCCGAGAACATTGAGAGCCATGCTCTGAGAAGATGATATAATTCATCAAAAATAAAATTCCATTCTTAATCTTCAAGATCCATGAAAAACTCTTAAGAGTTCTTCTATATGATTTGAAAAGAGCAAAACTCCATTAATGAATTAAGAAATCATAAGTAAAATCCTTTTAGAGAGCAAAGCTCTAATTAATGGAACCCTAAAAGGGTTCTCTTTAGATCAAAGATCCATGGAGCAAAGCTCTGCTAGTGAAACCCTAAATAGGTTTTCTGTAGATCAAAGATCTATTAAGAGCAAGGCTCTGTTAATGGGTAAAGCCCTAACTCGTTAAAATTTATTAAAATTTATTAAAATTTTACCTAAGTTTGAAAAGAGTCTCTTTTTGCGTTTGAGAAGTTCTCAAACAGAAGAGCTGTGCTCTGAACAAAATTCTCAAAGAAGATGATAATCATCTAGAGGACCAAAGGTCCTATTTATAGGCGTTAAGTCGCCTCTTCAACTTCTGAGTTGATCCAAAGGCTCAGATGTTGCCACCGCTGCGCTCACGTGTGGACCACGTAAGCGCAAAGGTGGGGGGCATTTGTTCCCCCAATCAGAGCAAAGCTCTGTTTTAAAAATGAAGCCACGCTTCTGCTTCCCCCAATCAGAGCAAACCTCTGTTCAAATTCCAAGATTTGAAATGAAGCGACGCTTCCTTTCCCCCAATCAGAGCAATGCTCTGTTTTGAATTTCAAAATTCAAAAATTGAAGCAACGCTTCAGATCCCGTGCGCTGCGCACTGCGTGCCACGCGTCTAGCGCAGACGCGTTAGCGCAAGGTGCGCTGCGCCCTAGGCAGCGCACCCCAATCAGAGCAAAGCTCTGTTTTAAAATTCAAAATTTAAAAGTTGAAGCAACGCTTCGAATCCAGCGCAAGACGCGCTGCGCGCCACGTATCAAACACGGGTGCGCTAGCACAGTTGCGCTGCGCTCTGCGCTGCACGCCACGTGTCAAACACAGGTGCTCTAGCGCAGTTGCGCTGCGCTACGTGCCACGTGTCAAACACAGGTGCGCTAGCGCAGTTGCGCTGCGCTCTGCGCTGCACGCCACGTGTTGAACGTAGGTGCGCTAGCGCCAGCGCTGGGATTAAAAATCCCCTACCGTCAGATCAAAAGATCTACTAATAATAAATTATTAAATAATCAGAACTAAAATTCTGTTATGGAAAGATTTTTCAATCTTATTAAAACAAGAAGATTATCTTCTGTAAAACAGAAGCCTTGGGATCAAAGATCCAACGGTGGTAAATATTCTCAAATTAATCAGAGAAAGATCTCTCAAAACAGATTTAACAAATCATTTGGCCCTATATAAAGGACCCTAGACTTCAAGTCAGATACATAGAAAAGAGATAGAAAAAACCCTCTGCAAATTTTGAGAAAAACTCAAAGAGAAAGAAAGGCAAGTTTTTGAAGAAAGAAGATCATTTTCTTCATCCTTAAAGGTAAAGAATTAATTCTTGAACAACAGAGATGAAATCATCTCGTAAAAAGAAGAAACATCTTCTAAAAAGATCTTAGATCTATAAAAAAGACCAAGGTCTTTGATTAAACAAAAAGGATTAAAAGATCTAATCATAAAAATATAAAAAAGAAGTATTTTATTTCATTCACAGATCTTTTGATCTATAAAGACAGAGCCTTTTAATAAAAACAAGAACTTTGGTTCTTGGATCTTGAGATAAGGCCTCCTTTGAAGAACATAAACTTGTTCTTTGATCTTAAATTTGATCAAGTTGCGCTTTGCGCTATTAGACAGTGCTTTGCACTCATGAACTGCGCCCTTGCGCTCCTTGGACCGGCGCTCAGCGCCAAAACATGTCACGTGTCAACCATAGAAACGATCTGCGCACTGCGCTTCTGAAAACAGCGCACTGCGCTCTTGGGTTAGCGCACCGCGCCAAGCACGTCACGTGTCACTCACTGGCGCACCCATAAACTAGCGCAGCGCGCTCATAAATTAAAAAGCGCAGTGCGCTAACAAACTAGCGCTTAGCGCTAAGCGACACGTGTCCTCCTCGTGTGCGCTAACCGACAGAAGCGCAATGCGCTCTTTGACTGGCACAAAGCACCTAGTGCGCCACGTGGCGCGCTGTCAGAACATATTTTGTTCTGATAAATGCTATGCATTTAATTCTAGACGAAATGTCAGAGCCCAATTAAAAGGGCAGAGCCCAAACAAAGGCCTAACAGGCAGAACAAAAATAAATTGTTAAACATTTTCTTTAACTGGACTTAGCCCAATTCTGGCCATAAGTCCTCAATTTAAATTGAACTGAGCTTATCTGCTCTTCCAATCAATTTACACCCGGTTCGAGGGTACATCTCTTCACTCCTTTGATATTTGTCGTTGTAATTCCTCAACGTCTTCAAAGAGGTGACGGGTCCCGACAACCATACATTTTACGGACTGTGGGGTCCTTAAATCCACGGACTGTGATGTCCTTAACCTCGACCGTGATGTCTTAAAACTAATATCGGATTGTGGAGTCCTTAAATCCACGGACTGTGATGTCCTTAACCTCGACCGTGATGTCTTAAAACTAATATCGGATTGTGGAGTCCTTAAATCCACGGACTGTGATGTCCTTAACCTCGACCGTGATGTCTAAAAACTAATATCGGATTGTGGAGTCCTTAAATCCACGGACTATGATGTCCTTAACCTCGACCGTGATGTCTTAAAACTAACATCAGACTGTGGAGTCCTTAAATCCATGGACTATGATGTTCTTAACCTCGAACGTAATGTCTTAAAACTAACATTGGACTGTGAGGTCCTTAAACTCACGGACTATGATGTCCTTAACCTCGACCGCGATGTCTTAAAACTAATAATGGACCGTAATGTTCTTAAACTAATTATCGACCGCAATGTTATTAAACTAGACAACAGAGCCCAATTGCTCTCTTGTCGGATCTAAACGATCCCGTTAAGTTGATATTAGTCTAAAATTAGACTAACGTATCCTTAACATACGTTTAAGTTGATCTTAGCCTTAAATAAGGCTAACGTATCCTTAAACACAACCCCCCCAAACCCAAATCTAAGAAAGATACGGATTTGGACTAATCCATGTCCTATGGGAGACAGCATAACTTAGTCTCCGTATACAATCCACAGGCAACCGAACACAAAACAAACACCCAAGACACGAAGGTTTTCTTTATATCATCGATAGAAGACTTAAAATCAGCCAACATTTGAATAAAATTTGTCAGAAGCAAACTCATGGTTTGTTCAAGTGCGGAGGTGTTATTGGTTCTGACAGAAAAAGGATCAAAGTTATTAGCCGGGTTTTGAAAATTTTGTAGTTGGTAGGGTGCTGACTTAGTTGTGGTGTTTGTTGTTGTGGTGGAGGGACCCATTAAAAGTTCTTCTGGTTTGGATCCGTGTATTGAGTTTGGTGTTGGATCCAAGAAAAATCAGGGTGATTCCTCCAACCTTGGTTATCTCGAAGAAGAAGGATCGTTTCTAAGTTGTTGCTGAAATACAGCATTAGTGTGACCTTGAAACGGTACATTCAAAAGACATTCTTCCGTTAAATGTGATGGGTTGGAACAACAACCACACACGGTTTTGGGAAGTGTGTATTGGTTTAGGGAGGCTGAAGAGATTTTGTTTTCTATAGCGTTAAGCTTCCTTTGTATTGCTGCCATTTTGGCTCTCATTGTGACGGAAATATCGAGCTGATTGATATCTTCCCTAGGTGATGGTGGTCTAACACTTTCCTATTGTAAAGTGTTTTGAGCTAAATCTTCAAGGTATTTCCATGCTTCACCATCATCTTTAGATAGGAATTGGCATTGACACATGGTTTTAAGCATCTGTTTAGTCGTGAGATCAATACCCTCATAGATAATTCAACACAGATTCCATCTAGGGATTCCGTGATGAGGACATTGCAAAAGAAGATCCTTGAACCGTTCAAAGCATTTCCAAAATGGTTCATTGGGAAGTTTGGTAAATTTGAAGATTTCGCTCCGAACACGGCTGGTCTTGTGATCGGGATAAAATTTCTTAAGGAATGCTGCAACAAATTCATCCCATTTTGAAATAGAATGTGCGGTTGTATTATAAAGCCACTTCTCGGCTAAATCGCACAAAGTGAATGGGAGAAGACGTAAACGCGGAGCATCCAAAAACAGTTGTGACGTTCCAATCATTGCGCATACGTTTTCGAATTTGGAGATAAAAATGTATGCGTCTTCAGACTCAAGACCATGAAATTTGGGTAACAGTTTGATAAATTGGGGGTTGATTTCAAAATTGTCCCCATTGGCTGGTGGTATAGAAAGACAAGTGTGAAGGGGAACACGTATAGGATAGTATCTCTCTTGGAGAGAAATGTGTGGAGGATTCTACGCACATGCGGGCGGTGGCAGAGTGGTGTTAAAGTGTGATGGAAATCCGTCCATCGAGGTCATGGTGGGAGGTGGGAAAGAAGACGAAGAATTACCGACTCTGGGGTCGATGGGGGAAAACGCGGTCAAGACGGGCACTAGAATCCCGTGTCCAGTTGAGCTTGCACTAAAGGGTTTAGCACAAGTGGCAGCATTGTGATAATTAGGGGAAAGATGGTTTGGTGTTTGTTTTGAAAAATACGGTTTTTTAAAACTCATATCACAAAGAATGCACACACAACCCTAGATCTAATGGTCACCAAGGTCATGTCTCTAGACCGCTCCTAAACTTCCAGAAGACAAATCGCAGGATAAATTCTCTACTGCCTCTTTACCCCTTCTGTGGCCAGGTAAGTGCCAGATAAGTGGGAGGTTCTCCACTACGTAAATAGTGGGCCTAATTAAGTAACCACTTGCCTTAGACACACTTGCCTTAGACACCACAAAAGAAATGCGGATAAACAGTAGATTACCCACAACCTTCTTCTTTCCTAATTGAGCGCGACGGTTCTTAGAGTCTTGTCTAGATATTTTTTAATTAATGAAGGTGATGCGGATGCAAGTTTCGTGATTTTTAGGGCTTAGGAAAGGTAATGAAATCCCCACCTAATCTGAATTTGGTCGTTGCCCCTTAATTTCTGTATTAAAAATATGCAAACAACCAAGATCAAAATACGCAACAAATTTTTCTTTTAGCGGCGCTGCGAATTTTGCAAAGAATTCTGCAGAAAACGGTTATTGGAACATATCAGAGAGAAGAGAAGAGTACAGAGAGGATACTACAGAAATCTGAAGAAGTGATGCTCCTAAACGGTGGCGGAACCACCACAAAAACGCCTCATTGGCCGCGGATCCGCGGTATGAAGGAGGGATTAGGGTTTGAAAATTTTTCCTCAGCTTTCTATGCTTCTCTGGACTTTGTAAAACTTCTCTGAATCTTGAGATCCCTTCTACAGTGATGCCAGATTCCCTCGCAAAAATCCACAACCAATCGTTAAGCGTTTGATGCGATTTTGATCTAAAAATTCTGATGGAATAATAATTTTTTTCAACTCAAATAACAAAAACGAACAAAATAGCACACATCCCCGGCAATGGCGCCATTTGATTGATCATCTTCGTGTGTATTTGGAAAAGTTTTAATCATAACCAAAGAAATTTATACAGCAATCAATTAACGGTATCGAAGTAGCGCGTTAATGAATACGGATCGTCCACTGAGATGTGTGTTTGATCGATCTTATTTTAGATGAGTCAAAATGATAAGATAAAAGAAATTGCAAGAAAATTGATTCAAGATTTGTGAGTTATAATTTCAAGAAATATAAAGAAAATAAAGATCTAGAATCAAGAATCAAGAAATGTCCCAATCACTTTAGTTATCAAGATTATGAAGATTAGCTTGTAGGAATCAATCGAATTGGTAGCAATGATGAATCTAATAATGACTAATCTTATCTATGGATAATTTGCAGCTAGATCGATGGCGATGAATGAAGATTAGGGATCTATTGAAGAAACTAGGGTTTCTCGTTCTCTATCCCTTGTCTTTTCATTGATCATCATTCAAATCTAATCTCTAGCAAAGAGATTCATCAATCATTTGATCCTTAATTTGCAACGAAATTATCAAGAATGTGATCTCGATCCAAATTAGTTCATTGATGATTCTTTTTCCTAAAGTTCACAAATCTCATAAGACTTAAGATTAGTATTAGGATTTTATCATCACTGGATCTACCAAATCTTTCGATTCCGTAACAAGCGGAGATTTACTCAAGCATCATGAAAATAAAAGATTCAAGATCTAGAAATTTCATAGTGCAAGAATATAAAGGAAGCAAGAATTAACTAATTATCACCTTTATTAAATCGACGACTAATTACACATTCCCTCAATTCGAGGTTACAAGATGTTGCTCTTGATCGCTCCTTTTGAAGAGGTAACTGGATCCGTCGAAGTTCGCTCCGCTCGATCTCCGTGAGACTTGGATCGTCATGGATCTCGCGCTCTTGATGAAGATTGGCTTCGCGAATAAAATATCGGTGGTTGCTTGCTTGATTTGCTTCTCAAAATGATCTTGATTTGGCTTTGGATTTAGATTTGGGGTAGGGTTTAGATCAAGTTGTGTCACTCAACTTGTGCAAATTTGGCTCAATATTCCACCACTAATTGTGTAACCCCCAAAACCCTAGATCTAGATCTCTTTTTATAATCACCTCATTTGAATCTTCCCTCCAAAACTAGATTGTTAGAGAGAGCCTTCTAGAATGAATTTGTTAGAGGGAATATTCTAGAATGAGGTTGTTAAAAGAAATATTCTAGAGTGAGTTTGTTATGCAGAGCCTTCTGGAAAATGCCACGTGTTTTCAGAGAGTCTTCTAGAAGCAAGGCCGTTACGATGAAGACTTCTAGAGAATTTTGGCTGATGACGTGTCAAGCTAACCGCAGATCCGCGGCAGATCGGCCAACTCGGCCGCGGATCCGCGGCCATTTAGTGTCCTTGATAGCTCATTCTCTCTGAATTGCTTGGTTTTAGCTTTTAGGGAATCTGATGTCTGGAATCTTATTATTCTTTCTTGTTTGCGGCCAGATCTTAAGTCTTTGACTTGATGCGTTTTATCTGCACTTTTGTGATTCCGCCTCTTTGACCTGAAGGAGTTCTGCACACAATCTTGATAAACAGTGTTGAGATATACAAAATCATGCGTGTAGTAATAAACACACAATTTCCCTCATAATGCCGGTTATAATGTATAACACATGTTATTTGATATTTTGCAGACGAATTGCTAATATGTGCTATATTTATACCAAACACCTTTAGATGATTAGAAAAGGTGGGGAAATTAATGTGTTAAAAATACAATATTTTCGACTGATCAACACCTACGCACTCTTCCTTACTTTCTTAGATCGTCGTTTTGAAGACGTTGGTTCAGATCAAGAGAGAAGTTGAGTTTGTTGTGACATAAACGAAAAGATGGCGGAAGATAAGGTAAGAATCGAGAAATTCAATGGTCACAATTATGATTGGTGGCGCATGCAGAAGGAGGACGACCTGTACCAAAAGGACCTGTATCTTTCGTTGATAGGAGAAAAACCCGAGAAGATGACCGATGAAGCGTGTAACCTTTTGGATATGAAAGACCTGGAGACGATCAGAATGTCGTTGAATCCGTAGACGGCCTTTAATATCTCAAAGGAGAAGACAACCATAGCGCTAATGACAACATTAGCGAAGTTGTATGAAAAGTCTTCGACATCAAATAAGATATTTTTGATGAAGAAGCTTTTCAACATGAAGATGGCTGAAAGCAGCTCGATGATGGAGCACTTGAACGAGTTCAACAACATGACGAGCCAATTAGAATCCATCTTTATCGTGTTTGAAGACGAGATTTAGGCCCCGTTATTCTTCTGTTCATTGCCGGAGAGTTGGGAGAACCTAGTTATGTCGGTTAGCAACTCTATCTCAAGGGATCTCATATTTAATGATACAGTGAGTTGCATAATAAACGATGAGATACGAAGAAAGGCCGTGTGTGGGAGTTCGGGAACTTCTGCACTTTCGGTGGAGAATCACGGTATAACTGTAGGGTTCCTAGGCATCCTAATGAGGTCTCACAAGGCATCAACCATGCCAATTTCAAACAATCTAGCTGCCGAGAAACCCGACTACGGATCGTTGGCTAGAAATCTAGGCGAAAATGCTAACTAGTTAACACTTAACTATGAGAATACGGATATACAACCTTTGTAGATCCGGTTCTCCACCTCCATAGCTCCGCAATGAAGTCTCCTCGCTGTCCATAACAAGTCCCGGGCTCTAGCGTCGGCTTCATCGGAGAATGGACGGGCTAGGTCATCGATGTCCATGCCGAAGATGATCTACGTCGAGGCATCGCTAAATCAAGCTCCGACTTCACCAAGTCAAGAAACTTGTGAAGAAAACACACTCTACTACTTGGCAAGAGGTAGAGGATGAAGAAATAGGAAGTGGGTAGACTTTAGAATTGGATTTCTCACTTGTTTTCATCAATCACCATTGATGAAGCAAGCTTCTTCAATGAAGAAGAAGATGAAGAAGATGAATATTGTTATGATAAGAATATCATAAAAACCTTTTTCAAAATAGAAAAGAAAATGATATTTATCATATCCTAACCATGGTCAAGTGTAGAGAATTGACCATGGTTAGTGGGAGTGGTTAGGTTTAAGTATGAAGACAAAATAGCATCATTGGAAAATGCTTCATGAAGCTTCACCATTCTTCATGATAAATGAAACCATTTTATTTTCATAAAACCAATTAATAAATAAAGAATGGATTAAATAATAAGTGAATAAATCATAAACCCTAACCACTCTCATAACCATGGTTCAATTCTTTTACACATAGTCAAGTCAACATGCATCATCAAACATGATACAATCATGTGCACAAAAGCATATCACATATACAATGTGCATCAAGTGAGAAAAATCCGTTTAAAGTGAACCAATACTAGTTAATGCAAAGTAATATATCAAATATACAATTATACATTAAATCATTAAATCAACACTTGATTCAATGATCCGGTCATGTCGCACATGACCGACTAGTATTCAATGTATCGACTTATCGAATCGATCTTCGATTCGATAACTAGGTTATATCAAATACAACCAATCGAAACATTAATCGCGAGAATCAAATACGGTATCACACATTATTCTCGGTCCCGCACATATCTCATATGCACTCCTATTTCGTTTCACTTGAACCAGGAAACCTCTGTGTAGGACTCTAAAGACTCGTCAATACGCCGGTAGCAGATGATGATCATATCAAGCACCCACAAGCCGCAAGCGGTCTGCTAAACGTAACGGCCACCCGGGTATTGAGCGATCAGAAGATCGACGAGCTAGCCCGCTCACACTCCTGCGAATCCGATCAGTAACACTTACCGTACAGTCCGGTCTCTTCGTCTGATATGTCGCATATCAAGTCTAGGGGTGGTAAACGTCAGACCCCAATAACCCGATAAGTCGTGCCGATGTGAGGCTCGTAACGGGTCGAGAAACTACTGGTAACACTTACCAGCAAATCTCTGATCAGCCCTGGCCAGGGACTTCCCTGTTACGGCCAATCGAGCACTGCGCAACATCAACCCCCAATACCGGGAGAGACGAAACCCCTCCTATCGCTCATTGCCTCCATGTGACTCGGGACTGTACCCAAAGACCACCGTTTTGCACGCCCTCATGGACGTGGTAAGGTGGAGATCAAAGCACAGTGGGAATCACACAAGACTCTATGACGATCTCGGGTCTACAGACTAACCTGTACAAGTGTCACCTGAGAACTGCCATCTGACGTGAGGTATAATACCATCTGGGAGTTCTCGACGAGTCCGTCCAGTGTACTCAGTCTCCACTGAGCACCCGTATACCATCTCTGATGTCAAACACCAATGGATATGGGATCATCCATCGCCCATCACATGGGTCGAGAAGCGTATACGCTAGTCTACACTGGTATATCGATGCCCCGTCTCGATACACCCACGACTAGGGACCATGAAGGATGTACTTATGGACTACCATGTCCCCACTAGTATGATCTGCATCATAGTCCAGGTAGTCAAGCACAAATCCTAAGGGCTTTACCAACATGTAACTATAAGACAGTATAAAGAGACTAGTGTACATGTTAAGATAAAGAGTAACCAGATAGCATACTATCATATCGAGCAAGAAAGTCATCTCTATATATGTCCAAGCATCCAATATAATATACAACATCTGTACAATACTGGCCTCTAGGGCATACATACAACTAACAATCTCCCACTTGCACTAGGGCCAGCTGCTGTAGTATCGCATACCGAGCATCCCGAAGAGTCTCTCAAACTGTGTCTGGGGAATGGCCTTCGTGAGTGGATCCGCCGTGTTGTTCTTCGTGTCAACTCTCCTGACCTCGATCTCCCGGCGATCAACTATCTGTTGGAGATAGTGCCCTCAGAGTCAATTATTAGGTCACAGGTACGTGATTGTAATGATTGAGGGAGGACCTATCCCGGTAGGACAGTCTTACTCGAGATGATAGTATGCTATCTGGTTTACCTTTATCATCGTGTACTGCTTTAGGTGACCTGACACGTCGCTATTACACGTTGATAGAGCCCTTAGGATTCTTGCTTGACCACCAGCAATATGAGGGCGATCATATAAGTGGGAGCTGGGGGTCTATAAGCTTATCCTTAAAAGGTCCCTAGTCATGGGAGTTTCGAGACTGGGCATCGATACTCCATTAGTAGACTAGTGTATACAGTCGAGACCCCGACGAGGGGCGGTGGCCGGTCTCACAAGCCACTGGTGTCAGTTGGATCACCTAAGATGTATACAGGTGCTCATTGGGTTATGAGTACACCGGACAGGACTCGCCGGGAACATGCTACTTGGTCATATACCAGACGTCAGATGGCAGTTCCCTGGTGACATGTGTGCAGGTTAGTTCATCGACCTGGGGATCGTCATTTGTCTCGTGTGAGTTCCCACTGTACTTTGATTACTACCCTACCACGGCTCAAAGGAGTCGTGCAAACAGGTTTTAGTTGGGTACAGTCCCGAGCCACATGGAGGCAGTGAGCGTATCTTCAGGGGTTCGTCTCTCCCGGTATTGGGGGTGAGGTCGTGCTGTGTCTAGGAGAGCCATTACACAAAGTCCTTGGCCAAGGCAAGGAGATTTACTGGTAGGTATTCCAGTAGTATCTCAGGGTGTTCTGGGCTACACTCCGACACGACTTGTACCGCTTTTGTGGGTCTGACTTTTACCAACCCCCTAGGCCCGCCATGCGATACTCATAGACGAACGGACCGGACTGCACGGATATTGTCACTGACAGGCTCAGTAGGGTTGTCGGGCTAAGTTCGCTCACAGACGTCCCTTTTAGTCAGTACCTGGTAGCCCGTCACGTATTGGCTTATACCTCTGACGTGCTAATGGTTAAATCCACAACCAAGGTGTTGACGAGTCTTTAGAGTCCCCCACATTCAGTTACTCAGCTTTCGGGCGAAAGGTTGTAGAGACCGTATGGAGATATGGCAAGGTCCGATCAGATACGTGCGGTATTGTACGGATCAGGATCGGACAGTTTGTACTATAGGCCGTATGGTTATATGGCAGGGTTCGATCAGATACGTGCGGTATTGCACGGATCAGGATCGAACAGATATTACTAGCCGGCTTTGGTATAAGCCGGATCCTAGTATAGTACAGTGTGGATTTTGTCTCATTGTATTTGTATTTCGGTCGAAATACAGATGCGGGTGTGTATGCACAGTATCGGGGTTTTCCTGTAATTTATTACGGGACCAGTTTTCTGGAGTTGCCAGTTTGCTTTCCGTTTCGGCCAATTTCCTTTGTTCCGTTCATTGGCCGAAGATTGGTGGAGGAGGGCTTGTTTGCATTGTTGCAAATAAGTATTTGTGAAAGGGGGTCTTTGCTTTTTGTAGCATCATGATAGTCTTCATGATGGTGCACCTTCCATTGACTTGCTTGACCTTGACTTCTAGCTATCATGATGGCTTGACTTTGTTTAGTGATGGTTGTGGTTTGAGTGTGGTTTTGGTGTTGTGATCATATTCTTTCATAATTGGTTTTTGATGTCTTGCATTATTGTTCAAGCCACTCACTCTCTCATGGTGATCCATCTCATTCTCTCCCTCACTCACTAGAGCATGGCCGGCCTCCCTCTTGAAGGGGCTGTCCAAATATTTTGAGGTGGGATTTTGCTTCATTTCATGTTGCAAAAATCCCACAAGTTCCATCTAAAAAGCTCCAAGTTCAATCCCTCCTCAAATGGCAATTCCACAACCCCAAAAATGAGACTTCTTCACTACACATTCTACAGCGAATCTTGGGCACGTCGAGTAGCCGGCTTCGTGCCCGAGTTGCCTCGGCATTGAGGTGGGAGCCCGTAAACAAAGTAGGCGATGTGGTGCACTTCCGGCGACGAGGAGGAGACGGGACTTTTCCGCAGAAGATCGGGACCATGACGAGAAGACCGGAGGACTTGGATCGTCGGTATATCTCTAACCCATCTTCTAGTTAGCTTAGACTAGTTAATGGTTCGATCCGGGTTTAGTGCGCGGTGGTGCCGGTTTGCTAAGTCCGCAAAATTTAAGTTATTCACCGCTTCCGCATTCCGGCGTCGGATTGACGGCCGGGGCGCCGCCGTGCACTTACACTATCTCCCGGATCAGGTGATACCGCCTCAGAATATGCCTGGATCGCTGACGGGACCTGGGTTCCTTGGCCAAAGCCACCGCTCCATTGTTATCGCAATACAAAGGTATTGGATGCTCAATGGATGGAACCACACCAAGTTCAGTAATGAACTTCTTGATCCAGACAGCCTCTTTGGCAGCATCGTTGGCAGCGATGTATTCAGCCTCCATCGTCGAGTCTGCCACGGTTTCCTGCTTGGAACTCTTCCAGCTAACCGCCCCTCCGTAAAGGATAAAGACAAAGCCCGACTGCGACTTAGAGTCGTCCTTATCACTCTGGAAGCTCGAATCGGTAAAGGACTCCACTTGGAGTTCTCCGTTACCATACACCAAGAACATATCTCTAGTCCTTCGCAAGTACTTGAGAATGCTCTTCACAGCTGTCCAGTGACTCTATCCAGGATCAGCTTGATACCTGCTCACTACACTTAGTGAGTATGCTACATCGGGTCTGGTACATAGCATCGCATACATGATAGAGCCTACTGCCGAAGCATAGGGTATCCCTTGCATGCGAGCTCTCTCCAAATCAGTCTTGGGAGACATCTCTTTGGAGAGAGTGACTCCAGAGATCGTGGGCAAGTTCCTACGCTTGGACTCTTCCATACTAAACCTCTTTAGTATGGTGTCAATGTACCTGGATTGGGACAATCCTAAAATCCGTTTGGATCTATCTCTATAGATCCTAATTCCCAATATGCAGGAGGCATCACCAAGATCTTTCATCGAGAATCTTTGTGATAAGAAGAGCTTGACCGATTGCAGCATAGGAATATCATTTCCTATTAAGAGTATATCGTCCACGTACAATACGAGGAAGACAACCTTACTCTCTGCCACCTTCTTGTAGATACAAGGTTCATCTGGATTTTTGACGAAATCAAACTCTTTGATAACGACGTCAAAGCAGATGTTCCAACTCCGCGATGCTTGCTTTAATCCATAAATGGATTTAAGCAGCTTGCACACCTTCCCGCTGCTCCCACTGTCTACGAAGCCCTCTGGCTGAGTCATGTACACGCACACTTCTAAATCACCGTTTAGAAAGGCGGTCTTAACATCCATTTGCCAGATTTCGTAATCATGGTAAACAGCGATGGCAAGCATGATCCGGATGGATTTAAGCATAGCCACTGGAGAAAAAGTCTCGTCATAGTCCACACCTGGTCTTTGACGAAAACCCTTTGCTACAAGTCTAGCTTTGAAAGTCTCCACTTTCCCATCTACACCAAGTTTCTTCTTGAAGATCCACTTGCTCCCAATGGGTTTTACCCCTTCTGGAGCAACGTCCAAAGTCCATACTTTGTTGGTGTACATGGATTCCATCTCAGACCGCATAGCATCCAGCCATTTCACTGAGTCCCCACTCGTGATGGCCTGCTCGAAGCTAGTTGGGTCATCATCCTCCATGATGCAATCCTCGCTCCCACCATCAATGAGAAAACCGTAGTATCTCTCAGGTGGACGAGAAACCCTACTAGATCGGCGGAGTGGCTGGGGTTCATCGGGAACTACGGAATCCTCTGGTTCCACCAGATCTTATGTTGTAGATTCTGCAGCTGGAACTTCTTCCAGTTCTACCTCATGACCACTAATCTCTTTTTCAAGAAATTCATTTTCTAAAAAGGTGGCATGCCGAGAAACAAACACTCTTTGTTCCTCAGGATGGTAGAAGATATACCCTTGAGAATTCTTGGGATATCCTACAAATTTGCATAGAACAGACCGTGCCTCGAGTTTGTCCGGATTTTGTCGTTTGACATAGGCTGGACAACCCCATATCTTAACATAGTTAAGACATGGTCTCTTCCCTTTACATATCTCATATGGAGTGGTAGGCACTGATTTGGTGGGGACCATATTCAGTAGATGTATGGCTGTCTCAAGCGCATACCCCCAGAAGGAAATAGGTAACTCAGCTGTGCTCATCATAGAGCGCACCATATCTAATAGGGTGCGATTCCTCCGTTCTGATACACCGTTGTGCTGTGGTGTATATGGAGGAGTCAGCTGAGAGAGAATCCCATTCTCTTTTAGGAAGTCCAGGAATTCTTTGCTCAAGTATTCACCTCCTCGATCAGATCGAAGGATTTTAATACTCTTTCCGGTTTGGTTTTCGACTTCTTGTTTATATTCTCTAAATTTCTCAAAAGCTTCAGACTTGTGTCTTATCAAGTACACATGTCCGTATCTTGAGAGATCGTCAGTGAATGTAATGAAGTACGAAGAACCATCCCTGGCATGTGTAGACATGGGACCACATACATCACTATGTATCAGTCCCAAGAGTTCGGTAACTCTTTCTCCGTGTCCCGTAAACGGAGTTTTGGTCATCTTGCCTTTGAGACATGACTGGCAAGTGTCATAAGATGAAAATTCGAAAGGTTTCAAATATCCATCCTTATGCAACTTAGCCAGTCGTGTCACATTGATGTGACCCAGTCTACAATGCCACAAGAAGGATTCGTTGAGTTCAGAACTCTTCCTCTTGTGTGTGTTTGTTATGCTCAGAACTGTTGATTGATTTAGAACATAAATGCCATTGCATAACGTGCCTGATCCAACCAACTTTTGGTTACGGAAAATGTTCATAACATTATCCTGTAATACAAAATTATATCCTTCTTTTCTTAATAAAGAAACCGATATAATGTTGCATATCAGGTTCGGCATGTAATAGCATTCGTTCAGAACCAATCTATTACCAGTTGGTAATACAAGGTGATATTTCCCGACAGTCTTAGCTGCAACAATTGCACCATTTCCAACTCTGATGTCTTTATCACCTTCCCCAAGTTCTCTACCTTTCCTGAGCCCATGTAACTGATTACATATATGGGATCCTGACCCGGTATCTAATACCCAGGACGTAGAGCAAATGGAGAAACAGTTCTCAGTAACGAACACACCCGAAGAAAATGCATCAACATGTACTTTCTTCATTCGGGTGGCATGGGAATCCTGGTATTCCCCTATATCCTATTCATTCCTATAACACTTATAAGAAAGAACGGAACCAACGTTCCCCAGCACAGTATAACATGCGGGTTCGGTCAATACATCCATATTATTATCTTCATTAGGGCATGAAATGGTCGCTACCTAGAGAGAGAGAGAAGAAAACACTTTAGCGTATGCTCGTGCAAGATCAGATTGGTTATTATCTTATCTAATCAGGATGGCTCCCACTGCTTTTTATCAAATCTTCCTCCAAACCCTAAAAGGAAAGACTAGCCGGGATTAATTACACACTACAAGTTCGCCAATCTTTCAGCCAGGCCAGTGTCGGTACTTTAAGGGAGGTCCCCCGTGCTTTCGCACGAACCTAATTAATGTAAACCTCGTTTTCCCAGAGGCGTAACCCCGTTGACACCTTTCTAGACACCTACTTGATCAGCTAATTGCAATGTGTAAAACTCTCCCAGGAGTAACTCTTACTCGCAGTGGGTATCGGGATCCAACTATCTCATAGAAGGTATGCAATCTCATTGCAAATTTCAACACTTGAAATTCCCGATAATGCTTTTGCCCCTAGCGTGCTATGACCTTGACGAAAGCCAACAAACCACAGCCCGCTAGTCAAGTTCAACCCGTACATTTCTTGACTGAATTAAACCCACCCGCACGACCCTTGACGAAAGCCAACAAAGCCGTACGACTACCCTAATCCAGTCGCATCATATGCAGCAAATAAACAGCACATAGCTACCGCACACTACACCTTGACGAAAGCCAACAAATGTAGCACGAATACTATATGTAACCTATCTGAAATGACGGAGGGCTACGCAGGTTTTTCTGAAAACCTATTGCGTAATGAACTTGATATCGTTGTAGAATCAAATGAAGTTTTGAAATGGAGTGATTTTGAGGCTTTTCTAGTTTTGCTAAAGGAGTCACTCCCGGCGAAGGGATCTCGGTCCTTTCCTCGTCGAATGAGGTGCGGGATATATCATATATATCGCTGTACAAAGCAAAAACCCAAAAAGCAGTTAAAAGCAAACCGAGTGTGTAGCATCTGCCAGTTATTGCTAAAGGAGTCACTCCCGGTGAAGGGATCTCGGTCCTTTCCTCATCGAATAAGGTGCAGGGTATATCATATATACCGCTGTGCAAAGCAAGAACTGTAGCTACCTGTTTTATTTTAAAATTTGATTCTACAACATCTTAGGTTTCTTATCTTTCATTAATCACATTAATGAAGTCCCATCATTTAAATACCTAAACATCACAGATAGATATGACGTACACTTATGCCATCCGCATTCGCCTCGATGTCCCCTCGTGCACCGTTAGGTTAGGTAACTAACGACAGACCAGGGCAGGGCTAGCGCGGGTGTAAAACATAAGTAACGTCTATATAATATATCATATATACTATATACTATATCCATCACAGAGTCACAACACAGATATCGCAGCAGAATAAACATATGAAATATTGGATATACTAGGACGTCCATGTTTTCAATACGAGCCAGTATAAAACACGGATTCCACGGTCGTGATGAATAGCCAATCCCACACCCCTAGACCCCTACGAGAGCGGCAAGCAACCCTGCCAATTCTAGGGTTAGGAGACCCGGACTCGACTCCTCGAGTTGGTCTCCCACTGGACCCCAGAACCCGGTTACTTGTGCTCCCCTCCTTGGGTCTATCCTAATGCGGAAAAGTAAATAATATACAAAGGGTGACAACTTCCGCTACCTGGAAGTGCCCCAAATAAAAGAATATTACATACAAGTTTTTACATGAATGAAAATGAAAAACACTCATCTCACATAAAAACCCCCGGCTATTCAAACACGACGATCCAATATAACATATCCAGCAACACATAACATCACATGTCATCAACGTAAGTAAGTATGTATACCCCAATTGTCGTTGACGTATAGCAACGAAACCGGCGATATAGAACATACTACACTTACGGTCACAGAAAAGAAAGTGTAAAACTACAACAATTGGAATCCGCAACCTCTTTAGACATCGCATGCCTAACAGATATAAATCCCGCATTTTAGTCTCATTATCGAAAACTCTTTTCAATATCATATGGGACTAAATTGCTAGATTTATAACATTCATTCAGTTATCTCATAACTACTTGTGAATTCCAATTATTGTATCCAATTCCGGACAAATAGAATATATTAAACTTTCCGATCGAACATTCGAACACCCAAGTTTTCCCGACACCGATCAACACATGAAATAGGTTCAAAAACATTCATTTCATGCCTCAGTACCAACGGTCCAGCCGTAGAAAGGTCAAGCCAACGCCTCACATGTGGCACGCCGTACTGCCCCAAACCCGAAGGTTCAAAGGGCAGTTCAAGACGGTCACATAATCGAGTTAAGGTTTGTTGTCTTCTAGAGGGACCATCGCGTTACTTGCACTACTCAGAACGTCCTTAAACCACACAATAATCTAACACTTGGATATTTTTGGCAGGGGAAAGATTGGGTATTTATATCCGGTCGAACTTTTTAACATATTCAAAAAAAATATCCGGAAAACACTTAGACAAAGTTCGATAATCCGATCGAATCGTCGATTCCCTAAACAACCCCAGAACACTCTACTCTGAAGTCAATTCAAAATTCCCAGAAAACTCAGAACAATTTATCAGGAATTACTGTGCAAAGAAATATGGCTGACGTCATCAAAGCGCCGCGGAACCGCCGCAGAAGCCATGCTTCTGCCGCGGTTCCGCCGCACAAAACACTGTTCATGGGAAACTTTTTGCATCGTAATTCTTAGATTTCATTGCTGAATTTTTTAAGCATTTTCAATTGACAAAAAACCACAAATTTGAAAAATTTCCAGAGAGCTATTTTGGGGTTGGGTTTTCGGTTCGTCCGGGTTTCAAACTCCGTCTAGACTTCGCCTAAGGCTCTAGCTAGGCTCTGATACCACTGTAGGGTTCCTAGGCATCCTAATGAGGTCTCACAAGGCATCGAACATGCCAATTTCAAACAATCTAGGTGCCGAGAAACCCGACTACGGATCGTTGGCTAGAAATCTAGGCGAAAATGCTAACTAGTTAACACTTAACTATGAGAATACGGATATACAACCTTTGTAGATCCGGTTCTCCACCTCCATAGCTCCGAAATGAAGTCTTCTCGCTGTCCATAACAAGTCCCGGGCTCTAGCGTCGGCTTCATCGGAGAATGGACGGGCTAGGTCATCGATGTTCATGCCGAAGATGATCTACGTCGAGGCATCGCTAAATCAAGCTCCGACTTCACCAAGTCAAGAAACTTGTGAAGAAAACACACTCTACTACTTGGCAAGAGGTAGAGGATGAAGAAATAGGAAGTGGGTAGACTTTAGAATTGGATTTCTCACTTGTTTTCATCAATCACCATTGATGAAGCAAGCTTCTTCAATGAAGAAGAAGATGAAGAAGATGAATATTGTTATGATAAGAATATCATAAAAACCTTTTTCAAAATAGAAAAGAAAATGATATTTATCATATCCTAACCATGGTCAAGTGTAGAGAATTGACCATGGTTAGTGGGAGTGGTTAGGTTTAAGTATGAAGACAAAATAGCATCATTGGAAAATGCTTCATGAAGCTTCACCATTCTTCATGATAAATGAAACCATTTTATTTTCATAAAACCAATTAATAAATAAAGAATGGATTAAATAATAAGTGAATAAATCATAAACCCTAACCACTCTCATAACCATGGTTCAATTCTTTTACACATAGTCAAGTCAACATGCATCATCAAACATGATACAATCATGTGCACAAAAGCATATCACATATACAATGTGCATCAAGTGAGAAAAATCCGTTTAAAGTGAACCAATACTAGTTAATGCAAAGTAATATCAAATATACAATTATACATTAAATCATTAAATCAACACTTGATTCAATGATCCGGTCATGTCGCACATGACCGACTAGTATTCAATGTATCGACTTATCGAATCGATCTTCGATTCGATAACTAGGTTATATCAAATACAACCAATCGAAACATTAATCGCGAGAATAAAATACTGTATCACACATTATTCTCGGTCCCGCACATATCTCATATGCACTCCTATTTCGTTTCGCTTGAACCAGGAAACCTCTGTGTAGGACTCTAAAGACTCGTCAATACGCCGGTAGCAGATGATGATCATATCAAGCACCCACAAGCCGCAAGCGGTCTGCTAAACGTAACGGCCACCCGGGTATTGAGCGATCAGAAGATCGACGAGCTAGCCCGCTCACACTCCTGCGAATCCGATCAGTAACACTTACCGTACAGTCCGGTCTCTTCGTCTGATATGTCGCATATCAAGTCTAGGGGTGGTAAACGTCAGACCCCAATAACCCGATAAGTCGTGCCGATGTGAGGCTCGTAACGAGTCGAGAAACTACTGGTAACACTTACCAGCAAATCTCTGATCAGCCCTGGCCAGGGACTTCCCTGTTACGGCCAATCGAGCACTGCGCAACATCAACCCCCAATACCGGGAGAGACGAAACCCCTCCTATCGCTCATTGCCTCCATGTGACTCGGGACTGTACCCAAAGACCACCGTTTTGCACGCCCTCATGGACGTGGTAAGGTGGAGATCAAAGCACAGTGGGAATCACACAAGACTCTATGACGATCTCGGGTCTACAGACTAACCTGTACAAGTGTCACCTGAGAACTGCCATCTGACGTGAGGTATAATACCATCTGGGAGTTCTCGGCGAGTCCGTCCAGTGTACTCAGTCTCCACTGAGCACCCGTATACCATCTCTGATGTCAAACACCAATGGATATGGGATCATCCATCGCCCATCACATGGGTCGAGAAGCGTATACGCTAGTCTACACTGGTATATCGATGCCCCGTCTCGATACACCCACGACTAGGGACCATGAAGGATGTACTTATGGACTACCATGTCCCCACTAGTATGATCTGCATCATAGTCCAGGTAGTCAAGCACAAATCCTAAGGGCTTTACCAACATGTAACTATAAGACAGTATAAAGAGACTAGTGTACATGTTAAGATAAAGAGTAACCAGATAGCATACTATCATATCGAGCAAGAAAGTCATCTCTATATATGTCTAAGCATCCAATATAATATACAACATCTGTACAATACTGGCCTCTAGGGCATACATACAACTAACAATAACGATGGAAAGGGGAAAAGGCAAGAAGAGCAAATCTAAAAATCGAGGTAAATTTTAAGAAAAAATCTAAGGCGCGTATTGGAATTGTGGGAAGAAAGCTCACAGGAAAAGTGACTGCAAATCTCCAAAGAAAGGCTCAGATGAGAAGGCGGATGAAAAGAAAGCGAATGTGGTGTCTACACATGAACAAGGGGAACAAGCTCTTTGTCTATCAACGTGTACACAACAACAACTGAGCCTTTTATCCCAAGCATATGGGTTAGGCAACAAGAACCAACATGAGAATCACGCCGGGTCCAGCACATGAATCTTCCGCCTCCACTCACTCCTATCGAACAATATACTTTCATTGAGGCCTTTGGCAACCATATCTTTTCGTATCACCTCCATCCATGTTTTCTTCGGCCTTGATTTCGCCCATTTGACATTGCCTATATCGATAGTATCCATTCGTCAAACCGGTGCTTTCATAGGTCTGTATTGCACATGACTAAACCATCTTAGCCAGTTTTCCCGCATCTTCTCTTCCACATGTGCTACACTAACTTTTGCACGAATATCCTCATTTCGCATCTTATCTTTTCTAGTGTTACCACACATCCAACGAAGCATGTGCATCTCCATTACATACATCTTCTGTGTATGATGCTTTTTAGGAGCCCAACATTCTGTACCATATAATAAGGCAAATCGAATAGATCTCCGATAAAACTTCCCTTTCAACCTTAACGAAAATTTACGATCGTACAAAATCTCTGTTGCACTCCTCCATTTCAACCAACCAGTTTGGATCTTTTGATTAACATCGCTATCGATCTCTCCATCTTTTTGGATGATGGAACCTAGATATCTAAAATGATCGCTCGGTGATATCTCTTGTCCTTCCAGTGTTATACCAATATAGTCTCGACTTCTCTGTTTGCTAAATTTGCAATGCATATATGCTGTCTTGGACCTGCTCAATCTAAACCCCCAAGATTCCAACGTTTGCCTTCATAACTCCAATTTGGCATTAACTCCTGCTTTCATCTCATTTACTAGAACAATATCATCAGCGAATAGCATACACCAAGGTATCTCATTTTGGATAGTTCTAGTATGCTCATTCATCACGATTGTAAATATAAATGGACTTAATGCAGATCCTTGATGTAAGCCAATTATAATCGAAAAATCACTCGTTAGGCCACCGTAAATTCTGACATTTGCCACTACTCTATCGTACATATCCTTGATTATGTCAATGTACTAGATAGAGACCCTCTTCTTCATCATTGTCCCCCATAATACCTCTCTGGGTATCTTGTCATACACTTTCTCTAAATCAATAAATATCATATGAAAATATCTTCTCCTCTCTCGAAAACGCTCGACAAGTTGATGAAGCAAATGAATAGCCTCTATCGTCAATCGTCCAGGCATGAACCCAAACTAATTCTCTATTATCTTAACATCCTTTCTTATCCTGTGTTCAATTACTCTCTCCAAAACTTCATGGTGTGACATATAAGTTTTATTTCACGGTAGTTTGAGCAACTTTGAATGTCACTCTTGTTATTATAGATAGGTACAAGGGTATTTTTCCTCCACTCATTTAGTATGTTTTTGGTCTGCCAAATCTTATTAAACAGACCTGTCAACCATTTAACGCCTATTTCTCCTAAATATCAACAAACCTCGATAGGAATCCCATCTGGACCAACCGCTTTTCTTGATCTCATTCTCTTCAAAATCTCTTTAACCTCTGGTATTCCTATTTTATGCATGAAATCACGGTTTATATCTTGAGATTGAATGACAAGTCCATCCAAATTCTTAGTAAAGCTCTTATTAAACAATTTGTCAAAATAATCTCTCCACCTTTTCTTGATATCCTCATCTCGAACTAAAACCGTCTGATCTTCATCTTTTATATATTTCACTGCACATAAGTCTCTGGTCTTCCTTTCTCGTATCCGAGAAATCCAGTATATATCATTTTCTGCCTCCTTAGTGTCCAACTTCTCATACACCTCCTTATAGACCTTAATTTTAGCTTTCCGAACAGCTTTCTTAATTTCCTTTTTAGCCATTTTATACTTCTCAAATCTCTCCGCATCTCTGCTTTTCTTCAAATCTTTATAAGAATCCATCTTGATTTTAACAGCGGCCTTTACTTCTTCGTTCCACCATGATGTGTACTTAAATGGTAGAGCACCACCTCTCGACTCACCAAATAGATCTCTAGCTACCTTCTTGATACAACTATCCATCTTGTTCCGTGTTCTGTCTGAATCATTTTCAGACTGCTAATCCGCCTCTTGAACTACACGATCTATAAAATCCTTTTGGTTACCTTCTTTCAGTCGCCACCACTTAATTTTAAGTTCCACCTTACATCTAATCTTTTTAGGCCCTCTTTTAAATCAAAAATCTAGAACTAAAATTCTATTTTGAGTGGTTACACTCTCACCTGGCACTACCTTACAGTCGTGCAACAATTTCTATCATTCTCGTCAGAAAAAAGTCTATTTCACTTGCACTTGATCCGCTCCTAAAGGTGATAAAGTGAGACTCTCTTTTTCTGAAACAAGTGTTTGCTAAGATCAAGTCATAAGACAAGCTAAAATCTAGAATCGAGCTGCCTGCTTCATTCCTTTGTCCAAAACCAAAATCTCCATAGATAGTATCATACCCACTACGACTAGTACCTACATGTCTATTGAGATCGCCATCAATAAATAACTTCTCTCCACTAGGTATCTTTTGCACCATCTCGTCTAAATCCTCGCAGAATAGACGCTTACTAGCGTCATCAAGATCTATCTGTGGTACATAAGCACTACTAATATTAAGGATCTCCCCACCTAGAATAAGCTTAATCAGTAAAATTATATCACCTTTTCTCCTAATCTCAACTACATCCTCAAGCAACCGTCTATCTATGATTATGCCTATCCTATTACGATTTTTATCTCTACCCGTATACCAAAACTTATAACCCCAAGGCTCTATGACTCTACCCTTTTCATCTACACACTTAGTTTCTTGCAAACACATAATACCAACTCTCCTCCTAATCATTACCTCCACTAACTCTGTTGGTCTACCCGTAAGGGAACCTATGTTCCAAGAAACTAGACGGATCCTATGAAAGCCTTACTTATTTGTCATTACACCCGGGGTCCAATATAGCACGCTACTTCCGGATAACGACCTACAAGTCCTTGCATACTTAACACTACACCCGGGATCCAATGTAGAGCGTCGCTGAGTAGGGGAAGCCCTAACGATATTCTTATTATGGTTCATGTCATAGAATGTGACAAAGTTTTACATTGGCTGTCACAAGCCTACCACAACCCTCACCATTTCTCATCCGGACTTGGGACCAGCAACGGTGGGTTTTGTCTATCGGCGTGTAACATTTCAAAAAAAAAAATTAAACGTTATTTTAGAATTTTAAATAATGATAAAAGGGTTTTATTAAAAATTATGGTATTTAATTGTAATAATAATTAATTGTAGAAGGTAATTAATTGTAGAAGGTATTTTATTGTAAAAGGTTTTTATTTGTAAAAAGGTTTTTATTTGTAAAAGGTTTTAAAATGGTAAATGGTTTTAAGTGTAAATGTGAGAGTCTAGTAAGTGTTAGGTTAGGTTGAACCTTCACACACAATACACCATGTCATGCATCATGGACCTCCACCTCATACTTTCTCTACACGCACCTCCTCCTTCATTCCTATCATAACTCTTATGATTTTTTTAAACCCTCAAACTGAACAAACCACTTCCTTCAAGATTCATCACAAACTTTTGTTATTTCTTCACCATATCATAAGGAAATTGGTGAGTTCTTCAAGAGATTTGTTCAAAACTCAAGTTAAAACTAATACCGCTTCAAGAAACTTCAAGTGTGCACTTCATGAGCTTGGAAGTTCTTTAGCATTTATCTAAATAGGTAAAAACCCATCTTTTACAAGTTATCTAAGTGTTTAAGTCTTAATTACTTTGTTTGATATTATAAAAATCAGGTTTTTTGTAAGATTTTAGTACTCAAATGGAATTTGCTCTAACTTGAGAGCTCTGAAAAATTTGCTGAGAATTTTTCTGAGATGGTGAGCACAACTAGAGACCACACCCAGAGCCCGAGCCCATCTGCACCAACTTTGGCAGTAGATTTAACGATATTGGCCGCAAATTACGACCAGTTTAGTGAGTTAGGGTCTAAGATTTCTTCTGTAGCTCCTATACATCCCAACTAGACTAGTGTATACTTCTTTTTATCCTAAGTTACCTGTAGCAAAATCTAGAACACACATCCTATAAAATTTTGATGTTTTTCATTTAAACTCAAGTTTTGATTTTTGTTATTGCCGGGGGGTATTTCGATATAGATAGAACGCGTTAAAATACGTCAATCGTACGATCTAGTCTATGTGCATTAGAATTGTAGTAACGTATGTGTTTCGATTGTTATATGTATGCTTGGTTTAATGTATAGGATCGGTCGTGGAGACGTTCGACGTGGCGAAGAAAGGCAAAGCATTCGCGAGCTTCGTCTAGCACGTATTGATTTTAGGTGAGTAATGGACATTTACAAGTGGGAACTCAGGTGGATGGCGTTTAGTACCCCCCGACTATCAGAACCTTTATAAAACTCCGTATCGACTTTTAAACACTATTAGCGATATGTAACCGCATTTCTATATCATATGCATTATATTGAGTACCATATCATCCTTAGTGTATAAACATACTTGCTAGAATAGATAAATTGGATAGAACACAAGCACAATACTAATGATTCCATATTGTACAGTTCACAGACTCGCATGCTACACCGTACATCATTAGTACTGTCATGACACATAGAATTACTATGTTTAACCGTATTACCATATTTCATGATAGTATTATTTTCTATTTACCATGTTCCATTATTTGAATGCTATAGTCCGTATAATTACATGTTATAGTTGCCAAATGTTGCATAAATGAATCATTCACTGTTGATATAATAGATTTTATGTTTCTATGGATTTGAGAAACCGCGGGTATCTTTTACAAAATGGATTATATTTTCAAAAGTGTGGTTTTCTCGTGATATGATAATTTGACGTCCAACATGAGTTTTGTTTTTCATGTGAGATATCCGAATCGAGGGAGGGGTTAACCGATTACGGATACTGGTGGACCCGGTATGATTCCAAGAGGCAAGAAAACCATAGGGAGATACGGGGAGCCTAGCGAGGATAATCGATAACGGAGGTGACATTGGAGCGCGGCGGATATCCGGAGGATTCCGACCGTGGCTGAGTGGATTGTTCGCCGCCGAATATGGGAGACGGAACCGCGTAGGTTGCCTTGCCTGAATTTGGGACAGATACTATTTGGTTTTATCCGTCCACCTCTTCGAAGATACCAAGTTGATTTATGGCACCATATATCGAAGGTTTAGACGGATGCGGCCGATATAGCAGACTTCGTCAGATTCTCCCTCATTTGAGGGGTTTTTGATTGTGGGGACGCTCTTCCCTACAGGCGCAAGCCCCTGCAGTTAATTATGCTACCACATCGCGGTAACCACTTTCTCCTTCTCCAGATGGTCACTTCGTGTCGTGTCTGTTTGTTTTGTTTTTGGTTGCCCGTGGATTGTATATGGAGACTAATTTATGTTGTCGCCCATAGGGCATGGATTAGTCCAAATCCATATTTTCTTAGATTTGGTTTTGGGTTGGGTTTAAGGACCGTTAATCTCATTTGAGACTAATATCAACTTAAACGTTTGTTAAGGATACGTTAGTCTAATTTTAGACTAAGATCTACTTAACAGGATCATTTTGATCCAACAAAAGAGCATTTGGACTCTATTGTTTTAGTTTAGGGGGTCCATAAGTTTAAGGACATCATAGTCCATGACAGTTTAAAGACGTCATAGTCTGTAAAGTTTAAAAACATCATAGTCTATGAGTTTAAGGACCCCACAGTCCATAAATTTTAAGGACATCATAGTCCATGAGTTTAAGGACCCCACGGTCCGTAAAGTTTAAGGACATCATAGTCCAGTTTAAAAACGGCATAGTCTATGTGGTTTTGGTTCAACCGTTTGGGGATGCACAAAAAGTTATTGGTTATTGGGACCGTCCATCTCTCTGAAGACGTTAAAGAATTACAACGACATATATCAGAGGTATGAAGAGATGTACCCTTGAACCAATGTCGGTTGGGAGATCCACAGTCAAGTTTGGGACTAAGATCAAAGATTTATGAGCATATGAGCTCAATTAGGGATCTGTGGCCAACTTGGGCTCGGCCCATTCAGTTAAAATGTTGGACATTTAATTAGGCTCGGTCCTTTTTCATTTAATAATGCTGAGCATTGGTTTGGGTTCTGACAATATTTTTGTCTTTTATTGAATGTTGAGCGCTCATTATAGCTCTTGGGCTTTATTTAAAGAACAATTTATGTTCCCTCAGCGCACACGTGAGGAGCACGTGGCGCGCTTGGCGCTAAGTGCCAGATTTAGAGCGCTAAGGCGCTTCCTGTGAGATAGCGCACACGTGAGGAGCACGTGGCGCGGTTGGCACTGAGCGCCAGTCAATGAGTGCAGAGCGCTCTTTATAAAATAGCGCACACGTGAGGAAAACATGGTGCACTTGGCGCTGAGCGCCAACATTGGAGTGCTGGGAGCTTCCTTTAAAATAGCGCTTGGAACATTGGGCGCTGAGCGCCAGACTTGAAGCGCTGAGGCACTTTTTTAAATTGTAGCGCTAAGAGCGTTGCGGCGCTGTGCGCCAGACTTGGAGCGCTAAGGCGCTTCATTAAATTGGAGCGCTAGGGCTCTGCGGCGTTGTGCACCAGACTTGGAGCGCTAGGGCACTTCTTTAAATTGGAGCGCTATAAGTTCTGACAATATTTTTGTTTTACAGAAGGCAATTTTCTTGTTTTTAACAAGATTAGGAAAATCTTTTCCCATACAGAACTTATTCTATATGTTGATAATTTTTAATCACTATTGGATCTTTGATCCAACGGTGCTCTGATTTACATAGCACAATCTTTCCTGTTTGGAAAGATCTGAGGAGTATTGTTTCCCCCAATCAGAGCAAAGCTCTGTTCAAAATTCAAATTTTAAAATAAAGCAACGCTTCAGATCCAGCACCCAGTGCACTGCGCCCTAGGCAGCGCACCACGTGCAAAGCACGTGTGCGCTAGCGCCAGGTGAGCTGCGCTCTGAGCGGCGCACCATGTGCAAAGCACGTGTGCGCTAGCGCCAGGTGCACTGCGCTCTGAGCGGCGCACCACGTGCAAAGCACGGGTGCGCTAGCACTGGAACTAAAAGTTCCCCACCGTCAGATCAAAGATCTAATAATAAATGATAAATCATTAATTGATCAGAATTAAATTCTGTCAAGGAAAGATTTCTTAAAATCTTTCCAAATAACAAAATTGTGCTCTGTAAATCAGAGCACCGTTGGATCAATGATCCAATGGGGATTAAAAAATCACCAAAATACAGAATAAATTCTGTTTGGAAAGATTTCCCAATCTTATTAATAACAAGAATATTACCTTCTGTAAATCAAAAGCCCTTGGATCAAACATCCAACGATGGGAAAATTCCCAAATCAATTGGAGAAAAGATCTCCTTAACTGATTCAACAAATCAGCCTCCCCTATATAAAGGACCCAAGACTTCAAGTCAAAAATAGAAAAGAAAAAAACCCATAAACTTTGAGAAACTCAAAGATAAAGAGCAAGCTCTTGCATGAAGATTCTTCTTCAAGGTAAAGATGATGATGATGAACACAGAGATGAAATCATCTCATGATTAAGAAAGAAGAATTCATTTCTTTAAACAGATCATAGATCTACAAGACAAAAAGTCTTTCACAAAGAGATCAAAAGATCTCATCATAAAATAAAAGAAGAACATAATTCTTCTCACAGATCATGGATCTATAAAGGCAAAGCCTTTCATCAAAAATGAGAGATTGGAAATATCTCCTGCAAAAATAAGAACTGTTGTTCTTAGATCTTGAGACAAAGTCTCTTTTCAAATAACATAAATTTGTTTTCCAGATCATAAAATTGATCAGATGCACTTTGCGCTCTTGAATTGCGCTTTGCGCTCGTGAACTGCGCTTCTGCGCTCTCTGGACTGACGCTCAGCGCCTAATACGCCACGTGTCAATCACGTATGCGCCAATTAACAACTTCCGCTTTGCGCTTCTGAAATAGCACACTATGCTCATGGGCTGGCGTTCAGCGCCAAGCGCACCACGTGTCACTCACGTGTGCGCCACTAGATTGAAAGCGCAATGCGCTCATGGAATAGCGCTCAGTGCTCATAAACTGGCATCATGCGCTCATCATCTGGCGCCTAGCGCTGAGTGCGACACGTGTCCCTTACATGTGCGCTACTTGGCAGAAGCGCACTGCCCTTTTTGATTGGCGCAAAGCGCCTAGCGCGCCATGTGTTGCGCTGACAGAACATAAATTGTTCTTTAATAAGCCCAGAGCTCTGATGAATGCTTAGCATTCAATAAAAGACAAAGACATTGTCAAGATATAAATCAATGCTCACTATTATTAAAAGGGCCAAGCCCAAATAAAGGCTCAACAGTCCAATATAAAATGTTAAACATTTATTGGACTTAGCCCAATATTGGCCATAAGTCCTCAACTTATATTAATTGAGCTCATCTGCTCATAAATATTTTAACAGATCTTAGCCCCAAATTGGACTACAGATCTCTCAACCAACTCACGTCGGTTCGAGGGTACATCTCTTTACTCCTCTGATATTTGTCGTTGTAATCCTTCAACGTCTTCAGAGAGGTGACGAGTCCCGACAACCAAACATTCTACGGATTGTGGGGTCTTTTAAACTCACGGACTATGATGTCCTTAACCTTGACTATGAGGTCTTTAAACTCACGGACTATGACGTTCTTAACCTTGACTGTGAGGTCTTTAAACTCACGGACTATGATGTCCTTAACCATGGACCGAGATGTCCTTAAACTAAAATTGGACCGTAATGTCCTTAAACTAAACGACCGCAATGTCCCTAAACTAAACAATAGAGCCCAATTGCTCTCTTGTTGGATCTAAACGATCCCGTTAAGTTGATCTTAGTCTAAAATGAGACTAATGTATCCTTAAGATACGTTTTAGTTGATCTTAGTCCCAAATGAGACTAACGTATCCTTAAACCCAACTCCTAAACCCAAACCTAAGAAGATACGGATTTGGACTAATCCACGCCTTACGGGCGACAACATAAATTAGTCTCCGTATACAATCCACGGGCAACCAAAAACAAAACAAACACCCACGACATGAAGTGACCATCCAAAGAAGGAGAAAGTAGTTACCGCGATGCGGTAGCGTAATTAACTGCAGGGGCTTGCGCCTGCAGGGCAAAGCGTCCCCACAATCAAAAACCCCTCAAAGGAGGGGGAATCTGACGAAGTCTGCTACATCGGCCGCATCCGTTTAAACCTTCGATATACGGTGTCATAAATCAACTTGGCATCTTTGGAGAGGTGGATGGATAGCACCAATTAACATCTACCCCGAAATTCAGGCAATACGGACCCACACTGTAACACCCGAGTTCATTTATACCAATTCCAGTTCAGTATTTTACTTATCCATGGTCTATTCCGGATTTAGCGTGTTTGGGTGCGAATAGTACTTTACATGTTACTGGGCATTCGACCCGACCCGCTTGCTTGAACCTGTTTGACTCTTATTTAGAAATTATCTTGACTTGTTGCATGGACTAGTACTTCTCATGATTTAGTATACTGGTATTTTATCTAGTATCGCATCTTTTGCATATAACAATTTAAATCACGTAAAATAAATTAAAATTGCATTTCATGGCCTGCATGATACCCCTAACCCTGTGGTAGCGTCCTTGCATCATGTTCTCATCCCGTTCAGTGAAACGGACGTGTTTAGATGGCTACGCGCACGTACGTGCATCCGTTCTTGGGGGTATGCATTTTCTTTAACTAGGCATTCATTTTGAAATTTGGAAGTTGCATATATTTTTTATTTTTTAAATATGAATTTTGGACCCGACCCGGACGCATTACTGAAATGTTTTGTAACCCGCCAAATTCCAATTATTTAAAATTCTTTAATATTTTTCTTAACAGCTTGCATTCCTTTTAACCTACGAAAATATTTTTAAAAAATCAAAATATTCCTCCACTTCTTTCCCCAGCCAAGGAAGTGATTCTCCAATCTTGTAAAATCTTTTTCTATTTTTCCTAATCTTTTCTTTCCCCAACCGAGCCAATCAAAACTCCCTCTTCTTTGCACCTGGGCCCCACGTCTCTCTCTCTCTCCCCTCTTTCTTATTCTTTCTCTCTCGTATCCCCTCAACCAATCACTTTTTATTTTTGTGTGGCCCCACTCTACTCCTCTCTCTCTTTTTCCTTTTCTTTTCCTCTCTCTCGCCGTCTCTCTCCTCCTTCTCTCTCTCTTTCTCTTTCTCTCTCTCTCTCTATCTCTCTCTTCTCTCTCTCCTATCGGAGGCACTGTGCACTCCTCGATTCTGGTCACCGCGTTGCGCTATGGTCACCTTCCTTCTTCTCGAGCCTCGTTCCCCTCGTTCAAAATCCTCGAGCACGAGAAAACCTTGAACCCATCTCGTCGCGGTTTTCTCGTTCACCCTCTCCTCCGAGCAACCCTAAGCACCATCTCTCCTCACCATCAACCTCGACATCATCTCCACTTCTTTCATCTTCGACAGAACCCATCTCCTGCCTTTACTTCATCTCCTACCGCTGTCGTCGCCTTCCCTACTTCGATCAACCATCGCCCTGCCGTCGCCGGAGCACCCAACTTGACAGCGGCCCCTCTCCTTTACAACCCAGAATCTGTCGTCTTCATCTTCACCACTGCAAAACTCACCATCATCGCCATGTTTCTTGAACCCATCTCCTCCTTCATCTGCAACCCTCGCCGGCACCCTCACGTCGCCGATCCACTGCCGACCGTGTCGTCGTCACTTTCACACCTGCGACCACCTCTCTTTCTCTTCTCTTCCCTCTCACTAACCCAACTCCTAGAACCCTAGAACCCTGCATCCCCACCTGCATCCTACCTCACACCGACGCCTAACTTGTGCCAACTCGTTGCCGTCTCATCGCCGGCGGCCTCCTCTTCATCACAACCTTCTCCCTTTCCTCTCCTCTTCCACCTACGACCCAGCCACCAGAAATCCCGCACACCCACACACCAGAACCCAAAACTGAGTATTGCACACCTTTACGACGCCGGAGTCCCTTCGACCATCGTCGTCGACGCCATCATTCCTCTGAATACCCAGTGAGAAATTCTTCTTGCCTCATGCTCATTCCTCCTTTACATTCTTCAATTCTTTTCTTTCTTCCCATGACAATTCTTTACTGTTAGTTTTAGTGTGCACTGTTCGTTGATCGTTGGAAACCGGGATGCCGTCGACGATCCCGACGACCCTGCGAGCGTGCCTGACCCATGTGCTAACTTTGTTCGTGGTATGGATCTGCTCTGTGTATCGCGCACGCGTCGCAACATTTCGCCGACGAAGGACGTTCCGTATTCCCGTTCTTGATCCGTCCAGGCAAGTTAATCTTGCTACATGCTACTATAACATCTATACATATTTATTTCATGTTTAAAACTGTATATGGAATCTAAGGCTATTAATTTTCATTATTGCATTTCGATGTTAGATTATATCATGGTAGAATCGGATCATAAATTATAATTTGTTGCACGTTAGAGCACCATATCGTATACCAATATCCGTGTTTAAATTGCTTACTAATTAACTGCACAACTAATAGCACTGTTAAAAGGTTTCTACCCCGAATACCCAGTTGCATCCACTGAACGTATTTTTATATATCATTGCATCTCTAGAGTATTTAGCACGTATTAACATGATTTTAACATCCATATGTGTTTTACTGTATTCATGTAATGTTGAAACCATCTACTAAATACAAACTGATAACTATGCATCTACATATCTTAATCTGTACCTGATCGCATTTCACGTTACAAGTTCCAGCTTGTCGATTCTATTAGTACACATACTTGTTCTGTATGCCATGACTATGCTAGTTTGATTATGAGCACCCACATGATATCTTGTACACCCTGACATGACTTGCTACAACTATTACTTGACACGACATGGTACCGTACAACCCTTGACATGGCATAACACCTTTATACATTACTTGACTTGACCTGATGTACCATGGCTTGACCTGTTACCTGATCTTGTGTCTAATGCCAACAAACCTGACATGTAGTCCTTACGGACCGTTCCTGTTGTCTATCCAGACAAACCTGCTCTTACCTGATCCTGTGTTGGCATTAGTTCTTGATTACTGAATACTTGACTTGACATACATAACTTGGGGGTATGGGGAAATCAATGGTGAAACCTGACTTGTAACTCAACAGTTCGATATCTGTTCTGATCAGTCTTACGGGCTAGGCCAGCCCCGGAGTTATGATGCTGACATCACTCGTCTGTACCTGCTACCTTTTACTGCCTAGCGGCACATCTCGGTTTCAGCCCGAGAGTCTGTAGACCATGGTCCCAGGCATGCACGGGACACTATTGAGTTACATCGATGATTCATCAAATTGATTTCAAAGACTTTAGAGTAGAAAACCCAATAGAACAGTTTAGTTTACTCACTGCACACTACCCTTCACTGCCCTGATTTAAATTACTGTTACACCTGCTTTTCATTCATGTTTATACTTGCATTTCCTGTTACCCTGTTTATTTTATTACTTGATGACATGACGCGCTGACGTCTGGGTTTTGCATGGCCCATATTCTTCTACCTTATTGCAGACTGATCAGGAGTATTGCCGCTGTTAGACCGAGCGGTGAAGTTCCTGTCGGTATGTAGTTTCACTTCCAGGTGTTTCTTTTATTGTACCTTTTGGCTTCCGCGCATTGTTATTTCTTGACTCTTTTACTCTGGCTTATGGACATGTACTAGATAGTTGGTTTATTTCCTGTTCTTGATATCTCTACAGCCGTAATGTGACTGTGGAGGGATTTTTCTTATCCACAGGTAGCATGGTTGCCTATGTCACGTGCCCATCTTAGCGTACTCTGGGAAGCGGGGCGTGACATGGTTCTTTTAATATCAGAGACATAGGATATAGGTTAATCGGGTTGATTAATCGGGTTGATTCTTTTGTAGTTGGGTATTGGACCCAATACACGAATCAGAATACTCGTGATTAGGAACATGTCCTGCCACCTTGATTATCGTGATTGTTGAATCATATCCTTCTCTTGATCCTTTGTTTGGACGATATGCAAACCACTTTGCATTTCGACCTGAAATCTTTTGGTTCTCTATTTTTCTCCCTGTTTCTTGATTCTGATACTAGGATTTGGGCGACTTGGGTGGAGCTATGTAATTGTACCCATGAACTGCAGCATGGTTACAATGCGGTACTCTATCTAAGTAACTTGGAGTCCTGGTCTTGATTCACTTCCATGTTCCATGATCGTTGTACTACATTGTCCCTCTCGGTTTCATTGCTTACCAGTTATTGTGCATCGCCAGCTTGTATCATGTTTACCGTGGTTAACCCTCTTCAGTATCTTGACTTCAGATAAAGTCATCTCGATATCTTACTTGTTCTTGTTTTTCCCGCATTAGGACCATTCAATCCTAATGCGTTCCCTTGTTTGTTGTTGTCTTGGAAATGGATTTTTGCGGCACTTTCCATGCTCATATTGATTGTAAGGAAGGGAAGGTGATTCTCCAGTTTTCCGGACATTCGGAAGTTGTTTTGCTGGAGGAAGCAGTTCTGTCGGGCCAGTCGAGTTAGGGCTAGGCCGACAAACAAGGTTCTTTCGTCAATGGCAGTGGATAAGGAAGAAGCGCCAGCTATATTTGAGAGTTTCATGGAAGTGTGAAGACATATCAGGTTTACCGCCGAGGCGAGACGTGGAGTTTGCGATTAAACTTGTTCCTGGTGCAGCGCCAATCTCAAGGGCATATTACCCGATGGCACCAGTGGAGTTGAAAGAAGTCAGGAAGTAGGTTGCTGAATTATTTGAGAAGGGTTGGTTCGCCGTAGTAACTTAACTGAGGAAGCTCCATATCTTCTAGTAAAGAAGAAGGAAGACGCAGGGAAGGCGTGCATTGATTATCTAGAATTAAACCGAGTGATTATTATGAACTAGTACCCGGTCCCTCGCATTGGCGAAATGTTTGAGCAGCTTAGTGGCGCGAGGGTATTCTTGAAGCTGGATTTGCGGTTCGAATATCATCTGGTCCGAGTTAAATCAGAGGATATTTGCAAGACTGCGTTCCGAACTCAGTATGGACATTACGAGTATTAGTGATGCCCTTCGGAGTAACAAATACACCGGCAATATTTATGGACTTGATGAACCGAATCTTTTCGCCATTCTTGGACCAGTTTTAGTAATGGTCATGGAAGACATTCTGGTCTACTCGAGGAGCATTGAAGAGCATGCAGAACACTTGAAGATCGCACTGCAGACTTGGAGGCAAGAAAGATTATATGCAGAGATGAGCAAGTGCAAGTTTCGGCTTGAAGAAGTAAAGTTTTGGGACATATCGTAGCTGGAGATGGAATCGCCGTTTATCCAGGGAAGATTGCAGCAGTTCAAGACCGGCCGATTCCGAAGAACGTTGCAAAGATCAGAAGTTTCTTGGACTTGCAGGATACTATAGAAGGTTCGTAAAGAAGTTTTGCTCGTTTGGCTGAGCCTCTGACCAAGCTTACGCACAAGAAAGTACCATTTGTGTGGACGAATAAGTGTGCGTCAGCCTTTGAGGCGTTGGGGCAAGGTTGATGACCGCTTTTGTTTTGACCGTACCAGACTGTTCCGGAAGATTGGTGATTCACAGCGACGCATCTGGGAAAGGTTTGGGATGTGTTTTGATATGGCATGAGAAGGTTGTAGCTTACGCGTTAAGACAGTTGAAGATCCATGAGAAGAATTACTCAACTCTTGACTTGGAGCTTGCGGCTGGGATTTTCGCTTGAAATTTTGAGACACTACTTATTGGGCGAGGGGGGTCGAAATATTCACCGATCATAAAAGCCTAAAGTACGTGTTCGCCCAGAAGGAGCTATTTGTGAGGCAGCGAAATTGGTGGATGCTGACGGCTAACTACGATTTCGATCTTAAGTACCATTCGGGAAAAGTTAGTGTTGTACCGGATGCACTTAGTTGGTTGCCAACAATTCAGATGTTGACTACACAGAAGAAACTTAGTGAAGACTTTTGGAGATTCGATTTGGAAGTCGTGCTACCGCATTCTTCAGGACAGTTGATGCAGCTGCAAGTACAGTTTTTGTTGATCGAGGATATTAAGGCAGTGCAATTGAAAGACTCAAGATTGCAAAGGTTTCGAGAACAGGTTGAAGCTGGCATTCGAACGGACTTATTGATTCATGAAGGTGTTTGTAGTAACCGCTTGTGTGGGCCAAGGGGAGATATCCGTGAAGGAATTATGAAGGAGGCCCACAGTCCGGAATAGTCCGTACAACCAGGAGGCACGTGGATGTACCGAGTTTTATGACAGCAATTCTGGGGGAAAGGCTTGTAACGGGAGATTACCGCTTTGTAGCAAAGTGCTGGGTGTGTCAGCAAGTTAGGCTGAATATCAGCAGGTTGCTGGTTTATTACAACCACTTCCGATCCCTCAATGAAAGTGGGAATATATAACCATGAATTTTGTGACGGCTCTACCAAGGAGCCCGAATGGCAACAGTGTAGTTTAGGTGATCGTTGACGGTTTGACCAAGGCAGCTCACTTCATACCGTTTCGAGTTGGTCAGTCAACGGAAGCGTCAGCAGAACGGTACATGCAGGAGATTGTGAAATTGCATGGAGTACCTGTGAGCATCGTGTCCGACCGTGACACCCGATTCTTATCGCACTTCTGGAGGAGCTTACGGGAAAGTTTGGGGACTTGATTGAAGTTTGGTACAGCCAATCATTCTCAGACAGATGGCCAGCGGAGAGAACGATCTAAACTCGTAAAGATATGTTGAGATCTTGCATGTTAGACTTCAAGGGTTCATGGGAGGATCATCTACACTTGGTGGAGTTTTCTTACAGCAACAGTTTCTAGGCGACTTTTTGGATGGCTCCATTCGAAGCTTTATGTGGTCGCAAGTGTCGTTCACCTGTTTGTTGGGACGATATCGGTGAATGAAGATTGTTGAGACCAGATTTGGTTGTGCAGACAGTTGAGAAGGTTTATACTATCCGGAATCATATGAAAGTAGTACAAGACCGACAAAAGAGTTGGGCAGTCACATCGAGAAGACCTCTAGAGTTCGCTGTTGATGATTTGGTATTCTTGAAGATATCACCGACTAGAGGAGTGATCCGTTTCGGAAGTCGAGGAAAGCTTAGTCCCCGATTCGTTGGACCTTTTGAGATCTTGGAACATATTGGAGGAGTGGCTTATCGTTTGGCGTTACCGTAATCCCTGGCGAATGGTCGTGACGTGTTTATCGTACCTCAACTCCGTAAGTATGCTCGAGATGAAATACATGCGTTGGATCATTCGAAGCTGACTGTGCGAAAAGATTTCACTTTTGAGAAGCGACCGATGTCGATTATGGATCGAAGAGTAAAGGTTCTTAAGAACAAGTTATCCCTCTTGTGCTTGTTTCTTGGAGTAATCGCTTGCATGGAGAACCAACTTAGAAACGAGAAGATGAAATCTGGCAGAAGTTTCCATATCTATCTTTGTAGTTTCTTGATTGATTATTCTTTCTTGTTCTTGGAATTTCGAGGACGAAATTATTTTGTAGTTGGGTATAATGTAACACCCGAGTTCATTTATACCAATTCCAGTTTCAGTATTTTACTTATCCATGGTCTATTCCTGATTTAGCGTGTTTGGGTGCGAATAGTACTTTACATGTTACTGGGCATTCGACCCGACCCGCTTGCTTGAACCTGTTTGACTCTTATTTAGAAATTATCTTGACTTGTTGCATGGACTAGTACTTCTCATGATTTAGTATACTGGTATTTTATCTAGTATCGCATCTTTTGCATATAACAATTTAAATCACGTAAAATAAATTAAAATTGCATTTCATGGCCTGCATGATACCCCTAACCCTGTGGTAGCGTCCTTGCATCATGTTCTCGTCCCGTTCAGTGAAACGGACGTGTTTAGATGGCTACGCGCACGTACGTGCATCCGTTCTTGGGGATATGCATTTTCTTTAACTAGGCATTCGTTTTGAAATTTGGAAGTTGCATATATTTTTTATTTTTTAAATCTGAATTTTGGACCCGATCCGGACGCATTTCTGAAATGTTTTGTAACCCGCCAAATTCCAATTATTTAAAATTCTTTAATATTTTTCTTAACAGCTTGCATTCCTTTTAACCTACGAAAATATTTTAAAACAACCAAAATATTCCTCCACTTCTTTCCCCAGCCAAGGAAGTGATTCTCCAATCTTGTAAAATCTTTTTATATTTTTCCTAATCTTTTCTTTCCCCAACCGAGCCAATCAAAATTCCCTCTTCTTTGCACCTGGGCCCCACGTCTCTCTCTCTCCCCTCTTTCTTAATTCTTTCTCTCCCGTATCCCCTCAACCAATCACTTTTTATTTTTGTGTGGCCCCACTCTACTCCTCTCTCTATTTTTCCTTTTCTTTTCCTCTCTTTCGCCGTCTCTCTCCTCCTTCTCTCTCTCTCTCTCTCTTCTCTCTCTCTCCTATCGGAGGCACTGTGCATTCCTCGATTCTGGTCACCGCGTTGCGCTATGGTCACCTTCCTTCTTCTCGAGCCTCATTCCCCTCGTTCAAAATCCTCGAGCATGAGAAAACCTTGAACCCATCTCGTCGCAGTTTTCTCATTCACCCTCTCCTCCGAGCAACCCTCAGCACCATCTCTCCTCACCATCAACCTCGACATCATCTCCACTTCTTTCATCTTAGACAGAACCCATCTCCAGCCTTTACTTCATCTCCTACTGCTGCCGTCGCCTTCCCCACTTCGATCAACCATCGCCCTGCCGTCGCCGGAGCACCCAACTTGACAGCGGCCCCTCTCCTTTACAACCCAGAATCTATCGTCTTCATCTTCACCACTGCAAAACTCACCATCATCGCCATCTTTCTTGAACCCATCTCCTCCTTCATCTGCAACCCTCGCCGGCACCCTCACGTCGCCGATCCACTGCCGACCGTGTCGTCGTCACTTTCACACCTGCGACTACCTCTCTTTCTCTTCTCTTCCCTCTCACTAACCCAACTCCTAGAACCCTAGAACCCTGCATCCCCACCTGCATCCTACCTCACACCGACGCCTAACCTGCGCCAACTCGTTGCCGTCTCATCGCCGGCGGCCTCCTCTTCATCACAACCTTCTCCCTTTCCTCTCATCTTCCACCTACGACCCAGCCACCAGAAATCCCGCACACCCACACACCAGAACCCAAAACCGAGCATTGCACACCTTTGCGTCGCCGGAGTCCCTCCGACCATCGCCGTCGACACCATCATTCCTCTGAATACCCAGTGAGAAATTCTTCTTGCCTCATGCTCATTCCTCCTTTACATTCTTCAATTCTTTTCTTTCTTCCCATGACAATTCTTTACTGTTAGTTTTAGTGTGCACTGTTCGTTGATCACCGGAAACCGGCGTGCCGTCGACGATCCCGACGACCCTGCAAGCATGCCTGACCCGTGTACTAACTTTGTGCGTTGTATGGATCCGCTCTGTGTATCGCGCACGCGTCGCAACATTTCGCCAACGAAGGACGTTCCGTATTCCCGTTCTTGATCCGTCCAGGCAAGTTAATCTTGCTACATGCAACTATAACATCTATACATATTTATTTCATGTTTAAAACTGTAAATGGAATCTAATGCTATTAATTTTCATTATTGCATTTCGATGTTAGATTATATCATGGTAGACTCGGATCTTAAATTATAATTTGTTGCACGTTAGAGCACCATATCGTATACCAATATCCACATCCATATGTGTTTTACTGTATTCATGTAATGTTGAAACCATATACTAAATACAAACTGATAACTGTGCATCTAAATATCTTAATCTGTACCTGATCGCATTTCACGTTACATGTTCCAGCTTGTCGATTCTATTAGTACACATGCTTGTTCTGTATGCCATGACTATGCTAGTTTGATTATGAGCACCCACATGATATCTTATACACCCTGACATAACTTGCTACAACTATTACTTGACACGACATGGTACCGTACAACCCTTGACATGGCATGACACCTTTATACATTACTTGACTTGACCTGATGTACTATGGCTTGACCTGTTACCTGATCTTGTGTCTAATACCAACAAACCTGACATGTAGTCCTTACGGACCGTTCCTGTTGTCTATCCAGACAAACCTGCACTTACCTGATCCTGTGTTGGCATTAGTTCTTGATTACTGAATACTTGACTTGACATACATAACTTGGGGGCATGGGGAAATCAATGGTGAAACCTGACTTGTAACTCAACAGTTCGATACCTGTTCTGATCAGTCTTACGGGCTAGGCCAGCCCCGGAGTGATGATGCTGACATCACTCGTCTGTACCTGCTGTTAGTGTTTATGCCCTAGAAGGCCATTACTGTATCATACTAGTTTGTATATTACTTAATGGAAGCTTGGATATTCACATGTATATAACAGTCTTGCTAAACATGGTAGTATGCTACTTGGTTTTTCTATCTTAATATGTGAGTGTACGTATTGATAGAGCTCTTAGGATCTTGCTTGTCTACCAGCGTTGTGATGGCAGTCACACTAGTGGGGGCTGGGTAGTCTACAAGCACATCTTTATTCTGGTCCCTGGTCGTTGGATTATCGAGACAGAGCATCGATACTCCGTAGTAGACTGGTGTGTACGCTTCTCATCCCAGTTGGGGAGATGGTCTGTCCCACAGCCGTCAGTACGTCGTACTGGAGATAGTATGCAGGTGCTCGTTAGGTTACGGGTACACCGGACAGGACTCACAGGGAACTGTTGGTTGGTTTGATACCAGTCGTCAGTGAGCAGTTCCCAGGTGACATGAGTACAGCATAGTCCGCAGACTTGACACTGCTACTTCGCCTCGAGTGTGTCCCACTGTTCTTAGATTGCTACCCTACCACGGCTCAAAGGAGTCGTGCAAACAGGTAGCAGTTGGGTGCAGTCCCGAGCACTTGGAGGCAGTGGCGGTTAGACAGGATTCGTCCCTCCCGGTATTGGGAGTAGATATCGTGCTGTGTCAGAGAGCCATTACGTAAAGTCCCTGGCCAGGGCAAGCGAGATTTGCTGGTAGGTTCCAGTAGTTTCTCAGGGTGTAATGGGCTTCACTCCGACACGACTTATACCGCTATTAGGGGACTGACGCTTGCCGCCCCCCTAGGCCCGATATGCGATAGTCTTGGACGAACGGACCGGACTGTATGGAGATTGTCACATCAGACTCAGTAGGAGTTCGGATGGGTTTACTCATCGGCCTTCTTATCGACAACTACCTGGGGACCGTTACGTACAGCTAGTGCCGCTTGCGGTCTGTGGTTAAACCCACTGCCAGCGTAGTAGTCGAGTCTCTAGAGTCCCACACAAAGAGTTTCCTACTCCAGGCGAAACGATATAGAGGTTGCATGGTTTTGCGACAAAGGGTTCGGACGCATACGTGCGTTTACGCGCGTACGACTTTCGAACAGTTTTTACCAGTCGGCTTTGGTTTAAGCCAGTTACTGGTATCCGGTTATTGGATTTTTTCAATCTAAAGTTTTTCCGTATTTTTGCGGATCGGAGGGGCGTTCTCGTAATTGTACGAGAAGCTTCTAGAAGATGGTGACTAAGGAGGGTTATGTGTCATATTCATTGAATGAGTTATATGAGTCATGGTGGTGATTCATTCATCTCATTAATGCACATTTATTGCTTAATGACTCATGCTAATGAATCACCACTAGATATTTTATGAAGCATGATTATTCATCACTCTTTATTCTTTTCTTCTTATTAGATAATGCTTCATATATATTATGATACTCATAACTTATTCATCATAATATTATTCACATTCTCTCTCCTCAAGCTCTCTCTCTTCAAAAGACTAATCCTCACCCTCATGTGTTGAGATCTAGGATTAGTTAGACTAATCAATCCATAACCATCACTCTATTTCATCTTGCTTCTTTGATTAGCAATCCAAGAAGGTTAGTTGCCTCAAGTTTAGAGGCTAAGCTTGGAGTTTTGCTCTCGGGTGGATCGTCTACTACCTAGAGAAGGCCGAGGAGAACAAGGAGATCGTAAAGACGAAGGACTAGTTTCGATAGGTATAATCCCTAAGCATAGTAGTTTAGAACAACTATATGTTTGGTTAGTTATCGTTTAGCTTCGATTCAAGCGGTTAGTCGATGTTCGTTCACTAAACAAGTTCGTTTTTGAAAATTCCGCCTCCCCACAAGTATTGGGGTGTTGTACATCGACTTACAGTGGTATCAGAGCCTCGCTAAACAATAAATAACTTAATTGCAAATTTGTACGAATTTCGAACGGAAAAACGAAGCCGGAAAACCCTAAATCTGTAAAGTTTCTGTCGAACTTAAAATGATGTCCTAAAATTTTTCAGGTAAGTGCAGAAAGCTTGAAATGAACACAGAAGAACACACAAAAAATTTGGGGCCATGAATCGTCTACGGAGCCGCGGATCCGCGGCTCATAGCACTGTTGACGCCGCGGATCCGCCGCCGTTTTGACGATTCAGGGATCCATTTTTGTTGTGGTGGTTCTCTGTGGTTTTTGGGGTTTTCTGGAATATTTAATATTTGCTCAGGTTTCAGTTTAACAGAGCAGTTTTTAGAGCAATATTAATGATGTTTAATCGATCGAAATTGTAAAGTATTTGCATGTTGGATTATATCTGTGATTGTTTAATGTGTTCGTAAACCTCCCCTAACTGCTAGTATGTCGGTTGGCAGGGGGTTACACATTTCTGTAATGGTTATATCTGTTTGTGCATATAAACTGCATTGGACTGTTGTGGTGTATAGCCGGGGTTTGCAATGGGTTATTGTTTAATTCATTTGTTGTAAATGTAATTTGTTGTAATATTATTTTTGCGGGGCACATCCAGGTTGCGGTTGTAGCCACCGTTGTATTATTTCATTTTACTGTTTTTGCTCCTAGGACTGACCCAAGGTGGGGTACACAAACTGCCGGGCGGGTAGTTTGCCGTACCCGTAGGTGTCGAGGGTGGGGTAACGGCTATTCATCACAACTGTGTAATCTGTCTTTTCTTGCAGGCTCAAAAGAAATACAGATTGCTTGCAAATCCAATATTGTTTATCTGTGTTCTGGAATGAATATCATTGCGTAAGACGAATGTAAAATATCTATATATATGATAGCTATTTAGACGTCACTTATGTTTTACACCCGCGCTAGCCCAGCCCCCGCTCTGTCGTTAGTTAAGTAACCTAACGGGTGATGACGGGACCCCGTGGCGAATGCGGATGGCATAAGAGGACGTTGTATTTTCGTTGTTTTCTGCAATGATAGGTTAATGATGGGACGCATTATCTATAATGCAAAGAAAATAAACCAAGTTTAAATCGTTGGAACAATTTAAAAGAAACCACTCGGTTATTTTTAAAACAGATATTTTTAAATGCGGAGACTTAACCACTCCTTTTAAAAGCTATCAGGTTCCTTCGGTTATATCAAGTTCACTACGTTCACGGTTTCGCCAAAACCAGTCGTAGCCCTCCGTCATTTCTTATGAATGGTCAGTAGTATTCAAGCTATGTTTGTTTGGCCCTTAGTCAAGACATAGTGATTGGTAGCTGCTGAGGTATTCATTTGTTGCATAGATAGATGAGTTGGTTTGGAACAGTCGTATTACTTTGTTGGCCTTTAGTCAAGAGTATATACGGATGGGTTCAAATCAACAGGATAATGATGGGCAGAACTTGACATGTGACTTATGATTAGTTGGCCCTTAGTCAAGATCATAAGAACATGGGGCAAAAACATATATCGGGAATTTCTAAAGAAACTGAAATTTGCAAAGAGATGCATACCATTTGGAGTTTGATGAATGTTGGTAGGATTCCTTCAACATTATCATACGATGATATTTGGATCCCGATCCTACTGTGAGTATATGCTACTTATCAGGATATTCGTCACTTAACGATCAATGCTATAAACCTAGTAGGTGTCCAGAAAGGTGTCAGCGGGGTTACGCCCCCAGAGAAAAGAGGTTATTTAATTAAGGAACTTCGCGAAAGCGTTGGAAAACCTCCCTCGAAGTATCGACACTGGCCTGGCTGAACGGTTAAGCAAGTATTGTACGGTGAGAATAGTCCTGGCTAATTCTTCTTTTATGGTTTGAGGAAGGATTCGAGAAACAGTGGGAGCCATCCAGTTTAGATAAACTAAAAACCACTCTAAACTTGCAAGAGCATCATGCTAAAGAGTTTTCTTCTCTCTCTCCTAATTGCAGCGACCCTGAAAATGACTGGACTTAAGTTACTTTTAGAGAAAAATATACTGACGGGGCCAAACTATAAAGATTGGCTGCGGAATGTCAAAATGGCTTTAACCTATGACAAACTGGGGTACGTCCTCACCGCTACGGCACCTGCTGTCCCTGGTCCCAAATCCAGCAATGCGGATAAGGAAATCCGCAAAACCTGGGATTTAGATTGCGCGAGAGCCAAGTGCGTCGTGCTTGCCTCTATGAACAATGAACATCAGAGGAGGCACGAGGATATGTCCCTGGATGGCATATTTTTCCATACAAAGGAACTTTATGGAGAGCAATCTCGTATAGCAAGATACGAGACCTCTAAGAACTTGTTTCGAGCGAGGTTGGCTGTCGGGTCATCGGTAGGTGAACATGTCCTACAGATGATCGGCTATATTGAAGAGCTCGCAGATCTTGGGACGACTTTGGATAATGAGCTCTATACAGACCTTATTCTCCAGTCCCTTCCTCCCACCTACGCCCAGTTTATCCTCAACTTCAATCTTCAAGGAAAAGAAGTTGAACTTGCGGAACTCCTGAACATGTTAAGGAGTGCAGAGGGCACCTTGCAGAAGGCAAGGGAAACACCCGCTATGTTTGTTGGCGGTACATCTTCTTCCGGGTCCAAGGCTAGGGCCAAAGGAAGGAAGAAGAAGGCCGCACCCAAACCTAGAGGAGGTGTTAGTAAGGTGAGAGGGAAGGGAAAGAAAAAGCTTGCAGCACCGATAGTTGGCCAGGATGAGTGCTTCCATTGTCACAGGAAAGGGCACTGGAAGAAGGATTGCAAGGCGTGGAATGCCAAGAACCAGGAACCGAAGCAAGCTGTGGCTTCGACTTCAGGTGTGTTTGTAATTGAGAATTGTCTGTCAATCAACTCTACTTCCTGGGTATTGGATACCGGATCAGGATCTCATATTTGCAATTCATTGCAGGCACTGAGAAACCGTAGAGTGCTGAAGGAAGGTGATATGATCCTCAGGGTTGCTAACGGAGCTAGCGTGGGAGCTGCGTCCGTCGGGGATTATCACTTAGGATTGACAAGTGGACATATTTTGGTTTTGCATAACTGTTATTTTGTACCAAGCTTAACGTGTAATATCATATCAGTTTCCTTGTTATCAAATAAAGGTTATGATTTCACGTTTGTAAGAGATGTTGTTAACATCCACCTTAATCATGGTTTGATTGGGTCCGGTACATTAAATAACGGCATATATGTTTTAAACCAACTCCAAATTTTCAATGTCCAGAACACACTAAAAAGAAAGTCTCCAGATTTAAATAAAGCTTTCTTATGGCATTGTAGACTGGGTCACATCAATGAGAGAAGGTTGACTAAGTTGCATAGAGAAGGATATTTAGACACGTTCGAATATCAATCCTATGACACTTGTCAATCTTGTCTCAAAGGAAAGATGACAAAGACTCCATTTACTGGACAAGGAGTAAGAGCGAGCGAGCTCTTAGGACTCATACACAGTGATGTATGCGGTCCAATGTCTACACATGCGAGAGGTGGTTATTCCTACTTCATTACTTTTACAGATGATTTCTCTAGGTTTGGAGTCTTCTTGATGAAGCATAAATCCGAGGCCTTTGAGAAATTCAAGGAATACAAGAGTGAAGCGGAAAACCAAACCGGCAAAAGTATTAAGACACTAAGATCTGATCGAGGTGGAGAATACTTAAGTGTCGAGTTCCTAAGTTACCTAAAAGAGAAAGGAATTCTCTCTCAGCTTACTCCTCCATACACTCCACAGCATAACGGTGTATCGGAGAGACGGAATCGAACCCTATTGGATATGGTACGATCCATGATGAGTAATGCTGAGTTACCGCGATCTTTCTGGGGATATGCGCTAGAATCAGCGGCATATCTTTTGAACCAGGTTCCAACCAAGACTGTGCCTACCACACCATATCAGATGTGGAGTGGGAAGAAACCCTGTCTAAAACATTTTAGGACATGGGGGTGTCCAGCTTTTGTAAAAAAGCAGCATGTGGACAAGCTCGAGGCACGCTCAGTACTGTGTAAACTTGTGGGATATCCAAAGAACTCCAAGGGATATTATTTCTATTACGCAGAGGAACAAAAGGTTTTTGTTTCTCGTCATGCCCACTTCTTAGAAACTGAATTTTTAGAAAATCAGAAGAGTGGGAGCGCAGTAGAACTGGAAGAAATTCCAGAACCACAAGCTGTTACTGAAAGTTTGGTAGAACCAGAGGTTCAAGAAGAACAGAACATTCCCGCACCCCTCCGCAGGAGTAGTAGGCCGTCTCATCCGCCTGAGAGATACTACGGTTTTCTCATAGACGGGGATAGAGAGGATTGCATCATAGATGATGATGAACCTACTGACTTCCAGCAGGCCATCCAGAGCGGCGACTCGGTACGATGGCTAGATGCAATGCGGACCGAAATGGAGTCCATGTATACCAACAAAGTATGGACTTTGGACTTTGCTCCAGATGGGGTAAAACCCATAGGATGCAAATGGATCTTCAAGAAAAAGATTGGTGTAGATGGACAGGTGGAAACCTATAAGGCTAGACTTGTTGCAAAGGGTTTTCGTCAAAGACCTGGTTTGGACTATGACGAAACTTTTTCTCCAGTGGCTATGCTCAAATCCATTCGGGTCCTTCTTGCTATTGCTGCCTTCCATGATTATGAAATCTGGCAGATGGACGTAAAGACGGCTTTTCTGAATGGAAATTTAGAAGAGAGCGTCTATATGGATCAGCCAGAGGGTTTCAATCAGAGTGGGAGCAGCGGGAAAGTATGCAAGCTGCTTAAGTCCATTTATGGACTAAAGCAGGCATCGCGGAGTTGGAACATCTGTTTTGATGAGACAGTCAAAGAATATGACTTTATCAAAAATCCAGATGAACCGTGCATATATAGTAAAGTTGTGGCCAGAAGTGTCGTATTCCTCATCTTGTACGTGGATGACATTCTATTGATAGGAAATGACATTCCTATGCTGCAATCTGTCAAAGGATTCTTGTCACACAGGTTCTCCATGAAAGACCTGGGTGATGCCTCTTACATTCTGGGGATCCGGATCTATCGTGATAGATCCAAGAGGATGTTGGGACTTTCGCAGTCCAGGTATATCGACACTGTACTGAAAAGATTCAGTATGGAAGATTCTAAGCGCGGTAATCTACCGGCTTGTCACGGAATCACCCTCTCCAAAGAGATGTCTCCCAAGACTGATTTGGAAAGGGAACGCATGTCTATTATACCCTACGCTTCTGCAGTAGGCTCTATAATGTATGCGATGTTGTGTACCAGACCAGATGTTGCTTACGCACTGAGCGTGGTAAGCCGGTATCAGTCAGACCCAGGGGAGAAACACTGGATAGCAGTAAAGAACATTCTCAAGTACCTGAGGAGGACTAAGGAGATGTTCTTGGTTTACGGCGGAAAAGACCTCAGGTTGGAGGCCTTTGCTGATTCCGGCTTCCAGAGTGATAAGGACGATTCCAAGTCCATGTCGGGTTATGTCTTTACCCTCAATGGAGGGGCGGTATGCTGGAAGAGCTCTAAGCAGGACACCGTTGCTGACTCGACGATGGAAGCGGAGTATATAGCTGCTTGCGATGCCGCAAAAGAAGCAGTCTGGATGAAGAAGTTCCTAACAGAACTTCAGGTGGTTCCTACCATAGTTGATCCAATACCTCTATATTGCGACAACAACGGAGCTATAGCTTTAGCGAAGGAACCAAGGTCCCATCAGAAGTCCAGACACATCTTAAGGCGGTATCACCTGATCAGGGAGATCATTGATCGTCAGGAGATCGAGGTTCGGAGAGTTGCTTCTGAAGAGAACATTGCTGATCCATTCACGAAGGCCCTTCCTCAGATTCAGTTCGAGAGGTTACTCGAGATCATTGGTCTACGATATGCCAGTACATGGCCCTAGTGCAAGTGGGAGATTGTTAGTGTTTATGCCCTAGAAGGCCATTACTGTATCATACTAGTTTGTATATTACTTAATGGAAGCTTGGATATTCACATGTATATAACAGTCTTGCAAAACATGGTAGTATGCTACTTGGTTTTTCTATCTTAATATGTGAGTGTACGTATTGATAGAGCTCTTAGGATCTTGCTTGTCTACCAGCGTTGTGATGGCAGTCACACTAGTGGGGGCTGGGTAGTCTACAAGCACATCCTTATTCTGGTCCCTGGTCGTTGGATTATCGAGACAGAGCATCGATACTCCGGAGTAGACTGGTGTGTACGCTTCTCATCCCAGTTGGGGAGATGGTCTGTCCCACAGCCGTCAGTACGTCGTACTGGAGATAGTATGCAGGTGCTCGTTAGGTTACGGGTACACCGGACAGGACTCACAGGGAACTGTTGGTTGGTTTGATACCAGTCGTCAGTGAGCAGTTCCCAGGTGACATGAGTACAGCATAGTCCGCAGACTTGACACTGCTACTTCGCCTCGAGTGTGTCCCACTGTTCTTAGATTGCTACCCTACCACGGCTCAAAGGAGTCGTGCAAACAGGTAGCAGTTGGGTGCAGTCCCGAGCACTTGGAGGCAGTGGCGGTTAGACAGGATTCGTCCCTCCCGGTATTGGGAGTAGATATCGTGCTGTGTCAGAGAGCCATTACGCAAAGTCCCTGGCCAGGGCAAGCGAGATTTGCTGGTAGGTTCCAGTAGTTTCTCAGGGTGTAATGGGCTTCACTCCGACACGACTTATACCGCTATTAGGGGACTGACGCTTGCCGCCCCCCTAGGCCCGATATGCGATAGTCTTGGACGAACGGACCGGACTGTATGGAGATTGTCACATCAGACTCAGTAGGAGTTCGGATGGGTTTACTCATCGGCCTTCTTATCGACAACTACCTGGGGACCGTTACGTACAGCTAGTGCCGCTTGCGGTCTGTGGTTAAACCCACTGCCAGCGTAGTAGTCGAGTCTCTAGAGTCCCACACAAAGAGTTTCCTACTCCAGGCGAAACGATATAGAGGTTGCATGGTTTTGCGACAAAGGGTTCGGACGCATACGTGCGTTTACGCGCGTACGACTTTCGGACAGTTTTTACCAGTCGGCTTTGGTTTAAGCCAGTTACTGGTATCCGGTTATTGGATTTTTTCAGTCTAAAGTTTTTCCGTATTTTTGCGGATCGGAGGGGCGTTCTCGTAATTGTACGAGAAGCTTCTAGAAGATGGTGACTAAGGAGGGTTATGTGTCATATTCATTGAATGAGTTATATGAGTCATGGTGGTGATTCATTCATCTCATTAATGCACATTTATTGCTTAATGACTCATGCTAATGAATCACCACTAGATATTTTATGAAGCATGATTATTCATCACTCTTTATTCTTTTCTTCTTATTAGATAATGCTTCATATATATTATGATACTCATAACTTATTCATCATAATATTATTCACATTCTCTCTCCTCAAGCTCTCTCTCTTCAAAAGACTAATCCTCACCCTCATGTGTTGAGATCTAGGATTAGTTAGACTAATCAATCCATAACCATCACTCTATTTCATCTTGCTTCTTTGATTAGCAATCCAAGAAGGTTAGTTGCCTCAAGTTTAGAGGCTAAGCTTGGAGTTTTGCTCTCGGGTGGATCGTCTACTACCTAGAGAAGGCCGAGGAGAACAAGGAGATCGTAAAGACGAAGGACTAGTTTCGATAGGTATAATCCCTAAGCATAGTAGTTTAAAACAACTATATGTTTGGTTAGTTATCGTTTAGCTTCGATTCAAGCGGTTAGTCGATGTTCGTTCACTAAACAAGTTCGTTTTTGAAAATTCCGCCTCCCCACAAGTATTGGGGTGTTGTACATCGACTTACACCTGCTACCTTTTACTGCCTAACGGCACGTCTCGGTTTCAGCTCGAGAGTCTGTAGACCGTGGTCCCGGGCATGCACGGGATACTATTGAGTTACATCGATGATTCATCAAATTGATTTCAAAGACTTTAGAGTAGAAAACCCAATAGAACAGTTTAGTTTACTCACTACACACTACCCTTCACTGCCCTGATTTATATTACTGTTACACCTGCTTTTCATTCATGTTTATACTTGCATTGCCTGTTACCCTGTTTATCTTATTACTTGATGACATGACGCGCTGACGTCTGGGTTTTGCATGGCCCAGATTCTTCTACCTTGTTGCAGACTGATCAGGAGTATTGCCGCTGTTAGACCGAGCGGTGAAGTTCCTGTCGGTATGTAGTTTCACTTCCAGGTGTTTCTTTTATTGTACCTTTTAGCTTCCGCACATTGTTATTTCTTAACTCTTTTACTCTGGCTTATGGACATGTACTAGATAGTTGGTTTATTTCCTGTTCTTGATATCTCTACAGCCGTAATGTGACTGTGGAGGGATTTTTCCTATCCACAGGTAGCATGGTTGGTTATGTCACGTGCCCATCTTAGCGTACTTTGGGAAGCGGGGCGTGACACACGCGGTCGCATCTCCGTCTTTCAGCGGGGAATGGATTCTGGCACGCCCGGTGGGACCTTTCCCTCTTTCCACTCTACACTTCGTGTGTCGTGTTCGCGAACGAATCGCGATTTGCTATGGTTGCCCTTGGATTCGAGGTACTAAGATTTGGTGTCTTGCTCGGTGCAGAAAATGAAAGATCAATGGCGTCTACCTGCACAAAATGTTCCATCTGCAGCTGCAACTCCCATTCCGCCCCATTTGGGGGTGTAACCTACAGCCCCCAAGCGACCTCCCTTTTCACAATGCCGGTAGAGCAGGTAACGCAGGCTACCACCGGGTTGTTCTTCGGGACCATGCTCCCACCAGTGAACGTTAACATCCCGCTGCCATAAGAAGCGCAGAAGAAGTCGGTCTTTGATCGGCTCACTACCACCATGGCCCCTCTCAACGGGTCATCCAATGCCAAGCCAACAGCATCAGTTTTCGATAGGCTGAGCCTGAACTCCAATGGACCCGTCAAGAAGCCCACGATACCTGAAGCGGCCATCCCAAAATGGATAGCCATTCTTGCTCTCGAGATCACCAAAGTAACTTCTCCCGTCAAAGGATCAGTCTTTACAAGGCTGGCCACTCTGGCTCCCGTTCCTGCTCAAAGGTCTGTCTTTGACAGATTGGATACTGCTGCTCAACGGATGTCGGTCTTCAAGAGGCTGGTACCAGCAGTGCCTGACCAGAACAGGGGGCATGACAAAGCCATCCCCATAGCTGAATCAACACCATCTACGCGACATGCTCGCCGTCGTCACTGGCACCGAGTAAGGAAGGCTGGGGGCAGCTCTCCGTCTGGATTTACTCCACCAGCTCCAACGGTGGAGATCGATGCTGCTGTTCTGATCGGGAACAGCTTTGAACTGCTTAACGAGGTACGCAGGAACTCTCCTACTGCAGTGCTGAAGAGATCGCCTCCATCCGTGGAGAATGCACCGAAGGCGAAGCCGGAGCAGCCCCCTCAGCGGCTTTCTTCCAAAATTTACAAAGTCTGGCGACAGATCCAGGAATCGGTGATTGACCAGGACTACTCTCGCTAACCAAAAAAGCTCAAAGATCAGCAAGAAAAGAGCCGTCTCGTGGTACCACAAAAGACATCATCCGTCTGGGTGCCCGCTGCAATGGCTCCCTCAACGTCAACCGCTCAAAAGAGAAGGAGGCCAGAGAAAGCCCCTGTGAACGTGGCAAACCGTAAAAGCGCTGAATCTAAATGCCCCAAGTCCGGGGGCATGATGGTACATACCGTTTATATGGCTTCCGGAAAAGAAGAAAGCCGTGCTTCTACGGGTCATCGACCTCTTACCCGATCGATAACGAAGGCTTAGGAACAACAGCAGCAGAAACTTTAGGAGATGCTGACTGCAATGGCCGCACTCACTGGGCCAAAAGACAATCCAGAGACCTCGGAGCAACGTCGGGAACAGAAAACTGATACTGAGTTCCTCCGAAGAATGCTCGAAAGGAAAGACAAAGAGGCTATGGAGCAGGCAGCCAATATAAAACGAATGGCTCTTTTGTTCCAAGACATGGCTGGGATGATGTTACAGCCGGAACCACCAGCTGAAGACCCCCTGATCATCATTGAAGAAGACAGAGGGGAGACATCAAACCCTCCTCCGACTCTTTCAGCAGCCAAAGAGGAAACCATCTCCAAGGCCGCTCTGGATGACTACATTGCTCAGCAAATACGAGCTCGCCAGGCGAATGAAGCGGCCGGCCAAATTGTTAAAACTGGGCGACCATATCCAGGCTGGTATGACCAAATAAGGTACCCGCCGGGATATACGATCCCTAAATTTCATGTATGTAAAGGGACGGGGAATCCGCATCAGCACGTCGCTCAATTCAGAGCCTTGTGCAGCAACACCGGGGGTGACGATAAACTGCTGCTCCGCCAGTTTGTTGGTAGCCTGTTGAAGATGGCATTCGAATGGTATTCTGAACTTCCAAACGACTCTGTCAAGACATTTGCGGAGATGGAACTGCTGTTTATGCAGAGATTCGCGAGCGCCAGCGAGCGTACCCCGATTACCGCATTAATTAACGCCAGGGTGAAGCCAGGTGAAACTTGGGTACAATACGCAATACGGTGGCGAAATTTATGGTCAAAATGTGAGCAGCGCATCGAAGAAGCGCCGGCGGCGGGCATGTTCGTGGGCACTCTGGACCCTCAGGCAACTATTTCCCAATTCATAATGTTCTTCAAGCCGACCACGTTCCAGGCCTTGATTGACAAACTGGCCCAAATGGACCAGATGGGTCATAGACCGTCTCTTCCAAAGCCGAAGACGCGAAACGAAAAGGGTAAAGGGAAGGCGACCTTCGTCGCAAATACTCAACAGCAGCCCAGTGCCCCAAAACTAATGGATCAACTAGAAGAGAAACGGCGATACTATAATGAGAAAATGAAGCGTCCTTATTCGTTCCCTTGGGACAAAACGAAGAGACTGTTCGAACTGGCAGTGCGCAACAGGCTCATCAATCTGCCGAATCCAAAACTACCGTTGCAACCCGACGAGGCTAATAGTCCCAATTATTGCCCTTACCATCAAACGGTAAGCCATCCAATTGAAGATTTCTTCGTCTTTAAAGGCTGGAATGAAGATCAATACCAACAGGGCAAATTTGCCCTGTTCGAGAATTGGAAGGTGAACCCACCGCAGCCACACGCTCCCAAGAAGACGGATACACCGGGGGCATCGTGTTCTTTCATAGAAGCTCCATGGGAGGTCGCTCTTTCGGCCAAAACAAAAAGAATGCTGAAGGATCTCCACACATGCTCGGCAATCAGGTGGAAAAATCCCCTAGAACCCGAGATTATCGAGGGAATGCTGAAACCACGCCCAACTCCAAAGATTGGTGGTGATAGCTAAAGCGCTCACACCCAGCCGTCAAAGTCCTCGAAGAAAAAGAAGAAGACCAAAAAGCCCGTGAAGCCTGGTGACAAGCGCACGGACCTGCAAAAACAGATTGACGCGCTGAAAGAATATAACCAGAAGGCGCGGACCCCGGTCACACTCCAAGAATTTCTCAACCACATCCTTGAGGACGGAGATGATGACAATGGAGAAGACTCGTCGGATGAATCTGAAGATTATGTGGCAAGTTGCCATGTGATCTCTCACTCATCGATAAATGATGAAGAAGCTCCTTATACAGAGAAATCGGGGGCAGATCCTAAGCCGGAACTTCTATGACCATCAGATGAAATGATCGATGCATTCCTAAACGAAGCTCTTTTGAAAAGTAAAGCTAACCGGGAGCGCGAAATGGCCATATTTGAAAAAGCCAAACGCCGACGACTGGACGAAAGGGTTGAAACACTCCCACCAGATCAAAGTACATCCGCCGCAAATAAAAGCAGGTTCAAGACGAGGAAGAGGTTCGCCAAAGCCATATCAATAGGAATGAAACTGCCACCCTCTGAAGGAAACATTCTTGGTGAAGCGGAAATACATCCTAGCTACTGCTTATATCATTGAAAGATTGTGCACCCCACCGAAGAGTACAATGCTTTTAAAAGATGGCGGCGGCGATATATTGCTCACCGACAACATTTCAAGCGGATGAAATGCAAAGCTCGTCAGGAGCAAAGAAATACGACCGAGGAGCGTAAGAGAACTGCCGGAAAATGTCACATGATCGGCGCTGGGGATCACAAGTTCTCACCTTCAGGAGCGACTCTGATGAAGAAATGACTCGGCCCTCTCTTTAAAGAGTCCACCTCGGGAAAAGAGGAAAAACCGAAGGCCTGTGAAAATATTCAGCCGCGCAATCGTACGCTACCTGAAAAGAATCTTGGGCCCTCGAACAATGGGTCAAATAGAAGAGATAGGGGGAAAGAAAAGGTCCCTGAAAATATCATTCTTAATGACCAAGCCGTCGAAGAGCTGATAGCCAAGGATCCGCCAAAGAAAAGTAAGGTGGACTACAACGTTCTGGCACACTTGAGAAAGCTACCTTCGCAGTTAAGCATTCTCGACGCCCTTCTGTTATCCAAAGAGGCGAGAGATTCATTGATCAAGGCACTACAAGAGCCAGAGCAATTCCAAGCTTTCCTCGCCGAAGAAAAGATGAAGGACGAGCTGGAAGAAGTGCACACAGCCGATATCACCTTCGGTGATGAAGATCTCCTCCTTGGGACGTGCGAGCACAACTGTCCCCTTTATTTCTCCGGATACTGTCACGATATCAAGATAGGCAAAATCCTGGTTGACAATGGGTCTTCCGTCAATCTCCTCAACGTGAGAGTGTTGAAGGAAATCTGCAAGAGCGTTCAGCACCTCGTTCGTGATAAAATCACCATTTTCGGGTTTGACTCCCAGTCATCACGGACGCTTGGGTCTGTAATATTGACACTACGCTTTTGGATGCTCGTCATGGACATCAAGTTCCACGTCATTGACGCTAAGACCTGCTATAACACTTTTCTCTGCCGGCCTTGGTTACACGAGTACAACATCATCCATTCTACATAGCATCAGTGTATGAAGTATTTCAAGGATGGTCTCGAATACACCGTAACAGGCGAACTTAACCCGTTCTCCGTAAACGAAGTTCGCAAATATGAGGATGCAAAATACTTCCTGCCAGATTTCGAAGACACAGAAAGATGTCGTAAATCGGAGGGCAAAAACAAAGCTATCACCACTATTCCGGTCTTCGGGAGTGATACCGAGGAAGAAAAAAAGATAGTTTATTCAGGGCCTCCCCAATGCAACAAGCCAGGACCATCCACCCCTATGTTGATCTTCGGCATCGACTCAGAAGATGAAGTCAATGCCGTATTCTCTGCTCGGCCATCAATACAAACCTTCGCTGATGAAGATCAAAGTTTGCAAGTTGCCATGGTTCCGCCAAAGCATCATAAAGAGCTAGACGCACTTGATACCTACAGTATGGAAGAACTGCAGACATTCTACGTCCCTCCCAGGCGAAAATGTCAAAAGGCGATCCTATTCTACCAATCCAGGGAGACCAAAGTGGAGAAAGAAATTTGGCATGGTGCGGATTCTACACTAGACAGGATCCAGCCCATCCGTTTGCCCAGATATTACACAGACGGACTAAAGAGACTCTTGAGACGCCAAGGTGTACCCCTTAAGAAAACAACGTGACAAGCACGGTTCTATAACAGGATCTGAAACGTTCCCGAAACTCAACGAAAGTTGCCCAACGGGAGAATGGAAACGATCGGGCTTGGATATGTTCGATCCAAGAAACGAGAGCTATTCCGCGACTGCTACGTCATACATGACTTTGATAAAGAAGGAGATGCTTTGTGGGAAGATGCTAACCATGAACCAGAATGAGCTCCCGCCATAAAAATGCCAAATCCTTCATTTGAAGAACAGATGGACAAGCTTATAAGGGAAGAGGGTCAAAAGGTTCGAGATGATCATAATCGCGAAATGGCCATCTATGAGAAAGCCAGAATGCAGCGCCTCCTTCAGCAGGTTGCGAAAAATGAAAATGCTCTTCCTTGTCAACCCGTCATACAAAAGGCCCGACACAGAGGCAAAAATAAATCAAAAAGTGAGAAAGGCCTTCGACAGCGACAAAGCGGGACCAAGAAGCCACGTGATCGGGAATCGAGCAATCCGGATTCGTCTCTTATAAAGAAGGTGGGTCGAGCATACTCTTTTCCCCAGGACAAAACATAGAAGATACTTGATCTTGCCATAAAATATCAAATGATTTCCCGGAGTCCAAGCACCCCGAGCAAGCAGGCGAAGTCTCTCACCCGGACTATTGCTCCTATCATCGGGCGATAGGACATCCTCTCGAAAACTGCTTCACATTCAAAGACTGGGTAGAAGACCAGTATCAGCAAGGCAGGTTCGCTCTATCCAGCAGCTGGAGGGTAACCCCGCCGCAGAAGCATGAACCCAAAGCCACGAGAGTAGAACCGGATCAACATCGGTCTTGGAAGCGATCTCGTACCTGTCGCGTGATAACGCTGTCGGAAAAAGAACCCGAGGATATGGATGAACTCCCCTGGTGCTTCGAAAACGATGATGACGAGTAATCTCAGAGTTTCCACCGGCGCCAAAAGAGCTGGAAGATGGAATACATACTACTGCAGATAACCTCAAGAAAATTGATTTAGGGACGGCAAGTGACCCGCGGCCGACATTCGTCAGTGAGCTGTTGTCTGAAGAAAAGGTGGCTACGCTTAAAGACGTGCTCATGCAGTATAGAGATTGCTTCATATGGAACTATTCCGAGATGCCAGGACTAGATCCAGAGATTGCTGTACACAAATTGGCAATATCCCCGGACGTCAAGCCGATCAAACAAGCACCAAGAAGAATGCGGCTCGAGCTTGAGATGAGCATCAACGCTGAGGTCAAGAAGCTAATCGACTCCGGCTTCATCCAAGAGGTTCAGTATCCTGATTGGATCGCCAACATTGTCCCAGTAATGAAGAAAAACGGGACGGTGTGCATCTGCGTGGACTTTCGGGATCTCAACAAAACTTGCCCAAAATACGACTTTCCAGTACCGGTCACGGAGCTGATGATAGATAATACGTCCACTCATGAAGTTTTCTCCTTCATGGATGGATCATCAGGGTACAATCAGATAAAGATGCATCCCGAGGACCAGAAGCATACCGCTTTTCGGACCCCTTTGGGCATATTTTTCTACAAGGTGATGCCTTTCGGTCTAAATACGTCTGTGCCACCTATCTGAGGTCCATGACGAAGATCTTCGATGACCTCATACATGAAATCGTCGAATGTTATATCGACGACCTCGTAGTTAAAAGCAAATCATACGAGGAACATTTAGAGCATCTGAAGATCGTATTTCAATGCCTTTGGCAATACAACTTGAAGATGAACCCTCTCAAATGCGCGTTCGGAGTTTCCTCGGGCAAATTCCTAGGATTCATTGTACGACATCGAGGCATCGAGATAGACCCGTCAAAGATCAAGGCGATTATGGAAATGCCTCCGCCAAGGACCCTCAAGTAACTGCGATCTCTCCAAGGAAAGCTCGCATATATTCGGCGATTCATAGCCAATCTCTCTAGCAAGTGCCGTCCTTACAGTCACCTAATGAAGAAAGGGACTTCTTTTATTTAGGATCGCAAATGCCAAAGCGCACTGGAAGAAATCAAGCAATACCTACAGAACCCACCGGTACTAACCACTCCAGTCAAGGGAAAGCCTCTCATCTTGTACACAACAGCCCTCGAAGGTTCTTTAGGCACGCTGTGGGCACAAGAGAACTATCAAGGGAAAGAGAGAGCCCTCTACTACTTGAGTCGAGTTCTACTGGGGGCAGAAAGAAATTATTCTCCCATCGAAAAACAATGCCAGGCGTTGATCTTCGCGATAACAAAGCTCAGACACTATGCATTGGCACATGAGGTCCATCTCGTATCAAAGGTAGATCCTCTCAAATACTTGATGTCGAAGGCCATATTAACAGGGCGGCTCGCTAAATGGGCGGGCCCTGCTCTTGATGGAATTCTCAATAACTTATCGGCCTCTTAAGGCAGTGAAAGGCCAGGCCATCGCCGACTTCCTCGCCGAGCATCCAATACCTGCCGAATCTTCCTTGAACTGCGAATTGCCAGATGAACACGCGTTTGACACGATCGCTGGGGAGAGAAAGGAAAATGATACCCGATGGGAACTCTACTTTGATGGAGCGTCCTCCATGAAGAAGCGCAAACAAAGCACCCCCATAATCAAATCTGGGGCAGGCCCCATCTTCGTGACTCCATAAGGAGGGATAATGTGCTTTGCCGTCTCCTTAACAGAGCCGGGGACGAATAATGAAGCCGAATACAAAGCTTTGATAGCGTCTTGAGATCGCTATCGACATGGGAATTGAAAACCTCCTCATATACGGAGACTGCCAACTGGTCGTTAGCCAAGTAAACGGCGACTATCAAACGTGCAAACCAGAGCTGGTAAAGTACGGTGAGAAAGTACAACAACTGCTGACTCAAATTCCTGCCTATGCCCTGGAAAGTATACCACGTACGGAAAATAGCAAGACGGATGCATTAGCTAAGCTCGCTAAAAAATTGGCCAACGAGAACCTCGATGACGTGAGGATTGTTGTGCAAAGTCGTCGGGTTCTCGCACCAGCAGAAATATCTCTGGAGTCATCCGAAGAAAAAGGAGCGACCGAGCAAATGGCCCTACAAATAAATGACCAGGAAAAGGCTGAGGATTGGAGAGAAGTCTTTATAGATTACTTCAAGTCCCGTCGAACACCTGAAAACGCGTCCTCAAAACATCAGCTCATGAAGTGAGCTTTATCTTTTGCCTTTGTCAATGATACCATGTATAAAAGATCATTTGATTCTTTGTGGCTAAGATGCCTAGGACCTGAAGAGGCAAGGAGAGTCGTCCAAGAAACTCACGACGGACTCTGTGGTTCTCACCAAGCCGGGCCGAAGATGAAGCTAAAGATCAAGAGGATGGGCTACTATTGGCCCACGATGATTTATGACTGCCTCGAGTATGCGAAGCAATGCCACTCATGTCAGATTCATGGGGACTTTATCCACCAGCATCCGAATCCACTACATCCGACAGTGGCTAGCTGGCCGTTCAAAATGTGGGGAACTGACATAATCGGCCCCATCGAACCAGCATCGTCCAGAGGACATCGATTCATTTTGGCGACAACTGATTACTTCTCTAAATGGGCAGAAGCAGTACCTCTGAGGGAAGTGAAGACGGAGAATATCCTCCATTTCTTCAAGACACACGTCATTTATCGATTTGGAACTCCACGACAGATCATCTCCGATAACGGGTCGGCCTATAGAAGCCACAAGATCAGCCGCTTCGCACAACAGCATAACATAGATTAGAGATACTCTTCGGTCTATAATCCCCGAGCTAATGGTCTAGCCGAGGCTTTCAACAAAACCTTGACGAAAATCGTGAAAAAGACGGTGTCTCGGATTAAGAAGAACTGGCATGAGAGACTGCGAAGCTCTCTGGGCATATCAAACTACGTTCAAAACAGCCACAAACACAACGCCGTATGCATTGGTATTCGGCACAGAAACGGTACTCCCCCTCGAGATAGAGCTACCCTCTCTACGAGTGGCAGTTCACTACGAGCTAACAGATAAAGAGAATGCCCACCTTCGGCTTGAGGAGCTTGATGCCCTTGATGAAAACCGGCTAGTGGCGCAACAGAGTCTGGAGGCTTATAAAGCAAAGATGACGCGCTCATATGAAAAATTGACTAAGCCGAGAACGTTCCGCCAAGGCGAACTCGTGCTAGTGGTTAAAAGACCTATGATCCCCAATCGCGCCAAGCGGGGGAAATTCGAGCCGAATTATGAAGACCCGTATATCATAGACAAAGTTTACCAGGGTGGAGCATATCTACTCATGGACATGCATGGTGAAAGACCTTTCAGGCCAATAAATGGTCGCTTCCTAAAGAAATACTACGCCTAACGAGTCACGGCCTAGGTTAACGATAGATGACGACGCCTATGTCCGCTCGCTATCTTCCTAAGCCTAAACTCTATAAGTAGTAGCCGGTTTGTGGACCGAAACGTCCTTAAACTAACGATGGACCACTATGTCCTAAAACTAGCTGTTGACCGAGACGTCGATAAACTACTGTAGACTGCAGCATTCCAAGGCTGACAAAAAAAAGAATAAAGAAAAGAAAGGAAAAAAAACGGTATGTCCATAAGCAAAATGGGCACGGATGAAAACCCGAAAGGGCTCCGTGAGTAAAAACAGCAGGGCTACCGGCGAGTTTTTGTGAAAACCCGAAAGGGCACGATCTCGTTAAAAGACACTTGTAAGGTCCTCTCGACCTTGTGAGGAGAAATCACCTGCGTGAGATCCTTACGACTCACAAGGGAGCAACCCACTTAGGGATCCTCATGATTCCTAAGGAGAAATTACACTTGCGAAATCCTCACGACTCAAGAAGAACCCTCTTATGAGACCCTCACGGCTCATAAGATTCAAAAGTCTTAAGCTACAGGGATCTGAACCTGTTCTTAAGCGGCCACCACAACCTCCAATGCTGCCCTACAAGTGGTTCAATATTGACCCTTGTATACAATCCACGGGCACGAATAAACATTTCCCTAACAAAGTCCCATCCGTGACTAGGGATATGTATACATGGTGAACAGCCCTTGTAAGTCCTCTCGACTTAGAAGGAGAAAATACTCTTGTAAGATCCTTATGACTTACGAGAAGCCATTCACTTAGGAGTCCTCATGATTCCTAAGGAGAAAACGCACCTACGAGATCCTCACAACTCGCAGGGAGAAATACCTTTATGAGACCCTTACGGCTCATGAAGTCAAAAGCCTTAGTCGACAGGATCCTAACCCTGTTCGCTAAGCCACCTTTGTTCGACATCGACAGAGGCAAATGATGATTCGCTCCTAGCAATATCCTAGTTGTAGCGGTGCTGATGCCGAAATCGGTGTCTAATTCCAAGCTTGCAGTGAAAAGCCAACAAGCCACACATGCATACGAAATAGCCGAAATGATTGGGCAACTTGCAATCAAAATCAGCAAGTAAAAATATATGCATGCAAAATAGCCGAAATGATTAGGCAACTCGCAATAAAAAGCAGCGAGTAAAAATAAAACAAATAGCCGAAATGATTGGGCGCCGCGAAAAATAGCCGAAATGATTGGGCAATCGCGACCTTCGCGATATAAAAGCTGAAATGACATAGCATCGCGGAAAGAAATAAAAGAAAAATGAAATTTATGCCCTACAGGTGATATCAGATCAATCCGTGTATACAATCCAGGGGCGGAAACGAAGAAGGAATCACACCTTCCCTCCCCAGGCTCCATCAAAAGAAGAAGCCAAATCTCAACGGCTCACAGACAACCTGGAGATCAACTCAACATGCATTTTGTTACAACAGACACAACATCAAGCAAAACGGAACTGCGGCAATTCCCAGTTCCATGACTCGGCGGTGCGCAGATGACCGAGAGTCAAACCCCAACTCCGTGAAATGCGGATAAAATCAACCCTTCCTAATTACGTGGAACGCGGTTTATGTCAATCCTGACCCTATGGGAAACGTCCAGAGCGGAGTCTGGTCTTCGCAGAACATGGTTATGACCCCGTGTGAAGCATCCAGAGCAAATTCCTGGTCACGTGGAATGCGGCTTATGTCAATCCTGACCCCGTGGGAAACGTCCAGAGCGAAGCCTGGTCCTCGCAGAACACGGCTATGACCCCGTGGGAAGCATCCAGAGCAAAATTCCCGGTCATGTGGAACGCGGCTTATGTCAATCCTGACCCCGTGGGAAACGTCCAGAGCGGAGCCTGGTCCTCGCAGAACATAGCTATGACCCCGTGGGAAGCATCCAGAGCAAATTCCTGGTCACGTGGAACACGACCTATGTCAATCCTGACCCCGTGGGAAATATCCAGAGCGGATCATGTTCCTTGCAGAACACGGTTATGACCCCGTGGGAAGCATCCAGAGCGGAGCCTGGTCCTCGCAGAACACGGCTATGACCCCGTAGGAAGCATCCAGAGCAAATTCCTGGTCACGTGGAACACGGCCTATGTCAATCCTGACCCCGTGGGAAATGTCCAGAGCGGATCCTAGTCCTCGCAGAACACGGTTATGACCCCTGGGAAGCATCCAGAGCGGAGTCTGGTCCTCGCAGAACACGGCTATGACCCCGTGGGAAGCATCTAGAGCAAAATTCCTGGTCACGTGGAACGCGGCTTATGTCAACCCTGACCCCATGGGAAACGTCCAGAGCGGATCCTGGTCCTCGCAGAACACGGTTATGACCCCGTGGGAAGCATCCAGAGCGGAGCCTGGTCCTCGCAGAACACGGCTATGACCCCGTGGGAAGCATTCAGAGCAAAATTCCTGGTCACGTGGAACGCGGCTTATGTCAATCCTGACCCCATGGAAAATGTCCAGAGCGGAGCCTGGTCCTCGCAGAATACGGCTATGACCCCGTGGGAAGCATCCAGAGCAAAATTCCTGATCACGTGGAACGCGGCTTATGTCAATCCTGACCCCGTGGGAAACTTCCAGAGCGGATCCTGGTCCTCGCAGAACACGGCTATGACCCCGTAGGAAGCATCTAGAGCAGAGCCTGGTCCTCGCAGAATATGGCTATGACCCATGGGAAGCATCCAGAGCAAAATTCCTGGTCATGTAGAACACGGCCTATGTCAATCCTGGCCCTGTGTGAAACATCCAGAGCGGAGCCTGGACCTCGCAGAACACGGCTATGACCCCGTGGGAAGCATCCAGAGAAAATTCCTGATCCCGTGGAACACGGTTAAAATCAATTTTGACCCTGTGGGAAACGCCCAGAACAACTCCTGACTCCGCGAAGTGCGGATAATGGCAACACCATCAATCATTTACAGGTCCTCTCGACCCGTAAGGAAGAAAACTCTCTTATAAGATCCTTACGACTTACAAGAGAAAACGCGCTTAGGAATCCTCACGACTCCTAAGGAGAAAATACACCTACGAGATCCTCTCGACTCGTAGGGAGAAAAGTCTTCATGAGACCCTCACGGCTCATGAAGTTGAAAAGTCTTTAGCAGCAGATCTGAACCTGCTTTCTAAGCCATCACTACCTCTCGAAGAATTCAAAATAGGATGCTCACTCTATCATCTGCAGGCTATGCTTACTAAAGTGACATGCTGACAATAAAGAAAAGAAGAAGGCAAAGAGATGATACAAGACATTGCGAAAGAAATGTTTCTTTTATTCATAAATTCAATTGGGTACAGAATACATCTTATAAAAAAATGGATACATTTTATTCAAAATTACAAATGGTACAAAAAACAGTTATTGAGAGGGAAGCGCTTTCAATAGTCCAATCAGCCGCTCGCGCACTTCCCTCAGCCCCTTTTCTTGGTCAGTTGCCGCAGCCAACTCTGCTTCGACTTGGGCTCGTTGCTGCAAGTAGGACGAAAGTTGCTCTTCGACGGCCCGCTGAGCTACCCCACGATTCTGTGCATCTCGCTCGATGAGGTCGAGCTTCTGCCTCAGCGTTAACCCGTCGGAAATACATCGTAGAAGGCTCTCGAAAATAGTCTTCAACTGCACAGCATTGGCATCAACCTGAGCATGCAGTCGAGCAGAGTCGCTCGAAATCTCTTCACACTCCTTACGCTTTAAGGCCGCTTCTTGTTCAAGATGGTGAAAGTAGGGAGTGCTCTGCTCAACCCATGCAGCCCGTTGAGAGTTCACAGCCAGGATCTCAGGAGCAGGACGTCTGAATTCGAGCTCATGCAGACAGGTCTCAATTTCCCTGCATTGATTAACCCAAGACTCAATGACGCCTTCACTATGAAAGTTCACGAGCGTCGCCGGCATAGGATTAACCTCCGCGGCAAAATCTGCAGCGAATATGGGAGCCTCCACGTCAAACTCCTCAATGTAGTCGCTCAACATGCATAGACTATTTACAGCGTCTTTGGAAGATGAACGTCGAGAAAAGGGGCCTGCTGGCATTACGACTCGAGATTCGAACGGAGCTAAAGTCGGTATCACCGCTGCAAAACAAATTACAGTCAAATGACGGTTCAAGAAATAGAGGAGGTTCATGAACAATGGAGTTTACTATACCGGCTGCAGCAGGTGGCAAGGCCGGGAGTACCAGTGGCGCAACTGTTCTTTCGTCTCCTCCTTCGATCTGTAGTGCTGCAATCAAAAAAAAATAATTAGAAATGATTTGGCTGCCCGTAAAAGAAAAGACATCAGCTGAAGGTTGTACTCACCAACGCCACTAGACGAGGCAATCTCTGACAGGAAAGAGAAGTGTGGGTGTAGCACCTGATACAGGTGATCAAAAAGGACTCCTGCGAGGATGTAATAATGCAATGTCATTACATAAAGTATACTACCTACAATGAAACTGATGGGTTACAAATCCTCACCTTCCAGCATTTGAGATGGTACAAGAGAAGGTAGAGGAGCGGTCACCGTTAAAGCAGCAACTGGAGATGCTTCCTCGGTGGCACAACCCCAACGCTCATCACACCTGCATTAGAAATAAGAGAAACGCTGTCAAAAAGAAATTAAAGGGGATTGCAGAATAAAGGGGAAAGCGATGACCCAAAATCTACCTGGTGAGTCGCCGATGGAGACCGCGACAAGAGTGTCACTGGATGCGGCGAATGCTCCACCCTCCTCCATCGGAACGGTCTCGCCACCCGTAGCCTCATCTCCCGATTCCACAAGAATCGTCATGACACTCGCAGCGCCCGACAACGGCAAGGAGCCGCAAGGGGAAAGAGCGACGATTGGAGCAGTGCCCGACTCTTGAGAAAGAGTAGCTACCGCGGGCTCGGCGATTGTAGCCATCTCACCTACCGCTACCTCAGGTTCGGCGATTATGGCTGTCTCACCTGCCGCTACCTCGAGCTCGGCAATCGTGGCTGTCTCACCTACCGCTACCCCAGGTTCGGTGGTTGCCGCCACTTCTTCGGCAAGACTCGGCCCTACAGGATAGGATATATGAGAACCTGAAAATTAAAGCTTTGACAAAAGAACCCAATATCACGTTACCTTAGGTCAGTTTTTCGACTGCTTCCCGAGCTGCACGTGCTACCTGTCTGAGGGCGGTAGACAAGGCAGCCGGAGTATCCTCTGAAGTAGTAGGGGCAGGAGTAACAGCGCTTGAACCCGCACCCGCATCCAAGGCGGCGGTACGCTCTCTTACCGCGCGCATCCTACGCTTCCTCTCTACCCGGGCCTGAGGGCAGATCTTCTAAAGACCTCCTTCAACACGTCATCATCGTCCGTGCCAATAGTTACCTCTGGAACCGTTATGGTATCCGTCATCGGTTGCTTAAGTGAAGCTTCTTTTGGCAATACCGGCGGAACTGAGATAGCCGACCCGGGAAGTGTCTCCGCACCGCCCTGTGAAGTCGGTGCCACGCTTGGAATAACCTGAGTAGAGGTAGTTCCTGTGATAAAAAGAAAAGGAGGGGTCAGATTACCCATAAGAAACGAGAGCGGAGACACGGTGAACCGAAATGTACCGATGCCTAAGGATGCTCGAAGTCTTTCCTCTTCCTCAAAAGTCTTGAGAGAAGCTGCGAGAGCTTCTTCGGTGGAAATGCCTGTTAAAGAAGGAAAAGTGTCAATCAAAACATGATGATAGAAATATGATGCAATGACGAAAGATACAGCTGATGGTTACCTGATCGCGCGAGGATAGCCAGTCCCGCTTTGTGGCTTGCCAATTGCTCAGAAGCTGCAATGGCAGCCGCCAAATCAGTATCATCTGGCGGCATGGATAGACCCTCGTTTGTCCCATACTCGCTCAGGCCCACGCCATAAGGAGAGTGAGGCTCCTGGCTGAGTACAACGTCGACAGAAAGGATCGACTTTTTCTTCCTCTTCTGCGAGCGAGATCTGGTCGCAGCTAGCACAAGCGTACGCTTGCTAGGCACTTTGGGGCGATGAGTCCCGATGTCTAAACCCATGCCAGAATCGGGGGAGGCTACAGTCACCTTTTCTACAGGAGCCCGGGGTATCGATAGCTCGGGCCTGTCATGCGGAACTTCGATCATGGCAGCTTCTCTTAAAGGAGGCGGGATAATGGTCCGTCGCTTCAGAGGGACGTTTCGATCACCAGCAGGAGGTGCACCTTTGCGATCGAGCAGCAGTCGTTTCTCCTCCATGATAATGGCACCCATTAAATGTTGGTACCAGGCCACGTATACATTAAGGGCCTTCGGGACACAGCTCGGTTCACTGATAAAGAAGTGAGACCCTGTGTTCAGGCGCATAAAATGATGCAGCGCGCTCCGCATTCCCTCTTCGGTAGCAGCAGGTTCTGCTAAAAAGGCCTCAAGTGGGACACCCTAATTGTAACTCAGCTGCTGGGCGAAACGATGCGGGTTGTATCTCATGAATAATGTCGTATCATTTTGCCTGAATACGAGAAAGCCCGGCCTTATGGAGTACAAATGAAGAATCTCCCGGGCTTTCAACACAGAGGCCTCGTCTTTAAAGATGTCTTGCAATGACAGCACCGCTTTTGAAGTTTCCTGGCCGATGGTCAAGACTTTGTCTGTGAAAGACATACCATCTCCAACCATGCCTAGACGAAGGAGCAAGCCCCTAGCTTCCCGCGGTAATGGACTCACGATGGAGGCGTCAACCAGCCGCATTATCCGAGGGAACCTGCATCTGTCGTAAAAAGAAGGTCTTTTGTGGATACCGAAGACCCCAAGCACGTGCAGCTCCATCCATGAAGTGAATTAATGCATTGGGAAGTTGGCAGGATGCACCTCTGGTTCAGTGGTATCCGCTGCTAAGCTAAGGCCGTGATATAGGTGGGCTAACCCGACGATCCCGATGGCCACTTGTATTCCGGCAACCATGCAATGCGCGGGGTAGAAGACAGAAGGCCTCATGTAACGAGGGTGCATAGGAAGCGTGAACCAGCTTAATAAACTGAGAAACCCAAGAAAGAACACTTCCTCATCAATGCCCGGAGCAGCGATTTCTGACAGGGGGATGATCGCGACGTCGGGAAGAAAGAAATCCTTTTGATCGGCTTCCAGTATTGGCCGACGGTCCAAGCCAAAGACGAAAGGATCATCAAGTTTAGCAAACTTTTCTCCTTGTCGGGACAAAATTTCTGGGCGAAGAAAACGGGCAATGAAGTCCGCAAAGCTGACCCCCCGGCCTCCGGATTCAAGAAAGAGGCTCTTATACATGTTCAACACCTTTATCAGACTTGGGAACTGGTGCTGAATTGCGTTCCCTGGGGTAAGACCCATTACCACTGATTTGGTGGCAAAAGCATATTCATCCGGAGGAAGCAGCTCCTCGTAGTGCTCCCCCCTAACTGGTAAACCAAAAACCTCGGCAAATTCTTCCAAGGAAATGGAGACCTCTCTATCCAATAGGAGGAAGGTATGGGTCGGAATGTTCCACTGCTCTAAGAATGCCTTGATCCACCATGTGGGAGGTGCAGAATACTGGAACAAGGAAGCGTAGATCGCAGGATATAAGCCAAGCCTCAGCAGCTGCAATTTCTTTGCCGATAAGATATATCGGGCCCACTGCAAGTATCCGGCCGGATGACGGGGAGTTAGCCCGATGTTGTAGGGCTGTCCCTAAGGGCGCGACTCGCCCTGACATATGCGCCGCCCTAGGATGTCCAAAGCCACCGGCGACTGCATGGGTATTGCGGCAATAGAAGGCCGAAGGAGAACTTCTGAAGTCCAATCTACCTCCTCTACCGTATAATTGATTAGGGGTGCAACGGCATAAGGGATCGCAGAGATAGGCTCGAAGGCGTCGCACAAAAAAAGCTTCGGCGGCCTCTGATAATTTGATCATACCATCTACCCCATAGGTGAAGATTCTTGTATTCTGGGTCATGGTCTTTGATCAGCGCAAGAACCCCTCGGTCTACGGGCGCCTCAAGAAATCCGCCTTCTAAGCGGATGAACGGAAAAGAAGTGTCGAAAGACATGTCGCCTGCACAAAAAGGGACAAAAGACAACTGTCAGTGCTATAATTTACTTTAAATTCTGACACTTGGTACTTTAGAATTTATACCGCACTGCAATGCAGTGGAGAGGGACCAAAGGGGGCCCAAAAATCTAGATGCCAACTTCCTATTTGATGAGGCTGTCATTAAATGAGGAAATTCTCAAGAAAATTCTCATTAAATGAGAGATCTCTCGGGCAGAGGAGTAAATCTCTCTTTGAGAGCAATGTTCTGTGACAAAGTGACACTTGTCAAACTCTGATCATGAAGGAATTAAAATTCCTCAAGAGCCTTGCTCTGAAAAAATGATCCATCGGAAAAATTAAAATCATTTTTTTATGAATTAAAAATTCTGAGATCTTCAAGATCTATGAACAAACTCTAAGAGTTCTTTATGAGCAAAACTCTGTTCATGGGTTAAGAAACCCTGAAAGAAGATCTCCTTAGATCTATGGGTTCAAGAGAGCAAAGCTCTGTTAATGAAACCCTAAAAAGGGTTTTCTTTAGATCAAAGATCTATGGAGAGCAAGGCTCTATTAATGGGTGAAACCCTAGATTCTTAAAATGTTCTTTTAAAAGATTTAATCTTTACCAAGATTTTAACAGAGTTTTGACTCTTGAAAAGTTCTTAAACAGAAGAGCTATGCTCTGAATAAAAATTCTCAAAAGAAGAAGATGAACAGAATCATCTAAAGGGCCAAGGGTCCTATTTATAGACATAAATAGCCGTTTCAACTTCTGAGTTGATCCAACGGCAGAGATTCTGCCACCGCTGCACTCACGTGTGGGCCACGTGAGCGCAACGGTGGGAGGGCATTTATTTCCCCCAATCAGAGTAAAGCTCTGTTCAAAATTCAAATTTTAAAATAAAGCAACGCTTCAGATCCAGCACCCAGTGCACTGCGCCCTAGGCAGCGCACCACGTGCAAAACACGCGTGCACTAGCGCCAGGTGCGCTGCGCTCTGAGCGGCGCACCACATGCAAAGCACGGGTGCGCTAGCGCCAAGTGCGCTGCGCTCTGAGCGGCGCACCACGTGCAAAGCACGGGTGCGCTGGCACTGGAACTAAAATCTCCCCACCGTCAGATCAAAGATCTAATAATAAATGATAAATCATTAATTGATCAGAATTAAATTCTGTTAAGGAAAGATTTCTCAAAATCTTTCCAAATAACAAAATTGTGCTCTGTAAATCAGACACCGTTGGATCAATGATCCAATGGTGATTAAAAAATCACCAAAATACAGAATAAATTCTGTTTGGAAAGATTTCCCAATCTTATTAATAACAAGAAGATTACCTTCTTTAAATCAGAAGCTCTTGGATCAAAGATCCAACGATGGGAAAATTCCCAAATCAATTGGAGAAAAGATCTCTTTAACTGATTCAACAAATCAGCCTCCCATATATAAAGGACCCAAGACTTCAAGTCAAAAATAGAAAAAAAAAACCATAAACTTTGAGAAACTAAAAGATAAAGAGCAATCTCTTGCAAGAAGATTCTTCTTCAAGGTAAAGATGATGATGATGAACACAGAGATGAAATCATCTCATGATTAAGAAAGAAGAATTCATTTCTTTAAACAGACCATAGATCTACAAGACAAAGAGTCTTTCACAAAGAGATCAAAAGATCTCATCATAAAATAAAAGAAGAACATAATTCTTCTCACAGATCATGGATCTATAAAGGAAAAGCCTTTCATAAAAAATGAGAGATTGGAAATATCTCCTGCAAAAATAAGAACTGTTGTTCTTAGATCTTGAGACAAAGTCTCTTTTCAAAGAACATAAATTTGTTTTCCAGATCATAAAACTGATCAGATGCACTTTGCGCTCTTGAATTGCGCTTTGCGCTCGTGAACTGCGCTTCTGCGCTCTCTGGACTGACGCTCAGCGCCAAATACGCCACGTGTCAATCACGTATGCGCCAATTAACAACTTGCGCTTTGCGCTTCTGAAATAGCGCACTGCGCTCATGGGCTGGCGTTCAGCGCCAAGCGCACCACGTGTCACTCACGTGTGCGCCACTAGATTGAAAGCGCAATGCGCTCATGGAATAGCGCTCAGCGCTCATAAACTGGCATCATGCGCTCATCATCTGGCGCCTAGCGCTGAGTGCGACACGTGTCCCTTACATGTGTGCTACTTGGCAGAAGCGCACTGCGCTTTTTGATTGGCGCAAAGCGCCTAGCGCTCCACGTGTTGCGCTGACAGAACATAAATTGTTCTTTAATAAGCCTAGAGCTCTGATGAATGCTCAACATTCAATAAAAGACAAAGACATTGTCAAGATATAAATCAATGCTCGCCATTATTAAAAGGGCCAAGCCCAAATAAAGGCTCAACAGTCCAAAATAAAATGTTAAACATTTATTGGACTTAGCCCAATATTGGCCATAAGTCCTCAATTTATATTAATTGAGCCCATCTGCTCATAAACATTTTAACAGATCTTAGCCCTAAATTAGACTACATATCTCTCAACCGACTCACGTCGGTTCGAGAGTATATCTCTTTGCTCCTCTGATATTTTTCGTTGTAATCCTTCAACGTCTTCAGAGGGGTGACGGGTCCCGACAACCAAACATTCTACGGACTGTGGGGTCCTTTAAACTCACGGACTATGATGTCCTTGACCATGGACCGAGATGTCCTTAAACTAACATTGGACCGTAATGTCCTTAAACTAAACGACCGCAATGTCCCTAAACTAAACAATAGAGCCCAATTACTCTCTTGTTGGATCTAAACGACCCCGTTAAGTTGATCTTAGTCTAAAATGAGACTAACGTATCCTTAACATACGTTTAAGTTGATCTTAGCCCCAAATGAGACTAACGTATCCTTAAACCCAACTCCTAAACCCAAATCTAAGAAGATACGGATTTGGACTAATCCACGCCCTATGGGCGACAACATAAATTAGTCTCTGTATACAATCCACGGGCAACCAAAAACAAAACAAACACCCACGACACGAAGTGACCATCCGGAGAAGGAGAAAGTGGTTACCACGATGCGGTAGCGTAATTAACTGCAGGGGCTTGCGCCTGGAGGGAAAAACGTCCCCACAATCAAAAACCCCTCAAAGGAGGGGGAATCTGACGAAGTCTGCTACATCGGCCGCATCCATTTAAAACTTCGATATACGGTGTCATAAATCAACTTGGTATCTTCGGAGAGGTGGACGGATAACACCAATTAGCATCTGCCCCGAAATTCAGGCAAGACGGACCCACGCGGTCGCGTCTCCGTCTTTCAGCAGGGAACAAGTATTTCCTCAACAGAACTTTCTTTCTGGTAGTTTGATGATTTTTAATCATTTTTGTTGGATTTTTGATCCAAGGGTGGGGAACATTTAGTTCCAGCGCCAGCGCTCAACAGCGCTCTTGTGCTTTGCACGTGAGCGCTGCATCAGAGTCTTTAACTCTTGGTACTGGTGTAGTTGGCGCTAGCGCTCTCGTGCTTTGCACATGAGCGCTGCATCAGAGTCTTTGACTCTTGGCGCCGGCGCACTTGGCGCCGGCGCACTTGGCGCCGGCGCTCTCGTGCTTCGCACGTGAGTGCTGCATCAGAGTCTTTGACTCTTTAGTGCTGGCGCTCAGCGCTCTCGTGCTTCGCACGTGATGCGCTGCCTCAGAGTCTTTGACTCATGGCGCTGGCGCTCAGCGCGCTCGTGTTTTGCACGTATGGCGCTTCCTCATTACTGAAGGTGTCTTTTCACCTTCCTTCTCCGCTTTTCCTGAGTCAAACTTCTCTTCCCTAGAGCTTGGAAATAGTTCCATCACGCACAGCATTTTCTGTGCCTAGACTTAAATGTTTGCCTTCATAATCTGAAGCAATGCTTCTTTTCTCTCTCATTTTCAAAGAATCATTTTAACAAAGAAGAGCTATGTCTTGTAATCGCCCACATGCTCGCCGGCAACCATGGGAGGTGCCTATTGAGGAGATTGTTTCTCGTTTTGCCGCACGCTTGGTGAACCTTAATCTTACGGATGACCAATGCCACACGGTGTTGCACGAGCTCTTGACTCGTGTAGGATCTCCTCTCCCGATCGGCTCTATTTGGCTTCGGATGGTCTTCTTGTCCGTGATCGATTATATTCCCCCTCCCCCAGCGGAGATGACTTTGGCAATGCTCGACGCCGCGGAGGACAAGATCGAGTGCTTTCACAAGGCACTTTTGATTACCACTACTCTGAAGGATCGCTCTGTTCGGCTGCTAAGCCAAATACAGGCTCAGCGGGTCATCATGTCTGCTTTCGCTGATGGGTGTGGTGCTGACCGATAGGTAGCTACTCCTCGTGAAGATCGTCGCTTTGACATGGTGGAGAAGGCAGAGAGAAAGTTAGATAATTTTATCCATAGTTTTGTAAATCCCTGTACTTTCGATCCCATGTTTGGTGATCTATTTCCTGTGGAATAAAATGCTTAATTAATTAAATGCTTTCTTTTTGTCGTTGACCACCAAATGCTTCTTTTCTAACACCTGGTCTTTCTCTGATGTGTGCGTGCACGTATATATGAATAAGCCCGATTTCACATATATCTGTAAACGCAACTTAAACTGGTATAAATAGGAACAAATAGCTCTTTGACCGAATATTTTGGCGCGAACACCATACAGAACTTATTCTGTATCTTGGTGATTTTTAATCACCATTAGATCTTTGATCCAACTGTGCTCTATTTTTCAGAGGTAATCTGATGATTTTTAGTCATCTTTGTTGGATCTTTGATCCAAGGGTGGGGAACATTTAGTTCCAGCGCTAGCGCTCTCGTACTATGCACGTGAGCGCTGCATCAGAGTCTTTGACTCTTGGTGCTAGCGCACTTAGCGCTAGCACTCTTGTGCTTTGCACGTGAGCGCTGCATCAAAGTCTTTGACTCTTAGCGCTGGCGCTGCATCAAAGTCTTTGACTCTTAGCGCTGGTGCTTTTATGAAGCGCTGCTTCATTTCAAATTTCAAAATTTGAACAGAGCTTTGCTCTGATTGGGGGAAACATGGATATCAGGTGAGGGTCGATCAGTGAGACGGTGCCTATGATATCCAGATTTTTGTGTCGATGATGGACACGTGTTTGATGAGGATTTGATGATGATTGATATTATTCGTATGCGGTTTCATTTATATCGCACTTGCATTTATTATTATACATGTCATATTATATCTTGTGATGTATATTTCTATTCACTAAGTTGGCAACTCACCCCCATTGTACCTTAACTCCTTGCAGAACAGACCGCACGGACGCATAGCAGCGTCGCGAACACATATTTTAGGGTTCACCACAGATTTTGCTAGGTGGGTTACATGCATAGTAACCGTCTTTTTTGTATATGTTGTGCTTTGTATTTAATGTCACTCGATCAGACTACCTGTATTATTTGACTTAGAATGAGTTGTTACTTTATGTATATTCTTTTGGGTCGAACTCGAATAGAATCGACGAGTTATCTTTACTTATGAAGTATGCTTATATTTTACTTGTGATCCTTTGCTTTTGAGTGTCGTATATTAACTGCATGGTTTTGATTCCGCCGATTGGCATTGAGATAGATCTCAAGTGGAGATGACGTTATATTTATATGTTATGTACTTGTTTTTATCAAAAATTATAAAGGATGTGCTGTCGAAATTTCAAATGACGAAAACATTTTCAACCTTATTTCAAAACACTCGACACATGGTTTAAAACAAACAATACTTATAAATAAAATTGTGTTTCATATTAAATACCTTTTTGAAAACCTCACTTTCTTTATTCTTTAAAAAGGTTTAGATCTTAGTTTTTGTCTTACTTGGACCGCGTCGACATCTTTAGACGTCATGTCATCTAAGTTCCGGTTACATGCCTATTTGGGTCGTGACAAAGTTGGTATCAGAGCGCTAGATTTAACTTTTGTCGAGTTTTAGGATTGACTATGTGGAGTTTAGGGTATATATTTTCGGAACCTTAGTTTAACCTTACGGAACTTAGTCTTGACTTTGGGGGTACTAGACCTGAACTTTCATTACATAGATTGACCTTGGTATGATGGAGTAGGTAACTCAGGTAGAGTAACGTAGCGTACGTATGTTCTGCGGAATATTTACGATACGTTACTCCACTTAAGTGACCTTAGGATTCATGTATTGTTAACTATTTCCTTGATTCTCTGCATCCTTTTGTTCCCGTTGTTACACCTTAACAACTCTCGTTTTCTTGTTCCAGTTGCCATGGCTATGCGAGCCGAGAGAGCCGCGGCTAGGGATGCAACCAGGGCAGATCCGCCAGTGACGAGGTTTGACCAGCAGGGCATTCCGATGGCACAGGGACATGTCAATCCTCCTCTTCCCGACCGGATGACTAGACTAGAAGAGGGCATGTTGGGCTTACAGCAGATGATGGGGCAGTTGGCCAAGGCCATCCAGATTTAGAGGCAGGATCATGCATCGCCTATTCTAAAGCCCATTGTACAGCCCGTTCGGACAGTCACAGTGGTAATGGAGGTATCGCTTTCGGAGTTTATAAGGCTGAAGCCTCAAGTGTTCACAAGGACAGATGCAGCAGAGGATTCTCAGTTATTCCTCAACAAGATAGCTAGGATTAGTAGGTCCTTGAGGTGCTCATATGAGAGGTTGGTGGAGCTGATTAGTTTTCGGTAGGAGGGACTTGCCCAGAATTGGTGCGAGTTGACTAAGAGGGGTCGAGCAGCTGATCTTCCTCTGATGACATGGGCAGAGTTCTCCGAGGTTTTCCTAGCCTAATTCCTTCCGTAGAGCATGAGAGACACCAGAGCTCATATTTTTGAGGCGTTGCGCAAACCCGTGAGTATGTCGGTAGCCGACTACGATTTGCAGTTCACCCAGCTGTCACGTTATGCTCCATACTTGGTTCCTACCAAGAAGGTCAGGGTGAAGAGATATGTGAGCGGTCTTAATACCCAGTTGTTCCTTGCTCTCAGCACCCAACACTTCGCTACATATACCAAGGCTATGGACGCAGCGATACGAGTGGAGGAGCGTCTGAATGAGACGGCGATTAGTCCGGAACCGAAGAGGGTCCGTTCTAGTATTCCAGTTTCTGGGCAGAGAGGCCGTAGAGGATTCATTCCAGCATGTGGTGGCAGCAGAGGTTGAGCTTAGGGCCGAATGTACGGCTTGTATCCTGAGGGGTAGAGGTCGCCACTAACATGTTTTAGCTGCAGGAATCCAGATCATTTCTATAGGGACTGTCCCATGAGACATCAAGGCTGGACTGCGAGTTTTCAGACCGCTTTACCCCCTCCACCCCATCCTCTGATGGCCTTACTTCCTCCACCAGACACTACTTCGCTCTAGACATTTGCTTCGAAAGGCCATGGTATTGGTGGTTGTGCATAGAGGGGACATAGGGGTAGATGCAGAGGACCCTACGGAAGAGGTCAAACTAGGGTTTTAGCCTTGACTCTCCAGGATGCCCAAGCATCCAATGCGGTGGTTACTAGTACTCTTCCTGTATGTTCCTTTGATGCGCATATTTTGTTTGATCCCGATTCTACGCACTCATATGTATCTTCACACTTTGCACCGACACTGGGTAGAGATTCGTTGTTGTTAGACCTACCGTTAGTTGTGGTTACTCCAGTGGGAGATTCTTTCGTAGCACGACACTATTCAAATCATGTTCCATACAGATTAGTGATAAGGGTTCCTTATTCGATCTGATTCTTCCTGATATGTTAGATTTTGACGTACTTCTCGGCATGAATTGGTTGGCCACTTGTCATGTGTACGTTGATTGCCGCGGGAAGGCGGTCAGATTCTATTTTTTTGGTGAGCCGATTTTAATGGTGCAAGGGTATCGCAGTGCCGCCCCTACCAATCTGTTTCTGCATTTTGTGCTAGTCAGCTTTTGAGGAAGGGATGTCAAGGGTTTTTAGCGTTTATTCGGGATATTAGAGCCGCGGAGGTCCTATTGGACCAAGTTTCGATCGTGCGAGAGCTTTCCGATGTGTTCCTTGATGAGCTACCAGGATTGCAACCAGAGCACGATATTGAGTTCTGCATTGATCTAATCCCCAGTGCGGGGCCTATTTCTATACCGCCCTATCGGATGGCCCCGACGGAGCTCAAGGAGCTTAAGAATCAGTTGCAGGGGTTGCTTGATAGAGGACTTGTTCATCTTAGTGTATCGCTCTGGGGAGCTCCTGTCCTATTCGTTAAGAAGAAGAACGACAGTATGAGATTGTGTATCAATTATCATAAGCTGAACAGAGTTACGGTGCAGAATAGGTACCCATTACCTCGCATTGACGATTTGTTCAATCAGCTGCAGGGAGAAGGATATTTCTCGAAGATTGATTTGCGATCAAGGAATCATCAGTTGCGAGTTCGGAATGATGACATTCCGAAGACTGCTTTTCAGACACGCTACGGGCATTATGAGTTCTTGGTGATGTCGTTCGAGCTCACAAATGCCCCAACAACGTTCATGGATCTGATGAACCGGATCTTCAAGCCATTCCTCGGTCAATTTATTATCGTGTTCATAGAAGATATATTGATCTACTTTAGAAGTCGAGAGGATCACGAGCAGCACTTGAAGATTGCGTTGCAGACTTTGTGAGAGCGTCAGCTTTTTGTCAAATTCTCAAAGTGCGCTTTCTGACTTGACAGTGTAGAATTCTTAAGTCATATCGTCATAAAAGACGGGATGCAGGTTGATCCGAAGAAGATTGAGGCGGTACAGCATTGGCTCAGACCCATTTCAGTGACTGAGATTCATAGCTTTTTGGTCTTAGCAGGTTATTATCGTCACTTCGTGCAGGATTTCTCTCATATTGCTGCATCTATGACCGGTCTAACCCGAAAGGGAGTTCCATTTCTGTGGACTGATGAGTGTGAGCAGAGTTTCCAGTAGTTGAAGACTCGTCTGACGACTGCGCCAATTCTATCCTTGCCTTCAAGCTCAAGCAGTTTCATGGTGTATTGTGATGCGTTTTGTGTGGGCTTAGGTTGCATATTGATGCAGCATGACAGAGTTATTGCTTATACTTCTCAACAGTTGAAAAAACATGAGTAGAACTATCATGCCCATGATCTAAAGATGGCCACGGTGATCTTTGCACTTATGATTTGGAGACATTATTTGTACGGAGACAGATCTTTATTGACCATAAAAGTCTGAAGTATATATTTCAGTAGCGGGATTTGAACTTGAGGCAGTGTCGTTGGATGGAGCTTGTGAAGGACTATGATTGTGAGATTCTTTATTATCCGGGAAAAGCGAATGTACTGGAAGATGCTTTGAGTCAGAGGCTTGGAGGTAGCTTGTCTCGTTTGGGCACAGTTCAGAGACAGTCGACTGTGGATTGACAGATTTTGTGCGACAGTGGCATACGGTTCGAGTTTACATCCGTATGTAGACAGTTTGCTCATGTTCATGCTCGTCCGTTTTTTCTCGATCATATTAGGGAGTCACAGTCCGAGGATGCTCGTATATCTGAGATTATGGAGCAGGTTCAGTAGGGGAGAGATTCTGAGTTTGTGATCGACAGCGAGAGAGCGTTGTGGTTTGGGACCCATTTATGTATGCCCGACTCTGATAGGCTGAGGCGCGAGTTCTTGGAGGAGGTACATCAATCTTCTTACAGCGTTTATCCAAGATCTACCAAGATGTATCACGATTTACGAGACATGTGCTGGTAGGAAGGTATGAAACGGGATGTGTCTGACTTTGTTTTGAGATGGCTGACTTGTCAGCAAGTCAAGACTGAGCATCGGAGGCCGGTTGGAGAGTTGCAGCCCTTACCCATTCCGGAGTTGAAATGAGAGCAGATCTCTATGGATTTCATTATGGGTCTACGTAGGTCTAGCAGAGGGTATAACACTATTTGGGTGATTGTGGATCAATTGACGAAGTCGGCTCACTTCCTTCGGATGAATAACACTTTCGGATATGCTTAGTATGCCCAGATTTTCATTGATGAGATTGCGCAATTGCACGACATTCCGACCTGTATAGTTTCCGATAGAGCCACACAGTTTACCAGTCATCTTTGGAAAAAGCTTCAGGATTGTTTAAGCACTCACTTGAGTTTCAGTACTGCCTTCTGTTAGTTGTATTTATGCCCTAGAGGCCAGTATTGTACAGATAATGTATATTATATTAGATGCTTGGACATATATAGAGAGGAATTTCTTGCTCGATATGATAGTATGCTATCTGGTTGCTCTTTATCTTAACATGTATACTAGTCTCTTGATACTGTCTTATGGTTACATGTTGGTAAAGCCCTTAGGATGTGTACTTGACTACCAGGACTATGATGCAAATCATACTAGTGGGGCCATGGTAGTCCATAAGTTCATCCTTTAACGTTCCTAATCATGGGTGTATTGAGACAGGGCATCGATATACCAGAGTAGACTAGCGTATACGCTTCTCGACCCATGAGATGGGCGATGGATGATCCCATATCCATTAGTGTTTGACATCAGAGATGGTATACGGGTGCTCAGTGGAGACTGGGTACACTGGACGGACTCGCCGAGAACTCCCAGAAGGTATTATACCTCATGTCAGATGGCAGTTCTCTGGTGACACTTGTACAGGTTAGTCTGTAGACCCGAGATCATCATAGAGTCTTGTGTGATTCCCACTGTGCTTTAATTTCCACTTTACCACGTCAAAGAGGGCGTGCAAAACGATGGTTTTTGGGTACAGTCCCGAGTCACATGGAGGCAATGAGTGATAGGAGGGGTTTCGTCTCTCCCGGTATTGGGGGTTGATGTTGCGCTGTGCTCGATTGGCCATAACAGGGAAGTCTCTGGCCAGGGCTGATTTAGAGATTTACTGGTAAGTGTTACCAGTAGTTTCTCGACCTGTTATGAGCCTCACATCGGCATGACTTATCGGTTATTGGGGTCTGACGTTTACCACCCCTAAACTTGATAAGCGACATATCAGACGAGCAGACCGGACTGTACGGCAAGTGTTACCATCAGGCTTTGCAGGAGTTGGAGCGGGCTTTCTTGCTGATCTTCTGATCGCTCAATATCCGGATAGCCGTTACATCCAGCTAGTACTGCTGACGGCTTGTGGGCGCTTGATGTGATCATCACCTACTGCCGGCGTATTGACGAGTCTTTAGAGTCCTACATAGAGGTTTTACTGGCTCAGGAAAAACGAAATGGGGGCATATATATGATATGTGCGGGACCGACAATAATGCGAGTATGTGATACCGTATTCTATTCTCGCGTCTTTTGTATCGGTCGGTTATATGTGAAATAGCTGGGTTATCGAATCAAGGGTTGATTCGATAAGACGATACATTGGATGTTAGTCGGTTATATGTGATATATCCGGATTATTAAGTCAAATGTTGATTTAATAATTTAGTGTATAATTGTATATGTGATATACTAATTTACATTAACTAACATTGGTTGACTTAAGAATTTATTTTTCTCACTTGTGCACAACTTAATATATATGTGATATATATTAAGTTGTGTTTTGATTTTTGTATCATGGTTGTTGATACAACTTTCATGGGTGTACAAGACTTACACCATGCTAGTTATCATGTTGGGTTTAGTATTTAAAGTAATTACAAAATTAGTGGAAAATTGGCAAAATGCATGAAGCTAGTGGAAGCTTGTGGATGCATTGACTAAGTCCACTAGGTTTGTTTTACTTTAGATATTTGTTAACCTAACCATTTTAATTAGCCATGGTTATGTCTCTACATGAGTTAGTATATGATACTCACTCACCATGGTTCACACTCTCACTTGATCATTATTCTTATTTTCATTTGTTCATCTTCTTCCTCAACCTCAAAAGCTTGCTAGGGTTTGATTAAGTGAGAAAGTAAAGTGAGAAAAGAAATTCTAAAGTGAGCCCACTTCCTATTTCTCCATCCTATACTAGATTGGCACTTTAGTATAGGGTGTTAGCTTCACTAATCCTTTAGTTAGTGAAGTAGAAGCTTGAACTAGTATTCCCTCGACGTAGATCATCTTCGGCCTCGAAGACTTCAAGCAAGATCGCTTTTTTTTCCTCCTCGTGAAGCCATGCAAGAGTATGGGAGTTCAACGATCGCAGCGAAGGGACTACTACAAGGAGTTTATGAAGTGAATGACCGATCTACAAAGGTTGTATTTTTAGTTCACTTAGTTGTAAATAGTTTACTAAAGTTTTATTATTATATTTCTAGTTATCGATTCTAGTTTAGAGTTCCTTAAAACGGCAAATTTTTGAAAATGACATGGAAGATGCCTCCCGAACCTTGTTGCCGTCGATAGGAACCCTACAGTGGTATCAGAGCCTCGCTAGGATATTATACGGATAATGTTAGATTACAAATACGAAACAAACTCCGAAACTTGAAACCCTAATTCCATATTTCTGTCGATTTTAAAAGGAGCTCCAAAATTTTTTCAAACAAGTGCAGAATCATCTTTGAGCAAACATAGGAGCATGGAAGAAGTTTGGGACCCAGTGCTTGGATTTGTACCGAGCACATGGGGGGTAAAACCGGGGAGGCCGGCCTGGGCATGTCCTCAGGGTCCTAAAAATTTTCCATGGTCTGTTCTCTGGGATTTGGGGTTTCAGGTGTTGTTTATTGTTGCTACTTTTTCATGTGATGATTAACTGAATGCAAAGGAAACTTGGAGTGTTTCGTAGTCGTAATTTTAACTGTTTTCGGGTTACTTTAGACGATATTAAAAAGTTCAATCGGATGTCAAATACCCACTTTTTCCCTTGCCGGAAAATTTTCCAAGTGTTGGATTTTTCCCGTAGTTAAAAAGCTTTCAAAGATCATGCAAGTTATGCGATAGACCCTCTAGAAGAACAAAACCTTAACTCGATTATGTGACCGTCAGAACCGCCACTGAACCCTCGGGTTTGTGGTGGTTCAGCGGTGCCACATGTAAGGCGTTGGTTTGGCCCTTCTACGGCTGGTTCATTGGTACTGTGGCGTGTGCTGAATAACTTTAAAACTACGCTCAAGTGTTGAGCTTTTTGGGTAATTTTAGGTGTTTAATGATTCGATTGTAATGTTTAACATCTTCTAGTTTTCTCTGTGATGTGATAACATGTTATGTTATGTGCTGCTGGATATGTTATATTAGATCGCCGCGTTTTGAATAGCCGGGGGTTTTATGTAAGATGAGAGTTTTTATTTTCATTCATGTAAAATTAAATGTATGTAATATTCTTTTATTGGGGCACTTCCGGGTTGAGATTGATGTCACCATTGATGTTTATTATTTACTTTTCCGCATTAGGAGAGCACAAGTAACCGGGTTCTAGAGTTCAGTGGGAGACCAACTCGAGGAGTCGAGTCCGGGTCTCCTAACTCTATAATTGGTAGGGTTTCTTGCCGCTCTCGTAGGGGTCTAGGGATGTGGGTTTGTCTATTCATCGCGACCGTAGAATCCGTGTTTTATAAAGGCTCAAAATAAAACACGGACCTCATAGTATATCCAATATTTCATATGTTTCTTCTGCTGCGATATCAGTGATGTGATCATTTGATATGTTGAGATGGATACTGTATATAGTATATATGATATATTATATAGACGTTACTTATGGTTTACACCCGCGCTAGCCCTGCCCCACTCTGCCGTTAGTTACTTAACCTAACGGTGCATGAGGGGACATCGAAGCGAATGCGGATGGTATAAGTATACGTCGTATTTATCTGTGATGTTTAGGTGACTTAAATGATAAGACTTCATTAATGTGATTAATGAAAGAAAAGAAAGCTAAAAGATGTTGTAGAATCAAATTTTTCAAAAGGGTAGATACAGTTTTTGCTTTGCATAGTGATATATATGATATATCCCGCACCTTATTCGATGAGGAAAGAGCCGAGATCCCTTCACCGGGAATGATCTCTTTAGCAAAACTGGCAGATGCTACAACACCCGGTTTGTCTTTTGATTGCTTTGGAGTTTTGCTTTGCATAGTGATATATATGATATATCCCGCACCTTATTCGATGAGGAAAGAGCCAAGATCCCTTCACCGGGAATGATCTCTTTAGCAAAACTAATGAAAGCCTCAAAAACACTCCTTTTCAAAATTCACTTGTTTCTACAACGATATCAAGTTCATTACGCAATAGGTTTTCATAAAAACCTGTCGTAGCCCTCCGTCATTTCAGATAAGTCCTACTTAGTATTCGTGCTACGTTTATTGACCTCCGTCAAGGCGTAGTGTGCGGTAGCTAACTAGTATTTATCTGCTTATGCATATGATGCAGATTGGATTAGGGTAGTCGTACGACCTTGTTGACCTCCGTCAAGGGCCGTGCGGGTGGGTTTGATTCAATCAAGAAATGACAGGTTGAACTTGACTTGCACCCTATGGTTTGTTGACCTCCGTCAAGGTCATAGGATGCTTGGGGCATAATATTATCGGGAATTTCAAGTGTTGAAATTTGCAATGAGATTTCATACCTTCTATGAGATAGTTGGATCCCGATACCCACTGCGAGTAATTGTTACTCCTAGGAGAGTTTTACACAGGATAATTAGCCGATCAAGTAGGTATCTAGAAAGGTTTCAACGGGGTTATGCCTCTGGGAAAAAGAGGTTTATTTTAATTAGGTTCGTGCGAAAGCACGGGGAAGCTCCCTCAAAGTACCGACACTGGCCTGGCTGAAAGATTGGCGAAATTGTAAGGTGTAATTAATCCCAGCTAGTCTTTCCTTTTAGGGTTTGAAGGAAGATTTGATAAAAACAGTGGGAGCCATCCTGATTAGATAAAATAATAACCAATCTTATCTTGCAAGAGCATACGCTAAAGTGATTTCTTCTCTCTCTCTCCAGGTAGCGACCATATCATGCCTTAATCAAGATAATAATATGGATGTATTGACCGAACCCGCATGTTATACTGTGCTGGGGAACGTTGGTTCCGTTCTTTCTTATAAAAGTTATAAGACTGAACATGACATAAAGGGATTACCAGGATTCCCATGCCACCCGAATGAAGAAAGTACATGTTGATGCAATTTCTTCGGGTGTGTTCGTTACAGAGAACTGTTTCTCCATTTGCTCTACGTCATGGGTATTAGATAACGGGTCAGGATCCCATATATGTAATCAGTTACATGGGCTAAAAAAAGGTAGAGAACTTGGAGAAGATGATAAAGACATAAGGGTTGGAAATGGTGCAATTGTTGCAGCTAAAACTGTCGGAGAATATCACCTTGTATTACCAACTGGTAATACATTGATTCTGAACGAATGCTATTACATGACGAACCTGATATGCAACATTATATCAGTTTCTTTGTTGAGTAAAGAAGGATATAATTTTGTATTACAGGATAATGTTATGAACATTTTCCTGAACCAAAAGTTGGTTGGATCAGGCACGTTGTGCAATGGCATTTATGTTCTAAATCAATCAACAGTTCTGAGCATAACAAACACACACAAGAGGAAGAGTTCAGAACTGAACGAATCTTTCTTGTGGCATTGTAGACTAGGTCACATCAATGCGACACGGCTAGCTAAGTTGCATAAGGATGGATATTTGAATCCGTTCGAATTTTCATCTTATGACACTTCCCAGTCATGTCTCAAAGGCAAGATGACCAAAACTCCGTTTACGGGACACGGAGAAAGAGTTACTGAACTCTTGGGACTGATACATAGCGATGTATGCGTTCCCATGTCTATACATGCCAGGGATGGTTCTTCGTACTTCATTACATTCACTGACGATCTCTCTAAATTCGGATATGTGTTTCTAATGAAACACAAATCAGAAGCTTTTGAGAAATTTAGAGAATATAAACAAGAATTCGAGAACCAAACCGGGAAAAGTATTAAAATCCTTCAATCTGATCGAGGAGGTGAATACTTGAGCAATGAATTCCTGGACTTCCTAAAAGAGAATGGGATTCTCTCTCAGCTAACTCCTCCATATACACCACAGCATAACGGTGTATCGGAATGGAGGAACCGCACCCTATTAGATATGGTGCGCTCTATGATGAGCATAGCTGGGTTACATATTTCCTTCTGTGGGTATGCACTGGAGACAGCGGCATACCTACTGAATAGAGTTTCTACCAAATCCGTGCCTACCACCCCATATGAGATATGGGAGGGGAAGAGACCATATCTTAATTTTATTAAGATATGGGGTTGCTTGGCCTATGTCAAAAGACAAAAACCGGACAAACTCGAGGCAAGGTCTGTTTTGTGTAAGTTTGTTGCATATCCCAAGCATTCGTGAGGGTATATCTTCTACCACAGTGAGGAACAAAGGGTGTTTGTTGCTCAACACGCCACCTTTTTAGAAAAGGAATTTCTTGCAAAAGAAATTAGTGGCTCTGAGGTAGAACTGGAAGAGGTTCCAGCTGTACAAACCACAACAGAAGATTTGGTAGAACCAGAGGATTCGGTAGTTCCCGATGAACCCCAGCCACTCCGCCGATCTAGTAGGGTTCCTCACCCACCTGAGAGATACTACGGTTTTCTCATGGATGGTGGGAGAGAGAATTGCATCATGGAGGATGATGACCCAACTAGCTTTGAGCAAGCCATCACGAGTGGTGACTCAGTGAAATGGCTGGATACAATGCGGTCCGAGATAGAATCTATGTACACCAACAAAGTATGGACTTTGGAAGATGCTCCTAAAGGGGTAAAACCCATTGGGAGCAAGTGGATCTTCAAGAAAAAACTTGGTGTAGATGGGAAAGTGGAGACTTTCAAAGCTAAACTTGTTGCAAAGGATTTTCGTCAACAACCAGGTGTGGATTATGACAAAACCTTTTCTCCAGTGGCTATGCTTAAATCTATCCGGATCATGCTTGCCATCGCTGTATATCATGACTATGAAATCTGGCAAATGGATGTTAAGACCGCCTTTCTAAATGGCGATTTAGAAGAGAGCGTGTACATGACTCAGCCAGAGGACTTCGTAGCTAGTGGGAGCAGCAGGAAGGTGTGAAAGCTGCTTAAATCCATTTATGGATTAAAGCAAGTATCGCGGAGTTGGAACATCTGCTTTGATGTCGTTATCAAAGAGTTTGATTTCATCAAAAACATAGATGAACCTTGTATATACAAGAAGGTGGCAGAGAGTAAGGTTGTCTTCCTTGTATTGTACGTGGATGACATACTCTTGATAGGAAATGACATTCCTATGATGCAATCGGTCAAGCCCTTCTTATCACAAAGATTCTCAATGAAAGATCTAGGGGATGCCTCCTACATATTGGGGATTAAGATCTATAGAGATAGATCTAAACGGATGCTGGGATTGTCCCAATCCAGGTACATTGACACCATACTAAAGCGGTTTAGTATGGAAGAATCCAAGCGTGGGATTTTACCCACGATCTCTAGGCTCACTCTCTCCAAAGAGATGTCTCCCAAGACTGATTTGGAGAGAGCTCGCATGCAAGGGATACCCTATGCTTCGGCAGTAGGCTCTATCATGTACGCGATGCTATGTACCAGACCCGATGTAGCACACTCACTAAGTGTAGTGAGTAGGTATCAAGCAGATCCTGAAGAGAGTCACTGGACAGCTGTGAAGAGCATTCTCAAGTACTTGCGAAGGACTAAAGAGATGCTCTTAGTGTATGGTAACGGAGAACTCCAAGTTGAGTCCTTTACCGATTCGAGCTTCCAGAGTGATAAGGACGACTCTAAGTCGCACTCGGGATTTGTCTTTACCCTCTACGGAGGGGCGGTATGCTTGAAGAGTTCCAAGCAGGAAACCGTGGCAGACTCGACGATGGAGGCTGAATACATCGCTGCCAAAGAGGCTGTCTGGATCAAGAAGTTCATAACTGAACTTGGAGTGGTTCCATCCACTAAGGATCCAATACCTTTGTATTGTGATAACAATAGAGCGGTGGCTTTGGCCAAGGAACCCAGGTCCTATCAGCGATCCAGGCATATTCTGAGGCGGTATCACCTGATCCGGGAGATAGTTGATCGCTGGGAGATCGAGATCAGGAGGTTGACACGAAGAACAACACAGCGGATCCACTCACGAAGGCCATTCCCCAGATACAGTTTGAGAGACTCTTCGAGATGCTTGGTATGCGATACTAAAGCAGCTGGCCCTAGTGCAAGTGGAAGATTATTAGTTGTATGTATGCCCTAGAGGCCAATTTTGTACAGATGATGTATATTATATTGGATGCTTGGACATATATAGGGAGGAATTCCTTGCTCGATATGATAGTATGCTATTTGGTTACTCTTTATCTTAACATGTATACTAGTCTCTTGATACTGTCTTATGGTTACATGTTGGTAAAGCCCTTAGGATGTGTACTTGACTACCAGGACTATGATGCAGATCATACTAGTGGGGCCATGGTAGTCCATAAGTTCATCTTTTAACGTTCCTAGTCGTGGGTGTATCGAGACAGGGCATTGATATACCAGAGTAGACTAGCGTATACGCTTCTCGACCCATGAGATGGGCGATGGATGATCCCATATCCATTGGTGTTTGACATCAGAGATGGTATACAGGTGCTCAGTGGAGACTGGGTACACTGGACGGACTCGCCGAGAACTCCCAGATGGTATTATACCTCACGTCAGATGGCAGTTCTCTGGTGACACTTGTACAGGTTAGTCTGTAGACCCGAGATCGTCATAGAGACTTGTGTGATTCCCACTGTGCTTTGATTTCCACCTTACCACATCCAAGAGGGCATGCAAAATGGTGGTTTTTGGGTACAGTCCCGAGTCACATGAAGGCAATGAGCGATAGGAGGGGTTTCGTCTCTCCCGGTATTGGGGGTTGATGTTGCGCTGTGCTCGATTGGCCATAACAGGGAAGTCCCTGGCCAGGGCTAATTTAGAGATTTACTGGTAAGTGTTACCAGTAGTTTCTTGACCTGTTATGAGCCTTACATCGGCATGACTTATCAGTTATTGGGGTCTAACGTTTACCAACCCTAGATTTGATATGCGACATATCAGACGAGGAGACCGGACTGTACGGCAAGTGTTACCGTCAGGCTTTTGCAGGAGTTGGAGCGGGCTTGCTTGCTGATCTTCTGATCGCTCAATACCCGAGTAGTCGTTACGTCCAGCTAGTACCGCTGACGTCTTGTGGGTGCTTGATGTGATCATCACCTACTGCCGGCGTATTGACGAGTCTTTAGAGTCCTACATAGAGGTTTTACTGGCTCAGGCAAAATGAAATGGGGGCACATATGTGATATGTACGGGACCGAGAATAATGCGAGTATGTGATACCGTATTCTATTCCCGCGTCTTTTGTATCGGTCGGTTATATATGATATAGCCGGGTTATCGAATCAAGGGTTGATTCGATAAGACGATACATTGGATGTTAGTCGGTTATATATGATATATCTTGATTATTAAGTCAAATGTTGATTTAATAATTTAGTGTATAATTTTATATGTGATATACTAATTTACATTAACTAAGATTGGTTGACTTAAGCATTTGTTTTTCTCACTTGTGCACAACTTAATATATATGTGATATATATTAATTTGTGTTTTGATTTTTGTATCATGGTTGTTGATACAACTTTCATGGGTGTACAAGACTTACACCATGCTAGTTATCATGTTGGATTTAGTATTTAAAGTAATTACAAAATTAGTGGTAAATTGGAAAATTGCATGAAGCTAGTGGAAGCTTGTGGATGCATTGACTAAGTCCACTAGGTTTGTTTTACTTTATATATTTGTTAACCTAACCATTTTAATTAGCCATGGTTATATCTCTACATGAGTTAGTATATGATACTCACTCACCATGGTTCACTCCCTCACTTGATCATTATTCTTATTTTCATTTGTTCATCTTCTTCCTCAAGCTCAAAAGCTTGCTAGGGTTTGATTAAGTGAGAAAGTAAAGTGAGAAAAGAAATTCTAAAGTGAGCCCACTTCCTATTTCTCCATCCTCTAGTAGATTGTCACTTTAGTATAGGGTGTTAGCTTCACTAATCGTTTAGTTAGTGAAGTAGAAGCTTGAGCTAGTATTCGCTCGATATAGATCATCTTCGGCCTCGAAGACTTCAAGCATGATCGATTTTTTTCCTCCTCGTGAAGCCATGCAAGAGTCCGCGAGTTCAACGATCGCAATGAAGGGACTACTACAAGGAGCTTATGAATTGAAGGACCGATCTACAAAGGTTGTATTTCTAATTCACTTAGTTGTAAATAGTTTACTACAGTTTTCGTATTATATTTCTAGTTATCGATTCTAGTTTAGAGTTCCTTAAAATGGCAAATTTTTGAAAATGGCGTGGAAGATGCCTCCCGAAACCTTGCTACAGTCTATAGGAACCCTACACCTTCCACCTATAGAACGATGGTTAGTCAGAGCGTACTATTCAGACTCTTGAGAATATGCTCCGAGTTTGTGCGCTAGATTTGGATGGCAGTTAGGATCGTCTCTTGCACTTGATTGAGTTCTCCTACAATAATAGCTTTCAAGAGATGATTTAGATGGCACCTTTCGATACGTTATATAAGAGAAAGTGCTGATCGTCAGTTTGTTGGACCGAGCTTAGCGAGAGCAGCGTCTTAGAGCCTCAGTTGGTTCAGAAGACTACCGAGAAGATCCAGTTGATACGTGATAGGATGAAGATCATCCAAAACAGGAAGAAGTCTTATGCTAATCTCCGTCGTTGTAGACTTGAGTTCGCTGTGGGTGACCATGTGTTTCTCCGGATTACTCTGATAAAATGTGTGATGCGATTTAGGAAAAAGAGGAAGCTCAATCCAAGATATGTTGGACCCTTCGAAATTCTAGAGAGAGTGGGTATAGTAGCGTATCGGTTAGCGCTCCCGTCCAGTTTTCTAGATGTGCACCCTATGTTATATGCTTCCATGATCTGAAAGTACCTTCATGATCCTTCTCACGCTATTCAATATCAGACTATACAGCTAGAGCGTAATCTATCATACACTGAGCGGCCAGTAGCCATTCTCGACCGGCAGGTGAAGAAGCTGAGATTTAGGGTACTCTCTTCTGTAAAGATTCTATGGCGTGGACCGAATAACGAGGAGGTCACCTGGGAAGCTGGGGATGAGATGAGGAAGAAATTCACCCATCTCTTCGAAGGTACGCGTATTTAGATTTTAAATTCGGGGACCGGATTTTCATAAGGGGGATATTGTAACATTTCAAAAAAAATTAAATGTTATTTTAGAATTTTAAATAATGATAATAAGGTTTTATTAAAAATTATAGTATTTAATTGTAGTAGTAATTAATTGTAGAGGGTTTTTATTTGTAAAAAGATTTTTATTTGTAAAAGGTTTTTAAATGGTAAACGGTTTTAAATGTAAATGTGAGAGTCTAGTAAGTGTTAGGTTAGGTTGAACCTTCACACTCAATACACCATGTCATGCATATGGAGCCTCCACCTCATACTTGCTCTACACACATCCCCTGCTTCAATCCTATTATAACTCTTATGATTTTTTTAGCACTCTCAAATTGAACAAACCACTTCTTTCAAGCTTCATCACAAACTTTTGTTATTCCTTAACCATATCATAAGGAAATTGGTGAGTTCTTCATAAGGTTTGTTCAAAACTCAAGCTAAAACTAACTTCAAGAAGTTTCAAGTGTGCACTTCATGAGCTTGGAAGTTCTTTAGCATCTATCTAAATAGGTAAAAACCCATTTTTTACAAGTTATTTAAGTGTTTAAGTCTCAAATACTTTATTTGATATCAGAAAAATCAGGTTTTTTGTAAGATTTTAATACTCAAATAGAATCTGCTCTAACTTGAGAGCTCTGAAAAAATTTTTGATATGGTGAGCACAACTAGAGATCGCACCCAAACCCCGAGCTCATCTACACCTGCTTTGGCCACAAATTTAATGGTATTGGCCGCAAATTAGAGCCAGTTTAGTGAGTTAGGGTCTGGGATTTCTTCTGTAGCTCCTATACATCCCAATTAGACTAGTGTATACTTCTTTTTACCCCAGGTTACCTGTAACAAAATCTGAAACACATATCCTATAAAATTTGATGTTTTACGTTTTAAAAACTTAAGTTTTGATTTTCGTTATTGCCGGGGGTAGTTCGATATAGATAGCACGCGTTAAAATACGTCGATCATATGTTCTAGTCTATATGCGTTAGAATTGTAGTAAGGTATGAATTTCGATTCTTATATGTTCGCTTGGTTTAATGTATAGGATCGGTAGCGGAGACGTCTGACGCGGCGAAGAAAGGCAAAGCATTCATGAGTTTCGTATAGCACGTGTTGATGTTAGTTGAGTAGGGAGACATTTACAAGTGGGAACTCGGGCGAAGGTCGTATAGCACCCCCGACTACCAGAAACTTTATAAAACTCCGTATCAGTTTTTAAACACTATTAGCGATATGTAACCACATTTCTATATCATATGCATTACATTGAGTATCATACCATCCTTAGTGTATAATCATACTTGCTAAAATATATACATTGGATAGAACACAAACACAATACTAATGATTCCATGTTGCACAGTTCACAGACTCGCATGCTACACCACACATCATTAGTACTGCCATGACATGTAAAATTACTATATTTAACTGCATTACCATGTTTCATGATAGTATTTATTGCTATTTACCATGTTCCATTATTTGAATGCTATAGTCTATATAATTACATATTATAGTTGCCAAATGTTGCATGAATGAATCATTCACTGTTGACATCATAAATTTGATGTTTTTATGAATTTGAGAAACCGCGGGTATCTTTTACAAAATGGATTATGTTTTCAAAAGTGCGGGTTTCTCATGATACGATGATTTGACGTCCATCATGAGTTTTGGTTTTCATGATGAGATATCTGAATCGAGAGAAAGGTTAACCGATTACGGATACATGGTGGACCCGGTATGACTCCGAGGGACAGGAAGACCTTAGGGAGGTATGGAGAGCCTAGCGAGGATGATCAATACTGGAAGTGACATTGGAGCGCGGCGGATATCCGGAGGATTCCGACCATGGCTGAGTGGATATTAGGAGAGGGCCGATCAGTGAGACGGTACTTACGATATCCAGATTTTTGTGTCGATGGACACGAGTTTGATGAGGATTTGGTGATGATTGATATTATTCTTATGAGACTTCATTTATATCGCACTTGCATTCATTATTACACATGTTATATTATATCTTATGATGTATACTTCTATTCATTGAGTTAACAACTCACCCCCGTTGTGCCTTAGCGCCTTGCAGGACAGACCGCACGGACGCATAGTGGCACCGCGAACACATACTTTGGGGTTCACCACAGATTTTGCTAGGTGGGTTACACACATAGTAACCGCCATTTTTGTATATATTATACTTTGTATCTAGTGTCACTCCATCAGACCATCTGTATTATTTGACTTAGAGCGAATTGTGGCTTTATGTATATTCTTTTAGGTCGAACTCGAGTAGAGTCGACGAGTTAGCTTTACTTATGCATTTTACTTATATTTTACCTGTGATCCTTCGCTTTTGAGCGTCATATATTAACTGCGTGGTTTTAATTCTACCTATTGGCATTGAGATAGCTTCCAAGTGGGGATGTCGTTATATTTATATGTTATGTACCTGTTTTTATCAAAAAATTACAAAGGAGGTGCTGCCAAAATTTCAAATGATGAAAAAAATTTCAACCCTATTTCAAAACACTCGACACATGTTTTAAAACAAACAATACTTATAAATAAAATTGTGTTTTATATTAAATACCTTTTTGAAAACTTCACCTTTTTTATTCTTTAAAAAGGTTTAGATCTTAGTTTTTGGCTTACTTGGACCGCGTCGACATTTTTAGATGTCACGTCATCTAAGTGTCGGTCACGTGCCAATTTGGGTCGTGACACTGCGAACGAGAACACAAAGGAGGATGCTTGGTTCTTAGATTCGGGTGCATCTTTTCATTGCACTTCGGGCCGGTATCACTTCAGTGAGTATGTTCAAGACGATTTTGAACATGTGACTGTGGGAAATGGTCAGCCATGTAAGATCGTTCGATCATCTTGCAACCGTCAGGAGGAGGTCACAAAGTTGAAGAATGCTAGGCATATTCCATATTTGAAGAAAAGTCTTATTTCCACGAGTCAGCTAGACAACGAAAGACATGTGATGGTGTTTGGAAATTCGCAGTGGAAGATTTCGAAAGGGTCGTTGGTGGTTGCTAGGGGCAATAAGAACGGTTTGTTGTACTCATTCAGTGGAGCAGCGGAGGTTCGATTGCGTTAGCGGCAAGTTCGAAGACAAATTCGGAGATTTCATTGTGGCATAGAAGATTGGGGCACCTCAATAAGAAAAATATGAAAATTCTTCAGGGTAGTTATCTTCTTTCAGGGCTGAAGAATGTGGAGTTGTGGCTTTGCGAGAGTTGCGTTTGTAGAAAACCAAGCGCGCTCAGGTTTCAAATTAGAGTCGTAACAAAGAAGACCAAGAAGCTAGAGATGGTACATACGGACGTATGGGGTCCAGCCTCGGTGGAGTTTTATGGTGGGAATCGGTACTTCATAACGTTCATCGATGATGCAAGCCAGAAAATATTGGTGTATGCGATGAAGAAGAAATCCAATGTGTTTGGTATCTTCAAACACTAAATTTCCCAGGTTCAAAACCAAACGTGCGCTAAGGTAAAATGACTTAAGTCTGATAATGGAAGGGAAACCTGCACACAGGAGTTCGAGGCGTTTTGCTCGTAAAAGGGTATTCGTTGCCTGAACACGGTACCGAGGACGCCAGAGCAGAATGATATCGCTAAAAGGATGAATATGACGATCCTAGAGCGAGTGCAGAGCATGACCTTAGATGCAGATGTGCCAAAGCTCCTGTGGGCAGCAGCTGTCGATACTGCTGTGTATCTGATCAGTAAAAGCCCGACAAATGCGCTTTATGGAGGCATTCTGGAAGAAATTTGGTCAGGTAAACTGGTTAATTACGCACACCTAAAAGTATTTGGTTGTATTGCATATTCTTTTGTTGATAAGGCAGAAAGGAATAAGCTTGACTCCGATTTTAGGAAGTGTGCTGATCAGTCGAAAATACTGCATTTTTAACACGGCAATTTCCCTATCTTTTGCATTCATCTAGAAGTGTTCGGTATTCATATTGCACATATTAGCAAAACATCCCTAAAATACCATATTACATGTGTTATACTCTAAAACCGACATTTCTGTGGGAAATTGTGTGTTTATCATGGCATCGTATCATTCTTGTGTAGAGCAACACTCGTTTCGAAGTCTGTGCAGGAAATTCCAGGAGAAAGGCCAAAATTGTCAAAGTGCTGATAAAAGATACGCCAACTCAAAGATTTGAGATCCGGCAGTGATACAAAAAGCCAAATGAGATTTAACATATTTTATAAAGGCCCATAAGTCAGCCCAAGAAATACCATTGAAGTTCCAAGCCCCAAGGCTCCAACAGAGCCGCGGAACCGCGGCCGGAGCCGGCTTGAGCCGCGGTTCCGCGGCGGCTTGACCGTCAGCAGCTAAATTTTCTACACGTGGCTACTTGTAACAGTACAAGCTTCCAGAAGACTCCCGATTCTCCACGTGGCTTCATCTAGAAGGCTCGGCTTAACAAACTATTTGTAGAAGCCTCTCTCTCTAACAAACTTTTGGAGGGAAATTCAAATTTGAAATCCTAGATCTAGGGTTTTGAAGTCTATAAAAATGAGCCTACATCTAAGGGTTGAGGTTGTTCATTAAATCACTAGTTAAGGTTCATTAATTCTTCATCTCTCCCTCTTCCACCCACAAGTTGAGTGACACAACTTGTGTCTCAAAAATCCAAAATCCAAGCCAAATTCAAGATCCCGAGTACCATTCAAGCGAGAAGCCTTCAACCTTTTAGGAGCGAAGCCGATCTTCAATCGAGCAAGTGATCGAAGACGATCCGCGACTCAAGGAGACGAGCGAAGCCAAATCGACGATCGAGTTCTTCCTCTTGTAGTTCTTGAGCGATTTGTAACGGAATTGTTGATATAAATAAAAGGTGAAATTCTTTAATCTTGCTTTCTTTAAATTCTTGCATCATGATTCGATCTCAATTTGTGATTGTGGTTCTTGTTGTGATATTTGAGTAAAACTCCGCTCGTAAAGGAGTCGAGACGATCAATAGAATGATGATGTAACAAATCTTAAAACGATTCTTAAGTCCTACGAGTTTTGTAAACCCTAGCAAATTGAAGAATCGACGACCTAGTTTCGTTGCGATACTTTCTTGATTGTGATCGCTCGAAATTAGGGATCCATGATCGATTCTTGAATTTACTAGAGGCTAGAATGTGAATGATATCGACGAAGGAACAAGGGATAAATGATGAAACCCTAGTTTCACAAGAAATCCCTAATTCTCATCGATCATCATCGATCTAGTATCAATTCATTGATGGATAAGAATACGTAATCGCTAGATTTCATCACATCTATAGATCCGATCGATTCCTACGAGCCTCACTTCGATTCTTGATATTTGATTTGGAAATCATATCTCAATTCTCAATTCTTGATTTTTTCGTTTCTTGATTTAGACTAGATTTTCCTAATTCTTGAACTTCAATTTACAAATCATGAATTGTTGTTTGTTTTCTTTCCTTTAAAGTTTCAACTCATCTAAATCGAAACACGAACGATTACACTTTCCCTGTGGACGATCCGCACTTACTAACGCGCTACATCCGACACCGTTATTGATTGCGGTCAAAATATTTTTGGTTGCGATTTCCATACAATTTTCATACTACACAATCCGAAATCGTTTCAATCAAATGGCGCCGTTGCCGGGGATAGTGCGCTAATTGTTCGTTATTTTGAAATTTGAGTTGAAAAGTTTATTCCATCTATATTTTTAGATCAAAATTCGCGCAAACACTAAACGATTCGTTGTGGTTTGTTGCGAGGAAATCTGGAATTTGTGGAGCTTGAGAAAAAAATTTCAGAGAATTCCATATAGCTCAGGAGGCAATTAGGAACAGTACCAAATTTTTCTGTGCAGAGATCTCATTGGACCGCGGCGGATCCGCGGCATTAGCCCTCTATTGCGGCGGAAGCGCGGCGTGGGTGACAGTTCATTGCACCAAAATTGCTCAGTAACTCTCTGTACTTTCTTATCTCTTCCATCATCTGCTCCAATTAACAATTTGTGCAGGTTTCTTTGCAAATAAATCGCAGCGCCGCAAAAGAAAAATAAATTGTGCGTGTTTTTGATTCTTGGTTGTTTGCATATTAATACGGAATTTAAGGGGCACGGCCAAATTCAGATTAGGTGGGGAGTTCATTACCCTTCCTAAGCCCCAAAAATCACAAACTTGCATCCGCATTTACCCTCATTAACTAAAAAATATCTAGAGATGACTCTAAGGACCGTCGCGCTCACTTAGGATAAGAGAAGGCCGTGGGTAATTCATTGCTTATCCGCGTTTCTTTTGTGGTATCTAAGGCAAGTGTGTCGAAGGCTAGTGGTTACTTAATTAGGCCCACTACTTACGTAGTGGAGAACCTCCCACTTACCTGGCACTTACCCGGCCACAGGAGAGACAAAGAAGCAGTGGAGGATTGATCCTGCGACTTGTCTTTTGGCAGTTAGGAGCGGTCTAGAGCTTTGACCTAGGTAACCACTAGAATTAGGGTTTTGCTTGTTGCATTTGTTGTGATCGCATCATTTTTTCAAAAAAAAAATCCGTATATTTTTTAAAACAAACACCAACACTTCATTCTCTCCCCTAATTATAAGTCACGCTGCCACTTGTACTAACCCTTTTTAGTGCAAGATAGGCTGGACACGGGATTATAGTGCCCGTTTAGTCTGCGTTCTCCTGATCGACCCAAAAGTCGGTATTTCTACATTTACCTTTTCTTTACCCACCACCACACCCACATCGATGGATCCATCTCCATCGAACTTCTTTACCACTACTTTGTCGCCGTCCGTTGGTGCGCAGAATCCACCTCACATCTCTCTCCAAGAGAGGTGCTATCCAACATGAGGTCCTCTTTCGACCTGTCTCTCCATTCCACCAGCCAACGGGGAAAATTTTGAAATTAAACCCCAATATATCAACCTTCTACCAAAATTTCACGGTCTCGAGTCTGAAGACGCATATGCCTTTATCACCAAATTTGAAAATGTATGCGCAATGATGGGTACCTCACAGCTTTCTATGGATGCTATGCGTCTACATCTTCTCTCATTCACCTTGTGCGATATAGCCGAGAAGTGGCTGTATAACACAACCGCACATTCCATCTCAAACTGGATAGAATTCGTCAAAGCATTCCTTAAGAAATTCTACCCACATCATAAGACAGCTCGAGTCCGTAGCAAAATAAATCAATTCACCCAGCTTCCAAATGAACCATTTTCAAAATGTCTTGAACGCTTCAAGGATCTGTTAGTCCAATGTCCACATCACGGAATCCCTAGATGGGATCTGTGTAGAATCATATATGAGGGCATTAATCCTAACACAAGACAGATCCTTGAATCCATGTGTCAAGGCAACTTTATGACCAAAGATGATGGGGAAGCCTGGAAATTTCTAGAAGATTTCGCTGAAAAATCGTTACAGTGGGAGGGTATGAGTCAATCGTTTAGGGGGGCCAATAACCAATCTGATGTTTCCATAGGAGTTAGAGCTGTAATTTCAGCTTTACACAAGAAATTTGACAATATGGAAAACAAATTTTTAGCCGCCGCCCTAAGTCAAATGTCACTCTCCAAAACTGTATGTGGATGCTGTTCTGATCCTTCTCATTTGACGGAAGAATGTCCATGAAATTCTCCGTTTCAAGGTCATGAGCATACCAATGCCGCATTTCAAAGACCTAGAAACGATCCATTTTCTTCCACATATAATCAGGGTTGGAGGAATCACCCTAACTTTGCTTAGAACCAATCACAATCTCAAAACACGGTTCCAACCCAAAACAATTTCCAAAGGGTCCCTCCACCACAACAGCAACCACTTCCATTGAGTCAGCACCCCTACCAATCACAAAACTTCCAAAATCCGGCCAACACGTTTGCACCACATGAAAACTCTTTGCAATTAACCGGTACAGATAATACCTCTGCACTAGCACAAACCTTGGATACTTTCATGAAACAATCCATCCAAGGGACGGCAAGTTTGCAATCTTCCGTCGAGAATGTGATGAAGATCATTGTCTCTTAAAATGAGAATATCAAATCGATGGAAGCACAAATTGCACAACTAAAAGCCGAAATAAGTGCAAGAGAGAAAGGGAAACTTCCAGCTCAACCTTTGTCCAATCCTGGCTATTCACATCATGTGAATGCAATCACGTTGAGATCTGGAAGAGTGTTTGACAATCACGTTGGGGAAGAGATTGATGACACTGAAAAATCTATCGATGATACCCCGGCTGAGACCTTTCCTTCCACTTCTACTTCTAATTCTGACCCCAGTTCTTCTACCCCACCATTTTCTTCCGAGCCTATTCTCCGTTTCCCACAAGGCTCAACACCTCAGCCCATCTCTTTTAGTACAAAGAAAACGATCCCCACTCCTATTCTGAGATCATTTCCACCCACACGATCTTCTCCAATGTTGGACCCCGACCTTATTGCCCAAGCTCCTTACCCGAATCGGTTAAGGGGAAACAGACCAAGTCCACAAATGGAGAAGATCACTGAAATCTTGAAACAAGTTAACATCAACATCCCTCTTCTAGATGCAATCCAACAAGTCCCCGCTTATGCGAAAACTCTTAAGGACTTGTGCACTAGAAAGAGGAAGACTCAAGTGCCCAAGAAGATATTCATGGCAAAGACAGTAGATACGACTTTCCCCCAACAATTACCAAGGAAACGTAAGGATCCTGGATATCCTACGATTTCCATTTCTATCGGGGAGAAACACATCAACCGTGCTCTACTTGATCTTGGCGCAAGTGTTAACCTGCTTCCTTTCTCGGTTTATGAGCAGTTAGGGATCGGAGAGTTGAAACCAGCACATTGCACTCTCCAGATGGCTGACCGATCAAGCACTAAACCTAGGGGTGAACTGGAGGATGTGTTAATAAAAATCGAGGAATTTGTATTCCCTGTGGATTTTATTGTAATTGATACACGGTCTGTAGCAAACCCACGGAATCAAATTCCGGTGATTTTAGGTCGCCCCTTTTTTGCCACTTCCAATGCTATCATCAACTATCGTAATGGTTCTATGACCCTATCCTTCGGGAATAGGTCAATTGAGCTGAACATTTACAAGTTGGGAAGTGTACCCTCCGAACCTACTGCTCAGGTCTGTTCTGTCGACTTAATGGATGTCGACAGCAGCGAATTTGATGATCCTCATGATACCGATCTTGACTCTTTTCATACGTTATTGTTTGACCCAACTATGTATCAAACACATACGGACTCTTCTACCGAGATGTCCGGGTCAACAATTAACACTGATTATGAACAGTTTTTAGAGTCTGAAGATCACCCCGCATTTTGTGATGACATTATTCATCGGGGTATTGATGGAACTTTTGAGGAGATCTTCGCTGATGAACTCGCATTTTTTAATGACACGGGTGTTGAGATGAATCATCTCCCAAACAATGAAATTGAACCTCCACCCCGTCTTCTGACTTGTAAAAAGAATGTGAGTAATCCATCACATTCACTGCATCGTCTCTCCAAAACAAGACGCACACACATTCTATTCCACCACTTACCCTTTCCCCACTTCTTCTTCCACCAACCAGAGCACTGCATTGATAAAAATTTTGAATGGTTGGTGTTAACCTTCGGTCTTTGCAAAGCTTGGCATTGACCAATGATTTTTGACTCCCTCATGTGATTTTCAAAAGATTAACATTGCATAACTTAAGTTTGAGGGGGGCATTTTTTCTGGCTCTTGAAAAGAAAATTTTTATACAAAATGATGAGCCAAGAATAAGTTTGGGGAAGGTTCTTCACTTAAATATTTTGCCCCCACTAATAAATTCCTCCCAAGCTTACAGGTTTTTCGAGATTTAGCAGATGGCAACAGTGAGGACACTGTTGAAAACAAGTTTGGGGGAGGTTTGTGCTTATTTTTGCATCATTTGCATCATACTTTGCATAAGCACAAAACATTTTTAAAAAAAACCTATAAAAAAATTTTAAAAAATCAAAAATAAATATTTTTTGTACATAAATAAGATAATAAAAGATTAGATAGTGAAAAATTACATCCAAAAGATTGGAAAAATTTAAGAAAACCAAGAAAATTAGAAGTTTTCTTATACGAACTAGTAATAAGTAGTTATGAGCCGTTGTCCCAAGGGTTAGTAAGATGAAGGAAGTCACTAATCTGAGGATAAAAATAAGTCTGAAAAATAGTTCCTATTCTGGAAGCCAAATATTTTGAACGTTGATACCCTACTATTCGCACTTACACACATCTTGAAACTCGGGATAGTAGAAGATACCTTAAAATGCTCTTGTCTAAAATCCGATGTATGAAGGAAATAAAAAAAAATGAAATATAAAATGGTAAGAAAAATGAACACTGGTTTTGTTATCGCCAAGGCAGCAATAAAAAAATATAGCGAGGGTGCCTCTTCACCTAGTGCCCTAAGGCCAACTGGTCTGGGAGTCACTGCTAAGCCTTAGGTGGTGCAAGACGAGGAAAAACACCAAATAAGCAAGCACATGAGTAATCGGTCGGTTAGTACCTCAAGAAGTATTAACGGTCGCATGAAAGTGTGTGAGCAAATTCATCTAAATATTCATTAATTAAAAAAGTACTGAGGTGGATGGACAATAGTATGATAGCTTGAATTGAATTCTCCGGGTGTAGGGATGTCTTTACATACACGTAGGGTTATATGATCGATGTTTGGAGGAAAGATCGGAATGAAGAATAAGACGATGTTTTATTGAGGGAGGACGTGATTTCTGACATCTTTTCATGACTATTAAGATAGGGCTCATGACAACCGAAAAACTAGCTTAGTTGGAAACCCTAATTTTCAAAGTCTTTCTTTTACAATTCTTATCTTTAAATGTAATATTCACGGTCTTCCTTTTATTATTAGATTTTGTGGGTGCAATCCGCTGAAAACCCTCAGGAGACAACACTCCTACTATTAGGGACACCTAGAGGTTTAAAGGCTTATTGTACGTGCTCAGTGCAATCGTGTTGCCTACGAAAATGTGCTAGTTAGTTTTTCTATTTCTTTATTTTCTCCTTCTCTTTTTAATAAAACAGTTCGCTCGAGACGACCGAAAATAAGTTTGGGGGAATTTGATCAGTCGAAAATACTGCATTTTTAATACGGCAATTTCCCTATCTTTTGCATTCATCTAGAAGTGTTCGGTATTCATATTGCACATATTAGCAAAACATCCCTAAAATACCAGATTGCATGTAGTATACTCTAAAACCGACATTTCTGTGGGAAATTGTGTGTTTATCATGGCATCGCATCATTCTTGTGTAGCGCAACACTTGTTTCGAAGTCTGTGCCGGAAATTCAAGAAGAAAGGCCAAAATTGTCAAAGTGCTGATAAAATATACGCCAACTCAAAGATTTGAGATCTGGCAGTGATACAGAAAGCCAAATGAGATTTAACATATTTTATAAAGGCCCATAAGTCAGCGCAAGAAATACCATTGAAGTTCCAAGCCCCAAGGCTCCAACAGAGCCGCGGAACCGCGGCCGGAGCCGGCTTGAGCCGCGGTTCCGCGGCGGCTTGACCGTCAGCGGCTAAATTTTCTACACGTGGCTACTTGTAACGGTACAAGCTTCTAGAAGACTCCCGATTCTCCACGTGGCTTCATCTAGAAGGCTCGACTTAACAAACTATTTCTAGAAGCCTCTCTCTATAACAAACTTTTGGAGGGAAATTCAAATTTGAAATTCTAGATCTAGGGTTTTGAGGTCTATAAAAATGAGCCTAGATCTAAGCGTTGAGGTTGTTCATTAAATCACTAGTTAAGGTTCATTAATTCTTCATCTCTCCCTCTTCCACCCACAAGTTGAGTGACACAACTTGTGCCTCAAAAATCCAAAATCCAAGACAAATTCAAGATCCCGAGTACCATTCAAGCGAGAAGCCTTCAACCTTTTAGGAGCGGAGCCGATCTTCAATCGAGCAAGTGATCCAAGCCGATCCGCGACTCAAGGAGACGAGCGAAGCCAAATCGACGATCGAGTTCTTCCTCTTGTAGTTCTTGAGCGATTTGTAACGGAATTGTTGATATAAATAAAAGGTGAAATTCTTTAATCTTGCTTTCTTTAAATTCTTGCATCATGATTCGATCTCAATTTGTGATTGTGGTTCTTGTTATGATGTTTGAGTAAAACTCCGCTCGTAAAGGAGTCGAGACGATCAATAGAATGATGATGTAACAAATCTTAAAACGATTCTTAAGTCCTACGAGTTTTGTAAACCCTAGCAAATTGAAGAATCGACGACCTAGTTTCGTTGCGATGCTTTCTTGATTGTGATCGCTCGAAATTAGGGATCCACGATCGATTCTTAAATTTACTAGAGGCTAGAATGTGAATGATATCGACGAAGGAACAAGGGATAAATGATGAAACCCTAGTTTCATAAGAAATCCCTAATTCTCGTCGATCATCATCGATCTAGTATCAATTCATTGATGGATAAGAATACGTAATCGCTAGATTTCATCACATCTATAGATCCGATCGATTCCTACGAGCCTCACTTCGATTCTTGATATTTGATTTGGAAATCATATCTCAATTCTCAATTCTTTATTTTATCGTTTCTTGATTTAGACTAGATTTTCCTAATTCTTGAACTTCAATTTACAAATCATGAATTGTTGTTTGTTTTCTTTCCTTTAAAGTTTCAACTCATCTAAATCGAAACACGAACGATTACACTTTCCCTGTGGACGATCCGCATTTACTAACGCGCTACATCCGACACCGTTATTGATTGCGGTCAAAATATTTTTGGTTGTGATTTCCATACAATTTTCATACTACACAATACGAAATCGTTTCAATCATGTGCTTTTAGCGGGTATGGTGGAGACGAGTTCAGATATCGACTGTGAGATTATACAAGTAAGAAGGTAATACGAAACCGGAACGTTGTCTTTGATGAACATCACTTGTACAAAGAAGATAAGCAAGCCAAAGATGGTGTAGTATCGGAGTTTGTTGAGTTGGACGGAACTCAAGAGAGCATTCAGATACCTATAGATGGAGATCAGAACGTGGAGGAAACTACAGTGCAGGATCGGGTTCAAAAATAGGATGGTGACCATATTCAACAATCAGATGTACCGGCTCTGAGAAGATCTACGCGAAATAGGCGGCTACCTGAAAGACTTATGACCGACTTCATTCTGTACACAGATTTGGGGGAGCCCGAACCCCTTGAAGAAGCAACAAGCAACGGTACTAGAAAACAGTGGGTGCAAGTTATGAACGAGGAGATGGGTTCTTTGAAGAAGAACTTTATGTAGGATCTAGTGAAGCTACCCAAGAGTTGGAAAGCATTGCTGAATATGTGGGTGTACAGAATTAAAGATGAGGCCAATGGTGTAAAGCGGTATAAAGCTCACTTGGTGATCAAAAGATATGCGCAAAAGTAAGGAATTGACTATAAGGAGATTTTTTCCCCAGTCGTGAAGATGACATCTATTCGAGTGATTCTCAGTATCATGACAGTGGAGTATTTGCACTTAGAATAGCTGGATGTGAAAACTGTGTTCCTTCATGAAAATTTGGAGGAGATTTATATGATACATCCACCGAGATACGAGATTAAGGGAAAAGAAAATATGGTGTGTAAACTACGAAACAGCTTGTATGGCCTCAAGCAAGCGCCCAGACAATTAGTTTGTCTCGAGCATTGTTCCGTGGATCGACTTCCATCTCTAACACAAAATACTTAAAAGTACGTATATAACTTGGTCGTTTGATAAAACAATGTTTTGCATGAGTTAGTTAATAATAAGGAAACACGTGTCCTCTTAACAGATGAGCTATTATTAAAGGAAGTTGTAACTTTCTCCTTCGAATGAATCCAACCCCATTAGTTGTATATATATAAACGCTGAATAATAGCAATAACAAAACAGTGCAAAAAGTAACTCGGCATTTTATTAGACATCATCAATTAATACAAGCGATTACATGGATTAGCAATAAGTAGTTGCATCCATCGGTTGAGACCTGATTTAAAACCCGAGCACAGACGCAGGGCTAGCCATCTGTTATTTGTCTGAGGCATATGACTTTAAACCGAGTCCGGCCTAGGGCGATTAGATCTTATACTGAGAATTAGTTTTAACCATTGACGCTATCGGCATGCCGATAATACCTAATCCTATCTACCGAGCACAAGATCCGACATCTGTTGTCTGCTCAATAGGATAGTCTTAGGATCGGCAGAACCGATTACTTTGCCTCACCTGAGATCAAGTCTAAACCTACTTCAAGAACGCAGGGTGGGCATCTGGGTCATTTGTGATAGCAGCCATAAACCGAGTCTAGTCGACTGGCGGCTCGGTCCTATTCCTATCAGCAAGCTAAGCCATTTAATGAGGGATCACTGCTAATGTGACCGAGGGTCGTCTTTCCTGTTTTAAGTACTGAAAATGATGATCGGAGATTACAGCGGAGGCATCACCTACTTGATGAGGGCTGAACATTTCTGAAACAGCAGAGCTTGGCGGGGATTGCCGGAGTTCCTATTTTATCATAAACTACGGTAAACATAGGCTAGGGCTAGTATTAAAGGAATTTTCGCGATTTCAAATGAAGGTCCCTTCTCTGTCTCGTATTCCTCTATTTATAGGACGTTGGGATTGGTTAATTACTAAACGTTTATAAATCCCAAGATCCTTGCGTCCCCTTTAATCCACACATTTCAAGCGAAAATTGCGCACCCCTTATGGCACGACCGTCATGCTTCGCAACAGTCAATTTCTGACTCATTCGGACGAGTGGTTTAGATCCTCGGCCGAGTTTGGTCAGATTGTTTACTCAACCAAATGGTTATTTGGCCCATAGTTTGCAGAGGCTCTTTGCATAAATACACGAGTTAGTGATGGATGTCCTTTTCTGGTCTCCTTCAGATGTTGTCTTCCGTCGATCTCCCGGTGGATCTTGGAGTTGATCTCCTGTTGCGTGTGGGTCTCAATAGATTTTGAGGAGATTAGTGATTTGAGGAGTTTAGCGCCGAGTACTTGCAAAGAAGTCCCGGGATGGTTTGGTACCACCGAGGACCCTCCGACGATCAAGTTAGTACGAGATTCGAGTAGAGTAACGGCTAAGTGGAATCAAGAATCGCTTACTTGACCCCTCTGTGATGGGGGTTTTATATAGCGGCGGCAGCGCGCAGCAGCAGGCGCGAGAATCCCGCCGGCAGTTACGCTCCCGACGTCATGCCCGCGTAAAGAGCGAATCACCCATTAATGGGGGTCGTGATGACGTGGAACGTAGGATGTTGCTGGCGGAGAATCCGGGCATGGCGATATTTGCGGAGCGGCGGTTACTTCTGTGAGCGGTGGAGTTGGTCGGTCGGAGGACCGAGGAAGATGGCCTCGGTTGGGGAGCTCGGGAACGAGAGAGAGAGAGAGACGAGGAGTCTTGGTCATGTGGCAGCTCGGGACGAGCTGAGAGGCCGAGGAGGCCAATTTCCAGGGGGCTCTGAGGAGAGCCAGCTTGCGCTTGCAGGTCGGGCATAGGGGCGGCCTGGTCAGCCCATGTGGGCCCTTTCTTCTGAGTCTTGGGACATGTCATCTGCTACATGTCCTGATCTTGTTTAATTGCCAATATTGAGCATCATCATTAGCCTCCCACTCTTGTCCCGACCAGCTAGCGGGTCGGGTCAGGAGTGGACTGCCGGGCCGCCCGGGGTAAGCTCCCTCCTAAGGTTTCGTCGGGACGCGTCCCCGGGCTGTCAGTTGTCTTCTCTGCCAGCGAATTAGGGCGAGATCTCTGCTTTTAAGGAAGGTGCGCCGGTTCGTTCATCCTGCCACTGAAGCGACGGTCCACGTGTCAAGCATCGGTTGGACGACGTGACGTGTGCATACCTGTGGCGTCTGATGCGGCGCGGTCCAGTGCGGGAACGACAAGCGGAGCAATCGGTCGTCGGGTTGACTTCAATCACCCGCTGGAAATGCGCCGAGCTGGGAGGGACTCGGCAGCCTCGCGAAGAGGGCTTCAGATCTTCAGCGTCTGGTGGGCAGGAGGATGCCCGCTGTGGGTGCGCCGAGCAGGGAGGAACTCGGCGGCCTTACGATGAGGGTTTAAGATCCTCAGCGTCTGATGGGTAGGGGGATGTCCGCTGGGATGCGCTGAGCAGGAGGGGACTCGGCGGCCTCACGGTGAGGGCTTCAGATCCTCGGCGCCTGATGGGCAGGAGGATGTCCGTTGGAGATGCGCCGAGCAGGAAGGAAATCGGCGGCCTCACGATAAAGGCTTGAGATCCTTAGCATCTAATGGGCAGGAGGATGCCCGCTGGGGATGCGCCGAGCAGGAAGGAACTCGGTGGCCTCGCGATGAGGGCTTCAGACCATCAGCGTCTGATGGGCAGGAGGATGCCCGCTAGGGATGCGCCAAGCAGGAAGGAACTTGGCGGCCTCACGATGAGGGCTTGAGATCCTCAGCGTCTGATGGGCAGGAGGATGCCCACTGGGGATGCGCCGAGCAGGAAGGAACTCGGCGGCCTCATGATGAGGGCTTGAAATCCTCAGCATCTGATGGGCAGGAGGATGCCCGCTGGGGATGCGCCGAGCAGGAAGGAACTCGGTGGCCTCGTGATGAGGGCTTCAGATCATCGGCGTCTGATGGGCAGGAGGATGCCCGCTGGGGATGCGCTGAGCAGGAAGGAACTCGGCGGCCTCACGATGAGGGCTTGAGATCCTCAGCATCTGATAGGCAGGAGGATTCCCGCTGGGGATGCGCCGAGCAGGAAGGAACTCGGCGGCCTCGCGATGAGGGCTTCAGACCATCAGCGTCTGATGGGCAGGAGGATGCCCGTTGGGGATGCGCCGAGCAGGAAGGAACTCGGCGGCCTCACGACGAGGACTTGAGATCATCAGCGTCTGATGGGCAGGAGGATGCCCGTTGGGGATGCGCCGAGCAGGGTAGCTGCTCGGTGCCTCCTGACGAGGGCTTTGATCCTTGACGCTGGAGGGGCCGTGAGAGGCCTGCGAAGGATGGCCGAGCAGCACTGGAGGGGCCGTTTGAGGCCTGCGAAGGATGGCCTAGCAGGGTAGCTGCTCGGTGCCTCTTGGCGAGGGCTTTAATCCTTGACGCTGGAGGGGCCGTGAGAGGCCTGTGAAGGATGGCCGAGCAAGGTAGCTGCTCGGTACCTCTTGGCGAGGGCTTTGATCCTTGACGCTGGAGGGGCCGTGAGAGGCCTGCGAAGGATGACCGAGCAGTGAAGCTACGCGATTGCCTCTTGGCGAGGGCTTTGATCTCTGGCGTCGTGGGTAGGCAACTACCAGCCTGGGATGACTGAGTGGGGTAGCCGCTCGGATGCCTCTTGTGAGGGCTTTGATCCCCGGCGTCGTGGGTAGGGAGCTACCAGCCGGAGATGACCGAGCAAGGGTCGGGCTCGGTTGCCTCTTGCGAAGGCTTTTGATCCTTCCCAGTGCCTCTTGGCGAGGACTTTGATCCTTGTCGGTTGTGGTAGGAAGCTACCATCCGGGGATAGCCGAGCAAAGACTCGACTGCCTCTGGGAGGACTTTGGTCCTTAGCGCGGGAGGGGCTGTAAGAAGCCTACCAAGTGTAAGTACACGGTAGCGCCCCGGCCGTCTAACAGACGCCAAATGCGGAACAAAAACTTTTACAACTGGCGCTATCGTATACTATAACCCGGATCTGCCATTAAAGCTAAACTAACAAACTACAAAGAGGGTAGAAATGTTATACCGAACGATCCGAGTCCTTCGGTCTTCAACCATCATCCCACGCTTTGTTGCGGCTGCTCCGATCTCCTAAATCTCCAGTCTTCTCGTCCAGGTGGCACCACGTTGACGGATCTTTAAACGGACTCCCGCCTCTGACCCGAGGCAACTCGGTCATCAAGTTTGCTAAAAGAGATGACCAAGATTGATGTAGAGAATGAGTAGAACACTTTGTCTCATTACGTCCAAGGCTATGGACGAACGGTTAATGAAGTTGACTTTTGGATCGGGTGAAATGAGAAATGAGGCTATCTAATTTCCATGAATCCAAAACTATAATCTTTTTCCCAAAAAATCAATCAACAACCATGATCCTTTCACCAAGAGGTAGCCGGCCACTTATAGGGAAGGAGGAGGGTGAGTGTAGGAGGAAGAGAGTGACCATAAGCAAAGCTTCTCACAAAAGATCAAGAAAAAATATCTTAGCAAGAACAAAAAACCATTAATGAAAAGGTGACTCACTAATAACACCTCACCATTCAATTAATGCATAATGGTGACTCACTAATCTAATCACCACAACATGAAGCTTCCACTCATGACTCACCACATGACTCACCCTCAAGAAGAAAAGATAAATCCGCATTTAACCGAATGTTAAATACGGGTGATAGAAAACTGGAAACTGGCAACTTCCAAAAGTGATCCTGAAACGAAGTTCAGGATAACCCCGTATCAGTATAAACATACCCGCATTTGTATTACGACCGAATACAAATGCAACTGAGACAAAGATATTATATCTACATAGTATAATACTCGGATCCGACTTAAACCAAAGCCTACCGGTATTATCTGCCCGAAATATGACACGTGCGTAAACGCACGTGCATTTTCCGAACCCTGCCATATAACCATACGGCCTCTACAACGTTTCGCCCGAACTTGGGAAACTGTCTGTGGGGGACTCTAATGACTCATCAACACACTGGCACTGGGTATAACCACTAGCACGTCAGAGATACGAGTTGTACGTAACGGTTGCCTATGTATTGATTTTAAGGGAAGCTGACGAGCGAACTCATCCAGAAACCCTACTGAGCCTAACAATAACAATATACATACAGTCCGGTCCGTTCGTCTATGAGTATCGCATATCGGCCTAGGGGCTGGTAACGTCAGACCCCCAATAGCGGTATAAGTCATGTCAGAGAGTGGCCCAGAACACCCTGAGATACTACTGGAGAACCTACCAGTAAATCTCCTGCCTCGGCCGAGGGCTTTGTGTAATGGCTCTCCTAGACACAGTGCGATCTTACCCCCAATACCGGGAGAGACGAATCCCCTGCCGATCCGCTCACTTGCCTCCATGTGGCTCGGGACTGTACCCAAAAAAGACCTGTTTGCACGACTCCTTTGAGCCGTGGTAGGGTAGAAATCAAAGCACAGTGGAAACTCACACGAGACAAATGACGACCTCAGGTCGACAAACTAACCTTTACACATGTCACCAGGGAACTGCTATCTGACGCTAGGTATAATACCAACTAGAAGATTCCCAGCGAGTCCTGTCTGGTATACTCATAACCCAATGAGCACCTGTATACATCTTAGGTGAAACAACTAACACCAATGGCTTGTGAGACCGGCCACCGCCCCTCGTCGGGATCTCGACTGTATACACTAGTCTACTCTGGAGTATCGATGCCCTGTCTCGAAACTCCCACGACTAGGGACACTTTAAGGATGTGCTTATAGACCCCAGCTCCCACGTATATGATTGCCATCATACTGCTGGCAGTCAAGCAAGAATCATATGGGCTCTATCATCATGCAATAGTGAACTAAAGCATATATACGATGATAAAGACAAACCAGATAGCATACTATCATCTCGAGCAAGACTGTCATATCGGTATAGGCCCTGCCTCAATCATTGCAATCACGTACCTGCGATCCAATAATTGACTTTGAGGGCACTATATCCAACACCAAGAACCCTTGGCCGGGCAGGGTTACTGCCCGGTGCCTCTTGGCGAGGGCTTTTGTCCTGAAGGATAGCCGAGCGAGGGATTCTCGGGCTCGACTGTCTCTGGGAGGACTTTCTGATCCCTGGCGTTGCGGTAGGGAAGCTACCCGCCAGGGATAGCCGAGCGAGGGATCCTCGGGCTCGACTGCCTCTGGGAGGACTTTCCGATCCCTGGCATTGCGGTAGGGAAGCTACCCGCCAGGGATAGCCGAGCGAGGGATCCTCGGGCTCGACTGCCTCTGGGAGGACTTTCTGATCCCTGACGTTGCGGTAGGGAAGCTACCCGCCAGGGATAGCCGAGTGAGGGATGGGCTCGACTGCCTCTGGGAGGACTTTCTGATCCCTGGCGTTGCGGTAGGGAAGCTACCCGCCAGGGATAGCCGAGCGAGGGATCCTCTGGCTCGACTGCCTCTGGGAGGACTTTCTGATCCCTGGCGTCGCGGTAGGGAAGCTACCCGCCAGGGATAGCCGAGCAGGGTAGCTGCTGGGCTACCTTTTAGTGAGGGCTTAGATCCTTAGGCGAGGTGGCCCTCGAGCCGCCGTGGCGAGCCTCTTCTGTGCGACCCCATGAAGGGGGGGTGTCGATCATGCCTGAGGACAGACGAGGTGTCCGACATCTCCTCAGGGGGTGAGGGTCATGAGGCGGTTCGAGGCAAGGCGCCCTGGCGGAAGATCTTGGCGTGGAGCTGTGGGGCGCCCAGCGGGCCTCAGAGAGTATCGGCCCGTGAGACCGTGGCCATGGGACGCAGCCTGCCGGTGGTCAGCCGCGCCGACGAGGGCAGAGTCTCCTGGAAGCGGGGGGAGCGGCGATCTGGGGCCCTAGCCCGGCCATTTGGACGCGGACGAGCGCCTCCGCGATGGACTGTAGTCGGTCTATTCCGCTGGTGAGGGCGTTGATGACGGTCGCCGGAGGAGGTTCATCCGCGCCTCCGGTGAGGGGGAGGCGGCGGCTGGTATCTGGATCTTCAGGGTGATCGCTTGCCATGCGGATGGAGATCGGAAGGCCAACTTTGTTTTTTGTGGAGTTTCCTTTCCCACAGAAGGCGCCATCTGATGGATGTCCTTTTCTGGTCTCCTTCAGATGTTGTCTTCCGTCGATCTCCCGATGGATCTTGGAGGTGATCTCCTGTTGCGTGTGGGTCTCAATGGGTTTTGAGGAGATTAGTGATTTGAGAAGTTTAGCGCGGAGTACCTGCAAAGAAGTCCCAGGGTGGTTTGGTACCACCGAGGACCCTCCGACGATCAAGTTAGTATGAGATCCGAGCAGAGTAACGGCTAAGTGGAATCAAGAATCGCTTACTTGACCCCTCTGTGATGGGGGTTTATATAGCGGCGGCGGCGCGCAGCAGCAGGCGCGAGAATCCCGCCGGCAGTTACGCTCCCGACGTCACGCCCTCGTAAAGAGCGGATCACCCATTACTGGGGATCGTGATGGCGTGGAACGTGGGATGTTGCTGGCGGAGAATCCGCGCATGGCGAGATTTGCGGAGCGGTGGTTACGTCTGTGAGCGGTGGAGTTGGTCGGTCGGAGGACCGAGGAAGATGGCCTCAGCTGGGGAGCTCGGGAACGAGCGAGAGGGCCGAGGAGTCTTGGTCCTGTGGCAGCTCGGGGCGAGCTGAGAGGCCGAGGAGGCCAATTTTTAGGGGCTCTGAGGAGAGCCAGCTTGCGCTTGCAGGTCGGGCACAGGGGCGGCCTGGTCGGCTCCTGTAGGCCCTTTCTTCTGAGTCTTGGGACATGTCATCTGCCACGTGTCCTGATTTTGTTTAATTGCCAATATTGAGCATCATCACTTAGAGAACTCCATGTTGTCCGTTTACTAAAATTTCTAAGAATGGAGAAGTGTAAAAATTGAGGTGAGCTGTAACAAATATATTCATAATACTATTGACAAATCTATATTAAATTATATATTATGGATGGATTTGTAAATTAAACTTAAAATTTATACTAGATTAATGTCATCTTTACTATATATATGAAAGAGAAGTAGGATGGGACAGCGTGGCGCTATTAATTAAAATAAAATATTCTGAAAAAACGGAAGAAAAAAAATCCTTAAACCAGAAGTGAGTCACATCATCGATTTTGCATGTGTATTGTGTGGGAAATAATAATTCAATTATTAAATTGGAGTTAAATTAATGTTCTAAATTCAAACTAGGTAGTTGAAGTAAATTTTGTTTGAGTTTTATGTCAGAGTAAATTCGAAAAGATTTAATCTTATAATGTATTGGGTATATAAAGAGTCTATATTTAAAGTTTGTAATCAAGAGAGAGAATTAAGAATATGAAGAGAACCTTAAGGCTAAAATAGTTTGAGAGTTTTTCCTCCATATAAAATATTATATTTTTATCTCTTCAGTTATTGATTGTTTTAGTTATATTTTTATATTCCAACGCACTGCATGAGTGATCATAGACAAGATTTGAAAGAATTTTTAAGTATTTTGGTTAAAAATAATAGATTATTTAGAGACATTTTATTTAAGAAAACCAAAATGTTTATTTAAAAACACGAAATCCACTGCAACTGCAAAAATACAAGAATTTTATAATTACAATGTGTGTGTTATAATTTTCAGAATTAAATGTCCGATATATCGAGTGTGATCGGATATTAGATGTAGGTTTTCTTTGGGACGGTAGGGCTCGAATGTCTGGGTTTTACACTAAACGCATATCCAACACGAAAAATTTGTATCTAATCTTCTACCTGTTGAATTTGATTTAAATTCGGGATTATTTAGGAATTAGTTAGGATTTTAAATCTAATCTCTTTAGCTTAGATTTAAATCTAATCTCTAAATTAAATTCATATTTAGCTCTAGATTTATCTCGCAGCACTTATTTATCTTATAAATATGAGACTTTCTTTAAGGTTTTTAATGAATCCATAATTCTCTGATCACCTAGGGTTTGATTAGAGTGGGAGAGACAGTCAAGTGCGGTCGCGGATGGAGAGAAGGTCTTGTAAAAGAGGGTATTTCTTTGTAAAGGAGGCGCGTAGTCGGTGTAATCTTTTGTAATTCTTTTTTATAGTGGAAGTTTTCGTTGCAGTTTCTAGGATTTGGTACTATTGCGTCGAACCTGGGTAAATCATTTATGTTGTCGTTTAGTGTGACTTTTCATGTGATTTGGTATCCGTCGGATAGTCCTTTTCAATTACCCTAAAATAAAGTTCTTGGATTTCCGCTGCACAAAGATACGTAATCTTTAGAACAAATGGTATCAGAGCATCAAGTTCACATTTTGAAGTTGATTGGGAAGATGGCGTTTACAAGTTGCAAAATCGAAAAATTCGATGGACGCAATAAATTCAGTTTATGAAGATTGAATATGACGGCGCTGCTAAAGCAATAAGGTATACACAATATTGTCATTGCGAAAGAAAGGATTCTTGCAATGACCACGGCAGCGAAAAGTGTAGAGATCAAAGACAAAACTCACAGTTCGATCCAGTTTTCAATAGCCGATAAGGTTCTTTGCGAAGTGGCACAAAAGACAACAGTGGCAAAATTGTGGAACAAGTTGGAGTTCTTTCACATGAAGCAATCTTTTACTAACCGTAACTATCTAAAGCAATCCGGAAATGACGTAAACATTCTTCGGTTCGGATTAGGCGGAGGGTTCGCTTCGTAGGAATTCGCAGGATTGTGCAAGCTGGAGAGTTATTGCGAGATTTTAGGTATACACAATATCGTTCATCAGTACATCATGTTGGGAGATTCTCGGTTAGATGGCATTGCATGGCGGATGGGTCGGACAATTTGGAAAAATGGAATTTTATGGCTTACGGCTAGTTTTCCGAGAGAGTTTCGGGCTGGAGCCCTATCTATTGCAGAGCACCTCATCGATTGGTCACCGTCAATGGCGGTAGATATGAGAATTCTCGAATAGTTATGGAGTAGAGAGGCTAAAGATTACTCAGGGGTTCATGAAATTCAATACATCGAGAAGCTGAGGATCAAGAGTTGTTCTCTAGTCGGCTTAGGAAGTAGAGCAAAATGTTACATGTCGTGGTGTTTTAGGATCTAGAGCGGAGTAATTAGTCGAGTGGTATTCATAGAGTCTGCGATATTTCGAAAAAAAGGACTCGGTCAGATGGTGAACGGAGAACATGTATGCCACCAAGCGAGATAGAGTTTGAAGTTCCAGTCCAGTTTACGAAAGATGAGGTGGTCGGTAGTTCGATTTAGGTGTAGAGTCCAGTAAATCCAGTGGTGCAGAGATCGAGAACAATTCGTTGCACAGGAGTGGCAAGAGACGAGTCTCCAAGGCAAGATGATCCAGAGTTCGGCAGAAAGACTGCATGTTTGATTCATGACATAGATAGTGTCATGGATGGAGAGTTGCGTCGGTTGCAGCAGTGTATCGATCAGGTTCTAGCTCGATATGGGATGGAGGAGACTCGGCCCGTGTCTTCACACTTAGAGGCGCGCTTCAAGATTTCAGCGATGTTGTCATCAGGATCAAAAGCAGATAAATATCAGGTGTCTTTAGTGTCATATGCGAGTGAAAAGGTTGGTGTGGGATGCATGTAACCGAGTATTACACAGGCAGTTGGAGTAATCAGCGGATGCTGGGCTATTCTGAGTAGAGAGCATTGACAAGCTATGGAGTGGATCCTGAGATATTTGAGAAATAGTGAAAGGTTTGGCTCGTCGTTCAGTGGAGAAAGTGTTGATGTGTGCATTGTGACAGTGTATGGTAATAGGGGCAGATGGAAGTCAACAAGTTAAATATTAGACAGGGATGCAGTGCCAGGGAGATTGATACTTCATGCTTGTATCGCGGTTTCAATAATAGAGACCTAGTTGATAGCTGTCAAAGAGACGGTTAGGGAGACCATCGATTTACAAAGGTTGTTGGGTTCGGGTCTTTCCATGGGAGGTGAGAATGTTTTTCTTGGAGGCTAAGAAGAAGGGAATGTCTCTTATGAAGGTTGGCATCCTAGAGAATCCGGCAGACGCGTTTCTGAGATGGTTTAGGTCCAAGTTCAAGTTTTGCTTAGTAGATTGTTGAGATACTTTCGGACACAAAGCGACGAGAACGGGGTTCTAAGGTGTTGAGAAAGTGAAAAGATTATGACGAATTTGAATCAAGATGGAGATTGTTTAATTTAATTTAAATTCGGGATTAGTTGGAATTTAAATCTAATATGTTTAGTTTAGATTTAAATATAATCTTTAGATTAAATTCATATTTATCTCTTGTTTAAATATGAATTTATTTCCAAGAATTTATTTACCCTATAATTATAAGTCTTTCTCTAAGGTTTTTGATAAATCCATAATTCTCTAATCACATAGGGTTTGATTAGAGCGAGAGAAGTGATCAAGTGCGGCTGTGGATAGAGAGAAGGTCTCGTAAAAGAGGGTATTTCTTTGTAAAGAATGTGAGCAGTTAGTGTAATCTCTTGTAATTTTTTTTCAAAGTGGAAGTTTTCGTCGCGGTTTGCAAGATTAGATGCTATTTGCTCCAAACCTGGGTAAATCTTGTGTGTTGTTGTTTGGTGTACTTTTTCGTGTGATTTAGTATTCGTTGGATAGTCCTTTTCAATTTACCACAAAATAAAGATCATAGATTTCTGCTGTGCATGGATACGTAATCCTTACAACACTACCAACCAAATCATGTTCAGGTCGATATAAGATGTCGAAGAAAAAACTATGAAATATTAGGTCAGATTTAGGTCAAACCCGACCAGCTTGCACCCATACAGTTGATGGTTATTGAATTCTTATGCTTGTTTAGTAGTGACTATGGTTGTTTGTGGCTTTAGTTCTTTTCGATACCTTTTGTATACATTAAATTCTTCTTGATGCTACGGGGAGATTAATCAGCCCACCTTTCACTTAATGATATACACATAGAGTTTAGATATGTTAGGACGGATTTGTGTATTTCAAATTCACGAACCTTTTTTGCGGGACTTCCAATTGGTCAACACACCCTAAATAGTATGTCTACAAAATCAAACTATTTGGAATCAAAGTGTTTTATCTATGCTACAAACAGTTTTAAAATTATACGGATTTTACGGTCGTAATAATTTCATATGTTTACATGTGTACCTTTCCAAACAACATGATTTTGTATATATATATATTTGAAAATAAATCAAAAATAAAGCAAAAGAATTATGAGCGAAATTGAACACATTATCGAACTTGTCCACATAGATAAAAGAATTAGTTAAAAAAATAAAGCTAAAATATTAGATAATTAATTAAACACATTATCATTTTGTGATGCAAAGAATAAGCCTTCCTACACCCAATTTCTATTTTTTTAAGAGTATATTACATAAGACATAAGTGACCATTTTTTATTTTTTAAAGAAATTAAGGGCACTTTATATTAATTTTAGAGCTTAATGATGTTCTTTAAAAAGAAATGAAGGAAGTAAGGGTCTGATTGGCTGCTGAATTTGGATAGAATTTGGTACTGTTTGGATTCTTGAATCCAAAATAAAGTTTGGATTCTTGTATTCTTTGTTTGGTTGTAGGATTTTAGGTAATTTGGATCTGCTTGTTTTTTGTGAGGGGCCCACCATTTTTTTTTGGATTCTTGTACTCAAAAAAAACTATGGATTGCTATGGATTTGACACTGTTTATCTGGTTCCATATACTTTATGTTATTAAAAACTCCATCCTCTAAATTAGCCATTTTTCCAATTGTACTGTTTTGGAATCCGAATTTCAAAATCCTGAAACCAAATGGGCCTCTAAAGGTCAGTAGCGTTTTTTCTAATTTCTCTTAAATTTGGGCTGAGTTTAGTTAGGAAATCAGTTGGGTGGAAGTGGAGCCCATCAAAAGAGGAGCCCATCAAAAGAGGAAACGCGAAAGCTAATGGGCTACCAATTTTATGCCCATTTTAAAGCTTAAGTGGAGCCCATCAAAAGAGGAAAAAGAATTTAATATTCTTTCTTGTTTCTTTTCCATAGAAAAATTATTGGAGGTAATTGTCAGCAGAAACATTGAGATTACAAGGGAAAGCAAGTTACCAGAAAATCAAATACTCGATAAGTTTGAATATGATGCTGCTTTAACTATATTAAGAGCTACCACATTCTGGGATCTCGATTTAGCAACAGCTTGAATTGAGGAGTAGGGAACCCGAAAATTGATGCATTCATGCATAATATATGCAAACCTCCACGTGGCATTTATTTACACATACGTAGCCGGTCAACCACCATTTCGGCATCTCCTTCCACGACAATTCTTACATCCTTGCCAACACTAATATGTTGTTGAGCAATCCTTATAGCCATGATATATTATGCCTTTGACATCCCCCTTTCCATTTGAACCAAACAATTGAAGTTTATGGGTGGGAGATGTAAATGTCTCATTTCCACTCTCCATTTCAAGGAACTTTTCCACAAATATAAAAGTTTAAAAAGAATTTAAGACGAGGATCCATTTCTACAAATGATTGCCACCTATTTATTAAATTCATGGTGTGGGGTTTAGTTATTGTTAGGTCCAGGAGATGTGATGTCTATAGCTGCTTTATTGGACAAGCATTGGGATGAAAAATAATTTTCATGTCGAAGACCTAATTTATGTGGAAAATATCTTCATGCATGTACAATGGATTTATTCATATTTTTCTTTCTTTTCATCAATCTCTATCATTCTTGCCACATAGCCACATAGATTGTCAGCATCTCAGATGGCTAACTAACTTTGTACATATATAGTCTATATTAACTTCTGATTACTTGACTAAATTTAGAGATGTTTCTTCCATCGTCTCTAATTCATAATAATAAGTAATTTCATTTTATTTATTTTCTTAAATTTGGAGTAGGAATTTGATTTACTTCTTAGCCTTTGGGTACATTAATAAAACTCTGAAATTACGAGACTCACGTATTAATTTTATCTTTCAACACTCCCCATAAGATGCTTGTCTTTTCGATCGATCGATGTATCACAATATTTTACCTTTAGTGTACAAGTTGTAGGACTCTCATGCCTTTTAAATCATATTACTACTACATCCAAACTTTAAATGTGTTCATTAGTGTTTGAAATGTGTGTAAAATTTTCTAATCCATAATTTTTCTCTGGATGTCAAAGATATTATAATGTTAATATGCATTTGTTTTTTATCGGCTAAAATACAAGAAACCCTCCTCCCTATATATAAATCGAAAAACAGAAACCCTTTTTAACTTGGAAGACTTGCACTTTCCCCTATAAACCCTATAACAATGTTAATATTTCCATCCATAACACTTTTTCATACCAAAAAAACGCTCCTCTAATAAATTTAACTAACCAGCCCAATTACTTTTATCTAAATCACTTTTTCGAGAAGAGAATATCAAGCAGCATTGTGTTAAATTGGAGAATTTTGGAAAGAAACAAGGGGAAGAGTTTGCAAGGGAATAAATTTTTATGGAAGAAGTATTGGTTGTTGTCTGCAGCAGGTTTTGTCATTGCTGATAATGAACCGAATTGGCGAAGCCTAGCCAAGGAATGCTTTTTTAAGAGACAATATTTGCCGTCTATTGCTGAGATTTTATGATAAATTTGTTTCCCAATGTTGGCAATTGGGCAAACCGGTCCAACTCCCGTCCTTGCGAGTGGACGGGTTTGAACCGGCCAAAGATGGGATTTACCGAATCCTATTGTGGTTAGGATTCGGTTCCCCATTTCTTTGTCCTATAGATATGATATATGGGGCTGGGGTTATTAATCCAAGAGAGTTAATTAATTAAGAGAAACCTAAAGAGGTTTAAAAGATCTAACTTGTGAGCCGTCGTCTTCTTCTATCATCCTTGTTCTATTACGGTTGGTTAGCGGAGTGATTACATGGGGAATTCTTGCTTGAGTATAGTGTGGTTTTCTTCCGGCCGTCGCGCGAAAACGAGGGAATTTGAATCAAGAACGTGACGTGGACGAGGATAACGATCTAACCATTGGATCAGGTATTTCGGTAAAACTCTTGCTTAGATATATAATTACTTCCGCTGCTATGATTGCATCTGTTAATGTATCTATGCACCTATTTGCAACATTGGTATCAGAGCAATATATGTCCACATTCGTAGATCTTAGATCTGTGTTTTTATAAAAGTTGCAACTCGAAAGTTGCATTTTTTTGTCTAAAATTATATCAAAATTTTTACTTTCTAAATTTTGATAGGTCTATGATTATTAAGATTAACGTTTGTGATATATCTTTATGGATCTATCAATTTTTATTGCATTATAGGTAATACTGGATTAGATCTAATTTTTCGTTGACGGTTTGATGTATAGCACTTGTTTCTTGATGTGCAATCAGCCATGCAAACTAATTGTGATAATTTACAAAGATTGAATCTTGGTTTTATGTAAAATTTTATTTACTTGGAGAGAATTTTATAGCATCTAGGAAGCAAAAGTTTCAAAATCCTAACCCTTTGGATAAATTTGTGGGATTTCTTTTGGATTTTGGCAGAGACCAAATATTCTTTTAACAAAAATATATTTCTTGATAAGGAAAATTTCTCGGGAATTTTTTTTTTTGATTTAGCAAGGCCAAATATTTTTTTAAAAGAAAATATAAATTTAAAATAAAGATAAGACTTTTTGAAATTTGCTAAAGTTGATTTTTTGGATTTTTTTTCCAGATTTAAATTCTTTTTTTTGTAATCTGAAAATAATTTTTTTTAATGTTTGGCGCAGCGAGCCAAGCCTGTTTGGATCTGGATGCTGCAGGTTGGGCCTGCCACATTCAGGCCCAATCCACCCCGTAGTCTATGCTGCGGGTGGCAGGGCGAGCCCAGCAAGCTGGCTAGCTAGGTCGGCCTATAGAAAAAAACGAAAAACAAAATGGTGGGCCGCATGGGCCCAGCCCACCCGAGCCAGGGTCGGGTTTTGGCCGAGCCGGGCTCGGTTTAATTATTTTTAAAAAAAATTATAATTCCATAAAATTCCAGAAAATTAAGAAAAATCATTTCTGGGTTTTCTTATTTTTTGGGATTTCTCACTCAAGTTTTGAGTTAATTGTAGGGTTTTTGCTTTTAACTCTAGAAGTTATTTTATTTAAAAAAAATGTTGCTCACCAAAAGTTTCAAAATTTATTCTCATATAAAATGTTGGAGATTTGATGGGTAGTTGTTCTAGTGGGAGCGTCTAGAGAGTGTGCCAAATTTCATGAGAAACGAAAAATCCTAATAAAAACGGACAAGATTAAATAGGACCTTAATATAAAGTGAAATTTGTAAGATTGTTTGTTGCATATTGTGATGTTGCATACTTAATGAATAAAAACGCATGCTGTATTCATTAATAAAATCTGACAAATTTCAAGTGGGAGATTTTGTGAGGAGACATGGGTCTAAATTCAACTAGCTGATCTACACCGTTTTTAGGAAATCTATAATCCGTCATTCGATTATCTTAACACAAATTTAAATTTTACACTTGTAGAGAATGTGGTTGGGGCCTTAGGCCTTCTTCTCTTTTTTCGGGGTGTAGCTTTATTATTGTTGCTAAGAGAAATTGAAAACGAAATGTTCTTTTAGAAACAACGATACTCCATTAAATGTCATGGTTTTAACGCATCCATAATAAAATCTTGTTATCCTCAGCCTCACCAAGGGTGAGATGGCATATGACGATAGCCATAATAAAAAGAAACATTAGTTTAATATTACTTGAACAAACTGAAAGATTTAGACGCTGGTGACAACAAAGTGGCAGCAAAGTAGCGGGGCTTTACGATGCCGCACCATCTAGATACAACGATCTTTGGAGGATTGGCGCATCTAGGACGTTCTACGCGTTTGACGTGATGAGAAGCGACATCACTAATGATCATTGGATTTATTGTCAAGCACTCGCAGTTTATACTGAGCGGTAGTTACAGGGTATCCATACGCCAATGGATAAGTTGTGCAATGGTTACGAGGTAATTTACGTGAAGTGGAAATGTTACATTATTTCTCGGTTTGACATCATTTTCACATAAGGAGTCGAACCACGTAATGTGGGTACATTTAACAGTTATATCTTCATCGATCCGGGATCTGAAGAGTGCCGTTCCAGTTAGACTATCGAACGATAGCGGTAGGTGGTTACATATTTTCTACTGGATATATGAAGCAATTAGTTATACGGTACGCGAATGTGATGGCATTTGCTAGTATGTTTGAATAACTGAGGCTTAAGGTTTAATCGCATGGGGCAATAGGGCAATAGAACCAAGAGCACCACTAATATGTTGACGAGATCAACAGTACGCAAGGGCAGATATCCTAACGAAAGATGAGTTTAATCGAGCTAAGAAACCAGGAATAATGCGCCAACAATTTAAGTGATCTCACATGGGAAAATGTGCGGGCAATAATAAGAATAATATGTCTAAATGATTGACTGTGTGAATTTGAACCGCTCCACTCATTAGGATCCTGAGTGGAAGTAAGCCTTCTGCTGTGAGCAGAAAAGCTTGTGAAAGAAAATTATCTGTCGAGAACATATGAGTCTTTTCTGCATCGCGAAAGCGGATAGCTATCTATAAATCATCTTCCTGTCAGTTATAGTTTCAGTTTCGCTTTAGAATATTTGGTTAGCTTAATAGGACAATCTGTCTTATGAGTTCCTTATGTTTTTGAGGATTGACCCTTCTATAAATGTTATGAGTGTCATAGTAAATTAGGTCAACACGTAAATGAGATGACTTAACCGCTTGGGATGGATTAGTTGGTATTTTAGCCAAAGTCAAACCATCTAGTTGTGAGAGTTGTCTTGGTGGTAAAGCTACAAAAGGAAAACCATTTGGATATCCGTTGAAAACAATTCACTCCGATAAATACGGACCAATAAACGTGAAGACTTGTAATGGAGTTTCCTAATTCGACATTTTCATTAATAATTACTCGATATGGCTACTGATCTCACACAGAACAGAAACATTAATTTATATCAAGAGTCGTATCAGTAAAGTGTAGAGTTAATTCACGCAAACAGGGTTATGTGTGTTTTATGGAGCAGTTCTAGGAACTACATGAAAACCATAAGTATTTATTTGAACAGCTCAGAGAACTGTATTAAGGAAAAGGAGTCGTCAAATAACTGACGACACCGTAAACTCTACAACAAAATGATGTTGTGGAGAGTAAAATTAGAAAACCGCTAGATATGATGAAGAACATGATGGCAAAGGACAATCTTACATACTGCTTGGTTGATGTGCTTTTGACAGCGGCTTATGTTCTTGATCATGTGTTTTCAAAATCAGTACAGTCAACAACCTATGAGTAGCGGACGAACGAGAGACTTGGAGATCATTTGTGTCCATAAGAATGTGATAGGACTGTGACTGACATTTGATCGTGCGACATTGATTTCCTCAGGAAAGAAACAATGAACGATTTTCTCGGAGAGGAATTTTCGCAAAAGGAAGAAGTAAATAAGGATTTGGGATTCTACGAAATTGAGAAGACTCCTAGTCGGTCAGCGGTGCAGAAAGAATTAGTTTCTTGTGAGAACGATATTTCTGATGATAGCTCGGAGCCAATTATGGATCCTCAAGAGACTTGTAGATAGTTCTGTGGATTGACACCGTGATGACGTTTCGATATCGAAAGGGGGACGTCTATGGTAACTCCGCATTGGTTGCGGAACCCAAGTCATTTGAAAACGCTATTTTTGGGCCTGCTGCGAAGGAGTGAATAACGACAATGGAAGATGTACGAGAGTCAACGCTAAACGATCAAGTTTAGAATTTGGTCAATTATCCTACCGGACGCAAGACTGTTGATAAAAACTGGGTTTTTTTGAAGTCTTGCGAAAGGAGGACGATACAGTAAAGAGATACAAGGCATGCTTGTTGGCGAATGAATTCACCTAGCGTAGGAGGATAACGAATAGACACTTTTCATCCGGAGTGATGATTGCATCTATTTCACTTTCCCTAACAAATCGTTACACATAAAGATCTTTGTTAGTGTATATGCCTTAGGGGACATTATTGTATCATACTAGCTTGTATATTATTTAATGGAAGCTTGGGATATTCACAGTTGTATTAACAGTCTTGCTCAACATAGTAGTATGCTACTTGGTTTATATTTATCTTAATATGTGTATATGTTTCTTTTAGCATATCGCGAATACATATTGATAGAGCTCTTAGGATCTTGCTTGACTACCAGCGTTGTGATGGCAGTCATACTAGTGGGAGCTGGGTAGTCTAAAAACACATCCTTTTTCAGGTCCCTAGTCGTAGGATTATCGAGACAGGGCATCGATACTCCAGAGTAGACTAGTGTATACGCTTCTCATCCCAGCATGGGAGATGGTCTGTTCCAAAGCTATTAGTACGTTGTACTGGAGATAGTATGCAGGTGCTCGTTGGGTTACGGGTACACCGGACAGGACTCGCAGGGAACTGTTGGTTGGTATTATACCCGTCGTCAGTTAACAGTTCCCAGGTGATATGAGTACAGCATAGTCCGTAGACTTGACACTGCTGCTTCGCCTCGAGTGTGTTCCCACTGTTCTTAGATTGCTACCCTACCACGGCTCAAAGAAGTCGTGCAAACAGGTAGCAGTTGGGTGCAGTCCCGAAGCACTTGGAGGCAGTGGCAGTTAGAAAGGATTCGTCTCTCCCGGTATTGGGAGTTGATATCGCACTGTGTTTAGAGAGCCATTACGCAAAGTCCCTGGCCAGGGCAAACGAGATTTACTGGTAGGATTTCCAGTAGCTTCTCAATGTAATGGGCTTCACTCCGACACGACTTATACAGCTTTTAGGGGACTGACACTTGCCGCCCCTAGGCCCGATATGCGATAATCTTAGACGAATAGACCGGACTGTACGGAGATTGTCACATCAGGCTCAGTAGGAGTTCGGATGGGTTTCCTCATCGGCCTTCTTATCGACATCTACCTGGGGACCGTTACGTACAGCTAGTACCGCTTGCGACCCGTGGTTAAACCCACTGCCAGCGTAGTGTCGAGTCTTTAGAGTCCCACACAGAGAGTTTCCCTGCTTCAGGCGAAACGATTAGAGGTCGTATGGTTTTACGACAGGGTTCGGACATATACGTGTACTTGTGCACGTATGATGTTCGGACAGATTATACTAGCGGGCTTTAGTTTAAGTCAGATTCTAGTATTGGATTATTGGATTTATGCAGTTTCAGAATATCCGTGTTTTATGGATGGGAGGGGCATTCTCGTAATTAGTCGAGAAGCTTCTAGAAGAAAGGTGAGGTGGAGAGCTTATGTGTAATTTGTATTAAATGAATTAGTGACTTATGGGATGATTCATCCAAATGAGTTAATAAAGCATTAATTGTTTTAATGACTCATGAGATGATTCATTCATTGTATTAAATGAAGCATGGTTGTAATTATCTTATATGATTTATTTGATAATCATTATGCTTCATATAAATATAGAAATGAGTTATTTTTCATTTAATTCTCACATACACACTCTCTCCCCTCAAGCTCTCCTCTTCTTCAACCTAACCCTAATCCTCTCATGTGTTGAGATCCCAAGGGTTAGAAAGACTATTAGATTCTTAATCCACTTCTATATCTTCTAGGTCACTTAGATTAGCAATCCTAACCATTTAGTTACCTCAAGTGAGAGGTTAAAATTTGGAGAAGGAACTCTCGGGTGGATCTTCTATCACATCGAGGAGGCCGACGAGGAGGTGAACAACAAGAACAAGAAGGACTAGTATCTTGAGGTATAATCATCTATCATAGTAGTTTAGCACTTCTAAATAGTTGTTAGTTAGGGGTTAGCAAAGATCCGTAAAATTAGTCGATATTAACTTGAACAAAATAATTGTTTTACCTATTCCGCCTCCCCGCATCATATGAGGTGTCTAACGTCGACTTGCAGTGGTATCAGAGCCTAGCTAAACCATAACTAAAATGTTAGCAAAGTCTTTAGAAATTCGATCGCAAAATAATCCCGAAAATACGACGTTTTCATCTAGGTTCTGCCGATTTTAAAACGGGGTCTAAAAATTTTTCACGGACCCTTAAAAATACAAGCAGGGTTTTTTTAAGAATTGTGAAGAAATTTGGGATCATGACTTGACCAAACCACCGCGGAACCGTGGCCGATACAAGCGATCCGCCGCGGATCCGCGGCCGAGTTGACACCAAGTCAACCCAAACTTGCCCAGTTATTCTTCTATGTTGATGTTGTGTTTTCTGGGATGATTTGTTTCTGCTCAGGTTTTATGTGCACAGAGAATTGTTTGGAGTAGATTCATATGTGTTGCTTGATCGAAATTCTAAAAAGTTTGGCTAACTGGATTATATTTGTGTTATGATTAATGTGTTCGTAAACCTCCTCTAACTGCTAGTATGTCGGTTAGCAGGGATTTGCACATTTCTGTAATGGTTTTTACTGGTTTGTGAATATGAACTTGTTAGATTGTCGTGAATAGATAGCCGGGGATGTGAGACGAGTCTTTCTTTCATTCAAATGTAAATTGTAATTTGTTGTAATATTCTTTTGCGGAGCACATCCGGGTTAAGATTGTAGCCACCGTTGTATTATTTCATTTACTGTTTTCTGCTCTTAGGATAGACCCAAGGTGGGGTGTACAAACTACCGGGTACTTTGAAGTGTTTAGTGGCCTACTCACGTCGTTGAGGGAGACCGCTTCTCTTCGGGTACTTGGCGGGTAGTTTGCAGTACCCGTAGGGGTCTAGGGTGGGGTTTGGCCATTCATCGCAACTGTGTAATCTGTCTTTCATTGCAGGTTCAAAAAAAATGCGGATTGCTTGTATATCCAATATGTTCATCTGTGATCTGGAATGCCTATTATTGCGTCTGATGAATGTACAATATCTATATATGATATCTAGTAGGCGTTACTTATGTTTTGCATCCACGCTAGCCCAGCCCCCGCTCTGTCGTTAGTTAAGTAACCTAACGGGTGAACGACGGAGCCCAGTAGCGAATGCAGATGGCATAAGAGAACGTTGTATTTTCGTTGTTTTCTGCAATGATAGGTTAAATGATGGGACACATTATTTTAATGCAAAGGAAATAAACTAAAGTTGAATCGTTGGAACAGTTTAAAAAAAACCACTCGGTTATTTTAAAACAGAAGATTTTTTTAAATTGCGGAGCTTAAACCACTCCTTTTAAAAGCTATCAGGTTCCTTCGATCATATCAAGTTCACTACGTTTACGGTTTCGCCAAAACCTTTCGTAGCCCTCCGTCATTTCATTTGGGTATTCAGTAGTATTCAAGCTATGTATTTTGACTAACGCCAAGGCATAGTGTTTGGTAGCTGCTGGGTATTCATCTGTTGCATAGATAGATGAGTTGGTTTGGGACAGTCGTATTGCTATTTGGCCAACGTCAGGGATATATACGGGTGGGTTCAAATTAACAAGATAATGATGGGTAGAACTTGACATGTGACTTATGACATTTTGACCAACGCCAAGGTCATAAGAGCATGGGGCAGAAATCCATATCAGGAGTTTCTAAAGAAACTGAAACTTGCTAGAGATGCATACCATTTGAAGTGTGATAATTTTGGTAGGATTCCTTCAGCTTTATCACTCGATGATATTTGGATCCTGATTCTACTGTGAGTATATGCTACTCATTGGGAGATTCTTTCACTTAACGATCAATGCTATAAACCAAGTCGGTGTCGAGAAAGGTGTCAGCAGGGCTACGCCCCCAGAGAAAAGAGGTTATTTAATTAAGGAATTTCGCGAAAGCGTCGTAAAACCTCCCTCGAAGTACCGACACCGGCCTGGCTGAACGGTTAAGCAAGAATTGTACGGTGAGAATAGTCCTGACTAGTTCTTCTTTTATGGTTTGAGGAAGGATTTAAGAAACAGTGGGAGCCATCCTATTTAGATAAACTAAAAACCACTCTAAACTTGCAAGAGCATCATGCTAAAGTGTTTCCTCTCTCTCTCTTCTAATTGCAGCGACCTAGAACATGACAGGCCTTAAGTTATTATTAGATAAAAATATTTTGACAGGGCCAAACTATAAAGATTGGTTCCGGAATGTCAAGATAGCAATTACCTATGACAAAATGGGGTATGTCCTTACTACTAAGGCCCATGCCGTCCCAGGTCCTGAATTCAGTGTCGCGGATAAGGAAATCCGCAAGACCTGGGAGTTAGACTGCGCGAAGGCCAAGTGCATCGTACTTGCCTCTATGAATAATGAATATCAGAGGAGGCACGAGAATATGGATCTAGAATCCATATTTCTCCACACTAAGGAACTGTATGGAGAGCAATCTCGTATAGCTAGATATGAGACCTCGAAGAACTTGTTTCAGTTGAGGATGGCCGTCGGATCATCTGTAGGGGAACATGTCTTTAAGATGATTGGCTATATTGAAGAGCTCACAGACCTCGGGACAACATTAGAGAACGAGCTTTATACAGACTTGATTCTACAGTCCCTTCCTTCCACCTACGCCCATTTTATCTTGAATTTCAACATTCAAGGTAAAGAAGTTGAACTTCTAGAACTCCTTAACATGTTGAGGAGTGCAGAGGGCACCTTGCAGAAGGCAAGAGAAACACCCACTATGTTTGTTCGTGGTGCTTCCTCTTCCAGATCTAAGGCAAGGGCCAAAGGAAGGAAGAAGAAGGCCGCTACCAAACCGAGAGGTGGTGTTGGTAAGGTGGGAGTCAAGGGAAAGGCAAAGGTTGTGGTGCCAGTAGTGGCAAAGGACGAATGCTTCCACTGTTGTAGGAAAGGCCATTGGAAGAAGGATTGCAAAGCTTGGATCGCCAAAAACCAGGACCCGAGGCAAGTTGTGGCTTCGGCTTCAGGTGTGTTTGTAATTGAAAATTGTCTGTCTATCAACTCTACTTCCTGGGTATTGGATACCGGATCATCTCATATATGCAATTCATTGCAGGCACTGAGAAACTGTAGAGTGCTGAAGGTTGGTGATATGACCCTCCAGGTTGCTAACGGAGCTAGCGTGAATGCTGTGTCCGTAGGGGATTATCACCTTGGATTGACGAGTGGACATATTTTGGTTTTGCGCAACTGTTTTTGTGTACCTAGTTTAACGTGTAATATTATATCAGTATCGTTGTTATCAAAAGAAGGTTATGATTTCACGTTTGTAAGCGATGTTGTTAACATCCACCTTAATCATGGTTTGATTGGGTCCGGTACACTAGATAATGGTATATACGTGTTAAACCAATTACAGATTTTCAATATCCAGAACATACTAAAAAGAAAGTCTCCAGAAATAAATCAGGCTTTCTTATGGCATTGTAGACTGGGTCACATCAATGAGACAAGATTAACTAAGTTATATAGAGAAGGATATTTGGATCCGTTCGAATATTAATCTTATGCCACTTGTCAATCATGTCTCAAAGGAAAGATGACAAAGACTCCATTCACTGGACATGGAGTAAGAGCGAGCGAGCTCTTAGGACTCATACACAGCGATGTATGTTGTCCAATGTCTACACATACAAGAGGCGGTTTTTCATATTTCATTACTTTTACGGATGATTACTCTAGGTATGGATTCATTTTCTTGATGAAACATAAATCCGAGGCCTTAAAGAAATTCCGAGAATATAAGAATGAAGTAGAAAACCAAACCGGCAAAAGCATCAAGACACTGAGATCTGATCGAGATGGTGAATACTTAAGTGCCGAGTTCCTGGGTTACCTAAAAAAGAAAGGAATTCTCTCTCAGCTTACTCCTCCATACACTCTACAACATAACGGTGTATCGGAAAGGCGGAACCGAACCCTATTGGATATGGTACGTTCCATGATGAGTAATGCTGAGTTACCGCGATCTTTCTGGGGTTATGCACTAGAATCAGCTGCATATCTTTTGAACAGGGTTCCTACCAAGACTGTGCCTACCACACCATATCAGATGTGGAGTGGGAAGAAACCCTACCTTCAGTATCTCAAGATATGGGGATGTCCAATTTTTGTTAAAAAGCACCATGCGGACAAACTCGAGGCACGATCAATACAGTGTAAGTTTGTAGGATATCCAAAGAACTCCAAGGGGTATTTTTTCTATTACGCAGAGGAACAAAAGGTTTTTGTTTCTCGTAATGCCCATTTTCTAGAACAGCAATTTTTAGAAAAGGAAACAAGTGCACAATAGAATTGGAAGAAATTCCAGAACCACAAACTACTACTGAAAGTTTGGTAGAGCCAGAAGTTTCAGAAGAACAGGACATTCCCGCACCCCTCCGCACGAGTAGTAGGCCGTCTCATCCGCCTGAGAGATACTACGGTTTTCTCATAGACGGGGATAGAGAGGATTGCGTTATTGATAATGATGAACCTACTAGCTTCCAGCTGGCCATCCAGAGCGGCGACTCGGTAAGATGGCTGGATGCAATGCGGACCGAGATGGAGTCCATGTACACCAACAAAGTATGGACTTTGGATTTTGTTCCAGATGGGGTAAAACCCATAGGATGCAAATGGATCTTCAGGAAGAAGATTGGTGTAGATGGACAGGTGGAAACCTATAAGGCTAGACTTGTTGCAAAGGGTTTTCATCAAAGACCTGGTTTAGACTATGACGAAACTTTTCTCTAGTGGCTATGCTCAAATCCATTCGGATCCTTCTTGCCATTGCCGCCTTCCATGATTATGAGATCTGGCAGATGGACGTAAAGACGGCTTTTCTAAATGGTAATTTAGAAGAGTGCGTCTATATGGATCAGCCAGAAGGTTTCAATCAGAGTGGGAGCAGCGGGAAAGTGTGCAAGTTGCTTAAGTCCATTTATGGACTAAAACAGGCATCGTGGAGTTGGAACATCTGTTTTGATGAAACGGTCAAAGAATATGACTTTATCAAAAATCCAGACGAACCATGTATATATAGTAAAATTGTACCACGAATTGTCGTATTCCTCGTCTTGTACGTGGATGACATTCTCTTGATAGAAAATGACATTCCTATGCTACAATCTGTCAAAGGATTGTTGTTACACAGGTTCTCCATGAAAGACCTGGGTGATGCCTCTTACATTCTGGGGATCCAGTGTAAGTACGCGGCGGCGCCCCGGCCGTCTAACAGACGCCGATATGCGGAACAAAACTTTTACGACTGGCGCTATTGCGTACTTTATCCCGGATCGTCCATTAAAGCTAAACTAACAAATTGTAAAGAGGGTAGAATTGTTATACCGAATGATCCGAGTCCTTCGGTCTTCAACCATCATCCCACGCTATGTTGCAACTGATCCGAACTTGCTCGATCTCCGGTCTCGTCGTCCAGGTGGCACCACGTCGACGGATCTTTAAACGGGCTCCCGCCTCTGAACCGAGGCAACTCGCTCGTCAAGTTTGCTAAAAGAGACGACCAAGATGAAGTAGAGAATGAGTAGAATACTTTGTCTCGTTACGTCCAAGGTCACGGACGAACGGTTAAAAGAAGTTGCCATTTGGAATCGGGTGAATGGAAATTGAACTAGGAAATTTCCATACACTTGTATCATAATCTTTTTGCCAATTTGAAATGATTCAAAAATCACACACCCACACAAAGAGGGGCCGGCCACTATTAGTAGAAGAGGGAGGTGAGTGTAGGAGTAGCAAGTGGTGACCATATCCCTTCATACTTATCACAACCTAACAACAAAGCATGAATCACTAGAAATCAATAAATGCAAACCAATCACAATTAACCTAGTCATGCTTTATCATTAATGAACCATTAATGACTCAAGTGAGTCATATGCCTAATCACCACTTCTAGAACCTTCTAGAAGCATGACTCACCCTGAAGACGAAAAGACAAATCCGTATTTAACCGAATGTTAAAATACGGCGGATAGAAAACTGGAAACTGGCAACTTCCAAAAATCATCCCGAAACGAATTTCAGGATAACCCCGTATTGGTATAAACATACCCGCATTTGTATTACTACCGAATACAAATGCAACTGAGACAAAGATATTATATCTACACAGTATAATACTGGGATCCGGCTTAAACCAAAGCCTACCAGTATTATCTGCCCGAAAAACGACACGTGCGTAAACGCACGTGCATTTTCCGAACCTTGCCATAAACCCATACGGCATCTACAACGTTTCGCCCGAACTTGGGAAAGTGTCTGTGGGGGACTCTAATGACTCATCAATACACTGGCACTGGGTATAACCAATAGCACGTCAGAGGTACAAGCTGTACGTAACGTTTTGCCTATATATTGATTGGAAGGGAAGCTGATGAGCGAACTCATCTATAAACCCTACTGAGCCTGACAGTGACAATATCTGTATAGTCCGGAATATTCGTCTATGAGTATCGCATATTAGGCCTAGGGGGCCGGTAAACGTCAACCCCCAATAGCTGCATAAGTCGTGTCAGAGAGCAGCCCAGAACACCCTGAGATACTACTGGTATACCTACCAGTATATCTCGATTACCCTGGCCAGGGATTTCGTGTAATGGCTCTCCTAAACACTGCGTGATCTCACCCCCAATACCGGGAGAGACGAATCCCCGACGATCCGCTCACTTGCCTCCAATGTGGCTCGGGACTGTACCCAACTAAAACCTGTTTGCACAACTCCTTTGAGCGTGGTAGGGTAGTAATCTAAGCACAGTGGGAACTCACACGAGACAAATGACGACCTCAGGTCGATGAACTAACCTGTACACATGTCACCAGGGAACTGCTATCTGACGATATGTATAATACCAACTAGCATGTTCCCGGCGAGTCCTGTCCGGTGTACTCATAACCTAATGAGCACCTGTATACATCTTAGGTGATCGAACTGACACCAGTGGCTTGTGAGACCGGCCACCGCCCCTTGTCGGGGTCTCGACTGTATACACTAGTCTACTCTGGAGTATCGATGCCCTATCTCGAAACTCCCATGACTAGGGACTCTTTTAATGATGTGCTTATAGACCCCAGCTCCCACATATATGATCGCCATCATACTGCTGGTAGTCAAACAAGAATCCTATGGGCTCTATCATGATGATAAAGACAAACCAGATAACATACTATCATCTCGAGTAAGACTGTTTTATCGGTATAGGTCCTCCCTCAATCATTGCAATCACGTACCTGCGATCCAATAATTGACTTAGAGGGCACTATATCCAACAATCTCCCACTTGCACTTAAGGCTAATTATTGCGATGTCGAGTACTCACAGCTCGTGTGATACCGAGCATCCAACTCCTCTACTAATCAGTTTCACAAAGCTAGTTTGTAAAACTCTTGTGTTCGAGAAATAACCTCAGTGAGTGGATCCGCTTTGGTGTTTCTTTCTGTATCTCTCTATATCTCAACTTCGCGGAGGAAACCATCTCCTGAATCGAGTAATACCTGTCTTAAAATATGTATGGATATCTGATGGGACCTAGTTCATAAATGAACTCCAAATCCAAACTTCTTAGACTGTATCGATCACTGAAACTAATCAGTGTTGCACACCATGCCTCCCACAGTATCCTCTTGGACCGCCTGTCCATAATACTGTCCCTCGTCTGAGGAAAAACTATAACCTTGACAATCATTCTGTCATCTATGTCACCTTTGAAGAGAAACAACTGTGTGACGACCTCAGTACAACCGATCGTAGTATAGGAATTTTACTTCCTACTCTGTGTATGTCATCTAAATACCAGGACATCACACCCTACTACCTTCTTAACAAATCCATCCCCTATTCTGATGAAGTCAAACCTATGACTGTCACATCAAAAATAGATGATCTATCTCCGCTATTTCTGCTTTAGTCTATAAATAGACACTAGCTACTTGTCCACTATACTTCCGCTGCTCCCACTGACTACGACAACCCTCTGGCAGAATAATATATACGTACATTTCTAAAACTTGTTTAGAACGACGCTATACATATCCTCCTGCCGTGTCTCATAGTCTGGAACAATAGTAGTGTCAAGTCTGGGTAAACTAGAACCTCCCTGTCACCGTCCTTGAGGCTACCGGAGTACCTCTCGGGTGTCTGAGGTTACCCACCATATCTGCGGAGTAGCTATTGGAATGTCAAACCTGATTGAATATATAGATTCTATTAAACTTTCCGTAATCGTTTGCGGTTCTGGAATCACTTCCAGTTTACCATGCTCCCACTACTGTTTTTCTGAAAAAATCCATTTTAATAAAACTGTGGCGAGTCAAGAACAATATCACTATTGATCTTCCGGATGGTAGAAAATCAACCCTCGTCGATGCTAGGGTCAACCCACAAACTGCCATTACAGAAACGTGCCTTGAGTTATCCAGTATCTTGTTTTAAGCATAAGCTGGACAACTCCTTGAATCTTATCATCACTAAGATATTAAGCAATCTATATCCAATATAGAAACATAGGCACTTATTTAATTGGAAGCGGATTCAAATTATGCAGCTGTCTCCAGTGCATAATAACTTAATAGAGAGAGGCTGATCAGTATTACTCAACTTAGGAATCCATCCAATTATGAGTAACCTGAAAAAAAAACAAGTTTCTCAAAACCATTACTATCAACTGAATACTAATCACAAGAATCTACATCTTCGATTTCTTTGAAGAATCCCGATACTTGCGATACATGGTTCTCTACTTTATTCCTATACCCATAACTTCTCAAAACTTAGACATTGTATTTCTACGAAACACTTGTCTAAAAACTAGAGAAGTTACAAGTAAACAGAATATAGTATGAGGACCAACCCCTTTGTCCTGATGGACACTGGACAATATACAATACTCTGTATAAGTCCGCTGAGTTGAATAACTCATAACCTGTACGTAGTAGGTTGAAAACTGTTCCCAGGCGATTTCCTCAAATATCACTAATTACAACGAATTCCGACATAATGAGGATGATCACCTAATTCCCAATAACTCGCTCCCACTCAACATCTGTAAAACCATGCAGATGTGAGAATCGTTCCTGGTAAATACATACCTTGGAGTAAGTATCCAATCAGGAAATCAGTTTTCTATTAACAATGCACAGTGAATATGAAACATAAATATGTTTTGTAGGGGTTTCTTGGTATTCTTTAGTAATGCCTCTTCCATAATCCAAATCATGACTTTAACCGTATATTTCCTTGCCATCTTTCCAATTCCCTTTATTTGTCTTTAGTCGTTACCTTCTGTACACCATCATTAGGCTAAGTTGTTTTCTTCCTTCCCTACCGTTCAGCACCAGCCTATGGTTTGGAAGAAGAATATCCAGTAAGTATAATAGGTGTACCCTCCTAAACCTAGGAGTACTCGCAACTTGAGAGAAGGTGATGATAAAAGACAACTGAATAAACCTTATTCCTATTTCTCCTGAACCAGAATCCATCCTCGAAAAATTATCCTTCGAGTTCGTATATAACCATACGATGGATTTATCCAATGGAATTGGATGTTCGTAGTGATACGGGTTGTTCTGGAGAAATAAAAGGTGAAGTAGGAGTGGCGATGAAATACGTGGTTTGGTCGTGAATGTTAATAGTCGCAATTTACTTTGCCCTCTTTCTAATTCCTTTATGTTGTCTTCACATGTCACCTTCTGCACACCCTACTTAGGCTAATTGGTTTTCTTCATTCCCTACCTTTCGGCACCTGCCTATGGTTTGGAATAAGACTATCCAATAAGCGTAATAGGTGTACTCTCCTAAACCAAGGAGCCCTCGCAACCTGAGAGAAGGCGATAATAAAAGACAATTGAATAAACTAATTCTATTTCTCCTGAACCTGGATCCATCCTCGAAGAATCCCTTCGAGTTCGTATATAACCATACGATAGATCTATCCAATGGAAGTGGATGTCCGTAGTAATACGGGTTGTTCTGAGAAATACAAAGGGTAAAAGAAGGAGCGGCAATGACTTATGCAACTATAGACAATCCAAAAAGCCTGTATTTTAAGAAGGTTCGGTCAACTTGGTCACTGAGTTATAGTCTAGGGTCGGTCAAAGGTTGCTGCCAAAGAGAGAGAGAAAAGAAACGCTCTGCGTGCACTCTAACTTAGATCAGAATGGTTATCATTTTATCTAATTAGGAAACCTCCCACTGTTATCTCAAATTCTCCTCCAAACCTGAAAGAAGAATTAGTCGGGGTCACCCGAAGAGTAAATCAACTCATCAGTGAGAATCGGGATCCAACTATCATCGCATGATAACTTGATGGAAGCCACTCAAGTCATCACACTCCAGAAGGTATGCGCAAGTCCGGCAAGTTTCTTGTATGTTTGAAACTCCCGATGTAATTTTTATCCCATGCTCTTATGACCTTGACGTAGGCCAACAAGTCATAAGCAACATGTCAAGTTCTACCCGTCGTTGTCCTGATCAACTTAAGTCATCGTACAAGCCCTTGACGTAGGCCAACAAGGTGTACGTCTGACTTAAACTAATGCATCTATCTATGCAACAAATGAATACCCAGCAGCTACCAAACACTATGTCTTGACGTAGGCCAACAAACATAGCTTGAATACTACTGACCATCCATAAGAAACGACGGAGGATTACGGCTGGTTTTTGGCGAAAAACCTTTAACGTAATGAACTTGATCTCGTTTGAAGGAACCTGATAGCTTTATAAAAATATATAGTAGCGAAAACCTTTTGTTAAAGAGGTCACTCCCGGTGAAGGGATCTCGGCTTTTTCCTCGTGGAATGAGGTGCAGGATATTCCAACTGAATACCGCTATGCAAAACAAAAGGAAACGTCTTTGTAATAATTTTAAAATTTGTTCCAACAACATCAAATGTAGGTTTGTTTTATCTCGCATTGATAAGAATCAATACAGTCCCATCAATCAATCACACCAGAAAAGAACGAAAATAAAATGTACGTATATGCCATTCGCATTCGTCACTGGGTCCCGTCATCACCCGTTAGGTTACTTAACTAACGACAGAGCGGGGACTGGACTAGCGCGGGTGTAAAACATATACAACATCTAATAGTATATATACTAATATACAATAATCGCTCCAGGCGTGATAAAATGCAACATTACAGAAAAGTAATAAGCATCACAGAACAATACAGATAATCTGGGATCCCCGGGTTTCATAGAGCCGCTGCTGAAACCCGACGTTCCCCTGGTCGTGTGGATAGCCTGTACAATGAAACCTAGACCCCTACGGGTGCGGCAAGTTAACCGCCAAAATCTGAAGCGAGGTAATCCCCACAACATAGTGAATGGAATACCCGGCACTTCACGGAATCCGGTAAATTGAGCACCCCTCCTTGGGTCAACCTGTATCCCCTACGAGTGCGGCGAATAGTCTGCCAATTCTAGAGTGAGGTCCCTTTGCCTCTCAATGCCATGAGATACGAACCCGTTGCCCTCCAGAACCCGGCTATTCGTGCACCCCACTGCGGGGTAAACTTAGTACAGAAATAAAAATAGTACAATAGGTACATCGACCGCAACCTGGTCGTGCCCTAAAAGAATATTATACAAACAGGTAGTGACGGCAGTCCACAAGTCAGACGCTCGTCCCGCAAAATCAAATGTATAAATAAATTTAAACAACACTATCATTGCACCCTGCTATCCACCACGACAAATCCGCAACATTACAGCACAACACAGAACATCAACGCGAATGTCACGTTCGCAAACCCGTCTAAAAGAACTATAGCAATCAGACGCGGTTTACCGATCAAATGACATTCCCGGTCGGAGATATAATGAAAGTACTAAAAAACTAACAGGTTTAAAATTTCGATCGACTAAATTTCCTGAAGTGGGCCCCACATACATCTGGTGTACAGTAACAAAATTTTGGCCCAAAAGACATATACCAAAAATCACCATTTCCCATGAGAAACCTACTGAAAAAATTTGGCGCACTGTTCCCACAAAAGCGCGGCGTATCAGCGGCCAAACCATGGTTTGGGCCGCGGATCCGCGGTCGTTTTGTGGGATCACGTGCCCAAATTTCACCAGTATTCTTCAAAAACCCTGCATGATTTTCTGAAATGCTCAAAATGAATTTTAGAACAGTTTAAAAATCGACAGAAACATCATGTACAGAAAATTATGATTTCGGAAATTCCGTTCGATCGATCTTTTAAACGCGTTAGCACAAGTTAGTATAGCTTAATGGTGAGGCTCTGATACCACTGTAAGTATGCGGCGGAGCCCCGGCCGTCTAACAGACGCCGATATGCGGAACAAAACTTTTACGACTGGCGCTATTGCGTACTTTATCCCGGATCGTCCATTAAAGCTAAACTAACAAATTGTAAAGAGGGTAGAATTGTTATACCGAATGATCCGAGTCCTTCGGTCTTCAACCATCATCCCACGCTATGTTGCAACTGATCCGAACTTGCTCGATCTCCGGTCTCGTCGTCCAGGTGGCACCACGTCGACGGATCTTTAAACGGGCTCCCGCCTCTGAACCGAGGCAACTCGCTCGTCAAGTTTGCTAAAAGAGACGACCAAGATGAAGTAGAGAATGAGTAGAATACTTTGTCTCGTTACGTCCAAGGTCACGGACGAACGGTTAAAAGAAGTTGCCATTTGGAATCGGGTGAATGGAAATTGAACTAGGAAATTTCCATACACTTGTATCATAATCTTTTTGCCAATTTGAAATGATTCAAAAATCACACACCCACACAAAGAGGGGCCGGCCACTATTAGTAGAAGAGGGAGGTGAGTGTAGGAGTAGCAAGTGGTGACCATATCCCTTCATACTTATCACAACCTAACAACAAAGCATGAATCACTAGAAATCAATAAATGCAAACCAATCACAATTAACCAAGTCATGCTTTATCATTAATGAACCATTAATGACTCAAGTGAGTCATATGCCTAATCACCACTTCTAGAACCTTCTAGAAGCATGACTCACCCTGAAGACGAAAAGACAAATCCGTATTTAACCGAATGTTAAAATACGGCGGATAGAAAACTGGAAACTGGCAACTTCCAAAAATCATCCCGAAACGAATTTCAGGATAACCCCGTATTGGTATAAACATACCCGCATTTGTATTACTACCGAATACAAATGCAACTGAGACAAAGATATTATATCTACACAGTATAATACTGGGATCCGGCTTAAACCAAAGCCTACCAGTATTATCTGCCCGAAAAACGACACGTGCGTAAACGTACGTGCATTTTCCGAACCTTGCCATAAACCCATACGGCATCTACAACGTTTCGCCCGAACTTGGGAAAGTGTCTGTGGGGGACTCTAATGACTCATCAATACACTGGCACTGGGTATAACCAATAGCACGTCAGAGGTACAAGCTGTACGTAACGTTTTGCCTATATATTGATTGGAAGGGAAGCTGACGAGCGAACTCATCTATAAACCGTACTGAGCCTGACAGTGACAATATCTATATAGTCCGGAACATTCGTCTATGAGTATCGCATATTAGGCCTAGGGGGCCGGTAAACGTCAGACCCCCAATAGCTGCATAAGTCGTGTCAGAGAGCAGCCCAGAACACCCTGAGATACTACTGGTATACCTACCAGTATATCTCGATTACCCTGGCCAGGGATTTCGTGTAATGGCTCTCCTAAACAGTGCGCGATCTCACCCCCAATACCGGGAGAGACGAATCCCCGACGATCCGCTCACTTGCCTCCAATGTGGCTCGGGACTGTACCCAACTAAAACCTGTTTGCACAACTCCTTTGAGCGTGGTAGGGTAGTAATCTAAGCACAGTGGGAACTCACACGAGACAAATGACGACCTCAGGTCGATGAACTAACCTGTACACATGTCACCAGGGAACTGCTATCTGACGATATGTATAATACCAACTAGCATGTTCCCGGCGAGTCCTGTCCGGTGTACTCATAACCTAATGAGCACCTGTATACATCTTAGGTGATCGAACTGACACCAGTGGCTTGTGAGACCGGTCACCGCCCCTCGTCGGGGTCTCGACTGTATACACTAGTCTACTCTGGAGTATCGATGCCCTATCTCGAAACTCCCACGACTAGGGACTCTTTTAAGGATGTGCTTATAGACCCCAGCTCCCACATATATGATCGCCATCATACTGCTGGTAGTAAAACAAGAATCCTATGGGCTCTATCATGATGATAAAGACAAACCAAATAGCATACTATCATCTCGAGTAAGACTGTTTTATCGGTATAGGTCCTCCCTCAATCATTGCAATCACGTACCTGCGATCCAATAATTGACTTAGAGGGCACTATATCCAACATCCAGATCTATCGTGATAGATCTAAGAGGATGTTGGGACTTTCGCTGTCCAGGTATATCAACACTATACTGAAAAGATTCAGTATGGAAGATTCTAAGCGCGGTAATTTACCGGCTTGTCACGGAATCACCCTCTCCAAAGAGATGTCTCCCAAGACTGATTTGGAAAGGGATCGCATGTCAGTTATACCCTACGCTTCTGCAGTAGGCTCTATAATGTATGCGATGTTGTGTACCAGACCAGATGTAGCTTACGCACTGAGCGTGGTAAGCTGGTATCAGTCAGACCCAGGGGAGAAGTACTGGATAGCAGTAAAGAACATTCTCAAGTACCTGAGAAGGACTAAGGATATGTTCTTGGTTTACGGTGGAAAAGACCTCCAGATCGAGACTTTTGCTGACTCCAGCTTCCAGAGTGACAAGGATGACTCCAAGTCCATGTCAGGTTATGTCTTTACCCTCAATGGAGGGGCGGTGTGCTGGAAGAGTTCCAAGTAGGACACCGTTGCTGACTCGACGATGGAAGCAGAGTATATAGCTGCTTGCGATGCCGCAAAAGAAGCAGTCTGGATGAAGAAGTTTCTAACAGAACTTCAGGTGGTTCCTACCATTGTTAATCCAATACCGCTGTATTGTGACAACAACGGCGCTATCACTTTAGCAAAGGAACCCAAGTCCCATCAGAAGTCCAGACACATCTTGAGGCGGTATCACCTGATCAGAGAGATCATAGATCGCCGGGAGATCGAGGTCCGGAGAGCTGCTACAGAGGAGAACACTATGTTAGTTATATGTATGCCCTAGAGGCCATTACTATACATGAGATGCATATTGTAGTGGATGCTTGGACATATATAGGGAGGACTTTCTTGCTCGACATGATAGTATGCTATCTGGTTACTCTTTAGCTTAACGTGTATACTGATTGTCTCTTTGTTACATGTTGGTAAAGCCCTTAGGATGTGTACTTGGCTATCAGGACTATGATGCAGATCGTACTAATGGGGCCATGGTAGTCCATAAGTACATCCTTTAAGGTCCCTAGTCGTGGGTGTATCGAGACGGGGCATCGATATACCAGAGTAGACTAGCGTATAGCTTCTCGACCCATATAGATGGGCGATGGATGATCCCATATCCATTGGTGTTTGACATCAGAGATGATATACGGGTGCTCAGTGGAGACTGGGTACACTGGACGGACTCGCCGAGAACTCCCAGATGGTATTATACCTCACGTCAGATGGCAGTTCTCAGGTGACACTTGTACAGGTTAATCTGTAGACCCGAGATCGTCACAGAGTCTTGTGTGATTCCCACCGTGCTTTGATTTCCACCTTACCACGTCCAAGAGGGCGTGCAAAACGGTGGTTTTTGGGTACAGTCCCGAGTCACATGGAGGAAATGAGCGATAGGAGGGGTTTCGTCTCTCCCGGTATTGGGGGTTGATGTTGCGCTGTGCTCGATTGGCCATAACAGGGAAGTCCCTGGCCAGGACCGATTTAGAGATTTACTGGTAAGTGTTATTAGTAGTTTCTCGACTCGTTATGAGCCTCACATCGGCATGACTTATCAGTTATTGGGGTCTGACGTTTACCACCCCTAGACTTGATATGCGACATATCAGACGAGGAGACCGGACTGTACGGCAAGTGTTACCGTCATGCTTTTACAGGAGTTGGAGCGGGCTTGCTTGCTGATCTTCTGATCTCTCAATACCCGGGTAGCCGTTACGTCCAGCTAGTACCGCTGATGGCTTGTGGGTGCTTGATGTGATCATCACCTACTGCCGGCGTATTGACGAGTCTTTAGAGTCCTACATAGAGGTTTTACTGGCTCAGGCAAAATGAAATAGGGGCACGTATGTGATATGTGCGGGACCGAGAATAACGCGTGTATGTGATACCACATTCTATTCTCGTGACTTTTTTTATCTGTCGGTTATATGTGATATAACCGGATTATCGAATTAAGTGTTGATTCGATAAGTCGATACATTGGATGTTAGTCGGTTATATGTGATATATCCGGATTATTAAGTCAAATGTTAATTTAACAATTTAGTGTATAAATGTATATGTGATATACTAATTTACATTAACTAACAATGGTTCACTTAAACATTTGTTTTTCTCACATGTGCACAACTTTAATATATATATGTGATATATATTAAATTGTGTTTTTCTTTTTGTATCATGGTTGTTGATACATCATTCATGGGTGTGTAAGACATACACCATTCTATTTATTATGGTGGGTTATAATTATTTAAGGTAATTACAAAATTAGTGGATATTTGGAAAGAGCATGAAGCTTGTAGAAGCTTACTTTGCTTTGACAAAGTCCACTAACTTTGTCTTTACTTTAGATTTTTTTTAACCTAACCATTTGGATTAGCCATGGTTATGTCTCTATATGAGTTAGTATATGATACTCACCCACCCATGGTTAGCTATCTCACTTGATCATTATCCTCATCTCATTTTGTTCATCTTCTTCCTTGAGCTCAAAAACTTTCTAGGGTTTGATCCAAAGTGAGAAACATTGTGAGAAAAGAAATTCTAAAGTGAACCCACTTCCTATTTCTCCATCCTCTACTAGACTAGCACTTTAGTTTAGGGTGTTTGCTTCACTAATTCTCTAGTTAGTGAAATAGAAGCTTGAGTTGGCATCCCCTCGACGTAGATCATCTTCGGCCTTGAAGACTTCAAGCAAAGACGCTCTTTTAACCTCGTGAAGTCATGCAAGAGTCCGGGAGACCCACGATCGCAGCGAGCGGACTTCAACAAGGAGCTAATGAAGTGAAGGACCGATCTACAAAGGTTGTATTTTCTTCTTCACTTAGATAGTAAATGGTTTACTATATGTTTCCGTATTGTATTCTAGCCAACGATTCTTGTTTAGAGTTCCCTTTCACGGCAAAAATTTTAAAATAGCATCGACGATACCTCCCGAAACCTTGCTGCCGCCGAAGGGATCCCTACAGTGGTATCAGAGCCTAGCTAGGAAATAATACGGATTTTGTTAGATTACGAATTGTTAGTTATGTATATGCCCTAGAGGCCATTGTTGTACATTTGATGTATATTATAATGGATGCTTGGATATATATAGAGAAGACTTTCTTGCTCGTCATGATAGTATGCTATTTGGTTTCACTTTATCTTAACATGTTGACTTATATTGGTTTACTGTTTTACTCTCACATGTTGATAAAGCCCTTAGGATCTGTACTCGACTACTGGGACTATGATGAGATCATACTAGTGGGGCTGCGGTAGTCGATGAGTACATCCTATAACTGTTCCTAGTCGAGGGTATATCGAGACAGGGCATCGATACACCAGAGTAGACTAGCGTATACGCATCTTGACCCATATGATGGGCGATGGATGATCCCATATCCATCGGTGTTTGACATCAGAGATGGTGTACGGGTGCTCAGTGGAGACTGGGTACACTGGACGGACTCGCCGAGAACTCCCATATGGTGATATACCACACGTCAGATGGCAGTTCTCCGGTGACACTGGTACAGGGTAGTCTGTAGACCCGAGATCGTCATAGAGTCTTGTGTGATTCCCACTGTGCTTTGATTTCCACCTTACCACGTCCAAGAGGGCGTGCAAAACGGTGGCTTTTGGGTACAGTCCCGAATCACATGGAGGCAATGAGCGATAGGAGGGGATTCGTCTCTCCCGGTATAGGGAGTTGATGTTGTGCTGTGTTCGATTGGCTATAACTGGAAGTCCCTGGCCAGGGCTGATATGGAGATTTACTGGTAAGTGTTACCAGTAGTTTCTCGACCCGTTATGAGCCACACATCGACACGACTTATCGGTTACTGGGGTCTGACGTATACCACCCCTAGACTTGATATGCGACATATCAGACGAACAGACCGGACTGTACGGGAGTGTTACTGGTTGGATTCACAGGAGAACGCACAGGCTAGCTTGTTGATCTTCTGATCGCTCAATACCTGGGTGGCTGTTACGTTTAGCTGACCGCTTGCAGCTTGTGGGTGTTTGATATGATCATCACCTGCTACCGGCGTATTGACGATTCTTTAGAGTCCTACACAGAGGTTTCTTAGCTCAGGCGAAACGGAGTAGTGGCACATATGTGATATGCGCAGGAACGAGAATAATGCGATATGGGATACCGTATTATATTCTCAGGATATTTAGATATGAACCGGATCATCGGATCAAGTGTTGATTCGATGAACCGGTACATGATATATTAGTCGGTTATATTCGATATAGCCGGATCGTCGGATCAAGTGTTGATTCGATGATTTAATGTATAATAATATATATGATATATTATTACATTATCTAATATTGGCTCACTTTATTATTTCATTTTCTCATTGGATGATACATTGATATATATGCGATATATGTTAATAGTATTATTTTCTTTTGTTGCAAATATATAATATATATGTGATATATATTATTGTGACATGATATGATTAATTGTTAAACATGTTTAAGGATGATTAATTGAGGTTAGGGTTTGATTAGGGTTAGATGCTTCAAGTTCCTTCTAGAAGCATTTTTCTTTTTGTCATGGTTGTGATATTTTGTGATGACACATTTTTAACTTAACCAAACCCTAACTCTAGTTGTTTCTCTACTCATTCTTAGCCATTCATCCTTGACCATGGTTATATATCAATCATATGTTTTATCTCTATTCATCACAAAAGGATTTGAGATTATCATGATCATTATTCATTATCATCTTCTTCCTTCTTGAAAAGCTCTCTTGAAATTCCTAAAGTGATGAATAAATATGAGAAAATGATATAAAAAGAAAGCAAAATTACTACTCTCTCATCCTCATCTCATCTAGCCCATGGGATTAGTGTGTTCTTCTCTTTTGAGTGAGAAAGCTTGAGTCGTAGCAACTTCAAGGTAGATCATCGGAGATTTGGAATACTTCGAGCTAGCATGGATCGTTCGAGTCGTGGAGCCTCTCATGAGTCCGGGAGATCGTGGATCGCGGCAAAGGGACTTCTACTCGGAGCTTGTGAAGTGAAGGAGCGGACTACAAAGGTTGTAATCCCTCACACTTAGATAAAAGTTATCATCTTGCATGTTTAAACCTAATAATCTAGCACAGATCCCGGCTTTGGGTTGTTCGGCACGTCTAAATTTTTATCCGGGCATGTTTGATGCCTTTTGAACCTTCACAAGAGTGCCTAGGAACCCTACAGTGGTATCAGAGCCTAGCTAGAGCATTAGGCGATGTGTTTACGAAGTTAAAACTCCGATCGAACCCGAAACGACGCAAAAAGGCCCCTCTCTGGAAATTTTTTAAATTTTGGGATTTTTCTGAATTAAAAATATGTAAAAAAATCAGCAAGGAATTCTAAGAATTACCATGGAAACCCGAGCCCCCAAATCGACCAAACGGCGGCGGAACCGCGGCGCAAGTGGGCCTTGCGCGGCGGTTCCGCGGCGGATTAGTCGACTGGCGACACGTGGCTTCATGGTAATGTCCGTTGGTACTTGGTGATGTTTCTGGATATTTTTAACAGTGATTCCAGTATTGTTTAAATCTGGGGTTTATTTGGTAATAGTAGATTCGATCGGAATATTTAAGTTCGTATTTCTTTCCGGATATTTAGAAACTGTTAAACTATTTGAACGGATATCATTAACTCACTGTTTCCCGGTACGGCAAACTTTCAAGTGTTGAAATTTATTCGGGTTTAAATCTTTCGGAAAAATTATACAAGTTAAGCGGTGGACCCTCTAGAAGACACAAACCTTAACTCGATTATGTGACCGTCTTGAACTGCCTTTTGAACCTTCGGGTTTGGGGCAGTACGGCGTGCCACATGTGAGGCGTTGGCTTGACCCTTCTACGGCTGGATCACCGGTACTGTGACATATTCTGGGATTATTTGAACTCCGCTCAAGAGTTGAGCACTTTGGGAAATTTTGGGTGTTTGATTATCTGTTCGGAAAGTTTAATACTGTCGATTTATCTGGAATGTGATACAATATGTGGAATTCATAGAGTTAGGCATGAAATGCGGAGTATGTGATATTTCGGATTTACGATGTCTAAAGTGATTGTGGATTCCAAATATTGTAGTTTTACACTTTCTTTTCTGTGACCGTAAGTGTAATATGTGAGATCGCCGGTTTCGTTTCTATATGATTCAACGACAATTGGGATGCGCATATTTACTTACGTTGATGATATGTGATATTATGTGTTGCTGTGATATGTTATATTGGATCGTCGCGTTCAGAATAGCCGGGGGTTTTATGTGAGATGAAGGTTTTTTATTTTCATTCATGTAAAATTCATTTGTAATGTAATATTCTTTTATTTGGGGCACTTCCAGGTTGCGGTTGATGTCACCAGTGTATATTATTTACTTTTCCGCATTAGGTAGACCCAAGGAGGGGAGCATAAGTAACCGGGTTCTAGGGTCCAGTGGGAGGCCATCTCGAGGAGTCGAGACCGGGTCTCCTAACCCTAGAATTGGCAGTGTTACTTGCCGCTCTCGTAGGGGTCTTGGGATGTGGGTTTGGCTATTCATCGCGACCGTGGAATCCGTGTTTTATACAGGCTCGTATTGAAAACACGGACGTCCTAGTATATCCAATATTTCATATATGTTCTTCTGCTGCAATGTTCTGTGATGAGATCATATTACTGCCTGAGACGAATGCTTATACTATATATATATATGCTGATATATAAATATTACTGCTTTCGTTTCTTATGTGATGCTTAGGAAGCATAAGCTGATGGGATTTTTATTAATGAGATTAATAAAAGAAAAGAAACCTAAAGATGTTGTAGAATCAAAAACTTAATAAAAAGGGTAGCTACAGTTTTGCTTTGCACAGTGATATATACGATATATCCTGCACCTTATTCGATGAGGAAAGGACCGAGATCCCTTCACCGGGAGTGACTCCTTTAGCAAAACTGGCAGATGCTACAAAACGCGGTTTGTCTTTTGATTGCTTTTAGTGTTTTGCTTTGCACAGCGATATATACGATATATCCTGCACCTTATTCGATGAGGAAAGGACCGAGATCCCTTCACCGGGAGTGACTCCTTTAGCAAAACTGGCAGATGCTACAAAACGCGGTTTGTCTTTTGATTGCTTTTAGTGTTTTGCTTTGCACAGCGGTATATATGATATATCCTGCACCTTATTCGATGAGGAAAGGGCCGACGATCCCTTCACCGGGAGTGACCCCTTTAGCGAAACTAAGAAAAGCCTCAAAAACACTCCTTTTCAAAACTTCACTCGATTCTACGACGATATCAAGTTCATTACGCTCAGGGTTTTCTGAAAAACCTGCGTAGCCCTCCGTCATTTCAGATAGATATTATTTAGTATTCGTGCTATGTTTGTTGACTTAGTTAAGGCATAGTGTACGGTAGCTAAGTAATGTTTATCTGCTAAAACATGAGATGTGATTGGATTAGGGTATTCGTACGGCTTTGTTGACTCAGTTAAGGGTCGTGCGGGTGGGTTTAATTCAATCGGGAAATGTACGGGTTGAACTTGACTTGCGATTTATGGTTTGTTGACTTAGTTAAGGTCATAGATCGCTAGGGGCAAAATTTTATCGGGAATTTCAAGTGTTGAAATTTGCAATGAGATTGCATACCTCCTATGAGATAGTTGGATCCCGATACCCGCTGCGAGTAAGAGTTACTCCTGGGAGAGTTTTACACAGGACAATTAGTCATTCAAGTAGGTGTCTAGAAAAGTGTTAACGGGGTTACGCCTCTGGGAAAACGAGGTTTACTTTAATTAGGTCCGTGCGAAAGCACGGGGAACCTCCCTCAAAGTACCGACACTGATCTGGCTGAAAAATTGACGAAATTATAGGGTGTAATTAATCCCGGCTAATCTTACCTTTTAGGGTTTTAAGGTAGATTTGATAAAAACAGTGGGAGACATCCTGATTAGATAAGATAATAACCAATCTAATCTTGCAAGAGCATACGCTAAAGTGTTTTCTTCTCTCTCTCTCCAGTTAGCGACCATTTCAGGCCTTAATCAAGATAATAATATTGATGTATTGACTGAACCCGCTTATTATACTGAGCAGGGGAACGTTGGACCCGTTCTTTCTTATAAGAGTTATAAGACTGAACAGGAAACATGAGAATATCTAGATTCTCACGCCGCCCAAAAGAACATGCATATTGATGCATCTTCATCGGGTGTGTTATTTATTGAGAACTGTTTCTCAGTTCACCCTACGTCCTGGGTATTAGATACCGGATCAGGATCCCACATATGTAAACAGTTACATGGGCTACGGAAAGGTAGAGAACTGGGAAAAGGTGATCATTCCGTTCAAGTAGGGAACGGTGCAAGTATTGTAGCCAAAGCAGTTGGCGAATATCACCTTGTATTACCAAGTCGTAATACACTGATACTAAATGAGTGCTATTATATACCGAACATGATGTGAAACATTATATCAGTTTCTTTATTGAGTAAAGAGGGATATAATTTTGTAGTACAGGATAATGTTATGAACATATTCCTAGATCAAAAGTTGATTGCATCAGGCTCGTTACATAATGGCATATTCATTCTAAATCAGAATACAGTCCTGAATATACAAAACACACACAAGAGGAAAAGTTCAGATATGAACGAATCCTACTTGTGGTATTGTAGACTTGGTCATATCAATGCGACACGACTGGCTAAGTTACATAAAGATGGTTATTTGAATCCGTTCGAATTATCATCTTATGATACTTGCCATTCATGTCTCAAAGGAAAAATGACCAAAGCTCCGTTTAGTGGACACGGAGAGAGTGTTACTGAACTCTTAGGACTGATACATAGTGATGTATGCGGTCCCATGTCTACGCATGCCAGGAACGGTTCTTCCTACTTCATTACATTCACTGACGATCTCTCTAGATACGGACATGTGTTCCTGTTGAAACACAAGTCTGAAGCTTTTGAGAAATTCAAAGAATATAAACACGAAGTAGAGAACCAAACGGGCAAAAGTATTAAGATTCTTTGATCTGATCGAGGAGGTGAATACTTAAGCGGTGAGTTCCTAGATTATCTAAAAGAGAATGGGATTCTCTCTCAGCTTACTCCTCCTTATACACCACAGCACAACGGTGTATCTGAGCGAAGGAATCGGACCCTATTAGATATGGTGCGATCTATGATGAGCGAAGCTGAGTTACCTATTTCCTTCTGGGGGTATGCGCTTGAGACAGCCATATACATATTGAATCTAGTTCCGTCTAAATCTGTACCTACCACACCATATGAGATATGGAGTGGGAAGAGACCATATTTTAAACGAGTTAAGATATGGGGTTGTCCGGCCTATGTCAAAAGACAAAATCCTGACAAACTCGAGGCACGATCAGTTCTTTGCAAATTTGTGGGATATCCTAAGAATTCTCAAGGATATATTTTCTATCACGCTGAGAAACAAAAAGTGTTTGTTTCTCAATATGCCACCTTTTTAGAAAAGGAATTTCTTGCAAAAGAAATTAGTGGCAAAGAGGTAGAGCTGGAAGAGGTTCCAGAAACACAAATTGCAACTGAAGATTTAGTAGAACCAGAGGATTCAATTGTACCCGACGAACCCCAGCCTCTCCGCCGATCTAGTAGGGTTTCTCGTCCACCTGAGAGATACTACGGTTTTCTCATTGATGGTGGAAGCGAGGATTGCATCATGGATGATGATGACCTGACAAGTTTCGAGCAGGCCATCACGAGTGGTGACTTTGTGAAATGGCTGGATGCAATGCGATCTGAGATGGAATCCATGTACACCAACAAAGTATGGACTTTGGAAAATGCTCCTGAAGGGGTAAAACCCATTGGGAGCAAGTGGATCTTTAAAAAGAAATTTGGTGTAGATGGAAAAGTTGAGACTTTCAAAGCTAGACTTGTAGCAAAAGGTTTTCGTCAAAGACCAGGTGTGGACTATGACGAAACCTTTTCTCCAGTGGCTATGCTTAAGTCCATCCGGATCTTACTTGCCATTGCTGCATACCATGACTACGAAATCTGGCAAATGGATGTTAAGACCGCCTTTCTAAACGGTGATTTAGAAGAGAGCGTGTACATGACTCAGCCAGAGGGCTTCGTAGATAGTGGGAGCAGCGGAAAGGTGTGCAAGCTGCTTAAATCCATTTATGGGTTAAAGCAAGCATCGCGGAGTTGGAACATCTGTTTTGATGTTGTAGTCAAAGAGTTTGACTTCATCAAAAATATAGATGAACCTTGTATCTATAAGAAGGTAGCAGAGGGTAAGGTTGTCTTCCTCGTATTGTACGTGGATGACATACTCTTGATAGGAAATGATATTCCTATGCTGCAATCAGTCAAGCTCTTCTTATCACAGAGATTCTCAATGAAAGATCTAGGTGATGCCTCCTGCATATTGGGAATCATGATCTATAGAGATAGATCTAAACGGATATTGGGATTGTCCCAATCCAGGTACATTGACACCATACTAAAGAGGTTTAGTATGGAAGAATCCAAGCGTGGGAATCAGCCCACGATCTCTGGACTCACTCTCTCCAAAGAGATGTCTCCCAAGACTGATTTGGAGAGAGCTCGCATGCAAGGGATACCCTATGCTTCGGCAGTAGGCTCTATCATGTATGCGATGCTATGTACCAGACCCGATGTAGCATACTCACTAAGTGTAGTGAGTCGGTATCAAGCAGATCCTGGAGAGAGTCATTGGACAGCTGTGAAGAACATTCTCAAGTACTTGCGAAGGACTAAGGAGATGTTCTTGGTGTATGGTAACGGAGAACTCCAGGTGGAGTCCTTTACCGATTCCAGCTTCCAAAGTGATAAGGACGACTCTAAGTCGCATTCGGATTTTGTCTTTACCCTCAATGGAGGGGCGGTATGTTGGAAGAGTTCCAAACAGGATACCGTTGCAGACTCGACGATGGAGGCTGAATACATCGCTGCCAACGATGCTGCCAAAGAGGCTGTCTGGATCAAGAAGTTCATTAGTGAACTTGGTGTGGTTCCATCCATTGAGCATCCAATACCTCTGTATTGCGATAACAATGGAGCTGTGGCGTTAGCCAAGGAACCCAGGTCCCATCAGAAGTCCAGACATATTCTGAGGCGGTATCACCTGATCAGGGAGATAGTTGATCGCCGGGAGATCGAGGTCAGGAGAGTAGATACGAAGGACAACACTGCGGATCCATTCACGAAGGCTATTCCCCAGATATAGTTTGAGAGATTATTCGGGATGCTAGGTATGAGATACTACAACAGCTGGCCTTAGTGCAAGTGGGAGATTGTTAGTTATGTATATGCCCTAGAGGCCATTGTTGTACATTTGATGTATATTATAATGGATGCTTGGATATATATAGAGAAGACTTTCTTGCTCGTCATGATAGTATGCTATTTGGTTTCACTTTATCTTAACATGTTGACTTATATTGGTTTACTGTTTTACTCTCACATGTTGATAAAGCCCTTAGGATCTGTACTCGACTACTGGGACTATGATGAGATCATACTAGTGGGGCCGCGGTAGTCGATGAGTACATCCTATAACTGTTCCTAGTCGAGGGTATATCGAGACAGGGCATCGATACACCAGAGTAGACTAGCGTATACGCATCTTGACCCATATGATGGGCGATGGATGATCCCATATCCATCGGTGTTTGACATCAGAGATGGTATACGGGTGCTCAGTGGAGAATGGGTACACTGGACGGACTCGCCGAGAACTCCCAGATGGTGATATACCACACGTCAGATGGCAGTTCTCCGGTGACACTGGTACAGGGTAGTCTGTAGACCCGAGATCGTCATAGAGTCTTGTGTGATTCCCACTGTGCTTTGATTTCCACCTTACCACGTCCAAGAGGGCGTGCAAAACGGTGGCTTTTGGGTGCAGTCCCGAATCACATGGAGGCAATGAGCGATAGGAGGGGATTCGTCTCTCCCGGTATAGGGAGTTGATGTTGTGCTGTGTTCGATTGGCTATAACTGGAAGTCCCTAGCCAGGGCTGATATGGAGATTTACTGGTAAGTGTTACCAGTAGTTTCTCGACCCGTTATGAGCCACACATCGACACGACTTATCGGTTACTGGGGTCTGACGTATACCACCCCTAGACTTGATATGCGACATATCAGACGAACAGACCGGACTGTACGGGAGTGTTACTGGTTGGATTCACAGGAGAACGCACAGGCTAGCTTGTTGATCTTCTGATCGCTCAATACCTGGGTGGCTGTTACGTTTAGCTGACCGCTTGCAGCTTGTGGGTGTTTGATATGATCATCACCTGCTACCGGCGTATTGACGATTCTTTAGAGTCCTACACAGAGGTTTCTTAGCTCAGGCGAAACGGAGTAGTGGTACATATGTGATATGCGCAGGAACGAGAATAATGCGATATGGGATACCGTATTATATTCTCAGGATATTTAGATATGAACCGGATCATCGGACCAAGTGTTGATTCGATGAACCGGTACATGATATATTAGTCGGTTATATTCGATATAGCCGGATCGTCGGATCAAGTGTTGATTCGATGATTTAATGTATAATAATATATATGATATATTATTACATTATCTAATATTGGCTCACTTTATTATTTCATTTTCTCATTGGATGATACATTGATATATATGCGATATATGTTAATAGTATTATTTTCTTTTGTTGCAAATATATAATATATATGTGATATATATTATTGTGACATGATATGATTAATTGTTAAACATGTTTAAGGATGATTAATTGAGGTTAGGGTTTGATTAGGGTTAGATGCTTCAAGTTCCTTCTAGAAGCATTTTTCTTTTTGTCATGGTTGTGATATTTTGTGATGACACATTTTTAACTTAACCAAACCCTAACTCTAGTTGTTTCTCTACTCATTCTTAGCCATTCATCCTTGACCATGGTTATATATCAATCATATGTTTTATCTCTATTCATCACAAAAGGATTTGAGATTATCATGATCATTATTCATTATCATCTTCTTCCTTCTTGAAAAGCTCTCTTGAAATTCCTAAAGTGATGAATAAATATGAGAAAATGATATAAAAAGAAAGCAAAATTACTACTCTCTCATCCTCATCTCATCTAGCCCATGGGATTAGTGTGTTCTTCTCTTTTGAGTGAGAAAGCTTGAGTCGTAGCAACTTCAAGGTAGATCATCGGAGATTTGGAATACTTCGAGCTAGCATGGATCGTTCGAGTCGTGGAGCCTCTCATGAGTCCGGGAGATCGTGGATCGCGGCAAAGGGACTTCTACTCGGAGCTTGTGAAGTGAAGGAGCGGACTACAAAGGTTGTAATCCCTCACACTTAGATAAAAGTTATCATCTTGCATGTTTAAACCTAATAATCTAGCAAAGATCCCGGCTTTGGGTTGTTCGGCACGTCTAAATTTTTATCCGGGCATGTTTGATGCCTTTTGAACCTTCACAAGAGTGCCTAGGAACCCTACACGAATACGAAACGAACTCCGAAACATGAAACCCTAAAACCCATTCTCTGTCGAATTTTAAACGATCCCTAAAATTTTTTTAAACATGTACAGAATGATGTATGTATGATACTATGAACACTGAAGAAATCTGGAGCAAATCTGTGCTGTTTGGGCCGGCCACACCCCCCCTCACAGGCCCAATCCGAGCCCCCCTCCAAATTTTTCCAGTGTTATGTTTCTTGGGTTTTGGTGCTTCAGGTATTGTTTATTCTTGCTAAATTGTCATGTGATGGTAATTTACTGAAATGACAAATCGGAGTGTTTCATAGTCGTAATTTTAACTGTTTACGGGTAATTTTAAACGTTGTTTAAAAGTTCAATCGGATGTCAAATACCCACTTTAACCCTTGCCGGGAAAATTTCTAAGTGTTGGATTTTTCCCATAGTTAAAAAGCTTTCAAAGATCATGCAAGTTATGCGATGGACCCTCTAGAAGAACAAAACCTTAACTCGATTATGTGGCCGTTAAAACCGTCACTTGAACCCTAGGATTTGTGGTGGTTTAGCGTTTCACATGTGAGGCGTTGGTTTGGCCCTTCTACAGCTGGTTCGTTGGTACTGTGGCGTGTGCCGAATTACTTTAAACTACGCTCAAGTGTTGAGCTTTTTGGGTAATTTTGGGTGTTTAATGATTCGATTGGAATGTTTAACATCGTCTAGCTTTTTCTGTAATGTGATATAATATGTGGAATTCATAAAGTTAGGCGTGAAATACGAAGTATGTGATATTTCAGATTTATGATGTCTAAGGTGTTTGTGGATTCCAAATGTTGTAGTTTTACAGTTTCTTTTCTGCGATCGTAAGTGTAATATGTGATATCGCTGGTTTCGTTGCTATATGTCAACGACAATTGGGATGCGCATATTTACTTACGTTGATGACATGTGATATTATGTGTTGCTGGATATGTTATATTGGATCGTCGCGTTTTGAATAGCCGGGGTTTTTATGTGAGATGAGAGTTTTTATTTTCATTAATGTAAAATTAAATGTATGTAATATTCTTTTATTGGAGCACTTCCGGGTTGAGGTTGATGTCACCATTGATGTATATTATTTACTTTTCCGCATTAGGATAGACCCAAGGAGGAGAGCACAAGTAACCGGGTTCTAGGGTCCAGTGGGAGACCAACTCGAGGAGTCGAGTCTGGGTCTCCTAACTCTAGAATTGGTAGGGTTGCTTGCCGCTCTCGTAGGGGTCTACGGATGTGGGTTTGACTATTCATCGCGACCGTGGAATCCGTGTTTTATAGAGGCTCAAAATAAAACACGGACCTCCTAATATATCCAACATTTCATATGTTTCTTCTGCTGCAATATCTGTGATGTGATCATTTGATATGTTGAGATAGATACTGTATATAGTACATATGATATATTATATAGACGTTACTTATGTTTTACACCCGCGCTAGCCCTGCCCCGCTCTGCCGTTAGTTACCTAACCTAACGGTGCACGAGGGGACATCGAGGCGAATGCGGATGGCATAAGTGTACGTCGTATTTATCTATGATGTTTAGGTGACTTAAATGATGGGACTTCATTAATATGATTAATGAAAGAAAAGAAACCTAAAATATGTTGTAGAATCAAATTTTTAAAAAAGGGTAGCTACAGTTTTTGCTTTGCATAGCGATATATATGATATATCCTGCACCTTATTCGATGAGGAAAGAGCCGAGATCCCTTCACCGAGAGTGACCTCTTTAGCAAAACTAGCAGATGCTAAAACACTCGGTTTGTCTTTTGATTGCTTTTGGAGTTTTTGCTTTGCATAGCGATATATATGATATATCATGCACCTTATTTCATAAGGAAAGAGCCGAGATCTCTTCACCGGGAGTGACCTCTTTAGCAAAACTAATGAAAGCCTCAAAATCACTCCATTTCAAAATTCACTCGATTCTACAACGATATCAAGTTCATTACGCAATAAGTTTTCAGAAAAACCTGTCATAGCCCTCCGTCATTTCAGATAAGTTGTATATAGTATTCGTGCTGCATTTGTTGGCTTTTGTCAAGGTGTAGTGTGCGGTAGCTATATGCTGCTTATCTGCTGCATATGATGCGATTGGATTAGGGTAGTCGTACGGCTTTGTTGGCTTTCGTCAAGGGTCGTACGGGTGGATTTAATTCAGTCAAGAAATGTACGGGTTGAACTTGACTAGCGGGCTATGGTTTGTTAGCTTTCGTTAAGGTCATAGCACGTTAGGGGAAAAATATTATCGGGAATTTCAAGTATTGAAATTTGCAATGAGATTGCATACCTTCTATGATATAGTTGGATCCCGATACCCACTACGAGTAATTGTTACTCCTGGGAGAGTTTTACAAAGGACAATTAGCTGATCAAGTAGGTGTCTAGAAAGGTGTCAACGGAGTTACGCCTCTGGGAAAACGAGGTTTACTTTAATTAGGTCCGTGCGAAAGCACGGGGAACCTCCCTCAAAATACCGACACTGGCCTAGCTGAAAGATTGGTGAAATTGTAGGGTGTAATTAATCCCGGCTAGTCTTTCCTTTTAGGGTTTGAAGGAAGATTTGATAAAAACAGTGGGAGCCATCCTGATTAGATAAAATAATAACCAATCTGATCTTGCTAGAGCGCACGCAGAGTGTTTTTCTTCTCTCTCTCTCTAGGTAGCGACCATGTCACGCCTTAATCAAGATAAAATATGGATGTATTGACCGAACCCGCTTGTTATACTGTGCTGGGGAACATTGGTCCCGCTCCAATTTATAATTGTTATAAGACCGAGCAGGGAATAGGGGATTACCAGGATTCCCGTGCCGCCCAAACGAAGAAAGTGCATACTGATGCATCTTCTTCGGGTATATTCATTACCGAGAACTGTTTCTCTGTATCTTCTACGTCCTCGGTATGAGATACCGGATCAGGATCCCACATATGTAATCTGTTACATAGGTTACAGATAGGTAGAGAACTGAGAACAGGTGATAAAATTTCAAGAGTTGGAAACGGTGCAATTGTTGCAGCCAAGATGTTGGCAGCTTTCACCCTGTATTATCGAATACATTGATTCTGAACGAATGTTATTAGATACCGAACCTGATATACAACATTATATCAGTCTCTTTATTTAGTAAAGAAGGATATAATTTTGTATTATTGGATAATGTTTTGAACATTTCCTATATCAAGAGTTGATCGGTTCAGGCACGTTGTCTAAAAACATATATGTTCTAAATCAAACCACAGTTCTTCACGTATAAAACACATTCAAGAGGAAGAGTTTAGAAATGAACGAATCCTTCTTGAGGCATTATAGACTAGGTCATATAAATGCGACCCGACTAGCTGAAGTTACGTAAAGATGCATATTTAAATCAGTTTGAATTTACATCTTGTGAAACTTGCCAGTCATATCACAAAGATAAGATGACCATAGCTCCGTTTATTGGAAACAGAGAAAGAGTTAGTGAACTCTTGGGATTCATACATGATGATGTATAGAGGTTCCCTGTCTATATATGCCAGGTCTAGTTCTTTGTACTTCATTACATTCACTGATGATCTCTTAAGATTCGGACATATGTTCTTATTGAAACACAAGTCTGAACCTTTTGAGATATTCAATGAATATAAGTTAGAAGTAGAGAACCAAAACAGGCATAAGTATTATGTCCTTTGATAAAATCAGGGAGGAGAATATTTGAGCACGGAATTCCTGGACTATTCTAAAGGAGAATGAGATTCTCTCTCAGCATTACTCCTCCGCATACACCACAGCACGTCGGTGTATCAGGGCGGAGCAATTGCACCCTATGAGATATGGTGCGCTCTATGACGAGTACTACTGAGTTGCCTGTTTCCTTTTTGGGGTTTATGCACTTGAGAAGCTGTATACCTATTGAATGGCGTTCCAACCAAATCGGGTGCCTACCACTCCATATGCGATATGGTATGGGAAGAGCCCATCTCTTAAGTCAGTTAAGATTTGGGGTTGTCCGGTCTATGTCTAAAAGCAAAATCCGGACAAACTCGAGGCAGGGTCTGTTCTGTGGAAGTTTGTTGGATATCCCAAGCATTCGCAAAGGAATATCTTCTACCGCACCGAGAAACAAAAGATGTTTTGTTTCTCGGCATGCCACCCTTTTTTTTAGGAAAAGGAATTTATTTTGGAAAGAAATTTGTGGTCATGAGGTAGAACTGGAAGGAGTTCCAGCTATACAAACTGCAGCTGATGATTTGGTAGAACCGGAGGATTCAGTATCTCCCAACAAATCTCAGCCTCTTCGCCGATCTGGTAGGGTTCCTCACCCACCTGAGAGATACTTTGGTTTCTCTATGACAGTGGGAGCGAGGATTGCATCATGAGATGATGACCCAACTAGTTTCGAGCAGGCCATCAGGAGTAGGGACTCTGTAAGAATGGCTGGATGCTATGCGATCTAAGATGGAATCTATGTACACCAACGAAGTATGGACTTTGGTTGCTATATCTAAAGGGTTAAATCCCCATTAGGAGCAAGTATATCTTGAGAAGATTACTTGGTGTACATGGAAAGGTTGAGACTTTCAAAGCTAGACTTGTTAAAGGTTTGCATCATCGACCAGTTATGGCTAATGATGAAACCTATTCTGGGGCCTATGCTTAAGTCCATCCAGATCCTACTTTCCATAGCTACATACTATGACTATGATATCTGACGGTTGGGTGTCATGACTGCTGTTCTAAATAGTGATTTAGAAGAGAGCGACTATAAGTATACAGCCAGAGGTCTTCGTAAACAGTGGGAGCAGCGGAAACGCATGCAAGTTGCTTTACAAGTTAAAGCAGGCATCGCGGAGTTGGAACATCTGTTTTGATGAAGTAGTCAAAGAGTTTGACTTCATCAAAATGGTAGATAAACCTTGTATATACAAAAAGGTAGTAGGGAGTATGGTGGTAATCCTCGTACTGTACGTAGGATGACATACTCTTGATAGAAAAGGAGTTTCCTAAGCTACGCTCGATCAATCTCGTCTTATCACATTGATTCTCCATATAGGATCAAGGCGATACCTCCTAAATCCTGTTTTTTTTGGATCTATGAGATAGATCTATGTGGATGTTAGGATGCTCACTAGGTGTAGTGAGATGGTATCAATCGATCCTGGGGAGAATCACTAGATAGCTTCCAGGGTGGTAAGGTCGACTGAATGTCAGTCACAGGCATTGTCTTTACCCTCAGTAAAGGGACGGTACGTTGGAAGTGTTCCAAGCAAGATACCGTGGCATACGAGACGATAAAGGATGGACACATCGCTACTTAAGATACTACCAAAGAGGCAATCTGGGTGTGTATTAGTTCATGAGATGAACTTCGTTCCTACCATTGTGTGACAATGGGGTTATGGCTTATGCCTGGGAACGCCCGTCCCAATAGTGATCCAGACATATTCTAAGGCAGTATCACCTGATCATGGAGATGGTTGATCTCCAGGGGATCGAGGTTAGGAGAGTAGACTCAGAGGATAACACAGCGGATCCACTCACAAAGGCCTTTTCCCAGAGAGGGACTTTTATGGGATGGTTGAGTATGAGATACAAGAGCCACTGTTATCAGATGGCCCAAGTGTAAGTGGGAGATTGTTAGTTATATGTATGCCCTAGAGGCCATTACTATACATGAGATGCATATTGTAGTGGATGCTTGGACATATATAGGGAGGACTTTCTTTCTCGATATGATAGTATACTATCTGGTTACTTTTTACCTTAACGTATATACTGATTGTCTCTCTGTTACATGTTGGTAAAGCCCTTAGGATGTGTACTTGGCTACGAGGACTATGATGCAGATCGTACTAATGGGGCCATGGTAGTCCATAAGTACATCCTTTAAGGTCCCTAGTCGTGGGTGTATCGAGACGGGGCATCGATACACCAGAGTAGACTAGCGTATAGCTTCTCGACTCATATAGATGGGCGATGGATGATCCCATATCCATTGGTGTTTGACATCAGAGATGATATACGGGTGCTCAGTGGAGACTGGGTACACTGGACGGACTCGCCGAGAACTCCCAGATGGTATTATACCTCACGTCAGATGGCAGTTCTCAGGTGATACTTGTACAGGTTAGTCTGTAGACCCGAGATCGTCATAGAGTCTTGTGTGATTCCCACTGTGCTTTGGTTTCCACCTTACCACGTCCAAGAGGGCGTGCAAAACGGTGGTTTTTGGGTACAGTCCTGAGTCACATGGAGGCAATGAGCGATAGGAGGGGTTTCGTCTCTTCCGGTATTGGGGGTTGATGGTGCGCTGTGCTCGATTGGCCATAACAGGGAAGTCCCTGGCCAGGGCTGATTTAGAGATTTACTGGTAAGTGTTATCAGTAGTTTCTCGACCCGTTATGAGCCTCACATCGGCATGACTTATCGGTTATTGGGGTCTGACGTTTACCACCCCTAGACTTGATATGCGACATATCAGACGAGGAGACCGGACTGTACGGAAAGTGTTACCGTCAGGCTTTTACAGGAGTTGGAGCGGGCTTGCTTGCTGATCTTCTGATCGCTCAATACCCGGGTAGCCGTTACGTCCAGCTAGTACCGCTGACGGCTTGTGGGTGCTTGATGTGATCATCACCTACTGCCGGCGTATTGACGAGTCTTTAGAGTCCTACATAGAGGTTTTACTGGCTCAGGCAAAATGAAATAGGGGCACGTATGTGATATGTGCGGGACCGAGAATAGTGCGTGTATGTGATACAGCATTCTATTCTCGCGACTTTTTTTATCGGTCGGTTATATGTGATATAGCCGGGTTATCGAATCAAGTGTTGATTCGATAAGTCGATACATTGGATGTTAGTCGGTTATATGTGATATATCCGGATTATTAAGTCAAATGTTGATTTAATAATTTAGTGTATAAATGTATATGTGATATACTAATTTACATTAACTAACATTGGTTCACTTAAGCATTTGTTTTTCTTACATGTGCACAACTTTAATATATATATATATATATATATATATGTGATATATATTAAATTGTGTTTTTCTTTTTGTATCATGGTTGTTGATACATCATTCATGGGTGTGTAAGACATACACCATTCTATTTATTATGGTGGGTTATAATTATTTAAGGTAATTACAAAATTAGTGGATATTTGGAAAGAGCATGAAGCTTGTAGAAGCTTGTTTTGCTTTGACAAAGTCAACTAACTTTGTCTTTACTTTAGATTTTTGTTAACCTAACCATTTGGATTAGCCATGGTTATGTCTCTACATGAGTTAGTATATGATACTCACCCACCCATGGTTAGCTATCTCACTTGATCATTATCCTCATCTCATTTTGTTCATCTTCTTCCTTGAGCTCAAAAACTTTCTAGGGTTTGATCCAAAGTGAGAAACATTGTGAGAAAAGAAATTCTAAAGTGAACCCACTTCCTATTTCTCCATCCTCTACTAGACTATCACTTTAGTTTAGGGTGTTTGCTTCACTAATTCTCTAGTTAGTGAAGTAGAAGCTTGAGTTGGCATCCCCTCGACGTAGATCATCTTCGGCCTCGAAGACTTCAAGCAAGGACGCTCTTTTAGTCTCGTGAAGCCATGCAAGAGTCCGGAAGAACCACGATCGCAGCGAAGGGACTTCAACAAGGAGCTAATGAAGTGAAGGACCGATCTACAAAAGTTATATTTTCTTCTTCACTTAGATAGTAAATGGTTTACTATATGTTTCCGTATTGTATTCTAGCCAACGATTCTTATTTAGAGTTCCCTTTCACGGCAAAAATTTTAAAATGGCATGGATGATGCCTCCCGAAACCTTACTGCCGTCGAAGGGATCCCTACACACTACAGATCCATTCATAAAGGCTTTACCTCAGACACAGTTTGAGAGGCTATTCGAGATGATAGGTCTTCGATACGCCAGTATATGGCCCTAGTGCAAGTGGGAGATTGTTAGTGTATATGCCCTAGGGGTCATTATTGTATCATACTAGCTTGTATATTACTTAATGGAAGCTTGGGATATTCACAGTTGTATTAACAGTCTTGCTAAATATAGTAGTATGCTACTTGGTTTATATCTATCTTAATATGTGTATATGTTTCTTTTAGCATATCGTGAATACATATTGATAGAGCCCTTAGGATCTTACTTGACTACCAGCGTTGTGATGGCAGTCACACCAGTGGGAGCTGGGTAGTCTACAAACACATCCTTTTTCAGGTCCCTAGTCGTAGGATTATCGAGACAAGGCATCGATACTCCAGAGTAGACTAGTGTATACGCTTCTCATCCCAGCAGGGGAGATGGTCTGTTCCACAGCCATTAGTACGTTGTACTGGAGATAGTATGCAGGTGCTCGTTGGGTTACGGGTACACCGGACAGGACTCGCAGGGAACTGCTGGTTGGTATTATACCCGTCGTCAGTTAATAGTTCCCAGGTGACATGAGTACAGCATAGCCCGTAGATTTGACACTGCTGCTTCGCCTCGAGTGTGTTCCTACTGTTCTTAGATTGCTACCTTACCACAGCTCAAAGGAGTCGTGCAAACAGGTAGCAGTTGGGTGCAGTCCCGAAGCACTTGGAGGCAGTGGCAGTTTGAAAGGATTCTTCTCTCCCGGTATTGGAAGTTGATATCGCACTGTGTTTGGAGAGCCATTACGCAAAGTCCCTGGCCAGGGCAAACGAGATTTACTGGTAGGATTTCCAGTAGCTTCTCAAGGTGTAATGGGCTTCACTCCGACACGATTTATACAGCTTTTAGGGGACTGACGCTTGCCGCCCCCTAGGCCCGATATGCGATAGTCTTAGACGAACAGACCAGACTATACGGAGATTGTCACATCAGGCTCAGTAAGAGTTCGGATGGGTTTCCTCATCGACCTTCTTAGCGACATCTACCTGGGGACCGTTACATACAGCTAGTACTGCTTGCGGCCTGTGGTTAAACCCACTGTCAGTGTAGTGTCGAGTCTTTAGAGTCCCACACAGAGAGTTTCCCTGCTTCAGGCGAAACGATATAGAGGTCGTATGGTTTTACGACAGGGTTCGGACATATATGTGTACTTGTGCACGTATGATGTTCGGACAGATTATACTAGCGGGCTTTATTTTAAGCCAGATTCTAGTATTGGATTATTGGATTTATGCAGTCTCAGAATATCCGTGTTTTACGGATGGGAGGGGCATTCTCGTAATCAGTCGAGAAGCTTCTAGAAGAAAGGTGAGGTGGAGACCTTATGTGTAATTTGTATTAAATGAATTAGTGACTCATGAGATGATTCATCAAAATGAGTTAATGAAGCATTAATTGTTTTAATGACTCATGAGATGATTCATTTATTGTATTAAATGAAGCAACTTTGTAATTATCTTATATGATTTATTTGATAATCATTATGCTTCATATAAATATAGAAATGAGTTATTTTTCATTTAATTCTCACATACACACTCTCTCTCCTCAAGCTCTCCTCTTCTTTAACCTAACCCTAATCCTCTTATGTGTTGAGATCCAAAGGGTTAGAAAGACTATTAGATCCTTAATCCATTTCTATATCTTCTAGGTCACTTGGATTAGCAATCCTAGCCACTTAGTTACTTCAAATGAGAGGTTAAAACTTGGAGAAGGAACTCTTGGGTGGATCTTCTATCACATCGAGGAGGCCGACGAGGAGGTGAACAACAAGAATAAGAAGGACTAGTATCTTGAGGTATAATCATCTATCATAGTAGTTTAGCACTTCTAGATAGTTGTTAGTTAGGGTTTAGCAAAGATCCGTAAAGTTATTCGATGTTAACTTGAACAAAATGATTGTTTTACCTATTTCGCCTCCCCGCATCATGTGGGGTGTCTAACATCGACTTACGAACTAATCCTGGGGACTTAGATTATTTTCTCGATGGAGATTTGGATAAGGAGGTCTGGAAGATCTGTTTACGGGTTTCAAAGCCAAGGGAACTTGAGTCGACTTAGAGAATCCATTTATGGCTTGAAACACTTATTCAAGTAATTGTCGACTTGATTTCATCAATTTGTATAGGATATGGATTGGCGATAATTGAATGTGACAACTGTAGGTTCAGAGATCTTGTCGTAAACGATGTCGAAATGGCCAAAAGTGATTAAGAGATATTAAATGCTTCTTGGAGTGGTTTTCCTTCACTATCGCTATAAAGGACAAGTGAGGTGGTAAGTTTGTGCTTGGGAATTGGATCCATGAGAACCGTTTCAAGACCATCCTATATTTATCTTCGAAGACTCACATTGGACATGTCTTCAAACGGTTCAGCCCGAACGATCACTCTCCAATTTATTATTCCAGTTACTAATGGACATATTTTTAACTTTTATCTTTATTATAAGACTCTTGACGAAGAAAGACGGATATTATGTGTTCCATTTTGCAAATTCGGTAGTCTAATGTATGCTTGGTGTATACTTGATCCGACATATATTTTTTGCCGATTGGACTTAATATTAGGGTCTTCTTGTTGGGATGAAGTGACGAGAATTTTTAAGTATGTATGTGGGACGACCCACTATACCTTATGCTATGAGCGAATGTATGGACACATAGATGCTGACCGGGCCGGCAATCTGGATATGATAGCATCCATGTCCACACGTGCTTTCTTCCATAATGGCAGGGCTATCACTCGGAATAACAAGAAGCAGGCTGTGTAGCTTTTTCACTATGGAGGTAGAATATGCGGCTAGCTCAGTGGCGCCAAAGAGGCTGCTAGGCTGAAGAAATTCCTCAGAAGTCTGCGCTTAATTCCATACATAAGGGAAACTTGGTTTCTCTATGTCATGACATCATCTCAACGATAGTATATTCAAACAATCCCACATATATGGGATGTTAAAGCACTTACAGATCTAACGACACTTCATAAAGGAGTAAGTGGCATGAGAAAGTGTCTAAACTATAGAGTCTTCCTTCAAGTCAGATGATCGAGGATCCGATGACGAAGAAAATAGCCTAGTAACGCTATGTTCATTTGGGCTTCATCTTGGGTGACATATTGCATTTCAAATAGCTTGATAGACCTTACTCTTGTATTTGACATTTATGGGTGGCGACTTTATAGATGCATATTTAAGATTGATGGTATGTTGCTTTTTTTCTTTATTATCTGAGATGGATATGTATATTTTGTTTGACTATTTCAGGCATAGAGTAAAAATTTAAGTGTACAAGATACACGAAATGTATGGGGTACACGAAGTGTACGGGATACACGATGTGTGTAGAGCATGCATTTAACAAAAATACGTTGGTAGGTAAGAACTTTCTCTCACACGAGAGATCTTCTTTATGCTAGGAAAGCATACGAAGGTGAGACTAAGTGCAAAACGTCATCTGCTCGAAGCAGAGATTGTATTGTTGCATACATGGTATGACGACAGTAGGAGCGCTTAACAGAGTCGCCCAGAGTCGTCTTGACTGGGTCAGGATGAAATTGCCATATGCTATATTCCGAGCGACCGAAGTGGTTATCCCATGGTCACTTTATTTATTTTACATATAGCCGGATTAGGGGTCTGACTCGTCGCACAGGGTGCGAGCTTGTCGGAAGATCCCAGGCATATCGCAGGGCAATATGGCAGGGTAAGTCAATCACAGGGTAATTGGATTTATGTCCGTACGCTATAACTTTAATGGCATATTCTCTCAGGGAAAGAATTTTATACCGTAATACGTTTCCATACGATGTGCACTTGGATCGTGCACATAAAAAGGTTGAGGGATGGATCCCATCTCTCTCCCCGTGTGAGCCCTTATGACGACCTCCTTCACCGAAAAATAGGCAGTCAATATACCCTTAGCAACACTGGACTGTCTGGATAGACATGTTATGAGCGGCTGCTATTTTGGCTGCTGTTTCCTGTTGCGATGATAATATACCGCACATACAGGACAGTGTTAGGAAAGCGGGTGAATAACAAACTTAACTATTCAGAGCCGGAGGAAGATCCATTGAGATGTCTCTATGATTGTATCGCATGGCCAACTCTTATAGACGCCATAGTGGTGAAATTTAAGAGTGTGATGAATCGAGAAATTCCCGCGGTGTTCAAGTACGCTTCCAAGAGGGATCGAAGGTACTTGGGCAGACATGCCTGATCGGATCTAGAGTACGAGATTTCAGAAGCCTAACATATATTTGGTTTATGTATTTTTATCTTTTAGAGAGATCTTTGTGTCGGTCCTAACGGATCTGGCTGTAAGGCTGCCCGCTTACAGATTCTCAATGGTTCATGTCACACTAATATGTATGGGCAAGAATGTAGACTGGAAGGAGGAGATTCTCAGGAAGACAATTGACTCAGTGAGTCAATGGTTCAGGAAACCAGCTCAGAGAGTTATGGACGGTGTGTAACATTTCAGAAAAATAAAATATTATTTTTGGGAATTTTTATAATTAAATAATAAATATATTGAATATTTTAATATTACGGTATAATTGAATACTGATAAATTGGGAAAAATTTGAAAAATTATAGAAATTACTAAAAAGAGGGTGTTTTATTTGATTCAAGCAAATTGTGAAATTTTATGATTCATTATACACTATTTTAATGCTAATCGCGATTAAATATCGCTAATCGCGCATTAAGCTTGTTTGTGTAAAACATGCACCATGTCATTTTTACACTTGTGTTACATTTTCCTACATGGCTTTCTTGTTTTGGGTTGGTTTAGATGAGAGAAAAGAAGAGAGAAGAGAAAAGAAAACAAAAGAAAAGAAAATGGAAAACATTAAACAATATGGTATGGGAGAGAGAGAGAGAGAGAGAGAGAGAGGGTGAGGGGTTAAACCTTGGTCATGGCCCTTTGTTTCTTTCACCATCTTCATCTTTTTCTTCTCTCTCTTTAGCCCATGGCAGCACCCCTCCTCTACCTCCACTACAACCCCCAAAACATCATCAAAAACTCATCCAAAGTTCATCCCCACTTCACAAATAGCATGCACATGTTCACAAGCTACACTTTGGACCAAGCAAAATTTGATTTTGGACACCTGGGGCAACTCAAGAATTTTCTTGAGTTGCCAAATGAGGTATTCTCTTAACCATTAGCATAGTATTTCCATTTCTTTTACATCCATATTTGATTGGAACCGATTTAGTGTCATTTAGTGAGGTTCGGAAATTCTAGTTAGGGTTTGAGGAATTCTTGAGTTGTGATGTGTAATTGAGGCTTATAGTGACCTTAAACCCTTATAATGATTGTATTTTGGACCTAATACAGAGACTCAAACCCCAATTCACGAACTTTGAAATTCTGCAGATACGGAAATTGAGGGAATTGTGATGGTTTTTGGTAATCTGCTAACATTCGGGTGACCTGAAAATTATTTAGCAAAGACATGCAGGCAACCTAGGACCCCCCACTGAAACCCTAGCCCCATACCCCAGCACCAGGCCACAGAAATAATCCTTCTGGCCATAATTTGAGGCCAGACCTGGGGCAATTTGGCTCGTGTTTGTTTCATGGCTCCAGTATCTGTAATCTAGACCCTCCACATATGCAAAATTAGCTGATTTGACCTAGGATAAAATATGGGACTAATTTCATGAGTTGCTGTTTTGATTCGGGGTTATATTTTTCGTATTTTGGATTCTGGATTTTAGTATTTGTGTTTTACCTCGATCACTTGACGTTTGTACGACCATATCGAGGGTTGTTTGGTGGTTTGAAAGGCGTAGTCCGTAAGTTCTAACCTATAGGCTTTTAGCGTATCGTTTTGGTTTTGATTTGGATTTTAATGCGATACGATACATTGTGATATGTAGGTACCCCCATGTGGACTTCGGGACGACAAGCAAGCGCGTGGCGACGTCGGCAACGGCAAGCGAAGAGCAAGGTGAGTAGATTATATCTACGTGGGAAGTTGGGTGGATGGCGTATAGTACCCCCGCAGTTCGTAGTGTAGTGTATGGTATATATATATATATTATATGGATATATTTATATGTTTATTGTGAGTTTATGATTATCTAGAGGTACTTTGGGAGTCATGGATAATTTTAGTATCATTGGATGATGGTGTCGCTAGTTAGTTTAGTTGCGAGCCCTAGAATAAGGTTTACACCCACACGCACACACATACTTACTTTGTTTTACTTGTGCATATATGGGGATATGTATATATGTATACATACATAGGTATGGGACTATGTATACATATACGTATACTTATACGTGGATGATGAGGATTGTACATAGTATTTGGAGATGAGTCGATGAGATTGGGCATGATGCCATGAGATCGGTGATATGTTATGGTTCGTATTATGAGATACGACATGAGATTATAGCGGGCCTTTAGGCGTGTGTTTTCATACACACACGTTTATATATATGTAGATGGTATCAGTTTGTACTAGACTTAGATCAGTACCCCCCAGTTCATGAGATATGATGATAAGGATACCAGATAAATGATGAGATGAATGTGATATTTGACCCGTACCCAGATTGGGATGCCGTACGACGGATGTACCGTACGAGCTAACTATGATGATAGATCTGCACTCTTGACTCGAGGATGTCATATGATATATTGTATCGTGCGTGGTACTATTAAGATGGGATCACCGACTATTATATATATGTATTTATACATCGACTCAGATGCAGGTGGTTTCCATACCCCTTTCGATTGGTTTGCTAGTTAGACCTGTAGTTTACCTAGTAGATGTTAGACTGGACCCGAGCCATACCTATTTCCAAAACTAACGAATCATGAGAATTTTAAAGACATACCAAGAGATACTACGGATATTTCAAAAGACGTACCTTTACTTAAAAACACCGTAGCCCCTATTTTTCTAAACACCACGATTCGTGTTATTTTAAATGGAAAAACTGTATGATATATATATTGATGTAGATTCTTCACTGTTGTGTTTATTATTCATTTTCCGCATATTCTTGCTATTCGCATCGCATTGCATGTTTAAATGTGTTTATTGTTATATTAAACTCATGCTGTCAGGACACTAGCACCATTATCGATGATGCGTATGTTCCATACACACCTGCTTGCCGGCTCATACACTTCATCATCGATAATTGCCATGTCACTACACAGTAGGACTGTTGCATCAGGATTGACTCCTTACATGACATACTTGCGTACATACATATTGTACACTCATACTTGCAAACATACATATTGTACACCCATACTTGCATACATACGTATTTGCACATACATAGATGATTCTGGCTTGATTTTGGAGATGTGGGAACCGCAAGATATATTTTAAAACTGGATTCATTTTAAAAGAGCGGTTTTCCCTCGATATGTGCATATTACTGTTCCATGTTGCGTGATATACGGATATGCTTACATTTCTGTTATATGTCGCATACATCATGCTTTATGATTATACGCATTGAGATATGTTGTTTTCATGAGATTTCTGGATTTGGGAACCGTGATTATTTCAAAAGAGAGTATGTATTGTTTTAAAAAAAACCCGGTTTCCCTTGATATGATATTTCAGTGCGTCCGCCATGTGTTTTCTCGGTTCTGAGAGTGGCATGTGAAATCCGATTCGAGGAGCAGTAGGCACCGTCTGCGGGTACATGGTGGACCCAATGAGGTACCCCGGGGAAAGAAAACTCGTATATGTTAGACGGTGAGCCTGCTAAGGGAGCACTACCTACCGGTGATAGTAGTTGGGATCGGCGGATATCCAGAGGATACCGACCGCACTCGAGAGATGATACGGGCTGATCCGGACTGACGGAGCCCGTGGACCGATCCGGACTGACGGAACCTGATATATGAGGATTTACATGCCGATGCTGGGCACGGGTTCCATGATGTTTTTGAGTGTCGATGCTAGACATTCAGGTTCCATGATTTTGATGTGTCGCGAAGGACACACGTTGATTTATATCCTCATACTTTCATGCATATGTTTTATGATATTTACATGCATGATGTATTGTGTCATTGGTTGACCCTGGATGAGATCCACACGCATACAGGAATTAATTACATTGTTGGATGATATCCACATACTTATAGATTTGATGCTATAGCTGGCACTGATTTCATTGATGATACCTCATATTTATGATATGTTGCTACCTAAGACACTGACACGAGCACTTGGTATTACACTTATGTATAGATGTTTACCCTTGCTACCTTATCATGCTTCAGATTTTATCATATTGAGGATATATATACTCCTGATCGTATTGACCTAGGATGGAGTCATACATACGATTTCTGCTCTGTGATGTTTTCTACTCACGAGTTGGCAACTCACCCCCGTTGTGCCACAGTTCTTGCAGGTTTTTGCCGTACAGGTTTCATTGCGGTTTTCTGGCACACTGCTTCCATTTTGGGTGATTGCTTGGGTAGGTGGGTTCACTCGCATCGTGACCACCCTTGTATATTATTTTCATTGTTGTATCTAGAAACTCCATCAACCAGACTTGTATTATTTATTTTAGACTTAGAAAACTAGTTGTTATTAATTCGATCTTAGAGTCGCGCATTGTATTATTATGGTTTTTTTGATAATTTTGAGTTTCCTTTGAGTTTTGATCCTCGCCCTTCGGCGTTGTATATTATATTGCTTGCGTGGTTGTGACCGTCAATTGACGAAGAGCTAGCTCCTTCTTGGGAATGCCTTTTATCTTTGTGCATATATTATTCGTGTTGTACCCCGTTTGGGGGCCAGTATTTACGAAGGAAACTCTTCCGAAATTTTCAGAAAAGACTTGAGATTTAAAAATGCATATTCGGCTTATGTTATTTTAAAACCCCTTGTTTTAAAACATGTTCTCTTCACTTCTTTCTTTAAATGGTTTAGATTTCTGGGATTTCTTGGCTTACTTGAATTAGATGGGGTCCTATAGATTTCATATGATTCAAGTGCCAGTCGCGTGCCATTTCGGGTCGTGACAAAGTTGGTATCGGAGCGCTAGGTTAATCTTGGTTTGAGTCTAAGTTTGACTATGCGGAGCCTAGAGTGTTTGTATATATTCGGAACTTAGGCTTGACCTTACGGAACTTAGACTTAGTCGAGGGGGTATTATACCGGAACTTTCATCGCGTAGGTTGACCTTGGTTGATGGAGTAGGTGACTTAAGGAGAGTGACGTACCGTGTGTATGTTCCGCGGCATACTTACGATACTCTACTCCGCTTAAGAAGCCTTAGGATATACATTTTCTTGCACAACATTATATTCATTCATGATCTATCCTCATCGATATTGGTTTATAGTTTTGCTGCCACGATTACACAGGCAGAGAGAGCTACGGCTACAGTTGCGTTAGCACGAGCTCTTCACAGACGAGGACTGACCAGGGCGTGATTCCAGGGACATACGATTGCATAGAGACGTCGTTTTATGGTGTTTTCGCGCCATGAGCGTTTGATGGATCGCTTTTACGAGATTTCTCGGACATGCAGATCAGCACCAGAGGATTGGGTTACGGCTAGAGGCTAGCCAGAATGTGATGATCTTCGATGCAACGATTATTTTGATGATTGAGGCATTGTTCAGCGTGCGGACGAATAAACCAGTTGTTGCTGCGAATGATGAGATATCGCCTCAGATGTTGGAGCTATGCCGCACGAGTTGTACTTAGAGATGCGACAGAAGATCGCTAGTCACCCAAGGAGGAATGGCTAGGACATGTGATACGTTACCTACTGTTCCCCTCCGAAAGGCGGCCCGGACTTCGCGTCCATGACTGAGGTTCGGGGCAGATGCTATTTGGTTTTATCCGTTTATCTCTCCGAAGATGCCAAGTTGATTTATGGCACCGTGTATCGGAGGTTTAGACGGATGCGGCCGATGTAGCAGACTTCGTCAGATTCCCCCTCAGGATGAGGGGTTTTTGATTGTGGGGACGCTTTTCCCTGCAGGCGCAAGCCCCTGCAGTTAATTACGCTACCGCATCGCGGTAACAACTTTCTCCTTCTCCAGAATTTCACTTCGTGTCGTGTGTGTTTGTTTTGTTTGTGGTTGCCCGTGGATTGTATACGGAGACTGAGTAATGCCGTCGCCCGTAGGACGTGGATTAGTCCAAATCCGTATTTACTTAGATTTGGGTTTGGTGTTTTTTGGTTTAAGGATACATTAGTCGCGTTGCGGCTAAGATCAACTTAAACATTCGTCAAGGATACGTTAGTCCTGTTTTGGACTAAGATCGACTTGACGTAGTGATTGATTTAATTGTCTGGCCGTCGGGACTCGTCACCTCTCTGACGTCGTTGAGGGATTACAACGACAAGCGTCAGAGGAGTTCAGAGATGTACCCTTGAACCAAAGTTGATTTGGAGTTTTATTGTTTATTTAAATATCTAAGGACACATTAACCACATTTGGGGTTAAGATCAACTTAGACGGGACCGTTTAGATCCGGCAAAAGAGCGTTCGGGCTCGATTGCGCCAGTTTAAGGACGTGGTGGTCCATTATTAGTTTAGGGACGTTTCGGTCCGTCGCCAGTTTAAGGACGTAGTGGTCCATCATAAGTTTAAGGACGTTTCGGTCCGTCGCCAGTTTAAGGACGTAGTGGTCCATCGCCAGTTTAAGGACGTAGTGGTCCGATATTAGTTTAGGGACGTTTCGGTCCGATATTAGTTTAGGAACGTTTCGGTCCGATATTAGTTTAGGGACGTTTCGGTCCATTATTAGTTTATGGACATTTCGGTCCATTATTAGTTTAAGGACGTTTCGGTCCAACATTAGTTTATGGACATTTCGGTCCATTATTAGTTTAAGGACGTTTCGGTCCAACATTAGTTTTTGGACATTTCGGTCCACGAGTTTAAGGACCCCGCAGTCCATATCGATGTGTGGTCGTTGGGACCCGTCACCTCTTTGACGTCGTTGAGGAATTACAACGACGGATGTCAAAGGAGTTCGGAGATGTACCCTCGAACCGGATGTAAATTGATTTAAAAGAGCCATTTTGCTCAGTCAATTTAATTTAAGGACTTATGGCCAAAATTGGGCTAAGTCCAGTTGAAATGTCCAACATTTTATTTGCATTGCATTTTTTATTTAGGCTCTACCCACGAAAGATATAGAGTATCAGTTTCTTTTGGGCTCTGCCCATTTGCAAAGTATCTACTTTGTTTTGTTTGGGCTATGCCCATTTATAAATGATGCAAAGCATCTGTTCTTGTTTGGGCTCTGCCCCTTAAAATAATGCATTTGCGCTTTGTTGAGCCTGTTAGGCCTTCTCTTAATCGGGCTTGGCCCTTTTTAATGCATCTGCTCTTTATTGAGCCTGTTAGGCCTTCTCTTAATTGGGCTTGGCCCTTTTTAATGCATCTGCGCTTTGCGCTAAGTATTGAGCGCAAGTCCATATGGTGGTGACACGTGTCGTGCTCTGATGAGCGCAAGCGCACTAGCGCAGTGCAATGCGCTGTTGCGCTGCTGACACGTGGCGCGCTCTCAGCGAGTTGCGCCAATTCCAGAGAGCAAAGCTCTATCTTAAGGGCGCTTAGCGCAAGTGGTTTTATGGCCGACACGTGGCGCTCTCTTAAGAGCGCAGCGGCGCAACTTGGAAGTGCAAAGTACTAAGAATCTTTTTAGATTCCAGAAGGGAAGTGCAAAGCACTGTTTAAGTTCTTGATCTAAATTAGATCAAAGAAAAATAAATTTCTTCTTTATTCGAAGAACCAGAGGTTCGTAAAAGTGCAAAGCACTATTCTTTTATTTTTTTTTTTATCGTTTTTAAAGAACCGAAGGTTCACAAGAAGTGCAAAGCACTGTTTTTTTTATATATAAAGATCATTGATCTTATATTTTTTTAGACTAATGGTCTTTTAGAAGGAATTTCTTCTAATCCATGAAGGTTCTTTACCTTTTTCTTGAAATTTTCTCGGAGTTCTTTCTGTTTAAAGTTCTTGAATTCTCAAGAAAAATCTCGATGCCTTTGAATTGAGGCCTAAGGTCCTTTTTATAGTGCTCACAAATTAGTTAAATTTGTTAAAGAGATCATCCTCTGAGTGATTTGGGGAATTTTCCCCACCGTTGGATCTTTGATCCAAGGGCTTCTGCTTTGCAGAAGAAAATCTTCTTGTTTCAACAAGAACAGAAAAGATTTATTAAAAATCTTAATTTAGTTTGGCGCAGATTCCCCAGCGCGTGACACGTGTCACGCAGCGCAGAGCGCAGCGCAACTGCGCTAGCGCATCTGCGCTGACACGTGTCGCGCAGCGCAGAGCGCTAGCGCAAAGGATCTGAAGCGTTGCTTCCTTTAAACAGAGCTTTGCTCTGATTGGGTGCGTCTTCTTGGGCGCAGCGCTGATACATCTGCGCCTGACACGTGGCGCGTTGCGCTCAGCGCAGAGGATCTGAAGCGTTGCTTCATTTATTAAATTTTGGAGAATCAGAAGCGCCGCTTCATCTCCTCTTTTCAAGTCAAACTTGTATTCCCAAAATTCTGATTTCCCGGGCCTTGGCAATGATTTCATTGTGCACATAATTTTCTGTGCTTGGGTCTATATATATAACTCAAGGCTGAGCCTTTTCTTCTCTCATTTTCAAAGAACTTCTTCGATCATGGCTTGCAATCGCCCTCATGCCCGCCGACAACCATGGGAGGTGCCGATTCGGGACATTGTTCCCCGTTTTGCTGCACGTTTGGTGGACCCTTCTCTCTCGGACGAGCAATGCGACGCTGCAATGCACGAGCTTTTGACTCGTGTGGGGTCTCCTCTCCCTCCGAATTCCATTTGGCTTCGGATGATCCTTGCCTCGGTGCTCGCTGACATTCCCCCTCCTCCAGCAGAGATGTCCTCGGCAATGCTGGATGCCGCCGAAGATAAGATTGAGTGCTTTCTCGAAGCGCACTTGATCACCAAACCCTTGAGGGACTGCTCTTTCCACTTGCTGAGCCAGATACGGGCTCGTCGGGTTGTCATCGCCACTTTTTCCCAGGAGTGCGACGTCGACCGTTGGATGGCTACCCCTCGGGAAGATCGTCGCTTCGACGTGGTGGAGAAAACGGAGAGGGAGCTGAATACTCTTCTTTTTCTTTTTGTGAACCCTTGTCTCTCTGATCCCGTATTCGGTGATCTTTTTTAAATTTAATAATAAATAAATGTTTTGATTAAGTATTTTATTATCTGTTGAGTGTTCTTTTTATTTGAGCTCTTTGTTGTGCTTGTGCATCGTATTTTAATTTGTTGTTATCAAGTGCATGTAATTTTGCATGGCTAAATTGTCTTTGGCACTTAGCCTCTTTTTCTGCGCTAGCGCATCTGCGCTGACACGTGTCGCGCAGCGCAACTGTGTTGCCACGTGTCGCACAGCGCAGAGCGCAGCGCGGCGCTTCCTTTAACAGAGCCTTGCTCTAATTGGGCGCGCTGCGCTAATGTATCTGCGCTGGACACGTGGCGCGTCGCGCGCAGCGCAAAGGATCTGAAGCGTTGCTTCCTTTAAACAGAGCTTTGCTCTGATTGGGTGCGCTGTGCTAATGTATCTGCGCTAGACACGTGGCGCGTCGCGCGCAGCGCAAAGGATCTGAAGCGTTGCTTCCTTTAAACAGAGCTTTGCTCTGATTGGGTGCGCTGCGCTAATGTATCTGCGCTGGACACGTGGCGCGTCGCGCGCAGCGCAAAGGATCTGAAGCGTTGCTTCCTTTAAACAGAGCTTTGCTCTGATTGGGTGCGCTGCGCTAATGTATCTGCGCTGGACACGTGGCGCGTCGCGCGCAGCGCAAAGGATCTGAAGCGTTGCTTCCTTTAAACAGAGCTTTGCTCTGATTGGGTGCGCCTTCTTGGGCGCTGCGCTGATATATTAGCGCCAGACAAGCGGCGCGTTACGCCTGAGACTTGAAGCGTTGCTTCAAAAGTTTAAATTTTGAATTCAAACAGAGCTTTGCTCTGATTGGGCGAAACAAATGCCCCCCACCGTTGCGCTCACGTGGCGCACACGTGAGTGCAACGGTGGCAACCCCTCCTGACCGTTGGATTGAGGGGGAATTCCAAGAGGCGCAAGCGCCTTATAAATAGGGCTTTCTAACCCTTAGAAAATCTTACCATTTTCTTAGATTTAGATTTTCAGAGCTCTGCTCTTTGCTTAAGAATTTCAGAGCTTTGTTCTTGTTTTCAGAACTCTAGAGCTTTGTTCTTATTTCCCAAAGTTTAGAAAACTTTAGGTAATAATTAATTTTAAAATTAAGTTAAGTTAATTTTAACCAACAGAGCTTTGCTCTCATGGATCTTTTGATCTGAAGAAATTCCTTTTGGGGTTTCATTAACAGAGCTTTGCTCTCACAAATCTATAGATCTACAGAGATCTTATTCAGGGGTTCTAACTCATGAACAGAGCTTTGCTCTTTGAATCAAATGTAGATCTTTTAGATCTGAAACAAATGAAGAATTTTTCTATAAGCTTTCATGGATCTTTTTTTTTTTTTTTTTAGGATTCCAGAAATTTTAATTTTAAATTTCTTTTCAAAAACTTTCTTTTTGATGGAATATTATAGAGCTAAGCTCTTTCTTAAGGAATTTTAATTCTTTTGAGACCAGAATTTGACAAGTGTCATTCTGTGACAGAGCCTTGCTCTGAAAAAGGAGATTTTCTCCTTGTCTCTAGGGATTCTTTCCCCCCTTTTTTATTATGGAAATGTTCCCCCCAAGGACCAACTGACAATCTCATCCAATGATGAGTTTGTCTTCTTAATTGACGTATTGTCATTTAGATTTTGTGGGTCCCTCTTTGGTCCCCTATTCACTGCACTGTGGTGCGGTGTAATTAATTAATTTTGATTTTAATTTAATTAATGCATTTTCTTCTTTCAATTTCAAACGTTGGGATTACAACACTGACGGCTACATTGCTCTTTTTGCAGCGATCATGTCTGAAGACACTTCATTCCCGTTTGTCCGCTCGGAGGAGGGATTTCCAGAGGCGCCTTTGGACCGTGAGGTTCTGGCCATGATCAAGGCATATGACCCGGAGTACAAGAAACTCCACCTTTGGGGGTCTTGGTATAACCAGATTATTATGGGTCGACGCAGCTTCACTTGCGCGGTGCCGTCAGAACCTATCACGGCAATTCATTATGCTAACCCACCTCCAGTGCAGTATGCCGTGGAGATGATAGACTGGACTGCGAACAGCTTTCTTCATCCCGCTATGGATGCGGTCCCGGTTCAGCGTCCTATGGTTTTGGATATCCTAGGACGCCGTATTTGTCAGGGAGAAGCACGACCCTGGGGGCAATCATATAACCTTGGTTTGATTCCCCGCCACCCAATTGGATATCTGCCGTGGGCCCGGTACATCCTGTCGACGAGGAAGTCGCAGTTGATAAGACTAGGACTGTATACCGCGGTCTACGTCTCTCTTTTTCAATATCCTACGCTCCCCACTTGGTGGTTCAAGGCTTTCTTGGAGCAATGGAATATTCCGACCCACACTTTCCTTGCCATGGATCGGGAAGTGTCCATTTCCTTGGAGGAATTCACGGAGGTATCCGGCCTACCAGTCATGGGGGAACACTATGAAGAGCTGCTCCCGACAGATGAATACGTCTTCGGTGCTAAGCCGATGGTAAGGGGGATTACGTCGGAAAATGCCGTTCAACACCAATTCCCAAGCCTGATCAAGGTGTTGAACATCTACGAGTCCCTTTTCATCGAACACGGGAGCCGAGGAGTTAATTTTGAGGACTTCATTGCTCGCTTCCTCCGTCCTAGCGTCATTTCGCCAGGAGCCGTCAAATCTGCTATTCTGGATGATCCTTTTGGTCTAGGTTTGGCTAACCTGCCGACGAAGGAAATAGACCAAAAGGCTTTCTTCCTCCCAGACTTTCCTACCATATCTTTCACGGAGATTGCAGTCCCTGGGATGGATGAGGAGGCCTTTTTCTTAGGATTTCTCGGGCTGTGGCTGAGTTGGTTCGCGATCCCAATGCATTCTCATCGCATGCGGCCCTCTGTCTTTTATCCAGCCCATCGCATGGTCATTGGGGTAAAAGTGGCCGTGGGGATTGCCGGCCTGGCGCACCTATATCATGGCCTCAGCCGAGCAGCGGATGCTAATGAGCCCGGGGCACTGCACGTGGTCTTCCCGATGCACTACTTTGCATCGTGGCTCGAGTTACACACGGCGGGTGTCTTTGGTATGCATAAAAGGCCTTCATTTTTTGACAAGTGCGGTTTCCCTCGCGTTTTACATCTGATTGGTTCATCAATCGTGACCCCTTCACCACGGGACGCCAGGGGTTTACTGCTTCGCCCTCACACGGTTGGAGTCGGGATGTCCTTTATTGATAAGGTATTAACCATTGGGAAGGCGTCCACCACTGCGGTGCGACCATTACAGGACTCCTTCAAGGATGGAGCTTCAGTGTTGACTGCCCGGGAGATCCTCCATTTGTATTCTATCAGACCGGGTTTCCTAGTCTTCAGGCAGGGCGGTGCAGCAGTCTTTATGAGATATAACCCGCATCGTTTTGCCCGACAACTGGGTTACGATCAAGGGGTACCCTTAGAGGCTTTCTTATTGGAACCTGCTGTAAATGAAGAAGGGATGGAGAACGCGTTACACCACTTCATGCGCCTGAACACGGGTTCTCGTTTTTTCATTAGCCCGCCGGTCTGTGCTCCACGACTCCTTAATGTATATAAAGACTGGTACAATCATGCGACGGGGGTTGTTATAAAGGAAGAGAGGCGAGTGTTGATTGACCGTAAAGAAGTACCCCCCGGTACCAATCGTAACGCTCCCTTGGCACCAAGGATCCTGGTGGTCCCTCCTCTAAAAGATGCTGGGGGCAGACCATTACGTGCGCAAAGTCCTCCACGTGAGCTGCCGCTCCCTGATATCACAGACGCACCTACCGCACCCCGTGCTTCAGTGGAGGCAGTGGTTGTACCCTCGCCAGAGTCTGGCGTGGGTGCGGACATCGGGACTCGTCGCCCCAAAGCGGCTGCTAAACGGAAGTCGATCCCCCGCGAGCCTAGGGTTGGAGGGCAAAAGAAAAAGAAGTCACTCTTTGCTGCGGACGTTGCGTTCGGCCAGGAACCTCATGCTCCCTATTCCGAGGGTCTGCTCGAATATGGGACTAACGCCGGGTTGGTGATGCCGCCGCCGGACGATACAGACTTGGAGGCTGCTCTCAGAGCTTCGGCATGGCTGGTGAAGCGTGACGCGTGGCTGGCTAAGCTTGCGCAATCAGGTAACTACTAGTCACTTTTTCTTTATTGCAACGTATTTTCTTCGTTATTTCATTATTTTGACTAACGCTTTTCTTTCTTTTCTTTCAACAGGCATCACAGATGAAGAAGCCATTGCCGCTTCTCTGAAGACCTTTCAGGAGGAGGAACGTGCCAGGGCATCTGTGGGCCTTAGTAAGTTTCGACTCATCGAATTTTTCATTTTCCTTGCGTTATGGTCGATCTAAACTTTCCATTTTAATTGCAGGGACCTCAATGCCGCTCCCTCCTAGCGACGCAGATGTTCTACCAGCGGCCGATGTTCTTGTTTCCTCTGGGACACCGCAGGAGGCTCATCTCGGAGAGCCGATGAGAGATGCCTTAAAGGCTCTGGAGGCATCCCTGAATGAAGACGATGATGCCTTGAAGGAGGCATCACGGAGGTCCCTCATGACCGCTCGGGAGGAGAGGAAACGGTTGAGGCGTGAGGCGAAGGCGCGCAGGGCTGCCTTGGCTATGGGAGCGGGCCCTAGCACCGTTCCTCGAGCTGATACTCCCTCTGAAGAGGCCCCTGTCGCCCTGTCCACTGCCCGCAGAGAGGTGGCACGTGCAGCTCGGAGCGCGAATGGTAAATCCGCCTCAGGTAACGTTTCTCTTGGAGTTTTTGTTATAAGTATCTTAATGTCGTTTGTCCTTACATCTCTCATCTTGCAGGACCAAGTCCGATCGAGGGGGAGGCGGAAACCGTCAATCTCGAAGGGACAGAGGGGGCAGTACCTGCCGAACTCGAGCCGACGGTGGGCAACGTCGTTGTGGCTTTGGAGCTTGGGGTAGAGGTTGAGGGGCCTGCAGCCGATAAGGTCATGGATGCCGAACCCGAAGTGGTGGCAGATGATGTGATCATTATAACTGAGCCCAGAGTGGCGGCGAATGAGGCGCTTGAGACCGGTGATCCCCCGGCGATGGTGGACGATACAACCGCCATTATTGAGCCTGAGATGGTAGTGGGCGAGGTGGCCACGATTCCTGAAGACGAGCCAACCGCCCCTTCTCTGGAATCTGGCAATACTCCAGTCATAGCTCTTCCCGTCTACGGTCCTCCGCCGTCTCCCGGTCTTGCGAGCACGACGACGGTCCCCGTTGAATCGGGCGATGAGGCCACAGGCGGTGGTCTCATGTCGATAGAGGAGGGAGTCGTCTCTGTTTCCGCCGGGAGCTCCTCAGGTACACCTTAAGTTGTTGTTTTTGTTTTTATTTGCTTTACAATCTTTTCTGACAAGTTCATTTTTCGTAATGCAGGTGCAGCTAGTGTTGATGCCCCACTACTTGAGGGAGCTCCTTCCACGACTGCCTTGGCGATGGCTACCCCTCAGCCCTCTCTTACACCGTCAAAGATGTTGGAAGGTATGAGTTTGCAACTTACTAAACCCATCTTTCCAACGTATAATCCATATACTATATTCACATTGTTGTGTCTTTCAGGAGTTCTTTTTGACCATTTGTATCAAGTGTTGGTCCCACACTTCTCCTTTTCATCTGAACTCGCCTCTCCCTCTGGTGGCGCCGGTGAGTACTGTTCCTGATTGATATCTTTGTTTTTCCAGTGGTAGAATTATTTCTAACTCTCTCTTGTCTTGACTGCAGTGTTACAAATCGAAGGGGGAGAAGACAGATCGGTTGCGCTACCGGCCCTTCCTTCCTTGCCACCTGCTCCCGCCGGTATAGTAATTATCTTGTCAATGATTTTCTCCATATCAATTGGATCATCATCTAATCACATTTTGTCTTTTTCAGCTGTCGTTTCAGTCTCAGTGCCTTTTGAGTCTCTTATTACAATACCGGGCGGCCCTTCCCAGCGACGTCCATCTTCGAAAGGTGCCGCAAATAGTTTGTGCATGCTGAGCGACTACATCGAGGAATTCGACATCGAGGCTCCGGTGTCTGCTGAGGATTTCGCCACGACGGTTAACCCGATGTTGGCGATATTTGCTACCTTCCATGACGAGGGTGCTGTCGCCTCTTGGGTTAACTATTGTCGGGAAATCGAGGCTTGCCTTCATCAGCTAGAGTCAATGCGCCTGTCCCCTGAGACTTTGGCCTCGAGCACTCAACGGGGAGCGTGGCTCGAGCAAAGCGCTTCTCATTTCCGTCATCTGGAACAAGAAGTGGTTTTGAGGCTGAAGGAGTGCCAAGAATCTTCAAGCAACGCTGCTCGCCTGCGAGCTGAAGTTGAGACGAACGCCGCTGAGGTAAAGGCCGTCTTCGAGGGCCTTCTGGAGCGCATCTCAAATGGGCTGAGACTGAAGCGGGCACTCGATATTGCCGAGCGTGACATCGCAGGCCGTGAGGCTGCTCATCAGGCCATCAGGGACCAGCTTGCCTCCGTCGCACAGCAACGGGCCCAAGTGGAGGCGGAGTTGGCAGTGGTGGCCAATCGGGAAAAGGCATGGAAGGAAGTGTGCGAGCAATTGCTGGATCTGTGCAAGACGCTTCCTTCTCAGTAATTTTCCTTGTATCGTTGGTATTTGTAACATATATGTATATCTTGTATTCTTTAGTACGATGTATCCTAAACTCAATCAAATTTTATGAATGAAGGATGCATATTTTTGTAATGCCTTGTGTCATTTCTCCGTCTTTTCTTTCTTTTATTATCAGCACATCATCTTAGCGAACATGGTTGACGGATAGTATGGCACGCATCTTGACTTTCCTAATAATCAGCGATGGCTTAGGTCGCAGGTTCAGATCTGCTGCCTAAGACTTTTCAACTCCATAAGCCGTGAGGGTCTCATAGAGAATTTTCTCCCTACGGATCGAGAGGATCTCGTAGGTGGGTTTTCTCCTTAGGAATCGTGAGGATTCCTAAGTGTGGTTTTCTCTTATAAGTCGTAAGGATCCTACAAGAGAGTTTCTCCCTCTTACGGGTCGAGAGGACCCACAAGCGGTTGTTTCCCTCCCCATCAAAATTCGACTTTGGAGAGTGAGACCCGTGAATAGTATGCAAGAGACCATTTAGGATTGACTTGCAGGATCCCATTGCCCCTCTTACGAGTCGAGAGGGCTCGTACGCGGTTGTTTCCCTCTTTGTCGAGAATCGACTTCAGAGAGTGAGACCCGTGAATAGTATGCAAGAGACCATTTAGGATTGACTTGCAGGGTCCCATTGTTCAGGAAGTAAGTTTTTTTTTTGAACCCTTACTGCCCGAAATGTGAGTCAAAGAAGCTCTCGTCACGGAGTGTTTGTATCCGTGAGTTGAGTATTTTGCTAGGGGTTATTTGTTTCCCAAGCTCCAAGGATTATTTGTGTCCTTGGGGTTTGAAACGAATCGATGGTTCCCGCGGAGGCGCTGGTGGCTCTGCGAGTCGACGCGGATTAGAAGGCTCTCGTCAAGGAGTGTTTGTATCCGTGAGTTGAGAAGTTTTGCGAGGGATTATTTGTTTCCCAAGCGCCAAGGATTATTTGTTTCCTTGGGGTTTGAAACGAGTCGAGGGTTCCTACGGAGGCACTGGTGGCTCTGCGGGTCGACGCGGATCAGGAGGCTCTCGTCAAGGAGTGTTTGTATCCGTGAGTTGAGAAGTTTTGCGAGGGATTATTTGTTTCCCAAGCGCCAAGGATTATTTGTTTCCTTGGGGTTTGAAACGAGTCGAGGGTTCCTACGGAGGCACTGGTGGCTCTGCGGGTCGACGCGGATCAGAAGGCTCTCGTCAAGGAGTGTTTGTATCCGTGAGTTGAGGAGTTTTTGTTGAAGTTATTGGCTTCTTCGGTTGAAATGAACCGTTGAGGTTTGGCTTCGTCGTTTGACGGAATCCGCTGGGGAAGTATGGTTCCTTCTTTGTTTACGCCCTTGGATTGTATACAGGGATCGATGTGATCTTAATTGCAGGGCCAAAGTTTTATCATTTCTTTTTTTATTTTATTTTATTTCCGCGATGCTCTATCATTTCAGCTTTTATATCGCGAAGGTCGCGATTGCCCAATCATTTCGGCTATTTTTCGCGGTGCCCAATCATTTCGGCTATTTATTTTATTTTTACTCGTTGCTTTTTATTACGAGTTGCCCAATCATTTCGGTTGTTTTGCATGCATATATTTTACTTGCTGCTTTTTTTTTATTGCAAGTCGCCCCATCATTTCGGCTATTTCGTATGCATGTGCGGCCTACTGGCTTCTCGCTGTAAACCTGAAATTGGACACCGATTTCGGCATCAGCGCCGCTACAACTGGGATATTACCAGGAGCGAATCATCATTTGCCTCTGTCGTTGTCGAACAAAGGAGGCTTAGCGACCAGGGTTAGGGTCCTGTCGGCTAAGGCTTTTGACTTCATGAGCCGTAAGGGTCTCGTGAAGGTTTTTCTCCTTACAATTCGTGAGGATCTTGTAGGTGTATTTTCTCCTTAGGAATCGTGAGGGTTCCTAAGTGTTTTGTTCCTCTGTAAGTCGTAAGGATCCTACAGGAGGGTTTTCTCCTCATAAATCGAGGGGATTTATAAGGGTTATTCACCATGCGAACGTATTCCCAATTACGGATGAAATTTGGCTAGGGAAATGTTTATTCGCGCCCGTGGATTGTATACAAGGGTCAATATTGAACCACTTGTAGGGCAATATTGAAAGTTTGTGGGAGTTTGCTTAAGCACAGGTTTAGGTCTCTGTGACTTAAGACTTTCAAATCCTATGAGCCGTGAGGGTCCCATAAGAGAGTTCTCCTTACGAGTCGTGAGGATCTCGCAAGTGTGTTTTCTCCTTAGGAATCGTGGGGATCCCTAAGTGTGTTGCTCCTTTGTGAGTCGTAAGGATCTCACGCAGGTGGTTTCTCCTTATAAGGTCGAGAAGACCCTATAAGTGTCTTTTAACGAGGTTGCGCCCTTTCGGGTTTTCACGAACACTCGCCGGTAGCCCTGCTGTTTTTACTCACGGAGCCCTTTCAGGTTTTCATCCGTGCCCTTTTTGCTTATGGACATACCATTTTTTTTTTTTTACCGTCAGCCTAAGGATGCTGCGGTAGTAGTTTAAAGACGTTTCGGTCTGTTATTAGTTTAAGGACATCTCGGTCCGGCGTTAAAGAAGGCCACTTGCTGCTTATAGAGTTCAGGCTTAAGAAGATAGCGAGCGGACATAGTTGTCGTCATCTACCATTAACCTAGGCCGTAGCTCATTAAGCGTAGTATTTCTTTAAGAAGCGACCGTTTATTGGTCTAAAAGGCCTTTCACCGTGCATATCGATGAGTAGATAGGCCCCACCCTGGTAGACCTTATCAATGATGTACGGGCCTTCATTGTTTGGCTCGAATTTTCCTCGTTTGGCGCGATTGGGGATCATAGGCCTTTTGACCACTAGCACGAGTTCGCCTTGACGAAATGTCCTCGGTCGGGTTAGTCTTTCGTATGAGCGCGTCATCTTTGCTTTATAAGCTTCCAGATTTTGTTGTGCTAGAAGCCGGATTTCATCAAGAGCGTCAAGCTCTTCAAATCGAAGATGAGCATTTTCTTCGTCTGTCAGCTCGTAGTGGACTGCCACTCGTAGAGAGGGTAATTCTATTTCAAGAGGGAGTACTGCTTCTGTCCCAAACACCAACGCGTATGGCGTTGTGTTTGTGGCTGTCTTGAACGTGGTCCGATACGCCCAAAGAGCTTCTTGCAGTCTCTCGTGCCAGTCTTTCTTATTTCGGGACACTGTTTTCTTTATGATTTTCGTCAGTGTCTTGTTGAAGGCCTCAGCTAATCCATTGGCTCGCTGATTATAAACTGAGGAGTATCTCCAGTCTATATTGTGCTGCTGTGCGAAGCGGCTAATTTTATGACTTCGGTAGGCTGGCCCATTATCAGAGATGATCCTTCTTGGGGTTCCGAACCGGTATATGACATGCGTTTTGAAGAAATGGAGAATATTCTCCGTCTTCACTTCCCTCAACGGTACCGCCTCTGCCCATTTGGAGAAGTAATCAGTCGTCGCCAAGATGAAACGATGTCCCTTGGACGATGCTGGTTCGATAGGACCGACTATGTCAGTTCCCCACATTTCGAATGGCCAGCTGGCCACCGTTGGATGTAATGGATTTGGGTGCTGATGGATGAAGTCCCCATGAATTTGGCATGAGTGACATTGCCTCGCATATTCGAGACAATCTTGAACCATCGTGGGCCAGTAGTAGCCCATTCGTTTTATCTTCAACTTCATCTTAGGGCCTGCTTGGTGGGAACCGCAGAGTCCGTCGTGAACCTCTTGGACGACCCTTCTCGCTTCGTCAGGTCCTAGGCATCTCAGCCACAGAGAATCGAATGACCTTTTGTACAGAGTATCATTGACGAAGGCGAAGGACAGAGCTCGTTTCATGAGCTGATGTCTTGTTGACGCTTCTTCAGGCAGTCGGTGGGACTTGAAGTAATCTATGAAGACTTCTCTCCAATCCTCAGTATTTTCCCAATCTTTTACTTGCAGGGTAGTCTGCTCATTTGCTCCTTTTTCTTCGGATGATTCCCGAGATATTTCTGCTGGGGCAAGCACCCGACGGCTTTGTACCATGATTCTGACGTTATCGAGATTCTCGTCAGCCAGTTCTTTAGCAAGTTTGGCCAATGCGTCTGCCTTGCTATTTTCCGCGCGCGGTATGTTTTCCAAAGTGTAGGAAGGAATTTGGGTCAACAATTGTTGCACCTTTTCGCCGTACTTCACCAACTCCGGCTTGCACGTCTGGTAGTCGCCGTTTACTTGACTAACGACCAGTTGAGAATCTCCGTATATGAGGAGATTTTCAATTCCCATGTCGATGGCAATCTCAAGACCTGCTATCAAGGCTTCATATTCAGCTTCATTGTTTGTCCTCGACTCTGTTAAGGAGAATGCGAAGCGCATTATCCCTCCTTGTGGAGTTACAAAGATGAGGCCTACCCCCGATTTGATTATAGGGGTGTTTTGTTTGCGTTTCTTCATGGAAGATGCACCATCAAAATAGAGTTCCCATCGGGTATCACCACCGTCGATTGCATCAAACGCATGTTCGTCTGGAAGATCGCAATTTAATGGAGAATCGGCGGGTATGGGATGTTCAGCGAGGAAGTCGGCGATGGCCTGGCCTTTCACTGCTTTGAGAGGTTGATACGTGATCGAAAATTCCATCAAGAGTAGGGCCCATTTAGCGAGTCGTCCCGTCAATATGGCCTTTGACATTAAGTATTTAAGGGGGTCCACCTTTGAAATGAGACGGACCTCATGCGCCAATGCGTAATGTCTAAGCTTTGTTATTGCGAAGATCAACGCCAGGCAGTGTTTTTCGATGGGAGAGTAGTCGCTTTCTGCCCCCAGCAGAACTCGACTCAAGTAATAGAGTGCTCTTTCTTTCCCTTGATCGTTCTCTTGCGCCCATAATGCGCCTAAGGAACCTTCGAGGGCGGTTGTATAAAGAATGAGAGGCTTCCCATTAACCGGGGCAGCCAACACCGGCGGGTTCTGCAGGTATTGTTTGATCTCGTCTAGTGCGCCTTGGCATTTTTGATCCCAAACGAATGGGGTTCCCTTCTTCATCAGGTGACTGTAAGGACGGCACTTTCCTGAAAGATTAGCGATAAACCGCCGAATGTATGCGAGCTTTCCTTGGAGAGACCGCAGCTGTTTAAGAGTTCTCGGCGGAGGCATTTCCATGATCGCCTTGATTTTAGACGGATCTATCTCAATACCTCGATGTCGGACGATGAATCCCAGGAACTTGCCCGAGGAAACCCCGAACGCACATTTAAGAGGATTCATCTTCAAATTGTATTGCCGAAGGCGTTGAAATACGGTCTTCAAATGCTCGAGATGTTCTTCGTATGATTTGCTTTTAACCACGAGATCGTCGATATAGCATTCAACGATTTCGTGTATAAGATCGTCGAAGATCTTTGTCATGGCCCTCTGATAAGTAGCACCGGCGTTCTTCAAACCGAAGGGCATCACTTTATAACAAAATATACCAAGAGGAGTCCTGAAGGCTGTGTGCTTCTGGTCTTCGGGATGCATTTTTATCTGGTTATACCCCGACGAGCCGTCCATGAAGGAGAAAACCTCATGAGTGGATGTATTGTCTATCATAAGTTCAGTGACTGGCACTGGGAAATCATCTTTCGGGCAGGCTTTATTAAGATCCCGAAAATCCACGCATATACGCACCGTCCCATTTTTCTTCATTACTGGGACGATGTTGGCAATCCATTCAGGGTATTGAACTTCCTGGATGAAGCCAGAGTCTATCAGCTTTTTGACTTCGGCGTTGATGCTCATCTCAAGCTCGAGTCGCATTCTTCTCGGCGCTTGTTTGACCGGCTTGATGTCCGGGGATATCGCCAATTTGTGTACAGCAATTTCTGGATCTAGTCCCGGCATTTCGGAATAGTTCCACGCAAAGCAATCTTTGTGCTGTAAAAGCACATCCTTTAATGCAGCCACCTTTTCTTCAGATAGCAGCTCGCTGATGAATGTCGGTCGCGGGTCATTTGCCGTCCCCAACTCAATTTTCTTGAGATTATCTGCAGTGGTATGGATTCCATCCTCCAGTTCTTTAGGAGCTGGGGGAAATTCTGAGATTACCTCATCGCTGCCGCTTTCAAAGCACCAAGGGAGGTTGTTCATGTCCTCGGACCTTTCTTTTAATATTGTTATCACATGGCAGGTGCGAATTTTCTGCCAATCCCAATGCGGAGTTGGTTCTATCCTTGTGTTTTCGGGTTCGTGCTTTTGCGGCGGCGCTACCCTCCAACTGTCAGACAACGCAAATTTGCCAAGCTGATATTGATCCTCAACCCAATTTTTAAAGGTGAAACAATCTTCAAGCGGATGCCCTACTACTTGATGGTAAGAGCAATAATTTGGGTTGGAGACTTCGCCCGCTTGCTCAGGGTGTTTAGACTCCGGCAGAGTAAGCATTTGATGTTTTAGAGCAAGACCAAGTATTTTCCTTGTTTTGTTCCGAAGAAACGAGTATGCTCGACCCATTTTCTTCATGAGGGTTAAGTCAATAACGCTCGACTCTCGGATACGTGGCTTCTTAGCTCTGCTTTGTGGTTGCCGAGCGCCTTTCTTGCCTTTCGACTTGTTTTTGCTTTCGCGTCGAACCTTTTTTGTAGCAGGCTGACGTGGGGCAACATCTCCGTTCTTTACTGCCTGTCGAAGGAGACGTTGTGTCTTGGCTTTCTCGTAGATTGCCATTTCACGATCGTGATCATCTGGGGCTTTTTGACTCGCATCCTTTATAAGTTTGCTCATCTGGTCTTCAGACGATGGATTGGGCGGTTTTGTGTCAGGAACTTTTGCTGATTCAGGATTAGCGTCCTCCCATTGAGCATCCGCCTCTTCATCGAAGTCATACATGGCATAACAGCTGTTTACTAGCTCCCGTTTCTTTGGCCGGATGTACCCAAGCCCTTTTGTTTCCGTTCTCCCGTTAGGCAGTTTGCATTGAGTCCCGGGGACGTTCCAGACCCTGTCATAGAATTTGGCCTTTCTAACGGTTTGTTTGAAGGATATCCCCTGGCGTTTCAGGAGCTTCTTCAAACCTTCCGTATAATATCTGGGAAGACGGATAGGCTGAAGCCTGTCGAGCGTAGGATCCGCGCCATGCCAAATTTCTTTTTCCACCTTGTTTTCTTCAGAACGGTAGAATAGGATTGCCTTCTCGCCTTTTCGTCCAGGAGGAATATAGAATGTGTGCAATTCTTCTACGCTGTTGGCGTCGAGTGCATCCAGTTCTTTGTAATGTTTAAGGGGCACCATGGTTATCTGCAGACTTCGCTCTTCATCAGCGGAAACCCGTATTGCAGGCCGAGCAGGGAATACAGCATGAACTTCATCCTCTGAATCACTGCCGAAGATTAGTGAAGGAACGGATGGTCTTGGCCTGGTGGATTGGGGTGAACTTGAATAAATTATATCCTCCTCCTCCTCGGTATCACTGCCGAAGACAGGGATGGTTGCGTTAGTTTTGTTCTCCGGTTTGTGATACCTTTCCGTGTCTTCGAAACTCGGTAAGAAGTATTTGGCATCTTCATATTTGCGAACTTCGTTTACGGAAAACGGATTCAACTCTCCTGCCACTGTGTACTCGAGGCCATCCCTAGAATACTTCATGCACTGATGCTGTGTAGAAGGGATGATATTGTACTCGTGTAGCCATGGTCGGCCGAGCAGAGCATTGTAGCATGTCTTGGCGTCTATAACATGGAATTTGATGTCTGTGACGAGCAACCCGAAGCGTAGCGTCAGTATCACAGATCCAAGAGTCTTTGAGGATTGAGAGTCGAAACCGGAGATGGTGATTTTGTCCCGGGCGAGGTGTTGGACACTCATGCAAACCTCCTTTAACACTCGCACATTGAGTAAATTGACAGACGATCCGTTATCGACCAAGATTTTTCCTATCTTTATGTCATGGCAGTATCCTGAGACATAAAGGGGGCGATTATGTTCACACGTCCCGAGTAGAAGGTCTTCATCGCCAAAAGCGACGTCGGCTGTGTGCACCTCTTCCAATTCATCCTTCATCTTTTGTTCAGCTAGGAAGGCTTGGAACTGGTCCGGATCTTGTAGGGCCTTAATCAAAGAATCCCTCGCCTCTTTTGATAGCAATAGGGCATCGAGAATGCTGAGTTGTGAGGGTAGCTTTCTCAGATGCGCCAAGACATTGTAATCTACTTTATTCCTTTTTGGGGGATTCTTGGCGGTTAACTCTTCCGCAACTTGGTCATCCAAAGCGATGTCTTCAGAGACCTTCTCTTTCCCTTTGTCTTTTCTGTTCAAGGGTCCGAGGTTCTTTTCGGGTAATGTTCGATTGCGCAGCTGTATGTTTTCGCAAGACTTCGGTTCTTCTTCTTTTCCCGAAGTGGATTCTTTGAAGAGGGGGCCAAGCTCCAGCTCCTCATCAGAGTCGCTCCCGAATGTAAGCACTTGTGACTCGGTAGTGTTAACCATGTGACAACTGCCGGCAGTTCTTTCAAGCTTTTTGGTCGTGTTTCTTTGCTCCCTACGAATTTTACGCTTTTCCCGTTTAAAGCGTTGTCGATTAGCGACGTATCCTTGCCACCATCCATTGAAAGCTTTGCAATCTTGGGTGGAATGCGAGACCTTCTGATGGTATAAGCAATAAGAGGGGTGCATTTCTACCATGCCAGTAACTTTTTCTTCAGAGGGTGGTATCTTCATGCCCATCGATATGGCCTTAGCAAACCTCTTTTTTATCTTGAATTGGCCTTTGTCAGCGGTGGAGGCATTTTGCTCCAGCGGGATCACCTCAGCTCTTTCCTCAAGTCGCTGGCGCTTGGCTCTTTCGAATATAGCCGTCTCGCGTTCTTGATCAGCTTTACTTTTCAACCGAGCTTCATTAAGAAACGCGCTAATCATTTCAACTGATAACCCTGAGGCTCTTGATTCGGCATTTGCCCCCAGCGCTTCAGTGCCAGGAGTCCCTTCATCGTTCGTAGTCGAATGGGAGATCATATGACAGCTCGCCACATATTCCCCGGATTCATCCGATGAACTTTCTCCCTCATCTTCTTTTTGGAAGACGTGATCAAGGAAATCTTGGAGCGTAATGGGAGTCCGCGCTTTTTGGTTGTACTCATCCAGCGCATCGATTTGCTTTTGTAAGTCCGTGCGCTTGTCACCAGGCTTAACGGGCTTCTTAGATTTCTTCTTCTTCTTTTTCGAAGATTTTGACGGCTGACTATGAGCGCTTGAACTGCCACCATCGGTCTTCGGAATCGGTCGTGGCTTCAACATCCCTTCAATAACCTGCGGCTCCAAGGGGTTCTTCCACTTGACCGCTGGACAGGTCTGAAGATCATTTAGCATTCTCCTCGTTTTGGCTGATAATACAACCTCCCTGGGAGTTTCTTCTATAACAGAGCATGTTGCCCCCGGCGTATTCGTCCCCTTAGAGGTGTGGGGCTGTGGAGGATTCACCTTCCATTTGTCAGATAGCGCAAATTTGCCCTGACGGTACTGGTTCTCAAGCCAATTCTTGAAAACGTAGCAATCCTCAATCGGATGGCCTAGCACTCGATGATAAGGGCAGTAATTGGGCTCGTTAGCGTCGTTCGGTTGCAACGGACGTTTTGGATCTGGCAGATTTATGAGTCTGTTGCGCAACGCCAGCTCGAATAGCCTCCTTGTTTTATCGCGGGGGAAAGAGTAAGGGCGTCCCATCCGGTCCTCAAGGGGTACGTATGGGCGTGTATTGTTTGGACGAGCGGCCGGCTTCGAGTCGTTCGGTTGTTGTTGGGCATTAGCGACAATGATCGCTTTTCCCTTTCCTTTATCGTTTCGGGAGTCCGGTTTCGGGAGAGGGGGTTTATGGCCCATCTGGTCCATCTGCGCTAATTTGTCGATCAAAGCCTGGAAGGTAGTCGGCTTGAAGAACATCATGAACTGCGAGATGGTTGCCTGTGGATCAAGGGTTCCAACAAACATTCCCACCGCTGGAGCTTCTTCTATGCGTTGTTCACACTTCGACCATAGATTTCGCCACCGTATAGCGTACTGAACCCATGTCTCGCCGGGTTTTACCCTGGCATTGATCAGTGCCGTCATCGGGGTACGCTCACTGGCACTTGCAAAGCGTTGGGTAAAGAGTAGCTCCATCTCCGCAAAGGTTTTTATAGAGTCGTTGGGAAGCTCAGAATACCATTCAAACGCCGTATCAGATAAACTTCCAACAAACTGGCGAAGCAAAAGCTTGTCGTCGCCGCCGGTATTACCGCAAAGCGCCCTGAACTGGGCCACATGTTGATGGGGATTGCCGGTCCCTTTGTAAACATGAAACTTGGGAATCGTGTAACCCGGCGGGTACTTGATTTGGTCATACCAGCCCGAATATGGCCGCCCCGTTTTCACGATCTGACCGGCTGCTTCAGTCGCCTGATGCACCCGTATTTGTTGGGCAATATATTCATCCAAATCAGCTTTTGATATGGTATCCTCTTTAGCGGCGGATAGAGCCGGTGGAGGATTCGATGTTTCTCCCCTATCATCTTCAAGAATGATCGGGGGATCCCCAGCAGGTGGATCTGGTTGAATCATCATACCCACCATATCCTGGAACAGGAGGGCCATTTTCTTTATGTTGGCTGCCTGTTCCGCAGCCTCTTTATCTTTCTTCTCTAGCACGCGCCGAAGGAATTCGGCGTCCGTTTCTTGTTCTTGACGTTCTTCTGAGGATGTTTCCGGGGTTTCTTTCGGCCCAGTGAGTGCCGCCATTGTGGTCATCATCTCCTGGAGCTTTTGTTGCTGCTCCTGAGCTTTGGTCACTGATCGGGTGAGCGGTCGGTGACCCGTAGATGTACGGCTTTCTTCTTTTCCAGAAGCCATATAAACCGTATGAACAATTATGCCCCCTGACTTGGGGCGTTTAGGTTCACCGCTTTCAAACTTTGTCAGTGTCATGGGAGCTTTTTCTGGCCTCTTCCTTTTATGGACCTTTGAGGTTGAAGGAGCCGTTGAAGCGGGCATTCTAGCATTTGTTTCCCCCTGCTGTTTAATGTGGCGGTTCTTGTCTTTTTCCACCTTCGCCCTTTTCTGGCGACGGAAGTGGTCTGAGTCAATCACGGAGTCTTGAACTCTCCGCCAAACTTTATAAATTTTTGACGACAGCCGTTGAGGGGGCTGTTCCTGCTTCGTCTCCGGAACTTTTTCCATGGGCGGAGGAGACCTTTTCAATGTAGCAACCGGAGAGTTCTTTCTCACCTTCCTCAGCAATTCGAAGCTGTTCCCAGTTGGAACAGCAGCGTTGACCTCCACCACTGGAGCAGGTGGGGTTAGCCCTGAGGGGGAGTTGCCCCCTGCTTTCCTTACCCGTTGCCAATGGCGACGTCGCGCACGACGAGCAGTTGGGATTGGCTCGGAAACCGAGATAGTTTCTTGTTGCCCCCTGTTTGAGTGTGGGGTAACTGCTGATGTCAGCCTATCGAAGACTGATGCCTTCTGACCAGCTGGGGGAGGAGTGGGAACCGTCAATCTTGTGAAGACCGACTCTCTGATGGGAGAAGCCGCTTTAACGACTTCCAAAGCAGCGGCCGTTGCCCTCTTTGGGACGGCCACTTTATAGTTCTGACCTAGCCTGGTGAAAACGGAGGCTGTCGGTTTAGTAGCAGGCGACCTGTTGACAGGGGTCGTGGTAGCATTGAGCCGGTCGAACACCGACTTCTTGTTCGCTTCCAGTGCGGGTATTGGTGCAGAAAAGCTTGCAGGTGGGATCATAGTCCCGAAGAACAAGCCGGTGGTGGCTTGGGTCACCTGATCTACCGGCAGAGTAAGGAAGGAAGCTGCTTGGGGCCCATATGCTACACCTCCTGGTGAGGTGGAGCGTCCGTTGCAGCGGCACTTCGCGCAGTTGGTGCAGTTAGAATCCATGGATGCTTGAGTTCTGCGCCAGACAAAAGACCAAATCTTAGCAACTTGAAATCCGTAGGCAACCATTTAACAAACCGCGATTGGTTCGCGAAAACGACACACGAAGTGTGGAGTGGAAAGAGGAAAAGGTCCCACCGGGCGTGCCAGAATCTGTTCCCCTCCGAAAGGCGGCCCGAACTTCGCGTCCGTGACTGAGGTTCGGGGCAGATGCTATTTGGTTTTATCCATTTATCTCTCCGAAGATGCCAAGTTGATTTATGGCACTGTGTATCGGAGGTTTAGACGGATGCGGCCGATGTAGCAGACTTCGTCAGATTCCCCCTCAGGATGAGGGGTTTTTGATTGTGGGGACGCTCTTCCCTGCAAGCGCAAGCCCCTGCAGTTAATTACGCTACCGCATCGCGGTAACAACTTTCTCCTTCTCCAGAATTTCACTTCGTGTCGTGTGTGTTTGTTTTGTTTGTGGTTGCCCGTGGATTGTATACGGAGACTGAGTAATGCCGTCGCCCGTAGGACGTGGATTAGTCCAAATCCGTATTTACTTAGATTTGGGTTTGGTGTTTTTTGGTTTAAGGATACATTAGTCGCGTTGCGGCTAAGATCAACTTAAACGTTCGTCAAGGATACGTTAGTCCTGTTTTGGACTAAGATCGACTTGACGTAGTGATTGATTTAATTGTCTGGCCGTCGGGACTCGTCACCTCTCTGACGTCGTTGAGGGATTACAACGACAAGCGTCAGAGGAGTTCAGAGATGTACCCTTGAACCAAAGTTGATTTGGAGTTTTATTGTTTATTTAAATATCTAAGGACACATTAACCACATTTGGGGCTAAGATCAACTTAGACGGGACCGTTTAGATCCGGCAAAAGAGCGTTCGGGCTCGATTGCGCCAGTTTAAGGACGTGGTGGTCCATTATTAGTTTAGGGACGTTTCGGTCCGTCGCCAGTTTAAGGACGTAGTGGTCCATCATTAGTTTAAGGACGTTTCGGTCCGTCGCCAGTTTAAGGACGTAGTGGTCCGATATTAGTTTAGGGACGTTTCGGTCCGATATTAGTTTAGGGACGTTTCGGTCCATTATTAGTTTATGGACATTTCGGTCCATTATTAGTTTAAGGACGTTTCGGTTCAACATTAGTTTATGGAGATTTCGGTCCATTATTAGTTTAAGGACGTTTCGGTCCAACATTAGTTTTTGGACATTTCGGTCCACGAGTTTAAGGACCCCGCAGTCCATATCGATGTGTGGTCGTTGGGACCCGTCACCTCTTTGACGTCGTTGAGGAATTACAACGACGGATGTCAAAGGAGTTCGGAGATGTACCCTCGAACCGGATGTAAATTGATTTAAAAGAGCCATTTTACTCAGTCAATTTAATTTAAGGACTTATGGCCAAAATTGGGCTAAGTCCAGTTGAAATGTCCAACATTTTATTAGCATTGCATTTTTTATTTAGGCTCTACCCACGAAAGATATAGAGTATCAGTTTCTTTTGGGCTCTGCCCATTTGCAAAGTATCTACTTTGTTTTGTTTGGGCTCTGCCCATTTATAAATGATGCAAAGCATCTGTTCTTGTTTGGGCTCTGCCCCTTAAAATAATGCATTTGCGCTTTGTTGAGCCTGTTAGGCCTTCTCTTAATCGGGCTTGGCCCTTTTTAATGCATCTGCTCTTTATTGAGCCTGTTAGGCCTTCTCTTAATTGGGCTTGGCCCTTTTTAATGCATCTGCGCTTTGCGCTAAGTATTGAGCACAAGTCCATATGGTGGTGACACGTGTCGTGCTCTGATGAGCGCAAGCGCACTAGCGCAGTGCAATGCGCTGTTGCGCTGCTGACACGTGGCGCTCTCTCAGCGAGTTGCGCCAATTCCAGAGAGCAAAGCTCTATCTTAAGGGCGCTTAGCGCAAGTGGTTTTATGGCCGACACGTGGCGCTCTCTTAAGAGCGCAGCGGCGCTCTCTTAAGAGCGCAGCGGCGCAACTTGGAAGTGCAAAGCACTAAGAATCTTTTTAGATTCCAGAAGGGAAGTGCAAAGCACTGTTTAAGTTCTTGATCTAAATTAGATCAAAGAAAAATAAATTTCTTCTTTATTCGAAGAACCAGAGGTTCGTAAAAGTGCAAAGCACTATTCTTTTATTTTTTTTTTTATCGTTTTTAAAGAACCGAAGGTTCACAAGAAGTGCAAAGCATTGTTTTTTTTTTTATATAAAGATCATTGATCTTCTATTTTTTTAGACTAATGGTCTTTTAGAAGGAATTTCTTCTAATCCATGAAGGTTCTTTACCTTTTTCTTGAAATTTTCTCGGAGTTCTTTCTGTTTAAAGTTCTTGAATTCTCAAGAAAAATCTCGATGCCTTTGAATTGAGGCCTAAGGTCCTTTTTATAGTGCTCACAAATTAGTTAAATTTGTTAAAGAGATCATCCTCTGAGTGATTTGGGGAATTTTCCCCACCGTTGGATCTTTGATCCAAGGGCTTCTGCTTTGCAGAAGAAAATCTTCTTGTTTCAACAAGAACAGAAAAGATTTCTTAAAAATCTTAATTTAGTTTGGCGCAGATTCCCCAGCGCGTGACACGTGTCACGCAGCGCAGAGCGCTGCGCAACTGCGCTAGCGCATCTGCGCTGACACGTGTCGCGCAGCGCAGAGCGCAGAGCGCTGGCGCAAAGGATCTGAAGCGTTGCTTCCTTTAAACAGAGCTTTGCTCTGATTGGGCGCGTCTTCTTGGGCGCAGCACTGATACATCTGCGCCTGACATGTGGCGCGTTGCGCTCAGCGCAGAGGATCTGAAGCGTTGCTTCATTTATTAAATTTTGGAGAATCAGAAGCGCCGCTTCATCTCCTCTTTTCAAGTCAAACTTGTATTCCCAAAATTCTGATTTCCCGGGCCTTGGCAATGATTTCATTGTGCACATAATTTTCTGTGCTTGGGTCTATATATATAACTCAAGGCTGAGCCTTTTTTTCTCTCATTTTCAAAGAACTTCTTCGATCATGGCTTGCAATCGCCCTCATGCCCGCCGACAACCATGGGAGGTGCCGATTCGGGACATTGTTCCCCGTTTTGCTGCACGTTTGGTGGACCCTTCTCTCTCGGACGAGCAATGCGACGCTGCAATGCACGAGCTTTTGACTCGTGTGGGGTCTCCTCTCCCTCCGAATTCCATTTGGCTTCGGATGATCCTTGCCTCGGTGCTCGCCGACATTCCCCCTCCTCCAGCAGAGATGTCCTCGGCAATGCTGGATGCCGCCGAAGATAAGATTGAGTGCTTTCTCGAAGCGCACTTGATCCCCAAACCCTTGAGGGACTGCTCTTTCCACTTGCTGAGCCAGATACGGGCTCGTCGGGTTGTCATCGCCACTTTTTCCCAGGAGTGCGGCGTCGACCGTTGGATGGATACCCCTCGGGAAGATCGTCGCTTCGACGTGGTGGAGAAAACGGAGAGGGAGCTGAATACTCTTCTTTTTCTTTTTGTGAACCCTTGTCTCTCTGATCCCGTATTCGGTGATCTTTTTTAAATTTAATAATAAATAAATGTTTTGATTAAGTATTTTATTATCTGTTGAGTGTTCTTTTTATTTGAGCTCTTTGTTGTGCTTGTGCATCGTATTTTAATTTGTTGTTATCAAGTGCATGTAATTTTGCATGGCTAAATTGTCTTTGGCACTTAGCCTCTTTTTCTGCGCTAGCGCATCTGCGCTGACACGTGTCGCGCAGCGCAACTGTGTTGCCACGTGTCGCACAGTGCAGAGCGCAGCGCGGCGCTTCCTTTAACAGAGCCTTGCTCTAATTGGGCGCGCTGCGCTAATGTATCTGCGCTGGACACGTGGCGCGTCGCGCGCAGCGCAAAGGATCTGAAGCGTTGCTTCCTTTAAACAGAGCTTTGCTCTGATTGGGTGCGCTGCGCTAATGTATCTGCGCTGGACACGTGGCGCGTCGCGCGCAGCGCAAAGGATCTGAAGCGTTGCTTCCTTTAAACAGAGCTTTGCTCTGATTGGGTGCGCTGCGCTAATGTATCTGCGCTGGACACGTGGCGCGTCGCGCGCAGCGCAAAGGATCTGAAGCGTTGCTTCCTTTAAACAGAGCTTTGCTCTGATTGGGTGCGCTTTCTTGGGCGCTGCGCTGATATATTAGCGCCAGACACGCGGCGCGTTGCGCCTGAGACTTGAAGCGTTGCTTCAAAAGTTTAAATTTTGAATTCAAACAGAGCTTTGCTCTGATTGGGCGAAACACCTACCCCGATGCGAGGTCATCAGATTGATTGATTCTAGCTAGAGACGACTTCACGCAGATACGTTGGGAATCGATAGAGACGATCGAATGTCAGAAGCCCATTTTCCAAGTTTAAAGTATTCAGAGACAAATGCAAGTAATGCTATGGACCCTCTAGAAGAATGAAACCCTAACTCGACATAATGACCATGAGAACGCTTTGAAACCTTAGGGTTTGCGGCAGTTTAGCGGTGCCATTAGTGAGGCTTGGGTTTTCCCTTCTATGGTTGGTCCACAGGTACTGTGGTATATACTGGAATACTATTAAACTGTACCCAAGATGTTGAGCTCTTGGGGGATTATAGAACTTTGACGAATCGATCGAAAGGTTCGACGTCATTCGGATATCATGTAATAGGATACATTGCTTGGGAGACTCCAGATACGAGTATAGCCGTTGGAGCGCAGTCCATGCACCCACGAAGAGACGAGTCCGAAGCAGTCGACATTAGAGAAAAGTAGAATAAGAGGTTCGTACGAGATCTTGATGAGATGACGTTTCACTCCGCTGACATCAGAGATGTGATACGCATGCAGAGGCGTTGTATATGGATATATCTTCCAGAAGGAGTCGCGATGAGTATGCAGCCGTTCCGGAACAAGAAACAGATTTAATGAAGGATGATGAATTCCGGGCAGTTCGGCAGAAGCGAGATTTGGGAGAGATCTCGACAGGACCTTTCTGGAATACTATACGAAAATACTTGGACCCAGGAGCGGTCATAATGCGCACACCCAGTAGGCCAGAGTTCGGCATCATCGACGAGATAGTTGGCCAGAGATCTTTAGAGGATGTGCCAGAGCGGGACTGTTTCCGTCGTCATTCCATATTTGGCCGTTGAGCCGAGGAGCTATGCACTTAGCAATCTGCAGTGAGAGACGAGAGCCTAAGGGAAACAGAAGACATGCCACGAACAGTAGGCAAATAGATATCTTGCTCTGCTAGTATTGGATGCACCAACACCTTCTCAACTTTGAAGGAGGACATATGGAAGACGGTATTTATGATTTGTGATTTGGTGATTCGATTATCACGCATTCGTCACCTTGAATTTCGATATTTTGGATGATTTATTTGCATGACTGAAATTTTGTGCACCACAGTTGCACCTGACTTCGATTTGATGTCATTCGAGATATTGATTTTTGAGTTCATACCTATGGTATGCATGTGATTTAACTTATGCTTTCGGCATAATTTGCATGCACATTTTTTATTTGATCTGCTTTTGTGCACACTGATACATATGGTTGTGAGATTATATACCACGGTATACCTGATTTGGATTTGGATTGAAATGTGTTGTATACTGTCGATTTCGATTGTGATACTCGATATTTGTTTTGTGCACCTTGTGCACCGGATTGGATTTTACGCATGTTCAGCGCTTGATATTGGATTTCGTGATTTCGTGCATGTTGAATGCACATGATTTATATTTTATTCGTGCATGATGGATGCACCTGATTTGGATTTTCGCGTATGTTGGGCGCATGTTATGAGATGCGATTTTGGTGCACACTAGGTGCACTAAATCAGGATTCTTCGTGCATATCAGATGCACCTGATATTGTTTTCAGGCACACCCGTTGCCTTTAACAGGTGTTTCGTGCGCACCCGTTGCACTTAGATTTTGTTTCTGTGCACATGTATGGCACATTCATGGATTTCGATTTCCCTGTACACCAGACGCACGTAGCATTTATATGCACAGCTTGGGATTGATTTCTTGTAGAGCAGTACGTTTTTATGATATTTACTATTTGTTTTCGTACTGAGCAGGACTAGTCAGAGGACAGTACCTGGATATATTTTGCATGCATTGATAGTTATCGAAGGGATTTACGAAAAAGGAGCTATAGTCTCAGTATTTACCTACGTGTCTGATATGACACGGAACGTTTAAAACAAGGAAACCCTTCTAAATTGTTTTCAAAACGGCGGGATGTGTATGTTAAACAAAGGATATAGGATATATATATATATATATATATACATACATATAGTTATTTTCTTACAATAGACGTCCGCCACTGTGCAGTGATACGCACATCGCACAGCGGTTTGAAATAAGTTTGACATGCATTTCTTTTAGATATTTTGACGAGATTACACCGACGCGTACTATGTACGTGTTATAGTTTTGATGTATATCATGTCGGTTTTCCCTTTGGGCTTTGACATTGGTGTCTTCGCCATAACTCCAATGATGGCGAGATGCTTGACGGAGTTCTGATTTTGATTTTGGAGTTATATGCTCATTTTTCATGCGCATGCATTGTGCTACGATGCGTTTTATGTATTGATGATTTCGGAGCCCTGACGACTTGGACTTTTTACTGAAATGTTTTAGTATTTGAGGGGTTTAAATTTAAATTTGGGAACCAAATTTTCTTTAAGGGAGGAAGATTGTAACATTTCAGAAAAATAAAATATTATTTTTGGGAATTTTTATAATTAAATAATAAATATATTGAATATTTTAATATTACGGTATAATTAAATACCGATAAATTGGAAAAAATTTGGAAAATTATAGAAATTACTAAAAAGAGGGTGTTTTATTTTATTCAAGAAAATTATGAAATTTTATGATTCATTATACACTATTTTAATGCTAATTGCGATTAAATATCGCTAATCGCGCATTAAACTTGTTTGTGCAAAACATGCACCATGTCATTTTTACACTTGTGTTACATTTTCCTACATGGATTTCTTGTTTTAGGTTGGTTTAGATGAGAGAAAAGAAAAGAGAAAAGAAGAGAGAAGAGAAAAGAAAATAAAAGAAAAGAAAAAGGAAAACATTAAACAATATGATATGAGCAAGAGAGAGAGGGTGAGGGATCAAACCTTGGTCATGGCCCTTTGTTTCTTTCACCATCTTCATCTTTTTCTTCTCCCTCTTCAGCCCATGGCAGCACCCCTCCTCCACCTCCACTACAACCCCCAAAACATCATCAAAAACTCATCCAAAGTTCATCCCCACTTCACAAATAGCATGCACAGGCTCACAAGCTACACTTTGGACCAAGCAAAATTTGATTTTGGATACTTGGGGCAACTCAAGAATTTTCTTGAGTTGCCAAATGAGGTATTCTCTTAACCATTAGCATAGTATTTCCATTTCTTTTATATCCATGTTTGATTGGAACCGATTTAGTGTCGTTTAGTGAGGTTTGGAAATTCTAGTTAGGGTTTGAGGAATTCTGAGTTGTGATGTGTAATTGAGGCTTATAGTGACCTTAAACCCCTGTAATGATTGTATTTTGGACCTAAAACAGAGACTCATACCCTCATTCATGAACTTTGAAATTATGCAGATACGGAAATTGAGGGAATTGTGATGGTTTTTGGTAATCTGCTAACACCCGGGTGACCTGAAAATTATTTAGCAAAGACAGCGATACATGTGTAATGACCCCAAAATTTTTATACATTTGTATTATCTCTCTTCAATAATATACTGTATTTATTTGTACTTGGTATTTTCTTTTTTCTATTAAATTTATTATTATTTTATTCCTCAATCTATTATATATTTTTCTGTGTACAATTTCTTTTTCTTATATTTAAGTTTTTAACTTCTCATTCTTATTTTTTTCTTTTATAAATATTTAATCCAAATCCATTATTCTTATTCTCTACAGCCCATCTGGAAAGCCCACTTTCTTTTTAAGCAACAACATATATTTAATTCTAATTAAATATGTGCATGAACAATCTTATAGCTCATTGGTTAAGTCCTTCCATTGTTATTCCATAAGTCACATGTTCAAATTCTCATTCTTGCAATTATTTTTTTATCATTTTTTTATTCTTCTCATAACCTACAAAAGAGACCCTTCATTTCCAAAATGAATGGTGGCTTTTCATTTCTCTTTTAATTCTCATGTTAAATGCATATATTATTATTCACCATTACACCATTTTTATTTGTCCTCATCTATCTTTTTCTTCCTCACATTTTTTTTATCTCTCACTTTTCTCTCTTCACCTAGAGTCCAAGAAGAAGAACATGAAGAAGTCTTCAAGATGGTCTCGCTAGTAACGCGAGACTATCGGCGGATAGACAAGTCCGGTGACAATACCGGCTTGTGTATGTAAATTCCTTCTCTCTTTCCCCCCTCCATATAACACCTTAGGATGTGTTTAGTGGATATTATATTTAAATAGAAGGTTTTTAATAAAAAGTTTACCAAATTGTGTTTCAAATATTTTTCGAAATTTAATAAATATTTTTTTAGAATTTTCCTAGGCTTGCACACACATGTGCATGTAAACTAGGGTGTTTAAAATGAGGTAATACCATGATTAGCAACCATGGTGGGTTTAATCATGGGGATTAAGTCTTTTGGGTGTTAATTAATTTTAATTAGTTGTTTAATGGTTGCTTTAATTTGAATTCCCCTTTTTTTGTGTTGACTTGGTGAGAATGAGAGAGAGAGAGAATGCATCATGACAAAAGCCATGCTTGCATTTAATGAAGAGAGAGAATGGAGGGGTTGACATTGGGGTTATGATTCCCTCTCATTCTTGTAATATTTTCTCTCAACCTCACTCTCACACACACACACACACTTACCTCTACAGCAGCAGCAGCAGCAAACACAACAGCAGTAGCAGCAGCAGCAACTTCAGCCTCAGCAACAGCAGCTCAGGCAACAACAGCAGCAGCTACAGGCAGCAGCAATAGCTCCAGGCAGCAGCAACAGCACCCCAGCAGCTCCATTCCCTCTTCTTCTTCTCCTTCTACTTGCTTGTGAGATTTCTTGAGGGTATAACCTCTAAACTTATTCCTACTTTCGCTTATTTGAGTAGATTAGCTTCGATTAGCGATAGTTTTGTGTATTTAGTGCTTTTTGTGGTGATTGGTGGGAACCTTGACCAAGTGATGTTTGAACTGGTTTTAGTAAGTTGATGGAGTGTTGTTAGGGCCATATTAACCCAGCTTAGCCCCTATTGCACTAAAATACCACCAGATTCCTAATTGATGCGAATTCATCGTTTTTAAGCAAAATTTGAATTTTTGTAAACTGCTATCGACCCGGTGAGTTCAGAATAATTTTGAGAAGACTGCAGTATAGTTGTTAGGTGCTGATCCCCCAGGTAGAACCCGACCCCCATGCTTCCTGTTCAGGCCGCCGGAATATTGTTTCTGGCCTCAAATTGCGGCCAGATGGGGAGGGAATGGGTTAGGGTTTGGTCCTATAGGTGTCTGTTGCAACCCTTAGACTCCTGGCATGTATAATTTTATTTGATTCTTACTGCAGAAAAATCTGGAACTATATACCTATTTCTCGTATTTTAAACCTTCGCGACACGCGTGATACGCGTGTGGGTTTGGGGTTTCTGCGTATCGCGACGCGTCAGGATAGTTTCAGGCGCGTAATCACACGTTTTTACGTATCGCACACACGCGCGCTTAGTTTGCGACACGGGTCTCTAGTTTGACCGTAATATCACGTTTTTATGGATTTGAGCTTATGTGTGATGTATACTGTGTAATTCTAGGTTCGCAGGCGAGTGAGACGGACGCTGCGAAGAAAGGGAAGCAAGTCGTCGGCTACACTTAGCGCGAGACTTCGGTAAGTAGATTTAACATCTACGGGATATCGCCCGCATGGCGTTATGCGTCAGGGCTGATAGGACCTTATTGTTATATGTTGCATTTACCTCATGGACTGTCATTGCATATTGCATTCCCTGCTGTATGTAAACTTAGAATTGATAGAACACCGCACTATTACTAACGGTTCATGTTGCACGAGCACTAATCTGCATGTTACACACACACCGTTAGTAATTGCCATGACACACTCACTGTAGAACTGCCATGATTATATTGCTGTAGTTCATTTCACATATGATTCGATATGATTTTCATGGAAATTGGGAGCCGCATGATATCTTTAAAAACGGAAACTATTTTTAAAAGCGGTTTTCCCTTATACCTATATCATGGATTGATGTACATAGCATATCGCATTGGATTTACTTCTTGGTGTTGGATTTTCATGTGATTTCTGGTTTTGAGGACCGTGGGATTTTTAAGAAAAGATGCACTATTTGAAAACCCGGTTCCTCGTGATATGATATTTTGGTGCGTCCACCACGCGTTTTCTCGGTGCTGAGACGTGTGGTTGAAACCCGATTCGAGGAGTTGGATGATCCGTTTGCGGGTTCGTGGTGGACACGGTATGGTTCCCCGGGGCGAGAAATGTTTTTCGTGGAGTAGACGATGAGCCTAGCAGGGTGGCGAGTACCTACCGGTGATTGGTTGGACCTGGCGGTATCCGGAGGATACTGACCAGAGTCGAGAGATGGATGCCGGATGATCCGTCCTGCCGGGGCCTAGGGCCGATACCGCAGACGGAGCCCGTGGGCCGATCCGGACTGACAGAGCCGATATATGAGGATTTGCGTGTCGATGCTGGACACGAGTATTTTATGATATTTTGAGTGCCGATGTTGGGCACTCGTGATTTGTTAGAGATTTACAGGATTTGAGGGCCGATGGGTGTGCCGGCGCCCGAGTTATTTAGGATTTGGGTGCAGTTGTGGGCACCGATTATATTCCACGTTGATATTCCGTGTAGATGTTGTTTATCCCATGCTCAGCATTGATTGTCATATATCTCATCCTGTAGTTATTTTACCTGACAGAGCATTTGCATGATTATTGCACCTACTGCTCGTCGCATATAGATCTTACTTGCTGGCATTTGATAGAGTAGCGCAGTACGTGCATGCTCGCGATTACCTTTATATGTTATCTCTATTCACGAGTTGGCAACTCACCGCCGTTGTGCCACAGTATTTGCAGGTTGCCCTTCAGAGTAGTCGCGGCAGGCTGCCTTTTGCATCTTTTGGCTATAGATACCACTGCAGTTGGTGTGAGAGCTGTTTTGCATTTTAGGTGGGTTGTGGTATCTGATTACTTTTATTGTACTCCTTTTGTATCTAGTATTCTCCATCTACCATTTATGTACTGGACTTAGATACTATGTGAGGACGATGATGTATATTTTGTATTCTGGTGTCGAGCTCGTGGGAGCCGACTGTTTTTATATGCAGTTTATTATTCTGTGATATTTACTTATTGTTCATTCTTCGCTACGGCGTCGTATATTACTCTTGCGATGATGGTTTCCGCCGTTGGGCGTGATTGCTCCCATTTGGGAATGTTTTGTTTCATTATCACGAATATTCGGGTCGTGATAAAGTTGGTATCAGAGCGTAGATTTTACCTTCGGAGTGTAGGATGACCCTGGTATGATGGAGTAGGTAGCTGCAGCAGGGTAGCGTAGCGTGTGTATGTTCCGCGGCATACTCACGACACGGTACTCCGTCTACGCGACCTTAGGAATTATTGATTTACAATTCCTTCTTGAATACATATATTCTTGCGATTCGATTTCCGTATTCTTATCTGATCCTACTTTCCTTTTCAGCCACTATGCCACCAAAGACTACTAGGGCGCAGAGAGCGGCCGCGAGGGCCGAGATTCGAGTGGACTCGTCCGAGACGAGGACTGATCTGGGCAGTGCACCCGTTGTACACGAGCAGACCGTTCCTCCTATGACAGATCAGATTGCCACGCTTGGGGCTGGTATGCAGGAGATGCCCCGATGATAGGATCACTAGTTGAGACACTTCGAGCACAGCGACCAGAGGTAGCTCCACCCGCCGCAGGTACCGCGATGGTACCGACCGCACAGCCAGTTGCCCCTGCATCCACGGAGGTGATTACTGTATCGTTATCAGAGTTTATGAGGCTGAAGCCTCCGGTCTTCACAGGCACCGATACAGCCGAGGACCCCCAGTCCTTCATTGATAGGATGGCCCGGATATGCCGTTCCCTCAGATGCGCAGATACGAGAAGGGTCGAGTTCGCGAGCTTTCGCCTGGAAGGTCTTGCGCAGAAGTGGTGTGATTCAGTGGAGAAGGGCAGAGCGACAGGTCTTCCTCCTATGACCTGGACGGAGTTCGTGACAGTATTTCTAGCCCGTTTCCTTCCCCAGAGTGTTAGGGATGCCCGAGCACACCGATTTGAGTCCTTGCGCCAGACGCCAGAGATGACAGTGGCAGAGTATGACGTGCTGTTTACAGAGCTAGCAGCTTATGCCCCGTATTTAGTGGCTACCGAGGAGTTGCGAGTCAAGAGATTTGTTCGAGGCTTGCTTACACCACTGTTCCTTACGATCAGCGCGCAGCACTATGAGACATATGCAGCAGCTGTAGACGCAGCCCTATTAGTCGAGGAGCGCCTTGCCGAGACTTCGGTAGTTCCAGAGCCAAAGAGAGTTCGTACTGGTATATCCGCACGGAGACAGACATTCAGATGCCGCGACAGGTATCGTTCTGGTACGAGGAGTAGCAGAGATTCAGGACGAGGCCAGATGTTTAGTTCGTATCCCCAGGAGAGTCAGCAGTCGCCGCGGGGTTGCTTTAGATGCGGCAGTCTACTTCACCTCGTTAGAGATTGTCCTGAGATACACCGGAGGGAGGCGGCAGCACCACATGTTACTTTACCACCTTCACCATCCCAGAGGGCGTTTCCTGTTGTACCGACCGTTGTTCCGCGTCAGACTCACACTCAGAGAGGTCGTGGGCATAGAGGAGTTGCTCAGAGAGGACGGGATGACCGAGGCAGAGGGCAGTCAGTCACCGGTGGAGGACAGGCACGGGTTTTTTCTTTGACGCATCAGGACGCGCAGGCGTCCAATGCGGTGGTTTCAGGCATCCTTCCAGTATGTTCAGTTGATGCACACGTATTGTTCGATCCCGGATCCACGCACTCGTACGTATCCACACACTTTGTGCCGAGTTTGGGTAGAGAGTCCGGTTTGCTTGATCAGCCGCTTGTTGTGACCACTCCCCTGGGAGAGTCGTTTGTTGCTAGGCACGTGTTCCGATCCTGTACCGTCTGTATTGGCGAGAGAGAGAGAGTTGCCTGTCGACTTGATCCTTCTCGAGATGTTGGACTTCGACGTTCTTTTGGGCATGGATTGGTTAGCCACGTGCTATGCTTCCGTGGACTGCCGTGAGAAGACAGTTAGATTCTGCTTTCCCGGCGAGTCAGTTTTTGTTGTGTTCTGGGACCGTGGTGCCGCCCCTCACAGTGTGATTTCTTCTGTTCGCGCTGGACAGCTTTTGAGGAAGGGATGTCAGGGATTTCTCGCCTATGTTTGCGATGCTCACGCTGCGGAGGTTCCATTGGATCAGGTTCCGGTTGTTAGCGAGTTTCCTGATGTGTTCCCTGACGAGCTTCCTGGGCTACCGCCCGAGCACGACATTTCTTTCTGTATTGATCTGGTTCTGGGCACGGGGCCTATTTCCATACCGCCTTATCGGATGGCCCTGGCGGAACTTCGAGAGTTGAAGAGTCAGTTGCAAGATTTGCTGGATAAGAGACTTATTCGACCCAGTGTTTCTCCTTGGGGTGCTCCAGTCCTGTTCGTCAAGAAGAAGGACGGCAGTTTGCGTCTGTGTATCGACTACCGCCAGCTGAACAGGGCGACAGTGCGGAACAGGTATCCTTTGCCGCGCATCGACGATTTGTTCGACCAGCTCCAGGGGGCAGGATACTTTTCGAGGATCGATTTACGATCGGGCTATCATCAGCTGCGGGTTCGACAGGAGGACATTTCTAGGACAGCTTTCCGTACGCGCTACGGCCATTATGAGTTTTTGGTGATATCGTTCGGACTCACCAATGCGCCAGCAGCATTCATGGACTTGATGAACCGTATTTTCCGGCCATATTTGGATCTGTTCATCATAGTGTTCATTGACGATATCTTGGTGTATTCCCGGAGTAGTGAGGAGTACGAGCAGCACCTGCGGATTACACTGCAGACTTTGAGAGAGCACCAGCTATATGCGAAATTCTCCAAGTGTGCTTTCTGGCTGGACAGCGTAGACTTCTTGGGGCATGTGATTTCACGAGACGGTATATGTGTGGACCCGAGGAAGATCGAGGCCGTGCAGCGTTGGCCCAGACCCACATTGGTTACGGAGATTCGCAGCTTTTTGGGGTTGGCCGGTTACTACAGGCGATTTGTGCAGGACTTCTCCAATATTGCTACACCTTTGACCTGGTTGACCCGGAAGGTAGTTCCTTTCGATTGGACGGAGAAGTGCGAGCACAGTTTTCAGCAGCTACGGACTCGGTTGACTACGGCACCGGTATTATCATTACCTTCAGGATCAGGCGGATTTGTGGTCTATTGTGATGCTTCTCGAGTGGGGCTAGGGTGCGTTTTGATGCAGCATGACAGGGTGATTGCGTATGCTTCGCGACAATTGAAGAAACATGAACAGAACTACCCCACTCATGATTTGGAGATGGCTGCAGTGGTCTTTGCACTTAAGATCTGGTGACATTACCTATACGGCGAGTCGTGCCAGATATTCACGGATCACCAGAGTCTAAAGTATATATTTCAGCAGCGAGACCTGAACCTTCGACAGCGCCGATGGATGGAGTTAGTGAAGGATTACGACTGCGACATCTTGTATCACCCGGGCAAGGCGAATGTGGTGGCGGATGCTTTGAGCAGGAGGCCCGGGGGTAGTCTGTCTTGTTTGAGCGCAGTACAGGGGCAGTCGTCGGTAGATTGGCAGATATTATGCGACAGCCGAGTACAGTTTGAGTTCACGCCGATTGGAGGACAGATCGCGCATGTTCGTGCACACCCACAGTTACTTGACCGCATACATGAGGCACAGTGCAGTGATGACCGATGTTCGGAGATCATGGCACAGATTGGACAGGGCAGATTTTTCGAGTTCGTGATCGATGATCAGGAGGTACTACGATTTGGAGTTAGACTGTGCGTACCAGATGCTGAGGGACTGCGGCGCGAGATTCTTGAGGAGGCACATCGATCGGTGTACAGCATCCATCCCGGTTCCACCAAGATGTATCATGATATGAGAGATGTTTACTGGTGGGACGGAATGAAGAGGGATATCGCAGATTTCGTATCGAGATGCCTGACTTGTCAGCAAGTCAAGGCCGAGCACCAGAGGCCCGCGGGAGAGCTACAGCCGTTACCCATTCCGGAGTGGAAATGGGAGTAGATTTCGATGGATTTCGTTGTGGGTCTACCCTGGACTAGGCGGGGGTACGACTCCATTTGGGTGATCGTAGATCGTTTGACGAAAGCGGCTCACTTCCTGCCAGTGAAGACGACTTTCGGATTTGCTCAGTACGCCTAGATTTACATCGACGAGATAGTACGACTGCATGGAGTTCCGACATGTACCGTGTTCGACAGAGGCACCCAGTTTACCAGTCGACTATGGCAGAGGCTCCAGGAGGCTTTGGACACTCGCTTGAGTTTCAACACAGTATTCCATCCGCAGACCGACGGACAGTCAGAGCGGACTATTCAGACTCTCGAGGATATGCTCAGAGCGTGTGTATTAGATTTCGGAGGTAGCTGGGATCATCACTTACCCTTAGTAGAGTTCTCCTACAATAACAGCTATCAGGAGACCATTCAGATGGCACCATTTGAGGCTCTTTATGGGAGGAGATACAGATCGCCCGCCTGTTGGACAGAGCTCAGTGAGAGCAGTATCTTAGGGCCATAGATTGTTGAGGAGACGACCGTGAAGATCCAGTTGATTCGCGATAGGATGAGAGCAGCCCAGAGTAGGCAGAGATCTTATGCGGACCGTCGGCGACGCAGACTTGAGTTTTCTGTTGGTGATCATGTTTTCTTGAAGGTCTCCCCAATGAAAGGTGTGATGAGGTTTGGGATGAAGGGGAAGCTCAGTCCCAGATATGTGGGCCCCTTTGAGATCCTCGAGCGTGTTGGTGCAGTAGCATACCGATTAGCCCTTCCGCCTAGTTTTTCAGATGTGCACCCCGTATTTCACGTTTCGATGCTCCGTAGATATCTTCATGATCCTTCGCATGCGATTCAGCACCCGACGATCCAGCTTGAGCGCGACCTTTCCTATGCAGAACAGCCGGTGATGATCTTGGATCGACAAGTGAAGAAATTGAGATCAAAGGACATTCCATCAGTCAAGATACTTTGGCGTGGTCAGGGTAGTGAGGAGGTCACTTGGGAGACCAAAAGCGAGATGAGGAAGAAGTACCCCCATCTTTTGGAAGGTACGTGTAGTTAGATTTTGAAATTCGGGGACGGATTTCTTTAAGGGGGAGAGATTGTAACACCTTAGGATGTGTTTAGTGGCTATTATATTTAAATAGAGGGTTTTTAATAAAATGTTTACCAAATTGTGTTTCAAATATTTTTCCAAATTTAATAAATATTTTTCTAGAATTTTCCTAGGCTTGCACACACATGTGCATGTAAACTATGGTGTTTAAAATGAGGTAATACCATGATTAGCAACCATGGTGGGTTTAATCATGGGGATTAAGTCTTTTGGGTGTTAATTAAGTTTAATTACTTGTTTAATGGTTGCTTTAATTTGAATTCCCCTTTTTTTGTGTTGACTTGGTGAGAATGAGAGAGAGAAAGAGAATGCATCATGACAAAAGCCATGCTTGCATTTAATGAAGAGAGAGAATGGAGGGGTTGACATTGGGGTTATGATTCCCTCTCATTCTTGTAATATTTTCTCTCAACCTCACTCTCACACACACACACACTTACCTCTACAGCAGCAGCAGCAGCAAACACAACAGCAGTAGCAGCAGCAAACACAACAGCAGCAGCAGCAACTTCAGCCTCAGCAACAGCAGCTCAGGCAACAACAGCAGCAGCTACAGGCAGCAGCAACAGCACCCCAGCAGCTCCATTCCCTCTTCTTCTTCTCCTTCTACTTGCTTGTGAGATTTCTTGAGGGTATAACCTCTAAACTTATTCCTACTTTCGCTTATTTGAGTAGATTAGCTTCGATTAACAATAGTTTTGTGTATTTAGTGCTTTTTGTGGTGATTGGTGGGAACCTTGACCAAGTGATGTTTGAACTAGTTTTAGTAAGTTGATGGAGTGTTGTTAGGGCCATATTAACCCAGCTTAGCCCCCATTGCACTAAAATACCACCAGATTCCTAACTGATGCGAATTCATCGTTTTTAAGCAAAATTTGAGTTTCTGTAAACTGCTTTCGACCCGGTGAGTTCAGAATAATTTTGAGAAGACTGCAGTATAGTTGTTAGGTGCTGATCCCCCAGGTAGAACCCGACCCTATGCTTCCTGTTCAGGCCGCCGGAATATTGTTTCTGGCCGCAAATTGCGGCCAGATGGGGAGGGAATGGGTTAGGGTTTGGTCCTATAGGTGTCTGTTGCAACCCTTAGACTCCTGGCATGTATAATTTTATTTGATTCTTACTGCAGAAAAATCTGGAACTATATACCTATTTCTCTTATTTTAAACCTTCGCGACACGTATGATACGCGTGTGAGTTTAGGGTTTCTGCGTATCGCGACGCGTCAGGGTAGTTTCAGGCGCGTAATCACACGTTTTTACGTATCGCGCACACGCGCGCTTAGTTTGCGACACGGGTCTCTAGTTTGACCGTAATATCACGTTTTTATGGATTTGAGCTTATGTGTGATATATACTGTGTAATTCTAGGTTCGCAGGAGAGTGAGACGGACGCTGCGAAGAAAGGGAAGCAAGTCGTCGGCTACACTTAGCGCGAGACTTCGGTGAGTAGATTTAACATCTACGGGGATATCGCCCGCATGGCGTTATACGTCAGGGCTGATAGGACCTTATTGTTATATGTTGCATTTATCTCATGGACTGTCATTGCATATTGCATTCCCTGCTGTATGTAAACTTAGAATTGATAGAACACCGCACTATTACTAACGGTTCATGTTGCACGAGCACTAATCTGCATGTTACACACACACCGTTAGTAATTGCCATGACACACTCACTGTAGAACTGCCATGATTATATTGCTGTAGTTCATTTCATATATGATTCGATATGATTTTCATGGAAATTGGGAGCCGCATGATATCTTTAAAATCGGAAACTATTTTTAAAAGCGGTTTTCCCTTATACCTATATCATGGATTGATGTACATAGCACATCGCATTGGATTTACTTCTTGGTGTTGGATTTTCATGTGATTTCTGGTTTTGAGGACCGTGGGATTTTTAAGAAAAGATGCACCATTTGAAAACTCGGTTCCTCGTGATATGATATTTTGGTGCGTCCACCACGCGTTTTCTCGGTGTTGAGACGTGTGCTTGAAACCTGATTCGAGGAGTTGGATGATCCGTTTGCGGGTCGTGGTGGACCCGGTATGGTTCCCCGGGGCGAGAAATATTTTTCGTGGAGTATACGATGAGCCTAGCAGGGTGGCGAGTACCTACCGGTGATTGGTTGGACCTGGCGGTTATCCGGAGGATACTGACCAGAGTCGAGAGATGGATGCGGGATGATCCGTACTGCCGGGGCCTAGGGCCGATACCGCAGACGGAGCCCGTGGGCCGATCCGGACTGACGGAGCCCGATATATGAGGATTTGCGTGTCGATTCTGGACACGAGTATTTTATGATATTTTGAGTGCCGATGTTAGGCACTCGTGATTTCTCAGAGATTTACAGGATTTGTGGGTCGATGGGTGTGCCGGCGCCTGAGTTATTTGGGATTTGGGTGCAGTTGTGGGCACCGATTATATTCCACGTTGATATTCCGTGTAGATGTTGTTTATCCCATGCTCAGCATTGATTGTCATATATCTCATCCTGTAGTTATTTTACCTGACAGAACATTTGCATGATTATTGCACCTACTGCTCGTCGCATATAGATCTTACTTGCTGGCATTTGATAGAGTAGCGCAGTACGTGCATGCTCGCGATTACCTTTATATGTTATCTCTATTCACGAGTTGGCAACTCACCCCCATTGTGCCACAGTATTTGCAGGTTGCCCTTCAGAGTAGTCGCGGCAGGCTGCCTTTTGCATCTTTTGGCTATAGATACCACTGCAGTTGGTGTGAGAGCTGTTTTGCATTTTAGGTGGGTTGTGGTATCTGATTACTTTTATTGTACTCCTTTTGTATCTAGTATTCTCCATCTACCATTTATGTACTGGACTTAGATACTATGTGAGGACGATGATGTATATTTTGTATTCTGGTGTCGAGCTCGTGGGAGCCGACTGTTTTTAAATGCAGTTTATTATTCTGTGATATTTACTTATTGTTCATTCTTCGCTACGGCGTCGTATATTACTCTTGTGATGATGGTTTCCGCCGTTGGGCATGATTGCTCCCGTTTGGGAATGTTTTGTTTCATTATCTCTCATTTTTTACTCATATCCTCTTTTATACCCAGTCTCTGGGCTACTTTTACAAAGGAAATGCTGCCAAAATTATTTAAATGACAACGTAGCTTTAAAAGAACTTATTGAATTATTTAAGGTTTTCTAAATGTTTTCATTAAATGTTTTCAACACTCACTACTTTAAATGGTTTTGATTTCTGGGTTCGGCTTACTTAGTCGCGTTACGCCTGTAGACGTAGCGTGGTTAAGTGCCGGTCACGAGTCGAAATAATCGGGTCGTGACACTCCATCTCTTTCTTTTTCTTTTTATATTTTTCTTGTTTTATATTGTCATGAAAAACTTCCCTTGACATATCATAATTCCTAAATAATTAATTAAATGGATACATATATAAATAATGAACACACAAACATACACACATATATAGTTTGTAAAGTCTTTTTTATTACTCTCAATTCACATGTTAAGATTTCATAATGACCAATTAGGATTGCATGTTTATTGTTTTATTTTAAATCACTATATTTAAAGTTTGTAAAAAAAAAATGAAGTTACGAATAAATACCATGGTTTTCTCATTTCTCGCATATGACATATCAATACGTTTAGTTTTAAAATAATTTTTATAAATTAATTTTTAATTCTGAAAATTTCAGGAAATTTACATATGATAGAATATATTATTTTGTACATGCTGTAAAAGTTTTAGATCGAACTGCATAGCGGTTTAGGAATTACATCGTTTTTATTCACTGATCGTAAAACAGAAAACTGCAGTTATCGGTCAACTTTTAGGACACATAACTTGGTATACCGGTATCCAAATTGAGTAAACTCAGGTGTTTTTGATATATACATCGAATGATCTAGATTTTCTTAGTTTTATAGTTTTACTGAAAACCCATCTAAGATAAAGAAAACTGTGTTACAATATTAAGTGACGGATCTGGACAGAATTTGTCCTGATTCGCACACTGTTTTTAAATTAGACCTAACTCAAACTCCCGATGTCCGTTCGTGACAAAATTTAGATGTGTAGATGCACGATTGATATAACTATAATTTTATGTATACTTGATTACTTAGAAATGCATGAAACACCCCGATATAGGCATTGCAATACAATATATAGTTGCTGTCCAGAAATCTGAATTTCTGTTTTAAACGCTGATATTAAAATAATCATAACTAGAGCTTTAGAAATCCAAATTGTATGAATCTTGGTGTTTTGATAAGTAATTCAAAACACCTACAATTTTCTAATAATCTTCGTAACCTGAAACCTGATGGAAATTAATTCAAACTGTGTTTTAAAAATATGTGACGGTGCTGAACAGATTCTGATCTGTTTTGCGCAACGATATGAAAACATATATCTCTCAAACCGGTAGTCGCATTTAGGTGAAACTGGAACTCACGCATGCAAAACACTTAGATTCATATTTTTGTTTATGTTCCGCATTCGTTCGACTTGATTAATTAGTCGTACATAATATTTCTTTATAGCATTGTTTTTGGTAGTTACTCGTATAATATACTTGACTCATTTCATGCTATTCGAACATGTATACATATTTATCTTGATCATTAAATTGTTGTATGTACATAAATACGATAATTAAATATTTGATTTGTATTTTGAAAACCATACAAAATTATTTTTACATAAAACCCCCTCAAGTTCTATAAATTACCCTAAGGACCCTAGTAAACATAGGTTTAAGCGGGACTAATCTCTTGAGCCTCAGGGAGCCAGAGAAGTGGTTGCTTGCCTATTTAAGGTAGATAACTTAACAACGGTGTTATTAACACGGTAATCATCTTTGAAAAAGACACAAATCCTGCCGCCCATGTGCAGCGGTTACCGATAATATCAAAACAATCAGGACTTCAATTTACTTTTCTAATTATCTGACTCGGTTTTAGTCTCAGTATAATCTGATTTGAATATGATTCAAGTACAATCTATAATCTACAGTCTACAGTCTATAATCTATAATCTTCAATATTATAATTCAACATGAACACATGAATCCAATAATCAATCTATTCAACTTGACTGAACCAAACCATGGATATACTTTCCATTTACATGATTCCAATTTACAAACATTATATCCGTTACTGATATCATGGTTTCGGTCAGTCATCCAACTATACAACTTATACAATACAATATAACAATACAATCAAAACACTACGAGGTTTAAGGGGTAGATTGGTACAGAAGGTGTTAAAAGTGGCACGAGACAGTAAGATTAAGACACCTAACATGAATCCTGTTGCTGTTGTACCGTGGCATAACGGTTCCTTGTACTTTCAGTTTGCCCTGGTCTCGAGCATATAGAGACCCCTCTCATATACACTGGCATCCTTCTGTACCAAGCTACAAACAACAGCGTTAACACAATATTCTACAATATTATACAACTTTAAAAGATACATTCTTATTCTGTCTTTTCTATTTCTCCCTTCACTTTGGGACTTACCGAGCGACCTGTTTGCTGACGATATTTTATTTCTTTCTTCTTTGAATGTCGTCAGGTGATCTGGACACAGCAAAGATCGAGCCCACCAGTGAAGACTTGGATCAGTTCCTCGAAGACCCCGAGCTCTAGACATTGTACATTTCCTTTCATTACCTTTAATTTCCTGTTATACCATTGTTTAGGCATCGTTTTTACTTCAGTTGTATTTCCTTTTCATGCATTGTACAAAAAAATGTTAATAAATAAAGTTGCTGTTATTTTTATATCTCTTGTCTCTTGTGATTACTTTTATATTGCTTAGATACGCTTAGCATATGTACTTCTGAGTATATACGTAGCGGACCTCGTCGTGTCTCCTTTGCCGTACACCGGGAAGCGGGGCGTGACAACATGCAGGCAATCTAGGACCCCCCACTGAAACCCTAGCCCCATACCCCAGCACCAGGCCGCAGAAATAATCCTTCTGGCCGCAATTTGCGGCCAGACCTAGGGAAATTTGGCTCGTGTTTGTTTCATGGCTCCAGTATCTGTAATCTAGACCCTCCACATATGCAAAATTGGCTGATTTGACCTAAGGTAAAATCCGGGATTAATTTCATGAGTTGCTGTTTTGATTTGGGGTTATATTTTTCGTATTTTGGATTCTGGATTTTAGTATTTGTGTTTTACCTCGATCACTTGACGTTTGTACGACCAAATCGAGCGTTGTTTGGTGGTTTGAAAGGCATAGTCCGTAGGTTCTAACCTATAGGCTTTTAGCGTGTCGTTTTGGTTTTAATTTGGATTTTAATGCGATACGATACATTGTGATATGTAGGTACCCCCATGTGGACTTCGGGACAACAAGCAAGCGTGTGGCGACGTCGGCAACGGCAAGCGAAGAGCAAGATGAGTAGATTATATCTACGGGGGAAGTCGGGTGAATGGCGTATAGCACCCCCGCAGTTCGTAGTGTAATGTATGGTATATATATATATATATTATATGGATATATTTATATGTTTATTGTGAGTTTTTGATTATCTAGAGGTACTTTGAGAGTCATGGATAATTTTAGTATCATTGGATGATGGTGTCACTAGTTAGTTTAGTCGCGAGCCCTAAAATAAGGTTTACACCCACACGCACACACACATGCTTACTTTGTTTTACTTGTGCGTATATGGGGATATGTATATATGTATACACACATAGGTATGAGACTATGTATACATATACGTATACTTATACGTGGATGATGAGGATTATACATGGTATTTGGAGATGAGTCGATGAGATTGGGCATGATACCATGAGATCGGTGATATGTTATGGTTCGTATTATGAGATACGATATGAGATTATAGCGGGCCTTTAGGCGTGTGTTTTCATACACACGCGTTTATATATATATAGATGGTATCAGTTTATACTAGACTTAGATCAGTACCCCCCAGTTCATGAGATATGATGATAAGGATACCAGATAAATGATGAGATGAATGTGATATTTGACCCGTACCCAGATTGGGATGCCGTATGACGGATGTACCGTACGAGCTAACTATGATGATAGATCCACACTCTTGACTCGAGAATGTCATATATCCATATGATATATTGTATCGTACGTGGTACTTGAGGCGGGATCACCGACTATTATATATATGTATATATACATCGACTCAGATGTAGGTGGTTTCCATATCCCTTTCGATTGGTTTGTTAGTTAGACCTGTAGTTTACCTAGTAGATGTTAGACTGGACCCGAGTCATACCTATTTCCAAAATTAACGAATCGTGAGAATTTTAAAGACATGCCAAGGAATACTACGGATATTTCAAAGGACGTACCTTTGCTTAAAAACACCGTAGCCCATATTTTTCTAAACACCACGATTCGTGTTATTTCAAATGGCAAAACTGTATGATATATATATATATATATATATATTGATGTAGATTCTTCACTGGTGTGTTTATGATTCATTTTCCACATATTCTTGCTATTCGTATCGCAATGCATGTTTAAATGTGTTTATTGTTATATTAAACTCATGCTGTCAGGACATCAGCACCATTATCGATGATGCGTATGTTCCACGTACACCTGCTTGCCGGCTCATACACTTCATCATCGATAATTGCCATGTCACTACACAGTAGGACTGTTGCATCAGGATATGGCTCCTTGAATGGCATGCTTGCGTACATACATATTGTACACTCATACTTGCGTACATACATATTATACACTCATACTTACGTACATACATATTGTACACCCATACTTGCATACATACGTATTTGCACATACATAGATAATTCTGGCTTGATTTTGGAGATGTGGGAACGTAAGATATATTTTAAAACTGGATTCATTTTAAAAGAGCGGTTTTCCTATCGATATGTGCATATTACTGTTCCATGTTGTGTGATATACGGATATGTTTACATTTCTATTATATGTCGCAGACATCATGCTTTATGATTATACGCATTGAGATATGTTGTTTTCATAAGATTTCTGAATTTGGGAACCGTGGTTATTTCAAAAGAAAGTATGTATTGTTTTAAAAAAAAACCGGTTTCTCTTGATATGATATTTCAGTGTGTCCACCATGTGTTTTCTCGGTTTTGAGAGTGGCATGTGAAACCCGATTCGAAGAGCGTTAGGCACTTTCTGCGGGTATATGGTGGACCCGGTGAGGTACCCCGGGGCAAGAAGACTCGTATATGTTAGACGGTGAGCCTAGCAGGGGAGCACTACCTACCGATGACAGTAGTTGGGCTCGGCGGATATCCGGAGAATACCGACCGGAGTCGAAAGATGATACGGGCCGATCCGGACTGACGGAGCCCGTGGGCCGATCCGGGCTGACGGAGCCCGATATATGAGGATTTACGTGCCGATATTGGGCACGGGTTTCATAATGTTTTCGAGTGTCGATGCTAGACACCCAACTTCCATGATTTTGATGTGTTGCGAATGACACACGTTGATTTATATTCTTATACTTTCATGCATATGCTTTATGATATTTACATGCATGATGTTTTGTTTTATTGGTTGACCCGTGGACGAGATCCATACGCATACAGGCATTGATTACATTATTGGATGATATCCACATACTTATAGACTTGATGCTATAGTTGGCACTGATTTCATTGATGATACCTCATATTTATGATATGTTGCTAGCTGAGACATTGACATGAACACTTGGTATTACACTTATGTATAGATGTTTACCCTTGCTACCTTATCATACTTCAGACTTTATCATATTGAGGATATATATACTACTGATCGTATTGACCTAGGATGGAGTCATACATACGATTTCTGCTCTGTGATATTTTCTACTCACGAGTTGGCAACTCACCCCCGTTGAGCCACAGTTCTTGCAAGTTTTTGCCGTACAGGTTTCATTGCGGCTTTCTGGCACACTACTTCCATTCTGGGTGATTGCTTGGATAGGTGGGTTCACTCGCATCGTGACCACCCTTATATATTATTTTCATTGTTGTATCTAGAAACTCCATCAACCAGACTTATATTATTTATTTCAGACTTAGAAAACCAGTTGTTATTACTTCGACCTTAGAGTCGCGTGTTGTATTATTATGCTTTTCTTGATAATTTTGAGTTTCCTTTGAGCTTTGATCCTCGCCCTTCGGCGTTGTATATTATATTGCTTGCGTGGTTGTGACCGTCAATTGACGAAGAGCTAGCTCCCGCCTGGGGATGCCTTTTATCTTTGTGCATATATTATTCGTATTGTACCCCGTTTGGGGGCCAGTATTTACAAAGGAAACTCTGCCGAAATTTTCAGAAAAGACTTGAGATTTAAAAATTCATATTCGGCTTATATTATTTAAAAACCCCTTATTTTAAAACATGTTCTCTTCACTTCTTTCCTTAAATGGTTTAGATTTCTGGGATTTCTTGGCTTGAATTAGATGGGGTCCTATAGACTTCATATGATTCAAGTGCCAGTCGCGTGCCATTTCGGGTCGTGATACGGTGCCCACTCGAATGCGCGAGTGGGAGTATATTGGCAATTGGACAAACCGGCTCAATTCCCGCCCATGCGAGTGGACGGGTTTGAACTGGCCAAGGATGGGGCCAAATCCTATTGTGGTTAGGATTCGGTTCCTATCACTTTACGCTATATATATATATATATATATATATATATATATATATATATATATATATATAGGGCAAGGGTTATTAATCCAAGATGGTTAATTAATTAAGAGATAAATTAAGAGAAACTTAGAGGGATCTAAGAGATCCAACTTGTGAGCCGTCGTCTTCTTCCATCATTCTTGTTCTATTACGGTTGGTTAGCGAGGTAATTACGTGGGGGATTCTCGATTGATTATAGTATGGTTTTCTTCTGACCGTTGCGTGAAGGCGAGAAAGTTTGAATCCAGAACGTGACGTGAACGAGGATAACGATTTCACCATCGGATCAGGCATTTCGGTAAAACTCTTGCGTAGATATATAATTGCTTCTGCTGCTATGATACATCTATTTATGTATCTATGCATCTATTTGCAACGCCCAAGATAAAATAGATGCAATTCTCTAGAAGAGTTTGAAAAATGCAGCATAAAACTTAACCGGAAGCTATAGTATTAGACGCACACGTGCAAGAGAGAGAGAGAGAGAGAGAGAGAGAGTTCAATGTTCATGAAACCTACAAATTCGATGAGCCAGTTTATGGTTCAAGACATTTCGTTATAACCATATTAATAGAACGTGCAGATTCGATTAACTTGGATTATAGTTCAATATCATTTTCTTGAATGAGATTCATTAGATCCAACAAATAGATGTCACTCGTTGGATTTTCATTACATGTTGTCTGAATGTAAATACATTACATTTAAAAATTCCATCAGAACGAAATAAGGAAATTTGAGGAGCATGAAGGGAATTAAATTTGAGGAACACACCTACAAATTTTCTAGTGTTAAATTTATGAGGTAAAATCCAGGGTTTTTAAGTTAAGGAGGTTTACTCCTACTCAAGCAAAGTTCAAAAGGGGGGTTTCCTTTATTTTCTTGCACTTTCTTCCCAATTTAAAGATCAATGCCCCTGTTCAAACCCAATGCGCGAAGGCTTCTCATATTTTGACCTCTTCTCTGATTAGGTATTTTTTTTTATCCAAATCTATCATCACATTACGATGTTTTTCTCTTTCCTTTTTTTTATCCAAATTTTTTAACCATTGTTGCTATGTCACATAGTAACATCTGTTTCCATTGCATTGTCATGTCTAATGAAATAAAATATTACGCTAATAACCATGCTAAATTTCAACTTACTACCATGAACTATAAACATTTTTTCCAAATGAAACCATGAACTTTTAAAATGAAGGAGTGATATCATAACTTTCAAAAGTATCATAAAAAACCTCAGGAAAATTACAAAATTACCAAAATATCCCTCTCATATGATAAAAAGGACTACATTTGCAAAAAAGGGGTATTTTGGTAATTTTGTAATTTTCATCAGGTTTTTTTTTTTTTTGATAATTTTGAAAGTTTATGGTATCAATCCATCATTTTGAAGCTTCATGGTATCATTTGAGCAAAATGCCTATAGTTTATGGCAGCAAGTTGAAATTTAGCCTAATAACTATTAGTATATACTTTGACTTGTACTTGACAAGAGCTGATAACATAAGTAAATGTTTATACTCTGACTTGTTTTCTCGTTATGTGATTTCATTAGCTTCCATGTGTCCAAATAATAAGTAATTGTTGAAAAAGTAAACCTGCATATTATTTTCACAAGAAATTAAATAGAGATGTGTGATATGTATGATTTTCATGTAAATTTATTCTTATAAATTGTAAAACTATGGATTTAGTCTTAATTAGAATCTACGAAATTGATTCCAGTATGAGCTGTCTCAACTTCATATAAAACAGAGGATCCAACATTGGTCCCAAACCCACATTGAATGGTTAATCTTTTAGAATTCAAACTTGAGCCTCGAAAAAGATATAAATTCATACATCACGCATACATGTAGGTACACACATATGAACTTTCTCAATCCACATAACAAGGCACCATGCAATCAATCAACATAACATTACATATATCATTTGAAGTGGCATGCAATGATTAGTCAATATATTAGTCTTAATCCACCTGAGCTTTTGGCCAGTTAAAAAAGCAATTTGGCATGCAAATCTTTATCATATCATTCAACTGGGCATTATTAGCATAACTTTCTTGTCATTAGAGCTTCACCTTAACCTATAAGATGGTGATGTAGAACTGATCCAAGACTAATAATATCCCATTAAATTTTTCGATAAATCTGTGATCGCCACCTCGAGCTTATGATTACGCTATCAAATCTATTAGATGACACATGATCACTAAATAGGTCTTTATCATTTAGTCATTTAATTAGTTAGCTATAGAACACGAAGGTAAATAGGATCTGGTCTAAAAGGAGGTAAATCTAATAAGGAAATTAAGAGATGTTTAAGTTCACTAACCATAATTAACCTATGGTTGCTTGCCACAGTACCAATGGGTTATTGTCAAAAGAATTATATTGATGCTCTGATGAAAAGCTTCATTAGACTCGTAAAATCCTACATAGGAGCTAGATTTGGAGATCGTTAGACCTAATCAAAGCTTGCCAACCTAGCTCTTGTTCCTTTGCCCTAAGTAATTAAACAATGACAAAAAGCAAGCATTTGTTGAATGAAAAGTTGTGTTCACATATGGTGCGTAAATGCGCTATAAACATTCATAGCAGCGGAAATACTATCTATCTACGCAAGAGATTTACGATATACCTTGCACTGGTTGTATGACCGTTCACCTTGTCCACGTCACGTAGAAGAACTGATTTGTAGCGCTTCTATGCAACAGCCGGAGCGAAACCACATTTTAGAAGAAAGCGAGAATCTCTCTCTTGAGCACTCCACAGGCCAACCCAAGATAGAAGAGGATGAGGAAAGAAGACGACGGCTTTCTTAAAAAACTCTCTATATTGCATGCAAATAAAACCCTAGCCTCTATATGTGTTTATAGGGTACCCACTCATATAGGCGGGTATTGGGCCGTATCGGGTCCAATAGCTAATATACTCCCACTCGCACATCCGAATGGATGTCGTCCATAGCTTCCTGAGCCGGTTCCCTGAATCAATTGTCTCCCTGAGAATTCTTCCTTCTCTTCCTCATTCATACCCATACTTATATGTTGGTAAGGCGTGGACCGTTGAGAACCTACAAGCGGGTAACCATATAGCCAGATCTGTTGCGACATAACGATCTTCCTAAAAGAAAACAACATAAACCAAAATATGTTAGGCTCGCGAAATCTTATACTCTAGATCTGATCGGGCATGTCTGCCCAAGTACCTTCGATCCCTCTCAGAAGCGTGCCTGAACACCGTGGTAGTTTCTCGATTCATCGCACTCTTAAAATTTGCCACCACGACGTCAACAAGAATTGGTCATGCGATACAATTAGAAGACATTCCAATCGATCTTCTTCCGGCTCTGAATAGTTAGATCTGCTATTCACTCACCTTCCTGACACTATCCCGTATGTGCGGTATATTATCATCGCATCGGGAAACAGCAACCAAAGTAGCAAACGCTCATAACATTCCTATCCAGACAACTCAATGTTGCTTAGGGTTTATAGACTGCCCGTCCTTCCTATTAGCGCATGTTGCATGGTCCCACAATTCTTGTGAGGCGGCGGAAGCGATAAACGAAAATTTTCTTTGCATACAACACGCACTTAACCTACGATCTTGTCTAAACCATAACTAGAAAACCCTAACTAGTGATCTTATCTACTATGTTAGGGATTATACCTTGATGATATGGTCCTTCGGATCTTCTCTTTGATGCAACTCCTTTGCTCCTTGTCTTCTCTTTTGATGAACTCCTTAACTCCTTTGGATGTTGCCGATGTTCTCGATCTCCGGCCACCTCAAGATCTAGATGATCCACGCGAGAGCTATCGTGCAAGCTACAAACTCTTCACAAGAGTTTAACCTAGAGACCAAAGTTGCTAGAAGAGATTACTAGAATGATGTAAAGATTAGTGTATTGGATTATCTTTAACCCTAAACTTTTGATTCACATCATATGTGAAGGGTAAAACTTAGGATGAAGGAGGAGGAGAGAAGAAGGAGAGAGAAAGTGTTTTTGATAATGAGAGAAAATCAAGCACGATGAAGGATATGGCTCAAATGAAATAATTGAAGCATTCATTATCAAATTAGCACCATGCTTCAATAGTAACTCCAAAACAATAAAATATAACACAAGCCATTCTTACAACCATGCTTAGACTTTCTTAATTTCCACCTCATTTATTTATTTTCACAAAATAAATAATGTAATTATGAGGTGGTACCTTTTAGAAGGTATTCTTGTAACAATTACAAGAATACCCCTCCTCCGTATACCGTATACCGTATACGTATACCCGTATCCGAATTCCGAAAAATTCGAATACTTGTAATCCAATAATATAATACCGGTATCCGGCTTAAACCAAAGCCTACCAGTATTATCCTTCCGATCATTATTCCTGTAACAATTACACGAACATGATCGAAACCTTGCCGTAACACCTTACGGCTGTTGTAACAACTTACGGCCTCTACGTATTTCACCTGAACAGGGAAACTCTCTGTGTGGGACTCTAAAGACTCGACAGTACGTTGGCAGTGGGTTTAACCACAAGCACGTCAGCGGCACTAGCTGTGCGTAACGGCTACCCAGGTACATGACGAAAAGGTGGCCGACGAGCGAACTCATCACAACCCTAACGAACCTGTAAGTAACACTTACCGTACAGTCCGGTCTCTTCGTCTGATACGTCGTATCTGAAGTCTAGGGGTGGTCAATGTCAGACCACAGTAACTTTATAAGTCATGCTGATTTACGGCCCATAACGGTTCGAGAAACTACTTATAACACTTATCAGTAAATCTCGAGAACCCTGGCCAAGGATTTGTTGTTATGGCCGATCAAGCATAGTGCAATATCAACTCCCTATACCGGGAGAGATGAAACCCCTCCTATCGCTTACCGCTTCCATGCGATTCGGGACTGTACCCAAAATCCACCTGTTTGCACGACTCAGTAGAGCCGTGGTAGGGAGGAAATCAAAGCACAGTGAGAACCACACAAGACACTATAACGATCTCGGGTCTACAGACTAACCTGTACAAGTGTCACCAGAGAACTGCTATCTGACAATAGGTATATATACCATCTAGGAGTTCTCGGCGAGTCCTGTTCGGTGTACCCATTCTCTAATGAGCACCTGTGTACAATCTTTGATGTCAAACACCAATGGATATGGGATCATCTATCGCCCTCCAAGGGTCAAGAAATGTACACACTAGTCTACTCTGGTAATATCGATGCCCTGTCTCGATATACCCTCGACTAGGAACAATTAAATGATATGCTTGTAGACTGCCCAGGCCCCACTAGTATGATCTCCATCATAATCCTGGTAGTCAAGTATAATCCTAAGGGCTTCATCAACATGTATATAAAGATATGAAATACAACACATCACACGTTAAGATGAAGACAAATCAGATAGCATACTATCATTTCGAGCAAAGATTGTTTCTGTACATATACATACTTAGCATCCTATACAATACAGGCCTCTAGGGCATACATATCTAACAATCTCCCACTTGTACTAAGGCCTATAGTTGGTGCAAAAAGTACCCACTGTCTTCACTAGAACCAGTTGCCGGCGTACCGCATGCCCAACAGCTCGAACAGTTTCTCAAACTGGACTTGAGGGATAGACTTGGTGAATGGATCTGCTGTATTGTCTTTCGTGTCTACTCTCCGTACCTCGATGTCCTGGTGATCCACTATCTCCCTGATGAGGTGATACCGCCTTAAGATATGTCTGGATTTCTGATGGGACTTTGGTTCCTTCGCCAAAGCCATGACTCCATTGTTATCGCAATACAGAGGTATTGGAGTAGCAATGGATGGAACCACCTGAAGTTCAGAAATGAACTTCCTCATCCAGACTGCCTCTTTCGCGGCATCATTAGAAGCAATATACTCAGCTTCCATCGTAGAGTCAGCGACGGTATCTTGCTTGGAACTCTTCCAACATACCGCCCCTCCATTTAGGGTAAATACAAACCCTGCGATGGACTTACTATCATCCTTGTCGCTCTGGAAGCTGGAGTTGGTAAAGCCCTCCATTTGGAGATCTCCGTTACCATACACCAAGAACATTTCTTTAGTTCTTCTCAAGTACTTCAAAATGTTCTTCACAGCAGTCCGGTGTTTCTCCCGTGGGTTAGATTGATACCTGCTTACTGCACTCAGCGCATAAGCTACATCTGGTCGAGTACATAATATCGCATACATTATAGATCCTACCACCGAAGCGTAGGGTATAATGCTCATGCGAGCCCTCTCCTCATCAGTCTTTGGAGACATCTCTTTGGAGAGGGTGATCTCATGACAAGGGGGTAAATTACCCCTCTTGGAATCTTCCATACTAAACCTCTTTAGTATGGTGTCAATGTATCTCGATTGGGACAATCCCAATAATTTCTTAGATCTATCTCTATAGATCTTAATCCCCAGAATGTATGAGGCATCTCTCAGGTCTTTCATGGAGAACCTCTGCGATAAGAATAGTTTGACCGATTGTATCATAGGAATATCATTTCCTATCAAGAGAATGCCGTCCACATACAATACGAGGAATGCAACAGTCCTCTCTACAATCCTTTTATAAATACATAGTTCATCTACATTTTTGATAAAACCAAACTCTTTGATTGTATCATCAAAGCAGATGTTCCAACTCCGTAATGCCTGCTTTAATCCATAGATGGATTTAAGCAGCCTGCATGCTTTTTCGCTGCTCCCACTATCAATGAAGCCTTCTGGTTGATCCATAAAAACGCATTCTTCTAAATCACCATTTAGAAATGCCGTTTTAACATACATCTGCCAGATCTCATAATCATAGTGAGCAGCTATAGCAAGTAGGATCCGAATGGATTTGAGTATCGCGACTGGTGAAAAGGTTTCATCATAGTCCAAGCCTGGTCTTTGACGAAATCCTTTTGCGACCAGCCTAGCTTTATAGGTTCCACCTGACCATCCACACCGATCTTTCTCTTAAAGATCCATTTGCACCCTATGGGTTTTACTCCAGAAGGTGCAACCTCCAAATTCCATACTTTGTTGGTGTACATGGATTCCATTTCGGATCTCATGGCATCTAACCACTTCACTGAGTCACTACTCGTGATAACTTGCTGAAAACTAGTAGGGTCATCATTATCCATGATGCAATCTTCTCTATCACCATCAATTAGAAAACCGTAGTATCTATCAGGTGGACGAGAAGTCCTACTAGATCTATGGAGTGGCTGAGGTTTGTCAGGTTCTATTGAAACCTTAGGTTCAACCAAATCTTTGGTAATTGTTTGTGTATCTGGAATTTCATCCAGTTCTACCGCATTTCCAACAGTATCATTTGTAAAAAATTCATTTTCTAGAAATGTGGCATACTGAGAAACAAACACTCTTTGTTCCTCCTTGTGGTAGAAAAGATATCCATACGAGTGTTTTGGATATCCCACAAATCTACACAAAACCGATCATGTCTCGAGTTTGTCCGGATTATGCTTTTTCACATAAGCCGGACAACCCCATATCTTAACTCTTTTAAGAGATGGTCTCTTTCCATACCATATCTCATATGGAGTGGTAGACACGGTTTTGGTCGGAACCCTATTCAATAGATAAATCGCAGTCTCCAATGCGTGCCCCCAGAATGATATTGGTAACTCAGCATCACTCATCATAGATCGTACCATATCTAATAGGGTACGATTCCTCCTTTCCGATACACCGTTGTGCTGTGGTGTGTATGGAGGAGTGAGCTGAGAGAGAATCCCATTCTCTTTTAGGAAATCTAGAAACTTTGTGCTTAGATACTCACCTCCTCGATCCGATCGAAGTTTCTTGATACTTAAGCCTGTTTGTTTTTCTACTTCAGATTTATACTCCTTGAATTTTTCGAAGGCTTCGGACTTATGTTTTAACAAGAACACGTGCCCGAATCTCGATAAATCATCAATGAAAGTTATGAAGTACGAAAAACCACCTCTTGCATGTGTAGACATTGGTCCACATACATCACTATGCATGATGCCCAAGAGTTCAGTGGCTCTTTCTCCGTGTCCAGTGAACAGAGTTTTGGTCATTTTACCTTTGATACAAGACTGGCAAGTCGCATTAGATTTATATTCAAACGGGTTTAAATATCCATTTTTATGTAGCTTGGTTAGTCTTGTCTCATTAATATGACCAAGTCTACATTGCCAAATGAAAGCTTCATTTATGTCTGAAACCTTTCTTTTGTTTGTGTGTTGTATATTGAAAACTGTATGCTGGTTTAGGACGTATATCCCGTTATTTAATGTACCAGACCCAATCAACTCTTGATTAAGATTAATGTTCATAACATTAGATTGTAATACAAAATTATATCCAGCATTGTCCAACAACGATACAGATATAATATTACATAATATCGAAGGTATAAAATAACATGGGTTCAAAACCAATATACAACCCGACGGCAAACCAAGGTGATACTCTCCTACTGCAGTTGCATGTACTGAGGAACCATTCTCAACCCGGAGAGTGTGATCACCTTTTTTCAAAAACCTGCTATTTCTCAGCCCCTGCACATAATTGCAGATGTGAGATCCTGACCCAGTATCTAATACCTAAGAAGCAGAGTTAATTGAAAAACAGTTTTCTGTTACAAACACACTTGAAGTGGAAGCATCACCATGTTTCTTCTTCTTGAGTTCGGCCAGGTATCCAACGCAGTTTCTCTTCCAGTGCCCAGTCTGGTGGCAGTGGAAGCAATCCCCTCGTCCTGTCTCAGCAGCCCCATTCTTGTCCTTTCCCGGTGCCTTTTTCACTCCGCCTCTCGGCTTGATGGGATTCTTCTTCTTCTTTCCTTTGGCCTTGGCTTTCGGGATGGAAGAGGAAGATGGCCCAGCAATTAGAGCGGGATTTTTCGCTACCTTTAGAGTGCTCTCTGCACTCCTCAACATATTGAGGAGTTCAGGTAAGGACTTCTCCATGTTGTACATGTTGAAGTTTACAATGAACAGAGCAAAGGCAGGGGGAAGGGACTGTAAAATAATATCAACATATTGTTCGTTCTCCATGGTCCAACCCAGGTCCTCAAGTTTTTCGATAAGTCCAATCATCTTCAATACATGGTCACCTACAGACGTGCCAGCAGCTATCCACATCTGAAACAACTTTCGAGATGCCTCGTATCGGAGAGTACGAGATTGCTCTCCATACAACTCCTTTGTATGGAGAAAGATGGATTGAACATCTATCTTCTCGTGCTGCTTCTGATGTTCATTGTTCATAGAAGCAAGCACGAGACACTTGGCTATTGCGCAGTCTATATCCCATGTCTTGCGGATTTCTTTATCCGCAACTGAAGAATCAAGGCCTGGGCTAGGAGGGGCTGGAGTTGTCAGGACGTATCTAACCTTATCACAGGTCAGGGCAATATTTACGTTCCTTAGCCAATCTTTGTAATTCAGTTCCGTGAGTTTATTATTATCTAATAAAAGCTTAAGTCCCATCATAGGCATCTGCCATTAGAAGAGAGAAAAGAAGACACTCAACGATTACTCTCGCATAATTAGATTGGTTATTAATCTTATCTAATCGATGTCTCCCACTGCTTTTTATCAAATTTTCCTTCAAACCTGTAAAACGAAAACTAGCCAGGATTAATTGCAATTTACAAGTTCGCTAACCGGTCGGCCAGGCCAGTGTCGGTACTCCGAGGGAGCTTCCCCGTGCCTTTGCACGGACCTAATTAAAATAAACCTCGTTTTCCTAGAGGCGTAACCCCATTGACACCTTTCTAGACACCTACTGGATTAGCTAATTATAAAGTGCAAAACTCTCCCGGGAGTAACTTTTACTCACAGTGGGATCGGGATCCAACTATCATATAGAAGGTATGCAATCTCATTGCAAATTTCAACTCTTGAAATTCCCGATATGATTTTTACCCCTAGTGTCTTATGACCTTAATTATGGTCAACAAATCATAAGCACTAGTCAAGTTCTACCCGCCATTTCGGGATTGATTTAGACCCACCCGCATGACCCTTAACTATGGTCAACAAAGTCATGCGAATGTCCTAATCGATCGCATCAAATGCTTTGTAGGAAGACATCACTTAGCTACCATACACCATACATTAACTATAGTCAACAAACGTGGCATGAATACTAAGTACTCTGCTTCCTAAAATGGCGGAGGGCAACGGATGGTTTTTATAAAAACCTTTAACGTTTTGAACTTGATATCGTTGTAGAATCGAGTAAAAGGAGTGGTTTAAGCTCCAGTTTTAAAAATCGAATGGTTTTGTAGTATCTTTCTAATTTTTCTAAAGAGGCCACTCCCGGTGAAGGGAACTCGGCTCTTTCCTCATCGAATGAGATGCAAGATATTCATGAATACCACGATGCAAAGCAACAGTTAGATCAACTATAAAAACAATCGAGTTCTTTGTAACATCTTCTAGGTTCGCTAAAGGGGTCACTCCCGGTGAAGGGATCTCGGCCCTTTCCTCATCGAATGAGGTGCTGGATATTCATAAAGGAATATCACTATGCAAAGCAAAAAACTAGAGTTACCCATTTAAAAAATTTGATTCTACAACATCTTTAGGTTTCTTTTTCTTAACATTAATCACATTAATGTTGTACCGTCATTTACGTTTCTTAATCATCACAGAAAAGAAAACGAAAATAGAACCCACTCTTATGCCATCCGTATTCGCCACAGGACCTGTCATGCACCGTTAGGTTACTTAACTAACGGCAGAGCGGGGGCTGGACTAGCGCGGGTGCAAAACATAAGCAAGGTTTATTATATATCTCATATATAAATATAGCCATTTCAGATCATAGATGAATATATTGGATATACTAGGAATTCCGTATTTCATTCAAGCCCTTAATGAAAGACGGGTTCTACGGTCGTGATGAATAGCCAAAACCCCACCCTAGACCCCTACGGGTGCGGCAAACTACCCGCCAAATTCCCGAAGTGAAGCAACCTCCCTCAACAAAGTGAGTAGGCCACTCGGCACTTCAAAAACCCGGTAGTTTGTGCACCCCATCTTGGGTCTATCCTAGGAGCAAAAACAGTAAAAAAAAATTATACAATGGTGGCTACAACCTCAACCCGGATGTGCCCCGCAAAATAATATTACATTGCTTTTTACGAATTACATTGAGTGAAAGAAAAGGAAAAACGCTCTTCTCACACCCCCTGGCCATTCATCATGATGATCTAATATATTCATATACACATACCATCTCATGATATTAAAATCGATGTGTGCAACCCCGACTGATCGTCGTATAGCAATTAGTCGACGTTTCAAACACACATAACAAAAACAAGAAGACCCAATTAGCCAAGCACTTTAGAATTTCGATCGATAATTTTAAACCATGCCAACACTTGACATTTTCCAGTGCACAAACAACTTTATGAAAATTCCAGATATCCCAGAAACACTATTTCCTTAATCTAAGCAAACTGCTGAAAAACGAGTCAACTCGGCCACGACACGGTCGCGGATCAGCTCCAAACACTGAGTTTGGCCGCGGATCCGCGGCGTTCCTGGCGAGTTAGAGTCTCGTTTTTCTACAGTGTGCTTAGAAAACCCTGCATGTATTTTTAAGGTCACTGAAATGATTTTTTGAACACTTTAAAAATTGACAGCAGCAGGGGCAGAAAATTTGTTTTCGGGAGAAAAAATTGTCGATCGAGATTCTAACTTTTGACTAACAATCTAATTATGGCTTAATTAGGGTCTGATACCATGTTAGCGCATGTTGCATGGTCCCACAATTTTCACAAATTGTCGATCGAGGTTCTAACCATGGCTAACAATTCTAACTTATGAGGCGGCGAAAGCGATAAACGAAAATTTTCTTTGCATACAACACGCACTTAACCCAAGATCTTGTCTAAACCATAACTAGAAAATCCTAACTAGAGATCTTATCTACTATATAGGGATTATATCTTGATGATACGGTCCTTCAGGTTTTCTCTTTGATGCAACTCCTTTACTCCCTGTCTTCTCTTTTGATGAACTCCTTAGCTCCTTTGGATGTTGCCGATGTCCTCGATCTCCGGCCACCTTAAGGCCTAGATGATCCACGTGAGAGCTATCGTGCAAGCTACAAACTCTTCACAAGAGTTTAACCTAGAGACCAAGTTTGCTAGAAGAGATCACTAAGATGATGTAGAGATTAGTGTATTGGATTATCTTTAACCCTAAACTTTTGATTCACATCACATGTGAAGGGTAAAGCTTAGGATGAAGGAGGAGGAGAGAAGAAGGAGAGAGAAAGCGTTTTTGATAATGAGAGAAAAATCAAGCATGATGAAGGATATGGCTCAAATGAAATAATTGAAGCATACATTATAAAATTAGCACCATGCTTCAATAGTAACTCCAAAACAATAAAATATAATACAAGCCATTCTTACAACCATGCTTAGACTTTCTTAATTTCCACCTCATTTATTTATTTTCACAAAATAAATAATGTAATTATGAGGTGGCACCTTCTAGAAGGTATTCTTGTAACAATTATAAGAATACCCCTCCTCCGTATACCGTATACTGTATACGTATACCCGTATCCGAATTCCGAAAAATATGAATACTTGTAATCCAATAATATAATACCGGTATCCGGCTTAAACCAAAGCCTACCAGTATAATCCTTCCGATCATTATTCCTGTAACAATTACACGAATATGATCGAAACCCTGCCGTAACACTTTACGGCTGCTGTAACAACTTACGGCCTCTACATCTTTTGCCCGAACGAGGGAACCCTCTGTGTGGGACTCTAAAGACTCGACAGTACGCTGGCAGTATGTTTAACCAAAAGCACGTCAGCGGCACTAGCTGTGCGTAACGGCTACCCAGGTACATGACGAAAAGGTGGCCGACGAGCGAACTCATCACAACCCTAACGAGCCTGTAAGCAACACTTACTGTACAGTCCGGGCTCTTCGTCTGATACGTCGCATATGAAGTCTAGGGGTGGTCAATGTCAGACCCCACTAACTTTATAAGTCATGCTGATTTACGACCCATAACGGTTCGAGAAACTACTAATAACACTTATCAGTAAATCTCAAGAACCCTGACCAAGGATTTGCTGTTATGGTCGATCAAGCTTAGCGCGACATCAACTCCCTATACCGGGAAAGATGAAACCCCTCCTATCGCTCACTGCCTCCATGCGATTCGGGACTGTACCTAAAATCCACCTGTTTGCATGACTCAGTAGAGCCGTGGTAGAGAGGAAATCAAAGCACAGTAGGAACCACACAAGACACTATGACGATCTCGGGTTTACAGACTAACCTGTACAAGTGTCACTAGAGAACTGCTATCTAACAATAGGTATATATACCATCTAGGAGTTCTCGTCGAGTCCTGTTCGGTATACCCATTCTTCAATGAGCACCTGTGTACAATCTTTGATGTCAAACACCAATGGATATGGGATCATCCATCGCCCTCCAAGGGTCAAGAAACGTATACACTAGTCTACTCTGGTAATATTGATGCCCTGTCTCAATATACCCTCGACTAGGAACAATTAAAGGATATGCTTGTAGACTGCCCAGGCCCCACTAGTATGATCTCCGTCATAATCCTGGTAGTCAAGCATAATCCTAAGGGCTTCATCAACATGTATATAAAGATATGAAATACAACACATCACACGTTAAGATGAAGACAAACCAGATAACATACTATCATTTCGAGCAAAGATTATTTCTGTACATATACATGCCTAGCATCCTATACAATACAGGCCTCTAGGGCATACATATCTAACACTTCCATGAAGAAGGTCGTCATAAGGGCTCATACAATGAGGGAGATAGGGTCTATCCCTCAAACTCTTTATGTGCACAATCCAAGCGCAGGTTGTATGGTAATATGATTTGGTTTAAAATCCTCTCTTCAAGAGCGTACGCCATTAAAGCTATACCGTAAGGACTTAAGTCCAATCACCTTGTAATTGACTTGCACGGCCATATCCTCCTGCGATATACTTGGGATCTCCCAACAAGCTCGCACCCCATGAAACGAGTCAGAACCCTAGTCCGGCTATATGTAAACAGGTAAAGTGGCCATGAGATAACCACTTCGGTCGCTTGGCCTATAACACAGGGCAATCTCATCCGGACCCAGTCAGGGTGACTCTTTAAAGTGCTCCCATTGTCGCTATACCCAGTATTCAACATCACAGTCATTGCTCCGAGTAGATGACATCTAACACTTAGTCTCACCTTCGTATGCTTCCCAAGTATAAAGGGGTGTTCTCCACCAAAAGACGCGACCGGGACATTGGGATGTCTGGCCTGAATTTTGGGGGCAGATGCTATTTGGTTTGATCCGTCCACCTCTCCGAAGATACCAAGTTGATTTATAGCACCGTATATCGGAGGTTTAGACGGATGCAGCCGTTGTAGTAGACTTCGTCAGATTCCCCCTCGTTGTGAGGGTTTTTTTGATTGCAGGGACGCTCTTCCCTGCAGGCGCAAGCCCCTGCAGTTAATTACGTTACCGCATCGCGGTAACAACTTTCTCCTTCTCCAGATGGTCACTTCGTGTCGTGTATGTTTGTTTTATTTTTGGTTGCCCGTGGATTGTATACGGAGACTAATTTATGTTGTCGCCCGTAGGGCGTGGATTAGTCCAAATCCGTATTTTCTTAGATTTGGGTTTTGGTTTTGGATTTAAGGATCATTAATCTCATTTGAGACTAAGATCAACTTAAACGTTTGTTAAGGATACGCTAGTCAAATTTTTAGACTAAGATCAACTTAACGTTTGTTAAGGACACGTTAGTCTAATTTTAGACTAAGATCAACATAACAGGATCATTTAGATCCAACAAAAGAGCATTTGGGCTCTATTGTTTTGGTTTAGGGACTTTGCGGTCCATTGGGTTTAGAGACATCATAGTCTGTAAAGTTTAAGGACATCATAATCACTGAGTTTAAGGACCCCACAGTCCGAAAAGTTTAAACACATCTTAGTCCAGTTTAAAGACATCATAGTCTGTTTGGTTTTGGTTCAACCGTTTAGGGACGCACCAAAGGTTATCGGTTATTGGGACCCTCCAGCTCTCTGAAGACGTTGAAGAATTACAACGACATGTATCAGAGGTATGAAGAGATGTACCCTTGAACCAATGTTGGTTGGAAGGCTCTGGGAATCACTTTGAATGTCATATGAGATGATCAGTTTTGGAAGACAAGAGTATAATTGGGGTTCAGTTTCAAGGGATTTTGCCTCTGGAAGACTTAGCTAATTTGGGCTAAGATTGGCTCGAATATAGTGTTAAACACTAGAGTACATTCGGCGCTCACGTACTCCCACGTGAAGCGCTTAAAGAAGTGTTAAACACTAAAACTGAAGCGCTCACGTGAGGTCACGTGAGGTGCCTGAAGATTGGGCCGTACTTTTTTTATTTTCCTATCAGAATATGCATATAAGCATTAAAAACTTGATCTTTTATGATCATCAAGTGGGGGCATGTGATGGGTATCCATGCGTTGGATATTAATCTTTCGGTTTTACCCCATTTTTCTTTTTAAATGGTGTTTGTCAGGGGTCATGTGGCGACACGTGAGGTATCCTTTAGGCGGGCATTGCCTTTGGGTAGAATCCTCTTTTGTTTGATAATTGATAGAGGTCATGTGGGAACACGTGAGACGCCCAAAAAGTGAAACTGCCTTGGCTTTACTCCCTTTTGTTTTGAGGAGCTTTTTAAGGGTCACGTGAGAGAATGTGATACACCCTAAAAGAGAAACTGTCTTTATTGTTTTCCGTTTTCCCTTTTAAATAAGTGTTAAACACTCTGGGAAATCTCTTTTTCCGGTTCAAAGAAAGGGGGTCACGTGTTACCACGTGATCATGTTGGGTACTGATCTCTTTTACGTGCATGGAGAGTTAAATCCCTTGTTTAAGAATTAAATTCTTTTGATAGGGTTAAACCTTAATTTTATTTAGAAGAATTAAATTCCAATATGTTTGAAAGAATTAGATTCTTTAAACCCAATTCTCTCTCTAAGTTTTGGATCTGCATGGCAGAATCTTCCCGATGAGAATTAAATTCTCAACTTGTGGAGAGATCTACTTCTGCAGATCTTCAACAAGAGGAAGAACTAAGTTCTTTTTAGAAGAGTTAAACTCTTGGTTTGAGAATTAAATTCTCTTTTGTTTTATGGGAGCTTATAGAATGATCTCCTTCCTCCTCTTACCTAGAGTTTTTTTCTGAAGAGATCTTCTTTTCTCTCTGGAGAATTAAATTCTCTTCTCTTTTTTTTTCTCTTTTATCTTCTCTCTCTGTTGTTGTATCCTTTTTTTCTCTTCTCTTATTGGCTCCTATTTATAGGAGAAAGAAAAGAATCAGTTTGTTCAGCCAATCTTACATTGAAAGATTTTTGATTGATTTTATAACCAACATGATCTTTTAGATCACTCGGTGAATTTTATTCACCATTGGATTTTTAATCCAAAAGATATTTTATTTGTTGTTCCTGACAAATTTTAGGAAAATATTTCCCTATATAGAATCTTTCTATAAATTAATGATTTTCAGTCACCATTGGATTTTTAATCCAACGGTGCTCTACTTTACAGAGTGCAATCTTTTCTGTTTGGAAAGATCTAGGGAAATATTTTTCCAATTAGGGCTTTTTTATTCCCTTTAATTAGAATTTAATTCTATTAGTTCAGAGGGTTTAAGAGTCTATCACGTGTTGGCACGTGACCTTACCAAATAAACATTTTTAATTAGAATTTAATTCTATTGGTTCAGATTTCAGAGGGATCAGGAACCCATCACGTGTTGGCACGTGACCCCACTGATTAAGCATTTAATTAGAATTTAATTCTATTGGTTCAGAGGGCTCAAAAACCCATCACGTGTTGGCACGTGGCCCCACTGATAAAGTATTTCCAATTGTTTATTTTATTCAGCGCCTATAGGCTTTGCCTGTAAAAGGTCACGTGTCTGCACGTGAGACCAGGTCACGTGTGGGCACGTGATGCCCCCCTTTGGGGGTTTTCCTCGTTGCTTTATTTATATATTTTATTCAGTTCTCATGAGGGAACAAATGCTTTTAATTCCTTTTAATTAGAATTTATTAATTCAGTAGATTCAAGAGCCCATCACGTGTGAGCACGTGACTTTGTCAATTAGGCATTCAGGCGTAGATAGAATCTGCCCATAAAAGGTCACGTGTTTGCATGTGAGGCCCGGTCACGTATGAGCACGTGATGCCCCATTTGGGGGTTTTTCTTGCTGCTTTATTTCTAATTATTTAATTCCCATGAGGGAACAAATGCCCCCACAGCGTTGTTCTCACGTGTTTGCATATGAGTGCAACGTTGTAACCTTTGTGGCCGTTGGATTTGCCTAGGGAACGGGGAAGATGAACCGTTTCCTATCATGTCCTATAAATGCAGCGGTCTCATCAGCAACGCCTCCATTCCTTCATCTTCTTCATTTTTCAATTTCTTGCCTTGAGAATTTAATTCTCTTTCTCAGAGCTCAGTTCTCTGTTTAACAAAACAAAATCCAGAGTTTAACTCTGTTAACAAAAAGAATCCTTTTTCAGATAAGGATCTTGAACGGCCGAGGAACTTTTCTTCTCCTTTTATAAAATTCTCTTTGGATTTTAAATCCACAACAAGGGTTTTTCCCTTTAATAAGAACTCATCTTTCCAAGATCTAAGAATGCACGATCTTTAGGTAGTAAACCCCCAATGTTAGGAGTTTTTTCCTCTGATCTCAGGGGATTGATGATGGTACTTGTTTTCTTCTGGAATTTAATTCCATTCCAAAGAGCTTAGCTCTGGAAATTTTCTTGGAATTTAATTCCTCTGTTCAAAAGGAATTTAATTCCTCCAGAGAACTTAGTTCTAACAAGAAGACCTCTTGGGATTTCTATCCTCAGTTGTTCTTGACAACAAAATTTTAGGAGAGATTTTGCTTGATTTGCATAGAGTTCATGATGGGCTTTTCCTTGGGGGAATGTGCAGAGATGTTTGAAATCCACTTATTCATTTATTGAGAATCTTTCTTTTGTTCTCATAATGATTACCCTGCCTTATCATTAGTGAGCCGCCATATTGATTTTATGGAGCCCATGTGTTTTGCAACCAATGGTCTCATGAAATAAGCTGCTTGTCGTTTTCTTCCACTGTCTTTTATATACACACACACACACACACACATATATATATATATACACACATACACACACACACACACACACACACACACACACACACATATATATACATACACACACATGTGTGGGTTTCATTAACAGTTTTCCCTTCTTTTATTTTAGGAACAATGGCTTTTCTTCCATACTTCCTTTTACCCGCTCGGAGGCTGCTTTTCTTCAATCACCATCTGACGAAGAAGCGATGGCAATGATTAGGGCTCATGACCCGGACTGCACCAACCTGCTTTTGTGGGGAACCTGGTACGGGCATATCATTCGGGGCCGCTGCAGCTTTCTTTGCGAGGTGCCAACGGAGCCTCTCCACCCATTCTTGCTGATGGAGCGTCCGCAGAATTCCTTCGTCGTGGATGTGCTAGATTGGACTCCTACGGGCTGGCTTAAGCCGTCGACAACTGGGATACCAAACCACCCCTTGCCAGCCATAGATATCTTAGGGCGTCGTATTTGCCAATGTGAAGCCCAGCCCTGGGGACAAGTCTATAAGATAGGGCTTACCCCTCGCCATCCAACGGGCTATCATCTCTGGGCTCGTTATATCTTGTCCGCTCATCGCGCGCGACTGCAGAAGGTCGGGATTTATCAGGCGGTGTACGCGTCTCTCTTTCATTATCAATCTCCTCATGTCTGGTGGGTTAAAACTTTCCTAAATCAATAGAATCTTCCCACCAACACTTTCTTGTTAGGAGATCGCGAAGTTTCGATTTCTTTGGAAGAGTTTCGCGAGATCTCCGGATTGCCGATCAGGGGAGCTCCCTATGAAGAATTGCTGCCTCCTGACAAGTATGCATTCGCAACTGTGCCCGCTATGCTTGACGGCTTATCGACTAAAAATGTCGTCCGTCACAAGTGTCCAAGTCTAATCAAGACTCTGGGTATTTTCGAGAAGCTGTTCGCGGAGTCAGAGGTGTAGGGCGTCACTTTTAAGAGTTTTATCGCCTGCTTCCTTCGTGGAGACGTTCTATCAAAGGAGGCTCCGAAATTCGCGAATATTAACGATCCCTTTGGTTTTGGGCTAAATAAGCTACCGGCCAAAGAAGAAGATTTGCCACAGTTTTACATCCCAATATTGCCGGCCGTACCTTTTGAGTCAATTGCGGCCCCTGGTATGGATGAAGAAACCTTCTTCGTCGGTTTTATCAGCCTTTGCTTAATTGGTTTGTCATTCCAACGCATCGTCGTTTTATGAGAGCCTCGGTCATTTATCCTGTTCATCATATTGCCGAAGGGACACGACTAGCCATGGGCATTGCAGGGTTATCGCACTTGTACCATGGGCTGAGCACTGCGGCCAATACCTCGACCCCAGGTGTGGATGTGGTAAGTTTTTCTCTTCATTATTTTACGTCATGGATTGAGATGCATGTGTTAGGGGCATTCGCTGCGCACCAGAGACCGGGTTTTTATGATGCTTATACCTTCCCGCGGCTCATGAGGTTGGTGGACGCTTCTGCTTCTGATCCGACTCAGTTAGGGGCTCTTTGTGTGCTGCTTAATCCTTATGCGAACGAAGGTGGGATGGTATTCAATGATCGAGTCCTCTCTGCTCCTTCGGGACCTATTCAGCAGCTGTTTGATTTATCGAAAGAGGGAGCACCATCCTTGAAACCTAGGGAAGCCATGCACTTGTATTCGATCAGACCGGGTTATCTGGTGTTCCGTCGAAACGATGTGGTTATTTTTATGCGGTATAATCCACACCGTTTTGCCCGGCAATTAGGTTATAACCAGGGTGTTCCCTTCGAAGCATTCATAGTGGAGCCCGGCTCGTCTTTGGAAGTTGTTCATGACGCTACTCATCACTTCATGCGGCTGAACACCGGCTCTCGTTTCATGATCCATGAGGCCGACTACATTCCAAGGTATGCGGGGGCTTTTACGGGTTGGTACCGCTACTGAGTTGGTCCCATCATTGCTGAGGAGAGGAGGATACTTTTTGGATATAGAGCTCCCGCCCCGATCCAGGCTATGGGAGTCCCGCCGCGACCGCGGAGAATGGTTTGCCCTTCCTTGAGGGGTACCGGTGCCTTACTTATTCCTGAGGCGGTAGATGCGGGCCTGACTCTACCCACAGTTAGTATGCCGATGCGCATTAGAGCTCAGGCAAGGGCTTCTGATGAGGCATCGCTAGCAGTTCCATCAGTTGCGGTGTCATCGATGGAAGTGTCATCATCGGTAGCACCACCAAAAGAAGATACTGAAGGCAAGGTTGGGCAACGTCGCACCAAAGCGCCGAAAGGAAGGAAGCGGTCATCTTCCAGTGCTAGTTCCGGGTCGAACCGGAGGAAGAAGACAGTCACCGGTCTGCTTGACTTTTTAATGGAATCCGAGCCTATCGTTCAAGACGAACCAATATCTATGCAAGAGCCGGATGATGGTCTTCTTTTTCCAGGTTCATTTGCCGAGGAAGCCACACAATTGGCTGAGGCTATAAGGCGTTCTCAGGATGAGACCGAGAACGTGCGCATTTCGAAGAGTTCCTATCCCGCCGTAATATTCTACAAAGATCCTCCATCTATATGGCGAGTATTTATAGGTCCTCTGGAGCAGGGGGTGAGATAGCCCTCAAAAATCTTATCTTAGCCGCTTCTGAAGATGAGTTGTCGTTGTGGACCGGCGGCCATGAATCTACCCCAGAACCCCGGCGAGCGTACCTTCTTAGGAAAGAACGTAGGCTTGAAAAAGCTATACTCGAGGCATCTAGGCGTATCGTTATGCACGTTTTCTGCATTTTTTCTTTGGCAAGTAATTTGTTTTGCTTTATATGTCTTCTTATTTTCGTAAAACTTTGCAGGGACTTCAGCCATGGCAGAGAATCTAAGTTCGAGTAGCGTCTTGACCGTGGACTCTGTAAATATCTCCGATGAGACACCAGTAGGTGTGGAGGGGGTCGCTACAGTTGCTATTCCTGCTGCAGAGCTTCCATTGGCGGTTTCTGTTCCCCTTGTGCCCGTTCACCCTGAAGAGGTGTCCCTTCCGGCTGTGGATTTAATGGACATTTCTGGTGATGGCCTGGAGATGGCGGAACATGTAACTGACATTGCCATCTCTAAAGTGGTGGCCGCTGCCCCTCGACTGATAGCCGTCACACCAGCAAATGTCTCCGATGATATGCTTGAGAGTATGGAGGAGGCCGCACAAGCTGCTTTCCCTCCTGTTCAAAGTGGGAGGAGTATCGAAGGTATTCTTCTATCTTTTGTTTTGATGATCTTTTCATTATCTTAATCCTTCCGTCTTTTCAGAATTACGAGGATTGGCGGCGTCCATTGCGGACCTATCCCCCAGAAAATCTTTCCAGCATTTGCTCGAGATGGATGCTTCGCAGGCAATATCCCCGCAACGCATCGTCCTCTCTTCTGGGCAAGGTTAGTGTTATTTGCCCTTTCTCATGGCATTACTATTATTTCGTATAACGATGCTAATGTCTTCTGTAGTTCTGGAAGCTGACGACGAAGCTGAGATCCTTGACGGGCCTGGAGATCTTTTAAACCCTTCTTGCATGACTGTGGGTAAGTCAAGTTTTGACGTTGTTCCATCTGCTCTTTGTTTGTAAATCTCGCTGATTGTTTATGAATCTTAACAGCTTTTCCCGTTCTTATCCCGCTGGAATCTCGCATCCTTATGCTACCTGGCCCTTATACCCTACGCGCATTTGAACGGATGGCGAAGCATAGCCTTCACTCTTTGTCGGCTCTCATCGAAGATCTTCATGCTGGTAGCTCAATCAGGGCCGAAGAATTTGCTGCTGAAGCCAACATTTCTCTTCCCTTTCTTGCTGCTTACCATGATGAGACATTGGTGCATGTCTGGGTTGAGTTTTGTCGTCGGGTGGAGGCTTGCTTACATAGTATTGAGTGCACGTGCCTTCCTTCAGAGGTCGTGGCTGCAAAGGCGAGCTTGCGGAGGCTGGTTAAACAGTGTGCCGCAAATCTGCAGTCATGTGAGAAGAGGCTCAACCGAAAGTTTTCGGAGAGGGAACTGGCTTCCAATGTGCTGGGGGAACTTCAAGCCGAACTCACGGCCAAGGACACTCGTGCGTATGAACTTTGGCGGGTGCTTCAAGAAGCTATCAGGGAGGTGGTAGCTATTGATAAAGACGTCATTTTTACTCGCGAGATGGTTGAAGCTCACAAAGTTACCGAAAAGGAGCTTGAAAGTCGGCTCGCCTCGTACCAGGCCCAACAGTCTCAAGCGGAGGCCCGTCTCATAGCAATAACAAATTATGAAGCCGAGACTCAGTGGAAGAAGGATGAACTGATGAATCTACTGAATCATCCGCCGGCTTGAAAAATTGTATATGGTTCTTTTTATTCTCCTTTTGTACTTACTCCTGAATGAGAGTATTTTTTTGATTCTTTTATAGATTGTACTTTGTATTCATTTTGATTCATGAATAAAAGACATATTTTGTTTCATGGTGGGGTGTCCCTTTTCAGCAAATGCGTTTTGTAGATAATCTATTTCGATCTTCCTGTAGGACATCGATGGCTTAAGAGTCAGGTTCAGATCTGCCTCCTGAGGCCTTCCAACTTTATGAGCCGTGAGGGTCTCATAAAGATTTTTTCTCCCTACGAGTCGAGAGGATCTCATAGGTGTATTTTCTCCTTAGGAATTGTGAGGATTCCTATGTGTGTTTTCCCTTGAGAGTCGTAAGGATCTCGCAAGAGAATTTTCCCGCTTACAAGTCAAGAGGACTCGTAAGTGGTTGTTTCCCTCCTTGTCGATGTTCGGCTTCGGAGAGTGTGGCCCGTGAATAGTATGCAAGCGCCCATCTTAGACTGACTTGCAGGGCCCCAGTGCTTAGGAAACATGTCCTTATCCCCGTTGCCTAAGGCTTTTCCTTACGAGTCGAGACGAATCGAGAAGTTCTCGCAAGAATGTCCTAACGTCACAGTTAACCTTTGCTCTTTACGACAGAGGTCCGTTAGGGTCTGTGGTACTAGGGTTTTGTCCTTCATACCGTCGCGTTGGCTGATGTATTCCTCGATAGGCAATCTTGCTGTTTGAGCAGCCTTGCGACTGTCGTGTCTCTGATCCTTTCGGGGGCTGGACGAGACGTCTTCAAGAAATCTTCCAGGTAGTATTACCGTCGAAAGAACAAGCGTTAGGGATATTCCATGTCGCTTTTTACTTGAGGTTAGGTTCAATTTTGGAGCCCCATTGAGTCATGACCACTCTGCGCTGGTGTGGGATGATCTCCGATAGTCTTTCAGGTTTTATATGAGTTGCCGTCAAGACCCTGAAGCTAGGAATATTGCCTTCGCTTCATTTGCTGGCATTGCGTCTGCTGTATTGAGACGAATATCGCAGTTGTCTCTAGGTTGTTGGTGAACCGTCAAGGCTTGGAACTAGGGACTTTGCCATGACTCCGTTGTTGGTGTTGCGTCTGCTGTAACGAGACGAATGTCGAGGTGGTCTCTAGGTTATTTGTGAACCGTCGAGATTTGGAACTACGGACTCTGCCGTGGCTCCGCTTTGCTGATGTTGCGTCTGCTGTAACGAGACGAATGTCGATATGGTCTCTAGGTTGTCTGTGAACCGTCGAGATTTGGAACTAGGGACTCTGCCGTGGCTCCGCTTTGTTGACGTTGCGTCTGCTGTAACGAGACGAATGCCGAGGTGGTCTCTAGGTTGTTTGTGAACCGTCGAGATTTGGAACTGGGGATTCTGCCGTGGCTCCTCTATTCTGACGTTGCGTCTGCTGTAACGAGACGAATGTAGAGGCGGTCTCTAGGTTATTTGTGAACCGTCGAGATTTGGAACTAGGGACTCTACCGTGGCTCCGCTTTGCCGACGTTGCGTCTGCTGTAACGAGACGAATGTCGAGGTGGTCTCTTGGTTGTCTGTGAACCGTCGAGATTTAGAACTAGAGACTCTGCCGTGGCTCCTCTTTGCTGACGTTGCGTCTACTGTAACGAGACGAATGTCGAGGCGGTCTCTAGGTTGTTTGTGAACCTCGAGATTTGGAACTGGGGACTCTGCCATGGCTCCGCTTTGCTGACGTTGCGTCTGCTGTAACGAGACGAATGTCAAGGTGGTCTCTAGGTTGTATGTGAACCGTCGAGATTTGAAACTAGGGACTCTGCTGTGGCTCCGCATTGCTGACGTTGCGTCTGCTGTAACGAGATGAATGTCGAGGTGGTCTCTAGGTTGTTTGTGAACCGTCGAGATTTGGAACTGGGGACTCTGCCGTGGCTCCGCTTTTCTGATGTTGCGTCTGCTGTAACGAGACGAATGTCGAGATGGTCTTTAGGTTGTCTGTGAACCGTCGAGATTTGGAGCTAGGGGTATGCCGTGGCTCCACTTTGTTGACGTCGCGTCTGCATCCTGCTGAAGGAAGAACGCTGTTATTGATCTTTAGGCTGTAGATGTTGCTGTCGAGACTTGGCTCTCTTTCTGATTGAGCCTGGTGGAATGATATGGTTCCTTCTTTGTTTGTGCCCCTGGATTGTATACAGGAATCGATGTGATCTCACCTGTAGGGCAAAAGTTTCATTTCATATATTTTTTTTGTTTTTCCCGCGATGCTCTATCATTTCAGCTTTTATATCGCGAAAGTCGCGATTGCCCAATCATTTCGGCTATTTTTCGCGGTGCCCAATCATTTCGGCTATTTTTTGTTTTTACTTGCTGCTTTTTATTGCGAGTTGCCCAATCATTTCGGCTATTTTAGTATGCATATCTTTTACTTGCTGATTTTGTTTCAAGGTTCCCCATCATTTCGGCTATTTCATATCCATTTCTTTTACTTGCTGATTTTGTTGCAAGTATGGAACTTAGAACCTGATGCCAATTTTAGCATCAGCATCGCTGCAACTGGAATATTGCCAGGAGCGAATCATCAGTTGCCGTGAAAGGACATGAAATTTGTTACCGATTTAGGCATCAACGTTGTTATCACTGGGACATTGCCAGGAGCGAATCATCATCTGCCTTTGCCGATTTAAACAAAGATGGCTTAGAAAACAGGGTTAGAATCCTGTCGACTAAGGCTTTTGACTTCATGAGCCGTAAGGGTCTCATAAAGATGTTTCTCCATACGAGTTGTGAGGATTTCGTAGGTGCATTTTCTCCTTAAGAATCGTGAGGATTCTTAAGTGTATGGTCTTTTATAAGTCGTAAGGATCTTACAAGAGTGCTTTCTCCTTATAAGTCGAGAGGACTTACAAGTGTCGTTCGCCATATGAAGATATCCCTCGTCAGTGTTGGGACTCTGTTGGGGAAATGTTTATTCATGCCCGTGGATTGTATACAAGGATCAATATTGAAACGCTTGTAGGGCAATCCGGGGAAAGTGATGGCTTAAGAACAGGTTCAGATCCCTGTAACTTAAGGCTTTTGAATCTTATGAGCCGTGAGGATCTCATAAAAGGGTTCTCCTTACGAGTCGTGAGGATCTCGTAAGTGTAATTTCTCCTTAGGAGTCGTGGGGATTCCTAAGTGTGTCGCTCCTTTGTGAGTCGTAAGGATCTCACGCAGGTATTTTCCCCTTACAGGTCGAGAGGACCTTGCAAGTGTCTTTTAACGAGATTGCGCCCTTTCGGGTTTTCACAAACTCGCCGGTAACCCTGCCGTTTTTACTCACGGAGCCCTTTCAGGTTTTCATCCGTGCCTATTTCGCTTATGGACGTACCGCTTTTTTCCAGCCTTGGGATGCTGCCGTCCGTAGTAGTTTATAGACGTCTCGGTCAGGCGGAGTATTTCTTCAAGAAACGTCCGTTTATTGGCCTGAAGGGTCTTTCGCCATGCATATCCATGAGCAAGTAAGCCCCACCCTGGTAGACTTTGTCTATGATGTACGGGCATTCATAGTTCGTCTCGAATTTCCCCCGTTTGGCATGATTGGGGATCATAGGTCTCTTGACCACTAGCACGAGTTCGCCTTGGCGAAATGATCTCGGCCTAGTCAATCTCTCGTATGAGCGCGTCATCTTTGCTTTGTAAGCTTCCAAGTTTTGCTGCGCCATGAGCCGGGTTTCGTCAAGGGCGTCGAGCTCCTCAAGCCGAAGATGAGCATTGTCTTCTTTAGTTAGCTCGTAATGAACCGCCACTCGTAAGGAGGGTAGCTCTATCTCCAAGGGGAGCACTGCTTCAGTTCTGAATACCATTGCATACGGCGTTGTGTTTGTGGCCGTTTTGAACGTAGTTCGATACGCCCAGAGAGCTTCATGCAGTCTTTCGTGCCAGTCCTTCTTATTTCGAGACACCGTCTTCTTTATGATCTTTGTCAAGGTCTTGTTGAAAGCTTCAGCCAGACCATTAGCTCGAGGATTATAGACTGAAGAGTATCTCCAGTCTATATTATGCTGTTGAGCGAAGCGGCTGATTTTGTGGCTTCTGTAGGCCGGCCTGTTATGAGACATACTCCATCGCGGAGTGCCGAACCGATAGATGACGTGTGTCTTGAAGAAATGGAAAATATTCTCTGTCTTCACTTCTCTTAGTGGTACTTCTGCTGCCCACTTAAAGAAGTAATCGGTTGTCGCCAATATGAACCGATGTCCTTTGGATGATGCTGGTTCGATGGCCCCAATTATGTCGGTTCCCACATTTTGAACGGCCAGCTCGCTACCGTTGGGTGTAGCAGGTTTTGATGCTGGTGGACGAAGTCTCCATGAATCTGGAACGAACGGCACTGCTTCGCGTATTCGAGGTAGTCTTGGATCATTGTGGACCAAAGTAGCCTATCCTTTTGATCTTCAGTTTCATCTTCGGCCCGGCTTGATGAAAACCGCAGAGTCCGTCGTGAATTTCTTGGACGACTCTCCTTGCCTCTTTAGGTCCCAAGCATCTTAGTCATAGAGAATCAAATGATCTCTTATATAGAGTGTCATTGACGAAGCGAAGGACAGAGCTCGTTTCATGAGCGGATGTCTTAAGGACGCATCTTCAGGTGTTCGACGGGATTTGAAGTAGTTTATAAAGACTTCTCTCCAATCCTTGACCTTTTCCTGGTCCTCTATCTGTAGGTCCGCTTGCTTGGTCGCTTCCATTTCTTTGGACGACTCCGGACACATTTCTGCCAGTGCAAGAACCCGACGGCTTTGCACAACGATCCTCACGTCATCGAGGTTTTCGTCAGCCAGTTCTTTAGCGAGTTTGGCTAACGCATCCGCCTTACTATTTTCCGCACGCTGTATGCTTTCCAGGGCACAGGAGAGAATTTGAGTCAGCAATTGTTGCACTCTCTCACCGTACCTTACTAACTCTGATTTGCACATTTGATAGTCGCCATTTACTTGACTAACGACCAGCTGGGAGTCTCCGTATATGAGGAGGTTTTCAATTCCCACGTCGACAGCAATCTCGAGACCTGCTATCAAAGCTTCATACTCGGCTTCATTGTTTGTCCTCGGCTCTGTTAAGGAGAAGGCAAAGCGCATTATCCCTCCTTGTGGAGTCACGAAGATGAGGCCTACCCCCATTTTGATTATAGGGGTGCTGTGCTTTTGCTTCTTCATGGAAGATGCTCCATCAAAGTAGAGTTCCCATCGGATATCACTCCCTCCTCTCTCCCCGTCGATCGTGTCAAACGCGTGCTCATCTGGCAATTCGCAATTTAGAGGTGAATCGGCAAGTATTGGATGCTCGGCAAGGAAGTCGGTGATGGCCTGGCCTTTCACCGCTATGAGGGGTCGATAGATTATCGAGAACTCCATTAAGAGGAGGGCCCATTTAGCGAGCCATCCCATTAGTATGGCTCTTGACATCAAATATTTGAGACGATCCACCTTTGATATGAGATGGACCTCATGCGCCAACGCATAGTGCCTGAGCTTTGTTATCGTGAAGATCAACGCCAGGCAGCATTTTTCAATAGGGGAGTAATTGTTTTCTGCCCCCAGGAGAACTCGACTCAAATAGTAGAGGGCTTTCTCCTTCCCTTGGTCGTTCTTTTATGCTCATAGCGCGTCTAAGGAACCCTCAAGGGCGGTTGTGTACAGAATGAGAGGTTTTCCTTTGACCGGAGCGGTCAATACTGGCGGATTCTGCAGGTATTGCTTGATTTCGTCCAGTGCGCTTTGGCATTTGCGATCCCAAACGAACGGGGTTCCCTTCTTCATCAAGTGACTGTAGGGACGACATTTTCCGGAAAGATTAGCTATGAACCGCCGAATATACGCGAGCTTCCCTTGGAGAGACCGCAACTGCTTGAGAGTTCTTGGCAGGGGCATTTCCATGATCGCCTTGATCTTCGACGGGTCTATTTCGATGCCTCGATGTCGTACGATGAATCCTAGGAATTTTCCCGAGAAAACTCCGAACGCGTATTTCAGAGGGTTCATCTTGAGGTTGTATTTCCGAAGACGTTGGAACACTATCTTCAGATGCTCCTAATGTTCCTCGTGTGATTTGCTTTTTACCACAAGGTCGTCAATATAGCACTCGACGATTTCATGTATGAGTTCATCTAAAATCTTCGTCATTGCCCTATGATAGGTAGCGCCGACGTTCTTTAGACCGAAGGGCATCACTTTGCAGCAGAATATGCCCAGAGAAGTCCAGAAAGTAGTATGCTTCTGGTCTTCGGGATGCATTTTTATTTGATTATACCCTGATGAGCCGTCCATGAAGGAGAAGACTTCGTGAGTGGACGTGTTGTCTATCATCAGCTCGGTAACCGATACGGAAAAGTCATCTTTCGGACATGCTTTGTTGAGGTCCCGAAAGTCCACGCAGATGCGCACCGTCCTATTTTTCTTCATTACTGGGACAATATTGGCAATCCAGTCGGGGTACTGAACTTCTTGGATAAAGCTGGAGTCGATTAGCTTCTTGACCTCAGTGTTGATGCTCATTTCAAGTTCGACTCGCATCCTTCTCGGCGCTTGTTTGACTGGCTTGATGTCCGGAGATATCGCCAATTTATGCACAGCTACTTCTGGATCTAGTCCTGGCATCTCGGAATAGTTCTATGCAAAGCAATTTTTATACTGCATGAGCACGTCTCTGAGCGTAGCCACCTTTTCTTCAGACAACAGCTCACTGACGAACGTCGGCCGTGGGTCGTTTGTCGTTCCCAAGTCGATTTTTCTGAGGTTATCTGCAGTAGTATGTATCCCATCTTTTAGCTCTTTTGGTGCCGGTGGAAACTCTGAGATCACTTCGTCATCATCGTTTTCGAAGCACCAGGAGAGGTCATCCACATTCTCGGGCACTCGTTCTTCTGTCAGCGTTATTACGTGACAGGTAGAAGATTGTTTCCGAGACCGATGTTGATCCGGTTCTACTCTCGCTGTATACGTGGCTTTCGGTACATGCTTCTGTGGTGGGGTTACCCTCTAACTGCTGGATAAAGCGAACTTGCCTTACTGATGCTGGTCTTCTACCCAGTCTTTGAATGTGAAGCAGTCTTCGAGAGGATGTCCTATCGCTCGGTGATAGGCGCAATAATCTGGGTGATGAACGTCACTTGCTTGTTCAGGGTGCTTGGACTCCGGGAGTGTCATCATCTGATGTTTCATGACGAGATCGAATATATTCCTTGTCTTTTCTTGGGGAAAAGAATATGCTCGACCCATCTTCTTTATAAGAGACGAATCCCGGCTGCTCAATTCTCGACCGCGTAGCTTCTTAGGCCCGCTTTGCCGCTGTCGGACACTTTTTCCATTCTTTAGTTTGTTTTTGCCTCCGCGTCGGGTCTTCTGTACGACGGATTGGCGACGAAGAGCATCGTCATTCTCCGCATCCTGCTGAAGGAGGTGTTGCGTTCTGGCTTTTTCATAGATGGACATTTCGCGGCTATGGTCATTCCGGACCTTTTGACCCGCTTCCCTTATTAGCTTATCCATCTGTTCTTCGAACGACGGACTTGGCAATTTCATGGAAGGACCTCGTTTTGGTTCAGGGTTAGAATCTTCTATCAGAGCATCTCCTTCTTCATCAAAGTCATGTATAACGTAGCAGCTATGGAATCTCTCCCGTTTCTTCGATTGAATATATCCAAGTCCGATCATTTCCATTCTCTCGTTGGGCAACTTTCGCTGAGTTCCAGGGAGGTTCCAGATCCTATTGTAGAACTGGGCTTGTCGCGCAGTCTGCTTCAAGGGTATGCCTTGGCGCCTTAAAATCCTTTTTAATCCTTCTGTATAGTGTCTAGGCAGACGAATGGGCTGGAGTCTATTAAGCGTAGAATCGGCACCATGCCAGATTTCTTTCTCCACATTATTCTCCGCTGATCGATAAAAAAGGATCGCATTTTCATCTCTCTGCCTGGGAAGGACGTAGAACATCTGCAGTTCTTGCACACTGTAGGTATCGAGTGCGTCGAGCTCTTTGTAATGCTCTTGCGGAACCATGGCAATCTGCAAACTCTGATCATCTCTAATGAAGGCTTGCACTGACGGACGAGCCGAGAATACTGCGTTGACCTCGTCTTCAGAGTCACTGCCAAAGACCAGAATAGAGGTAGACGATCCTGGTTTGTTGTATCGGGGAGGTCCCGAATAGACTATCTCTTCTTCCTCCTCGGTATCGCTCCCAAAGACCGGGATGGTGGTGATAGCTTTTTGCTTATCCTCGGGTTTATGGCATCTTTCCGTGTCTTCGAAGTCTGACAAGAAGTACTTTGCATCTTCGTACTTTCGGACTTCGTTCATGGAGAATGGGTTCAGCTCCCCTCCCATGGTGTACTCGAGACCATCCTTGAAATATTTCATACACTGATGTTGTGTAGAAGGGATGATATTGTACTCGTGCAACCAAGGCCTGCCGAGCAAAGCGTTGTAGCAAGTCTTGGAGTCAATGACGTGGAACTTGATATCAGTGACGAGCAGCCCGAAGCGTAACATCATTATCACAGACTCGAGCGTCCGTGATGACTGGGAGTCGAACCCGGAGATAGTGATTTTATCCCGAGCGAGGTGTTGAACGCTCATACAGATTTCTTTTAGCACCCTCATATTTAGGAGATTGACAGAGGACCCATTGTCAACTAGGATCTTCCCTATCTTAATGCCATGGTAATACCCAGAGAAATATAGGGGACGGTTGTGCTCACACGTTCCGAGGAGAAGATCTTCATCGCTGAAAGTGTGTCGGCTGTATGAATTTCTTCCAACTCGTCCTTCATCTTTTCTTCGGCGAGGAAAGCTTGAAACTGGTCAGGCTCTTGTAATGCCTTGATCAGAGAATCTATCGCCTATTTGGATAGCAGAAGGGCATCGAGAATGCTTAGCTGCGAGGGTATTTTCCTCAGATGTGCTAGAACGTTGTAATCCACCTTGTTTTTCTTAGGCGGGCCCTTGGCTGTCAGCTCTTTGACGACTTGATCATCGAGGGCGATATCTTCAGGGACTTTTTCCTTCCCCTTATCTTTTTTGTTCGATCCCTTGTCTGCGGGTCCGAGATTGTTTTCGGGTAGCGTGCGATTGCGCAGCTAAATGTTCTCGCAGGTCTTCATCTCTTCTGTTTCAGAGATGGATTCCTTGAAGAGAGGGCCGAGGGCTATTTATTCATCAGAATCACTCCCGACGGTGAGAACTTGCGATCCCCCGGAATTAACCATGTGACATTCACCGGCTGTTCTTTTATGCTCATCTGTCGTGCTTTTCTGCTCTCGACGAGCCTTGCGCTTCATTCGCTGAACGTGTTATCGGTGAGTAACATATCTTTGCCACCAGTTTTTAAAGGCCATGCACTCTTCGGTAGGGTGTGTGGTCCTCTGATGGTATAAGCAGTAGCAAGGATGTGCATCTGCTTCGTCAAGGTGTATCCTGCTGGGAGTGTTCCCTTTGGAGGGTGGCAGCTACATTCCCATTGACAGGGCTTTAGCGAATCGTTTCCTCATCTTAAGCTTTCTTCTGTCTGCAGTGGATGTGCTTTGATCCGGGGGGAGCATTTTTGCCCTTTCTTTCAGTCGCCGACGTTTGGCTTTTTCAAATATGGCCATTTCGCGCTCTCGATCAGCTTTGCTTTTCAGAAGAGCTTCGTTCAGGAATACGTCAATCATCTCGTTTGACGGTCCTAGGAGTTCCGATTCAGGATCTGCCTCCAGTTTCTCTGTATCAGGAGCTTCTTTATCATCTATTGACGAGTGAAAGATCACGTGGCAGCTTGCCACATAATCTTCAGGTTTGTCTAACGAGTCTTCTCCCTCATCTTCATCGCCATCTCTATCTTCAAGGATGTGGTTAAGAAACTCTTGGAGTGTAACCAGGGTTCGCGCCTTCTGGTTATATTCCTCCAGCGCGTCAATATGTTTTTGCAGGTCCGTGCGCTTGTCATTAGGCTTCACGGGCTTTTTGGTCTTCTTCTTCTTCTTCGAAGACTTTGACGGCTGGGCCTGAATATTTTGTTCACCTTCTCCAACTTTCAGCGTTGGGCACGGTTTTAGCATCCCCTCAATGACCTCGTGTTCTAGCGGACTTTTCCACCTGATTGCCGGGCATGTGTGAAGATCTTTCAGCATTCTTTTCGTCTTGGCAGAACGAGCGACCTCCCATGGAGCTTCTTCTATAAAAGAGCATGATGCCCCCGGTGTGTCCCCCATTTTAAGAGCGTGCGGCTGAGGCAGGCTTACTTTCCAATTCTCGGACAGTGTGAATTTTCCCTGTTGGTATTGATCCTCAATCCAGCCTTTGAAGACGAAGCAATCTTCGATTGGATGGCTTACTGCTCGGTGATAGGGGCAGTAATTAGGATTGTTGGCATCGCCTGGCTACAGCGGACGTTTTGGATCTGGCAGATTGATGAGCCTGTTGCGCACTACTAGCTCGAACAGTCTCCTTGTTTTATCCCGGGGAAACGAGTAAGGACATCCCAGTCTCTCCTCGAGGGATTGGCATGGACGCACATTGCGTTGGCGAACAACCGGTTTTAAGTCGCTCGGCTGTTGTTGAGCATTGGCGACAAAGGTCATTTTCCCTTTGCCTTTTTCATTCCGCGGTTCTGTCTTTCGGACATGCTTAGTTTAGGGACTTTGCGGTCCATTGGGTTTAGAGACATCAGAGTCTGTAAAGTTTAAGGACATCATAGTCACTGAGTTTAAGGACCCCACAGTCCATAAAGTTTAAGGACATCTTAGTCCAGTTTAAAGACGTCATAGTTTGTCTGGTTTTGGTTCAACCGTTTGGGGACGCACCAAAAGTTATCGGTTATTGGGACCCTCCAGCTCTCTGAAGACGTTGAAGAATTATAATGACATGTATCAGAGGTATGAAGAGATTGTTAGGTCCACGTTACCTCTCCCGGTACTTTCGGGGTTGCGGAAACGGTAAAACAAAATTTTTTCTAGACTTGGTAACATGGACCGTAAAAACCGGATCTTTGCTAAACAACACACTTGCATCCTAACTAGAGATTTATCTACTCGGTTAGGGGTTATACCTCAACTTGAACTCCTTCTCTTCTTGTTGTTCTTCTCTTTGTTTGCTCCGATGGTTGATCCGGACTTTGGTCACCTCCGCGGCCTCCTTGATTCGAAGACGATCCACCCGAGAGATGTACACCGAGCTCCACCTCGAGCCGAGGTAACTAGGGCAAAGAGATTGTTAGTCTAGAAGCCCTAGGTTGTGTAGAAGTGGTAGAGGGATGGTTTTGTCTTTGTGGGATCTTTATCTCTCAACACATGAGATCAAAAGATGAATCAAGAGGATGAAGAAGGAGGAGCTAGCAACCATGGTGCATTTCTTTTCTTCTCATTAGAAAAAGGCAAGAGAGAGAATGAGAAAGAAATTGTGAGCTTAAGAAAATGAACCATGGTTCAATAATACACTAAACCATCATTACCAATCCTATCAAGATAAAGTTGATGGCTAAATTGAAATGACCATTATCATAATAAAAAAGAAAAAGAAAATGAAAAGAAGAGTGTAGACTTCTCTTGAAGGTCAATGGTCAACACGGTCAACCGGTCAACAAAGTCAAGAGAGGTCATGGTGGTCAAATGGTCAATGCAATTAGCCATCATAAAATTATCACTAAAAGGATTAGTAAATGATGTCCGCGGCTCATAATGGTTTCGACCAAACGAATTGCCAAAACCCTAATGAGGCACCTCCTCCTTCATCGCTCCGGAAAACTGTGCATACACACCTGCATCCACATTCCGTAGAATGCGGATGCGCAGAAGACAAAAAAAAATCCATCCGTGCAATACTAGGATCCGACTTAAACCAAAGCCCACTAGTATTTCCTGCCCGAACACCACACGCACACAAGTGTACGTAAGTGATCGCAGCCCTGCCGTAAAACCATACGGCCTCTACACATTTCGCTCAGTGCAGGGAAACTCTCTGTGTGGGACTCTAAAGACTCGACACTACGCTGGAAGTGGGTTTAACCACAGACCGTAAGCGGCACTAGCTGTACGTAACGGTCCTCAGGTAGATGTCGATAAGAAGGCCGATGAGGTAAACCCATCCGAACTCCCACTGAGCCTGTATGTGACAATCTCCGTACAGTCCGGTCTGTTCGTCTGACACATCGGATGGCGGGCCTAGGGGGGCGGTAAACGTCAGTCCCCTAATAGCGGTACAAGTCGTGTCGGAGTGAAACCCAGAACACCCTGAGATAACACTGGAAACCTACCAGTATATCTCGCTTGCCCTGGCCAGGGACTACTCGTGTAATGGCTCTCCTAGACACAGCGCGATGTCAACCCCCAATACCGGGAGAGAAGAATCCTGTCTAACCGTCACTGCCTCCAAGTGCTTCGGGACTGCACCCAACCACTACCTGTTTGCACGACTCAGTAGAGCCGTGGTAGGGTAGTAATCAAAGAACAGTGGGAACACACTCGAGGCGAAGTGAAAGTGTCAAGTCAGCGGACTAAGCTGTACTCATGTCACCTGGGAACTGATAACTGACGATAGGTATAATACCAACCATCAGTTCCCGACGAGTCCTGTCCAGTGTACTCGTAACCTAACGAGCACCCGCATACTATCTCAAGTACGACGTACTGACGGCTGTGGGACAGACCGTCTCCCGTGCTGGGATGAGAAGCGCATACGCTAGTCTACTCCGGAGTATCGATGCCCTATCTCGATAATCCCATGACTAGAGACGTGTATAAGGATGTGCTTGTGGATTACCCAGCCCCCACGAGTGTGATCGCCATCACAATGCCGGTAATCAAGCAAAGATCCTAAGGGCTCTACTAATGCGTATAGGTGATATAATAAAGAAACACACATGTACACATTAAAGCAGAGACAAACCAAGTAGCATACTACTATATTGAGCAAGATTGTCTGTACAACTGTGAATATCCTAAGCTTCCATCAAGTAATATACATACTAGTATGATACAGTAATGGCCTCTAGGGCATATACACTAACAATCTCCCACTTGCACTAAGGCCATGTACTGGCGTATCGAAGACCTATCATCTCGATCAGCCGCTCGAACTGAGTCTGGGGCAATGCCTTCTTGAATGGGTCCGCTGTGTTGTCCTTTGTGTCCACTCTCCGCACCTCGATCTCCTGGCGATCAATGATCTCCCTGATCAGGTGATACCGCCTTAAGATGTGCCTGGATTTCTGATGGGACCTTGGTTCCTTCGCTAAAGCTATAGCCCCATTGTTATCGCAATACAAAGGTATTGGGTCAACAATGGACGGAACCACCTGAAGTTCACTAATGAACTTCTTCATCCAGACCGCCTCTTTTGCGGCATCGCTTGCAGCAATGTATTCAGCCTCCATCGTCGAGTCTGCGACGGTATCCTGTTTGGAACTCCTCCAACATACCGCCCCTCCGTTGAGGGTAAACACAAAACCCGAGACAGACTTGCTGTCATCTTTGTCACTCTGGAAGCTTGAATCGGTAAAGGACTCGACCCTGAGGTCTCCATTACCGTAAACTAGGAACATCTCCTTAGTCCTTCTCAGGTACTTGAGAATGTTCTTCACTGCTGTCCAGTGGTCCTCACCTGGTTCTGACTGATACCGGCTTACCGCGCTCAGCGCGTAAGCTACATCTGGTCTTGTACATAGCATCGCATACATTATAGATCCTACCGCCGAAGCGTAGGGTATAGTGCTCATGCGAACCCTCTCCTCGTCAGTCTTAGGAGACATCTTCTTGGAGAGGGTAATTCCGTGCAATGCGGGTATGTTACCGTGCTTGGAATCCTCCATACTAAATCTCTTTAGTACGGTCTCTATGTACCTGGACTGCGAAAGTCTCAGTAGTCTCTTGGATCTATCTCTATAGATCTTGATCCCCAGAATGTACGAGGCATCACCCAGGTCCTTCATGGAGAACCGTTGTGACAAAAATAGCTTGACCGATTGTAGCATAGGAATGTCATTTCCTATCAAAAGAATGTCGTCCACGTACAAGACTAGGAATACGACAGTTCGTCCTACAATCTTCTTATAGACACAGGGTTCATCTTCGTTCTTGATGAAATCAAATTCTATGATTGCCTCATCAAAACAGATGTTCCAGCTCCGCGATGCCTGCTTTAATCCATAAATGGATTTAAGCAACTTGCACACCTTCCCGCTGCTCCCACTGTCTACGAAACCTTCTGGCTGATCCATGTAAACGCACTCTTCCAAACAACCGTTTAGGAAAGACGTTTTAACATCCATCTGCCAGATTTCATAGTCATGGAAGGCAGCAATGGCAAGTAGGATCCGAATGGATTTGAGCATAGCCACCGGAGAAAAAGTTTCGTCATAGTCCAAACCAGGTCTTTGATGAAAACCTTTTGCAACGAGTCTAGCCTTATAGGTTTCCACCTGCCCATCTACACCAAGTTTCCTTTTGTAGATCCATTTGCATCCAACGGGTTTTACCTCAGGTGGAGAAATATCCAAGGTCCACACTTTATTGGCGTACATGGACTCCATTTCGGATTGCATTGCTTCTTTCCACTTATCAGAGTCCCTACTGATAATGGCCTGCCTGAAACTGGTAGGGTTATCTTCTTCCAAGATGCAATCCTCTCGATCCCCGTCTATGATAAAACCATAGTATCTCTCGGGCGGATGAGAAATCCTACCAGATCTGCGGAGTGGCTGAGGTTCATTTGGGGTTATTGAATTCAGTGGTTCCTCCAAATTTTCAGTTACATTTTGTGGTCGCTGAATTGCTTCCAGTTCTACCGAACTCCCACTAGTTTCTTTTGCAAGAAACTCCCTTTCTAAAAAGGTAGCGTGGCGAGATACAAACACCTTCTGTTCCTCAGTGTGGTAGAACAGATATCCTAGTGAGTCTTTAGGATATCCCACAAATTTACACAGAACTGACCGTGCCTCTAGCTTGTCCGGTTTCTGTGTTTTCACATAGGCCGGACAACCCCATATCTTAAATCGCTTAAGATACGGATTTCTTCCACTCCATATTTCATATGGAGTCTTAGGCACTGATTTGGATGGAACGTAATTCAATAGGTATGCCGCAGTCTGAAGCGCATGTCCCCAAAATGAAAGAGGCAACTCAGCACTACTCATCATGGAGCGAACCGTATCCAGTAGGGTACGATTCCTCCGCTCCGATACACCGTTGTGCTGTGGTGTATAAGGAGGAGTAAGCTGAGAGAGAATACCATTCTCTTTTAAGTAATCTAGGAATTCCGTGCTTAAGTACTCCCCTCCTCTATCAGACCGGAGGATCTTGATACTTTTGCCAGTCTGGTTCTCTACTTCGTTTCTGAATTCCTTGAATTTCTCAAAAGCTTCAGATTTTTGTTTCATAAGATACACATATCCGAACCTAGAGAGATCGTCAGTGAATGTGATGAAGTACGAGAACCCATCCCTTGCATATATAGACATCGGACCATATACATCACTGTGTATGAGTCCCAAGAGCTCTGCTGCCCTCTCTCCATGTCCGGTGAACGGAGATTTGGTCATCTTCCTTTTGAGACAAGACTGACAAGTTTCATAGGATGAAAACTCGAACGTATTCAAGAGTCCATCTTTATGCAACTTGCTCAGTCTTTTCTCTCCGATATGACCAAGTCTACAATGCCACAAGTAGGATTCATTCGTATATGAATTCTTCCTCTTGCGTGTGTTTTGTACGTTGAGAACTATATTCTGATTTAGAACGTAGATACCATTACACAGTGTACCCTCTGCAACCAGTACCTTATGAAGGTAAATGTTCATGATATTTCTATCAAGAACAAAATTATATCCATCTTTATCGAGTAAAGAAACTGATATGATGTTGCAAACCATGGAGGGTACATAGTAGCAATCGTTCAAAATCATAGTCTTGCCATTTGGCAATACTAGGTGATATTCACCGACGGCTGCCGCATTAACTTGTGCTCCGTTCGCTACTCTGAGTGACATATCACCCGGTGCAACTTTCCTACTTTTTCTCAGTCCCTGTAATAAATTACAGATATGAGATCCTGATCCGGTATCAAGTACCCAGGAGGTAGGGCTGACCGTAAAACAGTTCTCATTACAAGAACACCTGAAGTAGATGCAAAACCATGCTTCTTCTTCAACTGGCGCGCTCATTCATTTTTAAGGAGTTGGATCGCTTTATCCTGGGAATCCATACAATCCCCTTTCCCTTGCTCATACTTATGACTGTTGTCATAAGTTAGAGCCGAACCAACGTTCCCCAGCCCCGAATAAGAATTCGGATTGGTCAAGCGATACATTTTATTATCTTGATTAGGGCGTGAAATGGTTGCTACCTGGAGAGAGAGAAAAGAAACACTTAGCGTGCGCTCTTGTAAGTTTAGATTGGTTTTTAATTTATCTAAACAGGATGGCTCCCACTATCTCTCGAATCCCTCCTCAAACCATAAAGGAAGAATTAGTCGGGATCAATCTCACCGTACAATACTTGCTTAACCGTTCAGCCAGGCCAGTGTCGGTACTTCGAGCGAGGTTTTCCAACGCTTTCGCGAAGTTCCTTAATTAAGTAACCTCTTTTCCCTGTGGGCGTAGCCCCGCTAACACCTTTCTAGACACCTACTTGGTTTATAGCATTGATCGTTAAGCGAGAAAGTTCCCGAGGAGTAGCATATACTCACAGTAGGATCGGGATCCATATATCATCGTGTGACAAAACTGAAGGAATCCTACCAGAATCATCACACTCCAAATGGTATGCAACACTAGAAAGTTTCTGTACTTTTGAAACTCCCGATGTGGTTTTTGCCCCTAGGACCCAAGTGACCTTGACGGAGTCAACAAATCAAAGAGTCCTAGTCAAGTTCAACCCGTCATTATCTGGATTGCATCAAACCCACCCGCATAACCCTTGACGGAGTCAACAAGGTTATACGACTGTCCTAACCAATCCTATATACCGATACAAACAAGCAGCACTCAGCTACCGTACACTACGCCTTGACGGAGTCAACAAACGCAACACGAATACTAAGTGTTACTTGTAAGAAATGACGGACGGCTACGGCTGGGTTTTTGGCGATAAACCCGTTAACGTAAAGAACTTGATATCGTTGAAGGAACCTGGTAATCTTTTGAAAAATATAGTGGCGAAAACTTTTGCTAAAGAGGTCACTCCCTATGAAGGGATCTCGGCTCTTTCCTTGTCGAATGAGGTGCAGGATATTCCAAACTGAATACCTCGATGCAAAGCAAGAATAATCGACTATAGTGAAGTTATTACCCTGACGTAAACTTTTGTCTAAGGGGCCACTCCCGATGAAGGGATCTCGGCCCTTGCCTCGTCGACTGAGGTGCTGGGCATTCATAACCGAATACCTCGATGCAAAACAAAAGTGAACGTCCTTGCAATAACAGCCTTTTGAAAAAATGTTCCAACAACGTCTTTTTGGTTTATTTTCTTGCATTAGTTCTTTTAATGTGTCCCATCATTTAAATCCTACCATTGTAGAAAATAACCAAAATATGACGTACGCTTATGCCATTCGTTCGAGCCTGCAACGAAAAGCGGATTACACAGTCGCGATGAATAGCCAATACCCCACCCAAGACCCCTACGGGTGCGGCAAACTACCCGCCAAGTATCCGAAGCGAAGCAACCTCCCTCAACACCGTGAGTAGGCCACTCGGCACTTCGAGATACCCGGTAGTTTGTGCACCCCCTCCATGGGTCTATCCTAGGAGAAAAAACAGTAAAAAGAATTATACAATGACGGCTACAACCCCGACCCGTTTGTGCGGCCATACAAATAATATTACATCAATTTACAAATTTATTACATGAATGAAAGAAAAAGAAACTCTCATCTCACATCCACCCCGGCTATTCATCCGCGACAATCCAACGAGTTCATATACACAAACCATCAACAACACAGATCACAGATATGTATAACCCCCACTAATCAACATATAGCGATTAGTAGACGTTCAATACACATATAACATTACAGATATAACAATTAGCCAAAGTCTACAGAATATCGACCAAAAAATACGGATTTTTGAGCCCCAAAAACAAATTTTGCTTTATGGAAAATCTGGGCAGAAAAATCATATTCCAAAAATCCCAAAATACCCATAAATGAACACTGCAGGAAACCCAATTCACAACCGAGCCAACTCGGCCGCGGTTCCGCGGCATAAGCAAGCTTATGCCGCGGTTCCGCGGCGCTTTAGCCGAGTCAGGGGATCGTTTTTCTCCAGTGTTCTAACAAAAGCCTGAGCCGATTTTTAAGACATGATTTATTATTTTTTGAGTAGAAAAAAAATCGGCAGAAACTTAGGGTTTCCGGGGTGTTTTGCGGTTTTTTCGTTCGGTCGATATTCTAAATACTTTGCTAACATGCTAGGGTGTGTTTAGTTAGGCTCTGATACCACTGTTAGGTCCACGTTACCTTTCCCGGTACTTTCGGGGTTGCGGAAACGGTAAAACAAAATTTTTTCTATACTTGGTAATATGGACCGTAAAAACCGGATCTTTGCTAAACAACACACTAGCATCCTAACTAGAGATTTATCTACTCGGTTAGGGGTTATACCTCAACTTGAACTCCTTCTCTTCTTGTTGTTCTTCTCTTTGTTTGCTCCGATGGTTGATCCGGACTTTGGTCACCTTCGCGGCCTCCTTGAGTCGAAGACGATCCACCCGAGAGATGTACGCCGAGCTCCACCTCGAGCCGAGGTAACTAGGGCAAAGAGATTGTTAGTCTAGAAGCCCTAGGTTGTGTAGAAGTGGTAGAGGGATGGTTTTGTCTTTGTGGGATCTTTATCTCTCAACACATGAGATCAAAAGATGAATCAAGAGGATGAAGAAGGAGGAGATAGCAACCATGGTGCATTTCTTTTCTTCTCACTAGAAAAAGGCAAGAGAGAGAATGAGAAAGAAATTGTGAGCTTAAGAAAATGAACCATGGTTCAATAATACACTAAACCATCATTACCAATCCTATCAAGATAAAGTTGATGGCTAAATTAAAATGACCATTATCATAATCAAAAAGAAAAAGAAAATGAAAAGAAGAGTGTAGACCTCTCTTGAAGGACAATGGTCAACACGGTCAACCGGTCAACAAAGTCAAGAGAGGTCATGGTGGTCAAATGGTCAATGCAATTAGCCATCATAAAATTATCACTAAAAGGATTAGTAAATGATGTCCGCGGCTCATAATGGTTTCGACCAAACGAATTGCCAAAACCCTAATGAGGCACCTCCTCCTTCATCGCTCCGGAAAACTGTGCATACACACCTGCATCCACATTTCGTAGAATACGGATGCGCAGAAGACAAAAACAAATCCATCCGTGCAATACTAGGATCCGGCTTAAACCAAAGCCCACTAGTATTGCCTGTCCGAACACCACACGCACACAAGTGTACGTAAGTGATCGCAGCCCTACCGTAAAACCATACGGTCTCTACACGTTTCGCTCAGTGCGGGGAAACTCTCTGTGTGGGACTCTAAAGACTCGACACTACGCTGGCAGTGGGTTTAACCACAGACCGTAAGCGGCACTAGCTGTACGTAACGGTCCCCAGGTAGATGTCGATAAGAAGGCTGATGAGGTAAACCCATCCGAACTCCTACTGAGCCTGTATGTGACAATCTCCGTACAGTCCGGTCTGTTCGTCTGATACATCGGATGGCGGGCCTAGGGGGGCGGTAAACGTCAGTCCCCTAATTGCGGTACAAGTCGTGTCGGAGTGAAGCCCAGAACACCCTGAGATAACACTGGAAACTTACCAGTATATCTCGCTTGCCCTGGCCAGGGACTACTCGTGTAATGGCTCTCCTAGACACAGCGCGATGTCAACCCCCAATACCGGGAGAGACGAATCCTGTCTAACCGTCACTGCCTCCAAGTGCTTCGGGATTGCACCCAACCACTACCTGTTTGCACGACTCAGTAGAGCCGTGGTAGGGTAGTAATCAAAGAACAGTGGGAACACACTCGAGGCGAAGTGACAGTGTCAAGTCAGCGGACTAAGCTGTACTCATGTCACCTGGGAACTGATAACTGACGATAGGTATAATACCAACCATCAGTTCCCTACGAGTCCTGTCCAGTGTACTCGTAACCTAACGAGCACCCGCATACTATCTCAAGTACGACGTACTGACGGCTGTGGGACAGACCGTCTCCCGTGCTGGGATGAGAAGCGCATACGCTAGTCTACTCCGGAGTATCGATGCCCTATCTCGATAATCCCACGACTAGGGACGTGTATAAGGATGTGCTTGTGGATTACCCAGCCCCCACGAGTGTGATCGCCATCACAACGCCGGTAATCAAGCAAAGATCCTAAGGGCTCTACTAATGCGTATATGTGATATAATAAAGAAACACACATGTACACATTAAAGCAGAGACAAACCAAGTAGCATACTACTATATTGAGCAAGATTGTCTGTACAACTGTGAATATCCCAAGCTTCCATCAAGTAATATACATACTAGTATGATACAGTAATGGCCTCTAGGGCATATACACTAACAGAGATGTACCCTTGAACCAATGTTGGTTGGAAGGCTCTGGGAATCACTTTGAATGCCATATGAGATGATCAGTTTTGGAAGACAAGAGTATAATTGGGGTTCAGTTTCAAGGGATCTTGCCTCTGGAAGACTTAGCTAATTTGGGCTAAGATTGGCTCGAATATAGTGTTAAACACTAGAGTACATTCGGCGCTCACGTGCTCCCACGTGAGGCGCTTAAAGAAGTGTTAAACACTAAAACTGAAGCGCTCACGTGGGGTCACGTGAGGCGCCTGAAGATTGGGCCTTACTTCTTTTATTTTGCTCTCAGAATTTGCATATAAGCATTAAAAACTTGATCTTTTATGATCATCACGTGGGAGCACGTGATGGGTATCCATGCGTTGGATATTAATCTTTCAGTTTTACCCCATTTTTCTCTTTAAAATAGTGTTTGTCAGGGGTCATGTGGCGACACGTGAGGCTTCCTGTAGGCGGGCATTGCCTTTGGGTAGAATCCTCTTTTGTTTGATAATTGATAGGGGTCACGTGGGAACACGTGAGACGCCCAAAAAGTGAAACTGCCTTGGCTTTACTCCCTTTTGTTTTGAGGAGCTTTTAAGGGTCACGTGGGAGCACGTGATACACCCTAAAAGAGAAACTGTCTTTATTGTTTTCCCTTTTCCCTTTTAAATAAGTGTTAAACACTTTGGGAAATATCTTTTTCCGGTTCAAAGAAAGGGGGGTCACGTGATCATGTTGGGTACTGATCTTTTTTACGTGCATGGAGAGTTAAATCCCTTGTTTAAGAATTAAATTCTTTTGATAGGGTTAAACCCTAATTTTATTTAGAAGAATTAAATTCCTATATGTTTGAAAGAATTAGATTCTTTAAACCCAATTCTCCCTCTAAGTTTTGGATCTGCATGGCAGAATCTTCCCGGTGAGAATTAAATTCTCAACTTGTGGAGAGATCTGCTTCTGCAGATCTTCAACAAGAGGAAGAACTAAGTTCTTTTTGTAAGTCCACGTTACCTCTCCCGGTACTTACGGGCTTGCGGAAATGATGAAAAACGATTTTTTAAGAGGTGGTAACATGGACTCAAAATACGGATCTTTGTTAAACAACTACCTAACAACCTAACTTGAGATTTACCTACTCGGTTAGGGGGTTATACCTTTCTTGAACTCCTTCGTCTTTAACTCTTTGCGGTGTACGGATCGGCTTCACCTCGTCGTCTCCTTGCGCCGAAGATGGATCCACCTGAAAGCTTCTACCTTTGGCTTCTTCTTCGAACTTGAAGAAACTAGAACACTTGGTTTGCTAAACCTTGTGAACTAGGATGAGTAGAGAAGTGATATGGGTTTTCTTTTATCTCTAAGGCAATGTTTCTCAACTCATGAGAGGGAGTTGCCTTGAGCTAGAGAGAGAGCAAGAGGAAGAGCAAGAGGGAGAGCTCAAGCAAGAGAGAGAAAGCAAATGAGAGAATGAGTAAGTCTTTTGCCATCCAAGCTCTCATAATCCAAAACCATGATTACTCATAATAGTAATTGAGTATTATGTGATGGTTCAAGTCAAATGGCCATATCATTTCATGCACTCATTTTGCAAAAACAAACAAGCAAGCAAAAGTCTTTGCCATGAAATGATAGCCATTGTAATGATGATGGTCAACTAGTCCAACCTAGTCAACCGGTCAACAAAGTCAACAAGTCAACAAAGTCAACCCCTCATCTCAACCATGACACAATAATACTTAATTAATATTATCATTAATCATATTTCTTATTCTCATTAGGGTTTGGCAAAAAGTCAATAGTCAACAGTCAACAACCCCAATAAGAATCCTCTGTCTCTGTCTCTCTGTCAACTGTGCATACACACCCGCATCCGCGTTCCGAGGAACACGAATACAAACGAGATAAAACCAATCCCAAAACGTACACTAGGATCTGGCTTAAACCAAAGCCCGCTAGTGTTAACTGTCCGGATACTGAACGTGCACAAGTGCACGGATGTGACCGAACCCTGTCGCAAAACCATGCGACCGTCGCAAAACCATACGACCTCTACTCTTTTTCCTAAAGGCGAATAGCTTTCTGTATGGGACTCTAAAGACTCGACACTACGCTGGCAGTGGGTTTAACCATAGACCGCAAGCGGCACTAGCTGTGCGTAACGGTCCCCAGGTAGATGCCGACAAGAAGACGGACGAGATGAAACCCATCTGAACTCCTACTGAGCCTGAATGTGACAATCTCCGTACCGTCCGGTCTGTTCGTCTGATACATCACATGGCGGGCCTAGGGGACGGTAAACGTCAGTCCCCTACTAGCGGTACAAGTCGTGTCGGAGTGTAGCCCAGAACACCTGAGATAACACTGGAAACCTACCAGTCTATCTCGCTTGCCCTGGCCAGGGACTTTGTGTAATGGCTCTCCTAGACACAGCGCGATGTCAACCCCCAATACCGGGAGAGACGAATCCTGTCTAACCGTCACTGCCTCCAAGTGCTTCGGGACTGCACCCAAAAACTACCTGTTTGCATGACTCCTTTGAGCCGTGGTAGGGTAGTAATCAAAGTACAGTGGGAACACACTCGAGGCGAAGTGACAGTGTCAAATCAGCGGACTAAGCTGTACTCATGTCACCTGGGAACTGATAACTGACGATAGGTATAGTACCAACCAACAGTTCCCAACGAGTCATGTCCAGTGTACTCGTAACCTAACGAGCACCCGCATACTATCTCAAGTACGACGTACTGACGGCTGTGGGACAGACCGTCTCCCACACTGGGATGAGAAGCGCATACGCTAGTCTACTCCGGAGTATCGATGCCCTGTCTCGATAGTCCTACGACCAGGGACCTGTATAAGGATGTGCTTGTAGATTACCCAGCCCCCACTAGTGTGACTGCCATCACAACGCTGGTAATCAAGCAAAGATCCTAAGGGCTCTACTAATATGTATAAGCTATATGCTAAAAGAAACACATGCACATATTGAAGTAGAAACAAACCAAGTAGCATACTACCATTTTGAGCAAGATTGTGTATACAACTGTGAATATCCCAAGCTTCCATTAAGTAATATACAAGCTAGTATGATACAGTAATGGCCTCTAGGGCATATACACTGGCACTTTTTAGAAAAGTTAAACTCTTGATTTGAGAATTAAATTCTCTTTTGTTTTATGGGAGCTTATAGAATGATCTCCTTCCTCCTCTTACCTAGAGTTTTTTTCTGAAGAGATCTTCTTTTCTTTCTGGAGAATTAAATTCTTTTCTCTCATTTTTCTCTTTTATCTTCTCTCTCTGTTGTTGTATCCTTTTTTTTCTCTTCTCTTATTGGCTCCTATTTATAGGAGAAAGAAAAGAATCAGTTTGTTCAGCCAATCTTTCATTGAGAGATTTTTGATTGATTTTATAACCAACATGATCTTTTAGATCACTCGGTAAATTTTATTCACCATTGGATTTTTAATCCAAAAGATATTTTATTTGTTGTTCCTGGAAAATTTTAGGAAAATATTTCCCTGTATAGAATCTTTCTATAAATTGATGATTTTCAGTCACCATTGGATTTTTAATCCAACGGTGCTCCACTTTACAAAGTGCAATCTTTTCTGTTTGGAAAGATCTAGGGAAATATTTTTCCAATTAGGGCTTTTTTATTCCCTTTAATTAGAATTTAATTCTATTAGTTCAGAGGGTTTAAGAGTCTATCACGTGTTGGCACGTGACCTTACCAAATAAACATTTTTAATTAGAATTTAAATCTATTGGTTCAGATTTCAGAGGGATCAGGAACCCATCACGTGTTGGCACGTGACCCCAATGATTAAGTATTTAATTATAATTTAATTCTATTGGTTCAGAGGGCTCAAAAACCCATCACGTGTTGGCACGTGGCCCCATTGATAAAGCAATTCCAATTGTTTATTTTATTCGGCGCCTATAGGCTTTGCCTGTAAAAGGTCACGTGTCTGCACGTGAGACCAGGTCATGTGTGGGCACGTGATGCCTCCCTTTGGGGGTTTTCCTCGCTGCTTTATCTATATATTTTATTCAGTTCCCATTAGGGAACAAATGCTTTTAATTCCTTTTAATTAGAATTTATTAATTCAGTGGATTCAAAAGCCCATCACGTGTGGGCACATGACTTTGTCAATTAGGCATTCAGGTGTAGATAGAATCTGCCCATAAAAGGTCACGTGTTTGCACGTGAGGCCCGGTCACGTATGAGCACGTGATGCCCTATTTGGGGGTTTTTCTTGCTGCTTTATTTGTATTTTATTCAATTCCCATGAGGGAACAATGGGATCTCTCGCGTAAGGGTGAGTTCCTACCTGCTGACGTATTTTGTTAAATGTGTGCCCTGCACACTTCGTGTACCCCATACACTTCATGTACCTTGTACACATGTACTCCATGCCTGAAATAGTCTAACAAAATATAGAAATTCCCATCCCATATAATCAAAAAAGAAAGCAACACATAATCAATCTCAAAATATTCATTTATAAAATTCGCCACTCATAAATATATAATCTCAAATATAATAGAAAGTCGCTACATGCCTAAATACATGTATGTCACTAAGGACGTAGCCTTAAGGCTCTAGTATTCCCTTTATCAGTGGGTCTGCGACTATCTGATCAGTGGGTCTGCGACCATCTGATCTGTAGGGATGTACTTTAACTTGACTTCATGTTCCCCTTGCTTCTTAATAAAATGGTAATGTATCTGAATGTGCTTTGACTTCCTATAGTACTTTGCATCCTTCAAGTATGCAATTGCCGACATACTATCACAATCAAAGATCAGCTTGTCCTTTGCATGTGGCACTATAGTCAGATTATCCAAGAATCTTCGTAATTAAACTGCCTCTTATGCCGCTGCACTGGCCGCCACGTATTCCGCCTCCATGGTGGAAAGGGAAATGCAATCCTTCTTCTTACTACACCAAGTGATGGCCCGCCATTGAGTAAGAAGCTATATCCCAATGTGGACGCTCGCTCATCTAGATCGATGGCCCAGTCGGCATCTGTATAGCCCCACGGGCGAGTGTCTGATCCTCCATAACACAAAGTATAGTGGGTTGTCCTACTTAGGTCCTGCAAGATACGCTTTACTCCCTTCCAATGAGCAAAACCGGGATTGGACTGATATCTGCTCATTAGTCCCACTGTATATGATATATTAGGTCTCGTACACACTATAGCATACATGAGACTCCCGATAGCGCTTCTATTAGGAACATTTTGCGTCTGTCTTTTCTCTATTTCGTTCTTGGGACACTGCTCTAGAATTAGCGTATAATTCTTTACAATTGGAGTCCCAATAGGATTACTTCCGTTCATATCGAACTGTTCCATGATTTTCTTAATGTAAGTCTCCTAAGACAAATCTAGAGTCCTTTTGGAACGGTCCCTCAGAATCTGAATCCCGAGTATGAACTGGGCATCGCCTATGTCCTTCATCTCAAAGGTGGAGAACGGCTAACTCTAAGTGGCATTTATGGTCTCCATATTGTTTCCTGCCAGTAAGATATCGTCAATATACAACGATAGAATCTTGAAACTATTACCAGCTTGTCATAAGTAGACACAGTTGTCCTCATCAATCATCTTAAAACCATAACCCAGCACGGCTTTATGAAATCGAAAATACCGTACCCTGGAAGACTGTTTCAAGTCATAGATCGGCCTCCTCAATTTGCACACCTTATGCTCAAGGCCTTTGGCTTTGAAACCAGTGGGTTGATCCATACAAATCTCCTCTTCCAGTTTTCCATAGAGAAAAGTTGTCTTGACGTCCATCTAGACTAATTCAAGATCCATCTGCGCTACCAAGGCCAAAACTAAGCGAATGGAGGCAATTTTCACCAACGGGGAAAATGTCTCATCATAGTCCATACCACTTCTCTGGGTGAATCCTTTCGCCATCAAGCGTGCCTTGCAACGTTCAATTTTCCCATCCGCCTTTTGTTTAACCTTGAAAACCCACTTGTTCTGAATGGTCTTGCGTCTGGTAGGAAGATCCACCGAGTCCCAAATTTGATTCTTTCTCATGGACTCAAGTTCCTCTTCCATCGCAGCCTTCCACTTGTTCCCTCATAAAAAATAGGGGGGAGAGTAAGAAAGGGGGAAACTCCCCACTATTCGAGCCTCATGTGTTAAACACATAAACTATAAGAAGGCTAAACAACCTCACGTGTTAAAGACGTGAGCGCATATATGCAAAGCATATAGGCGCTGCAATTAAACTACAAGTATGCTAAACAAGCCTCACGTGCCAACACGTGAGCGCTTATAAATAGGCGCTGCAATTAAACTACAACTAGGCTAAACAAGCCTCGCGTGTTAAACACGTGAGCGCCTATATGCAAAGCATATAGGCGCTGCAATTAAACTACAAGTAGGCTAAACAAGCCTCACATGCCAACACGTGAGCGCCAATAAATAGGCGCTGCAATTAAACTACAAGTAGGCTAAACCATCCTCACGTGCCAACACGTGAGTACCTAAGCGCTGCAATTAAACCGCAAGCCTCACGTGTTAACACGTGAGGACACCTCCTTGCGTAGAATTAAATTATACTTAATAACTTAATAAACCTTGGATCAAGGATCCAACGGTGATTAAACATAGAATTAAATTCTATTGGAGATAATATTTTCTGTTAAACAGAGAGTTAGTGGATCAAAGATCCAAAATATTTCTTATATCTTTCTAAACAGAGAAAGATTATACTCTGTTAAACTGAGCACCCTTGAATTAAAAATCCAATGGTGATTAAAATATCACCGCTCGATAGAATTTTATTCTATATATGGTAGAATATCCCTAATCTTTTTAAAAATAAGAACAATATCTTCTGTAAAAACAGAAGTTCTTGGATCAAAGATGTAACGGTGGGTAAAATTCCCCAAATCAATTCTGAAACAAATTAAATCAATTGGGATCTCTCAATGAGAGATTTTCTGAGAATTAAATAAACTTCCCTCCACTATATAAAGAGCCTGAGACTTCAAGTCTCAAACACGCAGAGAGACACACACATAGAGAGAGAGAGAGAGAGAGGAGACAGAAGTAGAGACAGAATAAAGAGAATTTCATTCTCAGTGAAGATTTGTTTTGTCAGAACATACTAGGTAAAAAGAAAAAAAACACAGAGATTGTTCTATCTCTTCTTTGCCTCTCTAAGGGTTTAACTCTTCATACAAGAACTTGGTTCTTTCTCTGGTTGAGATCTGCAGAAGCAGATCTCCCCACAAGTTAAAAATTTAATTCTCATCGGGAAGATTCTGTCATGCAGATTCAAAACCTGGGGGAGAGAACCGAGTTCAAAAAATTTAATTCTTACAAAAACATATGGGAATTTAATTTCTCTGAAAACTAGGGTTTAACCCTATATAAAGAATTTGATTCCTGCACAAACAAGAGGAGAACATGATCCCTCAGACGATGATAATAATCTGAAACCTTCCAAACCCAAATCCTAATGACTAGAAATGTCATTAATATGAGATTAAAATCTCCAAGAACACAGAAGAACAGCATGGTGATTTGTTAGTGTTTAACACTATAACGAGACTTTACGTGTTTTCCACGTGAGTGCTTCTAATGAATAAAAAGAAAAGGCCGAGACTGTCTCAGATATTTTCCACGCAAGTGCTTAAAAGAAGAGCAATGAGCAATTCCTAAAGTAGTCACACGTTTTGCACGCGACCCCCAATCAAGTGCCTAGCAGTTCTAAAAAAAGGGGAATAAAACCCAAAGAGCAGGGCTCATATTTAGGGAGCCTCACGTGTTTCACACGTGTGTGCCATAAGAACCAAGTGCTTAGCACTTATATAAAAGGGGGAATAAAACCCAAAGAGCAGAGCCCAAATTTAAGGTGCCTCACGTGTTCACACGTGAGTGCCTCCAGAGTTCAGTGTTTAACACTGATTCAGCGCCTCACGTGGGATATACGTGAGTGCTGCATATACCAGCGCTTAGCACTGTTGGCTAACTATGGTGACCCAGATCTAGCCCAAATTGGCTAAGTTTTTCCAAGGTCAAAACTTCTTCGATTTCCAATCAACCGAGCCCCCTGTGCTCATGATTCCCCATATTGATCTTAGTCCTAAACATGACTAATGATCTTTCAACTTATGATATCGAAAATGATATTCATCCCATATCTCCTAAGATAATATTAGTCTCAAAAATGGCTATGGCTTTTAGGTCCACAGCAGCCCCCCTCTCCCTCAAATGCGGGATTTGGTTTAAGGGTACATCTCTCCACACCTCTGATATATGTCGTTGTAATTTCTCAACGTCTTCAGAGAGGTGGCAGGTCCCGACAACTAACAACTCTTTGGTGCACTTCTAAATTGACGTGTACGTCTCAAACCGGATCGTGCCCCCAAATTGGGCACGTTCCATATCTTCATTGTTCACTTCATCACGTAACAAATACACATGCGTGCAAGATGAATAGTGGATCGAAATGTCCCTAAACTAATATTCGCCTCCAAAATGGCGACAACGGACCGAAATGTCCCTAAACTAATATTCGCCTCCAAAATGGCGATAATGGATCAAAACGTCTTAAACTAAAACAATAGAGCCCAAATGCTCTTTTGTTGGATCTGACATGAAAATGATCCTGAAACCCCGTTTAGTGGATCTTAGTCTCAAATTGTACTAATGTATCCTTAACAAAAAAAAATCGAGCCCCAAATGCTCACATACATTTAATTCGATCTTAATCTCAAACTAGATTAACAGTCCTTAAATAAACCAAACCCAAATCTAAAATATACGGATTTGGACTAATCCATGTCCTACGGGCGACGACATAAAGTAGTCTTCGTATACGATCCACGGGCAACCCAAAACAAATACAAACACACACACGACACGAAGTGAAATTCCGGAGCAGGAGAAAGTGGTTATCGCGATGCAGTAATGTAATTAACTGCAGGGGCTTGCTCTTGTAAGGAAGAGCATCCCCACAATCAAAAACCCCTCACAAACGAGGGGAAATCTGACAAACTCTGCTACAACGGCCGCATCCGTCAAAACCTCTGATATACGGTGCCATAAATCACCTTGGCATCTTCGGAGAGGTGGACGGATAAATCCAAATAGCATCAGCCCCCAAATTCAGGCAAGACGATCCATCTCGGTTCCGTCTCTATTTTCGGCGGTAAACAGATTCTGGTATGCCCGGTGGAATCTTTTCTCTTTCCACTCCACACTTCGTTTTTCGTGTTTCGCAAACAAAATCGCGGTTTGCTATGGTTGCCTTTGGATTCGAGATACTAAGATTTGGTGTCTTGTTTCTATGCAGAAGAAGAAGGAAAAAGGTCAATGGCTTCCAGCTGCACAAACTGCAACATTAACTCCCAGTCCGCCCCAACTAGAGGAGTGATATATGGGTCCAATGCGACCTCCATATTTTCAATGTCGATGGGGCAAGTAACTCAAGCCACCACTGAACTGTTCTTCAAGACCATGCTCCTGCCAGCGAGTTTCAGCACCCCAGTGCCACCATAGGAAGCTCCTAAGAAGTCGGTCTTCGATCGACTTGCAACCACCACGGCCCCTCTCAACGGGTCGTCCGAGTCTGCCAACTCAGTCTTCAGCAGGCTGAGCCGAAGCTCAAGTAGGCCCGCAAAGTGGCTCGCGATACCTGAAGGGGCTATCCCAAAACGGATTGTCCTCCTAACTCCTTTGGCAGGTGAAGTCGTCAAAGGTGCTTCTCCTACCAAAAGATTGATCTTCGACAGATTGGCCATTCTAACTCCTGCTGCGGGTGAAGTTGTAAAAAGTGCTTCCGCTACCAGAAAATCAGCCTTTGAATGATTGGTCGTTCCCTCTCAACGGACGCCAGTTTTCGACAGGCTGGCACCAAAAGTAGCCCCTCGTCAAAGCCGGGGGAATGATGGAGCCGCTTCCAAAACTGAGGTGGTCCCGTCTGCAAGACATGCTCGACGTCGTCACTGGCGCCGGATGAGAAGAGCTAGGAGAAACTCCCCCTCTGGACTTACTCCACCAGCTCCAACGGTAGAAGTCGATGCTGCTGTTCCAACCGGGAACAGCTTTGAACCGCTAAAGAGGGTGCGCAAAAACTCCCCAACCACGGTGCTGAAGAAATCTCCCACACCTATTGAAAACATGACGCAGGCAAAACCGGAGCAGTCCCCTCAAAGGCTCTCCTCCCAAATTCATAGGGTCTGGTGGAAAGTCTAGGACTCTATGATCAACAAAGACCACTCTCGTTGACCGAAGAAAATGAAGGTTCGACAAGAGGAAAACCATCCCTCCACCATACAACGAGGGACTTGTAAGTCGATGTCGCATACCCCACATGTTCGCGGGGAGGTGGAATTAGCAAAAAATGATTTTTACGGGCTTCGCAACACCGACTAGAACCAAGGATCGTCCATATACCCTAGCTAGCAGACAATATGAGATTTAACTACTCGAAAAGAATGTTATACCTCATGATACAAGTCCGTCGGGTCTTCTCCGCTGTCCTTATCATCATCGTAGGCTCCGAGGATCGATCCGGATCGTAGCTTCCTCGTCGGCTTTCTCGAGTCAAAGACGATCCATCCAAGAGTCTATAATCCGAGCTCCAACCTCAAATCCGAGGTAACTTGAGCAACAAGTTTGCTAAACTTGATGGCCTAGGTGATGTAGAGAATGAAGATAGATTTATTTGTCTCTTGAGACCCTAGTTTACTCAACTCATGAAACCTTAAGGGTTTTAGTTATGAGGAAGAAGAAGAGAGCTAACATGAGGAAAGAGAAATGGTTTTTGATGATCATAATAGAAAATGAGATGGCTCAATTGATATGACTACAAGCATGAAAAGAAAATATCTCATCCAAAATATCTAGTGCCACAAAATATCTCACAAGAAATATCTAGTCAAAGAGTCAAACTAAGTCAAGTAGTCAAACCAAGTCAAGTAGTCAAAACAAGTAGCCATGCCATAATTATCATTTACAAATATAACAAATACTTTTCTCCACCTCATAATTGTTTTAATCAAGTCAATGGTCAAAACCCTCATGAGGTGTCTCCTTCTATGTCCCTCTCATCCGTATATACATACCCGCATCCGTGTTCCGATAAACACGAATACAAAGAGATGAAACTGATCCATCAATATAATACTAGGATCCGGCTTAAACCAAAGTCCACTAGTATTATCCGCCCGAACATCATACACGCACAAGTGCACGTACGTGATCGAAGCCCTGCCGTAAAACCTTACGGCTTTTACATCTTTCGCCCGATGCAGGGAAACTCTCTGTGTGGGACTCTAAAGACTTAACAGTACGCTGGTAGTGGGTTTAACTACAAGCCGCAAGTGGTACTAGCTGCACGTAATGGCTACCCAGGTATTTGTCGATAAGAAGGCCGATGAGGAAACCCATCCGAACTCGTACTGAGCCAGGATGTGACAATCTCCGTACAGTCCGGTATGTTCGTCTAAGAGTATCGCATATCAGGCCTAGGGGGCGGTAATCGTCAGACCCCTAATAGCGCAATAAGTCGTACCGGAGTGTAGTCCAAAACACCCCGAGAAACTACTGGAATACCTACCATTAATTCTCGCTTGCCCTGGCTAGGGACTTTGTGTAATGACTCTTCGAACACAGCACAATATCAACCCTCAATACCGGGAGAGATGAATCCTATCTAACCGCCACTGCCTCCAAGTACTTCGGGACTGCACCCAACTACTACCCGTTTGCACGACTCCTTTGAGCCGTGGTAGGGTAGTAATCAAAGTACGGTGGGAACACGCTCAAGGCGAAGAAGTAGTGTCACGTCAATGGACTAAGCTGTACTCATGTCACCTGGGAACTGCTACCCGACGATAGGTATAATACCAACCAACAGTTCCCGACGAGTCCTGTCCAGTGTACTCGTAACCTAACGAGCACCTGCATACTATCTCTAGTATGACGTACTAATGGATGTGGGACAGACCATCTCCCATGCTGGGATGAGAAGCGTATACACTAGTCTACCCTGGAGTATCGATGCCCCGTCTCGATAATCCTATGATTAGGGACCTGTATAAGGATGTGCTTGTAGATTACCCAGCCCCCACTAGTGTGACTGCCATCACAATGCTGGTAATCAAGCAAAGATCCTAAGGGCTCTACTAATATGTATAAGCGATATGCAAAAAGAAACATATGCACATATTAAAGTAGAAACAAACCAAGTAGTATACTACCATTTTGAGCAAGACTGTCACTACAACTGTGAATATCCTAAGCTTCCATTAAGTAATATACAAACATGTATGATACAATAATGGCCTCTAGAGCATACATCACTAATAGGAATTCTTCTACACAGGTGCCTGTTACAACGGCTCCTTCAACCTCGACCTCCCACAAAAGGAGGAGGCCGGAGAAAATCCCATTGCCTGCGGCAAATTTCAAAGGCGCTGGACTCAAACGTTCTAAGTCTGGGGGCATGATCATCCATACGGTCTACATGGCTTCCGGGAAAGAGGATAGCCGTGTTTCCGTGGGTCATCGGCCGCAAACTCGGTCGTTAACAAAAGCTCAGGAGCACCAACAAAAGCTCCAGGAGATGCTGACGAAAATGGCAGCATTCACCGGGCAGAAAGAAAGCCCGGAATCGGCATCTCAAATGCAAGAGAACGCACCCTGATCACGGCATTAATCAATGCCAAGATGAAGTCAGAAGAGACCTGGGTCCAATACGTGATCCGGTGGCGGAACCTATGGTCAAAATGCGAACAACGCATCGAAAAATCTCCTACCGTGGGCATGTTCATTGGGACCCTGGATCCTCAAGCAACCGTGTCCCGGTTCATGACGTTCTTCAAGCCGACCACCTTCCAGGCTCTGATCGACAAGCCCAAATGGACCAGATGGGCCATGAGCCTTTCTCCTAAAAAATGGACCCTCGAAATACTAAGGGTAAAGAGAAAGCGGCCTTTGTTGCTAACACTCAACAGCAACCGAGTGACCCGAAACGGGTTGCTCTCCAAAACAATGCATGTCTACGCCTATCCCTGGAAGAAAAGCTAGGACGTGCCTATTTTTTTTCCCGAGACAAGACAAGGAGACTGTTCGAGCTGGCAGTGCGCAACAAACTTATCACATTGTCGGACCTCCGACGTCCACTGCAACCTGGCGACGTCAACAACCCCAACTACTGCTCCTATCACAAAATGGTGAGCCACCCAATTGAGGATTGCTACGTCTTCAAAAACTGGGTCGAGGATCAGTGTCAACGGGGGAAATTCGCGCTTTCTGAGAACTGGAGGGTCAATCCACCACAGAAGCACTCTCCTAAAAAGGTGGATACGTTGGGGCATCATGCTCGCTCGTGGAAGAAGCTCCATGTGAAGTCGTTCTTTCAGCTAAAACTAAAAGAATGCTGAAGGATCTCCAGGCATGTCCGGCAATCAAATGGAGAAGCCCACTTGAACCAGAAATCATCGAAGGGATGCTGAAACCGCGTCCCGTACCAAAAACTGTTGACGAGGGGCAAAACCCTCAGGTCAAGCCTTCAAAGTCTTCGAAGAAAGAGAAGAAGACCAAGAAGCCTGTGCATCCTGCCGAGTATGACGACAAGCACACAGACCTGTAAAAGTACATCGACACGCTAGAGGAGTACAACCAGAACACGCGGCCCCCAGTCACTCTCGAAGAGTTCCTCAAGCATATTCTTGAGAACGAAGAGAGTGATAACGATGAAGAAAATAACGCATCATCAACTGAAGACTATGTAGCAAGTTGCCACATGGTCTCCCATTCGTCGTCAAATGGCGAAGAAGCTCCCTCGGCTTCAAAAAACAATGCAGAGGAACTGGGGGCAGGATTGGCGCCAAAATTCCCGGAATTGTCAGAAGACTCAATCGATAGGTTGTTAAACGAAGCCTTTTGAAAGAGTAAAGTTGATCGAGAATGCGAAACAACCATATACAAAATGGCTAAGCGTCAGCGTCAGGACGAAGAAGCTGCGGCAATGAGGAGTCGTAAAGTACTCCAACCAAACCGAAGCACACCTGCCACAAATAAGAGCAGGATCAAAGCAGAGAAGCTGTTCGCTAAAGCTCTGTCAGTGGGAATGAAGCTGCCACCTCTCGTTGAAAACACTCCCCGGGTCATATGCCTCGACGGAGCAGATATACATCCAAACTACTGCTTATATCATCGGAGGTCACCCACTCCACCGAAGAATGGAGTGCCTTCAAGAAGTGATGGTAAGGATACGTTTCCCATCAACAACAATTTAAGAGGATGATACGCGAAGCTCGTCGATAGCAAAGAAGTTCAACAAGTGCGTGTGAGAAAATGACTGGCAACTGTCATATGGTTGATACCTGTCGGGAAAGCGAAAAACTCCAAGTTCTTACCTTCGGGAGCAATTCTGAGGAAGAAATGAACCTCGGCCCTCTCTTCAAGAACCCCACCTCCGAAAAAAAAGAGAAGGAAAAGAACTGCGAGAACATTCAGCTGCGTAACAGCACGCTTCCTGAGAAGAACCTCAGACCTACATACAAAGGTTTGGGCAAAAAAGGAAAGAAAAAGTCCCTGGGGAAATCACCCCTGATGATGGAGTCGTTAAAGAGCTCGCAGTCAAGGACCCATCTAGGAAAAACAAGGTGGATTACAATGTCCTAGCACATCTGAAGAAGATGCCCTCACAACTGAGCGTATTGGATGCTCTCCTCCTGTCTAAAAAGGCGCGGGATTCTCTGATCAAGGCATTGCAAGAGCCTGATCAATTTCAAGCTTTCCTCGCAGAAGAAAGGATGAAGGACGAGTTAGTAGAGGTTCACACGGCTGACATCATATTCAGCGATGAAGATCTCCTCCTCGGAACGTGAGAGAATAACCATCCGCTATACGTCACTGGGTATTGCTATGACATCAAAGGCAAAATCCTTGTCGACAACGGGTCCTCTGTCAACCTCCTCAACGTTAAGGTGCTGAAGGAGATTTGCATGAACGTTCAGCACCTGGCTCCGGAAAAAATCACTATCTCCGAGTTCGATCCACAGTCATCACGGACGCTCGGGTCCGTAATACTGACGTTACGCTTCGGGCTGCTCGTCACTGACATCAAATTTCATGTCATTGACGCCAAGACTTGCTACAACGCTCTGCTCGGCAGGCTTTGGTTACACGAGTACAACGTCATCCTTTCTACACAACACCGGTGTATGAAGTATTTCAAAGACGGCCTCGAGTACACCGTTACAGGAGAACTAAATCCATTCTCCATAAACGAAGTCCGAAAACATGAAGACGCCAAGTACTTCCTACCAGACATCAAAGACACGGAAAGATGTCATAAGCCAATGAATAAACAAAAAGGCATCGCCACTATACCGATCTTTGGGAGCGATACCGAGGAAGATGAGGAAATAGTCTACTCGGGGAAATCCCAATGCAACAGGCCCGGACCATCTACTCCTATTTTGGTCTTCGGTAGTGACTCTGAGGAAGAGACCAACACCGTGTTCTCCACTCGCCCGTCAGCACAAACCATTATTGGAGCTGATCAAAGTTTACAAATCACCATGGTTCCGCCATGGCATTACAAAGAACTTGGTGAGCTTGATACATACAGCGTACAAGAGCTGCAGACATTCTACGTCCCTCCCAGGTGAAGAGGTGAAAAGGCGATCCTCTTCTATTAATCTACGGAGACCAAAGTGGAAAAAGAAGTCTAGCATGGTGCCGAGCTTGCGAGTGACATGCTTCAACCAATCCATATCCCCAGATATTACGCAGAAGGATTGAAAAGGTTATTAAGATGCCAGGGCGTACCCTTCAAACAAACCGCTTGACAAGTCCAGTTCTACAACAAAATTTAGGATATTCCCGGAACTCAGCGAAAGATGCCCAACGGGAAAATAGAGACAACTGGGCTCGGATACATTAGGTCTAAGAAATAGGAGCGATTCCATGGCTGCCGCATCATAATAGTTCCAGTGGAGAAAGGAATGCTTTTCCAGATAGCTGTGATATTGAAATGGAGCAAAATTCCGCTATAAGAATACCAAGTCCGTCGTTCAAAGAATAAGTTGACAAGATAATAAGAGAAGCCGGTAAAAAGGTTTGGGATGATCACAGCCGCGAAATGGCTATTTACGAAAATTCTTGGACGCGGCGTCTCAATCAGCAGTCTGCGAAAAGAGAAGATTACGATACCCTTCACCCTCAGCCCGCTGTACGTTCTCGCAACAAGAGAAAAGCCCGAAACGGGGGAAAATACAAGGTGAAGAATGAGAATGACATTCTAAAACAGCGTAGCGGATCCATGACACCACGCGATCGAGAAAAAGTCAGCTGGAATCCGTCTTTTATGAAGAAGATGGGTCGGGAATACTCTTACCCCCAAGATAAGACAAGGAAAATATTCAGCCTTGTCATGAAGCATCAAATGATGACACTCCCGGAACCTCGGTACCCGAAGAGATAAATGAGGTTCATCACCTGGATTATTGCTCCTATCATCGAGCAATAGGACATCCCCTTGAATACTGCTTCATCTTTAAAGACTGGGTCAAAGACCAATATCAACAAGGCCGCTCTATCTGACAGCTGGAGGGTAACCCCACCGCAGAAGCATGAGCCAAAGAGAACCTATATCGTGAAGGTAGGACCAGCTCAACATCAAGAATGAAAACAAACCCATACCTGTCACGTGGTAACACTCTCAAAAGAGGAAGGGCATGAGATCATGGATGACCTCTTCAAGTGCTTCGCAAATAAGGACGAGGAGGAGGTAATCTCAGAGTTTCCACCAGCGCCAAAAGAGCTGGAAGATGGGATACACACTACGGCAGGCAACCTGAAAAAAATTGACTTGGGGACAGAAAACGAGCCAAGGCCCACGTTCGTCAGTGAGCTGCTGTCTAAAAAACAGGTGGCTACACTGAAGGACATGCTTATGCAATATAAAGACTGATTCGCATATAACTATTCCAAGATGCCGGGTTTAGATCCAGAAGTAGCAGTACATAGAATGGCCATATCTCCAGACATCAAGCCAGTCAAACAAGCACCGAGGAGGATGCGACTTGAACTTGATATGAGCATCAACGCTGAAGTTAAGAAGCTAATTGACTCCGGCTTCATCCAGGAAGTTCAATACCCCGTCTGGATCGCTAACATCGTTGCGGTGATGAAGAAAAATGGGACAGTACGCATCTGCGTAGACTTTCGGGACTTCAACAAAGCTTTCCCGAAGGATGACTTCCCAGTACCCATTACCGAGCTAATGATCGATAACACGTCTACCCATGAGGTCTTCTCCTTTATGGATGGATTTTCAGGATACAACCAAATAAAAATGCATCCTGAAGATCAAAAACATACCACCTTCCGGACTCCGCTGGGCATATTCTATTATAAGGTAATGCCTTTCGGTCTGAAGAACGCTGACGCTACCTATCAGAGGGCATGATGAAGATCTTCGATGACCTCATTCATAAGGTTGTTGAATGCTACATTAACGACCTTGTGGTGAAGAGCAAATCTCATGAGGAACATTGGGAACATCTAGACATAGTGTTTCAACGTCTTCAGAAATATAATCTGAAGATGAATCCTCTCAAATGCGCGTTTGGAGTCTCCTCAGGCAAATTCCTGGGATTCATCATACGGTACCCGGGTATCGAAATTGACCCTTCGAAAATTAAGGCGATTATGGAGATGCCCACGCCAAGAACCCTCAAACAATTGCGGTCTCTCCAAGGGAAGCTCACATATATCCGGCGGTTCATACCCAACCTCTCCAGAAAATACTATCCCTACAGTCATCTAATGAAGAAGGGGACCCCGTTCATCTGGGATCATAGATGCCAGAATGCAATAGACGAAATCAAGCAATACCTGCAGAATCCGTCGGTACTGACTGCTCCGGTTAAAGGAAAGCCCTTCATCCTGTACACAACAGCCCTTGATGGTTCTTTAGACACGCTATGGGCACAGGAGAATGATCAGGGAAAAGAGATAGCTCTATACTATTTGAGTCGAGTTCTCCTGGGGGCAGAAAACAACTATTCCCCCATCGAAAAGCATTGTCTAGCGCTGATCTTCGCGATAACGAAGCTCAGGCACTACGCCTTGGCACATGAGGTCCATCTCATATCAAAGGTGGATCCTCTCAAATATTTGATATTAAGGGCCATACTAACAGGAAGGCTTGCCAAATGGACCCTCCTCTTGATGGAATTCTCGATAACATATCGACCCCTCAAAGCGGTGAAAGGCCAGCCCATCGCCGACTTTCTCGCTGAGCATCCGATATCCGCTGACTCCCCCTAAAATTGTGAGTTACTGGATGAACATGTGTTCGACACAATTGAAGGAGAGAAGGAAGAAAATGATGCCCGATGGGAACTCTACTTCGATGGAGTATCTTCCATGAAAAGGCGGAAACATAATACCCCCATAATCAAAGCTGGAGTGGGTCTCATCTTCATGACTCCGCAAGGAGGGATACCGCGTTATGCCTTCTCCCTGACGGAGTCAAGGACTAATAACGAAGCTGAATATGAAGCTTTGATAACAGGTTTCGAGATCGCTGTTGACATGGGAATCAAAGACCTCCTCATAAATGGAGACTCCTAGCTCATTTTCAGCCAAGTAAATGGTGACTATCAGTAATGCAAGCCAGAACTGATCAGGTATGGTGAAAGAGTGCAGCAACTGCTGACACAAATCCCCTCCTACATCTTAGAGAGTATACCACACGCGAAAAACAGCAAAGCAGATACGTTGGATAGATTGGCTAAAGAATTGGCCGACGAAGACCTCAATGACGTAAAAATCATCGTGCAAAGCCGCCGAGTTCTTACGCCGGCAAATGTATCTTCGGATGATTTGACAAAGTCATCTGAAGGAAAGGAAACGACCAAACAAGCGGTCCTCCAAATAGAAGACGAAGAAAAGGTCAAGGTTGGAGGGAAGTCTTCATAGACTACTTCAAATCCCATCGAACGTCCGAAAACGCGTCGTCAAGACATCAGCTCATGAAACGGGCTATGTCTTTTGCTTTCGTCAATGATATTCTATACAAAAGATGACTTGACGATTTATGGCTAAGGTGCTTAGGGCCAGGAGAAGCAAGGAAAGTAGTTCAAGAGACTCACGACGGACTTTACGGTTCTCATCAAGCCGGGCCAAAGATGAAGCTGAAGATCAAAATGGTCGGTTATTATTGGCCCACAATGATCCAGGACTATCTCTAATATGCGAAGCAGTGTCACTCGTGCCAGATTCATGGGGACTTCATCCACCAACATCCAAATCCGCTACACCCAACGGTAACTTGCTGGCCGTTCGAAATGTGGAGAACCGATATAATCGGCCCCATTGAGCTAGCATTATCCAAAAAACACCGGTTCATACTGGCAACGACCGACTACTTTTCTAAGTGGGCGGAAGCAGTACCACTAAGGGAAGTGAAGACGAAGAATATTCTCCATTTCTTCAAGACACATGTCATCTACCGGTTCGGTACTCCGCGACAGATAATCTCGGATAATGGGCCAGCCTACAGGAGCCATAAAATCAGCCGCTTCGCAGAACAACATAAAATAGACCGGAGATACTCTTCCGTCTATAATAATGGTCTAGCTGAAGTTTTCAACAAGATCTTGACTAAGATTATAAAGAAAACGGTGTCCAGAAGCTAAAGAAAACAGTGTCCAGAAGCTAAAAAAAACGCACATCTCCGGGCGTACTGGACGACATTCAAAACAGCCACGAATACGACCCCATATGCGTTTGTATTCGGCACGGAAACAGTCCTTTCTTTGGAAATAGAACTCTCTTCTCTTTGAGTAGCGGTTCAATATGAACTAACAGATGAAGAAAACGCACATCTCCGGCTTGAGGAGCTCGACGCCCTCGACGAAACCCGCCTTATAGTGCAGCAAAATCTGGAAGCTTATAAGGCAAGGATGACGCAGTCATACGAAAAACAAACTAGGCTGAGAACATTCCGCCAAGGTGAACTCGTGCTAGTCGTCAAAAGACCTATGATCCTCAATCGTGCAAAACGGGGGAAATTCGAGCCGAACTATGAGGGCCCATACATCATAGACAAGGTCTGCCAGGGTGGGGCCTACCTGCTGATGGATATGCATGGCGAAAGACCCTTCCGGCCGATAAACAGCCGATTCCTCAAAAGATACTACGCCTAACGGCTTACTATTCGGGTCAATGATAGATGGCGACGCCTGTGTCTGCTATCTTCCTGAGTCAGAACCCTGAAAATAGTATCCGGAAGATACATTGCCTCAAAAATGGTAACCGTGGACCACTACATCTGTAATACCCGGGCCCATCTATACCAGGGTCCGTATTTTGTTACTTTAAAATCCCATTTATTTTTCATTTATAATCTTATGTGTTTTATTTATAAAAATTATCTATTCCTTAAAACCTTTTTCTTTAAACCCCCAAACCCTACTTCTCTTCTAGTTAAACTATATTTTTCCCCTTTACAAAACCCCGAGCCCAACACACTTTTCCTCAGCCATCTTCTTTTATTCATTTCCAGTTAATTTTCCTATTTTTCCCAGCAGCTCACCAAGCCCCACTCTTATTTCCTCACAATTCTTCTATTCACCAAAACCACAGCCCGTTTCCTTTATAAATTTTATTCTGCAATCCAACAGTCAGGCCGCTCCCATATTTTTCCCTAATATTTTGTTCAAAATTATTGTGCTGGCCCGGCCTTCTTCTTCTATTTTCTTTAAATTCTAATTTAGCTCAAACCTAATCTTGAGCCTATATATTTTCCCACTCTATTATTATTACCAGCCCAGTCCCTTTTTCTTCATTCAAATTCCTTTTATTTTATTTAGCCCAACTTAGCCCGGCCCGCCTCTCAATTAATTCCTTCCAATTAAAATCCCCTTGGCCTGCTCATTTCTCTTGAGCCCAAATCCCCTCTGCTGGAATTCTTTTCATTTTTGATTTTTTGGCAGTAAGCCCGGCCTACTCTTCTCCCCACAGCCCGCTCGCCAACACCCGACCCGGCCCAATCCTGTGCATCTCCCTCAAATCCCCAACGGCTACCTCCGCAGTTTGCGCGCGCGTTTCCTGCCGTTGTGCCCACGTCGTCGCCCGCGCTTCTCGCCTCCGCCTCCGCTCGCGCGCGTTACACCCCACGACGCACGACCCCTTGCATCTCACCACCATCCTACTCCCTCGCAGTGTCTTCATCATCACCTTCGCCATCATCATCTCACCCTCCTTTTTCCCGCTCCCCTCAACCCAGAATCCCCTAACCGCACCCAAGCTCCACCCCCACTGCAACGCACCTACCCTGATCGCCGACGGTCACCCTCGTCGTCCCCCGAGCACCTCCATCTCACCTCTCACTCCCCAATCTCCGTCGCCTCCGTCTCATCGACACCACCACCACCACCTCGTCGGCAACCAAACCCACGACCGCCGGCTCTCCTCCACCACCGTGAGCGACCACCATCGCTCTCGTCGACGCAGCTCATCATCATCGTTTTCATCGTCGCCACCTTCTTCTTCCTCACTCCCACAGTCTCTCTCTCTCTTTCTCTCTGATCCCTCTGCCTCACATTTCTCACTCTGTTCACTCATCTCTCTCAGAGGTCTCTCTCTCTCCTCATCACAGCCACTCTCTCTCCCTCACTCCAGGTCTCCCCTCTCTTTCTCACTGTCTCTCCCTATACCCCCTCTCTCTCACTGCAAACACACTCTCTCACTCTCTCTCTTTCCCACTCTCTCTCTCTCACTCACAGTTCTCTCAACCCCTCACTCACATTTCTCTCTCTCTCTCTCTCTCTAACTGCCTCTCTCAACTCTCCCTCTCTCGTACCCACCTTGTGCCCAGCACCATGCCACCAGCACCATGCCACCATATGCCCAGAGCCCGAGCACGAGCCAAGACCGCGAACCTTGCACGCGTCATTCATCGCGCGTTCACGTCGTTGCCGCTGCCGTGTGCTCCAAGACGTCTCCAGGCAAGTTTTTACTTGCTTTCATGCTATTTTACTTAGGTTAAAATCGTTATATGCATAAATTATTAGAGTTACAAGTTTAACTGATTTTGTGCCGTACCTGTTCGGTGCGTGTTCCCAAAGAAAATACATTTCTAAATTGACGGAACTTAATTTATTACTTGGGCCCTTGCTGTGATGAACAACGTGTGCAAGTTTCGTTGGATAAATTGATCGTTTATGACCAAAACAACTGCCCCAAAGTTTAACCGTAAAACTGTATTTCTGTTGCACCTGAAAACCGTTAAATTCACCATAAATTAAGTACATAGTAGAATGGTGCGTTCGAGGGATCAAATTGGAGCCGACTCGATGAACTTTAACTCCATATCAGTTTCCAGACATTTTTGTATTTAAACTGTGAGGATATTCGGACCGGAGTGCGACTCTGGACTGCAGTCCAGAGTGACTCCAGTCTTTGCTTACTGTTTCGTATTGGATACCATAGAATTTCCTTAACTCGTAAGTTGCGGAACTCCGCTGTTTATTATAGATAAATCTGTTAGCTAGAAAACACAATTGATTTCATCCTGTTTCGTTACCGTTTAATATTTAATCTGTAATTTAGAAGATCGGGACACATCACAGTCCCAGCAGAATCAGAATTTACATGTTGATATTAAACACATTATAACCCCTAACGTACAGATGCGATTGACGATCCGTCTGTTGCATTGAAAACCTTACTGAAAACCCTAGAATTCATCCAACTGTAGCATCGCTAAATTATGATCCCAACTGGGGTTAAAATGCGTTGCGAAACGGACTCCTGATTCTGAAATTGGATTTCCAGCCGCGAGCGCTTAAAATGAAACAGTTATAACTAATGATCCTGAAATCCGATTGGCTTGAAACAAAATTCTATGGATAGATAACTGAACATATTAATTACTACCTGTTTGTCATTTTGCCAAATTATATACATATGTTTCATGATAAATCGTGCAAGTGAAAGAATGCGGTTTCATAACATCCTCATCATGTTTATATACTTGTCCACGCATCATATCATACCCATATCATTGTATTGATAACCTAGTGACATCGTGCATTTACCCAGTGTTAGATTTTAGTGATGATTGTGGCAAGTACGTCAGTGTTCGTGCATTCGTGATTAAGTGAAAGTGATACGTACTTGTGCACAATCAGTGTCCCTTTTATTCTATTGCATTGTCGACGTCTGTGGGATGCGTGTACGTGTGACTATAAGTGGTATGGGACACTTATGGAAGCGCTTGCACGGATGTCACAGATAAGGCATCCGACACTGCCATTTATCTTAGGTATTAGTCGGGACGTGCTTGATGGAGGTCCTGCCTCCAGTTCTCGCGCAGACTTGTCACGGATCGATTAGTATTTAGGGTTATGGTTAGCGTTGGATGTAGACCACGGGGTGTGGGGTAGTTCAAGTGTGAATTCAACAGAATCTCGGGAGTCCCATGCCGGCTTATATATTTAGGGAGTTATATGGAGATTTACAGGGTATGTGCTATATCACCATGATACATTCGTTACATGTTGGGCCCGTGGTCCCTTGCCCTTGGGTTCTACCCTTGGGTGGAGGACACTCGCGAGTGGTTGACTCTCACACTCGGACTGACGATAGGCTTATTGACCTGTGCAGTGAGACTTAGAGACTGATAGGGTTACTGTCGTTTACATTCCTTATACTGTGTTGACATACATGACATATCGTTATACTGCTTTACTGCTCCGCTGCATTTATCTCTGCTCATTTATATTCATGCTGTTATTGATTTACTGTTATTCATATCCTTCACCACTGTTAGAACTGTTACTTGATTATATGCATTATATTGCTATTGTGTCGCTCTGACGACCTGAGTATGCATGCTCAGTGTGAGGAGAAGATTTAGCTTGGACCAGATCTAGACGTGTATCACAGACTTCTTGACTTGCCTTCCCGATTTACATTCATTTGTTCCACTTCAGGTCAGTCTTTATATTGTTTCCTTCAGTTACTGCATTTCTCATTACCTGCGCATCGTTTACTGTTTACCATGATAAACTAGAAGCCGAAGTGTGACTACGGCAGGACATTTCCTTGACCGTAGGAGCATGGCTGGCCTTGTCTACCCCTCGTATTCCGTATTTTGGGAAGCGGGGCGTGACAACATCCTTAAACTGGACATGGACCGAGATGTCCCTAAACTAACAACGGACCGGAATGTCCTTAAACTAGTGCGCCGCCTCAAATATGGCGCATCGCCTCAAATACGGCGATATCCACCCTTGAGACCTGTGTTGTAATTGAATTCTCAACGACAAAAATTGCAACTCAAGTACTACCAGCTATACAGCTACCGCAGCAATGAAACCACTTCCTAAGTCCCATTGGCAAATAGATGGGTCGGAAAAAAAATGGTATGTCCACAAGCAAAATGAGCATGGATGAAAACCCGAAAGGACGCCATGAGTAAAAACAGCAGGGCTACCGGCGAGTTTGTGAAAACCCAGAAGGACGTGATCTCGTTAAAAAAAACGGTATGTCCACAAGCAAAATGGGCACGGATGAAAACCCGAGAGGGCGCCGTGAGTAAAAACAGCAGGGCTACCGGCGAGCTTGTGAAAACCCGGAAGGGCACAATCTAGTAAAATTTTCACTTATGAGATCCTCTCAACTCGTAAGGAGAACTTCCCCTATGAGACCCTCACGGCTCATAGAATTTGAAAGTCTTAGGTTACAGGGATCCTAATCTGTTCTTAAGCCGTCGTATTCCCCAAGTTGCCCTACAGGTGGTCCAATATTGGCCCATGTATACAATCTACGGGCGTAAATAAATATAGCCCTCACCTAGTTCCACCAATGGCGTGAAAGGTCCCCATACGGTGAATGACATTTGTAAGTCCTCTCAACTTATAAGGAGAAAACACTCTTTTAAGATCCTTACGACTTGCAAGGGAAAACATCGCTTATGAATCCCCACGATTCCTAAGAAGAAAATACGTGCCACGCCTCGCTTCCCAATGTACGGGAAAAGGACGCGACGAGACCCCTACGTATTTACTCAGAAGTAAATACGCTAAGTGTAACTAAGCAATATAAAAGAAATATACACTAGAGACAAATGTAATGAAACAACAACTTTATTTATTAACATTCTTTTGTATAATGCATGGAAAAGTAAATACATCTGAATGAAAGTAATGCCTAAACAGTGGCATAACAGAAATGGAAAATACAGAATGTAAAGAAAATGTACAAGTGTAACTACAGCTCGGGATCTTCAATAAACTGGTCCAAGTCTTCAGTGCTAGGCTCGATCTCTGGAAGGCCCGAATCACCTTACGACATTCAAAGAAGAAGAAAGAGAATTTCGTTAGCGAACAAATCGCTCGGTAAGTCCCAAAGATAAGGGAGAAGTAGAATAGACAGAGTGAGAGAGTATAACTTTTAAGGTTGTATTATATGGTTAACGCTGTTGTTTGTAGCTTGGTACAGAAGGATGCCAGTGTATACGAGAGGAGTCTCAGTATGCCAGATACTAAGGCAACGGAATATAGAGTAAAAGGATCCGTTAAAATGCCCGGAACAACGGCGATTGAATTCAGGTTAGGTGTCTTAAATCTTGCAGTCTCGTGCCACTTCTAACACCTTCCGTACAATTCTACCCCTTAAAACCCCGCGATATCTTGATTGTATTGTAAATTGTAATGTCTTGTATTATAGCTTGTATAGATGGATGACTTGCCGAAACCATGATATCAGTAAATGGATGTAACTGGAGAATCATGTAAATGGAAGTATATCCATGGTTCGGTTCAGTCAATACAGATTGAATAGATTGAATATATGTATGGATTCATATTGAATTGTAATTTGTACTTGAATCATATTCAAGTCAGATTATTTTTAATGAGACTCAGTCTGAGTCAGAACAATTAGAAAGGAAATTGAAGTCCTGAATTAGATTTTGATGTTATCGGTAACCGCTGCACATGAACGGCAGTATTTGTGTCTTTTTCAAAGACGATTACCGTGTTGATAACACCGTTTGTTAAGTTTTCTACCTTAAACAGGCAAGCACCCATAACTCTGGCTCCCTTAGGCTCAAGAGACTGGTCCCGCTTAAATCTATATTTACTAGGGTCCTTATTGTAATTTATAAAACTTGAGGGGGTTTTATGTAAAAATAATTTTGTATAATTTTCAAAATACACCTCAAGTATTTTATTATCGTCTTTAGAGTTTTCATAGATGTAGATTTTATATATATGTGACATTTCTAGTGAGATAAACCTATTTTTCATAATACATAGTATTTAGTTGTAAAGTATTGAACTTGTATGGAATTTCATGGTATTTTCATGTAAAGTGATTCTTTTGATATAGAAAAGTTGGAATATTTATATTATATCAAAAATAGATCTTTTGATGATACATATATATTTTTATTTATATAAAATAATTTTAATTTATTATTTTTCTAGAAATCTCATTTTCTTAAGATATTTGTATTTTTAAATCTTTCGAGACTGAATGCTCCTTGCGGAGCTTTGAATCTCGTACTACTAAGCCCAGGGATGTGTGCTAATCCGCACCATCCCAGACGGGTTACCCAAAATGGATTGTAGCGGCGCTTTGCAAAGATTTGTAAAAATACGTAATTTTATAGAAAACGGTTTTAATAGTAAAAGGTATTTAATTGTAAATTCGTATTCCCGTATTCTATGTTCCCGAAAGGCATCGTGCTATATTGTATATGAGTGTTGTGAAGAAGTAGGTCATTACCTCGTGATCTATTTAAATGAATAGCAATGAAATATGATGTTTAATGTCAAAACTAAACTACATGGTATTTTACTGAAAAAGTACGATAAAAATTGCAATATGAAATATTTTGCTATGAAACTTGTTCATGATGTTTTGTTAATGATTAATAGTCAAGATGTGAGAGTTTGGAATGCTTGTGTTTAATGAAAATTGTACTTTTTAAAGAAAACCGAATCGGAAGTCGGATTAACTCCGCTTCCGACGGGTTTTAGAAATACAAGTTTTAAGAATAGAGAATAGAAGAGGGAGGAGGGACTTACAGGATTTCGGATTAGAGGAGAGGGAGAGGGATTGCTAGTAGGTTCCGATGCGTCGTTTCGTCGCCGGGAGCTCCTAGGGTCGTCGTCGGAATTTCGCTGGAGGTTCGCCCTTCGTTAACTCCACTTGTACACAAAAATTCTAGAGAGTTTTCTTGAGAGTTTGGAAAGAATTTGCGAGTAAGGGGGGTGTTTAGTGGTGGTATTTATAGGTAAAAATAGGGTTAGGGTAAGTGAAAGGGTGTGAAAGAAAATGTATTAAATTTTGTATTAAAAAGGGTTTTAATTGGATTTTTAATTCTCTGTAATAATTAAGAGTTTTTAAAGTATATGGAGGTAATGGGGATACAAAAAGACACAAGTTCACAGAAGGACAAACCCGATCCGAGCTGAATCGGCCGGCGGCGGCGGCCGAGTTAGGCCGAGTCGGGGCCGAACTCGTTGCCATATGTCCAGTGTCTCTTGGTTCTTCTCCTGGGATAGTTTGTTTTATTTATGACTTTTGGTTTTACTGGTTTAGCACGTGTAGACTCTTGGAATTCTAAAAAATTAAAAGAAAACAATATTAAAAATAATGTGGCTGATGGGATTTGAATTCTGGTGCTTTGGTTCAGCAGTGCAAGGTCTTACTAATGAGCTACAAGCTCTTGCTTGCTATTAAAAAGAAAAACAAACTTATAACTTTTGCTCAGGCTAAAGTGCATGTTTCTGTATATTTGAAAATAATTTGTACAGAAAGTTGTACAGAAAGTTTAGGGTTGTTACATTCTGCCCTCCTTATAAAAATTTCGTCCTCGAAATTTGAAAAAAGGAAAGTGTAATAGATTCAAGGAAAGTTTGGTGACTGAAGTAGAGATAGTATATGAAAATAACAAAGTGATACAAGGGTTTTTTTAAAACAAATGTGAAAGAGACTTACTAGTGTTACCTTGGTCAACTGTCTCGGCTTCTACGGCCGCTAACGTGTATGCCTGTTGCCCGGGCACGTTTCTCCTAACTGGGGGCACATTCCTCTGTCTTTGGGGCAAGTTTCTCTGCCTTCGAGGCATGTTCCTCAGTGCCTATTGGAATTGGTGAGTAGGCGGTGCAGGTGGTGGAGCAGGGAGTGCAAGATGAGGTGCAGGAGCCTGGATTGCTGGCCGCTGTGGGTAGTTGGTGGGTTTGTGAGCTGGGTTGCTATATAAGGACAGTTTCCAATTCCGTTATTGGATGCGCCACAAATTAGACACAGGCCTTTTGCACGCCTATAGTCCTTCCACAAGTGTCCATTTCTCCTGCAGTGGTAGCAAAAGTCTGGACTCGACTGGTTATTGATTTCTTCTGATTTTCTGGGTTCAAAAGTTGGTCTTGAAGAGGCTCCTCCTACCATCTGATTGACAGGGCGCTTAACTCCAGCAAATTGAGGTCTACCCTTCCTCTTCACCACTGCCTCATATTTTCGGGCAACCTTCAAAGCAAAATCATGGGTTAGGAAATCCCCTGTAGCTAATGCAGCTTGGATTTCTGGGTCCAACCCTTGCTGAAATCTTTTAGCTCTGATCTCAGCAGTCGGTATGAGATGGGCCGCAAACCGACTGAGCATGGTGAACTCAGCATCATATGCATCTACCGACTTAGTCCACATTGAACCTTGTTGTAGATGGATGAACTACTGTTCCATGTCGAACCTGGCAGTCTTAGGGAAGTACTTTGCGTCGAACATGTCTCGGAAAGTCTTCCATTCGATGGGTTGATCAAGACGGCTTTCTTCCTCCTTCCACTAGACTCATGCATTGTCTGTGAGCCGCAGTTTCGCAACACAGACCCAAGCTATCCCTAGCACTTGTTCCGCTGCCAGATCATCTTCGATGCTCTGAGCCCATTCCTCAGCTTCCAGCAGGCTCTCTTTTCCCGAGAACTATTTAGGGTGCAAAGCCCTGAATTGCTTTACCCCAGGTGCTTCTGCTTCTGGATGGTTCAAGAGAATAGCAATCTGTTTCTGCTGTCATTCCAGGAGGCCACGGATCGCCTCAAGCAGAACCGTCTGCTCGTTGATCGGAGCAGGGACGGCAGGTGTGAGTGGTAGTGGTGGAGCTGTATTGTTGACATTGGTGCTGGTGTTGTTCGGTGAATCCATAACCTTAAAGAAAAATTTGGGTTAGGACAGATTCAAAGTAAATGATAAGATTCAAGGAACATGAATTGTAAAGAATGTTTTCAGTTGCTGGTTCTTGTGTTATATTGTTTATGTTGTTCACGCAGAACAGAACTGCATGGTAGTGTTCCATACAGCTCTGACCTGCATGGGCCACCAACAAAACCTGTCACGCCCCGCTTCCCAGTGTACGGGCAGAGGACGCGACGATGTCGCTACGTATTTACTCAGAAGTTAATACGCTAAGCGTAACTAAGCAATATAAAAGAAATATACACAAGAGACAAATGTAATGAAACAGCAACTTTATTTATTAATATTCTTTTGTACAATGCATAGGAAAGTAAATACATCTGAATGAAAGCAATACCTAAACAGTGGCATAACAGAAATGGAAAATACGGAATGTAAAGAAAATGTACAAGTGTAACTACAGCTCGGGATCTTCAATAAACTGGTCCAAGTCTTCAGTGCTAGGCTCGATCTCTGGAAGGCCCGAATCACCTGACGACATTCAAAGAAGAAGAAAAATAATGTCGTCAGCGAACAAATCGCTCGGTAAGTCCCAAAGATAAGGAAGAAGTAGAATAGACAGAGTGAGAGAGTATAACTTTTAAAGTTGTATTATACGGTTAACGCTGTTGTTTGTAGTTTGGTATAGAAAGATGCCAGTGTATACGAGAGGAGTCTCAGTATGCCAGAGACTAAGGCAACGGAATATAGAGTACAAGGCTTCGTTAGAATGCCTGGAACAACGGCGATTGAATTCAGGTTAGGTGTTTTAAATCTTGCAGTCTCGTGCCACTTCTAACACCTTCCGTACCAATCTACCCCTTAAAACCCCGCGATGTCTTGATTGTATTGTTTGAATTGTATTGTAAATTATAATGTCTTGTATTATAGGTTGTACAGATGGATGACTTGCCGAAACCATGATATCAGTAAATAGATGTAACTGGAGAATCATGTAAATGGAAGTATATCCATGGTACGGTTCAGTCAATACAGATTGAATAGATTAAATATATGTATGGATTCATATTGAATTGTAGTACTTGAATCATATTCATGTCAGATTATTTATAATGAGACTCAGTCTAAGTCAGAACAATTAGAAAGGAAATTGAAGTCCTGAATTAGATTCTGATGTTATCGGTAACCGCTGCACATGGACGGCAGGATTTGTGTCTTTTTCAAAGACGATTACCGTGTTGATAACATCGTTTGTTAAGTTGTCTACCTTAAATAGGCAAGCACCCATATCTCTGGCTCTCTAAGGCTCAAGAGACTGGTCCTGCTTAAACCTATATTTACTAGGGTCCTTATTGCAATTTATAAAACATGAGGGGGTTTTATGTAAAAATAATTTTGTATAATTTTCAAAATACACCTCAAGTATTTTATTATCGTCTTTAGAGTTTTCATAGAAGTAGATTTTATATATATGTGACATTTCTAGTGAGATAAATCTATTTTCATAATACATGGTATTTAGTTGTAAAGTATTGAACTTGTATGGAATTTCATGGTATTTTCATGTAAAGTGATTCTTTTGATATAGAAAAGTTGGAAAATTTATATTATATCAAAAATAGATATTTTGATGATACATATATGTTTTTATTTATATAAAATAATTTTAATTTATTATTTTTCTAGAAATCTCATTTTCTTAAGATATTTGTATTTTTAAATCTTTCGAGACCGAATGCTCCTTGTGGAGCTCTGAATCTCGCACTACTAAATCCAGGGATGTGCGCTAATCCGCACCATCCCAGACAAGTTCCTCAAAATGGGTTGTAGCGGCGATTTGCAAAGATTTGTAAAAATACGTAATTTTGTAAAAAAACGGTTTTAATAGTAAAAGGTATTTAATTGTAAATTCGTATTCTCGTATTCTATATTCCCGAAAGGTATCGTGCTATGTTGCATATGAGTGTTGTGAAGAGGTAGGTCATTACCTCATGATCTATTTAAAGGTATAGCAATGAAATATGATGTTTATTGTCAAAACTAAACTACATGGTATTTTACTGAAAAAGTACGATAAAAATTGCAATATGAAATATTTTGCAATGAAACTTATTCATGATGTTTTGTTAATGATTAATAGTCATGATGTGAGAGTTTGGAATGGTTGTGTTTAATGAAAATTGTACTTTTTAAAGAAAACTGAATCGGAAGTCGGATTAACTCGGCTTCTGACGGGTTTTACAAATACAAGTTTTAAGAATAGAGAATAGAAGAGGGAGGAGGGACTTACAGGATTTCGGATTAGAGGAGAAGGAGAGGGATTGGTAGTAGGTTTCGGTGCGTCGTTTCGTCGCCGGGAGCTTTTAGGGTCGTCGTCGGAATTTTGCCGGAGCTTCGCCCTTCGCTAACTTCACTTGTACATAAAAAATCTAGAGAGTTTTCTTAAGAGTTTGAAAAGAATTTGTGAGTGAGGGGAGTGTGTTTAGGGGTGGTATTTATAGGTAAAACTAGGGTTAGGGTAGGTGAAAGGGTGTGAAAGAAAATGTATTAAATTTTATATTAAAAAGGGTTTTAATTGGATTTTTAATTCTCTGTAATAATTTAGAGTTCTTAAAGTATACAGAGGTAATGGGGATACAAAAAGACACAAGTTCATAGAAGGGACAAACCCGATCCAAGATGAATCGGCCGGCGGCGACGGCCGAGTCGGCCGGTTGGCCGGCCGAGTCTGGCCGAGTCGGGGCCGAACTCGTTGCCACGTGTTCAGTGTCTCTTGGTTGTTCTTCTGGGATAGTTTTTTTTATTTGTGACTTTTGGTTTTACGGGTTTAGCACGTGTAGACTCTTGGAATTCTAAAAAATTAAAAGAAAACAATATTAAAAATAATGTGGCTGATGGGATTTGAACTCTGGTGCTTTGGTTCAGCAGTGCAAGGTCTTACCAATGAACTACAAGCTCTTGCTTGCTATTAAAAAGCAAAACAAACTTATAACTTGTGCTCAGGTAAAAGTACATCTTTCTGTATTTTTGAAAAAAAATTATACAGAAAGTTGTACAGAAAGTTTAGGGTTGTTACAATACGCCTACGAGATTCTCACGACTCGTATGGAGAAATAACTTTATGAGATCCTTACGTATCATAAAGTCTAAAAGTCTTAGTCGACAGGATCCTAACCCTGTTTACTAAGCCATCTTTGTTCAAATCGACAAAGGCACATGATGATTCGCTCCTGGGAATATTCCAGTGGTAGCGATGCTGATGCCTAAACAGATGTCAAACCCCAAGTCCTCTTAAGGCAAATGATAATTCGCTCTTGACAATATTTCAGTAGTAGCAATGCTGATGCCTAAACAGGTGTCAAACTCCAAGTCCTTTCACATCAAATGATGATTCGCTCCAGGCAATATTCTAGTCGCAGCGATGCAGATGCCAAGATTGGTATCAGGTCTTAAGTTCCATACCCGCAACAAAAAATTAGCGAGCAAAAAATATGCATATAAAAATAGCCGAAATGATAGGGCAACTCGCAATAAAAATCAGCGAGCAAAAAAATATGCATATAAAAATAGCCAAAATGATGGGGACCTCGCAATAAAATTCAGAGAGCAAAAAAATATGCATATGAAATAGCCGAAATGTTTGGGCAACTCGCAATAAAAAGCAGCTAGTAAAAAAATACAAAAATAGGCGAAATGATTGGGCACCGCGATAAATAGCCGGAATGATTGGGCAATCGCGACTTTCGCGATATGAAAAGCTGAAAAGATAGAGCGTCGTGGAAATAAAAAATAAAATAAAATAAAATTTCCTCTGCCCTGCAGGTGAGTCTACACCGACCCCTGTATAAAATCCATAGGCATAAATGAAAAAGGGAACCATATTTTCCCACCAGGCTCCGTCAATGGGAGAGCCAGATCTCGACGGCAACATCGACGGTCTAGAGATCAGTTCGGCGTTCATTCTCATTCCAGCAGGATGCAGACGCAACGTCAACAAAAGACCCAAGGGTCGAAACAAAGCGGAGCCATGGAAAATTCCTAGGTCCAAGTATTAACGGTTCATATACAACCTAAAGACAACCCTGGCGTACCTTCTCATTCCAGCAGGATGCAGACACGACGTTAACAAAGACCTAAGGGTCAAACCAAATCAAAAAAGAGTGACGGCAAAATCCTAGCTCCAGCTCGACACTCTTCTCGTTACCGCAGACACAATGTCAACAAAGGCTCTAAATAGCCAAAAAAAAAGAAGTGACGGCAAAATCTCAGCTCCAACCCGACATTCTTCTCATTCCAGTAGACGCAATGTCAACAAAGGCTCTAAATAGCCAAATCAAATCGAAGCAACGGCATATTCCTAGATTCAGGGTCTCAACGGCAAGTCATATAAAGCCTAAGAGACTATCAGAGATCATCCCACACCAGCGCGGAGTGGTTATGACTTATCGGGGCTCCAAACTGAGCCTAACCTCAAGTAAAAAGCAACATGGCAAATTCCTAACGCTTGCTCTTCCGACGGTCATATAGCCTAAGGAGATTACTTGAAGACGTCTTGTCCAGCCCCCGAAGGGATCAGAGACACGACCGTCGCAGGGCTACTCGAACGACAGCTTAAAGACTGCATATCGAGGAATATATCAGCAAACGCGACGGTACCACGGACCAAAGTCCTAGTACCACAAAACCTAACGGACCTCTGTCGCAAAGAGCAGGGGTTATCTATATATAACGTTAGGATAAGTTTTCCTGTAAACCCAAGGGAGGTAAACTAAACAAACTCCGAAATGAATCCATAAACTAGAGACTCTGAAACGAGTGAATAAACTACAAACACCGAAATGAGTCCATAAACTAGAAACTCCGAAACGAGTGAATAATCTACAAACTCCGAAACGAGTTCATAAACTACAAACTCCGAAACAAGTGAATAAACTACAAAACTCTGAAATGAGTACATAAACTAGAGACTCCAGAATGAGTGAATAAACTACAAACTCCGAAATGAGTACATAAACTACTTTACGCCAAGTCAAGACATCGAAGGAAAGAGAGTGCTAGTATGAAATGAAATATGTCTTTTATTCATGAATCAAAATGAATACAAGATACTTTTATTTATGAATCAAAAATGAATACAAGGTGTAAAAAAGTTTTCTAAGCTGGTGGGCGATTCAATAAGCCAGCAAGTTCGTCATTTTTCCGTTGGACTTCTGCTTCGAGCTCTATCAATGCCGCAAGACGAGTACCTCCCTGTGTCTGTTGATTTTGGTATGAAACAAACCGACTCTCATGTTCTTTCTCGGCGACCTTGTGGGCTTCAACCATCTCACGTGTAAAAATAACGGCTTTGTCAAGAGCCACCACCTCTGTAATGGCTTCTTGAAGCACCCGCCAAATTTTGTATGCACGAGTGGTCTTGGCAGTGAGCTGGGCTTGAAGTTCCCCTAAGGCCTTTGAAGCCAACTCTCTTGCTGAAAACTTCTGGTTGAGCCTTTTTTCGCACGATTAGAGATTGGCTACACATAGTTCGATCCACCCACGTAGGCTCGCATTTACAGACAAGATGTCGGAGAGAAGGCGTGTGAATTCAATCCCATGAAGACAGGCCTCCACTCTGCAGCAGTACTCAACCCAGGTACGCACCAATGCCTCGTCATGATAAGTGGCAAGAACAGATAAGGAAGCATTGGCTTCAGCAGCGAATTCTTTGGCCATGACAGAAGTACCAGCACGAAGATCTTCGATGAGAGCCGCCAGAGAATAAATGCTCTACTTTTCCATCCTCTCAGATATGCGTCGGGCGTAAGGGCCTGGTGGCATAGAGATCCGAGACTCTAATGGGGTCAGGGCTGGCAAAGATGTGAAGATATATGTGCGGTCGGTTGCATTTTCAAATATAGAGTAAATAAAATGATGCTAAGGATAAAGTGTCACTTACCCACAGTCATGCAGGACGGGTTTGAGAGATCCCCAGGTCCATCAAGAATCCCGACTTCGTCGTCGTCTTCCAGAACTATGGTTCAAAATGAAGAGCATATCAGTATCATTATAAAAATATAAAACAAAAAAGGCAAAAGAATACTTACCTTGGCCAGAAGAAAGGACTATGCTTTGTGGAGGTATCGCTTGTGGGACCGCCATTTCAAGCAAACGCTGGAAGGTTTTCCTCGGAGAAAGATCCACGATGGAAGCTGCCGGCTCCCACAATTCTGAAGGAAAAAAAGGTTCAGATAACGGAGGGGTCATTAAACAAAATGTATATGTATATAAGATTACTTTCGATTCTTCGCCCGCCCTGAACTGGAGAGATGGCAGCTTCGGCAGCCTCTTCTACACCCTCAGCTGCATCACTGAGGATATTTGTGAAATCTATAGCCGGCGTGATAGTCTCCAATAGTGGGACAAAAGCCGCCACTAAAGGCCCCAAGGCGGGGATAACGGTTTCAATAATCTCTTCTACACCCTCCGGTGCGTCACTAGAGATATCCATGGGATCTATAGTCGGCAAGGCCACCTCTGCTGGAGGAGTGACGCTGAAGGGACAAAAGCCATCACCGGGAGCTCCACAGCGGGGATAGTAGCTTAAGTGATCTCCTCTACACCCTCCGATGTGTTACGAGAGATATTCGTAGAATCCACATCCATGGCGCGATCTGGGCTCGAAATTACTCACGCTGCAGAAGGCCCTACAAATTTTTGTTTAAAAGATAATGCAATGTGACGGTAATACAAATTATTTGCCGAAAAGGGCAAGAAATATACGTACCAACCCCAAGGAGCCTGAAGGATGTTCTGTTCGAGCCGCTATGCTTTTCTGTTCAGATGCGCTCGTCGGGCTTCAATCGAAAATGGATCCCTACCTGCTTTCAAAGCAGCTTCATCTTCAGAGGCTTCCGACACCAGCTGTTTCAAAGCATGTTCCCTTTCTAGCGTCAAAGGAGTTGTCGGTAACATGGCTAGAGCCGGATCGACATCATGAAATACGATAGCGGGAAGTTTTCCTTTCCGGGAGGGAACATTTTCAACCTCGTCTTGTGAGCGCTTTAAAGCCTCGGCCAACTCCGTCGCTCCCTCGGCAGATGAACCAGGAAAGAGAAGACCGTCGTCCGGCTCCTGCGTAGATATCGTCTCGTCCTGAATAAAGGGGTTGGATTCAAGAAAAGTGTCGAGTAGGCCGACGACCGATTTCTTTCTCCTTTTGGAGCCTATGCTAACACAGGTGGAGGAGCGCTTCCTCCCCTTCAGCGCTTCTGCACAGCATTGCCCAACTTCGCCTTCGGTATCACCCTTTGGCGACACCACCACTGGTGCTTTATCAGGAGCCTCTACCTCGGCTCTAGTACGTACCGGCATACTAGCAGTATGGAGGATTGATTCTGCTGGAGCGGCTTTAGGGATAAGCACTGGACCGCTGTCTCTCAGAGGAGGGTGAACAACCGACCACGGATGCAATAGAGTGCTGATAACTTGAGCCGGGGCATGAGCTCTATACTCGAAGAGCACCCGTCTCTCTTCTGTGATGATGGGACTGACCCGATAGCGATACCATCCCTTGAAGGGTCCCAGGGGCCTTGGAAGATAGTCGGGCTCTGGGATCATGAAAGGAGAGCCCGTATTCAACCGCATGAAGTGATGGATAACATCGCGGGCTACCTCCAGAGAGGGAGTAGGCTCAACTAGAAAGGCTTCGAGGGGGACACCCTGGTTGTAGCCTAACTGCTGGGCGAAGCGATATGGATTATACCGCATAAAGAGGGCAGTATCATTCCGGCGGAACGCTAGATACCCTGGCTTGATTGAGTATAAGTGCATGATATCTTTTAGCTTTAAAGCTGGAACCCCATTCTTTGATAAATCATACAACTGTTGAACGGGTTCCGCAGGAGCAGAAAGGACTCGATCGCTGAAGATCATCCCACGTTCGTTTGAATATGGATTAAGTAATACGCGCAAAGCCCCTAGCTGGGTCGGGTCAGGAGCGGAAGCATTAACCAGCCTCATAATCCGTGGGAATGTGTACAACTCATAGAAAGCAGGCCGCCAATGCGCGGAAAATGCCCCTAACACGTGCATCTCAATCCACGACGTGAAGTAGTGGAGGGAGAAGCTCACGGTATCCGCACCTGGGTTCGAAGTATTGGCGGCAGTGCCTAACCCGTAATATAGATGCGACAATCCCGCAACACCAACAACTAATTGTGCTCCTTCAGCTATGCAATGAGCAGGGTAGAAGACGGAGACTCTCATGACACGTCGATGCATCGGTATGGCGAACCAGCTAAGCCAGAGACTGATAAAGCCAACAAAGAAAGTTTCTTCTTCCATGCCAAGGGCAGCGATCGCATCAAAAGCCACGGCCGACGAGTTTGGAATATAAAACTGCGGCAAATCTTCTTCTTTGGCTGACAGTTTCTTCAACCTGAATCCAAAAAGATCTTCAATTTTCGCGAATTTTGGAGCCTTCTTGGATAAGACATCCTCGCGGAGAAAGCAGGTAATGAAAGCGTCAAAAGTGACACCTTGCCCTTCTGATGTCACGAACAGTTTTTCAAAAATATCCAGGGCCTTGATTAGACTCGGGTGCTTATGACGAACGGCGTTCTCAGTCTTCAGGCCATCAAGCATAGTGGGCACCGTAGCAAAGACGTACTCATCAGGAGGCAGTAACTCTTCGTAATGCTCTCCCCTGATCAACAATCCTAAAATTTCATGAAACTGCTCCTGTGAGATCGAGACTTCGCGATCCCCTAGCAAGAATGTGTTTGTGAAAAGATTCCATTGGTTTAAGAAAGCCGTGACCTACCATACGTAAGGAGCATGATAGTAGAATAATGACACATATACTGCTTGGTAAAACCCAACCTTCTGCAGCCGTGGGCATTGTCCAGAGAGAATGTATTGAGCCTAAGAAAGGTTGCCGACTGGATGGCGCGGGGTAACGCCTACCTTATACACCTGCCCCCAGGATCGAGCTTCACCCTGACATAATCGGTGTCCCAAGATATCAATGGCAATCGTAGGTTGATTAGGTATCCCAGTCGTTGACGGCTCAAGCCAGCCCGTGGGGGTCTAATTAACCGCTTCCACTACATAAGCCATACATGGACGCTCTATCAATGACATCGAGTGGATAGGCTCTGTTGGAATTTCACAAGTAAAGCTACGGCGGCCCCTGATATTATGACTGTACCACACCCCCACAAGAGAAGACTCGTATGGTCCTTGTCATGCGCCCTAATCATCGCTATAACTTTCTCGTCCGATGGCGATTGCGGAAAAACGACTTCTGAATGAGTGTAAGGGAAGTCTGGAAGTGAGGCCATTGTTCCTGAAATAAGAGAAAGTAAAACCCATTAAAAAAACGTGATGTTTGTTTCATAGGACCACGGGTTGCAAAACCAATCGACCTCACAAAATCAATATGGCGGCTCACCAATAATGAGGCAAGATAATCATTGCGAGAATCAAAAAGAATTCTTATTAAATAGACACTGGAGTTTAAACAACTCTTAGCACCCTAAAAATGATGAAAATGATGAGTTCTGTTAAACTGCCCAACAAATCCAAATCTGTGAAAATGAGGTTAAAACCCCAAAAAAGAAGATATGTTCAAGAACACCAAGTAATAAATTTTCCAAAAGGCCTTTGATACTATCAGAGCTAAGCTCTTTAATGTGGAATCAAATTCCTTTTAAACAATGGAATTAAATTCCAGAAACCCCCATGATGGGAAATGAAGAAACGGAATTAAGATCCTCAAAGATCAGAAGAGAAACGCCTGATCTTCGAAGACATCAGGGTTTACTACATAAAAAATTATGTCTTTTTGGATCTCTAAGAGATCAGTTCCAGAAAAGAGCAAAGCTCTTGCGATAGATTTAAAATCCAGAGAAAATTAGAGAAAAGGGTTTCTTGTTCTTAAGAGACAAATGTCGTTCAAGAATTTTACCCAAAAGAGTTCTTTTTGACAGAGTTCAGCTCCGAAATTTCAGCGGGCAGAGAACTAAGCTCTGAAAGAAGAATTAAATTCTTAAGAGAAAGACTAAGGAAGAAGATGAAGAAACAGTGGCCATCTCAAGGGCCAAGCCCTTGCATTTATAGGACATGATGTGAGCGGTTCATCTCCCTGTTCCCCTAGGCAATCCAACGGCTGTAAAAGTGGACAGCATTGCACTCACGTGCAAGCCATGTGAGAGAAACGCTGTGGGGGAATTTGTTCCCTTATAAAAAAAGGGGGGGAGTAAGAAAGGGGGAAACTCCCTATTTTTCGAGCCTCACGTGTTAAACACGTGAGCGCCTATATGCAAGGCATATAGGCGCTGCAATTAAACTATAAGAAGGCTAAACAAGTCTCATGTGTTAAACACGTGAGCGCTTATATGCAAAATATATAGGCGCTGCAATTAAACTACAAGTAGGGTAAACAAGCCTCACGTGCCAACACGTGAGCGCCTATAAATAGGCGCTGCAATTAAACTACAACTAGGCTAAACAAGCCTCACGTGTTAAACACATGAGCGCCTATATGCAAAGGATATAGGCGCTGCAATTAAACTACAAGTAGGCTAAACAAGCCTCGCGTGCCAACACGTGAACGCCTATAAATAGGCGCTGCAATTAAACTACAACTAGGCTAAACCAGCTTCATGTGCCAACACGTGAGCGCTTAAGCGCTGCAATTAAACCGCAAGCCTCACGTGTTAACACGTGAGGACACCTCCTTGCATAGAATTAAATTCTACTTAATAACTTAATAAACCGTTGGATCACGGATCCGACGGTGATTAAACATAGAATTAAATTCTATTGGAGAGAATATTTTCTGTTAAACAGAGAGTCAGTGGATCAAAGATCCAAAATATTTCCTATATCTTTCTAAACAGAGAAAGATTATACTCTGTTAAACTGAGCACCCTTGGATTAAAGATCCAATGGTGATTAAAATGTCACCGCTCGATAGAATTTTATTTTATATATGGGAGAATAATCCCAATCTTGTTAAAAACAAGAACAATATCATCTGTAAAAACAGATGTCCTTGGATCAAAGATCCAACGGTGGATAAAATTCTCCAAATCAATTATGAAACCAATTAAATCAATTGGGATCTCTCAATGAGAGATTTTCTGATAATTAAACAAACTTCTCTCCACTATATAAAAAGCCCGAGACTTCAAGTCTCAAACACGCAAAGAGAGAGAGACACACACACACAGAGGAGACAGAAGTAGAGACAGAAAAAAAAGAATTTGATTCTCAGCAAAGATTTGTTTCGTCAGAACATACTAGGTAAAAAGAAAAAAAACACAGAGATTGTTCTATCTCTTCTTTGCCTCTTTAAGGGTTTAACCCTTCATAAAAGAACTTAGTTCTTCCTCTGGTTGAAATCTGCAGAAGCAGATCTCCCCACAAGTTGAGAATTTAATTTTCATCGAGGAGATTCTGTCATACATATTCAAAGCTTAGGGGAAAGAACTGAGTTCAAAAAATTTAATTCTTACAAAAACATATGGGATATGGGAATTTAATTCCTCTGAAAACTGGGGTTTAACCCTATATAAAGAATTTGATTCCTGTACAAATAAGAGGAGAACTTGATCCCTCAGACGATGATAATAATCTGAGACCTTCCAAACCCAAATCCTAATGACTAGAAATGTCATTAATATAACATGAAAATCTCTAAGAACACAGAAGAACAGCCTAGTGATTCGTTAGTGTTTAACACTATAACGAGATCTCACGTGTTTTCCGCGTGAGTGCTTCTAATTAATAAAAAAAAGGCCGAGACTGCCTCACGTGTTTCCTATGCGAGTGCTTAAAAGAAGAGCAAGGAGAACTTCTTAAGGCAGTCAAGTGTTTTGCACGCGACCCCCAATCAAGTGCCTTCAACTTCTGTAAATAAAAGGGATAAAGCCCAAAAAGAAGGGCTCATATTTGGGGCGCCTCACGTGTTTCACATGTGAGCGGTACGAGAACCAAGTGCTTAGCACTTATATAAAAGGGGGAATAAAATCTAAAGAGAAGAGCCCATATTTGGGGTGCTTCACTGTTCACGCGTGAGCGCCTCCAGAGTTCAGTGTTTAACACTAATTCAGCGCCTCACGTGGGATACACGTGAGTGCTGCATATACCAGTGCTTAACACTGTTGGGTAACTATAGAGACCCAGACCTAGCACAAATTGGCCAAGTTTTCCCAAGGTCAAAACCTCTTCGATTTCCAATCAACCGAGCCCCCTGTTGTCACGACCCGAAAGTACGGAACATGACCGGCACTTAGACTACGAACGTCTCGAGGCGTACGTACTCTAAGTAAACCGAACCCAGAAACCCAAACCAAGAAAAGTAGTAGAGAGTAGGAAGAACAATATCAAATCAACATGTATGCAATATAATATACAACGCCTAAAGGCGAGGATCACAACAGAAATGAAACTCAACCAGCAAGAACCCATCGAGACATAACACGCGACTCTAAGGTCGAAAGAATAAACATCACTGGTCTCTATCTCAGATAAGTACATTTCTGGTTGATGGAACTTCTAGATACAACTGAATATAATATACAATGTATAATGATGGGTATGATACAAATAACCCACCTACTAGCAAGTCACCTGAAAGAAGCTATGCCCGCAAAGCCGTAATGAAACCCGTACGGCAACACCTGCAAGAAACTGGGGCACAACGGGGGTGAGTTGCCAATTCATGAGTAGAGAGAGATCTACGAACAGAAAATCACATGTATGACGCAATCCTAAGTCATATGATCAAAATATATAATCCTCAAATATATATAACCAGCAATCTATAACAAGACTAGGGTAAATACCTAACCCAAGTGTAAACCCATGTGCCTGTGTCAGTGCATCAGGTGGCAATATATCATATGCATGATGTATGAATGCATGAAACAGAATGCATGTACTGAAGAAAACTGCTTTCATAAATTTGTGAGATTTCTGTATTTTAAAATGAGGTATCATAATGAAATCAGCATAAAACAGTGCCTAGCATCGGCACAAAACATAATCTCAATATCTCGATATCTCTGTATCACAATCTCTGTACCTCAATATCTCAAATCTCAATATCTCGATCATAAATCCAGGGCGCCGTCAGTCCAGATCAGCCCCTACCATCCATCTCATGACTACGACGGTATCCTCCGGATATCCGACGTGTTGGGTAAAATCACCGGTCGGTCGTGCTCCCCTGCCAGGCTCAACACCATCTCCTGCGATCTTCTTGCCCAGGGGTACAGCACCGGGCCCACTATGTACCCGAAACGGTTCATCCGTCTCCTCGAATCGGGTCTCGAAATCCATCAGCAAAACTCATGGTGGACGACTCAAACATCATGGAAAAACCGCATTTATTTAAAAAGAGAGAAAGCAGTATATATATGTTTTGCGGTTTTCCTCCAAATCCAGAAAACATCATGGAAATCTGAATCATCAATAGTATGTAAACCATGAATATAAGCATGAGAATCCATGAATGCGGCATATAATGAACAACAGTATGCATGATGTGACAAGCAATATCTACAATGTCAAGCTGGCATATAAGGCAATGCACTAATATCATGTCACTACTAGCTAACAAGCTAAATCAGGCAATAATATTCTCTGAGTGTACGTGACATGGCAATTACCGATGAAGATGTGTGTGCGACAGCAAATAAGTGTACGTGGTACATACGCATCATCGGTAATGGTGCTGGTGTCCTAGCGGCAGGATATCAATAATAGAATATGAATCACAACAGTATGCGATGCAGAGCAACAATAATAATATGCGGGAGCTGAAATACTGAACACCATGCTCGCTAAACTGCATCTAAGGTCGTAAAAGTCACATAGCTACACCACTACAAGGATGAGCTAAAGCTAACGGTAGGTAAGGGAAACCGCCTAACCTCTGAGTCGATACATATATATACATATATATATAGTCGGTGATCCCGCCTCGATCATATCACATCCGATACCATATCTCTATAATCGGTTATTCCCAAGTCAAGTAGGCGGATCAATCATCAAAATACAGATCGTACGTAAATCCTTCGTACGGCATCCCCAAATCTGGGTACGGGTCAATATCACATTTATCATATCATTCATCAAGTATTCTCTTTATCAAGATCATCATCTGGGGTACTGACCTGTGTCTAGTACAATACTAACATCATCACTATAATCAAGATCTAGGTACTGATCGACAGTCTAGTATAAATCGATATCATCATCATATATCATCACAAGGGTATATATCGCCCAAGGCGGCCTATCATAAATATCCTGTCATATCATATCATGTCATATCCTATTGTGTATCATAATCACATATCGATCACTTAATATATATGTCACCATTCCTATGGCATCATCATTCCCAAAATCCTCTAAAGCATCAAGAGGTATCTTAATTATGAATTTATCCTATCACCGATATCATAACCTCAGATCAAACTTATCGACTCATCTCAATCCCATGTCTCATCCTCAAGTCTGTATGTGAACACGTAGTCCCATACCTATGTGAACACATATCTATAAGGAATCCCATCTATGCACATATGAAGTAAGGATGTATGCAAGTATGTATGTGTGTACATGTATGCGTGTATATGTATGTGTAGTGTACCCACTACCTAGGGTTTCGCGACACTAAATCATCCAAGTCCACCCATTTATCCATCTTAAACATCAAACAATTCCCAAACAACAATAATAATTGTAGGTGTGTATACGCATCCGTATACATCACCTCGGACTGCGGGGGTGCTATACGCCATCCACCCGACTTCTCCCCGTAGATATAAATCTATTCACTTAGTTATGTATGCCGGTGCCGATATCGCCATTTGCATCTCCAACGCCTCGACGCCACGTGGGGTACCTACAAGGATATCACACGCTAAAACTCATGAAAACCATGTCGGAAACCAAAATGGTGCACACTACGCCCATAGGTAAAAACCTGTGACCTTGTGTGCAAAAACAGCCAATCACCACTGTCGTTGATGTCTAAACGCCACCCGACAGATACGAATCATCGAATATCAAAATCCATACGAAAACGAGTCGTAAATCATACGCCAACTCATGAAAATCGACTCAGATTCTATCCAAACTGGAACCAGTCAAAACTAGACATACAGGGGGTCAAATCTACATGAAATAGGGCTGTGCACGCAAAACGAGGAGGTTCTACCCTGGTCTGGCCGCAAATTGCGGCCTGGGGGATTAAATCTGCGGCCGGGGTTTTGAGATGGGGGCTAGGGCTTTGGGTAGTGGTTCCAGGGTGCTTGCACAGCTCACTGCCAAGTCAATTTTACTCTAGGAGGTCCCGGGTGAAAGCAGGTCTCAGAAATGTCACAAAATCGACGAAAACGCTAATTTACACCAAGTCGAACAACTCTGGTAACTAACTAGAGATCTGGGGTTTCTTGGTTACAATGGTCTCAAATACACCTAATAAGGTTACCCTGACAATCGAAACCATCTCTTGGCCAAACCTCACTCAATTTCACTAAAACTAGCACTAGATCTCAAATATAACAGTAACTTTCAGCTAGACACTATAACTTGCCAGATAGGAATTTGGTTATGAGATTATACCTCAAGGGAGTCCTGTAATGAAGGAGAAGGGAAGGATGAAGGAAGGAGGGGGGTGGTTGCTGCTGTGGAGCTGCTCCTTGTGCTCCAGAAGATGCTGCAGTAGCCGCTACTGATGCTGTTTCTGTAGCTGCTGGAGCTGCTGCTATGGCAGTGGCTGTTGTTGTTGTGGCTTATGATATTGTGGGAAAGGTTGTGGTGGTGTGAAGGTGTTGTGCTATGGGTTAAAGGCTGGTGGGTGTTGTGACTGATGTTGCTGCCTTTTTGCTGATACAAAATATGGCTGAAACTGTGCTAAGCTGATGCAGAATTGAGGCATGAGGTGTTGATATTGGGGCTGCACTTGCTGCTGATGTATGGTTCCAGCATAAGGATGAGTTGATATGGGGGCTAATGTGGTGATAAAGGGGGCTGAAGTGATGAAAAGGGGGGCTGAAGCTGTTACATCAACTGCTATTGCAGCAGATGTGGCTGAAAGGTGTTGATGGAGGGCTGAAGTATGCTGATGTTGGGGGCTGGGGTGGCTGCAGCTGCTGCTATGCTGCTGATGTAGTTGATGTGGGCTGATGTTGTGATATTGGGGGCTGAAATGTTGATAGGGGTGCATAGGTATGGGGCTATGGTGCTAGGGTGGTGGCTGATGTGTTGATGTTGGGTTAAAGCTTTGTTTTAGCAGCTGCTGCTGATTTTCTATGAGGGGTGAGTTGTTGTGGTGTTATGAGATGGTGTGGTGTGAATTGTGAGAGAGGGTATGAAAGGGCACAAGGGATAATGGAGAAGGGGATGGATCATGGCACATCCATCATGCCTCCTCTCTCTTTCCAAAACAATGCTCACAAGACACCAAGCCACCATGGCTCACTTTCTCCCTACACAAGTCATCATAACCCCAACTCTAATCAAACCCCATTATCCTAACCAAAACACTAATTAACCCAATTACCCTAAGCAAATGGTTCAACCCACCATGGTCACCTAAACATGGTCCAACCTTAGGCCACCATGAGTCCAAAACATGAAACAATTGTAACAAGTGTAGAAAATATTATGTGCACATTTTTTGCACAAAAAGCCAAAAATACAAATTAGCGATTTTCAATCGCGATTAACATTAAAATACCATATAATCCATCATAAAAATGTGAAATTTCCACAAAATGCCCAAATTTAGAATTTCTATAAGTTTTTCCCCAAAATTTTCCCTATTTATCGGTATTTAATTATACCGACTATTAAAATATTCATTAAAAATTCATATTAAATTATGAAAATTCCCAAAAATAATATTTTATTTTTTTTTGAAATGTTACACCTGTGCTCATGATTCCCCAAATTGATCTCGGTCCCAAACATGACTAATGATCTTTCAACTGATGATATCCAAAATGATATTCATCTCATATCTCCTAAGATAATATTAGTCTCAAAAATGGCTAATGACTCTTAGGTCCACAGCAGCCCCCATCTCTCTCAAATATGGGATTTGGTTTAAGGGTATATCTCTCCACACCTCTGATATATGTCGTTGTAATTTCTCAACATCTTCAGAGAGGTGGCGGGTCCCGACAACCAACAACTCTTTGGTGCACTTCCAAATTGACGTGTATGCCTCAAACCGGATCATGCCCCAAGTTGGGCACGTTCCAATCTTCATTGTTCACTTCATCACATAACACTTACACGTGCATGCAAGATGAATAATGGGCCGAAATGGCCCTAAACTAATATTCGCCTCCAAAATGGCGACAGCGGACCGAGATGTCCCCAAACTAATATTCGCCTTCAAAATGGCGATAATGGACCGAAACGTCCTTAAACTAAAACAATAGAGCCCAAATGCTCTTTTGTTGGATCTGACATGAAAATGATCCTGAACCCCGTTAAGTGGATCTTAGTCTCAGATTGGACTAATGTATCCTTAACAAAAACAAATCGAGACCCAAATGCTCACATACATTTAAGTCGATCTTAATCTCAAACTAGATTAATAGTTCTTAAATAAACCAAACCCAAATCTAAAATATACGGATTTGGACTAACCCACGCCCTACGGGCGATGACATAAATCAGTCTCCGTATACGATCCATGGGCAACCCAAAACAAAAAAAAAACACACGACATGAAGTGAACTTCCGGAGCAGGAGAAAGTGGTTATCGCGATGCGGTAACGTAATTAACTGCAGGGGATTGCGCCTGCAGGGAAGAGCGTCCCCACAATCCAAAACCCCTCACAAACGAGGGGGAATCTGACGAACTCTGCTACAACGGCCTCATTCGTCCAAACCTCCGATATACGGTGCCATAAATCAACTTGGCATTTTCGGAGAGGTGAACGGATAAACCCAAATAGCATCTGACCCTAAATTCAGGCAAGACGATCCATCCCGGTTCTGTCTCTGTTTTCGGTAGTAAACAGATTCTGGCATGCTCGGTGGGACCTTTTCCTCTTTCCACTCCACACTTCATGTGTCGTGTTTTGCGAAGTTGGAGCAAAACATGATAGTTTACAATCTATATCTCTCTCATTTTGATATTTAACATACACAAAATGAGAGTTACTTCAAGTTGTTGAAGTTGGAGCTAGAACAGGTGGCCTTCGCATGGATCATTTTCAACGAAACCGATCGGGAACCAAGCGCGATCCGGAGTGCCTCGGAGCTTAGCTTGTGTCTAGGATTCAACCTTTGGAGCAAATGAAGATATTTGAAAGGTTGTACATTCTTAACTCTAGCACCCTTTTGTTTGAAAGCTAGTAGAGTTTATAGTAGCATTCGAGGGTTAGGAAGTCTTGTTCGCTTGGATATTTTCATTTTCCGCTTCCGCAAAGTTTTTCTAAATCCGTCCAACGAGCACGACCTCCTTATAGTGGTATCAGTGCAGTTATAGATCCTAGCTTGCATCGGTACGAAGTTACGGTGTTGGATCACGAAACTTGATAATTTCCAATTCCAACATTTTAGCCTCTGTACATTTTTTAAAATCTTACTCAATTTTTTTTAAAGTATTGCAGAGTGATGATTTCCTCTTCAAAATGATGTGTTCCAAACTCGGGCCCACAAAACTTCCTCTTGGCCGCCAGTAGCGGCCAATTTGTTGATTTGTGATCCTACGTTTTGATAGTGGCTTAAACTCTTGGAATTTGGATTTTTTAGTATTTTTTGTTTTTCCCTAGATTTGAGATTTGATCTTGTTTGGTATTTAGGATGATCGAGAAGTTTTGTGATCAAAACTATAACGTCGTTTTTTCCGCATTTAGTTATCTGTATTGTTGTATATCTGCTATATGTCAATTATACGACATTCCACGGTAGTTATTTACGATGATTATGTTTTTATCTATATAGTGTTTGGAACGGTTCAGATTATCGCAAAATGAATAGCCCGTCTGGAATTGTGATGATGTATTTCATGTCCATTCATGTTGTAAAAATGTATATTCTTTTATTCGGGGCGAACGGTTGACATGTAGCTGTCGCTACCGCTTATTGTATTATTATTTTTCAGGACTCGATCAGATTGCGATCGATGTCACTGTTGTATTAATACAAATTTTAGGACTACCCCGTGAAGAAGCACACTGGCAACCGGATTCTAAATTGCAGCGGATGGGCATCTCAAAGAGTTGAGACTGGGTCACTCTATTTTAGGACTAGCGGGCTGCTTGTCGCGCTTTTAGTGGGTTAGGATAGACCCGCGGTGGAGTGCTCAAGTCGTCGGATTCGAGAAAGTGCTGGGTGGCCCTATAATGGTGATGATGTTGGGTTGCCTCGTTTCTCAGATCGGCGGATGACTTACCGCACTCATAGGGGTCTGTTTTTGTCCACGCATGGGTTATTCATGCAACCGGAGAATATCACTCTTTATTTGTGGCTCGAACAAAACGCGGGATTCCTAGCTGATCCGACCATTCCAATACTATGATGTTGTTTTCCCGCATGATATGATGTGATTATTTGTGTGTGATGATATATATTGATATATATGATATATAATGTGTGTGTGTGTGTAAATGCTATATACATTTGGCACCTCCTCTAGTCCCGCCCTGCCCTGCTGTAAGTTAAGTAACTTTACGGTGAAGACCCGGGCCCGTGGAGAATGCAGATGATGTATATATGCATTCTATTTTCTTTTCATACTTTTCTGCAATGATTGTGTGAGAAGAAAATTGCTGGATAATGTGATTATCTAAATGATGGGATTGCATTAATAGAATTAATACAAAGTAAATCAAACCTTTATGTCGTTGGAACCAAACTTTTTCCAAAAAGGAAATTTTAGTTGATTTTTTTTTGCTTTGCATCGTGGCATTCGGTTAGGAATGTCCTGCACCTCATTCAATAAGGAAAGAGCCTTGATCCCGTCACATGGAGTTCGCTCTTGAGCAAAAGTTTGTGTCATTAAAATTGTTTTTATAACCATATTCTTTTGCTTTATATTGTGGTATCCAGTTAGGAATATCCAGCACCTTATTCAATGAGAAAAGAGTCTAGATCTCTTTATAGGGAGTTCACTCTTAATCAAAAGTCTACGCGACTATAAATTTTCAAAACCACTCGGTTCCCACGATGATATCAAGTTCATTATGTTGATGATTTTCTTTAAAACCAGCCGTAACTCTCTATCATTTTAGGAAGTAGAGTACTTAGTATTCGTGCTGCGTATGTTGGCCCTTTCAAAGTGTAGTGTACGGTAGTTAAGTGATGTGTTTCTGTTTACATATGATGCGATTAGCTAGAACAATCGCACGGACAAGTTGACTCTGTCAAGATATTATGCGGGTGGATCTAAGTTAATCACGAAATGACAGGTTGAACTTGACTAGAGACTTATGATATGTTGACCCTGTCAAGGCCATGAGTCGTTAGGGGTGAAAACCAATATCAGAAGTTTCAAGTGTTGAAACTTGCAATGTGACTGCATACCTTCTATAGAGTGGGGTGGCATTTTGACCATGTCAAGGTTTCCATGCCATAATAGTTTGGATCTCGACTCCTATTGTGAGTAATTGTTACTCCCGGGAAATTTTCTGTACGAAATCTCGGCTATTTCTCCTTTTAGGGTTTGAAGGAGGATTCGACGGAACAGTGGGAGTCATCCTGATTAGATAAATATACCAATCTAATCAAGGTTAGAGTGCATGCTGAGTATTTCTTTTCTCTCTCTTTCTCTCTCTCTCTCTCTGGCAGCGATTTTGGACTGACCTTAATTTAAGACTCGTTAACCTCGTTGACCGACCTTTTTACGAACTTGTAGCTTTGGAATGTCTGGATTGCCCTAATCCATGACTTAGTCGCATATGTCCTCACCTATCCTACTTCCCCTTCTGCTAACTTCAGAACCATCTGTATTCGGTACAGAGATCCATATTGCTTGGGAGGCCATCGTATAGTTAGATACAAACCGGATAAAATTGTTTCAGTCTGAGAATAGCCACTGGTTCTGGTTAGATGAATTGTTCGTTTATCTCTCCCTCCTACCGTATATCAAGTTCGAGAGCTCCTTATATATAAGGAGTGTATACCAGTTACGCTTATTGGATAGTCTTCTTCCAATCCTGAAACTGGTGCTAAAGGAATGGAATGAAGAAAACCAACTAGCATAAGTTCGGTATACAGGAAGATAAGTTGGAGAGACATCAAAAGGGGTTGAAGTGTGAGAAAAGGAAATTGTGATTTTTCCGGAAGGCGGCACTTTCAAGTTCTCTGGGTCTTCCACTAAGTGAGTGAAAGAGGTCTCATTGGGAGAATTGCTGATGTCATGAGCTTGGGCAATGAAAAAGGCAATACTATGAATACCCAACTAATCTCACTGAAACATTTTAATGTTTTAGATTTCCTATGTGTGTCTGTGTTTTGAAAAACCGATTCTCAAAAGCTCTAACTTCTGGGTATATAGATACCGGATTAGAATCACATATCTGTAGGGCGTTACAAATGCTGAGAAGGAGCAGAAAATTGAGATTGGTTGATTTTATCCTCAATATCGGTTTTCGGAGGAATTGTTGCGATTGAGAAAAATCATTAGGTTTTGCCTAAACGACAAACTTTTGGTTTCTTTTAACCAAAAGAATGTTTTTCAATCAACAACACATAGGAATTGAGTTAGTGAACTCAAGGGACATATACATATTGATGTATGTTGTTTGACGTCCATACAGACATGGGTTGATACTGGTAGTCTATATTGAGAATGCGATTCTCTCTCAGATTGCTCATCCGTAGGTGCGCTCCTTGATGAGTAATACTGAGTTACCTTCTTTAATTTTGGAGATGTACTAGGAATAGATGTATATCAATTGATATTGGTTTCACCTAAACCAGTGCCTTTTTATTATATGTGATATAGAATGGTGTTCATCTTAAGATTGTTAAGATGCCAGGTTATCCAGTTTGTGCTTAAAAATATAATCCGGACAAAATCGAGGCACTTTTGTTTATAGCAGTTTGTCGGTTATTCTAAGATTTCGTAAGGCATGGCTTCTACCATTATTCAAGTTCAAAAGTATTTTGTTCCTGACTCGCTATCTCCTTGGTAAAGAAATTTCTTGCAAAAGAAATTAGTTGGAGTATGGTAGAATAGGGAGTGATTCCATAATCACAAACGATTACCGAAAGTTTACTGGAACCTGATGATCCAATTGACCCTGACAGACCATAGCTCCTCCGCAGATTTAGTAGGTGAACTTAGCCACGCGAAAGATACTTCGGTTTTCTCGCAGACGGTGATGAGTAGGCTTGCGTCATGTGATGATGACCCTGCTAGTTATCAGCAGGCCACAGAAAAAAATGTGACTTCTGACTGATGGCTGGATGCCAAGTTATCCAAATTAGACTCCAAGCACTACAACAAATTATAGATTTTGTTATGTTCTCCTGAAAGGGGTAAAACCCATAAGGAGCAAGTATTTCTTTCGAGATCAATGCAAATGGAAAGGTATTAACCTAATAAGGCTAGACTTGTAGTAAACAGGCATTCATCAAATACCCGATGTGGATTGTGATGATACTATTTGTCACGACCCGTAATTTAGCACGTAACCGGCACTTAAATTACGCAACGTCTAAAGGCATGACGTAAATCAAGTAAGCCGAAGCCCAGAAAATCTAAACCTTTTTGCGGAAAATAGTGGGGGTGCAGTTTTGAAATAAAGGTATAATGAATCATGTTTTTCTTTAAATGCATAGCTAATGAAATATGAAAATGCAAGTGGATTACACTAGAGTTGAAAACATGTTTCGTATTTTAAAATTTCGGGCAGCACCTCCCCTGTATATTTTGTTCCAAAACTATATACACAACAATATATAGGCATCCCCAAGCGGGAGCTAGCTCTTCACCAACTGGCGGAATCACAACCATGCAATAACATATATACGATGCCCAACGGCGAAAATCAACCCAGAAAGAACAATAAATAAGCAAGATATCAAAACTCAAGAAGCGAACATAAACCCATCGCTTTAAGTCTCGCACAATACCCAAGTCTGACTAGGTCTACCAATATACAATTCTAGTCTCTGATTTGATCTAATCTGATCTGATGGAGTTTATCTGGATACAACGGAATATAAAGTACAAGAGTGGAAACGATCCAACATGTGTCCCACCAACCAAAGCAAAACACCCTGGATGAAACTGTGTGCCAGCGATACCGTAACTGATCCCAAGCGGTCAAACCTGCAAGAACTGTGGCACAATGGGGGTGAGTTGCCAACTCGTGAGTAGAAAATATCAGCAAGTAGAAATCGAATGAAACAAAGATTTCCTAGGACACTATATCTTGAAGGTAATACTATAATATCTAAGGTGACCAAGTACGCATATATGTCAACTATCGAGTCAATGCAATGACATATATAAATAAACATCCGACATCATATGCCTATATGCATGTGGATATCATCCACATGTCCATCAACGACACAAACAATATCATGAAACCTGAGTGTCCCACACTGACACTCGAACATCATGAAAACATATGCATATATATATATATATATATATATATATATATATATAAGGATATCAACCACGTGTGTCCATCAACGACACATCAAAATCATTGAACCTGAGTGTCCAACATCGACACTCGAAACATCATGAAAACCCATGTCCAGTATCGACACGTAAATCCTCATATCTCAGGAGCCGCATACCCAGATCGGCCCTTACATCTACCTCATCTCAGGCGCCGCATCCTCAGATCGGTCCTCATATCCATCTCATATCATAACTCCAAAACGGTATCCTCTGGATATCCTCCGAGTTCTATACAATCACCGGTAGGTAGTGCTATCTTGCCAGGCTCACCGTGTAACAATACGAGTCTTCTTGCCCCGGGGTACCTCACCGGGCCCACCATGTACCCGCAGACGGTGCCTACCGCTCCTCGAATTGGGTATACTCACTGCTCATAACCGAGAAAACTCATGGTGGACACCTCGAAATATCATATCAAGAGAAACCGCATCTTTAAAACAATACACTATTACCTTTGAAATTAAACTGCGGTTCTCAAATCCAGAGATCTCATAAAAACAACATCTCAATGCATATAACCATAAAGTACGATGTATGCAACATAGAGTAGTAATATGAGTATATCGAGTATATCATGCAAGCTTGTCAAGTGATAATACTGAATAATGAATGTACTCATTTGGTTAAGAATAATATCATGGTAGGGCAGTTCTACTGTGTAAGTAGCATGGCAATTACAGATGATGAAAGTGTGTAAGCCGGCAAATCTGTATAAGTGTAACATGCGCATCAACGATAATTGTGCAGGTGTACTAGCAATGATATCATATAACATTAAATACTGGAAATATGATAGGTATTACACGAGAAATAATCCAACATAAACATGAACTATAATAAGATAGCTTCTTTATGTCAACGATCCCGCCTCATAGTATCAGGTGTCGCAAAATTCTCAATCATCATTCTCAATTCATGAGCGCGGATCAAACATTCGGTAAATGCATTGCGTACGGTAATCCACCGTACGATGTCACAAACAGAGTAGGGAATCTATCGTCCTATTCACCAGCAAAGGTACAGATCTATAATCTCGTACGGCATACCTTATCAATCACATAACACATCTATAACAATCTTATATCATGTTATCTTGCATATACGTCATATCTTGTTAATCTCAATTCATATCGATCTCGATCTCATATCCTATCATTATCAACTCATACTTGTTCTCTTTCAATTCATACTTATCATGATCCACTTTCTCATTTCATATTCTCATATATCAATCCGAGTCATCTATATCTATCATCTCAATATCCTACGTCATGTTATCTTATATACCTATATCATACTCTCAAGCCAATATATATTCATTAGTGTCAACTTTTATCATATCATATCTTACTAAATCCTATAAATATATTATCTTAAGTTCGTAGCATATCCTTTATCAAATTATAATTTATAAACGATCTTCCATATCAATGGTTGAGGGGGTGCTATACGCCATCCACCCGACTTCCCCCGTAGATATAAATCTACTCACCTGCTAAACTCCCCGCTTAGCCGAAGTCGATGTGCTTCGTCATCTCGGAAGTCCACGCGAGGGTACCTACAATCAATACACAATCGCAATTCTACTAAAACCAATATCTGAAAACCGATACGGCACACGAGTTGCTTATAGGTTAAAACCTATAGCTTACACTTGCAAGATCGACCAAATAACCCTCGTTGTTGACGTACAAACGTCCAACAACCAATTCAAATCCAAATACCAAAACCACGAATTCAAATATCGGAAAACATGCCAAAGTACTCACAAACAGCTCTCAGATTTTGGCTCTGGTCAATTGGAATTAAACAAACAAGTACAGGGGATAGGTTGTAGGGTAAGTGAGCTAGAGACAAAACCACAACACCAAAAGAAGAAGGGGACCCGGCGAGATGCCCATAAAGTCCGGTTTCGGCAACCAAATTGAGGAGTTTTGGGTTCGTACTTCGGTGGTGGTCTCCTAGTAGTTTATCTAGGTCAATGAACTTGTTTGATTTTCTTAAAAATATCCCAGATAGCTCCAGATACCCTGTAGTCCTCTAGATTTCACAAAACCGACACGGGACAAATTCTAAATTCGTGTATCGGGTTCTAAACTCATTTCCGGGTCAGGAAAAGCATCACTAGGGTCCTACAACACTCACTACACTGTAACTTATCACTTAACAGTAACTTGGAAATTTCCAAGATCACAAAACCTAACTAAATAAATTTCTAAACTAACTAGGATATACTAAACACAATTACTAAACTAAAAGTGAAGGGATTAGCTTATTTGGCAACTTAGGAAAATTCTTGAGTTGCCCAAAGTCTTCAAAATCCACACTTGATTGGTTCAAAGGGTTTAGAATTGGCTTGCACATGTTTATTGTAAAGGTGACATGGGGTTTTGGAAAGGATTTGGAGATGATACATGGAGGTAGTGAGGGATGAGTTGAGATGAAGAATAATGAAAATGAGAAGAAGAATGAAGAAAGAAGAAGAATGGAGAAGAAGTCAAGGATTACTCTCTCTCTCTCTCTCACTCTCTCTAAATATCTATTTTGTTTTATTCCCAAATATCTCATACACTCTCATCTCTTTTCTTTTCAAATAAAACAAATGAAATAAACAAACATATAACAACATGCACATGTCATGGTGCACTAGTCATGGAAAAATGTAGAAATACGGATTCGGCTTAGTCGTGATTAGTAGTGCACTAATCGATTCAGTTTAAACTTGCATATATTTAATTATAAAAATACAAAAATCTGATAAATATCTTTTTAAATGAATAAATCATTTTAATCTCTGATTATTTTCCAAATATTGGTATATACTTGTACCATTTTACGAAAAAACCCCATTCGCAAATCAAATAGTTTTCGCGAAATATATTATTTTAATATTTAATTTCCAAAAATAATATTTTATATTTCTGAAATGTTACACTGGTACTTCAGTGTTTATGTTGAAGTCCATATGGATATAACTTACCACCGCTATTTTCATGACTATGATATCTGGTATAAAGATGACTATAACGTTTTTCTAAATTGGATTTAGAAGTGTTTGTGTATATGACTCTACCAGAGCGTTGTCTTAGTCAGTGGGAGAAGCGGATAGTGTGCAGGTTGCTAAGTCTATTGTAGACTAAACCAGGCATAGCGGAGATGGATCATCTGTGTTGATTCTACGATCAAAGTGTTTGACTTCATCAAAATTAGAGATGAATCGGATATTTGTAAGAAAGATGTAGGGAGTGATGTCAGGTTCCTCATACTGATGAGGACGACATACTCTTGATAGGAAGTGATGTTCGTATACTACGATTCGGTCAAATGTTGGTTGTCACATTTTTTCTCCTTTATGGATTTAGATTATTGATTCTACTAGCGAATTGTCGAGTCTTTAGAATCTCACACAGAGAGTTTTCCCGTTCTAGCGAAATGATGTAGTGCACGTACGGCAATGCGTGCGGGGTCCAATTAAATATGTGTATGTGATACTACATGTATTAATTGGACCCATAATACTAGCCGGTTTATGATTGAACCAGGTCATTAAATCAAGTGTTGATTTAATGATATTATTTACATGTGATGGTGCATATATAAACTAGTATTAATTTTTTACTCTTATTCTCTCCCATTATATGTTACATGGACATGTTATATGTCATGTACATATGTTTTGCGATGGCTATCATGCATACATATGACACATATATCTATTTAAGTATGGGTCTTTTTTAATCACATTTTTCCATTTTAGCTTATAATATGAGCATGAGGTGGAAGCTTATTAGCTTCCACTCTCATGCACATAACACTTGGATGAAAGTTGAAACATGAATAATATGAAAGGAATATTGATTATTCTAGCCATAATATTCAACACTCTTCTCTCTCATCCAAGCTTATGCAAGAAAGAAAAATGAGAATACAAAAGAAAAGGAAAAAGAGAAGTGAGCAAAAAATGAGAGTCTGCATTCTACATCTCTCTCATTTTGATGTTTAGCACATACAAAATGAGAGTTACTTCAAGTTGTTGAAGTTGGAGCGAGAACCAGTGTCTTTCACGTGGATTATCTTCGACGAAACCAATCGGGAACCAAGCGCGATCCAGAGCGTCTCGGAGCTTAGCTGGAGTTCAGGATTCAATCTTCAGAGTAAATGAAGATGTTTCAAAGGTTGTACATTCTTAACTCTAGCTCTTTTTTTTGCAAGCTAGTAGAGTTTGTGGTAGTATTCTAGGGTTGGGAAGTCTTGTTCGCTTGGATATTTTCATTTTCCTCTTCCGCAAATTTTTTCTAAACCCATCCAGTGAACATGACCTCCTTACAGTAGTTAGCCTATACATTCCGATACCCAACACCTTGACATATGACTCGTTCCCTATGTAAATCTTCCGGCTCCCGATGGTTACTCTCCTGTACTCTACGAACCCTTCTCTGTCTCGAGAGATGTGGTCTGTGGCTCCCGAATCTACAATCCACAAATTTGTAGAGTCATCCATCATCACTGTTATGGCAACCAATGATGTATAGTGAAAAGAGTGAGAGTTTACATTTTAAAGCCCCTGACAGTCAAGAGTAAAATGACCCGGTTTCCCACAGTTGAAGTAACCATCTCTTTTGGATGATCTTATTCTGCGCTTCACAGGTTTATTAGGCTTCGCCTTTTCATTCTTTGTCTCTTTATTTGATCCTTTATAGAACCCCTTACGTTTAGGCCTCTTGGCCCTAGGGTTAGAGTCCTCAGCTATCATAGCAGTGGATGATGACCTCTTAGGCTTAAGATCATCCCTGTGATATGCTTCAAACTCAACTTTAGCCCTCACATCCTCGAATGTTTTCACGTTATCAGAATGAGACAAATGGAGTTTGAGATCATCCCGGGAATCGGGCAGAGCTCGGATGACGGCCTGAATTTGCTGCTTATTAGTAAACTTAGCTCCAGCAATTTCAAGATCCCTAATCATCGATGCAATCATACGAAGATGAAATTTGATATCCTGCCCAGCAGACATCTTCTTGTACGAATCCAGCTTAATACTCGATGCACGGATCCTCATTGGTGAAACATGTCCATAGCGGGTATCAAAAGCTTCCCAAAGTCTCTTTGTTGTTGGATACTACTTAAATTCACCAATGAGATCATTCCTCATCGTGACTAACATGATGTACCGCACTGAACAATCCTTTTAGACCCATTTCTTGTACTCCTTTGCAGCCCTTGCTCATTTAGTAGAAAGAGAATCTTTCGACGCCAGTCGAAGAAGTTATCACCGTTCAATTTGTCATCCTTGGTGGATCGGCAATAACAGATTTGGAAGACATCTGATAAAGAGAAAAAATATTTATGAATGCGTTAAAACTATAGGTAATATGATAGAGTATCGTTCTTTCTAAAAGAACGCTTCGTCTTTAATCCATCTTAGCAAAAAAAAAAAATCACACTCCGAAGAAAAAGAAGAAAGCCTAAAGCCCCAACCACATCCTTTAAAAGTATTAAATTTAAAATCTTGTTAAAATGATTGAACGACGGAATACAGATTTCCTAGAAATGGAGTAGATTGGGTAGTTAAATCTAGACTCCCGTCTTGTCTCAAAATCTCCTACTGGAAATTTGTCAAATTAATGCAGCATGTGTCTTATATATATATAGTATGTCATGGGCATCATAATGCAAGAAAATAATCTAACATAATTTCATTTTCTGATTAAATTACCTTATTTAATCTTGTCCATTTTATTAGGTTTTTCGTTTTATTCGTGAAATTTGCACGTGTCCCAGGCACTCTCACTGGAACAACTACCCTACAAATCTCCAAGATTTTATATGAGAATAAATTTAGAAAATTTTGGTGAACAAACAAAAATTTTCATAAAAAAATATAACTCTTAGATTTAATAGCAAAATCCTTAACTAACCCATAACTTGAGTGGGAAACTCCAAAAATAAGGAAAGAAACAAAATAAATAATTTTCTTAATTTTTAGAATTTTTCTGGAAATTTTTGGAATTTTCTGTAAAAAAAATTATTTTATAAAAAAATATAACACGGCCATGCCTGAGCCTAGCTAGGTCCTGGGGAGGGCCTGGCCCGAGCCTGTTGGGTCGCTTAGCACCCCGACACGGTTTCGGCAAGCATCAAGTATGCAACTTTAAAAATTTACGGTGTCGAGTGAGCCCGAACCAAGAATCTAACTAGAGAATTAGGGTTTAACTAAGCAAGTAAACAACTTTACTCCAACTGAACTAGGAATACAAGTTTTGTAGACCGGTCCTTCACTTCAAAAGCTCCGTGTAGTAGTCCCTTAGCTCCAAGTGGTGGTCTCCCGGACTCTTGTTAGGCTCCACTAGGCGAAAGGAACGAGCTTGCTTAAAGATCTTCGAGACCAAAGATGATCTACGTTGAAGAATCTTTACCTCTTCACTAATTGAGAATTAGTGAAGAAACAACCTATGTTAAATGGCTAGTTTGGTATAGATTGGTGAAGTAGGAATTTTGCTCACTTTAGAATTAATTTTCTTTTTTTCTTTTTCTTCTCACAAGAAAGCTAGAGAGCAAAAATGGAGATGAAGAAGAAGATGAATGAATGAACCAAGAAAATCATGGGTGGGAAAATATCATATATAAACTCATGTAGAGACTTAACCAAGTCTAAAGATAATGGTTAGGTTAATAAATATTTAGAGTAAAACAAAATTAGTGGACTAAGTCAAGGATTCCACAAGCTTCTACAAGCGTCATAAACCATGAATTTTTCTACCTAATTTTGTTTTCCCTTAATAATTAAATCCCCAAAATTATCTTAAGTATGGTATGAGTCTTATACACCCATGTCCAATGTATCATCAAGCATGACACAAAAATAAATACATTAATATATACCACATATATATTTTTATGTATTTTGAGAAAACATTTTCTTAAGTGAGCTAATATTAGTCAATGCATATTAATATATCAAATATATAATTATACATTAAATTATTAAATCAACACTTGATTTAATAACCTGGCTGTGTCGCATACAACCGACTAATATCATTTAATAAATTATTGAATCAAGACTTGATTCAATAATCCGGTTATATCACATATAACCTATATCGCAAGGTTAGAATATGGTATCACATACACGTATTAATCTCGGTCCCGCACATATCACACGTGTGCCCTACTTCGTTTCACATAAGGTAGGAATCCTCTGTGTAGGACTCTAAGGACCCGTCAATACGCCGGCAGTAGGTGATGATCATATCAGTCACCCACAAGCCGTCAACGGTACTAGCTGCACGTAACGGCTACCCGGGTATTAAGCTGTTAGTGTATATGCCCTAGAGGCCATTACTGTATCATACTAGTTTGTATATTACTTAATGGAAGCTTGGGATATTCACCTTGTATAAACAATCTTGCTCAATATAGTAGTATGCTACTTGGTTTGTTTCTACTTCAATGTGTACATGTGTTTATTTTGCGATATCATCTATACGCATTAGTGGAGCCCTTAGGATCTTTGCTTGATTACCAGCGTTATGATGGCAGTCACACTAGTGGGGGGCTGGGTAATCTATAAGCACATCCTTATACAGGTCCCTAGTCGCAGGACTATCGAGACAGGGCATCGATACTCCGGAGTAAACTAGCGTATGCGCTTCTCATCCCAGTGTGGGAGATGGTCTGTCCCACAGCCATCAGTACGTCGTACTGGAGATAGTATACGGGTGCTCGTTAGGTTACGAGTACACTGGACAGGACTCGTCGGGAACTGACAGGTTGGTATTATACCTATCGTCAGTTATCAGTTCCCAGGTGACATGAGTACAGCTTAGTCCGCTGACTTGACACTGGCACTTCGCCTCGAGTACGTTCCCACTGCACTTTGATCACTACCCTACCACGGCTCAAAGGAGTCGTGCAAACAGGTAGTGGTTGGGTGCAGTCCCGAAGCACTTGGAGGCAGTGACGGTTAGACAGGATTCGTCTCTCCCGGTATTGGGGGTTGACATCGCGCTGTGTCTAGGAGAGCCATTACACGAGTAGTCCCTGGCCAGGGTAAGCGAGATATACTGGTAGGCTTCCAGTGTTATCTCAGGGTGTTTTGGGCTTCACTCCGACACGACTTGTACCGCTATTGGGGGACTGACGTTTTACCGCCCCCTAGGCCCGACATGCGATGTATCAGACGAACAGACCGGAATGTACGGAGAATGTCACATTCAGACTCAGTAGGAGTTCAGATGGGGTTCACCTCGTCAGCCTTCTTGTCGGCATCTACCTGGGGACCGTTACGCACAGCTAGTGCCGCTTGCGGTCTGTGGTTAAACCCACTGCCAGCGTAGTGTCGAGTCTTTAGAGTCCCACACAGAGGGTATTCTCCTCTGGGCAAAATAGAGTAGAGGTCGCATGGTTTTGCGGCAGGGTTCGTTCTCATCCGCGCACTTGTGCACGTTTGGAGTCCGGACGGATTATACTGACGGGCTCTGGTTTGAGCCAGATACTGGTATATGTTTTGGGGTTGCTTTTATTTCTCGGTATTCTTGTTCCTCGGAACGAGAATACAGGTGTGTATGCACAGTTGCTTGAGGCGGAGGATGAGGTTTTTCATTAGGGTTTCGGAACGGGTGCGTATGCACAGTTGACAGTCGTCTTTTTCCAAACCCTAATAGATTTATGAAATATCAATTAATAATAGTAATTAAATGAAATATTGTTATGGTTGATTTTGTTGACTTGTTGACCATGGTTGAATGTTGACCACCATCATGCTTTGAAAGGATACTCCTTGATTCTTGCTTGCACTCATTTATTGAAAGTTATGATAGTGGTCATTCCAAATACAACCATCAACTATTTCATTTTTGATTTATTATTATTAATTAGATAATTCCTTTTCTTTTAGTTATGGTTGCAAAAGAAAAGAGCTCATTCTATCATAATCATTCTCTCTCCTCACTTCATCTTCTTCTTCCTCAAGCTCAAGGAGAATCCTTCTCATGTGTTGAGAATCCCTCTCCTTGAAAAGAAAACAACCCCTAGACACTCTCTACTCACTCTAGGATCAAAGGTTTAGCAAGCCGAAGTTTCTAGTTCTCTCAAAGTTCGAGAAAGAGCCCGAAGGTTGAACCCTAAGGTGGATCCATCTTCGACGGAAGAAGGCGACGAGGAAAGAACCATCAACCTCTACAAAGTTTGAAGAAGGAGTTCAAGTTTAGGTATAACCATCTTTCCGAGTAGCTAACTCTCTTTAGCTTGTTTGCTAGTTTTAGTTTAGGAAAAGATCCCGACTTTGTTAGTCCATGTTGCCCCATGCGCTAAAAATTTGATTTTTATACCGTTTCCGCCTCCCCGTAAGAACCGGGGGTCGCAATATGGACTTACATAAGCGATCAGAAGATCAACAAGCAAGCTTGTTCATACTCCCGTGAATCCAACAAGTAACACTACCATATAGTCCGGTCTCTTCGTCTGATATGTCGCATATCGAGTCTGGGGGTGGTAAACGTCAGACCCCAATAACTTGATAAGTCATGCCGATGTGAGGCTCATAACGAGTCGAGAAACTACTGATAATACTTACCAGTAAATCTCAGTTTTCACCCTGGCCAGGGAGTTCCAGTTATGGCCAATCGAGCACAGCGCAACATCAACCCCCAATACCGGGAGAGACGAAATCCCCTCCTATCACTCATTGCCTCTATGTGACTCGGGACTGTACCCAAAAACCACCGTTTTGCACGCTCTTCTTAGAGCATGATAAGGTGGAAATGAAAGCACAGTGGGAATCACACAAGACTCTATGACAATCTCGGGTTTACAAACTAACCTGTACCGGTGTCACCAGAGAACTGCTATCTGACGTTAGGTATAATACCATCTAGGAGTTCTCGGCGAGTCCTGTTCAGTGTACCCAGTCTCCACTAAGCACCCGTATACCATCTTTGATGTCAAACACCAATGGATATGGGATCATCCATCGCCCATCAAATGGGTCAAGAAGCGTATACGCTGGTCTACTCTGGAATATCGATGCCCCGTCTCGATACACCCTCGACTAGGAATAATTAAAGGATGTACTTGTAGACTACCATAGCCCCACTAGTGTGATCTGCATCATAGTCCTGGTAGTCAAGTACACATCCTAAGGGCTTTATCAATATGTAACAGAGAGACAATATAAGTATACATGTTAAGATAAAGAGTAACCAGATAGCATACTATCATGTCGAGCAAGAAATTCCTCCCTATATATGTCCAAGCATCCACTATAATATACAATCATGTACAATAATGGCCTCTAGGGCATACATACAACTAACAATCTTCCACTTGCACTAAGGCCAGTTGTTGTAGTATCTCATACCCAACATCCCTTAAAGTCTCTCTAGGGAAAGGCTTTCTTAAGTGGATCCGCCGTGTTATTCTTCGTCTCAACTCTCCTGACCTCGATCTCCCAGAGATCAACTATCTCCCAGATTAGGTGATACCGCCTAAGATTATGTCTGGATCACTGATAGGACCAGGGTTCCTAGGCCAAAGCCACGGTTCCATTATCATCACAATGGTAGAAACCTCACCAAGTTCATCTCATGAACATCTTCATCCAGACAGCCTCTTTGGTAGCATCGTTGGTAGCGATGTATTCACCCTTTATCGTCGAGTCTGCCACGGTATCTAGCTTGGAACTCTTCCAACATACCGTCCCTCCACTGAGGGTAAAGACAAAACTCGAGACTGTTACAGTCACCTTATCACTCTATAAGTTCGAATCGTTAAATGACTCTTTCTGGAGTTCACCGTTACTAAACACCAAGAACATTTCTTTAGTCCTTCTTATGTACTTAAGAATGTTCTTCACAGCTGTCCAGTGTTTCTCTCCAGGATCTAAGATGCTTCACCCAAATCCTTCATGGAGAAACTTAGTGATAAGAAGAGCATGACCGAGTGCAGCATAATAACACCATTTTCTATCAAGAGTATGTAATCCACATACAATACAAGGAAGACAACTTTACTCTCTGCAATCTTTTTGTATATATAAGGTTCATCTACGTTTTTAATGAAGTCAAACTCTTTGACTGCCACATCAAAACAGATGTTCCAACTCTGCGATACCTGCTTTAATCCATAAATTGATTCGGATGTACTTAAGCATACCACTGGAGAAAAGGTTTCATCATAGTCCATACCTGGTCATTGACGAAAACCGTTTACTACAAGTCTAGCTTTGAAAGTCTCAACTTTTCCATCTACACCATGAATCTTCTCAATATCCACTTGCTCCCGATGGGTTTTACCCTTTCAGTTGCAACTACCAAAGTCCATACTTTGTTGGTGTATATGGATTCCATCTTAGATCGCATAGCATCCAGCTATTTCACAAAGTCCTTACTTGTGATGGCATGTTCGAAACTAGTTGGGTCATCATCTTCCATGATGCAATTCTCGCTCCCACTGTCATTGAGAAAACCATAGTATCTCTCAGGTGGATGAGGAACCCTACTAGATCTTCGGAGTGGCTGAGGTTCGTCGGAGACTATCGAATCCTCCGGTTCTACCAAATCATCAGCTGTAGTTTGTATAACTGAAACCTCTTCCAGTTCTACCACATGACCAGTAATTTCTTTTTTAAGAAATTCCTTTTCTAAAAAGGTGGCATGCCGAGAAACAAAACACCTTTTGTTCCTCAGTGTGGTAAAAGATATACCATCGCGAATGTTTGGGATATCCAACAAACTTACACAAAACTGATCTTGCCTCGAGCATGTCCGGATTTTTCTTTTCAACATAGGCCGGACAACCCCATATCTTAACTCATTTAAGATATGGTTTCTTCCCATTCCATATCTTATATAGAGTGGTAGGCTCTGATTTGGTTGGAACCCTATTCAATAGGTATGCGGTTTCTCAAGTGCATAACCACAAAAGGAAACAAGCAACTCAGCGTTACTCATCATAGAGCGCACCATATCTAATAGGGTGTGATTTCTCCGCTCCGATACACTGTTGCACTGTGGTGTACACAGAGGAGTAAGCTGAGAGAGAATCCCATTCTCTTTTAAATAATTCAGGAACTCCATGCTTAAGTATTCTCCTCTCCAATCAGATCAAAGGATTTTAATACTTTTACCCGATTGGTTCTCAACTTTATACTTATATTCTTTGAATTTCTCAAAAGTTTCAGACTTGTGTTTCAACAGGAACACATGTCCGAATCTTGAGAGATCATCAGTGAATATAATGAAGTACAAGAAACCATTCCTGGCATGTGTAGACAAGGGACAGCATACATCACTATGTATCAGTCCTAAGAGTTCAGTAGCTCTTTCTCCATGTCTGTCACGCCCCGCTTCCCAGTATACGGGTAGAGAACGCGACGAGGCCGCTACGTATTTACTGCGAAGTAAATACGCTAAGCGTATCTAAGCAATATAAAAGTAAATGCACAAGAGACAAGATATAATAAAACAGCAACTTTATTTATTCACATTCTATTTGTACAATACATGGAGAGTAAATACAACTGAAATAAAGTAATGCCTAAACAATGGTAGAAATGAAAAGTACTGAAATGGAAAGTGTACAATGAACTAGAGCTCGGGGTCTTCACTGAATTGGTCCAAGTCTTCACTCGTGGGCTCGATCTCTGACGTGTCCAGATCACCTGACGACATTCAAAAAAGAAAGAAAGAGAATGTCGTCAGCGAATAGATCGCTCGGTAAGTCCCAAAGATAAGGGAGAAGTACAATAGACAGAATAAGAAGGTATCTTTTAAAGTTGTAGTATATTGTTATAATATTGTGTTAAAGCTTTTGTTTGTAGCTTGGTACAGAAGGATGCCAGTGTATACGAGAGGGGTCCCTATATGCTAGAGATCAGGGCAAACGAAATGTACAAGGAACCGTTGGGCCACGATACAACAGCAACAGAATATAGGTTAGGTGTCTTAATCTTACTGTCTCGTGCCACTTCTAACACCTTCCGTACCATTCTACCCCTTAAACCCCGTAGTGTTTTGATTGTATTGTTTGTCTTGTATTGTAACTGTATAGATTGTATAATTGGATGACTGACCGAAACCATGAAATCAGTAAACGGATGTAACTAGAGAATCATGTAAATGGATGTAACTGGAGAATCATGTAAATGGAATTATATCCATGGTTCGGTTCAGTCGATACAGATTGAATAGTTTGAACAGATTGAATATATGGATTCATGGATTCATATTAAATTGTAATATTGTAGATTGTGGATTGTAGATTGTACTTGAATCATATTCAAGTCAGATTATAATGAGACTCATTCTGAGTCAGACAATTAGAAAAGTAAATTGAAGTCCTGATTGTTTTGATGTTATCGGTAACCGCTGCACATGAGCGGCAGGATTTGTGTCTTTTTCAAAGACGATTACCGTATTGATAACACCATTGTTAAGTTGTCTACCTTAGATAAGCAAGCATCCATATCTCCAGCTCTTTGAGGCTCAAGAGACTGGTCCCGTTTAAACCTATGTTTACTAGGGTCCTTAGGGTAATTTATAGAACTTGAGGGGGTTTTATGTATAAATACTTTTATATACTTTTCAAAAACACCCCAAGTATTTATTAATCGTTTTTAGAGTTGTAATGAATGTAGATTTTATATTGTGATATTTCTAGTGAAAATATCCTAATAAATAATGGTATTTATTTGTAATATTGATTTGTAGGGAATTCATGGTATTTTAGTGTAAAATGATTCTTGTGATATTTTTAGAAAAAGGTGGAATATTTATATTATTACAAAATAGATATTTTAAGGATATATATATACATATATTTATATGAAAATAATTTTTAATATATATAATATTTCTAGAAATCTCATTTTCTTTAGATTTTCGTATTTTAAATCTTTCGAGACCGAATGCTCCTTGCGGAGGTCTGCATCTCGCACTACTGAGCCCAAGGATGTGCGATAATCCGTACCATCCTGAACAGGTTCCCTAAATGGGTTGTAGCGGCGCTTTGCAAAGATTTGTATAAATACTAAATCGTTTAGAAAATGGTTTTATTATTAAAAGGTATTTAAATGAAAAGGTGTCGTTTTCCCGTATTCTATGCTCCCGAGGGTATTATGCTATGTTTCAAATGAGTGTGTGAGGAGGTAGGTCATTACCTCGTGATCTACTTAAAGGTATAGCAAGGGTTTTGATGGTTTAAATGTAGAAATGAAACTATATGGTATTTTAATGAAAGAAATACAGTAAAATGAAAATAGCAATTACTTTTGATATGAAACTTGTTCAATATGATTAGTTAGTGTTTAATAGTCAACATGAATTGGTTTTAGCATAATTGTATTAAAGAAAAGTGAATTTTTAGGAAGAAACCAAATCGGAAATCGGATTTGTTCCGATTCCGTCAGGTTTTGGAAGTTCGTATTTTTATAAAAGAGTAAAGGAGAGAAATTGGGACTTACAGGTTTAGGACTTTAAAAGAGAGGAAGGGGAGACGAGAGGAGTCGACGGTGCGTCGTTTCGTCGCCGGGAGTTCCTACGGTTGTCGCCGGAAAATCTGCCGGAGCTTCGCCTTTCGCTCACTTCGATTGCATGCTAGGGTTTCTAGAGATTTCTTGAGAGTTGGCTCAGAGTTTTGGGGTGAGGGGTAGAGTGTAGGGGTGGTATTTATAGGGTTAGGGTAGATGAAGAGTTTAAATTGAAAAAAATATAAAAATATATTAAAATTCATTAAAAATGGAGTAAATGGGACTTTTTGAATTCTCTGGAACCGATCTAAGTAAATGAAGTGTGCAGGGGGTAGGGGAGAGGAAGGGACAGATCTTTTCTGTTGACGACTCGGCCGAGTCAGGAGGTGGGGAGGTGGGGAGTCGTCTGGTGATCTCACCGGTATATTTTCTTTTTCTAGGGTAGTGGGATTTTTGGGAGTTAACACGTGTTGACTGTTGATATTCTAAAAAAACTCAAAATAAAACAATATTAAAAATAATATGGGGTATGGGATTTGAACTCCGGTGGCTTGGTTCAGCAGTGCAAGGTATTACCAATGAGCCACAAGCTCCTTCTTGTAATTAAATTGCTAATTAATTACTTATCTTGTGCTCAGGCAAAAGTACCCCTTTCTTTAAATTTTGAAAAATTTCACAGAAAGTTGTACAGGGAATTTAGGGTTCTTACAGTGTCCAGTAAACGGAGTTTTGGTCGTTTTACCTTTGAGACATGACTGGCAAGTTTCATATGATGTAAATTCAAACTGGTTTAAATATCCATCTTTATGTAACTTAGTTAGCCGTATCGCATTGATATGACATGGTCTACAATACCACAAGAAGGATTCGTTCATTTTTGAACTTTTCCTCTTGTGTATGTTCTGTACGTTAAGAACTGTAGTTTGATTTAGAATGTATATGCCATTAAATAATGTGCCTGATCCAATCAACTTTTGATTCAGGAAAATGTTCATAACATTATCTTGCAATACAAGATTACATCCTTCTTTACTTAATAAAGAAAATGATATAATATTGCATATCAGGTTCGATATGTAATAACATTCATCCAGAATCAATGTATTACCAGTTGGTAATACAAAGTGATATTCACCAACTGCTTTGGCTGCAATATTTTCACCATTCCCTACTTTTAGAGAATGATCACCTATTCCCAGTTCTCTAGCTTTCTTTAGCCCATGTAACATATTACATATGTGGGATCCTGATCCGGTATCTAATTGTAAGTCCACGTTGCGACCCCCGGTTCTTACGGGGAGGCGGAAACGGTATAAAAATCAAATTTTTAGCGCAAGGGGCAACATGGACTAAGCAAAGTCGGGATCTTTAACTAAACTAAAACTAGCAAACTTTGCTAAAGAGAGTTAGCTACTCGGATGGAGATGGTTATACCTAAACTTGTCTTGAACTCCTTCGTCTTCAAAGCTCCGATGGTGGTCCGATGGCTTCTTCTCGTCGTCTCCGTACGCCGAAGATAGATCCACCTGAAAGCTACAACCTTTAGCTCCTTCTTCGTTCTTTGAAGAAACTAGTTCACTTGGTTTGCTAAACCTAGTGAACTAGAATGAGTAGAGAAGAAATAGAATGGGATTTTATCTATGGTTCTTGATTCTCAACTCATGAGACAAGAGAACCATAGATCAAGAGAGGGAGCAAGAGGTTGAGGGTGAGAGCAAGAGGAGAGCTCAAGAACAAGAGAGAGAATGAGCAAGAAAGAATGAGGCTCTCTTTTGTCTCTCACCCTCTCATAATCCAATGTAATCATAACTCATCATATCAATAAAAGTCTTATGTGATGGTTGAAGCAACCATAACCTTATCATGTCATGCACTCATTTTACTCAAATGAACAAGCAAGCAAAAGTCTTTGGCATGAAATGATAACCATGGTTATCATGATGGTCAACTAGTCAAGCCTAGTCAACCGGTCAACAAAGTCAACAAGTCAACAAAAGTCAACAAGTCAACAAAGTCAACAAAAGTCAACAACCAAGTCACCATAATACTTAATTAATATAATAGTTAATCGCATATCATATTCTCATTAGGGTTGAGCAAAAAGTCAAAAAGTCAACGGTCAACTGTCAACAACCCTAATGAGAATCCGCTGTCTGTGTCTCCCTGACAACTGTGCATACACACCCGCATCCGCGTTCCGAGGAACACGAATGCAAACTGGATAAATCCAATCCCATAAGGTACACTAGGATCTGGCTTAAACCAAAGCCCGCTAGTGTAAACTGTCCGGACACTGTACGTGCACAAGTGCACGGATGTGACCGAACCCTGTCGCAAAACCATGCGACCTGTCGCAATACCATGCGACCTCTACTCTTTTGCCTAAAGGCGAAAAGCTTTCTGTGTGGGACTCTAAAGACTCGACACTACGCTGGCAGTGGGTTTAACCACAGACCGCAAGCGGCACTAGCTGTGCATAACGGTCCCCAGGTAATGCCGACAAGAAGACGGACGAGGCGAAACCCATCTGAACTCCTACTGAGCCTGAGTGTGACATTCTCCGTACAGTCCGGTCTGTTCGTCTGATACATCGCATGGCGGGCCTAGGGGGCGGTAAACGTCAGTCCCCCAATAGCGGTACAAGTCGTGCCGGAGCGAAGCCCAAAACACCCTGAGATAACACTGGAAACCTACCAGTATATCTCGATTGCCCTGGCCAGGGACTACTCGTGTAATGGCTCTCCTAGACACAGCGCGATGTCAACCCCCAATACCGGGAGAGACGAATCCTGTCTAACCGTCACTGCCTCCAAATGCTTCGGGACTGCACCCAACCACTACCTGTTTGCACGACTCCTTTGAGCCGTGGTAGGGTAGTGGTCAAAGTACAGTGGGAACACACTCGAGGCGGAGTGACAGTGTCAAGTCAGCAGACTAAGCTGTACTCATGTCACCTGGGAACTGATAACTGACGATAGGTATAATACCAACTAGTCAGTTCCCGACGAGTCCTGTCCAGTGTACCTGTAACCTAATGAGCACCCGCATACTATCTCAAGTACGACGTACTGACGGCTGTGGGACAGACCGTCTCCCACACTGGGATGAGAAGCGCATGCGCTGGTCTACTCCGGAGTATCGATGCCCTGTCTCGATAGTCCTGCGACCAGGGACCTGCATAAGGATGTGCTTATAGATTACCCAGCCCCACTAGTGTGACGGCCATCACATCGCTGGTAACCAAGCAAAGATCCTAAGGGCTCTACTAATGTGTATAGGCGATATACAAAAATAAACACATGTACACATTGAAGTAGAAACAAACCAAGTAGCATACTACTATTTTGAGCAAGATTGTATATACAAGGTGAATATCCCAAGCATCCATTAAGTAATATACAAACTAGTATGATACAGTAATGGCCTCTAGGGCATATACACTAACAATCTCCCACTTGCACTAAGGCCATGTACTGGTGTATCGAAGACCTATCATCTCGATCAGCCGCTCGAACTGAGTCTGGGGCAGGGCCTTGGTGAATGGATCTGCAGTGTTATCTTCTGAAGCGACTCTCCGAACCTCGATCTCCTGGCGATCCACGATCTCCCTGATCAGGTGATACCGCCTCAAGATGTGCCTGGATCTCTGATGGGACCTGGGTTCCTTCGCTAAAGCTATAGCCCCGTTGTTGTCGCAATACAGAGGTATTGGATCAACAATGGACGGAACCACCTGAAGTTCTTTCAAGAACTTCCTCATCCAGACAGCTTCTTTTGCGGCATCAGATGCAGCGATGTATTCTGCTTCCATCGTCGAGTCTGCAACGGTTTCCTGTTTGGAACTCTTCCAACACACAGCCCCTCCATTGAGGGTAAAGACAAAACCCGACATGGACTTGGAATCATCCTTGTCACTCTGGAAGCTGGAGTCAGCAAAGGCCTCGATCTGGAGGTCTTTTCCGCCATACACCAAGAACATCTCCTTAGTCCTTCTCAGGTACTTGAGAATGTTCTTTACCGCTATCCAGTGTTTCTCCCCAGGGTTAGACTGATACCGGCTTACCACACTCAGTGCATAAGCTACATCCGGTCTGGTACACAACATCGCATACATTATAGAGCCTACCGCAGAAGCGTAGGGTATAATAGACATGCGATCCCTCTCCAAATCAGTCTTGGGAGACATCTCTTTAGAGAGGGTGATCCCGTGACAAGCCGGTAGATTACCGCGCTTGGAATCTTCCATACTGAACCTCTTCAGTATGGTGTCGATGTACCTGGACTGTGAAAGTCCTAATATCCTCTTGGATCTGTCACGGTAGATCCGGATACCCAGAATGTATGAGGCATCACCCAGGTCTTTCATGGAGAACCTGTGTGACAAGAACCCCTTGACAGATTGTAGCATAGGAATGTCATTTCCTATTAAGAGAATGTCATCCACGTATAAAACGAGGAATACTACAGTTCTCGCTACAAATCTACTATAGATGCATGGTTCATCTGGATTTTTGATAAAGCCAAATTCTTTGACCGTCTCATCAAAGCAGATGTTCCAACTCCGCGATGCCTGCTTTAGTCCATAGATGGACTTAAGCAACTTGCACACCTTTCCGCTGCTCCCACTCTGAATGAAGCCCTCTGGCTGGTCCATATAGACACACTCCTCTAAATTTCCATTTAGAAAAGCTGTATTTACGTCCATTTGCCAGATCTCATAATCGTGGAAGGCAGCAATGGCAAGAAGGATCCGAATGGATTTCAGCATGGCTACTGGAGAAAAGGTTTCGTCATAGTCCAAGCCAGGTCTTTGACGGAAACCCTTTGCAACCAGCCTAGCTTTATAGGTCTCAACCTGTCCATCTACACCAATCTTCCTTTTGAAGATCCACTTGCATCCTACGGGTTTTACCCCGTCTGGAGCAATGTCCAACGTCCATACCTTGTTGGTGTACATGGACTCCATTTCGGTCCGCATTGCATCCAGCCATTTCACTGAGTTAACGCTCTGAACGGCCTGCTGGAAGCTAGTAGGCTCATCATAGTCTATGATGCAATCCTCTCTATCCCCGTCTACGAGAAAACCGTAGTATCTCTCGGGCGGATGAGTCTGCCTACTACTCCTGCGGAGCGGCGTAGGAATGTCCTGTTCTTCCGAACCCTCTGGTTCCACTAAACTTTCAGTAATAGTCCGTGGTTTTGGAATTTCTTCCAGTTCTACTGCGCTCCCACTTATTTCTTTTTCTATGAACTGGTGTTCTAGAAAGTGGGCATGACGAGAAACAAGAACTTTTTGTTCCTCTTCACAGTAGAAGAAATATCCCTTGGAATTCTTTGGATATCCCACAAACTTGCACAGTACTGAGCGTGCCTCGAGCTTGTCCGCATGCTGCTTTTTGACAAAAGCTGGACTTCCCCATATCTTAATGTGATTAAGATGGGGTCTCTTCCCACACCACATCTCAAATGGCGTAGTAGGCACAGTCTTAGTGGGAACTCGGTTCAAAAGGTATGCGGCTGATTCTAGCGCATATCCCCAGAATGATCGCGGCAACTCAGCGTTACTCATCATGGACCGCACCATATCCAATAGGGTGCGGTTCCGTCTCTCCGATACACCGTTATGTTGCGGGGTGTATGGAGGAGTAAGCTGAGAGAGAATTCCATTCTCTTTTAAATAGTCCAGGAACTCGGCACTTAAGTATTCTCCACCTCGATCCGATCTTAGAATCTTAATACTTTTGCCGGTCTGTTTCTCCACTTCATTCTTATACTCCTGGAATTTTCCAAAGGCCTCGGACTTATGTTTCATTAAGAAGACATAACCGTACCTTGAGAAGTCATCCGTAAAGGTAATGAAGTAAGAATGTCCGCTTCGGGCATGTGTAGACATTGGACCGCACACGTCACTGTGTACGAGTCCCAAGAGCTCGCTCGCTCTTACTCCATGTCCAGTAAACGGAGTCTTTGTCATCTTTCCTTTGAGACAAGATTGACAAGTGGCATACGATTGATATTCGAACGCATTCAAATATCCTTCTGTATGTAACTTAGTCAACCTTCTCTCATTGATGTGACCCAATCTACAATGCCATAAGAAAGTCTGATTTATTTCTGGAGACTTTCTTTTGTGTGTATTCTGGACGTTGAAAATCTGTGGTTGGTTTAACACGTATATACCATTACTCAATGTACCTGACCCAATCAAAACTTGATTAAGGTGAATGTTTACAACATTACTTACAAACGCAAATTCATAACCTTCTTTAGAAACTAAAGATACAGAAATGATATTACAAGTTGCGTTGGGTACAAAAAAGCAATTACGCAAAACCAAAACATGTCCATCTGACATTCCCAGGTGATAGTCCCCCACGGCTTTAGCATCCATGCTAGCTCCGTTTGCAACTCTGAGGGTCATGTCACCTGCCTTCAAAACCCTACGGTTTCTCAACGCCTGCAAAGAATTACAGATATGAGATCCTGATCCGGTATCCAATACCCAGGAAGTAGAGTTTATTGAAAGACAGTTTTCAATAACATACACACCTGAAGCTGAAACTGCAACTTGCTTCAATTCCTGTGTTCTGGCCTTCCAGGCCCTGCAATCATTCTTCCAGTGTCCTTTCTTATGACAATAGAAGCATTCTTCCTTATCCACAAGCTTCCCCGCTATCTTTGTTGCTTTACCTTTTCCCTTCGTATCCACTTTACTAACACCGCCCCTTGGTTTGGCGGGGGCCTTCTTCTTCTTTCCCTTGGCTTTCGTCTTGGACCTAGAAGAAGATGATCCTCCTACAAACAAAGTGGATGTATCCCTACCTTTCTGTAGGGTGCCCTCTGCGCTCCTCAGCATGTTGAGGAGCTCTGAAAGTTCAACCTCTTTTTCTTGTAAGTTGAAGTTCAGTATAAACTGGGCGTAAGTGGAAGGAAGGGACTGGAGAACTATATCCGTATATAGCTCACTCTCCAATGTGATCCCTAGGTCAGCGAGCTCCTCAATGAAGCCGATCATCTTTAGCACGTGCTCGGCTACTGATGATCCGACGGCCATTCTTGTCGAAAATAACTTTTTCGACGCTTCGTATCTTGCGATACGAGATTGCTCTCCATACAGTTCTTTTGTATGAAGCAATATGGATTCCATGTCCATATTCTCATGCCTCCTCTGATGTTCGTTGTCCATCGAGGCAAGCAGGAGGCATTTGGCCTTCGCGCTATCAATCTCCCAAGTCTTGCGGATTTCCTTATCCGCGACGCTGGAAGTTGGACCAGGGACAGGGGGAGCTTTGGTGGTAAGAAGATACCCCAGCTTGTCATAAGTGATTGCTATCTTGACATTCCTGAGCCAATCTTTGCAGTTTGGCCCTGTCAGTTTGTTTTTATCTAGGAGTAACTTAAGTCCAGTCATGTTGATTGGTCGCTGCAATTAGGAGAGAGAAGAAGAAACACTCAGCATGATGCTCTTGCAAGTTTAGAGTGGTTTTTAGTTTGTCTAAACAGGATGGCTCCCACTGTTTCTCGAATCCCTCCTCAAACCATAAAGGAAGAATTAGTCAGGATCAATCCCACCGTACAATACTTGCTTAACCGTTCAGCCAGGCCGGTGTCGGTATTTCGAGGGAGGTTTTCCAACGCTTTTGCGAAGTTCCTTAATTAAAGAACCACTTTTCCCTGGGGGCGTAGCCCCGCTAACACCTTTCTAGGCACCTACTAGGTTTATAGCATTGATCGTTAAGTGAGAAATTTCCCGAGGAGTAGCATATACTCACAGTAGGATCGGGATCCAAATATCATCGCGTGACGAAACTGAAGGAATCCTACCAGAATCATCACACTCCAAATGGTATGCAAATCTAGCAAGTTTCAGTACTTATGAAACTCCCGATGTTGATTTTTGCCCCATGCTCTTATGACATTGACTTTGGCCAACAAATCATAAGTCACATGTCAAGTTCTGCCCGTCGTTCTCCAGGTTAATTTGAATCCACCCGCACCTACCCTTGACTTTGGCCAACAAGGCAGTACGACTGTTCCAAACCAACGCATCTATCTATGCTGCACATGAATACCCAATAGCTACCAATCACTGTGCCTTGACTTTGGCCAACAAACACAGCTTGAATACTATTGACTATTCATGTGAAACGACGGAGGGCTACGGATGGTTTTGGCAAAACCGTGAACGTAGTGAACTTGATTTGGTCGATGGAACGAGATAGCTTTTAAAAGGAGTGGCTCAAGCTCCGCATTTAAAAGTTGTTTTGAAAAGAACCGAGTGGTTTTTCGAAAGTGTTCCAACGACTTTAACTTGGTTTATTATCTTGCATTAGTTCTTTTAATACGTGATATTCTTGCATTAGTTCTTTTAATGCATCCGATCATTTAATCCTACCATTGCAGAAAACAACCAAAATATGACGTACGCTTATGCCATTCGCATTCGCCACTGGGCCCCGTCATTACCCGTTAGGTTACTTAACTAACGACAGAGCGGGGGCTGGGCTAGCGCGTCTGTAAAACATAAGCAACGCCTAAATAATATCATATATAGATATACTGCAATGATAAACATTTCAGATCACAGATAAATACATTGGATATACTAGGAATCTGTAATTTGTACGAGCCTGTAACAAAAACAGATTACACGGTCGCGGTGAATAGCCAAAACCCCACCCAAGACCCCTACGGGTGCGGCAAACTACCCGCCAAGTACCCGAAGCGTAGCAACCTCCCTCATCTCCATGAGTAGGCCACTCGACACTTCGGCATACCCGGTAGTTTGTGCACCCCTCCATGGGTCTATCCTAGGAGCAAAAACAGTAAAAAGAAATTATACAATGACGGCTACAACCCCGACCCGGTTGTGCGGCCATACAAATAATTATTACATCAATTTACAAATTTACATGAATTGCAAGAAAAGAAAACTCTCGTCTCACAACCCCCGGTTATTCACCCGCGACAATCCAACATATTTATATACACATTCCAGCATCAAACACAGATCATGTATAACCCCGACCAATCGACTTATAGCGATTAGCCGACGTTCAATACATGCAAACATCACAGATATAACCATCATAGTCAAAGTGCAGTGAAGTTCGGAAAAATACGGAATTATAGGACCCCAAAAGGAAATTTCTTTTCTGGAAAATCTGGGGACATATAATATATTTGAAAAATCCCAAAACCAACACAGACACACACTGCACGAAAAATGATGCACAGAAGACGACAAACCGCGGCGCTTCCGCGGCATATGCCTACCTCGTGCCGCGGAAGGGCGGCGGTTTGAACGAAACAGTGGACCGTTTTTCATGGGTGTTCACACAAAACCCTGAGCCGAATTTAGGAGTATAAATTTTTTCATTTTGACCAGAAAAAATTTCAACAGAAACTCAGGTTTTGTAAAAATTTGGTTTTTTTTTATTTTTCCGGTTCCGAACTTCGTTACACTTCACTACCAAGCTAGTTTAAGTTTAGTTAGGCTCTGATACCACTGTAAGTCCACGTTGCGACCCTCGGTTCTTACGGGGAGGCGGAAACGGTATAAAAATCAAATTTTTAGCGCAAGGGGCAACATGGACTAAGCAAAGTCGGGATCTTTAACTAAACTAAAACTAGCAAACTTTGCTAAAGAGAGTTAGCTACTCGGATGGAGATGGTTATACCTAAACTTGTCTTGAACTCCTTCGTCTTCAAAGCTCTGATGGTGGTCCGATGGCTTCTTCTCGTCGTCTCCGTACGCCGAAGATAGATCCACCTGAAAGCTCCAACCTTTAGCTCCTTCTTCGTTCTTTGAAGAAACTAGTTCACTTGGTTTGCTAAACCTAGTGAACTAGAATGAGTAGAGAAGAAATAGAATGGGATTTTATCTATGGTTCTTGATTCTCAACTCATGAGACAAGAGAACCATAGATCAAGAGAGGGAGCAAGAGGTTGAGGGTGAGAGCAAGAGGAGAGCTCAAGAACAAGAGAGAGAATGAGCAAGAAAGAATGAGGCTCTCTTTTGTCTCTCACCCTCTCATAATCCAATGTAATCATAACTCATCATATCAATAAAAATCTTATGTGATGGTTGAAGCAACCATAACCTTATCATGTCATGCACTCATTTTACTCAAATGAACAAGCAAGCAAAAGTCTTTGGCATGAAATGATAACCATGGTTATCATGATGGTCAACTAGTCAAGCCTAGTCAACCGGTCAACAAAGTCAACAAGTCAACAAAAGTCAACAAGTCAACAAAGTCAACAAAAGTCAACAACCAAGTCACCATAATACTTAATTAATATAATAGTTAATCGCATATCATATTCTCATTAGGGTTGAGCAAAAAGTCAAAAAGTCAACGGTCAACTGTCAACAACCCTAATGAGAATCCGCTGTTTGTGCCTCCCTGACAACTGTGCATAGACACCCGCATCCGCGTTCCGAGGAACACGAATGCAAACTGGATAAATCCAATCCCATAAGGTACACTAGGATCTGGCTTAAACCAAAGCCCGCTAGTGTAAACTCCGGACACTGTACGTGCACAAGTGCACGGATGTGACCGAACCCTGTCGCAAAACCATGCGACCTGTCGCAATACCATGCGACCTCTACTCTTTTGCCTAAAGGCGAAAAGCTTTCTGTGTGGGACTCTAAAGACTCGACACTACGCTGGCAGTGGGTTTAACCACAGACCGCAAGCGGCACTAGCTGTGCGTAACGGTCCCCAGGTAATGCCGACAAGAAGACGGACGAGGCGAAACCCATCTGAACTCCTACTGAGCCTGAGTGTGACATTCTCCGTACAGTCCGGTCTGTTCGTCTGATACATCGCATGGCGGGCCTAGGGGGAGGTAAACGTCAGTCCCCCAATAGCGGTACAAGTCGTGCCGGAGCGAAGCCCAAAACACCCTGAGATAACACTGGAAACCTACCAGTATATCTCGATTGCCCTGGCCAGGGACTACTCGTGTAATGGCTCTCCTAGACACAGCGCGATGTCAACCCCCAATACCGGGAGAGACGAATCCTGTCTAACCGTCACTGCCTCCAAATGCTTCGGGACTGCACCCAACCACTACCTGTTTGTACGACTCCTTTGAGCCGTGGTAGGGTAGTGGTCAAAGTACAGTGGGAACACACTCGAGGCGGAGTGACAGTGTCAAGTCAGCAGACTAAGCTGTACTCATGTCACCTGGGAACTGATAACTGACGATAGGTATAATACCAACTAGTCAGTTCCCGACGAGTCCTGTCCAGTGTACCCGTAACCTAACGAGCACCCGCATACTATCTCAAGTACGACGTACTGACGGCTGTGGGACAGACCGTCTCCCATACTGGGATGAGAAGCGCATGCGCTGGTCTACTCCGGAGTATCGATGCCTTGTCTCGATAGTCCTGCGACCAGGGACCTGCATAAGGATGTGCTTATAGATTACCCAGCCCCACTAGTGTGACGGCCATCACATCGCTGGTAACCAAGCAAAGATCCTAAGGGCTCTACTAATGTGTATAGGCGATATACAAAAATAAACACATGTACACATTGAAGTAGAAACAAACCAAGTAGCATACTACTATTTTGAGCAAGATTGTATATACAAGGTGAATATCCCAAGCATCCATTAAGTAATATACAAACTAGTATGATACAGTAATGGCCTCTAGGGCATATACACTAACACTAATACCCAAGACGTAGAGTGTACTAAGAAACAATTCTTGGTAACAAACACACCCGAAGAAGATGCATCAACATGCTCATTCCTCATTTGGGTCACGTGGGAATCTGGATATTTCCCTATTGTAACACCTTGGATTGCGATTAGTGTAAATTGTGCATTAATGAGGGTTTTTAAGGAAAAGTTTACTAAATCGGGTTCCTCACATTTTATATCAATTAATTAATATTTTATTATTATTTGATATGGCTTGCACACACGTACATGTTAATGTGAGGGTTAGTTAGTGTTAATCTTGTTAAGAGACCAAGACACCTTAGTTAATCCTTGCCCTAATTTAACCTTGCCTTAGATATTTTGGGTAAGAAAATATCTTTTAATTTGGGTTGAGAGAGAGAGAGGTGGCAAGGTGAGTCAAGGGGCATTAATGAAAGCATTAATGGAGGTGAAGGAGAGAGTGAGATTAAGCTTTTGTTTCACCCTACACTCACCCCTCACCATTATTTCCCTCACCTTCTCAGTCTTCTCTCATTCTCAAATATTCTTCATCTCCTCACTCCTAAACTGAACCCTCACCTACCTCTTCACTAAAAACCTTGTAAAACTTCACAAAAATCCATGAAAAACACTTCAATTGTCTTGATTTGCCACTAGGTTGCCTTGGAGTTTGGAAAGCTAGGATTTTTTAGCAAGAGTGGCTAGGTAATGATCTCAAACTGATATTTAGGAGTTATTTTGTTGTGTTGCCTTGAAGTTATGGTTTAAAACACTAAAGGTAGCATTTTGTGCAAAAATCGTATTTTTAGTGTCAACTTTGGGTCTCTGTGATCTGCTGTAAAACCAGGTGTTTGTTGGAAAAGTTCCCATCACAGTGACATAGTGTTAAGGTATAGAACCCACCATAAAAACCTGAGACCACCCCTTATTTATCGGGCCGCAGATTTAATGGTTTTGGCCGCAAATTGCGGCCAGAGTGGGGGCTGGGGTGTTGGGGTTTGGGCATAGGGTCTCTGTAGTTGTTTGTGGTCTCGTGGTACTTGCAACTTTCACCAATTTTTAGTGTATCAAAATCTGGGACCACTTTACTATATTCTAGTGTTTTGTGTATGCGTGTTACATTATCCGACACGGTTCGTGATCTGGTGTGCTGCTACACTTGGGCTGGTGTTGGTGTGTCGTTACCTACGTTAGCCGTTAGATGAACACTTGTGGGTCGGATTGGAGTTGGTGCATTGGTCAAACATCTTGTGTATGTGATATTGATCGATTTCTGAGATTTTGCACTGGTTATGTTTTGGGTTAATAGGATCGCAGGCGGGGACTTCGGACGCTGCGAAGAAAGGGAAGCAGGTGATGAGATTTACCTAGCCCGCAACTCTCGGTGAGTAGATTTAACATCTACGGGGAATTCGCCCGCATGGCGTTATGCGTCTGGGCTAGATATGATATGATATTAGCCGCATGTTATATTGTACATATAGATATTGTGCATAAAACTTCATTGCATATTATTACTTGTTGTGCTTGGACTTGTACCCTTTGGACACTGCACTATTATTGATTGCTCATTTTGCATGAGCACTGATTGTATACCACTCACACCGTCAATAATTGCCATGACACGCACACCACCTATACATACGTGATATTGTATGGTTGAGGACATTGAGACATTGATTCATATTCCATTGTGCATATGACATATAGCATACCTGTATACCTACATGCTTACACATATGCCTTGCCATGACCACATGCTAGCTACACATATACCTGGAGGGTATTGTATCATTATTGACATGTATATACACATACCTAGCTTGATATTGAAAGGTTCCTAAGCACACTATAGAGGTCTCACAAGGCATCAACCATGCCAATATAAAAATTTATGGGTGCCGAGAAACCCTAATACAGATCTTAGACTAGAATTCTAGGCGAAAAACGATTCAAGTTAACAACTTAACTAAAGTTCGGAAGTTACAACCTTTGTAGATCCGGATATCCACTTCTTTAGCTCCACGTAGTCTTCCTCTCGCTGTCCTTTTCGAATCCTAGACTCATTCGTCGGCTTCATCAGGAAAACGAGCGGAATAGGTCGTCGGCTTGGTGCCGAAGATGATCTACGTCGAGGTTGCACAAGTTCAAGCTCCAACTTCACCAAGTTGTGAAACTTGTGAAGAAAACACCCAAAACAACTTGGCAAGAGGTAGAGGGTGAAGAAATAGGAGGTGGGTTCACTTTAGAATTGGATTTCTCACTTTGGATCTCAAGTTGCCATTGATGGCATCATAGTTTCTTTCTTGAAGATGATGAAGAAGAAGTAGATAGAATATGATAAGTCTTATGAAAAAGAATAATAAAATCAAATACTTATCATGTTCTAACCTAGGTTAAGTGTAGAGAATAAACCATGGTCACTTGGATGGGTTAGGGTTAAGCATGATGACAAGAATGGTTACAAAAGTCAAAGCTTCATGAAGCTTCAACTTAAAACAAAAAAGGCCACCATTCTCATCATAATCATTTTCAAATAAATAAATAAATAAATAAATGAAAATGAAAAACCCTAATCAACACTTAACCATGGTTTAATTCTTTATACTTAACAACAAGATCAAGTATCATCAAACATGATACAAATATGTGCACAAAAGTATATCACATATACTTCTTGCACATCAAGTGAGAAAATCCATACAAAGTGAACCAATACTAGTTAATGCAATGTAGTATATCAAATATATAATTATACATTAAATCATTAAATCAACACTTGATTTAACGATCCGGTCATATCGCATATAACCGACTAGTATCCAATGCATCGGCTTATCGAATCAATGATTCGATAACTAGGTCATATCGAATATAACCAATCGAAACATTTATCGCGAGAATGAAATGCGGTATCACATACACACATTATTCTCGGTCCCGCACATATCTCATATGCGCTCCTATTTCGTTTCGCTTGAGCCAGGAAACCTCTGTGTAGGACTCTAAAGACTCGTCAATACGCCGGTAGCAGATGATGATCATATCAAGCACCCACAAGCTGCAAGCGGTCTGCTAAACGTAACGGCCATCCGGGTATTGAGCGATCAGAAGATCGACGAGCTAGCCCGCTCACACTCCTATGAATCCAACCAATAACACTTACCGTACAGTCCGGTCTGTTCGTCTGATACGTCGCATATCAAGTCTAGGGGTGGTAAACGTCAGACCCCAATAACCGATAAGTCGTGCCGATGTGAGGCTCATAACGGGTCGAGAAACAACTGGTAACACTTACCAGCAAATCTCTGATCAGCCCTGGCCAGGGACTTCCCTGTTACGGCCAATCGAGCACAGCGCAACATCAACCCCCAATACCGGGAGAGACGAAACCCCTCCTATCGCTCATTGTCTCCATGTGACTCGGGACTGTACCCAAAGACCACCGTTTTGCACGCCCTCATGGACGTGGTAAGGTGGAGATCAAAGCACAGTGGGAATCACACAAGACTCTATGACGATCTCGGGTCTACAGACTAACTTGTACAAGTGTCACCTGAGAACTGCCATCTGACGTGAGGTATAATACCATCTGGGAGTTCTCGGCGAGTCCGTCCAGTGTATCCAGTCTCCACTGAGCACCCGTACACCATCTCTGATGTCAAACACCAATGGATATGGGATCATCCATCGCCCATCTCATGGGTCGAGAAGCGTATACGCTAGTCTACTCTGGTATATCGATGCCCCGTCTCGATACACCCACGACTAGGGACCTTGAAGGATGTACTTATGGACTACCATGTCCCCACTAGTATGATCTGCATCATAGTCCAGGTAGTCAAGTACACATCCTAAGGGCTTTACCAACATGTAACCATAAGACAGTTTAAAGAGACTAGTGTACATGTTAAGATAAAGAGTAACCAGATAGCATACTATCATATCGAGCAAGAAAGTCATCTCTATATATGTCCAAGCATCCAATATAATATACATCATCTGTACAATACTGGCCTCTAGGGCATACATACAACTAACAATCTCCCACTTGCACTAGGGCCAGCTGCTGTAGTATCGCATACCGAGCATCCCGAAGAGTCTCTCAAACTGTATCTGGGGAATGGCCTTCGTGAGTGGATCCGCCGTGTTGTTCTTCGTGTCAACCCTCCTGACCTCGATCTCCCGGCGATCAACTATCTTCCGGATCAGGTGATACCGCCTCAGAATATGCCTGGACCGCTGATGGGACCTGGGTTCCTTGGCCAAAGCCACCGCTCCATTGTTATCGCAATACAAAGGTATTGGATGCTCAATGGATGGAACCACTCCAAGTTCAGTAATGAACTTCTTGATCCAGACAGCCTCTTTGGCAGCATCGTTGGCAGCGATGTATTCAGCCTCCATCGTCGAGTCTGCCACGGTTTCCTGCTTGGAACTTTTCCAGCTAACCGCCCCTCCGTAAAGGGTAAAGACAAAGCCCGACTGCGACTTAGAGTCGTCCTTATCACTCTGGAAGCTCGAATCGGTAAAGGACTCCACTTGGAGTTCTCCGTTACCATACACCAAGAACATATCTCTAGTCCTTCGCAAGTACTTGAGAATGCTCTTCACAGCTGTCCAGTGACTCTCTCCAGGATCAGCTTGATACCTGCTCACTACACTTAGTGAGTATGCTACATCGGGTCTGGTACATAGCATCGCATACATGATAGAGCCTACTGCCGAAGCATAGGGTATCCCTTGCATGCGAGCTCTCTCCAAATCAGTCTTGGGAGACATCTCTTTGGGGAGAGTGACTCCAGAGATCGTGGGCAAGTTCCCACGCTTGGACTCTTCCATACTAAACCTCTTTAGTATGGTATCAATGTACCTGCATTGGGACAATCCCAATATCCTTTTGGATCTATCTCTATAGATCCTGATTCCCAATATGCAGGAGGCATCACCAAGATCTTTCATTGAGAATCTTTGTGATAAGAAGAGCTTGACCGATTGCAGCATAGGAATGTCATTTCTTATCAAGAGTATGTCGTCCACGTACAATACAAGGAAGACAACCTTACTCTCTGCCACCTTCTTATAGATACAAGGTTCATCTGGATTTTTGACGAAATCAAACTCTTTGATAACGACGTCAAAGCAGATGTTCCAACTCCGTGATGCTTGCTTTAATCCATAAATGGATTTAAGCATCTTGCACACCTTTCCGCTGCTCCCACTGTCTATGAAGCCCTCTGGCTGAGTCATGTACACGCACTCTTCTAAATCACCGTTTAGAAAGGCGGTCTTAACATCCATTTGCCAGATTTCGTAATCATGATAAGCAGCGATGGCAAGCATGATCCGGATGGATTTAAGCATAGCCACTGGAGAAAAGGTCTCGTCATAGTCCACACCTGGTCTTTGACGAAAACCCTTTGCTACAAGTCTAGCTTCGAAAGTCTCCACTTTCCCATCTACACCAAGTTTCTTCTTGAAGATCCACTTGCTCCCAATGGGTTTTACCCCTTCAGGAGCAACGTCCAAAGTCCATACTTTGTTGGTGTACATGGATTCCATCTCGGACCGCATAGCATCCAGCCATTTCACTGAGTCCCCACTCGTGATGGCCTGCTCGAAGCTAGTTGGGTCATCATCCTCCATGATGCAATCCTCGCTCCCACCGTCCATGAGAAAACCGTAGTATCTCTCAGGTTGGCGAGGAACCCTACTAGATCGGCGGAGTGGCTGGGGTTCATCGGGAACTACGGAATCCTCTGGTTCCACCAGATCTTCTGTTGTAGCTTCTGCAGCTGGAACTTCTTCCAGTTCTACCTCATGACCACTAATCTCTTTTTCAAGAAATTCCTTTTCTAAAAAGGTGGCATGCCGAGAAACAAACACTCTTTGTTCCTCAGGGTGGTAGAAGATATACCCTTGAGAATTCTTGGGATATCCTACAAATTTGCATAGAACAGACCGTGCCTCGAGTTTGTCCGGATTTTGTCGTTTGACATAGGCTGGACAACCCCATATCTTAACATAGTTAAGACATGGTCTCTTCCCTTTCCATATCTCATATGGAGTGGTAGGCACAGATTTGGTGGGGACCATATTCAATAGATGTATGGCTGTCTCAAGCGCATACCCCCAGAAGGAAATAGGTAACTCAGCTGTGCTCATCATAGAGCGCACCATATCTAATAAGGTGCGGTTCCACCGTTCTGATACACCGTTGTGCTGTGGTGTATATGGAGGAGTCAGCTGAGAGAGAATCCCATTCTCTTTTAGGAAGTCCAGGAATTCATTGCTCAAGTATTCACCTCCTCGATCAGATCGAAGGATTTTAATACTTTTTCCGGTTTGGTTTTCGACTTCTTGTTTATATTCTCTAAATTTCTCAAAAGCTTCAGACTTGTGTCTTATTAAGTACACATGTCCGTATCTTGAGAGATCGTCAGTGAATGTAATGAAGTACGAAGAACCATCCCTGGCATGTGTAGACATGGGACCACATACATCACTATGTATTAGTCCTAAGAGTTCGGTAACTCTTTCTCCGTGTCCCGTAAACGGAGTTTTGGTCATCTTGCCTTTGAGACATGACTGGCAAGTGTCATAAGATGAAAATTCGAATGGTTTCAAATATCCATCCTTATGCAACTTAGCCAGTCGTGTCGCATTGATGTGACCCAGTCTACAATGCCACAAGAAGGATTCGTTCAGTTCTGAACTCTTCCTCTTGTGTGTGTTTGTTATGCTCAGAACTGTTGATTGATTTAGAACATAAATGCCATTGCACAACATGCCTGATCCAACCAACTTTTGGTTACGGAAAATGTTCATAACATTGTCCTGTAATACAAAATTATATCCCTCTTTACTTAATAAAGAAACCGATATAATGTTGCATATCAGGTTCGGCATGTAATAGCATTCGTTCAGAACCAATGTATTACCAGTTGGTAATACATGGTGATATTCCCCGACAGTCTTAGCTGCAACAATTGCACCATTTCCAACTCTAATGTCTTTATCACCTTCTCCAAGTTCTCTACCTTTCCTGAGCCCATGTAACTGATTACATATATGGGATCCTGACCCGGTATCTAATACCCAGGACGTAGAGCAAATGGAGAAACAGTTCTCAGTAACGAACACACCTGAAGAAAATGCATCAACATGTACTTTCTTCATTCGGGTGGCATGGGAATCCTGGCATTCCCCTATATCCTGTTCATTCCTATAACTCTTATAAGAAAGAACGGAACCAACGTTCCCCAGCACAGTATAACATGCGGGTTCGGTCAATACATCCATATTATTATCTTCATTAGGGCATGAAATGGTCGCTACCTGGAGAGAGAGAGAAGAAAACACTTTAGCGTATGCTCGTGCAAGATCAGATTGGTTATTATCTTATCTAATCAGGATGGCTCCCACTGCTTTTTATCAAATCTTCCTTCAAACCCTAAAAGGAAAGACTAGCCGGGATTAATTACACACTACAAGTTCGCCAATCTTTCAGCCAGGCCAGTGTCGGTACTTTGAGGGAGGTCCCCCGTGCTTTCGCAAGAACCTAATTAATGTAAACCTCGTTTTCCCAGAGGCGTAACCCCGTTAACACCCTAGACACCTACTTGATCAGCTAATTGCAATGTGTAAAACTCTCCCAGGAGTAACTCTTACTCGCAGTGGGTATCGGGATCCAACTATCTCATAGAAGGTATGCAATCTCATTGCAAATTTCAACACTTGAAATTCCCGATAATGCTTTTGCCCCTAGCGTGCTATGACCTTGACGAAAGCCAACAAACCACAGCCCGCTAGTCAAGTTCAACCCATACATTTCTTGACTGAATTAAACCCACCCGCACGACCCTTGACGAAAGCCAACAAAGCCGTACGACTACCCTAATCCAGTCGCATCATATGCAGCAGATAAACAGCACACAGCTACCGTACACTACACCTTGATGAAAGCCAACAAATGTAGCACGAATACTATATGTAACTTATCTGAAATGACGGAGGGCTACGCAGGTTTTTCTGAAAACCATGAGCGTAATGAACTTGATATCGTTGTAGAATCAAAATGAAGTTTTGAAATGGAGTGATTTTGAGGCTTTTCTAGTTTTGCTAAAGGAGTCACTCCTGGTGAAGGGATCTCGGTCCTTTCCTCGTCGAATAAGGTGCGGGATATATCATATATATCGCTGTGCAAAGCAAAAACTCTTAAAAGCAATCAAAACCAGACCGAGTGTGTAGCATCTGCCAGTTACTGCTAAAGGAGTCACTCCCGGTGAAGGGATCTCGGTCCTTTCCTCACCGAATAAGGTGCAGGGTATATCATATATACCGCTATGCAAAGCAAGAACTGTAGCTACCTGTTTTGTTTTAAAATTTGATTCTACAACATCTTAGGTTTCTTTCCTTTCATTAATCACATTAATGAAGTCCCATCATTTAAATACCTAAACATCACAGATAGATATGACGTACACTTATGCCATCCGCATTCGCCTCGATGTCCCCTCATGCACCGTTAGGTTAGGTAACTAACGACAGAGCAGGGCAGGGCTAGTGCGGGTGCAAAACATAAGTAACGTCTATATAATATATCATATATACTATATACTGTATCTATCACAGAACATCACATGATCGCATCACAGATATCGCAGCAGAAGAAACATATGAAACATTGGATATACTAGGACGTCCGTGTTTTCAATACGAGCCAGTATAAAACACGGATTCCACGGTCGTGATGAATAGCCAATCCCACACCCCTAGACCCCTACGAGAGCGGCAAGCAACCCTACCAATTCTAGGGTTAGGAGACCCGGACTCGACTCCTCGAGTTGGTCTCCCACTGGACCCCAGAACCCGGTTACTTGTGCTCCCCTCCTTGGGTCTATCCTAATGCGGAAAAGTAAATAATATACAAAAGGTGACAACTTCCGCTACCTGGAAGTGCCCCAAATAAAAGAATATCACATACAAGTTTTTACATGAATGAAAATGAAAAACACTCATCTCACATAAAAACCCCCCGGGCTATTCGAACACGACGATCCAATATAACATATCCAGCAACACATAACATCACATGTCATCAACGTAAGTAAATATGCGCATCCCAATTGTCGTTGACATATAGTAACGAAACCGGCGATATCACATATTACACTTACGGTCACAGAAAAGAAAGTGTAAAACTACAACAATTGGAATCCGCAACTTCTTTAGACATCGCATGCCTAATCAAATGAAATACTTAGACATCACATGCCTAACAGATATAAATCCCGCATTTTAGTCTCATTATCGAAAACTCTTTTCAATATCATGTGGGACTAAACTGCTAGATTTATAACATTCATTCAGTTATCTCATAACTGTTTGTGAATTCCAATTATCGTATCACATTCCAGATAAACAGAAAATGTTAAACTTTCCGATCGAACATTCGAACACCCAAGTTTTCCCGATACAGTCCAACACATGAAATAAGTCTAGCAACATTCAGTTCGTGCCTCAGTACCAACGGTCCAGCCGTAGAAGGGTCAAGCCAACGCCTCACATGTGGCACGCCGTACTGCCCCAAACCCGAAGGTTCAAAGGGCAGTTCAAGACGGTCACATAATCGAGTTAAGGTTTGTTGTCTTCTAGAGGGTCCATCGCGTTACTTGCACTACTTAGAACGTCGTTAAACTACGGAAAAATCCAACACTTGGAAGTTTCCCGACAGGGGAAAAATTGGGTATTTATATTCGGTCGAACTTTTTAACATATTCTAAAAATTATCCGGAAATACACAAAGACAAAATTTGATAATCCGATCGAAACTACGAAGCTCCAAAACACCCCACAAAATGAAACTCTTGAATAAATTTTAAAAATTCCCATAAAACTCAGCACCAGAAAGGAAGAATTACCGTGCAAACAATATTGCGCAATGTGAACAGTGGGCGGCGGAACCGCGGCAGAAGCCATGCTTCTGCCGCGTTTCCGCAGCTGTTTAGATGAATCATGATCTCGTGTTTCACCATAATTCTTAGATCTTCCTGCTGAATTTTTTAGGCATTTTTAATCTTGAAAAATCCCAGATTTTAGAAAATGTACAGAGAGCATTTTGTGAGTTAGGGTTTCGGTTCGTTCGGACTTCAAACTCCGTCTAGACTTCGCCTAAGGCTCTAGCTAGGCTCTGATACCAGTGAAAGGTTCCTAGGCACACTATAGAGGTCTCACAAGGCATCAACCATGCCAATATAAAAATTTATGGGTGCCGAGAAACCCTAATACGGATCTTAGACTAGAATTCTAGGCGAAAAACGATTCAAGTTAACAACTTAACTAAAGTTCGGAAGTTACAACCTTTGTAGATCCGGATATCCACTTCCTTAGCTCCACGTAGTCGTCCTCTCGCTGTCCTTTTCGAATCCTAGACTCATTCGTCGGCTTCATCGGGAAAACGAGCGGAATAGGTCGTCGGCTTGGTGCCGAAGATGATCTACGTCGAGGTTGCACAAGTTCAAGCTCCAACTTCACCAAGTTGTGAAACTTGTGAAGAAAACACCCAAAACAACTTGGCAAGAGGTAGAGGGTGAAGAAATAGGAGGTGGGTTCACTTTAGAATTGGATTTCTCACTTTGGATCTCAAGTTGCCATTGATGGCATCATAGCTTCTTTCTTGAAGATGAAGAAGAAGAAGTAGATAGAATATGATAAGTCTTATGAAAAAGAATAATAAAATCAAATACTTATCATGCTCTAACCTAGGTTAAGTGTAGAGAATAAACCAGGGTCACTTGGATGGGTTAGGGTTAAGCATGATGACAAGAATGGTTACAAAAGTCAAAGCTTCATGAATCAAGTGAGAAAATCCATACAAAGTGAACCAATACTAGTTAATGCAATGTAGTATATCAAATATATAATTATACATTAAATCATTAAATCAACACTTGATTTAACGATCCGGTCATATCGCATATAACCGACTAGTATCCAATGCATCGGCTTATCGAATCAATGATTCGATAACTAGGTCATATCGAATATAACCAATCGAAACATTTATCGTGAGAATGAAATGCGGTATCACATACACGCATTATTCCCGGTCCCGCACATATCTCATATGCGCTCCTATTTCGTTTCGCTTGAGCCAGGAAACCTCTGTGTAGGACTCTAAAGACTCGTCAATACGCCGGTAGCAGATGATGATCATATCAAGCACCCACAAGCCGCAAGCGGTCTGCTAAACGTAACGGCCATCCGGGTATTGAGCGATCAGAAGATCGACGAGCTAGCCTGCTCACACTCCTGTGAATCCAACCAGTAACACTTACCGTACAGTCCGGTCTGTTCGTCTGATACGTCGCATATCAAGTCTAGGGGTGGTAAACGTCAGACCCCAATAACCAATAAGTCATGCCGATGTGCGGCTCATAACGGGTCGAGAAACTACTGGTAACACTTACCAGCAAATCTCTGATCAGCCCTGGCCAGGGACTTCCCTGTTACGGCCAATCGAGCACAGCGCAACATCAACCCCCAATACCGGGAGAGACAAAACCCCTCCTATCGCTCATTGCCTCCATGTGACTCGGGACTGTACCCAAAGACCACCGTTTTGCACGCCCTCATGGACGTGGTAAGGTGGAGATCAAAGCACAGTGGGAATCACACAAGACTCTATGACGATCTCGGGTCTACAGACTAACCTGTACAAGTGTCACCTGAGAACTGCCATCTGACGTGAGGTATAATACCATCTGGGAGTTCTCGGCGAGTCCGTCCAGTGTATCCAGTCTCCACTGAGCACCCGTACACCATCTCTGATGTCAAACACCAATGGATATGGGATCATCCATCGCCCATCTCATGGGTCGAGAAGCGTATACGCTAGTCTACTCTGGTATATCGATGCCCCGTCTCGATACACCAACGACTAGGGACCTTGAAGGATGTACTTATGGACTACCATGTCCCCACTAGTATGATCTGCATCATAGTCCAGGTAGTCAAGTACACATCCTGAGGGCTTTACCAACATGTAACCATAAGACAGTTTAAAGAGACTAGTGTACATGTTAAGATAAAGAGTAACCAGATAGCATACTATCATATCGAGCAAGAAAGTCATCTCTATATATGTCCAAGCATCCAATATAATATACATCATCTGTACAATACTGGCCTCTAGGGCATACATACAACTAACAGATATAGCTACATATATACCTGGAAGGTATTACATCATTATTGATAGGTAGATACACATATCTTGCTATACCGACAAGGTTGCGCATACCTGGCTATAGCTACATGTTCACCTTTATATGATGTTGTGTTGGATTTCGGAGAAATTAGGAATCGCATGATATATTTAATAACATGTTGCAGTTAAATAGCGGTTTTTCCTATATATGCTCATATTACTATTTCATGTTGCATATATTATATTTAATGGATTTCGCATTGATATATGGATTTCATATGATGTTTCTGGATGTTTTACTCATGTGTATATATATCAGTGGTATGGGACGCTGATATATATACATGTGTGTGTGTGTGTGTGTGTGTGTGTATATATATCAGTGGTATGGGACGCTGTTATATATGTGCACCTATAATATATATATATATACATATATATATATATATATATATATATATATATATATCAGTGGTATGGGATGCTGTTATATATGTATACCTATAATATATATCATCATAGTGATCCGTGCATGTATTCTTATTCATTGCGATATGATGGGCTGATCTGCCCGATATGATGGGCTGATCTGCCCGATATGATGGGCTGATGTGACCGATATGTGGGCCGATTTGAGGAAATTTGGGGATTTAGATTGTCTTGATGGACACTGGTTCGCCACGATGAGAATTCCGTGAGGATGACATGTTTTATCCCGTACTCCACATTTATTTGATATGCACTTGCTTCATTTATTAGTAGTACCTGATAGAGTACCTTCTATGACAGTTGCATATACATATTGTCATACTTATGCTATCAGATTACATGTGATAGATTATCGCTGTTAGTATATACTTGCGATTACTGTATGATGTTATTTACTATTCACGGGTTAGCAACTCACTCCCATTGTGCTGCAAGGTTTTTCAGGTCTGATCATCAGAGTGGTCGCGGCAGGGCGCCTTTTTATCTTTACTTTTGCGGATACCGCTACGGTTGGCTGTGAAGCCATTTGCTATAGGTGGGTTGCGGTTATCCGATGATGTACATTGTTTATTTCTTTTATCTAGTACTCTCCATCTACCACCTTCATGTATTGACTTAGAGACGAGTTGTGAGGATCGATGTTGTTTATTCTTATGACTCTGGTTGTCGTGCTTGTGTGAGTCGGCCTTTACATATGTGGATTATTTCATTTCTTCGCTACGGCGTCGTATATTTGTTGTGGTGGTTGTTCCGCCGTTGGGCGATATTTTCTCCCGTTTGGGGATGCTTTACTTTTATCTTATGTTTGTACCCGTTTCGGGGCTAGTTTTTACAAAGGAGGTTCTGCCGAAATTTTTATGAAAAACAAACTTAAGTTTAAAGTTTTGCATCGATATTTTAAAAGTGATCTATCTTTCTTTCTTGCAATGGTTTAGATTGCTGGGTTTTTCGGCTTACTTAATTGTGTTACGCCTGTTGACGTTATGTAGTTTAAGTGCCGGTCATGCGCCCAATTTTGGGTCGTGACAAAGTTGGTATCAGAGCGCTAGGTTTTACCTTTCGGGGTGTAGCATGACCTTGGTATGATGGAGTAGGTAGCTTAAGCAGAGTAACGTAGTGTGCATATGTTCCGCGGAATACTTACGACACGGTGCTCCGCCTAAGTGACCTTAGGACTTATTGCTTGAAATTCCTTCCGTGTTTACATATCCTTTTGATCCAATTTCGATGTTCTTATCGAATCCTGTTTCCATTTCCAACCTTTATGCCGCCGAATACTATGAGGGCGCAGAGAGCGGCCGTGAGGGGCGAGGTCAGAGTTGACTCGTCTGAGACGAGGACTGACCAGGGCGGTACGCCCATTGTGCAGGAGCATATTGTTCCACCTTCGACAGACCATATGGCTATGCTAGGGGCTGGTTTGCAGGATTTGCGCCAGATGATGTGCTCGTTAGTTGAGGCCATTCGAGCGCAGGGGCAGGCGGTTGTTCCACCCGTTATGGGGACCGTGTCCATGCCTACTGCTTAGGCGGTTGTACCTGCAGCTACGGAGGTGATCACCGTATCGTTATCGGAGTTCATGAGGCTGAGGCCTCCGGTTTTCACTGGCACCGATGCAGCTGAGGATCCGCAGTCGTTTATCGGTCGGATGGCCAGGATATGTCGTTCGCTTAGATGCTCCGATGCGAGATGGGTGGAATTCGCGAGCTTTCTTTTTGAGGATCTGACCCAGAAGTGGTGCGAGTCCTTAGAGAAGGGCAGAGCCGCAAGTCTTTCTCATATGATCTGGGCTAAGTTCGTGACGGTGTTTCTAGCCCGTTTTCTCCCGCTGAGCATCAGGGATGCTCGAGCGCGCAGATTCGAGTCGTTACGCCAGACTCGGGGTATGACGGTGGCCGAGTATGATGTGTTGTTTACCGAGCTGTCTGTGTATGCTCCGTATTTGGTGGCTACGTAGGAGATGCGGGTCAAGAGGTTTGTTCGAGGCCTCCTTACTTATTTGTTCCTCGCTATCAGCATTCAGTATTGCGACACCTATGCAGCAGCGGTGGACGCAACCCTGTTGGTTGAGGAGCGTCTTTCTGATATGTCGGTTGCTCTGTAACCGAAGAGGGTTCGTACTGGTGTTTCAGCACAGAGGAAGGCGTTTAGATGTCGTGACAGTTCCCGTTCAGATACTGGGGGTAGTGGAGGTCCGGGACGAGGACAGCTTATTAGCTCTTATTCTCAGGGGAGTCAGCAGTTTTCATCTAGATGATACCGGTGCGGGAGTTCGGGTCATCGGGTTCGAGATTGTACTGAGCCACATGAGCGCGAGGTGGCTATACCGCAGGTTACCTTACCACCTTCTCCACCGCAGAGGGCATTGCCCCTTATGCCTGTTGTTGCTCCGCGTCAAACTCTTGTGCAGAGAGGTCGAGGACGCGGTGGTTTTGTGCCGAGAGGGCGGGGTGTTAGAGGCAGAGGTCAGCCAGCCGCCGGTAGAGGACAGGCTCGGGTGTTTTCCTTGACTCATCAGGACGCACAGGCGTATAATGCAGCGGTTTCAGGTACTCTTTCTGTATGTTCTTTTGAGGCTCATGTTTTGTTTGATCCGAGATCTACGCATTCGTATGTTTCTATGCACTTCGTGCCGAGTTTGGGCCGAGAGTCGTGTTTGCTAGATCAGCCGCTTGTCGTGATTACACCTGTTGGCTATTCTTTTGTCGCGAGTTATGTGTTTCGGTCGTGTTCCGTTCAGATTGGAGATAGATATTCGTCCGTCGATTTGATCCTTCTGGATATACTGGACTTCGACGTTCTCCTTGGCATGGACTGGTTGGCAACTTGTTATGCGTCGGTGGACTGCCGTGAGAAGACGGTCAGTTTCATTTTTCCGGGCGAGTCTGTTCGGGTTGTGCAGGGGGACCGTGGTGCCGCCCCTCACAGTTTGATTTCTACCTTTGCGCTAGTCGGCTTTTGAGGAGGGGATGTCGGGGATTCTTGGCTTTCATTTATGATACTGGGGCCACAGTGGGGTCATTGGATCGGGTTCCTATCGTCCGAGAATTTCCCGACGTTTTTCCCGATGAGTTACCTGGTTTGCCGCCAGAGCGCGATATTGAGTTTTGCATTGATCTGATTCCTGGCATGGGGCCTATTTCTATACCGCCTTACCGGATAGCTCCGGCGGAGCTTCGAGAGCTCAAAGATCAATTGCAAGAATTGCTTGATAAGGGACTTGTGCGTCCGAGTGTTTCGCCGTGGGGAGATCCTGTGCTGTTCGTCAAGAAGAAGGATGGCAGTTTGAGGTTGTGTATTGATCATCGTCAATTAAACCGAGTTACGATTCGGAATAGGTATCCGTTACCTCGCATTGACGATTTATTTAATCAGCTCCGGGGTGCGAAACATTTTTCCAAGATTGATTTGCGTTCGGGTTAGCATCAGTTGCGGGTCCGGAATGATGGCATTCCGAAGACTGCTTTTTGTACACGCTGCGGGCATTATAAGTTTCTAGTGATGTCGTTCGGACTCACCAATGCCCCAGCAGCGTTCATGGATCTGATGAACCGAATTTTCAGGCAGTTCCTCGACCAGTTCATTATTGTTTTTATTGATGACATTATGGTCTACTCTAGGAGTCGAGAGGAGCACGAGCAGCACTTGAGGATTACTTTGCAGACATTGAGAGAGCACCGGCTGTATGCTAAATTCTAAAAATGCGCATTTTAGCTTGATTGAGTTGACTTCCTTGGTTATGTGGTGACGGGAGACGGTATTCTTATGGACCCGAGGAAGATCGAGGCTGTGCAGCTTTGGCCCAGACCTGTAACCGTGACAGAGGTCCGCAGCTTTTTAGGCTTAGCTGGTTATTACCGCTGTTTCATGCAGGATTTTTCGAGTATCGCTGCACCGCTGACCGGACTGACCCGGAAGGGGGTTCTTTTTCTTTGGACTGATGCGTGCGAGCAGAGTTTTCAGCAGTTGAAGACTCAGTTGACGACTGCACTCGTTCTATCTTTGCCTTCTGGATCAAGTGGCTTTGTAGTTTACTGTGATGCGTCTCGAGTGGAGCTTGGGTGTGTGCTGATACAGCATGATAGAGTGATTGCTTATGCTTCTAGGCAGCTGAAGAAGCACGAGCAGAATTACCCCACTCACGAACTTGAGATGGCTACGGTGGTCTTTGTGTTGAAGATTTGGAGACACTACTTGTATGGGGAGTCGTGTCAGATTTTCATAGACCACAAGAGCTTGAAGTACATCTTCCAGCAGCGGGATCTAAATCTGAGACAGTGCCGGTGGATGGAGCTTGTGAAGGATTATGATTGCGAGATCTTTTATCACCCGGGCAAGGAGAATGTGGTAGCTGACGCTTTGAGTTGTAGGCCCAGGGGTAGCTTGTCCCAGTTGAGCGCAGTTCAGAGGCAGTCTTCTGCGGATTGGCAGACCTTGTGCGATGGTAGAGTACAGTTTGAGTTCAGTTTCACTGGGGGACAGCTTGCTCATGTCTGCGCCCTTCCGTTTCTTCTGGATCGTATCCGTGAGATGCAGCCCAGTGATGCCCGTTTGGTTGAGATTCTTGAGCTTGTTCGACATGGTACAGTTTCGGAGTTCATGATTGATGACCACGGTGTGCTACGTTGCGGGACTCGCTTGTGTGTACCCGATATTGATGGGTTGAGACGCGAGATCTTAGAGCAGGCACATCTGTCAGCCTTTAGCGTTCATCCAGGTTCCACCAAGATGTACCGTGACTTGAGAGACATTTACTGGTGGGAAGGGATGAAGCGTGATGTTTCGGACTTCGTTTCGAGGTGCCTGACTTGTTAGCAAGTGAAGGCTGAGCATCAGAGACCGGCTGGAGAGTTGCAGCCTTTACCCGTTCCTGAGTGGAAATGGGAGCAGATTTCCATGGACTTTGTTGTGGGTCTACCCACGACCAGTCGGGGGTATGATTCCATTTGGGTGATTGTTGACCGGTTGACGAAAGTGGCTCACTTTCTTCCAGTGAAGACCACTTTCGGTTTTGCTCAGTATGCTCGGTTGTATATAGGTGAGATTATGCGTTTGCATGGTGTTCCCACATGCATTGTAACCAACAGGGGCACCCAGTTTACTAGCCGTCTTTGGAAGAAGCTTCAGGAAGCTTTGGGCTCCCGATTGAGTTTTAGCACCGCTTTCCATCCGCAGACTGATGGTCAGTCAGAGCGGACGATACAAACTCTAGAGGATATTCTTCGGGCGTGCGTGCTTGATTTTGGTGGCAGTTGGGATCGTCACTTGTCGTTGATTGAGTTCTCCTACAACAACAGTTTTTAGGAGACTATTCAGATGGCGCCTTTCGAGACTTTGTATGGTAGGAAGTGTCAATCGCCGGTCTGTTGGACAGAACTCTGTGAGAGTAGGGTTTTGGGACCTCAGCTAGTTCAGGAGACTACGGAGATGATCCAGCTGATTCAGGACAGAATGAGAGCAGCCCGGTGCAGACAGAAGTCTTATGCCGACCATCGTCGTTGCAGACTTGAGTTCGCAGTGGGAGATCATGTATTCCTGCGGATTTCTCCGATGAAGGGTGTTATGAGATTTGGGAGAAAGGGGAAGCTTAGTCCCTGATTTGTAGGTCCCTTCGAGATCTTTGAGAGAGTGGGTTCTGTTGCTTATTGTTTGGCGCTCCCGCCTAGTTTTCCGGATGTTCACCCCGTGTTCCATGTGTTGATACTTCGTAGATACCTTCATGATCCTTCTCACATGATTCAGCACGAGACCGTTCAGCTTGAACGCGATCTTTCGTTCACCGAGCAGATGGTAGTTATATTGGATTGGCAGGTGAAGAAACTTCGGTCAAAGGTCTTGCAATTTGTGAAGATTCTTTGGCGTAGCCCGACTGGTGAGGAGATCACTTGAGAGGCCGAAAGCGAGATGCGGAAGAAATTCCCTCATCTCTTTGAAGGTACGCTTGTAAGAATTTTAATTCGGGGGCGAATTTTCTTTAAGGGGGGAGATTGTAACACCTTGGATTGCGATTAGTGTAAATTGATCATTAATGCGGGGTTTTAAGGAAAAGTTTATCAAATTGGGTTCCTCACATTTTATATCAATTAATTAATATTTTATTATTATTTGATATGGCTTGCACACACACGTGCATATTAATATGAGGGTTAGTTAGTGTTAATCTTGTTAAGAGACCAAGACACCTTAGTTAATCCTTGGCCTAATTTAACTTTGCCATAGATATTTTGGGTAAGGAAATATCTTTTGCTTTGGGTTGAGAGAGTGAGAGGTGGCAAGGTGAGTCAAGGGGCATTAATGAAAGTATTAATGGAGGTGAGGGAGAGAGTGAGATTAAGTTTTTGTTTCACCCTACACTCACCCATCACCATTATTTCCCTCACCTTCTCATTCTTTTCTCATTCTCAAATATTCTTCATCTCCTCACTCCCAAACTGAACCCTCACCTCCCTCTTCACTAAAAACCTTGTAAAACTTCCCAAAAATCCATGGAAAACACTTCAAATGTCTTGATTTGCTACTAGGTTGCCTTGGAGCTTGGAAACCTAGGACTTTTGAGCAAGAGTGTCTAGGTAATGATCTCAAACTGATATTTAGGAATTATTTTGTTGTGTTGCCTTGAAGTTATGGTTTAGAACACTAAAGGTAGCATTTTGTGCAAAAATCGTATTTTTAGTGTCAACTTTGTGTCTCTGTGATCTGCTGTAAAACCAGGTGTTTGTTGGAAAAGTTCCCATCACGGTGACATAGTGTTAAGGTATAGAACCCACCAGAAAAACCTGAGACCACCCCTTATTTATCGGGCCGCAGATTTAATAGTTCTGGCCGCAAATTGCGGCCAGAGTGGGGGCTGGGGTGTTGGGGTTTGGGCATAGGGTCTCTATGGTTGTTTGTGGTCTCATGGTACTTGCAACTTTCACCAATTTTTAGTGTATCAATATCTGGGACCACTTTGCTATATTCTAGTGTTTTGCGTACGCGTGTTACGTTATCCGACACGGTTCGTGATCTGGTGTGCTGCTACACTTGGGCTGGTGTTGGTGTGCCGTTACGCACGTTAGCCGTTAGACGAACACTTGTGGGTCGGATTGGAATTGGTGTTTTCTTCAAACGTCTTGTGTACGTGATATTGATCGATTTCTGAGATTTTGCACTGGTTATGTTTTGTGTTAATAGGATCACAGGTGGGGACTTCGGATGCTGCGAACAAAGGGAAGCAGGTGATGGGATTTACCTAGCCCGCGACTGTCGGTGAGTAGATTTAACATCTACGGGGAATTCGCCCGTATGGAGTTATGCGTCTGGGCTAGATATGATATGATATTAGTCGCATGTTATATTGCACATATATAGATTGTTCATAAAACTTCATTGCATATTATTACTTGTTGTGCTTGGACTTGTACTCTTTGGACACTGCACTATTATTGATGGCTCATGTTGCACGAGCACTGATTGTATGCCACTCACACCGTCAATAATTGCGATGACACGCACAACACCTATACATACGTGATATTGTATGGTTAGGGACATTGAGACATTGATTTATATTCCATTGTGCATATGATATATAGCATACCTGTATACCTACTTGCTTACACATATGCCTTGCCATGACCACATGCTAGCTACACACATACCTGGAGGGTATTGTATCATTATTGACATGTATATACACATACCTAGCTTGATATAGCTACACATATACCTGGAGGGTATTACATCATTATTGATAGGTAGATACACATATCTTGCTATACCGACATGGTTACGCATACCTGGTTATAGCTACATGTTCACCTTTACATGATGTTGCGTTGGATTTCAGAGAAATTAGGAACCGCGTGATATATTTAATAACATGTTGCAGTTAAATAGCGGTTTTTCCTATATATGCTCATATTACTATTTCATGTTGCATATATTATATTTAATGGATTTCGCATTGATATATGGATTTCATATGATGTTTCTGGATGTTTTACTCCTGTGTATATATATCAGTGGTATGGGACGCTGATATATATACATGTATATATATATATCTGTGGTATGGGACGCTGTTATAAATGTACACCTATAATATATATATATATATATATATATATATATCAGTATTATGAGACGCTGTTATATATGTATACCTATAATATATATCATCATAATGATCTGTGCATGTATTCTTATTCATTGCGATATGATGGGCTGATGTGCCCGATATGAGGGGCTGATGTGACCGATATGAGAGCCGATTTGAGGAAATTTGGGGATTTAGATTGTCTTGATGGACACTGGTTCGCCACGATGAGGATTCTGTGAGGATGACATGTTTTATCCCATACTCCGCATTTATTTGATATGCACTTGCTTCATTTATTAGTAGTACCTGATAGAGTACCTTCCATGACTGTTGCATATACATATTGTCATACTTATACTATCAGATTACATATGATAGATTATCGTTGTTAGTATATACTTGCGATTACTGTATGATGTTATTTACTATTCACGAGTTGGCAACTCACCCCCGTTGTACCACAGGGTTTTTCAGGTCTGATCATCAGAGTGGTCGCGGCACGGCGCCTTTTTATCTCTACTTTTGCGGATACCGCTACGGTTGGCTGTGAAGCCGTTTACTATAGGTGGGTTGCGGTTATCCGATGATGTACATTGTATATATCTTGTATCTAGTACTCTCCATCTACCACCTTCATGTATTGACTTAGAGACGAGTTGTGAGGATCGATGTTGTTTATTCTTATGACTCTGGTTGTCGTGCTTGTGTGAGCCGGCCTTTATATATGTGGATTATTTCATTTCTTCGCTACGGCATCGTATATCTGTTGTGGTGGTTGTTCCGCCGTTGGGCGAGATTTTCTCCCGTTTGGGGATGCTTTACTTTTATCTTATGTTTGTACCAATTTCGGGGCTAGTTTTTACAAAGGAGGTGCTGCCGAAATTTTTATGAAAAACAAACTAAAGTTTAAAGTTTGGCATCGAGATTTTAAAAGTGATCTATCTTTCTTTCTTGTAATGGTTTAGATTGCCGGGTTTTTCGGCTTACTTAATTGTGTTACGCCTGTTGACGTTACGTAGTTTAAGTGCAGGTCATGCGCCCAATTTTGGGTCGTGACAAAGTTGGTATCAGAGCGCTAGGTTTTACCTTTCGGGGTGTAGCATGACCTTGGTATGATGAAGTAGGTAGCTTAAGCAGAGTAACGTAGCGTGCATATGTTCCGCGGCATACTTACGACACGGTGCTCCGCCTAAGTGACCTTAGGACTTATTGCTTGAAATTCCTTCCGTGTTTACATATCCTTTTGATCCAATTTCGATGTTCTTATCGAATCCTATTTCTATTTCCAGCCTTTATGCAGCCGAAGACTACAAGGGCGCAGAGAGCGGCCGTGAGGGGCGAGGTCAGAGTTGACTCGTCTGAGACGAGGACTGACTAGGGCGGTACGCCCGTTGTGCAGGAGCAGATTGTTCCACCTTCGACAGACCATATTGCTATGCTAGGGGCTGGTATGCAGGATTTGCGCCAGATGATGTGCTCGTTAGTTGAGGCCATTCGAGCGCAGGGGCAGGCGGTTGTTCTACCCGTTATAAGGACCGTGTCCATGCCTACTGCTCAGGCGGTTGTACCTGCAGCTACGGAGGTGATCACCGTATCGTTATCGAAGTTCATAAGGCTGAGGCCTCTGATTTTCACTGGCACCGATGCAGCTGAGGATCCGCAGTCGTTTATCGACCGGATAGCTAGGATATATCGTTCGCTTAGATGCCACGACGCGAGATAGGTGGAGTTCGCGAGCTTTCTTTTGGAGGGTCTGGCCCAGAAGTGGTGTGAGTCCTTAGAGAAGGGCAGAGTCGCAGGTATTTCTCATATGACCTGGGCTGAGTTCGTGATGGTGTTTCCTGCGCGTTTTTTTCCGCTGAGCATCTGGGATGCTCGAGCGCACAGATTCAAGTCGTTACGCCAGACTCAGGGTATGACGGTGGCCTAGTATGATGTGTTGTTTACCGAGCTGTCTATGTATGCTCCGTATTTGGTGGCTACGGAGGAGATGCGGGTCAAGAGGTTTGTTCGAGGCCTGCTTATCCATTTGTTCCTCCCTATCAGCATTCAGCATTGCGACACCTATGCAGCAGCGGTGGACGCATCCCTGTTGGTTGAGGAGCGTCTTTCTGAGACGTCGGTTGCTCTGTAACCGAAGAGGGTTCGTACTGGTGTTTCAGCACAAAGGCAGGCATTTATACGCCGTGACAGTTCCCGTTCAGATACTGGGGGTAGTGGAGGTCCGGGACGAGGATGGATTTTTAGCTCTTATTCTCAGGGGAGTCAGCAGTTTTCATCTGGATTCTGGATGTTACCGGTGAGGGAGTTCGGGTCATCGGGTTCGAGATATTACTGAGCCACGTGAGCACGAGGCAGCTGTACCGCAGGTTACCTTACCACTTTCTCCACCGCAGAGGGCGTTGCCCCTTATGCCTGTTGTTGCTCCGCATCAAACTCTTGTGCAGAGAGGTCGAGGACACGATGGTTTTGTGCCGAGAGGGCGGGGTGGTAAGGGCAGAGGTCATCCAGTCGCCGGTAGAGGACAGGCTCGGGTGTTTGCCTTGACTCATCAGGACGCGCAGGCGTCCAATGCAGTGCTTTCAGGTACTCTTTCTGTATGTTCTTTTGAGGCTCATGTTTTGTTTGATCCAGGATATACGCATTCGTATGTTTCTACGCACTTCATGCCGAGTTTGGGCCGAGTGTCGTGTTTGCTAGATCAGCCGCTGGTCGTGACTACACCTGTTGGCGATTCTTTGGTCGCGCGTTATGTATTTCGGTCGTGTGCCGTTCAGATTGGAGATAGAGATTCGTCCGTCGATTTGATCCTTCTGGATATGCTGGACTTCGACGTTCTCCTTGGCATGGACTGTTTGGCAGCTTGTTATGCGTCGGTGGACTTCCGTGAGAAGACGGTCAGTTTCAGTTTTCCGGGCGAGTCTGTTCGGGTTGTGCAGGGGGACCGTGGTGCCGTCCCTCACAGTTTGATTTCTGCCCTTTTGCGCTAGTCGGCTTTTAAGGATGGGATGTCGGGGATTCTTGGCTTTCATTTATGATACTGGGGCCACAGTGGGGTCATTGAACCGGGTTCCTATCGTGCGAGAGTTTCCCGACGTTTTTCCCCGATGAGTTACCTGGTTTCCCGCCAGAGCGCGATATTGAGTTTTGCATTGATCTGATTCCTGGCACGGGGCTTATTTCTATACCACCTTACCGGATGGCTCCGGCGGAGATTCGAGAGCTCAAAGATCAATTGCAAGAATTTCTTGATAAGGGACTTGTGCGTCCGAGTGTTTCGACGTGGGGAGCTCCTGTGTTGTTCGTTAAGAAGAAGGACAGCAGTTTGAGGTTGTGTATTGATTATCGTCAATTGAACCGAGTTACGGTTCGGAATAGGTATCCTTTACCTCGCATTGACGATTTGTTTGATCAGCTCCAGGGTGCGAAACATTTTTCCAAGATTGATTTGCGTTCGGGTTATCATCAGTTGCGGGTTCGGAATGATAACATTCCGAAAACTGCTTTTCGTACACGCTACGGGCATTATGAGTTTCTAGTGATGTCGTTCGGACTCACTAATGCCCCAGCAGCATAAATGGATCTGATGAACCGGATTTTCAGGCCGTTCCTCGACCAGTTCATTATTGTGTTTATTGATGAGATTCTGATCTACTCTAGGAGTCGAGAGGAGCACGAGCAGCACTTGAGGATTACTTTGCAGACATTGAGAGAGCACCATCTGTATGCTAAATTCTAAAAGTGCGCATTTTGGCTTGATCGAGTTGACTTCTTAGGTCATGTGGTGACGGGAGACGGTATTCTTGTGGACCCGAGGAAGATCGAGGCTGTGCAGCTTTGGCCCAAACCTGTAACCGTGACAGAGGTCCACAGCTTTTTGGGCTTAGTTGGTTATTACCGCCGTTTCGTGTAGGATTTTTCGAGTATCGCTGCACCGCTGACCGGACTGACCCGGAGGGGGTTCCTTTTCTTTGGACTGATGCGTGCGAGCAGAGTTTTCAGCAGTTGAAGACTCGGTTGACGACTGCACCTGTTCTATCTTTGCATTTTGGATCAGGTGGCTTTGTAGTTTACTGTGATGCGTCTCGAGTGGGGCTCGGGTGTGTGTCGATGCAGCATGATAGAGTGATTGCTTATGCTTCTAAGCAGCTAAAGAAGCACGAGCAGAATTATCCCACTCATGACTTGGGATGGCTGCGGTGGTCTTCGCGTTGAAGATTTGGAGACACTACTTGTATGGAGAGTCATGTCAGATTTTCACGGACCACAAGAGCTTGAAGTACATCTTCCAGCAGCGGGATCTAAATCTGAGACAGCGCCGGTGGATGGAGCTTATGAAGGATTATGATTGCGAGATCCTTTATCCCCCGGGCAAGGCGAATGTGGTAGCTGACGCTTTGAGTCGTAGGCCTGGGGGTAGCTTGTCCCAGTTAAGCGCAGTTCAGAGGCAGTCTTCTGCGGATTGGCAGACCTTGTGCAATGGTAGAGTACAGTTTGAGTTCACTTCCACTGGGGGACACCTTGTTCATGTCCGCGCCCATCTGTTTCTTCTGGATCGTATCCATGAGGCGCAGCCCAGTGATGCCCGTTTGGTTGAGATTCTTGAGCTTGTTCGACAGGGTACAGTTTCGGAGTTCATGATTGATGATCAGGGTGTGCTACATTGCGGGACTCGCTTGTTTGTACCAGATATTGATGGGTTGAGACGCGAGATCCTAGAGCAGGCACATCAGTCAGCCTTTAGTGTTCATCCAGGTTCCACCAAGATGTACCGTGACTTGAGAGATATTTACTGGTGGGAAGGGATGAAGCGCGATGTTTCGAACTTCGTTTCGAGGTGCCTGACTTTTTAGCAAGTCTAGGCTGAGCATCAGAGACCGGCTGGAAAGTTGCAATCTTTACCCGTTCCTGAGTGGAAATGGGAGCAGATTTCCATGGACTTTGTTGTGGGTCTACCCAGGACCAGTCGGGTGTATGACTCTATTTGGGTGATTGTTGACCGGTTGACGAAAGCGGCTCACTTCCTTCCACTGAAGACCACTTTCGGTTATGCTCATTATGCTCGGTTGTATATAGATGAGATTGTGCGTTTGCACGGTGTTCCCACATGCATTGTATCCGACAGGGGCACCCAGTTTACTAGCCGTCTTTGGCAGAAGCTTCAGGAAGCTTTGGGTACCCGGTTGAGTTTTAGCACCGCTTTCCATCCGCAGACCGATGGTCAGTCAGAGCGGACGATACAAACTCTAGAGGTTATGCTTCGGGCGTGCGTGCATGATTTTGGTGGCAGTTGAGATCGTCACTTGCCGTTGATTGAGTTCTCCTACAACAACAGTTTTCAGGAGACTATTCAGATGGCGCCTTTCGAGGCTTTGTATGGTAGGAAGTGTCAATCGTCGGTCTTTTGAACCGAACTCTGTGAGAGTAGGGTTTTGGGAGCCTAGCTAGTTCAGGAGACTACGAAGATGATCCAGCTGATTCAGGACAGAATGAGAGCAGCCCAGTGCAGACAGAAGTCTTATGCCGACCATCGTCGTTGCAGACTTGAGTTCGCAGTGGGAGATCATGTATTCCTGCGGATTTCTCCGATGAAGGGTGTTATGTGATTTGGGAGAAAGGGGAAGCTTAGTCCCCGATTTGTAGGTCCCTTCGAAATGCTTAAGCGAGTCGGTTTTGTTGCTTATCGTTTGGTGCACCCGCCTAGTTTTCCGGATGTTCACCCCTTGTTCCATGTGTCGATGTTTCGTAGATACCTTCAAGATCCTTCTCACATGATTCAGCACGAGATCGTTCAGCTTGAGCGCGATCTTTCGTTCACCGAGCAGCCGGTAGTTATATTGGATCGGCAGGTGAAGAAACTTCGGTCAAAGGTCTTGCAATCTGTGAAGGTTCTTTGGCGTAGCCCGACTAGTGAGGAGATCACTTGAGAGGCCGAGAGCGAGATGCGGAAGAAATTCCCTCATCTCTTTGAAGGTATGCTTGTAAGAATTTTAATTCGGGGGCAAATTTTATTTAAGGGGGGAGATTGTAACACCTTGGATTGCGATTAGTGTAAATTGATCATTAATGCGGGTTTTTAAGGAAAAGTTTACCAAATCGGGTTCCTCACATTTTATATCAATTAATTAATATTTTTTTATTATTTTATATAGCTTGCACACACACGTGCATGTTAATGTAAGGGTTAGTTAGTGTTAATTTTGTTAAGAGACCAAGACAGCTTAGTTAATCCTTGCCCTAATTTAACCTTGCCATAGATATTTTGGGTAAGGAAATATCTTTTGCTTTGGGTTGAGAGAGAGAGAGGTGGCAAGGTGAGTCAAGGGGCATTAATGAGAGCATTAATGGAGGTGAGGGAGAGAGTGAGATTAAGCTTTTGTTTCACCCTACACTCACCCATCACTATTATTTCCCTCACCCTCTCATTCTTCTCTCATTCTCAAATATTCTTCATCTCCTCACTCCCAAACTGAACCCTCACCTCCCTCTTCACTAAAAACCTTGTAAAACTTCCCAAAAATCCATGGAAAACACTTCAAATGTCTTGATTTGCCACTAGGTTGCCTTGGAGCGTGGAAAGCAAGGATTTTTGAGCAAGAGTGGCTAGGTAATGATCTCAAACTGATATTTAGGAGTTATTTTGTTGTGTTGCCTTGAAGTTATGGTTTAGAACACTAAAGGTAGGATTTTGTGCAAAAATCGTATTTTTAGTGTCAACTATGTGTCTCTGTGATCTGCTGTAAAACCAGGTGTTTGTTGAAAAAGTTCCCGTCACAGTGACATAGTGTTAAGGTATATAACCCACCATAAAAACCTGAGACCACCCCTTATTTATCGGGCCGCAGATTTAATGGTTCTGGCCGCAAATTGCGGCCAGAGTGAGGGCTGGAGTGTTGGGGTTTGGGCGTAAGGTCTCTGTGGTTGTTTGTCGTCTCATGGTACTTGCAACTTTTACCAATTTTTAGTGTATCAAAATCTGGGACCACTTTACTATATTCTATTGTTTTGTGTACGCGTGTTACGTTATCCGACACGGTTCATAATCTGGTGTGCTGCTATACTTGGGCTGGTGTTGGTGTGTCGTTACGCACGTTAGCCGTTAGACGAACACTTGTGGGTCGGATTGGAGTTGGTGCGTTGGTCAATCGTCTTGTGTACGTGATATTGATCGATTTCTAAGATTTTGCACTGATTATGTTTTGTGTTAATAGGATCACAGGCGGGGACTTCGGACGCTGCGAAGAAAGGGAAGCAGGTGATGGGATTTACCTAGCCCGCGACTGTCGGTGAGTAGATTTAACATCTACGCGGAATTCGCCCGCATGGCGTTATGCGTCTGGGCTAGATATGATATGATATTAGCCGCATGTTATATTGCACATATAAAGATTGTGCATAAAACTTCATTGCATATTATTACTTGTTGTGGTTGGAGTTGTACTCTTTGGACACTGCACTATTATTGACGGCTCATGTTGCACGAGTACTGATTGTATACCACTCACACCGTCAATAATTTCCATGACTCGCACAACACCTATACATACGTGATATTGTATTGTTAGGGACATTGAGACATTGATTCGTATTCCATTGTGCATATGACATATAGCATACCTGTATACCTACATGCTTACACATATGCCTTGCCATGACCTCATGCTAGCTACACATATACCTGGAGGGTATTGTATCATTATTGACATGTATATACACATACCTAGCTTGATATAGCTACACATATACCTGGAGGGTATTACATCATTATTGATAGGTAGATACACATATCTTGCTATACCGACATGGTTACGCATACCTGGCTATAGCTACATGTTCACCTTTATATGATGCTGCGTTGGATTTCGGAGAAATTAGAAACCGCATGATATATTTAATAACATGTTGCAGTTAAATAGCGGTTTTTACTATATATGCTCATATTACTGTTTCATGTTCCATATATTATATTTCATGGATTTTGCATTGATATATGGAATTCATATGATGTTTCTGGATGTTTTACTCCTGTGTATATATATCAGTGGTATGGGACGTTGATATATATGCATGTATATATATATCAGTGGTATGTGACGCTGTTATATATGTACACCTATAATATATATATATATATATATATATATATATATATATATCAGAGGTATGGGACGCTGTTATATATGTATACCTATAATATATATCATCATAGTGATTTGTGCATGTATTCTTATTCATTGCGATATGATGGGCTGATGTGCCCGATATGAAGGTCGATATGAGGGCCGATTTGAGGAAATTTAGGTATTTAGATTATCTTGATGGACACTGGTTCGCCACGATGAGGATTCCGTGAGGATTACATGTTTTATCCCGTACTCCGCATTTATTTGATATGCACTTGCTTCATGTATTAGTAGTACCTGATAGAGTACCTTCCATGACTGTTGCATATACATATTGTCATACTTATGCTATCAGATTACATGTGATAGATTATCGCTGTTAGTACATACTTGCGATTACTATATGATGTTATTTACTATTCACGAGTTGGCAACTCACCCCCGTTGTGCCGCAGGGTTTTTCAGGTCTGATCATCAGAGTGGTCGCGGCAGGGCGTCTTTTTTTCTCTACTTTTGCGGATACCGCTACGGTTTGCTGTGAAGCCGTTTGCTATAGGTGGGTTGCAGTTATCCGATGATGTATATTGTATATTTCTTGTATCTAGTATTCTCCATCTACCACCTTCATGTATTGACTTAGAGACGAGTTGTGAGGATCGATATTGTTTATTCTTATGATTCTGGTTGTCGTGCTTGTGTGAGCCGGCCTTTATATATGTGGATTATTTCATTTCTTCTCTATGGTATCGTATATCTGTTGTGGTGGTTGTTCCGCCGTTGGGCGAGATTTTCTCCCGTTTGGGGATGCTTTAGTTTTATCTTATGTTTGTATCTGTTTCAGGGCTAGTTTTTACAAAGGAGGTGCTGCCGAAATTTTCATGAAAAACAAACTTAAGTTTAAAGTTTTGCATCGAGATTTTAAAAGTAATCTATCTTTCTTTCTTGTAATGGTTTAGATTGCTGGGTTTTTCGGCTTACTTAATTGCGTTACGCCTATTGACGTTACGTAGTTTAAGTGCCGGTCATGTGCCCTATTTTGGGTCGTGATATCTATTTCCTGCTCAGACTTATAACAATTATAAGATAGAACGGAACCAACTTTCCCCATCTTAGTATAACAAGCTGGTTTAGTCAATACATCCATATTATTATCTTGATCAAGGCGTGACATGGTCGCTATCTGGAGAGAGAGAGAAGAAAATACTTTGCGTATGCTCTTGCAAGATTAGATTGGTTATTATTTTATCTAATCAGGATGGCTCTTACTGTTTTTATCAAATCTTCCTTCAAACCCTAAAAGGTAAGACTAGCCAGGATTAATTACACCCTACAAGTTCGCCAATCTTTCGGCCAGGCCAGTGTCGGTACTTTGAGGGAGGTCCCCCGTGCTTTCGCACAGACCTAATTAAAATAAACCTCATTTTCCCAGAGGCATAACCCCGTTGACACCTTTCTAGACACCTACTTGATCGGCTAATTGTAATGTGCAAAACTCTCTCAGGAGTAACTTTTACTCGCGGTGTGTATCGGGATCCAACTATCTCATAGAAGGTATGCAATCTCATTGCAAATTTCAACACTTAAAATTCCCAATAATATTTTACCCCTAGCAACTTATGATCTTAACATAGTCAAAAAATCATAAGCGCTAGCCAAGTTCAACCCGTCATTTTCTAATTGAATTAAACCCACCCGTACGACCCTTAACATAGTCAACAAAGTCGTACGTCTAGCCTAATCCAATCGCATCATATGGTTGTAGATAAGCACTAATCAGCTACCGCACACTATGCCTTAACATAGTCAACAAACGTAGCACGGATACTAAATAGCACTTATCTGAAATGACAGAGGGCTACGACAGGTTTTTATGAAAACCTTTTGCGTAATGAACTTGATATCGTTGTAGAATCGAGTGATTTTGAAAATGAGTATTTTTAAGGCTTTTGCTAGTTTCGCTAAACAAGTCACTCCCGGTGAAAGGATCTTGGCTCTTTTCTCATCGAATGAGGTGCTGGATATTCATCAAAGAATACCGCTATGCAAAGCAAGAACTAGAGAAGCAATCAAAAGACAAAACCGAATGGGTTGTAGAATCTACTAGTTTTTGCTAAAGAGGTCACTCCCAGTGAAAGGATCTTGGCTCTTTCCTCATCGAATGAGATGCGGGATATTCATCAAGAATACCACTATACAAAACAAGAACTAGAGCTACCCTTTTTGAAAATTTGATTCTACAACATCTTTATGTTTCTTTCTTTTTCTTTAATCTTATTAATGACGTCACATCATTTATGCATTCTAAGAATCACAGATAAAGAAACGAAAATACTTATATAACGTACGCTTATGCCATCCGCATTCGTCCGGGGTCCCGTCATGCACCGTTAAGTTAGATAACTAACGGAAGTGCGGGGACAGGATTAGCGCGGATGCAAAACATAAGCAACGTTTATTATATATCATATATATAATATAAATCATTCGTCTCACGCAGTTATATGATCTCATCACAGAACATTGCAGCAGAAGTCAACATATGAAATATTGGATATACTAGGAGGTCCGTGTTTTAAATTAAACCAGTAAAAAATACGGATTCCACGGTCGTGATGAATAGCCAAACCCATATCCCTAGACCCCTACGAGAGCGGCAAGCAACCCTACCAATTTTAGAGTTAGGAGACCCGGACTCGACTCCTCGAGATGGTCTCCAACTGGACTCTAGAACCCGGTTACTTGTGCTCCCCGCCTTGGGTCTATCCTAATGCGGAAAAGTAAATAATATAAATCAATGATGACATCATCCTCAACCCGAAAGTGTCCCAATAAAAGAATATTACATACAAGTTTTTACATGAATGACAATGAAAAACTCTCATCTCACGCAAAAACCCCCGGCTATTCAAACACGACGATCCAATATAACATATCACACCAATACATAACATCACATGTCATCAACGTAAGTAAATACGCGTATCCCAATTATCGTTGACATATAGTAACGAAACCGGCGATGCACCACATATTACACTTACGGTCGCAGAAAAGAAAGTGAAAACTACAACAATTGGAATCCGCAACATCCTTAGACATCATAAATCCGAAATATCACATATTTCGGATTTCATGCCTGACCGTATAAATTCATCATAAACCTGGAATATCACATATTTCGAATTTCATGCCTACCATTATAAACCCGGCATTTTAGTCTCAAATTGAAAATACTTTTCAATATCAAGTCGGGTAATTCAACAAGATTCTCGACTGTTGATCGAATGCTCGTCGGAAATATTAGTAGACGGTCGCACCCCTGATGCCGACGACGATGTGCACTTAGGCAGAACACCGCGTCCGCGAGCATCCGAACGGATGCTTTTGGCTACGGGGTTCTCCTACAGTCACTTGGTCGGGGATATGGGGCATGGATATCTAGTAGTGTTACCCGGCGAGCGTTCGCGTACTATACGAGATTGCGACGGAGTTTTGATCCGAATCAAAACCCCGCAGAAACCGATCAAAAGAGACTAATTGCTAGATTTACAAAACACTAATTAGTTTTCACAAAACCAATTATTGTGGATTCCAAATATTGTATCACATATCACAAATATCTAGACGATGTTAAAAATTTCGATCGATTTATCAAACACCCAAAATTTCCAGAGACTTCAACACTTGAGTCACAGTTAAAAATACTTAGATAGTGCCACAAGCACCTACGGACCTACACAAGAAGGCATGCTCCTTGCCTTACCAACGGTGCCACGGAACTGCCGCCAAAGGCATACTTTGGCCGCGCTTCCGCGGTCGTTTGGTCGAGCCGGGCCGTCGTTTTTCTTGTAGGTCCATAGAAAACCCTGCACAATTTTTTGAATATTTTTTATTGGAAAAATAAAAAAATTTCCCGAGAGTGAGAAAATCCGGTTTCGAAAAGTCGATCGAACACTTTAACTTCGCCTAGACAGTGTTAGTGTATATGCCCTAGGGGCCATTATTGTATCATACTAGTTTGTATATTACTTAATGGAAACTTGGGATATTCACAGTTATATAACAGTCTTGCTAAATATGGTAGTATGCTACTTGGTTTTTTCTATCTTAATATGTGAGTATACGCATTGATAAAGCCCTTAGGATCTTACTTGACTACCAGCGCTGTGATGGCAGTCATACCAGTGGGGGCTAGGTAGTCTACAAGCACATCCTTTTCCAGGTCCCTAGTCGTAAGATTATCGAGACAGGGCATCGATACTCCGGAGTAGACTAGTGTGTACGCTTCTCAACCCAGTTGGGGAGATGGTCTGTCCCACAGCCATCAGTACGTCATACTGGAGATAATATACAGGTGCTCGTTGGGTTACGGGTACACCGGACAGGACTCGCGGGGGACTGTTGGTTGGTATTATACCCGTCGTCAGTTAACAGTTCCCAGGTGACATGAGTACAGCATAGTCTGCAGACTTGACACTGCTACTTCGCCTCGAGTGTGTCCCACTGTTCTTAGATTGCTACCCTACCACGGCTCAAAGGAGTCGTGAAAACAGGTAGCAGTTGGGTGCAGTCCCAAGCACTTGGAGGCAGTAACAGTTAGACATGATTCGTCTCTCCCGGTATTGGGAGTTGATATCGCACTGTGTCAGAGAGCCATTACGCAAAGTCCCTGGCCAGGGCAAGCGAGATTTACTGGTAGGTTCCAGTAGTTTCTCAAGGTGTAATGGGCTTCACTCCGACACGACTTATACCGCTATTAGGGGACTGACGCTTGCCGCCCCCTAGGCCCGATATGCGATAGTCTTAGACGAACAGACCGGACTGTACGGAGATTGTCACATCAGGCTCAGTAGGAGTTCGGATGGGTTTCCTCATCGGCCTTCTTATCGACATCTACCTGGGGACCGTTACGTACAGCTAGTGCCGCTTGCGGTCTGTGGTTAAACCCACTGCCAGCGTAGTAGTCGAGTCTTTAGAGTCCCACACAGAGAGTTTCCCTGCTCCAGGCGAAACGATATAGAGGTCGGATGGTTTTACGACAAGGGTTCGGACGCATACGTGTGTTTACGCACGTACGACATTCGGACAGTTTTTACTAGCCGGCTTTGGTTTAAGCCAGTTTCTAGTATCGGGTTATTGGATTTATACAGTCTAACGTTTTTCCGTGTTTTCACGGATAGGAGGGGCGCTCTCGTAATTTCGCGAGAAGCTTCTAGAAGGATGGTGACTTGGGGGTTTAGGTGGCATTTGCATTTATTGTTTTAATGACTCATTTGTGTGATTCATCCATGGAGTTAATGCATCATTTATGATCTAATGACTCATGAGATGAATCACTCATATGAATAAATGAAGCATGGTTGTTAAATTATTTATTTTTATTTATTTGATAAAAGATAATGCTTCATATATTCAAATGAGTTCATTATTTCTTCTCATTCTCTTGCTCACCTTCTCTCTCCTCATGCTCTCTCTCTTCGAACCCTAATCTTCCCCTTTCATGTGTTAAGATCAAGAATTAGATAGACTAATTAATCCATAACCTCACTCTATATCACCTAGGTACCTTTGATTAGCAACTAAAGAAACCTAGTTACCTAAAGTTTAGAGGTGAAGCTTGGAGTAAAGCTCTCGGGTGGATCATCTACTACATAGAGAAGGCCGAAGAGGAGGTGGAGAACGAAAAGACGAAGGACTAGGTTCACTAGGTATAATCTCTTTTCATAGTAGTTAAGAACTCCTATGTTTTTTTTAGTTATAGTTTAGCAAAGATTCTTCGGTTAGTCGATGTTAAACCAAAAGAACTTGATTGTTTTTCATATTTCCACCTCCCCGCAACAAGTGGGGTGTTGTACATCGACTTACAGTGGTATCAGAGCCTTGCTAAACAACAATTAACTCATTAGCAAAGTCGTAAGAATTTCGAACGCAAAAAGAACCGGAAAAATCATCGATTTAACACAGTTTCTGTCGAATTTAAAACGAGGTCTAAAAATTTTTCAGGGACCCTTAAAAATACAAGCAGGGAATTATAGAGCTACTGCAGAAATTTGGACTCGTGAATCGGCTACTCACCGCGGAACCGCGGCCGATCCATGCGATCCGCCGCGGATCTGCGGCCGAGTTGGGGCCGAGTCAGCCCAAATTTCTTCAGCATCTCTTCTGTGTTAATTATGATATTTCTGTGATATTTTATTTTCAGCTAAGATCTCAGGTGCACAGTGGAGTTTTGGAGTAGAATCTAAAGTGTTTCCTTGACCGAAATTTTACGATGTTTGCTAATTTGATTATATCTGTGATTGTATAATGTGTTCGTAAACCTCCCCTAACTGCTAGTATGTCGGTTGGCAGGGGGTTGCACATTTCTGTAATGGATTTTACTGTTTGTGGTTATGAACTGTATTGGATTGTTGTGATGATTAGCCGGGGTTTGTGATGGGTTATTATATTCATTCATTCAATGTAATTGTAATATGTTGTAATATTATTTTGCGGGGCACATCCAGGTTGCGGTTGTAGCCACCGTTGTATTATTTCATTTTACTGTTTTTGCTCTTAGGATAGACCCAAGATGGGGTGCACAAACTACCGGGTACTTTGAAGTGTTTAGTGGCCTACTCACGTTGTTGAGGGAGACCGCTTCACTTTGGGTACTTGGCGGGTAGTTTTCCGTACCCGTAGGGGTCTAGGGTGGGGTAATGGCTATTCATCACAACTGTGTAATCCGTCTTTTCGTTGCAGGCTCAAAAGAAACGCGGATTACTTGCATATCCAATAATGTTCATCTGTGATCTGGAATGCCTATTATTGCGTCTGACGAATGTACAATATCTATAAATGATAGCTATTTAGACGTCACTTATGTTTTACACCCGCGCTAGCCCAGCCCCCGCTCTGCCGTTAGTTAAGTAACCTAACGGGTGATGACGGGACCCCGTGGCAAATGCGGATGGCATAAGAGGACGTTGTATTTTCGTTGTTTTCTGCAATGATAGGTTAATGATGGGACGCATTATTATTAATGCAAAGAAAATAAACCAAAGTTCAATCGTTGGAACAATTTAAAAGAAACCACTTGGTTATTTTTAAAAACAGAAGATATTTTTAATTGCGGAGCTTTAACCACTCCTTTTAAAAAGCTATCAGGTTCCTTCGGTTATATCAAGTTCGCTACGTTCACGGTTTCGCCAAAACCATTCGTAGCCCTCCGTCATTTCATTTGGGTATTTAGTAGTATTCAAGCTATGTATTTTGGCCAAAGTCAAGGCATAGTGTTTGGTAGCTACTGGGTATTCATTTGTTGCATAGATAGATGAGTTAGTTTGGGACAGTCGTATTATCATTTGACCAAAGTCAGGGGTATGTACGGATGGATTCAAATTAACAAGATAATGACAGGAAGAACTTGACATGTGACTTATGACATTTTGACCAAAGCCAAGGTCATAAGAGCATGGGACAAAAAATATATATCGGGAATTTCTAAAGAAACTGAAATTTGCAAAGAGATGCATACCATTTGGAGTTTGATGAGTGCTGGTAGGATTCCTTCAGCATTATCATACGATGATATTTTGGATCCCGATCCTACTGTGGGTATATGCTACTCATCACGAGATTTGTCACTTAACGATCAATGCTATAAATCAAGTAGGTGCCGAGAAAAGTGTCAGCGGGGCTACGCCCCCAGAGAAAAGAGGTTATTTAATTAAGGAACTTCGCGAAAGCGTTGGAAAACCTCCCTCGAAGTATCGACACTGGCCTGGCTGAACGGTTAAGCAAGTATTGTACGGTGAGAATAGTCCTGGCTAATTCTTTTTTTATGGTTTGAGGAAGGATTCGAGAAAAAGTGGGAGCCATCCAGTTTAGATAAATTAAAAACCACTCTAAACTTGCAAGAGCATCATGCTAAAGTGTTTCTTCTCTCTCCCCTACTTGCAGCGACCCTGAAAATGACTGGACTTAAGTTACTTTTAGAAGAAAAAAATATACTGACAGGGCCAAACTATAAAGATTGGCTGCGGAATGTCAAAATGGCTTTGACCTATGACAAGTTGGGGTATGTCCTCACCGTTAAGGCACCTGCAGTCCCAGGTCCCAAATCCAGTAATGCGGATAAGGAAATCCGCAAAACCTGGGAGTATGATTGCGCGAAGGCCAAGTGCATCATGCTTGCCTCGATGAACAATGAACATCAGAGGAGGCACGAGGATATGGATCTTGATGCCATATTTCTCCATACAAAGGAACTTTATGGAGAGCAATCTCGTATAGCAAGATACGAGACCTCAAAGAACTTGTTTCAAGCGAGGTTGGCCGTCGGATCATCGGTAGGAGAACATGTCCTAAAGATGATTGGCTATATAGAAGAGCTCACAGACCTTGGGACGACTTTGGATAATGAGCTCTATACAGACTTGATTCTCCAATCCCTTCCTTCCACCTACGTCCAGTTTATTCTGAATTTCAATATTCAAAGAAAAGAAGTTGAACTTCCAGAACTCCTTAACATGTTGAGGAGTGCAAAGGGCACCTTGCAGAAGGCAAGGGAAACACCCGCTATATTTGTTAGCGGTGCTTCTTCTTCCGGGTCCAAGGCTAGGGCCAAATGAAGGAAGAAGAAGGCAGCCACTAAACCTAGAAGAGGTGTTAGTAAGGTGGGAGCGAAGGGAAAGAAAAAGATTGTGGTGCCAGTAGTGGCCCAGGATGAGTGCTTCCATTGTCATAAGAAAGGGCACTGGAAGAAAGATTGCAAGGCGTGGAACGCCAAAGAACCAGGGACTGAAGCAAGTTGTGGCTTCGACTTCAGGTGTGTTTGTAATTGAGAATTGTCAGTCAATCAACTCTACTTCCTAGGTATTGGATACCGGATCAGGATCTCATATATGCAATTCACTGCAGGCACTGAGAAACCGTATGGTGCTGAAGGAAGGTGATATGACCCTAAAGGTTGCTAACGGAGCTAGCGTGGGAGCTGTGTCCGTCGGGGATTATCACTGGGATTGACAAGTGGACACATTTTGGTTTTACATAACTGTTTTTGTGTACCTAGCTTAACGTGTAATATCATATCAGTTTCCTTGTTATCAAACAAAGGTTATGATTTCACGTTTGTAAGTGATGTTGTTAACATCCACCTTAATCATAGTTTGATTGGGTCCGGTACACTGGATAACGGTATATATGTATTAAACCAACTACAGATTTTCAATGTCCAGAACACACTAAAAAGAAAGTCTCCAGATTTAAATAAGGCTTTCTTATGGTATTGTAGACTAGGTCACATCAATGAGACAAGGTTAACTAAGTTACATAGAGAAGGATATTTTGATTCGTTCGAATATCAATCTTATGCCACTTGTCAATCATGTCTCAAAGGAAAGATGACAAAGACTCCATTCACTGGACATGGAGTAAGAGCGAGCGAGCTCTTAGGACTCATACACAGCGATGTATGTGGTCCAATGTCTACACATGCAAGAGGTGGTTTTTCCTATTTAATTACTTTTACGGATGATTTCTCTAGGTACGGATTCATTTATCTGATGAAACATAAATCCGAGGCTTTTGAGAAATTCCAGGAGTATAAGAATGAAGTAGAAAACCAAACCGGCAAAAGTATCAAGACACTAAGATCTGATCGAGGTGGTGAATACTTAAGTGCCGAGTTCCTAGGTTACCTAAAAGAGAAAGGAATTCTCTCTCAGCTTACTCTTCCATACACTCCACAGCATAACGGTGTATCGGAGAGACGGAATAGAACCCTATTGGATATGGTACGTTCCATGATGAGTAATGCTGAGTTACCGCGATCTTTCTGGGGTTATGCGCTAGAATCAGCGGCATATCTTCTGAACAGGGCTCCTACCAAGACTGTGCCTACCACTCCATATCAGATATGGAGTGGGAAGAAACCCCATCTTCAGCATCTGAAGATATGGGGATGTCCAGCTTTTGTTAAAAAGCAGCATGCGGACAAGCTCGAGGCACGATCAGTACAGTGTAAGTTTGTGGGATATCCAAAGAACTCCAAGAGATATTATTTCTATTACGCAGAGGAACAAAAGGTTTTTGTTTCTCGTAATGCCTATTTTCTAGAACATCGGTTTTTAGAAAAGGAATTAAGTGGGAGCGAAATAGAACTGGAAGAAATTCCAGAACCACAAACTACTACTGAAAGTTTGGTAGAACCAGTAGTTCAAGAAAAACAGGACATTCCCGCACCCCTCCGCAGGAGTAGTAGGCCGTCTCATCCGCCTGAGAGATACTACGGTTTTCTCATAGATGGGGATAAAGAGGATTGCATCATTGATGATGATGAACCTACTAGCTTCCAGCAGGCCATCCAGAGCGGCGACTCGGTACGATGGCTAGATACAATGCGGACCGAAATGGTGTTCATGTACACCAACAAAGTATGGACTTTGGACTTTGCTCCAGATGGGGTAAAACCCATAGGATGCAAATGGATCTTCAAGAAAAAGATTGGTGTAGATGGACAGGTGGAAACCTATAAGGCTAGACTTGTTGCAAAGGGTTTTCGTCAAAGACCTGGTTTGGACTATGACGAAACTTTTTCTCCAGTAGCTATGCTCAAATCCATTCGGGTCCTTCTTGCTATTGCTGCCTTCCATGATTATGAAATCTGGCAGATGGACGTAAAGACGTCTTTTCTGAATGGTAATTTAGAAGAGTGCGTCTATATGGATCAGCCAGAAGGTTTCAAACAGAGTGGGAGCAGCGGGAAAGTGTGCAAGTGGCTTAAGTCCATTTATGGACTGAAGCAGGTATCGCGGAGTTGGAACATCTGTTTTGATGAAACGGTCAAAGAATATGACTTTATCAAAAATTCAGATGAACCATGTATATATAGTAAAGTTGTAGCATGAACTGTCGTATTCCTCGTCTTGTACGTGGATGACATTCTATTGATAGGAAATGACATTCCTATGCTACAATCTGTCAAAGGATTCTTGTCACACAGGTTCTCCATGAAAGACCTGGGTGATGCCTCTTACATTCTGGGGATCCGGATCTATCGTGATAGATCCAAGAGGATGTTAGGACTTTCGCAGTCCAGGTATATCAACACTATACTGAAAAGATTCAGTATGGAAGATTCTAAGCGCGGTAATCTACCGGCTTGTCACGGAATCACCCTCTCCAAAGAGATGTCTCCCAAGACTGATTTGGAAAGGGAACGCATGTCTATTATACCCTACGCTTCTGCGGTAGGCTCTATAATGTATGTGATGTTGTGCACCAGACCAGATGTAGCTTACGCACTGAGCGTGGTAAGCCGGTATCAGTCAGACCCAGGGGAGAAGCACTGGATAGCAGTAAAGAACATTCTCAAGTACCTGATAAGGACTAAGGAGATGTTCTTGGTTTACGGCGGAAAAGACCTCAAGATGGAGGCCTTTGCTGATTCGGCTTCCAGAGTGATAAGGACGATTCCAACTCCATGTCAGGTTATGTCTTTACCCTCAATGGAGGGGCGGTGTGCTGGAAGAGTTCCAAGCAGGACACCGTTGCTGACTCGACGATGGAAGCGGAGTATATTGCTGCTTGCGATGCCGCAAAAGAAGTGGTCTAGATGAAGAAGTTCCTAACAGAACTTCAGGTGGTTCCTACCATTGTTGATCCAATCCCTTTGTATTACGACAACAACGGAGCTATAACTTTAGCGAAGGAACCAAGGTCCCATTAGAAGTCCAGACACATCTTAAGGCGGTATCACCTGATCAGGGAGATCATAGATCGCCGGAAGATCGAGGTCCGGAGAGTTGCTACTGAAGAGAACATTGCTGATCCATTCACAAAGACCCTACCTCAGATTCAGTTCGAGAGGCTACTTGAGATCATCGGTCTTCGATATGCCAGTACATGGCCCTAGTGCAAGTAGGAGATTGTTAGTGTATATGCCCTAGGGGCCATTATTGTATCATACTAGTTTGTATATTACTTAATGGAAGCTTGGGATATTCACAGTTATATAACAGTCTTGCTAAACATGGTAGTATGCTACTTGGTTTTTTCTATCTTAATATGTGAGTATACGTATTGATAGAGCCCTTAGGATCTTGCTTGACTACCAGCGTTGTGATGGCAGTCATACTAGTGGGGGCTGGGTAGTCTACAAGCACATCCTTTTCCAGGTCCCTAGTCGTAGGATTATCGAGACAGGGCATCGATACTCCGTAGTAGACTAGTGTGTACGCTTCTCATCCCAGTTGGGGATATGGTCTGTCCCACAGCCATCAGTACGTCGTACTGGAGATAGTATACAGGTGCTCGTTAGGTTACGGGTATACCGGACAGGACTCGCGGGGGACTGTTGGTTGGTATTATACCCGTCGTCAGTTAACAGTTCCCAGGTGACATGAGTACAGCATAGTCCGCAGACTTGACACTGCTACTTCGCCTCGAGTGTGTCCCACTGTTCTTAGATTGCTACCCTACCACGGCTCAAAGGAGTCGTGCAAACAGGTAGCAGTTGGGTGCAGTCCCGAGCACTTGGAGGTAGTGGCAGTTAGACAGGATTCGTCTCTCCCGGTATTGGGAGTTGATATCGCGCTGTGTCAGAGAGCCATTACGCAAAGTCCCTGGCCAGGGCAAGCGAGATTTACTGGTAGGTTCCAGTAGTTTCTCAAAGTATAATGGGCTTCACTCCGACACGACTTGTACCGCTATTAGGGGACTGACGCTTGCCGCCCCCCTAGGCCCGATATGCGATAGTCTTAGACGAACAGACCGGACTGTACTGAGATTGTCGCATCAGGCTCAGTAGGAGTTCGGATGGGTTTCCTCATCGGCCTTCTTATCGACATCTACCTGGGGACCGTTACGTACAACTAGTGCCGCTTGCGGTCTGTAGTTAAACCCATTGCCAGCGTAGTAGTCGAGTCTTTAGAGTCCCACACAGAGAGTTTCCCTGCTCCAGGCGAAACGATATAGAGGTCGTATGGTTTTACGACAAGGGTTCGGACGCATATGTGTGTTTACGCACGTACGACATTCGGACAGTTTTTACTAGCCGGCTTTGGTTTAAGCCAGTTTCTAGTATCGGGTTATTGGATTTATACAGTCTAAAGTTTTTCCGTGTTTTCACGGATAGGAGGGGCGTTCTCGTAATTTCGCGAGAAGCTTCTAGAAGGATGGTGACTTGGGGGTTTAGGTGGCCTTTGCATTTATTGTTTTAATAACTCATTTGTGTGATTCATCCATGGAGTTAATGCATCATTTATGATCTAATGACTCATGAGATGAATCACTCATATGAATAAATGAAGCATGGTTGTTAAATTATTTATTTATTTTTATTTGATAAAAGATAATGCTTCATATATTCAAATGAGTTCACTATTTCTTCTCATTCTCTTGCTCACCTTCTCTCTCCTCAAGCTCTCTCTCTCTTCAAACCCTAATCCTCCCTTCTCATGTGTTGAGATCAAGAATTAGATAGACTAATTAATCCATAACCTCACTCTATATCACCTAGGTACCTTTGATTAGCAACTAAAGAAACCTAGTTACCTCAAGTTTAGAGGTGAAGCTTGGAGTAAAGCTCTCGGGTGGATCATCTACTACATAGAGAAGGCCGAAGAGGAGGTGGAGAACGAAAAGACGAAGGACTAGGTTCACTAGGTATAATCTCTTTTCATAGTAGTTAAGAACTCCTATGTTTTTGTTAGTTATAGTTTAGCAAAGATTTTTCGGTTAGTCGATGTTAAACCAAAAGAACTTGATTGTTTTTCATATTTCCACCTCCCAGCAACAAGTGGGGTGTTATACATCGACTTACAGATAGCACCTAATGCTCTAGTAAGGCTCTGATACCACTGCTGGGTTCGCTTAGCACCCTGACACGGTTTCAACAAGCATCAAGTATGCAACTTTAAAATTTTAGGATGCCGAGCGAGCCCGAACCAAGGATTTAACTAGAGAATTAGTGTTTAACTAAGAAAGTAAACAACTTTACTCTAAGTGAACTACGAATACAACCTTTGTAGACCGGTCCTTCACTTCTAAAACTCCATGTAGTAGTCCTTTAGCTCCAAGTGGTGGTCTTCCGGACTCTTGTTAGGCTCCACTAGGCGAAAGGAACGAGCTTGCATAAGGATCTTCGAGGCCGAAGATGATCTACGTCGAAGAATCTCTACCTCTTCACTAATTGAGAATTAGTGAAGAAACAACCTATATTAAATGGCTAATTTAGTATAGATTGGTGAAGTAGGAATTTTTCTCACTTTAAAATTAATTCTCTCTTTTTCTTTTTCTTCTCACAAGAAAGCTAGAGAGCAAAAATGGAGATGAAGAAGAAGATGAATGAATGAACCATGACAATCATGGGTGAGAAAATATCATATATAAACTCATGTAGAGATTTAACCAAGGCTAAAGATATTGGTTAGGTTAATAAATATCTAGAATAAAACAAAATTAGTGGACTAAGTCAAGAATTCCACAAGCTTCTACAAGCATCATAAACCATGGCTTTTTCCACCTAATTTTGTTTTTCCTTTAATAATTAAATCCCCAAAATTATCTTAAGTATGGTATAAGTCTCATACACCCACGTCCAATGTATCATCAAGCATGACACAAAAATAAATATATTAATATATATCACATATATATTTGTATGTATTTTGAGAAAACATTTTCATAAGTGAGCTAATATTAGTCAATGCATATTAATATATCAAATATATAATTATACATTAAATTATTAAATCAACACTTGATTTAATAACCCGGCTGTATCGCATACAACCGACTAATATTATTTAATAAATTATTGAATCAACACTTGATTCAATAATCCGGTTAAAATATATCACATATAACCTATATTACGAGATTAGAATACGATAACGCATACACGTATTAATCTCGGTCCTGCACATATCACATATGTGCCCTACTTCGTTTCGCATAAGCTAGGAAACCTCTGTGTAGGACTCTAAAGACTCGTCAATACACCGGCAGTAGGTGATGATCATATCAGTCATGCACAAGCCGTCAGCGGTACTAGCTGGACGTAACGGCTACCCAGATATTGAGCGATCAGAAGATCAACAAGAAAGCTTGTTCATACTCCCGTGAATCCAATAAGTAACACTACCGTACAGTCCGGTCTCTTCGTCTGATATGTCGCATATCGAGTCTGGGGTGGTAAACGTCAGACCCCAATAACTTGATAAGTCGTACCAATGTGAGGCTCATAACGGGTCGAGAAACTACTGATAACACTTACCAGTAAATCTCAGTTTCCGCCCAGGGCAGGGACTTCTAGTTATGGCCAATCGAGCACAGTGCAACATCAACCCCCAATACCGGGAGAGACGAAATCCTTTCCTATTGCTCATCGCCTCTATGTGACTCGGGACTGTACCCAAAAACCACCGTTTTGCACGCTCTCCTTAGAGCGTGGTAAGGTGGAAATCAAAGCACAGTAGGAATCACACAAGACTCTATGACGATCTTGGGTCTACAGACTAATCTGTACCATTGTCACCAGAGAACTGCTATCTGACGTTAGGTATAATACCATCTAGGAGTTCTCGGCGAGTCCTGTTCAGTGTACCCAGTTTCTACTGAGCATCCGTATACCATCTTTGATGTCAAATACCAATGGATATGGGATCATCCATCGCCCATCAAATGGGTCAAGAAGCGTATACGCTAGTCTACTCTGGAATATCGATACCCCGTCTCGATACACCCTCGACTAGGAACAATTAAAGGATGTACTTGTAGACTACCCTGACCCCACTAGTATGATCTGCATCATAGTCCTGGTAGTCAAGTACACATCCTAAGGGCTTTATCAACATGTAACAAAGAGACAGTACAAGTATATATGTTAAGATAAAGAGAAACCAGATAGCATACTATCATGTCGAGTAAGAAAGTCCTCCCTATATATGTCCAAGCATCCACTATAATATACAATTATGTACAATAATGGCCTCTAGGGCATACATACAACTAACAGAGCCAAGCTGGGGCTTGGGGCCCAACCCAAGTGTCACGTCCTAAAAGTATGGAACAAACCGGCACCTAGACTACGAACGTCTCAAGGCGTACGTACTCTAAGTAAGCCGAGCCCAGAAATCCAAACCAAGAAAAGTAGTAGAGAGTAGAAAGAACCATATCAAAACAACCTGTATGCAACATAATATACAACGCCTAAAGGCGAGGATCGCAACAGAAAAGGAAACTCCAACCAGCAAGAAATCCATAGAAATGTAACACGCGACTCTAAGGTCGAAAGAATAAACAGCACTGGTCTCTATCTCAAATAAGTATATGTTTGGTTGATGGAACTTCTAGATACAACTGAAATATAATATACAATGTATAATGATGGGTACGATACAATAACCCACCTATTAGCAGATAGCAAGTCACCCAAAAAGAAATCGTGCCCGCAAAGCCGTAATGGAACCTGTACGGCAAACCTGCAAGAAACTGGGGCACAACGGGGGTGAGTTGCCAACTCGTGAGTAGAAAAAGATCTATGAACAGAAAATCGCATGTATGACGCAATCCTAGGTCATACGATCAGAATATAAAATCCTCAAATATATAACCAGCAATCTCTAACCATGGCTGGTGTAAATATCTAACCCAAGTATAAACCCATGTGTCCATGCTAGTGCGACAGGTAACAATGTATCATATGGATGATGTATAAATGCATGAAACAGAATGCATATACTGAAGAAAACTGCTGTCATAAATTTGTGAGATTTCTGTATTTTTAAAATGAGGTATCATAATGAAATCAGTATAAACAAGTGCCTAGCATCGGCACAAAACATAAATCTCAATATCTTGATATCTCTGTATCACAATCTCTGTACCTCAATATCTCAAATCTCAATGTCTCAATCTTAAAATCCAGGGCGCCGTCAGTCCAGATCAGCCCCTACCATCCATCTCATGACTACGACGGTATCCTCCGGATATCCGACGTGTCGGGTAAAATCACCGGTCGGCAGTGCTCCCCTGCCAGGTCAACGCCATCTCCTGCGATCTTCCTGTCCCGGGGTACCGCACCGGGTCCACCATGTACCCGCAATCGGTCTCATTCGCCTTCTCGAATCGTGTTTCACATGTCGCTCTCAGCACCGAGAAAACACATGGTGGACGCACTGAAATATCATATCAAGGGTAACCGGGTTTTTAAAACAATTTCATAATCTCTTTGAAATATCCACGGTTCCCAAATCCAGAAGTATCATAGAAACAACATATCTCAATGCGTATAATCAGGAAGCATGATGTATGTGACATATAAATGAAATACAAGTATAACAGTATATCATGCAACATGGAATAATAGTATGCACATACAAGGGTCATATCCTGATGCAATAATACTACTGTGTAGTGACATGGCAATTACCGATGAAGATGTGTGTGAGACAGCAAATAAGTGTACGTGGTACATACGCATCATCGATAATGGTGCTGGTGTCCTAACAACATGATATCAATAATGGAATATGAATCATAATAAGTATGCGATGCAGAGTAACAACAATAATATACGGAAGCTGAATGCTAAACATAAAGATAGCTAAACTGCATCTAATGTCATAAGAGTCATATAGCTACACCACTATAAGGCTGAGCTAAAGCTAACAGTAGGTAAGGGAAACCGCCTAACCTCTGAGTCGATACACATATATATACACATATATAGTCGGTGATCCCGCCTCGATCATATCACATCCGATACCATATCTCTATAATCGGTTATTCCCAAGTCAAGTAGGCGGATCAAACATCAAAATATAGCTCGTACGTGAATCCGTCGTACGGCATCCCCAAATTTGGGTATGGGTCAACAGCACATTCGTCATATCACTCATTGGGTATTCTCTCTATCAAAGATCATAATCCGGGTACTGACCTACGTCTAGTACAAAGCTAACATCATCACTATCATCATGATTTAACTACTGATCAACAGTCTCGTATGAATCGTTATCATCATCATATATCGTCAATATATTCATAATCCGACTTCCGATTGACAACCTCTAGCAATTTGATATCATCAGCACATATCAACGTAAAGAGGTATACATCGCCCGAGCGGCCTATCATAACATCTTATCATATCATGTCATATCATATCCTATCTCGTATCATAATCACATCGATCATTTAATATATATCACTATTCCTGTGACATCATTATCCCGAAATCCGCTAAAGCATCACGAAGTATCCCAAATATGAATTCTACCATATCCCCGATATCATAATCTCGGATCAAAATCATCAACTCAACTCAACCCCAAGTATCGTCCTCAATTCCGTATGTGAACACATATCTATATAGAATCCCATGACCACATATGAAATAAGGATGTATGCAAGTATGTATGTGTGTATAGGTATGTGTAGTGCACCCACTACCTAGGGTTTCGCAACACTGAACTGTAAGTGCACGGCGGCGCCCCGGCCGTCAATCCGACGGCCAAATGCGGAAGCGGTGATAAACTTAAATTTTCTTGAACTGGCAAACCGCCGCGCACTATAACCCGGATCGAACCATTAACTAGTCCTAGCTATCTACAAGAAAGGGAATAGAGATATACCGACGATCCAAGTCCTCCGGTCTTCTCGTCATGGTCCCGATCTCCTGCGGAAAAGTCCCGTCTCCTCCTCGTCGCCGGAAGCGCACCACATCGCCTACTTCTTTTACGGGCTCCCACCTCAATGCCGAGGCAACTCGGGCACGAAGCCGGCTACTCGACGTGCCCAAGGTTCGCTGTAGAATATGTAGTCCTCAAGTCTCACTTTGGGGTTCATGGAGATGCCATTTTAGGTGGAGGGATGATACAAGAACAATGTGGAGGGACTTGTGGGATTTTACAAAGGCAAAAGAGCTAAAATCCCACATGAAAAAATTTGGATAGCCCCTCCTATACATGGCCGGCCATCTCTAGATGAATGGAGAGAATGGAGTGAGTGGGAGAGTAAATCAAAATGGGAGCCATTCTCCTCTAATACCAAAGAGAGAGAGAGAGGAAAGCTATCATACAAAAGAAATGATAGCAAGGTAAACTCAACACTCAACACCACCATCATCACCTCACAAAGTCCAACCATCATGAACCATGATGACTCAAAAAGTCATGCCATCATGAAGAAATCAAGTCAAAGGATGGTGCACATCATGAAAGCCATAATGATGCAACAAGATGCAAAGAACCCCTCCACAAATACTTATTTGCAACAATGCAAATAAGCCCTCCTCCACCAATCTTCGGCCAATGAACGGAACAATGGAAATTGGCCGAAACGGAAAGCAAACTGGCAACTCCAGAAAACTGGTCCCGTAATAAATTACAGGAAAACCCCGATACTGTGCATACACACCCGCATTTGTATTCCGACTGAAATACAAATGCAATGAGACAAAATCTACACTGTACTATACTAGGATCCGGCTTATACCAAAGCCGGCCAGTAATATCCGTTCGATCCTGATCCGTGCAATACCGCACGTATCTGATCGAACCCTGCCATATATCCATACGGCCTATAGTACAAACTGTCCGATCCCGATCCGTGCAATACCGCACGTATCTGGTCGGACCTTGCCATATCTCCATACGGCCTCTACAACCTTTCGCCCGAAAGCTGAGTAACTGAATGTGGGGGACTCTAAAGACTCATCAACACCTTGGTTGTGGATTTAACCACTAGCACGTCAGAGGTATAAGCCAATACGTAACGGGCTACCAGGTACTGACTAAAAGGGATGTCTGTGAGCGAACTCAGCCTGACAACCCTACTGAGCCTGTCAGTGACAATATCCGTACAGTCCGGTCCGTTCGTCTATGAGTATCGCATGGCGGGCCTAGGGGGTTGGTAAAAGTCAGACCCCCAAAAGCGGTACAAGTCGTGTCGGAGTGTAGCCCAGAACACCCTGAGATACTACTGGAATACCTACCAGTAAATCTCCTTGCCTTGGCCAAGGACTTTGTGTAATGGCTCTCCTAGACACAGCACGACCTCACCCCCAATACCGGGAGAGACGAACCCCTGAAGATACGCTCACTACCTCCATGTGGCTCGGGACTGTACCCAACTAAAACCTGTTTGCACGACTCCTTTGCCCCGTGGTAGGGTAGTAATCAAAGTACAGTGGGAACTCACACGAGACAAATGACGATCCCCAGGTCGATGAACTAACCTGCACACATGTCACCAGGGAACTGCCATCTGACGTCTGGTATATAACCAACTAGCATGTTCCCGGCGAGTCCTGTCCGGTGTACTCATAACCCAATGAGCACCTGTATACATCTTAGGTGATCCAACTGACACCAGTGGCTTGTGAGACCGGCCACCGCCCCTCGTCGGGGTCTCGACTGTATACACTAGTCTACTAATGGAGTATCGATGCCCAGTCTCGAAACTCCCACGACTAGGGACCTTTTAAGGATAAGCTTATAGACCCCCAGCTCCCACTTATATGATCGCCCTCATACTGCTGGTGGTCAAGCAAGAATCCTAGGGGCTCTATCAACGTGTAATAGCGACGTGTCAGGTCACCTAAAGCAGTACACGATGATAAAGGTAAACCAGATAGCATACTATCATCTCGAGTAAGACTGTCCTACCGGGATAGGTCCTCCCTCAATAATTACAATCACGTACCTGTGACCTAATAATTGACTCTGAGGGCACTATCTCCAACAATCTCCCACTTGCACTCATGGCTAATTATTGCGATGTCGCATACTCACAGCCCGTGTGATACCGAACATCCAACTCCTCTACTAGTCAGTCTCACAAAGCTCGTTTGCGGAACTATTGCGTTCGAGGAATAGCTTCAGTGAGTGGATCCTCTTAGTTGTTTCTTTCTATGTCTCTCTATATCTCAAGTTCGCGGAGAAAACCATCTCCCGAAATGAGCAATACCTGTCTTAGAATGTGTCTGGATGTCTGATGGGACATAGCTCATAAATGAACTCCAAATCCAAACTTCTTAGACCGTATCGTTAACTGAACTTAATCAGTATCCTGCGCCATGCCACCCTCAGTATTGCCTTGGACCACCTGTCCAAAAAACTGCCCCTCACCAGAAGGAAAACTATAACTCTGACAACCTCCTTGTCGTCCATGTCACCTTGGAAGCCTGGAATGATAACTGTCTTCTGAATGAGGCTGTCGTTATCATCTCCCTAGAACATCCATTTATGTTCTAAAACTGCTTCCTACGGTTTCTCCAGGATTGGATTAAGGTCAACTTATTGCATCTAGTGCAAGAACAACATCTGGTGTGGTACTTGACATCTCATGATTGACTCAATTGCCTAAGCAAGTGATCTGCCAATCATGCACATCCCTCTCCCCTTTAGTCTGTAAGACAGTTTCAGAGAGGGTGACTCCATCACCTGCAGGTACACTACCGTGCCAGGAGTCGTCCATCCTAAATACTCTTAGAATGCTGTCAAGTATCCTGATTGGGAAACCACCCAAATCTAGATCTAATACCATAGATCCAGTAACCAGTATGTCTGATATAATGTCCAAGTCCTGTGTGGAGAAACCACTGTGTGACGACCAAAGTATAACCGATCGTAGTGTAGGAGTTTCTTTTCCTACTCTGTGTATATCATCCAAATACCAGGATATCACACCCTACTACCTTCTCAACAGATCCATCCCCTATTCTGATGAAGTCAAACCCATGACTGTCACGTCAGAAATAGATGATCTATCTCCGCTATATCTGCTTTAGTCTACAAATAGACATAAGCTACCTGTCCACCAATGCTTCCGCTGCTCCCACTGACTACGACAACCCTCTGGCAGAGTCATATAGACGTACACTTCTAAAACTGGTTTAGAACGACGCTATACTCATCCTCCCGCCGGGTCTCGTAACCTGGAACAACAGCAATGGCAATTGTGGGTAAACAAGAACTTCCCTGTCACCGTCCTTGAGGCTACCGTAGTGCCTCTCGGGTGCCTGAAGTTACCCACCTTATCTGCGGAGTGGCCAATGGAATGTCAATCCAGATTGAATCTTTAGGTTCCTTATCAAATCTTCAGTAATCGTTTGTGGTTCTGGAATCACTTCCAGTTCTACCATACTCCCACTACTGTTTTCTGAAAAAATCCATTTTTAATAAAACTGTGGCGAGTCTAGAACAATATTGCTATTGTTCATACAGATGGTAGAAAGTCAACCCTCGTCATAGCCTGGGTCAACCCACAAACAGCCATTACAGAATCGTGCCTTGAGTTATCCAGAGTCTGGTTTTAATCATAAGCTGGACAACTCCCCGTACCTTAACAACGTTAAGATATGAACTGTTCTATATCCCATATAGGACCAGAGGCACTGATTTAACTGAACCAGATCCAAATCATGCAACTGTCTCCAGTGCATGTCAACGAAATGGAAAGAGGCCGATCAGCGTTACTCAACTTAGGAATGCTTCCAATTATGAGTAACCTGAAAGAGAAGCAATTTCTCTTAATCATTACTATCAACTGAATACCATTGACAAGTATCTACATCTTCGATCACTTTGAAGAATCCCGATACTTGCTACACCTGGTTCTCTACTCTATTCAAATACCTATAACTTCTCAAAATTCAGACCCTGTGTTTCCGCGAAACACCTGTCTAAAAACTAGAGAAGTCATAAGTAAACCGAATATAGTACGAGGACCAACCCCTCTGTCCTGATGGACCCTGGACAACATACAATACTCTGCATAAGTCCCTTGAGTCTGATAACTCATTTACTGTGTGTCGTAGGCTGAAAACTGTACTTATGGTTAAGAAGAATTACACCGCTGTTTAATGCTCCTTACCTAACCATCCACTGATATAGGTAAATGTCGTAGACATAATTTCAGAAAGGTATATCTCACTCTATGAAAATAGACGTACAGATATATCAATTTGAAATTGGTGCATAACTGCGGATATTCAAAACCAAATATTTGCCAACCGGCAAACAGCCCAGGTGATTTCCTCAAATATCACCGATTACAACGAATCCCGATATAATGAGGATAATTACCCAATTCCCAATAACTTACTCCCACTCATCATCTGTAAAACCATACAGATGTGAGAATCGTACCTGGTAAATACATACCCTGGAGCAAGTGCCTAACTGGGAAATCAGTTTTCCTTTAACAGTACACAGTGAAACTGAAACATTGAAATGTTTCGATGGGGTATCTTGGTATTCCTAGTAATGCCCTTTCCATTATCCAGATTCACAACTGTAACCGTATAATTCTTTGCCACCTCTCCAAATCCCTTCATATGTCTTTAGTCATTACCTTCTGCACACCCCTTTAGGCCAAATGGTTTTCTTCCTTCCCTACCGTTCGGCACCAGCCTATGGTTTGGAAGAAGACTATCCAATAAGCATAATGGGTATACTGTCCCAATCCTAGGAACACTCGCAATGCGAGAGAAGGTGAAGATAAAAGACACCCGAATAAACCTTATTCCTATTTCTCCTGAACCAGAATCCATCCCCGAACTGGAACCAGTTCCATTCGAGTTCGTATATAACCATACGATGGAGTATCCAAATAAACTGTGGATCTTCGTAGTGATACGGAGTGTCCTGGAGAAATACAAAGGTGACGTGGGAGTGGTAACGAAATATTTGGTTTGGTCGTGAATATCTGTCGCAATTTACTTTGCCCTCTTACTAATCCCTTGCTTTGTCTGAACTTAATACCTTCTGCACACCATCGTTATGCTAATTGGTTTTCTTCATTCCCTACCGGTCGGCACCAGCCTAAGGTTTGGAAGAAGACAATCCAATTTGCGTAATAGGTGTACTACCCCTAAACCAAGGAGTACTCGTAACCTGAGAGAGGGTAAAAGGAAAAGACAACTGAATAATCCTATCCGTTTTCTCCAGAACCGGAAACCATCCTCAAATAAATTCTTTCGAGTTCGTATCTAACCATACGATGGTTTTGTCCAATGGAAGTGGACGTTCGTAGTAAAACGGGGTGTCCTGGAGAAAAGGGTAAAAGTAGGAGTGGCAATGAGGTTTGCAACTCTGACAATCCAAAAGCCGGTGTTAAGAAGGTTCGGTCAACTTGGTCACTGAGTCATAGTCTTAGGGTCGGGTCAAATGGTCGCTGCCAAAGAGAGAGAGAAAAGAAACACTCAGCGTGCACTCTAACCTAGATCAGAATGGTCACCAATTTATCTAATCTGGAAACCTCCCACTGTACCTCAAATTCTCCTCCAAACCTGAAAGAAGAATTAGTCGGGGTTACCCGAGGAGTAAACTAACTCATCAGTGGGAATCGGGATCCAACTATCATCGCATGACAACGTGACGGAATCCGCTCACGGTATCACACTCCAGAAGGTATGCGCATATCTGGCAAGTTTCAGTTCTTTTGAAACTCCCGATGTGATTTCTGCCCCATGCTCTTATGACCTTGACGAAGGCCAACAAATCATAAGTCACATGTCAAGTTCTACCCGTCATTCTCCAGGTTGATTTGAACCCACCCGCACAAGCCCTTGACGAAGGCCAACAAGGCTATACGACTGTCCCAAACCAACGCATCTATCTATACTGCAGAAAGGCAACAAGCAGCTACCATACACTATGCCTTGACGAAGGCCAACAAACATAGCATGAATACTACGTGCTACCCGTCTGAAACGACGGAGGGCTACGAATGGTTTCTGGCGAAAACCTTTAACGTAAAGAACTTGATATCGTTGAAGGAACTGATAGCTTTTTTTTTGAAAATATAGTGACGAAAACCGTTGCTAAAGAGGTCACTCCCGGTGAAGGGATCTCGGCTCTTTCCCCGTAGAATGGGGTGCAGGATATTCTAACTGAATACCACGGTGCAAAGCAAAAGTAATCGGCTATAGTGAAGTCATTGCCCTGACGCAAACTTTTTGTCCAAGGGGTCACTCCCGGTGAAGGGATCTCGGCCCTTGCCTCGTCGACTGAGGAGCAGGATATTCTAAATGAATACCGCGATGCAAAACAAAAGTGAACGTCCTTGCAATAACAGCTTTTTGAAAAGTGTTCCAACAACATCAGATTAGGTTTGTTTTTAACTTGCATTGATCCGAATCAATGCAGTCCCATCAATTGATCACACCAAAAAGAACGAAAATATACTGATGTACGTATATGCCATCCGCATTCGCCACTGGGTCCCGTCATTACCCGTTAGGTTAGCTAACTAACGACAGAGCGGGGACTGGACTAGCGCGGATGTAAAACATATACAACATCTACTAATATATATACCAATATATTATATTTCGCTCAAGGCGTGAATAGAATGCAACATCACAGAGAATGAACAGCATCACAGAAACAATACAGATATCTGGGATCCCCGGGTTTCACAGAGCCACTGCTGAAACCCGACGTTCCCCTGGTCGTGTGGATAGCCTGTGCAATGAAATCCTAGACCCCTACGGGCGCGGCAAGTTACCCGCCAAAACCTGAAGCGAGGCAGCCCCCTTCAGCAACGTGAATGGACCACCCAGCACTTCACGGAATCCGGTAACTTGGGCACCCCTCCTGGGTCAACCTGTACCCCCTACGAGTGCGGCGAATAGCCCGCCAATCCTAGAGTGAAGCCCCCTCCGTCTCAATGCCATGAGATGCGGGCTTGTTGCCCTCCAGAACCCGGCTATCCGTGCACCCCTCCGCGGGGCAATCCTAGTACAGAAAGTAAAATATACATACACCGGGTACATCGACCGCAACCAGGTCGTGCCCCAAAATAATAATACAAACAGGCAGTGACGGCAGTCCACATGTCGGACGCTCGCCCCGCAATATCAAATGTACATAATACAACAAAACTGTACTAGCATTGCATCCAGGCTATCCCCCACGACCGATCCGCAACATCACAGCAAAAACAAAACATCAACGTGAAAATCACGTTCGCAAATCCGTCTAACCGGGCTATAGCAGTTAGACCGGATTTACCGATCAAGTGACATTCACGGTCGCAGATATAATGTAAATACTATGAAAAATGTGTTTAAAATATCCGATCGATCAAAAATTAACAAGTGGGCCCCCAATCAAAACTGTAGCACTCACAGAAAACCTGGGCCCAATTTTAATATTCCAAAACCCATATTTTAAGCCCAGAAGGCCTCTGTAAAAAATTGGTGAAGTGATCTCCACAGTGTGCGGCGGAAGGGCGGCGGGAAGAGGGTTTTCGCGGCGGTTCCGCGCTCCCACTGTGGAGTTACTTCGTCGAATTTTTACAGAGCTCTTAGATTTTCCAGTACATCAATATTTTACAACCTGAAAAATTTTTGGGGACCAAAAAGTTTCAACAGAAAACTGATGTGGGCAAATACGGGTTTTTGAACATTTCGATCGATCGGAACTGAAAAACACATTACACAAAGCTAGACTAAGTTAATGGGGAGGCTCTGATACCACTGTAAGTGCACGGCGGCGCCCCGGCCGTCAATCCGACGGCCAAATGCGGAAGCGGTGATAAACTTAAATTTTCTTGAACTGGCAAACCGCCGCGCACTATAACCCGGATCGAACCATTAACTAGTCCTAGCTATCTACAAGAAAGGGAATAGAGATATACCGACGATCCAAGTCCTCCGGTCTTCTCGTCATGGTCCCGATCTCCTGCGGAAAAGTCCCGTCTCCTCCTCGTCGCCGGAAGCGCACCACATCGCCTACTTCTTTTACGGGCTCCCACCTCAATGCCGAGGCAACTCGGGCACGAAGCCGGCTACTCGACGTGCCCAAGGTTCGCTGTAGAATATGTAGTCCTCAAGTCTCACTTTGGGGTTCATGGAGATGCCATTTTAGGTGGAGGGATGATACAAGAACAATGTGGAGGGACTTGTGGGATTTTACAAAGGCAAAAGAGCTAAAATCCCACATGCAAAAATTTGGACAGCCCCTCCTATACATGGCCGGCCATCTCTAGATGAATGGAGAGAATGGAGTGAGTGGGAGAGTAAATCAAAATGGGAGCCATTCTCCTCTAATACCAAAGAGAGAGAGAGAGGAAAGCTATCATACAAAAGAAATGATAGCAAGGTAAACTCAACACTCAACACCACCATCATCACCTCACAAAGTCCAACCATCATGAACCATGATGACTCAAAAAGTCATGCCATCATGAAGAAATCAAGTCAAAGGATGGTGCACATCATGAAAGCCATCATGATGCAACAAGATGCAAAGAACCCCTCCACAAATACTTATTTGCAACAATGCAAATAAGCCCTCCTCCACCAATCTTCGGCCAATGAACGGAACAATGGAAATTGGCCGAAACGGAAAGCAAACTGGCAACTCCAGAAAACTGGTCCCGTAATAAATTACAGGAAAACCCCGATACTGTGCATACACACCCGCATTTGTATTCCGACTGAAATACAAATGCAATGAGACAAAATCTACACTGTACTATACTAGGATCCGGCTTATACCAAAGCCGGCCAGTAATATCCGTTCGATCCTGATCCGTGCAATACCGCACGTATCTGATCGAACCCTGCCATATATCCATACGGCCTATAGTACAAACTGTCCGATCCCGATCCGTGCAATACCGCACGTATCTGGTCGGACCTTGCCATATCTCCATACGGCCTCTACAACCTTTCGCCCGAAAGCTGAGTAACTGAATGTGGGGGACTCTAAAGACGCATCAACACCTTGGTTGTGGATTTAACCACTAGCACGTCAGAGGTATAAGCCAATACGTAACGGGCTACCAGGTACTAACTAAAAGGGATGTCTGTGAGCGAACTCATCCTGACAACCCTACTGAGCCTGTCAGTGACAATATCCGTACAGTCCGGTCCGTTCGTCTATGAGTATCGCATGGCGGGCCTAGGGGGTTGGTAAAAGTCAGACCCCCAAAAGCGGTACAAGTCGTGTCGGAGTGTAGCCCAGAACACCCTGAGATACTACTGGAATACCTACCAGTAAATCTCTTTGCCTTGGCCAAGGACTTTATGTAATGGCTCTCCTAGACACAGCACGACCTCACCCCCAATACCGGGAGAGACGAACCCCTGAAGATACGCTCACTGCCTCCATGTGGCTCGGGACTGTACCCAACTAAAACCTGTTTGTACGACTCCTTTGAGCCGTGGTAGGGTAGTAATCAAAGTACAGTGGGAACTCACACGAGACAAATGACGATCCCCAGGTCGATGAACTAACCTGCACACATGTCACCAGGGAACTGCCATCTGACGTCTGGTATATGACCAACTAGCATGTTCCCGGCGAGTCCTGTCCGGTGTACTCATAACCCAATAAGCACCTGTATACATCTTAGGTGATCCAACTGACACCAGTGGCTTGTGAGACCGGCCACCGCCCCTCGTCGGGGTCTCGACTGTATACACTAGTCTACTAATGGAGTATCGATGCCCAGTCTCGAAACTCCCATGACTAGGGACCTTTTAAGGATAAGCTTATAGACCCCCAGCTCCCACTTATATGATCGCCCTCATACTGCTGGTGGTCAAGCAAGAATCCTAGGGGCTCTATCAACGTGTAATAGCGACGTGTCAGGTCACCTAAAGCAGTACACGATGATAAAGGTAAACCAGATAGCATACTATCATCTCGAGTAAGACTGTCCTACCGGGATAGGTCCTCCCTCAATCATTACAATCACGTACCTGTGACCTAATAATTGACTCTGAGGGCACTATCTCCAACATGAACTAGTCCATCGCACCAAAACCCATCCTAAGCATCAATAATTTACCAAGCAACAATATAATAATTGCAGGTGTGTATACGCATCCGTATACATCACCACGGACTGCGGGGGTGCTATACGCCATCCACCCGACTTCTCCCCATAGATATAAATCTACTCACCTTTCTTTATGCGTGCCGGTGCCGATGTCGCCATTTGCATCTCCAACGCCTCGACGCCACGTGGGGTACCTACAAGGATATCACACGCTAAAACACATGAAAACCATGTCGGAAACCAAAATGGTGCACGCTACGTCTATAAGTAAAAACCTATAGCCTCGCGTGCAAACACAACCAATGCTCACTGGTCACTGGCGTTCAAACGCCACCCGACGGAAACGAATCACCAAATACCCAAAATCCATACGAAGTCAAGTCGTAAATCATACGCCAACTCATGGAAAACGACCCAGATTTTATCCTAACTGGAAACAGTTAAAACTAGACATACAGGGGGTCAAGTTTACAAGAAATAGGGTTGTGCACGCAAAACGAGGGGGTTTCACCCTGGTCTGGCCGCAATTTGCGGCCAGAAGGGATAAATCTGCGGCCGGGAAGTGGGTCCAGGGTCTGGGGCTTTGGGTGTTGGTTTCTACTAGCCTGCACATCTCACTGCTAAGTCAATTTTATTTTAGGGTTTCCGAGGTGAAAGCAGATCTCAGAAAGGTCAATAAGTCGACAAAAACGCTAATTTACACCAAGTCGAACAATCTGGTATCTTTGCTGGAATCTGGGGAAATTCTGGGGTGAACTGGTCTCAAACACACCTAATAAGGCTATACTAACAATCAAAACCATCTCTTGGCCAAATCTCACTCAATTTCTCCTAAACTAGCACTAACCTTCACTATAACACTAAATTTCAGTCTTAACAACTATAACTTTACAAGATAGGAGTTGGGTTGCAAGATTATACCTCAAGGAATCTTAGATAATGGAGAAGGGAAGAAGGAGGAGGGGTGTTGCTGCTGAAGTGCCCTGTACCAGCCTCAAGTGTATGGTTGCTGCTGCTGCTACTGCTGTTTCCACTGCAGCTGATGCTGCTGTTTTCACTAGAATGTGTGTTGCTGTTGTTTTTGGGTGTTATGGTGGTGTTTGGGTTGTTGAAGCTGCTGTGTTGAGTTGGTGTGTTTATGGTGTTGGGTTGCTTTGTGGCTGCTGCAGGAAGTATGGTGTTGTGGTGGCTGATGTAGCAGCTGAGGTGGAGAAATTGGGGCTGAAGCTGTTTTTAACAGCAGTTTGTGGCTGTTGCTGAGGGTTTAGTTTGGGCTGCTGCTGTTGCTTGAAATTTCCTTTTTCTCTTGTTTTTCTATGTGTGTTGCAGTAGCAGAAGTGTTGGGCTGTGGCTTATGATATTGTGGCTATTGTTTGGGGTGTTGTGGCTGATATGTTGGCAGAAAATGGGGCTGAATTTGTGCTGATGTAGCTGCTGTAGCTGCTGTTCTGGTGGCTGAAAATGTGTTGATAGGGGGGCAGATGTAGCTGCTGATGTGAGGGATTTTGGGTTGATGTGTTGATATGGGGGTGTAGGTTTTGGGCTATGGTGCTAGGGGCTGGTGGCTGCAGCTGCTGTTGATGTAATGGGCTGAAGTAATTGCTGAAGGGTCAGATATTGTGGCTGAAAGGTGTTGAATTGATGCATGTTTTCAGCTGCTGATGTAGCTGCAGGTGTAGGGGCTGTTTTGTGGCTGAAGTCGGTTATTGGGGGCTGAAAAGTGATGATGGGAGTGTGCAGGTCAGCGATGGGGGGCTGAAAAGTCTTAGGGGCTTGTGTAATGTGTGAGAGTGAGAGGTAGTATGAAAGAGCACAAGGGATAATGAAGATTGAGAGGGATCATGGCACACTCTAGCCACCTCTCTCTCTCTCTCCTACACAAGGTCAACTCCCATCCTAATCACCCTTAACAAGCTAAAACCCTTAATTAACCCAATTAACCTAATCAAATGGTTCAACCCACCATGGTCATCTAAACATGGTCCAACCCTAGGCTACCATGACCAAAACAAGAAACAAGTGTAACAAGTGTAGGAATGTTATGGTGCACAATTTGCACAAAAGACCAATTCGCGATTTTTAATCGCGACTAACACCAACATAGCATATAATCCATCATAAAAACTGAAAATTTTCCACAAAATGCCCAAATTTAGAATTTCCATAATTTTCTCCGGAATTTTCACCATTTATCGGTATTTAATTAAACCGACTATTAAAATAATCATTAAATATTTATATAAATTTATGAAAATTCGCAAAAATAATATTTTAATTTTTTTTGAAATGTTACAGTCTTCCCCCCTTAAAGAAATTCGGTCCCCGAATTTAAATTTAAACCCCCAAATTCTAAAACATTTCAATAAAATGTCCAAGTCAACGGGGCTCCGAAAGCATCAATACATAAAAGGCATCATAACGCAATACATGCGCATGAGCAACGAGCAGATAACTCGAAATCAACTCCGTCAAGCATTCCTTAATCATCGGAGTCAAGGTGAAAACACGAATGCCAAATCCAAGGCAAAACCGATATGCTAGAAATCGGAACTATACATGTGAATATCAAATCTGTGAATGTAAATATCTGAAGGAAATGCATGCCATATTCTTTAAAGTCGATGTACAATGCGCATAGCACTGCACAGTGGCGGACGTCTCTATGAGAAAATAGCCATATATGTATATATCTTTTGTTTAGTATGCACGATCCGCCATTTGAAAACTGTTTAGAAGGGTTCTCTGTTTTAAATGTTTCGTGTCATATCTGACACGTATGTAAATAATGAGACTATAGCTCGCTTTTGGAAATCCCTTTGAAACCTATCAATGCATGCAAAATATATCCAGGCACTGTCCTCTGACTAGTTCTGCTCAGTACGAAAACACATGGCAAATATCATAAAAACGTACTGCTCCATAGAACCCAATTCAAAGTGCATATGAAAACCCTGTGCGTCCGGCGCGCACGGAAATCAAAATCCATACATGTGCCAAGCAGGTGCACAAAAATAACATCAAGGTGCAACGGTTGTGCACACAACATCGGTCATAGGCAACGTGTGTGCCTGACAGCAAAATCAGGTGCATCTGATATGTACGAAAAATCCCGATTTAGTGCATCTGGTGTGCACCAAACCGCATCTCATAACATGCCCCTAACGTGCGCTAAAAATCCAAATCCGGTGCATCCATCATGCACGAAATCATGAAATCCAACATCAAGCGCCAAACACGCGCAAAATCCAATCAGGTGCATCAAGTGCACAAAACAAATATCGAGCATCACCACCGAAATCGAAGTCCAGTGCATCCAAGTTCACAAAATACGAAACACTGCACTGCAAGCATATGTGAACTATACCGAGTGCAAAAACCAAATCGTGTGCGTGCATACGCACAAAATCAACTCCACTGTCTAAAACCAATAAAATCATAAACATGTGAAACCAAGGAACGAAAACAATATCAAGTGCAACACTGTGCAAAAATCGTAAATCCTCAATCATCAAAATCAAATCATGCGAATAAATCGCCCAAAATACCAAAACAAGTATGGCGGAATAGTCCCGCTCAAGCGCATCCTCCAAGAATCTCGGGCCTACTGTCGCGGTCACTCATAGCATGTCTCGTCGACGATCCTGAACTCTGGCCTGCTGGTGTGCGTAACGTGATCACTCCCGGGTCCAGGTCTCCTCTGTGAATTACCAATCTCACGATCCACCGGCTCATCGGCCCTGTCAGGTGTGCTAATGGGGACGATTCCATTCTGGCACTTCTCTGGTCATCTCTTGGTCAATCGTCGCGACCACTCGTAAGGCAGCATATCACTGGCGTCGGCCTCTGGCTCTCTGAATGCACGTGACACGTCTGATCATGGGTGCAAGTATCATTGCAGCAGTGTTATGGAAGGAATCCTGCTCACGGTCTCTTCCGAGTCTCGTCTCTGCCTAACTGTTCGGAAGTCATCGTCCTTTACTATATCTGCTTCTTGTTCCGGAATGGCTGCATACTCATCGCGACTCCTTCTGGAAGGTATATCCAATATTCTGCCTAGGCAGGCGCATCGTATCTCTGATGTCGGCGGAGTGGAACGTCATCTCATCCAGATCTGGTATGAACCTCTTACTCCACTTTTCTCTAATGTCGACTGCTTCGGACTCGTCTCGTCGTGGCTGCATGGACTGAGCTCCAATGGCTACCCTCGTATCTAGAGTCTCCCAAGAAATGCATCTCACCACCTAGCATCCGAATTAAGTCGAGCCATCCGATCGATTTGTCAAAACCTCATAATCCCCCAAGAGCTCAACATCTTGGGTACAGTATAACAGTATCGAGTACATACCACAGTATCGGTGGTCCAGCCGTAGAAAGGCAAACCCAAGCCTCACTAATGGCGCCGCAGAACTGCCGTAAACCCTAAGGTTCAAAGGCTTTCACACGGTCATTAAGTCGGGTTAGGGTTTCATTCTTCTAGAGGGACCATAGAATTGCCTGCATGTCTTTCCGAATACTTTAAACTTGGAATAATAGGTTTCTGACATTCGATCGTCTCCGTCGACTCTCAACGTCTCCACGTGAAGTCGTCTCAGCTGGAATCAATCTATCCGATGACCTCGCATCGGGGTAGCGAATGATCCACATGTCCTAGTCATTCATCCTCGGTGACTAGTGACCTTCTATAATCTCTTAGTACAATCTCGTACTGCAATAGCTCCAACATCTGGGGTAATATCTCGTCGTTCACAGTAATAACTGGCTCGCTCGTCTGCACGCTGAACAGTGCCTCAATCATCATGAATGAGCAATCCATCAACGATCATCAAAATCTGGCTGGCCTCTGTCAGTGGCTCAATCCTCTGGTGCTGATCTGCACGTCCGAGTAATCTCATGCAGCGATCCATCCAACGCTCGTGGCGCAAAACACAATCAAGACACATCTCTGCAAACGTGTGTCTCCGGAATTATGCTCTGGTCAGTCCTCGTTCGTAACGAGCTCGTGCTGACCGCAACTCTAGCCGTAGCTCTCCCTGCCCGTAATCGTGGCAGCAAAACCAACTGGTACCGATGAAGCTAGATCAGGAATGAATATGATACTGAACAAGGAAATGTACATCCTAAGGCTCCTTAAGTGGAGTGGCGTGTCGTAAATATACCGCGGAACATACCCACGGTACGTCACTCTACTTTAGTCACCTATTCCATCAACCAAGGGTCATCCTATACTCCGAAGGTAAAACCTAACGCTCTGATATCAACTTTGTCACGTCCCAAAAGTATGGAAAATGGCCGGCACCTAGACTACGAACGTCTCAAGGCGTACGTACTCTAAGTATGCCGAGCCCAGAAATCCAAACAAAGAAAAGTAGTAGAGAATAGGAAGAACCATATCAAAACAACCTGTATGCAACATAATATACAACGCCTAAAGGCGAGGATCACAACAGAAAAGGAAACTCCAACCAGCAAGAAATCCATAGAAATGTAACACGCGACTCTAAGGTCGAAAAAATAAACAGCACTGGTCTCTATCTCAAATAAGTACATGTTTGGTTGATAGAACTTCTAGATACAACTGAAATATAATATACAATGTATAATGATGGGTACGATACAATAACCCACCTACTAGCAGATAGCAAGTCACCCGAAAAGAAATCGTGCCCGCAAAGCCGTAATAGAACCTGTACGACAAACCTGCAAAAAACTGGGGCACAACGGGGGTGAGTTGCCAACTCGTGAGTAGAAAAAGATCTACGAACAGAAAATCGCATGTATGACGCAATCCTAGGTCAAACGATTAGAATATAAAATCCTCAAATATATAACCAGCAATCTCTAACCATGGCTGGTGTAAATATCTAACCCAAGTATAAACCCATGTGTCCATGTCAGTGCGACAGGTAACAATGTATCATATGGATGATGTATAAATGCATGAAACAAAATGCATATACTGAAGAAAACTGCTGTCATAAATTTGTGAGATTTCTATATTTTTAAAATGAGGTATCATAATGAAATCAGTATAAACAAGTGCCTAGCATCGGCACAAAACATAAATCTCAATATCTTGATATCTCTGTATCACAATCTCTGTACCTCAATATCTCAAATCTCAATGTCTCAATCATAAAATCCAGGGCGCCGTCAGTCCAGATCAGCCCCTACCATCCATCTCATGACTACGACGGTATCCTCCGGATATCCGACGTATCGGGTAAAATCACCGGTCGGCAGTGCTCCCCTGCCAGGCTCAACGCCATCTCCTGCGATCTTCTTGCCCCGGGGTACCGCACCGGGTCCACCATGTACCCGTAATCGGTCTCATCCGCCTCCTCGAATCGGGTTTCACATGTCGCTCTCAGCACCGAGAAAACATATGGTGGACGCACTGAAATATCATATCAAGGGTAACCGGGTTTTTAAAACAATTTCATAATCTCTTTGAAATATCCACGGTTCCCAAATCCAGAAGTATCATAGAAACAACATATCTCAATGCGTATAATCAGGAAGCATGATGTATGTGACATATAAATGAAATGCAAGTATAACAGTATATCATGCAACATGGAATAATAGTATGCACATACAAGGGTCATATCCTGATGCAATAATATTACTGTGTAGTGACATGACAATTACCGATGAAGATGTGTGTGAGACAGCAAATAAGTGTACGTGGTACATACGCATCACCGGTAATGGTGCTGGTGTCCTAACAGCATGATATCAATAATGGAATATGAATCATAATAAGTATGCGATGCAGAGTAACAAAAATAATATACGGAAGCTGAATGCTAAACATAAAGATAGCTAAACTGCATCTAATGTCATAAGAGTCATATAGCTACACCACTATAAGGCTGAGCTAAAACTAACAGTAGGTAAGCGAAACCGCCTAACCTCTGAGTCGATACACATATATATGCACATATATAGTCGGTGATCCCGCCTCGATCATATCACATCCGATACCATATCTCTATAATCGGTTATTCAAAATTCAAGTAGGCGGATCAAACATCAAAATATAGCTCGTACGTGAATCCATCGTACGGCATCCCCAAATTTGGGTACGGGTCAACAGCGCATTCGTCATATCACTCGTCGGGTATTCTCTCTATCAAAGATCATAATCCAGGTACTGACCTACGTCTAGTACAAAGCTAACATCATCACTATCATCATGATTTAACTACTGATCAACAGTCTCGTATGAATCGTTATCATCATCATATATCGTCAATATATTCATAATCCGACTTCCGATTGACAGCCTCTAGCAATTCGATATCATCAGCACATATCAGCGTAAAGAGGTATACATCGCCCGAGCGGCCTATCATAACATCTTATCATATCATGTCATGTCATATCCTATCTCGTATCATAATCACATCGATCATTTAATATATATCACTATTCCTGTGACATCATTATCCCGAAATCCTCTAAAGCATCACGAAGTATCCCAAATATGAATTCTACCATATCCCCGATATCATAATCTCGGATCAAAATCATCAACTCAACTCAACCCCAAGTATCGTCCTCAATTCCGTATGTGAACACATATCTATATAGAATCCCATGACCACATATGAAATAAGGATGTATGCAAGTATGTATGTGTGTATAGGTATGTGTAGTGCACCCACTACCTAGGGTTTCGCAACACTGAACTAGTCCATCGCACTAAAACCCATCCTAAGCATCAATAATTTCCCAAGCAACAATATAATAATTGCAGGTGTGTATACTCATCCGTATACATCACCACCGACTGCGGGGGTGCTATACGCCATCCACCCGACTTCTCCCCGTAGATATAAATCTACTCACCTTTCTTTATGCGTGCCGGTGCCGATGTCACCATTTGCATCTCCAACGCCTCGATGCCACGTGGGGTACCTACAAGGATATCACACGCTAAAACACATGAAAACCATGTCAGAAACCAAAACGGTGCACGCTGCGTCTATAAGTAAAAACCTATAGCCTCACGTGCAAACACAGCCAATGCTCACTGGTCGCTGGCGTTCAAACGCCACCCGACGGAAATGAATCACCAAATACCCAAAATCCATACGAAGTCAAGTCGTAAATCATACGCCAACTCATGGAAAATGACCCAGATTTTACCCTAACTGGAAACAGTCAAAACTAGACATACAAGGGGTCAAGTTTACAAGAAATAGGGCTGTGCACGCAAAACGAGGGGTTTTACCCTGGTCTGGCCGCAATTTGCGGCCAGAAAGGATTAATCTGCGGCCGGGAAGTGGGTCCAGGGTCTGGGGCTTTGGGTGTTGGTTTCTACTAGCCTGCACATCTCACTGCTAAGTCAATTTTATTTTAGGGTTTCCGGGGTGAAAGCAGATCTCAGAAAGGTCAATAAGTCGACAAAAATGCTAATTTACACCAAGTCGAACAATCTGGTATCTTTGCTGGAATCTGGGGAAATTCTGGGGTGAACTGGTATCAAACACACCTAATAAGGCTATACTAACAATCAAAACCATCTTTTGGCCAAATCTCACTCAATTTCTCCTAAACTAGCACTAACCTTCACTATAACACTAAATTTTAGTCTTAACAACTATAACTTAACAAGATAGGAGTTGGGTTGCAAGATTATACCTCAAGGAATCTTAGATAATGGAGAAGGGAAGAAGGAGGAGGGGTGTTGCTGCTGAAGTGCCATGTACCAGCCTCAAGTGTATGGTTGCTGCTGCTGCTACTGCTGTTTCCACTGCAGCTGATGCTGCTGTTTTCACTAGAATGTGTGTTGCTGTTGTTTTTGGGTGTTGTGGTGGTGTTTGGGTTGTTGAAGCTGCTGTGTTGAGTTGGTGTGTTTATGGTGTTGGGTTGCTTTGTGGCTGCTGCAGGAAGTATGGTGTTGTGGTGGCTGATGTAGCAGCTGAGGTGGAGAAATTGGGGCTGAAGCTGTTTTTAACAGCAGTTTGTTGCTGTTGCTGAGGGTTTAGTTTGGGCTGCTGCTGTTGCTTGAAATTTCCTTTTTCTCTTGTTTTTCTATTTGTGTTGCAGCAGCAGAAGTGTTGGGCTGTGGCTTATGATATTGTGGCTATTGTTTGGGGTGTTGTGGCTGATATGTTGGCAGAAAATGGGGCTGAATTTGTGCTGATGTAGCTGCTGTAGCAGCTGTTCTGGTGGCTGAAAATGTGTTGATAGGGGGGCTGATGTAGCTGCTGATGTGAGGGATTTTGGGGCTGATATATTGATATGGGGGTGTAGGTTTTGGGCTATGGTGCTAGGGGCTGGTGGCTGCAGCTGCTGTTGATGTAATGGGCTGAAGTATTTGCTGAAGGGTCAGATATTGTGGCTGAAAGGTGTTGAATTGATGCATGTTTTCAGCTGCTGATGTAGCTGCAGGTGTAGGGGCTGTTTTGTGGCTGAAGTCGGTTATTGGGGGCTGAAAAGTGATGATGGGAGTGTGCAGGTCAGCTATGGGGGGCTGAAAAGTCTTAGGGGCTGGTGTAATGTGTGAGAGTGAGAGGTAGTATGAAAGAGCACAAGGGATAATGAAGATTGAGAGGGATCATGGCACACTCTAGCCACCTCTCTCTCTCTCTCCTACACAAGGTCAACTCCCATCCTAATCATCCTTAACAAGCTAAAACCCTTAATTAACCCAATTAACCTAATCAAATGGTTCAACCCAACATGGTCATCTAAACATGGTCCAACTCTAGGCTACCATGACCAAAACAAGAAACAAGTGTAACAAGTGTAGGAATGTTATGGTGCACAATTTGCACAAAAAGCCAAAAAGACCAATTCGCGATTTTTAATCGCGACTAACACCAACATAGCATATAATCCATCATAAAAACTGAAAAATTTCCACAAAATGCCCAAATTTAGAATTTCCATAATTTTCTCCGGAATTTTCACCATTTATCGGTATTTAATTAAACCGACTATTAAAATATTCATTAAATATTGATATTAATTAATGAAAATTCCCAAAAATAATATTTTAATTTTTTTTGAAATGTTACAGTCTTCCCCCCTTAAAGAAATTCGGTCCCCGAATTTAAATTTAAACCCCCAAATTCTAAAATATTTCAATAAAATGTCCAAGTCAACGGGGCTCCGAAAGCATCAATACATAAAAGGCATCATAGCGCAATACATGCGCATGAGCAACGAGCAGATAACTCGAAATCAACTCCGTCAAGCATTCCGCAATCATCGGAGTCAAGGTGAAAACACGAATGCCAAATCCAAGGCAAAACCGATATGCTAGAAATCGGAACTATACATGTGAATATCAAATCTGTGAATGTAAATATCTGAAGGAAATGCATGCCAAATTCTTTAAAGTCGATGTACAATGCGCATAGCACTGCACAGTGGCGGACGTCTCTATGAGAAAATAGCCAAATATGTATATATCTTTTGTTTAGTATGCACGATCCGCCATTTGAAAACTGTTTAGAAGGGTTCTCTGTTTTAAACGTTTCGTGTCATATCGGACACGTATGTAAATAATGAGACTATAGCTCGCTTTTGGAAATCCCTTTGAAACCTATCAATGCATGCAAAATATATCCAGGCACTGTCCTCTGACTAGTCCTGCTCAGTACGAAAACACATGGCAAATATCATAAAAACGTACTGCTCCATAGAACCCAATTCAAAGTGCATATGAAAACCCTGTGCGTCCGGTGCGCACGGAAATCAAAATCCATACATGTGCCAAGCAGGTGCACAAAAATAACATCAAGGTGCAACAGTTGTGCACACAACATCGGTCATAGGCAACGTGTGTGCCTGACAGCAAAATCAGGTGCATCTGATATGTACGAAAAATCCCGATTTAGTGCATCTGGTGTGCACCAAACCGCATCTCATAACATGCGCCCAACGTGCGCTAAAAATCCAAATCCGGTGCATCCATCATGCACGAAATCATGAAATCCAATATCAAGCGCCAAACACGCGCAAAATCCAATCAGGTGCATCAAGTGCACAAAACAAATATCGAGCATCACCACCAAAATCGAAGTCCAGTGCATCCAAGTGCACAAAATACGAAACACTGCACTGCAAGCATATGTGAACTATACCGAGTGCAAAAACCAAATCGTGTGCGTGCATACGCACAAAATCAACTCCACTATCTAAAATCCATAAAATCATAAACATGTGAAACCAAGGCACGAAAACAATATCAAGTGCAACACTGTGCAAAAATCGTAAATCCTCAATCATCAAAATCAAATCATGCGAATAAATCGCCCAAAATACCGAAACAAGTATGGCGGAATAGTCCCGCTCAAGCGCATCCTCCAAGAATCTCGGGCCTACTGTCGCGGTCACTCATAGCATGTCCCGTCGACGATCCTGAACTCTGACCTGCTGGTGTGCGTAATGTGACCACTCCCGGGTCCAGGTCTCCTCTGTGAATTACCAATCTCACGATCCACCAGCTCATCGGCCCTGTCAGGTGTGCTAATGGGGACGATTCCATTCTGGCACTTCTCTGGTCATCTCTTGGTCAATCGTCGCGACCACTCGTAAGGCAGCATATCACTAGCGTCGACCTCTAGCTCTCTGAATGCACGTGACACGTCTGATCCTGGGTACAAGTATCATTGCAGCAGTGTTCTGGAAGGAATCCTGCTCACGGTCTCTTCCGGGTCTCGTCTCTGCCTAACTGTTTGGAAGTCATCGTCCTTTACTATATCTGCTTCTTGTTCCGGAACGGCTGCATACTCATCGCGACTCCTTCTGGAAGGTATATCCAATATTCTGCCTAGGCAGGCACATCGTATCTCTGATGTCGGCGGAGTGGAACGTCATCTCGTCCAGATCTGGTACGAACCTCTTACTCCACTTTTCTCTAATGTCGACTGCTTCGGACTCGTCTCGTCGTGGCTGCATGGACTGAGCTCCAATGGCTACCCTCGTATCTGGAGTCTCCCAAGAAATGCATCTCACCACCTAGCATCCGAATTAAGTCGAGCCATCCGATCGATTTGTCAAAACCTCATAATCCCCCAAGAGCTCAACATCTTGGGTACAGTATAACAGTATCGAGTACATACCACAGCATTGGTGGTCCAGCCGTAGAAGGGCAAACCCAAGCCTCACTAATGGCACCGCAGAACTGCCGTAAACCCTAAGGTTCAAAGGCTTTCACACGGTCATTAAGTCGAGTTAGGGTTTCATTCTTCTAGAGGGACCATAGAATTGCCTGCATGTCTTTCCGAATACTTTAAACTTGGAATAATAGGTTTCTGACATTTGATCATCTCTGTCGACTCTCAACGTCTCCATGTGAAGTCGTCTCAGCTGGAATCAATCTATCCGATGACCTCGCATCGGGGTAGCGAATGATCCACATGTCCTAGTCATTCATCCTCGGTGACTAGAGACCTTATATAATCTCTTAGTACAATCTCGTACTGCAATAGCTCCAACATCTGGGGTAATATCTCGTCGTTCGCAGTAATAACTGGCTCACACGTCTGCACGCTGAACAGTGCCTCAATCATCATGAATGAGCAATACATCAACGATCATCAAAATCTGGCTGGCCTCTGTCAGTGGCTCAATCCTCTGGTGCTGATCTGCACGTCCGAGTAATCTCATGCAGCGATCCATCCAACGCTCGTGGCGCAAAACACAATCAAGACACATCTCTACAAACATGTGTCTCTGGAATTATGCTCTGGTCAGTCCTCGTTCGTAACGAGCTCGTGCTAACCGCAACTCTAGCCGTAGCTCTCCCTGCCCGTAATCGTGGCAGCAAAACCATAACTGGTACCGATGAAGCTAGATCAGGAATGAATATGATACTGAACAAGGAAATGTACATCCTAAGGCTCCGTAAGTGGAGTGGCGTGTCGTAAATATGCCGCGGAACATACCCACGGTACGTCACTCTACTTTAGTCACCTATTCCATAACCAAGGGTCATCCTATACTCCGAAGGTAAAACCTAACGCTCTGATACCAACTTTGTCACGTCCCAAAAGTATGGAACATGACTGGCACCTAGACTACGAACGTCTCAAGGCGTACGTACTCTAAGTAAGCCGAGCCCAGAAATCCAAACCAAGAAAAGTAGTAGAGAGTAGGAAGAACCATATCAAAACAACCTGTATGCAACATAATATACAACGCCTAAAGGCGAGGATCACAACAGAAAAGGAAACTCCAACCAGCAAGAAATCCATAGAAATGTAACACGCGACTCTAAGGTCGAAAGAATAAACAGGACTGGTCTCTATCTCAAATAAGTACATGTTTGGTTGATGGAAATTCTAGATACAACTGAAATATAATATACAATGTATAATGATGGGTACGATACAATAACCCACCTACTAGCAGATAGCAAGTCACCCGAAAAGAAATCATGCCCGCAAAGCCGTAATGGAACCTGTACGGCAAACCTGCAAGAAACTGGGGCACAATGGGGGTGAGTTTCCAACTCGTGAGTAGAAAAAGATCTACGAACAGAAAATCGCATGTATGACGCAATCCTAGGTCATACGATTAGAATATAAAATCCTCAAATATATAACCAGCAATCTCTAACTATGGCTGGTGTAAATATCTAACCCAAGTATAAACCCATGTGTCCATGTCAGTGCGACAGGTAATAATGTATCATATGGATGATGTATAAATGTATGAAACAGAATGCATATACTGAAGAAAACTGCTGTCATAAATTTGTGAGATTTCTGTATTTTTAAAATGAGGTATCATAATGAAATCAGTATAAATAAGTGCCTAGCATCGGCACAAAACATAAATCTCAATATCTTGATATCTCTGTATCACAATCTCTGTACCTCAATATCTCAAATCTCAATGTCTCAATCATAAAATCCAGGGCGCCATCAGTCCAGATCAGCCCCTACCATCCATCTCATGACTACGACGGTATCCTCCGGATATCCGACGTATCGGGTAAAATCACCGGTCGGCAGTGCTCCCCTGCCAGGCTCAACGCCATCTCCTGCGATCTTCTTGCCCCGGGGTACCGCACCGGGTCCACCATGTACCCGTAATCGGTCTCATCCGCCTCCTCGAATCGGGTTTCACATGTCGCTCTCAGCACCGAGAAAACACATGGTGGACGCACTGAAATATCATATCAAGGGTAACCGGGTTTTTAAAACAATTTCATAATCTCTTTGAAATATCCACGGTTCCCAAATCCAGAAGTATCATAGAAACAACATATCTCAATGCGTATAATCAGGAAGCATGATGTATGTGCAACATGGAATAATAGTATGCACATACAAGGGTCATATCCTGATGCAATAATACTACTGTGTAGTGACATGGCAATTACCGATGAAGATGTGTGTGAGACAGCAAATAAGTGTACGTGGTACATACGCATCATCGGTAATGGTGCTGGTGTCCTAACAGCATGATATCAATAATGGAATATGAATCATAATAAGTATGCGATGCAAAGTAACAACAATAATATGCGGAAGCTGAATGCTAAATATAAAGATAGCTAAACTGCATCTAATGTCATAAGAGTCATATAGCTACACCACTATAAGGCTGAGCTAAAGCTAACAGTAGGTAAGCGAAACCACCTAACCTCTGAGTCGATACACATATATATACACATATATAGTCGGTGATCCCGCCTCGATCATATCACATCTGATACCATATCTCTATAATCGGTTATTCCCAAGTCAAGTAGGCGGATCAAACATCAAAATATAGCTCGTACGTGAATCCGTCGTACGGCATCCCCAAATTTGGGTACGGGTCAACGGCACATTCGTCATATCACACATCGGGTATTCTCTCTATCAAAGATCATAATCCGGGTACTGATCTACGTCTAGTACAAAGCTAACATCATCACTATCATCATGATTTAACTACTGATCAACAGTCTCGTATGAATCGTTATCATCATCATATATCGTCAATATATTCATAATCCGACTTCCGATTGACAGCCTCTAGCAATTCGATATCATCAGCACATATCAGCGTAAAGAGGTATACATCGCCCGAGCGGCCTAACATAACATCTTATCATATCATGTCATATTATATCCTATCTCGTATCATAATCACATCGATCATTTAATATATATCACTATTCCTGTGACATCATTATCCCGAAATCCGCTAAAGCATCACGAAGTATCCCAAATATGAATTCTACCATATCCCCGATATCATAACCTCGGATCAAAATCATCAACTCAACTCAACCCCAAGTATCGTCCTCAATTCGGTATGTGAACACATAGTCCCATATCCATGTGAACACATATCTGTATAGAATCCCATGACCACATATGAAATAAGAATGTATGCAAGTATGTATGTGTGTATAGGTATGTGTAGTGCACCCACTACCTAGGGTTTCGCAACACTGAACTAGTCCATCGCACCAAAACCCATCCTAAGCATCAATAATTTCCGAAGCAACAATATAATAATTGCAGGTGTGTATACGCATCCGTATACATCACCACGGACTGCGGGGGTGCTATACGCCATCCACCCGACTTCTCCCCGTAGATATAAATCTACTCACCTTTCTTTATGCGTGCCGGTGCCGATGTCGCCATTTGCATCTCCAACGCCTCGACGCCACGTGGGGTACCTACAAGGATATCACACGCTAAAACACATGAAAACCATGTCGGAAACCAAAACGGTGCACGCTACGTCTATAAGTAAAAACCTATAGCCTCGCGTGCAAACACAGCCAATGCTTACTGGTCGCTGGCGTTCAAACGCCAGCCGACGGAAACGAATCACCAAATACCCAAAATCCATACGAAGTCAAGTCATAAATCATACGCCAACTTATGGAAAACGACCCAGATTTTACCCTAACTGGAAACAGTCAAAACTAGACATACAGGGGGTCAAGTTTACAAGAAATAGGGCTGTGCACGCAAAACGAGGGGGTTTCACCCTGGTCTGGCCACAATTTGCGGCCAGAAGGGATAAATCTGCGGCCGGGAAGTGGGTCTAGGGTCTGGGGCTTTGGGTGTTGGTTTCTACTAGCCTGCACATCTCACTGCTAAGTCAATTTTATTTTAGGGTTCCCGGGATGAAAGCAGATCTCAGAAAGGTCAATAAGTCGACAAAACGCTAATTTACACCAAGTCGAACAATCTGGTATCTTTGCTGGAATCTGGGGAAATTCTGGGGTGAACTGGTCTCAAACACACCTAATAAGGCTATACTAACAATCGAAACCATCTCTTGGCCAAATCTCACTCAATTTCTCCTAAACTAGCACTAACCTTCACTATAACACTAAATTTCAGTCTTAACAATTATAACTTAACAAGATAGGAGTTGGGTTGCAAGATTATCCTCAAGGAATCTTAGATAATGGAGAAGGGAAGAAGGAGGAGGGGTGCTGCTGCTGAAGTGCCCTGTACCAGCCTCAAGTGTATGGTTGCTGCTACTGCTACTGTTGTTTCCACTGCAGCCGATGCTGCTGTTTTTACTAGAATGTGTGTTGCTGTTGTTTTTGGGTGTTGTGGTAGTGTTTGGGTTGTTGAAGCTGCTGTGTTGAGTTGGTGTGTTTATGGTGTTGGGTTGCTTTGTGGCTACTGCATGAAGTATAGTGTTGTGGTGGCTGATGTAGCAGCTGAGGTGGAGAAATTGGGGCTGAAGCTGTTTTTAACAGCAGTTTGTTGCTGTTGCTGAGGGTTTAGTTTGGGCTGCTGCTGTTGCTTGAAATTTCCTTTTTCTTTTGTTTTTCTATGTGTGTTGCAGCAGCAGAAGTGTTGGGCTGTGGCTTATGATATTGTGGCTATTGTTTGGGGTGTTGTGGCTGATATGTTGGCAGAAAATGGGGCTGAATTTGTGCTGATGTAGCTGCTGTAGCTGCTGTTCTGGTGGCTAAAAATGTGTTGATAGGGGGGCTGATGTAGCTACTGATGTGAGGGATTTTGGGGCTGATGTGTTGATATGGGGGTATAGGTTTTGGGCTATGGTGCTAGGGGCTGGTGGCTGCAGCTGCTGTTCATGTAATGGGCTGAAGTAATTGCTGAAGGGTCAGATATTATGGCTGAAAGGTGTTGAATTGATGCATGTTTTCAGCTGCTGATGTAGCTGCAGGTGTAGGGGCTGTTTTGTGGCTGAAGTCGGTTATTGGGGGCTGAAAAGTGATGATGGGAGTGTGCAGGTCAGCTATGGGGGGATGAAAAGTCTTAGGGGCTGGTGTAATGTGTGAGAGTGAGAGGTAGTATGAAAGAGCACAAGGGATAATGAAGATTGAGAGGGATCATGGCACACTCTAGCCACCTCTCTCTCTCTCTCCTACACAAGGTCAACTCCCATCCTAATCACCCTTAACAAGCTAAAACCCTTAATTAACCCAATTAACCTAATCAAATGGTTCAACCCACCATGGTCATCTAAACATGGTCCAACCCTAGGCTACCATGACCAAAACAAGAAACAAGTGTAACAAGTATAGGAATGTTATGGTGCACAATTTGCACAAAAAGCCAAAAAGACCAATTCGCGATTTTTAATCGCGACTAACACCAACATAGCATATAATCCATCATAAAAACTGAATAATTTCCACAAAATGCCCAAATTTAGAATTTCCATAATTTTCTCCGGAATTTTCACCATTTATCGGTATTTAATTAAACTGACTATTAAAATATTCATTAAATATTGATATTAATTTATGAAAATTCCCAAAAATAATATTTTAATTTTTTTTGAAATGTTACACCAAGTCCAGCTCGGGTCCTGAGACCCTGGTTCGAGCCCAACTCCGGACTGGGCCTTCCTCCCTAAAAAAAATCGAATTTCTTTTATATAAAAAAATTCTGAGAAAAAAAATTTGAAAAAATTAATATTTTTTTTGTTAAAAAATTTTTGCCCTTTACCGAAAAAATCCAAAAAAAAAATTGTTGCCATCACCAAAATCCAAAATTTTGGTTCTCAACCAACCAAACCCAAAAAAAACTATTCGGTGCACTAAGTACAATCCAAAAAAATATTTTTGGTTCAACCAAAAATAAATAAAAAATATTTGGGTCCAACCAAACACCTAAAAAAATATCCCACAAGTTTTTTTCCATCAAAAAATTTAGGGTTAGGGTTAGGGTTCAGAGAGAAAAAATTTGCGGCTTATCCGCCATTAATGCTCTCCAAAAGAAGAAAAAAATTAAAATTTTCTTTCACATGCAAAAGGTCCAATCTTTACAAAAACGAATTTATCTTACCTATTATTCCATAGGTAATTTCACATCAACGAATTAAAAAACAATATCATAAGTGTCATAAAAAATAGATCTAATCTATGTGACCATATGATGCAAAATCGATAGATCTATAAAGATCCGTCGAAACGATAACTCTAAAATATATATCTGTCATAAAATAATTAAAAGAAAATTTTGATCTATGCTTAGATAAAAAAACACAATATTTGAGGTGCTAAAATTTTAAAAATCACAGATCCACATTATCTACGAACGTGGGTATGCATGACTCTGATACCAATGTTCACCTATAGTGCGTAGATGTAATATAAACATTCATAGCAGCGAAAATACTATCTATCTACGCAAGAGATTTACGATATACCTTATACTGGTTGTATGATCGTTCACCTTATCCACGTCACGTAAAAGATCTGATATTTAGCATCTCCAAGAATCTGCCGGAGGGAAACCACACTTTGGTAGAAAGTGAGAATCGCTCACTTGATCATCCCGCAAACCAATCTAAAATAGAAGAGGACGAAGAAAGAAAACGACGGCTCTCTTGAAAAACTCTCTATATCGCTTGCAAATAAAACCTTAGCCCCTATATGTGTTTATAGAGTTCCCACTCATATGAATGGGTATTGGGCCGGATCGGGCCCAATAGCTAACAAGTTAAGTCTCAGGTCACCTCATTATCTTGGTCTAGATCTTTTCCTATATTAGGTTTACGAAACAAGTTAACATTCTTCTCAAAGTTTTGACAAATAGTTACAACTGCCTCAGTGTCGATCTTCTCATGATGAATGCCAACTTTTGGACCACAAGAACTTTGGATAAAAAAGAAGCGTGCCTAAATTAAATGTATAACTAGATTATGGCACGTGTGATGTTCGTGAAACTAAATTATAATGCTTTCTATCGATGAATGTTTGTGAATTTTATGTAGACTTCAGTTTCACTAGGATATTATAATATATCAATACATTTTAGATAAATGTTTATCTGCTTTCCTTTGTGTACCTGATGTTAAAAACCATATGTATACGACCTATATTAAAATTACCAAAAAAACATGAGTTTAAATAGAATGTATATAATAAATTATAAGACGTGCATATATAACAAAAAAATCAGGGGAGATATGTGTAAGATTTTTACCTTCTTTTTTCAATTTTTGAAAAAAGAAAATGGGAGAGGAGAGAAAGAAGATGATGTAAGAAATCTCATGAGTGGCTAAATTCTCTCTATTGATGGTTTATGAATTTTCATAATCCTACTATCTAGTTTTAATAATGTTAAACAATATTAATATATCTATACATGTGTTTCATATTGCATATTTTATAACATTGTATATGATGTTGGCTGTGTTTGAGAAAAATTTTAGGATATCAACCGACATAAGCCTACGATGGAGGATGGAGAAAATTGAGCTAAAACGGCAAATCTATTGGAGGTTGGAGGTTAATGGACTAGAGCTCCTCAATGATCACATTCAAGCTCAAGAAGCTTAGGAGCCAAAAGTCCAAGTTCAAAAGAATCGAAGAAATTAAAAAAATCAAGAATTCGAGCTACAAGTGTATTCTCAAGGAAATCGATGTAAATATTTCATGGTTTATGAGATTAGTGTGAAAAATCTCAAACACATACACTATTGCATGCATGAAATGTTTGGGCAGAATTTGGCAAAGTTTTTCGTTCAAAACGATTTTCAATTTCATGTTCAAAATTTTCTATGCATTTCTTCTTCAAACGTCTGTCCAAATCTTTATTCAAACGTCTGCACACTATTTTAAAACATGTACAAATTTTAAAATATTAGTTTCTTCTTCAGAACAAACATTTGTACCTTACCAGAAAAAACTTCTGGTTGTTCTCTAGTTTTTTCATTATTTAAAATTTTTGACAGAAAAAACGCCTGTCGATACTTCTTCATATGTTTGTTTGTTCACTAGATTTTCATTGGCTTAAAACATTTTACTGAGCAAACGTCTGTCAAACCTTCTTCAGACGTCTGGTTGTTCTCTGTGTTTTCATGGCATTAAAACTTTTTATGAGAACAAACGTCTGTACCCTATTGGCACAAACGTCTAAAGGTTAAAAACTTTGAAAATCTTTTCTTCGTCAGATGTCTAGTTGTTTTTTGTACTCTCATTTGCCATGTTTTGAAAATCACGACAAACGTCTGAAACTCATGATGACAGACGTCTGAAGCTCATGATGACAGACGTCTGAAACTATTTTTGTTTGAAAAATATTACTGTTACGTGCATTTAATGCTATAACAACTAGTTTTATTTTACCTTTAGACGTCTGTCCTCTTGGCGTCTGTTCTTTTGTCTGAAGCATAATAAATGCATGTACTTGTTTGATTTTTGTGTGGGATTTAAAAGGGATTCTTGTGTGGTTATTGCATAATAAATATTTTTAAAAATTGCATTCATTCTTTAAGTTCATGCTCACCCACTAAAAGAAAAAGAAAACACTTGAACTTTAATTGCAAATCTAATACTCATTTGAAGTATTTTAGAGCTTGAATTGTAAACTCTTGAGAGAGTATCTTGGATTGTAATTTTCTTCTTCTTCTCTCTTTGTGTGGAATCTCTTGAGTGCAGGAGAGTTCTTGTGAGTGAGGAGAAGTGTTGTGAAAAGAGTCAGTCGTGTGTCGATTGACGTGTTGTTGCGGGAGTGCAACGTGTTTGTCTCGATGGAGACGTGATTTAAGTAGAACGAGCTCGTATGCCTAAAGAAAGAGGACTAAGGGATCTCCCAAATCATTCTAAATCTCTTGTGTTTACGTTTTGTTTCTCTTTTGCCATCTCTTACTTGCATGTTATCTTGTACTATATTTGTATTTCCTTTTATCTTCCAAGTAGATTTTTTAATTTGTGGGTTTTATTAGTATAACCCTATTCATCCCCCTCTATAATTGTTTCAATTGGTATCAGAGTAAGGTGCTCTTTTTATTAGAGTTAAAACCCTAGAGAGATCCTATGACCTCATCTTTTTCACATAGTATGGGACACCCCCAATCCATCACCAACCACCATAGTTTGAAGGTATTGACTTTATTATTAGGAAAGTTGAGATGGAGTCTGTTCATATCAGATTTTTGCATTATTATATTCCATATTTTTAATCATATTGCAAATAAATCGGTGCTTTTGATCCATATCTGCTAAATAGTTGCAGGTTACAGGTTCATAGAACAATACCGTGAAAATGGTAAAATAAAACGCTACAAAAGTGAGACTACGACCAACAAATAGAAGAATCTTTATGATACCGCCTACAGTTTAAGGAACAAATGAAGATCAATGAACAGTTCGATTGCTCAAAGTACGAAGGCAGCACAAGATTCAAGACTTCAACACGAAGCGAACGGTAAAAGTCCACAACATTCTGCACTGTGGAAATCTGGAAGAAATTAGAAAAGATTCTGAAGAACCAAGTGAAGAAAATAGAAAGAAAAAGCAACAGGAAGCAACCCTGAAGAAATGAGCCAGAGTTCCCTCAAGATGGCCGCGGATCCTTGGCCAAACAAGGCTTATGGCTGCGGTTCCGTGGCCGTGCAGAGCCCGTGTCGGTGGGAGTCGGTGCATTGACCCGGTCTTCTTAGGGTAGTATTGTAATTTCAGATGTGGATCAGATGTAAACCCTAGGGTTTCTCCTATCTATAAATAAGAAGCCTACGGCTCTTTTTGGAGCATGCATCTTTTTAATTCTAGATTTTAATTTTCATTCCATTGTAATCGTCAAAGAGTGCATCAATAAAAGTAATTTTGAATTTTGAATTTTCCTTATTTGCAATTTTTATTTCTCTGCAATTTTTCATATCTGTCTTTTATTATATGCACGTTAATTAGATAATTAAAAAGAAAAATAAAAAAATGAATTCCATTGTTAATCCCCTAATGAGTGAGTAGTTCCTCACTTGTTAGGGTTAGGATTGGGTAGGTTTGAGAGATGGAAATCTCTCACTCCTTTCTTGCCCTCATAACTTTATAAATTAGGACTCTATGTAAAACAACCATCCACCGCTCACTACGGCACCCTATCCTACGAGATAGCGGTGATTCCTTAGTTAGACCGGTAGTGGTTGATTTACATAGAGGTTAGGGCTAAGAGTTAAGAAAAGACGGATAAGGACCAAATGGAAGAAAGTACAATTCTTCCTAGTCATGCTAATCCCCTTTATTAATTATTACCTTATCACCTAAATTCTTAATTATGGCAAAGAAAGCGGTGAGTAGAATTAACTTTCCAAAATAACCTAATCCTAACCCTAGCAAGGTTTTAATCCAAATCAATTTCAATTTCAGTTTTTATAGAAATCAAAACCTACCACAAATAGGAATTGACTCGTTAGAACAATAAAAAAAGACACGTTTTCCCGTGGACCGACCCGTACTCAACCGGCTAGTTACAAGGCGACACCGTCTTGATTGCTGTATATTCTATTCTTTGATTTCAAAACGCACGCATGCGAAAGAACGATCAATCAAATGGCGCCGTTGCCGGAGATAACGATAGTTATTTTCTTTTTGTAATTTCGGGTTAATTAAAAATTAAAAAATCATAAAAACTAAAAAAATATAAAAACAAAATAAAATTATCATCTTGTTATTTTTTGAAGGCTTTTCGTGCGAATTGTGCAGGAACGGAAAGACGAACAGATTCAGATCTGTAAAAATCCAGCGAACAAAACAGCAAACAGCAGATCTGAAAATACAGAGGAGAACCACAACAGATAACAAAAAAAGTTTGGAGGCTTGAATCGACATTTCCACCGCGGAAACGCGGCAGTAACAGAAATTTGGCCGCGGAACCGCGGCAAGTTTCTGACGTCAGCTTTCCAAACTTCTCTGTAAGCATTCTTTTCCTCTCTTCTGCCCTCTGTAGTCCTCTGAAAAATTTTCTTGCAGGGTTCTTTGCGCAAAACTTCTTCCCCCTCTCCAATAAATCAATCTTGTGCAGGATTCTTTGCGCCGCAAATAAAAGAAAAAAATTGTCAAGTGTTTTGGATTTTTTGTGTGCTTACTGCTTTGCATTTTTAAAACGGACTTTTAAGGGGTTATAACACCAATCCATATTGGGTGGGGATTTCATTACCCTTCCTAGGACCCCAAAAATCACAAAAAGCATTTGCATCAACCCTCGAGTTAATTAAAAAATATTAGACTCAGCCAATAAGGACTGTCGTGCTCATTAGGACAAAGGAAGGTTGTGGGCATCGGTCGTTTATCTAAACCTGACCTTATGGTGCCTAGGCTAGACAAGTGGGAAAGCTAATTTTAAAAGGCCCACCTTACGGTGATTCGAGAGTGGATCCCTCATTTCTTTACTTGTGCTTATCTGGCCACAATTGGCGGTGAAGAGGCGATTCGAGGATATCTCACAACTTGCCCTTTGGAACGGTTAGGAGCAATCTAGTTGACTTAGGAGACCCTAACTCTAGGCTTGATTGTGCATATTGTGATTGCTTGAAAGTGTGTCTAGCCTTATATAAAAAATCTTTTGCAAAACTCCTTATAAAAAAACCCACAAAACAAAATTTTTATAAAAACTTGCCATTTTGTCGCTTGAAATCCATTGCACCCCACTTGCACCCACATTCTCTCATTGACATTTTCTTACCCCCGCCTTCTATTTTTACTTTTTGACTACACTACACCTCGTTAGTGTATGTCCAGTTGGACTAGGGACACTGACGCCCGTTTAGTCCGTGTCTCGTTAGTGCCTACTGACGACGCGTTCGACTCCGAAGTCGAAATTCTCTCCACTTCTTTACCTTCATCTTCAAATTCATCATCTTCTAAGAAGATGTCGGGATTCAATCCTAACAACCCCTTACCTACGGGACTGATTCCACCTCAACTAGGTGCGAATAACCCACCATACCCTCCTGTTGAAGCGTCCCAACGAATCGCGCTCCAGGATCTTTTTTATCCCACCCACACCGCACTTCCCACTTGTCTTTCACTTCCACCGGCTAATGGGGATAACTTTGAAATTAAACCCCACTTCATCAATATGTTACCCAAATTTCACGGGCTGGAATCCGAAGATGCCTACATCTTCATTAACAAATCCAGAATGTTTGCGCAATGATGAAGACTACCCAACTCTCTGATGATGCTATAAGGCTACATGTCATTCCATTCACTTTATGTGACCTAGCTGAAAAAGGGTTATATAGCACAGTATCGCATTCCATAAAAAATTGGGAAGAGTTTGTTAAGACTTTTCTAAAAAAAGTTTTACGCACACCACAAGACCGTGAGAATTCGCAATGAAATTAATCAATTTTTCCAGCTTCCTTTCGAACCTTTTTGGAAGTGTTTCGAAAGATTTAAGAACCTTCTTGTTCAGTGCCCTCACCACGGTATCGAGAAATGACAACTTTGCCAAACTTTATATGAAGGACTGAACCCAGCAACTAAGCAGTTGTTGGAAACCATTTATCAAGGTCACTTTCTTACAAAATCAAGCGAGGAAGCTTGGCAATTTCTCGACGATCTTGCTGAATAAACACTTCAGTGGGAAAGCACTAAGACCACTTCATCTACTTCATTAGGTCAGTCTAGGGCAGGCATACATCAACTTGATATGTCGATTGCAATGAAGGCCGAAATGGCTGTACTCCCGAAAAAACTAAAAGCAATAGAGAGCAAATTCCCATCGCCTTCTCCTGCCCCAGCTTTACCCCCACGCACTATTTGCGCTTGTTACTCGGATCCGTCCCATCTAACCGAAGAGTGTCCTTACAACCTACCTATTCAAGGATAAGATCAAGTCAATGCTGCCTTTCTGCAAAGATAAAGAAATGATCCATATTCTTCAACTTATAATCCTGGTTGGAGGAGCCACCCAAATTTCGCTTGGAATCAAAATCAACAACAATTCCAAGGCAATAACAACTTTCAAAGGCCTCCTCCACAACAACAAGCCCCTCAACAAACTCAATATCAGCAACCTTTCCAACCCCAATCTTACCAAAACCAAATGAACAATTTTGCACCAAACAACTCTTATCCTCAAAACAATTTTGTTCAGCCAAATAACGATAAGGTTTCCTCGCTAGAACGAAGTCCGAATGCGTTTTTAAAAAAATCTACGCAATCCTCAGCCAGCATCCAATCTTCCATTCAGTATTTGGTACAACACACTGCTTCACATGATCAGAGCATAAAAACAATTGAAGCCTAAATTGCACAACTGAATGCTGCGTTAAGCGAGCGAGAAAAGGGAAAACTTCCATCTCAACCACTGCCAAATCCCGGTCACACACAAAATACTTATGTTGCTCTTGAACAACAAAATCATAATTTGAGTGTCGTGACTACATTGAGATCTGGAAAGGTATTGCACAACAACGTTGGTAATAATGATGACACCCCGGCCGCCGCTTCTTCATCTTCTTCAGAGCCTGTTCTTCATTCTTCATAAGGCTTTACTTCTTCTAATTCGAATGGACCCACATCTCACTCCATGAAAACACCAACACTGGGATCCGTTCCAACTCCGCAATCTACTCCACAAATATTGGACTCAACCAATTTTCAAAATATTCCATTTCCAAACAGGTTGAGATCCAATAAACCTACTCCACAAATGGAGAAGATTGTGGAGTTATTCAAACAGGTTAGCATTAATATACCTCTCTTGGATGCAATCCAACAAGTCCCTTCTTACACTAAAATTTTAAAGGACTTATGCACCAAGAAGAGGAAATCGCAGGTACCTAAGAAAGTTTTCTTGGCTAGTGCAGTAAGTGATGCTCTTACCCAACCTTTACCCCAAAAACGTAAGGACCCTGGCTGTCCTACAATTTCAATAACAATTGGGGATAAGAACATCAATCGCGCACTTTTAGATCTTGGTGCCAGTGTTAATTTGCTTCCCTATTCAGTATATGAACAATTAGGCGTTGGAGAGCTTAAACCCACACATTGTACTCTCCAAATGGCCGACCGATCCATCACCCATCCTAGGGGTGAGTTAGAGGATGTGTTGATTAAAGTAGGGGACTTCATTTTCCCCGTAGATTTCATTGTTATGGACACACAGCCTGTAGCTAACCCCCGGAGTCAAATTCCGGTGATACTCGGTCGACCATTCCTTGCGACTTCTAATGCAGTGATCAATTGTCGAAATGGTTCGATGAACCTATCTTTTGGAAACATGACAATTGAACTCAACATTTTTAAGTTGGGGAATCAGCCCTCGGAGCCTAATACTAATATACTTGATGTTTGCTCGATCCAAAAGATCACTCAGGAGGACTGTGAGCTCGAAAAATTTCTGTTCGATCACAGCAGTTTTGACACCACTAGTGCGTTCCTCCTTGAATCTGACACAGTTTTCACACCCGATAACGATTATGAGTGTTTCACTTTTTCGAACGATTTTGAAGAATCACCACCCTAGTTTGAGACTTTTGAATTTTCGGATGAGTTAGCCGAACCATCCGACTCGGTTGCTTACACTCGCTTCGAACCATTGTTGGAATCCTTCGAGTTCGAGACAGTTTCACCAATTTTACCTTCAATTGTTTCATCTCCAAAACTCGAACTCAAGCTATTGCCGTCTCACCTTAAATACGCTTACCTAGGTGAGAATGAGACCCTCCTTGTTATCATCTCGGCCTCTCTAGCTCTCGAGCAAGAGAAAGCCCTTTTAATGGTCTTACAAAATAATCGGCAAGCTTTTGGCTGGACTATGGTGGATATTAAAGGGATTAGTCCCCTCATAGTTGAACATCATATACATATGATGGATGATGCCAAGCCAGTAAGGGATCCACAGAGACGCCTCAACCCTGTAATGAAGGAGGCTGTTAAAAAGGAGATTGTAAAATGTCTTGATAGTGGTATCATTTACCCTATCTCTGATAGCCAGTGGGTTAGCCCAATTCACGTTGTCCTAAAGAAATCGAGCATAACGGTCATAACTAATGAGGCGAATGAGTTAATACCTACTCTCACCCAAACTGGATGGCGAGTTTGCATCGATTATAGAAAACTCAACGCCGCCACACGGAAAGACCACTTTCCATTACCTTTTATTGACCAAATACTAGAACGATTGGCTGGTCATGAATTTTACTGCTTTTTGGATGGCTACTCCGGCTATAATCAAGTTCCCATCACCGAAAAGGACCAAGACAAGACCACATTTACTTGTCATTTCTGTACATTCGCTTACCGTCGCATGCCCTTAGGGTTATACAATGCACCCGCTACTTTCCAGCGGTGTATGATGGGCATCTTTTCAGACATGGTGGAAAAATTCTTGGAGATTTTTATGGATGATTTCTCCATTTTCGGCGACTCTTTTGATAAGTGTTTACTACATTTGGACGCAGTTCTTACCCGTTGTAGGGATAAGAACCTCACTTTAAATTGGGAGAAATGCCACTTTATGGTACGAGAAGGTATTGTCTTAGGACATATCATCTCGCAAAATGGCATTGAGGTTGATAAAGCTAAGATTTGAAGTCATTTTCAATCTTCCTCCTCCCAAGTGCGTCAAAGACATCCGAGCCTTTCTTGGCCATGCCGGTTTCTATAGACGGTTCATCAAGGATTTTAGCAAGATAGCTAAACCCTTGACTCTTTTGTTGGCTAAGGACACCACTTTTGATTTTGACTCAAGCTGTATGAAGGCGTTCGAGTCGTTGAAAAACTCACTTATTTCCGCGCCCATTCTTTCATCTCCCGACTGGACGCATCCATTTGAAATTATGTGCGATGCATCTGATTTCGCCATTGGTGCGGTCTTTGGACAGCACATTAATAAGATGCCACACGTAATTTATTACGCTAGCCGAATCTTAAACGAGGCCCAATTAAATTACACAATAACTGAAAAAGAATTCTTAGTCGTTGTGTTTGCACTAGAAAAATTCAGGCCCTATTTAATCGGCTCTCCAGTCATCGTTTACACGGACCACTCAGCTCTTCGCCATCTTTTTGCGAAGAAGGATGCTAAATCTCAGCTGATACGTTGGATCATCTTACTACAAGAGTTTGACCTTGTCATAAGAGACAAGAGAGGATGCAAAAACGTAGTCGTCGGCCACCTTTCACGCCTCCCTTCTTCGCCTACACTTCAAATTTCTATTAAAGACGTTTTTCCAGATGAGCAGCTCTTAACTGTGTCATGCGAACCTTGGTTCGCTGATATCGTAAATTATTTAGCCACCGGACTGATACCAAACGATTGGTCGAATCAGGACAGACTCTGATTCCTGTCCCAAGTAAAACATTTTTACTGGGATGAACCGTATCTCTTCAAATATTGTTCCAACCAAATCATTCGTCAGTGTGTCCCCGACAATGAGTTTAAGAGCGTGCTGTCATTCTGCCACGATGAAGCGTGTAGCGGGCATTTTGGCCCCAAAAAGACAGCAAAAAAAATCTTGCAGTGTGGCTTCTACTGGCCACGACTTTTTAAAGACGCATACGAATACTGCAAGACATGCTCCCGGTGCCAACACTTGGGCTGGATATCTCGGATAAATGAAATGCCGCTCCAACCAATTTTGGTTGTTGAAATCTTTGACGTTTGGGGGATAGACTTTATGGGACCATTTCCCAACTCTTTTGAGAACATGTATATTCTGCTTGCTGTTGACTATGTTTCAAAATGGGTCGAGGCTGTACCCAGCCGAACTAATGACAACAAGGTTGTCGTTAGATTTCTTTAAGAAAATATTTTTTCTCGGTTTGGGCATCCTCGTGCGATTATCAATGATAATGGAATTCACTTTTGTAATAGGACTTTCAAGTCCTTAATGCGAAAATACTCCATTACTCACAAGCTGTCAACGCCGTATCATCCCCAAACCTGTGGGCAAGCCGAGATTTTGAATCGGCAGATTAAACAGATATTGGAGAAAACGGTTTCCAAAAACCGTAAAGATTGGTCATCAAAACTTATTGATGCACTTTGGGAATTCCGTACTGCCTATAAGACCGATATTGGCATGTCTCCATATAGGCTTGTTTATGGAAAGGCTTGCCACCTTCCAGTTGAAATAGAGTATTAGGCATTTTGGGTAATTAAAGAGTTGAACCTATCTTTAGGAGATGCGGACAGTAATAGAAAGCTGAAGTTGAACGAATTAGACAAGCTGCGGGATGAAGCCTATGAGAACGCGGTAGTTGTTAAAAACCGAACGAAGGTGTTCCATGATAAACACCTTATGCGCAAGACTTTTAAACCTGGTCAACAGCTTTTACTTTACGATACTCGGTTACATTTCCATCCCGGCAAGCTCAAATCTCGATGAAAAGGGCCATTTTTGGTACGCACCGTATATCCGCACGGTGCGGTCGATCTAGAAAACCGGAGGACGGTTCACTGTTTAAAGTGAACGGACATCGACTTAAACCGTTCCTCACTGCGGACCCTTCGGAGGAGCTCCTGTTTTTCAAGGAGCCGATTTATATTGACTGATCTTCCTCCATCTACCCCTAAATTTTCGATTATCTAGCCAAAACACTGTTTTCAAACAAGTTTGTGGGTATGTATCATTTGTAATTATATAAAAAAAAATAGCATAAAAAATGAAAATTTGAAAATAAAAAAATTTTGGGGTATTTTTGTAAATTTCCAGATTTAATAAAATAAAAATAAAAATTTTATTTACAAATAATTTCCTCTCTTTAAGAGGGGCTTTTTACAAATAACTAACACACATCCCCCTATAAATAACACCCAACCCCTCTCTGTTTTACAAACCCTAAAAAATGCTCACAGAAAACCCTAGCCGCCGCAGCATCCAGAAGCAGGAGATCGCTCCACCGCACCGTCCTTCCGCCGCCAAACCCTGCTTATTTCCGCGCATCCGCCGCTCTCTGGTGTCGTCACTCTCTGAAAATTTCAGAGGAGGTTTGCATCTCCTTCTTCCTCTCTGTTAAATTTTTTAAGATCTGAGAACTTTCTGTGATGGCACCAAACATGCAATTAGAACGTGATTTCTCACAAATGTTTTCACACACAATTTACGGAAATTATTTTCGTGATGAAATCATACGGAGGGGGTGGAATTTCTTAATTTAAAATCATCCCAATGCTTATACCCTTCCAGATCTAGTCACTCGTTTTTACGAGTGCATGGAAGAAGGCTGCCTTGCACAATACGGTTTTATCAAACTACTTTGGGGCGATAGGGAGATAATTATTGACAGAAACTTCATCCATGAAGTCATATTAATCCCTAGATTACCTGTTTACGATCAACCCCTTCAATTTGAAGATTACTTACCCTTAATGGGTAACGACTGTTCGAGAGAACCGAGGAAGGGAATACAGGCTAGAACCCTTTTCGCTAATGTTTTAACCGTGTGCCGGTGGGCACAAAATAATATTTTTGGGAGTCCACATAATAACACATTTTTCACCCCGTCACTTCATATCGTGCGCACCCTAATGACTAGGAACCCTAGATTTGACATGTGCACGGTTTTACTTAATTCAATTGGTGCTGGCAAAAGGGCAGCAAATTATCCATGCCCTATGTTAGTGACACAACTGTGTCGCTATTTCCTCCCTGTGGAGGAATTTGAATTTTACATGCATGGAGGTATACCCATTAGGCCTCTCATTGAGGGCGTATCCACGTCCTATACCCGCCTGACTGATGTTTGGTCGCGAAGAGAACCGGCCGAACATGTACCCGCCAGAACACCCAGCTCCAGCTCGACCGCGAGCGAGGAAGAGCTTACCCCCATAGAACATGCACGATTAATGAGAAGAGCCATAAGGGGGATTGATAATTTGGTAGGGATGGTGACCAACTTGGATCACCGGGTGACTGAGATTGAACATGGCGTATCTACGCTGCTGGCGCGAGATCAGCGTTCCCGTTCACGTTTAAGGGGATGCTGAGGGCCTGAGTAGTGAGGGCACTGCTTTTGGTAAGTTTGGGGGAGGAGGTGGTTTGTAGATAGTTATCATTGCATTGCATATTTTAATTTTTGTACATATTTTTTTTTCTTTGCATGTTTAATTCTGCATTGCATCTTTATAAAAAAATTAAAAAAATTAAAAAAATGAAAATAAAAAAATATTTAAAAAATCAAATGAAAAATTGAAAAATTTTAAAAATTATAAAAATTGAAAAAAAATTCAATTTTGGCCATAATTGACTTAAGTTTGACAAGACGGTTGACTAGTTAGGAAAAACTAGATCCTAAACTTAGTAAATTAAAAAACCCTAAAAATAACCTTTCATAAAGTTTAACTGTAGAAAATATATGTCCTTATAGTTTACTTAGAAATAGGCAAATTTTGAGTTCACTTCTTGGGCTAAGTCAAAATAAGGAAGGAGTATTGAAATTTTTATTGAAGTGTAAGTCTGAAAAATAATTCTGAACCTTAAGTCTAAATTCTGAAAATATATACCCTACAACTCGCACAAACACGCACCTTGAAACTTGGAATAGTAGAGGATACCTTGAAATACCCTTGTCTAAAATCCTTAGTATGAAGGAAAATAAAATTATAAGTGTGAATAAGGAGATATAAAAAATGAACACTGGTGTCACGCCCCGCTTCCCGGTATACGGCGAAGGGAACGCGACGAGGTCCGCTACGTATATACTCAGAAGTACATACGCTAAACGTATCTAAGCAATATAGAAGTAATCACAAGAGACAAGGGATATAAAACATAACAGCAACTTTATTTATTAACATTCTTTTGTACAATGCATGAAAAGGAAATACAACTGAAATAAAAACAATGCCTAAACAATGGCATAACAGGAAATTAAAGGTACTGAATGGAAATGTACAATGTCTAGAGCTCGGGGTCTTCGAGGAAATGATCCAAGTCTTCACTGGTGGGCTCGATCTCTGTGGTGTCCAGATCACCTGACGACATTCAAAGAAGAAAGAAATAGAATGTCGTCAGCGAACAGGTCGCTCGGTAAGTCCCAAAGTTAAGGGAGAAATAGAAAAGACAGAATAAGAATGTATCTTTTAAAGTTGTATAATATTGTGTTAACGCTGTTGTTTGTAGCTTGGTACAGAAGGATGCCAGTGTATACGAGAGGGATCTCTATATGCTAGAGACCAGGGCAAATTGAAAGTACAAGAAACCGTTATGCCATGGTACAACAGCAACAGGATTCATGTTAGGTGTCTTAATCTTACTGTCCCGTGCCACTTTTAACACCTTCCGTACCAATCTACCCCTTAAACCCCGTAGTGTTTTGATTGTATTGTTATATTGTAATGTATAAGTTGTATAGTTGGATGACTGACCGAAACCATGATATCAGTAACGGATGTAATGGATGTAAACTGGATTCATGTACGTGGAAAGTATATCCATGGTTTGGTTCAGTCAAGTTGAATAGATTGATAACTGGATTCATGGATTCGTGTGTTCATGTTGAATGGTAATATTGTAGATTTATATAGTACTTGAATCATATTCAAGTCGGATTATGATCAGACTCAAACCCGAGTCAGACAGTAGAGATGTAAATCGAAGTCCTATATTTACTAGGGTCCTTAGAGCAATTTATAAAACTTAAGGGGGTTTTGTGTAAAAATACTTTTGTATCGTTTTCAAGATACATCCCAAGTATTTATTATTCGTCTTTATATTTGTAATAAGGGTGGATTTTATATCGTGACATTTCTAATAAAAATATCCTAGTTTTTATACATAAAGGTATTTATCTATAATATTGATTTATTTGTAGTTCATGGTATTTTAATGTAAAATTTATTCTTGTGATTTTTAGAAAAAGGTGGAACATTTATATTATAAAAAAATAGATATTTAAATGATAAATATACATATATTTATACAAAAATAATTTTAATAAATATTTTATATTCCAAAAATCTCATTTTCTTAAGATGTCGTATTTTAAACCTTTCGAGACCGAATGCTCCTTGCGGAGGTCTGAATCTCGCACTACTAAGCCCGAGGGTGCACGATAAACCGTACTATCCCAAACAGGTTCCCCAAAATGGGTTGCAGCGGCGCTTTGCAAAGATTTATAAATACTAATCCTTTAGAATACGGTTTTATTAAGTAAAAGGTATTTATTTGCAAAAGTCGATTTTCCGTATTTTAGATTCTAGGGTTTTTCTAATTCAACTAGACTATTTCTAAATGGTCTAAACAACAAGTTGTTAGATGCCTCAAATCGCCTCTTCACCGCCAATTGTGGCCAGGTAAGTACAAGTGAAGAAAGGAGGGATCCGCTCACGATTCATCGTGAGACGGGCCTTTTAAAATTACCTTTCTCACTTGCCTATCCTAGATACCATAAAGTCAGGTTTAGATAAACGACCGATGTCCACAACTTATCGTATTTTCCTAATAATAGGTATTTATTTGAAGTGTATCAAAACTAAAACTTTAAGAAATGATTTTATTAAGATTATGGCATTTAAATGAAAGTTTTGTTTTATCGTATTCTAAGTTTTATGATGATATTGTTTTAGAGTTGTATTTGCGTGTGTGTGGAGGTAGGTCATTATCTCGTGCTCTACTTTAATGTATAGCAAGGTTAAGAGGGTTAAATGTGAAATCGAAACATTGTGGTATTTAAGTGAAAAAAATACGATAAATTGGAAAGGCTGTCATTTCATGTGATGAAGCTTGTTCAAATTATTTGTTAAGTGTTTAATAGTCAACAACAAGATGTTTAAGCATGAATGTATTGGTGAGAAGTGAAATTTTATAGAAAACCGAATCGGAAATCGGATTTGTTCCGATTCCGTCGGGTTTTGCAAATTCATATTTTTATGAAAGAAAAGAAAGATAGAAAGGGGGACTTACGGGTTTGGACAACACTAGAGAGTGAGAGGGAAGTAGAGGATTCGCCGGTGCGTCGATTCGTCGTCGAGAGTTCCTAGCACGATCACCGGAAGTTCGCCGTCGATTTCGTCAGGGCTTCGCCTTTTGCTCGTTTCCAAAGTACAAAAGGTTTTCTTGAGATTTTGAGAGAGTGGGCTCAGGATTTTAGGATGAGAGGGTAGGAGGTAGGGGTGTATTTATAGGGTTAGTCTAGGGTTAGGGTAGGTGTAGGGTTTTTAATTAAAAATATTTAAAAAAAAGGAAAAATGTATTAAAAATAGATTGAATGAGAGTTATTGTGCTCTCTGGAAACGATCTGAGAAATTAAAGTATGCAGGAGAGTGGAGGAGACCAAGGGGCGCAACTTTGCAGTTGGAGACTCGGCCGTCCGGCCGAGTCCGGCCGGAGGCGTCGGCCGACTCGGGGGTGCAGGAGGTGGAGGGTCGCCTGGGGTAGCTACTGGTACTTCTAACTTTTGGGGTGTAGTGGGGTTTTTGTGAGAAAACACGTGTTGACTGTTGGGCTTCTAAAGAATTTAAACCAAAACAATATTAAAAATAATGTGGGGTATGGGATTTGAACTCTGGTGGCTTGGTTCAGCAGTGCAAGATATTACCAATGAGCTACAAGCTCCTTCTTGTAATTATGGTGTTATTTAATTACTTAAAATGATAGCAGCAAGAGTAAATACTCCAAGTATACATTAAACTTAAAGTAATTTCTTGTATACTAAAAATGGAGTTATTATATTCTTGTAACTTGTAATAAAAACAAAATAATTACTTATATCTTGTGCTCAGGCTAAAATACCCCTTTATGGATTTTGAAAAAAATATTTGAAAAAATTTGTATAGGAAATTTAGGGTTGTTACAACTGGTTTTGTAATTACTCAAGGCTGCGTAAAATAAAAAATATATAGCGAGGGTGCTTTATCACCTAGTGCCTTAGACCAACTGGTTTGGGAGTCACTGCTAAAGCTTTAGGTATTACAAGACGAGGAATTACGCCTTAATGCGCAAACACATTTTGTAATCGGTCGTTAGTACCTCAAGAAATATTAACGGTCGCATGAAGAATGTGTGAGCAATTTCATCTAAAATTCACCAACTAAAAGTATTTTGGACGATAGACAAGAGTATGATAGCTTGAATTGAATTTCCAAGTGTAGCGGTGATATATACACACATGTAGAGGTATATGATTGGGGTATGGATGAGAGATAGGAATGAAAGATAGGGCTTATACCTTCAGTAGAAATGATAAAAATTTCTAAGTTGAGATGGAACCTTAGAAGGAAAATTCAAAAGATGCTAAAAGATAAATAAATTTACAAAACATATACAATCTTAAGTTAAATGATAAGTGAGTGTGAAAAATACGGGTTGATAATTTCTAAGTTAAAGATAATAGAATTTCTTGCTAGAACACCGAATTGAAGAATGAAAGTCAATAGGCCAAATTGATCGGATTTTGTGAGTAGTATCCGCTGAAACTCCTCAAGAGACAACACTCCTCCTACTAGGGACACCTAGAGGTTTAACGGCTTGTTGCACGAGCTCAGTGCAATCGCAATTCTCTGCGAAAGTGAGGTTAGGTTTTTTCGAGAATAACTTGGTTTTGCTCGGGACGAGCAAAAGATAAGTTTGGGGGTATTTGTTCATATCAGATTTTTGCATTATTATATTCCTCATTCTTAATCATATTGCAAATAAATTGGTGTTTTTGATCCATGTCTGCTAAATAGTTGTAGGTTACAGGTTCTCGGAACAATACAGTGAAAATGGTAAAAAAAACGCTGCAAAAGTGAGACTACGACCAACAAATAGAAGAATCTTTATGATGCCGCCTACAGTTTAAGGAACAAATGAAGATCAATGAATAGTTCGATTGCTCAAAGTGTGAAGGCAGCACAAGATTCAAGACTACAACACGAAACGAACGGTAAAAGTCCACAACATTCTGCACGGTGGAAATTTGGAAGAAATTAGAAAAAATTCTGAAAAACCAAGTGAAGAAAATAGAAAGAAAAAGCAACAGGAAGCAACCCTGAAGAAATGAGCCAGAGTTCCCTCAAGATGGCCGTGGATCCGCGGCCAAACAAGGCTTATGGCCGCGGTTCCGCGGCCGTGCAGAGCCCGTGTCGGTGCGTGTCGGTGGGAGTCGGTGCATTGACCCGGCCTTCTTAGGGTAGTATTGTAATTTCAGATGTGGATCAGATGTAAACCCTAGGGTTTCTCCTATCTATAAATAGGAAGCCTACAGCTCTTTTTGGAGCATGCCTCTTTTTAATTCTAGATTCTAATTTTCATTCCATTGTAATCGTCAAAGAGTGCATCAATAAAAGTAAGTTTTTATTTTGAATTTTCCTTATTTGCAATTTTTATTTCTCTGCAATTTTTCATATCTGTCTTTTATTATCTGCACGTTAATTAGATAATTAAAAATAAAAATAAAAAAATGAATTCCATTGTTAATCCCCTAATGAGTGAGTAGTTCCTCACTTGTTAGGGTTAGGATTGGGTAGGTTTGAGAGATGGAAATCTCTCACTCTTTTCTTGCCCTCATAACTTTTTAAATTAGGACTCTATGTAAAACAACCACCCACCGCTCACTACAGCACCCTATCCTACGAGATAGCGGTGATTCCCTAGTTAGACCGGTAGTGGTTGATTTACATAAAGATTAGGGCTAAGACTTAAGAAAGGACGGATAAGGACCAAAGGGAAGAAACTACATTTCTTCCTAGTCGTGCTAATCCCCTTTATTAACTATTACCTTAACACCTAAATTCTTAATTAGGGCAAAGAAAGCGGTGAGTAGAATTAACTTTCCAAACTAACCTAATCCTAACCCTAGCAAGGTCTTAATCCAAATCAATTTCAATTTTAGTTTTTATAGAAATCAAAACCTACCACAAATAGGAATTGACTCGTTAGAACAATAAGAAAAGTCACGTTTTCCCTGTGGACCGACCCGTACTCAACCGGCTAGCTACCAAGCGACACCGTCTTGATTACGGTATATTCTATTCTTTGATTTCAAAACGCACGCACGCAAAAGAACGATCAATCAAAGTCTTTTTTAGAATCATATGATAGAGATATGTGGAGATACACCTTTTTGAAGGAGTATGAGTTACCCACCACCAATGAAGATAGTTGGAGTGTAGTAGATAAAAAAGCTTATGAAGCTAATCATAAAGCTAAGTTTGCTTTCTTTTCTTATCTTAACGAAAATGATTTGGCTCGTGTTATAAAATGTAAAAGTGTTTTTGCTATGTGGAAAATTTTATTAGCTGCTCATAAAGAGAGTTCTAATGTTAAGCGGGGTAAAATTGATCTTTTGAAAACAGAGTATGAAAATTTTCGAATATTGCCCGATGAAAACATTGATGATATGTTTAGTCGTTTTATTTACATCACTAATCCTCCTGACTCCTTATTAGATGATCCCATGTAGAATGAGGAAAAGGTGAAGAAGATACTTCGATCACTCACCAAGAAATGGCAAATAAAGACGACTACTGTCAATGAGATAGCCGACATTGAGGTCATGTCTTTTGAAGAGTTTCAAGAAAATCTCAAAACTTATGAGATTGAACTCAAAGCCTACGATCTAGAGATGAAAAAGTGGAGAAGAAAAACAAGCTCAAGAACATCGCAATCAAGGCTACATCCAAAGCATCTTCCAAATCCAAAGTTCCATCCAAATCAAGCGAAGATGATGGACTTAGTGAAGATGATAAGGATATCATTCTTATGACAAGACAATTTAACAAATTCCTTTAGTTTCGGAGAAATTTCAAGAAAGGAATCTTTTCAAGAGATCGTCCCTACAACAACAACAAAGATATTAAGCATTGCTTCAAGTGTAGAAAGTCCGATCATCTCGTTGCCGATTGCCCCCTCAATAACGAGAAAGGAGCTCCACATCGACCAAATCGGAGAGCCTTTAATGCAAGAACGTGGGATAAGTTAGAAGGGAGCGATAATGAAGATCGTCCAACCGATCAAGAAATAGCGAACATATACTTCATAGCATATAACGATGAGATAATTGATGATCTTGACTCATATATCTTTGAAGAACTTCTTGAAACTTTTAGAACTTTACATGATACTGATTCCAAACTCTAATCTAAGTATTACATTGCCAAAAAAAATTGCTTATCTTGAAAGTGAAAGTTCTTCTATTAAATCTTATCGATGTGAGAGTTTAAAACTTTAGAACAAAATCTTTTGTCTAAGATTGTTTCTTTAAATAGTTCTCTCGAAGATACTAATTCCAAAAATGAGAGACTCGCTTCCACTTTTACTTCTCTCAAGTGCAAATATGATTCTTTGACTATCACTCATAATGCTATGTTGCTTGATATTGATAAAATGAAGTTTATGATTAATGATCTTAATACCACTCCTCACAAGTTTGCCACGAGCAAATTTCTCTTGATAACATGATAGGCAATTTAAATGTTTCCAATAAGAAGAATAGAATTGATTTTCAACTTGCATCGCTCTCTCATGATAGTAGCCCTAAACCAATATATGATAAGGTTTCATTTAAGACTACTTTTATTAAGGCTATTTCTTCGCATGCATCTGCTTCTTATGATCTCCATGCTCATCATATATATGCTCCTATAGCATATGATCGTAATGATAGATTTGCTCATGCTCCAAGTTTTAGAAAATCCTTTGCTAGAACAACTCGTGTTAAGACTCCTACTTCACATCATCATCATCATGCCAAACACACACATGCACATACATATTCTAGAACTAGTAATATTGTGTGTAACTATTGTGGCCATATTGGGCAAATCTCTTACCATTGCAAAGCTAGATCTTCAAAGAATTTGATTTGGGTTCAAAAAAATAATCCCCGTGGACCCACTAAGACTTGGGTACCAAAAGTTATATTTATTGTATTTTCTATAGGTACCCCGCAAGTCATAACGTGAAAATTAATGATACCTTGATAGTGGTTGTTCAAGGCATATGACTGGCAAATTTAAATATTTTGCAACCCTATCAAGAGAGGAAGGTGGCATGGTCACCTTTGATGATAATGGTAAAGGTAAAATTATAGCTAAAGGTAATATCAAGTTTAACGCTGCCACTTTAAAAGATGTTCTTCTTGTTGATAGTTTAAAACATAATCTTCTTAGTATTAGTCAATTTTGTGATAAAGGCTTTAAAGTTGTTTTTGATGAAAAGTTTAGAAAAGTTCTTGATTCAAAAGATGAGATGATACTTTATGGTAAAAGAAGTGGTAATATTTATTCTATTGACGCTTATGATGTTTCTAATGAGAATTTTGAGTGTTTAAGTGTTATAGAGGATGGTAGTTGGTGGCTATGACACCAAAGACTTGGACATTCTTCCATGGACTTACTCTCAAACATTACAAACAATGACTTGGTCATTGGCATACTAAATGTCAAATTTGCAAAAGACAAGCTATGTGATGCATGTCAAATGGGTAAGCAAGTCAAGAGCTATTTCAAGCCGAAGGTTGTGTTATCAACTTCTAATCCTCTTAAGTTAATTCATATGGATTTATTTGGTCCTTTAAGGACTTTGAGTTTTGGTGGTAAATCTTATGCATTTGTGATTGTTGATAATTTTTCAAGATTTACTTGGGTTCTTTTTCTTACCAACTAAAGTGATGACTTTATTGCTTTCAAACTTTCTTTAACAAAGTGCAAAATGAAAAACAACTTTCTATTATTAAAATCCATAGTGATCACGGAGGTAAATTTCAAAATGCTTTCTTTAAAAAAAATTGTAATGATCACGGACTCAAACATGAATTTTCTTATCTTAGAACTCCACAACAAAATGGTATTGTTGAACGGAAGAATCGATCTCTTTAAGAAGTGGCTAGGATAATACTAAATGAACATAGTTTATCTCACTATTTTTGGGCCGAAGCGGTTAACACCGCATCGTATATTATAAATAGGATTGTTATTCGTAAAGAACTTGAGAAAACTCCTTACGAATTGTATTATGGTAGAAAACCCAACATTAGTTATTTTAAAGTTTTCGGGAGCCTGTGTTATATTTTAAATACTAAAGATTCTCTAAAGAAATTTTGATGCAAAAAGTGACTTAGGTATTTTTCTTGGCTATTCTTCCATTAGTAAAGCCTATCATATTTTTAATAAAACCTCTAACACTATGGAAGAGACTATGCATGTTAAGTTTGATGAAACTAATCCTTTTGCCAAGAATGTTGTAATACTTGAGGAAGAAGATGATGAAGTGGTTCAAGCTCGTTTGGAAAAACTTGGCATCTCAAGAGAAGATTCAAAATAAGAGCCTCCTTCAAATATAGTAGTTGATGTGGATGATGAATCGGTAACAACCCTATCAAAAAATTGGAGATACAACAAGAATTATCCACCAACCCAAATCATCGATGATGTGTCAAAGGGGGTAACCACTCATTTTCATAATCCAAATTTCTTTGCTAACATTGCTTTTTTTAATTTCATATTGAATCTAAGAGTGCTAAAGAAGCTATCATGAATGAGAATTGAGTTTGTGCTATGCAAGAGAAGCTTGTATATTTTGAATGGAACAATGTATGGATATTGATTCCTAGACCTAGTGATAGACACATTATAGGTACAAAATGGGTCTTCAAGAATAAGCTTGATGAATTTGGTGTGATCATTAGGAACAAGATAAGACTCATAGCACAAGATTATAATCAAGAGGAAGGTATTGATTGCGATGAAACTTTTGCTCCGGTAGCTAGATTAGAAGCCATTCGCATTTTACTCTCATATGCATGTTTTATAAATTTCAAAGTCTATCAAATGGATATTAAAAGTGATTTTTTAAATGGTGTCCTTGAAGAGGAAGTTTTTGTGGAACAACCGTCCAGTTTTCAAAATTTTAAACATCCTAAGCATATTTATAGGTTGCATAAAACTTTGTATGGTTTGAAAGAAGCTCCTAGAGCTTGATATGCTAGATTGTGTGCATTTTTACTTGAAAAATGCTTTTCAAAGGGCAAGATTGGCACCACATTTTTTATTAAAAAGAAAAATGATGAGATTTTGCTCGTACAAATTTACATAGATGATATTATTTTTGGATCCACTAATGAATCTCTATGCAAGAAATTTGCCCATAGCATGTAAAAAGAGTTTGAAATGAGTATGATGGGTAAACTCAATTATTTTCTTAGACTCCAAATCAAGCAACTCAAGAATGGTATCTTCATAAATCAAACCAAGTACACAAAGGAGCTCATCAAGAAGTTTGACCTTGAATATGTAGAGCCTAGCAACATTCCTATGGTTCTACAATAAAGCTTTCAAAAGATGAATCCGGCAAAGATGTGGACATCACTAAATATCGTGGTATGATTGGTAATTTATTTTACTTAACCGCTGGTAGACCTGATATAATATTTAGTATTTGCTTGTGTATTCGTTTCCAATCGTATTCCAAGGAATCGTATCTAAATGCCGTAAAAAGAATCTTTAGATATCTCAAGGGAATGATTGATTTAGATTTGTGGTATCCGAAAAATAAAATTTTTGATTTTAAATTTTATTCGGATGCAGACTATGCGGGGAGCCAAATAAACCATAAGAGCACGAGTGAAACGTGTCAATTTCTTGAAAATTGTCCAGTCTCTTTTTCATCCAAGTAACAAAACTCGATTGCTCTTTCCACGGCTGAAGCGGAATATATTGTCGTGGGTGCATGTTATGCTCAAATCCTATGAATGAAGCATACCCTAGAAGACTTTGATGTGCTTGTAGATCATATTCATATTCTTTATGATAACACGAGCACAATGCACATGACTAAAAATGCAAATCAACATAGCCGCACCAAATACATTAATGTTCACTACCATTTTCCTTGTGATCATTATGAAATAAAAGGATATCATTATAGAGTACATACCTACACAACACCAATTAACCGATATCTTTACCAAACCCCTCGATGCTACACGTTTTGCTTATATTAGGGGAGAGCTTAATATGTGTTCAATTGAGTGATGTTGTGCTTAAATATCATCTTGCCAAAATGGCATCTGCAACCCTTGTTAGGGAAACCCGATTGTGGATGTGTTGTTTATAACTGTAACGACTCTGAATTTACTGTATAAAATTTTTCAGTTCAATTTATAGAAAGGATTTTACAAGCCTGTGTACAATTTATAAGTTATTTTTGTTTAAGAACAGCAAGAAAGCACTTGTACCTCATTGGTAAAGTTTTGCACTGCTGTGACGTAGCCCTTGTATTCGAATCCCCTTTGACACATTATATTTTTTCTGATTTTTCTTTTAAACTTTTTGGAAGCCCAAAATTTTACACGTGCAATGGACATAAAAAATGAAAAGCCAGAGAAAATAAACATGTGTAAAATGATATAAATACAGAGGAAGACACGTGGCCAAAATCCGATGGCTCCCCTCCACAACTCGACCGCGAGATGCCCATTATAGTCGGTGCCGACGGTCCATCCGTAGGTGATGAGGCCCGTGTTTGCACACAAGTCTTTTGGCCTACCCCTAGCTCCCCTGCACTGTTTGATTACTCTGCAATCAAACAGAGATCCCTCAATTCCCCATTTATCACATTTTAATGCATTTTAATTCATTTTTTTTAATTCCAAAACCCTAAGTTCACACTATAAATACAATCCCATACCCTAGCCCTTTCTCATTCTGAAAATTATAGCCAAAATTCTCAAAGTTTTCCAAGTACAAGAAGAGTACAAGTAGAGTTAGTCAACGATCAACTTCTAGCGAGGAATCGAGGCTTTTCCAGCGACCCCGCTACGCCACGAAAATTAACACTCTCTCGTCTACCTTTCCTTATGATAACTAGCTAGTAAGCCACTCCCAATCTCTCTTTTTCCTCTTTGAAATCTCTTTTCAAAACAAATATCGGTAAGTGGAGTTAATACCGATGTCAATCTTTTAAACCCTAAAAACTCACCTTTTTACTTACATATTGTTCATTCAACTTTTACACAATATTTGTAACACTATTATAAATGTTTAGAATAAATTGTAACCTAGAATTCCATGAAAAATCATTTTAAATTAACTTTTACGCTAAAATACCATGAACTTTGCATATTCATCTTTTAGTACTTTTGCTAATTATACCTTTAGGAATATTCACGGGGTAATGACATACCCCTCACAAACACATATGGTTTCCATAGCACGATACTCTTTGAATGTGTTTGTTACTATTACACCATTACAAGAAAATACCATTTAGTATAAAACCCCGGTTTTCTTTTGAATTGTATTTCAAAACTCTTTGCGATTATGCCTCTACAAACTATCTGGGAACCCGCTATTAGATGGTGCAGATTATCATACATCCTTGGGCTAGTAGAGCGAGATGCAAACCTCCTCACGGAGCATTCGGTCTCGAAAGGGTTTTAATACGATTTTTAAGAAAAACGCAATTTTCTACTTAATAATAAAATTAATTTTTAATAATTATATAAATATTATAAATCCATATATTTTCAAAATATAATAAGTTTATATTTTTTTCAAATATAAGAATTACAAGTTTCATCAAAATACCATCAAGATACCACCAAAAGTCAAGTTTTATAGTAAAATACCATGCATGAACTCTCCAAGCTAAACTATTATCACTAAAATACTTCAAATTCTTAAAATTCACATCATAAAAACCCTAAATAATATAAATAACTTCTCGAGATTTATTTTGAAATTATATAAAAATATTTTTCATAAAACCCTCTCGGGTTATATAAAACACTGTTAATGATTTTAGTAAATATAGTTTTAAGCGGGATCAATTCTCTTGAGCCAATAGAGCCAGAGAAAATGAGTGCTTTCCTATTTAAGGTAGAAAACTTAACGGTGTTATCAATGGTAATTGTCTTGGAAAAAGACATAAATCCTGCCATCCATGTGCAGTAGTTACCGATAACTCCCGAACCTAATTCAGGATCTAAATCAGTTGAAAGTATCTGACTCAGTCTGAGTCTAAATCAAACTTGATTCAAATTCAAACTATAATCCAATTCAAACATGAATCCAAACTCTAACATGTATACTTGAACCTGAACCTGAATACCCGCGCGATATCAACATGCAAACATGACTTGACTTGACCGAACCATGACTATAACTTGATTTGATTATATAACTACTTGTTTACATTCTAAAACTGATTACATGAACAACTTGTATCCATGGTCTCGGAAAGCCTTGTAATATAATCTATATTAATACAATACATTACTTGGGGTTTAACGGGGCAGATTGGTACGGAATGTATTAAAAGTGGCACAATAATGGTCACTAAAAGACACCTACATGAACTCTCGTGTCGTTGTCCCGTTGGTTTTGACGGGGCCTTATACTTACATGTTACTATATAGTCCACGGGACAGTTGGACTCCTCTCGTATGCACTGATACTTTCTGTACCAAACTACAAACAACTAGGTTAGTATAACAAATATATACCCGTACAAATTACCAATTCTCTTCTTTTTATTTTTTCTATTCCACTCATACTTTTGGGACTTACCGAGCGTTAGTTCGCTGACGAAATTCCTATCTATTTCTTTCTTTGGAATGTTCGTCAAGATGACCGGACCCTCAGGAGATCGAGCACAGCCAGGAGTACTTGGAGCAGATCGAGACACAGCCAAACTACTAGCTTACTTGTACTTACCTTCTAGTTTGTATGCCACTGTTTAGACATTGCTTTTATCATTGTACTTTTCCTTTCAAAACAGTTGTAATGTAAAGTTGAATGTTAATAAAAGTTGTTGTTCATTTTATATCTCTTGTCATTTCTTGTGCATTTCATATATTGCTTAATTTATGCTTGACGTATTTATTTCTCAGTAAATACGCCGCGTTCCTGCCATGTCACCATTTCCGTACACTGTGAAGCGGGACGTGACAATAACATATCCTAAAATCTAGCGGAGTGTGTTTAGGGTCTTTGTGGGCTTGCCGACACTAAAGATGAGAAACCCTATTTTGCTATATCTGTCTCATCTTTTCCACCATGTGATATTAGAACTTGATTATATATTGCATATGGTTATCTTGCATGTATCACTTACTTTTTCTTATCCTTTATACATACTTATTGATATGAACCCAATGCTTTTTTCAAAGTTATTCAAACGTTTAATTTTAACTCTTACGCATATCAACTCTTATTAGTCTATTATGCATACATTTAGGGGGAGTTATTCGAACGTTTGACTTACCTTTGTTGTACGCATGTGTCTATAGGGAGTAATTCAAACGTTTTACTTATTAGAACACCCCTTTTGATTATGTCAAAAAGGGGGAGAGTAATAGATACGTATCAATATATTGAAATTATTCTAATATTTAACCTTAGTTTATTGATCTTTTATCGATTATTGAAGATTATTCAAACGTTTGATTTTCAATATATCGATATGTTCTATTAATATTTTGATATCATCAAAAAGGGGGAGATTGATGGCTTATGGATTTTCATAATCTTACTATTTAGTTTTGATGATGTTATACAATATTAATAGATCTATACATGTGTTTCATATTGCATATTTTATAACACTGTATAGAAGCTTGGTCGTGTTTGAGAAAGATTTCAAGATATCAACCGACACAAGTTTACGATATAGGATAGAGGAAATTGAGTTAAAACGGCAAATCTATTGGTGTTTGGAGGTTAATGGATTAAAACTCCTCAATGATCACATTCAAGCTCAAGAAGCTAAGGAGCCAAAAGTCCAAGTTCAAAAGAATCGAAGAAATCAAGAGTTCGAGCTACAAATGTATTCTCTAGGAAATCAATGTAAATACTTCATAGTTTATGAGATTAGCATGAAAAAGCTCAAACACATACACTATTGCATGAAATCTTTGGGCAAAACTTGGCAAATTTTTTTCATTCAAAACGATTTTCAATTCAAGCTCAAAATTTTCTGTGCATTCTTTCTTCAGACATCTGTCCAGGTCTTAATCAGACGTCTGCACACTATTGTAAAATATGCACAAGTTTTGAAATATCAATTTCTTCATCAGAACAAACGTCTGAATCTTTACCAGAACAAACATCTGGTTGTTCTCTGGTTTTTTATTATTTAAAACTTTTGACAAAACAAACGACCGTCGATATTTCTTCATACGTTTGTTTGTTCTCTGGATTTTCATTGGCTTTAAACTTTTTATAGAACAAATGTCTGTCAAATTTTCTTCAGATGTCTGGTTGTTCTCTGTGTTTTCATGGCATTAAAACTTTTTGTTGGAACAAACGTCTGAACCTTCTTGGCACAAACGTCTGAGGGTTAAAAACTTTGAAAAAAATTTCTTCTTCAAACGTCTGTCACTTGTTCTTCAAACATCTTGGTTTTTTCTGTATTTTCATTGGTCGTGTTTTGAAAACCACGGCAAACGTTTGAAGCTCATGACGACAGACGTCTGAAGCTATTTTTGTTTGAAAAATATTACCGTTACATACATTTAATGCTATAGCGGCTAGTTTTATTTTGCATTCAGACTTTTGTTCTCTTGGTCTTCAGACGTTTGTTCTTCTGCTTGAGGCGTAATAAATGCATGTACTTGTTTGATTTTTATGTGGGTTTAAAAGGATTCTTATGTAGTTATTGCATAACAACTATTCTAAAAAATTACATTCATTCTTTGAATTCATCCTCACTTACCAAAAGAAAAAGAAAACACTTGAGTTTTAATTACAAATCTAATACTCCATTGAAGTATTCTAAATCTTGAATTGTAAACTCTTGAGAGAGTATCTTGGATTGCAATCTTCTTCTTTTTTTCTTTTTGTGTGGAATCTTTTGAGCGCAGGAGAGTTCTTGTAAATGAGGAGAAGTGTTGTAAAGAGAGTCACTCGTGTGTCAAGTGATGTATTATTACTGGAGTGCAACGTGTTTGTCTCGGTGGAGACCTAATTTAAGTAGAACAAGCTCGTACGTCTAAAAAAAAGAGGACTAGGGGATCATCCGAACCTCTCTAAATCGCTTGTTTTGCGTTTTGCATCTCTCTTGCATCTCTTACTTGCATATTATCTATATTTGTGTTTCATTTTATCTTGTAACTAGATTTTTTAATTTGTCGATTTTGTAAGTATACTTCTATTCAACCTCTCTAGAATTATTTCATCTATTTCTTTAAAAGTTTCTCTTGAAAAGAGGAGACAAGTACATGTAGCCTCTTAGGTTACTGCTAGATTGGGATATCCAAATTACCCACATTCGGATTTTTTTTCGGATCTCATCAGATACAGATACTGATGTGTAATTAAATATTTTGTCAGATACAGATAAGAATTTACTAAAATTATTCGGATACAATTATAGGATATACGAATTTGGAAATGGATAAGGATGACAGGTAAATACACATAAAATATCATTTTAAATTTATTTTTTAGCTGATGATGCTTACTGTAACATACCTTTTTTCTCATTTTTTATGTTGTTCTTCTAAAAGAATATTTTGATAAATTAATTTATTATATTTGTTTCAAAATATGCAGTTAAAATAGGGAGTAAATTGTATTTTCTCTTTATTTAATAGCTAGTTACCTTCTCTGCTACAGTGCAAAAGGAAGGGGATCTCCAATTTTGAAATATTTAAAGATTTGACTCTCTAATTTGCAAGAGAAATTCATTGAAAAAATATTAAAAATATTTAACCTCAGACTGTAACCACAACTAACCCTATATATCTCTTCCAATAACCCACTACATAAATTTCTCTCAATGACTAACTCTATACGGTTCGTTTCTTAATTACATAAATCTTCTTTGTAATTACACTTAAGTATGTATAAATATATTTGTTAACATATTCGTTTATTCATATTTTATTTTGTATGCATTTATATTTGTCTTTAGCAAATATTTTGAGCAGTGATATTAAGCAAGTCGTTCAATTTCATTTTTGGAATGTATCAATTAATTATGTATTCCCGCTCCAGATTCATATTTATTTTATCGTGTACCCATTTTATTTCCATATCCGATTTGCACCATATCTGTATCCATCTCTTCCACTTTATATAATGTATCCGATTTTATTAAATACATATATGAAATTTTATTAACTAAATCCATGTTCATTTCCGTGACTAGAAAACAAATACGGATATGATAATTCTCACATCAGCTCCGTATCCAATCCGATGCAACCCTAGTGAGCTCTCTTATATTCAGATTTAAATAGTTGAGATATAAAAATTAATAAAAAGTCTATCTAATAAGAACTAATTAGCTTGGGTGAAACAAAAACAATAATCAAATAAACTACAAAGATAAAATAAAATACCTCTATATGCACCTGGAAAAATCAGCTGAGAAACTATCGTTAATAAGCTTCCGAATAGATTCGTAAGAGTTCTTAGCTACACAATTTTATCGATGATTTTTTTTATTATTTTCGAATCTGTCGGTATGGTGAAGAGCAATGTTTTACCTGCCAACCATAATGACTGGGTAAAAAGTTATGGTAAAGAAGCCAACACAACCTTAAAAGTTGCATCTTGTGTCCCATTTTATAGTTAATCACCAACCTGATACGGAGGGAAAAACTTTTCAAATAATAATAATAATTAAGCACCTTTTAAAAGCACAAAATGAACTAGATGACAATTTCCCTTGGCGCATGCACGTGTCACCTAATGATTATTTTTACTTGTTTCGTTGTTTATAAATCCCTTATTACGTTGGCTAATTAGTGGAAATTCAAATTGTGGATATCCGTTTAGCCCTTTCGGTGGTGGTGGGGTTTCTTCAAAGAATTCAAAGTCTAAAGGCCAAGCCAATTTCTCTATCCTTTTTAATCTTTATTTTAGTTAAATACAAACTAAAGTGCATGTTTATATATTTAATTAAGCACTTGAGGCTAGCCACCTGTTTTAACACTTAATTTTGATTATTGTATCGAAAGAAACTGTCACGGCAGCGGCGTGCGCAAATATTGATTTTTGGACATAAAGGAGTAGATATTATACTGTCGGACGGAAAGATATATAAACCCTAAATTACTCAACTAGAAGACGGAGGAAAATTCCTAATTTTGTTACAATACAAAAACTGTGAGAAACCGTTGAAATGCCTTTAAATAGTTACACCCTAATAATGCTAAGTTAGGTAAAAAGTTCCTAACAAAGAAAACAACTAAACACTACGCAATAAAATTCGGAGTCTTCGTACACCCCAGAATTGCCAAATTTCTGAAACGGATGCAAGGTTGCATTGTTGTCATCCGCATTCGATTTCATTTCCGAAAAGATAAAGATATTGTGATTCTCACCCGAATTGAAAGTTATAAGCATCTACTATCTGCACGTTTAGAGTTGTTTCGGTCCAAACAATATAGATATTCTTTGGCAATCTGCTCAACAGCTAGCTTTTTCTTTCTTTTGTAGAAAATAACTGGAATTGAAATATGCTAACATCATTTGTCGGAAAGGGTAAGTTAATTGAAATACCTCTTCGAAATTGTCATGGAAAAATGGAGGTTAATTAAAAAATTACTTAAAAAGAATAGCGAATGCTAATTTTTTTTATAGCGATTAGTATCTTCCGTCTTTAATTTATCGATAGTTTAGTATCTTCCGTCTTTTTATCGCCAGCTGAGAGGGTATGTTATGATGCTAGTCTCTCTTACCGTGTTTCAAGACAAAAAAAAAGTTATTGTTGAAAACAAATGAAACTAGCTAGCTAGCTAAAATTAATGTGTTGAATGAGTAAACATGCATAGTCAAGCCCTTAAATATAAATCTAGTTCTAATTGTGCATAGAAGAGTAAAATATAAATAATTAAGAGATGTGAATCGTATATATATACTCATGTGTACCTTTATTCATTTACAACTCCCTTATAAGCACCACTCCAATCCTAATTAATACCATTATTATTATATCTCTCAACTCACACAATATTGTTGTTTCCATTAACATCCAAGTTAATTGAATAGCTAGGGTCCCCCAATTTTATATATAGTTGTCAAGAAAATGCTCGTATATATAAAACTTAATTGACTAGGATTAATATAACGTAAAAGAACCACTTTATCTTACAAAGATACAAAACATGATGGCAAAAGATCTCTACTTCTACAAATTTATTCATTTAATTCTCCCCCTTTTGATTCCACCTTTCCTTGTTTTTTTGCTTGTGAATCATAAGTATGATTGTAGTGCCCTTAGTTTATACTAGCTCTAACTGATTAAGCAGTTTGTGCCAATTTAGTCGAGCATAAGAACTTTATAGGTATATAAAAGGTTTTTTTAACTAACACCCAAAATATAGCAAATTCCTTTCTAATCCTCTAAAACTTGGTATTTACTTTTTACCTCCCAAAACTCATCATTTTACCCCTTTACGATTTCCGTCAGAAAAAAAAATTAACCCCGTTTACTTTAACTTTAATTTCTCTCCATAGACTTTAGGTTTACCATTTACCCGAAAACAACAAGTAAGACCGTAAAAGTATTTAACTTCTTTATACTTGGAGAAGAATGTTGAAGATACTCCTGAATTTATGGCCAATTTTGTGAAAGGTGCAGCAGAAGTCTAAACCTTAATTTTAATTTGGGGAAGAAACGGCGTGTTTCGAAATAAGAAGAGAGATTGGGATATTTTAAACAAAAACATGATGTTATACCATTAAAAGTTGATGGAAATCGTAAAGAGGGTAAAATGATGTATCTTATTAGTTTTGGGAGGTAAAATGTAAATATCAAGTTTTTGGAGGGTAGAAAAAAATTTGCTATGTGATGATGCTCGATATCGGTGATCTCCCAGATCGTGACACGTGGCTGATGACGTGCCCCGAAGCCCGCAAGGAAGGACCAAGGACAGCACGTCGGAGGAACACCCGGGTCTGCGGCCCATGGACGTGGCCGACCTTCTGGGTCGTCCACACCACTTCTATGCCCGGCTTGCAAACAACCGTTGGCTTGCCTCCGAACCTCCTGCACACTTGGCCTCCTCGGCCCACTCAACTCGCCTCTAGGCTACCACAGAACCAAGATAGCTTGGCCTCCCACTCGGTCCCGAGCCCCTGCCGAGCTCATCTTCCTCGGTCCCTTCGACCGACCGACGGCATCATTCGCAGGTGTTTCCGCCTCGCCTCCGCGAATCTCTCCATGCGCAAGATCTCCGCTGCCCACGATCCCGCGTTCCACGCCATCACGATCCCCATTAACAAGCCGGTCTCGCCATTAATGGGAGATCCCGCCCATCACGCGGGCGTGACGTCGGGGGCGTAACTGCCGGCGTGATTCTCCCACCTGCCTACCTGCTGCCACCGCTATATAAACCCCTCCTTCGGACGGTTTAAGGAAGTCAATTTCCACTCACTAGGCCGTTAATCTGCTCGGATTTCCTGTCTAACTTGATCGTCGGAGGGTCCTTGGTGGTACAACCACCCTAGGACTTCCTTGCAGGTAGCTCGGTCCCAACAGCCTCAAACCCATTGAGATCCACACACTTCAGGAGCTATCCTCCAACTCAAATCTCGGTCGTCCATCGTCGCCAACAGCAGATCAACGGAAGGTAACATCTTGACACGATTCCGCACGCGTCAGCTGGTGCCGTCTGTGGGAACTCTTGATTCCACTAAGACAAAGTTCATCTTCCGATCTCAACCCAATGGCGAGCGGTCACCACGACGATCCAAGCACTAGCCGCTGCCTCCCCCAAAAAGGAGGCGCGGACGAATCTACTCCCCCGAACGCCATCAGCGCCCTAACCGTCCGGATAGATCGACTCGCGTCCGTCGTGGACGCGCTAGTCCGTGTCCAAACGGTGGGGCAAGCTCCCCAGGTCTCCGCTCCCCCACCTCGGGATCGGGACCCCTACAGAGAGAGAGAAGACTCTGCTCGTGTCGACGCTGCCGATCACCTCCTCGCTGTCTCCAACAGTCGCAGGTCCCTCGGGCCGACCCATTTGACTTCGAGGTCTCACGTCAGAGAGCTTCGCCCCGAGTCTCGTTGCACCCATGTCCCTCCCGAGACGGTGGCGGACAGCTTGCCTACTCCCAGGCATGACCGGCACCCCCTCCCTCGATGGGGTCGCGCACGCGAGACTCGCCAAGGCAGCTCAAAAACGACCTCGCCAGGAGACCTAAGGGACCTCGCCGAAAAGAACCGAGGCTCATCAAAAATCATGGTCATGTCAGCAGGGGGTCCGTCGAGCACCTACGAGACTCAGCACCCCGCGCCGGCAGTGGAGGTCGACAGCCGCCCGAGGAAGAAGGCCAGGGATAACGAGCCAATCATTTTTGACGACGGGGACTTCCACAGCATATCCCTACCCCAAAACGACCTTCTGGTGATCATGGCTCGAGTCCACCAATACGAGGTGTACAGGATACTGGTCGACTCGGGTAGCTCGGCGGACATTCTTTTCTAGGACTGCTTTCTGCGCATGGGGCTCACCCCAGCAGACCTAAGGCCGACCTTCCACCTCCTTTCAGGGTTCACCAACCACTCCATCCCGGCGGAAGGGGTAGTCACTCTGCAGTTTAACGTCGGGGAGGCCGGCCATACACGAACATTGCCCATGGAATTCATCGTAGCAAGAATCCCATCGGCCTAAAACATCCTCCTCGGCCGCCCAATGCTGAACTCCCTCCGTGCCCAGATATCGACCTACCACCTAGCAATGAATTTCCCTCTCGATCAGGGCGGGATAGGTCGGGTCTATGGAGACCAGCGGATTGCAAAGGTATGTTTCACCACAACATCTTCGTCTGAGCAGCCAGCCGACGATGTCGAGGGTGAAGGCGACATCAGGGGTTCTCTGGACACTTGAGACGAGCAAAAAGAAGTCCGAGGAACCCCGGTCGAACCGCTGATAGATGTCCCCATGATAGAAAGGGACGACGAAAAGATCGTCTAGATCGGATCGCTTCTGACAGGAACTCAGCGAGATGACCTGGTTAATTTCCTCAGGAACAACTCCGACGTTTTCGCCTGGGTACCTGCTGACATGAGTGGGATCGACCCCAAAATCATATCTCACATGCTCAGGGTTGACCCTAAGGCCCGACCCGTCAGGCAGAAAAAGCGAAGCTTCTCCCCGTTCAAACAGAAGGCTATCAAAGTGTAAGTCTACGTTACCCACCCCGGTACTTACAGGGAGGCGGAATAGGTAAAATACAAATTTTTATCACAAGGTAACATAAACTTTCTTGAGGATCTTTGCCAAACCAATTCTAACAAACAACTAGAGGTTCTATCTACTGTGCTTAAAAGATTATACCTCATGCAACAAGTCCTTCGGGTCTTCTCCGCTGTCCTCCTCGTCTCCGTAGGCTCCATGGGTCGATCCGGATCGTGGCTTCTTCAACGGCCTCCTTAAGTCGAAGATGATCCACCCAAGAGTCTATAGTCCGAGCTCCACCTCAAGAACCGAGGTAACTAGGGCAACAAGTATGCTAAGCTTGATGTCCTAGGTGATGTAGAAGAAGAAGATGGATTTGTTTGTCTATTTAAATCCTAATTTTCTCAACACATGAGAGCTATAGGATTTTCTAGTGAGGAGGAAGAAGAAGAGAGTATGAGAGCTCTCTTTTGATGAGAGAGAATGGGTAAGAGATAATGATCCATAAGAAAAATAATTACCATTCTTTTGTCATGATAAATTGTGATGGTTACAATTGATTTGACCATTATCATGTCAAGTTAAATCCAAGCCATAAGAAGAGTCTAGAGCTCACAAAAAATATCCAAGTCAACAATGGTCAACTAGGTCAAATGGTCAACATGGTCAAATGGTCAAAGCAATTAGCCATAACACAATTATCATTAAAAGGATTAGTAAATATTTTCCTCCACCTCATAATGGTTTTGACCAAGTCAATGGTCAAAACCCGAATGAGGCACCTCCTTCTTCGCTCCTCACAACCGTGCATACACACCCGCATCTGCATTCCGTAGAATACGAATGCACAGAAGACAAAACTAATCCATCTATACAATACTAGGATCCGGCTTAAACCAAAGCCTACTAGTATTGTCCGCCCGAACATCATACGCGCACAAGTGCACGTAAGTGATCGTAGCCCTTCCGTAAAACCATACGGCCTCTACACCTTTTGCCCAGTGTAGGGAATCTTTCTGTATGGGACTCTAAAGACTCGACACTATGCTGGCAGTGGGTTTAACCACAGACCGCAAGCGGCACTAGCTGTATGTAACGGTCCCCAGGTAGATGTGGACAAGAAGGCCGATGAGGTAAACCCATCCGAACTCCTACTGAGCCTGAATGTGACAATCTCCGTACAGTTCGGTCTGTTCGTCTAAGAGTATCGCATATCGGGCTTAGGGGGCGGTAAACATCAGACCCCTAATAGCGGTACAAGTCATGCCGGAGTGTAGCCCAGAACACCCTGAGAAACTACTGGAAACACTACCAGTAAATCTCGCTTTCCCTGGCCAGAGACTTTGTGTAATGGCTCTCCTAGACACAGCGCGATATCAACCCCCAATACCAGGAGAGACGAATCATGTCTAACCGCTACTGCCTCCAAGTGCTTTGGGACTGCACCCACCACTACCTGTTTGCACGACTCCTTTGAGCCGTGGTAGGGTAGTAATCAATGTACAGTGGGAACACACTCGAGGCGAAGTAGCAGTGTCAAGTCGACGGACTAAGCTATACTCCTGTCACCTGGGAACTGTTATCTGACGATAGGTATAGTACCAACCAACAGTTCGCGATGAGTCATGTCCAGTGTACTCGTAACCTAACAATCACCCGCATACTATCTCCAGTACGACGTACTAATGGCTGTGGGACAGACCATCTTGCTTGCTGGGATGAGAAGCGTATACGCTAGTCTACTCCGGAGTATCGATGCCCCGTCTCGATAATCCTACGACTAGGGACCTGTATAAGGATGTGCTTGTAGATTACCCAGCCTCCACTAGTGTGGTTGCCATCACAACGCTGGTAATCAAGCAAAAATCCTAAGGGCTCCACTAATATGTATAAGCGATATGCTAAAAGAAACGCATGCACATATTGAAGTAGAAACAAACCAAGTAGCATACTACCATTTTGAGCAAGACTGTCTATACAACTGTGAATATCCCAAGCTTCCATTAAGTAATATACAAACTAGTATGATACAGTAATGGCCTCTAGGGCATATACACTAACAATCTCCCACTTGCACTAGGGCCATGTACTGGCGTATCGAAGACCTATCATCTCGATCAGCCGCTCGAACTGAGTCTGGGGTATGGCCTTCGTGAGTGGATCTGCAGTGTTATTCTCCGAATCTACTCTCCTCACCTCGATCTCCCGGCGATCTACGATCTCTCTGATCAGGTGGTACCGCCTCAAGATGTGCCTGGACTTCTGATGGGACCTGGGTTCCTTCGCTAAGGCTATAGCGCCGTTGTTGTCGCAATACAGCGGTATTGGATCAACAATGGTAGGAACCACCTGAAGCTCCATGAGGAACTTCTTCATCCAGACAGCTTCCTTTGCAGCATCGCAAGCAGCTATGTACTCCGCTTCCATAGTTGAGTCAGCAACGGTTTCCTGCTTGGAGCTCTTCCAGCAAACCGCCCCTCCATTGAGGGTAAAGACATAACCCGATATGGACTTGGAGTCATCCTTGTCATTCTGGAACCTGGAGTCAGCAAAGGCCTCGATTTGGAGGTCTTTTCCGCCATACACCAAGAACATCTCCTTAGTCCTTCTCAGGTACTTGAGAATGTTCTTTACTGCTATCCAGTGTTTCTCCCCTGGGTCCGACTGATACCGGCTTACAACACTCAATGCGTATGCTATATCTGGTCTGGTACATAACATCGCATACATTATAGAGCCTACCGCAGATGCGTAGGGTATAGATGACATGCGAGCCCTTTCCAAATCAGTTTTGGGAGATATCTCTTTGGAGAGGGTGATTCCGTGACAAGACGGTAGATTACCGCGCTTTGAATCTTCCATACCGAATCGTTTCAGTATGGTGTCAATGTACCTGGACTGCGAAAGTCCCAACATCCTCTTAGATCTATCATGATAGATCTGGATCCGCAGAATGTAGTTGGCATCGCCCAGGTCCTTCATGGAGAACCTCTGTGATAAGAATCCTTTGACTGACTGTAGCATAGGAATGTCATTTCCTATTAAGAGAATGTCATCCACGTACAAGACGAGGAATACCAAAGTTCTCCCTACAATCTTACTGTAAATGCATGGTTCATCCGGATTTTTGATAAAGTCGAATTCTTTGACAGTATCATCAAAGCAAATGTTCTAACTCCGCGATGCTTGTTTCAGTCCATAAATGGACTTAAGCAACTTGCACACTTTACCGCTGCTCCCACTCTGAATAAATCCCTCCGGCTGATCCATATAGACGCACTCTTCCAAATTTCCATTTAGAAAAGCCATCTTTACGTCCATCTGCCAGATCTCATAATTGTGGAAGGCAGCAATGGCAAGAAGGATCCGAATGGATTTGAGCATAGCCACTGGAGAAAAGGTTTCGTCATAGTCCAAACCAGGTCTTTGACGAAAACCCTTTGCAACAAGTCTAGCTTTATAGGTTTCAACCTGCCCATCTACACCAATCTTCTTTCTGAAAATCCATTTGCAGCCTACGGGTTTTACCCCTTCTGGAGCAATGTCCAAAGTCCAAACTTTGTTGGTGTACATGGACTCCATCTCGGTCCGCATTGCATCCAGCCATTTTACTGAGTCACTGCTCTGAATGGCTTGCTGGAAGCTAGTAGGCTCATCATTTTCAATGATGCAATCCTCTCGATCCCCGTCTATGAGAAAACCGTAGTATCTCTCGGGCGGATGAGACTGCCTACTACTCCTGCGGAGTGGCGCTGGGATGTCCGGTTCTCCTGAAACTTCTGATTCTACCAAGCTTTAAGTAATAGTTTGTGGTTCTGGAATTTCTTCCAGTTCTATTGCGCTCCCACTTATCTGATTTTCTAAAAATTCAGTTTCCAAGAAGTGGGGATGCTGAGAAACAAAAACCTTTTGTTCCTCTGCAGAATAGAAAAGATACTCCCTGGAGTTCTTGGGGTATCCCACAAACTTATACAGTACTGAGCGTGCCTCGAGCTTGTCCGCATGCTGCTTCTTTATAAAAGCTGGACATCCCCATGTCTTAAGATACTTAAGACAGGGTTTCTTTCCACTCCACATCTGATATGGTGTAGTAGGCACAGTCTTGGTTGGAACCTTATTCAAAAGATATGCAGCTGTTTCTAGTGCATAACCCCAGAAAGATCGCGGTAACTCAGCCTTACTCATCATGGAACGAACCATATCTAATAGAGTTCGATTCCGCCTTTCCGATACACCATTGTGTTGTGGTGTGTATGGAGGAGTAAGCTGAGAGAGAATTCCATTCTCTTTTAAGTAGCCCAGAAACTCGGCACTCAAGTTGTCACGCCCCGCTTCCCGGTGTACGGCGAAGGGGACGCGGCGAGGTCCGCTACGTATATACTCAGAAGTATATACGCTAAGCATATCTAAGCAATATAAAAGTAAATCACAAGAGACAAGAGATATAGAAATAACAGCAACTTTATTAATAACATTCTTTTGTACAATGCATGAAAAGCAAATACAACTGAAATGAAAAAACGATGCCTAAACAATGGCATAACAGGAAATGAAAATACTGAATAGAACAAGGTACAATGTCTAGAGCTCGGGGTCTTCGTGAAACTGCACCAAGTCTTCACCGGTGGGCTCAATCTCTGCCGGGTCCAAAGCACCTGACGACATTCAAAGAAGAAAGAAATACAATGTCGTCAGCGAACAGGTCACTCGGTAAGTCCCAAAGATAATGAAGAATTAGAAAAGACAGAATAAGAGGTATTTTCTAAAGAGGTTGTAAAATATTGTAGAATATTGTATTAACGTTGTTGTTTGTAGCTTGGTATAGAAGGATGCCAAGTGTATACGAGAGGGGTCTCTATATGCTAGAGACCAGGGCAAACGGAATGTACAAGGAACCGTTAAGCCACGGTACAACAGTAACGGAATATAGGTTAGGTGTCTTAATCCGACCACCTCGTGCCACCTTTAACACCTTCCGTACCAATCTACCCCTTAAACCCCGTAGTGTTTTGATAGTATTGTTGTATTGTATTGTGTAAGTTGGATGACTGACAAAAACCATGATATCAGTAAACAGATTGTAACTGCATAATCAGGTAAATGGTATAACGGGATAATGGATGTATATCCATGGTTTGATTCAGTCAAGTTGTATAGAATGTTAACTGGATTCTGGGATTTATGTGTTCATATTGAGTTGGAATATTAAAGAATATAGATTGACTTGAATCATATTCAAGTCAGAAATAATCAGACTCAACCCCGAGTCAGACTAAAAGAAATGTAAGTCGAAGTTCTATATTTGTTAGGGTCATTATTGTAATTTATAAAACTTGAGGGGGTTTTATGTAAAAATACTTTTGTATAGTTTTCAAGATACACCTCAAGTATTTATTATTCGTCTTTATAGTTATAATGAGTGTGATTTTATTTTGTCTTATTTCTAGTGAAAATATCCTAATTAAATAAATAAAGGTATTAATTTGTAATATTGATTTATTTGAAATTTATGGTATTTTAATGTAACTTTTAATCTTGTAATTTTTAGGAAAAGGTGGAAACTTTATCTTATAATAAAATAGGTGTTTAAATGATAAATATACATATGTTTATACAAGAATATTTTTTAATAAATATTTTATTTTCCAAAAATCTCATTTTTCTTAAATGTCGTATTTTAAATCTTTCGAGACCGAATGCTCCTTGCAGAGGTCTGAATCTCTCACTACTAAGCCCGAGGGTGCACGATAAACCATACTATCCCTAACGAGTTCCCCAAAGGTGGGTTGTAGTGGCACTTTGCAAAGATTTAATAAATACTAATCATTTAGAAAACGGTTTTATAAAGATAAGGTATTTATTTGTAAAAGGGTGTAAGTTTCCGTATTTTAGATTCTAGGGTTTCCTAAGCCAACTAGCCTATTTCTAATTGGTCTAAACGACAAGTCATTAGAAGCCTCAAATCGCCTCTTCACCGCCAATTGTGGCCAGGTAAGTGCCAGGTGAGTGGGAGGCTCTCCACTACAAGTAGTGGCCCTAATTAAGTAACCACTCGCCTTAGACACACTTACCTAGACACCACAAAGTCAGGTTTAGATAAACGATCAATGTCCACAACTTATCGTATTTCCTATTAAAAGATATTGTTTTAAAATTGTATATAACTTAGAACTTTTAGAAAAGGTTTTATTAAGAAAATGGTATTTTAATGTAAAATCTTGTTTTATCGTATTCTAAGTTTTCAAGGTAGCGTGTTATGATTACATATGAGTGTGTGTGGAGGTAGGTCATTACCTCGTGATCTACTTTAAGGTATAGCAATGTTAAAGGGTTAAATGTGAAATTGAAATATGATGGTATTAAAGTGAAAAAATACGGTAAATTGGAAAGGTTATCATTTCATGTGAGAAAACTTGTTCAAATTGATTTTTAAAAGTTTAACAGTCAAGATAAAGATGTTTAGGCATGAATGTATTGGTTAGAAGTGAAATTTTATAGAAAACCGAGTCGGAAATCAGATTTGTTCCGATTCCGTCGGGTTTCGTAATTTCGTATTTTAAAGAAATAGAAAGAGGGATAGAATGGGACTTACGGGTTTCGATCTATACTAAGGAGTGTAGGGGAACTAAAGGAGTTGCCGAGGCGTTGCTTCGTCGCCGGTTGTTTCTAAAAACGTCGTCGAAATTCCCGCCGGAATTTCGTCGGAGCTTCGCCGCGAACTTGATTTCAAAGTACACACTTCTTGGAAATTTTGAGAAAGTGAGCTTAGGATTTTAGGGGTGAGAGGGTGGTGTGTAGGGTTGGTATTTATAGGGTTAGGCTATGGTTAGGGTAGATGAAAAGTTTAAAATAAAAATGTGATAAAATGTAATAAAAATATATTAAAAGTGGAGTAATTGGGGGTTTTAAAGAGCTCTGGAAGTGGTCTGAGGCTGAAATTTTTTAGGTGCATAGGGAATATAAAAAGACACAACTTTCATGTTAGGGATGTCGCCGGAATCGGCCGACTCGGTGGTGACTCGGCCGTGACTCGGTCGGAGCACTGAGTCGGCCGAGTCAAGGCCGAGAGTCGGCCGAGTCAAGGCCGAGTTGGCCGATTCCCGGCCGAGTCCGACGGCCAGGATCCTCCCCGACGGTTCATCTAACTCCTGAAAGTGTTACATCTTTGGGTGTAGTGGGGTTTTGTGAGATATGCACGTGTAAACTCTTGGTATTCTAAAGGTTTTAAAAAAATCAATATTAAAAATAATGTGGGGTATGGGATTTGAACTCTGGTGGCTTGGTTCAGCAGTGCAAGGTATTACCAATAAGCTACAAGCTCCTTCTTGTAATTATAGTGTGAAATAATTACTTAAAGTGGTAACAGCAACATTAAATACCCCAAGTATACTTTAATTTTAAAGCAATTTTATATACACTAAAAATGGAGTTATTTAAAAACAAAATAATTACTTATATATTGTGCTCAGGTTAAAATACTATTTTATGGATTTTGAAAAAAAAATTTGTATAGAAAAGTGTATAGAAAAATTAGGGTTGTTACACAAGTATTCACCACCTCGATCAGATCTCAGTGTCTTGATACTTTTGCCTGTTTGTTTTTCCACTTCATTCTTGTATTCCCGGAATTTCTCAAAGGCCTCGAATTTATGCTTCATCAGGAAGACATATCCATACCTAGAGAAATCATCCGTAAAAGTAATGAAGTATGAATAACCACTTCGTGCATGTGTAGACATTGGACCGCACACGTCACTGTGTATGAGTCTCAAGAGCTCGCTCGATCTTACTCCGTGTCCACTGAACAGAGTCTTTGTCATATTTCCCATGACACAAGATTCACAAGCAGCATAAGACTGATACTCGAACGGATTCAAATACCCCTCTTTATGTAACTTTGTTAACCGTGTCTCATTGATGTGACCCAGTCTACAATGCCACAAGAAAGCCTGATTTGTTTCCGGAGACTTTCTTTTAAGTGTGTTCTGGACACTGAAAACCTGAACTTGATTTAATACGTATATTCCGTTTTCTAATGTACCTGACCCAATCAGAACTTGATTTTGGTGGATGTGGACCACATCGCTTATAAATGTAAAATCATATCCTTCCTTAGAAAGTAAGGATACAGATATGATATTACAAGCTAGACTAGGTACATACAAACAGTTACGCAGAATCAATATCTGCCCACTTGTCCATCCAAGGTGATATTCCCCTACGGATTCAGCGTCTACGCTCATTCCGTTAGCAACCCTGAGAGTCATATCACCTAACCTGATAACTCTACGGTTTCTCAAAGCCTGTAATGAATTACAGATGTGAGATCCTGATCCGGTATCTAGTACCCAGGAAGTAAAGTTAATTGACATACAGTTTTCTATTACAAACACACCCGAAGCCGAAGCCACAACATGTTTCGAATCCTGGCTACTGGCTTCCAAAGCCCTGTAATCCCTCTGCCAATTTCCTTTCCCGTAACAATAGGAACGTCCCTCCTTTACCATATCTAGTCCCGAAACTTTTGCCCTTCCCTTTCCTTCTACTTCCTTGGTTTCCTTCAGGGTGTAAGTAGAGGGCAGAGACTGTAGAATCAAGTCAGTATTTGACCCGTTCTTCAACGTGGTCTTCAGGTCTGTGAGCTCATCAATATAGCTAGTCTCTGTAAGGACGTTGTCCCCTACAGACAACCCGACAGCCAACCTCGCTTGAAGCAAATCGTTCGAGGTCTCATATCTTACGATACGAGATTGCTCTCCATATAAATCTTTGTTATGGAGGAAGACAGAAACTAAGTCCATCTTCTCATGCTGCCTCTGGTTTGTACCATCAGCTGAGGCCAGCACGAGGCACTTGGCATTCGCACAGTCTTTTTCCGATATCTTACGGATATCAGTATCCGTGACGATGGAAATTGGTCCTGAGACGGCAGGGGTTTGATTAGTGAAGAGGTGTCCCAGTTTGTCATGAGAAATGGATATCTGGACAGACCTTTGCCAGTCATTATAGTCAGATTCAGTCATTTTATTATCTAGATGTAACCTATGTCTGGTCACTAGGTCGCTGCAATTAAGTGAGAGAGAAGAAAACACTTAGCATGATACTCTTGCAAATTTAGATTGGTTTTTAATTTATCTAAACAGGATGGCTCCCACCGTTTCTCGAATCCTTCCTCAAACCATAAAAGAAGAATTAGTCAGGATTAATCTCACCGTACAATACTTGCTTAACCGTTCAGCCAGGCTAGTATCGGTACTTCGAGGAAGGTTTTACGACGCTTTCGCAAAGTTCCTTAATTAAATAACCTCTTTTCCCTGGAGGCGTAGCCCCGCTAACACTGTTCTAGACACCTACTTGGTTTATAGCATTGATCGTTAAGTGAAGAGTTTCCCGAGGAGTAGCGGATACTCACAGTAGGATCGGGATCCAAATATCATTCTGAGATAATGCCGAAGGAATCCTACCAACATTATCAAACTCCAAATGGTATGCAGCACTAGCAAGTTTCAGTTTCTTTAGAAACTCCCGATGTGGATTTTTGCCCCATGCTCTTATGACCTTGACGAAGGTCAACAAATCATAAGTCACATGTCAAGTTCTACCCATCATTGTCCAGGTTAATTTGAACCCACCCGTATATACCCTTGACGAAGGTCAACAAGGTAATACGACTGTCCCAAACCAACGCATCTATCTATACTACATATGAACACCCAACAGCTACCAATCACTATGTCTTGACGAAGGTCAACAAACATAGCTTGAATACTATTGAATATTCATATGAAATGACGGAGGGCTACGAATGGTTTTGGCGAAACTGTGAACGCAGTGAACTTGATATAATCGAAGGAACCTGATAGCTTTTAAAAGGAGTGGTTTAAGCTCCGCGTTTTTTTAAAAAGTTTTCTGTTTTTGAAAAACCGAGTGGTTTTGAAATTGTTCCAACGATTCAGCTTTGGTTTGTTTTCTTTGCATTAATATAATGCGTCCCATCAATTAATCCTACCATTGCAGAAAACAACGAAAATATAACGTACGCTTATGCCATCCGCATTCGCCACGGGGCCCCGTCATCACCCGTTAGGTTACTTAACTAACGACAGCGCGGGGGCTAGACTAGCGCGGATGCAAAACATAAGCAACGTCTACTAGATATCATATATAGATATATACATTCGTCAGATGCAATGATAGTCATTCCAGATCACAGATGAACACATTGGATATACTAGAAATCCGCACATCGTTCGAGCCTGCAACGAAAGACGGATTACACGGTCGTGATGAATAGCCAAAACCCCACCCTAGAACCCTACGGGTGCGGTAAACTACCCGCCAAATATCCGAAGTGAAGAAGCCTCCCTCAACAACGTGAGTAGGCCACTCAGCACTTCAAAGTACCCGGTAGTTTGTGCACCCCACCTTGGGTCTATGTTAGGAGCAAAAACAGTAAAAGAAATAATATACAATGGTGGTTACAACCTCAACCCGGATGTGCAACCATAAAATAATATTACATCAATTTACAATTTACATCGAATGAAAAATGAAAAACACTCATCTCACATCCCCGGCTATTCATCCATGACAATCCAACAAGTTCATATACACAAACCAATATCACAGATCACAGATATATACAACCCCCACTAATCGACGTATAGCGATTAGTAAATATTCAGTAAATATATCACATCACAGAAGGTCGGATTAGCTAAAGTACTTAGAATTTCGATCGTTAACTTGATGTAAAACTACCCCAAACACAACACAGTACTCAACAAAATCTGGGCAGAAACAAAATATCAGAAAAATCACAAAATACAAATCTGGACAGACTGCAGGAAAAACGAGTTGACTCGGCGTCGACTCGGCCGCGGATCCGCGGCTAAACTATTGGTTTCGCTGCGCTTCCGCGGCGGTCTGATCAATTCACGAGCTTGTTTTTCTTGTGTGTCCTTCAAAAAGCCTGCACGTATTTTTAAGGTCCCTGAAATAATTTTTGGACCTGTTTTAAAATAGACAAAAAACGTGCATTTTTGACGTATTTTTGCGATTTCTCCGGCGATCGAATTTCTAACACTTTGCAAACATGTTAGTAATGGTTTAACTAGGCTCTGATACTACTGTAAGTCTACGTTACCCATCCTGGTACTTACGAGGAGGCGGAATAGGTAAAAAACAAAATTTTATTACAAGGTAACATAGACTTTCTTGAGGATCTTTGCCAAACCATTTCTAATAAACAACTAGAGGTTCTATCTACTGTGCTTAGGAGATTATACCTCATGCAATAAGTCCTTCGGGTCTTCTCCGCTGTCCTCCTCGTCTCCGTAGGCTCCATGGGTCGATCCGGATCGTGGCTTCTTCAACGGCCTCCTTAATTCGAAGATGATCCACCCGAGAGTCTATAGTCCGAGCTCCACCTCAAGAACCGAGGTAACTAGGGCAACAAGTATGCTAAGCTTGATGTCCTAGGTGATGTAGAGGAAGAAGATGGATTTGTTTGTCTATTTAAATCCTAATTTTCTCAACACATGAGAGCTATAGGATTTTCTAGTGAGGAGGAAGAAGAAGAGAGTATGGGAGCTCTCTTTTGATGAGAGAGAATGAGTAAGAGATAATGATCCATAAGAAAAATAATTACTATTCTTTTGTCATGATAAATTGTGATGGTTACAATTGATTTGACCATTATCATGTCAAGTTAAATCCAAGTCATAAGAAGAGTCTAGAGGTCACAAAAAATATCCAAGTCAACAATGGTCAACTAGGTCAAATGGCCAATATGGTCAAATGGTCAAAACAATTAGCCATAACACAATTATCATTAAAAGGATTAGTAAATATTTTCCTCTACCTTATAATGGTTTGGGCCAAGTCAATGGTCAAAACCCTAATGAGGCACCTCCTTCTTTGCTCCTCATAACCGTGCATACACACCCGCATCCGCATTCCGTAGAGTACGAATGCACAAAAGACAAAACTAATCCATCTATACAACACTAGGATCCAGCTTAAACCAAAGCCCAATAGTATTGTCCACCCGAACATCATACGCGCACAAGTGCACGTAAGTGATCGTAGCCCTGCCGTAAAACCATACGGCCTCTACACCTTTTCCCCAGTGCAGGGAAACTCTCTGTGTGGGACTCTAAACACTCGACACTACACTGGCAGTGGGTTTAACCACAGACTGCAAGCGGCACTAGCTGTACGTAACGGTCCCCAGGTAGATGTGGACAAGAAGGCCGATGAGGTAAACCCATCCGAACTCCTACTGAGCTTGAATGTGACAATCTCCGTACAGTCCGGTCTGTTCGTCTAAGAGTATCGCATGTCGGGCCTAGGGGGCGGTAAACGTCAGACCCCTAATAGCGGTACAAGTCGTGCCGGAGTGTAGCCCAGAACACCCTGAGAAACTACTGGAAACACTACCAGTAAATCTCGCTTGCCCTGACCAGGGACTTTGTGTAATGGCTCTCCTAGACACAGCGCGATATCAACCCCCAATACCGGGAAAGACGAATCCTGTCTAACCGCTACTGCCTCCAAGTACTTCGGGACTGCACCCAACCACTACCTGTTTACACGACTCCTTTGAGCCGTGGTAAGGTAGTAATCAAAGTACAGTAGGAACACACTCGAGGCGAAGTAGCAGTATCAAGTCGATGGACTAAGCTGTACTCCTGTCACCTGGGAACTGTTATCTGACGATAGGTATAGTACCAACCAACAGTTCCCGACAAGTCCTGTCCAGTGTACTCGTAACCTAACGAGTACCAGCATACTATCTCCAGTACGACGTACTAATGGATGTGGGACAGACCATCTCCCCTGCTGGGATGAGAAGCGTATACGCTAGTCTACTCCGGAGTATCGATGCCCCGTTTCGATAATCCTAGGACTAGAGACCTGTATAAGGATGTGCTTGTAGATTACCCAGCCCCCACTAGTGTGACTGCCATCACAACGCTGGTAATCAAGCAAATATCCTAAGGGCTCCACTAATATTTATAAGCGATATGCTAAAAGAAACACATGCACATATTTAAGTAGAAACAAACCAAGTAGCATACTACCATTTTGAGCAAGACTGTCTATACAACTGTGAATATCCCAAGCTTCCATTAAGTAATATACAAACTAGTATGATGCAGTAATGGCCTCTAGGGCATATACACTAACACGAAGATGAGGTGGATCGGCTCCTTGCCGCCAACTTCATTCGGAATGTACCCTATTCGGAGTGGCTAGCGAACGTAGTTCTGGTCAAGAAGTCAAGCGGGAAGTGGCACATGTGGGTCGACTTCACCGACCTCAATAAGGCCTTCCCCAAAGACAACTTTCCTCTCCCTCGGATAGATCAGCTCATCGACAGCTCGGCTGGCCATGAGCTATTGAGCTTCATGGATGCCTTCTCCAGCTATAATCAGATCCGTATGAATCCGACAGACGAATATCTTATCACATTCACAACGGAACGGGGGGTATACTGCTACAAGGTGATGCCTTTCGGCCTCAAGAACGCCGGAGCTACGTACCAACGATTGGTCAACCGCATGTTCAAGCCACAGATCGGCAGGAACATGGAAGTTTACATCGACGATATGCTCGTCAAATCAGTCTCGTCGACCGACCACGCCAAGGACCTGGGCGAAGCCTTCGGAGTACTCCGCAAGATCAAGATGAAGCTGAACTCCGCAAAGTGCGCATTCGGGGTCACCGGGGGAAGTTCCTTGGTTTCATGGTCACCTACTGTGGAATCGAAGCTAACCCAGAAAAAATCGACGCTATCTTCAACATGACCGTGCCCAGGACCAACGTCGAGATCATGCGACTAACAGGGCGGGTAGCCGCTCTGGGCCGTTTCATGTCGAGGTCTGGGGAGAAGTGTCTCCTATTCTTCAAAGCTCTAAGGAAGATCTCGAGGTTCGAGTGGTTAGAGGAGTGCCAGACCGCCTTTGACCAATTAAAGAGGCACCTTACGACGATGACACTGCTCACCTGACCAGTTGAAGGAGACGAGCTATCACTGTATCTGGCAGTATCCAACCAAGCAGCAGGCTCAGTTCTCGTTCGAGAGGTCGACGGAGTGCCGAAGCCAGTGTACTACGTGAGCCATGTCTTCAAAGACACTAAAACGAGGTACTCAGCTATAGAGAAGATCGTTCTAGCGCTCGTTGTGGCCTCAAGGAAGCTACGACACTACTTCCAGGCGCACACCATCCTCATTCTTACCGAGCGCCCGCTGGGGGCTATCCTCGGGTCTCTTAGAGAAGTGAAGGTAGGAACTGTCCCAATTTGACATAAAATACCGCCCGAGGCAGGCTATCAAAGTACAGGCTTTGGTCGATTTTATCATCGAATGACCCATCCCCAGTAAGGAGCCGGAGTCCACACCGACCCTCGCGGCTCAACCCTTGATCGAGGGGGGCCTGACTCAGTCCCTGAGTGGATTATTTACGTCAACGGGTCCTCGACCGAGGAAGGCTGTAGAGCCGACCTCATCATTCGAGGCCCGAACGAGGCAGAAATGGAGTATTCTCTGAAGCTCGGGTTCAAGGCCTCAAACAACGCGGCAGAATATGAGGCCCTGCTGGTTGGACTTCGCATGGCCTCCAGGCTGGGGCTGAAAACAATTCGGATCCGCAGTGACTCGGCCCTCGTCGTTGGCCAAGTGACCAGCCATTTCGAAGCCCGGGAATCTCTAATGGTGAAGTATCTCGCCGAGGTAAGAAGACTTCGGAAGAACTTCGACAAGGTCCAGGTAGAGAAAATACCCAAATAGCTCAATACCCAAGCCGATGCCCTGAGTAAGCTGGCTTCATCCTACTCAGCCAACAACAAACGATCTATCCTCTTCGAGACCCTGCCACGGCCCAGCATGGAAGACGGGGCGACAATGCTTCATGTGTACACAGCCCATGAAGGGGACTGAGACTGGAGGAAGCCCCTCGTGGAATTCCTAAGGGAAGGCATGCTCCCAGAAGATCGGAAAGCAACCTGCCGTCTCCGAGCCAAAGCCCGTCACTTCGTCTGGAGCAATGGGAACCTTTACAAGAATTCTTTCACTCAACCCCTGCTCCGGTGCGTCGACCCCCATGAAGCCGACTACGTCCTCCGCGAAATCCATGAAGGGGTTGGCGGCGTACACCAAGAGGCCCGCACCTTGATCCAGAAGGCATTGCTCCAGGGGTACTACTGGCCAACTATTCACCAAGACGCCCAGAAGTTCGTCAGAAGATGCAAAAGTTGCTAACTCCACGGAAGCATATCTCGCCTTCCGGCCACCGAGCTGACCGCTTTTACCTCCCCATGGACGTTCGCCCAGTGGGGTTGGACATGATAGGCCAGTTCCCTACCGGTACAGGTAGGCACAAGTATGTCCTCGTCGCGGTGGATTACTTCACGAAATGGATTGAGGCCGTCCCCATCAGGAAACCGGATGCCACTACAACCATCAAGTTCCTGCAGAACAACATGATACGCCGGTTCGGCATCCCGGGGTGTATCATCACCGACCACGGATCAAACTCCAAGAACGAGAAAGTGAAGGAATTCTGCAATGAATATCACATCCTCATGAAGTTCACCGCGGTAGCGCATCCCCAATGCAATAGGCAAGCCGAAGCCGCTAATCGGGACGTCCTCCGAGGTCTTCGGACCTGCCTAGAAGGACGCCAAACCTATTGGGTCGAGGAATTATCCCGGGTCTTATGGGCCCTGCGCATGTCAAAGAAGACCCCCACCGGGGAAACCCCTTTCAGCCTCTGCTACGGGACTGAGGCAATGGTCCCAGCGGAGATCGTGCTACCCAGTCACCGGGTCGAACACTTCGACGACGAAGCCAACACCACGGCCATCCGGACCAACCTAGATATCTTGTTGGAGAAATGAGACCGGGCTTAGATCAGAGCTGCCGCTTATCAGCAGCAAACCACCCGATATTACAATGCGCGGGTCAAGCGCCGCTTCTTCAAGACCGGAGACCTAGTCCTGAGGCGAAACGTGTTCGTCGATCAAGGCAGGCTGCATAAGTTTTTCCCTAAATGGGACGTCCCCTTCCTCGTCTCCGAGGTCCTTTCCGGCGGAGCCTACCGATTGCAAGACGTGGACGGGTGCAAGTTTCCACGGCCTTACAATGCTGAGAAACACAAGCTATACCAGTGAAGGGAATATCTGCGAGTGTGTATTTTTTCTTTCACGAGAACAATGTAAACTCTTCTAAAGTTCTTTCTATTTAATAATACGAAGGGAACGCTAGAACGTTGTGAAAAGAAGAATTCTATTCATTCAAAAAGGTACTATGGGCTCCTCAGCCTTACAAAGAAGAGGTTACAACAGAGGCGGAACGGGATCAAGGAAGTACTCCTGGTGATACTCAGAGTAGATTTCAGTCAGCCGGGCCCTGGCCGTTGCAGCCCGCTCTTGCCGATGCTGCACGCGGACCCGGGACGCCATGGAAGAACCTCACCAAGAGACAGCCGAGCGGCTACCCTGCTTGGCTATCCCTGGCTGGCAGTTCCCTATCCCACAACGCCAGGAATCGAAGCCCTCATCAAGAGGCAGCCGAGTGGCTACCCTGCTCGGCTATCCTCGGATGGAAGTTCACTGCTACACAGCGCTAGGGATCGAAGCCCTCACCAAGAGGCAACCGAGCAGCTTCACTGCTCGGACCATCCTTAGCAGGCCTCTTACGGCCCCTCCCGCGCTAAGGATCGAAGCCCTCATCAAGAGGCAGCCGAGCGGCTACCCCGCTCGGCTATCCCCTGCTGGTAGCTCCCTACCCCACAACGTCCGGGATCAAAACCCTCATCAAGAGGCAGCCGAGTGGCTACCCTGCTCGGCTATCCCTGGCTGGTAGTTCCCTACCCCACGACGCCAGGGATCAAAGCCCTCATCAAGAGGCAGCCGAGCGGATACCCTGCTCGGCTATCCCTGGCTGGTAGCTCCCTACCCCACAATGCCAGGGATCAAAAGCCCTCGCCAATAGGCACCGGGCAGTAATCCTGCTCGGCCCGTCCTTAGTAGACCTCTTACGGCCCCTCCCGCGCTAAGAATCAAAATCACTCATCAAGAGGCAACCGGGCCCGCCCTTGCTCGGTTATCCCTAGATGGTAGCTCCCTATCCCACAACGCTAGGGATCAAAGCCCTCGCCAAGAGGCATAGGGCAGCGACCCTGCCCGGCCTCATCCTTAAGGATTAAAAGCCCTCGCCAAGAGGCAACCGGGCCCTCCCTTGCTCGGTTATCCCTGGCTGGTAGCTCCCTACCCCACAACGCCAGGGATCTAAGCCCTCACTATGAGGCGCCGGGCAACTACCCTGCTCGGCCCGTCCTTAGTATGCCTCTTACGGCCCCTCCCGTGCTAAGGATCGAAGCCCTCATCAAGAGGCAGCCGAGTGGCTACCCTGCTCGGCTATCCCTGGCTGGTAGTTCACTGCCACACAGCGCCAGTGATCGAAGCCATCGCCAAGAGGCCACTGAGCAGCTTCACTGCTCGGTCCATCCTTAGCCACCTCTTACGGCCCTTCCAGCGCTAAGGATCGAAGCCCTCACCAAGAGGCAACCGAGAAGCTACCATGCTCTGCTATGATGGATGCTGTTCACTACCCCACGAAGCCAAATACCTAAGCCCTCGCCAAGAGGCAACCGAGCATCTACCATGCTCGGTCATCCATAGCTGGTGTTACTAACTGCCAACGCCACGGTCCAAGCCCTCGCCATGAAGCCCTCCATGTCTAAGAAATCCCAATCTCGACTTCGGGGCCATATAGATACCAACCCTTCACCGGTCTTTGCACACTTGGCAAATGAACAGATTCAACTCGACGTGTGATCACTAGACGAAAAACAGACCTAACACAAAGGCAGTACTGTGCAAATACAAGTGTTTACCGACTAGGGAAAATACACGGGCAAATATTACTGCAAAAAGTTTTTATTCATAAAGCCAAAAGTCTTTACAAGGGTCTTGTGGGATCCCCGGCCTTATCAAATTACCCGGAGGCTTACAAAAGAGAGAGAAGGAAAAGCCAAAAATTTCGGGCCGCAAGCCCCGCCTAGACCTCACCTCCTTCATCACCATCGGCCAGAGGCTTGACCATCGAAAGTGGGACCCGAGCACGGAGCTCACCGTCGGCAAACTCTGGAAACTGATCCTTGACGGCATCAAGAGCTTTGTTCTATGCAATGGCGGAGGCCTCGCCGAGGTTGACGTAAAACTGGTCCGACCCCTTGTCATCAGTCACCGCCTTTCTAGCCCGAATCTCGGCAACCTCCGTCACCTGAAGCGCCGCCTCAGCATCCCGCCTGCTGGCATCCCTCGCTCTCTTCATGGATGCAAAGCGATCGGACAGTTCCATCAACTTCGCCTCGATGACTCGGTGGGACTCATTTAGGCGGTGATAGGACTCTCGGCACTTTGAGACGGCGAGCTCCGCGGCGGCCGATCGGGCTTCAAGGACGGCCATCCTCTCCCTCTCCAGATACAGCTCAAGTCGCAGATTCTCGACCTCCAAAGAAGACTCTCCCATCAGCCTCGTAGCATGGATAGCCCCATCGGCCTCCATGCGAGTAACGAGGGCGCAGTGTTGAAGGACCTGACGAAAAACAGCAAAGAGACTTAGAGACGCTCGAACTAAAGAAAGGGCGCTCGAAATAATACATGAGGGAGTACATACCTGCACCGCCTCCTGAGCTATAGCCGCCATTTGGGCCCTTAGGGTACCCCGCGGAATCTTGCCCCCGGCGGACTTTTCCATACCAACAGGCTGGCTGGCAGCAACGGAAAGCTCGGACGGGACTACGAAACGGACGTCCCCCTCCTGCACAGGAACCCCCTCAGGAATCTCCGTCGGTGGCATGCGAGAGACCGTCCTCTTCCTCTTAAGAGGAACCCCGTCTTCGTACTCTCCCGCATCCCTCGTCTGGGGCTCGGAAACCCGTGGGCGCCTTTGGCCGCCGCCGGGGTAATCATCGGGAGGTCGGGACAAGGAAGATGGCCCCGCCGGCGGCGACACATTTGGTGCGGGGCTCGGGTCAGCCGAAGGCGCGACCGCACCGCCGGCCTCCCTCCGGGACGGAGCACCGAGGGCACCAAGAGTCCTGAATTGATCCATTTGTCCTACCAAAGGGAGAGGCAGGCTCGATTCAGAAGGAGAAGAAGTAGAAGAAAGAAAAGGAAGAATCTACGGGGTGCTTCCTAGACTCTACCTGAACTATTTCTACGGACTCCTCATAAGAAGACACCTAACCTGATGGAGAGAAGTCCTCGGGAGAGAAAACACAAAGATCCGACCCAAAAAAGAGAGCGCCGAGCTAACGAGACCCAAGGTGAGGAAAATGTGAAGTGGTACGGGACATGGTAAGGACCACACCTCTATTTATGGTTGCCGGCGTACATATCCTACGGCGACAGTCATCTCCCGCCGAAACGGCTCAATGCATTCGACGACCACGATTGCTCCACCTGTCGCACGCGCATTGGCCATATCCCATCAGACGCCAGAAGTTTGCGGCTCGTCGCATCAGCCAACCAACGCCCGACACGTGGGCCGTCGCTTCGGTAATCGTATGCACGATCCGGCGCATCCTCTTTAATGCGAGAACTGGCCCCTGATCTGCTGACATCACCAAGAAGATACAGTTGATTGCCCGGGAACACACGCTCACTGTTAGTTATATGTATGCCCTAGAGGCCAGTATTGTACAGATGATGTATATTATATTGGATGCTTGGACATATATAGAGATGACTTTCTTGCTCGATATGATAGTATGCTATCTAGTTGCTCTTTATCTTAACATGTACACTAGTCTTTTTAAACTGTCTTATAGTTACATGTTGGTAAAGCCCTTAGGATGTGTACTTGACTACCTGGACTATGATGCAGATCATACTAGTGGGGACATGGTAGTCTATAAGTACATTCTTCAAGGTCTCTAGTCGTGGGTGTATCGAGACGGGGCATCGATATACCAGTGTAGACTAGCGTATACGCCTCTCGACCCATGAGATGGGCGATGGATGATCCCATATCCATTGGTGTTTGACATCAGAGATGGTATACGGGTGCTCAGTGGAGACTGGGTACACTGGACGGACTCGCCGAGAACTCCCAGATGGTATTATACCTCACGTCAGATGGCAGTTCTCAGGTGACACTTGTACAGGTTAGTCTGTAGACCCGAGATCATCATAGAGTCTTGTATGATTCCCACTGTGCTTTGATCTCCACCTTACCACGTCCATGAGGGCGTGCAAAACGGTGGTCTTTGGGTACAGTCCCGAGTCACATGGAGGCAATGAGCGATAGGAGGGGTTTCGTCTCTCCCGGTATTGGGGGTTGATGTTGCGCTGTGCTCGATTGGCCGTAACAGGGAAGTCCCTGGCCAGGGCTGATCAGAGATCTGCTGGTAAGTGTTACCAGTAGTTTCTCGACCCGTTATGAGCCTCACATCGGCATGACTTATCGGTTACTGGGGTCTGACGTTTACCACCCCTAGACTTGATATGCGACATATCAGACGAACAGACCGGACTGTACGGTAAGTGTTACTGGTTGGATTCACAGGAGTGTGAGCGGGCTAGCTCGTCGATCTTCTGATCGCTCAGTACCCGGGTGGCCGTTACGTTTGGCAGACCGCTTGCGGCTTATGGGTGATTGATATGAACATCATCTGCTGTCGGCGTATTGACGAGTGTTTAGAGTCCTACACAGAGGTTTCCTGGCTCAAGCGAAACGAAATAGGAGCGCATATGAGATATGTGTGGGACCAAGAATAATGCGTGTATGTGATACCGTATTACATTCTCGCGACGAATGTTTCGATTGGTTGTATACGATATAACCTAGTTATCGAATCATTGATTCGATAAATCGATACATTGTATACTAGTCGGTTATGTGCGACATGACCGGATCATTGAATCAAGTGTTGATTTAATGATTTAATGTATAATTATATATTTGATATATTACTTTGCATTAACTAGTATTGGTTCATTTTAAAAAGGATTTTCTCACTAGATGTGCACATTGTATATGTGATATATTTTGTGTGCACTTGATTATATCATGTTTGATGATACATACTCACTTGGATTTATGTAAAGACTTAAACCATATTTAGTGAATGGTTAGGGTTTCATATTTTCACTTAATTATTTATCTTTTCCTTTTTGAGAAATAGATAATAGAAAACAAAATGGTTTCTTTTATCATGAAGCTTGTTGAAGCTTCATGAAGCTTTGACCAAGTGACCACTTTGTCTTCTTCTCCAAACCCTAACCACTCATCTAAACTATAGTTAACTCTCTACACTTTACCATGGTTAGCATATGATAAGTATTGATTTTATTTTCATTTTAAAAGCAACACTTATCATATTCTATCATCTTCTTCATCTTCTTCTAAAAGGAAAAAGCTTGCTACCAACAATGGCATCTTGAGCTAAAGTGTGAGAAATCCAATTCTAAAGTGAACCCACCTCCTATTTCTTCACCCTCTACCTCTTGCCAAGTAGTATAGGGTGTTTTCTTCACAAGTTTCACAACTTGGTGAAGTTGGAGCTTGATCTTGTGTAACCTCGACGTAGATCATCTTCGGCATCGTAGCCGACGACTTGTCCGCTCATTTCTCCGATGAAGCCGATGCTAGAGTCCGAGATCCGACTAGGACAGCGAGAGGACGTCTACGTGGAGCTAAGGAAGTGGAGAACCGGATCTACAAAGGTTGTAGCTTCTCACTTTTAGTTAAGATGTTAACTAGCTTAATGTTTCGCCTAAAATTCTAGTTAACGATCCGTATTAGGATTTCTCGGCACCCATAAAATTTGAAATTGGCATGGTTGATACCTTGTGAGACTTCACTAGCGTGCCTAGGAATCCTACAGTGGTATCAGAGCCTAGCTAGAGCCTTAGGCGATGCTTAGACGACGTTTGAAACCCGATCGAACCGAAACCCTAAAAACCAAATTGCTCTCTGGAAATTTTCTGAAAATTTGGATTTTTGTCAATTAAAAATATGCAGAAAATAAGCAGGTTCTTATTTGAATTACTGTGAAAAACGAGGGTCTAAATCCATTAATACACCGCGGAACCGCGGCACAAGCTAGGCATGTGCGGCGGTTCCGCGGCCGTACTGTCCCTTTGACCAATGATTTCTGCACAGTAATTCATATAATTGAATATTATATTTTCTGGGTATTTTTATTGTGACTCTAAAGAAGAGTATTCTGGGGTTGTATTGGGAATCAAAGATTCGATCAGATTATCAAATTTTGTCTGTGTGGCTTTCCGGATATTTTGGAATATGTTAAAAAGTTCGACCGGATGTAAATACCCAATCTTTCCCCTGCCGGAAAATATCCAAGTGTTGGATTTTTCTGTGGTTTAAGGACGTTCTGAGTAGTGCAAGTAACGCGATGGTCCCTCTAGAAGACAACAAACCTTAACTCGATTATGTGACCGTCTTGAACTGCCCTTTGAACCTTAGGGTTTGGGGCAGTACGGCGTGCCACATGTGAGGCGTTGGCTTGACCCTTCTACGGCTGGACCGTTGGTACTGAGGCATGAAGTGAATGTCTTTGAACCTATTTCATGTGTTGAACGGTTTCGGGAAAACTTGGGTGTTCGAATGTTCGATCGGAAAGTTTAATATATTCTATTTATCCGGAATGGGATACAATAATTGGAATTCACAAACAGTTATGAGATAGCTGAATGAATGTTATAAATCTAGCGGTTTAGTCTCACTTGATACTGAAAAGAGTTTTCGATAATGGGACTAAAATGCGGGGTTTATAATTGTTAGGCATGTGATGTCTAAGTATTTCATTTGATTAGGCATGCGATGTCTAAAGAGGTTGCGGATTCCAACTGTTGTAATTTTACACTTTCTTTTCTGTGACCGTAAGTGTAATATGTGATATCGCCGGTTTCGTTGCTATATGCCAACGACAATTGGGATGCGCATATTTACTTACGTTGATGACATGTGATGTTATGTGTTGCTGGATATGTTATATTGGATCGTCGTGTTTGGATAGCCGGGAGTTTTTATGTGAGATGAGTGTTTTTCATTTTCATTCATGTAAAAAAAACTTGTATGTAATATTCTTTTATTTGGGGCACTTCCAGGTTGCGGAAGTTGTCACCTTTTGTATATTATTTACATTTCCGCATTAGGATAGACCCAAGGAGGGGAGCATAAGTAACCGGGTTCTAGGGTCCAGTGGGAGACCATCTCGAGGAGTCGAGTCCGGGTTGCTTGCCACTCTCGTAGGGGTATAGGGGTGTGGGATTGGCTATTCATCACGACCGTGGAATCCATGTTTTATACTGGCTCGTATTGAAAACACGGACGTCCTAGTATATCCAATGTTTCATATGTTTCTTCTGCTGCGATATCTGTGATGTGATCATGTGTTGTTCTCTGATAGATACAGTATATAGTATATATGATATATTATATATACGTTACTTATGTTTTGCACCCGCACTAGCCCTGCCCTGCTCTGTCGTTAGTTATCTAACCTAACGGTGCACGAGGGGACATCGAGGCGAATGCGGATGGCATAAGTGTACGTCGTATTTATCTGTGATGTTTAGGTAACTTAAATGATGGGACTTCATTAATGTGATTAATGAAAGAAAAGAAACCTAAGATGTTGTAGAATCAAATTTTAAACAAAACAGGTAGCTACAGTTCTTGCTTTGCATAGCGGTATATATGATGTACCCTGCACCTTATTCGATGAGGAAAGGACCGAGATCCCTTCACCGGGAGTGACTCCTTTAGCAATAACTGGCAGATGCTACATACTCGGTCTGCTTTTGATTGCTTCTATAGTTTCTGCTTTGCACAGTGATATATATGATATATCCCGCACCTCATTCGACGAGGAAAGGGCCGACGATCCCTTCACCGGGAGTGACCCCTTTAGCAAAACTAGAAAAGCCTCAAAATCACTCCATTTCAAAACTGTATTTGATTCTACAACGATATCAAGTTCATTACGCAATAGGTTTTCAGAAAAACCTGTCGTAGCCCTCCGTCATTTCAGATAAGTACTAGTTAGTATTCGTGCTACGTTTGTTGACTATGTTAAGGCGTAGTGTGCGGTAGCTGATTGGTGCTTATCTGTATAAGCATATGATGCGATTGGATTAGGGTAGTCGTGCGACTTTGTTGACTATGTTAAGGGTCGTGCGGGTGGGTTTAATTCAATCAGGAAATGACAGGTTGAACTTGACTAGCACTTATGATTTGTTGACTATGTTAAGGTCATATAGCTGCTAGGGGCAAAATATTATCGGGAATTTCAAGTGTTGAAATTCCCGATAATATTGCATACCTTCTATGAGATAGTTGGATCCCGATACCCACTGCGAGTAAGAGTTACTCCTGGGAGAGTTTTACACATTGCAATTAGCTGATCAAGTAGGTGTCTAGAAAGGTGTCAACGGGGTTACGCCTCTGGGAAAACGAGGTTTACATTAACTAGGTTCGTGCGAAAGCACGGGGGACCTCCCTCAATGTACCGACACTGGCCTGGCTGAAAGATTGGCGAACTTGTAGTGTGTAATTAATCCCGGCTAGTCTTTCCTTTCAGGGTTTGAAAGAAGATTTGATAAAAACCAGTGGGAGCCATCCTGATTAGATAAGATAATAACCAATCTGATCTTGCACGAGCATACGCTAAAGTGTTTTCTTCTCTCTCTCTCCAGGTAGCGACCATTTCATGCCCTAATCAAGATAATAATATGGATGTATTGACCGAACCCGCATGTTATACTGTGCTGGGGAACGATGGTTCCATTCTTTCTTATAAGAGTTATAGGAATGAACAGGATATAGGGGAATACCAGGATTCCCATGCCACCCGAATGAAGAAAGTACATGTTGATACATTTTCTTCGGGTGTGTTCGTTACAGAGAACTGTTTCTCCATTTGCTCTACGTCCTGGGTATTAGATACCGGGTCAGGATCCCATATATGTAATCAGTTACATGGGCTTAGGAAAGGTAGAGAGCTTGGAGAAGGTGATAAAGACATTAGAGTTGGAAATGGTGCAATCGTTGCAGCTAAGACTGTCGGGGAATATCACCTTGTATTACCAACTGGTAATACATTGGTTCTGAACGAATGCTATTACATGCCGAACCTGATATGCAACATTATATCGGTTTCTTTGTTGAGTAAAGAGGGATATAATTTTGTATTACAGGACAATGTTATGAACATTTTCCGTAACCAAAAGTTGGTTGGATCAGGCACGTTGTGCAATGGCATTTATGTTCTAAATCAATCAACAGTTCTGAGCATAACTAACACACACAAGAGGAAGAGTTCTGAACTGAACGAATCCTTCTTGTAGCATTATAGACTGGGTCACATCAATGCGACACGACTGGCTAAGTTGCATAAGGATGGATATTTGAAACCATTCGAATTTTCATCTTATGACACTTGCTAGTCATGTCTCAAAGGCAAGATGACCAAAACTCCGTTTACGGGACACGGAGAAAGAGTTACCGAACTCTTGGGACTGATACATAGTGATGTATGTGGTCCTATGTCTACACATGCCAGGGATGGTTCTTCATACTTCATTACATTCACCGACGATCTCTCTAGGTTCGGGTATGTGTTCCTGATGAAACACAAATCAGAAGCTTTTGAGAAATTTAGAGAATATAAACAAGAAGTTGAGAACCAAACCGGAAAAAGTATTAAAATCCTACGATCTGATCGAGGAGGTGAATACTTGAGCAATGAATTCCTGGACTTCCTAAAAGAGAATGGGATTCTCTCTCAACTGACTCCTCCATATACACCACAGCACAACGGTGTATCAGAACGGAGGAACCGCACCCTATTAGATATGGTGTGCTCTATAATGAGCACAGCTGAGTTACCTATTTCCTTCTGGGGATATGCGCTGGAAACAACAACATACCTATTGAATCAAGTTCCATCTAAATCTGTACCTACCACACCATATGAGATATGGAGTGGGAAGAGACCATATTTTAAACAAGTTAAGATATGGGGTTGTCCGGCCTATATCAAAAGGCAAAATCCAGACAAACTCGAGGCACGGTCAGTTCTTTGCAAGTTTGTGGGATATCCTAGGAATTCACAAGGATATTTTTTCTACCATGCTGAAGAACAAAAGGTGTTTGTTTCTCAATATGCCACCTTTTTAGAAAAGGAATTCCTTGAAAAAGAAATTAGTGGCAAAGTGGTAGAGCTGGAAGAAGTTCCAGATACACAAACCGTAACTGAAGATTTAGTGGAACCAGAAGATTCAGTAGCTCCCAATGAACCTCAGCCTCTCCGCCGATCTAGTAGGGTTCCTCGCCAACCTGAGAGATACTACGGTTTTCTCATGGATGGTGGGAGCGAGGATTGCATCATGGAGGATGATGACCCAACTAGCTTCGAGCAGGCCATCACGAGTAGGGACTCAGTGAAATGGCTGGATGCAATGCGGTCCGAGATGGAATCCATGTACACCAACAAAGTATGGACTTTGGAAGTTGCTCCTGAAGGGGTAAAACCCATTGGGAGCAAGTGGATCTTCAAGAAAAAACTTGGTGTAGATGGGAGAGTGGAGACTTTCAAAGCTAGACTTGTTGCAAAAGGTTTTCGTCAAAGACCAGGTGTGGACTATGACGAAACCTTTTCTCCAGTGGCTATGCTTAAATCCATCCGGATCATGCTTGCCATCGCTGCATATCATGACTACGAAATCTGGCAAATGGATGTTAAGACCGCCTTTCTAAATGGTGATTTAGAAGAGTGCGTGTACATGACTCAGCCAGAGGGCTTCGTAGACAGTGGGAGCAGCGGGAAGGTGTGCAAGCTGCTTAAATCCATTTATGGATTAAAGCAAGCATCGCGGAGTTGGAACATCTGCTTTGACGTCGTTATCAAAGAGTTTGATTTCGTCAAAAATCCAGATGAACCTTGTATCTACAAGAAGGTAGCAGAGAGTAAGGTTGTCTTCCTCGTATTATACGTGGACGACATACTCTTGATAGGAAATGATATTCCTATGCTGCAATCGGTCAAGCTCTTCTTATCACAAAGATTCTCAATGAAAGATCTTGGTGATGCCTCCTGCATATTGGGAATTAGGATCTATAGAGATAGATCCAAACGGATTTTGGGATTGTCCCAATCCAGGTACATTGACATCATACTAAAGAGGTTTAGTATGGAAGAATCCAAGCGTGGGAACTTGCCCACGATTTCTGGAGTCACTCTCTCCAAAGAGATGTCTCCCAAGACTGATTTGGAGAGAGCTCGCATGCAAGGGATACCCTATGCTTCGGCTGTAGGCTCTATCATGTACGCGATGCTATGTACCAGACCCGATGTTGCATACTCACGAAGTGTAGTGAGCAGGTATCAAGCTGATCCTGGAGAGAGTCACTGGACAGCTGTGAAGAGCATTCTCAAGTACTTACGAAGGACTAAAAAGATGCTCTTGGTATATGGTAACGGAGAACTCCAAGTGGAGTCCTTTACCGATTCGAGCTTCCAGAGTGATAAGGACGACTCTAAGTCGCAGTCGGGATTTGTCTTTACCCTTTACGGAGGGGCGGTTAGCTGGAAGAGTTCCAAGCAGGAAACCGTGGCAGATTCGACGATGGAGGCTGAATACATCGCTGCCAACGATGCTGCCAAAGAGGCTGTCTGGATCAAGAAGTTCTTACTGAACTTGGAGTGGTTCCATCCATTGAGCATCCAATACCTTTGTATTGCGATAACAATGGAGTGGTGGCTTTGGCCAAGGAACCTAGGTCCCATCAGCGATCCAGGTATATTCTGAGGCGGTATCACCTGATCCGGGAGATAGTTGATCGCCGGGAGATCGAGGTCAGGAGGGTTGACACGAAGAATAACACGGCGGATCCACTCACGAAGGTCATTCCCCAGATACAGTTTGAGAGACTCTTCGGGATGCTCGGTATGCGATACTACAGCAGCTGGCCCTAGTGCAAGTGGGAGATTGTTAGTTATATGTATACCCTAGAGGCCAGTATTGTACAGATGATATATATTATATTGGATGCTTGGACATATATAGAGATGACTTTCTTGCTCGATATGATAGTATGCTATCTGGTTGCTCTTTATCTTAACATGTACACTAGTCTCTTTAAACTGTCTTATAGTTACATGTTGGTAAAGCCCTTAGGATGTGTACTTGACTACCTGGACTATGATGCAGATCATACTAGTGGGGACATGGTAGTCTATAAGTACATCCTTCAAGGTCCCTAGTCGTGGGTGTATCGAGACGGGGCATCGATATACCAGTGTAGACTAGCGTATACGCCTCTCGACCCATGAGATGGGTGATGGATGATCCCATATCCATTGGTGTTTGACATCAGAGATGGTATACGGGTGCTCAGTGGAGACTGGGTACACTGGACGGACTCGCCGAGAACTCCCAGATGGTATTATACCTCACGTCAGATGGCAGTTCTCAGGTGACACTTGTACAGGTTAGTCTGTAGACCCGAGATCGTCATAGAGTCTTATGTGATTCCCACTGTGCTTTGATCTCCACCTTACCACGTCCATGAGGGCATGCAAAACGGTGGTCTTTGGGTACAGTCCCGAGTCACATGGAGGCAATGAGCGATAGGAGGGGTTTCGTCTCTCCCGGTATTGGGGGTTGATGTTGCGCTGTGCTCGATTGGCCGTAACAGGGAAGTCCCTGGCCAGGGCTGATCAGAGATCTGCTGGTAAGTGTTACCAGTAGTTTCTCGACCCGTTATGAGCCTCACATCGGCACGACTTATCGGTTACTGGGGTATGACGTTTACCACCCCTAAACTTGATATGCGACATATCAGACGAACAGACCGGACTGTACGGTAAGTGTTACTGATTGGATTCACAGGAGTGTGAGCGGGCTAGCTCGTCGATCTTCTGATCGCTCAGTACCCGGGTGGCCGTTACGTTTGGCAGACCGCTTGCGGCTTGTGGGTGATTGATATGATCATCATCTGCTGCCGGCGTATTGACGAGTCTTTAGAGTCCTACACAGAGGTTTCCTGGCTCAAGCGAAACGAAATAGGAGCGCATATGAGATATGTGCGGGACCGAGAATAATGCGTGTATGTGATACCGTATTACATTCTCGCGACGAATGTTTCGATTGGTTGTATACGATATAACCTAGTTATCGAATCATTGATTCGATAAATCGATACATTGTATACTAGTCGGTTATGTGCGACATGACCGGATCATTGAATCAAGTGTTGATTTAATGATTTAATGTATAATTATATATTTGATATATTACTTTGCATTAACTAGTATTGGTTCATTTTAAAAAGGATTTTCTCACTAGATGTACATATTGTATATGTGATATATTTTGTGTGCACTTGATTATATCATGTTTGATGATACATACTCACTTGGATTTGTGTAAAGACTTAAACCATGTTTAGTGAATGGTTAGGGTTTCATATTTTCACTTAATTATTTATCTTTTCCTTTTTGAGAAATAGATAATAGAAAACAAAATGGTTTCTTTTATCATGAAGCTTGTTGAAGTTTCATGAAGCTTTGACCAAGTGACCACTTTGTCTTCTTCTCCAAACCCTAACCACTCATCTAAACTATAGTTAACTCTCTACACTTTACCATGGTTAGCATATGATAAGTATTGATTTTATTTTCATTTTAAAAGCAACACTTATCATATTCTATCATCTTCTTCATCTTCTTCTAAAAGGAAAAAGCTTGCTACCAACAATGGCATCTTGAGCTAAAGTGTGAGAAATCCAATTCTAAAGTGAACCCACCTCCTATTTCTTCACCCTCTACCTCTTGCCAAGTTGTATAGGGTGTTTTCTTCACAAGTTTCACAACTTGGTGAAGTTGGAGCTTGATCTTGTGTAATCTCGACGTAGATCATCTTCGGCATCGTAGCCGACGACTTGTCCGCTCATTTCTCCGATGAAGCCGATGCTAGAGTCCGAGATCCGACTAGGACAGCGAGAGGACGTCTACGTGGAGCTAAGGAGGTGGAGAACCGGATCTACAAAGGTTGTAGCTTCTCACTTTTAGTTAAGATGTTAACTAGCTTAATGTTTCGCCTAAAATTCTAGTTAACGATCCGTATTAGGGTTTCTCGGCACCCATAAAATTTGAAATTGGCATGGTTGATGCCTTGTGAGACTTCACTAGCGTGTCTAGGAACCCTACACTCACAATATCTACGACGAGGAGCTCACCTCGGGTGACCCGGCAGACCACCCTCGACTCGACCCGTGAACAGGTCGGGAAAGAGTGGGGGCCTAATGATGATGCTCGATATCGGTGATCTCCCAGATCGTGACATGTGGCTGATGACGTGTCCTGATGCCCGCAAGGAAGGACCAAAGACAGCACGTCGGAGGAACACCTGGGTCTGCGACCCATGGACGTGGCCGACCTTCTGGGCCGTCCACACCACTCCTATGCCCGTCTTGCAAACAACCATTGGCTTGCCTCCGAGCCTCCTGCACACTTGGCCTCCTCGGCTCTCTCAACTCACCTCCGAGCTACCACAAAACCAAGATAGCTCGGCCTCCCACTAGGTCCTGAGCCCCCGCCGAGCTCATCTTCCTCGGTCCCTTCGACCGACCGACGACATCATTCGCAGGTGTTTCCGCCTCGCCTCCGCGAATCTCGCCATACGCGAGATCTCCGCTGCCCATGATCCCGCGTTCCACGCCATCACGATCCCCATTAATAAGCCTCTCTTGCCATTAATGGGAGATCCCGCCCATCACGCGGGCGTGACGTCGGGGGCGTAACGGCCGGCATGATTCTCGCACCTGCCTACCTGCTACCACCGCTATATAAACCCCTCCTTCAGACGGTTCAAGGAAGTCAATTTCCACTCACTAGGCCGTTACTCTGCTCGGATTTCCTGTCTAACTTGATCGTCGGAGGGTTCTCGGTGGTACAACCACCCCGGGACTTCCTTGCAGGTAGCTCGGCCCTAACAACCTCAAACCCGGCGATCCACACACTTCAGGAGCTATCCTCCAACTCAAATCTCGGCCGTCCATCGCCGCCAACAGCAGATCAACGGAAGGTAACATCTTGATGCGATTCCGCACGCGCCACTATGTTTTAGGGGGCTACAAGTAAAAAACCCATCATCAACTATAAAAAAGGAATGAGGTCTTTGCTTGTTTGATTGGATATGGTTGATTCTCCATATATTATATATGAGGAAGCCGTCCAAAGTGCAGTGGTTACTCATAGCCCTGGATAGGGCTCAGGGGCCAAGTGCTAAATATCCAGTAGTCCTCATCTCCGGCTGTTAGAGGGCACTGCAGCTAAGGCATGCAGACCCGGTATCCTCATATAATATATCAATATCAATTTTCCTTAGATATTTCAATTACATCATTCTCTTGACCAGATTATCCATAGCCAGATTTTGTTTTCTTTGTTTGGGTTAAGCTGGCATCCAAATACATGAATTTATGAAAATCCTAATTTCCACGTACTTTGGGGGTTTACACCATAAGTGGGCAAGTTAATTAATAAAAAATTTTGAAAAACTAATTTGGTATAAGTATTTATTGAGAAAAACATAACTGCAGTGTTCAGACTGCAGGGGCCTTATAGCATATTTATTTGCGCCTCAAAAAACATAGAGTGAATGCTGGTTAGAGGGGCAATTTGGACAATGCTTACGCATCAGGAGACACCCCCTTTGACTAGATTTTATATATGATTTTTGGAACATGCATATATCTCCATCCAATAGAAGCTCCTCTAAATACCTACTCAACTAAATTATTAATATTTCAGATGAGATTTATATATAAAGAGAGGAGATGAAAGAATCATAAATGTACTCCTCTAACAAATTAGCTCTCTCAATCTTCCCCTCTCTTTCAAGATCCCTTACTCTATAGAAAAGGAGCGTCTCATTCTAGCTTCTTGAAGAAAAAGGTATATATCAATTATTTGCAAGGCCTCTCTCTCTCTCTCTCTCTCTCGAATTACAAATACTTCATGCTATTTAATTTCAAATTCCTGGAACGTGCATGCTTGCATGCACGGGTGCCCGATCAAATTAACCTGGATATATATATACTTCTTGACATGATCTTTGATCTATTTTTTTTTTTTTTGAACGATATTAATTAATTTTAGAGTATGTGCTTTTTTCATTAATTTTCAGGGACTTAATATGTTCCTTAGGGAAACAATGAGAAGTAGTACCGATCAGCCTTGTAAGCACCCCAAGGTAACTCATCTTTACTGATCATATATATTCTTAATTTCTTTTGTTTCTTGTTTTTATATATATTTTATGTCTGCAGACTTCGACATGGCCAAAGATAGTAATGAAGAAATGGTTGAACATAAGGAGCAGCTCTAACGATTTCCTCTCCGATTCTAACCATCACAGTAAGAATTTATAACCAATATAATTTGTTTAATTCACAAATCAAAGTTTGTAATATAGAAAATATATACCCATTAATTAATTAAATCAACTTTCTCAAATTACTCAATTTTTGTTGTGTGAATTAAATTAAATTTTCATGTTAATTGAAAACAGAAGCCGCATGCGATGTTGTTGAAGAGGGAAGGGAGAGCTGCAGCATCTCATCAGAGAAAGACAAGTGCTTCCTAATATCCAGTGATTCCTTGGGAACCCTCTCCCTCTCTCTTGGTAAATTCATTAATTAAAAGCATATAAACTAGCTAGCTATTAGCAATTATAGAACTTAAAACCCGATGCCTAATACAATATCTAGCCTGTAATTAACGGGTTTCGGATTCTATGATCCATTTATTTAGGACATGGAGGATGGTTGGTCAATAGCCCTAAGCCCGATCCGAATCCGCCTCTTGCTCAAACTCTCAGGTAAACAACAAATATCAGCTTAAATTATTAATTACTAGTTTGAATATTATAGCATGCATTGAATTATTTTAATGTTTGAGATATTATGTACAAATCATTAATTAATTAATTACTCTTTTTCATCAAAAAAGAAAAGCACAATCAAGAATCCTTAATTAATTATTCTTTTAATTAATATTTCTTCATAATTAACAAACAAACATTTTGGATTATATATTAGGATGTTTGTGGGCACGTGGAACGTGGGTGGCAAAGCTCCTCATGAAGGGCTCAACTTGAGAGATTGGCTCTTTACCTCCTCTCCTCAACCTGCCGATCTCTATGTTCTTGGGTTTGTACGATCCTTAATAATTTACTACTTTTTCTACACTTCTTTTTTTTTGGTCGAAGGTATAGGCAGAGCAAAAAGGCCTACTAAATAAAATATATATATATATAGATAGCGAGGGCGACAGAAATAGAGGGGGAAGTGTTTATGAGATAGTATCTTATTTGAAAAAATGAGGTGTCGTTTCAAAATTTCAGTTTACACCATATTTTCTAATGATCAGCACCGTTCAACTTGTTCTCCAGATCATGGATATATATACCAAATTTCAAATGTTTTTGATAAACTTTACGCTCGTATCGGGTAGTTGCAAAATTAACGATTTCCGGACAATACAACATTTTACAAAGCTACACATGTTACCAAAATCACATGAAACTTAGTGTGCCTATGTTTTAGGCCATAAAAAACAAGTTGAACGGTGCCGATCACCAGAAAATAAACTTTTATATTTATTTTTATTTTTATTTTTTGGCAAATTTATTCTTAAAATCCTATCAAATATATATATATATCTTAGCTTGTGCCACTTATACACCTCTAAACCCTCAAAAAATAATATCTATCTTAGCTTGTGCCACTTATACACCTCTAAACCCTCAAAAAAAATGCTAAAAGTCAACTTTAAACAACGAAAGCAGTTTTGAAATCAAACCCAACCGATCATTTGACTTGTTCAGAGTTGAATTTGAGCGACTCTAGATGTTAATAATCAAGTGGGGGCCCACTCATACAAATTAACCTGTAATTAAACTGCCGGCTGCATTTGCCTGGCAGGTTTCAGGAGATCATACCGTTAGTTGCCGCTAACGTGCTCGGCACCGAGGACGAGGGGCCCGCTTCCACGTGGCTCTCTCTCATTCGCCAGGCCCTGAACAGCCGCCCGAGCTCCGATGCCAGCAGCGGCGAGGAGCCGGACGAGTTCTTGCCCATTAATTCGAGCGGTGACGGCGGCCGTTATCACTTAACGGCAAGCAAACAGATGGTGGGGATCTACCTGTGCGTGTGGGCACGTGCGGGGCTGTCCAAGCACGTGAGCAACGTTAAGGTGTCTTGCGTCGGCACCGGCATCATGGGCTACATGGGAAACAAGGTCTATTTTGGCGCTCTTTTATTTGTATTTCAATGAAAAGTAATTAAAAATATGATTTTTTTTTCTGTCCGTCTAGTATCTATCCGTCTTTCCATCCCAAGAAATAAACAGAGCTTTTTCTTACCCCTAAAAGAACGTTTTCTGTTTGAACGCAGGGATCCGTGTCGATTAGCATGACGATACGACGATCGACGTTCTGTTTCGTCTGTAGCCACTTGTCGTCCGGGGAGAAGGACGGCGACGAAGCTCGTAGGAATTTCGATGTGTTGGAAATTCTTAGGAGGACCAAATTCGCCCAAGCTCGAAGGGCACGAGGGATTACACCTACTACCATTCTACATCATGAGTGAGTCTCTCCGCTTCCTTCTTGGCTTCATGATCTATAAAATTTTGAAAGCCGGATTTCTAATAAGGAGAAAATCGTTTTTGCAGTAAAATCATATGGCTTGGGGACCTGAATTACCGTCTCGTCACGGGTTGCAACGAGACTCGTGATCTGCTCGACAAGAATGACTGGCCAACATTGTTCGAAAGAGATCAAGTGAGAAGCCGTGCTTTCTAATCACTGTATTATGATATAAGATGGAATAGATTACTGTTGACTTTTCCATATTATAAAATGTGTTATAAGATTATAAACTTACTAAATTTCATGTATGGACAGCTTAGGATGGAGCAAAGAACCGGGCGTGTGTTCAGAGGATGGGAAGAAGGGAAAATATGTTTTCCACCCACTTACAAATACCTCCCAAATTGTGATCATTATGCCTTCACTGCAACTAAACCTGGAGGCAAACGAAGAATTCCAGCTTGGTAAGCACAATATACAGTTTGTATTCTAATTGTTATTATCATCATCTTCATCATCACCTTAGCTGTCAAAACAGGATCGGGTACTAAGAAAAAGCTTTACAAAGATGTTATGAGACGGCTTGTTGTTGAGCTGAAATCAACTTTCTTTTAATAAATACCAAATTCCTGGTTTAGAGCATTTTGACAAGAATCCTAAATGACCAGGCTAGTTGATAACTTCAAAATTATCATAGATTATAAAAAAAATCTAAAAAAAAGAAAAATATGAAATTATGTTGAAAAAATGCAAGCATAGAACATAAATGAATTGTATGTTTGAGCTAATCAAGTTAATCCAACTCACTTCCCTTTTTTTTTCTATAAAAAAATGGTCAATTCTCCTCACTTTGATTAAATAGATAGTACTTGGTGCAAGAAAAAACCGAGGATAGAGAAAGTAGATGTGCGTTGATTGGAACAATTCAATTAATCCACCAATTGACCAGCTTTGTTTAGTATTAACATGGCTTACTAAACAACTGATTTAAGTCAACAAACTTGGGTTTATTTCAGTATCAAACATACCCTTGTAAAATATATTATACATAGCTCAAAAAATGACCATTTTTTTCTATAAAAAAATGGTCAATTCTCCTCACTTTGATTAAATAGATAGTACTTGGTGCAAGAAAAAACCGAGGATAGAGAAAGTAGATGTGCGTTGATTGGAACAATTCAATTAATCCACCAATTGACCAGCTTTGTTTAGTATTAACATGGCTTACTAAACAACTGATTTAAGTCAACAAACTTGGGTTTATTTCAGTATCAAACATACCCTTGTAAAATATATTATACATAGCTCAAAAAATGGTTGCCCCACTACGTATTTCCAATCATCATGACTCTATATACTTGACTTCACAAGTGTAGATGTAACAAACTTTTATGACAAATCTTCATAGCTAGTAGGTGTATAATATTTTTCTTCCATTCAGCTCTGAGATAATTTCGATGCAGGTGCGATCGAATACTATTTCGAGGAAAGGGCATGAAGCAGATATCATACTCAAGGTACGAATCGTGGTTTTCAGACCACAGGCCCGTCCATTCTCTCTTCACGGTCGAGGTTGATAATTACGATCGATTGGAGACCGAGATTACAAAGTCGACATCGACTAACAGTTGCCCATCATCCTCAAGGGTGGAGGCTGAGGAGTTGCTCGTGATAACAAGAACACAAAGTTGCTTGAGTACTTCAAGATTTTGATTTGAGTTTTCCTTCTCTTTTCTTCAGCAGTATTAGAAATAGTTGGACTATGAGAATATGTTTGCCTTTTGGAAGCACAGATGCTGCTTCATCGTTTTAGGTCTTTAGTAAAGGAGAGGAAGTGCTTGGAAAAAGGAACTCAAATGTGCTCAAGCGCTGTGAGCCTGTGGCAGCGGCGGAAGCGAAGAAAAACGGTCTAATTATGCATGAACTATTGTTGTGGCAACCTCCGCCTCACCATGACCCGAGACGGAAAGAGAAAGACTTGGATTTTTCCTTAGGGCTTGATCGAGTCAAGCAAAAGCGAAGGGCACTATAATTGCTCAGAGAGGATAGATGCATATTGTTGTAATGTATCTGTATTCTTTTCTCTGCAAATTTTGTTTGCTAACAAAGTAAAAATAATAAAAATTATAGCAAGAGTAACGACAAAGGTCTACATGAAGTTGGTCATCATCCATGCTTGTTAAAAACACAGCTCATGCAATACAACTTTCCTTTCTAAAAAGTAACAGATTGCTGGTTTGATTCATAAAGGAATCACATCCAATTAAAAAATGCTTGCTAAAACATCCGTTAATAACAAACTAGATAGCTAGTCTACTCACAGGTGCAACTAATTAACGAAGGTATGTAGATAACAATCAAACACGCAAAAGTTTTTGAATGGCGACAACAGTGGATTCAGTGCACAAATATTCAAATTTGACACAGGCATTTTTATCAGCGATAAGAGTAACCAAATCTCAAACAAATAACGAAAACGAACAGAAATAACAGATTAACTACTGAGATCAAGATAAACAATACTGTTCAAGAGATGAACATTATCGACGCTTCAATGTTCTTCATACATCAAATATGTAGGTCTTATATGCAAAAGATTTGATGAACGGCTGAAAAATAGTTTAAATTGTGTAAATTCTGCAACACTTGCCACAGTACTGACGCCAGAACTGCATTAGAAATCAAAGGCTAACCATGGCTTCAACAATTTTTTTATAACAAGCAACTAAATGAACATAACAACCAAACTTTGGATAACATTATGCCAAGATAGAGTGAAAATTAAGCAGGGATGTAATCATTTCTTTAAACACGGAAAGACTATAATGCAAACTAGAAGATAGTTAAAAAGAATGAAAAGATATAAAATACATGCACGCCGACAACTTTTGAATCATCATTTCTTTCATTACACAACTACCTATAACAAGCAAATTAGTTGCCGATGATACCACCATTGAGCTTTTTCCTTCTTAAGAGCCGCAGCAAGATGATTTTGCTGCTGGTTGAGCTTCTCCAGCAGTCTCTGGCTTGTTGATCTTGATCGTCTTATCCTGAAATTATAATTCATCAAGGTAAAATTGAGTGATAGGGGACAGTTTGCTATTTATTCCCCCCCAAAAAACACTTAATTCAACATCCAAACCTATATTTTATCTCAAATTATTTTGGACTTACGAAAAATAATAAATTTTCGCAGAGTTATAACTTTAACAAGATTAAATTATCTTTGACTACGCAAAATCTATTTTATCAAATTATCTTGGCACCTGATATGCACATGCCAAATAACTAGTAGCAGAACTTATACCTCAGCTTTGTTATCGGTTTCAGCAAGCCTTTGCTTAATGTCTCTAGCAATCGAAAAGAAAACCTGCTCCACATTGAGATTCGTTTTCGCACTCTGCAACATTTGATATCATTTTAGCAAAAGTTAACTTTAAGAAAAGAGAGGAGACAAGGAGAATCAGTCAAAATATTTAAACTTCTTACAGTTTCGAAAAACTTGATGCCATATTCATCAGCAAGTGCTTGTCCCTTGGAAGTAGGTACAGCCTGACAAAATGCAGTGCATAATGTTAAAAGCAAAGAACTCCAACAAATGAAGCCCAAATAGGTGGAAGACACGGTAGCCAACACAAGCAGCTATTGTAAAAACTCGAAGGTTGTTTGGTTCGAAGACAGTAATTTAACTTTAAAAAAAATGCTCTTGTTCAAGGAGTGGTATAAGTTAAAGAGATGAAAAATCAGAAGTTCTCAATTCATAACATTGCGCGCTAGTTTTAGTGACAAAAGTGTAGTTCATGAAGCAGCAAGAGCTAGAGTTGGTCTAAGCATGGAGATAGGTTAAACAGTTTCGTCCTCTCAAGCACGGGCACCGGCACGGATAGGGATAGGGACATAGACACAAGATTCAAGAAATTTGTAAAAAGGAAGACACGGAGGAACGGCTATATTACTTATCAATGTAAGCAATTATAAATATTAAACAAAAAATATATAATAAATTAAACATGTACTAGTAGAACTTTAAAAGCATGATAAAAATAAAAACAAGGTTACAACTTTCATCCATAATTATAAAATTTCTTGGGATAAACTAAAATATATATAATACTAAAAGTAAAAACACAAAATCGATAAAAGTCCAAAGAAACAAACTATTGAACCTTTTTTAATTGGAGCCGACTTTGATAACCCGACTTCATTATTTGCATCAATTTCGACCTTTACTCCTAGTTTTTAGTTTGTCATGAGAAATACTTCAAATATTTTCCGAAGGTATCAAAGTTGTCCACACATATTCCACATTCTTATTTCCTAAATCCCATAATGCTGCATAGAAGTGTCGACCGTGTCCAATTTGGACCGCCACGGGCCAAACGTGTCAGACACGGTGTTAGACGGAGCAAGTGTCCCTGTGTGCAAGTGTCCTATAAGTGTCAGAAGACAGCTACGACAAGCAAATAGCAATGTCCATGCTTACTAGTTCATTTCTTGTCTACTTAAGCCAGAGATGACCCTTAACAAAGTTAAATGGATGAAAAGGATTCATGCAGCTGACCCAAAAATTTGGGATAAATGGTTTTTGTTATTTAACAGAGTTAAATGGGTGAAAAGGATTCATGCAGCTGACCCAAAAATTTGGGATAAATGGTTTTTGTTATTTTAATGGCCGCACTTGGAAATTGGTCATGAAAAAGGTGTCTTTCATTATCACCCATTCTTCCGTGATTACTTCTCTGCACGGTTGCTATCTAAACCAAGTATAGCTTTAAGGTACCATGAGCCATTGAGTCACATAAAATTATAAAATGGATGACCTTAGAATAGAAGAGGCTAATTATAATTTACGCATACCCTCTTGCTTTCGTCCATATCGGCCTTGTTACCAACAAGGATCTTGTTGACGTTGTCAGATGCGTGTTGTTCGATGTTCCTAATCCAGTTCCTTATGTCTGCATGATTCAGGAGCAGACAGATATGATTATGCTAATAAATATGAAAAATGTCGTAAAATATAGCAAGTGTGGGATAAATTGAAGCTCATTACTGTTAAAAGATGACTCATCAGTGACATCATAAACAAGCAAAATACCCATGGCCCCTCTATAGTATGCTGCAGATGAAAAGAGAAGCAAAATATGAATACACTAGCATGAAAGCTTTCAACTTTAAAAGATGGGTTAATCACATACGCTGCCCTTCTTCTATGTACCTCATCCAGAACTTATCACCCCACAACTGGCTTATTAGCACCCAACACCCTTGAACATGATCTACTATGTATTATCTTTAGTCCAGATTTAGACAAACTTCAGGGTTGTCGAGTGTTAACAAGACAGTAGAGGGGTTGTGAGTGGCATAGATAAAAGGTGTTCTATGCAATTGTCCATTCAAAGAAAAGGGACTGCAATTGGGCTTAAATTCAGGTTCACAGTTTAAGGAAAGAAAAACATATCGAATGCTAAAATATAAGAAGAATATGTGTACCAGTTGTGATGGTTCGAAACCTTTCCTGACCAGCTGTATCCCAGATTTGCAGCTTAATCCGCTTTCCATCCAATTCAATTGTTCTTATCTTAAAATCAATGCTGTATACCAACATAAACTCAGAATATGTATCTAGCTAACATTGGAGAAATACATTCCCATAAAGACATTTGCAGTTCATATGATTGGCCAAAGTAGAACGCACCCAATTGTAGTAATGAAGCTAGTTGTGAAGGAGCCATCAGAGAAACGCAAAAGAAGGCAACTCTTACCAACACCTACAGCAGCAGATTCCACATCAAGTGCTTAAATAGCTTGAAATTAGATTACAGAATATATATATATGATCTTGACACATAAATTTTGCTGTAAAAAGGGTTAAATAACTAATAAAGATTAAAACGATGCTGCCAAGGTTGTACCAAAACGAAAAAATTGAAACTCACAAAATACGATACATAAACATTAAAACAGTGGCGTAACTAATTTATGTTTGGAATAAAACCAAAACAACCCAAAATTGTTTCATGGGCCTTGCACACATAAAAAAAAGTCCAATGTAAGTTGAAACCACATTGAGCAACCTAAACCTGAACAACATCATTTTGTTATATATAATGGCACAATGTACAGAAATTTATATATGCCAAAATTATCATTAACTACTCTCGGCTTCACGGGTCGTACAATATTGCTGATCTCCAAATTTTTGCTAATATCTTCAAGAGTCCTTCATTTTTTCCCTCATTCCTCTTTGATAATAATACATTTGAATATGTGTTTGATGTTTGATCCTCAAAACAGATATGATCTGGTTAGCCGGGATAATTCAAAACAAATGATGATACATATTTCTCTATGATAATACTCAAGTACTCCAGACTTGCCTGCTTGTACTCTACAAGGTTTTTTTTCCTCTTTTTTTAGGAGGGGTCGCTTCATTTATTTTCTCCCTCCATCCCTTCTTACCTGTGCCTCGAACTATACCTGTTTCAAAGCAAGAGGCCAAAGCATTCTTTCATAGGGTCTTCCTTATTTCATCAGTTAGGAGTGTCATGGTAACATCCTCCAAATCTATTGTTGGGTCACTGCTGATTTTTTTTAACTCTTTCAACCATACATTGGAATAGTTAGCCAGTTAGAGGTGCTGGCTTACTAAATAATATCTTAGTTACTAGCATTTTGATAAATTTGTGGTGCAGGAGAATTTCTAATTGAGGGGATGTCAGGGAAAAGAAGGTAGTGGTTTATGGAAGAGAACTATCTTACAGAATAACATCTCATGTAGTCAATTCCTTGTTGTTTGTGCCAATTTGAAGCTGTTCTTCTATCATGTAATTTTTTTGGGCTATCAAGTTGTAATTGGTGTGCACGTTACAGAACTTTATAAAACTGCTATATCAACTATCCATGTGTGACAGGCTATATGTAGCCCAGCCCTTCTTTACACAAAGAAAATTTGATTGAAAATAATATCATCTACACTGCCAACTTCATAATCACACCACTATCCTGGACCTTAAAAAGTGTTCTATCAACTAGTAAAGCTTTCTGACGTTTCTGTGCTCTGTTCAATTTCGATTCTAACCACTATCCAAATGCACTATCAACATCGTGATCAATCACGTGTAAATTTTCAATGATGTGTAAAAATTCCAAACAATCCTTCATTTTGCCCCAACTTTCATTCGTCCATGCCCAAGTGAGATTTAACATTACCCATCTTGACCTGCCCTTAACTAGAATCATGGTACAAGGCTCTTAATAAACTTCCTCATGCTCCTAGTGCCTATTAAATTACAAATTTATTATAAGCTAGATAACAAACTGAATCCACGTCCAATGACTGGAAACTGGATATCTTCAACTGAGAGAAGGTAAGGCTACTTATAATATAGTAATCAAAGATCACTTAAGCAAAGAGTAAGCAGATGCCACCTACGCGTGCACGCGCAAGCACATGTAGCTAATGAATTCTCAATCATTTGGCCTCGGGGGAACTTTCCAGAATGCAATAATTTAGTCAAATGTAGAAAGCTTATATTGGAATTCAGTGCATCATTCTAAAATTCTAACTTTACAGGAAATGCATCATATCCGGACAAATGTTTATCAAAATCTACTAAAAACATCAGTGGTTCCGAGGAAACCTAAGATTGTCCAACTGATCATGATCATAAGCTCAGTTTAAACCAAATAATCTTCTGTTGCATTCTACTTATGCTCACACAACCAATAAAATAAGCAGATTTGAAACAAACTCCCCCAACGACTCCTGATCATGATCATAAGCTCGGTTTAAAACAAATAACCTTCTGTTGCGTTCTTCTTATGCTCACACAACCAATAAAATAAGCATCTTTGAAACAAACTCCCCCAATGTCTCCGAATTCTCTGGCGATGTCAACTCCCCCATCATAAACAACAAACAAACTTCACAAAATAATGGGAATCAACGGGTTTTGTTCAATTAAGACCACTATCACTACAAAGAAATAAGAATTATCATTATAAGCATCTCTGAGGCCTACAAAACCATTGAAAAAAAATGAAACTTTGACCCCAAATATCACCAAAACAAGCACCTAAAATGCGAATCTCACACTGAAAAATTCTCAGATCCCTAATTCATACAAGATCCAAATCATCAGATCAATCAAAATAACACGCATAAAATAAGATCGGTATCAATGATCAAAAACTCCCAGATCCAAATCGAAGAAGATCGAAAACCAAAAAGAATCAACGACACCCTCACCGCTGTCGCCGATCAAGAGAAGCTTGATTAGGTAATCGTAGTCCGCGCGAGCCCTCGCAGGTGGAGCAGCCATCGGAACGAGATCAAGGAGAACGATCGATGAGGTCTCGAAACCCTAACTCGATCTCTGCGGTGATTTATCAACAGCTCAAATTAACGGGGGAAAAAAATTAAAGAAGGGGCAAAATGCAAAAAGTACCGGATCGCACGACGAGCAGCGAGCAGCGAGAGAGGAAAAATGAAACGAAGAAGCCAGTTTTTGTTCGCTGCCTGTACGGTAAGCTTACCGCCCATTGAATAAATAATCAAGACTGGTTCCAATATATGGAAGTGTGGGGAGTGGCTATGACAGGCTGGATAATCCTATAATAAATACGTGGGATGTTAATAAAGAAGATTATTCTGTTTAGTTACTTATGCTGCGTTCCTTTGGATATCCACTTCCATTTTCAATTTCTATAGGATATGGCAACATTCGTCTACATACGGATAATCTCGGCTGTTTTGCTGCATGGTTTTCAAATATGATACATGTTTTGCATTGTGATGAAAAAAATGACTTTTTATGATTTTACAAAGAAAGCAGATGGTGTGTTCATATGGCGGCCTAATGAATATTATGGTGATATTTTTTGTGAGGTGTGTCGCTTTATGTAAACAATATTTTTGTTGCTAATCAAACTATAGAAATGAAAAATAACTTCGTATAATTTATCCTCTCAATTGAGTCTTGACTGGCTGATAAGGACTGATACAGCTTACCTTAACGTACATACGTGTATAAAGAGGGTTGCATAACACGTTAAAAAAAAACGATTAGTTATGAAGAGACAAATATTTGATTCAAAAAAGTAGTTTGTTTATGGACACGCGTGAGAGAGAGAGAGAGAGAGAGAGAGACAGACAGAGAGAGATTTACTATTGTTGATTTTCATTTCTCAAACGGTTGGCCTAATATTTTTTGAAACAAAATGGTTACAAGGTTCGCACCCACCCAATAGCCTAATATTTGAAATCACACATGTCTTGGGAAAACAAATGTTCAATGGAAATTGGTGAGCCCCTTGCTAGTAGTTTTTTTAATCATGAGTATAGATGACTTCATGTGGTAAGCGAAATGAATTGATTAGATCGTCATATTAAATGCAACTTGGCATGAGCTAATTAGTACTTATCTGTAACTATATGATGTGATTGGATTAGGGTAGTTGTACGGCTTTGTTGACCATGTTAAGGGTCGTACGGGTGGGTTTAATCTAATCAAGAAATGACGGGTTAAACTTGACTAGCGCTTATGATTTGTTGACTATGTTAAGGTCATAAGTGGCTAGGGGTAGAAACATTATCAGGAATTTCAAGTGTTGAAATTTGCAATGAGATTGCATACCTTCTATATGATAGTTGGATCCCGATACCCACTACGAGTAAGAGTTACTCCTGGAAGAGTTTTAAACTTTACAATTAGCTAATCCAGTAGGCGTCTAGAAACGTGTCAACGGGGTTATACCTCTAGGGAAACGAGATTTATTTTAATTAGGTCCGTACGAAAGCATGGGGAACCTCCCTCGGAGTACCGACACTTGCCTGGCTAACCGGTGAGCGAACTTATAGAATGTAATTAATCCCGGCTAATCTTACCTTTTAGAGTTTGAAGGAAGATTTGATAAAAACAGTGGAAGCCATCCTGATTAGATAAAATAACCAATCTAATTTTGCAAAGAATGCACTTAAAGTGATTATCCTTCTCTCTCTCCTGATAGCGACCAATGACATGCCTTAATCAAGATAATAATATGGATGTATTGACCGAACCCACTTATTATACTGGGCTAGGTTCAGCTCTATCTTATTATTGTCATAAGTATGAGCAGGGAACAGGGGATTATTTGGATTCCCACGCCACCCAAACGAAGAATAAGTATGTTGATGCATTGTCTTTGGGTGTGTTCGTTGCCTACAACTATTTCTCAGTTAACTCTACGTCCTGGGTATTGGATATCGGATCAGAATCCCATGTATATAATTTGTTACATGGGCTAAAGAAAGATAGAGAACTCGGAAAAGGGGATATGTCTCTAGTAGTAGGGAATGGTGCAATTGTTGCAGCCAAAGTAGTTGGTAAATATCACCTAGTGTTACTAACTAGTAATACAATGATTCTGAACGACTGTTATTACGTACCAAAAATGATGTGTAATATTATATCGGTTTCTTTGCTATCTAAAGAAGGATATAATTTCAAATTAGAGGATAATGTTGTGAACATTTTCCAGAATCAAGTGTTGATTGGGTTTGGTACGTTATGTAGCAGTATATACGTTCTGAATCAAACCACGGTTCTAAACATACAGAACACACACAAGAGGAACAAGTTCAGAAATGAACGAAGTTTTCTTGTGGCATTGTAGACTAGGTCATATCAATGAGACAAGACTAGCTAAAGTTGCATAAGGATGCATATTTGAATCCGTTCGAATTTACATCTTATAAAACTTGCCAGTCATGTCTCAAAGACTAGATGACTAAATCTTCGTTTACTGGAAACGGAGAAAGAGCTATTGAACTCTTGGACAGATACATAGTGATGTATGTGGTCCTATGTTTACACATGCCAGAAATGGTTTCTCGTACTTTATTACATTCACCGATGATTTCTCAAGATACGGACATATGTTCCTGTTGAAACACAAATCTGAATTTTTTGTGAAATTTAAGGAATATAAGTACGAAGTTGAGAACCAGATGGGTAAAAGTATTCAAATCCTTCGATATGATTGGGGAGGAGAATACTTAAGCACGAAATTCAGAGACTACTTAAAAGAGAATAAGATTCTCTCTCAGCTTACTCCTCCGTATACACCACAGCACAACGGAGTATCAGAGTGGAGGAATTGCACCCTATTAGATATGGTGCACTCTGATGAGTATTGCTGAGTTGCTTATTTCCTTTTGGGGTTATGCACTTGAGATAGCTGCATTTCTACTGAATAGAGTTCCGACCAAATCCGTTGCTGTAATACCCCAAGTATTATCCGGTATACCCATATATACCAGATAAGCATGGGGACCCACTATAAAACAATGAGAATCTTCGGAATACATTCCGAAAGAGGACAGATCTGTACTATAAATGGAATGATACCATTCTTCAATACAGAGGCGCCTTTTAAGTGAACTGGCACTACAGGAGTTTGAGAACTCCGTAGTTAAGCGTGCTTGGGTCAGGGAAGTCGTTGGATGGGTGACCTCCTGGGAAGTGGCCCCTGGTCGGGTCCGGTTCACTTCGAAGGACAAAACCGTGCGGTTTCGGCCAGAGCGGACAATACTCTTTGTATTGGGGGTGGGGCTGTCACGACCCGAAAGAGCACGTGACTGGCCCTTTAACCATATGAAGTCTATAGGACCCCATCTGATCCAAGTAAGCCAAAAGCCCAGAAATCTAAAACCATTTTAAGGAGTAAATAAGGAAAACTGGTTTTTAGAAGTAAAGAAATCATATTTTGAAAATCAAAGTTTTTAAATAACTAAGCCGAATATGCATTTTAAAAATGTGTAGTCCTTTCTGAAAATTTCAGCAGAGTTTCCTTTGTAAAAACTGGCCCCGAACGGGGTACAACAAGAAATATATATATGAAATGATAAAAGGCATCCCCAAGCGGGAGCTAGCTCTTCGTCAATCGACGGTCACAACCACGCAAGCAATAATAATATACAACGCCAAAGGGCGAGGATCAAAACCTAAAAAGAAACTCAAAACAGTCAGAAAACCATAATACTACAAGCGCGACTCTAAGGTCGAAATAATACATCACTGCCTCTAAGTCTGAAACAATATACAAGTTTTGGTTGATGGAATTTCTAGATATAATGAATAATACATGTACAATGGCGGTTCTGATACAAAAGAACCCACCTACCAAAGCAAGTCACCCGTATGGAAACAGTGTGCCAGAAAAGCCGCTATGAAATCTGTGCGGCAAAAACCTGCAAGAACTGTGACACAACGGGGGTGAGTTGCCAACTCGTGAATAGAAAATATCTACAAGCAGAGATCGAATGTATGACCCATCCTAGGTCAATACGATCAGATATAAATAAACCTCAATATGAATAAGTCTGCAGCATACTAAACTGGCAATGTAATCTCTAATATGAGTGTCGTGCCAAGTGCTCGTGCCAGTGCCTCAGGTAATAGCATATCATAAATGTGAGGTATGATCAATGTAATCAAATCTGCATGTACGTGGATCCCATCCACTCGTAACCCAATGACAATAACCATCATGCATGTAAATATCATAAAGCATATGCATGGAAAAATATGAGGATATAAACCATTTGTGTCCCTCGCGCGGTTTCTGGGTGGCCCCCTGCACACGAGGCCCATATCAAAATCATGGAACTAGAGTGCCCAGCATCGACACTCGAAAATATCATGAAAGCTGTGCCTAGCATCGACACGTAAATCCTCATATATCGTGCTCCGTCAGTCCGGATCAGTCCACGGGCTCCGTCTGCGGAATCGGCCCTCGGCCCCAGCAGTACGCCCATATCCATCTATCGACTCTGGTCAGTATCCTCCGGATAACCGCCAGGTCCAACCAATCACCGGTAGGTACTCGCCACCCTGCTAGGCTCATCGTCTACTCCACGAAAAACATTTCTTGCCCCGGGGAACCATACCGGGTCCACCATGTACCCGCAATCGGCCTCATCCGCCTCCTCGAATCGGGTTTCACATGTCGCTCTCAGCACCGAGAAAACACATGGTGGACGCACTGAAATATCATATCAAGGGTAACCGGGTTTTTAAAACAATTACATATTCTCTTTTTGAAATACCCACGGTTCCCAAATCCCGAAATATCATGGAAACAACATATCTCAATGCGTATAATCAGAAAGTATGATGTATGCGACATGTAAAAGAAATGTAAGCATATCAGTATGTCATGCAAGGGTCATATCCTAAACGCAACAGTACTACAGTGTAGTGATATGGAAATTATCGATGATGAAGTGTGTGAGCCGGCAAACAAGTGTACGTGGAACATATGCATCATCGATAATGATGCTGGTGTCCTAGCAGCATGACTGTAATATATCAATAAACACAAGCAATGCAATGCAAATAGCATGAATATGCGGAATCGAATAATCAGCGCAACAGTAAAGAACCTGCCTCAATAAATATTATGCCGCCTTGCCTTTTGAAAAAGGACGAATCAGGGTTTTTGGAAATAAGGGCTACGGTGTTTTAAGAAAAGATGTGTCGTTTGAAAATATCCGTAGAGTCCCTTTTGCCTATCTTTAAAATATCCCCGATTCGTTAGTTTTTGAAATAGGTATGACTCGGGTCCAGTCTAACGCCTACTATGCGAACTACGGACCCAACAATCAAGACAATCGGGAGGAGTATGAAAACCACCTAAATCTGAGTCAATATCACATAACAGGTATCACTACCATCATATCACCTCTCAAATACGAACTCTGTCATATCGCCGATCTCACGGTCTCAAATCAAATCTCATCGACTCATCTCAATCCCACGTATCATCCTCAGTCCCGTATATGAACACATAGTCACATACCCATGTGTAGAAATACACACCTCCATATGCGCACAGATAAATGAAAGAATGTATGCAAGTATATGTGTACGTGTATGTGTGGGTGCAACCACTACTCTAGGGTTTCGCACTATACTAAACCAATACATCCTTATCATCAATAATTCCATTATTATCATCAATAATCCTAACAACACATAATAAATATATGTGTGTATACGTATTCGTATACATCACCACGGACTGCGGGGGTGCTATACGCCATCCACCCGACTTCTCCCCGTAGATATAATCTACTCACCTTGCTTCTCATGTGCCGATGCCGATGTCGCCATCTTCATCCTCTTCGCCTCAACATCACGTAGGGTACCTACAAGTATATTACAAACGCTAAAGCACATGAAAATCACATCGGAAACCAAAATAGCACACGCTACCCGCATAGGTAAAAACCTATCGTCTCGCATGTAAACACGATCAATATCCATTTGTCGTTGACGTCCAAACGCCACCCGACAGGAATGAATCACTAAATATCAAAATCCATGCTAAAACAAGTCGTAAATCATGCGCCAATATAGGAAAATCAACCCAGATTTTTCCCTAACTGGAATCAGTCAAAACTAGACATACCCAGGGTCAAGTCTACAGGGTAGAAGGCTACAGAACCAAAACAAGCACCAGAACCCCTGCTCTGGCTGCAAATTGCGGCCAGGGGGATTAAATCTGCGGCTAAAGAAATGAGTTGGGAGCTAGGGTTTTGGGTGTTGGTTCCATGGTGCCTGCACATCTCACTGTCAACTCAATTTCATTTTTGGGGTCTCGGGGTGAAAGCAAATTTCAAATTACGATCACAGATTCACAGTTTTCCCCGATATCGATTTCGTAAATCCATATTCTGTGTTCTAGCTTTAGGTTTGGTCCAATCTAACATCACACAAGGGGTTCTAGGGTCACAACAAGCTTCAATTTCACTTTAATTTCAGGTCTAACCCTAAACCCTAACTTGAAGTTTCACAAGTCCATCAAACAACACCATATCGATATGAAACTAGAATGGATGCAATAAGAATTGAAACACTAAACTAGGGGTGCAGAAATTACCTTCTTTGGCAACTCAAGAAAATTCTTGAGTTGCTCAAAGTCCTCAAGATCAGCTCTTGCTTAGTCCATTGTGTAGCTATTGAGCCCGAGAACATTTTTTGTGAAATGGGAATAGGGTTTTGGGGTTGATTTCATTGTGGATCTAGGGTGTTTGTGAAGAGGGAGAGGGAGCAGGAGTAGCAGCAGAATTTCTTGAAAGGGGGAGAGAAAATGAGAAGGGAAATGATGGGGGGCATGGGTCAAAAGAGGTTTGACTTTGTTATTCTCTCTCATCATCATCATATTTTTTTCTTTTCTTTTCTTTTCTTTTTCTTCTCCTACTATGGTGAACCCTAAGCAACCATACCCCAAAACATTTAACAAGTGTAACAAGTGTGGAAAATGATATGTGCACATTTTTGCACAAAAATGCTAAAAATCCGATTAGCGATTTTTAATCGCGATTAGCACTAAATTAGCATATAACTAATCTTAAAAACTTTAAAATTGCATAATTCCATAAAATACCCTATTTTAGAATTTTCCATAAACTTTTCCCTATTTATTTGTATTTAATTATACCTGAATATTAAAATATTCATTAAAATAATATTAAATTATAAAAATTCCCAAAAATCATATTTTATTATTTTGAAACATTACAGGGGTGTGACAGAATGGTATCAGAGCCGGTTCCTCAAATAGTAGGTTTGTGGTTCAAGGACAAACCATTGCTCTAAGTGGGGGAGAATGTAATACCCCAGGTATTATCCGGTATACCCATATATACCAGATAAGCATAGGGACCCACTGTAAAATAATGGGGAATTTTTGGAATACATTCCGAAAAAGGACAGATCTGTACTATAAATGAAATGATACCACTCTTCAATACAAAGGCGCCTTTTAAGTGAACTGAGACTACAGGAGTTTGAGAACTCCGTAGTTAAGCGTGCTTGGGTCAGGGAAGTCCTGGGATGGGTGACCACCTGGGAAGTGGCCCCTGGTCGGGTCCGGTTCGCTCCGAAGGAAAAAACCGTGTGGTTTCGGCCAGAGCAGCGGACAATACTCTTTGTATTGGGGGTGGGGCGTGACAGTTTCCTACCACTCCATATGAGATATGGAATGGGAAGAGACCATATCTTAAACCAGTTAAGATTTAGGGTTGTTCGACCTTTGTTGAAAAGCAAAATCCGGACAAGCTTGAGGCAAGGTAAGTTCTGTGCAAGTTTATAGGATATCCCAAATATTCGTGAGGGTATATCTTCTACCACACAGAAGAACAAAAGGTGTTTGTTTCTCGACATGTCACCTTTTTAGAAAAGGAATTTCTTTTGAAAGAAATTAGTGGCAATGAGGTAGAACTGGAAGAAGTTCCAGCAACACAAACTTTAACTGACGATTTGGTAGAGCCGGAGGATTCAATAGTCCCTAACGAACCCTAGCTACTCCGTAGATCTAGTAGGGTTCCTCATCCACCTGGGAGATACTACGGTTTTCTCATAGACGGTGGGAGCAAGAATTGCATCATGGAAGATGATGACCCAACTAGTTTCGAGCAGGCCATCATGAGTAGGGACTCTGTGAAATGGCTGGATACTATGCGATCTGAGATAGAATCCATGTACACCAACAAATTATTGATTTTGGATGTTGCTCCTGAAGGGGTAAAACCCATCGGGAACAAGTGGATCTTTGAGAAAGATAATTGGTGTAGATGGAAAAGTTGAGATTTTCAAAGCTAGACTTGTAGTAAAACGTTTTCGTCAATGACCTGGTGTCGACTATGATAAAACCTTTTCTTCTATCGCTATGCTTAAGTCCATCAGGATCTTACTTGCCATTGCTGCATACCATGACTACGAAATCTGACAGTTGGATGTCAAGCCCGCTTTTTTAAATAGTGATTTAGAAGAGAGCGTGTTCATGACACAGCCAGAGGGCTTCGTAGACAGTGGGAGCAGCGGAAGTATGTGTAAGCTGCTTAAATCAGTTTACGGATTAAAGCAGGTATCGTGGAGATGGAACATCTATTTTGATGAAGCTGTCAAAGAGTTTGACTTTATCAAAAATGTTGATGAACCATGTATACATAAGAAGGTAGTTGAGAGTAAGGTTGTCTTCTTCGTATTGTACGCGGATGATGTACTCTTGATAGGAAACGATGTTCCTATGCTACACTCGGTCAAGCTCTACTTATCACAAAAGTTCTCCATGAAAGATCTAGGTGATACCTCCTACATCCTGGGGAAAAAGATCTATAGAGATAGATTTAAACGGATGTTAGGATTTTCCCAATCCAGGTACATAGACACCATACTAAAGTGGTTTCGTATGGAAGATTCTAAGTATGGTAATGTACCCGCTTGTTCAGGAATCACTCTCTCTAAAGAGAAGTCTCTCAAGATTGATTTGGAGAGGGCTCGCATACAAGGGATACCCTATGCATCAGCAGTCGAGTCAATCATGTATGCGATGTTGTGTACCAGACCGGATGTAGCTTACTCGCTAGGTATAGTGAGCAGGTATCTATCAGATCTTGGGAAAAACCACTGGATAGCTGTGAAGAACATTCTTAAGTATATGAGAAGGACTAAAGAGATGTTCTTGGTGTATGGTAACGGTGAACTCCAAGAAGAGTCCTTTATTGATTTGAGCTTCCAGAGTGATAAGGACGACTGAAAGTCAGTCTCGGGTTTTGTCTTTACCCTCAGTGGAGGGACAGTATGTTGGAAGGGTTCCAAGCTATATACTGTAGCAGACTCGTTGATAGAGGCTAGTTACATCGCTACCAACGATACTGCCAAAGAGGCTGTGTGGATGAATATAAGTTCATAAGATGAGCTTGGTTCCTACCATTGAGCATATAATACCTGAGTATTGTGATAACAATGAAGCTGTGGTTTTGGCCTAGGAACCCCAGTCCCATCTGCGATCCAGACATATTCTTACGCAGTATCACCTGATCAGGGAGATAGTTGATCTCTGGGAGATCGAGGCCAGGAGAGTTGACACAGAGGATAACACAGCGGATCCACTCACAAAGGCCTACCCCCCAAATGCGATTCGAGAGATTTTTAGGGTGTTGGGTATGAGATACTACAATAACTGGCCTTAGTGCAAGTGGGAGATTGTTAGGAATATGTATGCTCTAGTGGCCATTATTATTGATAAAGTGGATGCTTGGACATATATATAGAAGAATTTCTTGCTCGACATGATAGTATGCTATCTGGTTACCTTTATCTTAACATGTAGACTGGTATTATTATACTGTCCGTCTCTTACATGTTGATAAAGCCCTTAGGATATGTACTTGACTATCAGGATTATGATGAGATCATACTAGTGGGGCCAGGGTTGTCCAAAAGTATATCCTTTAACTGTTCCTAGTCGAAAGGATATCGAGACAGGGCATCGATATTCCAGAGTAGACTAGTATGTACGTTTGTTGTCCCTTATAGGGCGATGGTTGATCCCACAACCATTGGTGTGTGACATCAAAGATGTAAGTCCACGTTGCCCACCCCGGTACTTGCGGGGAGGCAGAAAACGGAATAAAAATCGAATTTTTATCAACTTAGGCAACATGGACTAGACTATGAAGGATCTTTGCTAAACAAAAACAAGCTAAAGCTAACTAGAAACTAGATAAGTGCTAGAAAGGTTATACCTTGGGCTTTATGTCCTTCTCTCCTTGCTCCTTGGAGTGGTAGAAGGAGGTCACCTTAGTCGTCTTCTCACGTCGAAGAAAGATCCACCCGAAAGCCTCGACCTTTAGCTTCAACTCCAAGCTAGAAGTAACTAGGGTGCAAGAAGTGCTAATCCTTGAACCCTAGATGAGAGTAGAGATTATCAAGAGAGGGTTGTTCCCCTCCGAACGGCGGCGCACAAGACTGCGATGTCTTGGCACTGAGATTCGGGGCAGATGCTAATTGGTGCTATCCGTTCACCTCTCCGAAGATGCCAAGTTGATTTATGGCACCATATATCGAAGGTTTAAACAGATGCGGCCGATGTAGCAGACTTCGTCAGATTCCCCCTCATTTGAGGGGTTTTTGATTGTTGGGACGCTCTTCCCTGCAGGCGTAAGCCCCTGCAGTTAATTACGCTACCGCATTGCGGTAACAACTTTCTCCTTCTCCAGATGGTCACTTCGTGTCGTGGGTGTTTGTTTTATTTGTGGTTGCCCGTGGATTGTATACGGAGACTGAGTTATGTCGTCGCCCGTAGGACGTGGACTAGTCCAAATCCGTATTTATCTTAGATTTGGGTTTGGGGGTTTGGTTTGAGGATACGTTAGCCATATTTGAGGCTAAGATCAACTCAAACGTTTGTTAAGGATACGTTAGTCTAACTTGAGACTAAGATCAGCTTAACGGGATCGTTTAGATCCGACAAAAGAGCATTTGGGCTTTATTGTTCCAGTTTAGGGACATAGTGGTCCATTGAATATGTGGCCGTCGGGACCCGTCACCTCTCTGACGACGTTGAAGGATTACAACGACAGATATCAGAGGAGTTCAGAGATGTACTCTTGAACCGAAGTTGATTTGGGGGGATTCATAGTCCAGTCTGTTTGAAGGTTTAAGGATACGTTAGCCATATTTGAGGCTAAGATCAACTTAAACGGGATCGTTTAGATCCGACAAAAGAGCGTTTGGGCTCTATTGTTCCAGTTTAGGGACATAGTGGTCCATCGCTAGTTTAAGGACATTGCGGTCCATGGGTAGTTTAAGGACATTGCGGTCCATTGTTAGTTTTAAGACATCTCGGTCAAGGTTAAGGACGTCGTAGTCCATGGGTTTAAGGACCCCACAGTCCATTGTTAATTTAAAGACATCTCGGTCGAGGTTAAGGACGTCGTAGTCCATGGGTTTAAGGACCCCACAGTCCATATCAATGTGTGGTCATCGGGACCCGTCACCTCTTTGAAGACGTTGAGGGATTACAACGCCAAGTATCAAAGGAATGAAGAGATGTACCCTGGAACCGGAGTGGATTAAATAGTCCTTGGCCCAATTTGGGATCAAGACCAATTAATTATGTTATGAGCCCATTAGCCCAGTTAATTACGAATTGAGGACTTATGGCCAGCTTGGGCTAAGTCCAATCATGTCTGGAATATTGGCTTCCTGTTGGTCCATTGAAGGAGAGACTTTGTCTCTGACCATTTAGCCAATTGGGCCAAAGTCTAGTGTTAAACACTACAGACCAATCAGTGTTGAACACTGGGAATGAAATTGACAAGTTAGTGTTTAACACTAAAAGATAATTGGTGTTAAACACCAGCAACAAGGCTTTCAAATTAGCATTAAACACTAAAATAGATCAGTGTTAAACACTGGCAACAGAGATCTCAAATTAGTGTTAAACACTAAGGTAGTCAGTGTTGAACACTGCAAATAAAGTTTTTTGATTAGTGTTGAACACTAAGGCCCAACAGTGTTTTAACACTGGGTTCGGGAGTTTCAATTTAGTGTTAAACACTAAGGCAAGAGGGGTCACGTGAGAGCGCCCTCCCTTCATTTATTCTGCGGAGATTATCGCATCTTTCAGAGCATCACGTGCCATCACGTGACGGGCATTCAAATGCTTGTGTGTTAAAGCTTCTGTCAAGGGTCATGTGGGTCACGTGGGGCACTGCCTCAAAGGGGCTTTCTGTAGGTCTTTTAGGGGGGGTAACGTGGTGGCACGTGACCCTGCCTCTATGTATGTTGTTTAGAGGATCTGTTAATCTTTTCCAGGAATTAAATTCCTCGTAGGGTTGAACCCTGACAATAATTTCAGAGGAATTAAATTCCTACTTCCTTTCGAAGATTTATATTCTGGAGTAGAGTTGGACTCTGAATTTTCTGTAGGAATTAAATTCTTCATATATGTGAAGAACTGAATAGGGCTAAACCCTAATAAAAGCTTTTAAGGAATTAAACTCCCATTCTCTGTTAAATTATGATTTAAGGGAATTAAATTCCCACTGTTTCCACAGAACTAGGTTCTTAATTAGGGTTAAACCCTGTTTCTCTTTGCTCTGAAGGAATTAAATTCCCATGACACATGGTCAAACCCTAATTTTATTTTAAAGGAATTAAATTCCTATAGTTCTGTGAGAATTAAATTCTCGTGCTTCCGTTCCCTCTCTATGTTTTGGATCTGCATGGCAGGATCTCGACCCATTGAGAATTAAATTCTCAACTTCAAGGGGAGATGTGCACTTTGCAGCTCCTCTATCAAAGAGAGAAGAAATATGTTCTTCTGTTTTATATATCAGAGTTAAACTCTGTTGAGAATTAAATTCTCTTTCTTTCAAAAAGCCTTCCTTTTCTTACCTAGGGTTTTCTTTTGCAGAAGATCCAAATTCCTCAAAGTATCAAGGCTCTCTCCCTTTTCTTCCCTCTGCGTATCTATCTCTCTCTCTCTGTGTCTCTTGGCTCCTATTTATAGGAGAAGCAGCTGAATCAATTAGTTTTTGACGAATCTTCATTGAGAGATTTGATTTGCATCCATCATTCGTTTTTGACCTTTGGATTATTAGGTGAATTTTATTCACCATTGGATTTCAAATCCAGGGATTCTCTTTTGTTATTTCTGTTAGATTTAAAAGGGAAATCTTTCCAAATTCGAGATTTTCCCATAGATAGATGATATTTAATCACCTCTAAATCTTTAATTTAATCGATTGCTTTTGGAAAGATTCGAGATGTCTTTTCTCAGAATTTAATTCTGTTGACAAATGGGCTTTGAAGTTGGTCACGTGTGGCCACGTGACCCCCTTGGAACGAGCCTTCTTCCTTCTTTTTACGCTCTGTCTTCTGGTTGCTGCTTAACTATTACGTGCCACCACGTGACAACTGATTACGTGTGAGCACGTGACCCTGGCATGGAGCCTTCTTCTTGATTTAACCGGAGAATGAGTATGATGTTTTGAGTGTCACGTGCCAACACGTGACCCTGGTCACGTGGAAGCACGTGACCTCTTCTGAAGCCTTTTTCTTGATTTGCTCAGGGAGCTGTTGGGTTTTGAAGCCGCTTTTGCTTGTCACGTGCCGACACGTGACCCAGGTCACGTGGGAGCACGTGACCCTTTCTGAAGCCCCTTTTCTTTGATGTATTTGGGAAACTGAATTTGCCTTGCCGATACTTTTAGGTGTCACGTGCCAACACGTGACTGCTGGTCACGTGTAAGCACGTGACCCTCTTCTGAAGCTTTTTCCATAAGCTTTTCTGATTTTAAATCAGGAAACAAATGCCCCCACAGCGTTGTTCTCACGTGTCCGCACGTGAGTGCAACGCTGTCACCTTTTGTGACCGTTGGATTCCTTTAGGGATTTGGGGAGATGAATCGTTTCCATCGCCTTCTATAAATACCCATGTCTCTTCAGAAGAGCCTTCACTTTGCTCATCTTCTTCCCTCGAGAGCTTTTTCCTTTGAGAATTTAATTCTCGTTTCCAGAGCTTAGTTCTCTGTCTCATACATTTTCCAGAGTTTAACTCTGTTGAAGGATCCCTTTTCTTCAGGTAATAATGTTGAACGGCTGAAGCACCTTCGTTAAAAGAACTCTCTGGATTTTAAATCCACATTAAGGATTTCACAAAGAACCCATTTTTTTAATTTCTTTAACCTCCATCAGTAGATCTCTTGGGGTCGGATGATCCTTGGGGAGATGGTGATGGCGATTCAACTCCAGGGAATTTAATTCCATCCCAAAAATGCTTTCTGGGAATTTAATTCCCTTTTCTTAATAAGGAATTTAATTCCAATGAAGGACTCGATTTCTTCACACGGAGGCTTCTTGGGGTCTCTTGGCCCGAGGTTGTTCTCCTGCAATTAATGAAATAGGAACTTTCTAATGATTCTCATGACCTTTATTTCAGGTATCATGGATGCCCATCTGTATGGTCTTGACGAGATCATTTCCTATGGGAATATTCGTGCACTGGGCCGCAGTCAGAACCAGGAGTTCACCGATGCTCAGTGTGCCGAGATCATGAGCCGCTTTGACGAGTACAACCATCGGCTACTCCCCCGTCGCTCTTCTCTTCTGAGGCTGATCGTGCTGGCGATCCGGGAAGCACTTCCTCTCTTTTGCACCGGCATACCGCTCGGGGCCTTGGACACTGCTGAGGATAAGGTGCATTCGGTGTAGCTGATGGGTTTGATCTCAAAAAGGAGGCGAGATCACCTCATCGATCTCTTGCACCAAGTCTTTCAGCAGTCAGCCATACTTGCCGCCTATCGGAGGGTGGAGGACATTCGTGAGGATCCCGATGCTTGAGACCGCGAGAGGAAGCACACTCGGGAGGTTCGAAATGCTTGGAGAATCTTGGACAAAGTTAATCTTGAGTTTCTCAACCCATGCCCCGCGTCTGAAGTCTTACCATTGTAAACGTGTCCTCTTTATTTTGTATGAACTTCTTGAAAGATTCAGTGACAAGTTTTATTATGTTTTTCCATGTTTGCATGCCTTTCTCTGGGATTTTATCATTTTGCTACTGTTGTTGTTGGTGCTTTCAATATGCAGGATGCTACTCCATTTTTCTTTTGTTTTAGTGTACATCAGGTTTAGGCCTCACGTATTCTGCACGTGGGGTCCCTTGACGGGGCTGTTCACAAAATCTTCCCATGCCCTATTTTCAGTGCACAATATCAGACGTAGAAAAAAGGGCCTTGGAAATAGTTCCATCTCCTTGATTTTCGATGCCTTTCCTTTTTTGGGCCTTGGAAATAGCTTCACCATGCAAGATTTTCCGCGCACAGCACTTAATGCACTTCTTTATATTCTTGAGGCTATAGCTTCCTTTTCCCCTCATAAAGAGATTTATATTATTATTATTATTTTTTTTATCTTGGAGTAACTTGTCTTGAGAAACAAACGAGCGCCATGGCCTGCAATCGCCCTCATGCTCGTCGACAGCCATGGGAAGTTCCTATTGAGGAGATGGTCCCCCACTTTGCTGCTCGGTTGGTGGATCCCCTCCTTACCGACAACGAATGCAACTTAGCCATGCATGAACTCTCGATCCGTAGGGGGTCCCCCCTCCCGATGGGTTCTCTATGGCTCCGGATGATTCTCACGGCCGTGCTTGCCGACATCCCTCCTCACCCGGCTGAGATGACCCTGGCGATGCTCGACGCGGCAGAAGAAAAGCTCGAGGGTTTTCATGAAGCGTGCCTGATTACTCAGGCTTTGAAGGATTGCTCAATTCATCTGCTGAGCCAGATCAAGGCCCGGCGAGCTATTATGTCTGCTTTCGCGGACGAACACGGCGCCAATCGATGGGGAGCGACTCCTCGTGAGAACCGTCGCTTTGACGTGCTGGAGAAAGCAGAGAGAGAGATGGAGAATTTTGTCCTCTGCTTCATTAACCCTTGTGCCGTTGATCCCATGTTTGGTGACCTTTTCCGTTAGCGTAGAACATTTTTAATTTAGTCCCTCCTTTTTTACGCTTTATGCCGAAATTCCATGTAGGCTTGGTGCTAGTATGTATGTTTCCGCTTGCATAAATAAACTTTGTATTCTTCTCATGAGAACTTTCTTTAGTTGCAAATGCTATCATTACTTTCCTACGCATCAGGCCTTTTTGGGTATTATGAACGTTCATGCGATTGCAAATGCTATTATTATTATTATTATTTTCTTTTTGAATACTCATATGATTGCGAACGCATGCTTGAAATATGTCGGAAATCTTTCTTGTTGCCTTTCACGTCAGGTGATGTGAGCGCGTTTTAGATCGATTATTCCCGTCGACGGGAAGCCCATTTATACGGTCTTGTAAATTTCTTGTTTCCAAGGCTGTGGTCACGAAAGCGAGCTTACGTGGCCTGATAGAGCGACACGTAGCGAACATATTGTTGTGCGAGAAAAGGGTTCGGCCGTAAATTTTCGGAGAGAGAGCTAGCTGCTAAGGCGCTGAGCGAGCTTCATGCCAGCCTCACAGCCAAAGTCAACAAAGCATACGAACTCTGGTGGGTGCTTCGGGAGTCCATAAAAGAGGTAGTGGCTCTCGATAAAGCTGCCACGTTCACTTGTGAGAGGGTCGAGGCTCATAAAGCCACCGAGAAAGAGCTCGAAGCTCGGATTGCTTTGTATCAGGCTCAGCAAGCTCAGGCGGAGGCTCGTCTTCTGGAGATCTTGTGTCATGAAGCCATGGCTCAGCGACAGAACGATGAGCTGGTAAAATTACTGCACCGCCCGCCGGCTTGAGGACTTGTATCTTTTCTCCCCCTTTTTTTTGTACATACTCATGAATGAGAGTATCTTTCTTTTTTTTTTGTTTCTTTCATGAATTGTACTTTGTATCCATTTTGGTTTATGAATAAAAAATACATTTTTCTTCTCAATGGTGTGTCCCCTTTCATTGAATGCGTTTGCGGACAATTTATCTTGATCTTCTTGCAGGGCAGCGATAGCTTAGGATTTAGAGTTAAGATCTGTTTCCTAAGACTTTTGCACTTTATGAGCCACGAGGGTCTCATAAAGAGTTTTTCTCCCTACAGGTCGAGAGGATCCCATAGGTGTAAGTCCTTCTTAAGAATCGTGAAGGTTCTTAAGTGGGTTTTCCCTTGAAAGTCATAAGGATCTCACAAGAGAGTTTTTCTTCCTCGCAGGTCGTGAGGACCTGCAAGTGTTGGATGTGGTCGCCCTTATCCGTGTTTCACGGGGTCAGGGATCGCTCAAGGTATCGTAGTTTAAAGACATCACGGTCAAGGTTAAGGACCTCATAGTCCGTGGATTTAAGGACCCCACAGTCCGATGTTAGTTTTAAGACATCACGGTCAAGGTTAAGGACCTCATAGTCCATGGATTTATGGACTCCACAGTCCGATGTTTGGTCGCAGGGACCCGTCACCTCTTTGAAGACGTTGAGGAATTACAACGCCGAGTATCAAAGGAGCGAAGAGATGTACCCTTTAACCAAGGGAGAATCCGTAGGGAATTGGGGTGGTTGATCGTTAGTTTTAAGACATTGCGGTCGAGGTTAAGGACGTCATAGTCCGTGGATTTTAAGGACTCCATAGTCCGGTATTTGCTCTGGATGCTTCACACGGGTTCACTGCCGTGCTCGGCGAGGACCAGGCTCCGCTCTGGGTGTTTTCCGCGGGGTCAAAGAGTGACGTTATCCGCGTTCCACGTAACCAGGAATTTTGCACTAGATGCTTCACACGGGTTCACTGCCGTGTTCGGCGAGGACTAGGCTCCGTTCTGGGTGTTTCACACGGGTTCACTGCCGTGCTCTGCGAGGACCAGGATCCATTCTGGACGTTTTCCACGGGGTCAAAGAGTGACATTATCCGCGTTCCACGTAACCAGGAATTTTGCACTAGATGCTTCACACGGGTTCATTGCCGTGTTCTGCGAGGACTAGGCTCCGCTCTGGATGCTTCACACGGGTTCACTGCCGCGCTCGGCGAGGACCAGGATCCGCTCTGGACGTTTTCCACGGGGTCAAAGAGTGACGTTATCCATGTTCCACGTAACCAGGAATTTTGCACTAGATGCTTCACACGGGTTCACTGCCGTGTTCGGCGAGGACTAGGCTCCGCTCTGGATGCTTCACATGGGGTCAACGAGTGACATTATTCGCGTTCCACGTAACCAGGAATTTTGCACTAGATGCTTCACACGGGTTCACTGCCGTGTTCGGCAAGGACTAGGCTCCGCTCTGGATGCTTCACACGGGGTCAAAGAGTGACATTATCCGCATTCCACGTAACCAGGAATTTTGCACTAGATGCTTCACACGGGTCCACTGCCGTGTTCAGCGAGGACTAGGCTCCGCTCTGGATGCTTCACACGGGGTCAAAGAGTGACATTATCCGCGTTCCACGTAACCAGGAATTTTGCACTAGATGCTTCACATGGGTTCACTGCCGCGCTTGGCGAGGACTAGGCTCCGCTCTGGATGCTTCACACGGGTTCACTGCCATGCTCTGCGAGGACCAGGATCCGCTCTGGACGTTTTCCACGGGGTCAAAGAGTGACGTTATCCACGTTCCACGTAACCAGGAATTTTGTCGATTGTATCCGCATTTCACGGGATGGAGGTTTGACTGTTGGCGATATGTATACCGCCGAGCCATGGAACTGGGAGTTGCCGCTGTTTCGTTTAGCTTGAAGTTGTGTCCGTCGTTACGAAACGAGTGCTGGGATGATCTCTAAGTCGCTTGCGGCCCGTCGAGATTTTGCTTCTTCTTATGATGAAACCTGAGGGGAGGTATGTTCCCTTTCTTTCTTTTTTTTTTGTTCGTGCCCCTGAATTGTATACAGGGGTTGATGTAACATCACCTGTAGGGCATAAATTTTATTCTTATTTTATTTCTTTGTCTGCGATGCTCTATCATTTCAGCTTTTATATCACGAAGGTCGCGATTGCCCTATCATTTCGGCTATGTTTTCGCGGTGTCTAATCATTTCGGCTATTTATTTCATTTTTACTCGCTGCTTTTTATTGCGAGTTGCCCCATCATTTCGGCTATTTTTCATGCATACATTTTTACTTGCTGTTTTTTATTATTGCAAGCTGCCCCATCATTTCGGCCATTTCATATGCATTTTTGGCTCGCTGATTTTTTTATATATCGCGAGTGTGGAACTTGGGATCTGATACCAATCTTAGCATCAGCATCGCTGCGACTGGAATATTGCCAGGAGCGAATCATCATTTGCCATGAAAGAACTTGGGATTTGATACCGGTTTAGGCATCAGCATCGCTGCAACTGGAATATTGCCAGGAGCGAATCATCATTTGCCTCTGTCGATGTTGAACAAAAGTGGCTTAGCAAACAGGGTTAAGGTCCTGTCGACTAAGGCTTTTGACTTCATGAGCCATAAGCGTCTCACAAAGGTATTTCTCCCTACAAGTCATGAGGACCTTATAGGTGTATTTTCTCCCTAGGAATCGTGAGGGTTCCTAAGTGCATTGTTCCTCTGTAAGTCGTAAGGATCCTACGGGAGGGTTTTCTCCTTGTAAGTCGAGAGGATTTACAAGGGTTGTTTACCATGCAAACATATCCCTAGTCTCGGATGGGACTTAGTTAGGGAAATGTTTATTCGCGCCCGTGGATTGTATACAAGGGTCAATATTGGACTACTTGTAGGGCATTATCGAAGGTTGTGGGGGATTGCTTAAGCACAGGTTTAGGTCTCTGTAACTTAAGACTTTCAAATCTTACGAGCCGTGAGGGTCCCATAAGAGAGTTCTCCTTGCGAGTCGTGAGGATCTCGTAAGTGTATTTTCTCCTTAGGATACGTGAGGATCCCTAAGTGTATTGCTCCTTTGTGAGTCGTAAGGATCTCACGCAGGTGGTTTCTCCTTACAAGGTCGAGAGGACCCTATAAGTGTCTTTTAACGAGGTTGCGCCCTTTCAGGTTTTCACAAACACTCGCCGGTAGTCCTGCTGTTTTTACTCACGGAGCCCTTTTGGGTTTTCATCCGTGCCCATTTTGCTCATGGACATACCGTTTTTTTATTCTTTTTCTCTTTTTTTTTACAAGGTCGCGCCCTTTCGGGTTTTCACGAATACTTGCCGGTAGCCCTGCTGTTTTTACTCACGGAGCCCTTTCGGGTTTTCATCCGTGCCCTTTTTGCTTATGGACATACCGTTTTTTCATCATCATTTTTTTTATTTTTCTTTTTCTCCCTTTTTTTTTACGTCGTCAGCCTAAGGATGCTGCGGTAGTAGTTTAGGGACGTTTCGGTCCGTCGTTAGTTTAAGGACGTTTCGGTCCGTCGTTAGTTTAAGGACATTTCGGTCCGTTGTTATGGGAAGGCCGGCTGCTGCTTGTAAAGTCTGAGCCTAGGAAGATAGCGAGCGGACATAGTCATCGTCATCTATCATTGACCCAGGCTATGGCTCATTAAGCATAGTACTTCTTTAAGAAGCGGTCGTTTATTGGCCTGAAAGGCCTTTCACCGTGCATGTCCATGAGTAGATAGGCTCCACCCTGGTAGACCTTGTCTATGATGTACGGGCCTTCATAGTTTGGCTCAAATTTTCCCCGCTTGGCACGATTGGGGATCATAGGTCTTTTGACCACTAGTACGAGTTCGCCTTGGCGGAATATCCTCGGCCTGGTCAATCTTTCGTACGAGCGCGTCATCTTTGCTTTGTAGGCTTCTAGATGTTGTTGCGCTATGAGCCGGGTTTCATCGAGGGCATCAAGCTCCTTAAGCCGAAGGTGAGCATTCTCTTCGTCTGTCAGCTCGTGGTGGACTGCCACTCGTAGAGAGGGTAACTCTGTCTCGAGGAGGAGCACTGCTTCCGTCCCAAATACCAACGCGTACGGCGTTGTGTTTGTGGCCGTCTTGAATGTAGTTCGATAAGCCCAAAGGGCTTCTTGCAGCCTTTCGTGCCAGTCTCTCTTATTCCGGGAAACGGTCTTTTTTATGATCTTCATCAAGGTCTTATTGAAGGCCTCGGCCAGACCGTTAGCTCGTGGGTTGTAAACTGAAGAATATATCCAGTCTATATTGTGCTGCTGCGCGAAGCGGCTAATCTTATGGCTTCTGTAGGCTGGCCCGTTATCGAAGATAATCCGCCGTGGGGTTCCAAACCGATAGATGACGTGTGTCTTGAAGAAATGGAGGATATTCTCCGTCTTCACTTCCCTCAGTGGTACTGCTTCTGCCCATTTAGAGAAGTAATCAGTTGTCGCCAGGATAAAACGATGTCCCCAGGATGATGCTGGCTCGATGGGGCCGACTATGTCAGTCCCCCACATTTCGAATGGCCAGCTAGCCACCGTTGGGTGTAGTGGATTCGGATGTTGGTGGATAAAGTCTCCATGAATCTAGCACGAGTGGCATTGCTTTGCATACTCGAGGCAGTCCTGGATCATCGTGGGCCAGTAGTAACCCATCCGTTTAATTTTTAACTTCATCTTTGGGCCTGCTTGGTGAGAACCGCAAAGTCCGTCGTGAACTTCCTGAATAACTCTTTCTGGTTCGTCAGGTCCCAAGCATCTCAGCCATAGAGAATCAAACGATCTCTTGTATAGAGTATCGTTGACGAAAGCGAAAGATAGAGCTCGTTTCATGAGCTGATGTCTTGAGGATGCTTCTTTGGGCATTCGGTGGGACTTAAAGTAGTCTATGAAGACTTCCCTCCAGTCCTCGGCCTTCTCATGGTCTTTTATTTGTAGGGTCGTCCGCTCAGTCGCCCCCCTTTCTTTATATAATTCCGGAGGTATTTCTGCCGGGGCGAGCACTCGACGGCTTTGTACCACGATTCTGACGTCATCGAGGTTCTCGTCAGCCAGTTCTTTAGCAAGTTTGGCTAACGCGTCTGCTTTGCTGTTTTCCGCGCGCGGTATGTTCTCCAAAATATAGGAGGGAATTTGGGTCAACAGTTGTTGCACCTTTTCGCCGTACTTCACCAACTCCGGCTTGCACGTTTGGTAGTCACCATTTACTTGACTAACGACCAGCTGAGAATCCCCGTATATAAGGAGGTCTTCAATTCCCATGTCGATGGCGATTTCGAGGCCTGCTATCAGAGCTTCGTATTCAGCTTCATTGTTTGTCCTTGGCTCTGTTAAAGAGAAGGCGAAGCACATTATCCCTCCTTGTGGAGTTGCAAAGACGAGGCCTATCCCCGATTTGATCATTGGGATACCTTGTTTCTGTTTCTTTACGGAGGACGCTCCATCGAAATAGAGTTCCCATCGGGTGCTTCCGCCGCTAATCGCATCAAATGCATGCTCGTCCGGCAAATCACAGTTCAGAGGAGAATCGACCGGTATCGGGTGCTCAGCGAGGAAGTCGGCAATGGCCTGGCCTTTCACTGCCTTAAGAGGTTGATACATTATCGAGAACTCCATTAAGAGCAGGGCCCACTTAGCGAGTCGTCCCGTCAATATGGCTTTCGACATCAAGTACTTAAGGGGATCCACTTTTGAAATGAGACGGACTTCATGTGCCAATGCATAGTGCCTGAGCTTTGTTATCGCGAAGATTAACGCCAAGCAATGTTTTTCAATGGGAGAGTAGTTGCTTTTTGCCCCCAGTAGAACTCGACTTAAGTAGTAGAGTGCTCTCTCTTTCCCCTGATCGTTCTCTTGTGCCCATAATGCGCCTAAAGAACCTTCGAGGGCGGTTGTATAAAGAATGAGGGGTTTTCCCTTGACCGGCGCAGCCAACACCGGAGGGTTTTGCAGGTACTGCTTGATCTCGTTTAGTGCACCTTGGCATTTGTGATCCCAAACGAATGGAGTTCCCTTCTTCATCAGGTGGCTGTAAGGACGACATTTGCCTGAAAGATTGGCGATAAATCGCCGGACGTATGCGAGCTTCCCTTGGAGAGACTGCAACTGTTTGAGGGTTCTCGGCGGAGGCATTTCCATGATCGCTTTAATCTTTGACGGATCTATTTCGATACCTCGGTATCGAACGATGAATCCCAGGAATTTGCCCGAGGAGACTCCAAACGCGCATTTGAGGGGATTCATTTTCAAATTATATTGCCGAAGGCGTTGAAATACAGTCTCCAGATGCTTTAAATGCTCCTCGTATGACATGCTCTTTATTACGAGGTCATCGATATAGCACTCGACGATGTCATGTATGAGGTCATCGAAGATTTTTGTCATGGCCCTTTGATAGGTAGCGCCAGCGTTCTTTAGACCAAAGGGCATAACCCTGTAACAGAATATACCCAAAGGGGTCCGGAAAGCGGTGTGCTTCTGGTCTTCGGGATGCATTTTTATCTGATTGTATCCTGATGAACCGTCCATAAAGGAGAAAACCTCGTGAGTGGACGTGTTATCTATCATTAGCTCGGTTACCGGCACTGGGAAATCGTCCTTCGGGTAAGCTTTATTGAGATCCCTGAAATCCACGCATATGCGTACCGTCCCATTTTTCTTCATTACCGGGACGATATTGGCGATCTAGTCGGGATATTGGACTTCTTGGATAAACCCAGAATCGATCAGCTTCTTGACTTTGGCGTTGATGCTCATTTCAAGCTCGAGTCGCATCCTTCTCGGCGCCTGCTTGACTGGCTTGATATCCGGGGATATCGCTAACTTATGCACAGCAATCTCCGGATCTAATCCTGGCATCTCGGAGCAGTTCCACGCGAAGCAGTCTTTATGTCGTAGAAGCACGTTCTTTAACGCAGCCACCCTTTCTTCAGATAGTAGCTCGCTGACAAATATCGGTCTCGAGTCATCTATCGATCCCAACTCAATCTTCTTGAGGTTATCTGCAGTAGTATGTATACCATCTTCCAGTTCTTTCGGAGCGGGCGGAAATTCTGAGATCACCTCATCATTGCTGTTCTCAAAGCACCGGGGAAGGTCATCCATGTTCTCGGGCTCTTCTTTTAATATCGTAATTGTATAACAGGTGCGAATCCGCTCCCAGGACTGAGGTGGATCCGGTCCTGCTCTTGCGGCCTTGGGTTCGTGCTTTTGTGGCGGCGTTACCCTCCAGCCGTCGGATAAAGCGAATCTGCCCTGTTGGTACTGGTCCTCGACCCAGTTCTTGAAGGTGAAGCAGTCTTCGGTAGGATGTCCTATGGTTCGGTGATAAGAGCAATAGCTCAGATGAGAAGCCTTGTTAGCTTGTTCAGGGTGTCTAGATCCTGGAAGTGCGATCATTTGATGTTTTATAGCGAGCTTGAGTAACCTCTCCGTCTTGTCTCGGGGGAAGGAGTACGCTCGACTCATCTTCTTCATGAGGGACAAATCCGAGCCGTGCAATACCCGATCACGTAACCCTCTAATCCTGCGTCGTTGTTGTCGGCTCCTCTTTCCGCTTCTTGATTTATTTCAGACTCCGCATCGGGCCTTTCGTACAACGGGTTGACAAATACGAACATCCTTGTCTTTTGCAGCTTGTTGAAATAGACGTTGCGTCCTGGCCTTCTCGTAGATGGCCATTTCACGGTTGTGGTCTTCCCGAGCTTTCTGACCCACTTTCCTGATGGGCTTGCCCATTCGTTCTTCAAACGACGGACTCGGCGCTTCAATCGCGGGGTCTAGTTTTGATGGGGGGTTGGCATCTCCTGACAGGGCGTCCTCCTCTTCATCAAAGGTATATATAGCGTAGCTGCTGTGGGCCCATCCCCGTTTTCCGGTTCTCGCGTATCCAAGCCCAAGTGTTTCCATTTTTCCGTTGGGCAATTTGCGTTGAGTCCCAGGGACATCCCAAATCTTGTTGTAGAACCGAGCCTGCCGGACAGTCTGTTTTAAGGGTACTCCTTGGCGCTTCAATAGCTTCTTTAAACCATTTGTATAGTATCTGGGCAGACGGATGGGTTGGAGCCTGTCAAGTGTAGCATCCGCGCCATGCCAGATCTCTTTCTCTACTTTCGACTCTGAGGATCGGTAGAATAGGATCGCCTTCCCACCCCTTTGCCTAGGAGGGACGTAAAATGTTTGCAGGTCCTGCACATTGTGAGCTTGAAGCGTGTCGAGATCCTTGTAGTGTTCTCGTGGTACCATGGTGATTCGCAAACTATGGTCATCGCCAGGGGGTGTTTGTATTGACAGCCGATTGGAGAACACGGCATTAACTTCATCTTCTGAATCACTTCCGAAGACCAACATGGGGGCGGGCGTTCCCAGGTTGTTGCGTTGAGATGGCCCTGCATAAACTATCTCTTCCTCTTCTTCGGTATCGCTCCCGAAAACAGGGATGGTGGCGGCGGTTTTGTTCTCCGGGTTGCGACACCTTTCTGTATCCTCGAAATCTGGCAAAAAGTACTTCACATCTTCGTATTTGCGGACTTCGTTCACGGAAAATGGGTTTAACTCACCTGTTACGGTATACTCGAAACCATCCTTAAAGTACTTCATACACTGATGTTGTATAGAAGGGATGATGTTGTATTCGTGTAACCAAGGACGACCAAGCAAGGCGTTGTAGCAGGTCTTGGCGTCAATGACATGGAATTTGATGTCTGTGACGAGAAGTCCGAAGCGTAATGTTAGTATCACAGACCCGAGAGTCCGTGACGATTGTGCATCGAAACCGGAGATAGTAATTTTGTCACGAGCGAGGTGTTGCACACTCATGCAGATTTCCTTCAACACCCGAACATTAAGGAGATTGACGGAGGATCCATTATCCACCAGGATCTTGCCTATCTTGATATCATGGCAGTATCCGGAAACATATAGGGGACGGTTGCGGTCGCACGTCCGGAGAAGGAGGTCTTCATCACCGAAAGTGATGTCGGCCGTATGCACTTCCTCCAGTTCATCCTTCATCTTTTCAGTGGCGAGGAAGGCTTGAAATTGCTCAAGTTCTTGTAACGCCTTAATTAGTGAGTCTCGCGCTTCTTTTGATAATAGGAGGGCATCGAGAATGCTAAGCTGAGAATGTAGCTTCCTTAGGTGCGCGAGGATGTTATAGTCCACCTTACCCTTCCTAGGAGGGTCTTTGGCAGCCAGCTCTCTCATGACTTGGTCATCTAAAGTGATATCTTCAGTGACCTTTTCCTTTCCCTTATCTTTTCTACTCACGGGCCCGAGATTCTTTTCTGGGAGTGTGCGATTGCGCAGCTGAATGTTCTCGCAGGCCTCCGATTTCTCCTCTTTCCCTAAAACGGATTCTTTAAAGAGAGAGCCCAGAGCTATTTCTTCATCAGAGTCGCTCCCAAAGGTGAGAACTTGTGACCCCCCGGCGTGAGCCATATAACAGTTGCCAGTAGTTCTGTTGTGCCCATCGACGGTACTTCTTTGCTCCCGACGGATCTTGCGTTTCATGCGCTTAAAATGTTGCCGATGAGCAACATATCCTTGCCACCATATCTTAAAGGCGTCGCACTCCTCCATGGGGTGTGAGATTTTCCGATGATATGCGCAATAATCAGGGTGCCTCTCCACCCCATCATGCGTGTTTCCTTTCGAGGGTGGTAGCTTCATTCCCATTGACATGGCTTTGGCAAACCTTTTCCTCGTCTTGAATATCTTCTTGTCTACTTCGGATGCCTTTCGCTCTGGCAGGGGTAGTTCAACTCTTTCGTTCAGTCGCCTGCTGTAGCGTCTTGAAAAGTCGTTTTGGTGTTTTCCTGAAATTCGGTGAAAATTCGGTATTTTTCCGAAAACCGTCTTTCTTGTTATTTTGCAGTTTAGGGCTAATTATACCTAAAATGGATAGGTAATTGCTTGTTCTTAGTAGCTAATAAGTTAATTATGAAATTCTGGTCGTTTAAAAATTTTCCCTAATTTTTCTTTTTTTTAATATTATTTTAAGCCGGTAAAAAAAATACATTAAATTAGCGATAAATACAAATTTTTCCGGGCTAATTTTAATCTCTAAAATTATGATAATTATAATCTAGTGGTAACATAAATTTTTAGTAATTTATTTTGTTTTTTACCAAATTTTTATGATATAAAACGAATTTATTGAATTTTGAGCTAAAACTTGCAATTTTTGAGTTGTAGGGGGCCTTTTTGCATAAAATTTCTTTTGTAAAACCCCTCTCTCTTTTTTCTCAGCCCTAGGACAGCCCCACCTTGTGTGAGACCAGAAATTTCTGGCCTCTTTTTCTTTGGTTGCTTTCTTGAGTTGTTTTGTTAGTTTATGGATTTATTTTTAATTATAATTGATAAAGTATGATACTTTGACTTTGGAAACTTGAACCATGACTTTTCCCCACTTGCCCACACCCTCCCCCTTACCTCCTCTGGCCGAAACTGAACCCTCCTCTTCTTCATCTCTTTTCTTTTCATTTTTCTTCAATTTTCTTCAAAAAACCACATCAAAATCCATGATTAATTCAAAAATCCAAACAAAATCCTTATGCTATCATTTTCCTTAGCCATTCTTGCTTGGATCTTGGTGTTTGAGGCCATCATTTGTAGCAAAATCCATTCTTTCTAGATCTCTAGTGAGGTATAATCCCTTGCTAATTGAATTATTTTGTTTAAGTTTCTTATGTTAGATGGTTGTAGTGTTATTTTAGTGTAGTTTTAATCTAGTTTTCTTAGGTTTTGCTTGAAAAATTTAACTAGGGTTTGAAAGCCATAATAGTTAATTAAGTTGTTTTATAGTTAATCTAGTGATAATTAACTAATCTATATGATCACCTTGTTTATGTAGTTTTCAATTATGCTAATTTAGTTAAATTTAGAAGTGTGAAATTGTTGTTTTAGGATTTTCAAGAGAAGGTTTTTGTATGGAATTGGATTGTGAAACATGTTAATGAGTTGTTTAGGGTTTAGAAATCCATTATTAGGGTAATTAAATTATTTTGCTATCTAGTGTTTTGCTAACCTTAATCTAAGTGGTTAACTTGCCTATTAGGCTAAAATCTAGTGTTAAATTAAGGTTTTTCATATATAGTTGGTTTATGTTTGCTAATTACAAAAATCAAGAGAAGGTTTTGTTTATGGAAATTAGGTTTTTAAGCATAGTTGATGGTTTAAAATTAGTGTATTGGCTAGCTATTTGGTTAGTTTGGATGTTGGTGTTGGGTGGTGTTGACTTTGTCGCTATATTGTCGATGTTTGCATCAAATTTCAATTTCTAGCTTACTAGGTTTTTATTAAAATATTGTGGCGAATTTAATTGCGATATCTAGATTATTTTGTTGGCATATCCTATGATATTTAGGATGTGTGAGTGCGGTTTTTTTTTTAGTAATCGGGTTGTAGTTTTGCCGGGCGACCAAATCGGCGTTTTTTGGCAGTTTTTGCGATTTTCGCGTGTGTTCCGTGCACTTTGTGCACGTTGTACCTAGCTAGCGAACTTTAGTAGTTTCGTTGGGGTTTTGCGTCGTTCTTGATATGTAACCTTATATTTGGTATTGATGTAAATTCCAGGTTCGGTCGCGGAGACGTCAGACGCGGCGCGAAAGGGAAAGGCGGTGATTGGACACAGCTAGCCAGGGATCCCAGTGAGTAGATTTAACATCTACGGGGGACGATCGTTTGGATGGCGCAAGTCGCCCGATAGATTTAGTAAACTGAAAAATAGTAAACTGGATAACCAATTGTGACATTAGAATAATATTACTGGCATGATAATTGCTGCAATTAGATCAATATGTTATACCCATATACGCAAACTCAATTGTAGGACACATGCACCATTACCAGGTTTTTATATGCAGCACGAGCACTATTCATGCTTACACACACACCCTGGTAATTGCCATGCCACCACACTAGATAACTTTTAAATTGAAACCTTTTACTAATTGATACTTAAACTGGTACTATTGCCTTTAATTCATTAAAAATGAAACCGTAGTATTGCTATTCATGTGCATGTACTTCATCATATTAATTGTTCATGCTTAATGCATTAATCACACATCGCAACTTGATTATTGATATCATACGCATTCATTATCATTGATATATGCACTTATGAGGATTTCTTGAGATTTTATGATATTGCTGGATTTCGGGGGAAAGCCGCAAAATTTCTAAACTTATTATATTTTTAAAATATTTTGCGGTTTTCTAGTGATGTAAGTGTCGTCCACCATGAGTTTGCTGTGGATTTGGAAATCCGTGTCGAGGAGTGGAGGAACCGGCACGGGTACATGGTGGGCCCGGTAAGGTACCCCGGGGCAAGAGGAATGTGGTGATGACGTTGAGCCTGGCAGGGGACGGATTACCTACCGGTGACTGTTTGGGACGGCGGATATCCAGAGGATACCGACCGTGTCCGCTAGATGATGAGATATTGATATTTGAGATGGGTCAGCCGGACGGCTGAGGCCAGAGATACATTTATGAGATTTGAGACAGCTTTTGGGTGTCGTTGCTGGACACTGATTTTCGTCGATTCATTGACATTATGCTGGCATTCTAAAAGAGTTTCAAAAACAAAAAGAGATAAAATATTTCTTATATATACCTATTGAGACCTCAGATTTTCATGTTGCATACATATTAGCACACTGATATGATATACACACCTGCTAGTGCATCCAGTCATACCTGTATTTTAGATGCTAGGATGCTTGTGTGCATGCATACGATAGCCTTTGCAGATGTTATTTATTACTCACGAGTTGGCAACTCACCCCCGTTGTGCCACAGTCTTTTGCAGGTCCGCTCCGTCAGTTCAGTAGCGGCGGGCGCACTTGTTCTTTTGCCTATTTTGCTTGGGCTCGAGATTTGCTCATAGGTGGGTTATGTTATCATTTTTGTACCACTTGTATATTCTTTGTATCTAGTGTACTCCATCTACTGTTTTCTACCAGATTATTGTATATTGACCTAGAGATGAGACTGTGAGGTTTGTGGATTTTATGCTGTATTTTGGGGTCGAGCTCACTTGAGCCGACATGCTACTTTTTTATGCTTCCTTATGATTATTATGCCTGTTGTCATTTTACATTGCGTGGGATTTGTGACCGCCTTATGGCGAAGAGCTAGCTCCCGCTTGGGGATGCCCTATTTCGTTGGATTCATGTATATATTTTGTTGTACCCATTTTTGGGGGCCAGTATTTACAAAGGAGACTCTGCCGAAATTTTCGGGAAAAATTGGTATTGTTTTTAAAAAGGGTTTTACATGACTTATGTGATAACTTGCTTTCAAATGATTGGGTTTTCTTCACTCTTTTGCTTCATTGGTTTTGTTTTCTGGGCTTTGGCTTACTTATTTTACGGACGCCTTTAGACGTTTCGTAAACTTAAGTGCCAGTCACGTTCCGTACCCTGCGGGTCGTGACAAAGTTGGTATCAGAGCGATAGGTTTTACCTTTTTGAGTGTAGGATGACCCTTGGTAGATGGAGTAAGTGACTTAAGCAGGGTAACGTAGCGTGCGTATGTCCGCGGCATACTTGCAATACGGTACTCCGCCTAAGTGACTTTAGGGTATACTTGCTTGAAAATTCCTTCTTCAATTCCGTGTATCCTATGATCCTATTGCACTGTTCTTACTATCCGTTATCCTGTAATAGCCACTATGCCGCCGAAGGCTACGAGGGCATAGAGGGCTGCCGCCAGAGACTAGATTCGAGCTGGCTCGTCCGAGACTAGGACTGAGCAGGGTGGTATGCCTACGCCGTAGGGACAGACCGATCCACCTTCCCCAGGCCGTATGGATAGGCTCGAGACTGGTATGGAGGAGTTGCGACAGATGATGGGAGGTATGCAGGAGCTACGTCAGATGGTAGGATTCCTAGTTGCAGCCAGTCGTACACCGAGGCCGGATGACGTACCTACTACATCACAGACGACCATGATACCTGCTCCTACTACTACCACCGTGGCCATTCCGGTTTCACTACAGGATTTCATGAGGCTGAGACCTCCAGTATTCACCGGCACCGAGACAGCGGAGGACCCACAGACGTTCCTTGACAGTTTAGCCAGGATCTGCCGTTCGCTGAGATGTTCGGATGATCGATGGGTAGAGCTTGCGAGTTTCCGACTAGAGGGTCTCGCGCAGACATGGTGAGAGTCAGTCTTGAGAGGTCGAGCTGCAGATCTACCGCCTATGACTTGGGCCGAGTTTACAGCGGTCTTTCTAGCCCGTTTCCTTCCAGAGAGCGTTCGTGACGCCAGAGCTCGCAGCTTTGAGGCCTTAGTCAAGACACCTGGGATGACGGTGTCTGAGTATGTCATCCAGTTTACACAGTTATCCCGATATGCTCAGTATTTGGTGGATACCGAGGAGAAGATGGTGAAGAGGTTCGTACAGGGACTTGATGCCCAGCTATATCTTGCCATTGGCGCCCAGCACTACGACCCTTATTCAGCTGTTATGGATACGGCATTGCGGATGGAGACACGCATATCACAGACTTCGGCCGTTTCTGGGCCGAAGAGGATTCGCACCGATGTACCGTCTCAGAGGCAGCGCGCCAGATTCTTTCCGAGAGATAGGCCTGGAAGAGGATTTGGGCGGGGACAGTTATATGGTTCTTATCCCCAGGGGCAGCAGCCGTCGCCAGGATGTTTTGGGTGCGGGAGTCTGCATCATCTTGTCAGAGACTGTCCGGTGAGACGACAGGGAGCAGCGACAGTTCCGCATATGACCCTACCACCATCACCACCCCCTCCTCAGAGAGCCCTACTTCCTACCCCAGGCGATGCTCCACGCCAGTTAGGTGCACCGAGAGGCCGTGGACGCGGCGGTCCTGTTCAGAGAGGACGAGGAGGTAGAGGCCGAGGTCGAGGTCAGCCCGCTATCGGTGGAGGACAGGCCCGAGTTTTTGCTTTGACACCGCAGGATGCGCAGGCATCCAATGCCGTTGTGACAGGTACTTTGCCAGTTTGTTCTTTCGACGCTCGGGTATTATTCGACTCAGGTTCCACACATTCGTACGTATCTACACACTTTGCACCGATGTTGGGCCGTGAGTCGTCGTCGTTAGATCAGCCGCTTGTTGTTGTTACTCCGGTAGGCGAGTCGTTTGTCGCTCGGTTTGTATTTCGTTTGTGTTCCGTTCGTATCGGGGAGAGGGATTCATCAGTTGATTTGATACTCCTCGATATGTTGGACTTTGATGTGCTTCTGGGCATGGATTGGCTAGCCACTTGTTATGCTTCGGTGGACTGCCGTGAGAAGGCAGTCAGATTTAGCTTTCCGGGAGAGCCAGTCCTTGTTATTCAGGGAGACCGCAGTGTCACCCTTCCCAGTTTAATTTCGTCTCTTCGCGCTGGTCAGCTCTTGCGGAAGGGATGTCAGGGATTCTTAGCGTTTGTTTGTGATACTCGAGCTGCAGAGCTTCCGTTAGACCGGGTTCCGGTAGTTTGTGAGTTCCCTGATGTTTTCCCTGATGAGCTACCTGGGCTACCGCCTGAGCGCGATGTTGAGTTCTGCATTGATTTGATTCCCGGCTCGGGGCCTATTTCTATACCGCCTTATCGGATGGCCCCAGCAGAGCTCCGAGAGCTGAAGGATCAGTTGCAGGATCTGTTAGATAAGGGGCTCATTCGACCTTGTGTTTCTCCGTGGGGTGCTCCGGTCCTGTTTGTCAAGAAGAAGGATGGAAGTTTGCGCTTATGTATCGACTACCGCCAGCTGAACAAAGTTACCGTTCGGAACAGATATCCGTTGCCGCGCATTGATGATTTGTTCGACCAGCTTCAGGGTGCGGGGTATTTTTTGAGGATCGACTTGCGATCAGGATACCATCAGCTGCGAGTTCGACAGGAGGATATACCGAGGACAGCTTTCCGCACGCGCTACGGCCACTACGAGTTTTTGGTGATGTCGTTCGGACTCACCAACGCCCCAGCAGCATTCATGGTTTTGATGAATCGTACATTCAGGCCGTATCTTGACTTGTTCATCATCGTGTTTATCGACGATATCTTGGTGTACTCCCGGAGCAGAGAGGAGCACGAGCAGCACTTGCGGATTACGTTACAGAGTCTGAGGGAGCACCAGCTGTTCGCGAAGTTCTCCAAGTGTGCATTCTGGCTGGACAGCGTCGGATTCTTGGGTCACGTGGTTACGAGAGACGGCATCTGTGTGGACCCGAAGAAGATTGAGGCCGTTCAGCAGTGGCCCCGACCTACATCGGTTACTGAGATCCGTAGTTTTCTAGGCCTGGCGGGCTACTACAGGCGTTTTGTTCAGGACTTCTCCCGTATAACTGCACCGTTGACCAGTTTGACCCGGAAGGGAGTTCCTTTCGTTTGGACAGAGGAGTGCGAGCGCAGTTTTCAGCAGCTACGGACTTGTTTGACTACGGTGCCGGTATTATCTTTACCTTCGGGATCAGGCGGATTTGTTGTCTACTGTGATGCTTCGCGAGTGGGATTAGGATGCGTTTTGATGCAGCATGGCCGGGTGATCGCTTATGCTTCTCGGCAGTTGAAGAAATATGAACAGAACTACCCCACTCATGATTTGGAGATGGCTGCAGTGGTCTTTGCACTGAAGATTTGGCGACATTACCTGTACGGCGAGTCGTGTCAGATATTCACCGATCACAAGAGCTTAAAGTACATTTTTCAGCAGCGAGACCTGAACCTCAGACAGCGTCGTTGGATGGAGTTGGTGAAAGACTACGACTGCGAGATCTTATATCACCCCGGCAAGGCGAATGTGGTGGCAGATGCGTTAAGTAGGAGGCCCGGGGGTAGTCTATCCTTTTTGCGCGCAGTTCAGAGGCAGTCGTCAGCAGATTGGCAGATGTTATGCGACAGCCGAGTTGAGTTCGAGTTCACTCAGACAGGGGGACAGCTCGCGCATGTTCGTGCACGCCCACAGTTGCTTGACCGTATATATGAGGCACAGCGCAGTGACGACCGTTGCTCAGAGATCATGGCACAGATGGGACAGGGCAGATTTTCCGAGTTCATGGTTGACGATCAGGGGATTTTACGATATGGATCTAGACTGTGCGTACCAGATGCTGATGGATTGCGGCGCGACATTCTTGAGGAGGCACACCGATCGGTGTATAGTGTCCACCCCGGTTCTACCAAGATGTACCATGATATGAGAGAGACCTACTGGTGGGACGGGATGAAGAGGGACATTGCGGAGTTCGTTTCGAGATGCCTGACTTGTCAGCAAGTCAAGGCCGAGCACCAGAGGCCCGCAGGAGAGCTACAGCCGTTACCCATTCCAGAGTCGAAATGGGAGCATATTTCGATGGATTTCGTTGTGGGTCTACCCAGGACCAGTCGAGGGTACGACTCCATCTGGGTGATCGTGGATAGATTGACGAAAGCGGCTCACTTCCTTCCAGTGAAGACGACTTTCAGCTTCGCTCAGTATGCTCAGCTCTATATTGACGAGATCGTGCGACTACATGGCGTACCGACTTGTATCGTGTCAGATTGAGGCACTCAGTTCACCAGCCGACTTTGGCAGAGACTTCAGGAGGCTTTGGGCACTCGTTTGAGCTTCAGCACAGCGTTTCATCCGCAGACCGACGGGCAGTCAGAGTGGACAATTCAGACTCTCGAGGACATGCTCAGAGCGTGCGTTTTAGACTTTGGTGGTAGCTGGGATCGTCATTTACCTCTAGTGGAGTTCTCCTACAACAACAGCTTCCAGGATACTATTCAGATGGCACCTTTCGAGGCATTGTATGGGAGGAGATGCAGATCGCCCGTTTGTTGGACAGAGCTCAGCGAGAGCAGCATTTTGGGGCCGCAGCTTGTTGAGAAGACGACAGCGAAGATACAGTTGATCCGAGACCGGATGAGAGCGGCTTAGAGCAGGCAGAAATCGTATGCGGACAGGCGCCGTCGCAGATTAGAGTTCGCAGTTGGCGACCATGTTTTTCTGAGGGTCTCTCCGATGAGGGCGTGATGCGTTTTGGGCGAAAGGGGAAGCTTAGCCCTAGATTCGTAGGTTCCTTCGAGATCCTCGAGCGGGTTGGCGCTGTTGCATATCGTTTGGCTCTTCCTCCCAGCTTTCCCGATGTTTACCCCGTCTTTCATGTTTCGATGCTCCGCAAGTACCTTCACGACCCTTCGCATGCGATTCAGCACCCGACAGTCCAGCTAGAGCGCAACCTTTCTTTTGCAGAGCAGCCGGTGGCCATCTTGGATCGGCAGGTGAAGAAGTTGAGGTCGAAGATTATACCAACCGTCAAGGTCCTTTGGCGTAGCCCGAGCAGCGAGGAGGTTACCTGGGAGACCGAGGGCGAGATGAGGAAGAAATATCCCCATCTCTTCGAAGGTGCGCGTAGCTATATTTTTAAATTCGGGGACCGAATTTCTTTAAGGGGGGAAGATTGTAGCGTCTTGAAAAGTCGTTTTGGTGTTTTCCTGAAATTCGGTGAAAATTCGGTATTTTTCCGAAAACCGTCTTTCTTGTTATTTTGCAGTTTAGGGCTAATTATACCTAAAATGGATAGGTAATTGCTTGTTCTGAGTAGCTAATGAGTTAATTATGAAATTCTGGTCGTTTAAAAATTTTCCCTAATTTTTCTTTTTTTTAATATTATTTTAAGCCGGTAAAAAAAATACATTAAATTAGCGATAAATACAAATTTTTCCGGGCTAATTTTAATCTCTAAAATTATGATAATTATAATCTAGTGGTAACATAAATTTTTAGTAATTTATTTTGTTTTTTACCAAATTTTTATGATATAAAACGAATTTATTGAATTTTGAGCTAAAACTTGCAATTTTTGAGTTGTAGGGGGCCTTTTTGCATAAAATTTCTTTTGTAAAACCCCTCTCTCTTTTTTCTCAGCCCTAGGACAGCCCCACCTTGTGTGAGACCAGAAATTTCTGGCCTCTTTTTCTTTGGTTGCTTTCTTGAGTTGTTTTGTTAGTTTATGGATTTATTTTTAATTATAATTGATAAAGTATGATACTTTGACTTTGGAAACTTGAACCATGACTTTTCCCCACTTGCCCACACCCTCCCCCTTACCTCCTCTGGCCGAAACTGAACCCTCCTCTTCTTCATCTCTTTTCTTTTCATTTTTCTTCAATTTTCTTCAAAAAACCACATCAAAATCCATGATTAATTCAAAAATCCAAACAAAATCCTTATGCTATCATTTTCCTTAGCCATTCTTGCTTGGATCTTGGTGTTTGAGGCCATCATTTGTAGCAAAATCCATTCTTTCTAGATCTCTAGTGAGGTATAATCCCTTGCTAATTGAATTATTTTGTTTAAGTTTCTTATGTTAGATGGTTGTAGTGTTATTTTAGTGTAGTTTTAATCTAGTTTTCTTAGGTTTTGCTTGAAAAATTTAACTAGGGTTTGAAAGCCATAATAGTTAATTAAGTTGTTTTATAGTTAATCTAGTGATAATTAACTAATCTATATGATCACCTTGTTTATGTAGTTTTCAATTATGCTAATTTAGTTAAATTTAGAAGTGTGAAATTGTTGTTTTAGGATTTTCAAGAGAAGGTTTTTGTATGGAATTGGATTGTGAAACATGTTAATGAGTTGTTTAGGGTTTAGAAATCCATTATTAGGGTAATTAAATTATTTTGCTATCTAGTGTTTTGCTAACCTTAATCTAAGTGGTTAACTTGCCTATTAGGCTAAAATCTAGTGTTAAATTAAGGTTTTTCATATATAGTTGGTTTATGTTTGCTAATTACAAAAATCAAGAGAAGGTTTTGTTTATGGAAATTAGGTTTTTAAGCATAGTTGATGGTTTAAAATTAGTGTATTGGCTAGCTATTTGGTTAGTTTGGATGTTGGTGTTGGGTGGTGTTGACTTTGTCGCTATATTGTCGATGTTTGCATCAAATTTCAATTTCTAGCTTACTAGGTTTTTATTAAAATATTGTGGCGAATTTAATTGCGATATCTAGATTATTTTGTTGGCATATCCTATGATATTTAGGATGTGTGAGTGCGGTTTTTTTTTTAGTAATCGGGTTGTAGTTTTGCCGGGCGACCAAATCGGCGTTTTTTGGCAGTTTTTGCGATTTTCGCGTGTGTTCCGTGCACTTTGTGCACGTTGTACCTAGCTAGCGAACTTTAGTAGTTTCGTTGGGGTTTTGCGTCGTTCTTGATATGTAACCTTATATTTGGTATTGATGTAAATTCCAGGTTCGGTCGCGGAGACGTCAGACGCGGCGCGAAAGGGAAAGGCGGTGATTGGACACAGCTAGCCAGGGATCCCAGTGAGTAGATTTAACATCTACGGGGGACGATCGTTTGGATGGCGCAAGTCGCCCGATAGATTTAGTAAACTGAAAAATAGTAAACTGGATAACCAATTGTGACATTAGAATAATATTACTGGCATGATAATTGCTGCAATTAGATCAATATGTTATACCCATATACGCAAACTCAATTGTAGGACACATGCACCATTACCAGGTTTTTATATGCAGCACGAGCACTATTCATGCTTACACACACACCCTGGTAATTGCCATGCCACCACACTAGATAACTTTTAAATTGAAACCTTTTACTAATTGATACTTAAACTGGTACTATTGCCTTTAATTCATTAAAAATGAAACCGTAGTATTGCTATTCATGTGCATGTACTTCATCATATTAATTGTTCATGCTTAATGCATTAATCACACATCGCAACTTGATTATTGATATCATACGCATTCATTATCATTGATATATGCACTTATGAGGATTTCTTGAGATTTTATGATATTGCTGGATTTCGGGGGAAAGCCGCAAAATTTCTAAACTTATTATATTTTTAAAATATGTAAATTGCGGTTTTCTAGTGATGTAAGTGTCGTCCACCATGAGTTTGCTGTGGATTTGGAAATCCGTGTCGAAGAGTGGAGGAACCGGCACGGGTACATGGTGGGCCCGGTAAGGTACCCCGGGGCAAGAGAAATGTGGTGATGACGTTGAGCCTGGCAGGGGACGGATTACCTACCGGTGACTGTTTGGGACGGCGGATATCCAGAGGATACCGACCGTGGCCGCTAGATGATGAGATATTGATATTTGAGATGGGTCAGCCGGACGGCTGAGGCCAGAGATACATTTATGAGATTTGAGACAGCTTTTGGGTGTCGTTGCTGGACACTGATTTTCGTCGATTCATTGACATTATGCTGGCATTCTAAAAGAGTTTCAAAAACAAAAAGAGATAAAATATTTCTTATATATACCTATTGAGACCTCAGATTTTCATGTTGCATACATATTAGCACACTGATATGATATACACACCTGCTAGTGCATCCAGTCATACCTGTATTTTAGATGCTAGGATGCTTGTGTGCATGCATACGATAGCCTTTGCAGATGTTATTTATTACTCACGAGTTGGCAACTCACCCCCGTTGTGCCACAGTCTTTTGCAGGTCCGCTCCGTCAGTTCAGTAGCGGCGGGCGCACTTGTTCTTTTGCCTATTTTGCTTGGGCTCGAGATTTGCTCATAGGTGGGTTATGTTATCATTTTTGTACCACTTGTATATTCTTTGTATCTAGTGTACTCCATCTACTGTTTTCTACCAGATTATTGTATATTGACCTAGAGATGAGACTGTGAGGTTTGTGGATTTTATGCTGTATTTTGGGGTCGAGCTCACTTGAGCCGACATGCTACTTTTTTATGCTTCCTTATGATTATTATGCCTGTTGTCATTTTACATTGCGTGGGATTTGTGACCGCTTTATGGCGAAGAGCTAGCTCCCGCTTGGGGATGCCCTATTTCGTTGGATTCATGTATATATTTTGTTGTACCCATTTTTGGGGGCCAGTATTTACAAAGGAGACTCTGCCGAAATTTTCGGGAAAAATTGGTATTGTTTTTAAAAAGGGTTTTACATGACTTATGTGATAACTTGTTTTCAAATGATTGGGTTTTCTTCACTCTTTTGCTTCATTGGTTTTGTTTTCTGGGCTTTGGCTTACTTATTTTACGGACGCCTTTAGACGTTTCGTAAACTTAAGTGCCAGTCACGTTCCGTACCCTGCGGGTCGTGACACCTGCGTTTGGCTGCTTCTGAAGCGGCCATCTCACGCTCCTGATCCGTTTTACTTTTTAGGCGAATCTCGTCTAGAAAAGCGTCGATCATTTCGTCTGTTGGCCATGCACGCTCTGGTTCAGGCTCTGCTTCCAGCTTCTTAGTGCCAGGAGTTTTCTCATCATCGGTAAACGAGTGGGAGATTACGTTACAACTCGCCACATATCCTTCGGATTCATCCAACGAGCTCTCTCCATCATCTTCCTCTTGAAAGATGTGGTTGAGGAACTCTTGCAGTGTGACAGGAGTTCGCGCCTTTTGATTGTATTCTTCCAGCGCGTCGATTTGCTTCTGCAAGTTCGTGTGCTCGTCTGCAAGCTTCACGGGCTTCTTGGATTTCTTCTTCTTTTTCTTCGAAGATTTTGACGGTTGGGCGTGAGTATTTGGGCCTTTATCGCGAGTCTTCGTAGTTGGGCGGGGCTTCAGCATCCCTTCGATAATTTGAGGTTCAAGAGGGTCCTCCCATTCGATCGCAGGGTACGCATGAAGGTCTCTCAGCATTCTTTTGGTTTTAGTTGATAGCACGACCTCCCATGGAGCTTCTTCAATAAAGGAGCAGGTTGCCCCCGGGGTATCTGCTTTCTTAGGAGTATGCGGTTATGGTGGGTTCACCTTCCACTTTTCGGACAGTACAAACTTCCCCTGGAGGTATTGATCTTCAATCCATCCTTTGAAGACGAAGCAATCTTCAATCGGATGACTTACCGTTTGATGGTAAGGGCAATAATTAGGGTTATTCACCTCCGTGGGTTGCGGCGGTCGCCTTGGATTTGGTAGGTTTATAAGTCTGTTGCGTATTGCCAGCTCGAATAACCGTTTCGTCTTGTCTTGTGGGAACGAGTAAGGACGTTTCATCTTTTCATTATAATACCGGCGTCTTTCTTCCAGTTGATCTGCCGGTTTCGGGGCGTTAGGTTGCTGTTGGACATTTGCGACAAAGGTTGCCCTTCCTTTACCCTTGTCATTCCGAGGTTCCGACTTCGGGGGAGGTGGTCTATGACCCATCTGGTCCATCTGAGCCAACTTGTCGATTAAAGCCTGGAATGTGGTTGGCTTAAAGAACATCATAAACTGGGAGATAGTTGCGTGGGGGTCTAGGGTTCCCACGAACATGCCCACTGCGGGTGCCTCCTCAATGCGTTGTTCGCATCTCGACCACAAATTCCACCAGCGTATAGCATACTGGACCCAGGTTTCGCCTGGTTTTACCCTGGCGTTAATCAGTGCTGTTATTGGAGTGCGTTCGCTGGCACTTGCGAATCGCTGAGTGAATAACAACTCCATTTCAGCGAACGTCTTGATAAAATCGTTCGGGAGTTCCGAATACCATTCGAACGCTGTTTCCGATAAGTTGCCCACGAACTGGCGAAGCAACAGTTTATCATCACCGCCGGTGTTACCGCAGAGGGCCCGGAACTGGGCAACATGTTGATGGGGATTGTCGGTCCCCTTATACACGTGGAATTTCGGTATCGTATAGCCTGGCGGGTATTTGATTTGGTCGTACCAGCTTGGATACGGCCGCCCCGTTTTTACGACTTGACCAGCTGCCTCAGTCGCATGATGAACCCGGATTTGCTGGGCTATATAGTCAACCAAGTCAACTTTAGAGATCGTCTCCTCCTTGGCCATTGAGAGGGCTGGTGGTGGATTTGACGTTTCTCCTCGGTCGTCTTCAAGAACGATTGGGGGATCCTCGGCGGGTAAGTCCTGCTGGATCATCATTCCTATCATATCTTGGAAGAGAAGGCCCATACGTTGTATGTTGGCCGCTTGTTCAGCAGCCTCTTTGTCCTTTTTCTCCAGTATCCGGCGAAGGAATTCAGCGTCGGTTTCTTCCTCCTGGCGTGCGTCTGAGGACGTTTCTGGGTTTTCTTTTGGCCCGGTAAGTGCGGCCATAGCATTCATCATTTCCTGAAGCTTTTGTTGCTGCTCCTGGGCTTTCGTCACGGATCGGGTTAGCGGTCGGTGCCCCGTAGAATTGCGGGTTTCCTCCTTTCCAGAGGCCATGTAAACAGTGTGCACCACCATGCCCCCGGACTTAGGGCGTCTGGGCTCAGTGCTTTTAGCCGTCGTTGCATGCTGGGGGGTCTTCTCTGGCCTCCTCCTTTTATGAGCCATGGAGGTTGAGGGGGCCGTTGAGGTGGGCGTCCAGACAGCCTTTTGGGGTTTATCCAGGTGACCAGCTTCCAGTTGGATTTTTAGCTTCTTGTGCTGGCGGGAGAAGTTTGGATCGATGATCGAGTCTCGGGCCTGTCGCCAAACCTTATAGATTTTGGAAGACAGCCGTTGAGGGGATCGGGGTTGTTCTGATTTTATTTCCACAACCTTTCTTAATGGGGGAGGAGACCTCTTTAGCACTGCAGTGGGAGAATTCCTTTGCACCTTATTTAGCATCTCGAAGCTGTTCCCAGTTGGAACAGCAGCATTAACCTCTGCCATCGGGGCTGGTGGAGTTAACCCGGAGGGGGAGTTGCCCCCAGCCTTCCTTACTCGGCGCCAATGGCGACGTCGAGCGTGTCGAGCGGACGACGTTGGGTCAGCGGTAAGAATGGTTTCGTCTTGCCCCCTGTGTAGGTGGGGGGTTGCTTTGGTGTTAGCCTGTTAAAGACCGACGTCTTTTGGGTAGCAGGGACGGGAGCTGAAGCCGTCAATCTTGTAAATACCGACTTTTTGGCCAGAGAAGCCGCCTTGGCTATTTCGGGAGCAGGAGCAGCCACTTTCTTAGAAGCAGCCTTTTATGGGATTGTAGACCTCATGATGGGTCTACCGGATTTCTGGCCCAATCTAGAGAAGACCGAGGCGCTGATGTTGGGCGACCCGTTGAGATGAGCCGCGGCAGGGGTAAGACGATCAAAGACCGACTTCTTGGGAGCTTCCTTTGTCAGCACCGGCGCCGTGAAGCTTGTTGGTAGGAGTATAGTCCCGAAGAACAATCCGGTAGTGGCCTGAGTCACCTGGTCCACCGGCATTGTGAATAACGAAGCAGCTTGGGGTCCGTAAGCTATACCTCCTGACGAGGCAAAGCGTTGGTCGCAATTGCAGTCTGAGCAGTTGGAGAATTTCACGGAAGTAGAAGCCATCGATCCTTTGCTTTCTGCAATAAGCGAGACGCCAATTCTTAGTATCTTGAAACCCAAGGACCACCATTAGCGAACCGCGATTGGTTCGCGAATCACGACACACGAAGTGTGGAGTGGAAAGAGGAAAAGGTCCCACCGGGCGTGCCAGAATCTGTTCCCCTCCGAACGGCGGCGCACAAGACTGCGATGTCTTGGCACTGAGATTCGGGGCAGATGCTAATTGGTTCTATCCGTTCACCTCTCCGAAGATGCCAAGTTGATTTATGGCACCATATATCGAAGGTTTAAACAGATGCGGCCGATGTAGCAGACTTCGTCAGATTCCCCCTCGTTTGAGGGGTTTTTGATTGTGGGGACGCTCTTCCCTGCAGGCTCAAGCCCCTGCAGTTAATTACGCTACCGCATTGCGGTAACAACTTTCTTCTTCTCAAGATGGCCACTTCGTGTCGTGGGTGTTTGTTTTATTTGTGGTTGCCTGTGGATTGTATACGGAGACTGAGTTATGTCGTCGCCCGTAGGACGTGGACTAGTCCAAATCCGTATTTATCTTAGATTTGGGTTTGGGGGTTTGGTTTGAGGATACGTTAGCCATATTTGAGGCTAAGATCAACTCAAACGTTTGTTAAGGATACGTTAGTCTAACTTGAGACTAAGATCAGCTTAACGGGATCGTTTAGATCCGACAAAAGAGCATTTGGGCTCTATTGTTCCAGTTTAGGGACATAGTGGTCCATTGAATATGTGGCTGTTGGGACCCGTCACCTCTCTGACGACGTTGAAGGATTACAACGACAGATATTAGAGGAGTTCAGAGATGTACCCTTGAACCGAAGTTGATTTGGGGGGATTCATAGTCCAGTCTGTTTGAAGGTTTAAGGATACGTTAGCCATATTTGAGGCTAAGATCAACTTAAACGGGATCGTTTAGATCCGACAAAAGAGCGTTTGGGCTCTATTGTTCCAGTTTAGGGACATAGTGGTCCATCACTAGTTTAAGGACATTGCGGTCCATGGGTAGTTTAAGGACATTGCGGTCCATTGTTAGTTTTAAGACATCTCGGTCAAGGTTAAGGACGTCGTAGTCCATGGGTTTAAGGACCCCATAGTCCATTGTTAGTTTAAAGACATCTCGGTCGAGGTTAAGGACGTCGTAGTCCATGGGTTTAAGGACCCCACAGTCCATATCAATGTGTGGTCATCGGGACCCGTCACCTCTTTGAAGACGTTGAGGGATTACAACGCCAAGTATCAAAGGAATGAAGAGATGTACCCTGGAACCGGAGTGGATTAAATAGTCCTTGGCCCAATTTGGGATCAAGACCAATTAATTATGTTATGAGCCCATTAGCCCAGTTAATTACGAATTGAGGACTTATGGCCAGCTTGGGCTAAGTCCAATCATGTCTGGAATATTGGCTTCCTGTTGGTCCATTGAAGGAGAGACTTTGTCTCTGACCATTTAGCCAATTGGGCCAAAGTCTAGTGTTAAACACTTCAGACCAATCAGTGTTGAACACTGGGAATGAAATTGACAAGTTAGTGTTTAACACTAAAAGATAATTGGTGTTAAACACCAGCAACAAGGCTTTCAAATTAGCATTAAACACTAAAACAAATCAGTGTTAAACACTGGCAACAGAGATCTCAAATTAGTGTTAAACACTAAGGTAGTCAGTGTTGAACACTGCAAATAAAGTTTTTTGATTAGTGTTGAACACTAAGGCCCAACAGTGTTTTAACACTGGGTTCGGGAGTTTCAATTTAGTGTTAAACACTAAGGCAAGAGGGGTCACGTGAGAGCGCCCTCCCTTCATTTATTCTGCGGAGATTATCGCATCTTTCAGAGCATCACGTGCCATCACGTGACGGGCATTCAAATGCTTGTGTGTTAAAGCTTCTGTCAAGGGTCACGTGGGTCACGTGGGGCACTGCCTCAAAGGGGCTTTCTGTAGGTCTTTTGGGGGGGGTAACGTGGTGGCACGTGACCCTGCCTCTATGTATGTTGTTTAGAGGATCTGTTAATCTTTTCCAGGAATTAAATTCCTCGTAGGGTTGAACCCTGACAATAATTTCAGAGGAATTAAATTCCTACTTCCTTTCGAAGATTTATATTCTGGAGTAGAGTTGGACTCTGAATTTTCTGTAGGAATTAAATTCTTCATATATGTGAAGAACTGAATAGGGCTAAACCCTAATAAAAGCTTTTAAGGAATTAAACTCCCATTCTCTGTTAAATTATGATTTAAGGGAATTAAATTCCCGCTGTTTCCACAGAACTAGGTTCTTAATTAGGGTTAAACCCTGTTTCTCTTTGTTCTGAAGGAATTAAATTCCCATGACACAGGGTCAAACCCTAATTTTATTTTAAAGGAATTAAATTCCTATAGTTCTGTGATAATTAAATTCTCGTGCTTCCGTTCTCTCTCTATGTTTTGGATCTGCATGGCAGGATCTCGACCCATTGAGAATTAAATTCTCAACTTCAAGGGAAGATGTGCACTTTGCAGCTCCTCTATCAAAGAGAGAAGAAATATGTTCTTCTGTTTTATATATCAGAGTTAAACTCTGTTGAGAATTAAATTCTCTTTCTTTCAAAAAGCCTTCCCTTTCTTATCTAGGGTTTTCTTTTGCAGAAGATCCAAATTCCTCAAAGTATCAAGGCTCTCTCCCTTTTCTTCCCTCTGCATATCTATCTCTCTCTCTCTGTGTCTCTTGGCTCCTATTTATAGGAGAAGCAGCCGAATCAATTAGTTTTTGACGAATCTTCATTGAGAGATTTGATTTGCATCCATCATTTGTTTTTGACCTTTGGATTATTAGGTGAATTTTATTCACCATTGGATTTCAAATCCAGGGATTCTCTTTTGTTATTTCTGTTAGATTTAAAGGGGAAATCTTTCCAAATTCGAGATTTTCCCATAGATAGATGATATTTAATCACCTCTAAATCTTTAATTTAATCGATTGCTTTTGGATAGATTTGAGAGGTCTTTTCTCAGAATTTAATTCTGTTGACAAATGGGCTTTGAAGTTGGTCACTTTTGGCCACGTGACCCTTGGTCATGTGTGGGCACGTGACCCCCTTGGAACGAGCCTTCTTCCTTCTTTTTACGCTCTGTCTTCTGGTTTCTGCTTAACTATCACGTGCCACCACGTGACAACTGATCACGTGTGAGCACGTGACCCTGGCATGGAGCCTTCTTCTTGATTTAACCGGAGAATGATTATGATGTTTTGAGTGTCACGTGCCAACACGTGACCCTAGTCACGTGGAAGCACGTGCCCTCTTCTGAAGCCTTTTTCTTGATTTGCTCAGGGAGCTGTTGGGTTTTGAAACCGCTTTTGATTGTCACGTGCCAACACGTGACCCAGGTCACGTGGGAGCACGTGACCCTTTCTGAAGCCCCTTTTTTTGATGTATTTGGGAAACTGAATTTACCTTGCCGATACTTTTAGGTGTCACGTGCCAACACGTGACTGCTGGTCACGTGTAAGCACGTGACCCTCTTCTGAAGCTTTTTCCATAAGATTTTCTGATTTTAAATCAGGAAACAAGGGTTTTTCTCAAGCTCAAGTGTTTCTCAACACATGAGAGGGGAGAGCTTGAGGGAGAGGAAGAACAAGAGAGAGAATGTGAATAAATAGAATGAGAGAATAATATGAAGCATTATATCATATATGTGAATTATTGTAATTAGATAATTAGTGAGATAATTGTCATGGCTAAATCAAGACATGACCATTATCATTTCATTTTTAATGCAAATTGCAAGGATCAAAGAGCATCTTCCAAATGAAATGATGATGGTCAAAGTGTCAACCAAGGTCAACAAGTCAAGAAGGTCAAATGGTCAACAACCATAACCATGCACAATTATTAAACTAATATCAATTAACAATAATATACACATAAGCATTAGGGTTAATAAAATGACAATAGTCATTAACCCTAATCAAAGTCCTCTCCCTCTGTCTCAAGCAACTGTGCATACTCATCCGTATTCGTGATCCGAGGAACACGAATACAATGAGAAAAACCAATCCCAAATCATATACTAGGATCCGGCTTAAACCAAAGCCCGCTAGTATAAGCTGTCCGGACAGCAAACGTGCATAAGTGCGCGGATGTGAACGAACCCTGTCGCAAAACATGCGACCTCTACTCATTTTGCCTAAAGGCGAATAGCTCTCTGTGTGGGACTCTAAAGACTCGACACTACGCTGGCAGTGGGTTTAACCACAGACCGCAAGCGGCACTAGCTGTACGTAACGGTCCCCAGGTAGATGTCGATAAGAAGACTGACGAGGTGAACCCTATCTGAACTCCTACGAGCCTGTATGTGACAATCTCTGTACAGTCCGGTCTGTTCGTCTGATACATCGCATGGCGGGCCTAGGGGGGCGGTAAAACGTCAGTCCCCTAATAGCGGTACAAGTCGTGTCGGAGTGTAGCCCAGAACACCCTGAGATAACACTGGAAACCTACCAGTATATCTCGCTTGCCCTGGCCAGAGACTACTCGTGTAATGGCTCTCCTAGACACAGCGCGATGTCAACCCCCAATACCGGGAGAGACGAATCCTGTCTAACCGTCACTGCCTCCAAGTGCTTCGGGACTGCACCCAAAAACTACCTGTTTGCACGATTCCTTTGAGCCGTGGTAGGGTAGTAATCAAAGTGCAGTGGGAACACACTCGAGGCTAAGTGACAGTGTCAAGTCAGCGGACTAAGCTGTACTCATGTCACCTGGGAACTGATAACTGACGATAGGTATAATACCAACCAACAGTTCCCGACGAGTCCTGTCCAGTGTACTCGTAACCTAACGAGCACCCGCATACTATCTCAAGTACGACGTACTGACGGCTGTGGGACAGACCGTCTCCCACACTGGGATGAGAAGCGCATACGCTAGTCTACTCCGGAGTATCGATGCCCTGTCTCGATAGTCCAACGACTAGGGACCTGTATAAGGATGTGCTTATAGATCACCCAGCTCCCACGAGTGTGAGCGCCATCACAACGCTGGTAATCAAGCAAAGATCCTAAGGGCTCTACTAATATGTATATCAGCAATATGCTAAAAGAAACACATGCACATATTAAAGCAGAGACAAACCAAGTAGCATACTACCATTTCGAGCAAGATTGTATATACAACTGTGAATATCCCAAGCTTCCCTTAAGTAATATACAAACTAGTATGATACAGTAATGGCTTTTAGGGCATATACACTAACAATCTCCCACTTGCACTAAGGTCATGTACTGGCGTATCGAAGACCTATCATCTCGATCAGCCGCTCGAACTGAGTCTGGGGCAAGGCCTTGGTGAATGGATCTGCTGTGTTATCTTCTAAAGCAACCCTCTGAACCTCGATCTCCTGGCGATCCACGATCTCCCTGAACAGGTGATACCGCCTCAAGATGTGTCTGGGTTTCTGATGGGACCTGGGTTCCTTCGCTAAAGCTATAGCCCCGTTGTTGTCGCAATACAGAGGTATTAGGTCAACAATGGACGGAACCACCTGAAGTTCTCTCAAGAACTTCCTCATCCAGACAGCTTCTTTTGCGGCATCAGATGCAGCGATGTATTCCGCTTCCATAGTCGAGTCAGCAACAGTTTCTTGTTTGGAGCTCTTCCAACACACCGCCCCTCCATTGAGGGTAAAGACAAAACCCGACATGGACTTGGAATCATCCTTGTCACTCTGGAAGCTGGAGTCAGCAAAGGCCTCAATCTGCAGGTCTTTTCCGCCATACACCAAGAACATCTCCTTAGTCCTTCTCAGGTACTTGAGAATGTTCTTTACTGCTATCCAATGTTTCTCCCCAGGGTTTGACTGATACCTGCTTACCACACTCAGTGCATAAGCCACATCCAGTCTGGTACACAACATCGCATACATTATAGAACCTACCGCAGAAGCGTAGGGTATAATAGACATGCGATCCCTCTCCAAATCAGTCTTGGGAGACATCTCTTTGGAGAGGGTGATCCCGTGACAAGCCGGTAGATTACCGCGCTTGGAATCTTCCATACTGAATCTCTTCAGTATGGTGTCGATGTACCTGGACTGTGAAAGTCCTAATATCCTCTTGGATCTGTCACGGTAGATCCGGATACCCAGAATGTATGAGGCATCACCCAGGTCTTTCATGGAGAACCTGTGTGACAAGAACCCCTTGACAGATTGTAGCATAGGAATGTCATTTCCTATTAAGAGAATGTCATCCACGTATAAAATGAGGAATACTACAGTTCTCGCTACAAATCTACAATAGATGCATGGTTCATCTGGATTTTTGATAAAGCCAAATTCCTTGACCGTCTCATCAAAACAGATGTCCCAACTCTGCGATGCCTGTTTTAGTCCATAAATGGACTTAAGCAACTTGCACACCTTTCCGCTGCTCCCACTCTGAATGAAACCCTCTGGCTGATCCATATAGACACACTCCTCTAAATATCCATTTAGAAAAGCTGTCTTTACGTCCATCTGCCAAATCTCATAATCGTGGAAGGCAGCAATGGCAAGAAGGATCCGAATGGATTTCAGCATAGCTACTGGAGAAAAGGTTTCGTCATAGTCCAAACCAGGTCGCTGACGAAAACCCTTTGCTACCAGTCTAGCTTAATAGGTCTCAACCTGTCCATCTACACCAATCTTCCTTTTGAAAATCCACTTGCATCCTACGGGTTTTACCCCATCTGGAGCAATGTCCAACGTCCATACTTTGTTGGTGTACATGGACTCCATTTCGGTCCGCATTGCATCCAGCCATTTTACCGAGTCGACGCTATGAATGGCTTGCTGGAAGCTAGTAGGCTCATCAAAGTCTATGATGCAATCCTCTCTATCCCCGTCAATGAGAAAACCATAGTATCTCTCGGGCGGATGAGACTGCCTACTACTCCTGCGGAGTGGCGTGGGAATGTCCTGATCTTTCGAACCCTCTGGTTCTACTAAGCTTTCAGTAATAGCTTGTGGTTCTGGAATTTCTTCCAGTTCTATTGCGCTCCCACTTATTTCTTTTTCTAAGAACTGATGTTCCAGAAAATGGGCATTACGAGAAACAAAGACTTTTTGTTCCTCTGCGTAATAGAAAAGATACCCCCTGGAGTTCTTTAGGTATCCCACAAACTTGCACAGTACTGAGCGTGCCTCGAGCTTGTCCGTATGCTGCTTTTTGACATAAGCTGGACATCCCCAAATCTTCAGGTATTGAAGATAGGGTTTCTTCCCACTCCATAACTCATATGGTGTGATAGGCACAGTCTTAGTTGGAACTCGGTTCAAAAGGTATGCAGCTGATTCTAGAGCATATCCCCAGAACGATCGCGGTAACTCAGCGTTACTCATCATGGACCGTACCATATCCAATAGGGTTCGGTTCCGTCTCTCCGATACACCGTTATGTTGCGGAGTGTATGGAGGAGTAAGCTGAGAGAGAATTCCATTCTCTTTTAAGTAACCCAGGAACTCGGCACTCAAGTATTCACCACCTCGATCAGATCTCAGTGCCTTGATACTTTTGCCTGTTTGTTTTTCTACTTCATTCTTATATTCCTGGAACTTATCAAAAGCTTCGGATTTATGTTTCATTAAGAAGACATGTCCGAACCTTGAGAAATCATCCGTAAAAGTAATGAAATAAGAATAACCGCTTCGTGCATGTGTAGACATTGGACCGCACACGTCGCTGTGTACGAGTCCCAAGAGCTCGCTCGCTCTTACTCCGTGTCCAGTGAACGGAGTCTTTGTCATCTTTCCCTTGAGACAGGATTGACAAGTTGCATACGATTGATATTCGAACGAATCCAAATATCCTTCTGCATGTAACTTAGTCAACCTTCTCTCATTGATGTGACCCAGTCTACAATGCCATAAGAAAGTTTTATCGATTTCTGGAGACTTTCTTTTGTGTGTATTCTGGACATTGAAAATCTGTGGCTGGTTTAGTACGTATATACCGTTGTTCAATGTACCTGACCCAATCAAAACTTGATTAAGGTGATTGTTCACTACATTACTTACAAATGCAAATTCATAACCTTCTTTAGATAATAAAGATACAGAAATGATATTACAGGTTGCATTTGGTACATAATAACAACACGCAAAACCAAAAAGTGTCCATCCGACAATCCCAGGTGATAGTCCCCCACGGCCTCAGCATCCATGCCAGCACCGTTTGCAACTCTGAGGGTCATGTCACCTGCCTTCAAAACTCTACGCTTTCTCAACGCCTGCAATGAATTACAGATATGAGATCCAGATCCGGTATCCAATACCCAGGATGTAGAGTTTATTGTTAGACAGTTTTCAATAACATACACACCTGAAGCTGAAGCTGCAACTCGCTTCAAATCCTGTGTTCTGGTTTTCCAGGCCTTGCAATCCTGTTTCCAGTGACCACTTTTGTGACAATAGAAGCATTCTTCCTTCCCCACCAGCTTTCCCGCTATCTTTGTTGCTTTTCCTTTTCCCTTCGTATCCACTTTACCGACACCGCCTCTTGGTTTGGCGGGGGCTTTCTTCTTCTTGCCCTTGGCTTTCGCCCTGGACCTAGAAGAGGAAGATCCTCCTACAAACAAAGTGGATGTCTCCCTACCCTTCTGTAGGGTGCCCTCAGCACTCCTCAACATGTTCAGAAGCTCGGAAAGTTCAACCTCCTTTCCTTGCATGTTGAAGTTAAGAATAAACTGGGCGTAAGTGGAAGGAAGGGACTGGAGAATCAAATCAGTATAGAGTTCATTCTCCAACGTGGTCCCAAGGTCCGCGAGCTCCTCAATGTAGCCAATCATCTTAAGCACGTGTTCCGCTACCGATGATCCGACGGCTAACCTTGCCGAAAACAACTTCTTCGACACTTCGTATCTTGCGATACGAGACTGCTCTCCATACAGTTCTTTTGTATGAAGAAATATGGACTCTAGGTCCATATTCTCGTGCCTCCTCTGATGTTCGTTGTCCATCGAGGCAAGTACGAGGCATCTGGCCTTCACGCAATCTATTTCCCAGGTCTTGTAGATTTCCCTATCTACGACACTGGTTTTGGGACCTGGGACAGAGGGAGCTTTGGTGGTAAGGACATACCCCAACTTGTCATAAGTGATTGCCATCTTGACATTCCTGAGCCAATCTTTGTAGTTTGGCCCTGTCAATATGTTTTTATCTAGTAATAACTTAAGTCCGGTCATGTTGAATGGTCGCTGCAATTAGGAGAGAGAAAAGAAACACTTTAGCATGATGCTCTTGCAAGTTTAGAGTGGTTTTAATTTGTCTAAACTGGATGGCTCTCACTATCTCTCGAATCCCTTCTCAAACCGTAAAGAAAGGATTAGTCAGGATCAATCTCACCGTACAATACTTGCTTAACCGTTCAGCCAGGCCAGTGTCGGTACTTCGAGGGAGGTTTTCCAACGCTTTCGCGAAGTTCCTTAATTAAGTAACCTCTTTTCCCTGTGGGCGTAGCCCCGCTAACACCTTTCTAGACACCTACTAAGTTTATAGCATTGATCGTTAAGTGAGAGTTTTCCCGAGGAGTAGCATATACTCACAGTAGGATCGGGATCCAAATATCATCGCGCGATAAAATCGAAAGAATCCTACCAGAATCATCACACTCCAAATGGTATGCAGCGCTAGCAAGTTTCAGTACTTATGAAACTCCCGATGTGGATTTTTGCCCCATGCTCTTATGACCTTGGCGTGAGGTCAAAATGTCATAAGTCACATGTCAAGTTCTTCCCATCATTATCATGGTTAATTTGAACCCACCCGTACCTACCCTTGACGTAGGCCAAAATGGCAGTACGACTGTCTCAAACCAACGCATTCTATCTATGCAACAGATAAATATCCGGCAGCTACCAATCACTATGCCTTGGCGTGAGGTCAAAATACATAGCTTGAATACTACCGAATATTTAACTGAAATGATGGAGGGCTACGGATGGTTTTGGCGAAACCGTGAACGTAGTGAACTTGATATAATCGATGGAACGAGATAGCTTTCAAAAGGAGTGGTTCAAGCTCCGCGTTTTAAAAGTTTAGTTTTGAAAAGAACCGAGTGGTTTTCAAAGTGTTCCAATCGACTTTTACTTGGTTTATTTTCTTGCATTAGTTCTTTTAATGCGTCCCATCATTTAATCCTACCATTGCAGAAAACAACCAAAATATGACGTACGCTTATGCCATTCGCATTCGCCACGGGGCCCCGTCATCACCCGTTAGGTTACTTAACTAACGACAGAGCGGGGGCTGGGCTAGCGCGGCTGTAAAACATAAGCAACGCCTAAATAGTTATCATATATAAATATACAGCAATGATAGACATTACAGATCACAGATGAATACATTGGATATACTAGGAATCCGCAATCCGTTCGAGCCTGCAACGAAAAGCGCACGGTCGCGGTGAATAGCCAAAACCCCACCCAAGACCCCTACGGGTGCGGCAAACTACCCGCCAAGTACCCGAAGCGAAGCAACCTCCCTCACCACCGTGAGTAGGCCACTCGGCACTTCGAGATACCCGGTAGTTTGTGCACCCCCTCCATGGGTCTATTCTAGGAGCAAAAACAGTAAAAAGAATTATACAATGACGGCTACAACCCCGACCCGGTTGTGCGGCCATACAAATAATATTATTACATCAATTTACATATTACAATGAATGAAAGAAAAAGCAACACTCATCTCACATCCACCCCGGCTATTCATCCGTGACAATCCAACACATTCATATACACATACCATCATCAATCACAGATCACAGATATGTATAACCCCGACTAATCGACATATAGCGATTAGCCGACGTTCAATACATATAAACATCACAGATATAACCTTTTAGTCAAAGTGTATTGAAGTTCGGAAAAAAATACGGATTTATAGGCCCCCAAAAACAAATTTCTATTCTGGAAAATCTGGGCACATATAAACCATCTTAAAAATCCTAAAACCAAGCCAGAAATACATTGCACCAAACTCGACCCAGTGAAGAGCCAAGACGGCCGCGGTTGCGCGGCAATAGCTTGCTATTGCCGCGGAAACGCGGCTCTTTGGTCGAATCACCGGATCGTTTTTGGTGGCTTTCTTCAAAAAACCCTGAGATGATTTTTGGAGTATGATAAATTTTATTTTGAACAGAAAAAAATTTAACAGAAACTTACGGTTTTGGAAACTCGGTTTTTCGATTTTTTTGATTCGAACTTCGATACACTCTACTACCTAGCTAGTTTATGTTTAGTTAGGCTCTGATACCACTGTAAGTCCACGTTGCCCACCTCGGTACTTGCGGGGAGGCGGAAAACGGAATAAAAATCGAATTTTTATCAACTTAGGCAACATGGACTAGACTATGAAGGATCTTTGCTAAACAAAAACAAGCTAAAGCTAACTAGAAACTAGCTAAGTGCTAGAAAGGTTATACCTTGGGCTTTATGTTCTTCTCTCCTTGCTCCTTGGAGTGGTGGAAGGAGGTCACCTTAATCGTCTTCTCACGTCGAAGAAAGATCCACCCGAAAGCCTCGACCTTTGGCTTCAACTCCAAGCTAGAAGTAACTAGGGTGAAAGAAGTGCTAATCCTTGAACCCTAGATGAGAGTAGAGATTATCAAGAGAGGGTTTTTCTCAAGCTCAAGTGTTTCTCAACACATGAGAGGGGAGATCTTGAGGGAGAGGAAGAACAAGAGAGAGAATGTGAATAAATAGAATGAGAGAATAATATGAAGCATTATATCATATATGTGAATTATTGTAATTAGATAATTAGTGAGATAATTGTCATGGCTAAATCAAGACATGACCATTATCATTTCATTTTTAATGCAAATTGCAAGGATCAAAGAGCATCTTCCAAATGAAATGATGATGGTCAAAGTGTCAACCAAGGTCAACAAGTCAAGAAGGTCAAATGGTCAACAACCATAACCATGCACAATTATTAAACTAATATCAATTAACAATAATATACACATAAGCATTAGGGTTAATAAAATGACAATAGTCATTAACCCTAATCAAAGTCCTCTCCCTCTATCTCAAGCAACTGTGGATACGCACCCGTATTCGTGATCCGAGGAACACAAATACAATGAGAAAAACCAATCCCAAATCATATACTAGGATCCGGCTTAAACCAAAGCCCGCTAGTATAAGCTGTCCGGACAGCAAACGTGCACAAGTGCGCGGATTTGAACGAACCCTGTCGCAAAACCATGCGACCTCTACTCATTTTGCCTAAAGGCGAATAGCTCTCTGTGTGGGACTCTAAAGACTCGACACTATGCTGGCAGTGGGTTTAACCACAGACCGCAAGCGGCACTAGCTGTACGTAACGGTCCCCAGGTAGATGTCGATAAGAAGACTGACGAGGTGAACCCCATCCGAACTCCTACTGAGCCTGTATGTGACAATCTCCATACAGTCCGGTATGTTCGTCTGATACATCGCATGGCGGGCCTAGGGGGCGGTGAAACGTCAGTCCCCTAATAGCGGTACAAGTCGTGTCGGAGTGTAGCCCAGAACACTCTGAGATAACACTGGAAACCTACCAGTATATCTCGCTTGCCCTGGCCAGGGACTACTCGTGTAATGGCTCTCCTAGACACAGAGCGATGTCAACCCCCAATACCGGGAGAGACGAATCCTGTCTAACCGCCACTGCCTCCAAGTGCTTCGGGACTGCACCCAAAAACTACCTGTTTGCACGACTCCTTTGAGCCGTGGTAGGGTAGTAATCAAAGTGCAGTGGGAACACACTCGAGGCGAAGTGACAGTGTCAAGTCAGCGGACTAAGCTGTACTCATGTCACCTGGGAACTGATAACTGACGATAGGTATAATACCAACCAACAGTTCCCGACGAGTTCTGTCCAGTGTACTCGTAACCTAACGAGCACCCGCATACTATCTCAAGTACGACGTACTGACGGCTGTGGGACAGACCGTCTCCCACACTGGGATGAGAAGCGCATACGCTAGTCTACTCCGGAGTATCGATGCCCTGTCTCGATAGTCCAACGACTAGGGACCTGTATAAGGATGTGCTTATAGATCACCCAGCTCCCACGAGTGTGAGCGCCATCACAACGCTGATAATCAAGCAAAGATCCTAAGGGCTCTACTAATATGTATATCAGCAATATGCTAAAAGAAACACATGCACATATTAAAGCAGAGACAAACCAAGTAGCATACTACCATTTCGAGCAAGATTGTATATACAACTGTGAATATCCCAAGCTTCCATTAAGTAATATACAAACTAGTATGATACAGTAATGGCCTCTAGGGCATATACACTAACAAAAGATTGTACACAGGTGCTCATTGGAGAATGGGTACACCAAACGGACTCGCCGAGAACTCCTAATTGGTATTATACCTATCGTCAGATAGCAGCTCTCTGGTGACACTGGTACAGATTACTCTGTAGATCCAAGATCGTCATGGAGTCTTGTGTGGCTCCCACTGTGCTTTGATTTCCTTCCTACCACGCTCAAGAGGAGTTGTGTAAACAGGTGGATTTTGGGTATAGTCCTGAGTCACATGGAGGCAATGAGCGATAGGAGGGGTTTCGTCTCTCCTGGTATTGGGGGTTGATGTTGCGCTATGCTCGATTGGCTATAACTGGAAGTCCCTGGCCAGGGATGCTACTAAGATTTACTGATAAGAGTTATCAATAGTTTCTCGAACCGTTATAGGCCAGACATCAACATGACTTATCATGTTAATGGGGTCTGACGTTTGCCACCCCTAGGCATGATATGCGACATATCAGACGAAGTGACCAGACTGTACGGTAGTATTACTGATAGGCTTCATGGGGAGTATGGACAAGCTTGCTAGTGGATCTTCATATCGCTCAATACCCGAATAGCCGTTACATCCAGCTAGTACCGCTGGCGGCTTATAGGTGACTGATGTGACCATCACCTACTGCTGGCGTATTAACGAGTCTTTAGAGTTCCATACAGAAGTTTCCTGGTTCAAACGAAACGAAGTAGGGCACATATGTGATATGTTGCGTGGGCCTGATTAAATACGTGTATATGATACCGTATTGTTATCTGGAAGTTATCTGTTATCAGTTAGGTTATATGTGATATAACCAGATTATCGAATCAAGTGTTGATTTGATAATGTAATATACAGATAAATGATATTAGTTGGTTATATGTGATATAACCGGATTATTAAATCAAGTGTTGATTTAATAATGTGATATATATTATATTTGATATAATTTTATCTTGACTAATATCATTAGCTCACTAATTATTCTTCATAATATATATATATATATATATATATATATATATATATATATATAATAATGAAGCATGGCATGATTTTCTATTTTTGTGAAAAATAGAAATGAGGTGGAAAATGAGAGCATGGGTTGAGGAATGGCTTTTATTATTGTTTATTTGTTTGTGTGCACTATTGAAGTATGGCTTAATGTTTATAATTGAGATATTTCCATACTTCAATAATGCAACACATGAGTGTAGCCATTCTAACATTTTTTGAGCTCATTTCTTTTTCTTGAGTTGAGCAAACACTCTCTTGCTCTCTTCTTCTTCCTTCTCATCATGCTTCAAGTTTCAACCCCTCACATGTGATGTGAAATATGAAGCTTGAACACAAACTAGCGAGCCTCAAATCCCCTACATCACCATCCCACACCAAACTAGCACTTTGGTGTGGCGTGTTTCCTTCACTAATAGAAAATTAGTGAAGAGGTAGTTTGAGATAGTGGGTTTCGCGTGGATCATCTTCGGCACGAAGGTCATTGGAGGAAGCTCGTCCAAAGTCTCAAGTGGAGCCTAGTGGAGCCGCGTGGACTACAACCCGAAGCTTTAGAAGTGAAGGACTCGATCTATGAGGGTATAGCCATCTTCTCTTCTTTAGTTTGTTCATATCATCATAGGTTAAACCCTAAAATTCTAGTTAAGATCTTGGTTAGTCTAACTTAGCACCTAGAAAAATTTAAATTTGGCATGCTTGATGCTACTAAAATCTTATGGTGGTGCTAGGGTAGACTTTCACATCATTACCATGATGCTGACCTCCCTGTCATCTTCTACGAGAAAACTGAAGCATCTCTCGGATGTCTGAGGTCACCTACTAAAATCTGTGGAGTGGCTAACGGTTTGTCAAGTCCAATTGAATCCGTAGGTTCTACTAAATTTTCGGTAACCGTTTGTGGTCCTGGAATTACTTTCAATTCTACCATGCTCCCACTAGTTTCTCTTGCAAAAAGATCCTTTTATAAAAATGTGGCGAGTCAAGAACAATACAACTATTGATCTTGAAAATGGTAGAAAAAAATCCCAGCGAATGCTCGGGATAATCCACAAACTGCCATTACCGAAGCGTGCCTCGAGTTTATCCGGATTCTGCTTTTAGACAGAAAACAGATAACTCCATATCTTAACAACCATAAGATATTCAACCATTCTATATCCATATAGAATTAAGGCATTAATTTAGATGGAACCAGATTCAAAAGTCATGCAGCTGTTTCCAGTGCATATTACCTAATGGAAAAAGGGCCAATAAAGCATTACTCATCATGGAGCACGTCCACTGATGTGTAACCTGTAAGAATCAAGTTCTCGATATCACTATGATGGAATACTTAGCATAAGTATCTACATCTTCGATCACCTCGAAGAATCTCGATACTTCCAGCGTATGGTTCTCTACTTTATTCTTATACCTACAAACTTCTCAAAATCTTTGACCTTACATTACTACGAATGCGTGTCTAAAACTAGAGAACTCATAAGTAATCTTGAATGAAGTAAGAGTACCAACCCTTTGTCTCGAAGAATACTGGACAACATACATCTCCATGTATAAAGTCCCAAGAGTATACCAACTCAAATTCTGTGTTTTGTAAGCTGAAAACTGTATCTAGGTTAAGAATGTCTTACACCGTTATTCAATGCACCTTACCTTATTTTCAACCGATAAAACTAAATGTTTACAACACAATTTTCAAAATGTATATCTCACTTTATAAAAAATAAAGGTATAGATATTTCATTTTAAAATCTGGTGCATAACGGTTATTCGAATCCAAATATTTACCGTCAGGCAAAAAGCTAGGTGATTTAATCCAATATCACCAATTACAACGAATTCCGATATTGAGGATCAATTCGCCTATTTCCCAATATTCTACTCTTACTCATCATCTATAACACCGTACAGATATGAGATTTAAAACTGGTAAATACTTACCCTGGAGTCAGAATTGATTGGGAAAACAGTTCTCTATTACACATACACGGAAAAACTGAAACATGAAAATGTTTCATAGGGGATAGTCAGGTATTCTTAGTAATGACTTTTTCATTATCTGGATTCATGACTGTAGTCGCAATTTCCTTTGCTCTCATTTCAGTCCCTTTATATGTCTCTACTTCTTACCTTCTGCACACCGTTCTTGCGCTAACTGGTTTTTTTCATTCCCTACCTTTTGGCACCAGCCTAAGGTTTAGAAGAAGACTATCCAATAAGTGTAACAGGTGTACTCTCCTATTCAAGGAGTTTTCGCAACGTGAGAGAAGGTAAAGGGAAAAGACAACCGAATAATCATATTCAATTTCTTCAGAACCTGTGGCCATCCTTAACTGAAGTAACTTCTTCAAGTTCATATATAACTATACAATGGTCGTTCCAAGCAATATGGATCATCATAGTGATACGACGTATTCTGAAGAAATGCAAAGGGTAAAGTAGGAGTGGCAGGGATATATATACGACTTTGTCGCGAATCAAGACAAGCCAAAGCCAAAAGGTGTAAAAAGGTTCGGTCAACTGGTTCATGAGTTTTCAAGGTAAGTCATGGGTTGTTGTACCAGAGAGAGAGAAAAGAAACACTCAGCGTGCACTCTATTAAGATCAGATTGGTTATCACTTTATCTGATCAGGATAGCTCCTACTGTTTCCTCGAATTCTCCTTCAAACCCTAAAAGGAGAACTAGTCGGGATCATTTAAGTGAAAAATCTCCCAAGGAGTAATACGTAGTCATCAGTAGGAATTGAGACCCAACTATCATCATGTGATAATTTGACAGGATCCACTCAAGTCACCACACTCCAGAAGGTATGCGTATGCCTGGCAAGTTTCCCGTATGTTTGAAACTCCCGATGTGGTTTTTGCCCCTAAGACCCAAGGACCCTGACGAATAATCAACAAATCAAAGGTCATAGTCAAGTTCAACCCGTCATTATCTTGATTGCGTTAAACCCACCCGCACGACCCTTGATGAATGATCAACAAAGTCGTACGACTGTCCTAACCAATCCACATATCATTGCGACAGAAAAGTACTGCAGAGCTACCGCACACCACACCTCGGCTAATAGCAACGACAAACGTAGCACGAATACTAAGTAATACTAATCTGAAATGATGGAGGGGTACGACTGGTTTTTGGCGAAAAACCATTAATGTAATGAAGTTGAGATCGTTGAAGGAACTCGAGTGACTTTAAAATAGAGTGCCTTAAGCTCCGCTTTTTAAAACTAGTAACATAAACTTTTGCTTAAAAGTGAACTCCTAATGAAGGGATCAAGTCTTTTCCCTCATAGAATGAGGTGCGGGATATTCCTAACCGAATACCTCTATGCAAAGCAAAAGAATACGACTAAAAGTTTTGAAGAAAACTGAGTAGTTTTAAAATTGGTTCCGATAACATCATTTAGGTTTTTTTCCCCTTGCATTATATCGATAATGCGTTCCCATCATTTTATATTTCAAGCCACAAAAGAAACAACCAATATAACATGATTTTTATATGCCATCCGCATTCGCCACGGGGCCTCATCATGCACTGTTAGGTTACTTAACTAACGACAGAGTGGGGGCTGGACTAGCGCGGATGAAAAATATATAGAAGTATCTACTAAATATATATAATATATATATTAACATCGCAGGCAGATAATAGTTATTACAGCAGATAAAATCATCACAAGCATGCGAACAACAATATGGAATAACAGATAATCTAGGAGCCCCGCATTTCATTTGAGCCATAAATGAAATGCGACGTTCCCCGGTCGTGTGGATAGCCAGTGCAATGAAGATCCTAGACCCCTACGAGTGCGGCAAGTTATCCGCCAATCCCCGAAGTGAGGCAACCCCAATCAACAAAGTGAGTGTGCCACCCAGCACTTTACAGAATCCGGTAAATTGAGAACCCCTTCGCGGGTCAACCTATACCCTCTACGAGTGCGGCGAATAACCCACCAATTCTAACGTAAGGCCCCCCGGTCTCAACGCCATGAGATGCGGGCCCGTTGCCCTTTAGAACCCGGCTATTCGATCACTCCTCTACGGGGAAATCCTAGTACAGAAAAGAAAATATATATACAACGGCGACATTGATCTCAACCCTGTCGTGCCCCAACAGAAGAATATACAAACTGGCAGTGACGGCAGTCCACATGTCGGACGCTCGTCCCGCAAAAATCAATATACAAATGAATCTAAACTGTACATCTAACATTGCACACAAGGCTATCCATTACGACAATCCGCACAAACCATATATATATATATATATATATATATATATATATATATATATAACCGCAGAAGCAAGCAACACCAGAATGTGTGCAACCTTGTCTAAACTAACATATAGCAATTAGACGACGTTCAGCAACACATATATCACATCACAGATACCAACGATGCAAAAGTTTCGAGTTTTTAAAACTCCCGAGTTGTCCCAAAGCAAAGATGACACAAAGTGAAATCCGGGACAAATCAAACAACACCAAAAATACCAATTTACAAAACCCAGCACACACCATGAAAACGAGCTCCAAAATGAATAGTAAAAAAGGTGAGGCCGGCCAAAATGATATTCTCGGCGGTCCAATCTTGACAAAAACCGCTCGTTTTCATTGTGTGTTTCTATCTAGTCTAGATGAAGCTTCTGCACTTGTTTAAAAAAATTTTAGAGACCAAAACATTTTTTGACAGAAACTGGGTTTTGAAATCGAAGTTTTCGGTTTTGAAACTTAAGCATCGTCAAACACTAGTTTATGGTGCTTGGGTATCTCTGATACCATGTTGGAATCCGGCGCCCGCGCTGCGGAGGTCATGGGCGAGGCGGAAGCGAAAAAAAACTTTTTGCGGGCCTCGGACGCTCACACCCGAGGATTCGATCCAAACACCCAAAACTAGTAAGCTAAAACATGGTAGGTTTGAGAAATACAACCTTTGTCGCGTGTCTACCCAATTGTGGAAGACCCCTCCAAGCTCATAGCCACCGAGAATGCTCTTGATAATCGACCACCCTTGCCGAAGATGATCCACCTGAGGGAACGCGGAGAAGACTCGAACCGACGATCCAAAGCCGCTAAAAAATGCTTCGCTCCTCCGTAAGTAACTTAGGTTTGGATGTCCGGTGATGTAGGAATACTCCACTGAATTTTTCTCTCTAGGATCTTGCTCGAATATAAGAGCAAGAAGAAGAAGGAGAAGGAGAAGATGAAGCATGAGCTAACCATGGAGGAGACGAAAAAAATCCTCAAGTCAACAAGTGGAAAGAGAATGGCTACTAAAGAATCAACCATGATGCAATAGTGCTCACAAATGAAATAATCACTTTTAAAATCAAAGCCATCCTTTCAACATTGTTCACACCATGCTTCATAAGTCCACATTCCACCTCATTTCCCTTTTAATTTTCTAAATAGAAAATTAAATATGAGGTGTCCTTCTTCTAGAAGCATTCCCATATAAATACGGAATAGTTCACCTGGTATATGTATCACTACACATACGCATATCCGTATAAAAATACGGATAGCACCAAAAAGAGAAAATAAATAGTGAACAATAATACTAAAATATATGTATCAAAATAGATATATAAATTATTAAATCAAAACCTAATTTAATAATCCGGTTTAATCCTAAGCCGGCCAGTATTATCAACTGTCCGATTAAAGTCCGTGTACAGCGTACACCTATTTAATCAGACCCCTGCACGTACCACCGTAAGACTCCTACATCTGTCGCCTGAACCGGGAAAACCCTTTGTGTGGGACTCTAAAGACTCGAAAATACGCTGGCAGTGGGTTTAACCACATGTACATCAGCAGCACTAGCTGTACGTAACGGCTACCCAGGTACTTGTCGAAAGGGGGGTCGACAATCAAGTGCGTCCTTACCCTACTGAGCCTGAATGTGATAATCTCCGTACGGTCCGATCTCTTCATTAAAGAGTATAACATATCGGATCTAGGTGGTGGATAACGTCAGATCCCTACTAACCCGATAAGTCGTGTCTGAGTCAAGCTTATCGCCAACTAAGATACTACTGATCAACTATCAGCAAATCTCGCCCGCCGTGGCCACGGATTTTTGGTGATAGCTAACTGAACACAGCGCGACATCGACTCCTAATACCAAGAGAGACGAATCCATGACAGTCGACCACTGCTTCCATGTGGCTTGGGATTGTACCCAAATAAAACCTGTTTACACAACTCCTTTGAGCCGTAGTAGGGTAGTAATCAAAGTACAGAGGGAACTCACACGAGACAAATGACGACTTCAGGTCAAAGGACTAACCTGTACTCATGCCACCTGAGAACTTCTATCTGACGATAGGTATAATACCATCTAGAAGTTCTCGGCGAGTCCGTCCAGTGTACTTACTTCCAGTGAGCACCTGTATACTATCTTAGGTGACACAACACGAATGTCTTGTGAGACCGACCACCGCCCCTCGTCACGGTCTCGAAACATATACACTAGTCTACTCCGGAATATTGATTCCCAGTCTCGATACTCTTACGACTAAGGACATTTAAGGATGTGCTTATAGACTATCCATCTCTCATGTATATGATCGCCATCATAATTCTGGTAGTCAAGCAAGAATCTTATAGGCTCTATCAACATGCAATAGTCATCTGCAATACCACATAATGCATGCACATGATGATAAAGACAAACAAGATACCATACTATCATTTTGTGTAAGATTGTTCTACCTGTATAGGTCCTCCATCAATTATCATAATCGCATGTATGTAATTACAATAATTGCCTTGAGGGCACTATATCCAACAGATTGAGTACGTTTATTCCATTATTTAGTATACCCGACCCAATCATTGCATGATTCAGGTGAATGTTTATGACATTGCTTTCAAGTGCAAAATTATATTCTTCATTAGATAACAAAAATACAAATATAATATTACACATCATACGGGTACACAAAAGCAGTTATGCAAAACCAAAATATGTCCAATCAACAATTCGAGATGATAATCTCCTACTGCAACAGTATCTACACTTGCTCCATTGCCAACCCTGAGGATCATATCACCTTTTTTCAAAACTCTACGGTTTCTCAGTGCCTGCAAAGAATTACAGATGTGAGATCCTGATTCGATATCTAATACCCAGAAAGTAGAGTTAATATAGAAATATTTTTCAATCACGAACACACCTGAAGCCAAAACCATAACTTGCTTCGTGTCCCGATTCTTGGCTTTCAGAGCCCGACAATCCTTCTTCTAACGTCTCTTCTTATGACAATAGTAACATTCCTCCTTTGTTTCTGCTGCTCTCCCAATCTTTACATTTCCCTTCCCCTGCACCTTCTACACACCTCCTTTCGGTTTTTTGGGGGCCTTCTTCTTCTTTTCCTTAGTCTTAGCCTTGGATTTAGAAGAAAAAGGTTTCCCAACAACTAGAATGGATGTTTTCTTGGATTTCTTTAAGGTGCCCTCTGCAACCCTCAACATATTGAGGAGCTCAGGAAGTGTAACTTCCTTCCTTTGCATATTGAAATTCAATATGAATTGGGCATAGGTGGAGGGAAGGGACTGCAGAATCAAGTCGGTATACAACTCATTTTCCAACGTAGTTCCAAGTTCCGTGAGCTCTTCAATAAGAGTAATCATCTTTAGGACGTGCTCCTTTATAGATGATTCAATAGCCAATCTCGCCTAAAATAATTTCTTCGAGGTCTCGTATCTTATGATGCAAGATTGCTCTCTATATAAATTTTTGGTATGGAGGAAGATGGAAGCAAGGTGCATCTTCTCGTACCGCCTCTGATGTTCATTATCCATGGAGGCCAACACGATACACTTGGCTTTCGTGCAATCAAGATCTCAAGTCTTATGGATCTTAATATCCGTGACTGAGGAATCTGGACCTGGGACAGGGGGCTTTAGCTGTGAGGGTATATAAAACCTTATCATAAGTAAGGGTCATGTGGACATTACTTAGCTAGTCTTTATAATTTGGCCCAGTCAGTTTGTTTTTATCTAGAATAAGTTTAAGTCCCGTCATGGTCGCTGCAATTACGAGAGAGAAAAAAACACACAGTATATACTCTTTCAAGTTTAGATTGGTTATTAGTTTATCTAAACAGTATGGCTCCCACTGTTTTCTCGAATTCTCCTTCAAATCTTAAAAGAAAAATTGGTCAGAATTAATCGTACCCTACAAGTTCATTTATCTTTCAGCCATGCCAGTGTTAGTACTTCTGAGGGAAGTCCCCCGTGCTTTCGCACGGACCTAATTAAATAACCCCGTTTTCCCAGAGGCATAACTTCGTTAACACCTTTCTAGACACCTACTTGATTAGTTAATTGTAAAGTGAAAAACTCTCCCGAAGAGTAGCTGATACTCACAGTAGGATCGGAACCCAACTATCATCATGTGATAATTTTGAAGGAAGCCAACCAAAACTACCATACTCCAGAAGGTATGCAACACTAGCAAGATTTCCGTATGTTTGAAACTCCCGATATGGTTTTGCCCTAAGAACGTATGACCTTGACGAAGGTCAAAGCATCATAAGTCGCAAGTCAAGTTCAACCCGTCATTTTTCTGATTAATCTAGACCCATTCGTACTATCTGTTGGCGAAGGTCAAAACAGCTGTACGCCTGTCTTAAATTAATGCATCTATCTATACTACAGAAAAGTACCCCTAGCTACCAAACACCATGCCTTGGCGAAAGTCAAAACACATAGCATGAATACTAGTTGATACCCATATGAAATGACAGAGAGCTACGACTTGTTTTGGTGAAAACCTTAAACGTATTGAACTTGATATTGTTGCGCCACGGCAGCGCCCCGGCCGTCTTACTCGAGGCCAAATTGCGGAATCAAAATTTTTTCCTTACTCGGAAACCGGCGCTACCGCGGACAAAGAAAACCCGGATCGTTAACCATTAACCTACGCTAGCTAACAAGAGATGGGAAAAGAAGTATACCAAGAGATCCGAGTCCTTCGAGCATGAAGCCGGCAACTCGACATGCTCAAGATATGCTGTAGGAAGTGTAGTGTAGAATCATAGTCTCCTTTGGGGTTTGTTGTTGCCTTGATGGAGGAATGGGGTTAGGAAAAATGGTGCTTTCATTTTTCCAAAACAAGAAGAAGAAGGAGATGAAGAATTCCTCACATAATCAAGATGAACTCTCTCATTCTTTTTCTTTCTCTCAAGTGTTCTTTTTCCTCTCATGAAAAACTTATCATGTCAAGTGAGAATAATGGTGGAGGAAAAAACAATATGAAGCAAGAAGGGAGGTGAGTGTAGGAGAAGTCAAGAGGTGACCACAAACAAACATGAACCATGCTTGTTCTCCTATTCACTCCATAACCTTTCAAATCTCTCAATTCAAAAGCATGGAGCAAAAGAAATGAAAGCTATCATAATCAATACTTTTGCAAGAAACCCCCTCCACAAAAGTAATTTGCAAAACTGCAAATTACCCCCTCCATCCGAAAAGTCCGGCCGGGAAAGAACAAAGGAAAACCGGCCGGAACGGAATGCAAACTGGCAACTCCAGAAAACTGGTCCCGTAATAAATTACAGGAAAACCCCAATACTGTGCATACACACCCGCATCTGTATTTCTTCCGGATACAAATGCAATGAGACAAAATCTACACTGTACTAAACTAGTACCGGCTTAAACCAAAGCCGGCTAGTAAAAACCCGTTCGATCCTGATCCGTGCAATACCGCACGTATCTGATCGAACCCTGCCATATATCCATACGGCTACTAGTACAAAACTGTCCGATCCTGATCCGTGCAATACCGCACGTATCTGATCGGACCCTGCCATATCTCCATACGGCCTCTACAGCGTTTCGCCCGAAAGCTGAGTAACTGAAAGTGTGGTGGACTCTAAAGACTCGTCAATACAATGGCTGTGGATTTAACCACTAGCACGTTAGAGGTATAAGCCAATACGTAACGGGCCACCAGCTATTGACCAAAAGGGACGTCGATGAGCGAACTCATCCTGACACCCTACTGAGCCTGTCAGTGACAATATCCGTACAGTCCGGTCCGTTCGTCTATGAGTATCGCATGGCGGGCCTAGGGGGTTGGTGGAAGTCAGACCCCCAAAAGCGGTACAAGTCGTGTCGGAGTGTAGCCCAGAACGCCCTGAGATACTACTGGAATACCTACCAGTAAATCTCCTGCCTCGGCCGAGGGCTTTGCGTAATGGCTCTCCTAGACACAGCGCGACCTCACCCCCAATACCGGGAGAGACGAACCCCTGAAGATCCGCTCACTGCCTCCATGTGGCTCGGGACTGTACCCAACTAAAACCTGTTTGCACGACTCCTTTGAGCCGTGGTAGGGTAGTAATCAAAGCACAGTGGGAACTCACACGAGACAAATGACGATCTCAGGTCGATGAACTAACCTGTACACATGTCACCTGGGAACTGCTATCTGACATCTGGTATAAGACCAACTAGCAGGTTCCCGGCGAGTCCTGTCCGGTGTACTCATAACCCAATGAGCACCTGTATACATCTTAGGTGAACCAACTGACACCAGTGGCTTGTGAGACCGGCCACCGCCCCTCGTCGGGGTCTCGACTGTATACACTAGTCTACTAATGGAGTATCGATGCCCAGTCTCGAAACTCCCACGACTAGGGACCTTTTAAGGATGTGCTTATAGACCCCAGCTCCCACGTATATGATCGCCATCATACTGTTGGTCGTCAAGCAAGAATCCTAGGGGCTCTATCAACGTGTAATAGCGACATGTCAGGTCACCTAAAGCAGTACACGATGATAAAGATAAACCAGATAGCATACTATCATCTCGAGTAAGACTGTCCTACCGGGATAGGTCCTCCCTCAATCATTGCAATCACGTGCCTGTGATCCAATAATTGACTCTGAGGGCACTATCTCCAACAATCTCCCACTTGCACTCAAGGCTAATTATTGCGATGTCGCATACTCACAGCCCGTGTGATACCGAACACCCAACTCCTCTACCAGTCAGTCTCACAAAGCTCTTTTGTGAAACTATTGCGTTCGAGGAATAGCCTCAGTGAGTGGATCCGCTATGATGTTTCTTTCTATGTCTCTCTATATCTCAAGTTCGCGGAGAAAACCATCTCCCGAAATGAGCAATACCTGTCTTAGAATGTCTGGATGTCTGATGGGACCTAGCTCATAAATGAACTCCAAATCCAACTTCTTTAGACTGTATCGTTAACTGAACTTAATCAGTATCCTGCGCCATGCCTCCCCCAGTATTGCCTTGGACCACCTGTCCAAAATACTGCCCCTCGTCAGAGGGAGAACTATAACTCTGACAACCTCCTTGTCGTCCATGTCACCTTGGAAGCCTGGAGTGATAACCGTCTCCTAAAGGAGGCAGCCGTTATCATATCCCTAGAACATTCAATTATGTTCTAAAACTGCTTCCGACTGTTCCTCCAGGATTGGATCAATATCAACTTATTGCACCTGCTGCAAGAACAACATCTGGTGTGGTACTTGACATCTCATGATTGACTCAATTGCCTAAGCAAGTGATCTGTCAATCATGCGTATCCCTCTCCCCTTTAGTCTGTAAGACACCTTTAGAGAGGGTGACTCCATTACCTGCAGGTACACTACCGTGCCAGGAGTCGTCCATTCTAAATACTCTTAGAATGCTGTCAAAGTACCCTGATTGGGAAACCACCCAAATCTAGATCTAAAACCATAGATCTAGTAACCAGTATGTCTGATATAATGTCCAAGTCCCTTGTGGAGAAACCACTGTGTGACGACCAAAGTATAACCGATCGTAGTATAGGAATATCACTTCCTACTACCTTCTCAACAGATCCATCCCCTATTCTGATGACGTCAAACCCATGACTGTCACATCAGAAACAGATGATCTAACTCCGCTATATCTGCTTTAGTCTATAAATAGACATAAGCATGAAGTCCACCAATGCTTCCGCTGCTCCCACTGACTACGACAACCCTCTGCCAGAGTCATATAGACGTGCACTTCTAAAGCTAGTTTAGAACGACGCTATACTCATCCTCCTGCCGGGTCTCGCAGCCTGGAACAACAATGGCAAGTGTGGGTAAACAAGAACTTCCCTGTCACCGTCCTTGAGGCTACCGGAGTACCTCTCGGGTGCCTGAAGTTACCCACCTTATCTGCGGAGTGGCCAATGGAATGTCAAATCAGATTGAATCTTTAGGTTCCTTATTAAATCTTCAGTAATCGTTTGCGGTTCTGGAATCACTTCCAGTTCTACCATACTCCCACTACCGTTTTCTGGAAAAATAACCATTTCTTTTAAAAATGTGGCGAGTCAAGAACAACATCACTATTGATCTTGCAGATGGTAGAAAATCAACCCTCGTCATAGCCTGGGTCAACCCACAAACAGCCATTACAGAAACGTGCCTTGAGTTATCCGGAGTCTGGTTTTAAGCATAAGCCGGACAACTCCCCGTACCTTAACATCGTTAAGATATGAACTGTTCTATATCCAATATAGAAACAGAGGCACTGATTCAATTGAACCAGATTCAAATCATGCAGCTGTCTCCAGTGCATGTCAACTAAATGGAAGGAGGCCGATGCTTCCAATTATGAGTAACCTGAAAGAGAAGCAAGTTCTCATTACTATCAACTGAATACCATACACAAGTATCTACATCTTCGATCACCTTGAAGAATCCCGATACTTGCAATACCTGGTTCTCTACTCTATTCTTATACCAATAACTCCTCAAAACTCAGACCCTGTGTTTCCTCGAAGCACATGTCTAAGAACTAGAGAAGTTAAAAGTAAACAGAATATAGTATGAGGACCAACCCCTCTGTCCTAATGGACACTGGACAACATACAATACTCTGTATAAGTCCGCTGAGTCTAACAACTCTTTCACTGTGTGTCGTAGGTTGAAAACTGTACTTATGGTTAAGAAGAATTACACCGCTGTTTAATGCTCCTTACCTAACCATCCACTGATATAGGTAAATGTCATCGACATAATATCAAAAGGTATATCTCACTCTATGAAAATAGACGTACAGATATATCAATTTGAAATTGGTGCACAACAGCGGATATTCATAACCAAATATTTGCCGACCGGCAAACAACCCAGGTGACTTCCTCAAATATCACCGATTACAACGAATCCCGATATAATGAGGATGATCACCCAATTCCCAATAACTTACTCCCACTCATCATCTGTAAAACCATACAGATATGAGAATCATACCTGGTAAATACATACCCTGGAGCAAGTGTCTAACTGGGAAATCAGTTTTCCATTAACAGTACACAGTGAAACTGAAACATTGAAATGTTTCGTCGGCGTATTCTGGTATTCTTAGTAATGCCTCTTCCATCATCCAGATTCACAACTGTAACCGTATATCTCTTTGCCATCTGTCCAAATCCCTTTATATGTCTTTAGTCATTACCGTCTGCACACCCCTTTAGGCCAAATGGTTTTCTTCCTTCCCCACCGTTCGGCACCAGCCTATGGTTTGGAAGAAGACTATCCAAAAGGCATAAAGGGTGTACTGTCCCAATCCTAGAAACACTCGCAATGCGAGAGAAGGTGAAGATGAAAGACACCTGAATGTACTTAATTCCTATTTCTCCTGAACCAGAATCCATCCCCGAACTGGAACAAGTTCCTTTTGAGTTCGTATATAACCATACGATGGATTATCCAATAAAATGGGATCTTCGTAGTGATACGGAGTGTCCTGGAGAAATACAAAGGTGATTTAGGATTGGCGAAGAAATACTTGGTTTGGTCGTGAATATCAGTCGCATTTTACTTTGCCCTCCTACTAATCCCTTGCTTTGTCTTAACTTAATACCTTCTGCACACCATCGTTATGCTAATTGGTTTTCTTCATTCCCCACCGTTCGGCACCAGCCTAAGGTTTGGAAGAAGACTATCCAATTTGCGTAATAGGTGTACTATCTCCTAAACCAAGGAGTACTCGCAACCTGAGAGAAGGTGAAAAGAAAAGACAACTGAATAGTCCTATCCGTTTTCTCCAGAACCAGAAACCATCCTCGAAATCCTTCGAGTTCGTATATAACCATACGATGGTTTTGTCCAATGGAAGTGGACGTTCGTAGTAATACGGGGTGTCCTGGAGAAAAGGGTAAAAGTAGGAGTGGCAATGAGGTTTGCAACTCTGACAATCCAAAAGCCAGTGTTAAGAAGGTTCGGTCAACTTGGTCACTGAGTCATCGTCTTAGGGTCGGGTCAATGGTCGCTGCCAGAGAGAGAGAAAAGAAACACTCAGCGTGCACTCTATCCTAGATCAGAATGGTTATCACTTTGTCTAATCTGGAAACCTCCCACTGTACCTCAAATTCTCCTCCAAACCTGAAAGAAGAATTAGTCGGGATCACCCGAGGAGTAAACCAACTCATCAGTGGGAATCGGGATCCAACTCTCATCGTATGATAACGTGACGGAATCCACTCACGTCACCACACTCCAGAAGGTATGCGCATGCCTGGCAAGTTTCAGTTCTTTTGAAACTCCCGATGTGATTTTTACCCCAAGCGGTTTATGACCTTGACTAGGTCAACAAACCATAAACCGCCAGTCAAGTTCAACCCGTCATTTTTCTGGATTGCATTAAACCCACCCATACGTGCCCTTGACTAGGTCAATAAGGCCGCACGACTGTCTTAACCAATCCCACTTATGCAACAAACAAGTACCACTTAGCTACCGAACACTACGTCTTGACTAGGTCAACAAACGCAGCACGAATACCAAATAATACCTGTAGGAAATGACGGAGGGCTACGAATGGTTTTTGGCGAAAAACCTTTAACGTAATGAACTTGATATCGTTGAAGGAACTGCATAGCCTTTTTTATAAAAATATAGTGACGAAAACCTTTACTAAAGAGGTCACTCCCGGTGAAGGGATCTCGGCTCTTTCCCCGTAGAATGAGGTGCAGGATATTCCAACTGAATACCACGATGCAAAGCAAAAGTAATCGGCTATAGTGAAGTTAATGCCCTGACGCAAACTTCTGTCCAAGGGGTCACTCCCGGTGAAGGGATCTCGGCCCTTGCCTCGTCGACTGAGGAGCAGGATATTCCAAATGAATACCACGATGCAAAACAAAAGTGAACGTCCTTGCAATAACAGCTTTTTGAAAAGTGTTCCAACAACATCAGATTAGGTTTGTTTAGCTTGCATTGATCCGAATCAATGCAGTCCCATCAATTAATCACACCACAAAGAACGAAAATATACTGACGTACGTATATGCCATCCGCATTCGCCACTGGGTCCCGTCATCACCCGTTAGGTTAGCTAACTAACGGCAGAGCGGGGACTGGACTAGCGCGGATGAAAAACATATACAACATCTACTAATATATATACCAATATATAGTATTTCGCTCAAGGCGTGAATAAAATGCAACATCACAGAAATGTACAGCATCACAGAACAATACAGATATCTGGAAGCCCCGGGTTTCACAGAGCCGCTGCTGAAACCCGACGTTCCCCTGGTCGTATGGATAGCCTGTGCAATGAAATCCTAGACCCCTACGGGCGCGGCAAGTCACCCGCTAAAACCTGAAGCGAGGCAGCCCCCTTCAGTACCGTGAATGGACCACCCAGCACTTCACGGAATCCGGTAACTTGGGCACCCCTCCTGGGTCAACCTGTACCCCCTACGAGTGCGGCGAATAGCCCGCCAATCCTGGACTGAAGCCCCCTCCGTCTCAATGCCCTGAGATGCGGGCCCGTTGCCCTCCAGAACCCGGCTATCCGTGCACCCCTCCGCGGGGTAACCCTAGTACAGAATGTAAAATATACAAACACCGGGTACATCGACCGCAACCAGGTCGTGTCCCAAAAGAATAATACAAACAGGCAGTGACGGCAGTCCACATGTCGGACGCTCGTCCCGCAATATCAAATGTACATAATACACCAAAACTGTACTAGCATTGCATCCAGGCTATCCCCCACGACCGATCCGCAACAACACAGCATAAACATAGAACATCAACGTGAAAGTCACGTTCGCAAATCCGTCTAACCGGGCTATAGCAGTTAGACCGGATTTACCGATCGAGTGACATTCACGGTCGCAGATATAATGTAAATACTGTGAAATAATGTGTTTAAAATATCCGATCGATCAAACAATTAACAAGTGGGCCCCCAACCAATACTGTAGCAGTCACAGAAAACCTGGGCCCAAATTTAATATCCCAAAAGCCCCAAAATCAAGTGCAAGACAATCTGGAGAAAAATCGTACAGTAAAGAATTTAAAAGGCGGCGGAAGCGCGGCCAAAGCACTGCTTTGGCCGCGCTTCCGCGGTGCAATGAAAGAATCATGATACCAATTTTTCCCAGATCTCTTATATTTCCCTGCACATAATTCTGCAACTACCTGAAAAATTTTTCGAGCCCGGAAAAAATCGACAGAAAACTGATGTACACAAAAAGTGGTTTTTGGGATTTTGTTCGATCGGAAATGTAAAACACACTAGAACAAGCTAGGTAAGGTTAATGGCGTGGCTCTGATACCATGTTGCGCCACGGCAGCGCCCCGGCCGTCTTACTCGAGGCCAAATTGCAGAATCAAAATTTTTTCCTTACTCGGAAACCGGCGCTACCGCGGACAAAGAAAACCCGGATCGTTAACCATTAACCTACGCTAGCTAACAAGAGATGGGAAAAGAAGTATACCAAGAGATCCGAGTCCTCCGGTCTTCTCATCATCGCCCCGATCTCCCGCGGAAAGTGTAGTCTCCATATCGTCGCCTCCTCGCCGGAAAGGGCACCACATCGCCTTCGTCTTTTACGGGCTCCCGCCTCAATACCGAGGCAACTCGAGCATGAAGCCGGCAACTCGACATGCTCAAGATATGCTGTAGGAAGTGTAGTGTAGAATCATAGTCTCCTTTGGGGTTTGTTGTTGCCTTGATGGAGGAATGGGGTTAGGAAAAATGGTGCTTTCATTTTTCCAAAACAAGAAGAAGAAGGAGATGAAGAATTCCTCACATAATCAAGATGAACTCTCTCATTCTTTTTCTTTCTCTCAAGTGTTCTTTTTCCTCTCATGAAAAACTTATCATGTCAAGTGAGAATAATGGTGGAGGAAAAAACAATATGAAGCAAGAAGGGAGGTGAGTGTAGGAGAAGTCAAGAGGTGACCACAAACAAACATGAACCATGCTTGTTCTCCTATTCACTCCATAACCTTTCAAATCTCTCAATTCAAAAGCATGGAGCAAAAGAAATGAAAGCTATCATAATCAATACTTTTGCAAGAAACCCCCTCCACAAAAGTAATTTGCAAAACTGCAAATTACCCCCTCCATCCGAAAAGTCCGGCCGGGAAAGAACAAAGGAAAACCGGCCGGAACGGAATGCAAACTGGCAACTCCAGAAAACTGGTCCCGTAATAAATTACAGGAAAACCCCAATACTGTGCATACACACCCGCATCTGTATTTCTTCCGGATACAAATGCAATGAGACAAAATCTACACTGTACTAAACTAGTACCGGCTTAAACCAAAGCCGGCTAGTAAAAACCCGTTCGATCCTGATCCGTGTAATACCGCACGTATCTGATCGAACCCTGCCATATATCCATACGGCTACTAGTACAAAACTGTCCGATCCTGATCCGTGCAATACCGCACGTATCTGATCGGACCCTGCCATATCTCCATACGGCCTCTACAGCGTTTCGCCCGAAAGCTGAGTAACTGAAAGTGTGGTGGACTCTAAAGACTCGTCAATACAATGGCTGTGGATTTAACCACTAGCACGTCAGAGGTATAAGCCAATACGTAACGGGCCACCAGCTATTGACCAAAAGGGACGTCGATGAGCGAACTCATCCTGACACCCTACTGAGCCTGTCAGTGACAATATCCGTACAGTCCGGTCCGTTCGTCTATGAGTATCGCATGGCGGGCCTAGGGGGTTGGTGGAAGTCAGACCCCCAAAAGCGGTACAAGTCGTGTCGGAGTGTAGCCCAGAACGCCCTGAGATACTACTGGAATACCTACTAGTAAATCTCCTGCCTCGGCCGAGGGCTTTGCGTAATGGCTCTCCTAGACACAGCGCGACCTCACCCCCAATACCGGGAGAGACGAACCCCTGAAGATCCGCTCACTGCCTCCATGTGGCTCGGGACTGTACCCAACTAAAACCTGTTTGCACGACTCCTTTGAGCCGTGGTAGGGTAGTAATCAAAGCACAGTGGGAACTCACACGAGACAAATGACGATCTCAGGTCGATGAACTAACCTGTACACATGTCACCTGGGAACTGCTATCTGACATCTGGTATAAGACCAACTAGCAGGTTCCCGGCGAGTCCTGTCCGGTGTACTCATAACCCAATGAGCACCTGTATACATCTTAGGTGAACCAACTGACACCAGTGGCTTGTGAGACCGGCCACCGCCCCTCGTCGGGGTCTCGACTGTATACACTAGTCTACTAATGGAGTATCGATGCCCAGTCTCGAAACTCCCACGACTAGGGACCTTTTAAGGATGTGCTTATAGACCCCAGCTCCCACGTATATGATCGCCATCATACTGTTGGTCGTCAAGCAAGAATCCTAGGGGCTCTATCAACGTGTAATAGCGACATGTCAGGTCACCTAAAGCAGTACACGATGATAAAGATAAACCAGATAGCATACTATCATCTCGAGTAAGACTGTCCTACCGGGATAGGTCCTCCCTCAATCATTGCAATCACGTGCCTGTGATCCAATAATTGACTCTGAGGGCACTATCTCCAACAGATATCTTTGAAGGAACCGAATAGTTTTGAAAAAGAGTGGTTTAGGCTCCGCTTTAAAACATGTAGTTTTAAAGAAAACTGATTGGTTTGTAATTGTTCCCACAATGCCAAACATTAAGTTTGTTTTCTTGCATTAATTTGTATTAATGCGGTCATATCAATTAGCCTTATCACACCAGAAAATAATGAAAATAGAATGTACGTATATGCCACCAGCATTCGCCACGGGGTCCGGGGATTTCACCGTAAGATTACTTAACTTACGGTAGTGCTTGGATAGGGCTAGCGCGGGTGCAAAACATATATAACATTTATTATATATATAACCATTATCACAGGCATGATAAACATCATAAGCTTATATCAACATCACAGAAAATGGAAAAATAGATCAAGTAGGAACTTTTGCATTTCATTGAGCCACCTATGAAACACAATTCTCCACGGTCGTGTGAATAGCCCGAATGTGAACAATCCAAGACCCTTACAAGTGCGGAAAGCTACCCGCCAATTCTAGAATTGGGTGACCCGGGTCACGACTCCCGAGATGGCCACCTACTGAATTCTAGAACCCGGTAGCTTGTGCACTCTTCCGTGGGTCAATTCTAGATGCAGAAATGGAAAAAATAATATATATCCGGTGACAACAACCTCAACCTGGATGTGTCCCAATAAAAGAATATACATTAATTATTACACAAATTACATCATCCACTCACATCTCACATCTAAACTCACACGGGGCTTTTCATACGACGATTCGTCAATCCATCACCAAACCAACAACAAAAGATATGTGCAACCTCTTCTAATCGACGTATACCGATTAGAAGACGTTTAACAACACAAATACACATCATATAGGCAAGTAACGAAAACAACGACATTAGAATTCCATGCCCAATTAACAAACACATCCAATTTTCTAAAGCTGAAAATCTAAGGTACAAAAATCCCAAAAATCTCTCGTTTTAAGCCAATGTAGGAGTCGAAATGAACTCAAAACTCGTTCGAAACCTTCGCAGGGGAAAAGAAAAAAAAATTAACGTATGCTTGGAGGGCCTAGGGGGTACCAACCCCCTGGGGCCACCATGAGGTGGTCCTAAAGGGTAGGCAGACCCGAGACCACCCTATCCGGGTGGTCTCGGGTCCCCACCCCAGGCCACTTCATGGCGGTCTTGGGGGGTGGGCCCGACCTTTAGCCCCCTCGGGGTTTCCCCGGGTACCTCGCATCACCCCGCAGCTTCTCGGACCAAACCGTGAGCCCGCGAGGAGTGCAAACAAGTTAAAATAAGATATTTTAGGACTATTTTTATCTGTAGTTTTTGCGTGACAAAAATGGTGGAATCGAACGTCATAACGAGCTAGTTAAGGCTTATGGAGTGGCTCTGATACCATGTAAGTTGATTTTCCATACTGTAAAGGTTTTGTATGAAGGCGGAATTCATGAAAAACAAGATTTTAGCAAGCAACATCAACTATGTTCCCTAGATCTACCATAAGCCCTAGCTAGCAAAAATAATATAGGATCTAATCTACTCAGATAATAATTATACCCATGTGTTTGAGTCCTTCGGGTCTTCGAAATCCTCTTCCTTAGCTCCTAGTTTATCAGGATTGAGCTTAGACGTTTGCTTCCTTGTGTCAAAGATGATCCACCCGAGAGTTTGTGGTTCAAGCTAAAACTTCACTAATGAATCAACTAAATAGCCTAATTTTCTAATCTAGGGTATTTGGAGAGAGATGTGATGAATTAATTATCTCTTTATCCCTTGGATTCTCAACTCATGAGAAGGTAAGGGATGAAGAAGAAGAGGGAGAGCTAAGGAGGAGAGATAATGCAAAAATGGTTAGAATGAATGAATAATGAGAAGAAGAATGATATGTATTATTTCATTTTTCAATAAAATAAAGTAGCCATACTTGAATAGTATGACCAAATGAAATAAAATAATACATAGCCATGCTTCTCACCATTCTCATATGCCACCTTATCCCTCCATCTCATTTCCTTTTTTCAAAAATAGAAAATATAAAATGAGATGTCTACCTTCTAGAAACAATCTTGTATAAATACAAGAATACAAATCCATATATACATACCCGTATTCGTACTAAAATATGACTACCAAATAAAAGATAATAATCCATCAAATATATTACTAGATTAATAAATCAATACTTAATTTATTAATCTGGCTTAAACCTAAACCCGTTAGTATTAATCGTCTGAACATAAATCTGTGTAGCTAGTATACATATTTGATCGGAACCCTGCACGTATAACCATACGGCCTCTATATCGTTTTGCTTGAACCAGGAAAACCCTCTTTGTGGGACCCTAAAGACTCAACAATATGCTGGTAGTGAGTTTAACCATAAGCACGTCAGTGGCACTAGCTGTACGTAACGGCTACCCAGCTACCTGTTGAAAAGAAGGCCGACGAGCAAACTCATTCGAATCCTTACTGAGCCTATCTGTAACAATCTCTGTACAGTCCAGTCTGTTTGTCTGACAATATCATATACCGATTCTAAGAGGTGGTCAACGTCAGATCCCTAATAACCCGATAAGTCGTGCTGGTGTAGCTCAAGACCATTCGAGAAACTACTGATCTAATTATCAGTAAATCTCATCTGCACTGGCCAAGGACTTATGGTGTTGGCCAATCGAACACAACGCAATCCAACAATCGCTTAATGTCTCCATGTGGCTCGGGACTGTACCCAACTAAAACCTTTTTGCACAACTCAGTAGAGCTGTGGTATGGTAGTAATCAAAGCACAGTGGGAACTCATATGAAACAAATGACGATATCAGGTCGACAGACTATCTGTACTCATATCACCAGAGAACTACTATACGTCGATAAGTATAATACTATTTAACCAGTTCTCGATGAGTCCGTCCAGTGTACTCACCCTCAGTGAGCACATGTATACAATTTTAGGTGTAATACATCAATGGTTATGGGGCTAACCGCTGCCACTTGTCAGGGTCTAGAAACGTATACACTAGTTTACTTTAGAATATTGATGCCCAGCCTCAATACTCTCACTACTAGGGATATTTAAGGATGTGCTTATGGACTTCCCAGCTCCCACAAGTATGATTGCCATCACAACGCTGGTAGTCAAGCAAAAATGCTATGAGCTTTATCAATATGTATTAGCGATATGAAATAACTAGTAAAACATATACACATGTTAAGATAAAGTCAAACCAAATAGCATACTATCATATCGAGCAAAATTGTCCTATACATACATACCCCTAACATCATATATAATAAAGGACTCTAGGGTATACATATCCAACATTCACACCATCACAAATTGATAATTAGTTAAATGTTAAATTAATATGAGAATAATATTTAAGTTTTAGTGCCAAAAAAACATAAGAATAATAAATTTTACAATATTATATATCTAGGTTCATAACTTGAATCGCAAGATCTTATTTTAAAATTATTAGTTTTTCTTTAAGTCTTTAATGTGAGACTGAATTTCCTTTGTTAAGAAAAACCTTAAATAAAATCAAAGTTAAAATGAGTATTGACCGATTAAAAACCCATAACCTCCTATCTTAGAGTCAAACACGTTACCAATTGAGCTATATGCTCTTATAAACTAATCTAGAAGAAGTAAATATATGTGTAACATATATCCAATAAATATCGTACTTCAATTGCAACCAATGCTCGGCTTTTCCCTCCTGAAATCTGAGAGGGGGCACATGCTCCCTCTGGCCTTCATATGGGTCCATCCCTGGCCGTCAACTGTTAGTCTCGGTTCTCAATCTTCAACCGACGTAGGATTAGGATGTCGTATAGGTCCTAGTGGATTTAGACATACCTTCGGAGACATGGTCTGGGATGCCTAGCATCTTTAGACATGCTTTAGAGGCAGGGTCGAGGGTGCATTTCCTCGGTGCACTTTAGACATGTTTAGGAAAGAGTTCGAGAGTTAGCGCACTAGCCTTTCCATGAGAAACAGATTCTCAAGGAAGGCTACCGATGTGAAAGTTCTTAGTGCTTTTGTCGCTACATTCGCCGCCGATGCGGAATCGAAAAACAAAAAATTTTACGGGGTGCACTAGAAACTAATCCATACTAACCGTTCGAAACACTAAACTAGTAAACTAAGCATAAGGTTTGGAGATTACAACCTTTGATGCGTGTCCACCCAATTGTGGAAGACCCCTCCAAGCTCCTCGTAGACTGTTGGGGACAAGCTTGAGGGGCGATCGCCTTTGCCGAAGATGATCCACCCAAGAGAAACCGATCCAAGTTTTAGCTTCACCTAGTGAAGTAACCGACGCTACAAGATTGCTAGAAATGGAGTGTGAAGATGTAGGATTTTCCACTATCATTTTCTATCTTTTTTCATAACTCAAGAGAAGAAAACCTCAACTTAGAAGAAAGAGGAGAAGAAAGGAGAGAGAGTGTGTATGTGTGAATGAATGAGAGAAGGATGACTTCATAATCTTTTTCAACCATAAAAAATATGTCACAACAATTTTTGCAATAAAACAATTGAAGCCCATCCATCTCCACATGCCCTCAACTATACCCAAAGCCACCTCATCTTCTACATCATTTCCTTGAATATTCATAAATGAGGTGTCCTCCTTCTAAGAGGTATTCCCTATAAATTCGGAATACATCCCGGTATATGTATCACTACATATACGCGTATCCATATTAAAATACAAATAGCCAAGAGAGAGAAAATAAATAGTGAACATAATAGTAGAATATATATATATATATATATATATATATATATATGTCAAAAATTATATATGTAAATTATTAAATCAAAACTTGATTTAATAATTCGGCTTAATCCTAAACCGGCTAGCATTATCAACCGTTTGATTAAAATCCGGATAGCCAGTACACGTATTTAATCGGACCTCTGCACGTATCAATATACGGTCTCTATATCATTGAAGGGTTACCCTAGCGCCCCGGCCAACTCCCGTGGCCAAATGCGGAACAAAATTTTTCTAACGATACGAAACTTGGCGCTCGAATAAACCTAAATCGGATCTTAACCATAAATCTAACTAGCAAGACTAAAGTGATGTTGTCTACTATGAAAGAAACCTCACCAAATAAACCAAGTCCTTCGGTCTTCTTTCTTCATCTTTAGCTCCAAGTGGTCACCTTGAACTTGTTTGATCTCCATTTGCGGCTCCATTGGTCCTCCGGGATCGAACTTGTTCTCCGGCCTTCCTTTGTCGTAGATGATCTATCCGAGGGATTTGATCCATGGCTTTAGCTTCTCACAATATGTTAAGTGGAGCAACTAGAGAACTTGGGTTACTAAACCAAGTAGTCTAGGATGTAGTGTGATGATATAAGTGTTTACTATCTCTTACTAGCCTCTTCACTTGTTTCTCAACTCTTGAGAATGGTAGTGAAGAGGAAGAAGATGAAGGTAGGGGAAACTCAAGAGGAGGGAGGAGATGAAGAGAAATGGGAGCTCATGAAAAATAATGAAGCCTCAAGAGAGAGAAATTACACACAAAGGTTTTGTGTATGAATTTCTTGAATAAACAATCAACAACCATGCTTCAATAGTAACTCTAAATGAATTAAAAATTCATTTGAAGCATGGTCATTGCCATTCCTCCCATACCTCACACTTTACACCTCATTTCTATTTATCAAATAAATGGAAAAGACATAATGAGGTGGCTACCTTCTAGAAGGTAATCTATAATAAATACGGATTACAGTCTGCTGTATATACATACCTGCATTTGGATAAAAATCCGAACGTCCAAAGAGATAGGATAACACTAAGAACGTAATACTAGAATATACATATCAAAATACATATATGCAAACTATTAAATCAATATCTGATTTAATAATTCGGCTCATACCCGAGCCAGCTAGTATTACCAACTGTCCGATCGAAAGTCCGAGTACAAAGTACATCAATCGATCAAGACCCTGCACGTATCCAATACAATTACTACATTATTTCGCCTGAACCAGTGAAACCCTCTGTGTAGGACTCTAAAGACTCGAAAGTACGTCGGTAGTGAGTTACTGGATAAATCCATAACCATAAGCACGTCAGCGGCACTAGCTGTACGTAACGGCTACACGGGTACATGTCGAAAAAGAAGGCCGACGAGCAAACTCATCCGGATCCCTACTGAGCCTATTTGTGACAATCTCTGTACAGTCTGGTCTCTTCATCTGAGAGTATCGCATACCGGGTCTAGGGGCGGTAAACGTCAGACCCTAATAACCTGATAAGTCGTGCTGATATGGCTCAGGACCAAACCGGGAAACTACTGATCAGCCTATCAGTAAATCCCAACTGCCTTGGCCAAGGTCTTATGGTCCTGACCAATCGAACACAGTGCGATATCGACTCCCTATACCGGGAGAGACGAATCCCCGACAATCGCTCATTGCCTCTATGTGGCTCGGGACTCTACCCAACCAAAACCTGTTTGCACGACTCAGTAGAGCTATGGTAGGATAGTGATCAAAGCACAGTGGGAACTCATACGAGACAAATGTCGATCTCAGGTCTAAAGACTAACCTGTACTCATGTCACCTGAGAACTTTCACCTGACGATAGGTATAGTACCATCTAGAAGTTCTCGGCGAGTCCATCCGGTGTACTCACTCCCAGTGACCACCTGCATACGATCTATGGTCTAAAGACCAATGGTTGCGGGACCAACCCATCGTCCCTCGTCGGGGTCTAGAAACATATACACTAGTCTACTCTGGAATATCGATGCCCAGTTTCGAAACTCCCACGACTAGGACCATTTAAGGATGTGCGTACCGACTACCCAGCTCCCACAAGTATGATTGCCATCACAACGCAGGTAGTCTAGCATTGATCTTACGGGCTTTATCAACATGTATAAACGATATGTAATAGCAAGTAAAATATACACATGTTAAGATAAAGTCAAACCAAACAGCATACTATCATATCGAGCAAGACTGTCTTGTACATATGCATGTCCAAGCATTCATGTATATATATACAATAATGGCCTCTAGGGAATACATATCCAACAATCTCCCACTTGCACTAAGGCCATATATATTGGCGTACCGAGTGTCCAACGTGTGCTCTAGGGCCACCTGTTGGCGTACCACATACCCAATATCTCAAAAAGTCTCTTGAATTGTGCTTGAGGAAGGATCTTGGTGAATGGATCCGCAGTGTTGTCTTTTGTATCCACTCTCCGAACCTCGATCTCCTGGCGATCTATGTTCTACCTGATCAGATGATACCGCCTTAAGATATGCCTGGATTTCTAATGGGATCGTGGTTCCTTCGTCAAAGCTATAGCCCCATTGTTATCGCAATACAAAGGTATTGGGTCAACAATGGACGGAACCACCTGAAGTTCATTAATGAACTTCTTCATCCAGACCGCCTCTTTTGCGGCATCGCTTGCAGCAATGTATTCAGCCTCCATCGTCGAGTCTACAACGGTATCCTGTTTGGAGCTCTTCCAACACACCGCCCCTCTATTGAGGGTAAATACAAAACCCGAGACAGACTTGCTGTCATCCTTATCACTCTGGAAGATTGAATCGGTAAAGGACTCGACCTTTAGGTCTCCATTACCGTAAATTAAGAACATCTCCTTTGTCCTTCTCAGGTATTTGAGAATGTTCTTTACTGCTGTCCAGTGGTCCTCACTTGGGTTCGACTGATACCGGCTCACCACGCTTAGCGCATAAGCTACATTTGGCCTTATACATAGCATCACATACATTATAGATCCTACCGCTGAAGCGTAGGGTATAGTGCTCATACGAACCCTCTCCTCGTTAGTCTTGGGAGACATCTTCTTGGAGAGGGTGATTCCGTGCAATGCGGGTATGTTACCGCGCTTGGAATCTTCTATACTAAATCTCTTTAGTACGGTCTCTATGTACCTGGACTGAAAGTTCCAGTAACCTCTTGGATCTATCTCTGTAGATCTTAATCCCCAGAATGTATGAGGCATCACCCAGGTCCTTCATGGAGAACCTTTATGATAAGAATAGCTTGACCGATTGTAGCATAGGAATATCATTTCCTATCAAAAGAATGTCATCCATGTACAAGACTAGAAACACGACAGTTCATCCTACAATTTTCTTATAAATACAAGGCTCATCCTCGTTCTTGATGAAGTCAAAATCCTTAACTGTTTCATCAAAACAGATGTTCCAGCTCCGCGATGCCTGTTTTAATCCATAAATGGATTTAAGCAACTTGCACACCTTCCCGCTACTCCTACTCTCTACGAAACCTTCCGGTTGATCCATATAAACGCACTCTTCTAAACTTCCGTTCAGAAAAGCCATTTTTACGTCCATATGCCAGATTTCATAGTCATGAAAGGCAGCAATGGCAAGTAGGATCCGAATGGATTTGGGCATAGCCACTGGAGAAAAAATTTCGTCATAGTCCACACCTGGTCTTTGATGAAAACCTTTTGCAACGAGTCTAGCCTTATAGGTTTCCACTTGTCCATCTATACCAAGTTTCCTTTTGTAGATCCATTTGCATCCAACGGGTTTTACCCCAGGTAGAGCAATATCCAAGGTCTACACTTTATTGGTGTACATAGACTCCATTTCAGATCGCATAGCATCCAGCCACTTATTAGAGTCCTTACTGATAATGGCCTGCCTGAAACTAGTAGGATCATCTTCTTCCAAGATGCAATCCTCTCGATCCCCGTCTATGAGAAAACCGTAGTATCTCTGGGGCGGATGAGAAATCCTACCAGATCGGCGGAGTGGCTGAGATTCGTCTGGGACTATTGAATCTTTTGGTTCCACCAAACCTTCGGCTATAGTTTGTCCTTCTGGAATTTCTTCCAGTTCTACCGTGCTCCCACTAATTTCTTTTGCAAGAAATTCCTTCTCTAAAAACACGGCGTGGCGAGCAACAAACACCTTCTGTTCCTCAGTGTGGTAGAACAGATACCCATGTGAGTGCATTGGATATCCAACAAACTTACATAAAACTGACTGTGCCTCGAATTTTCCCGGTTTCTGTGTTTTCACATAGGCCGGACAACCCCATATCTTAATACCCTTAAGACATGGTACATTTCCTTTCCATATTTCATACGGACTTTTAGGCACAGATTTGAAAGGAACCTGATTCAATATGCCGCTTTTTGCAGTGCATGTCCCCAGAATGAAAGAGGCATCAGCAATACTCATCATGGAGCGAACCATGTCTAACAGGGTACGGTTCCTCCGCTCCGATACACCGTTGTTCTGTGATGTACACGGAAGAGTAAGCTGAGGGAGAATACCATTTTCTTTTAGAAAGCCCCAGAATTCCGTGCTTAAGTACTCCCCTCCTCTATCAGATCGGAGGATCTTGATACTTTTGCCAGTCTGGTTCTTTTAGAAAGCTTCAGATTTGTGTTTCATTAGATACACATATCCGAACCTAGAGAGATCGTCAGTGAATGTGATGAAGTACGAGAACTCACCCCTTGCATGTATAGACATCGGACCACACACATCACTGTGTATGAGTCCCAAGAGCTCTGTTGCTCTTTCTCCGTGTCCAGTGAACGGAGATTTGGTCATCTTTCCTTTGAGACAAGACTGACAAGTTTCATAAGATGAAAATTTGAACGTATTCAAGAGTCATCTTTATGTAACTTACTTAGTATTTTTTCCCAATATGACAAAGTCTACAATGCCATAAGTAGGATTCGTTCGTATCTGAACTCTTCCTCTTGCGTGTGTTTTGTATATTGAGAACTGTATTCTGATTTAGAACATAGATACCATTATATATTTGTTCATACCATAATATTGTATTTTATATTCCCCATTCTTATGCATTTTACAATGAAAACAGGTGCTTTTGACGCATGTCTGCTACATGTTACAGGTTACAGGTTCTTGGACAGGAAACAGTGAAAACGATGAAAAGATAATGCAAAAGTGGAATTTTGACCAGCAATTAGACGGATCTTACTCAAGCCGAGACGAAGAACAGTACAAGGTCCAAAATGTCATGTGAACGGTTAAAAGATCGCTACAAGTATTCACTGAAATATCTGGAAGAGAACCAGAAGCCCAAAAAAGAAACCAAATGAAGAAACAGAAGCCCAAAGAGCCAATGAACCAAACCCAAAAAGCCCAGAGCCCAACTCCATATTTTGGCCGCGGAACCGCGGCCAAACCAGGCCTCGGGCCGCGGTTCCGCGGCGGTCTAGGGCACGGAGTTCGAGAAATTTTTCCATAATGCAGAGGCGGCGCGGATCTTTGACTTGGTGTTTTCTTAGAGGGCATTTTTGTAAATACAGATGTGCGAATCAAAATGTAACCTAGGGTTTCCTATTATCTATAAATAGGACTCTAATCATTGTAATTTCTCATGCCTCTTTTCAATCAATAAAATTCAGATTTTCTGAGAGCAAAATTCAGATCTGTTCTTCTTGTTTGGAGGGAGCCGTCAACTAGTAAGTATTTTTATTCTTTTAATTATAATGTCTTCTCATCCCCTAATGAGCGAGTAGTCTCCTCGCTTGTTAGGGTTAGCCTTAGGGAAAGGGTTGAGAGATGAAATCTCTCGCCCCTTTCAATGCCACCTTCACCTAATGAATAAGAACTTCACGCATACGAGCACAACCGCTCCCTGCGGCATCCTACCCTTCGAGGTAACGATGAACCGTAGTATAAAGGGCCGGTTCTGCGCGTTTTCCGTGAGGGTTAGGATAATTATCAACAAAGGTAGGGTACAAATCTAGAGGAAGAAACATCTTTCCAAAAGATTTGTATCCACTTTATTGATAATTAACTTAACATCTAAGAGATCTAAAAAAAGGAAGGTATTGAAAGCGGTGAGGAAAAATATTAATTTCCAAAACTTCCCCTAATCCTAACCCTAGCAAGATTCTTAATTAAATTAATTAGATCCAGTCTTTAGATTTTTATAAACCTACCAAAACTACAAATAGAATCAACTCGTTAAAACACTTTAAAGAAATTTACCCGTCTCTGTGGATCGACCCGTACTCACCGGCTAGCTGCGAAGCGACGCCGTTTCTGATTGCGGTAAACTCAAATTTTTGGACTGATCAAATGGCGCCGTTGCCGGGGACGGCGTAATCTTTCTTTTTGTGAATTTTCGGGTTGATATAAATTTAAAAAAAAAAAATTATAAAAATCTGAAAAAATCAAAAATATAAAAAAATATCATCTTTTATTGTTTGAAGGGTACTCTTTGTGAATCTTTGCAGGTTTCACGGATCTGGAATTTTACAGAGGGCAAATCAAGATTTGTTACATAAAAACAGAGAGAAGATGAAAGTACAGAGAAGTGAAAAAATTTCCAGAGGCTGAAACCCTAATATTGCCGCTGATCCGCCGCATAAGGGGGTCCCACACCGCGGAAGCGCCGCGACTTGGCCACGTCAGCACACCAAATTTTCTGGTTTGATTTCTCTCTCTCTCCTCTGCAACCTCCCATATATTTATCTGTAAAAATCTTCTGCAGGATTCTCGCGCTAAAAAAAACTTCTTCCCCCTTCCAATAATTGATTTTCTGCAGGATTCTTTGCGCCGCGCTTAAAAAATTCTGATTGCAAGTGATTTTGTTGTTTTGCATATTTTAATCGGACTCTAAGGGGCTATTTGGCCAAATCCAGATTGGGTGGGGATTTCATCACCCTTCCCAGGACCCCAGAAAACACCTAAGCATTTTGCATCAACCACCTTTAATTAAAAAAGATTAGACTCAGACCTAAGGACAGCGAGCTCAATAGGAAAAGGACTAGGGTAGGCATCGGCCGTTTATCCTAACCGACATTGCGGTGTCTAGGCCAGTGGTTTTTAATTAGGCCCACTGTAGTGGTGGTTCCTTCCCACTTACCTGGCCGTATTTGTCCGTGAAGAGGCGGTTTGAGGTCTATTTCTAGCCCTAGTTAGTAGCTGTCTAGCAGACCTAGGCGACCCTAGATCTAGGCCTGATTGTGCATGTGTGGTTGAGTCAGTTGTGTCACGAGTCCGTTTTCAAAAACCTCCTCGCAAAACTCACAAAAAATAAAAAAATAAAAAAAAAAATCTTTTCAAAACTTGCAACTTGTCGCTAAAGAATCTTTGCACTCACTTACACCACTTCTTCTCAAAGTCGTTTTCTTACCCTCACATTCTGTTTTCTGACTGCACTACCCTTTAGTGTATGTCATCTTGGACTAGGGATACTAACGCCCGATTAGTCCGTGTTTCGTTGGTACCGACCAACGAACCCTTCGACGAACCCTTCGTCGACGTTCCCTCCTTCTCCTTACCTCCATCTTCAAATTCTTCTTTCGAAGGTATGTCGGGACACGACCCCAACTATACCTTGCCGACGGGAATGATTCCGCCTCCGTTAGGTGCGAATAACCCGAATCTCCCGCCTGTCGAAGCGTCCGCACGAGTCGCGCTCCAGGATCTTTTCTACCCCGTCCGCACCGCCCTTCCCACTTGTCTTTCCCTCCCACCGGCTAATGGGGACAACTTTGAGATAAAACCACACTTCATCAATATGCTGCCTAAGTTTCATGGTTTGGAATCCGAAGATGCATATATTTTTATTAATAAATTCCAGAACGTTTGCGGCATGATGAAGACAACCCAATTAAGTGATGACGCAATAAGGCTAAGAGTCATTCCTTTCACCTTATGTGACCTAGCCGAGAAGTGGCTATACAGCACCGCATCACACTCCATTAGAAATTGGGACGAGTTTGTGAGAGCTTTTCTGAAAAAGTTCTACCCTCATCATAAAACTGCTAGAATCCGAAACGAAATTATACAATTTTCACAGCTTCCGTCCGAACCATTCTGGAAGTGCTTCGAGAGATTTAAAGACCTACTTGTTCAATGCCCTCATCATGGGATAGAAAAGTGGCAACTTTGCCAAACATTATACGAGGGATTGAACGCAGCAACGAAGCAGTTGCTAGAAACAATATGTCAAGGTCATTTTCTCTCTAAATCTAGCGACGAAGCTTGGCAGTTTCTTGAGGACCTAAGTGAGCAAACAATTCAGTGGGAGAGTACCAAGACCACATCATCTTCTTCAGTTGGTCAATCTAGGGCAGGCATACATCCAATAGATATGTCGATTGCTATGAAGGCCGAGATGGCCTCACTTATGAAAAAGCTAGAAGCCATTGAGACCAAAATCTCATCGACTTCTCCTGCCCCTACTCTACCCACACGAACTGTTTGTGCTTGTTGTTCTAATCCATCACATCTCACCGAAGAGTGTCCTTATAATGCACCCATTCAAGGGCAGGATCAAGTCAATGCTGCATTCCAGCAAAGACAAAGAAACGATCTTTACTCTTCGACATACAATCAGGGGTGGAGGAGTCACCCAAATTTCGCTTGGAACCAAAATCAACAAGTCCAAGGGAATAACAATTTTCAAAGAGCTCCTCCACAACAACAACAAGCACCCTTACAAACTCGAAACCAGCAACCTTTCCAACAACAACCTTATACAAATCAAACGAACAATTTGGTTCAACCTAATGATGATAAGGTTAGCTCGCTCGAGAAAAGTCTTGAAGCATTTCTCAAGCAAACTACAGATTCCGCAGCAAGATTTGAAAGTTATGTTCAATCTTTAATGAATAACAATGCCTCACATGATCAAAGTATCAAATCTATTGAGGCACAAATTGCACAATTAACTGCTGCGTTGAGCGAGAGAGAAAAGGGAAAGCTTCCATCTCAACCATTGCCCAATCCCGGTCACACACAAAACGCATATAACAATCACAATGTGAATGCGGTGACCACGTTGAGATCCGGAAGAGAGTTGCAAAATAATGTGGAAACTAGTGATGACGTCCCCGCCGGTGGTTCTTCTTCCCCTTCTTCATTTTCTTCACTTCCTTCTTCACCTTTTCCTTTAGAGCCTATTCTCCATCCTTCACACGGCTCTACTTCTCCTGACTCGAACGGACCCATTTCTCACAACACGAACACATCCACACTGGGATCCGTTCCTAATCCCCAGTCTGCTCCACAAACATTTGACTCAACTAATTTTCAAAATGCACCATTTCCAAACAGGTTGAGTCCTAATAAACCAAGTGCACAAGTGGAAAAGATTGTGGAGATATTTAAGCAGGTTAGCATAAATATACCTCTCTTGGATGCTATCCAACAAGTCCCTTCATACGCGAAAATCTTAAAGGGCTTGTGCACCTCGAAGAGAAAGGCATCTCAAGTACCCAAGAAAGTGCTAGTGGCTAGTGCAGTGAGCAATGCTATTAACCACCATCAAACCTTACCCCAAAAACGAAAGGACCCCGGCTGTCCTACTATTTCAATCACAATTGGGGATAAGCAAATTAATCGTGCACTTTTAGATCTTGGGTCTAGTGTTAACCTGATTCCTTACTCCGTGTACGAACAATTAGGGGTTGGAGAGTTGAAACCCACTCGTTGCACTCTCCAAATGGCTGATCGATCAATCACCTATCCAAGGGGTCAACTAGAGGATGTGTTGATCAAAGTCGGGGAATTCATATTCCCCGTTGATTTTATCGTTATGGATACACAACCTGTTGCTAACCCAAGAAACCAAATTCCGGTGATTCTTGGTCGACCATTTTTGGCCACTTCCAATGCCGTAATAAATTGTCGCAATGGCTCCATGACTCTATCCTTCGGAAAGAGGTCTAGTGAGTTCAATATTTATAAGATGGGAAGTCTGCCCCCCGTGCCTAAAACTAGTACACGAGAAGTTTGCTCTATTCACGAAATCACGCAGGAGGACTGCGAGCTTGAAAGATTTCTATTTGATGAAAACAGTTTTGACGCCACTAGTGCGTCCCTCCTTGAGCCTACTACTGTTGACACAACCGATGCTGATTATCAATGTTTCACTTTTTCGGATGACGACGACTCACAGCCCGAATATGAGTCGTTTGAATTTTTGGATGAGTCAGTCGAGCCATCCGAATCGGTTGTTTGCAGTGATTTCGAACCTGTGTTGGAGTCCTTTGAGTTCGAGGTAGATTCTGCAATGATTCTTTCGCCTCAGAAATTCGAACTCATGCCCTTGCCGTCTCACCGTAGATATGCTTACATAGGTGAGAATGAGACTTTTCCCATTATCATATCAGCCTCTCTAGCCTTCGAGCAAGAGAACGCTATTTTAAAAGTCTTACAAGATAGGCGGCAAGTTTTCAGTTGGACTATGGCGGACATCGAGGAGATCAGTTCCCTCCTAAGTAAATATCATACACAATTGATGGATGATGCCATGTCAATAGAGGACCCACAGGAACATCTTGGGGGTATTGTGGTGAGTCAACTTCCTCCCGTAGAAGTTGAAATACCCCCATTTCTTTTAATAAGGTACGAGAATGCCAACACTCCACTGATTGCTGATCACTTACATTCTCGTATCGATGCCTCACCATCACCTGTATATTCACCTCCACACCTCCCATTCCACTACTTCTATCTTCCCCAATTCTTTGCGGACCACCACAACTTATTCTTTACTGATAAATTTTTCAAATGGTTGGTGTTGACTTTTGGCCGATGCAAAGTTGGGCAGTATTGTCTAACATAGTTTAATTGAAGTTTGGGGGAGGGTCTTTTTGTATATATTTTTTGTTTTCTTTAAAAAAATAACAAAAAAAAAATTTTCAAAACAATAAAATAAAAAAAAATTGTAAATAAATAAGCAGGGGAGTATCGGTTTTTTGACCCTCTTGGTTTAGCATGACAGTGAGGACACTGTCAAGTTCAAGTTTGGGGGTATGCTCGGTACGTCTTCTTCCTTCGCATTCATTTGTACATATTTTTGCATACTTATTTGAAAACCCATAAAAATTGAAAATTTTTGAAAAATTATAAAAATAAATGCATTCAATTTTGGCTAATTGATTAGAGTTTGAAAAATAGGTCAACTGGTTAGGAACAACTAGATCTTAGACTTAGTAGATTAAAAACCCTAAAAATAACTTTCCTTAAAGTTTAACGGTAGAAAGTATATGCCTTGTAGTTTATTTGGAAATGGGCAAATTTTGGGTTCACTTCTTGGGCTAAGTCGAGACGAAGGAGAAGTATTAAAACTTTTATTAGAGTATAAGTTTGAAAAATAGTTTCTAGCTTAAATCTAGATTCTGAAAATGTATACCCTACAAAATTGCACAAACACGCACCTTGAAACTTGGATTAGTAGAAGAGACCTTGAAATACTCTTGTCTAAAGTCCTTAGTACAATAAAAAAAAAAGTGAATAAAGAAAAAAATGGACACTGGTTTTTGTGATTACTTAAGGCTGTAAAAATAGAAAAATATTTAGCGAGGGTGCTTCATCACCTAGTGCCTTAGACCAACTGGTTTGGGAGTCACTGCTAAAGCCTTGGGTGTTGCAAACACTAGGAAGTACGCTTTAAAGTGCTAACGCATCTTGTAATCGGTTGTTGGTACCTCAAGAAGTATTAACAGTCGCATGAAGGATGTGAAAGTGAAAAGTTCACCAATTAATAAGTGCTTTGGACAATGGACGAGAGTACGATTACTTGATTTGAATTTCCAAATGTAGGGGTGATATTTACACACACGTGGGGATATGTGATTAGAGTTTAGATGAGAGAAAGGAATGAAGAATAAAACTTGTATCTTTAGTAGGGTTGATAGAAATTCCTAAGTGGAGATAAAACCCTAGAAGGAAAACTTAAGAAATGCCAAAAGCTAAGTAGCTCTGCAGGATATATATAATCTTAAGTTAAATAATGAGGAAGTGTGAAGAATATGGGTGGATAATTTGCGAGTCAAAAGATAATGAAATTCCTTGTTAGAAAACCTAATTGGAGAACAAAAATCAATGGGCCAAATTGATAGGATTTTGTGGGTGTAATCCGCTGAAAACCCTCAGGAGACAACACTCCTCCTACTAGGGACACCTAGAGGTTTAACGGCTTGTTGCACGAGCTCAGTGCAATCGCGTTTCCCTGCGAAAGTGCGGTTAGGTTTTTTGTAGAGAATAAAACAATAAGTTTGCTCGAGGACGAGCAAAAGATAAGTTTGGGGGTATTTGTTCATACCATAATATTGTATTTTATATTCCCCATTCTTATACATTTTACAATGAAAACAGGTGCTTTTGACGCATGTCTGCTACATGTTACAGGTTACAGGTTCTTGGACAGGAAACAGTGAAAACGATGAAAAGATAATGCAAAAGTGGACTTTTGACCAGCAATTAGACGGATCTTACTCAAGCCGAGACGAAGAACAGTACAAGGTCCAAAATGTCATGTGAACGGTTAAAAGATCGCTACAAGTATTCACTGAAATATCTGGAAGAGAACCAGAAGCCCAAAAAAGAAACCAAATGAAGAAACAGAAGCCCAAAGAGCCAATGAACCAAACCCAAAAAGCCCAGAGCCCAACTCCATATTTTGGCCGCGGAACCGCGGCCAAACCAGGCCTCGGGCCGCGGTTCCGCGGCGGTCTAGGGCACGGAGTTCGAGAAATTTTTCCATAATGCAGAGGCGGCGCGGATCTTTGACTTGGTGTTTTCTTAGAGGGCATTTTTGTAAATACAGATGTGCGAATCAAAATGTAACCTAGGGTTTCCTATTATCTATAAATAGGACTCTAATCATTGTAATTTCTCATGCCTCTTTTCAATCAATAAAATTCAGATTTTCTGAGAGCAAAATTCAGATCTGTTCTTCTTGTTTGGAGGGAGCCGTCAACTAGTAAGTATTTTTATTCTTTTAATTATAATGTCTTCTCATCCCCTAATGAGCGAGTAGTCTCCTCGCTTGTTAGGGTTAGCCTTAGGGAAAGGGTTGAGAGATGAAATCTCTCGCCCCTTTCAATGCCACCTTCACCTAATGAATAAGAACTTCACGCATACGAGCACAACCGCTCCCTGCGGCATCCTACCCTTCGAGGTAACGATGAACCGTAGTATAAAGGGCCGGTTCTGCGCGTTTTCCGTGAGGGTTAGGATAATTATCAACAAAGGTAGGGTACAAATCTAGAGGAAGAAACATCTTCCCAAAAGATTTGTATCCACTTTATTGATAATTAACTTAACATCTAAGAGATCTAAAAAAAGGAAGGTATTGAAAGCGGTGAGGAAAAATATTAATTTCCAAAACTTCCCCTAATCCTAACCCTAGCAAGATTCTTAATTAAATTAATTAGATCCAGTCTTTAGATTTTTATAAACCTACCAAAACTACAAATAGAATCAACTCGTTAAAACACTTTAAAGAAATTTACCCGTCTCTGTGGATCGACCCGTACTCACCGGCTAGCTGCGAAGCGACGCCGTTTCTGATTGCGGTAAACTCAAATTTTTGGACTGATCAATAGTGTACCTTCTGCAACCAGTATCTTATCAATGTAAATGTTCATGATATTTCTATCTAGAGCAAAGTTATATCCATCTTTATCAAGTAAAGAAACTGATATGATGTTGCAAACCATGGAAGGTACATAGTAGCAATTGTTCAAAATTATAGTATTGCAATTTGGCAACACTAGGTGATATTCACTGAAGGCTGCAGTATTAACTTGTGCTCCGTTCCCTACCCTGAGGGACATATCATCAGGTCTAACTGTTCCCCTCCGAAAGACGGTGCAAGACTGACGTGAAGACGTCTTGCCTAAGATTCGGGGCAGATGCTATTTGGTTTTATCCGTCCACCTCTCCGAAGATGCCAAGTTGATTTATGGCACCGTGTATCGGAGGTTTGGACGGATGCGGCCGATGTAGCAGACTTCGTCAGATTCCCCCTCGCTTGAGGGGTTTTTGATTGTGGGGACGCTCTTCCCTGCAGGCGCAAGCCCCTGCAGTTAATTACGCTACCGCATCGCAGTAACAACTTTCTCCTTCTATAGAATTTCACTTCGTGTCGTGTGTGTTTGTTTATTTGTGGATGCCCGTGGATTGTATACGGAGACTAAGTTATACCGTCGCCCGTAGGACGTGGATTAGTCCAAATCCGTATTTACTTAGATTTGGGTTTAGTGTTTTTTGTTTAAGGATACGTTAGCCGTATTGAGGCTAAGATCAACTTAAACGTTCGTTAAGGATACGTTAGTCCTGTTTGAGACTAAGATCGACTTAACTGAAAGAGCATTTGGGGGCTCTATTGTTTCAGTTTAGGGACGTAGTGGTCCGTTTAATATATGGCCGTCGGGACCCGTCACCTCTCTGACGACGTTGAAGGATTACAACGGTAGGTGTCAGAGGAGTTCGGAGATGTACCCTTGAACCAAAGTTGATTGGAGAATATGTAATCCGATTGAATGTTTAAGGATACGTTAGCCAGATTTGAGGCTTAGATCGACTCAAACGAGATCTTTTAGATCCGGCAAAAGAGCATTTGAGGGCTCCATTGTTCCAGTTTAGGGACGTAATGGTCCATAAGTAGTTTAATGACGCATAAGTCCATGGGCTTAGGGACCCCACAGTCCATATGGGTGTGTTTAAGGACGTATTAGTCCGTTAGTTTAAGGACGCATAAGTCCGTGGGTTTAAAGACCCCACATTCCATGTTTTGGTTTAAGGACGCATAAGTCCATGAGTTTAAGGACCCCACAGTCCATGTTAATGTGTGGTCGTCGGGACCAGTCACCTCTCTGACGTCGTTAAAGGATTACAACGATAGGAGTCAGAGGAGTTCAGAGATGTACCCTTGAACCAGATGTAAATTTATTAAGAGAGCAGTCTTGCTCAGTCAATTTAATTTGAGGACTTACGGCCATGATTGGGCTAAGTCCAGTTGAAGATGTTCAACGTTTTTATTTATCTTTGGCCTATTAGGCCTGTGCTAGGGCTTTGCCCCTGTTTAATAATGCATTGCATTTCATTCTGGCCTGCTAGGCCTTTTTGATTTGGGCTCTGTCCCTTTATAAATGATGCAGAGCATCTGTTTGGGCTCTGCCCTTCTTTAAAATAATGCACTGCATTTAATTTGGCATGTTAGGCCTTTTTTAATTGGGCTTGGCCCTTAATTGTCTGACAGTGGTCATGCGGCCTGTAAGGCGCTTTGCCCTAATTAATGAGCGCAAGCGCATGTGGAGGTGACACGTGTCACGCTCTGGTGAGCGCAAGCGCAGTGCGCTGCGCCAGCGTGCTGAGCTGCTGCGCTGCTGACATGTGGCGCGCTCTAGTAAGTTGGACCAATTTTAGAGAGCAATGCTCTATTTTAAAAGCGCATAGCGCAAGTTGTTCTGGAGCTGACACGTGGCGCTCTCTGGTGGTTTGCGCCAACCCAAGAGCGTAACAATGCAGATTTTCAAGTGCAAGGCACTGTTTCAATAACTTGATCCAATTTTGGATTCAAGAAAAGAATCTTTAAGATTCCAGAACCAATGGTTCATAAAAAAAGTGCAAGGCACTGTTATTATTTTTGTTTTTATTGAAGATCATTGATCTTGTTCTTAGATCAATGATCTATTCAGAAGAAGTTCTTCTTGAAGAAAGGTTTTTACCTTTTTTTGTTCTTGAATCCTTCAAAGTTCTCTCTGTTTTTTTTTGAAGTTCTTGATGTTCTCAATGTTGATGATTTTTGAATTGGGGTCTAGGGGCATTTATATAGTGCCCATTAATTTATTAAATTTGTTAAAGAGATCATTTTCTGAGTGATTTGGGGAATTTTCCCCACTGTTGGATCTTTTATCCAAGGGCTTCTGTTTTACAGAAGGCAATCTTCTTGTTTTAACAAGAACAGAAAGATCTTACTGGAATTTTAATTCTGTTTGGCGCAGATGCACCTGCGCTTGATACGTGTCGCAGAGCGCAGCGCAACTGCGCTGCCACGTGTCACGCAGCGCAGAGCGCAGCGCAACTGCGCTGCCACGTATCGCGCAGCGCAGAGCGCAGATCATCTGAAGCGTTGCTTCTTTTAATTTTGTTTTAAATAGAGCCTTACTCTGATTGGGCGCGCTGCTTTGGGCGCTGCACTGACGTATCAGCTTTTGATACGTGGCGCATTGCGCGCAGCGCAAGGAATTTGAGGCGTTGCTTCATTTATTTTAACTTTAATTTTCACTTCAATTTCAAAACAGAGCTTTGCTCTGATTGGAGGAAACAGAAGCGTTGCTTCGTTTCCCGCCTTGGAATTTAAACAGAGCATTGCTTTGATTGGGGTAAACAAATGCCCCCCCACCGTTGTGCTTACGTGGCCCCCAAACGTGAGCGCAACGGTGGCAGAATTCCAACCGTCGCGGAAACTCTTGGAAGTTGAAAGGGCATTTGATACCTATAAATGGACCTTTGGTCCCTCAACAGATGATTATCATCTTCAAAATTTTTACTTTCAGAATCTAAGAGCCCTGCTCTTTATTTTTAAGAACTCCAAGAGTTAAACTCTTAAAACTTTTAGGTAAAAACTTTAATTTAAATTAAATTAAATTAAATTAATTTTCATTGACAGAGCCTTGCTCTCAATAGATCCCTGATCTAAAAAAAACCCATTTAGGATTTCACTTAGCAGAGCTTTGCTCTAAAGGGATCCAAAGAGAACTAAGGAGAACCTTATTAGGGTTCCATTAATAGAGCTCTGCTCTCTAAAAGATTTTCCTTGGATTTTCTTAATTCATTAATAGAGTTTTGATCCTTCCAAATCATATAGAAGAACTCTTAAGAATTCTTCATGGATCTTGGAAGTTAAAGATGGCATTTTGTATTATTATTATTATATCATCTTTTCAGAGCAAAGCTCTCAACGTTCTTAGGGGATTTCCCTCAAATTCTCTTCATGACTGATTTTGACAGGTGTCACTCCTGTCTGCAGAGCATTGCTCTCGAGGAGTTTTAACTTTCTGTCCTTTTTTTTATTGCTAATTTTCCAATGATATTTCCTTCAGGCATTATGGCTGTTCATCTATACAGTCTGAATGAATTCATCACCTACGAGGATATTCGCGTACAGGGCCGTCATCAAAACCAGGAGTTTACAGATGCCTAGTGTGCGGAGGTTATGGGTCGCTTGAATGCACACGTTGGTTGGCTGCTCCCTCGCTGTTCTGCTCTCTTGAAAGTCGTGCTGGGAGCAATTTGGAGAGCACTTCCGGGGTTCCACGAGGCCATACCGCTCAATGCGCTGGATGATGCCGAAGACAAGGTGCATTCAGTGTACCTGTCGGGGCTGATCTCGAAGAAACGGAAGGATAACCTCATCGACATTCTGCATCAAATTTTCCAGCAGACGACGATAATCGCTGCTTATCGAAGGGTGGGGGGCCTTGCCGAAGATCTTGATACACGTGAGCGAGAGAGGCTGCGCACGAGGATAATCAGAAAGGCCAGAAGAGCTCTACATGGCCTTACTTTTGAATTCCTCAATCCGTGCCCTGGATCTGAGGTTATACCATTATAATAATTTAAATAATGTTTTTCGTATATTGCTTTCATGATTGTAAGAATTTTTGGCAATATGAATGGAAATTTTTTATTCTAGCTTGTCTTATTTCTCGTTCTGAGTCTTTTGCCCATGCATGAATAGTGTGTCTCGAACGCTTAATCAAATACAAATCGGATGTTCTTTCTGTCGCTTTCTTCTTTCTTTTATTGTCAGTATGCTGCCTTGGTAAACATGGTCGACAGATAGTAGAACGAGCATCCTGTCTTGGTTTCTTCAAGAGGTAGCGATGGCTTAGGCCGCAGGTTCAGATTTGCTGCCTAAGACTTTTCAACTCTATGAGCCGTGAGGGTCTCATAGAGACTTTTCTCCCTACGGATTGAGAGGATCTCGTAGGTGGATTTTCTCCTTAGGAATCGTCAGGATTCCTAAGTGCGTTTTCTCTTATAAGTCGTAAGGATCCTATAAGAGAATTTTCCCTCTTACGAGTCGAGAGGACCCGTAAGCGGTTGTTTCCCTCCTTGTCGAGATTCGACTTTGGAGAGTGAGACCCGTGAATAGTATGCAAGAGACCATTTTAGACCGACTTATAGGGTCCCAGTGCTTAGGAAACAAGTTCTTTAATCCCTGCTGCCTGAGGCTTTATCTTGCAAGTTGAGACGAATCGAGAAGTTCTCGCGGAGACACTGGTTTCTCTGCGGGCCGACGCGAATCAGGAGGCTCTCATCAAGGACGCTAGTTTCCCTGAATTGAGGAGTTTGCCAGGGACACTGGTTTCCCTGGGGTTGAAACGAATCGATGTATTCCTGCAAAGACGCTAGTTTCTCTGCGGGTCGACGCGAATCAGGATATTCTCGTCAAGGACACTGGTTTCCCTGAGTCGAAGTATTTTGCCGAGAACGCTAGTTTCCTCGGGGTTGAAACGAATCGGAGTATTCCTGTGGAGACACTGGTTTCTCTGCGGGCTGACGCGAATCAGGATGTTCTCGTCAAGGACACTGGTTTCCCTGAGTCGAAGGATTTGGCCGAAGACACTGGTTTCTTCGGGGTTGAAACGAATCGGAGTATTCCTGCGGAGACACTGGTTTCTCTGCAAACTGACGCGAATCAGGAGGCTCTCATCAAGGATGCTAGTTTCCCTGAATTGAGGTATTTGCCAGGGACACTGGTTTCCCTGGGGTTGAAACTAATCGATGTATTCCTGCAAGACACTGGTTTCTCTGCGGGCCGACGCGAATCAGGAGGCTCTCATCAAGGACGCTAGTTTCCCTGAATTAAGGTATTTGCCAGGGACACTGGTTTCCCTGGGGTTGAAACGAATCGATGTATTCCCACAAAGATGCTAGTTTCTCTGCGGGTCGACGCGAATCAGGATGTTCTCGTCAAGGACACTGGTTTCCCTGAGTCGAAGTATTTTGCCGAGGACGCTAGTTTCCTCGAAGTTGAAACGAATCAGAGTATTCCTGCGGAGACACTGGTTTCTCTGCGGGCCGACACGAATCAGGAGGCTCTCATCAAGGACGCTAGTTTCCCTGAATTGAGGTATTTACCAGGGACACTGGTTTCCCTGGGGTTAAAACGAATCGATGATTTCTGCAAAGACGCTAGTTTCTCTGCGGGTCGACGCGAATCAGGATGTTCTCGTCAAGGACACTGGTTTCCCTGAGTCGAAGTATTTTGCCGAAGACACTGGTTTTTTCGGGGTTGAAACGAATCAGAGTATTCCTGCGGAGACACTGGTTTCTCTACGGGCCGATGCGAATCAGGAGGCTCTCATCAAGGACGCTAGTTTTCCTGAATTGAGGTATTTGCCAAGGACACTGATTTCCCTGGAAGTTGAACTGATCTGTGGTGGTCTTTCAAGTTTTACATAAGTTACCGTCAAATCCGTGAAGCTAGGAATTTGATCTTCGCTTCGTTTGCTGGCACTGCGTCTGCTGTATCGAGACGAATGTCACAGTTGTCTCTAGGTTGTGGGTGAACCGTCGAGATTTGCTTTTCTTTCTGGCGGAGCCTGTTGGGAAGGTATGGTTCCCTCTTTGTTTGTTCCCTTGGATTGTATACAGGGATCGATGTGATCTCAACTGTAGGGCATAAATTTCATCATATATATTTTTTTTCATTTTATTTCTTTCCATGATGCTCTATCATTTCAGCTTTTATATCACAAAAGTCGCGATTGCCCAATCATTTCGGCTATTTCTCGCGGTGCCCAATCATTTCGGCTATTTATTTTATTTTCACTCGCTGCTTTTTATTGCGAGTTGCCCAATCATTTCGGCTATTTTGCATGCATAAATTTTTTTTACTTGCTGATTTCGTTGCAAGTTGCCCCATCATTTCGGCTATTTCGTATGCATGTATGGCTTGCTGGCTTTTCGCCATAAGCCTGGAATTAGACACCGATTTCGGCATCAGCACTGCTACAACTAGGATGTTGCCAGAAGCGAATCTTCATTTGCCTTTGTCGATGTCGAACAAAGGTGGCTTAGCGAACAGGGTTAGGGTCCTGTCGACTAAGGCTTTTGACATCATGAGCCGTGAAGGTCTCATAAAGGTATTTCTCCCTACAAGTCGTGAGGATCTTGTAGGTGTGTTTTCTCCCTAGGAATCGGGAGGATTCCTAAGTGTATGTTCCTCTGCAAGTCGTAAGGATCCTACAAGAGGGTTTTCTCCTTGTAAGTCGAGAGGACTTACAAGGGTTGTTTACCATACGAACATATCCCCAGTCACGGATGGGACTTGGTTAGGGAAATGTTTATTCGCGCCCGTGGATTGTATGCAAGGGTCAGTATTGAACCACTTGTAGGGCAATATCGAAGGTTGTGGAGGTTGCTTAAGCACAGGTTTAGGTCTCTGTAACTTAAGACTTTCAAATCTTATGAGCCGTGAGGTCCCATAAGAGAGTTCTCCTTACGAGTCGTGAGGATCTCGCAAGTGTATTTTCTCCTTAGGAATCGTGGGGATCCCTAAGTGTGTTGCTCCCTTGTGAGTCGTAAGGATCCCACGCGGGTGGTTTCTCCTTACAAGGTCGAGAGGACCCTGTAAGTGTCCTTTAACGAGGTTGCGCCCTTTCGGGTTTTCACAAACACTCGCCGGTAGCCCTGCTGTTTTTACTCACGGAGCCCTTTTGGGTTTTCATCTGTGCCCATTTTGCTTATGGACATACCGTTTATTATTTATTTTTCCTTTTATTCTCTTTTTTTTACGAGGTCACGCCCTTTCGGGTTTTCACGAACACTCGCCGGCAGCCCTGCTGTTTTTACTCACGGAGCCCTTTCGGGTTTTCATCCGTACCCATTTTGCTTATGGACATACCGTTTATCTTTTTTTTTTATCTTTTTTTATCGGCTTTGTGATGTTTCAATCCACCGTAGTTTATCGACATCTCGGTCAATAGCTAGTTTTAGGACGTGGTGGTCCGTCATTAGTTTAAGGACATTTCGGTCCGTCGTTAGTTTAAGGACGTTTCGGTCCGTCATTAGTTTATGGACGTTTCGGTTCGTCATTAGTTTAAGGAAGTTTCGGTCCGGTCAGGAGAAGGCCGGCTACTACTTATAGAGTTTGGGCTTAGGAAGATAGCGAGCGGACATAGTCGTCGTCATCTATCATTGACCTAGGCTGTGGCTCATTAAGCGTAGTATTTCTTTAGGAATCGGCCGTTTATTGGCCTGAAAGGCCTTTCACCGTGCATATCCATGAGTAGATAAGCTCCACCCTGGTAGACCTTGTTTATGATGTACGGGCCTTCATAGTTTGGCTCGAATTTTCCCCGCTTGGCGCGATTGGGGATCATAGGCCTTTTGACCACTAGCACGAGTTCGCTTTGTCGGAATGTCCTCGGCCTAGTTAATCTTTCATATGAGCGCGTCATCTTTGCATTATAAGCCTCCAGATTTTGTTGCGCTATGAGCCGTGTTTCATCAAGGGCATCAAGCTCCTCAAGCCGAAGGTGAGCATTTTCTTCGTCCGTCAGCTCGTAGTGGACTGCCACTCGTAAAGAAGGCAGCTCTATCTCGAGGGGAGTACTGCTTCTATACCGAATACCAACGTGTACGGCGTTGTGCTCGTGGCCGTCTTGAACATAGTTCGATACTCCCAGAGAGCTTCTTGCAGTCTCTCGTGCCAGTCCTTCTTATTTTGGGACACCGTCTTCTTTATGATCTTCATCAAGGTCTTGTTGAAAGCCTCAGCTAGACCGTTAGCTCTCGGATTATAAACTGAGGAATATCTCCAGTCTATATTATGCTGCTGTGCGAAGCGACTGATCTTGTAGCTTCTGTAAGCTGGCCCGTTATCGGAGATGATCCGTCGCGGAGTTCCAAACCGATAAATGACATGCGTTTTGAAGAAATGGAGGATATTCTCCATTTTCACTTCCCTCAACGGTACTGCTTCTGCCCATTTGGAGAAGTAGTCAGTCGTCGCCAGGATGAAACGATGTCCTCTAGACGATGCTGGTTCGATGGGGCCGACTATGTCAGTTTCCTACATTTCGAATGGCCAGCTAGCCATTGTTGGATGTAGTGGATTTGGATGCTGATGGATGAAGTCCCCATGGATTTGGCATGAGTGACATTGCTTTGCATATTCGAGGCAGTCCTGAATCATCATGGGCCAATAGTAGCCCATCCGTTTAATCTTCAACTTCATCTTTGGGCCTGCTTGGTGAGAACCGCAGAGTCCGTCGTGAACTTCCTGAACGACTCTTTCCGCTTCCTCAGGTCCTAGGCATCTCAACCACAGAGAATCAAATGACCTCTTGTATAGAGTATCATTGACGAAGGCGAAAGACAGAGCTCGTTTCATAAGCTGATGTCTTGAGGACGCATCTTCGGGCGTTCGACGGTATTTGAAGTAGTCTATAAAGACTTCTCTCCAATCCTCAGCCTTTTCCCGGTCTTTTATTTGGATGATCGTCTGCTCAATAGCTCCCTTTTCTTCGGATGATTCCGGAGATATTTTTGCTGGGGCAAGCATCCGACGGTTTTGTACCACGATTCTGACGTCATCGAGGTTCTCGTCAGCCAGTTCTTTAGCGAGCTTGGCCAACGCATCCGCTTTGCTGTTTTTCACACGCGATATGTTTTCCAAAGTGTAGGAGGGGATTTGGGTCAACAGTTGTTGCACCTTTTCGCCGTACTTCACCAGCTCTGGTTTGCACGTTTGGTAGTCGCCATTTACTTGACTGACGACCAGTTGGGAGTCTCCGTATATGAGGAGGTTTTCAATTCCCATGTCGATGGCGATCTCGAGGCCTGCTATCAAAGCTTTATATTCGGCTTCATTGTTCGTCCTCGGTTCTGTTAAGGAGAAAGCATAGCGCATTATCCCTCCTTGTGGAGTCACGAAGATGAGGCCTACCCCTGATTTGATTATGGGCGTACTTTGTTTGCGCTTCTTCATGGAGGACGCTCCATCGAAATAGAGTTCCCATCGGGTATCACTACCGTCGATTGCATCAAACGCATGTTCGTCTGGAAGATCGCAATTCAGAGGAGAATCGGCAGGTATCGAATGTTCAGCGAGGAAGTCGGCGATGGCCTGGCCTTTCACTGCCTTGAGAGGTTGGTAGGTTATCGAGAACTCCATCAAGAGTAGGGCCCATTTAGTGAGTCGCCCCGTCAATATGGCCTTTAACATCAAATACTTAATGGGGCCCACCTTCGAAATGAGACGGACTTCATGTGCCAACGCATAGTGTCTGAGCTTTGTTATCGCAAAGATCAACGCCAGGCAGTGTTTTTCAATAAGGGAATAGTTGCTTTCTGCCCCCAGTAGAACTCGACTCAAATAATAGAGTGCTCTTTCTTTCCCTTGATCGTTCTCTTGCGCCCATAATGCACCTAAGGAACCTTCGAGGGCGGTTGTATAAAGAATAAGGGGCTTTCCCTTGACCGGAGCAGCCAATACGGGCGGGTTCTGCAGGTATTGCTTGATCTCGTTTAGCGCGCTTTGGCATTTTTGGTCCCAGACGAACGGGGTTCCCTTCTTCATCAGGTGGCTGTAAGGACGACACTTGCCTGAAAGGTTGGCTATAAATCGCCGTTTATACGCAAGCTTCCCTTGAAGAGACCGCAGCTGTTTGAGAGTCCTTGGCGGAGGCATTTCCATGATCGCTTTAATCTTTGACGGATCTATTTCGATATCTCGGTGTCGGACGATGAATCCTAGGAATTTGCCTGAGGAAACTCAGAATGCGCACTTGAGAGGGTTCATCTTCAAGTTGTATTGTCGAAGGCGTTGAAATACGGTGCTCAGATGCTCGAGATGTTTCTCGTATGATTTGCTTTTTACCACGAGGTCATCGATATAGCACTCGACGATTTCATGTATGAGGTCATCGAAGATCTTCGTCATGGCCCTCTGATAGGTGGCACCGGCGTTCTTTAGACCGAAGGGCATCACCTTGTAGCAGAATATACCTAGCAGAGTCCTGAAGGCGGTGTGCTTCTGGTCTTCGGGATGCATCTTTATCTGATTATACCCTGATGGGCCGTCCATAAAGGAGAAAACCTCATGAGTGGATGTATTGTCTGTCATCAGTTCGGTGACTGGCACTGGGAAATCATCTTTCGGGCAAGCTTTATTGAGATCCCGGAAGTCCACGCATATGCGCACCGTCCCATTTTTCTTCATCACGGGGACGATGTTGGCGATCCATTCAGGATATTGAACCTCCTGGATAAAGCCAGAGTCGATTAACTTCTTGACCTCGGCATTGATACTCATCTCAAGCTCGAGCCGCATTCTCCTCGGCGCCTGTTTGACTGGCTTGACGTCCGGGGATATCGACAAATTGTGCAAGGCAATTTCTGGATTTAATCCCGGCATTTCGGAATAGTTCCATGCGAAGCAATCTCTATACTGTATAAGCACATCTTTTAACGCAGCCACCCTTTCTTCAGATAGCAGCTCGCTGACAAATGTCGGTCGCGGGTCGTTCGCCGTCCCCAACTCAATTTTCTTGAGGTTATCTGCAGTGGTATGTATTCCATCTTCCAGCTCTTTCGGTGCCGGTGGAAATTCTGAGATCACCTCATCGTTGCTGTTTCCGAAGCATCAGGGAAGGTCATCCATGTTCTCGGGCTCTTCTTTTGATATTGTTATCATGTAACAAGTATGAATTCGCTTCCAAGACCAATGTGGAGATGGTTCTGCTCTCGTGGCTTTGGGTTCGTGCCTCTGTGGCGGAGTTATCCTCCAGTTGTCAGACAGAGCGAACTTGCCAAGCTGATACTGATCTTCAACCCAATTCTTGAAGGTGAAGCAGTCTTCGAGAGGATGCCCTATTACTCGGTGATAAGAGCAATATTTTGGGTGAGAAACTTCGCCTGCTTGTTCGGGGTGCTTGGACTCCGGCAGTGTAAGCATCTGATGTTTTAGAGCGAGGTCAAGTATTCTCTTCGTCTTATCTTGAGGGAAAGAGTATGCTCGACCCATTTTCTTCACAAGGGATAGATCAGGACCGCTCGATTCCCGTTTGCGTGGCTTCTTAATCCCGCTTTGTTGCTGTTGAGCACCTTTTTCGCCTTTCGACTTATTTCTGCCTCTGCATCGAGCCTTTTTTATAACAGGTTGATAGGGAGCGGCATTTTCATCTTTCACAGCCTGTTGGAGGAGGTATTGCGTTTTGGTTTTCTCATAGATGGCCATTTCGCGGTTATGATCGGCTCGGACTTTTTGACCAGCTTCCCTTATAAGCTTGTCCATTTGTTCTTCGAACGACGGAGTGGGCACTTTTGCATCAGGAACTTTTACTGGTTCAGGATTAGCGTCCTCCCATTGAGCATCCGCTTCTTCATCGAAGTCATGCACGACGTAGCAGTCGCGGAGTAGTTCTCGTTTCTTGGACCGAATGTATCCAAGCCCGATTGTTTCCATTCTCCCATTAGGCAACTTGTGCTGGGTCCCGGGAACGTTCCAGACCCTGTCATAGAATTTAGCTTTTCGAGCGGTCTGTTTAAAGGATATCCCTTGGCGCTTTAGCAGCCTCTTCAAGCCTTCTGTATAATATCTGGGGAGACGGATGGGCTGAAGTCTGTCAAGCGTAGGATCCATACCGTGCCAGATTTCTTTCTCCACTTTGGTTTCCTCAGAGCGGTAGAATAGAATTGCTTTTTTGCCTTTTCGCCTAGGAGGGACATAGAACGTCCACAACTCCTCTACACTGTAGGTATCGAGCGTATCTAGTTCTTTATAATGTTTAAGCGGCACCATGGCGACTTGCAGACTTTGCTCTTCGTTAGCGGACGTTTGTATTGAAGGCCGAGCAGAGAACACAGCATGGAACTCATCTTCCGAGTCACTACCAAAGAACAACGTGGGAGCGGATGGTCCCGACTTGTTGTATTGGGGTGGACCCGAATAAATCATCTCTTCCTCTTCTTCAGTATCACTCCCGAAGACAGGAATGGTGGCGTTAGCCTTGTTCTCCGGCTTATGACACCTCTCTGTGTCTTCGAAATCTGGTAAGAACTATTTGGCATCTTCATATTTGCGGACCTCGTTCACGGAGAACGGGTTCAGTTCTCCCGTCACGGTATACCCGAGACCATCCCTAAAATATTTCATACACTGATGCTGTGTAGAAGGGATGATGTTGTACTCGTGTAACCATGGTCGGCCGAGCGGAGCATTGTATCATGTCTTGGCGTCTATGATGTGGAATTTAATATCTGTGACGAGCAGCCCAAAGCGCAGCGTCAGTATCACGGACCCAAGAGTTCTCGATGATTGGGAGTCGAACCCGGAGATGGTGATCTTATCCCGAGCAAGGTGCTGGATGCTTATGCAGATTTCCTTTAACACCCGCACATTGAGGAGATTAACGGAAGATCCATTGTCGACCAGGATTTTGCCTATCTTTATATCGTGGCAGTATCCTGAGACATAGAGGGGGCGATTGTGTTAGCACGTCCCAAGGAGAAGGTCTTCATCTCCAAAAGTGACATCGGCCGTGTGCACTTCCTCCAATTCATCCTTCATCTTTTCTTCGGCCAGGAAAGCTTGGAATTGTTCCGGCTCCTGTAGTGCCTTGATTAATGAATCTCTCACCTCTTTTGATAGTAAAAGGGCGTCAAGAATACTGAGCTGTGAGGGTAGCTTCCTCAAGTGTGCCAGAACATTGTAGTCCATCTTATTTCTCTTTGCCGGGTCCTTGGCAGTTAGCTCTTCCATGACTTGGTCATCTAGGGAGATATCCTCAGAGACCTTTTCTTTCCTTTTATCTTTTTTGTTTGAGGGTCCGAAATTCTTTTCGGGTAGCGTTCGATTACGCAGCCGGATATTTTCGCAGACCTTCGGCTCTTCCTCTTTTCCCGAGGTGGACTCTTTAAAGAGGGGCTAAGAGCCATTTCCTCGTCAGAGTCGCTCCTGAATATGAGAACTTGCGATTCCCCGGCGTTAACCATGTGACAATTGCCGGTAGTTCTGTTAAGCCCCTCGGTCATACTTTTCCGCTCCCGACGAGTTTTGCGCTTTTCCCTCTTAAAATGTTGTCGGTGAACAACATATCCTTGCCATCATCTATTGAAAGCTTTGCACTCTTCGGTGGGGTGCGAAACCTTCCGATGATATAAGCAATAGGAGGGGTGCATTTCCACTTCACCAGTGATGTTTCCTTCAGAGGATGGTAGCTTCATGCCCATTGATATGGCCTTAGCAAACCTTTTCCTCGTCTTGAATTTTCCTTTATCCGCGGTGGATGTATTTTGCTCCAGCGGGAATGTCTCAACTCTTTCGTCAAGTCGCTGTCGCTTGGCCCTTTCAAATATGGCCGTCTCGCGTTCCCGATCAGCTTTACTTTTCAAAAGAGCTTCATTGAGGAATGCGTCAATTGTTTCATCCGATGGCCCCAGAATTTCCGGTTTAGGATCTGCCCCCAGCTTCTCAGCGCAAGGAATTTCCTCATCGTCTGTAAACGAATGAGAAATCATATGACAGCTCGCCACGTATTCCTCGGATTCATCCGACGAACTCCCTCCCTCATCTTCCTCTTGAAAGACGTGGTTGAGGAACTCCTGGAGTGTGATGGGAGTCCGTGCTTTCTGGTTGTACTCCTCCAGTGCGTCAATCTGCCTTTGTAAGTCCGTGCGCTTGTCGCCAGGCTTCACGGGCTTCTTGGATTTCTTCTTCTTCTTCTTTGAAGATTTTGACGGCTGGTTGTGAGTGCTTGGGCCACCACCATCGATCTTTGGAGTTGGGCGCGGCTTCAACATCCCTTCAATGATCTGAGGTTCCAACGAGTTCTTCCACCTGATCGCTGGGCATGTTTGAAGATCGTTCAGCATCCTCTTTGTTTTGGCTGATAGCACGACCTCCCATGGAGATTCTTCAACGAGAGAGCACGTTGCCCCCGGCGTATTCATCCTTTTAGAGGTGTGAGGTTGCGGCGGATTCACTTTCCATCTGTCGGACAACGCGAACTTGTCCTGTTGGTACTGTTCTTCAATCCAATTTTTGAAGATGTAGCAATCTTCGATCGGATGACCCAGTACTTGGTGATAGGGGTAGTAATTGGGATCATGGACGTCGTTCGGCTGCGACGGACGTCTTGGATCCGGCAAGTTTATGAGTCGGTTGCGCAACGCCAGCTCGAATAATCTTCTCGTTTTATCTCGGGGAACGAGTAAGGACGTCCTAGCCTCTCTTCAAGGGGTACATGCGGACGCATATTATTTTGACGGACAGCCGGTTTCAAGTTGCTCGGCTGTTGTTGAGCATTAGCGACAACAATTGCTTTTCCCTTCCCCTTCTCATTTCGAGAGTCCAGCTTTGTAGGGGGAGGTCTATGGCCCATCTGATCCATCTGAGCTAGCTTGTCGATCAGGGCCTGGAAGGTAGTCGGCTTAAAGAACATCTTAAATTGCGAGATGGTTGCTTGCGGATCAAGGGTTCCCCCAAACATACCCACTGCCGGTGCCTCTTCAATGCGTTGCTCGCATTTTGACCATAAGTTCCGCCACCGTATAGCATATTGGACCCATGTCTCGCCCGGCTTCACCCTGGCATTAATCAATGCCGTCATCGGGGTGCGTTCACTGGCACTCGCGAAACACTGGGTAAACAGCAGCTCCATCTCTGCAAAGGTCTTGATAGAGTCATTTGGGAGTTCGGAGTACCACTCGAATGCTGTATCTGATAAGCTACCGACGAACTGGCGAAGCAACAATTTATCATCACCGCCGGTGTTGCCGCAAAGCGCCCTGAACTGGGCAACATGCTGGTGGGGATTGCCAGTCCCCTTATACACATGGAATTTCATGCTGGTGGGGATTGCCAGTCCCCTTATACACATGGAATTTCGGTATTGTATAGCCCGGCGGGTACTTGATCTGGTCATACCAGCCCGGATATGGTCGTCCAGTCTTGACAACTTGGCCAGCCGCTTCATTCACCTAATGAACTCGTATCTGCTGAGCAATATAATCATCCATGTCAGCTTTGGAGATTGCCTCCTCCTTGGCTGTTAACAGAGCCGGTGGAGGATTTGACGTTTCTCCCCTATCGTCTTCAAGGACGATCGGAGGATCTTCAGCAGGAGGATCTTGTTGGATCATCATGCCCACCATGTCCTGGAACAGGAGGGCCATTTGCTTTATGTTGGCTGCTTGTTCCGCAGCCTCTTTACCCTTCTTCTCCAATATCCGGCGAAGGAATTCAGCGTCAGTTTCTTGCTCCCGGCGTTCATCCGAGGACGCTTCAGGGCTTTCTTTTGGCCCAGTGAGTGCGGCCATCGTATTCATCATCTCTTGGAGCTTTTGCTGTTGCTCCTGAGCTTTGGTCACTGACTGTGTGAGCGGTCTATGGCCTGTAGATGCACGGCTGTCCTCTTTTCCTGACGCTATGTAGACGGTATGGACTACAATGCCCCCGGACTTAGGGCGTTTGGGCTCGCCTCCTTTGACATTTGCTGCAGGCGTGGAAATTTTCTCCGGCCTTCTTCTCTTGTGGGCCGTTGAAGTTGAAGGGGCCGTTGTAGGCGCACCCTGGCGGTTGTCGTCCTCTGCTGTTTGACGGGACAGTTCTTTTCTTCTTGCACTTTCGCCCTTTTCTGCTGACGAGAGTGACCTTGGTCAATTACGGAGTCTTGAACCCTCTGCCAGACTTTATAAATTTTGGAGGATAGCCGCTGAGGGGGCTGCTCCAGCTTCGTTTTTGGGACCCTCTCCGCAGGTGGAGGAGATCTTTTTAGCGTAGCAGTTGGAGAGTTCTTGCGCACCCTCCTTAACGGTTCAAAGCTGTTCCCAGTTGGAACAGCAGCATTAATTTCCACTACTGGAGTAGGTGGAATTAGCCCTGAGGGGGAGTTGCCCCCTGCCTTCCTTACTCGTCGCCAATGGCGACGTCGAGCATGACGAGCCGTTGGGACTGGCTCGGCGATAGAGACAGCTTCTTTTTGCCCCCTGTCTGAATAAGGTGCTGCCGGTGCCAGCCTCTTAAAGACTGACGTTGTATTTTGAGTGGCGATATTCAATCTGTCAAAGACAGATCCCCGAGCAGGGGCAGGAGCCGGAATAGACAGCCTTGAAAAGACTGACTCTTTGACAGGAGAAGATGCCTTGACGACTTCTGGAGCAGCGGTTGTTGCCTTCCTTGGGACAGCCACTTTAGGGTTCATAGGCTTCTTGGCGGGCCCATCAGGGTTCTGGCTCAGCCTGGCAAAACCAGAGGCTGCCGGTTTGATATTGGACGACCCGTTGAAAGGGGCCGTTGTAGCAGTGAGCCGATCAAAAACCGACTTCTTGTTCGCTTCTGGTGCGGGCACTGGCATGGTGAAGCTTGTAGGTGGGATCATGGTCCCAATAAACAGGCCGGTGGTGGCTTGGGTCACCTGTTCTACCGGCATGGCAAGGATGGAGGCCGCTTGAGGCCCATAAGCTACACCTCCAGGTGAGGTGTCGGTTGCATTGGCACGTTGAGCAGCTCGAGCAGTTGGAGGCCATTGATGCTTGATTTCTGTGCCAGGCAAAAGACCAAATCTTAGTAACTTAAAATCCAAAGGCAACCATTAACAAACCGCGATTCGTTCGCGAAGACGACACACGAAGTGTGGAGTGGAAAGAGGAAAAGGTCCCACCGGGCGTGCCAGAATCTATTCCCCTCCGAAAGACGGCGCAAGACTGACGTGAAGACGTCTTGCCTGAGATTCGGGGCAGATGCTATTTGGTTTTATCCGTCCACCTCTCCGAAGATGCCAAGTTGATTTATGGCACCGTATATCGGAGGTTTGGACGGATGCGGCCGATGTAGCAGATTTCGTCAGATTCCCCCTCGCTTGAGGGGTTTTTGATTGTGGGGACACTCTTCTGTGCAGGCGCAAGCCCCTGCAGTTAATTACGCTACCGCATCGCCGTAACAACTTTCTCCTTCTCCAGAATTTCACTTCGTGTCGTGTGTGTTTGTTTGTTTGTGGATGCCCGTGGATTGTATACGGAGACTAAGTTATGCCGTCGCCCGTAGGACGTAGATTAGTCCAAATCCGTATTTACTTAGATTTGGGTTTGGTGTTTTTTGTTTAAGGATACGTTAGCCGTATTGAGGCTAAGATCAACTTAAACGTTCGTTAAGGATACGTTAGTCCTGTTTGAGACTAAGATCGACTTAACTGAAAGAGCATTTGGGGGCTCTATTGTTTCAGTTTAGGGACGTAGTGGTCCGTTTAATATATGGCCGTCAGGACCTGTCACCTCTCTGACGACGTTGAAGGATTACAACGGCAGGTGTCAGAGGAGTTCGTAGATGTACCCTTGAACCAAAGTTGATTGGAGAATATGTAATCCGATTGAATGTTTAAGGATACGTTAGCCAGATTTGATGCTTAGATCGACTCAAACGAGATCTTTTAGATCCGGCAAAAGAGCATTTGAGGGCTCCATTGTTCCAGTTTAGAGACGTAGTGGTCCATAAGTAGTTTAAGGACGCATAAGTCCATGGCCTTAGGGACCCCCAGTCCATATGGGTGTGTTTAAGGACGCATTAGTCCGTTAGTTTAAGGACGCATAAATCCGTAGGTTTAAGGACCCCACAGTCCATGTTTTAGTTTGAAGACGCATAAGTCCATGAGTTTAAGGACCCCACAGTCCATGTTGATGTGTGGTCGTCGGGACCCGTCACTTCTCTGACGTCGTTGAAGGATTACAACGATAGGAGTCAGAGGAGTTCAGAGATGTACCCTTGAACCGGATGTAAATTGATTAAGAGAGCAGTCTTGCTCAGTAAATTTAATTTGAGGACTTACGGCCATGATTGGGCTAAGTCCAGTTGAAGATGTTCAACGTTTTTATTTATCTTTGGCCTATTCGGCCTGTGCTAGGGCTTTGCCCCTGTTTAATAATGCATTGCATTTCATTCTGGCCTGCTAGGCCTTTTTGATTTGGGCTATGTCCCTTTATAAATGATGCAGAGCATCTGTTCGGGCTCTGCCCTTTTTTAATATAATGCACTGCATTTAATTTGGCCTGTTAGGCCTTTTTTAATTGGGCTTGGCCGTTAATTGTCTGACAGTGGTCATGCGGCCTGTCAGGTACTTTGCGCTAATTAATGAGCACAAGCGCATGTGGAGGTGACACGTGTCACGCTCTGGTGAGCGCAAGCGCAGTTAGCGCAGTGCGCTGCACCCGTGTGCTGCGCTTCTGACACGTGGCACGCTCTGGTGAGTTGCACCAATGTCAGAGAGTAATGCTCTATTTTAAAAGCGCATAGCGCAAGTTGTTCTGAAGCTGACACGTGGCGCTCTCTGGTGGCTTGCGCCAACCCAAGAGCGCAACAGTGCAGATTTTCAAGTGCAAGGTACTGTTTCAATAACTTGATCCAATTTTGGATTCAAGAAAAGAATTTTTAAGATTCCAGAACCAATGGTTCATAAAAAAAAGTGCAAGGCACTGTTATTATTTTTGTTTTTATTGAAGATCATTGATCTTGTTCTTAGATCAATGATCTATTCAGAAGAAGTTCTTCTTGAAGAAAGGTTTTTACCTTTTTTTGTTTTTGAATCCTTCAAAGTTCTCTCTGTTTTTTTTAAGTTCTTGATGTTCTCAATGTTGATGATTTTTGAATTGGGGTCTAGGGGCCTTTATATAGTGCCTATTAATTTGTTAAATTTGTTAAAGAGATCATTCTCTGAGTGATTTGGGGAATTTTCCCCACCGTTGGATCTTTTATCCAAGGGCTTCTGTGTTACAGAAGATAATCTTCTTGTTTTAACAAGAATAAAAAGATCTTACTGGAATTTTAATTCTGTTTGGCGCAGATGCACCAGCGCTTGACACGTGTCGCACAGCGCAGAGCGCAGCGCAACTGCGCTGCCACGTGTCGCGCAGCGCAGAGCGCAGCGCAACTGTGCTGCCACGTGTCGCGCAGCGCAGAGCGCAGATCATCTGAAGCGTTGCTTCTTTTAATTTTGTTTTAAATAGAGCCTTGCTCTGATTGGGCGCGCTGCCTTGGGCGCTGCACTGACGTATCAGCTTTTGACACGTGGCGCGTTGCGCGCAGCGCAAGGAATTTGAGGCGTTGCTTCATTTATTTTAACTTCAATTTCAAAACAGAGCTTTGCTCTGATTGAGGGAAACAGAAGCGTTGCTTCGTTTCCCGTCTTGGAATTTAAACGGAGCATTGCTCTGATTGGGGTAAACACCAACTATCCTACTTTTTCTCAGCCCCTGTAACAAATTACAGATATGAGATCCTGATCCGGTATCTAGTACCCAGGAGGTAAGACTGACCGAAAAGCCGTTCTCAATTACAAGAACACCTGAAGTAGATGCATTAATATGCTTCTTCTTCAATGGGGTCTCCTTGGAATCCATACAATCATCTTTCCCTTACTCACACTTATGACTGTTGTCATAAGTTATAGCCGAACCGACGTTTTCTAGCCCCAATAAGAATTCGGATCGGTCAAGCGATACATTTTGTTATCTTGATTCGGGCGTGAAATGGTTGCTACCTGGAGAGAGAGAAAGGAACACTCGGCGTGCGCTCTTGCAAGATTAGATTGGTTATTAATTTATCTAACCAGGATGGCTCCACCTGTTTCCTCAAATTCTTCTTCAAACCCTAAAAGAAGAACTAGTCAGGATTTAATCACACGTCACAATACTTGCTTAGCCTTTCAGCCAGGCTAGTGTTGGTACTTCGAGGAAGGTTTTCCAACGCTTTCGCGAAGTTCCTTAACTATATAACATCTTTTTCCTGGAGGCGTAGCCCCACTAATACCGTTCTAGACACCTATTTGGTTTATAGTATTGATTGTTAAGTGAAATAATCTCCCGAGAGTAATCCAACTCATCAGTGGGATCGGGATCCAACTATCATTGTGTAATGACCTAGATGGAATTCACTATAGTCACTACACTCCAGAAGGTATGCTAAATCTGCAAGTTTCCTGTATATTTGAAACTCTTGATATGGTTTTTGCCCTTAGCGGTTTATGACCTTGACAAAGCCCAACAAATTATAATCCACTAGTCAAGTTCATCCCGTCATTATCCAGGATTAATCTAGACCCACCCGTATATGCCCTTGACAAAGGCCAACAAGGCTGTACGACTGTCCTAGATAGTCGCATCTTAATATGCAACAGACAAGCAATATCTAGCTACCGTACACTATGCCTTGACAAAGGCCAACAAACGCAGCACGAATACTAGGTACAACTCATCCGAAATGACGGAAGGCTACGACTAGGTTTTTGGAGAAAAAACTCGTTAATGTAATGAACTTGATATTGTTGAAGGAATCCAAGTGGTTTTACAAATATTTATAGTGGCGAAAACTTTTGCTAAAGAGGTCACTCCCTGTGAAGGGATCTCGGCTCTTTCCTCATCGAATGAGGTGCAGGATATTCCAAAATGAATACCATGATGCAAAGCAAAAAATAATCGATTATAGTGAAGTTATTACGTTGACGCAAACTTTTACTCAAGGGGTCACTCCCGATGAAGGGATCTCGGCCCTTGCCTCGTTGAATGAGGTGCTGGATATTCATAACTGAATACCACTGTGCAAAGAAAAGAGAACGTCTGTAATGTCAGTTTTTCGAAATCTGTTCCAACAACATTCTTTAGGTTTCTTTTCTTGCATTAATCAAAATTAATGCATTCCCATCATTTTAATCCTATCACACCAGAAAAGAACGAAAATACAATGTACGTATATACCATCCGCATTCACCATTGGGCCCCGTCATCACCCGTTAGGTTGCTTAACTAACAACAGAGCGGGGGCCGGACTAGCGCGGGTGTAAAACATATACAACATCCACTAATATATATATAAGTATATATAACATTCGTCCCAGGCATGATAATAAGAAACATCACAGAATCTCAGCCAACAATACAGAAAGGTGGATAATCTTGGAGCCCCGGGTTTCATTTGAGCCGCAAATAAAACCCGACGTTTCCGGTCGTGTGGATAGCCTGTGCAATGAAAACCTGGACCCCTACGAGCGTGGCATGTTACCCGCCAATCCCAGAAGTGAGGCAGCCCTCTTCAACAAAGTGAATGGGCTACCCAGCACTTCACGGAATCCGGTAACTTAGGCGCCCCTCCGTGGGTCATCCTATACCCCTTACGAGTGCGGCGAATAGCCCGCCGATTCTAGAATGAAGCCCCCTCCGTCTCAACGCTATGAGATGCGGGCTTGTTGCCTTCTAGAACCCGACTATTCGTTCACTCCACCGCGGGGTAATCCTAGTGCAGAAAAAAAAATAATATATACAAATGATGACATCGACCTCAACCCGGTCGTGCTCCAAAATAATATACAACCCGACAAAGACGTCAGTCAACATGTCGGACGCTCGCCCCGCAAAATGAATATACAAATGAATATAAACTGTACTGCTAACATTGCACCACATGCTATCCACCACGACTATCCAACCACAATCACAGCATAAGCATAAAACATCAACGCGAATGTCACGTTCGCAAAACCCATCTAAAAGAACATATAGCAATCAGACGAGTTTTACCGATCGAGTGACATTCACGGTCGCAGATAAAAATGAATGTACTGTAAACAAAATATATATTTTAAAATTTCGATTGACTAAACTTTCCCTAATTGGCCCCAAAGGCAAATAGAGCACTCAAACAAATCTGGGCCAAAACCATATATCAAAAAAATCATATTTCCATGAACTAAAGCCCCAAAAAAAATTTCGGGCACTGTAGCCCAAAAAGCACGGCGGAACCGTCGCAAAATATGCCATTTTGCTCCGGTTCCGCCACTGAATTTTGGAGTAACGTGCCCAAATTTTTTTCACAGCTATAGTTTTGCCTGCACATATTTTTAAGATGCCTAAAAATTTTTTTGAACAACTTTAAAATTCGACAGCAAGCACACCAAAATGGAAATACGATTCAGAAACTTTGGTCGATCGAGATTTTAACCTTGTGCAAACTAGCTAGTAGGGTCTATAGCCTGGCTCTGATACCATGAAGGGTTACCCTAGCGCCCTGGCCAACTCTCCTGGCCAAATGCGGAACAAAATTTTTCTAACGATACGAAACTTGGCGCTAGAATAAACCTAAACCGGATCTTAACCATAAACCTAACTAGCAAGACTAAAGTGATGCTGTCTACTATGAAAGAAAGCTCACCAAATAAACCAAGTCCTTCGGTCTTCTTTGTTCATATTTAACTCCAAGTGGCCACCTTGAACTTGTTTGATCTCCATTTGCGGCTCCATCGGTCTTCCGGGATCGAACTTGTTCTCTGGCCTTCCTTTGTCGTAGATGATCTAGCCGAGAGATTTGATCCATGGCTTTAGCTTCTCACAATATTTCAAGTGGAGCAACTAGAGAACTTAGGTTGCTAAACCAAGTAGTCTAGGATGTAGTTTGATGATCTAAGTGTTTGCTATCTCTTACTAGCCTCTTCACTTATTTCTCAACTCATGAGAATGGTAGTGAAGAGGAAGAAGATGAAGGTGGGGGAAACTCAAGAGGAGGGAGGAGATGAAGAGAAATGGGAGCTCATAAAAAATAATGAAGCCTCAGGAGAGAGAAATTACACACAAAGGTTTTGTGTATGAATTTCTTGAATAAACAATTAACAACCATGCTTCAATAGTAACTCCAAATGAATTAAAAATTCATTTGAAGCATGGTCATTGCCATTCATCCCATACCTCACACTTTACACCTCATTTCCATTTATCAAATAAATGGAAAAGACATAATAAGGTGGCCACCTTCTAGAAGGTAATCTGTAATAAATACGGATGACAGTCTGCTGTATATACATACCTGCATTCGGATAAAAATCCGAACGCCCAAAGAGATAGGATAACACGAAGAACGCAATACTAGAATATACATATCGAAATACATATATGTAAACTATTAAATCAATACCTTATTTAATAATCCGGCTCATACTCGAGCCGGCCAGTATTACCAACTGTCCGATCGAAAGTCCGAGTACAAAGTATATCAATCGATCGAGACCCTGCACGTATCCAATACGGCTACTACATCATTTCGCCTGAACCAGGGAAACCCTCTGTATGGGACACTAAAGAATCGACTGTACGCCGATAATGAGTTACTGGATAAATTCATAACCACAAGTACGTCAGCGGCACTAGCTGTACGTAATGGCTACCCGGGTACATGTCGAAAAGGAAGGCTGACGAGCAAACTCATCCGGATCCCTACTAAGCCTATCCGTGACAATCTCCGTACAGTCCGGTCTCTTCGTCTGAGATTATCGCATACCGGGTTTAGGAGGTGGTAAACGCCAGACCCTAATAACCCGATAAGTCGTGCTGATGTGGCTCAGGACCAAACCGGGAATCTACTGATCAGTCTATCAGTATATCCCAACTGCCTTGCCTAAGGTCTTATGGTCCTGAACAATCGAACACAGTGTGATATCGACTCCCTATACCGGGAGAGGCGAATCTCCGACAATCACTCACTGCCTCCATGTGGCTCGGGACTGTACCCAACCAAAACCTATTTTCATGACTCAGTAGAGCTGTGGTAGTGTAGTGATCAAAGCACAGTGGGAACTCATACGAGACAAATGCCGATCTCAGGTCTAAAGACTAACCTGTACTCATGTCACCTGAGTACTTCCACCTGACGATAGGTATAGTACCATCTGGAAGTTCTCGGCGAGTCCGTCCGGTGTACTCACCCCCAGTGGGCACCTGCATACGATCTTTGGTCTAAAGACCAATAGTTGCGGGACCAACCCATCGCCCCTTATCGGGGTCTAGAAACGTATACACTAGTCTACTCTGGAATATCGGTGCCCAGTCTTGATACTTCCCACAACTAGGGACCATTTAAGGATGTGCTTACCGACTATCCAGCTTCCACAAGTATCATCGCCATCACAACGCAGGTAGTCTAGTATTGATCCTACGGGCTTTATAAACATATATAAAAGATATGTAATTGCAATTAAAATATACACTTGTTAAGATAAAGTCAAACCAAACAGCATACTATCATATCGAGCAAGACTGTCCTGTATATATGCATGTCCAAGCATCCATATGTATACATATACAATAATGGCCTCAGTATCCAACAGTCATATCGTCTGAACCGGGAAAACCCTATGTGTGGGACTCTAAAGACTCGACAATACGCTGACATTGATTACTAGATAATCTCTGTATCGTCCGGTCTCATCGTCTAAGAATATCGCATACCGGATCTACGGGATGGATAACGTCAGACCCCTAATAACCCGATAAGTCGTGCCGGAGTCAAGCGCATCACCAACTGAGAAACTACTGAACTCCTATCAGTAAATACCATCCATCGTGGCCATGAATTTATAGTGCTGGCCAATCGAACACAGCACGATATCGAATCCTAATACTAGGAGAGACGAATCCCTGACAATCACTCACTGCCTCTATGTAGTTCGGGGCTGTACCCAACTAAAACCTATTTGTATGACTCCTTTAAGCCATGGTAGGGTAGTAATCTAAGTACAGTAGGAACTCACATGAGAAAAATGATGATCTTGGGTCAAAGGACTAACCTGTACTTATACCACTAGAGAACTACTATCTGACAATAGGTATAATACCATCTAGCAATTCTCGGTGAGTCCGTTAAGTGTACTCACCTCTAGTGAGCACTTGTATACTATCTTAGATGACAAAAAACTAATGGCTTGTGAGACCAGCCACTGCCCCTTGTCGGGGTCTAGAAATGTATACACCAGTCTACTTTGGAATATAGATGCCCGGTCACAATACTCCCGCGACTAGAGACATTTAAAGATGTGCTTATGGACTACCCAGCTCTCACGTTTATGATCGCCATCATAATGTTGGTAGTCAAGAAAGAATCCTACAGGCTTTATCATTATGTATTAGTGACACGTAATAAAATATAAAACATATACATATAATGATAAAGACAAACCAGATAGCATACTATCATCTCGAGTAAGACTGTTCTATATGTATAGGTCCTCCTTCAATTATCATAATCGCCTACCTACAATTACAATAATTGCCTTGTGGGTACTATATTCAACAATCTCCCACTTTCACTTAAGGCCAATTATTACGGTATAGCATATCCATAGCTCATGTGCTACCGAATACCCAACTTCTCTATTAATCAGTTTCGCAAACCGTGTTTAAGAAACATTCGAGTTTGAGAATAGCCTCCGTGAGTGGATCCACTATAATGTTCCAACTTCATCTCTCTATATCTCAATTTCATGGAGATTAACAATCTCCTGAACTGAGCAATACCCTGCCTCAAGAATTTGTCTAGATACTTGATGGGACCAAGTTCATAAATAAACAACTTTATCCAACAAACTTCTGGGCCGTATCCTCCATTGAGTCATAACCAGCATCCTGCACCATGCCTACCTCAGTATCCCTATTGGAACCATATCCAATATACTGCTCTTCAGAAGCGGGTAAACTCAAAACTTTGACAGCATCTCTGTCATCCAGGTCACCTGGGAAGCTAGAACTGGTAACTTCCTCCTATAAGAGGCTACCGTTACTATATACCAAGAACATCTTTTTATGTTTTTAACTGCTTCCTTTTTTTTTCTACAGGATTGGATTAATATCCGCTTCCTATAATAAGTGCAAAAGAAATATCTGGTCTGGTACATGATATCACGTGATTGACTCAGTTGCCTAACCATATGATATGTCATTCGTGTGGAGCCCTCTTCTCATCAGTCTAGAAGACATATCTTTAGAGAGGGTGCCTCCATCACCTACGGGTATACCACCACGCCAGGAGTCGTCCATTCTAAACCACTTTTAGAATGGTGTCTAAGTATCCGGATTGGGACACTTCTCAAATCTAGATCTAAAACCATAGATCTAGTTACCAGAATTCCTGATGTCTTATCTATATACTATGTGGAGAAACACCTGTGACAACCAAAGTTTGACTGATTGTAGTATAGGAATATCACTTCCTATCAGAAGTATGTCATCCAAATCCCAGGACAGTACTCCTTACACCTTTCTGTTAGTCCCGATTCTAGGGTCGTGACATTTATGGACCACGGTGGAATAAGAAAACAACAATTTTTTTTTCAAACATAGAACCAAAACCTAACCAAGATCATCAAATAGATGCAATTGCAAAAATAAAAAAGAGCAGGTTTAGAGTGCTACAACATTTGTAGCATGTTAGTCACTTCTCCTTGGACTCTGGTTAGTCTCCACGAAGCCCGGAACAACCTTGCTAGGTGATCTCCTTACCAAAAATGATCCACCTTGAGATAACTCCAACAAAAACTTTAGCTTCAAGTTGATCTCATCAAAATAAAGCAACCCACTAATTAAACTTGCTAAAGATTATTAGTAAGAGATGTAGAATAATTAGCTCACTAAATTCTTCTCTTTGGTTTTTCATTCCTTACTTGAGAAAAACTCAAGAGGAGGTAGTCATGGAGATGAGAACAAGAGAGTGAGGTTCAAGATGAGAAAAATCCTAATAAAAAAAATGAGTCATCAAAGAAAAACCCAAAGAAGTCTACAACATCCTCATTTTCCATGATTCATACTCTTTAAGAATGTTCTCATCTAAACCATATAAGTTTCATACACCAATCTCAAATTCATCAACATACATGTCACAATATTTATATCAAATATAAATATTAATAAAGAGAAGAAAACAATAAAGTGAGCATGATATTAGTTAATATATAAATATGTCATTATATAAATATGCATTTAATTATTAAATCAATACATGATTTAATAATCCAGTTATATCATATATATACCGGCTAATATCATTAAATTGGAATTTGTCAGACCCTAATAACTCGATAAGTCATGCGACAGAGGAATCATAACCAATCGGAGATACAACTGATAACACTTATTAATTTATCTTTACCGTGGTAGCTACCGACTTGTGGTTGTAGTCATGTCCTACACAGTACGACATCAACTCCCAATATCGGGAGAGACGAATCCCCTCAACTGCTCACTGCCTCCATATGCTTCGGGACTATACCCAACAAAAACCTGTTTGCATGACTCCTCTGAGCCATGGTTGGGTAGAAGTCTAAATATAGTGGTAACACACATGAGACACTATGGCGATCTTAGGTCCTAAGGACTACCCTATTCTCATGTCACCAGAGAACTGTTATCTGAAATTAGTATATAACCAACTAGGAGTTCTCGGTGAGTCCGTCCAATATAACTCATCCTATGAACACCTGTATACAATCCTCGATGTTAAACACCAATAGCTGCAGGATCAGCTATCGCCCTCCAACCGAGTCAGAAAACGTACACACTAGTCTAAACTGGAGTATCGATGCCCAGTCTTGATACTCCTATGACTAAGGACATTTAAGAATGTGCTTATCGACTACTTAGGCCCCACTAGTATGATCTCCATCATCGTCCTTGTAGTCAAGCAAAATCCTTAGGGTTTTATCTTATGTCTAAATGATACGTGATAATAAATAAATGCATCACATGAAAAATAAAGACAAATAAAATAGCATACTATCATCTCGAGTAAGATTGTTCTCTTGTATAGGACCTTCTTCAATTACAATAATTGCCTTGAGGGCACATATATCCAACAATCTCCCACTTGCACTTAAGGTCAACTATTGTGGTATCGCATACCCAACTTCTGTACTAACAGTATTGCAAACTATATTCGAGAACCAGCCTCAATGAGTGGACCCGGTACAACGCATCTCTTTGTTTCTCCTTGAATCTTAACTTCACGGAGATCAAATATCTCTCGAACTGAGCGATAACTGCCTTAATATTTTCTTGGACAGACGATAGGATCATGTTCATAAATGAACAATTATATCCAGCGAATTCTCAGGCGGTATCCTTTGCTGATTCACAATCAGCATCCAGCGCCACGACTACCTCAGTATCCCACTTGAAAATCTTTCCAATATATTGCTCCTTAAAAGAGGGTAAAGTTATAACTCGCGACAGATGCTCTGTCTCCCATGTTATCTGGGAAGCAAGAATCAGTAACTGCCTCCTTCAGGAGGCTGCCGTTACTAAACACTAAGAACATCAAATGCTCTTCACTGCTATCCTATATTTCTCTAGGATTGGACTGATATTCATATCCTATATGGAAAAACACTTATCCATATCCTATATGAAGAAACACTTATGATCACCATTATTTTACCGATTGCAGTTTAGGAACATCACTTCCTATCATGAGTATGTCATCCACATACCATATGAGAAATCTGGAAACACTCCCTACCACCTTCTTACAAATCCCAGGTTCATCTCTGATTCTGATGAAGTCAAACACTTTGACCGTATCATCAAAACAGATGATCTTTCTTCGTTATGCTTGTTTAGTCTAAAGATAGACTTAAGGAACTTGCACGCCTACTGCTGCTCCCACTCACTAAGATAACCCTCTGGCAGAGTCATATACATGTACACTTCTAAATTCAATTTAGAAAATCATTATAGTCATCCACTTTCCATATATCACAGTCACGAAAGACAACAATGGCAAGTTATATCCGTATGGACTTCAGCACAAACACTGAAGTAATAGTTTCATCACAATCCATATCGGGTATTTCATGAAAACCATTTACTATAAATCTAACCTTATTATGTTAGTACCTTTCCATTTGTATTGATCTCATAATATCTACTTGCTCCTAATGGGTTTTACCCCTGCAGGAGCACCCAACAAAGTCCATACTTTGTTGCAGTCCATAGAGTCCAACTAGGATAACTCGACATCTAGCCATCAATCGGAAGTCACCACTTCCCATGGCCTATTGATAATAAGTAGGGTCATAATTACATGATGCTAGCCTCATAATCACCGTCAACGAGGAAACCGTAGTACCTCTCAGGCGGCTGAGGTCACCTACTAAATCTGCGGAGTAGACTACAGTTTGTTAGGGTCAATTGGATTTTCAGGTTCTACTAAATTTTTAGTAACCACTTGTGGTTCTAAAATCACTTCCAGTTATACCATACTCCCACTAATTTCTTTTGTAAGAAATTCCTTTACTAAGAAGGTGGCGAGCCAAGAACAAAACACTTTTGATCTTGCAAATGGTAGAAAGTTAAACCCTCGTTAATGCCTGAAATAACTCACAAACTGCCATTACCAAAATGTGCCTTGCGTTTATCCGGATTCTGGTTTTAAGCATAAACCGGATAACTCAATATATTAAAAAATTTAAAATGATAACCCATTCTATATCATATATAGAATTTGAGGTATTGATTTAGGTGGAACCGATATCAATTGATATGCATCTATTTCTAGTTCATCCCCTAATTGAAAAAGGTTTTACAACATTAATCATCAAGGAGCGCACCCACGGATGAGTAATCTGAGAGAGAATCGAATTCTTAATTATATAACTATGGAATACCTAGCATAAGTATCCACATCTTTGAACAATTCGAAGAATCTTAATACTTCCAACGTTTTTGGTTCTCTACTTTATTCTTATATCCTATAAACTTCTCAAAATCTTTAGACTTTGCATTTCAACAAGAATGTGTATCTAAAAACAGAGAACTCATAGTAAAACGGAACGAAGTATAAGTATCAACCCCTTGTCTGTGTAGACACCGGACAACATACATCATTATGTAGAAATCCTATGAGTTCGGTAACTCATACTCTGTGTGTAATAATTTGAAAATTATATTTTGGTTAAGAATATATATTCCGTAATTCAATGCATCTTACCCAATCATCAAATGTTTAAGACAAATGTTCATAACATAATTTTTGAAAATTTATATCCCACTTTATCAAATAAAAAAACGAATATATCAGTTTTTAAAAGTTGGTGCATAATAACAGATATTCAAAACCAAAAGTTTGCCGAAATGCAAAACCAGATGATTACCCCAATAGCAACAATTGCTCTGAAATCCGATATCGAGAATCAAATCACCTTTCTAATAATCTAATCCTTCTCAGCATCTATAACAACTTACAGATGTGGGATGTTAATCCAGTATCTATATACTCAGGAGTCAGTTGGAAAACTGTTTTCGATTACAATTACATAGAAAACATGAAACATCAAAATGTTTCAAGGGGTAGACGGGTATTCTAAGTAATGCCTCTTTCATTACCCAGAGTCATAACAGTGGTTGCATTTTCATTTCTGCTCATTTCGTCCCCTATTGTTGTCTCTCTTTCTTACCTTATATATACCAAACTTATACTAGTTGGTTTTCTTCTTACCCTTTCTTTCAACTTCAGCATCGAGATTGGAAGAAAACTATCCAACAAACGTAACTGGTATATAATCCTCATTTAAGGAGCTCTCAAACTTGAGATAATGTGGAGAGAAGAGACAAATCAATTGTATCATATACAATTCACTTTCTCTAGAACCAGCGGCCATCCTCGACTGAAACACTTTCTCCGAGTTCGTATATAACTATACGAGATGGCCTTCCATGCAATATGTATCTCTGTATCAGATACAGAGTGTTCTGGAGGAAGCAGTGGGAGGGGTAAGGATATATGACTATGTCGTGAAATAGGGCAATCATGACATTCCAAATCCTTTGATTGTAAAAAGATTCGGTTAACTTGGTTTACGAGTTTTGGTTTAAGGTCAGTCTTGGGTCGCTGCCAGAGAGAGAGAAAAGAAACACTCATCGTGCACTCTACTCAAGATTAGATTGGTTAATTAATTTATCTAATCTAGTCTCTCACTGTTTTGTTGAATTCTCCTTCAAACCCTAAAAAGAGAACTAGCCGGGATCATTTATAGAAAATCTTCCGAGAGTAACTATTACTCACAGTGGGAATCGGGATCCAAGCTATCATAGAGTGGTAGCCTTGACGGGGTCAACAAGTTACCCCGCACCATAGAAGGTATGCAATCTCATTATAAGTTTCAACACTTGAAACTCTCGATATTGGTTTTTACCCTTAACGGCTTATGATCTTAATGAGGCCAACAAATCATAAGTCACTAGTCAAGTTCAACCCATTATTTCGTGATTAATTTAGACCCACCCGTAAGGCCCTTAACTATGGTCAAAAAAGTCGTACGACTATCCTAACCAATCGCATCATATGCAAGTAAGAAGACATCACTTAGATACCGTACTCTACGCCTCAAGGAGATTGACAAACATAGCACGAATACTAAGTACTTTACTTCTTGAAATAGCAAAGGGCTATGGCTGGTTTTGAAGAAAATCTTTAACGTAATGAATTTGACCTCATCGTAGAATCCGAGTGGTTTTGAAAATTTATAAGAACATATACTTTTATTTAAGAGTGAACTCCCGGTGAAGGGATCAAGGCTCTTCCCTCATCGAATGAGGTGCAGGATATTCCTAACTGAAAATCTCGATGCAAAGCAAAAGACTATGGCTATACTGTTAGTGTGATATGCCTTAGAGGCCATTATTGTATAGTATTAGTTTGTATATTACATTTTGGAAGGTTGTGATATATACACGGATTGACATTCTTGCTCAATATGGTAGTATGCTACTTGGTTTGTATCTATCTTAATATGTGTATGTGTTTCTTTTTAACATATTGCTAATACATATTGATAAAGCCCTTAGGATCTTTTGCTTGACTACCAGCGTTATGATGGCAGTCACACTAGTGGGGGTCGGGTAGTCTATAAGCACATCCATATACAGGTCCCTGGTCGTAGGATTATCGAGACAGGGCATCGATACTTCAGAGTAGACTAGTGTATATGCTTCTCATCTCAGGAGGGGAGATGGTCTGTCCTACAGCCATCAGTATGTCGTACTGGAGATAGTATGCAGGTGCTTATTAGGTTACGAGTACACTGGACAGGAATCACTGGGAACTGTTGGTTGGTATTATACCTATAACCGGTTATCAGTTCCCAGGTGACATGAGTACATCTTACTCCATTGACTTAACACTGTCACTTCGCCTCGAGTGTGTTCCTACTGTTATTAGATTACTACCCTACCATGACTCTATTGAGTCGTGCAAACAGGTAGTAGTTGGGTGCAGTCCCGAAGCACTTGGAGGCAGTGACGGTTAGATAGGATTCGTCTCTCCCGGTATTGGGAGTTGATATCGCGCTGTGTCTAGGAGAGCCATTACACAAAGTCTCTGGCCAGGGCAAGTGAGATTTACCGGTAGTGTTTCCAGTAGTTTCTCAGGGTGTTCTGGACTACACTACGACATGACTTGTACCGCTATTAGGGGTCTGACGTTTACCGCCTCCCTAAGCCCGACATGCGATACTCTTAGACGAACAACCGGACTGTACGAAGATTGTCACATTCAGGCTCAGTAAGAGTTCGGATGGGTTCACCTCATCGGTCTTCTTATCGGCATCTACCTAGGGACCGTTACGTACAGCTAGTACCGCTTGCGGCCTGTGGTTAAACCCACTGCCAGCGTAGTGTCGAGTCTTTAGAGTCCCACACAGAGGGTTGTTCACCTTTGGGCGAAATGGAGTAGATGTCGTATGGTATTACGATGGGGTTCATTCACATATGCGTACTTGTGCGCGTTTGGTGTTCGGGCAGTTGATACTAGTGGGCTTTGGTTTAAGCTAGATCCTAGTATTTGATTTTGGTATGGTTCAGTCTCATTGCATTCGTGTTCTTCGAAACACGGAAGCGGGTATGTATATACAGTTGACAGAGACAGAAGAAGGAGACACCTCATTAGGGTTTTGACCATTGACTTGATTAAGACCTTAATGAGATGATGAAATTTGATTAATAGTTTTAATTAGTGATAATTGTGTTATGGTTATTTGGATTGACCATTTTGACTTGTTGACCAAAGTTGACTTAGATATTTTCTTTTTGTTGTTTTGTTAAGAATGTGCTTAGCATTAATGGTGACATGATAATGGTCAAATCAAACCAACCATCACAATTTTTGTTAATTAAAATTATTATTCTTATGTGCTAATATGAGAGCTATCTATTCTCATTCTATCATGATACATTCTCTCTCCTAGTTCTCTCTCCTTCATCCTCTCTCTCAAACCCTAACCTCTCATGTGTTGAGAACCAAGGGAAATTGAGACCAAACCACCAAAATCACTCTCTACTCTCTCGAGGGTTCTTAGTCTAGCTCACCAAGCACATTAGTTATTTCAAGATAGAGATTGGAGCTCAAGGTAGAGGCTTTCGGGTGGATCTTTCTTTGGCAAAGAGAAGAACGTGAGGAGGAGCCATATACACCACTCCAAGGAGCTCACAACAAGAGGAAGCAACACAAGAAGAGAAGGAGTTCAAGCTTTAGATATAATTTCTTAACCTATTAGTTAAAGCTCTTTGTTTGTTTGCTAGTTTTTGTTTAGCAAAGATCCTTCATGTTAGTCTATGTTTCCTTTGTGATAAAAATTCATTTTTTACCTCTTTCGCCTCTCCGAAAGTACCAGGGTGGGTAACATAGAATTACAGTGGTATCAGAGCCTAGCTAATCAATAACTAACATGTTAGCAAAGTCGTTGGAACTTCGATCATGAAAAAAATCCCAAAAACACACCAAAACTTGTATTTTCTGTCGTTTTTAAAAACATGCCTAAAAATAATTTCAGTGACATGAAAAATACAAGTAGGCTTTTTAGAGAAGACTGTAGAATTTTGAGCGCCTGAATCGCTCATAAGACTGCGGATCCACGGCCGATCCAATCGATTCGCCGCGGATCCGCGGCAGAGTCAACACGGCCGCGCACCAAAATTCTTCTGGGGTTCTCAGTGTTGGTTTTGTGTATTCAGGGAAGTTTTGTTTCTGCCCAGATTTATCAGAGTACTGGATTTTACTTGGGGTAGATTCAAATACAGTTGTTGATCGAAATTCTATAAACTTTAGCTAATTGGATTATATCTGTAATGTGATATATGTACTGAACGTCTACGAATCGTTATACGTCGATAAGTGGGGGTTGTTCATATCTGTGATCTGTGATATTGGATTGTATATATAAACTTGTTGGATTATCGTGGATGAATAGCCGGGGATGTGAGATGAGTGTTTATTTATCTTTCTTTTGATGTAAATTGTAAATTGATGTAATATTATTTTTGGGTCGCACATCCGGGTTGAGGATGTAGCCGCTTTTGTATATTATTTCTTTTACCATTTTCTGCTCCTAGGATAGACCTAAGGTGGGGTGCACAGACTACCGGGTACTTTGAAGTGCCGAGTGGCCTACTTACTTTGTTGAGAGAGGCTGCTCCACTTCGGGTATTTGGCGGGTAGTTTGCCGCACCCGTAGGGGTCTAGGGTGGGGTTTTGGCTATTCATCACGACCGTGTAATCCGTCTTTCGTTGGAGGCTTGAACGAAACGCGGATTCCTAGCATATCCAATGTGTTCATCTGTGATCTGGAATGAATATCATTGCATCTGACGTATGTATATATTTATATATGATATCTAGTAGACGTTACTTATGTTTTGCATCCGCGCTAGTCCAGCCCCCGCTCTGTCGTTAGTTAAGTAACCTAACGGGTGATGACGGGGCCCCATGGCGAATGCGTATGGTATAAGCGTACGTTATATTTTCGTTGTTTTCTACAATGGTAGGATTAATTGATGGGACATATTATATTAATGGAAAGAAAACAAACCAATGTTAAATCGTTGGAACAATTTCAAAACCACTCGGTTTTTTCAAAACAGCAAAACTTTTAAATGCGGAGCTTAAACCACTCCTTTTAAAAGCTATCACGTTCCTTCGATTATATCAAGCTCACTACGTTCACGGTATTGGATGTATATGCCCTAGAGGCCAGTATTGTATGTGTATACATATGGATACTAGGGATACGTATGTACAGAACAATCTTGCTCAGTTTTATAGTATATTATTTGACTTTTCTTTATCGGGATATGTGTATTTATTTGTATTGTTGTTATATCTAGCTTGCACATATTGATAAAGACTCGATACGTTGGTATACTATAGTGGTTTGTCTTTATCTTAACATGGCATATGTCATACTCGTTATTACATATTGCAGTTACATTTTGATAAAGCCCCTAGGATCTTGCTTGACTACCCGCGTTGTGATGGCGATCATACTTGTGGGAGCAGGGTAGTCCATAAGCATATCCTTAAATGGTCCTCAGTCACGTGAGTATCGAGACTGGGCACTGATACTCCAGAGTAGACTGGTGTGTACGTTTCTACCCCCGTCGGAGGGATGGTTGGTCCCGCAGCCATTGGTCTGATGCACCTAAGATTGTATACAGGTGCTCACTGGGTGTGAGTACACTGGACGGACTCGCCGAGAACTTCCATGTGGTACTATACCTATCGTCAAATGGAAGCTCTCAGGTGACATGTGTACAGGTTAGTCTTTGAACCCGAGATCGGCATTTGTCTCGTGTGAGTTCCTACTGAACTTTGATCACTACCCTACCACGGCTCTACTGAGTCGTGCAAACAAGTTTTGGTTGGGTTCAGTCCCGAGCCACATGGAGGCAGTGAGCGATTGTTGGGGATTCGTCTCTCTCGGTATAGGGAGTCGATATCGCACTGTGATTCGATTGGTCAGGACCATAAGACCTTGGCCAAGGCACTTGGGATTTACTGATAGGTTGATCAGTAGTTTCCCGGATTGGTCCTGAGCCACATCGGCACGACTTATCCGGTTGTTAGGGTCTGACGTTCACCATCCCCTAGACCCGGTATGCGATACTCTTTGACGAAGAGACCGGACTGTACGGATATTGTCACGGATAGGCTCAGTAGGAGATCCGGATGAGTTTGCTCATCGGCCTTCTTTTCGACAGGTACCTGGGTAGCCGTTATGTACAGCTAGTGCCACTGACGTGCTTGTGGTTAAAACCACTGCCAGAGTACTGTCGAGTTTTTAGAGTCCCACACAGAGGGTTTCCCTGATTCAGGAGAAATGATGTAGTAGCTGTATTGGATACGTGCAGGGTACGATTGATTGATGTACTTGTTACTCGGATTTTCGATCGGACAGTTTGTAATACTAGCCGGCTCAGGTTTAAGCCGGATTATTAAATCAGGTATTGATTTAATAATTTACGTATATGCATTTCGATATATATATTCTAGTATTACGTTCTTCATGTTATTCTATCTCTTTTGGGCATATGGATTTTTATCTGATTGCCTGTATATTTGTATAGTAGACTGAAATCCGTATTTATTACAGATTTCCTTCTAGAAGGTGGCCACCTCATTATGGATTTTCCATTTATTTGATAAATGGAAAGGAGGTGTAAAGTGAGAGGTGAGGGAGGTATGGAGTTGACCATGCTTTAATAGTTTACAAATGAATTTATAATTCATTTTGGGTTTACTATTAAAGTATGGTTGCTATTGTTTAATGAAAGAAATGAACATACAAAACTCTTGTGTGTGAATTTCTCTCTCATGCTTGATCATTATTTTCTTGAGCTCCATTTTCTCTCCAAGCTCTTCCCTCCTCTTGCTTTCCACCATCTTCATCTTCTTCCTCTTCATTAACATTCTCATGGGTTGAGAAACAAGTGAAGAGGTTAGAAAAGAGATAGCAAACACTTAGACACCCTCCACTACAGCTTAGACTACTTGGTTTAGCAACCCAAGTTCTCTAATTGCTCCTTATAGCTATTTGGTTAGGAGCTAGAGCCATGGATCATACTCCCCGGGTGGATCATCTACGACAAAGCAAGGCCGGAGAACAAGCTCGATCCCGGAGGACCGATGGAGCCGGAATTGAAGATCAAGCAAGTTCAAGGAGACCACTTGGAGCACATGACGAGGAGAGAAGACCGAAGGACTTGAGCCTCTTGGTATATCTTCTTTCATAGTAGATAGCTCTCCTAGTGTAGCTAGTTAGTTTTATGGAAATATCCGGGTTTAGAGTTAAACTAGTGCCAAGTTTTTTTTTGTTCGTTAGAAAATTTTTGTTCCGCATTTGGCCACAGAAGTTGGCCGGGGCACTAGGATAACCCTTCATGGTATCAGAGCCACCCATAAAACCTATACTAGCTTGTTTAAACATGTTTAGAATAACGATCGACCGAAAATTTCAAAAAATGCATTTCAAATCATGAGTTTTCTGTCGATTTTTAAACGTGCTAGAAAAATCAATTTTATGGTCCCAGAAAATCATGCAGGCTTTTTTAAGACCCCTGAGGAAATTTGGTCACGTGATCCTTCCAAACCGCCGCGGATCCGCCGTGCAACAAACCCCCTATTGGCGGCGGTTCCGCGGCCGTTTTGGGGCCCATGTGAACAAAATTTCTTCTGGGCTTCTTATTTTTGGAAATTGCGGTTTCTGGAATAATTACGTTTTGGGCCCAGATTTGTTACAGTGTTGGTTTAATACTTGGGGCCCACTTGGAAAGTTTATTTGATCGTAATTTTAAAATACGTATTTTATTTTCAGTACATTCACGTTTATCTGCGACCGAGAATGTCACTCGATCGGTAAAACTTGTCTAACTGCTATATGTTCTTTTAGACGGGTTTTGCGAACGTGACATTCGCGTTGATGTTTTGTGCTTGTGCTGTGTTTGTTGTTGGATTACCGTGGTGGATAGCATGTGGTGCAATGTTTGAAATACAGTTTATAATTCATTTGTACATTTGTTATTGCGGGGCGAGCGTCCGGCATGTGGACTGCCGTCTTTGCCTGGTTGTATATTATTTTGGGGCACGACCGGGTTGAGATCGATATCACCGCTTGTATATATTATTTTTATTTTCTGTATTAGGATTACCCCGCGATGGGGTGCACGAATAGCCGGGTTCTAGAAGGCAACAAGCCCGCATCTCAAGGCGCTGAGACGGAGGGGGCTTCATTCTAGAACTGGCAGGCTATTCGCCGCACTCGTAGGGGGTACAGATTTTCATTGCACAGGCTATCCACACGACCGGGAACGTCGGGTTTTATTTGCGGCTCAAATGAAACCCGGGGCTCCAAGATTATCCACCATTCTGTATTGTTATCTGTGATGTTGTTTATTATCATGCCTGGGACGAATGTTATATATACTTATATATATACTAGTAGATGTTGTATATGTTTTGCACCCACGCTAGTCCAGCCCCCGCTTTGTCGTTAGTTAAGTAACCTAACGGGTGATGACGGGGTCCCTTGGCGAATGCGGATGGTATATACGTACATTTTATTTTCGTTCTTTTCTGGTATGATAAGTTACAAATTGATGGGACCGCATTAATTTTGATTAATGCAAGATAATAAACCTAAAAGATGTTGTTGGATCCAAGCTTTAAAAACTGACATTACAGACGTTCTCTTTTGCTTTGCACAGTGGTATTCAGTTTGGAATATCCAGCACCTCATTCGACGAGGCAAGGGCCGAGATCCTTTCACCGGGAGTGACCCCTTGAGTAAAAGTTTGCGTCAGGGTAATAACTTCACTATAGTCGATTAATTTTTGCTTTGCATCGTGGTATTCATTTTGGAATATCCTGCACCTCATTCGACGAGGAAAGAGCCGAGATCCCTTCACAGGGAGTGATCTCTTTAGCAAAGGTTTTCGCCACTATATATTTATAAAACTACTCAGGTTCCTTCAACGATATCAAGTTCATTACGTTAACGGGTTTTTCGCCAAAAACCCAGCCGTAGCCCTCTGTCATTTCCTACGGACATTACTCAGTATTCGTGCTGCGTTTGTTGACCTTGTCAAGGCGTAGTGAACGGTAGCTGGGTGGTGTTTGTTTGTAGCATATGATGCGATTAATTAGGACAGTCACATAGCCTTGTTGACCTTGTCAAGGGCTTATGCGGGCGGGTCTAGGGTAATCAAGATAATGACAGGTTGAACTTGACTAGCAGTTTATGATTTGTTGACCTTGTCAAGATCATAGGTTGTTAGGGGAAGAAACCACATCGGGAGTTTCAAACATATAGGAAACTTGCAGATTTAGCATACCTTCTGGAGTGTGGTGACTAGAGTGGATTCCATCTAGTGCATCACATAATGATAGTTGGATCCCGATCCCATTGATGAGTAGGATTACTCTTGGGAGATTTTTTCACTTAACAATCAATGCTATAAACCAAGTAGGTGTCTAGAACAGTGTTAGCGGGGTTACGCCTCCAGGGAAAAGAGGTTATGTAATTAAAGAACTTCGCGAAAGTGTTGGAAAACCTCTCTCGAAGTACCAACACCAGCCTGGCTGAAAGGTTAAGCAAGTATTGTGACGTGCGATTAATCCTGACTAGTTCTTTTTAGGGTTTGAGGAAACAGTGGGAGCCATCCTGATTAGATAAATTAATAAACCAATATAATCTTGCAAGAGCACATGCTGAGTGTTTCCCTCTCTCTCTCTCCAGGTAGCAACCATTTCACGTCCTAATCAAGATAATAAAATGTATCGCTTGACCGATCCGAATTCTTATTCGGGGCTGGGGAACATCGGTTCGGCTCTAACTTACGACAACTGTCATAAGTATGAGTAAGGGAAAGAGGAAGGTTTTAATTACTTGATAACCCCATCAAAGAAGAAACATACTGTTGCGTCTTCTTCAGGTGTTCTTGTTATTGAGAACTGTTTTTCGGTCAGTCCTCCCTCCTGGGTACTCGATACCGGATCAGGATCTCATATCTGTAATTTATTGCAGGGATTGAGAAAAAGTAGGATGGTTGGACCTGGTGATACGTCCTTCAGAGTAGGGAATGGAGCAGAAGTTAATACTGCAGCCGTCGGTGAATATCACCTAGTATTGCCAAATGGCAATACTATGATTTTGAACAATTGCTACTATGTGCCTTCCATGCTTTGCAACATCATATCCGTTTCTTTACTTGATAAAGATGGATATAACTTTGTTCTTGATAGAAATATCATGAACATTTCCTTGATAAGGTACTCGTTGCAGAAGGTACACCGTGTAATGGTATCTATGTTCTAAATCAGAACACAGTTCTCAATGTACAAAACACACACATGAGGAAGAGTTCAGATACGAACGAATCCTACTTGTGGCATTGTAGACTTGGTCATATCGGAGAGAAAAGACTAAGTAAGTTACATAAAGGTGGATTCTTGAATACGTTTGAATTTTTATCTTATGAAACTTGTCAGTCTTGTCTCAAAGCAAAGATGACCAAATCTCCGTTCACTGGGCATGGAGAAAGAGCATTGGAGCTCTTGGGACTCATACACAGTAATGTGTGTGGTCCAATATCTATACATGCAAGGGGTGGGTTCTCGTACTCCATCACATTCACTGATGATCTCTCTAGGTTCGGATATGTGTATCTTATGAAACACAAATCTGAAACTTTTGAGAAATTCAAAGAATTCAGAAGCGAAGTAGAGAACCAGACAGGCAAAAGTGGTAAGATCCTCAGATCTGATAGAGGAGGGGAGTACTTAAGCACGGAATTCCTAAAATACCTAAAAGAGAATTGAATTCTCTCTCAGCTTACTCCTCCGTATACACCACAGCACAACGGTGTGTCAGAGAGGAGGAATCGTACCCTATTGGATATGGTTCGCTCCATGCTGAGTAATGCTGAGTTGCCTCTTTCTTTCTGGGGATATGCGCTTCAAACGGTGGTACATCTGCTGAATCACGTTCCATCCAAGTCCATTCCTAAAACACCATTTGAGATGTGGAATGGTAAGACGCCATATCATAAAAAATTTAAGATATGGGGTTGTCCAGTTTATGTTAAGAAGCATAAACCAGATAAACTAGAGGCACGGTCAGTTTTATGTAAGTTTGTCGGATATCCAAAGAACAGTTATGGATATCTGTTCTACCACACCGAAGAACATAAGGTGTTTGTTGCTCAACATGCTGTTTTCTTGGAAACAGAGTTTCTTGCAAAAGAAATTAGTGGGAGCACGGTAGAACTGGAAGAAATTCCAGAGGGACAAACTGCGACTGAAGACTTGGTGGAACCTTAGGATTCAATAACCCCGGATGAACCTCAACCACTCCGCAGATCTAGTAGGATTTCTCATCCGCCCGAGAGTTACTACGGTTTTCTCATAGATAGGGATCGAGAGGATTGCATCTTGGAAAAAGATGATCCTACTAGTTTCAGACAGGCCATTATTAGTAGAAACTCTGATAAGTGGCTGGATGCTATGCAATCTGAAATGGAGTCCATGTACACCAATAAAGTGTGGACCCTGGAAGTTGCTCCACCTGGGGTAAAACCCGTTGGATGCAAATGGATCTACAAGAAGAAACTTGGTGTGGATGGGCAGGTGGAAACCTATAAGGCTAGAATCGTTGCAAAAGGTTTTCGTCAAAGGCCAGGAGTGGACTATGACGAAACCCTCTCTCCAGTGGCTATACTCAAACCCATTAGGATCCTGCTTGCCATTGCTGCTTTTCATGACTATGAGATCTGGCAGATGGACGTAAAAACGACTTTTCTAAATGGAAGTTTAGAAGAGTGCGTTTACATGGATCAGCCAGAAGGTTTTGTAGACAGTGGGAGCAGCGGGAAGGTGTGCAAGCTGCTCAAATCCATTTATGGATTGAAGCAAGTATCGTGGAGTTGGAACATCTGTTTTGATGAGACAGTCAAGGACTTTGACTTCATCAAGAACGAAGATGAGCCTTGTATTTATAAGAAGATTGTAGGACGAACTGTCGTGTTCCTAGTCTTGTACGTGGACGACATTCTTTTGATAGGAAATGACATTCCTATGCTACAATCGGTCAAGCTATTCTTATCACAAAGGTTCTCCATGAAAGACCTAGGTGATGCCTCGTACATTCTGGGGATCAAGATCTACAGAGATAGATCCAAGAAATTACTAGGACTTTCACAGTCCAGGTACATAGAGACCTGAGATTTAGTATGGAAGATTCCAAGCGCGGTAACATACCCGCATTGCACGGAATCACCCTCTCCAAGAAGATGTCTCCCAAGACTGACGAGGAGAGGGTTCGCATGAGCACTATACCCTACGCTTTGGCGGTAGGATCTATAATGTATGAGATGCTATGTACAAGACCAGATGTAGCTTACGCGCTAAGCATGGTGAGCCGGTATTAGTCAGACCCAGGTGAGGACCACTGTACAGCAGTGAAGAACATTCTCAAGTACCTGAGAAGGACTAAGGAGATGTTCCTGATTTACGGTAATGGAGACCTCAGGGTCGAGTCCTTTACCGACTCAAGCTTCCAGAGTGACAAGGATGACAGCAAGTTTGTCTCGGGTTTTATGTTTATCCTCAACGGAGGGGCGGTATGTTGGAAGAGTTCCAAACAGGATACCGTCGCAGACTCGACGATGGAGGCTGAATACATTGCTACAAGCAATGCCGCAAAAGAGGCGGTCTGGATAAAGAAGTTCATAGCTGAACTTCAGGTAGTTCCGTCTATTATTGATCCGATACCTGTGTATTGCGATAACAATGGGGCTATAGCTTTAGCGAATGAACCACAGTCCCATCAGAAATCCAGACACATCTTAAGACGGTATCACCTGATCAGGGAGATCGTAGATCGCCAGGAGATCGAGGTCCGGAGAGTAGATACGAAAGACAACACGGCGGATCCATTTACAAAGGCCCTCTCTCAAGCACAGTCCGAGCAACTTTTTGGGATGTTGGGTATGCGGTAGACCAGTAGCTGGCCTTAGAGCAGACGTTGGGTATTCGGTACGCAAATCACTGGCCTTTAGTGCAAGTGGGAGATTGTTGGATGTATATGCCCTAGAGGCCAGTATTGTATATGTATACATATGGATACGTATGTACAGAATAATCTTGCTCAGTTTTATAGTATATTATTTGACTTGTCTTTATCGGGATATGTGTATTAATTTGTATTGTTGTTATATCTAGCTTGCACATATTGATAAAGACTCGATACGGTGGTATACTATAGTGGTTTGTCTTTATCTTAACATGGCTGATATCATACTTGTTATTACATATTGCGGTTACATGTTGATAAAGCCCCTAGGATCTTGCTTGACTACCCGCGTTGTGATGGCGATCATACTTGTGGGAGCAGGGTAGTCCATAAGCACATCCTTAAATGGTCCCCAGTCGCGTGAGTATCGAGATTGGGCACTGATACTCTAGAGTAGACTGGTGTGTACGTTTCTACCCCCGTCAGGGGGGATGGCTGGTCCCGCAGCCATTGGTCTGATGCACCTAAGATCTTATACAGGTGCTCACTGGGTATAAGTACACTGGACGGACTCGCCGAGAACTTCCATGTGGTACTATACCTATCGTCAGATGGAAGCTCTCAGGTGACATGTGTACAGGTTAGTCTTTGAACCCGAGATCGGCATTTGTCTCGTGTGAGTTCCTACTGAACTTTGATCACTATCCTACCACGGCTCTACTGGGTCGTGCAAACAGGTTTTGGTTGGATTCAATCCCGAGCCATATGGAGGCAGTGAGCGATTGTCGGGGATTCGTCTCTCCCGGTATAGGGAGTCGATATCGCACTGTGATTCGATTGGTCAGGGCTATAAGACTTTGGTCAAGGCACTTGGGATTTACTGATAGGTTGATCAGTAGTTTCCCAGATTGGTTCTGAGCCACATCGGCACGACTTATCAGGTTGTTAGGGTCTGACGTTCACCATCCCCTAGACCCGGTATGCGATACTCTTTGACGAAAAGACCGGGCTGTACGGATATTGTCACGGATAAGCTCAGTAGGAGATCCGGACGAGTTTGCTCATCGGCCTTCTTTTCGACAGGTGCCTGGGTAGCCGTTACGTACAGCTAGTACCGCTGACGTGCTTGTGGTTAAACCCACTGCCAGAGTACTGTCGAGTCTTTAGAGTCCAACACAGAGGGTTTCCCTGATTCAGGAAAAAAGATGTAGTAGCCGTATTGGATACATGCAGGGTTCGATCGATTGATGTACTTGTTACTCGGATTTTCGATCGGACAATTTGTAATACTAGCCGGTTCGGGTTTGAGCCGGATTATTAAATCAGGTATTGATTTAATAATTTACATATATGTATTTCGATATATATATTCTAGTATTACGTTCTTCGTGTTATTCTATTTCTTTTGGGCGTTCGGATTTTTATCCGATTGCCGATATATTTGTACAGTAGACTGAAATCCGTATTTATTACAGATTTCCTTCTAGAAGGTGGCCACCTCATTATGGATTTTCCATTTATTTGATAAATGGAAATGAGGTGTAAAGTGAGAGATGAGGGAGGTATGGAGTTGACCATGCTTCAATAGTTTACAAATGAATTTATAATTCATTTTGGGTTTACTATTGAAGCATGGTTGCTATTGTTTAATGAAAGAAATGAACATACAAAACTCTTGTGTGTGAATTTCTCTCTCATGCTTGATCATTATTTTCTTGAGCTCCATTTTCTCTCCAAGCTCCTTATTCCTCTTGCTTTCCACCATCTTCATCTTCTTCCTCTTCACTAACATTCTCATGTGTTGAGAAACAAGTGAAGAGGTTAGAAAAGAGATAGCAAATACTTAGACACCCTACACTACATCCTAGACTACTTGGTTTAGCAACCCAAGTTCTCTAGTTGCTCCTTATAGCTATTTGGTTAGAAGCTAGAGCCATGGATCATACTCCCCGGGTGGATCATCTACGACAAAGCAAGGCCGGAGAACAAGCTCGATCCCGGAGGACCGATGGAGCTGGAATTGGAGATCAAGCAAGTTCAAGGAGACCACTTGGAGCACATGACGAGGAGAGAAGACCGAAGGACTTGAGCCTCTTGGTATATCTTCTTTCATAGTAAATAGCTCTCCTAGTGTAGCTAGTTAGTTTTATGGAAAGATCCGGGTTTAGAGTTAAACTAGTGCCAAGTTATTTTTTTGTTCGTTAGAAAATTTTTGTTCCGCATTTGGCCATGGAAGTTGGCCGGGGCACTAGGGTAACCCTTCACACGGTTTCGCCAAAACCATTCGTAGCCTTCCGTCATTTCATATGGATAGTCAATAGTATTCAAGCTATGTTTGTTGGCCAAAGTCAAGGAATAGTGATTTGTAGCTGTTGGATATTCATATGAAGCATAGATAGATGCATTGGTTTGGGACAATCGTACTGCTTTGTTGGCCAAAGTCAAGGGTAGGTACGGGTGGGTTCAAATTAACCTGAAAAATGACGGGTAGAACTTGACATGCGACTTATGATTTGTTGGCCAAAGTCAAGGTCATAAGAGCATGGGGCAAAAATCCACATCGAGAGTTTCTAAAGAAACTGAAACTTGCTAGTATTGCATACCATTTGGAGTGTGATGATTTTGGTAGGATTCCTTTAGCTTTATCACACGATGATATTTGGATCCCGGTCCTACTGTGAGTATATGCTACTCCTCGGGAGATTTTTCTACTTAACGATCAATGCTATAAACCAAGTAGGTGACTAGAAAGGTGTTAGCGGGGCTACGCCCATAGGGAAAAGAGGTTATTTAATTAAGGAACTTCGCGAAAGCGTTGTAAAACCTCCCTCGAAGTACCGACACTGGCCTGGCTGAACGGTTAAGCAAGTATTGTACGGTGAGATCAATCCTGACTAGTTCTTCTTTTATGGTTTGAGGAAGGATTCGAGAAACAGTGGGAGCCATCCTGTTTAGACAAACTAAAAACCACTCTAAACTTGTAAGAGTATCATGCTAAAGTGTTTCTTCTCTCTCTCCTAATTGCAGCAACCAAATATCATGACGGGCCTTAAGTTACTATTAGATAAAAATATATTGACAGGGCCAAACTACAAAGATTGGTTCAGGAATGTCAAAATGGCAATCACTTATGACAAATTGGGGTATCTCCTTACCACTAAGGCCCCCGCCGTCCCAGGTCCAGAATCCAGCGTCGCGGATAAGGAAATCCGTAAGACCTAGGAGATTGACTGCGCGAAGGCCAAGTGCCTCGTGCTTGCCTCTATGGACAATGAATATCACAGGAGGCACGAGAATATGAACCTTGAATCCATATTTCTCCATACTAAGGAACTATATTAAGAGCAATCCCGTATCGCCAGATACGAAACCTCGAAAAAGATGTTTCAAGCGAGGTTGGCCGTCGGATCATCTGTAGGGGAACACGTCCTGAAGATGATTGGCTATATTGAGGAGCTCGCGGACCTCGGGACCATGTTAAAGAATGAGCTGTACACTGACTTGATTCTCTAGTCCCTTCCTTCCACCTACGCCCAGTTTATCCTGAATTTCAACATGTAAAGAAAAGAAGTTGAACTTCCGGAACTCCTCAACATGTTGAGGAGTGCAGAGGGTACCCTATAGAAAGTCAGGGAAACACCCGCTTTGTTTGTTGGAGGAACTTCCTCTTCCAGGTCCAAGGCGAAAGCCAAAGGAAAGAAGAAGAAGGCCCCCACCAAACCAAGGGGCGGTGTCAGTAAGGTGGAAGCTAAAGGAAAAGCAAAAGTAGCGGGACAAACTGTAGGAAAGGAAGAATGCTTTTATTGTCACAAGAAAGGACACTGGAAGAAAGATTGCAGGGCTTGGAAGGCCAAGAACCAGGACCCGAAGCAAGTTGTGGTTTCGGCTTCAGGTGTGTATGTTATTGAAAACTGTCTGTCAATCAACTCTACTTACTGGGTATTGGATACCGGATCAGGATCTCATATCTGTAATTCTTTGCAGGTACTGAGAAGGCGTAGAGTTTTGAAGGCAGGTGATATGACCCTCAGAGTTGCAAACGGAGCAAGCATGGATGCTGAGTCCGTAGGGGACTATCACTTAGGATTGACAGATGGACATGTTTTGGTTTTGCGCAACTGTTATTTTGTACCCAGTTCGACTTGTAATATCATATCTGTATCTTTAATGTCTAAAGAAGGTTATGATTTTGCATTTGTAAGCAATGTTTTAAACATTCACCTTAATCATGTTTTGATTGGGTCGGGTACATTAAGCAACAGAATATACGTATTAAACCAACCGCAAATTTTCAATATCCAGAATACACACAAAAGAAAGTCTCCAGAATTAAATCATTCTTTCTTATGGCATTGTAGATTGGGTCACATCAATGAAACACGATTGACTAAATTATATAAAGAGGGATATTTGGATCCGTTCGAATATCAGTCTTATGCAACTTGTCAATCTTGTCTCATGGGAAAGATGACAAAGACTCCGTTCACTGGACATGGAGTAAGAGCAAGCGAGCTCTTGGGACTCATATACAGCGATATATATGGTCCAATGTCTACACATGCGCGAAGTGGTTATTCTTACTTCATTACTTTTACGGATGATTTTTCAAGGTATGGACATGTCTTCTTAATGAAGCATAAATCTGAAGCCTTTGGAAAGTTCCAGGAATACAAGAATGAAGTAGAAAAACAAACAGGCAAGAGTATCAAGATACTGAGATCTGATCGAGGTGGTGAATACTTGAGTACCGAGTTCCTGGATTACCTAAAAGAGAATGGAATTCTCTCTCAACTTACTCCTCCATACACACCACAACATAATGGTGTATCGGAGAGACGGAACCAAACCCTATTGGATATGGTACGTTCCATGATGAGTAACACTGAGTTACCGCAATCTTTCTGGGGTTATGCACTAGAATCAAGTGCATATCTTTTGAACCGGGTTCCAACTAAGTCAGTGCCTACCACACCATATCAAATATGGAGTGGGAAGAAACCCCATCTTAAACACATTAAGACATGGGGATGTCCAGCTTTTGTCAAAAAGCAACATACGGACAAACTCGAAGCACGCTCAGTACAGTGCAAGTTTGTTGGATATACAAAGAACTTTAAGGGATATTTCTTCTATTACGCAGAGGAACAAAAGGTATTTGTTTCTCGTCATGCCTGCTTCTTGGAAACTGAATTTTTAGAAAATCAGATAAGTGGGAATGCAATAGAATTGGAAGAAATTCCAGAACCACAAGCTATTACTGAAAGCTTAGTAGAACCAAAAGGTTCAAAAGAACATGACATTCCCGTACAGCTCCGCAGGAGTAGTAGGCTTTCTCATCCACCTGAGAGATACTACGGTTTTCTCATAGACGGGGATGTAGAGGATTGCATCATTGATAATGATGAGCCGACTAGCTTCCAGCAGGCCATTCAGAGCACTGACTCGGTAAAATGGCTGGATGCATTGCGGACCGAGATGGAGTCCATGTACACCAACAAAATATGGATTTTGGACGTTGCTCCAAAAGGGGTAAAACCCATAGGCTGCAAATGGATCTTCAAAAGGAAAATTGGTATAGATGGATAGGTTGAGACCTATAAGGCAAGACTTGTTGCAAAGGGTTTTCGTCAAAGACCTGGTTTGGACTATGACGAAACCTTTTCTCCAATGGCTATGCTCAAATCCATTCGGATCCTTCTTGACATTACTGCCTTCCACGACTATGAGATTTGGCAGATGGACGTAAAAACCGCTTTTCTAAATGGTAATTTAGAGGAGTGCGTCTATATGGACCAGCCAGAGGGTTTCATTCAGAGTGGGAGCAGCGAGAAAGTGTGCAAGTTGCTTAAGTCCATTTATGGACTGAAGCAGGCATCGCGGAGTTGGAACATCTGTTTTGATGAGATGGTCAAAGAATTTGACTTTATCAAAAATCCAGATGAACCATGCATTTATAGTAAGATTGTAGCACGAACTGTTGTATTCCTCGTCTTGTACGTGGATGACATTCTCTTGATAGGAAATGACATTCCTATGCTACAATCTGTCAAAGGGTTCTTGTCACACAGGTTCTCCATGAAAGACCTGGGTGATGCCTCTTACATTCTGGGGATCCGGATCTATCGTGATAGATCAAAAAGGATATTGGAACTCTCGCAGTCCAGGTACATCAATACCGTACTGAAAAGATTCAGTATGGAAGATTCCAAGCGCGGTAATTTACCGGCTTGTCACGGGATCACCCTCTCCAAAGAAATGTCTCCCAAGACTGATTTAGAAAGGGATCGCATGTCTATCATACCCTACGCTTCTGCGGTAGGCTTTATAATGTATACGATGTTGTGTACCAGACCAGATGTAGCTTATGCACTGAGTGTGGTAAGCCGGTATCAGTCAAACCTCGGGGAGAAGCACTGGATAGCGGTAAAGAACATTTTGATGTACCTGAGAAGGACTAAGGATATGTTTTTGGTTTATGGCAGAAAAGACCTCCAGATCGAGGCCTTTGCTGACTCCAGCTTCCAGAGTGACAAGGATGACTCCAAATCCATGTCGGGTTATGTCTTTACCCTCAATGGAGAGGCGGTCTGTTGGAAGAGTTCCAAACAGGAAACCGTTGCCGACTCGACGATGGAAGCGGAGTATATCGCAGTTTCTGATGCCGCAAAAGAAGCAGTCTGGATAAGGAAGTTCTTAACAGAACTTCAGGTGGTTCCATCCATTGTTGATCCAATACCTCTGTATTATGACAACAACGGGGCTATAGCTTTAGCGAAGGAACCCAGGTCCCATCAGAAGTCCAGACACATCTTGAGGCGGTATCACCTGATCAGGGAGATCGTAGATCGCCGGGAGATTGAGGTTCGGAGGGTTGCTACAGAAGATAACACTGCAGATCCATTCACAAAGGCCATTCCTCAGACATAGTTCGAGAGGCTATTCGAGATGATAGGTCTGCGATATGCCAGCACATGGCCTTAGTGCAAGTGGGAGATTGTTAGTGTGATATGACCTAGAGGCCATTATTGTATAGTACTAGTTTGTATATTACATTTTGGAAGTTTGAGATATATACACGGATTGACATTCTTGCTCAATATGGTAGTATGCTACTTGGTTTGTATCTATCTTAATATGTGTATGTGTTTCTTTTTAACATATTGCTAATACATATTGATAGAGCCCTTAGGATCTTTTGCTTGACTACCAGCGTTGTGATGGCAGTAACACTAATGGGGACTGGGTAATCTATAAGCACATCCTTATACAGGTCCCTGGTCATAGGATTATCGAGACAGGGCATCGATACTCCAGAGTAGACTAGTGTATACGCTTCTCATCTCAGGAGGAGAGATGGTCTGTCCCACAGCCATCAGTACGTCGTACTGGAGATAGTATGCAGGTGCTCGTTAGGTTATGAGTACACTGGACAGGACTCGCTGGGAACTGTTGGTTGGTATTATACCTATCGTCAGTTATCTGTTTCCAGGTGACATGAGTACAGCTTAATCCGTTGACTTGACACTGTCACTTCGCCTCGAGTGTGTTCCCACTGTTCTTAGATTACTACCCTACCACGGCTCTATTGAGTCGTGCAAACAGTTAGTAGTTGGTTGCAGTCCCGAAGCACTTGGAGGCAGTGATGGTTAGATAGGATTTGTCTTTCCCAGTATTAGGAGTTGATATTGTGCTGTGCCTAGGAGAGCCATTACACAAAGTCCCTGGCCAGGGTAAGAAAGATTTACTGGTAGTATTTCCAGTAGTTTCTCAGGGTGTTCTAGACTACACTCCGACATGACTTGTATCGCTATTAGGGTTTGACGTTTACCACCCCCTAGGCCCGACATGCGATACTCTTAGACGAACAGACCAGACTGTACGGAGATTGTCACATTCAGGCTCAGTAGGAGTTCGAATGGGTTCACCTCATCGGTCTTCTTATCGGCATCTACCTGGGGACCGTTACGTACAGCTAATACCGCTTGCGGCCTGTGGTTAAACCCACTGCCAGCGTAGTGTCGAGTCTTTAGAAGTCCCACACAGAGGGTTGTTCACCTTTGGGCGAAACGGAGTAGATGTCGTATGGTATTACGACGGGGTTCGTTCACATATGCGTACTTGTGCGTGTTTGGTGTTCGGGAAGTTGATACTAGTGGGCTTTGGTTTAAGCCAGATCCTAGTATTTGATTTTGGTATGGTTCAGTCTCATTGCATTCGTGTTCTTTGGAATGCGGAAGCGGGTATGTATATTCAGTTGACAGAGACAGATGAAGGAGGCACCTCATTAGGGTTTTGACCATTGACTTGATTAAGACCTTAATGAGATGATGAAATTTGATTAATAGTTTTAATTAGTGATAATTGTGTTATGGTTATTTGGATTGACCATTTTGACTTGTTGACCAAAGTTGACTTAGATATTTTTCTTTTTGTTGTTTTGTTAAGCATGTGCTTAGCATTAATAGTGACATGATAATGGTCAAATCAAACCAATCATCAAAATTTTTGTTAATTAAAATTATTATTCTTATATGCTAATATGAGAGCTATCTATTCTCATTCTATCATAATACATTCTCTCTCCTAGCTCTCTTTCCTTCATCCTCTCTCTCAAACCCTAACTTCTCATGTGTTGAGAACCAGGGGAAATTGAGACCAAACCACCAAAATCACTCTCTACTCTCTCTAGGGTTCTTAGTCTAGCTCACCAAGCACCTTAGTTACTTCAAGATAGAGGTTAGAGCTCCAGGTAGAGGCCTTCGGGTGGATCTTTCTTTGGTAAAGAGAAGACGGTGAGGAGGAGCCATCTACACCACTCCAAGGAGCTCACAACAAGAGGAAGCAACACAAGAAGAGAAGGAGTTCAAGGTTTATGTATAATTTCTTAACCTAGTAGTTAAAGCTCTTTGTTTGTTTGTTAGTTTTTGTTTAGCAAAGATCCTTCATGATTAGTCTATGTTTCCTTTGTGATAAAAATTCGTTTTTTACCTCTTCCGCCTCCCCGAAAGTACCGAGGTGGGTAACATAGACTTACATATACAATTTGAAAATTTATAGTAACAAAATCTTTTTCCAAAAAGGCCACTCCCTGTGAAAGGATCTAGGCTCTTTCCTCATCGAATGTGGTGCAAGATATTCCTAACCGAGCACCTTTGTTCAAAGCAAAAGATTCGACTATAACACCATAGTATCTGATATTTGGTCCATACGACGTATTTTAGGTTTATTATCACCGAATCAATGCAATCCCATCATATAAATAATTTTATATTATCTAGTATCTTCTTTCTCACACAATCATAGAAAAAGTATGAAAAGAAAATAAAAACAGAGTGCACATATACTCCATCCGCATTTACCTCGGCCCCCCGGGTCTTCACCATAAGGTTACTTAATTTACGGCAGGGTACGGGCATATATATATATATATATATATAATATCATTATATATATCATCGCAGGTAGATAATTAGCTTTATGGGCAAGCGATAAATATCATCACAAGCAGGTAAACACATTACATGCATGCAATGAACATCACAGAATATGAATGGCGTGTTTTGTTCGAGCCACAAACGAAACGCGACATTCCCCGGTCGCATGAATAGCTCATGTGTAGCCAAAAGCAGACTCCTACAAGTGCGACAAGCTACCAGGCAACCTAAGAAATGAGGTAACCCAACATCATCATCATGATGGGGCCATCCGCCAATCCTAGCTTAAGTGACCCGATCTCAACTCCTTGAGATGGCCACGCGCTGCAATCTAGAACCTGGTTGCCTGTATGCTTCTCCGCGGGGTAATCCTATAACCTGTATTATACAACGTCGAAAACGATCGTAACCTGATCGTGTCTTGATAAATAATAATGCATAAAACGACGACTACAGCCACATGTAAACCGCTAAGTCCCGAAACAAAGAATATACATAATGCGGAAACGGCAGCCATAAGTTGGAGCTCGTCCCGTACAAATGAATATACAAGATGGCTACAAGCATGAATGGAAATAACATATATCGCAACATTACACTTCCGCACGGGAGCTATTCATTTCATGACAATCCAATGCATTCTAACAAACCAACATCTCAGACGCACTTGTGCAACCCCGTCGAATTGAACACATCAATTCGTCGGAGTTAAACACCGCATATCACCATATGCCAACAAATTAACTCGACTAAACACTTTAATCATGCCATTTCGGAAGCATGGCCAATGAATTCAACAACCGGCGAAGTCGCAAACTTGAATTGCCAAAAACTGAAATTCAGGTCCACTCCGCATCCAAAAGCCTTCGCATATCTTGCTCAAAATGAGTCATGAACGACCCAATGCCTGAGACTCCGAGGGGACCTCGGTCACGATCCATGGGGCCTCAGGGGGCATTAGGTTGGTCCCCCGAGCCATGGCCATGGATTTGTGGCCATTGGTTCGCTGCTGGATCCGCCAGCACATAACCATGTGCTAGCTGGTCTAGCCTTTATCCGAGGCCACTTTTCGGTGGTCTCAAGTAGTGGGGACGCACCCAAGTCCTCGGGGACAGCCCTGAGGTCACTGCCGCGCATCCACGGGGCTCTCGGTCTGAATCATGAGCGCCGAAACGCGAGAATAAGCAAGTATATTCGTTGGTTTTCGAACAGTTTTAAAACAACGAGGAATTGAATTCTTTGCCACCAAAAGAAATTACAAGTATTTGATTCGGCTCTGATACCACTGTTAGTCTCGGTTCCAGGGTTGTGATATTCACGGACCGCGGCAGAATAAGAAAACAACAATTTTTTTTCAAACATAGAATCAAAACTTAAACAAGATCATCAAATAGATGCAATTGCAAAAATAAAAGATGGCAGGTTTAGATTGCTACAACCTTTATAGCGCATTAGCCATCTCTCCTTAGACTCCGGCTAGTCTCCACAAAGCCCAGAACAACCTTACTCGGTGATCTACTTGCCAAAGATGATCCACCTTGAGATAACTCCAACACAAGTTTTATCTTCAAATTGATCTCATCAAAATGAATCAACCCATTAATTAAACTTATTAAGGATGATTAGCAGGAGATGTAAAATAATTAGCTCACTAAATTCTTCTCTTTGCCTTTTCATTTCTTACTTGAGAAAAACCTCAAGAGGAGGTAGCTATAGAGATGAGAACAAGAGAGTGAGGTTCAAGATGAGAACAAATCCTAATAAAAAAATGAGTCATAAAAAATGAGCCATCAAAGAAAAACGCAAAGAAGTCTACAACATTCTCATTTTCCATGACTCATACCCTTTTAAAATGTTCTCATCTAAACCAAATAAGTCTCATACACCCATCTCAAATGTATCAACATACATGTTACAATATTTATATCAAATATAAATATTAATAAAGAGAAGAAACAATAAAGTGAGCATGATATTAGTTACTATATAAATATATCATTATATAAACATACATTTAATTATTAAATCAACACATAATTTAATAATCCGGTTATATCATATATATACCGGCTAATATCATTAAACACCCAATTAAAATACGTGTATCATATACACGTGTTTAATCAAACACTTGCACGTATCCTCATATGTGCCCAACATCATTTCTCCTGTCCTGGGAAACCTCACTAGTATCGCATACACATGTTTAATCGGTGAGTCCGTCCAGTGTTACTCATCCTATGAGCACCTGTATACAATCATCGATGTCAAACACTAATAACTGTAGGACCAGTTATCGCCCTCCAATCGGGTCAGGAAACGTACACACTAGTCTAAACTGGAGTATCGATGCCCAGTTTCGATACTCCTATGACTAGAGACATTTAAGGATGTGCTTATTGACTACCCAAGCCCCACTAGTATGATCTCCATCATCGTCCTTGTAGTCAAGCAAAATTATAAGGGGTTTATCTCACGTCTAGACGATACGTGATAATATATAAATGGATCACATGAAAGATAAAGACAAACCAGATAGTATACTATCATCTCGAGTAAGATTGTTCTCTTGTATAGGTCCTCCTTCAATTATAATAATTGCCTTAAGGGCATCTATATCCAACACTTTCTTACTAGGTTCATCTATTATTTTGATGAAGTCAATCATCTTGACTCTCACATCAAAACAGATGATCTATCCTCACTATGCATGCTTTAGTTTATGAATTGACATAAGCAACTTGCATACCTTCCGCTTATTCCATTGAGTACAATAACCCTCTACACGTGTACTTCTAAATTTCCATTTAGAAAGACGTTATAGTCATCCACTTGAAAGATTTCATAGTCATGAATAGCAACAGTGGCAAGTTATATCAATATGGACTTTAGCGTTGACACTAAAGTAAAGGTTTCATCACAATCCATGCCAGATATTTGATGAAAAACCTTTTACTATAAGTCCATCCTTATTAGGTTAATACCATTTCACCTGCACATTCCTCGAAAGATCTACTTGCTCCTAATGGGTTTTACTCCTTCAAGGGCACCCAGCAAATTTCATAATTTGCTGAAGTGCGTAGAGTCCAATTTGGATATAATGCATCTGGTCACCTGGAAGTTACCACTTCTCATGACCTGCTGATAACTAATAGGGCCATTATCACCATAATGCTAACCTCCCTGTCACCGTCTACGAAGAAAATCGAAGTATCTCTCGGGTGACTGAGGTTACCTACTAAAATCTGCGGAGTGGCTAAGGTTTGTCAGGTCCAATTGAATCCTTAGCTTCTACTAAATTTTCAGTAACCATTTGTGGTTTTGAAATCACTTCCAGTTCTACCTTACTCCTATTAGTTTCTTTTGCAAAAAGATTCCTTTCATAAAAAGGTGGTGAGTTAAGAACAAACTAATTATTGATCTTGAAAATGGCAGAAGAAAAACCTTAGCAAATACTTAGGATAAACCACAAAATGAGCGTGCCTTGAGTTTGTCCGGATTCTACTTTTAAACAGAAACCGGATAACTCTATATCTTAACAACCTCAAGATATACAACCATTCTAGGCTAGTTGGTACATAATACTTAGGCTAGTTGGTTTTCTTCCTTCCCTACCTTTCGACACCAGCATAAAGTTTGGAAGAAAACTGTCCAATAAGCGTAACAGATGTACTCTCCTAGTACAAGGAGCACTTAATTGAAGAGAAGGTGATGTAAGAGAGACAACAGAACTATACAATCCAAATTCTCCAGAACCAACGGTCATCCTTAACTGAAATAATTTCTTCGAGTTCGTATGTAACTATACGTTGGTCTTTCCAAGCAATATGGATCATCATAGTGATACGGAGTGTCCCGGAGAAGGCAAAGGGAAAGTAGGAGTAGCAGGGAAATATGAGACCTTTTCATGAATCAAAACAATCCAAAGCCAAAATGTGTAAGAAGATTCGGTTAACTTGTTTAATGAGTTTTAGTTTAAGATAAGCCACGGTAGCAAACCAGAGAGAAAAGAAACACTCAATATGCACTCTATCAAGATTAGATTGGTTAATCGTTTTATCTAATAAGGATGGCTCCCACTGTATTCTCGAATTCTTCTTCAAACCCTAAAAGGAGAACTAGTCAGGATCATGTACATCTTACAAGTTTGCCAACTGTTCAGCTAGGTCGGTGTTGGTACTCCGAAGGAGGTGCCCGATGCTTTCCCACGGACCCAATTTAATAACACCGTTTCTGCAGAGGCGTAACCTCGTTAACACTTTTTAGACATCTAATAGGTTAGCTAATTGTGAAGTGAAAATCTTATGAAGAGTTATACCTACGCATCAGTGGCAATCGGGACCCAACTTTCATTGTGTGATAACCTTGATGGAAGCCAACCAAAATCACCACACTCCAGAAGATATACGCAAACTTAGCAAATTTTCCTTATATTTGAAACTCCCGATATGATTTTTACCCTAAGCATCTTATGATCTTGACGGATGCCAACGAATCATAAGTCGCAAGTCGAGTTATACTCATCATTGTCCTGATTAATTTAGACCACCCGCACTCGCCCTTGACGGATGCCAACAAGGTTGTACGTTCGTCTTAGATTAATGTATCTCTATGCTGCAGAAAAGCAACACACAGCTACCGCACACTATGCCTTGATGGATGCTAACAAACATAGCACAAATAATAGGCGCTACCTATCTGAAATGACGGAAGGCTACGGCTGGTTTTTTGGCGAAAAACCTTTAACATAATGTTTACCACCGGAAACAGGTCTAAGATGCGGGGAGCGCGTCTAGCCTGACTACGGGGGCAGATATTATATGGAATATATCCATCCACCTCTTCGAAAATACCAAGTTGATTTATGATACCATATAACGGAGGTTTGAATAGATGCGATTGTTGTAGCTGAACTTTTCAGATTCCCCCTCAATGATGAGGGTTTTCTTTTTATTGTGGGAACACTTTTTCCTGGAGGCGCAAGCCCCTGCAGTTAATTACTTTATCGCCACACGATAACAAATTTCTCTTCTCTATGTTTATCAGTTCGTGTCGTGTTATATTTTGTTTATTTTGTGATTGACCTTGTATTGTATACAGAGACTAATTTATGTCGTCGCCCGCAGGGCACGGATTAGTCCAAATCTGTACATATCAGATTTGGGTTTGAACGTAGATAACATTTCTCATATGAATGAAGTCCATCAGTTCAAAATATTTTATCTAAGGATCGTCAGTCACATCTGACTAAGATCAACTTAGGAATATGGTCAAGAATCGTTAACTTGTTTTAGATTAAGATCAACTTAACAAATATAGACTAAGGATCGTTAGTCGTCTTTAAGACTGGGATCAACTTAGGTTTATTGATATTTTGATCAATGGATCATATATGAGAAGCAAAAGTTTCTATACTTAGTTTATTTTAACTAAGTAACCAAGCAAAAACTTACTCTCCACATGCACATATGCACATGTACGCATTTGCATAGGGTGCGCATTTGTCTTACTGTCAAGGGGTTGCGCACGTGTATCTCACGTGATTGCACACTTGTTATTAATCAAATTTCTATGTGTGCATATATATATATACGCGCGTATTTCAGGAACAATATTTCCCACTTGCCCTCACACGGCGTAGTGCCGTCAACAGGGCGGACCCAGAAATTTTGATCAGATGGGACACATCGGCAAACATGCATAATAAAATTTTGTTAACCAATGCCATTTTTTTAAAGATGCTTAACTACATCGTACATTTACACCATCACAAATTGATAATTAATTAAATGTTAAATTAATATGAGAATAATATTTAAGTTTTAGTGCCAAAAGAACATGAGAATAATAATTTTTACAATATTTTACATCTAGGGTTCATAACTTGAACCGCAAGATCTTATTTAAAAATTATTAGTTCTTCTTTAAGTCTTTAAAGTGAGACTAAATTTCCATTGTTTAAAAAACCTTAAATAAAATCAAATTTAAAATGAGTATTGAGGGATTTAAAACCCATAACCTTTTATCTTAGAGTCAAACACGTTACCAATTGAGCTATATGCTCTTATAAACTAATCCGGACGAAGTAAATATATAAGTAACATATATCCAATAAATACTCTACTTCAATTGCGACCAATGCTCGACATTTTCCCCCTAAAATCTGAGAGGGGGCACACGCCCCCTCTGGCCTTCAAGTGGGTCTATCCTTGGCCGTCAACGGTTAGTCATGGTTCTCAAGCTTCAACCGACGCAGGATCAGGATGTCGTATAGGTCCTGGCGCCTTTAGACATACCTTCGGAGGAATGATCAGGGATGCCTAGCATCTTCAAACATTCTTTATAGGCAGGGTCTAAGGTGCATTGCCCTGGTGCACTTTAGACATGTTTATCAAAGAGTTCGAGAGTTAGCACACTAGCCTTTCCATGAGAAACAGATTCTCAAGATAGGCTACCAGTGTGAAAGTTTCTAGTGCCCTTGACACTACAACCACGGTTGATATGGAATCGAAAAACAAAAAATTTTACAGGGTGCACAAGAAACTAATACCAACCAATCGTTCTAAACACTAAATTACTAAACTAACCATGCAAGGTTTGGGGATTACAAGCTTTGATGCGTCTCCATCCAATCGTGGAAGACCCCTCTAAGCTCCTCGTAGGCCGTCGGACATAAACTTGAAGGGCGAACGCCCTTGCTGAAGATGATCCACTCAAGAGAAACCGCTCCAAACTTCAGCTTCACCTAGTGAAGCGACCGACGCTCCAAACTTGCTAGAAATGAAGTGTAAGGATGTAGAATTTTTCCACTATCATTTTCTATCTCTTTTCATAACTCAAGAGAGGAAAATCTCAACTTAGAATGAGGAAAAGAGAGGAGAGAGTGTGTATATATGATTGAATGAGAGAAGAATGGCTTCATAATCTTTTTCAACCATAAAAAAATATGTCACAACAATTTTTGCAATAAAATAATTGAAGCCCATTCCTCTCTAGATGCCCTCAACCATACCCAAAGACACCCCACTCTCTACATCATTTCCTTGAATATTCATAAGTGAATATTCATAAATGAGGTGTCCTCCTTTTATAAGGTATTATGTATAAATACGGAATATATCCCCCAGTATACGTATCGTTACATATACGCATATCCGTATTAAAATACGAAGAGCTAAGAGAGAAAAAATGAATAGTGAACATAACAGTAGAATATATATATTTAAATATATATATATATATATATATATAAATTATTAAATAAAAACTTGATTTAATAATCCGGCTTAATCCTAAGCCGAATAGTATTATCAACCGTCCGATTAAAATCTGTGTAGCCAGTACACGTATTTAATCGGACCCCTGCATGTATCAATATACGGCCTCTATATCATATAGCCTGAACCGGGAAAACCCTATGTGTGGTGCTCTAAAAACTCAACAATACGTTGGCAGTAATTACCGGATAAATCCATAACAACAAGCAGGTTAGTGGCAATAGCTCTATATAACGGCTACCCAGATATATATCGAAAGGGGGGTCGACAATCAAGTCCGTCCATACTCTACTGAGCCTGAATGTGACAATCTCCGTACAGTCTTGTCTCTTCTCTAAGAGTATCGCATACCGAGTCTAGTGGGTGGATAACGTCAGACCCCTAATAACCTGATAAATCGTGCTGTCACGCCCCGCTTCCCAGTATATGGGGAAGTAGACATGGCGAGGCCCGCGACGTATTTACTCAGAAATAAATACGTTAACCGTAAATAAGCAATATAATAAATATACACAAGAAATGACAAGAGATATAAATAAACATCAACTTTTTATTGATTAAACATTTTTTTACATACAATTGGAAAATAAATACAATAATGGAAAGCGATGCCTAAACAATGGCATATGAACTGAAAGTAAGTAAGTACAAGTAGATCAAGAACTCTATATCTTCAGTGAACTGCTCCAAATCATCCTGACTGGGCTCGATTTTCTGAGAGTCGGGTCCTCCTGACAACATTCCAAAGAAAAAAAAATAAGAATGTCGTCAGTGAAAAATTGTTCGGTAAGTCCCAAAAGATAGATTAAAATATAATGAGTAGAGAGAATATAACTGGTAATTGTACAGATTTATGTTTGTTATACTAACATTGTTGTTTGTAGCTTGGTACAGAATATATCAGTGTATCCGAGAGGAGTCCAACTTTCCCTGTGGACTAAGGTAACCGTAGTACAAGGCTCCATCAATACCCACGGAACAACGGCAATGGATGTTTATCTACGTCTTTTAGTAACCATCTCGTGCCACTTTTAACACATTCCGTACTAGTCTACTCCTTTAAAACCCTGTAATATATATTGTATTGTTTGTAGATATAAGACTTGCCAAGACCATGGTTTAAATTGTTCATTTAAATGGATCAGGATATAAACGGATAGTCATGTAGTCAAGTTCAAGATATATCCATGGTTTGGTCAAGTCAAGACATGTTGCATGTATTGTTCGGTATTCATGTTCAAATGTTCATGTTTGATATATTGGATTCAGGTTGAATTGGAGTTATAGTTAGATTCATGGTCGGATTGTATTCAGATTAGACTGAGATCCAGATTGAGTTAGACACTTAAACAGAATTGGATTCCTGAATTAGGTTTAGGAGTTATCGGTAACTGCTGCACATGGACGGCAGGATTTATGAGTTTTTCCAAGCCAATTACCATTGATAACCCTGTTTTAGTTTTCTACCTTAAATAGGCAAGCACCCACTTTCTCCGGCTCCCTGAGGCTCAAGAGAATTGGTCCCGCTTAAACCTATATTTACTAAGGTCTTTAATGTAAATTAATATAACTTGAGGGGGTTTTTATGAAAAATATTTTTAGTATACTTTCAAAATAAAGCTCAAATATTTATTTATCGTATTTAGGATTTTCATGAATGTAATTTTTAAAAGTGAGGTATTCTAGTGAATAAATACCTAACTTGAATAATACATGGTATTTAAGTGTAAACTTGACTTGAATAGATTCTTGATGGTATTTTCATGAAACTTATAATTCTTTTCTTTTGTTTAGAAAAACATGGAATTTATTATATATTTAGAATAGATGGTTTGATAATATTTATATATAATTATTAAAAATAAAATTTATTTATTAAATAGAAAATCACGTTTTTCTTAAAAATTGTATTAAAAATTCCATCGAAATCGTATGCTCGTGAGGAGGTCTGCATCTCGCTCTATTAGTCCTAAGGATGTGTGATAATCTGCACCAACTGAATCAGATTCCCCAAAGTGGATTGTAGAGGCACAATCGCAAGAAATTTAAATAATACAATTTAAAGAATACGGTTTTTAATAGTTTATGGTCTTTTAATGTAAAACTCGTATCTGCCACAAAGTTGTTATTCAAAGGAATCGTGCTATGTCAAAATGCGTGTTTGTGAGGGGTGGGTCATTACCTCATGAGGTTTTCTAAAGCTAATACAAGCAAAAATGATAAAAGATGTCATATATAAAGTTTGTGGTATTTAAGCGTAAAAGCTTAATAAAAATTGTTTTACATGGAGTATTAAATTAAAACTTGTTTCTAAATATTAGTTAATATTTAACAAGAAAGATATAATGATATGATTAAGTGGTTCTTAAGTGAAAATTGAAATTTAAAAAAGAATAGAATTAAGGGTCGGTATAACTCCACTTACCGATGTGATTTGAAAAGAGAACATTTTAAGTTAAGAAGAGGAGGAGAGAAGTGGGACTTACTAGCTAGAACAGGAGAGGGGAGATAGAGGAAGAAATAGGTGGCTTCGTGGAGTCACAGGTTCGACGAAATCGTCTCGAATTCTCGCCGGAACTTGACCTAGTGCCAACTCCACTTGTACTCTTCTTTGACTTGGTAAGTTTTAAGGATTTTTGATAATAGATTTCAGAATGAAGAGGGCTAGGATATGATATTGTATTTATAGGGTAAAATTAGAGTTTTGAGAATTGAAGAGAGAATAAAATATATTAAACTTTGGATTAAAGGGTGGATTTAAGTTCTCCGTTAAATTACAGAGAAATCAAACAGCATGGGGGTAGACCAAAAGACTAACGTGCAGAGTTTAGGGACCATTACCTACGGTCCATCGGTCGGTGCCGGTCGTTTTCCCGATCTTGCCGGCCTATGTGGTGAGATGAGGGGTGGGATTTAGGCCACATGTCCAAGGCTGTATAAATACCCTTTTGCACATATTTATTTTATCCGACTTTTCATTTTTACGTGTATTGCACGTGTGAACTCTTAGGCTTCCAAAAAGTTTAAAAAAAATCATTAAAAATAATATGTGGCTGATTGGATTCGAACACAAGGGCTACATTATAGCAGTGCAAGGCTTTACCAATGAGCTACAAGTTATTTCTTGCTGTTTTTAAACAAATTAAATTTATAATTTGTGCTCAGGCTAGTAAACTCCTTTCTGTACTTTTAAAAGAAAATTTTGTACAGAAAAAACAGGGTCGTTATATGTGCCAAAGTCAAGCTCATCATCAACCGAGAAACTACTGAACTCCAATCAGTAAATCTCATCCACCATAACCACGGATTTATGGTGATGGCCAACCGAACATAGCGTGACATCGAATCCTAATATCAGGAGAGACGAATTCCTGATAATCGCTCACTGCCTCTATGTGGCTCGGTACTGTACCCAACTAATTTGCACGACTCGTTTGAACCATGGCAGGGTAGTGATTTAAGTACAGTAGGAATTCACACGAGACATATGATGATCTCAGATCAAAAGACTAATATGTACTCATGCCACTAGAAAACTACTATCCGACGATAAGTATAATATCATCTATAAGTTCTCGACGAGTCCGTCCAGTGTACTAACCTCCAGTGTGTATCTGTATACTATCTTATGTAACAAAACACTAATGACTTATGAGACCGATCACTGCCCCTCTTTGGGGTCTAGAAACGTACATACTAGTTTACTTCGGAATATCGATGTCCGGTCACGACACTCTCTCGACTAGGGACATTTAAGGATGTGCTTATGGACTACCCAGCTCTCACGTTTATGGTCGCCATCATAATACTGGTAGTCAAGTAAGAATTTTACGAGCTTCATCATTATTTATTAGCGACATGTAATAACAAGTAAACATATACACATAATGATAAAGACAAATCAGGTAGGATGCTATCATCTTGAGTAAGATTGTTTTATCTGTATAGGTTCTCTCTCAATTATTATAATCGTCTACCTGCAATTACAATAATTGTCTTGAGGGCACTATATCCAACAATCTAATGCACCTAAATGATTGTAAACAACGCATTCAGTGATAGATCACATAACTTCTCATTGTAAAGGACTGAGAAATACCCTAAGCGTTCATCATACGGTGGATAATTTTCAGCTCATATTTATGTTGTATAAGGTCGTTATTTTGGCCGAGATATATGACTATATTAATAATGAATGTTGATCATTTTTAACTGTTGTGATAATGTTTTGTTTTATTTGATGGTAATCAATTGAATATTATGAATCTATGGTTTACCAGTATGCTCTCTTGCCGATTGGTAATAAACCTTTTTAGGTTGAACCCATTAAGGGAATATCATTCATCCTTTCGCCTATAATTACTGAAGCATTAATTAAGTAGGGAGACATGTATTTGCTTTAAATATACATTTTTTGTCAGCGATAATTAATGTAATTGTAGAAAATATTTAGAGAATGTTAGTCTTTAAGTCATTGGAAATTAAATGCCTAGAATTTGAAAAAGAGTGTTAGTACCAACTCCTAATTCATTTGTAACTTAGCATTTTAAAATAGAGCGTAAATTGTGATATCTGATTAAAATTCAAGAATTAATTTTTAAAATTTTTTCATACAAAATTATAATTAAAAAATGAGTAAAATTTTAATTCTCAAATTCATTTGCATTCCTTTTAAAACCCAAAATTCTTCAAGCCATCAGCCGTGGTAGTGTCATCAATTACCAATACAACTATCTACCCGGCAATGGACCGTCATTGTTAACCGACCGTTGCCGGTAATAGACAGTCGAAGACAATTGCCGACTGCCGTTAGTAAATGGCTGTCAATGTTGGCTGCCACCGATGACTGGTCATCGGTGACCGGAAGTCGACATCTTGTTGCCGTCGACCCTCTCCGGTAGTCGTACACCGGCAATCGTCGTCGACAATCGTCCGCTGATGGTTGACATCTGTAAACTTCCGTCGATCGATGACCGCCAGCTCCAGTTTGTAATCGCCGACTGCTGCCCTTCGCTAACAATCGTCAACGTCCGCCAGCTACCACCGAAACTGGCTATCAGCGCCCGCATGTCGAAGATTGTTTTCTGCAGCTGTTCATCGGCAAATGACGATCAAGGTCGGCAACTGACAATTGCTGCCGCCACCGACCAATGGCTGTCAGCTGCAGTGATTGATACAATTTATTTCATATTTTTATAACCTAACTTGTGTTTATATTTCATATTTTATGCTATTCCGGATATGTTTTATAAATTATTGCAGGTTACGGGACTTAAAAGCAAAAGAACGGAAAAGTGTGCTAAAAACAGATTACGTGTATGCAATGGAGATCAAATTCAAACTAATCAAATATCAGAAATCAATTATCAAATTTGGAGACAACATTAAAGAAACGGAGATCAAATCAAATTTTCGGGAAAAAACCAAATTATCAAATCTTGCAAAATTTTGGCCTAAATGGGTATATTGATAGATTTGGCCGAAATTTGATGGAATCAGGAGCTCGGATTTTGAGGGAAATTTGCATTTATCTGTATATTTTATAATGTACTCTCTGATTTTCAAGAAGTCCTATAAATATATCTATATAGTTCTAGGGTTTCATATATCTTCCATAGGCAATTATTCAAGGGTTTTCAAGTTGGTAAGGATCAATAATTGTTGGTTACTTTTTATTATTAATAAAGTTTTCTTTTGGATAATATGAGTGGCTATTTTCTTTTTAGGGTTAGAATTGTTGTACTTATATGGTTGGATAAATTAATTATTTTCTTCTTCTCTTGTTTTCATATGATTTCAATTGATTAAAAGTTCCCTCTTTAAACTTTCGCCTTAAAAAACAAATCTTTATAATGAAAGTTGACATCTTGAATAAGATTAGGGGGAAAAATGACAACATCTAAGAAACTAATTAGGTTAATATGAAAGATTGACGTCCTAAAAATCTAATTAGGGAAGATAAGATGAAAACTTTTATCAAGCGCATTCAATATATTTAATTAGGGTAATCTAAGTACATTGAAAATATGGTAGTTATAGATTGGTCATCTACAATTATTAATCAAAGGTTGTTTCTAGATTACTATTAATTAAGTAGAACTACTTGATTTCTAAATGATATTATGTATTTGATAGGTTAACATTAATATTATGACTTATCATTACATATTTGTTTTAAGTTCATTGCTAAATTAATTTAATCTATACTTTTATATAATTAATAGTTAATTAATTAAAGAGAAAATCTAGAGAAGAAGAAAAATCATATAATCTAATCATAGTAGTTTAAACAATTCAAAACCTCAGGATCTCCCTATTCTTATTTTAATCTCTTTTAATTATCTGTCTTTAATTTTAAGTTTTTGTCACGCTCAGCTTCCTAAGATACGTAAACAATGGTACGTGACAGAGCCAACCATGCTACCTGTGGTTAGGAATTATCCCTCCACGGTCACATTACGGCTGTCTATCGGATATCAAGAACAGAAAAATATATAATCTATCTATTACATGTCCATCTGCCACAATAAATAAAATCAAGAAAATGCATAAAGCAGAAACGAATCAAGATTCAATAAACAATATCTGAATCATGTCCCAAAATGGGCTCACATAAATAAACAAAACTGCGGAAATAAATAAACTGAACATATATAACAACACACGTTCAACTCCTCATTGCTCGGCTTGATTGCTAAAATACTCTTGATCTATCTGCGATAAAGGTAGAGGAACTGGGGCCATGCAAAACCCAGATATCAGTGCGTCATAATAACAGTAATGATCAGGATATAATGATATAAGTAAACAAGAATATAAATAAATATCATAGATATGAATAGTGAGCTATGTGTTTGTATGGGTGTGTGATGTGTATCCTAAATCTGTGTTTTTAGGTTATCCATTCTAAAGTCTTTGAAATCAATTAATATAAATATATCCCGTTCATTCCCCACGGGACAATGGTAACGGTATTTATTCCGTAATACCCGGAACCACGGCAAACAATGATTTATTCCGTAACGCCCAGAAAAATGGCAAACAATGATTTATTCCGTAACGCCTGGAACCACGACAAATAATAATAATATTCTCTTGAGTTACGTTTCGGTTACATTCTTGATTTCCCCTTTTCCTCCAGGTTCTGTATTCAAGTCAGGTATTAACGATATAAATCTAATGCCAACACAGGATCAAGTAGATACCGTTCTCGTCTATGCAGAAAACAAGTTACGTCCGTCAGGACAACAAATCAGGATTGTTGGCATTAGCAATAAGATCCAAGTAACAAGTCAGGTAGTGTGTCGTGAACATGTCATGCGATATATATTAACCAAAAAGATACCTAATGTGAAACTGTAATCAATATCGGAACACAGTAAACACAACTGATACTAGGATGCATATGTATCTATCTGTAATAACCATTATATGTCCATTACTATGTATGATGCAAGCTAGATAACATGTTGCACTGGTGTAGTAGTATAATGATATCATGATATTCCGTCATGCAACTAGATATTCTATTATCAGTACGGATACAGACGGATATCGTAAAACTGTAAATCTGTAATATTTGCTGAATAATAAAACACATGCACTATTATTCATATCGATATCGATATCGATATAATAACATAGCATGTTGCAAGTTAAACTTGCCTAATCGGATCTCACGTCGAGATACGGATGCTACGTCCGACGTCGAAATAACATCACGATGCAAACTTATACGCGCATGACTGGACCTGGCTGAGCAGTGACGTGATGAGGTGACTAGGCTAGACGACGATGGTGACTGGATTGTCTGGATCGTCGACGACGCACGCAACTCCAGCGAGCCGATTGGAGAATCAAGAAACGATCAAGAAAAGAAAGAAAGAACTTGAAGAAGAATAGGGTGGCTGCTGGTTTTGGGTTCTGGGGTGGCGAGGACAGAGGAGAAGTGGCGAGGTGACGGCGATGATGGCCAACAGCAAAGGTGGCTGCATTGGCTATGGGTTTCTTGGGTTGATGTTCAGGTCGGGGAGTCGTGGAGTTGTTGGTGGCGGTGGTCTGTGGTGTCGAGATAGAAGAGGGAGGTGAGGAGGAGGGGATGGTAGTGATGGTGGGTAGCAACGGTGAGGGTATGGGTTTGAGTTGGGTTCTTAGGTTGCTGTAGGTTAGCGTCGGGGTGCAGGGGTGGTGCTTGGGAAGGCGAGGAGAGGAGAGGGGGTCTTGGAGGTGATGAGGGCGAGGTTGACGATGAGGGCTTGGTGAGGACGAGGGCTAGGGTTTGGGTTCTTGCCGGCGAAGGAAAGGAATAAAGAAAGAAAGAGGAGAGAGAGAAGGTGAGGTTTAAAATATTAGGTTTAATATATATATATATATATATATATATATATATATAATGAGAGAGAGAGAGACAACGGAGGGAGAGAGAGAGTTTCTCTGAGAGAGAGAGATAATATATATTTAGTTATATAAATATATATTATTTATATATTATAAGAACTGTTAATTTAAAGTATTATAATATATATATATATATATATATATATATATATATATATATATATATATATTATACAGCTAATATCAAATTACTCCGAATATTACCCGGATTCTTTCTAAAAATCTAGTTTTTAAATATGGAGAATATACATAAAAGTTAAAACCATAATGCGATGTCCGGTCAATAAAAATGCATGCCCCAAAGTACGGGTCTTCGTAAATATATGTAGCGATCCAAATGAGTCTGTTTCAACACTTAGGACATGAACATGATGTATGGATGCAACCACATGATATGGGGTATGATAACATGCCATGTTAGATATCAAAATATATTATTTGGTTATTATTTATATTATTTAAAAGATATGCGGATACAAAATAAATCATGTATGTGTATAGAATCTAGATGTGCATGGATCTTCTGTACTAGCAAATATTGGCGTAATTTTGAACCATGATGGGTTTCTAATATACGAGTTGGGTTGGATACTAACCACAGTTACCAAATGCACTATCCGCACCCAAAATCAATAATAATCAAGAAATCTGTCGTAAAATTTGAAATACCCCAAATAAAATATAGTATAACAGTGCTAGGGTGTTACATTATACCCAACTACAAAGAATTTCGTCCTTGAAATTCCCGGAACATGAAAAAACAAGAAAACATGGATCTAAGAAAAGTGGTGTGGAAACTTCTATCGCATCTCGTCTTCATGTTTCCAAGTAGATTCTTTATGCAAATGATTCCTCCATGAAACAAGTACTAGAGGGATAACTTTGTTCTTGAAGACCTTTTCTCGTCGATCCACAATCACCATTGGTCGTTCTTCATATGTTAATTCCTCCCGTACTGTCAGCTTCGATGGATCTAGGACGTGCGTCTCATCTCGAACATACTTGCGGAGTTGAAATACATGAAACATGTTATGAACACCCACCAAGGATTGTAGTAACGCCAATCGATAAGCTATCTCTCCAACACGCTCGATGATACTGAAAGTCCCCACGAATCGAGGACTAAGCTTGCCTCGAATACCAAATCGAATCACTCCTCTGGTCGGTGATATCTTTAGGAATACAAAATCACTAATTGCGAACTCCAGAGGTCTTCGTCCTGTATCATCCCGACATTTCTGTCGATCTTGTTCTGCCTTCATATGATTTCGGATCACGTTGACTTTCTCCACTATTTGCACAATAAGATCTGGTCCCAATAATTTTCTTTCTCTAACATCGTCCTAACAGATAGGAGAGCGACACTTAGGACCATACAATGCTTCGAATGGAGCCATCTGTATAGTCTCCTGAAAACTGTTGTTATAAGAAAACTCCACCAAGTGCAAATGATCCTCCTATGAACCCTTGAAGTCTAACATGCATGCTCTCAACATATCTTCAAGAGTTTGGATCGTTCTTTCTGACAGGCCATCTGTCTGAGGATGATAGACGGTGCAAAACTTCAAAGGAGTCCCCAAACTTTCCTGCAGACTCCTCCAAAAGTGCGATAAAAATCGGGTATCACGATTGGAAACTATGCTCACAGGTACTCCATGCAATCTTACAATCTCCTGTATATACCGCTCTGCTAAAGCTTCAGTCGACTGACCAACTCGAAACGATATAAAATGAACTGCCTTGGTCAATCAATCAACAATCACCCAAACTGCATTATTGCCCTTTGGACTCCGTGGCAATACTGTCACGAAATCCATGGTTATATGTTCCCACTTCCATTGAGGAATCGGAAGTGGTTGCAATAAACCGGCTACTCTTTGATGTTCAGCCTTAACTTGTTGACACACCAAACATTTCGATACGTAGTGAGCAATCTTTCTTTTCATGCCTTCTTACCAGAAATGCTGTCGTAGAACTCTATATATCTTTGTACCTTCCGGATGTATGGAATATGCGGAACTATGAGCCTCCTTTAGAAATTCTTCATAAAAGTCTCCTTTGGGCACACATAAACGACTACCATATCGTAACGAACTGTCTTCATGAATTAACAAGTTTGTTTGAAGTCTCGCTTCTACTTGTTCTCGAAACTTCTACAATCTTGGATCGTATGACTGCGCTGCTTTAATGTTATCGATCAAGGATGACTGTACTTACAATTGCATCAACTGTCCTGAAGAATGCGGTAGTAAAATCTCCAACTCGAACATTTGAAGATCAGCTATAATCTCCTTTTGTGCAGTCAACATCCATATTGCTGGCAACCGACTCAGAGAATCCGACACTACATTAACTTTCTCCGGATGGTATTTTAGATCAAGATCATAGTCAGCCATCAGCTCCAACCATCTACGCTGCCTCATTTTGAGCTCTTTCTGTGTGAACACATATTTTAGGCTCTTGTGATCAGTAAATACTTCTACCCTTTTACCCAATAAGTAGTGTCTCCAAATCTTCAAAGCGAAAATCACTGATGCTAATTCCAGATCATGAGTTGGGTAGTTCTTCTCATGAGTCTTCAATTATCTCGATGCATAAGCTATGACCCATGCTGCATTAGAACATATCCCAAGCCTTTCTCAGATGCGTCGTTGTGAATAACCAACCCTCCGGAACGGTCTGGCACTGTCAAGATAGGAGCGGTGGTCAATCTTTACTTCAACGTTTCAAAAGCTAACGCACATTTCTCCATCCATATGAATGGTACCTCCTTTCGTGTTAGCTTGGTTAATGGTTCTGCTATTCGAGCGAAGTTCTTCACAAACCTTCTATAATATCTGGCAAGCCCAAGAAAACTTCTGATCTCCTCTACATTCTTTGAAATTGGCCAATCATGAACAGCCGCTATCTTTTCAGGATCAACAGTTATTCCATCTCCGGATACGGCATGACCCAAGAACTTCACTTCTTCAAGCAAAAACTCGCATTTACTCATCTTAGCATATAACCTTTCTTGTCTCAATGTTCGCAGTGTGATCCTCAAGTATTCTGCATGCTCTTCGTTGCTCCTCGAATAAACCAGAATGTCATCAATAAACACCACTACGAACTGGTCCAGGTACGGTGAAAAGATTCGGTTCATCAAGTCCATAAATATTGCCGGTGCGTTAATAACTCCAAATGGCATCACTAAGTATTCGTAACGCCCATATCGAGTTCGGAACGCCGCCTTGCAAATATCTTCTGATTTCACCTGAACTTGATGATATCCGGATCGCAAATCCATCTTTGAGAATACCGTCGCGCCACTGAGTTAATTGAATAATTCGCCGATATGAGGGATTGTGTACTTGTTCTTAATAGTCACCCGGTTCAATTCTCGATGGTTGATGCACATCCTGCGCATGCCATCCTTCTTCTTGACTAGAAGAACTGAAGCTCCTTATGGTGAATTGCTGCTGTGAATCCAATCCTTCTCTAGCAATTCGGCAACCTGTTTCTTTAGCTCTTCTAGTTCTACCGGTGCCATTGGATAATATGTCTTTAAAATCGGCGCAACTCTAGGAATAAGATCAATTGCGAACTCTACATCTCGTTTTGGCGGTAAACTCGAGATGTCCTCGAATACATCCATAAACTCCCGAACTACTGCTGGCGCTTCCTCCTTATTTACTTCCATCAACGAAAGAACGACATTAGTCGGCCTAGACCTAAATTCGACTGGCCCGACAGATCTGCTACCTTCCGAAAATATAAACTCCGGATGTCTGGAAATCTGGAAAATCACTTTCTTTTCTCTACAATCGATGTGAGCGTGGAAAGTGCCAAGAAAATCCATTCCCAAGACAACATCATAGCTGCTAGTATCAATCACCAAGAAATCCGTGAATATCTCTCATCTACAAATAAAAATCGAACAATCCTTGCACTCACTACTAGATATAATTTTCTCATTCCCAGTGTGTATGTCCCAGCAACTAGAAAGGGCCTAAAGTGCGCACTAATAAACATGGACGACATGAAGCATTGGGATGCACCTAAATTGAATAATGCCAATACAGGAAAATTATAAACGAGTATGATACATGAAACAAATTCGTCTGAAGCTTTGGCCTCCTCGTCTATCAAGGTGAAGGCCTATGCTTGGTTAGGCCCCTGAGTAATCTGCTTCTGCTGTGCTCTCAGAGCATCACCCTTCGACTGAACTCTCGATGGACAAGTATGCATTCGATGATCAGAAGCTCCGCAAATCAGATACTGCCCAAGCCTCATCTGGCACTCCTTGCGGAAATGACCCGGAGGTTGGCAGTAGTCACAAAACACACTTCTTTTCTGATCAGATACAACGGGCTTCTTCATGGGTACAATGCCTCGCTTGTTCACCAGAATGCCTGTGCGTACGGGAGCTCGGTTTGGCGTAAACACCGGCTTTCACACTACGACAGCTTGCTGTTGAGTACCCTTCACTTTCATCGATAAACTCTGTTGCTCCCTGGCTGCCTTGAGAACTTGAGAGAAGCTGGTCAATCCTAGAGAAATGACGTGTCTTTGAATCACCACATCCAAGCTACGCATAAATTTCTATGCCCTATCTACCTCGTTGGCAACCAAAGGCCCCGCAAATTGACTGAACAGAGTCTACTCAGCAGCATGCGTATCAACGGATCAGCTATTCTACTTCAGGCTAATGAACTTCTCTTCTATTTCCTCACGAGCAGATTGCGGAAAGAACTTCTCCAAGAAACTCTACGAAAACGTTGCCCAACTGATTGGCTTGGTCAGGCGGGTCTCCTCTACGAGCCACCATCACAAGCGTAATCTACCAACTGGATGCGTACTACATCCACCCTTTTCTTATTTGGAATCTGCGCGGCGACTAGCAGATTCTCTGTATCAACTAACCACTGCTCCACTGGCAATGGCTCCTCCAATCCCGTAAATATGGATGGAACGAGCTTTCTAAAGTCTTCCACGGTGTCCTCATGTTATGCTGGCGTGGGTGCTACTGCAACTGTTGCGCCACGGCAGCGCCCCGGCCGTCTATCCGAGGCCAAAATGCGGAATCAAAATTTTCTTATCTTTTAAACTGGCGCTACCGCGGACAATTACCCGGATCGTAATCATTAACCGATACTAGCAAACAAGAGAGGGGAAGAGATATACCGAGTGATCCGAGTCCTCCGGTCTTCTCGTCGTCGTCCCGATCTCCCGCGGATCCTCCGGTCGTCGCCTCCTTGCCGGAAGGGCACCACATCGCCTGTATCTTTTACGGGCTCCCGCCTCTATACCAAGGCAACTCGGGCGTGAAGTAGGCTAGCCGACGCGTCCAAGATTTGCTGTAGAATAATGTAGAATCGTTGTCTCTTTGGGGTTAATGAGGTTGCCAAGATGGAGGAATTTGTGCACAATGATTTTCATTGATGGATGCAAAGAGAAAATGAGCATGCTCTCTCAAAATGGAGCTCGGCCAGCCAACTCAAGATGAGCTCACAGGAAAAAGGAAGCAAGCACTCACTGGAAACATGCAAGCTCTCTTTCTAAAATGGATGTGTGAAGGAATTAAACCAAAGGAAATTAAAAGACTTCACTGCACACACACACACAAAGAGGGGGGCCCACGAAAATCACCATGAAGGAAAAAAATCTCCAGCACACTCATTTCACTATGTAGCCAATTAATTAATCCACTAAAAATAAACCCCACTCCAATAATCCACAGTGGCCGGCCCATCACTAACCCATACCCAATCATGTCAAAATAAATGCAAGGGATGGAGCAAAGGATAATGATGCTATCATATCAATCTTTTACATAAAACCCCTCCACAAATGTGTTATTTGCAAACTTGCAAATAACACCCTCCATCGGAAAAGTCCGGCCGGGAAAGAACAAAGGAAAACCGGCCGGAACGGAATGCAAACTGGGAACTCCAGAAAACTGGTCCCGTAATAAATTACAGGAAAACCCCGATACTGTGCATACACATCCGCATCTGTATTCCGTCCGGATACAAATGCAAAGAGACAAAACTACACTACCAAAAATTAAGATCCGGCTTAAGCCAAAGCCGGCTGGTAAAAAACGTCCGATCACGATCCGTGCAATACCGCACGTATCTGATCGAACCCTGCCATATCTCCATACGGCCTCTACAGCGTTTCGCCCGAAAACTTGAGTAACTGAAAGTGTGGTGGACTCTAAAGACTCGTCAATACTATGGCTGTGGATTTAACCACTAGCACGTCAGAGGTATAAGCCAATACGTAACGGGCCACCAGCTATTGACCAAAAGGGACGTCGATGAGCGAACTCATCCTGACACCCTACTGAGCCTGTCAGTGACAATATCCGTACAGTCCGGTCCGTTCGTCTATGAGCATCGCATGTCGGGCCTAGGGGGTTGGTAAAAGTCAGACCCCCAAAAGCGGTACAAGTCGTGTCGGAGTGTAGCCCAGAACGCCCTGAGATACTACTGGAATACCTACCAGTAAATCTCCTGCCTCGGCCGAGGGCTTTGCGTAATGGCTCTCCTAGACACAGCGCGACCTCACCCCCAATACCGGGAGAGACGAACCCCTGAAGATCCGCTCACTGCCTCCATGTGGCTCGGGACTGTACCCAACTAAAACCTGTTTGCACGACTCCTTTGAGCCGTGGTAGGGTAGTAATAAAAGCACAGTGGGAACTCACACGAGACAAATGACGATCCTCAGGTCGATGAACTAACCTGTACACATGTCACCAGGGAACTGCTATCTGACGTCAGGTATAAGCCCAACTAGCAGGTTCCCGGCGAGTCCTGTCCGGTGTACTCATAACCCAATGAGCACCTGTATACATCTTAGGTGAACCAACTGACACCAGTGGCTTGTGAGACCGGCCACCGCCCCTCGTCGGGGTCTCGACTGTATACACTAGTCTACTAATGGAGTATCGATGCCCAGTCTCGAAACTCCCACGACTAGGGACATTTTAAGGATGTGCTTATAGACCCCAGCTCCCACGTGTATGATCGCCATCATACTTCTGGTTGTCAAGCAAGAATCCTAGGGGCTCTATCAACGTGCAATAGCGACATGTCAGGTCACCTAAAGCAGTACACGATGATAAAGATAAACCAGATAGCATACTATCATCTCGAGTAAGACTGTCCCACCGGGATAGGTCCTCCCTCAATCATTGCAATCACGTGCCTGTGATCCAATAATTGACTCTGAGGGCACTATCTCCAACAATCTCCCACTTGCACTCAAGGTTAATTATTGCGATGTCGCGTACTCACAGCCCGTGTGATACCGAACACCCAACTCCTCTACTAGTCAGTCTCACAAAGCTCGTTTGCGAAACTATTGCGTTCGAAGAATAGCCTCAGTGAGTGGATCCGCAGTGATGTTTCTTTCTATGTCTCTCTATATCTCAAGTTCGCGGAGAAAGCCATCTCCCGAAATGAGCAATACCTGTCTTAGAATGTCTGGACGTCTGATGGGACCTAGCTCATAAATGAACTCCAAATCCAAACTTCTTAGACTGTATCGTCAACTGAACTTAATCAGTATCCTGCGCCATGCCTCCCTCAGTATTGCCTTGGACCACCTGTCCAAAATACTGCCCCTCGTCAGAGGGAGAACTATAACTCTGACAACTTCCTTGTCGTCCATGTCACCTTGGAAGCCTGGAGTGATGACCGTCTCCTAAAGGAGACAGCCGTTATCATATCCCTAGAACATTCACATATGTTCTAAATCTGCTTCCGACTGTTCCTCCAGGATTGGATCAATATCAACTTATTGCATCTAGTGCAAGAACAACATCTGGTGTGGTACTTGACATCTCATGATTGACTCAATTGCCTAAGCAAGTGATCTGTCAATCATGCGTATCCCTCTCCCCTTTAGTCTGTAAGACACCTTTAGAGAGGGTGACTCCATTACCTGCAGGTGTACTACCATGCCAGGAGTCGTCCATTCTAAATACTCTTAGAATGCTGTCAAAGTACCCTGATTGGGAAACCACCCAAATCTAGATCTAAAACCATAGATCTAGTAACCAGTATGTCTGATATAATATCCAAGTCCTGTGTGGAGAAACCACTGTGTGACAACCAAAGTATAACCGATCGTAGTATAGGAATATCACTTCCTACTACCTTCTCAACAGATCCATCCCCTATTCTGATGACGTCAAACCTATGACTGTCACATCAGAAATAGATGATCTATCTCCGCTACATCTGCTTTAGTCTATAAATAGACATAAGCCTGATGTCCACCAATGCTTCCGCTGCTCCCACTGACTACGATAACCCTCTGGCAGAGTCATATAAACGTGCACTTCTAAAGCTAGTTTAGAACGACGCTATACTCATCCTCCCACCGGGTCTCGCAGCCTGGAACAACAGCAATGGCAAGTGTGGGTAAACAAGAACTTCCCTGTCACCGTCCTTGAGGCTACCGAAGTACCTCTCGGGTGCCTGAAGTTACCCACCGTATCTGCGGAGTGGCCAATGGAATGTCAAACAAGATTGAATCTTTAGGTTCCTTATCAAATCTTCAGTAATCGTTTGCGGTTCTGGAATCACTTCCAGTTCTACCATACTCCCACTACTGTTTTCTGAAAAATCCATTTCTTTTAAAAATGTGGCGAGTCAAGAACAATATTTCTATTGATCTGCCAGATGGTAGAAAGTCAACCCTCGTCATAGCCTGGGTCAACCCATAAACAGCCATTACAGAAACGTGCCTTGAGTTATCCGGAGTCTGGTTTTAAGCATAAGCCGGACAACTCCCCGTACCTTAACATCGTTAAGATATGAACTGTTCTATATCCAATATAGAACCAGAGGCACTGATTTAATTCAACCAGATTCAAATCATGCAGCTGTCTCCAGTGCATGTCAACTAAATGGAAGGAGGCCGATCAGCGTTACTCAACTTAGGAATGCTTCCAATTATGAGTAATCTGAAAGAGAAGCAATTTCTCTTTATCATCACTATCAACTGAATACCATACACAAGTATCTACATCTTCGATCACTTTGAAGAATCCTGATACTTGCTACACCTGGTTCTCTACTCTATTCAAATACCTATAACTCCTCAAAACTTAGACCCTGTGTTTTCACGAAGCACATGTCTAAGAACTAGAGAAGTTAAAAGTAAACAGAATATAGTATGAGGACCAACCCCTCTGTCCTAATGGACACTGGACAACATACAATACTCTGTATAAGTCCGCTGAGTCTAACAACTCTTTCACTGTGTGTCGTAGGTTGAAAACTGTACTTATGGTTAAGAAGAATTACACCGCTGTTTAATGCTCCCTACCTAACCATCCACTGATATAGGTAAATGTCATCGACATAATATCAAAAGGTATATCTCACTCTATGAAAATAGACGTACAGATATATCAATTTGAAATTGGTGCATAACAGCGGATATTCAAAACCAAATATTTGCCGACCGGCAAACAACCCAGGTGACTTCCTCAAATATCACCGATTACAACGAATCCCGATATAATGAGGATGACCACCCAATTCCCAATAACTTACTCCCACTCATTATCTGTAAAACCATACAGATGTGAGAATCATACCTGGTAAATACATACCCTGGAGTGAGTGTCTAATCGGGAAATCAGTTTTCTATTAACAGTACACAGTGAAACCGAAACATTGAAATGTTTCGTTGGGGTATCCTGGTATTCCTAGTAATGCCTCTTCCATTATCCAGATTCACAACTGTCACCGTATATCTCTTTGCCATCTGTCCAAATCCCTTTATATGTCTTTAGTCAATACCGTCTGCACACCCCTTTAGGCCAAATGGTTTTCTTCCTTCCCTACCGTTCGGCACCAGCCTATGGTTTGGAAGAAGACTATCCAAAAAGCATAAAGGGTGTACTGTCCTAATCCTAGGAGCACTCGCAACGCGAGAGAAGGTGAAGATAAAAGACGCCTGAATGTACTTTATTCCTATTTCTCCTGAACCAGAATCCATCCCCGAACTGGAACTAGTTCCTTTCGAGTTCGTATATAACCATACGATGGAGTATCCAATAAACTGTGGATCTTCGTAGTGATACGGAGTGTCCTGGAGAAATACAAAGGTGATTTAGGATTGGCGAAGAAATACTTGGTTTGGTCGTGAATATCAGTCGCAATTTACTTTGCCCTCCTACTAATCCCTTGCTTTGTCTTAACTTAATACCTTCTGTACACCGTTTGGGCTAACTGGTTTTCTTCATTCCCTACCGGTCGGCACCAGCCTATGGTTTGGAAGAAGACTATCCAATTTGCGTAATAGGTGTACTACTCCTAAACCAAGGAGTACTCGCAACCTGAGAGAAGGTGAAAAGAAAAGACAACTGAATAGTCCTATTCGTTTTCTCCAAAACCAGAAACCATCCTCGAAGTCCTTCGAGTTCGTATATAACCATACGATGGTTTTGTCCAATGGAAGTGGACGTTCGTAGTAATACGGGGTGTCCTGGAGAAAAGGGTAAAAGTAGGAGTGGCAACGAGGTCTGCAACTCTGACAATCCAAAAGCCTGTGTTAAGAAGGTTCGGTCAACTTGGTCACTGAGTCATAGTCCAGGGTCGGGTCAATGGTCGCTGCCAAAGAGAGAGAGAAAAGAAACACTCAGCGTGCACTCTAACCTAGATCAGAATGGTTACCACTTTGTCTAATCTGGAAACCTCCCACTGTACCTCAAATTCTCCTCCAAACCTGAAAGAAGAATTAGTCGGGATCACCCGAGGAGTAAACCAACTCATCAGTGGGAATCGGGATCCAACTATCATCGCATGATAACGTGACGGAATCCACTCATGTCACCACACTCCAGAAGGTATGCGCATACCTGGCAAGTTTCAGTTCTTTTGAAACTCCCGATATGATTTTTACCCCTAGGACTCAAGTGACCTTGACGGAGTCAACAAATCAAAGAGTCCTAGTCAAGTTCAACCCGTCATTATCTGGATTGCATTAAACCCACCCGTACGTGCCCTTGACGGAGTCAACAAGGCCGCACGACTGTCCTAACCAATCCCACTTATGCAACAAACAAGCACCACTTAGCTACCGTACACTACGCCTTGACGGAGTCAACAAACGCAGCACGAATACTAAATAATACCCATAAGAAATGACGGAGGGCTACGAATGGTTTTTGGCGAAAAACCTTTAACGTAATGAACTTGATATCGTTGAAGGAACTGCATAGCCTTTTATAGAAAATATAGTGACGAAAACCTTTACTAAAGAGGTCACTCCCGGTGAAGGGATCTCGGCTCTTTCCCCGTAGAATGAGGTGCAGGATATTCCAACTGAATACCTCGATGCAAAGCAAAAGTAATCGGCTATAGTGAAGTTAATGCCCTGACGCAAACTTCTGTCCAAGGGGTCACTCCCGGTGAAGGGATCTCGGCCCTTGCCTCGTCGACTGAGGAGCAGGATATTCCAAATGAATACCACTATGCAAAACAAAAGTGAACGTCCTTGCAATAACAGCTTTTTGAAAAGTGTTCCAACAACATCAGAATAGGTTTGTTTAAACTTGCATTGATCCGAATCAATGCAGTCCCATCAATTGATCACACCACAAAGAACGAAAATATACTGACGTACGTATATGCCATCCGCATTCGCCACTGGGTCCCGTCATCACCCGTTAGGTTAGCTAACTAACGGCAGAGCGGGGACTGGACTAGCGCGGATGAAAAACATATACAACATCTACTAATATATATACCAATATATAGTATTTCGCTCAAGGCGTGAATAAAATGCAACATCACAGAAAAGTACCGCATCACAGAACAATACAGATATCTGGAAGCCCCGGGTTTCACAGAGCCGCTGCTGAAACCCGACGTTCCCCTGGTCGTGTGGATAGCCTGTGCAATGAAAACCTAGACCCCTACGGGCGCGGCAAGTCACCCGCCAAAACCTGAAGCGAGGCAGCCCCCTTCAGTACCGTGAATGGACCACCCAGCACTTCATGGAATCCGGTAACTTGGCCACCCCTCCTGGGTCAACCTGTACCCCCTACGAGTGCGGCGAATAGCCCGCCAATCCTGGACTGAAGCCCCCTCCGTCTCAATGCCCTGAGATGCGGGCCCGTTGCCCTCCAGAACCCGGCTATCCGTTCACCCCACCGCTGGGCAACCCTAGTACAGAAAGTAAAATATACATACACCGGGTACATCGACCGCAACCAGGTCGTGCCCCAAAAGAATAATACAATCAGGCAGTGACGGCAGTCCACATGTCGGACGCTCGCCCCGCAATATCAAATGTACATAATACAACAGCACTGTACTAGCATTGCATCCAGGCTATCCCCACCGACCGATCCGCAACATCACAGCATAAACATAGAACATCAACGTGAAAGTCACGTTCGCAAATCCGTCTAACCGGGCTATAGCAGTTAGACCGGATTTACCGATCGAGTGACATTCACGGTCGCAGATATAATGTAAATACTGTGAACCAGCAAGTTTAAAATATCCGATCGAACAAATTATACCAAATGGGCCCCAAGCATCACTGTAGCACTTACAGAAAATCTGGGCCAAAATATTATATTCCAAAAACCCTATTTTAGAGTGTAAGACCATCTGGAAAAATTTGGTGCTGTGAGGAGTTTAACCGGCGGCGGAAGCGCGGCCAAAGCATGACTTTGGCCGCGTTTCCGCGGTGGAAGCATGGATTCAGACAACCAATTTTTACCAGATCTCTTAAAACTCCCTGCACATCATTCTGCAACTACCTGAAAAATTTTTAGAGTCCAAAAAAATTCGACAGAAAACTGATGCGCACAAAATACAGTTTTTGGGATTTTTGTTCGATCGGGTCTTTAAACATACTAGAGCAAGCTAGACTAGGTTAATGGCGTGGCTCTGATACCATGTTGCGCCACGGCAGTGCCCCGGCCGTCTATCCGAGGCCAAAATGCGGAATCAAAATTTTCTTATCTTTTAAACTGGCGCTACCGCGGACAATTATCCGGATCGTAACCATTAACCGATACTAGCAAACAAGAGAGGGGAAGAGATATACCGAGTGATCCGAGTCCTCCGGTCTTCTCGTCGTCGTCCCGATCTCCCGCGGATCCTCCGGTCGTCGCCTCCTTGCCGGAAGGGCACCACATCGCCTGTATCTTTTACGGGCTCCCGCCTCTATACCGAGGCAACTCGGGCGCGAAGTAGGCTAGCCGACGCGTCCAAGATTTGCTGTAGAATAATGTAGAATCGTTGTCTCTTTGGGGTTAATGAGGTTGCCAAGATGGAGGAATTTGTGCACAATGATTTTCATTGATGGATGCAAAGAGAAAATGAGCATGCTCTCTCAAAATGGAGCTCGGCCAGCCAACTCAAGATGAGCTCACAGGAAAAAGGAAGCAAGCACTCACTGGAAACATGCAAGCTCTCTTTCTAAAATGGATGTGTGAAGGAATTAAACCAAAGGAAATTAAAAGACTTCACTGCACACACACACACAAAGAGGGGGGCCCACGAAAATCACCATGAAGGAAAAAAATCTCCAGCACACTCATTTCACTATGTAGCCAATTAATTAATCCACTAAAAATAAACCCCACTCCAATAATCCACAGTGGCCGGCCCATCACTAACCCATACCCAATCATGTCAAAATAAATGCAAGGGATGGAGCAAAGGATAATGATGCTATCATATCAATCTTTTACATAAAACCCCTCCACAAATGTGTTATTTGCAAACTTGCAAATAACACCCTCCATCGGAAAAGTCCGGCCGGGAAAGAACAAAGGAAAACCGGCCGGAACGGAATGCAAACTGGCAACTCCAGAAAACTGGTCCCGTAATAAATTACAGGAAAACCCCGATACTGTGCATACACACCCGCATCTGTATTCCGTCCGGATACAAATGCAAAGAGACAAAACTACACTACCAAAAATTAAGATCCGGCTTAAGCCAAAGCCGGCTGGTAAAAACCGTCCGATCACGATCCGTGTAATACCGCACGTATCTGATCGAACCCTGCCATATCTCCATACGGCCTCTACAGCGTTTCGCCCGAAAACTTGAGTAACTGAAAGTGTGGTGGACTCTAAAGACTCGTCAATACTATGGCTGTGGATTTAACCACTAGCACGTCAGAGGTATAAGCCAATACGTAACGGGCCACCAGCTATTGACCAAAAGGGACGTCGATGAGCGAACTCATCCTGACACCCTTCTGAGCCTGTCAGTGACAATATCCGTACAGTCCGGTCCGTTCGTCTATGAGCATCGCATGTCGGGCCTAGGGGGTTGGTAAAAGTCAGACCCCCAAAAGCGGTACAAGTCGTGTCGGAGTGTAGCCCAGAACGCCCTGAGATACTACTGGAATACCTACCAGTAAATCTCCTGCCTCGGCCGAGGGCTTTGCGTAATGGCTCTCCTAGACACAGCGCGACCTCACCTCCAATACCGGGCGAGACGAACCCCTGAAGATCCGCTCACTGCCTCCATGTGGCTCGGGACTGTACCCAACTAAAACCTGTTTGCACGACTCCTTTGAGCCGTGGTAGGGTAGTAATCAAAGCACAGTGGGAACTCACACGAGACAAATGACGATCCTCAGGTCGATGAACTAACCTGTACACATGTCACCAGGGAACTGCTATCTGATGTCAGGTATAAGCCCAACTAGCAGGTTCCCGGCGAGTCCTGTCCGGTGTACTCATAACCCAATGAGCACCTGTATACATCTTAGGTGAACCAACTGACACCAGTGGCTTGTGAGACCGGCCACCGCCCCTCGTCGGGGTCTCGACTGTATACACTAGTCTACTAATGGAGTATCGATACCCAGTCTCGAAACTCCCACGACTAGGGAAATTTTAAGGATGTGCTTATAGACCCCAGCTCCCACGTGTATGATCGCCATCATACTGCTGGTCGTCAAGCAAGAATCCTAGGGGCTCTATCAACGTGCAATAGCGACATGTCAGGTCACCTAAAGCAGTACACGATGATAAAGATAAACCAGATAGCATACTATCATCTCGAGTAAGACTGTCCCACCGGGATAGGTCCTCCCTCAATCATTGCAATCACGTGCCTGTGATCCAATAATTGACTCTGAGGGCACTATCTCCAACAGCAACTACAGACTGCTGGATTGTCCGCAGACCCTCCTGGAAAGCCTCGGCCTGCTGCTGATTCAACTCAGTTTGCCGCTTATGGTTTTCAAGCATACCATGTACAACACCAAGCAATACGGCATTATCAACACGCCTCTAGTATGATCGCAAGTCTCTATCCGCCATGATTCTAAAGCTAAGACACTGAAGAGGATTAGCAATGGTAAACATGATTCAATAAACAAGATAGATATAAATTCAAGACTGGCAAGATAGTAATGTGGCAGGACAAGTTCCTAATTCCGGGTTTTCTGGTTGGTGTATTGGATTTAATACCCAACTACAAAAGAACTAAATCCGACTAACCCTAAATCCTATGGTTTTGATACCAAACAAATCCTGTCACGCCCCGTTCCCCAAGATACGTAAACTACGACACGTGACAGAACCAACCATACTATCTGTGGTTAGGAATCATCCCTCCACAGTCACATTACAGCTTTCTATCGGATATTAGGAACGGAAATATATATAATCTATCTATTACATGTCCATCTGCCACAATAAATAAAATCAAGAAAATGCATAAAGCGGAAATGAATCAAGATCCAATAAACAATATCTAAATCATGTCCCAAAATGGGCTCACATCAATAAACAAAACTACGGAAATAAATAAACTAAACATCTCTAACAACACATGTTCAACTCCTCATTTCTCGGCTTGATTGCTAAAATACTCTTGATCTGCCTGCGATAAAGGTGGATGAACTGGGTCATGCAAAACCCAGACGTCAGTGCATCATAATAACAGTAATGACCAGAATATAATGATATAAGTAAACAAGAATATAAATAAATAATACAGATATGAATAGTGAGCTATATGTATGTATGAGTGTGTGATATGTATCCTAAATCTATACTTCTAGGTTATCTATTCTAAAGTCTTTGAAATTAATTAATGTAATATCCTCATCGTAATTCAACAATATATATCCCGTTCATTCCCCACGAGACCACGGTAACAGTATTTATTCCGTAACTCCCGGAACCATGGAAAACAATGATTTATTCCATAATGCCCGGAAACATGGCAAAGAATGATTTATTTAGTAACACCCAGAAAAACGACAAACAATGATTTATTCTGTAACGCCCGGAACCACCGCAAACAATAATAATATCCTTTTGAGTTAAGTTTCGGTTACATTCTTGATTTCTCCTTTTCCTCCAGGTTATGTGTTCAAGTAAGGTATTAACGATATAAATCTAATGCCAACACAGTATCAAGTAGGTACTATTCTCGTCTATGTAGAAAACAAGTTACGTCCGTCAGGACAACAAGTCAGGATTGTTGGTATTAGCAATTAGATCCAAGTAACAAGTCAGGCAGTGTGTCGTAAACATGTCATGTGATGTATATTAACCAAATAGACACCCGATGTGAAACTGTAATCAATATCGGAACACGGTAAACACAACTGATGTCAGGATGCATATGTATCTATCTGCAATAACCATTATACGTCCATTAATATGTATGATGCAAACTAGATAACATGTTGTACTGATGTAGTAGTATAATGATATCATGATGTTCTGGCATGCAACTAGATATGCTATTGTCAGTACGGATATAGACGGATACCGTAAAACTGTAAATCTGTAATATTTGCTGAATAATAAAACACATGCACTATTCTTATTCATATGGATATCGATAAAATAACATAGCATGTTGCAAGTTAAACTTGCCTGATCGGATCTCACGTCGAGATACGTATGCTACGTCCGATGTCGAAATAACATCGTGATGCAAACTTACACGCGCAGGACTGGACCTGGCACAGCAGTGACGTGACATGGCGACTAGGCTGGACGACGATGGTGACTGAATCATCGGCGACGCGCGCAACTCCAACAAGCCGATCGGAGAATCAAGAAACAATTATGAAAAGAAAGAACTTGAAGAAGAATAGGGTGGCTACTGGTTTTAGGTTCTGGGGTGGCAAGGACAGAGGGGAAATGGCGAGGAGACGGCGATGATGGCCGACGGCGAAGGTGGCTGTGTCGGCTGTGGGTTTCTTGGTTTGGTGTTTGGGTCGGGGAGTCATGGAGTTGGTGGCGGCGGTGGTCTGGGGTGTCAGGATAGGAGAGAGAGGTGAGGATGAAGGGATGATGGTGATGGTAGGTTGCAACGGCAAGGTCTCCGGTGAGGGTGTGGGTTTGAGTTAGGTTCTTGGGTTACTGTAGGTTGGCGTCGGGGTGCAGGGGTAGTGTTCGGGAAGGTGAGGAGAGGAGAGGAGGTCTTGGAGGTGGTAAGGGTGAGGTCGATGATGAGGGCTTGGTGAGGACGAGGGCTAGGGTTTGGGTTCTCACGAGCGAAGGAAAGGAAGAAAGAATGAAAGAGGAGAGAGAAGGTGAGGTTTAAAATATTATATATATATATATATATATATATATATATATATATATATATATATCATGAGAGAGACAGACAGACAGCGGGGAGAGAGAGATGCTGAGAGAGAGAGAGAGATAATATATATTTAGTTATATAAATATATATTATCTATCTCTCTCTCCCCGCTGTCTGTCTCTCTCTCATGATATATATATATATATATATATATCATGAGAGATACAGACAGACAGCGGGGGGAGAGAGAGATGCTGAGAGAGAGATACGTAATATATATTTAGTTATATAAATATATTATATATATATTATAAGAACCGTTAGTTTAAAGTATTATAATATATATATATATATATATATATATATATAATACAGCTAATATCAAATTACTCCGAATATTTCCTTGGTTCTTTCTACAAATCTAGTTTTTAAATCTGGAGAATATACGTAAAAGTTAAAACTATAATACAATGTCCGGTCAATAAAAATGCATGCCCCCATATACGGATCGACGTAAATATATGTAGCGATCCAAACGAGTCTATTTCAACACATAGGACATGAACATGATATATGGATACAACTACATGATATGGGGTACGATAACATACCATGCTAGATATCAAAATATATTATTTGGTTATTATTTGTATTGTTTAAAAGATATGCAGATACAAAATATATCATGTATGTGTATAGAATTTAGATGTGCATGTATTCTCTGTACTAGCAAATATTGACGTAATCTTGAACCATGATGGGTTTCAAATATGCGGGTCGGGTTGGATACTAACCACAGTTTCTAAATGCACTATCCGCACCGAAAAACAATAATAATCAAGAAATCTACGCAAGATTTGAAATACCCCAAATAAAATATAGTATAACAGTGCTAGGGTGTTACAGTTTTAAAACAAACAACTATTCTCGTTACTTAGTTATAATTAATTAAAATCACACCTCTCTGTGGATCGATCCGTAAGTAGTATAGCGAATAAATGTGCACTTGCGATAAAATTTAGGAGACTAATAAAATCTCTATTAAGTTTTTGGCACCGTTGCCGGGGTGGCGTAACATTTTAATTAGTATTAATTTAAATTAATTTAGTTTAGTTTAGTTTAGTTTTATTAGATTTGATTCTGCAATTTTCTTTATTTCAGGAAACGAAACAATCTTCCTGGGAGCTTGGAATGTGAAGAAGATGAAGCAATTTTCTAAATTTTCATATCTTCAAAATTTTTGGCTGAAACCACCATATTGGTGATTTCAGCCGAAATTTTTTGGCTTTCTGCCCTCTGGTTTGTTACAAGCTGAAGCATTTCTATTCTACCTTATAGAACTTTGTTCCAATCTTTGATAAGTTTTCGTTCTTCTCTAACCCTCTTTTATTCCCAAAAACTGCCTTTTTATAGGATTCTTTACGCCGCAAAATCAAAATAAATAAATAAATCTTGCTTTCGGTTGATTTATTATTATTTGCATATTTTAAAACGAACTTTAAGGAGAATGAAACCCATCAATAAGATTAGGTTGGGATTTCATCACCCTTCCTAGGTCCCATAAATCATAAACCGAGCAAACGCGTTAATCTTCATTAATTAAAAAAATATCTAGATTCAGTCCTCTAAGAACATTCGCGCTCATATATGTCAAGAGAAGGGTTTGGTAATTTACCATTTATCTGTATTTCTCTTGTAGCGTTTAAAACAAGTGTGTCTAAAGCAAGTGGTTTACTTAATTAGGCTCGCTATTTCGGTGATTAGTATAGCGGATACCTCTCACTTACCTGACTGCAAGATTGATAAAGAGACAGTTGTTCTCTTATTAATTTAACACAATAATAAGAGCTAAACTCTGTTCAAACCCAATAAGGCAGTGCCTCACAAGCTCCCCATGTGAGCCCTAGCGCCGGTCTTTTATAGGGTTAAATCCTACAGTGATGCCTCACATGAAGTTTATATGAGCGCCGACATGCAAAGCACGTGGTGCCTGTTATATAAAAATTAAATTCTTAATGGCGCCCACGTGCATAACACGTGAGCGCCAACGCCTAAATTAAAGCAGGTAGAATTAAATTCTACATGAGAAATATTTTCCCAAAATCCAGAATATTCTCTGTTAAACAGAGCTGTTGGATCAAATATCCAATGGTGATGATAAATCATTCAATGATATAATTAAGTTCTATTTTGGGAATATATTTTCCCAATCTTTCTAAACAAAGAAAGATTGTGCTATGTTAAACAGAGCACTCTTGAATTAAAAATGCAATGATGATTAAAAATCACTGATTGATAGAAATAAAATTCTATCTATAGGAAAATATTTTCCTAATTTATTAAAAACCAGAATATATATATTCCGTGAAATAAAATTCACTGGATCAAAAATCCAATGGTGGATAAAATCCTCCAAATAATTTTTGAGGCAAAGTAAAATCAATTAGTATCTCTCAAATAAGAGATTTTCTCAAACTACTCAACAAATTTGACTCTCTTATATAAAGGATGAGAGACTTCAAGAAAAAAAACCCCACAAGCATCTTTCCACAACAAAACTGAGAATTCGCTTCTTTTCTGAAGAAAAAAGATCTTTGCTCTTCAAAACCCTAGCTAAAGAAAAGCAGAGATAGAATTTATCTTTTTTGCCTAACAAAAGGTAAACTAGGGTTTAACCCTCCACAAAAAAGAACTTAGTTCTTCCCCAGATTTGAGATTTGAATAGCAAATATCTCCACAGGTTGAGAATTTAATTCTCATTGGGGAGATTCTGTTCTCCAAACTCAAAATCTAGGGAAAAAGAGCTAGATCAAAAAGAAATATAAGACACATTGTCTAGAAATTTAATTCCTTCACAAATAGGGTTTAACCCTACATAAAGAACTTTGTTCTTACAAAAAACAGAAGAACGTAATTCTCTAATAAAACTGATCTTAGATCTTCAAAAAAGAGATCATTAATGTTCAAAATACCATTAACAAAAGTTAAAACTTCTTCATAAAACATCAACAAAGAAAAAGACTTGGCGCCTCACATGCTTCCCACATGAGCACCCAAAAGATTCTCTTAAATGGAACACGGCGGCTCACGTGCTTCCCACGTGAGCTCCCAAAATAAAGAACTCAGCGCCTCACGTGCTTTCTATGTGGGCACTCAAAATAGAAGGCCCAGTGCCTCACATGAAATACATATGAGCTCTGAGTAAAAGTGCAAAAGTACTATAAAATTAGTCCAAATGACTAAGTGCTTAGCAGTGATTGGGCAGCGCCCCATGTGAAACACATGTGAGCGTCCAACAAAATAAATGAGACAGCGCCTCACGTGCCCCTCACATGAGCGCTTTACAAAGTGCTTAGCACTTTATATTTAGTCAAAATGACTAAAGTGCTTAGCACTGATTGGGCAGCGCCCATGTTTGAGCGTCTCACGTGAAACACATGTGAGCGTTAGAGCCCTAAACAAGTGTTTAGCATTTCTACATAAAAGAAAATGGCCGAGCAAACAGAACCAAAAATAAGTGCTTATCACTTTTGAAAAAAAAAGAAGAAAAGACTGAGCAGGCTTAGCCCAAATTGGCTAAGTCATTCTGAAAAATTTCTTGCAGCTGAGCCTAAATGCTTTATTGTTGGATCTTAATAAAATTTAATGATCTTGAAAATATTGCTAAGTTGATCTTAGTCTAAAATAAGACTAACGTATCTTTAGTTAAAATAAAGTGAGCCCAAATACTCATATATTTAAGTTGATCTTAATCTTAAACTAGATTAACGGTCCTTAAATAAAAAAGGAATATATAACCTAAGTTCAAAATCTAAATTCATAAATATATGGAGTTGGACTAATCCGCGCCCTACGGGCGACAGCATAAAATAGTTTCCTTATACAATCTTCGGGCAACCCCATAAAAACGAAATAACACATGACACAAAGTGACCTATCGGAGCAGGAGAAAGGTTTTATCGCAGCGCGATAATGTAATTAACTGTTGGGGTTTATGCCTACAGGGAAGAGCGTCCCCACAATAAAAAAAATCCTCGCAAATGAGAGGGAATCTGATGAAGTCTGCTACATCGGTCGCATTTATTCAAACCTCCGATATACGGTGCCATAAATCAACTTGGTATCTTTGGAAAGATAGATGGATACGTCCAAATAGCATCTACCCCCAAATTCAGGCAAGACGATCAATCCCAGTTCGTCTCTGTTTTCGGCGGTAAACAGATTCTGGCACACCCGGTAGGACCTTTTCCTCTTTCCACTCTACACTTCGTGTGTCATATTTCGCTAACAAAATCATGGTTCGCTATGGTTGCCCTTGGATTCGAGATACTGAAACTTGGTGTCTTGCTCCTTTGCAGAAAATCAATGGCTCTCAACTGGACCTCAAGCAATAGCAACTCCCGCTCCACCCCAACTGGAGGAGTGACCTATGAGCCCAACGCGGCCTTTATTTTCTCAATGCCGGTGTGCCAGGTCACACAAGCCACTACCGGACTGTTCTTCGGGACCATGATCCTACCTATGATCTTTGGTGCCTCAACGCCATAAGAAGAAGCTCCCCGAAAGTCGGTCTTCGATCGTCTGGCAACCACGACGACTCCCATCAACAAGTCGTCAAACCCAGAAACTTTAGTCTTCAACAGGTTGAGCAAAAGCTCGAGCGGGTCCGTAAAGAAGCTTGTGATACCTGAAGGGGCTACCCCAAAAAGGTTAGACATTCCTGCCCCTGCTACAGGTGAAGCCGGCAAAGGTGCTTCCCCTTCAGACAGTCGGTCTTTGAAAGATTGGCCGGCTCTCCTCAAACTCTATCAAGGATGTCGGAATTCAACAGGCTGATGCCGATTGAAACCCTTCAGCAAATCTAGGGGCATAACGAAGCCGCTTCCAAAAGTAAGGCGGTCCCTTCAGTAAGGCACGCTCGACGTCGCCACTAGCGTCGAATGAGAGAAGCTGGGGGTAACTTTCCCTCTGGGCTCACCCCACCAGCTCCTATAGTGGAGGTTAACGTTGCTGTTCCATTCAGGAACAGCTTTAATCCGATCACGAAGTTACGTAAGAACTCCCCGACGGCGGTGCTAAAGAAATCACCTCTGCCAGTAAATGTCCCTGTGCTACAATAGCCAGAGCAGCCTCATCAACGACTCTCCTCACAAATATATAGGGTCTGGTAAAAATTCCAAGACTCAGTGATTGACAAAAATTACTCTCATTGACCCGAGAAATGTAAGGGTCGGCAAGGAAAAGATCGCTCCTCCGCCATACAAAGGAGGACTTCTTCTAAACAAGTGCCTGTCACAACGGCTTTTCAACTCCAATCTTTCATAAAAGAACGAGACTGTAGAAAACTCTACCGCTCGTAGCAAATTCTAAAGGTGATGGACATGAACGCCCCAAGTCTGGGGGCATAACCATACATACGGTCTATATGCCTTCAGGAAAAGAAGAAAGTCGTGTCTCAGTGAGTCATCGACCGCAGACCCGATCGCTGACTAAGACTCAGGAGAAACAGTAAAGGCTCATAGAAATGCTGACCAAAATAGCAGCGCTTACCGGAAAAAAGGAAGGTCCAGACAAAGAAGTTGAATAGCGCTAAGAGCAAGAGAACGATACAGAGTTTCCGTGAAGAGTGCTAAAGAGAAAGGATAAAGAGGCTACCGAGCAAGCTGCTAATAAAAAGCAGATGGATCTCTTATTCGAAGACATGGTTGGAATGATGATCCAACCACAACCCACGGCCGAAGATCTGCCAATAATTATCGAGGATGATACAGGGGAAATATCAAACCCTCCTCCGGCCTTGTCAGCGGTTAAGGAGGAAACGATCTCTAAGGCCGTCCTGGATGATTATATTGCTCAACAAATAAGAGCTCACCAAGATAATGAAGCCACCAACCAAATTGTTAGAACTGGGCGACTATATTCAGGCTGGTATGACCAAATCAAATAGCCGTCAGGATATACGATCCCTAAGTTCCATGTCTACAAAGGAACATGCAACCCTCACCAACAGGTCGCGCAATTCATTGCTCTGTGCGGCAAAAATGGAGGTGACGATAAACTGTTGCTTCACCAGTTCGTCGACAGCCTGTCAGAGACAGCTTTCGAATGGTACTCGGAGCTCCTAAATGACTCCGTGAAAACCTTTACAGAAATGGAACTTCTGTTCACACAACGTTTCGCCAGTGCGAGCGAACGCACTCCGATCATTGCATTAATGAATGCTAGGGTAAAGCCGGGAGAAACCTGGGTCCAATAGACGATCCGGTGGTGGAACCTTTGGTCTAAGTGCGAACAACATATTGAAGAGTCTCCTGCCGTGGGCATGTTCATCGGGACCCTTGATTCTCAAATGATTGTGTCCCAATTCATGACGTTCTTTAAGTTCACAACCTTTCAGGCTCTGATAGATAAACTGGCCCAGATGAGCCATGGGCCTTCCTCCTTAAATAATGACCCTTGAAATACTAAAAGGGTAAAGGGAAAGCAGACTTCATTGCCAATACGCAATAACAACCGAATGGCCCAAAACTAGCTGTTCGCCAAAACAACGCGCGTTTGCGCCCATCCTTGGAAGAAAGACTAGGACGCACTTACTCATTTCCACGTGATAAAACGAGAAGACTGCTCGAGTTAGCGATGCGAAATAACTTTATCACATTTCCAGACCCATGGCGTCCAGCCCAATCTAGCGATGTCAACAACCCTAATTACTGCTCCTATAATAGAATGGTGAGCCATCCAATTGAGGATTGCTACATATTCAAAAATTTGGTTGAAGACCAGTATCAACAGTGGAAATTCACGTTGTCTGATAACTGGAGGATGAACCTAGCCCGGAAGCACACTCCCAAAAAGGTGGATGCACACGGGGCATCATGCTCACTCGTGGAAGAAACTCCATGGGAAGTCGTTCTTTCAGCAAAAACCAAAAGAATGCTGAAGGATCTACATGTATGTCCGACAGTCAGGTGGAAAAGCCCACTTGAACCTAAAATAATCGAAGGGATACTAAAATCTTGTCCCGCACCAAAAATTGCTGACAGAGGAAAAGCACCCAAATCAAGCCTTCAAAGTCTTCTAAGAAAGAGAAGAAGACCAAGAAGCCTATGCAGCCTGCCAAGTATGACGACAAGCGCATATATCTACAAAAATATATAGATGTGCTGGAGGAGTATAACCAGAATGTGCGAACACCAATTACGCTTGAAGAATTCCTCAAGCATATTCTTGAGGAATGGGACAGTGACGATGATCAGGGAAATGATTCATCAGAAGAAGTGGAAGACTATGTAGCAAGTTGCCACATGGTCTCCCATTCGTCGTTGTAAGACGAAGATGCTCTCTCAGCGTCAGAAAACAACTCGGAGGAACTGGGGGTGGAATCGACGCTAAAATCCCCGAAACTGCCAGAAGAAGACTCGATTGAGAGACTGCTAAATGAAGCCTTTCAAAAAAGCAAAGTTGACCGAGAACAAGAAACAACCATATATGAAAAGGCTATGCGTCAGCGTCTGGATAAAGAAGTTGCGGTGAGGACGAGTCGTAAAGTGATCCAACCAAACCAAAGAACACCTGCAACAAATAAGAGCAGTATCAAAACAGAGAAGTGGTTCGCCAAAGCCCTGTCAATAGGGTTGAAGTTGCCACCTCTCATAAAAACACTCCTGGGGTCACATATTTCGATGGAGAAGAATCACATCCAAACTACTGTCTATATTATCGGAGGGTTACCCACTCCATCGAAGAATGCAGTTCCTTCAAGAAGTGGTGGCAAGGATACATCGCCCATCAAAAACACTTCAAGAGGATGAAGCGCGAAGCTTGCGCTCTTCGACATCAAAATAGTAAGACGGATGCGCATGAAGAAATGACCGGCAACTGTCATATGGTTGGTACCAGTTCGGATGGAGGAAAACCTCCAGTTCTTACATTCGGGAGTGATTCTGAGGATTAAACACCCCTCAACCCTCTCTTCAAGGAATCCACCTCTGAAAAAGAAGTGGAGGAAAAGAACCGTGAGGATATTCAGCTGTGTAACCGCACGCTTCCTGAGAAGAACCTCAGACCTACAAACAATTGGTGCAGAGGTTAACCTCTACTTGAGTTCTACAAAAGCCTTTTCATATACTTCTAACCATACGAATGCTTCGTCTTTATGTGTGAGCTTAGTCAGGGGTGCGGCGATTTTTGAGAATCCTTCGATGAATCGTCGGTAGTATCCTACTAATCCCAAGAAACTTCATATATCTTTCTCCATCTTTGGTGTCGGCCACTTACTGACAGCTGACACCTTAGCTGGATCTACAGAGATTCTTTCTCCTGAAACGATATGTCCGAGAAATCCGACTTGATCTAGCCAAAACTCACACTTGTTGTACTTGGCATAGAGCTGATGTTGTCGTAATGTCTCCAGGATAATCCGTAAGTGCTTGGCGTGTTCTTTCCGATTCTTTGAATATATCAGGATGTCGTCGATGAATATAACAACAAACCTATCTACGTACTTGATTGATCGTTCGATGTGGTACGAAAAGTGTTATCAGAATTAAAGAATTTATAACCGTAATCAATAACGGTATCGATGTAGTTCGTTAATGAGTACGGATCGTCCACTGAGATTCGTGTATTTATTCGTTCTTGCTTAAGTTGAGCCGAAAGAAAATAGTAAAGAAAATTCAAGAAAATGAATCAAGATTTATTAAATGATATATTTTCAAGAAAAATCAAGAAAGAATTTAAGATTTAGTAATTAAGAAAATGTCCAAATTCAATTTTAGTTATGAAGAAAATGTAGAATAGCTTGTAGGATTCGATAGGAATCAGTAGCAATGATGAATACTAATAATGACTTATCTTATCTATTGATGAATTATAATTAGAACGATGATGATGAATGAAGGTTAGGGATCTATTGAAGAAACTAGGGTTTCTCCTTCACCATCCCTTATCTTTTCATTGATCATCATTCAAATCTAGCATTTAGCAAAGAGAATCATCAATCATGTAATCCCAAATTGCAATGAAATAATCAAAAACGGTGATCTCATTCCAAATTTGGTCATTAACGATTCTTTTTGCTAAAGTTCATAATTCTCATAAGACTTAAGATTAGTTTAGGATTTCATCACCATTTGATCTATCGAATTCCTTCGAATCCTTTACAAGCGGAGATTTCACTCACGCATCATGAAAATAGAAGAATCAAGAATTAGAAATTTCATAATACAAGAATTTAAAGAAAGCAAGAATAAACAATTGATTACCTTTATTAATTAACTTCAAATTACACGTTCCTTCAATTCGAGCATACAAGAGTTGCTCTTGATCGCTCCCTTGAAGAGGTGATTTCTCTGTCGACTTTAGCTTGGCTCGATCTCCATAAGACTTGGATCTATCGTGGATCTCACGCTCGTAGATGAAGATTGGCTTCGCGTAAACGATCTTTGCGATGAATGCTTGATGAACTCTCGATGATTATTGATTTGATTTGGAATTGAATTGGATCTCAAGTTGTGTCACTCAATTTGTATTGAATTATGTAGTGAATAAATGTTCAACAACCTTTTAACATTAGCCTTATATCCACTTTTATAGCCCTTAATCAAGCTTCCCTCATAAGCTAGGTTGTTACAAGGAGGCTTTTAGAATAAGCTAGGTAGTTATGAAGCTTGATCAACAAGCTAGGTTGTTGTAGAGAAGTTTCCAGAAGAAGGTTGTTATAATGAAGCGTCTTGAAGAAGCTAGAAGGTTGCAAAGAAGATTCTGGAGAAGTCTCGCCCCGGCGCTTGCAACTCGGCCGCAGATTCGCGGCGGATCGGCCTAACTCGGCCGCGGATCCGCGGCCGTTTGGTGAGATCTCTATCTCATTCTTCCTGTGCAGTTTGGTGTTGGTCTTTGAGTGTTATTTTTATATCTAGAATCTTCTTATCTCTTTGGAATCTTTGCCATATTTTAACTCTTTGATTTGCTGCATTTTGTCGGCAAATTTGCGATTCCGATATCTGTCCTGAGGTAGTTTTCTTCACACAATCTCAATGAAGAATGTTGGAGATATGCAATATCATGCATGAAGTAATAAACATACAATTTCCTTCCAGAATGTTGATTATAATGTAGAACACGTGATATTTGGTATTTTCTAGACGAACATGTAATCCGTGTTATATTTATAACAAACACCCTTAGATGTTTAGAAATGTGAAAAAATTGTTATATTAAAGATTGCAATATTTTTGAATGAACAAATTCCCCCAAACTTGATTTTGATCATCTCGAGCAAACTTCTTTTATTCAAGAGCAGGAGAAAATAGAAAGAAAAAACTAATTAGCACACTTTCGTAGGCAAACATGATTGCACTGAGCACGTGCAACAAGCTTTTAAATCTTTAGGTGTCCCTAGTTGGAGGAGTGTTGTCTCCTGAGGGTTCTCAGCGGATTGCACCCCTAAAATCCTATAATAAAAGGAAGACTGTGAAAATTACATATAAAAGATAAGAATTATAAAAGAAAGACTTTGAAAATCAGAGTTTCCAACTACACTAGCTTTTTGGTTGTCATGAGCCCTATCTTAATAGTCATGAAAAGATATTAGAAATCACATCATCTCTCAATAAAACATCGCCTTTATTCTTCATCTCTACCTTTCTTCCAAACACAGATCATATACCCTTACGTGTGTTTAAAAGACATCTCTACACTCGGAGAATTCAATTCAAGCCATCATACTCTTGTTCATCTACCTCAGTACTTTTTAGTCGGTGAATATTTTAGATAGAATTGCTCACACATTTTTCATGCGACCGTTAATACTTCTTGAGGTGCTAACCGACCGACTACTCAATATGCTCACATATTAGGCGTAATTAGCAATTTCCTCGTCTTGCAACACCTAAGGCTTAGCAGTGACTCCCAAACCAGTTGGTCTAAGGCACTAGGTGATGAAGCACCCTCGCTATATTTTTTATGTTGCCTTGGTGATTACAAAACCAGTGTTCATTTTTCTTCACCATTTTATATTTTTATGCTTCATTTATTATTTCCTTCGTACTTTGGCTTTTAGACAAGAGCATTTCAGGGTATCCTCTACTATCCCGAGTTTCAAGACGTGTGTAAGAGCGTATAGTAGGGTATCAACATTCAGATGTTTGGCTTCCAGAATAGGAACTATTTTTCAGATTTATTTTTATCCTTAGATTAGCGACTTCCTTCATCTTACTAACCCTTGGGACAATGGCTCATAACTACTTATTACTAGTTTCATTTAAACTTTCTTGGTTTTTTTAAATTCTTCCAATCTTTTAAATGTAATTTTTCACTTTCTAACCCTTTATTATAAAAGAATTTTTTCATGAATTTTTTTTGTGTTTTGTGCTTATGCAAAGTGTAATGCAAAGTGATGCCTAAATAAGCACAAACCTCTCCCAAATCTGTTTACAGCAGTGTCCTCACTGTTGTCATCTGTTAAATCTCAAAAACCTGTAGGCTTGGAAGGAAAAGTTATTAACGGGGACAAGAATAAATGAAAGTGAAAATCTTCCCCCAAACTTATTTTTTTATTATATTTATGTACAATTTTGCATTTTATTTATTTATTTATTATTATTTTTATATATTTTTATTTACAAATGATTCACCTCCATTCTAAAAATGAGACAATATTACCGAGACATGGAGGTGAGGTGGAGGAAAATCAGTCATTATAAAGCGGCTCCTGTAAAAATAGGAGCTCCTCCGTGGGGTCAGTGGAGAAATACGGTTTTAATCTATGCCCATTCACTTTGAAAATTGAACCGTTTTTACTATTTTCAACCTCAACTGCCTCGTGCGGATATACATACCGCACAACAAATGGTCCTTTCCAACGAGATCGTAGCTTACCCGCATGAAGATAGAGACGGGAATCATAAAAAAGGACTTGTTGACCAGGGGTAAAAGTTTTTCTCAAAATATTTTTATCGTGAAATACCTTAGTCCAATTCTTTACTATCACCGCATTATCGTAAGCTTCATCACGGAGTTCGCTTAGTTCATTTAATTATAACTTTCGAAAGGTGCAGGCTTGATTTAAATCGAAGTTAAGTTCTTTAATGGCTCACAATGCTTTATGTTCAATCTCGACTGGAAGGTGGCAAGCCTTTCCAAACACTAGACGGTAAGGAGACATGCCAAGATCAGTCTTATAAGCGGTACGAAATGCCTAAAGAGCATCTGTCAATTTGGTTGACCAATCTTTCCAGTTTTTAGAAACTGTTTTCTCCAAAATTTGTTTGACTTGCTTGTTGGAAATCTCAGCTTGCCCGCTCATTTGGGGATGATAGGGTATGGAAAGTTTGTGGTTGATTGCACATTTTCGCATCAAAATCTCGAAAGACCGATTACAGAAATACGTCCCGTTGTCGCTAATGATAGTGTGAGGGTGTCTAGATCGAAAAAAGATATTTTCTTTAAGGAACTTAATGACAACCTTGTTGTCATTAGTGAGACAAGGAATAGCTTCCACCCATTTTGAGATGTAATCAACCGCTAACAAGATGTACAAATTCCCAAAGGAGTTGGGAAAAGGACCCATAAACTCAATACCCCAAACGTCGAAAATTTCAACCACCAAGATCGGTTAAAGTGGCATCTCATTTCTCCGAGAAATCCGACCCGTGTGTTGACACTGTGGATAGGTTTTTCAATGATCAAATGCATCTTTGAATAAAGCAGGCCAGTAAAAACCGCATTGCAAAACCTTTTCCGCCGTCTTTCGTGGACCAAAGTGACCTCCACATGCCTGATCATGACAAAAAGATAGAACACTCTTGAATTTAGTTATATGTATGCCCTAGAGGCCATTACTGTACATATGATGTATATTGTAATGGATGCTTGGACATATATAGGGAAGACTTTCTTGCTCGACATGATAGTATGCTATCTGGTTGTACTTTATCTTAACATGTACTCTGATTGTCTCTGTGTTACATGTTGATAAAGCCCTTAGGATATGTACTCGACTACTGGGACTATGATGAGATCATACTAGTGGGGCCACGGTAGTCGACGGGTACATCCTATAACTGTTCCTAGTCGAGGGTGTATCGAGACAGGGTATCGATACACCAGAGTAGACTAGCGTATACGCATCTTGACCCATATGATAGGCGATGGATGATCCCATATCCATCGGTGTTTGACATCAAGGATGGTGTACGGGTGCTCAGTAGAGACTGGGTATACTGGACGGACTCGCCGAGAACTCCCAGATGGTATATACCTCACGTCATATGGCAGTTCTCTGGTGACACTGGTACAGGTTAGTCTGTAGACCCGAGATTGTCATAGAGTCTTGTGTGATTCCCACTGTGCTTTGATTTCCATCATACCACGTCCAAGAAGGCATGCAAAAAGGTGTCTTTTGGGTACAGTCCTGAATCACATGGAGGCAATGAGCGATAGGAGGGGATTCGTCTCTCCCGGTATAGGGAGTTGATGTTGTGCTGTATTCGATTGGCTATAACTGGAAATCCCTTGCCAGGGTTGTTGAGATTTAATGGTAAGTGTTATCAGTAGTTTCTCGAACTATTATAGACCTCATATCGACACGACTTATCAAGCTACTGGGGACTGACGTTTACCACCCCTAGGCGAGATATGCGACATATCAGACGAAGAGACCGGACTGTACGGGAGTGTTACTGACTGGATTCACAGGAGAATGTACAGTTTTGCTTGTTGATCTTCTGATCACTCAATACCTGGGTGGCTATTAAGTTTAGCTGACCGCTTGCAGGTTGTGGGTGTTTGATATGATCATCACCTACTGCCGGTGTATTGACGATTCTTTAGAGTCCTACATATAGGTTTCTTGACTCAGACAAAACGGAGTAGGAGCACATATATGATATGTGCGGGACCGAGAACAATACGTGTATGTGATACCGTATTAGATTCTCGCGATTTGAGATATTGGACGGGTATATGTGATATAGCCGGGTCATCGGATCAAGTGTTGATTCGATAAACTGATATAGATTATATTAGTCGGTTATTTGTGAAATAGCCAGATTATCGGATCAAGTGTTGATTCGATAATTTAATGTATAATTATATATTTGATATATTAAATTACATTAACTGATATAAACTCACTAAAAGATTCTTTTTCTCACTCGGGTAATACATTGATATATATGCGATATATGTTAATTGTATTATTTTGTTACAATAAATATTGTATATGTGATATATAATATTATAACAAGTTATGATTACTAATGCAGATTAGTAGAGATTAAACATGGTTAGGGTTTGATTTGGGTTAATCTTTTCTAGAAGCTTCTAGAATCTTTTATTTTGTTTCTTGCAAAGATATTTTGTTTAGATATTTTGCAAGATATTTCCCAACCCAACCCACACTCTTTAACCCTAGTTAACTCTCTACATTGGTTAGCTTTTTCTTTGGTCAACCATGGTTGCATTTGTAGTTATCATAACATTTCATTATTCATCACAAAAGGATTTATTATTCATTCTTCTTCTCCTTCCTCCTTGCAAAGCTTTCTAGCTTTGGGTTTTGTGATGGATTAGTATGAGATTATGATAATAAAAGAGAGCTAAAATCCTACTTCATCATCCTATTCTATCCTAGCCATTTAGATTATGGTGTTCACTTCATTTGTGAGTGAGAGCTTGTGTTAAAAAAACTTTAAGGTAGATCATCTTTGTTATCGAAGATCGGAAGCAAGCTTCCATCATTCTCTTTATGGAGCCTCTTTAGAGTCCGGGTACATGATGATCGCAGCAAAGGGACCTCAACATGGAGCTTATGAAGCGAAGGACCGGACTACAAAGGTTGTAATCCCAAACTCTTAGATGTTAAAGTGTTTAACACGCTTTGTTTCGCCCAATCTCTAGTTTAAAGATCTTGGTTAGGGTTGTTCAGCATGTCTAAATTTTGAATCGGGCATGGTTGATGCCTTATAGACCCTTGTGAGAGTGCCTAGTAACCCTACAGTGGTATCAGAGCCAAGCTAGAGCTTTAGGCGAAGTCTAGATGAAGTTTAAAGTCCGATCGAACTCCGAATACCCGTAAAACCCTAGTTTCTGGAATTTTTTTCAAAAGTTGACATTTTTCATATTAAAATTACTCAGAAAATTAAGCAGGGAAATACAAGAATTACTGTGTAAAATAAGCCTTCAATACCATTAAAGCACCGTGGAACCGCGGCCGTACCATGGCTTGCGCGTTGGTTCCGCGGCCAAACAGTAAAATTATGGTTTTCATTTGGCACAGTAACATCCGTGGCACTTCCTGATGCTTCTGAGAATTTTTAATTATACTCAAGTGTTGAGTTTTATAGGTTGTATTGGGAGCTCGTTCATTCGATCGGAAAGTATAACTTCGTTTAGTTTATCCGGGTAATTTTTAGAACGTGTTAAAAAGTTCGAACGGATATTAATAACTCACTTTTTTCCCTGCCGGAAAATTTCCAAGTGTTGGATTTTTCCGTAGTTTAAGAACGTTCTAAGTCGTGCAAGTAACGCGGTGGACCCTCTAGAAGACAACAAACCTTAACTCGATTATGTGACTATTTGAACCGCCTCTAAACCTTAGGGTTTGTGGCAGTACGGCGTTGCCACATGTGAGGCGTTGGCTTGACCCTTTTACGGCTGGACCATTGGTACTGTGGCATGTGATGGATGTTTTTAAACTAATTTCAAGTGTTGAGAATTATTTGGGAAAATTTGGGTGTTTGATTATTCGATCGGAAAGTTTAACATTGACTATTTATCTGAAATGTGATACAATATTTGGAATCCACAAGTAGTTATGAGATAACTAATTTGAATGTTATAAATCTAGCGGTTTAGCCTCAGATGATCGGTTGCTACGGGATTTTGATGCGATCAAAAGTCCGTTGCAATAACGTAGCGTATGCAGATACTCGCCGGGTAAACTTAATAGACAACCATGCCCTATAGCCCCGACCAAGTGACTGTAGGAGAACCCCGTTGCCAAAAGCATCCATTCGGGTGCTCGCGGAAGCGGTGTTCCGCCTTAGTGCACTTTGTCGATGGCATCTTGGGGTGCGGCCGTCTACTAAAGTTTGCGATGAGCATTCGATCAGGTTGTCGGGAATCTTGTTGAATTGCCCGATTAGATATTGAAAAGTGTTTTCGATAATGAGACTAAAATGCGGGGTTTATAATAGTTAGGCATGCGATGTCTAAGGAATTCATTTAGTTAGGCATGCGATGTCTAAGAAGGTTGCGGATTCCAACTGTTGTAGTTTTACACTTTCTTTTCTGCGACCGTAAGTGTAGTATGTAGTTGTATCGCTAGTTTTCGTTGCTATACATTAACGACAATCGGTGTATGCATACTTACTTACGTTGATAATATGAGATATTATGTGTTGCTGTGATATGTTATATTGGATCGTCGTGTTCTGAATAGCCGGGGGTTTTATGTGAGATGAGAGTTTTTCTTTTTCATTCATGTAAAATTCATTGTATGTAATATTCTTTTATTGGGGCACTTCCGGGCTGAGGATGATGTCACCATTATATATTATTTACTTTTCGGCATTAGGATAGACCCAAGGCGGGGAGCACAAGTAACCGGGTTCTAGGGTCTAGTGGGAGACCATCTCGAGGAGTCGAGACCGGGTCTCTTAACCCTAGAATTGGCTGTGTTGCATGCCGCTCCCGTAGGGGTCTAGGGATATGGGTTTGGCTATTCATCACGACAGTGGAATCCGTGTTTTATACAGGCTCGCATAAAACACGGAAATACTAGTATATCCAATATTTCATATATGTTCTTCTGCTGCAATGTTCTGTGATGAGATCATATTACTGCCTGAGACGAATGTTTATATTATATATATGAGATATATGTTATATTGCAGTTTCGTTTCAAATATGATACTTGTGAAGCATAATAAAATGAGACTTCATTAATGAGATTAATGAAAATAAAAGAAACCTAAAGACGTTGTAGAAACTTGTTTAAAAACCGGTAGCTCTAGTTCTTGTTTTGCATAGCGGTGTTTCTTGTAGAACATCCAGCACCTTATTCGATAAGGAAAGAGCCGAGATCCCTTCACCGGGAGTGACCTCTTTAGCGAAACTAACAGATGCTGCATACTCGGTTTGTCTTTTAATTGCTTCTATAGTTTTTACTTTGCATAGTGATATTTGTGAAATATCCTGCACCTTATTCGATGAGGAAAGAGCCGACGATCCCTTCACCGGGAGTTACCTCTTTAGCAAAACTAGAAAAGCCTAAAAAACACTCCATTTAAAATCACTCGATTCTACGACGATATCAAGTTCATTACGCAAAGGGTTTTCTTAAAAACCTGTCATAGCCCTCCGTCATTTCAGATAAGTAATAGTTAGTATTCGTGCTGTGTTTGTTGACCTCTGTCAAGGCGTAGTGTGCGGTAGCTGATTACTGCTTATCTGTATAAACATATGATGTGATTGATTTAGGGTAGTCGTGCGACCTTGTTGACCTCTGTCAAGGGTCGTGCGGGTGGGTTTACTTCAATCAGGAAATGACGGGTTGAACTTGACTAGCAGCCTATGGTTTGTTGACCTCTGTCAAGGTCATAGGACGCTTGGGGTAAAATATTATTGGGAATTTCAAGTGTTGAAATTTTCAATGAGATTGCATACCTTCTATGAGATAGTTGGATCCCGATACCCGCTGCGAGTAAGAGTTACTCCTGGGAGAGTTTTACACATTACAATTAGCCGATCAAGTAGGTGTCTAGAAAGGTGTCAACGGGGTTACGCCCCTGGGAAAACGAGGTTTATTTTAATTAGGGCCGTACGAAAGCGCGGGGAATCTCCCTCAAACTACCGGTACTGGCCTGGCTGAAAGATTGGCGAACTGGTAAGGTGTAATTAATCCGGCTTGTCTTTCCTTTTAGGGTTTGAAGGAAGATTTGACTAAAACAGTGGGAGACATCCTGATTAGGTATATTAAATAACCAATCTAATCTTGCAAGAGCATACGCTGAGTGTTTTCTTCTCTCTCTCTCCAGGTAGCGACCATATCACGTCTTAATCAAGATAATAATACGGATGTATTGACCGAACCCGCTTGTTATACTGAGCTAGGGAACGTTGGTCCCACTCCAACTTATAAATGTTATAAGACAAAGCAGGAAATAGGGGATTACCAGAATTCCCGTGCCGCTCAAACGAAGAAACTGCATGTTGATGCATCTTCTTCCGGTGTGTTCATTATACAGAACTATTTCTCAATATCCTTTACATTCTGGGTATTTGATACCGGATCAGGATCCCACATATGTAATTTGTTACATGGGCCAAAGATGTTAGTTATATGTATGCCCTAGAGGCCATTACTGTACATTGGATGTATATTGCAGTGGATGCTGGGACATATATAGGTAGGACTTTCTTGCTCGACATGATAGTACGCTATCTGGTTGCTCTTTATCTTAACATGTATACATGCTGTCTCTCTATTATATGTTGATAAAGCCCTTAGGATGTATACTCGACTTCCAGGACTATGATGCAGATCATACTAGTGGGGCCTGGGTAGTCAATGAGTACATCCTTCAATGTTCCTAGACATGGGAATATCGAGACGGGGCATCGATATTCCAGAGTAGACTAGCGTATATCTTCTCGACCCATGTGATGGGCGATGGATGATCCCATATCCATTGGTGTTTGACATCAGAGATGCTATGCGGGTGCTCAGTGGAGACTGGGTATACTGAACGGACTCGCCGAGAACTCCCAGATGGTATTATACCTCACGTCAAATGGCAGTTCTCTGGTGACACTGGTACAGCTTAGTCTGTTGACCCGAGATCGTCATAGAGTCTTGCGTGTCTCCCACTGTGTTTTGATTTCCACCCTACCACGGCTCTACTGAGTCGTGCAAACAGGTGGTTTTTGGGTACAGTCCCGATTCACATGGAGGCAATGAGCGATAGGAGGGGATTCGTCTCTCCCGGTATTGGGGGTTGATGTTGCGCTATGCTCGACTGGCCATAACAGGAAATCCCTGGCCAGGGTTCCAGTGATACACTGGTAAGAGTTATCAGAAGTTTCACGATTGTTATGGACCTCACATCGGCATGACTTATCAAGCTATTGGGGTCTGACGTTTACCACCCCTAGGCGAGATATGCGACATATCAGACGAACAGACCGGACTATACGGTAAGTCTTACTGGTTGGATTCACAGAAGTGTGAGCGGGCTTGCTCGTTGATCTTCTGATCGCTCAATACCCGGGTGGCCGTTACGTTTAGCAGACCGCTTGCGGCTTGTGGGTGTTTGATATGATCATCACCTGCTGCCGGCGTATTGACGAGTCTTCAGAGTCCTACACAGAGGTTTCCTGGCTCAAGCAAAACGAAATAGGAGCGCATATGAGATATGTGCGGGACCGAGAATAATGCGTGTATGTGATACCGTATTCTATTCTCGCGATGAATGTATCTATTGGTTGTATGCGATATAAGCCAGTTATCGAATCAAGGATTGATTCGATAAGTCGATACATTGGATATTAGTCGGTCATATGCGAAATGACCGGATCGTTAAATCAAGTGTTGATTTAATGATTTAATGTATAATTATATATTTGATATATTACTTTACATTTACTAGTATTTGTTCACTTAAAGATGGATTTTCTCACTTGATGTGCATATTGTATATATGATATAGTTTTGTGCACTAGTTTGTATCATGTTTGATGATACATGCAATCTTGGGTGTATGTTTGCTTTAAACCATGTTTAGTTAATGGTTAGGCTTTGTTTTACTTATTCATTCATTTATTTATTCATTTTGGAAAGGATAAAATGGTGGTTTTCTTTTCTATCTTTGCTTGAAGCTTCTTGAAGCTTCAAAGCATCTTTGAAAGTCTACCATTTTGTCTTTATCCCTTAAGCTAACCATTCAACTAAACTATACTTTATTCTCTACACTAAACCATGGTTCCTAAAATGATAAGAATCACTTTATTTTCTTTTTCTATAATTCTTATCATATTCTTTTTCTTCTTCTTCTTCTTCTTTAAGAAGAAAGAAGCTTGCTAGCTTCAATGGTGACTTGAGAAAAAAAGTTGAGAAATCCAATTCTAAAGTGAACCCACTTCCTATTTCTTCATCCTCTACCACTTGCCATGTAGTATAGGGTGTTTTCTTCACAAGTTTCAAGACTTGGTGAAGTTGGAGCTTGATCTTGTGTTGCCTCGACGTAGATCATCTTCGGCATCGAAGTCGACGACCTAGCCCGATCATTTCTCCGACGAAACCATCGCCAGAGTCCGGGATCCGATGATCGCAGCGGAGGGACATCATCACGGAGCTATGGAGGTGGAGGACCGGATCTACAAAGGTTGTAGTCACTTTCCTTTTTAGTTAAAGTTGTTAACTTGCTTGCATCGCCTTACCTCTAGTAACGATCTATATTAGGGTTCTTTGGCACACATAAAATTTTGAAATAGACATGTTTGATCAGTTGTGGAACCTCATGGGTATGCCTAGGAACCCTACAGTGGTATCAGAGCCTGGCTAGAGCTTTAGGCGATGTGTAGACGAAGCTAGAAGTCCGATCGAACCCGATATTCCCCGATTTCAACCCTCTCTATACAATTTTTCAAACTGTGGATTTTTGTGAATTAAAAATGCTCAGAAAATAGCGCAGGTAAATATAAGGATAACTGTAGAAAATGAGACCCTAACTCATTCAAACGGCCACGGAACCGCGGCAATGACATGCCATTGGCGGCGGTTCCGTGGCGAAATTAATGAGTTGGGGTTTCAGTTTTGTACAGTTTTCCCCGTATGTGATTCCTGATATTTCTGGGTGCTTTTAAATATACTCAACAGTTGAGTTTTCTAGGGTGTATTGGGGACTCGTCAATTCGATCGGATATTCTAACCTTGTTTGTGTTTTTTCGGATAATTTTTGAATATGTTAAAATGTTCGACCGGATATAAATACCCAATTTTTCCCCTGCCGGAAAATTTCCAAGTGTTGGATCTTTCCGAAGTTTAATGATGTTCTAAGCAGTGCAAGTAACGCGATGGTCCCTCTAGAAGACAACAAACCTTAACTCGATTATGTGACCGTCTTGAACTGCCCTTTGAACCTTAGGGTTTGGGGCAGTACGGCGTGCCACATATGAGGCGTTGGCTTGACCCTTCTACGGCTGGACCGTTGGTACCGAGGCATGAAATGGATGTTTTTGAACTTAATTCATGTGTTTAGCTGTTTTGGGAAAACTTGGGTGTTTGATTGTTCGATCGGAAAGTTTAACATTTTCTATTTATCCGGAATGTGATACAATATTTGGAATCCACAAGTAGTTATGAGATAACTGAATGAATGTTATAAACATAGCGGTTTAGTCTCACTTGATCGGTTGCCACGGAATTTTGGTGTGATCAAAAGTCCGTCGCAATCACGTAGCGTACGCGGATACTCGCCGGATAAACTTAATAGACAGCTACACCCCATAGCCCCGACCAAGTGACTGTAGGAGAACCCCGTCGCCGAAAGCATCCATTCGGGTGCTCACGGTAGCGGTGTTCCGCCTTGGTGCACTTCGTCGACGGTATCGGGGGGTGCGGCCGTTTACTAAAGTTTGCGACGAGCATACGATCAGGATGTCGGGAATCTTGTTGAATTGCCCGACTTGACATTGAAAAGAGTTTTCGATAATGAGACTGAAATGCGGGGTTTATAAATGTTAGGCATGCGATGTCTAAGGAATTCATTTGGTTAGGCATGCGATATCTAAAGAGTTTGCGGATTCCAACTGTTGTAGTTTTACACTTTCTTTTCTGCGACCGTAAGTGTAATATGTGATATCGCCGGTTTCGTTGCTATATGTCAACGACAATTGGGATGCGCATATTTACTTACGTTGATGACATGTGATGTTATGTGTTGCTGGATATGTTATATTGGATCGTCGTGTTTGAATAGCCGGGGTTTTTTTTATGTGAGATGAGTGTTTTTCATTTTCATTCTTGTAAAAACTTGTATGTAATATTCTTTTATTGAGGCACTTCCAGGTGGCGGAAGATGTCACCGTTGATGTATATTATTTACTTTTTCATATTAGGATAGACCCAAGGAGGGGAGCACAAGTAACCGGGTTCTAGGGTCCAGTGGGAGACCATCTCGAGGAGTCGAGTCCGGGTCTCCTAACCCTAGAATTCGTAGAGTTGCTTGTCGCTCTTGTAGGGGTCTAGGGGTGTGGGATTGGCTGTTCATCACGACCGTGGAATCCGTGTTTTATACTCGCTCGTATTAAAAACACGGACGTCCTAGTATATCCAATATTTCATATGATATTTTCTGCTGCGTTATCTGTGATGTGATCATGTGATTTATTCAGATAGATATGGTATATAGTATATATGATATATTATATAGACGTTGCTTATGTTTTACACCCGCGCTAGCCCTGCCTCGCTCTGGCGTAAGTTACCTAACCTAACGGTGCAGACGGGACATCGAGGCGAATGCGGATGGCATAAGCGTATGTTATATTTATCTGTGATGTTTAGGTGGATTTAAATGATGTGACATTCATTAATGAGATTAATGAAAGAAAATAAACCTAAAAGATGTTGTGGAATCGAATTTCAAAAATAAAACAGGTAGCTACAGTTCTTGCTTTGTATCGCGGTGTTCCTTGTAGAACACCCTGCACCTTATTCGATAAGGAAAGGACCGAGATCTCTTCACCGGGAGTGACTCCTTTAGCAATAACTGGCAGATGCTACAACCCTCGGTTTGTCTTTTGATTGCTTCTATAGTTTTTGCTTTGCACATCGGTATATATGATATTTCCTGCACCTTATTCGATGAGGAAAGGGCCGATGATCCCTTCACCGGGAGTGACCCCTTTAGCAAAACTAGAAAAGCCTCAAAAACATTCAATTTAAAAACCATTTGATTCCGCAACGAGATCAAGTTCAAAGCGTTAAAGGTTTTCTTAAAAACCATCCGCAACCCTCCGTCATTTTAGGAAGTAGAGTATTTAGTATTCGTGCTGTGTTTGTTGACCTTAGTTAAGGCACAGTGTACGGTAGCTAAGTGATGTCTTCCTACACCGCATATGATGCGATTAGTTATGACAGTCACGTGACTTTGTTGACCTTAGTTAAGGGTCATGTGGGTGGGTCTAATTAATCACGAAATGACGGGTAGAACTTGACTAGTGCTTATGATTTGTTGACCATAGTTAAGGTCATAAGTGCTAGGGGTAAAAACCTTTATCGGGAGTTCCAAGTGTTGAAATTTGCAATGAGATTGCATACCTTCTATATGATAGTTGGATCCCGATACCCACTGCGAGTAATTGTTACTCCTTGGAGAGTTTTGCACTTTACAATTAGCCGATCAAGTAGGTGTCTAGAAAGGTGTCAACGGGGTTACGTCTCTGGGAAAACGAGGTTTACTGTAATTAGGTCCGTGCGAAAGCACGGGGAACCTCTCTCAAAGTACGGACACTGGCCTGGCTGAAAGATTGGCGAACTTGTAGAGTGTAATTAATCCCGGCTAGTCTTTCCTTTTAAGGTTTGAAGGAAGATTTGATAAAAACAGTGGGAGCCATCCTGATTAGATAAAATATATAACCAATCTAATCTTGCAAGAGCGCACGCAGAGTGTTTTTCTTCTCTCTCTCTCCAGGTAGCGACCATATCATGCCTTAATCAAGATAATAATACGGATGAATTAAACAAACACGCTTGTTATACTGAGCTGGGGAACGTTGGTCCCGCTCCAACTTATAATTGTTATAAGACAGAGCAGGAAATAGGGGAATACCAGGATTCCCACGCCGCCCAAACGAAGAAAGTGCATGAGATGCATCTCCTTCGGGTGACCTCATTATAAAGAACTGTTTCTCAGTGTCCTCTACGTCCTTAGTATTAGATACCGGATCAGGATCCCAGATATGTAATCCGTTACATGGGCAACAGAAAGGTAGAGAACTGAGAACGAGTGATAAGTTTCATGAGACAGAAAACGGGGCAAGTGTTGCAGCCAAGTCTGTTGGTCACTGTCACGCTGTATTACCAATACATTGATTCTGAACAAATGCTATTAGATACCGAACCCGATATACAAAATCATATCAGTCTCTTTATTTGTAAAGAAACGATAAAATTTTGTATTGTTGGATAATATTTTGAACATTTCCTATATCAAAAGTTGATCGGTTCAGGCAGCTTATCCAAAAGCATTAATGTTCTAAATCAAACTACAGTTCTTAGTATACGGAACACACACAAGAGGAAGAGTTCAGAAATGAACGAATCCTTCTTATGGCATTGTAGACTAGGTCATATCAATGCGACCCGACCGGCTGAAGTTACATTTAGATGCATATTTAAATCAGTTTAAATTTACATCTTGTGAAACTTTCCAGTCATGTCACAGAGATAAGATGACCATAGCTCTGTTTATTGGAAACAGAGAAAGAGTTAGTGAACTCTTGGGACTGATACATGATGATGTATGTAAGGTCCCCTGTCTACACATGCCAGGACTGGTTCTTTGTACTTCATTACATTCTCTGATGATCTCTCAAGATACAGTCATATGTTCCTGTTGAAACATAAGTCCGAATCTTTTGAGATATTCACAGAATATAAGTTAGAAGTAGAGAACCAAAATCCGGGTATAAGTATTATGTCCTTTGATGAGATCAGGGAGGAGAATACTTGTGCATGGAATTCTTGGACTATTCTAAAGTAGAATGAGATTCTCTCTCGGTGTTACTCCTCTGTATACACCACAGCACAATGGTGTATCAGGGCGGAGCATTACCACCCAATATGATATGGTGTGCTCTATGACGAGTACTACTGAGTTACCTATTTTCTTTTAGGGGGTTATGCACTTGAGAAGTTGCATACCTATTGAATTGGGTTCAAATCAAATCAGTGCCTACCACTCCATATAAGATATGGTATGGGAAGAGCCTATCTCTTAAGTAAGTTAAGATTTGGGATTGTCCGGCCTATGTCAAAAGCAAAATCCGGACAAGATCGAGGCAAGGTCAGTTCTGTAGAACTGGAAAGGTTCCAACCATACAAAACTGCAGCTGATTTGACAGAACCAGAGGATTCAATAGTCTCTGACGAACCTCAGCCTCTCCGCCGATCTGGTAGGGTTCCTCATCCGCTAGAGAGATACTTCGGTTTCTCGATGACAGTGGGAGCGAGGAATGCATCATGAGATGAGGACCCAACTAGTTTCGAGCAGGCCATCGAGAGTAAGGACTCTGTAAGAATGGCTGGATGCTTAGCGATCTGAGATGGAATCCATGTACACCAACAAAGTATGGACTTTGGAAGCTATATCTGAAGGGTTAAATCCCCATCAGGAGAAAGTATATCTTGAGAAGATTACTTGGTGTAGATGGAAAAGTTGAGACTTTCAAAGCTAGACTTGTTAAAGGTTTTCGTCATCGACCAGGCGTGGATAATGATGAAACATTTTCCAGTGGCTATGCTTAAGTCCATCCGGATCCTACTTAACATTGCTGCATACCATGACTACGATATCTGGTGGTTGAGTGCCATGACTGTTTTTCTAAAATGATGATTTAGAAGAGAACGTCTATAAGAACATAGCGAAAGGGCTTCGTAAACAGTGGGAGCAGCGGAAACGTATGCAAGTTGCTTTACAGGATAAAGCAAGCATCGCGGAGTTGGAACATCTGTTTTGATGTGGCAGTCAAAGAGTTTGACTACATCAAAATGGTAGATGAACCTTGTATGTACAAAAGGGTAGTATGGAGTATGGTAATGATCCTCGTAGAGTACGAGGATGACATACTCTTGATAGGAAAGGAGTTTCCTATGCTACGCTCAGTCAATCTTCGCTTATCACAAGGATTCTCCATATAGGATCAAAGTGATACTTCCTAAATCCCGGGTTTTGGATCTATGAGATAGATCTAAATGGATGTTAGGATTCTCACTAGCTGTAGTGAGATGGTATCAGTTGATCCTGGGAAGAATCACTGGAAAGGTTCCAGGGTGATAAGGACGACTGAATGTCAGTCGCAGGCAATGTCTTTACCCTCAATGGAGGGACGGTATGTTGGAAAGGTTCCATGCTAGATACCGTGGCAAACTAGAAGATAAAGGCTGGTAACATCGCTATTAAAGATACTAACAAAGAGGCAGTTTGGGTGTATATTGGTTCATGAGATGAACTAGGTTCCCACCATTGTGTGACAATGGAAGTATGGCTTTGGCCCAGAACCCTGGTCCCATCAGTGACCTAGACATATTCTGAGGCAGCATCACCTGATCATGGAGATAGTTGATCTCCAGGGTGATCGAGGTTAGGAGAGTAGACTCAGAGGACGACACGGCGGATCCACTCATAAAGGCTTATTCCCAGAGATAGACTTATATGGGATGGTTGAGTATTAGATACTGCAACCACTGCTACAGATGGCCCTAGTGCAAGTGGGAGATTGTTAGTTATATGTATGCTCTAGAGGCCATTACTGTACATTGGATGTATATTGTAGTGGATGCTGGGACATATATAGGTAGGACTTTCTTTGCTCGACATGATAGTACGCTATCTGGTTGCTCTTTATCTTAACATGTATACATGCTGTTTCTCTATTACATGTTGATAAAGCCCTTAGGATGTGTACTCGACTTCCAGGACTAAGATGCAGATCATACTAGTGGGGCCTGGGTAGTCAATGAGTACATCCTTCAATGTTCCTAGTCGTGGGAATATCGAGACGGGGCATCAATATTCTAGAGTAGACTAGCCTATATCTTCTCGACCCATGTGATGGGCGATGGATGATCCCATATCCATTGGTGTTTGACATCAGAGATGCTATGCGGGTGCTCAGTGGAGACTGGATACACTGAACGGACTCACCGAGAACTCCCAGATGGTATTATACCTCACGTCAGATGGCAGTTCTCTGGTGACACTGGTACAGCTTAGTCCGTTGACCCGAGATCGTCATAGAGTCTTGTGTGTCTCTCATTGTGTTTTGATTTCCACCCTACCACGGCTCTACTGAGTCGTGCAAACAGGTGGTTTTTGGGTACAGTCCCGATTCACATGGAGGCAATGAGCAATAGGAGGGGATTCGTCTCTCCCGGTATTGGGGGTTGATGTTGCGCTATGCTCGACTGGCCATAACAGGAAATCCCTGGCCAGGGTTCCAGTGATACACTGGTAAGAGTTATCAGTAGTTTCATGATTGTTATGGACCTCGCGTCGGCATGACTTATCAAGCTATTGGGGTCTGACGTTTACCACCCCTAGGCGAGATATGCGACATATCAGACGAACAGACCGGACTGTACGGTAAGTGTTTCTGGTTGGATTCACAGGAGTGTGTGCGGGCTTGCTCATTGATCTTTTGATCGCTCAATACCCGGGTGGCCGTTACGTTTAGCAGACCGCTTGTGGCTTGTGGGTGTTTGATATGATCATCAACTGCTGCCGGCGTATTGACGAGTCTTTAGAGTCCTACACAGAGGTTTCCTGCCTCAAGCAAAACGAAATAGGAGCGCATATGAGATATGTGCGTGACCGAAAATAATGCGTGTATGTGATACCGTATTCTATTCTCGCGATGAATGTATCGATTGGTTGTATGCGATATAACCTAGTTATCGAATCAAGGATTGATTCGATAAGTCGATACATTGGATATTAGTCGGTCATATGCGATATGACCGGATCGTTAAATCAAGTGTTGATTTAATGATTTAATGTATAATTATATATTTGATATATTACTTTACATTTACTAGTATTTGTTCACTTAAAGATGGATTTTCTCACTTGATGTGCACATTGTATATATGATATAGTTTTGTGCACTGGTTTGTATCATGTTTGATGATACATGCAATCTTGGGTGTATGTTTGGTTTAAACCATGTTTAGTTAATGGTTAGGGTTTTTTTTACTTATTCGTTTATTTATTTATTCAATTTGGAAAGGATAAAATGGTGGTTTTCTTTTCTTTCTTTGCTTGAAGCTTCTTGAAGCTTCAAAGCATCTTTGAAAGTCTACCATTTTGTCTTTATCTCTTAACCTAACCATTCAACTAAACTTTAGTTTATTCTCTACACTAAACCATGGTTGCTAAAATGATAAGAATCACTTTATTTTCTTTTTCCATAATTCTTATCATATTCTTTTTCTTCTTCTTCTTCTTGTTCTTCAAGAAGAAAGAAGCTTGCTAGCTTCAATGGTGACTTTAGAAAAAGAGTGAGAAATCCAATTCTAAAGTGAACCCACTTCCTATTTCTTCATCCTCTACCACTTGCCATGTAGTATAGGGTGTTTTCTTTACAAGTTTCATGACTTGGTGAAGTTGGAGCTTGATCTTGTGTTGCCTCGACGTAGATCATCTTCGGCATCGAAGTCGACGACCTAGCCCGATCATTTCTCCGACGAAACCATCGCCAGAGTCCGGGATCCGATGATCGCAGCGGAGGGACATCATCACGGAGCTATGGAGGTAGAGGACCGGATCTACAAAGGTTGTAGTCACTTTCCTTTTTAGTTAAAGTTGTTAACTTGCTTGCATCGCCTTACCTCTAGTAACGATCTATATTAGGGTTCTTTGGCACACATAAATTTATGAAATAGACATGTTTGATCAGTTGTGGAACCTCATGGGTGTGCCTAGGAACCCTACAGTGGTATCAGTGCCTGGCTAGAGCTTTAGGCGATGTGCAGACGAAGCTAGAAGTCCGATCGAACCCGATATTCCCCGATTTCAACCCTCTCTGTACAATTTTTCAAACTGTAGATTTTTGTGAATTAAAAATGCTCAGAAAATAGTGCAGGTAAATATAAGGATAACTGTAGAAAATGAGACCCTAACTCATTCAAATGGCCGCGGAACCGCGGCAATGACATGCCATTGGCGGCGGTTCCGCGGCGAAATTAATGAGTTAGGGTTTCAGTTTTGTACAGTTTTTCCCGTATGTGATTCCTGATGTTTCTGGGTGCTTTTAAATATACTCAACAGTTGTGTTTTCTGGGGTGTATTGGGGACTCATCAATTCGATCGGATATTCTAACCTCGTTTGTGTTTTTCCGGATAATTTTTGAATATGTTAAAAAGTTCGACCGGATATAAATACCCAATTTTTCCCTTGCCGGAAAATTTCCAAGTGTTGGATCTTTCCGAAGTTTAATGACGTTCTAAGTAGTGCAAGTAAAGCGATGGTCCCTCTAGAAGACAACAAACCTTAACTCGATTATGTGACCGTCTTGAACTGCCCTTTGAACCTTAGGGTTTAGGGCAGTACGGCGTGCCACATATGAGGCGTTGGCTTGACCCTTCTACGACTGGACCGTTGGTACCGAGGCATGAAATGGATGTTTTTGAACTTAATTCATGTGTTGAGCTGTTTTGGAAAAACTTGGGTGTTCGATTGTTCGATCGGAAAGTTTAACATTTTCTATTTATCCGGAATGTGATACAATATTTGGAATCCACAAGTAGTTGTGAGATAACTGAATGAATGTTATAAACATAGCGGTTTAGTCTCACTTGATCGGTTGCCACGGAATTTTGATGTGATCAAAAGTCCATCGCAATCACGTAGCGTACGCGGATACTCGCCGGATAAACTTAATAGACAGCTACACCCCATAGCCCCGACCAAGTGACTGTAGGAGAACCCCGTCGCCGAAAGCATCCATTCGGGTGCTCGCAATAGCGGTGTTCCGCCTTGGTGCACTTCGTCGACGGTATCGGGGGGTGCGGCCGTCTACTAAAGTTTGCGACGAGCATACGATCAGGATGTCGGGAATCTTGTTGAATTTCCCGACTTGACATTGAAAAGAGTTTTCGATAATGAGACTGAAATGCGGGGTTTATAAATGTTAGGCATGCGATGTCTAAGGAATTCATTTGGTTAGGCATGCGATATCTAAAGAGTTTGCGGATTCCAACTGTTGTAGTTTTACACTTTCTTTTCTGCGACCGTAAGTATAATATGTGATATTGCCGGTTTCATTGCTATATGTCAACGACAATTGGGATGTGTATATTTACTTACGTTGATGACATGTGATGTTATGTGTTGCTGGATATGTTATATTGGATCGTCGTGTTTGAATAGCCGGGGTTTTTTTTATGTGAGATGAGTGTTTTTCATTTTCATTCATGTAAAAACTTGTATGTAATATTCTTTTATTGGGGCACTTCCAGGTTGCGGAAGATGTCACCGTTGATGTATATTATTTACTTTTTCGCATTAGGATAGACCCAAGGAGGGGAGCACAAGTAACCGGGTTCTAGGGTCCAGTGGGAGACCATCTCGAGGAGTCGAGTCCGGGTCTCCTTACCTTAGAATTGGTAGGGTTGCTTGTCGCTCTCGTAGGGGTCTAGGGGTGTGGGATTGGCTGTTCATCACGACCGTGGAATCCGTGTTTTATACTCGCTCGTATTAAAAACACAGACGTCCTAGTATATCCAATATTTCATATGATATTTTCTGCTGCGTTATCTGTGATGTGATCATGTGATTTGTTCAGATAGATATGGTATATAGTATATATGATATATTAAATAGACGTTGCTTATGTTTTACACCTGCGCTAGCCCTGCCTCGCTCTGGCGTTAGTTACCTAACCTAACGGTGCAGACGGGACATCGAGGCGAATGCGGATGGCATAAGCGTACGTTATATTTATCTGTGATGTTTAGGTGGATTTAAATGATGGGACATTCATTAATGAGATTAATGAAAGAAAATAAACTTAAAATATGTTGTGGAATCGAATTTCAAAAATAAAACAGGTAGCTACAGTTCTTGCTTTGCATCGCGGTGTTCCTTATAGAACATCCTGCACCTTATTCGATAAGGAAAGGACCGAGATCCCTTCACCGGGAGTGACTCCTTTAGCAATAACTGGCAGATGCTACAACCCTCGGTTTGTCTTTTGATTGCTTCTGTAGTTTTTGCTTTGCACAGCGGTATATATGATATATCCTGCACCTTATTCGATGAGGAAAGGGCCGACGATCCCTTCACCGGGAGTGACCCCTTTAGCAAAACTAGAAAAGCCTAAAAAATATTCCATTTAAAAACCATTTGATTCCGCAACGAGATCAAGTTCAAAGCGTTAAAGGTTTTCTTAAAAACCATCCGCAACCCTCCGTCATTTTAGGAAGTAGAGTACTTAGTATTCATGCTGTGTTTGTTGACCTTAGTTAAGGCACAGTGTACGGTAGCTAAGTGATGTCTTCCTACACCGCATATGATGCGATTAGTTAGGACAGTGACGTGACTTTGTTGACCTTAGTTAAGGGTCATGTGGGTGGGTCTAATTAATCACGAAATGATGGGTAGAACTTGACTAGTGTTTATGATTTGTTGACCATAGTTAAGGTCATGAGTGCTAGCGGTAAAAACCTTTATCGGGAGTTTCAAGTTTGAAATTTACAATGAGATTGCATACCTTCTATATGATAGTTGGATCCCGATACCCACTGCGAGTAATTGTTACTCCTGGGAGAGTTTTGCACTTTACAATTAGCCGATCAAGTAGGTGTCTGGAAAGGTGTCAACGGGGTTACGCCTATGGGAAAACGAGGTTTACTGTAATTAGGTCCGTGCGAAAGCACGGGGAACCTCCCTCAAAGTACCGACACTGGCCTGGCTGAAAGATTGGCGAACTTGTAGAGTGTAATTAATCCCGGCTAATCTTTCCTTTTAAGGTTTGAAGGAAGATTTGATAAAAACAGTGGGAGCCATCCTGATTAGATAAAATATATAACCAATCTAATCCTGCAAGAGCGCACGCAGAGTGTTTTCTTCTCCTTCTCTCCAGGTAGCGACCATATCACGCCTTAATCAAGATAATAATACGGATGAATTGACCGAACCCGCTTGTTATACTGAGCTGGGGAACGTTGGTCCCGCTCCAACTTATAATTGTTATAAGACAGAGCAGGAAATAGAGGAATACCAGGATTCCCATGCCGCCCAAACGAAGAAAGTGCATGAGATGCATCTCCTTCGGGTGTGTTCATTATAAAGAACTGTTTCTCAGTGTCCTCTACGTCCTTTGTATTAGATACCAGATCAGGATCCCAGATATGTAATCCGTTACATGGGCTACAGAAAGGTAGAGAACTGAGAACGGGTGATAAGTTTCATGAGACAGAAAACGGGGCAAGTGTTGCAGCCAAGTCTGTTGGTCACTGTCACGCTGTATTACCAATACATTGATTCTGAACAAATGCTATTAGATACCGAACCTGATATACAAAATCATATCAGTCTCTTTATTTGTAAAGAAACGATAAAATTTTGTATTGTTGGATAATGTTTTGAACATTTCCTATATCAAAAGTTGATCGGTTCAGGCACCTTATCTAAAAGCATTAATGTTCTAAATCAAACTAAAGTTCTTAGTATACGGAACACACACAAGAGGAAGAGTTCAGAAATGAACGAATCCTTCTTATGGCATTGTAGACTAGGTCATATCAATGCGACCCGACCGGCTGAAGTTACATTTAGATGCATATTTAAATCAGTTTAAATTTACATCTTGTGAAACTTGCCAGTTATGTCACAGAGATAAGATGACCATAGCTCTGTTTATTGGAAACAGAGAAAGTGTTAGTGAACTCTTGGGACTGATACATGATGATGTATGTAAGGTCCCCTGTCTACACATGCTGGACCGGTTCTTTGTACTTCATTACATTCTCTGATGATCTTTCAAGATTCAGTCATATGTTCCTGTTGAAACATAAGTCCGAAGCTTTTGAGATATTCACAGAATATAAGTTAGAAGTAGAGAACCAAAAATCGGGTATAAGTATTATGTCCTTTGATAAGATCAGGGAGGAGAATACTTGTGCATGGAATGCTTGGACTATTCTAAAGTAGAATGAGATTCTCTCTCGGTGTTACTCCTCTGTATACACCACAGCACAATAGTGTATCAGGATGGAGCATTAGCACCCTATATGATATGGTGTGCTCTATGATGAGTACTACTGAGTTACCTATTTCCTTTTAGGGGGTTATGTACTTGAGAAGTTGCATACCTATTGAATTGGGTTCAAATCAAATCAGTGCCTACCACTCCATATAAGATATGGTATGGGAAGAGCTTATCTCTTAAGTAAGTTAAGATTTGGGATTGTCTGGCCTATGTTAAAAGCAAAATCCGGACAAGATCGAGGCAAGGTCAGTTCTATAGAACTGGAAAGGTTCCAACCATACAAAACTGCAGCTGATTTGACAGAACCAGAGGATTCAATAGTCACAGACGAACCTCAGCCTCTCCGCCGATCTGGTAGGGTTCCTCATTCCCCAGAGAGATACTTTGGTTTCTCGATGACTGTGGGAGCGAGGAATGCATCATGAGATGAGGACCCAACTAGTTTCGAGCAGGCCATCGAGAGTAAGGACTCTATAAGAATGGCTGGATGCTTAGCGATCTGAGATGGAATCCATGTACACCAACAAAGTATGGACTTTGGATTCTATATCTGAAGGGTTAAATCCCAATCAGGAGCAAGTATATCTTGAGAAGATTACTTGGTGTAGATGGAAAAGTTGAGACTTTCAAAGCTAGACTTGTTAAAGGTTTTCGTCATCGACCAGGCGTGGATAATGATGAAACCTTTTCCAGTGGTTATGCTTAAGTCCATCCGGATCCTACTTAATATTGCTGCATACCATGACTACGATATCTGGTGGTTGGGTGCCATGACTGTTTTTCTAAAATGATGATTTAGAAGAGAACGTCTATAAGAACACAGCCAGAGGGCTTCGTAAACAGTGGGAGCAGCGGAAACATATGCAAGTTGCTTTACAGGATAAAGCAGGCGTCGCGGAGTTGGAACATCTGTTTTGATGTGGCAATAAAAGAGTTTGACTTCATCAAAATGGTAGATGAACCTTGTATGTACAAAAGGGTAGTATGGAGTATGGTAATGATCCTCGTAGAGTACGTGGATGACATACTCTTGATAGGAAAGGAGTTTCCTATGCTACGCTCAGTCAATCTCCGCTTATCACAAGGATTCTCCATATAGGATCAAAGTGATACTTCCTAAATCCTGGGTTTTGGATCTATGAGATAGATCTAAATGGATGTTAGGATTCTCACTAGCTGTAGTGAGATGGTATCAGTTGATCCTGGGGAGAATCTGTTAGTTATATGTATGCCCTAGAGGCCATTACTGTACATTGGATGTATATTGTAGTGGATGCTGGGACATATATAGGTAGGACTTTCTTGCTCGACATGATAGTACGCTATCTGGTTGCTCTTTATCTTAACATGTATACTTTCTGTCTCTCTGTTACATGTTGATAAAGCCCTTAGGATGTGTACTCGACTTCCAGGACTATGATGCAGATCATACTAGTGGGGCCTGGCTAGTCCATGAGTACATCCTTCAATGTTCCTAGTCGAGGGAATATCGAGACGGGGCATCGATATTCCAGAGTAGACTAGCGTATATCTTCTCGACCCATGCGATGGGCGATGGATGATCCCATATCCATTGGTGTTTGACCTCAGAGATGGTATACGGGTGCTCAGTGTAGACTGGGTACACTGAACGGACTCGCCGAGAACTCCCAGATGGTATTATACCTTACGTCAGATGGCAGTTCTCTGGTGACACTGGTACAGCTTAGTCTGTTGACCCGAGATGTCATAGAGTCTTGTGTGTCTCCCACTGTGCTTTGATTTCCACCCTACCACGGCTCTACTGAGTCGTGCAAACAGGTGGTTTTTGGGTACAGTCCCGATTCACATGGAGGCAATGAGCGATAGGAGGGGATTTGTCTCTCCCGGTATTGGGGGTTGATGTTGCGCAATGCACGACTGGCCATAACAGGAAATCCCTGGCCAGGGTTGCTGTGATATACTGGTAAGAGTTATCAGTAGTTTCACGAAAGTTATGGACCCTACGTCGGCATGACTTATCAAGCTATTGGGGTCTGACGTTTACCACCCCTAGGCGAGATATGCGACATATCAGACGAACAGACCGGACTGTACGGTAAGTGTTACTGGCTGGATTCACAGGAGTGTGAGCGGGCTTGCTCGTCGATCTTCTGATCGCTCAATACCCGGGTGGCCGTTACGTTTAGCAGACCGCTTGCGGCTTGTGGGTGTTTGATATGATCATCATCTGCTGCCGGCGTATTGACGAGTCTTTAGAGTCCTACACAGAGGTTTCCTAGCTTAAGCGAAACGAAATAGGAGCGCATATGAGATATGTGCGGGACCGAGAATAATTCGTGTATGTGATACCGTATTCCATTCTCGCGATGAATGTATCGATTGGTTGTATGCGATATAACCTAGTTATCGAATCAAGGATTGATTCGATAAGCCGATACATTGGATACTAGCCGGTTATATGCGACATGACCGGATCATTGAATCAAGTGTTGATTTAATGATTTAATGTATAATTATATATTTGATATATTACTTTGCATTAACTAGTATTGGTTCACTTTAAATGGATTTTCTCACTTGATGTGCACATTGTATATATGATATAGTTTTGTGCACTAGTTTGTATCATGTTTGATGATACAAGCTCACTTGGGTTTGTGTAAAGAATTAAACCATGTTTAGTGAATGGTTAGGGTTTCTTTTCTATTATTTATTTATCTATTTATTTTTGTTAAAAGGTAAAGAAAACAAAATGGTTTCTTTTGGATGCTTCAAGCATCTTTGACCTAATGACCATTTTGTCTTCATCTCCTAAACCTAACCATTCTACCAACCTTAGTTGATTCTCTACACTAAACCATGGTTGATGACATCATAAGTATCATATTGTTTTTATTTTAAAAAAGAACTTATCATATTATTCATCATCTTCTTCTTCTTTTAAAGTAGAAAAAGCTTGACCATCAATGGTGATTGATGAAAAAGTATGAGAAATCCAAATCTAAAGTCTACCCACTTCCTATTTCTTCATCCTCTACCTCTTGCCAAGTAGTATAGGGTGTTTCCTTCACAAGTTTTCTTGACTTGGTGAAGTTGGAGCTTGATCTAGCGATGCCTTGACGTAGATCATCTTCGGCATCGTCGTCGATGACCTAGCCCGCTTTTTCTCCGATGAAGCCGACGCTAGAGCCCAAGATCCGATTTGTACAGCGAGGAGACTTCATCGCGGAGCTTAGGAAGTGGTGGACCGGATCTACAAAGGTTCTAGACCCTTTCCTTTATGTTAAAGTTGTTTACTTGCATCGCATAGCTTATATATCTAGTTAACGATCCGTATTAAGGTTTCTCGGCACTTGTAAAATTTAAATTGACCGTGTTTGATCACTTGCGAGACTTCATTAGTGTGCCTAGGAACCCTACAGAATCACTGGAAAGGTTCCAGGGTGATAAGGACGACTGAATGTCAGTCGCAGGCAATGTCTTTACCCTCTATGGAGGGACGGTATGTTGGAAGAGTTCCAAGCTAGATACCGTGGCAAACTAGACGATAAAGGCTGGTAACATCGCTATTAAAGATACTACCAAAGAGGCAGTTTGGGTGTGTATTGGTTCATGAGATGAACTAGGTTCCCACCATTGTGTAACAATGGAAGTATGGCTTTGGCCCAGGAACCCTGGTCCCATCAGTGACCCAGACATATTCTGAGGCAGCATCACCTGATCATGGAGATAGTTGATCTCCAGGGTGATCGAGGTTAGGAGAGTAGACTCAGAGGACGACACGGCGGATCCACTCACAAAGGCTTATTCCCAGAGAGAGACTTATATGGGATGGTTGAGTATTAGATACTGCAACCACTGCTACAGATGGCCCTAGTGCAAGTGGGAGATTGTTAGTTATATGTATGCCCTAGAGGCCATTACTGTACATTGGATGTATATTGTAGTGGATGCTGGAACATATATAGGTAGGACTTTCTTGCTCGACATGATAGTACGCTATCTGGTTGCTTTTCATCTTAACATGTATACATGCTGTCTCTCTATTACATGTTGATAAAGCCCTTAGGATGTGTACTCGACTTCCAGGACTATGATGCAGATCATACTAGTGGGGCCTGGATAGTCAATGAGTACATCCTTCAATGTTCCTAGTCATGGGAATATCGAGACGGGGCATCGATATTCCAGAGTAGACTAGCGTATATCTTCTTGACCCATGTGATGGGCGATGGATGATCCCATATCCATTGGTGTTTGACATCAGAGATGCTATGCGGGTGCTCAGTGGAGACTGGGTACACTGAACGGACGCGCCGAGAACTCCCAGATGGTATTATACCTCACGTCAGATGGCAGTTCTCTGGTGACACTGGTACAGCTTAGTCCGTTGACCCGAGATCGTCATAGAGTCTTGTGTGTCTCCCACTGTGTTTTCATTTCCACCCTACCACGGCTCTACTGAGTCATGCAAATAGGTGGATTTTGGGTACAGTCCCGATTCACATGGAGGCAATGAGCGATAGGAGGGGATTCGTCTCTCCCGGTATTAGGGGTTGATGTTGCGCTATGCTCGACTGGCCATAACAGGAAATCCCTGGCCAGGGTTCCAGTGATACACTGGTAAGAGTTATCAGTAGTTTCACGATTGTTATGGACCTCACGTCGGCATGACTTATCAAGCTATTGGGGTCTGACGTTTACCATCCCTAACCGAGATATGCGACATATTAGACGAACAGACCGGACTGTATGGTAAGTGTTACTGGTTGGATTCACAGGAGTGTAAGCGGGCTTGCTCGTTGATCTTCTGATCGCTCAATACCAGGTTGGCCGTTACGTTTAGTAGATCGCTTGCGGCTTGTGGGTGTTTGATATGATCATCACCTACTGCCGGCGTATTGACGAGTCTTTAGAGTCCTACACAGAGGTTTCCTGGCTCAAGCAAAACGAAATAGGAGCGCATATGAGAAATGTGCGGGACCGAGAATAATGTTTGTATGTGATACCGTATTCTATTCTCGCGATGAATGTATCGATTGGTTGTATGCGATATAACCTAGTTATCGAATCAAGGATTGATTCGATAAGTCGATACATTGGATATTAGTCGGTCATATGCGATATGACCGGATCGTTAAATCAAGTGTTGATTTAATGATTTAATGTATAATTATATATTTGATATATTACTTTACATTTACTAGTATTTGTTCACTTAAAGATGGATTTTCTCACTTGATGTGCACATTGTATATATGATATAGTTTTGTGCACTGGTTTGTATCATGTTTGATGATACATGCAATCTTGGGTGTATGTTTGGTTTAAACCATGTTTAGTTAATGGTTAGGGTTTGTTTTACTTATTCATTTATTTATTTATTCATTTTGGAAAGGATAAAATGGTGGTTTTCTTTTCTTTCTTTGCTTGAAGCTTCTTGAAGCTTCAAAGCATCTTTGAAAGTCTACCATTTTGTCTTTATCCCTTAACCTAACCATTCAACTAAACTATAGTTTATTCTCTACACTAAACCATGGTTGCTAAAATGATAAGAATCACTTTATTTTCTTTTTCCATAATTCTTATCATATTCTTTTTCTTCTTCTTCTTCTTCTTCAAGAAGAAAGAAGCTTGCTAGCTTCAATGGTGACTTGAGAAAAAGAGTGGGAAATCCAATTCTAAAGTGAACCTACTTCCTATTTCTTCATCCTATACCACTTGCCATGTAGTATAGGGTGTTTTCTTCACAAATTTCATGACTTGGTGAAGTTGGAGCTTGATCTTGTGTTGCCTCGACGTAGATCATCTTCGGCATCGAAGTCGACGACCTAGCCCGATCATTTCTCCGACGAAACCATCGCCAGGGTCCGGGATCCGATGATTGCAGTGGAAGGACATCGTCACGGAGCTATGGAGGTGGAGGACCGGATCTACAAAGGTTGTAGTCACTTTCCTTTTTAGTTAAAGTTGTTAACTTGCTTGCATCTCCTTACCTCTAGTAACGATCTATATTAGGGTTGTTTGGTATACATAAATTTTTGAAATAGACATGTTTGATCAGTTGTGGAACCTCATGGATGTGCCTAGGAACCCTACAAAAGATAGGTAGAGAACTGAGAACGGGCGATAAGTTTCATGAGATAGAAACGGTGCAAGTGTTGCAGCCAAGTCTGTTGGTAGTTATCACCCTGTATTACCAGAATACATTGATTCTGAAGGAATGTTATTAGATACCGAACCTGATATACAATATCATATCAGTCTCTTTATTAGTAAAGAAGGATATAATTTTGTATTGTTGGATAATGTTTTGAACATTTCCTATATCAAGAGTTGATCGGTTCAGGCACGTTATCTAGAAGCATAGACGTTCTAAATCAAACTACAGTTCTTAGTATACAGAACACACACAAGTGGAAGAGTTCAGAAATGAACGAATTCTTCTTGAGGCATTGTAGACTAGGTCATATCAATGTGACCCGACTAGCTGAAGTTACATATAGATGCATATTTAAATTTGTTTGAATTTACATCTTGTGAAACTTGCCGGTCATGTCACAAAGATAAGATAACCACAGCTCTGTTTATTGAAAACAGAGAAAGAGTTAGTGAACTCTTGGGATTGATACATGATGATGTATGTAAGGTCCCCTGTCTATACATGCCAGGACTGGTTCTTTATACTTCATTAGATTCACTGATGATCTCTCAAGATTCAGAAATATGTTCCTGTTGAAACACAAGTCCGAAGCTTTTGAGATATTCAATGAATATGAGTTAGAAGTAGAGAACCAAAAACAGGTATAAGTATTATGTTCTTTGATGAGATCAGGGAGGAGAATACTTGAGCACGGAATTCTTGGACTATTCTAAAGTAGAATGAGATTCTCTCTCTCGTCCATATACACCATAGCACGATGGTATATCGGGGCGGAGCAATAACACCCTATGTGGTGTGCTCTATGATGAGTACTACTGAGTTTCCTATTTTCTTTTGGGAGTTATGCACTTGAGAAGCAGCATACCTGTTCAATAGGGTTCAAATCAAATCGGTTGCCTACCATTTCATATGTGATATGGAAAGGGAAGAGCCCGTATCTTAAGTTTGTTAAGATTTGGGGTTGTCTAGCCTACGTCTAAAAAGCAAAATTCGGACAAGCTCGAGGCAAAGTCAGTTCTGTGGAAGTTTGTTGGATATTCCAAGCATTCGCAAAGGAATATCTTCTACCAAACCGAGAAACAAAAGATGTTTTGTTTCTCAGCATTGTAGGGTTGCTAGGCACTGCCACAAGGGTCTACAAGGTATCAACCATGCCCGATTAAAATTTTAGCCGTGCCGAACAACCCAAAGCCGGATCTTTAAACTAGAGTTTATGCGAAAACTAGCATGTTAAACACTTTAACACTAAGTGAGAAGGATTACAACCTTTGTACATCCGGTCCTTCACTTCATAAGCTCCGAGTTGAGGTCCCTTCGCTGCGATCATCGTGTTCCGAACTCTCAAGAGGTTCCACGAAGAGAAAGATGCGAGCTTGCTTCCGATCTTCGATAACAAAGATGATCTACCTTGAAGTTTCATTAACACAAGCTAACACTCACTAAATGAAGTGAACACTCTCATCTAAAGGGTAAGGGTAGATGAGGATGATGAAGTAGGATTTTTGCCCTCTTTTATTTTCTTATTCTCACTCATTTTTCATCATTTAGAAAAAGCTAGAAAGCTTTTTCATGAAAGAAAGAAGGAAGAAGAAGATGAATAATTATGAGAATCCTTTTGTGATGAATAATGAAAAGATAAACAAGATGAATAATGCAACCATGGTCAACCAAACCATTGTAGAGAATTAACTAGGGCTAGGGTTTGGGTTGGGTTAAAACATGAGTCATTTGAAAATATCAAGCATAATATCTTTTCCAAGACAAAAGAAAAGCTTCTAGAATCTACTAGAAGTCTTAACCCTAATCCAAACCCTAATCATGTTTAAACTCCACAAAACATGTTACAATATTATATATCACATATATAATATTTATTGTAACAAAATAAAATAATACAATTAACATATATCGCATATATATCAATGTATTACCCGAGTGAGAAAAAGAATCTTTTAGTGAGCTAATATTAGTTAATGTAATTTAATATATCATATATATTATTATACATTAAATTATCGAATCAACTCTTGATCCGACAATCCGGCTATATCGCATATAACCGACTAATACGATGACCCGGCTATATCACATATACCCGGCCGATATCTCATATCGCGAGAATCCAATATGGTATCACATACCGTATTATCCTCGGTCCCGCACATATCACATATGTGCTCCTACTTCGTTTTGTCTGAGCCAAGAAACCTCTGTGTAGGATGCTAAAGAATCGTCAATACGCCGGCAGTAGGTGATGATCATATCAAACACCCACAAGCTGCAAGCGGTCAGCTAAACGTAACAGCCACCCAGGTATTGAGCGCTCAGAAGATCAACAAGCAAGCCTGTACTTTCTCCTGTGAATCCAATCAGTAACACTCCCGTACAGTCCGGTCTCGTCGTCTGATATGTCGCATATCTCGCCTAGGGGTGGTAAACGTCAGACCCCAGTGGCTCGATAAGTCGTGTCGATATGAGGCCTATAACAGTTCGAGAAACTACTGATAACACTTACCAGTAAATCTCAGCAACCCTGGCCAGGGATTTCCGGTTATAGCCAATCGAACACAGCGCAACATCAACTCCCTATACCGGGAGAGACGAATCCCCTCCTATCGCTCATTGCCTCCATGTGATTCGGGACTGTACCCAAAAGCCACCTTTTTGCACGCCCTCTTGGACGTGGTATGATGGAAATCAAAGCACAGTAGGAATCACACAAGACTCTATGACGATCTCGGGTCGACAGACTACTCTGTACCAGTGTCACCGGAGAACTGCCATCTGACGTGAGGTATAATACTATCTGGGAGTTCTCGGCGAGTCCGTCCAGTGTACCCAGTCTCCACTGAGCACCTGTACACCATTCTTGATGTCAAACACCGATGGATATGGGATCATCCATCGCCCATCATATGGGTCAAGATGCGTATACGCTAGTCTACTTTGGTGTATCGATGCCCTGTCTCGATACACCTTCTACTAGAAACAGTTATAGGATGTACTCGTCGACTACCGTGGCCCCACTAGTATGATCTCATCATAGTCCCAGTAGTCGAGTACATATCCTAAGGGCTTTATCAACATGTAACATAGAGACAATCAGAGTACATATTAAGATAAAGTACAACCAGATAGCATACTATCATGTCGAGCAAGAAAGTCCTCCCTATATATGTCCAAGCATCCATTACAATATACATCGTATGTACAGTAATGGCCTCTAGGGCATACATATAACTAACAATCTCCCACTTGCACTAGGGCCATCTGTTGTGGTATCGCATACCCAACAATTAGCTGTGGTTGAAGTATCTCATACTCAACCATCCCATAAAAGTCTCTACTGGGAAAAAGGCCTTTGTGTGTGGATCCGCGCTGTTGTCCTCCGTGTCTACTCTCCTTACCTCGATCTCCCTGGAGATCAACCATCTCCATGATCAGGTGATACTGCCTAAGAATTATATCTGGATTTCTGATGGGACGGGGGTTCCTAGGCATGAGCCATAACTCCATTGTCACACAATGGTAGAAATGAAGTTCATTTCATGAACTTATATATATCCAGACTGCCTCTTCGGTAGCATCCTTGGTGACGATGTATGTTGCCTTTAATCGTCTAGTAAGTCACGGTATCTAGCTTGGAACTCTTCCAACATACCGTCCCTCCACTGAGGGTAAAGACAATGCCTGCGACTAACATTCAGTCGTCCTTATCACCCCGGAACCTTTCCAGTCATTCTCCCCAGGATCGATTGATACCATTTCACTACAACTAGTGAGAATCCTAACATCCAATTAGATCTATCTCATAGATCCAAAACCCAGGATTTAGGAGGTATCACTTTGATCCTATATGGAGAATCCTTGTGCTAAGCGGAGATTGACCGAGCGTAGCATAGGAAACTCCTTCCCTATCAAGAGTATGTCATCCACGTACTCTACGAGGATCACCACCATACTCCCTACTACCTTTTTGTATATACAAGGTTCATCTACTATTTTGATGAAGTCAAACTCTTTGACTACCACATCAAAACAGATGTTCCAACTCCGCGATGCCTGTTTTATCGGATAAAACATCTTCCACACATTTCCGCTGCTCCCACTGTCTACGAAGCCCTCTGGCTGTGTACTTATAGACGCTATCTTCTAAAACAACATTTAGAAAAACAGTCTGACACCCAACCGCCAGATATCGTAGTCATGGTATGTAGCCGTGGCAAGTAGGATCTGGATGGACTTAAGCATAGCTTTGAAAGTCTCAACTTTTCCATGTACACCAAGTTATCTTCTCAAGATATACTTGCTCCTGATGGGGATTTAACCCTTCAGATAAAGCAACCAAAGTCCATACTTTGTTGGTGTATAAGGATTCCATCTCAGATCGATAAGCATCCAGCCATTCTTACAGAGTCTCACTCCTGATGGCCAGCTCGAAACTAGTTGGGTCATCATCTCATGATGCAATCCTCGCTCTCACTGTCATAGAGAAACCGAAGTATCTCTCAGGTGGGTGAGGAACCCTACTAGATCGGCGGAGAGGCTGAGGTTCGTTAGAAACTACTGAATCCTTTGGTTCTAACAAATCATCAGCTGCAGTTTGTATAGCTGGAACTACTTCCAGTTTTATAGAGCTGACTTTGCCTTGAGCTTGTCCGGATTTTTCTTTTAGACATAGGCTGGAAAACCCCAAATCTTAACAAACTTAAGATATGGGCTCTTCCCATTCCATATCACATATGAAGTGGTAGGCAACTGATTTGATTCGAACCCTATTCAATAGGTATGCAGCTTCTCAAGTGCATAACTCTCAAAAGGAAATAGGAAACTCAGTAGTACTCATCATAGAGCGCACCATATCAAATAGGGTGTGATTGCTCCGCCCCGATACACCATCGTGCTATGGTGTATACGGAGGAGTAATACCGAGAGAGAATCTCATTCTCCTTTAGAATAGTCCAGGAATTCCGTCCTCAAGTATTCTCCTCCTTGATCTCATCAAAGGACATAACACTTATACCCGTTGTTGGTTCTCTACTTCTAATTTATATTCTGTGAATATCTTAAAAGCTTCGGACTTGTGTTTCAATATGAACATATGTCTGAATCTTGAGAGATCATCAGAGAATGTAATGAAGTACAAAGAACCGGTCTTGGCATGTGTAGACAGGGGACCTTCATACATCAGTATGTATCAATCCCAAGAGTTCACTAACTCTTTCTCTGTTTCCAATAAACAGAGCTGTGGTCATCTTATCTCTGTGACATGACCGGCAAGTTTCACAAGATGTAAATTCAAACTAATTTAAATATACATCAATATGTAACTTGAGCTAGTCAGGTCGCATTGATATGACCTAGTCTACAATGCCTCAAGAAAGATTCGTTCATTTCTGAACTCTTCCACTTGTGTGTATTCCGTATACTAAGAACTGTAGTTTGATTTAGAAAGTCAATGCTTTTAGATAACGTACCTGAACCGATCAACTCTTGATATAAGAAATGTTCAAAACATTATCCAACAATACAAAATTATGTCCTTTCTTTACTAATAAAGAGATTGATATGATGTTGTACATCAGGTTCGGTATCTAATAACATTCATTCAGAATCAATGTATTCTGGTAATAAGGGTGATAGTGACCAGCAGACTTGGTTGCAACTCTTGCACCGTTTCTATCTCATGAAACTTATCACCCGTTCTCAGTCCTCTACCTATCTGTAGCCCATGTAACAAATTACATATGTGGGATCCTTATCCGGCATAAAATACCCAGGACGTAAAGGATACTGAGAAATAGTTCTCTTTAATGAACACACCCGAAGATGATGGATCAGTATGCACTTTCTTCGTTTGGGTGGCACGGGAATTCTGGTAATCCCCAATTTCCTGCTCTGTCTTATAACAATTATAAGTTGGAGCGGGACCAACGTTCCCCAGCTCAGTATAACAAGCGGGTTCGGTCAATATATCCTTTTTATTATCTTGATTAAGGCGTGATATGGTCGCTACCTGGAGAGAGAGAGAAGAAAACACTCAGCGTATGCTCTTGCAAGATTAGATTGGTTATCTAATATATCTAATCAGGATGTCTCCTACTGTTTTAGTCAAATCTTCCTTCAAACCCTAAAAGGAAAGACTAGCCGGGATTAATTACACCCTACAAGTTCGCCAATCTTTCAGCCAGGCCAGTGTCGGTACTTTAAGGGAGGTCCCCCGTGCTTTCGCACGAACCTAATTAATGTAAACCTCGTTTTCCCAGAGGCGTAACCCCGTTGACACCTTTCTAGACACCTACTTGATCGGCTAATTTGTAATGTGTAAAACTCTCCCAGGAGTAACTCTTACTCGCAGCGGGTATCGGCATCCAACTATCTCATAGAAGGTATACAATCTCATTGCAAATTTCAACACTTGAAATTCCCAATAATATTTTACCCCTAGCGTGCTATGACCTTGACGCATGCCAAACAACCCATAGTCTGCTAGTCAAGTTCAACCCGTACATTTCTTGATTGAATTAAACCCACCCGCACGACCCTTGACGCATGCCAAACAACGCCGTACGAATACCCTAATCCAATCGCATCGTATGCTAGCAGATAAGCACTAGTTAGCTACCGTACACTACGCCTTGACGCATGCCAAACTACCACAGCACGAATACTAAGTAGTACTTATCTGAAATGACGGAGGGCTACGACAGGTTTTTATGAAAACCCTTTGCGTAATGAACTTGATATCGTTGTAGAATTGAGCGATTTTAAATGGAGTGTTTTTGAGGCTTTTCTAGTTTTGCTAAAGAGGTCACTCCCGGTGAAGGGATCGTCGGCTCTTTCCTCATCGAATAAGGTGCAGGATATTTCACAAATATCACTATGCAAAGTAAAATCTATAGAAACAAACAAAAGACAGACCGAGTTTGTAGCATCTGCTAGTTTCACCAAAGAGGTCACTCCCGGTGAAGGGATCTCGTCTCTTTCCTTATCGAATAAGGTGCTGGATGTTTTACAAGGAACACCGCTATCCAAAGCAAGAACTAGAGCTACCAGTTTTTAAACAAGTTTCTACAACATTTTTAGGTTTCTTTTATTTCATTAATCTCATTAATGAAGTCCCATTTTATTATGCTTCACAAGCATCATCATTTGAAACGAAATCTGCAATATAACATATATCTCATATATATAATATAAACATTCGTCTCAGGCAGTAATATGATCTCATCACAGAATATTGCAGCAGAAGAACATATATGAAATATTGGATATACTAGGATGTCCGTGTTTTCAATACGATCCTGTATAAAACACGGATTCCACGGTCGCGATGAATAGCCAAATCCACATCCTTAGACCCCTACGAGAGCGGCAAGCAACTCTGCCAATTCTAGGGTTAAGAGACCCGGCCTCGACTCCTCGAGATGGTCTCCCACTGGACCCTAGAACCCGGTTACTTGTGCTCCCCGCCTTGGGTCTACCTAATGCGGAAAAGGAAATAATATACAACGGTGACATCATCCTCAGCCCGGAAGTGCCCCAATAAAAGAATATTACATACAAATGAATTTTACATGAATGAAAAAGAAAAACTCTCATCTCACATAAAACCCCCGGCTATTTAGAACGCGACGATCCAATACAACATATCACAGCAACACATAATATCTCATATCATCAACGTAAGCAAGTATGCGTATCCCGATTGTCGTTGATGTATAGCAACAAAGCCGGCGATACACCACATACTATACTTACGGTCACAGAAAAGAAAGTGTAAAACTACAACAGTTAGAATCTGCAACCTCTTTAGACATCGCATGCCTAACCAAATGAATTCCTTAGACATCGCATGTCTAACAATTATAAACCCCATATTTTAGTCTCTTTATCGAAAACTCTTTTCAATATCAAGTCGGGAAATTCAACAAGATTCCCGATATGATGATCGAATGCTCGTCGCAAACTTTAGTAGACGGCCGCACCACCGATGCCGTCGATGAAGTGCACTAAGGCGGAACACCGCTGCCGCGAGCACCCGAACGGATGCTTTTGGCGATGGGGTTCTCCTAGAGTCACTTGGTCGGGGCTATGGGGCGTGGCTGTCTGTTACGTTTACCCGGCGAGTATTCACGTACGCTACGTGATTGCGACGGACTTTTGATCACATCAAAATTTCGTGGCAACCGATCATCTGAGACTGAACTGCTAGATTTATAACATTCAAATTAGCTATCTCATAACTACTTGTGGATTCCAAATATTGTATCATATTCCAGGTAAATAGAAAATGTTAAACTTTCCGATCGAATAATCAAACGCTCAAGTTTTCCCAAATAGTTCTCAACACTTGAAATTAGTTTAAGAACATCCATCACATGCTACAGTACCAATGGTCCAGCCGTAGAAGGGTCAAGCCAACGCCTCACATGTGGCACGCCGTACTGCCATAAACCCTAAGGTTCAGAAGAAGTTCAAGACGGTCATATAATCGAGTTAAGGTTTATTGTCTTCTAGAGGGTCCAACGTGTTACTTGCACAACTTAGAACGTTCTTAAACTCGAGAAAAAATCCAACTTTTGAAAAATTTTCTGACAGGGGAAAAAGTGAGTTATTGATATCCGTTCGAACTTTTTAACAGTTTCTAAAATTATCCGGAAAAAATAAACGAAGTTAAATTATCCGATCGAATCAACGAGTCCCCAATACAACCCTAGAAAACTCAACACTTGAGTGGAATTAAAAAAATTTCCAGAAAACAATGACAAGAAAGGACCTAAGAATAAATATATGAAGTTCTAGGGACTAATTCAAAATTTTGGCCGCGGAACCGCCGATAAACCATTGGTTTGGCCGCGGTTCCGCGGTCAAATCAGCGCATTACAGGTCCGTACTTCACAGTAATTCTTAGTTTTTCCTGCTTAATTTTCTGAGCATTTTTAATTCGTAAAAAATCACATTTTCAGAAAATGTCTAAAGAAGGGTTCAAATTAGGGTTTCGGGGTTCGATCGGAGTTTAAACTTTGTCTAGACTTCGCCTAAAGCTCTAACTTGGCTTTGATACCACAGTAGGGTTGCTAGGCACTGCCACAAGGGTCTACGAGGCATTAACCATGCCCGATTAAAATTTTTGCCGTGCCGAACAACCTAAAGCCGGATCTTTAAACTAGAGTTTATGCGAAAACTAGCATGTTAAACACTTTAACACTAAGTGAGATGGGTTACAACCTTTGTACATCCGGTCTTTCACTTCATAAGCTCCGAGTTGAGGTCCCTTCGCTGCGATTATCGTGTTCCGAACTCTCGAGAGGTTCCACGAAGAAAAAGATGCGAGCTTGCTTCCGATCTTCGATAACAAAGATGATCTACCTTGAAGTTTCATTAACACAAGCTAACACTCATTAAATGAAGTGAACACTCTCATCTAAAGGGTAAGGGTAGATGAGGATGATGAAGTAGGATTTTTGCCCTCTTTTATTTTATTATTCTCACTCATTTTTCATCATTTAGAAAAAGCTAGAAAGCTTTTTCATGAAAGAAAGAAGGAAGAAGAAGATGAATAATTATGAGAATCCTTTTGTGATGAATAATGAAAAGATAAACATGATGAATAATGCAACCATGGTCAACCAAACCATTGTAGAGAATTAACTAGGGCTAGGGTTTGGGTTGGGTTAAAACATGAGTCGTTTGAAAATATCAAGCATAATATATTTTCCAAGACAAAAGAAAAGCTTCTAGAATCTACTAGAAGTCTTAACCCTAATCCAAACCCTAATCATGTTTAAACTCCACAAAACATGTTACAATATTATATATCACATATATAATATTTATTGTAACAAAATAAAATAATACAATTAACATATATCGCATATATATCAATGTATTACCCGAGTAAGAAAAGAATCTTTTAGTGAGCTAATATTAGTTAATGTAATTTAATATATCATATATATTATTATACATTAAATTATCGAATCAACTCTTGATCCGACAATCCGGCTATATCGCATATAACCGACTAATACGATGACCCGGCTATATCACATATACCCGGCCGATACCTCATATCGTGAGAATCCAATATGGTATCACATACCGCATTATCCTCGGTCCTGCACATATCATATATGTGCTCCTACTTCATTTTTTCTGAGCCAAGAAACCTCTGTGTAGGACTCTAAAGAATCGTCAATACACCGGCAGTAGGTGATGATCATATCAAACACCCACAAGCTGCAAGCAGTCAGCTAAACGTAACAGCCACCCAGGTATTGAGCGCTCAGAAGATCAACAAGCAAGCCTGTAATTTCTCCTGTGAATCCAATCAGTAACAATCCCGTACAGTCCGGTCTCGTCGTCTGATATGTCGCATATCTCGCCTAGGGGTGGTAAACGTCAGACCCCAGTAGCTCGATAAGTCGTGTCGATATGAGGTCTATAACAGTTCGAGAAACTACTGATAACACTTACGAGTAAATCTCAGCAACCCTGGCCAGGGATTTCTAGTTATTGCCAATCGAACACAGCACAACATCAACTCCCTATACCGGGAGAGACGAATCCCCTCCTATCGCTCATTGCCTCCATGTGATTCGGGACTGTACCCAAAAGCCACCTTTTTGCACGCCCTCTTGGACATGGTATGATGGAAATCAAAGCACAGTGGGAATCACACAAGACTCTATGACGATCTCGGGTCAACAGACTACTCTGTACCAGTGTCACCGGAGAACTGCCATCTGACGTGAGGTATAATACCATCTGGGAGTTCTCGACGAGTCCGTCCAGTGTACCCAGTCTCCACTGAGCACCCATACACCATCCTTGATGTCAAACACCCATGGATATGGGATCATCCATCGCCTATCATATGGGTCAAGATGCGTATACGCTAGCCTACTCTGGTGTATCGGTGCCCTGTCTCGATACACCCTCGACTAGGAACAGTTATAGGATGTACTCGTCGACTACTGTGGCCCCACTAGTATGATCTCATCATAGTCCCAGTAGTCGAGTACATATCCTAAGGGCTTTATCAACATGTAACATAGAGACAATCAGAGTACATGTTAAGATAAAATACAACCAGATAGCATACTATCATGTCGAGCAAGAAAGTCCTCCCTATATATGTCCAAGCATCCATTACAATATACATCGTATGTACAGTAATGGCTTCTAGGGCATACATATAACTAACAAGCATGCCACCTTTATGAAAGGGAATTTCTTGTGAAGAAATTAGTGGTCATGAGGAAGAACTGGAAAGAGTTCCAGATATACAAACTGCAGCTGATGATTTGGTAGAACCAAAGGATTTAAAAGTTTCCAATGAACCTCAGCTTCTCCGCCGATCTAGTAGGGTTCCTCACCCACCTGAAAGATACTTCGGTTTCTCTATGTACAGTGGGAGCGAGGATTGCATCATGAGATGATGACCCAACTAGTTTCGAGCAGGCCATCAAGAGTGGGACTCTGTAAGAATGGCTGGATGCTTAGCGATCTGAGATGGAATCCTTATACACCAACAAAGTATGGACTTTGGTTGCTTTATTTGAAGGGTTAAATCCCCATCAGGAGCAAGTATATCTTGAGAAAATTACTTGGTGTACATGGAAAAGTTGAGAATTTCAAAGCTATGTTTAAGTCCATCCAGATCCTACTTGCCACTGCTACATACCATGACTACGATATCTGGTGGTTGGGTGTCATGACTGCTTTTCTAAATGATGTTTTGGAAGAGAGCGTCTATAAGTTCACAGCCAGAGGGTTTCGTAGATAGTGGGAGTAGCGGAAACGTGTGCAAGATGTTTTATGTGATAAAGCGCATCGCGGAGTTGGAACGTCTGTTTTGATGTGGTAGTCAAAGAGTTTGACTTCATCAAAATAGTAGATGAACCTTGTATATACAAAAAGATAGTAGAGAGTATGGTGGTGATTCTCGTAGAGTACGTGGATGACATACTCTTGATAGGAAAGTAGTTTCCTATGCTACGTTCGGTCAATCTCCTCTTATCACAAGGATTCTCCATATAGGATCAAAGTGATACCTCCTAAATCCTGGGTTTTGGATCTATGAGATAGATCTAATTGGATGTTAGGATACTCACTAGTTGTAGTGAGATGGTATCAATTGATCCTGGGGAGAATCACTATAAAGGTTCCAGGATGATAAGGACGATTGAATGTCAGTCGCAGGCATTGTCTTTACCCTCAGTGGAGGGACGGTATGTTGGAAGAGTTCCAAGCTAGATACCATGACTTACTAGACGATTAAAGGCAAGATACATCGTTATCGAGGATGCTACCAAAGAGGCAGTCTGGATATATAAGATCATGAGATGAACTTCGTTCCAACTATTGTATGACAATGGAGTAATGGCTTTGGCCTTGAAACCCCCGTCCCATCAGAAATCCAGATATAATTCTTAGGCAGTATCACCTGATCATGGAGATGGTTGATCTCCCGGGAGATCGAGGTTAGGAGAGTAGACACACAGGACAACAGCGCGGATCCACTCACAAAGGCCTTTTTCCCAGTAGAGACTTTTATGGGATGGTTGAGTATGAGATACTTCAACCACAGCTAATTGTTGGGTATGTGATACCAAAACAGATGGCCCTAGTGCAAGTGGGAGATTGTTAGTTATATGTATTCCCTAGAGGCCATTACTGTATATATGATGTATATTGTAATGGATGCTTGGACATATATAGGGAGGACTTTCTTGCTCGACATGATAGTATGCTATCTGGTTGTATTTTATCTTAACATGTACTCTGATTGTCTCTATGTTACATGTTGATAAAGCCCTTAGGATATGTACTTGACTACTGGGACTATGATGAGATCATACTAGTGGGGCCACGGTAGTCGACGGGTACATCCTATAACTGTTCCAAGTCGAGGGTGTATCGAGACAGGGCATCGATACACCAGAGTAGACTAGCGTATACGCATCTTGACCCATATGATGGGCGATGGATGATCCCATATCCATCGGTGTTTGACATCAAGGATGGTGTACGGGTGCTCAGTAGAGACTAGGTACACTTGACGGACTCGCCGAGAACTCCCAGATGGTATTATACCTTACGTCAGATGGCAGTTCTCTGGTGACACTGGTACAGGTTAGTCTGCAGACCCGAGATCGTCATAGAGTCTTGTGTGATTCCCACTGTGCTTTGATTTCCATCATACCATGTCCAAGAGGGCGTGCAAAAAGGTGGCTTTTGGGTACAGTCCTGAATCACATGGAGGCAATGAGCGATAGGAGGGGATTCGTCTCTCCCGGTATAGGGAGTTGATGTTGTGCTGTGTTCGATTGGCTATAACTAGAAATCCCTGGTTAGGGTTGTTAAGATTTACTGGTAAGTGTTATCAGTAGTTTCTTGAACAGTTATAGACCTTATATCGACATGACTTATCAAGCTACTGGGGTCTGACGTTTACCATCCCTAGGCGAGATATGCGACATATCAGACGAAGAGACCGGACTGTACGGGAATGTTACTGACTGGACTCGCAAGAGAATGCATAGGCTTGCTTGTTGATCTTCTGATCGCTCAATACCTGCGTGGCTGTTACGTTTAGCTGACCGCTTGCAGCTTGTGGGTGTTTGATATGATCATCACCTACTTCCAGCGTAATGACGATTCTTTAAAGTCCTACACAGAGGTTTCTTGACTCAGATAAAATGGAGTAGGAGCACATATATGATATGTGCGGGAACGAGAACAATACGTGTTTGTGATACCGTATTAGATTCTCACGATATGAGATATCGGCCGGGTATATGTGATATAGCCGGGTCATCGGATCAAGTGTTTATTCGATGAACTGATACAGATTATATTAGTCGGTTATTTGTGAAATAGCTGGATTATCGGTTCAAGTGTTGATTCGATAATTTAATATATAATTATATATTTAATATATTAAATTACATTAATTGATATAAGCTCACTAAAAGATTCTTTTTCTCACTCGGGTAATACATTGATATATATGCGATATATGTTAATCGTATTATTTTGTTACAATAAATATTGTATATGTGATATATAATATTGTAACAAGTTATGATTACTAATGCAACATGATTAGTAGAGATTAAACATGGTTAGGGTTTGATTTGGGTTAATCCTTTCTAGAAGCTTCTAGAAACTTTTATTTTGTTTCTTGCAAAGATATTTTGTTTAGATATTTTGCAAGATATTTTCTAACCCAACCGACACCCTTTAACCCTAGTTAACTCTCTACATTGGTTAGCTTTTTCTTTGGTCAACCATGGTTGCATTTGTAGTTATCATAACATTTCATTATTCATCACAAAAAGATTTATTATTCATTCTTCTTCTTCTTCCTCCTTGCAAAGCTTTCTAGCTTTGGGTTTTGTGATGGATTAGTGTGAGATTATGATAATAAAAGGGAGCTAAAATCCTACTTCATCATCCTAATCTATCCTAACCATTTAGATTAGGGTGTTCAATTCATTTGTGAGTGAGAGCTTGTGTTAAAGAAACTTTAAGGTAGATCATCTTTGTTATCGAAGATCGGAAGCAAGCTTGCATCATTTTCTTTGTGGAGACTCTCTAGAGTCCGGGTACATGATGATCGCAGCGAAGGGACCTCAACACGGAGCTTATGAAGCGAAGGACCGGACTACAAAGGTTGTAATCCCAAACTCTTAGATGTTAAAGTGTTTAACATGCTTTGTTTCGCCTAATCTCTAGTTTAAAGATCTTGGTTAGGGTTGTTCGGCACGTCTAAATTTTGAATCGGGCATGGGATTCCTTGTAGACCCTTGTGAGAGTGCCTAGTAACCCTACACGATTTGATCAGGACAATTCTTAAACAAATAAGGTTCATCCCAATAAAAATGCTTTACTCGGGATAGAAATCGATGTTTGTCCTGTTTACACCATTCACTTAGAATAAGTCCTGTTGCAAGATAATTCATATTATTCTCGAACCAAGGTTTGCCGGATACAGTCAAGAGTTGTTCGTCAGGAAAAGAGTCATTTATTGGCAAGGTCACAGGTGAAGAAGAGATGCGTGAAAGATGGTCGGCTACTACGTTTTTATATCGTTTCTTATCTCGTATGACAAGATCAAATTCTTGTAATAATAGGATCCAACGTATTAACCTACCTTTAGCATCCTTCCGAGATAAAAGATGTTTTAGGGCGGAGTGATCTGAAAGGTTCCAAGGCACCCTATAGAGGTCTCACAAGGCATCGAACATGCCAAATTTAAAAATTATGGTGCCGAGAAACCCTAGTTAACAGATCGTTGCTAGATGTCTAGGCGAAATATAAAACTAGTTAACAAATTAACTATAGGTTAGATGCTACAACCTTTATAGATCCGGTAATCCTCTTCCTTGGCTCCACGAAGGCATCCTCTCGCTGTCCATCTCGATTCCCAAACTCGAACTTTGGCTTCATCGGAGAAACGGGCAAGCTAGGTCGTCGGCTTTGTGTCAAAGACGATCTACCTCGAGGCATCGCAAGTTCAAGCTCCGACTTCACAAACTTGTGAAACTTGTGAAGTAAACACCCAAAACAACTTGGCAAGAGGTAGAGGGTGAAGAAATAGGAGGTGGGTTCTCTTTGGAATTGGATTTTACTCACTTTTGTTCAAGTTGCCATTAAAGTAGCAAGCTTGAAGAAGAAGAAGATGAAGATGGTTATGATAAGTTCTCTTAAAAAGAAATAGAAAATCAAATACTTATCATAACTTAAACTAGGGTTAAGTGTAGAGAATTAACCATGGTCACTTGGATGGGTTAGGGTTAAGCATGAAGACAAGAATGGTTAGCAAAGTCAAAGCTTCATGAAGCTTCAACATAAAACAAATAAAGCCACCATTCTTATCTTAAACTTATCCAAATAAACAAACAAATAAATGAATAACTAAATATGCAAAACCCTAATTATCATAATAACCATGGTTTAATTCTATTCACTTAACCATATGATCAAGTATCATCAAACATGATACAAAAAAGTGCACAAAAGTATATCACATATATAATGTGCAATCCAAGTGAGAAAAATCCGTTTAAAGTGAACCAATACTAGTTAATGCAAAGTAATATATCAAATATATAATTATACATTAAATCATTAAATCAACACTTGATTCAATGATCCGGTCATGTCGCACATGACCGACTAGTATTCAATGTATCGGCTTATCGAATCGATCTTCGATTCGATAACTAGGTTATATCGAATATAACCATTCGATACATGTATCGCGAGAATGGAATACGGTATCACATACACGCATTATTCTCGGTCCTGCACATATCTCATATGCGCTCCTATTTCGTTTCGCTTGAGCCAGGAAACCTCTGTGTAGGACTCTAAAGACTCGTCAATACGCCGGTAGCAGATGATGATCATATCAAGCATCCACAAGCCGCAAGCGGTCTGCTAAACGTAACGGCCACCCGGGTATTGAGCGATCAGAAGATCGACGAGCTAGTCTGCTCACACTCCTGCGAATCCGACCAGTAACACTTACCATACAGTCCGGTCTCTTCGTCTGATATGTCGCATATCAAGTCTAGGGGTGGTAAACGTCAGACCCCAATAACCCGATAAGTCGTGCCAATGTGAGGCTCATAACGGGTCGAGAAACTACTGGTAACACTTACCAGCAAATCTCTGATCAGCCCTGGCCAGGGACTTCCCTCCTACGGCCAATCGAGCACTGCGCAACATCAACCCCCAATACCGGGAGAGACGAAACCCCTCCTATCGCTCATTGCCTCCATGTGACTCGGGACTGTGCCCAAAGACCACCGTTTTGCACGCCCTCATGGACGTGGTAAGGTGGAGATCAAAGCACAGTGGGAATCACACAAGACTCTATGACGATCTCGGGTCTACAGACTATCCTGTACAAGTGTCACCTGAGAACTGCCATCTGACGTGAGGTATAATACCATCTCGGAGTTCTCGGCGAGTCCGTCCAGTGTACCCAGTCTCCACTGAGCACCCGTACACCATCTCTGATGTTAAGCACCAATGGATATGGGATCATCCATCGCCCATCATATGGGTCGAGAAGCGTGTACGCTAGTCTACTCTGGTATATCGATGCCCCGTCTCGATACACCCATGACTAGGGACCTTGAAGGATGTACTTATGGACTACCATGTCCCCACTAGTATGATCTGCATCATAGTCCAGGTAGTCAAGTACAAATCCTAAGGGCTTTACCAACATGTAACTATAAGACAGTATAAAGAGACTAGTGTACATGTTAAGATAAAGAGCAACCAGATAGCATACTATCATGTCGAGCAAGAAAGTCATCTCTATATATGTCCAAGCATCCAATATAATATACATAATCTGTACAATACTGGCCTCTAGGGCATACATACAACTAACAATCTCCCACTTGCACTAGGGCCAGCTGCTGTAGTATCTCATACCGAGCATCCCGAAGAGTCTCTCAAACTGTATCTGGGGAATGGCCTTCGTGAGTGGATCCGCCGTGTTGTTCTTCGTGTCAACCCTCCTGACCTCGATCTCCCGGCGATCAACTATCTCCCGGATCAGGTGATACCGCCTCAGAATATGCCTGGACCGCTGATGGGACCTGGGTTCCTTGGCCAAAGCCACCGCTCCATTGTTATCGCAATACAAAGGTATTGGACGCTCAATGGATGGAACCACTCCAAGTTCAGTAATGAACTTCTTGATCCAGACAGCCTCTTTGGCAGCATCGTTGGCAGCGATGTATTCAGCCTCCATCGTCGAGTCTGCCACGATTTCCTGCTTGGAACTCTTCCAGCTAACCGCCCCTCCGTAAAGGGTAAAGACAAAGCCCGACTGCGACTTAGAGTCGTCCTTATCACTCTGGAAGCTCGAATCGGTAAAGGACTCCACTTGGAGCTCTCCGTTACCATACACCAAGAACATATCTCTAGTCCTTCGCAAGTACTTGAGAATACTCTTCACAGCTGTCCAGTGACTCTCTCCAGGATCAGCTTGATACCTGCTCACTATACTTAGTGAGTATGCTACATCGGGTCTGGTACATAGCATTGCATACATGATAGAGCCTACTGCCGAAGCATAGGGTATCCCTTGCATGCGAGGTCTCTCCAAATCAGTCTTGGGAGACATCTCTTTGGAGAGAGTGACTCCAGAGATCGTGGGTATGTTCCCACGCTTGGACTCTTCCATACTAAACCTCTTTAGTATGGTGTCAATGTACCTGGATTGGGACAATCCCAAAATCCTTTTGGATCTATCTCTATAGATCCTAATTCCCAATATGCAGGAGGCATCACCAGGATCTTTCATTGAGAATCTTTGTGATAAGAAGAGCTTGACCGATTGCAGCATAGGAATATCATTTCCTATCAAGAGTATGTCGTCCACGTACAATATGAGGAAGACAACCTTACTCTCTGCCACCTTCTTGTAGATACAAGGTTCATCTGGATTTTTGATGAAATCAAACTCTTTGATAACGACGTCAAAGCAGATGTTCCAACTCCGCGATGCTTGCTTTAATCCATAAATGGATTTAAGCAGCTTGCACACCTTCCCGCTGCTCCCACTGTCTACGAAGCCCTCTGGCTGAGTCATGTACACGCACTCTTCTAAATCACCATTTAGAAATGGCGGTCTTAACATCCATTTGCCAGATTTCGTAGTCATGATATGCAGCGATGGCAAGCATGCTCCGGATGGATTTAAGCATAGCTACTGTAGAAAAGGTTTCGTCATAGTCCACACCTGGTCTTTGACGAAAACCCTTGCTACAAGTCTAGCTTTGAAAGTCTCCACTTTCCCATCTACACCAAGTTTCTTCTTGAAGATCCACTTTCTCCCAATGGGTTTTACCCCTTCAGGAGCAACTTCCAAAGTCCATACTTTGTTGGTGTACATGGATTCCATCTCGGACCTCATAGCATCCAGCCATTTCACTGAGTCTCTACTCGTGATGGCCTGCTCGAAGCTAGTTGGGTCATCATCCTCCATGATGCAATCCTCGCTCCCACCATCAATGAGAAAACCGTAGTATCTCTCAGGTGGACGAGAAACCCTACTAGATCGGCGGAGTGGCTGGGGTTCATCGGGAACTACGGAATCCTCTGGTTCCACCAGATCTTCTGTTGTAGCTTCTGCAGCTGGAACTTCTTCCAGTTCTACCTCATGACCACTAATCTCTTTTTCAAGAAATTCCTTTTCTAAAAAGGTGGCATGCCGAGAAACAAACACTTTTTGTTCCTCAGGGTGGTAGAAGATATACCCTTGAGAATTCTTGGGATATCCTACAAATTTGCATAGAACAGACCGTGCCTCGAGTTTGTCCGGATTTTGTCGTTTGACATAGGCTGGACAACCCCATATCTTAACATAGTTAAGACATGGTCTCTTCCCTTTCCATATCTCATATGGAGTGGTAGGCACTGATTTGGTGGGGACCATATTCAGTAGATGTATGGCTGTCTCAAGCGCATACCCCCAGAAGGAAATAGGTAACTCAGCTGTGCTCATCATAGAGCGCACCCTATCTAATAGGGTGCGGTTCCTCCGTTCTGATACACCGTTGTGCTGTGGTGTATATGGAGGAGTCAGCTGAGAGAGAATCACATTCTCTTTTAGGAAGTCCAGGAATTCATTGCTCAAGTATTCACCTCCTCGATCAGATCGAAGGATTTTAATACTCTTTCCGGTTTGGTTTTCGACTTCTTGTTTATATTCTCTAAATTTCTCAAAAGCTTCAGACTTGTGTCTTATTAAGTACACATGTCCGTATCTTGAGAGATCGTCAGTGAATGTAATGAAGTACGAAGAACCATCCCTGGCATGTGTAGACATGGGACCACATACATCACTATGTATCAGTCCCAAGAGTTCGGTAACTCTTTCTCCGTGTCCCGTAAACGGAGTTTTGGTCACCTTGCCTTTGAGACATGACTGGCAAGTGTCATAAGATGAAAATTCGAAAGGTTTCAAATATCCATCCTTATGCAACTTAGCCAGTCGTGTCACATTGATGTGACCCAGTCTACAATGCCACAAGAAGGATTCGTTGAGTTCAGAACTCTTCCTCTTGTGTGTGTTTGTTATGCTCAGAACTGTTGATTAATTTAGAACATAAATGCCATTGCATAACGTGCCTGATCCAACCAACTTTTGGTTACGGAAAATGTTCATAACATTGTCCTATAATACAAAATTATATCCTTCTTTGCTTAATAAAGAAACCGATATAATGTTGCATATCAGGTTCGTCATGTAATAGCATTCGTTCAGAACCAATGTATTACCAGTTGGTAATACAAGGTAATATTCCCCGACAGTCTTAGCTGCAACAATTGCGCCATTTCCGACTCTAATGTCTTTATCACCTTCTCCAAGTTCTCTACCTTTCCTAAGCCCATGTAACTGATTACATATATGGGATCCTGACCCGGTATCTAATACCCAGGACGTAGAGCAAATGGAGAAACAGTTCTCTGTAACGAACACACCCGAAGAAAATGCATCAACATGTACTTTCTTCAATCGGGTGGCATGGGAATCCTGGTATTCCCCTATTTCCTGTTCATTCCTATAACTCTTATAGGAAAGAACGGAACCAACGTTCCCCAGCACAGTATAACATGCGGGTTCGGTCAATACATCCATATTATTATCTTCATTAGGGCATGAAATGGTCGCTACCTGCAGAGAGAGAGAAGAAAACACTTTAGCGTATGCTCGTGCAAGATCAGATTGGTTATTATCTTATCTAATCAGGATGGCTCCCACTGCTTTTTATCAAATCTTCCTTCAAACCCTAAAAGGAAAGACTAGCCGGGATTAATTACACACTACAGGTTCGCCAATCTTTCAGCCAGGCTAGTGTCGGTACTTTGAGGGAGGTCCCCCGTGCTTTTGCATGAACCTAATTAATGTAAACCTCGTTTTCCCAGAGGCGTAACCCCGTTGACACCTTTCTAGACACCTACTTGATCAGCTAATTACAATGTGTAAAACTCTCCCAGGAGTAACTCTTACTCGCAGTGGGTATCGGGATCCAACTATCTCATAGAAGGTATGCAATCTCATTGCAAATTTCAACACTTGAAATTCCCGATAATGCTTTTGCCCCTAGCGTGCTATGACCTTGACGAAAGCCAACAAACCACAGCCTGCTAGTCAAGTTCAACCCGTACATTTCTTGACTGAATTAAACCCACCCGCACGACCCTTGACGAAAGCCAACAAAGCCGTACGACTACCCTAATCCAGTCGCATCATATGCAGCAGATAAACAGCACATAGCTACCGCACACTACACCTTGACGAAAGCCAACAAATGTAGCACGAATACTATATGTAACCTATCTGAAATGACGGAGGGCTACGCAGGTTTTTCTGAAAACCTATTGCGTAATGAACTTGATATCGTTGTAGAATCAAATGAAGTTTTAAAAATGGAGTGATTTTGAGGCTTTTCTAGTTTTGCTAAAGGAGTCACTCCCGGTGAAGGGATCTCGGTCCTTTCCTCGTCGAATGAGGTGCGGGATATATCATATATATCGCTGTGCAAAGCAAAAACCCAAAAGCAGTCAAAAGCAAACCTAGTGTGTAGCATCTGCCAGTTATTGCTAAAGGAGTCACTCCCGGTGAAGGGATCTCGGTCCTTTCCTCATCGAATAAGGTGCGGGGTATATCATATATACCGCTGTGCAAAGCAAGAACTGTAGCTACCTGTTTTATTTTAAAATTCGATTCCACAACATCTTAGGTTTCTTATCTTTCATTAATCACATTAATGAAGTCCCATCATTTAAATACCTAAACATCACAGATAGATATGACGTACACTTATGCCATCCGCATTCGCCTCGATGTCCCCTCGTGCACCGTTAGGTTAGGTAACTAACGACAGAGCAGGGCAGGGCTAGCGCGGGTGTAAAACATAAGTAACGTCTATATAATATATCATATATACTATATACTATATCCATCACAGAGTCACAACACAGATATCGCAGCAGAATAAACATATGAAATATTGGATATACTAGGACGTCCGTGTTTTCAATACGAGCCAGTATAAAACACGGATTCCACGGTCGTGATGAATATCCAATCCCACACCCCTAGACCCCTACGAAAGCGGCAAGCAACCCTGCCAATTCTAGGGTTAGGAGACCCGGACTCGACTCCTCGAGTTGGTCTCCCACTGCACCCCAGAACCCGGTTACTCGTGCTCCCTGTTTCCCCCAATCAGAGCAAGGCTCTACTGAATTTTGAAAATTCAAAATTCGAAGCAACGCTTCGGTTTCCGTGCGCAGCGCGCAATTTGCCACATGGCAGAAGGTGATTCGGCGGCGTAACGCCCGAGACAGTGCGTCCCATCAGAGCAAGGCTCTTCAGAAAACAAAATTAAGACTTAAACTGCGCAAATGCATGGCAGCGCGACACGTGTCTGCGCAGTTGCGCAATCGCAACTGCGCAAGCGCACGGAGGCGCGACACGTGTCTGCGCAGTTGCGCAATCGCAACTGCGCAAGCGCACGGACGCGCGACACGTGTCTGCGCAGTTGCGCAATCGCAACTGCGCAAGCGCACGGATGCGCGACACGTGTCACGTGCTGGTGTGTTGCGCAATCGCAACTGCGCAAGCGCACGGATGCGCGACACGTGTCACGCGCTGGTGTGTTGCGCAGCAACTGAATGAAGATTTAAGTAAATCTTTTCTGTTCTTCTGTAAAACAGAGACCCTTGGATCTCTGATCCAATGGTGGGAAAATTCCCAAAATAATTCAGGAAAGATTTTTTTAACAAATCCAACAACTTTGTGGGCACTATAAATAAGACCCCAGACCTCATTAAAAAGGCATCAACTTCTGAGAAAAAAGAGAGCTGGTGAAGATTAAGAACAGAGAAGAAGAAACAAAGAAAAGAGGTAGAATTTCCGAAAAGAGAAAAGAAAAAAAAATAAAAAAAAATAAAAAGAACAAAAAAATTAGTGCCTTGCACTTGATATGAACCCTTGGTTCTGTATGATCAGGAAAAAACAAGAACTTGTTTTTCTTAGATCCAAATTCAAATCAAAAGTGCCATGCACTTGTGTTCTTAAAAGAACATGAGCAGGCCGCCGTTCGGAGGGGAGCAGATTCTGGCACGCCCGGTGGGGCCAGGCCCTTTTAATGAGTTTGCAGAAACTCAGAAACCTCAGGCACGTGACGTCCTAACGTCGCAGGCCGCCGTTCCTGGTCCCACCGGGCGTGCCAGAATCTGTTCCCCTCCGAACGGCGGCCTGCTCATGTTCTTTTAAGAACACAAGTGCATGGCACTTTTGATTTGAATTTGGATCTAAGAAAAACAAGTTCTTGTTTTTTCCTGATCATACAGAACCAAGGGTTCATATCAAGTGCAAGGCACTAATTTTTTTGTTCTTTTTATTTTTTTTATTTTTTTTTCTTTTCTCTTTTCAGAAATTCTACCTCTTTTCTTTGTTTCTTCTTCTCTGTTCTTAATCTTCACCAGCTCTCTTTTTTCTCAGAAGTTGATGCCTTTTTAATGAGGTCTGGGGTCTTATTTATAGTGCCCACAAAGTTGTTGGATTTGTTAACAAAATCTTTCCTGAATTATTTTGGGAATTTTCCCACCATTGGATCAGAGATCCAAGGGTCTCTGTTTTACAGAAGAACAGAAAAGATTTACTTAAATCTTCATTCAGTTGCTGCGCAACACACCAGCGCGTGACACGTGTCGCGCGTCCGTGCGCTTGCGCAGTTGCGATTGCGCAACTGCGCAGACACGTGTCGCGCCTCCGTGCGCTTGCGCAGTTGCGATTGCGCAACTGCGCAGACACGTGTCGCGCTGCCATGCATTTGCGCAGTTTAAGTCTTAATTTTGTTTTCTGAAGAGCCTTGCTCTGATGGGACGCACTTTCTCGGGCGTTACGCCGCCGAATCACCTTCTGCCATGTGGCAAATTGCGCGCTGCGCACGGAAACCGAAGCGTTGCTTCGAATTTTGAATTTTCAAAACTCAGTAGAGCCTTGCTCTGATTGGGGGAAACAGATGCCCCCCACCGTTGCGCTCACGTGGCGCGTGCGTGAGTGCAACGGTGGCAAGATCCTGACCGTCGGATTGACAGGTCAAGTGAACAGGCGCAGGCGCCTATAAATAAGACCCTTGGTCCTTGGTAATTTTTTTACCATTCTCAAGAAATTAAATTTCAGAGCCTTGCTCTTATTTGAGAACTTCCAGAGCCTTGCTCTTGCGATTCCTTAAGAACTTCCAAGTTCTCTCCTTAGAACCATTCTAGGTAAATTAAATTAATTTAATTCAAATCAAACTTAATTAACAGAGCCTTGCTCTTATAGATCTTTGATCTAAAGGAAACCCCTTTGGGGTTTCTTCAACAGAGCCTTGCTCTTATAGATCTTTGATCTAAAGGAAACCCCTTTGGGGTTTCTATTCACAGAGCCTTGCTCTCAAAAATTTGCAGAGACTCTGTTCTTAGGTTTTAACCCATGAACAGAGCTCTGCTCACAGATCAACTAGAAAACTTTTTAAAAGTTTCCATGGATCTTTAAGACCCCAAAATTTTAATTCTTAGGAGTTGTGAATTTTTATTACTGCTACAGAGTTGGGCTCTTTTTTAAGAAGTTTTATTCTTTTGAAACAGGAGTTTGACAAATGTCACTCTGTGACAGAGCTTTGCTCTGAAAAGAGGAGATCTTCTCCTTGTCTCTAGGGGTCCCCCCCCAATGAGGATACTCTCTTGGGAGTTCTTTTTATTGACTGATAGTCTCATCCAATGGTGGGATTGTCTCATCAAATGATGCGCCGTCATCTTGATTTTGTGGGTCCCCCTTTGGTCCCCTACCCGCTGCATCACAGTGTGGAGCAAGATTTTTATTTATTATTATTTTTTTTATCATTATATATATATTTTTTTAATGTTTAAGCGCCAGGCCATTAATGATATATATATATTTTATGCAGGAAAGATGTCTGACGACTTGTCTTTTCCCTTCGTTCGCTCAGAAGGAGGGTTCCCACATGCACCAGTGGACCGGGTAGTGTTCGCCTTGATTAAAGATCACGATCCTGAGTGCAAGAGACTTCACCTATGGGGAAGGTGGTACAGCCAGATTATCCAAGGCCGCCGCAGTTTTAGTTCCGCCTCGCCTTCTGAACCCATAGTTACGATCCCCTATGCGGACAAACCCCCGGTGGAGTATGCCGTGGAGGTAAAAAATTGGAATTCAGACGACCTTCTTCAGCCTGCAATCGGCGCTATTCCGGTACAGCCGCCGCCGGCCATAGATATCTTGGGAAGGCGAATCTGTCAGGGTGAAGCACGCCCTTGGGGACAGGCTTACAATATTGGATTGAATCCGCGACCGCTTGCTGGATACCTGCCGTGGGCCCGGTACATTTTAGCGGCGAAAAGAGCTCACCTGACGAAGATAGGTTTATATTCCGCCGTCTACGTCTCGCTTTTCGAGTATCCTACTCCTCCAACGTGGTGGACAAAGGCCTTCATCGAACAATGGAATATCCCCACGCATACTTTCCTGGCAGCGGATAGGGAAGTTTCAATTTCTCTAGAGGAATTCGTTGAGCTTTCTGGTTTACCGGCGAGGGGGGAGCACTACGAAGAGCTGCTTCCTCCTGATGAGTACGTCTTTGCCACCAAGCAAGTGGTACTCGACTTGACTCCGGAAAATGCCATCCAGCATCAGCATCCGGGCCTGGTGAAGGTGTTGGAGATTTACGAGGAGCTTCATTTGGAATTGGGCGACCGGGGAGTTAGTTTTGCGGACTTCATTGCTCGTTTTATTCGCCCGGAATTTTTATCAGAGCAAGGTGAGAAGTTCGCCCAACTTGCTGATCCTTTTGGTTTCGGCCTGGACCGCCGACCTTCATCGGAAATTGATCAGCGAAGTTTTTACCTTCCCGGCACTGCTAGCGTTCCTTTCTCAGAGATCGCCGTTCCTGGCATGGATGAGGAGACCTTCTTCATCGGGTTCTTAGGTCTGTGGCTGTGCAGCTTCGCGCTTCCCATGCACCCACGCCTCATGAGGTCTTCTGTCTTTTACCCGGCGCATCAAATGGTGGCCGGTCTGCAGTTATCAGTGGGGATCGCCGGGTTGGCTTACCTCTACAATGGACTTAGCGTAGCGGCGGACGCTAATGAACCTGGGGTGCAGCCTGCTAACTTCCCGATGCATTACTTCACTTCTTGGATGGAGCTGCATGTTCGAGGAGTGTTTGGTGCCCACAAAACTCCTCCATTCTTTGAGAGATTCATATTTCCAAGAATCATACGATTGATCGGGGCTTCCATCGTGTTTGCACCTCCGCGGGAGTCTAGGGGACTGCTTCTGCGTTCGCATCTAGTCGGGGCGAAGACCTCTTTTGTGGATAAGGTCATCACCATGGGTTCCGAGACCACTAAGTCGGTGGTGCCGCTGCGTGATGACTTTAAGGGCGGTGTCTCCGTGTTGAAGGCTCGGGAAATCCTCCACCTTTATTCCATTCGGCCGGGCTACTTGGTATTTAGGCAGAATGAAACGGCCCTCTTCATGAGGTATAACCCGCATCGATTTGCCCGGCAATCGAGTTATAACCAAGGAGTCCCGTTGGAAGCCTTCTTGGGAACACCTGCAGTCGGTCCAGAGGGAGTACGGAATGCGATGCATCACTTCATCCGGCTGAACACCGGCTCCTACTTTTTCATCAGTGAGCCCAGTTGTACCCCCAAGATACTCAATTCGTATGTGGCTTGGTACGCGCACGCGATGGGCCCAATCATCTTGATGGAGAAACGCTTACTGGTCGATCGTAGGGCTGCGCCTCCCGGCGGTGATCGCAAGGCTCCATTGCAGCCCAGGGTTCAGGTTATCCCTCCGACGAAAGAGGCCGGATCTGATCGACCACGCGTGTTGGCCCCTCCGCGTGGACTGCCATTACCCGCTACGGTGGATGCGCCATCGGCGCCTCGTGCTCCCACGAAGGCGGCTAAAGTAGTATCGCCAGAGTCAGGTGTAGGGGCAGATATTGGGACCCGCCGCCCTAAAGTGGTTTCCAAGCGCAAATCCGCTCCAGGTGGATCTAAAGCTGGTGGACAGCAGAAAAAGAAAAAGTCCGCCCTTTCCCTCGATGCGATCCTCGGGTTAAAGCCTGCGGCTTCTCCTGCCAAGACCATATGCGAGTACGGCAGCAATGAGGGCTTTGTGGTGGACCCTGCGGACACCAATTTGGCTGCCGCCATTGCAGCTTCAGAGCGATCGGCGAGGCTTGAAGCGATGTTGAGCAAACTCGCTGAGTCCGGTAATTATCAAACGCCTTATTTGTCATTCTATTGCATTTTATATTGTTATCCTTAACTAATATTCGCTCCATTTTTAACAGGTGTCTCCACTGAAGAGGCTATTGCTGCCTCCCTGAAAACTTTTCAGGAGGAGGAGGAGAAGCGTGCCCTAGCAGGCGTTGGTATGTTTCACCCCTTTCTCTTTTACAAGGAAAGTTTGTTGTCCCCTTTTTTTTTATAGTCAACCTGACCTTCTTTTGTTTCTTTGCAGGCGCTGTATCAATTGACGCAGGGGTCCCTCCTAAGTCCGTTATCGAAGTCCCGGCTTCGTCAAAATTGCCACAAGAGCCTCGGCTTGACAAGACGATGAGGGACGCCTTGAAGAATTTAGAGGCATCCCTATATACGGACGAGGGAGCCTTACTCAAGGAAGCCCTAGTGGCATCCGTCTCAACGGCTCGAGAGGAGCGGAAGCGGTTGAGACGCGAAGCAAGGGCACGCCGAGCTGCTTTGGCCGCGGGAGCGGGCCCTAGCACTCTTCCTGGTGCCGACACTCCTTCTGAAGCAGAGGCGAGCAGAGCTGCTTTGGCCACGGGAGCGGGCCCTAGCACCATTCCTCGCGCTGACACTCCTTCTGAAGAGGCCCCTGTCGCCCTATCTACTGCTTATAGGCGAGCGGCACGCGCGGCCCGGAGTGCAAATGATAAATCTTCTTCAGGTAGTACTTCTTTCAGAGCTTTGTTGTAAGAATTATAAAGCCATTGGCTCACATGCGTTTCATCTGACAGGACCTAGTCCGACTGAGGGGGAGGCGGAGACCGTTGGACCCTAGGAAACGGCGGAAGCGACGCCTGCCGAACCTGAGCCGACGGTGGGCACTGTCGTCGGGGCCATGGTGCCTGAAACCGAGATTGAGGAACCTGCCGCGGAGAGGGTCATTGATGCCGTACCCGAAGTGGCGGCAGATGAGATGATTGTCTCGACCGAGCCGAAGGCGGTAGAGGGCGAGGTACTTGAGGCTGGGGACCTCGTAGTGCCGATGGACGGGGCGGCTGTAATCGCTGATCCTGAGGGAGCAGCAGGTGAGGCGGCCATGATTCCTGAAGACGAGCTAGGCGCTCCTTCTCAGGAATCTGGCAATGTTCCTATCTTGGCCCTCCCCGTCTATGGTTCCCCACCGCCTGCATAGCTTGAGAGCATAACAACGGTTCCCCTTGAGTCGGGTGATGAAGCTACAGGCGGTGGTCTTCCGTCAGTGGAGGAGGGGACCGCCTCAGTTTCTGCTGGCAGCTCGTCAGGTAAATTTTTTTTATCACCAGCATTTCCCCTTTTTTTTTTATATATCTTGTGATCTCTTCTAACAAATTTGTTCTTGCAGGTGCGGCCAGTACCGATGCTCCACTGCTCGAGGGGGCACCGTCAACTACTGCTTTGGCAGTAGTCACCTCTCCATCTTCCCTTGTGCCGTCACGGATGTTGGAAGGTATGGATTTACGACTCATGCATTAATCTTTCAAAAATGCGGCTTTTGTACTAACGTTACACCATTGTGCCTTTGCAGGAGTGCTTTTTGATCACTTGTATCAAGTGTTGCTCCCGCACTTTTCTTTCCCATCCGAACTCGCTTCTCCTTCTAGTGGCGCCGGTAATATCTTTATTTACTCCTTTTTTCTAGCAATGGGATGATTTCTGACTTTTCCTTTTCTTTATTGTAGTGCCACAAATCGAAGGAGGGGATGTAAGCCCTGTCGCGCTACCGGCCCTTCCGGCTCTGCCGTCCGTTGCTGCTGGTATAGTAGATCCCCTTTTTGGTAATCCTTTAACATCTTTTGAACCATCGCTTAACCCTGTTTTGTTTTGCAGCTATTGTTCCGGCTCCGGTCCCCTTCGAGGCTCGCGTCCTTTTACCGGCAGGCCCCTTTTTGAGACGTCCGTCTTCAAAGGGTGCGGTGATGAGTCTAGGCATGCTGAGCGGGTATATCGAAGAGCTCAGCATGGACGCTCTCCCTTCTGCTGCCGATTTCTCTATGGATGTTAATCCAATGTTAGCGGCGCTCGTAACTTTTCACGACGAAGGCGTCGTTGAATCTTGGGTTAACCACTACAGGGAGATCGAGGCCTGTCTGTACCGGCTGGAGTTGACGTGCCCTTCTCCTGAAGTTTTAGCTCTGAGCACCCAACGCACAACTTGGCTCGAGCAAAGTACTTCGCACTCCCGCCACTTGGAGCAAGAAGCAGCTCAAAGACTAAGGGAATGCCAAAAGACCTCAAACGAAACGGCCCATCTGCGCGCTGAGGTTGAGGCAAATGCTGCCCAAGTGAAGACTATCTTTGAGGGTCTCTTGGAGCGCATCTCCCATGGGCTAAACTTAAAGCGGAAGCTTGACGTGGCTGAGCGCAATATCCCAAGTCGGGAGGCTGCTTATCAAGCCGTGAGGGAGCAGCTTGCATTGGTCTTGCGGCAACGAGCCCATGTGGAGGCAGAGTTGACGGTGGTGGCCGAGCAGGAGAAGGCGTAGAAGGAGATATGCGAGCGATTGCTAGATTTGTGCAAGACGCTCCCTTCCGAGTAGCTGCCCTTGTATCAATATACTTGTAATTTTTTATTTTATTTTTTTTTGAATAAGATGTATGCATTCTTTATTCTTTTATACGATTCGCCATGTACTTGATTGAATTGATAAATAAAGATACACATTTTTTTTTTGCAATGTCTTGTATCATTTTTTTTATTTTTATTTTTATTTATTTTTTTTTCCGCTTTCTCCCTTCTCTTATTATCAGCATGCTGTCTTGATAACATGATTGACAGGTAATAGAGTAAGCATTTTGGTTTCTTCAAGATATAGCGATGGCTTAGGCCGCAGGTTCAGATCTGCTGCCTAAGACTTTTCAACTCTATGAGCCGTGAGGGTCCCATAGAGACTTTTCTCCCTACGGATCGAGAGGATCTCGTAGGTGGATTTTCTCCTTAGGAGTCGTGAGGATTCCCAAGTGTGGTTTTCTCTCGTAAGTCGAAAGGATCTTATGAGAGAATTTCTCCTTCTTACGAGTTGAGAGGACTTGTAAGCGGTTGGCGAGTTGACTTGTTTCCTGGTCGAAGTATTGCTCTGACGGGGAGGTCGCCGGCTGACTCGTTTCCATGACGGAGGTCGTTGGCTGACTTGTTTCCGTGGCGGAGGTCGTTTGTTGACTTGTTTCCATGACGGAGGTCGTTTGTTGACTTGTTTCCGTGACGGAGGTCGTTGGTTGACTTGTTTCCGTGGCGGAGGTCGTTTGTTGACTTGTTTCCATGACGGAGGTCGTTTGTTGACTTGTTTCCGTGACGGAGGTCGTTGGTTGACTTGTTTCCGTGACGGAGGTCGTTGGCTGACTTGTTTCCGTGACGGAGGTCGTTGGCTGACTTGTTTCCGTGACGGAGGTCGTTGGTTGACTTGTTTCCGTGGCGGAGGTCGTTTGTTGACTTGTTTCCGTGATGGAGGTCGTTTGCTGACTTGTTTCCGTGACGGAGGTCGTTGCCTGACTTGTTTCCGTGACGGAGGTCGTTGGCTAACTCTGCGAGTCGACGCGGATCAGAAGGCTCTCGTCAAGGAGTGTTTGTATCCGTGAGTTGAGAAGTTTTTGTGAGGGATTATTTGTTTCCCAAGCGCCAAGGATTATTTGTGTCCTTGGGATTTGAAACGAGTCGATGATTCCCACGGAGGCGCTGGTGGCTCTGCGAGTCGACACGGATCAGAAGGCTCTCGTCAGGGAGTGTTTGTATCCGTGAGTTGAGAAGTTTTTGTTGAAGTCATTGGCTTCTTCGGTTGAAATGGACCGTTGAGGTTTTGGCTTCGTCGTTTGACGGACTCCGCTGGGGAAGTATGGTTCCTTCTTTGTTTACGCCCTTGGATTATATACAGGGATCGATGTGACCTTAACTGTAGGGCTAAAGTTTATCATTTCTTCTTTTTATTTTATTTTATTTCCGTGATGCTCTATCATTTCAGCTTTTATATCGCGAAGGTCGCGATTGCCCAATCATTTCGGCTATTTTTCGCGGTGCCCAATCATTTCGGCTATTTATTTTATCTTTACTCGTTGCTTTTTATTACGAGTTGCCCAATCATTTCGGCTATTTCTTCATGCATATATTTTTACTTGCTGCTTTTTTTTTATTGCAAGTCGCCCCATCATTTCGGCTATTTCGTATGCATGTGCGGCCTACTGGCTTTTCGCTGTAAACCTGAATTTGGACACCGATTTCGGCATCAGCACCGCTACGACTGGGATATTGCCAGGAGCGAATCATCATTTGCCTTTGTCGTTGTCAAGCAAAGGAGGCTTAGCGACCAGGGTTAAGGTCCTGTCGACTAAGGCTTTTGACTTCATGAGCCGTAAGGGTCTCACAAAGCTACTTCTCCCTACAAGTCGTGAGGATCTTATAGGTGTATTTTCTCCTTAGGAATCGTGGGGATCCCTAAGTGTGTTGCTCCCTTGTGAGTCGTAAGGATCTCACGCGGGTGGTTTCTCCTTACAGGGTCGAGAGGACCCCATAAGTGTCTTTTAACGAGGTTGCGCCCTTTCGGGTTTTCACAAACACGCGTCGGTAGTCCTGCCTTTTTTACTCACGGAGCCCTTTCGGGTTTTCATCCGTGCCCATCTTGCTTATGGACATACCGTTTTTTTTTATTCTTTTTCTTTTCTTTTTCTCTTCTTTTTTTTTTACGAGGTCGCGCCCTTTCGGGTTTTCACGAACGCCCGCCGGTAGCCCTGCTGTTTTTACTCACGGAGCCCTTTCGGGTTTTCATCTGTGCCCTTTTTGCTTATGGACATACCGTTTTTTTTTTTTTAGCAGCCTAAGGATGCTGCGGTATTAGTTTAAGGACGTTTCGGTCCTGCTATCCAGTTTTAGGACGTAGTGGTCCGTTAGGCTTTTTCCATGAATGAGCATGATGCCCCCGGCATATCCATCTTTTTTGGAGTATGTGGTTGTGGTGGGTTCACCTTCCAATTTTCGGACAGCGCGAGCTCACCTTGTTGGTATTGGTCTTCAACCCAGTTTTTGAAGACAAAGCAATCTTCGATCGGATGACTTACTGCTCGATGGTAGGGGCAGTAATTAGGATCGTTTACATCCCCTAGTTGTAGTGGACGTCTCGGATTTGGCAGATTTATGAGTTGGTTGCGCAATGCCAGCTCAAATAGTTTCCTTGTTTTATCTTGAGGAAACGAGTAAGGACGTCCCAGTCTTTCTTCGAGTGATGGGCGTGGACGCATATTGCTTTGGCGAACAACTGGTTTTGAGTCGCTCGGCTGTTGTTGAGTGTTGGCGGCGAAGGTCATTTTTCCCTTTCCTTTATCCCTTTTGTTCGCTCCGTCGTTTGCGGGTCCGTGATTCTTTCAGGGTAGTATGCTCTCGCACGGATGAAAGTTTTCATGATTCTTCAATTTTTCAGAGATGGATACCTCGAAGAGAGGGTTGAAGGCTGTTTTTCCATCAGGGTCGTTCCTGGGGCAATTGCCGGTGACTCTTTTATGCTTATCCGTCGCATTTTCTGACCGTCTACGAGCTTCCCGCTTTGTTCTGTTGACGTAATCCTTGTGAGCGACATACCCTTGCCACCAACAGTTAAAGGATTCGCAGTCTTCGGTAGGGTGCATGATCTTCTGATGATATAAACAGAAGTTAGGGTGCATCTCTACCTCAGAGAAAGAATTTTCTTCAGAGGGCGGTAGCTTCATTCCTACTGATAGAGCTTTGGCGAACCGTTTCCTCGTCTTGAATTTGTTTTTACCCGCAGTGTATGGCTTTTGATTTGACGGGAATACCTTGGTTCTTTCCAGTATGGCCATTTCATGCTCTTGATTGGCTTTTGCTTTCAGACGAATTTCATTTAGGAAGGCATCGATCAACTTGTCTGACAGCCGCGGAATTTCTGTTTCAGGGTCCGCCATTGATTTCTCAACGCAAGGATCCTCCTCATCATCCGTCAGCGAATGAGAAATCACATGACAAGTCGCTACGTAGTCTTCGGATTCATCCGACGAACTCTCCCCCTCTTTTTCCTTTTGAAAGACGGGGTTGAAGAACTCCTGGAGCGTGATCGGGGTCCGTGCTTTTTGGCTGTATTCCTCCAGTGCATCAAGTTGTTTTTGTAAGTCCGTGCGCTTGTCGCCAAGCTTCACGGGCTTCTTAGATTTCTTCTTCTTTTTCTTCGAAGATTTCAACGGCTGGTTGTGAACGTTCGGGCCACTCCCATCGATCGTTTGAGTTGAACGCGGTTTCAACATCCTTTCAATGATTTGAGGTTCCAACGGGTTCTTCCACCTAATCGCTGGACATGCTTGAAGATCGTTCAGCATCCTCTTTGTTTTAGCTGATAGCATAACCTCCCATGGGGCTTCCTCAATGAGGGAGCACGTTGCCCCCGGTGTATTTGTCCTCTTAGAGGTGTGAGGTTGTGGCGGATTCACTTTCCATTTGTCGGATAACACGAACTTGCCCTGTTGGTACTGGTCTTCAAGCCAATCTTTGAAGACGTAGCAATCCTCGATCGAATGACCTAGTACTCGATGATAAGGACAGTAGTTGGGCTCGTTGACATCATTTGGTTGTGATGGACGTTTTGGATCCGGCAGATTTATGAGTTGGTTGCGCAATGCCAGCTCGAATAATCTTCTCGTCTTATCTCGGGGAAACGAGTAAGGACGTCCTAGCCTCTCTCCAAGGGGTACATTCGGACGCATATTATTTTGGCGGATGGTCGGCTTCGGGTTGTTCGGCTGTTGTTGAGCATTAGCGACAATGATTGCTTTTCCTTTACCCTTGTCATTCCGAGGTTCTGGCTTCGGGGGAGACGGTCTATGACCCATTTGGTCCATCTGAGCCAACTTGTCGATTAAAGCCTGGAATGTGGTCGGCTTAAAGAACATCATAAACTGGGAGATAGTTGCGTGGGGGTCTAGAGTTCCCACGAACATGCCCACCGCAGGTGCTTCCTCAATGTGTTGCTCACATCTCGACCACAAGTTCCGCCAGCGTATAGCGTACTGGACCCAGGTTTCGCCCGGTTTTACCCTGGCGTTAATAAGTGCAGTTATTGGAGTGCGTTCGCTGGCACTTGCAAATCGCTGAGTGAACAACAACTCCATTTCAGCGAACGTTTTGATAGAATCGTTCGGAAGTTCCGAATACCATTCGAACGCTGTTTCTGATAAGCTGCCCACGAACTGGCGGAGCAACAATTTATCATCACCACCGGTGTTACCGCATAGGGCCCGAAACTGGGCGACATGTTGATGGGGATTGCCGGTCCCCTTATACACGTGGAATTTTGGTATCGTATAGCCTTGTGGGTATTTGATTTGGTCGTACCAGCTCGGATACGGCCGCCCCGTTTTCATGACTTGACCAGCTGCCTCAGTCGCGTGATGAACTCGGATTTGCTGGGCTATGTAGTCAGCCAAGTCAGCCTTAGAGATTGCTTCCTCCTTGGCCGTTGAGAGGGCTGGCGGTGGATTTGACGTTTCTCCTCGGTCGTCTTCAAGAACGATCGGGGAATCCTCAGCGGGTAAGTCCTGCTGGATCATCATTCCTATCACATCTTGGAAGAGAAGGCCCATCCGTTGTATGTTGGCCGCTTGTTCAGCAGCCTCTTTGTCCCTTTTCTCCAGTGTCCGGCGAAGGAATTCAGCGTCGGTTTCTTCCTCCCGGCGCACATCTGGGGACGTTTCTGGGTTTTCTTTTGGTCCGGTGAGCGCGGCCATAGCATTCATCATTTCTTGAAGCTTTTGTTGCTGCTCCTGGGTTTTCGTCACGGATCGGGTTAGGGGTCGGTGGCCCGTAGAAGTGCGGCTTTCCTCTTTTCCAGAAGCCATATAAACAGTGTGAACTGTTATGCCCCCTGACTTGGGGCGTTTAGGTTTATCGCTTTTAGACTTTGTCAATGTCATGGGAGCTTTCTCTGGCCTCTTCCTTTTATGGACCGTTGAGGTGGAAGGAGCCGTTGAAGCGGGCATCCTAGCATTTGTTGCCCCCTGCCGTTTAACGGGGCGGTTCTTGTCTTTTTCCACCTTCGCCCTTTTCTGGCGACGGAAATGGTCTGAGTCAATCACGGAGTCTTGAACCCTCCGCCAAACTTTATAAATTTTTGATGACAGCCGTTGAGAGGGCTGTTCCTGTTTTGCCTCCGGAGCTTCTTTCATAGGCGGAGGAGACCTTTTCAATGTAGCAACCGGAGAGTTCTTTCTCACCCTCCTCAGCAATTCGAAGCTGTTCCCAGTTGGAACAGCAGCGTTGACCTCCACCACTGGAGCAGGTGGGGTTAGCCCTGAGGGGGAGTTGCCCCCTGCTTTCCTTACCCGTTGCCAATGGCGACGGCGTGCACGACGAGCCGTTGGGATTGGCTCGGAAACCGAGATAGTTTCTTGTTGCCCCCTGTTTGGGTGTGGGGTAACTGCTGATGTCAGCCTATCAAAGACTGATGCTTTTTGGCCAGCTGGAGGAGGAGTAGGAGCCGTCAATCTTGTAAAGACCGACTTTCTGATAGGAGAAGCCGCTTCAACGACTTCCGAAGCAGTGGCCGTTGCCCTCTTTGGGACAACCACTTTATGGTCCTGACCTAGCCTGGTGAAAACAGAGGCTGTCAGCTTAGTAGCGGGCGACCCGTTGACAGGGGTCGTAGTAGCAGTGAGCCGGTCGAACACCGACTTCTTGTTCGCTTCTGGTGCGGATATCGGCATGGAGAAGCTTGTAGGTGGGACCATGGTCCCGAAAAACAAGCCGGTGGTGGCCTGAGTCACCTGGTCTACCGGCAGAGTCAGGAAGGAAGCCGCTTGGGGCCCATATGCTACACCCCTCGGTGAGGTGGAGCGTCCGCTGCAGTGGCATTTCGAGCAGTTGGTGCAGTTGGTGGCCATTGAATCTTGAATTCTCTGCCAGGCAAAAGACCAAATCTTAGCAACTTGAAATCCGAGGACAACCATTTAACAAACCGCGATTGGTTCGCGAAGACGACACACGAAGTGTGGAGTGGAAAGAGGAAAAGGTCCCACCGGGCGTGCCAGAATCTGTTCCCCTCCGAACGGCGGCCTGCGACGTTAGGACGTCACATGCCTGAGGTTCGGGGCAGATGCTATTTGGTTTTTACCCGTCCACCTCTCCGAAGATGCCAAGTTGATTTATGGCACCTTGTATCGGAGGTTTAGACGGATGCGGCCGATGTAGCAGACTTCGTCAGATTCCCCCTCAGGGTGAGGGGTTTTTGATTGTGGGGACGCTCTTCCCTGCAGGCGCAAGCCCCTGCAGTTAATTACGCTACCGTGTCGCGGTAACAACTTTCTCCTTCTCCAGAATTTCACTTCGTGTCGTGTGTGTTTGTTTTATTTGTGGTTGCCCGTGGATTGTATACGGAGACTGAGTAATGCCGTCGCCCGTAGGACGTGGATTAGTCCAAATCCGTATTTGCTTAGATTTGGGTTTGGTGTTTTTAGTTTAAGGATGCATTAGTCGCGTTGCGACTAAGATCAACTTAAACGTTCATCAAGGATACGCTAGTCCTGTTTTGGACTAAGATCATCTTAACATAGTGATTGATTTAGTTATCTGGCCGTCGGGACTCGTCACCTCTCCGACGTCGTTGAGGGATTACAACGACAGGCGTCTGAGGAGTTCAGAGATGTACCCTTGAACCAAAGTTGATTTGGGGTTTTATTGTTTATTTAAAGATCTAAGGACACATTAGCCGTAGCTGGGGCTAAGATCAACTTAGACGGGACCGTTTAGATCCGACAAGAGAGCATTTGGGCTCTATTGTGCCAGTTTAAGGACGTGGCGGTCCATTGCCAGTTTTAGGGATGTGGTGGTCCATTATTAGTTTAGGGACGTTTCGGTCCGTCGCCAGTTTAAGGACGTAGTGGTCCATATTCCAGTTTAGGGACGTAGTGGTCCATCGCCAGTTTAGGGACGTAGTGGTCCGATATTAGTTTAAGGACGTTTCGGTCCGATATTAGTTTAGGGACGTTTCGGTCCGATATTAGTTTAGGGACGTTTCGGTCTGATATTAGATGAGTGGTCGTTGGGACCCGTCGCCTCTTTGACGTCGTTGAGAAATTACAACGACAGATGTCGAAGGAGTTCGGAGATGTACCCTCGGACCGGTCGTGACTTGGTTTATGAGAGGCATTTAATTTAAGGACTTACAGCCAGGATTGGGTTAAGTCCAATTTTTATTTTAGGCTCTGCCCGATTAGAAGAATCAATCTAAACAGGGCTATGCCCCCTTTTATTATTTTGCAAGTCTGATTTAGGCCAGGCCCTTTTAAATAATGAGTTACAAAAACTCAGGAATTCTCCACACAGGGCCTTGCCCTTTTATTTATTCTGCAATTGGGCTAGGCCCTTTTAAATAATGAGTTTCAGAAACTCAATAATTTTCTTGAGTTGGGCCAGGCCCTTTTAAATGATGAGTTGCAGGAACTCAAGAGATGTTCTGTAATTTAGTTTGGGCCAGGCCCTTTTAATGAGTTTGCAGAAACTCAGGAATTTTCCCAACAGGGCCTTGCCCTTTTATTTATTCTGCAATTTAATTTGGGCCAGGCCCAAAACAAGGGGTTGCAGAAACCCTAGAAACCTTTAGGTTTAAGAACACAAGTGCATGGCACTTTTGATTTGAATTTGGATCTAAGAAAAACAAGTTCTTGTTTTTTCCTGATCATACAGAACCAAGGGTTCATATCAAGTGCAAGGCACTAATTTTTTTATTTTTTTTTCTTTTCTCTTTTCAGAAATTCTACCTCTTTTCTTTGTTTCTTCTTCTCTGTTCTTAATCTTCACCAGCTCTCTTTTTTCTCAGAAGTTGATGCCTTTTTAATGAGGTCTGGGGTCTTATTTATAGTGCCCACAAAGTTGTTGGATTTGTTAACAAAATCTTTCCTGAATTATTTTGGGAATTTTCCCACCATTGGATCAGAGATCCAAGGGTCTCTGTTTTACAGAAGAACAGAAAAGATTTACTTAAATCTTCATTCAGTTGCTGCGCAACATACCAGCGCGTGACACGTGTCGCGCATCCGTGCGCTTGCGCAGTTGCGATTGCGCAACACACCAGCGCGTGACACGTGTCGCGCGTCCGTGCGCTTGCGCAGTTGCGATTGCGCAACTGCGCAGACACGTGTCGCGCGTCCGTGCGCTTGCGCAGTTGCGATTGCGCAACTGCGCAGACACGTGTCGCGCTGCCATGCATTTGCGCAGTTTAAGTCTTAATTTTGTTTTCTGAAGAGCCTTGCTTTGATGGGACGCACTGTCTCGGGCGTTACGCCGCCGAATCACCTTCTGCCATGTGGCAAATTGCGCGCTGCGCACGGAAACCGAAGCGTTGCTTCGAATTTTGAATTTTCAAAATTCAGTAGAGCCTTGCTCTGATTGGGGGAAACACTCCCCTCCTTGGGTCTATCCTAATGCGGAAAAGTAAATAATATACAAAAGGTGACATCTTCCGCTACCTGGAAGTGCCCCAAATAAAAGAATATTACATACAAGTTTTTACATGAATGAAAATGAAAAACACTCATCTCACATAAAAACCCTCGGCTATTCGAATACGAAGATCCAATATAACATATCCAGCAACACATAACATCACATGTCATCAACGTAAGTAAGTATGCATACCCCAATTGTCGTTGACGTATAGCAACGAAACCGGGGATATGAACATACTACACTTACGGTCACAGAAAAGAAAGTGTAAAACTACAACAATTGGAATCCGCAATCTCTTTAGACATCGCATGCCTAACAGATATAAATCCTGCATTTTAGTCTCATTATCGAAAACTCTTTTCAATATCATATGGGACTAAATTGCTAGATTTATAACATTCATTCAGTTATCACATAACTGTTTATGAATTCCAATTATTGTATCACATTCCAGATAAACAGAAAATGTTAAACTTTCCGATCGAACAGTCGAATACCCAAGTTTTCCCGATACAGCTCAACACATGAAATAAGTCTAACAACATTCAGTTCGTGCCTCAGTACCGACGGTCCAGCCGTAGAAGGGTCAAGCCAACGCCTCACATGTGGCACGCCGTACTGCCCCAAACCCGAAGGTTCAAAGGGCAGTTCAAGACGGTCACATAATCGAGTTAAGATTTGTTGTCTTCTAGAGGGTCCATCGCGTTACTTGCACTACTTAGAACGTCGTTAAACTTCGGAAAAATCCAACACTTGGAAATTTCCCGACAGGGGAAAAATTGGGTATTTATATCCGGTCGAACCTTTTTAACATATTCTATAAATTATCCGGAAAAACACAAAGACGAAATTTGATACCCCGATCGAAATACCGAATCCCCAAAACAACTCCAGAAAATTTAACTCTTGAAAAATCATTAAAAATTTCCAGAAGACTCAGTACTACAGAAAACGAATTACTGTGCAAGCCACGTGGTGTAACACTACTAAGTGGCCGCGGAACCGCCGCTAATCCCATGGTGGGGGCCGCGGTTCCGCGCTCACTTTGTGGAGTTATCGACACGTGTTTCACAGTAACTCATAATATTACCTGCTGAATTTTTTGGGAATTTTTAATCTTGAAAAATCCCAGAAATTGGAAAAAGTCCAAAGAGCAAGATAAGTTTAGGGTTTCGGGTTCGTTCGGGCTTCAAATCGCGTCTAGACTTCGCCTAAGGCTCTAGCTAGGCTCTGATACCAGTGAAAGGTTCCTAGGCACCCTATAGAGGTCTCACAAGGCATCGAACATGCCAAATTTAAAAATTATGGTGCCGAGAAACCCTAGTTAACGGATCGTTGCTAGATGTCTAGGCGAAATATAAAACTAGTTAACAAATTAACTATAGGTTAGATGCTACAACCTTTGTAGATCCGGTAATCCTCTTCCTTGGCTCCACGAAGGCATCCTCTCGCTGTCCATCTCGATTCCCAAACTCGAACTTTGGCTTCATCGGAGAAACGGGCAAGCTAGGTCGTCGGCTTTGTGTCAAAGACGATCTACCTCGAGGCATCGCAAGTTCAAGCTCCGACTTCACAAACTTGTGAAACTTGTGAAGTAAACACCCAAAATAACTTGGCAAGAGGTAGAGGGTGAAGAAATAGGAGGTGGGTTCTCTTTGGAATTGGATTTTACTCACTTTTGTTCAAGTTGCCATTAAAGTAGCAAGCTTGAAGAAGAAGAAGATGAAGATGGTTATGATAAGTTCTCTTAAAAAGAAATAGAAAATCAAATACTTATCATAACTTAAACTAGGGTTAAGTGTAGAGAATTAACCATGGTCACTTGGATGGGTTAGGGTTAAGCATGAAGACAAGAATGGTTAGCAAAGTCAAAGCTTCATGAAACTTCAACATAAAACAAATAAAGCCACCATTCTTATCTTAAACTTATCCAAATAAATAAACAAATAAATGAATAACTAAATATGCAAAACCCTAATTATCATAATAACCATGGTTTAATTCTATTCAGTTAACCATATGATCAAGTATCATCAAACATGATACAAAAAAGTGCACAAAAGTATATCACATATACAATGTGCAATCCAAGTGAGAAAAATCCGTTTAAAGTGAACCAATACTAGTTAATGCAAAGTAATATATCAAATATATAATTATACATTAAATCATTAAATTAACACTTGATTCAATGATCCGGTCATGTCGCACATGACCGACTAGTATTCAATGTATCGGCTTATCGAATCGATCTTCGATTCGATAACTAGGTTATATCGAATATAACCATTTGATATATGTATCGCGAGAATGGAATACGGTATCACATACACGCATTATTCTCGGTCCTGAACATATCTCATATGCGCTCCTATTTCGTTTCGCTTGAGCCAGGAAACTTCTGTGTAGGACTCTAAAGACTCGTCAATACGCCGGTAGCAGATGATGATCATATCAAGCATCCACAAGCCGCAAGCGGTCTGCTAAACGTAACGGCCACCCGGGTATTGAGCGATCAGAAGATCGACGAGCTAGTGAGCTCACACTCCTGCGAATCCGACCAGTAACACTTACCATACAGTCCGGTCTCTTCGTCTGATATGTCGCATATCAAGTCTAGGGGTGGTAAACGTCAGACCCCAATAACCCGATAAGTCGCGCCGATGTGAGGCTCATAACGGGTCGAGAAACTACTGGTAACACTTACCAGCAAATCTCTGATCAGCCCTGGCCAGGGACTTCCCTGCTTCGGCCAATCGAGCACTGTGCAACATCAACCCCCAATACCGGGAGAGACGAAACCCCTCCTATCGCTCATTGCCTCCATGTGACTCGGGACTGTGCCCAAAGACCACCGTTTTGCACGCCCTCATGGACGTGGTAAGGTGGAGATCAAAGCACAGTGGGAATCACACAAGACTCTATGACGATCTCGGGTCTACAGACTATCCTGTACAAGTGTCACCTGAGAACTGCCATCTGACGTGAGATATAATACCATCTGGGAGTTCTCGGCGAGTCCGTCCAGTGTACCCAGTCTCCACTGAGCACCCGTACACCATCTCTGATGTCAAACACCAATGGATATGGGATCATCCATCGCCCATCACATGGGTCGAGAAGCGTGTACGCTAGTCTACTCTGGTATATCGATGCCCCGTCTCGATACACCCATGACTAGGGACCTTGAAGGATGTACTTATGGACTACCATGTCCCCACTAGTATGATCTGCATCATAGTCCAGGTAGTCAAGTACAAATCCTAAGGGCTTTACCAACATGTAACTATAAGACAGTATAAAGAGACTAGTGTACATGTTAAGATAAAGAGCAACCAGATAGCATACTATCATGTCGAGCAAGAAAGTCATATCTATATATGTCCAAGAATCCAATATAATATACATAATCTGTACAATACTGGCCTCTAGGGCATACATACAACTAACATGATCAGTGTAAACCACAATTGGTGAGCCAATCAAGTAAGGCCTGAATTGTTCTAATGCAAATACAACTGCTAAAAATTCTTTTTCGGTAGTTGTATGATTAATTTGAGCATCATTCAAGGTCTTACTTGCATAATAAATCACGCGTGGCACCTTATCAATGTGCTGTCCTAAGACTGCACCAACAGTAAAATCTGATGCATCACACATAAGCTCAAACGGGTGGTTCCAATCATGAGATGATAGAACATGGGCTGTAGTGAGAGAATTCTTAAGTGAGTCAAATGCAGTCTCACAGTCTTAGTCGAAGTGAAATGTGGTATCCTTGGCCAAGAGAAGAGTTAAACGTCTAGCAATTTTGCTAAAATCCTTAATGAATCTCCTATAAAATCCTGCATGACCAAGGAAAGATCGTATATCTTTGACGCATCTGGGATGAGGAAGATTATGAATGACATCTATTTTAGCTCTGTCGACCTCAATGCCTTTCCGTGAAATGACATGTCCAAGCACAATTCCTTCTTGGACCATGAAATGGTATTTTTCCCAATTCAAAGTTAAGTTCTTATCTTTACAACGAGTAAGAACTGCGTCTAGATGAGATAGGCAATCATCAAAAGAATCTCCGAATATCGAGAAATCATCCATGAAAATCTCTAGAAAATTCTCGACCATATCCGAGAATATCCCCATCATACACCGCTGAAATGTAGCGGGAACATTGCATAACCCAAAGGGTATGCGTCTATAAGCAAAAGTACCAAAAGGATAAGTGAATGTGGTTTTATCTTAATCCTTTTCGGCAATAGGGACCTGGTTATAGCCAGAGTATCCGTCCATGAAACAATAATATTCATATCCAGCTAAGCGTTCCAACATCTGGTCAATAAAAGGTAGAAGGAAGTGGTCTTTTCTCGTTGTGGCATTGAGTTTTCTGTAATCAATACATACACGCCACCCAGTTTGAGTGTGTGTCTGGACCAACTCATTATCCTCATTAGATATGACCGTGATGCCGGACTTCTTAGGGACAACATGAATAGGACTTACCAATTGCTATCAGAGATTGGGTAAATGATACCACTGTCAAGGCATTTGATGTTTTCTTTCTTTACTGCCTCCTTCATGACAGGATTCAACCGTCTTTTTGGTTCTCGAGTTGGCTTGGCTTCATCCATCAAATGTATATGGTGTTCAACAATCATGGGACTAATCCCTTTGATGTCAGCCATTGTCCAACCAAAGGCTTATCTATTAGATCTCAAGACCATCAAAAGAGCGTTCTTTTGCTCTAAGGCTAGAGAAGCGGATATGATCACAGGCAAAGACTCATTCTCACCTAAATAAGCATATTTATGGTGAGAAGGTAACAATTTGAGATCTAATGTCAGCGGAGAGACAATAGAAGGTGGGGTAAGTGATTGACATTCGGATTCTTGAAGATGTTTATAGCCTGCAAAGGATACAGACTTGGAAAGTGTGACTGACTCTTGTGATGAGTCAGAAGGTTCAAACTCAGGAGTGGACTCGTCAAAGGTGTCCTCACTAAGATGTGCAAGATCAAACAATGATGTGCTAATGTCGTCGAGATCATCAAAGCAAAGTTCATCAACCTTGCAGTTTTCGGGAGCTATCTCGTGGACAGAACATACATCATGAAGATGAGCAAAGGGTTCAGACGGCTGACTTCCAATCTTGAAAATATTAAGCTCAATTGTCATTTTCCCAAAAGATAAGTTCATAGAACTATTTCGACAATTAATGACATCATTGAAAGTGGAAAGGAAGGGTCGACCAAGAATCACCGAAATTTAGTTCCGTGGGTTTGCTACATGCTGTGTATTTAGAACAATAAAGTCCACAGGGAATGTAAATTCCCTGACTTTTATCAACACATCCTCAAGTTCACTCCTAGGTTTAGTGATTGATCGGTCTGCCATTTGGAGAGTACAATGAGCTGGTTTAAAATCTCTAATCCCTAACTGCTCGTAGACAGAGTATGGAAGCAGGTTAACACTAGCGCCGAGGTCGAGTAAAGCACGGTTAATATTTTTTCCTCCAATAGAAATCGAGATTGTAGGACAGCTAGGGTCCTTGCGTTTCTTTGGTAATTGTGGGGTAAAAGCTGTTCTAACATTATTAGTCATGAATACGTTTTTGGGCACTTGAGTCTTTCTCTTCCTAGTGCACAAGTCCTTAAGGATTTTCGCATAAACTGGAACTTGTTAGATAGCATCTAGGAGAGGGGTGTTGATATTAACATGTTTAAACATTTCCAGAATCTTCTCCATATGTAGACTCGGTTTGTTTCCCTTTAACCTATTCGGATAAGGAGATTTAGCAATAAGAGCTGGGTCCGACATTGGAGAAGGTCGTGTGTGTGGGACAGATCCCAGAATTGGAGTAGGGATCGAGTGAGATGGGCAAGAAGGAATGGGCTGAGGGTTTGAGTCTTGAGAAAAACGGAGAATAGGCTCGCAAGAAGATGAACTAGGGTCAGAAGTGGAAGTGGAAGTGGAAGTGGAATTGGAAGTGGAAGCCGGGGTGTCATTAATATATTCATCAGTATTATCAATCTCTTCACCGACTTGGTTATTCAGCACTCTTCTAGATCTTAACGTTGTAACGGCACTCACATTGTAGTGTTGTGAATGCCCAGGATTCGGTAGGGATTGAGATGGAAGTTTCCCTTTCTCTCTAGCACTCATTTAGGCATTTAATCGTGCAATTTGTGCTTCTATCGATTTAATACTCTCATAGTGGGAGGCAGAGTTCTTCTTTATGTCATCGACAGAAGACTTCATCTCAGCCGAAACTTGCATGAAATTTTTCAGAAGCAAATTCATGGTTTGTTCGAGTGAGGAGGAGTTATCAGTACCGGCCAATTGCAAAGAATAATTATACGGTGCAGAAGTGTTGACCGGATTTTGAAAATTTTGTGGTTGATAGGGGTGCTGAGTCAATTGTAGTGGTTGCTGTTGTGGTGGAGGGACCCTTTGAAAGTTATTTTGGTTTGGAACTGTGTTTTATGTTTGGTGTTGGTTCCAAGCAAAGTTAGGGTGATTCCTCCAACCCTGATTATAAGTGGAAGAATATGGATCGTTTTTAGGTCGTTGCTGAAAAGCAGTACTAGTGTGCCCTTGACCTTGAAATGGAGAATTCAAAGGACATTCTTTCGTCAAATGTGATGGATCAGAACAGCATCCACAAGCGGTTTTGGGGAGTGTCATCTGGTTTAGGGAGGCTAATAAAAATTTGTGTTCCATAGCTTCAAGTTTCTTTTGCATTGCTGCCATTTCAGATTTGACTGCTATAGAAACATCAAGTTGATGAATACTACCCCTAGACAATGGTTGACTTACACTCTCCCATTGCAAAGTTTTATCAGCGAAATCTTCTAAAAATTTCCAAGCTTCACCATCGTCTTTAGACATGAAATTTCCTTGATACATAGATTCAAGCATCTGCTTTGTTGTTGGATTAATGCCCTCATATATGATTCGACAGAGATCCCATTGATGGATTCCGTGATGAGGACATTGGACTAACAGATCCTTGAAGCGTTCAAAACACTTCCAAAATTGTTTATTGGGAAGCTGGGTAAATTGATTTATTTCGCTACGGACACGGGCGGTCTTATGATTGGGATAGAATTTCTTAAGGAAAGCTATGATGAATTCATCCCAGTTTGAAATAGAATGTATAGCTATGTTATAAAGCCACTTCTCGGCTAAATCGCACAAAGTGAATGGGAGATGACGTAGACGCATAGCATCCACAGAAAGTTTTGAAGTACCCATTATAGCACATACATTTTCAAATTTGGTAATAAAAACGTATGCATCTTCAGACTCGAGACCATGATATTTAGGTAAAAGATTGATGTAGTGAGGTTTGATTTCGAAATTGTCCCCATTGGCTGGTGGAATGGAAAGAAAAGTAGAAAGAGGACCACGTATCGGGTCGCATCTCTCTTGGAGAGACATACGCGGTAGATTTTGCGCACCTGCGGGCGGTGGCAAAGTGGTGTTATAATTCGATGGAGAACTGTCCATCATAGTGGATGTGGTGTGTGGTGAGGAAAAAGAAGATATAGAAATACCGACTTCGGAGTCGATAGGTGAAACACGGACAAGACGGGCACTAGAATCCCGTGTCCAGCCGAGCATGCACTAAATGGTTTAGCACAAGTGGCAGCGTTTGTGATAATTAGAGAAAAGTGGTTTGTTTTTGGATTTTGGTTTGTTTTGAAAAAGACGGATTTTTAAAAATCACACAATAATGCACAAGCAACCCTAGATCTAATGGTCACCAAGGTCAAGTCACTAGACCGCTGCTAGACTTCCAGAAGACAAATCGCAGGATAAATCCTCTATTGTCACTTTATCCCTTCTGTGGCCAGGTAAGTGGAAGGTTCTCTGCTACGTAAGTAGCGGGCCTAATTAAGTAACCACTTGCCTTAGACACACTTGCCTTAGACACCACAAAGGAAATGCGGATAAGCAATAGATTACCCATGACCTTCTTCTGTCCTAATTGAGCGCGACGGTCCTTAGAGTCTTGTCTAGATATTTTTTAGTTAATGAAGGGTGATGTGGATACTAGTTTTGTGATTTTTGGGGATTGGGAAGGGTAATGAAATCCCTACCTAATCTGAATTTAGTCTTTGCCCCTTAATTTTCGTGTTAAAATATGCACAAACAACCAATATCAAAATACGCAAAAAAAATAATTTCTTTTAGCGGCGCTGCGAATTTTTTGCAAATAATCCTGCAGAAAATGGTTATGGGAGAAGAGCAGGGGAGTGATAAGAAAGAAACGAATATACCAGTGAAAACTGGAGCTCCAATTCGACAATACCGCCGTGGTTCCTCGGCGGATGCTTGCTAATGGCCGCGGTTCCGCGGTCAATTCACAAGATCTTTGCACAAAAGTTTTTCCTGGAGCTCCTTTTGCTCCACTGGACTTCTTGAATGCTCTAGAATCTCGATCTCATTGCTCCAATAATTCCAGATTCCCTTGCAAAATTCACACACTAATCGTTAAGCACTTGATGCGATTTTGATTCAAATTTTTGATGGAATAATAAAATTTCAACTCAAATAGCAAGCATGAACGAATTATGCACGGATCCCCGACAACGGATCCATTTGATTGATCGTTTTCGATATGGTATGAAAAGTGTTATCACTATCAAAGAATTTATAACCGCAATCAATAACGATGTCGATGTAGTTCGTTAATGAGTACGGGTCGTCAACTGAGATTCGTGTATTTATTCGTTCTTGCTTAAGTTGAGCCGAAAGAAAGTAGTAAAGAAAATTCAAGAAAATGAATCAAGATTTATTAGATGATATATTTTCAAGAAAAATCAAGAAAGAATTTAAGATTTAGTAATCAAGAAAGTGTCCAAATTAAATTTTAGTTATCAAGAAAATGTAGAATAGCTTATAGGATTCGATAGGAATCAGTAGCAATGATGAATACTAATATTGACTTATCTTATCTTTTGATGAATTATAACTAGAACGATGATAATGAATGAAGATTAGGGATCTATTGAAGAAACTAGGGTTTCTCTTTCACTATCCCTTATCTTTTCATTGATCATCATTCAAATCTAGCCTTTAGTAAAGAGAATCATCAATCATTTAATTCCAAATTGCTACAAAATAATAAAAAAATGGTGATCTCATTCCAAATTTGGTCATTAACAATTCTTTTTGCTAAAGTTCATAATTCTCATAAGACTTAAGATTAGTTTAGGATTTCATCACCATTTGATCTACCGAATTCCTTCGAATCCTTTACAAGCGGAGATTTCACTCACGCATCATGAAAATAAAAGAATCAAGAACTAGAAATTTCATAATGCAAGAATTTAAAGAAAGAAAGAATTAATAATTGATCACCTTTATTAATCAACTTCAAATTATACGTTCCTTCAATTCGAGGTTACAAGAGTTGCTCTTGATCGCTCCCTTGAAGATGTAATTTCTCCGTCAACTTTAGCTTGGCTCGATCTCCGTGAGACTTGGATCTACCGTGGATCTCGCGCTCGTAGATGAAGATTGGCTTCGCGTAAACAATCTTTGCGATGAATGCTTGATGAACTCTCGATGATTCTTGATTTGATTTGGAATTGAATTGGATCTCAAGTTGTGTCACTCAACTTGTATTGAATTATGTAGTGAATAAATGTTCAACAACCTTTTAACATTAGCCCTAGATCCCCTTTTATAGCCCTTAATCAAGCTTCCCTCATAAGCTAGGTTGTTACAAGGAGGATTTTAGAATAAGCTAGGTAGTTATGAAGCTTGATCAACAAGGTAGGTTATTGTAGAGAAGTTTCCAGAAGAAGGTTGTTACAATGAAGCATCTTGATGAAGCTAGGAGGTTGGAAAGAAGATTCTGGAGAAGTCTCATCCCTGGCACTCGCAACTCGGCCACCGATCTGCGGCGGATCGGCCTGACTCGGCTGCGGATCTACGGCCGTTTGGTGAGATCTCTGTCTCATTCTTCCTGTGCAGTTTGGTGTTGGTCTTTGGGTGTTATTTTTATATCTAGAATCTTCTTATCTCTTTGGAATATTTTCCAGATTTTAACTCTTTGATTTGGTGCATTTTGTCGGCAAATTTGCGATTCCGATATCTGTCCTGAGATACTTTTCTGCACACAATCTTAATGAAGAATGTTAGAGATATACAATATCATGGATGAAGTAATAAATATACAATTTCCTTCCAGAATGTTGATTATAATGTATAACACGTGATATTTGGTATTTTCCAGACGAACTTGTAATACGTGTTATATTTATAACAAACACCCTTAGATGTTTAGAAAAGTGAGGAAATTGTTATGTTAAAGATTGCAATATTTTCGACTGAACAGTACTGTTGGGTATAGTGCCCTCAAGTCAATTATTATAATCACACGCACGCGATTGTGATGATTGAGGGAGGACCTATACGGGTAGAACAGTCTTACTCAAAATGATAGTATGCTATATGGTTTGTCTTTATCATCATGTACATGCTTTATGTGGTATTACAGATCACTATTACATATTGATAGAGCCCATAGGATTCTTGCTTGACTACCGACATTATGATGGCGATCATATACCTGGGAGTTGGGTGGTCTATAAGCACATCCTTAAATGTCCCTAATCGAGGGAGTATCGAGACTGGGCATCGATACTCCGGAGTAGACTAGTGTATACTTTTCGAGACCCCGACGAGGGGCGGTATTGTTAGTGATATGTTTGCCCTAGATTCCATTATTGTATGATATAGTGGATGCTTGGACATATATATGGAAGACTTTCTTGCTCGACATGATAGTATGCTATCTGGTTTCCTTTATCTTAACATGTTCACTGGTATTATTATACCATCTCTCATATACATATTGATAAAGCACTGAGGATGTAGGCTTGACTACCAAGACTATGATGTGGATCATACTACCGGGACCTGGGTAGTCCATAAGCACATCCTTCAATTGTTCCTAATCGAGGGAATATCGAGACAGGGCATCGATATTCCAAAGTAGACTAGTGTGAACGTTTCTTGACCCAGTATGGGGCGATGGTTGATCCCATATCTATTGGTGTTTGAAATCAAAGATTGTACACAGGTGCTCATTAAAGAATGGGTACACCGAACAGGACTCGCCGAGAACTCCTAAATGGTAATATACCTATCGTCAGATAGCAGTTCTCTGGTGACACTGGTACAGGTTAGTCTGTAGACCCGAGATCATTATAGAGTCTTGTGTGGTTCCCAATGTACTTTGATTTCCTCCCTACCACGGCTCAAAGGAGTCGTGCAAATAGGTAGATTTTGGGTACAATTGATTGGTTGTGTTTTGCGTACGTGCGTTTTAAAATCAAAATTAAGAATATACTGCAATCAATAACGGTGTCGTTTGGTAGCTAGCCGGTTGAGTACGGGTCGGTCCATAGGGAAAAAGTGTTCTTTCTTTAAGTTCTTACGAGTTAAGTCCTATATTTTGTAGGTTTTGATTTAAAAATCTAAGATTGAATTTAATTTGATTTAAAGCCTTGCTAGGGTTAGGATTAGGTTAGTTTGGAAAAATAACTTTACTCACTGCTTCCTTGCCTTAATTAAGAACATAGGTATTAGGGTAATAGTCAACAAAGGGGATTAGCACGACTAGGAAGGAACTTCGTTGCTTCCTTTTGGTCCTTATCCGTCCTTTCTTAACTCTTAGCTCTAACCTTTATGTAAATCAACCACAACCGGTCTAACTAGGGAATCACCGATATCTCGTAGGATAGGGTGCCGTAGTGAGCGGTGTGTGTTTGATTCAAATAGAGTTCTAATTAAAATGTTATATGGGCAAGAAAGGAGTGAGAGATTTTCATCTCTCAAACCTACCCAATCCTAACCCTAACAAGTGAGGAACTACTCACTCATTAGGAAAGTTGCGACAAAATTCATTTTTATAGTTTTAATTTAATGACCTAATTTGCTGATAATAAAAGACAGATAATAAAATTGCAGAAATTAAATTCAAATGGAAAATTGCAAGATAAAAAAACTTAGTTTTATTGACACCTCTTCAACGATTACAATGGAATAAAATTTAATCTAGAAAAATTAAAAAGAGGCATAAAAATTAAAGAGAGGCATAAAAATTAGGCTATAGGCTTTCCTATTTATAGATAGGAAAAACCCTAGGTTTTACATCTGATCCACATTTGAATTTACAGAACTACCCTAAGAAAGCCGGGTCAAAGCACCGACACCCACCGACACGTGCACTGCACGGCCGCGGATCCGCGGCCATATTGGTGGATCTCTGGCTCAACTTCTCAGGGTTGCTTCAAGTTGCTATTTTCTTTTGTTTTCTTCACTTGGTTCCTCAGAATCTTTTCTACTTTCTTTCAGATTTTCTCAGTGCAGAATGTTGTGGACTTTTTGCTGTGAAGTTCTGAATCTTGTGCTACCCTTGTACTTCGTGCATTGAACTGTTCGCTGATCTTCGTTTGTTCCTTAAATTGGTAGGCGTTATCATACAGATTCATCTATTTGTTGGTCGTAGTCTCACATTTGTAGCGTCTTTTCATGAATTTTACTGTATTGTTCTGAGAACCTGTAACTTGCAACTATTTAGCAGACATGGATCAAAAGCACCTTTTTATTTGTAAAATGATTAAGAATGGAGAATATAATAATGCAAAATTCTGATATGAACAAATACCCCCAAACTTATCTTTTGCTCGTCCCGAGCAAAACTATTTTTATTCTTGAAAAATCTTAACCTCACTTTCACAGGGAATCACGATTGCACTGAGCTCGTGCAACAAGCCGTTAAACCTCTAGGTGTCCCTAGTAGGAGGAGTGCTGTCTCCTGAGGGTTTTCAGCGGATACTACCCACAAAATCCGATCAATTTGGCTTGTTGACTTTCATTCTTCAATTTGGTATTCTAGCAAGAAATTCTATTATCTTTAACGTAGAAATCATCAACCCGTATTTTTCACACTCACTTAGCATTTAACTTAAGATCGTATATATTCTGCAAATTTATTAAGCTTTCAGCATCTTTTGAATTTTCCTTCTAAGGTTCCATCTCAACTTAGGAATTTTTATCATCTCTACTGAAGGTATAAGCCTTATCTTTCATTCCTATCTCTCATCCAAACCCCAATTATATACCCCTACATGTGTGTAATTATCACCCCTATACTTGGAAATTCAATTCAAGCTATCATACTCCTGTCTATTGCCTAGTTGGTGAATTTTAGATGAAATTGTTCACACATCCTTCATGCGACCGTTAATACTTCTTGAGGTACTAAATGACCGATTACAAAATGTGCTTGCACATTTAGGCGTAATTTCTCATCTTGCAATACCTAAGGCTTAGCAGTGACTCCCAACCAGTTGGTCTAAGGCACTAGGTGATAAAGCACCCTCGCTATATATATTTTTTTATTTTACGCAGCCTTAAGTAATTACAAAACCAGTGTTCATTTTTTTTATATCTATTATTTCACACTTATACTTTAATTTTTTCTCATACTAAGGATTTTAGACAAGAGCATTTCAAGGTATCCTCTACTATCCCAAGTTTCAAGGTGCGTGTATGTGCGAATTGTAGGGTATATATTTTCAGAATTTAGACTAAAGGTTCGGAATTATTTTTCAGTCTTACATTTCAATAAAATTTCAATACTCTTCCCTTATTTTGACTTAGCCCAAGAACTGAACTCAAAATTTGCCTATTTCTAAATAAACTACAAGAACATATATTTTCTATAGTTAAACTTTAAGAAAGATTATTTTTAAGGTTTTAAACTTACTAAGTTTAGGATCTAGTGTTTCCCTACTATTCAACCGTTTTGTCGAACTTAAGTCAAATATGGCCAAAATTGAATTTTTCAATTTTTATAATTTTTTTAAAATTTTCCAATTTTTTTATTTGATTTGATTTTTGTAATTTTTTTATTTTCATTTTCAGATTTTTATAATTTTCATAAAGATGCAATGCAGAATTAAATATGCAAAGAAAGAAAAGAAAAAAATATGTACAAAAATTAAAATATGCAATGCAATGATAACTATTTACAAACCACCTTCTCCCCCAAACTTACCAAAAGCAGTGCCTTCACTGCTTATGGCCTCGCCGTCCCCTCGAACGGGAACGTTCCTCTCTCGCCAGCAGAGTGGTCATGCCATGCTCTATTTCCATCACTCGGTGATCCAGGTTGGTCACCATCCCAATCAATCTGTCTATCCCCCTAGTGGCTCTCCTAAGTAAACGTGCATGTGCTGCCGGGATAAGCTCTTCCCCGCTCGCGGTCGAGCTGCAGCTGGGTGTCCTGGCGGGTACATTCTCGGCCGGCTCAGTGCACGACCATACATCATTTAAGCGTGTGTAGTACATGGATACGCCCTCAACAAGAGGTCTAATGGGGATACCTCCATGCATATAAAACTCAAATTCCTCCACAGGGAGGAAATAGCGACACAGTTGTGTCACTAACATAGGGCATGGGTAATTGGCAGCCGTTTTGCCCGCACCGATTGAATGAAGTAATACCGTGCACATATCATAGCTTGGGTTCCTAGTCATCAAGGTGTGCACGATATGAAGGGATGGTGTGAAAAATGTGGTATTATACGAACTACCAAAAATGTTATTTTGTGCCCAACGGCACAGTCAGTACATTTGCAAAGAGGGTTCTAGCTTGGATGCCCTTATGTGGCTCCCTCGAACAGTCATTACCCATCAAGGGTAGATAATCCTCAAATTGGAAGGGTTCATGGGTAGGTAGTCTAGGTATTAAGGTGACTTCATGGATGAAGTCCCTATCGATAATGATTTCCCTATCACCCCAAATTAGCCTAATATACCGGTGTTGCGAGAGGCAACCTTCTTCCATGCACTCATAAAATTGGGTGACGAGATCTAGAAGAGCGAAGGAGTTGGATGGTTAAAAAGTAAGAAATTCCACCTTCGCCTTTGGATCTCTTCACCGAAATAGCTACCGTAGATCGTGTGTGCAAAGATTTGTGAAAAGTCCCTCTCAAATTGCAGGGTGGGTGCCATCAGATATGTGCAGAATATTTCTTAAAATTTTTACAGAGAGAATTGGAGAAAGCAAACCTCCTCTGAAGATTTCAGAGGGAGAAGACACAGAGGCGCGGCGGATCAGCGGCACAAGGGCTCCTTCGGCGGCGGAAGTGCAGCGGCATTGGGCGATTTCCTTGCTCTGGCTGCTGCGGTGGCTAGGGTTTTGGGAGAGGAAAATAATGGGGTTTGGTGAAAGCCGCAGAGGAGTCGGGTTCTATTTATAAGAGGGTTGTTTTGGTTATTTGCAAAAAGGATCTTTTAAAAAGAGGAATTTATTTGTAAATAAAATTTTTATTTTTTTATTTAATTTTTTTATTAAAGCTGAAAATTTATAAAAAGACCCCAAATTTTTTTTATTTTTATTTTTATTTTTATTTTTATTTTGTTTTGATATAATTACAAGTGGTACATACCCCCAAACTTATTTGAAACAGTGTTTCTACTGTTCAAGCGGTGAAGTTCAGGATTAGGGGGGAAAAGAAAACAGTATTAATCTATACAAGGCTTTACACAGGCCAACAGTGAACACCAACCATTCAAATATTCTATCTCTGTAGTGTGTTGGTTGGTGAAAGAATGCGGAGAGGAAAGAAATGGAGAATACGCAAGACCGTGTTGGAAGAAAGGTGAAATACGGTCTCGGTATATTAGGAGAAGAATGGCGGAAGAGAGAAAGAAGTGTAGTACGAACTTGAGCGTGTAAATTGAGTGAATAAATTAGCACAAGTTGTGATGACCTATGTGTAAAAAGCGATTGTGCTAATCTATCAACCCATCGAGAAATAGGGTCAAATCCCTTAAGATTCGTGAGAAAACATGGGTACGTCGAACTTAGTAAACCAGACATTGAAAATAAGAGTTAACGGTTTCTTGCAAGGTCGGAACAAGGATGGAGGGAATTGATTTAGGAAGGGTATCGGGTAAAGATTCAAGAGGGTGTGCGCAGTTAATGAAAAGGATAGAATGAATTGGAAAATTCGACTCCTCAAGTAAAACTGCTTCATCCTCAGTAATTTCCTCAATACTCTCCTCAAAATTTAGCTTATCTATGCAATTCTCATCAAAATCAAGATACATATGAAGTTCGGGAAAAACAGTTAATGACTCGGGATGATGAATTGGAGAGAGAAACCCATCCAAATCTGTGGGTTCATCATCCAAAATATTCCTAGCGTCAATATCCTCAGTCAAGTGAAAATCAATTTTCTTAGACACCTCATCAAAAGTATGGAAATTAATCAATTCAGGTTCTAGAGTGGAGGTGTAGAGGTCAAAGGGATTGGTGATGGTTTCTCTCGAAAGGGACCCTTCACAATCAGGTAAATCAAACACTACAAAGTTGAACAACTCATTAAATGATTTATCTTCAACTGGTGAATCATTTGGAATAATTGATAGACATTCAAAACCGGAATTGTGGGATTCAATTGGGATGGGTAGGTTTGATTTGAAAGGGTGTACAGCTCACTCTCACCACTCAAATTCTCAATCTGTCCAACCGTCTCATCATACATTGGAAAATTTGGAGCTAGTTGGAAACTAGCTCCCGGGTCACTAGGTTGTATAAGGGCGGCCATGGACGCATTCAAATCCATTATCTGTTGGCTTGACGCTACCATAAAATCTTCCAACAACTGTTCCAAACTAGACATGGGTTTTGAAGGAGTTTCAGTGAAAGATTTAAAGTGTTTGGATACTGGAAACTCCCAAATGGCTGTTCAGAAGCAATGTCTAGGGGAGGTGCAAAATTCGGGTAGGACTGGTAGGAATTGAATGGTTGGACAGAAGTAGGATCAATATTTTGATAAGAAGGTGAATGGAATTGTTGATCCAAAGAATTCGCAGTGGTGAAAGGAGTGAAAGATCGGTTACGAGATTGTTCAATATGTTCAGCAATAGACATGGGTTTCGGAGTTACAACAGGACTTGAAAAAAGAGTATCAACGTAAGAAGGCAGTGAAGGTTGAAATGGTTGATATAATGTGGATTGCGAAGTCCAACTAGTTGTCCTAGACGCGTCTATTCGATCTTTCAAAGAAATTTTGGGCATGGAGGGGTCGTTCGAAACTCGACCAAAACAAGAAGCGTAGGAAGTAATGTCTGGTTGAGGGTACCAAAGTTCGGCAAGAGTTTTGCGAGGTGGGGTACCCATGATGTGATGAGAGAAAGGAAAAGAATATGAATTTTTTTTATTTTTATTTTTATTTTTTCAATTTTTATTATTATTTTTTTAAATTTTTTTTAGAAAAAATTGTTTGTTTTTGGAGTTTTGAAATTTTTGAAAGTGATTTTTTAGAAAGAGTTTTGCAAAAATTTGTACGGAACTACAACACAATCATAATATAAGCATGCACAATCAAGCCTAGGGCTAGGGTCTCCTAAGTCAACTAGACTGCTCCTAACTGTTCCAAAGCGACAAGTTGTGAGATATCCCTCAAATCGCCTCTTCACTGCCAATTGTGGCCAGGTAAGCACAAATGAAGAAAGGAGGGATCCGCTCATGAACCACCGTAAGAAGGGCCTTTTAAAATTACCTTTCTCACTTGTCTAGTCTAGGCACCACAAAGTCAGGTTTAGATAAACGACTAAATGCCCACAACCTTCCTTTGTCCTAATGAGCGCGACAGTTCTTAATTGGTTGAGTCTAGATATTTTTTAATTAGCTCAAGGGTGATGCATATACTTTAAGTGATTTTTGGGGTCTTAGGAAGGGTAATGAAATCCTTACCTAATCTTGATTAGTGTTATAGCCCCTTAAAAGTCCGTATTAATTATGCAAAGCAGTTAACACACCCAAAATCTAAAACACTTTCAAAAAAAAAATTCATTTTTTTTTATTTGGGGCGCAAAGAATCCTGCAAAAAATGATTTATTGGATAGGGAGAAGAAGTTTTTGCGCAAAGAACCCTGCAGGAAATATTTTCAGTGGAGATCAGGGGGTAGAAAAGAGGATAAAAATACTTACAGAGAATTTTAGGAACCTGACGTCTGCAGTTGACCGCGGTTCTGCGGTCAAATGCTTGAATCCGCCGCGGTTTCGCGGTCAAACGCTTGAATCCGCCGCGGTTCCGCGGTGGTTTAGTTGGTTCAGGCCTCCGAGATTTTTCTGTGAGCTGTTATTGTTCTCCTTTGTCTGTTCAGATCCTCTGTTTGCTGATTTGTTCACTGGGTTTGCTCCAGATCTGAATCAATCCGTCTTTCGTTCCTGCACAATTCGCACAAAAGCCGATAAAAAATAACAAGATGATTTTTATTATTATTTGTTTTTCAGTTTTTATAATTTTTCAATTTCAATTAACCCGAAATTACTAAAAGAAAATAACTACCGTTATCCCCGGTAACGGCACCATTTGATTGGTTGCCTTTTGTGTACGTGCGTTTTAAAATCAAAATTAAGAATATACCGCAATCAATAACGGTGTCGCTTGGTAGCTAGCCGGTTGAGTACGGGTCGGTCCACAGGGAAAACGTGTTCTTTCTTTAAGTTCTTACGAGTTAAGTCCTATTTTTGGTAGGTTTTGATTTAAAAATCTAAGATTGAATTTAATTTGATTTAAAGCCTTGCTAGGGTTAGGATTAAGTTAGTTTGGAAAAATAACTCTACTCACTGCTTCCTTTCCTTAATTAAGAACATAGGTGTTAGAGTAATAGTCAATAAAGGGGATTAACATGATTAGGAAGAAACTTCGTTTCTTCCTTTTGGTCCTTGTCCGTCCTTTCTTAACTCTTAGCCCTAATCTCTATGTAAATCAACCACAACCTGTCTAACTAGGGTATCACCGATATCTCGTAAGATAGGGTGCCGTAGTGAGAGGTGTGTGTTTGATTCAAATAGAGTTCTAATTAAAATTTTATATGGGTAAGAAAGGAGTGAGAGATTTTCATCTCTCAAACCTACCCAATCCTAACCATAACAAGTGAGGAACTACTCACTCATTAGGAAAGTTGCGACAAAATTCATTTTTATAGTTTTAATTTAATGACCTAATTTGCTGATAATAAAAGACAGATAATAAAATTGTAGAAATTAAATTCAAATAAAAAAACGCAAGATAAAAAAAACTTAGTTTTATTGACACCTCTTCAATGATTACAATGGAATAAAATTTAATCTAGAAAAATTAAAAAGAGGCATAAAAATTAAAGAGAGGCATAAAAATTAGGCTGTAGGTTTTCTTATTTATAGATAGGAAAAACCCTAGGTTTTACATCTGACCTACATTTGAATTTACAGAACTACCCTAAGAAAGCTGGGTCAAAGCACCGACACCCACCGACACGTGCACCGACATGTGCACTGCACGGCCGCGGATCGGCGGCAGAATGCCATATTTGGCCGCGGATTCGCGGCCATATTGGGGGATCTCTGGCTCAACTTCTCAGGGCTGCTTCATGTTTCTATTTCCTTCTATTTTCTTCACTTGGTTCCTCAGAATATTTTCTACTTTCTTTCAGATTTCCTCGGTGCAGAATGTTGTGGACTTTTTGCCGTGAAGTTCTGAATCTTGTGCTACCCTTGTACTTTGTGCATTGAACTGTTCGCTGATCTTCGTTTGTTCCTTAAACTGGTAGGCGGTATCATACAGATTCATCTATTTGTTGGTCGTAATCTCATATTTGTAGCGTCTTTTCATGAATTTCACTGTATTGTTCTGAGAACCTGTAACCTGCAACTATTTAGCAGACATGGATCAAAAGCACCTTTTTATTTAAGTCAACACTTAATCCGATAACCCGGCTATATCACATATAACCGACCGATATCAAATATCGCGAGAATAGAATGCGGTATCATATACGTGGATTAATCTCGGTCCTGAACATATCACATATGTGCTCCTACTTTGTTTCGTATGAACTAGGAAACCTCTGTATAGGACTCTAAAGACTCATCAATACGCCGGCAGTAGGTGATGATCATATCAAACACCCACAAGCCGCAAGCGGTCTGCTAAACGTAACGGCCACCCGGGTATTGAGCGATCAGAAGATCAACAAGCAAGCCTGCTCATACTCCAGTGAATCCAATCAGTAACACTACCGTACAGTCCGGTCTCTTCGTCTGCTATGTCGCATATCACAGCCTGGGGGTGGTAAAACGTTAGACCCCAATAGCCTGATAAGTCATGCCGATGCAAGGTCCATAACGGTTCGAGAAACTACTGATAACACTTACCAGTAGATCTAACCCTGGCCAGGGATTTCCTGTTATGGCCAATCGAGCATAGCGCAACATTAACTCCCTATACCGGGAGAGACGAATCCCCTCCTATCGCTCATTGCCTCTATGTGACTCGGGACTGTACCCAAAAACCACCGTTTTGCATGATCTCTTGACCGTGGTAAGGTAGAAATCAAAGCACAGTGGGAATCACAGAAGACTCTATGATGATCTCGGGTTGACAGACAAACCATTGCCAGTGTCACCAGAGAACTGCTATCTGACGATAGGTATAATGCCATCTAGGAGTTCTCGGCGAGTTCGTCCAGTGTACCTAGTCTCCATTGAGCACCCGTATACCTTCTTTGATGTCAAACACTAATGGATTTGGGATCATCCATCGCCCATCATATGGGTCGAGAATCGCATACGCTAGTCTACTCTAGAGTATCGATGCCTTGTCTCGATACTCCCACGACTAGGAACAGTTATAGGGTGTACTTTTGGACTACCCTTGGCCCCATTAGTATGATCTTCATCATAGTCCTGGTAGTCAAGTATACATCTTAAGGGCTTTATCAACATGTGAGAGCAAGACAACATCACTTATACAAGTCAACATGTTAAGATAAAGTGCAACCAGATAGCATACTATTATGTCAAGAATGAAAGTCCTCCTTATATATGTCCAAGTATCCACTACAATATACATCACATGTACAGTAATGGCCTCTAGGGCATACATATAACTAACAATCTCCCACTTGCACTAAGGGCATTTTTTGCAGTATCTCATACTCAACGATATAGCAGTGGTTGTTGTATCCTATACTCAACCATCCCAATATCTCTCAAATAGTATTTTTGGAAGCAGGCCTTGGTGAGTGGATCCACCGTGTTAACCTTCATGTCAACTCTTCTGACCTCGATCCGTTGGAGATCAACCATCTCTCTGATCAGGTGATACTAATCTCAGAATATGGAATGCTGATGGTACCTGCATTCCTTGGCCAAAGCCACAACTCCATTGTTGTTACAATAACAGTTATTAGACGCTCAATGGTAGGAAGCTTGTTTATCTCATGAACAAAAAATGTCCAGACGACCACTTTGGTAGTATCGTTGGTAGCAATGTATTCAGCCTTTATCGTCTAGTGTGTCACGGTATCTAGCTTGGAACTCTTCCAACATACCGTCCCTCCATTGAGGGTAAAGACAATGCTTATGACTGACTTTTAGTCGACCTTACCACTCTGGATGCTCGAACTAAGAATATTCATTTAGTGCTTCTCAAGAACTTAAGAATGTCCTCCATAGCTATTCAGTGATTCTCCCAAGATCCGATTGATTCCTGATCACTACGCCCAGTGAGTCATCTACATCTCGTCTGGTATATAACATCACATACATGATAGAGCCTACTGCCAAAGCACAGGTTATCCCTTGCACACGAGTGATTCCTCAGTAAGTGGGCAAACCACCACGCTTAGAATCCTCCATACTAAACCCCTTTAGTATGCTGTTAATATACCTGGATTTGGGACACTCCCAAACTCCACTTAGATCTATCACCATAGATCATAATTCACAGGATGTAGTAGGTATCATCCAGATCATATATTGAGAATCCTCATGATAAGCGGAGCTTGACCGAGTGTAGCATAGGAAACTATTTCCTATCAAGAGTATGTCATCTACGCACAATGCCTGTAAGACAACTTCACTCTTTATAACCTTCTTGTATATACAAAGTTCATCTACCATTTTGATGAAGTCAAACTTTTTGACTGCCACATCAAAACAGATGTTCCAACTCCGAAATGCGTGCATTGATCCTGATGGACTTAAGCATAGCTTTGAAAGTCTCAACTTTTCCATCTACACCAAGAATCTTCTCAAGATCCATTTTCTCCCAATGGGTTTTACCCCTTCAGGTGCAACATACAAAGTCATACTTTGTTGGTGTATATGGTTCCATCTTTGATCGTATAGCATCGAGCCTTTTCATAGAGACTTTACTCGTGATGGCCTGCCTGAACCTAGTTAGGCCATCATCTACCATGATGCAATCCTCGCTCCCACTGTCACCGAGAAGACCGCAGTATCTCTCAAGTGGATGTGGAACCCTACCAGATTCGCGGAGAGGCTGAGGTTCGTTGGAGACTTTTGAATCCTTTGGTTTCACCAAATCATCAGCTGTTAGTTTGTCTAGCTAGAACTCCTTCCAGTTCTACCTCATGACCACAAATTTCTTCACAAGAAATTCCTTTTCTAAAAAAGTTGCATGCTGAGAAAAAACACCTTTTGCTCCTCAGAGTGGTAGAAAATATTCCCTCACAAATGTTTAGGATATCCTAAGAAACTTACAGAACTGACCTTGCCTCGAGTTTGTCCGGATTCCGCCTTTCAACATAGGCTGGACAACCCTATATCTTAACTCGTTTAAGACATGATCTCTTCCCATTCTATATCTCATATGGAGTGGTAGGTATTGATTTGGATGGAACCCCATTCAATAGGTAGGCAGGTTCTCAAGTGCATAACACCAAAAGGAAACATGCAACTCAGCAGTACTCATCATAGAGCGTACCTCATCTAATAGGGCGCGATACCTCCGCCTCGATACACCAATATGCTGTGGTGTATACGAAGGAGTAAGCTGAGAGAGAATCACATTCTCCTTTTAGAAACTCCAGGAACTCCATGCGCAAGTATTCTCTTGTCCGATCACATCGAAGGACTTAATACTTCTACCCGTCTGGTTCTTTAACTTCAAGCTTATATTCCTTGAATTTCTCAAAAGTTTCAGACTTGTATTTCAACAGGAACATATGTCTGAATCCTGAGAGATGATCAGTGAATCTAACAAAGCACGAAGAACTATCCTTAGCATTTGTAGACATAGGACTATATACATCATCATGTATCCGTCCCAAGAGTTCAGTAACTTTTTCTCTGTTTCCAGTAAATGGAGTATAGGTCATTTAACTTTTGAGACAAGACCGGCAAGTAGCATAAGATGAAAACTCGAACAGATTCTCATATTCATCCTTATAGAACTTATCTGGTCGTGTCACATTGATATGACCTAGTCTACAATGCCTCAAGAAGGATTTGTTCATTTCTGAACTACTCCTATTGTGTGTGTTCTATATATTTTGAACTGTGGTTTGATTTAGAACGTATATGTTATTATATAACGTGCCTGATCCAATCAACTCTTGATTCAGGAAAATATTCACAACATTATCCTGCAATACAGAACTATATCCTTCTTTAACTTAATAAAGAAACCGATGTAATGTTGTATATCAGGTTCGGTATTTAATAACATTTGTTCAGAATCAATGTATTTATACAAGGTGATATATGCCAACTGACTTGGTTGCAATAATTGCACCATTCTCTAACACTTAGAGATATATTGTCCATTTCCAGTTCTCTACCTTTCTGTAGCCCATGTAACATATTACATATGCGGGTTCCTAATCCGGTATCACATACCCAGGACGTAGAGAATACTGAGAAACAGTTCTCAGTAATGAACACACCCGAAGAAGATACATCAACATACTTATTCCTCAGTTGTGTGGCATGGGAATCCGGATATTCCCTTATTTCCTCTTTAGACTTATAACAATTATAATATAGAGCGGAACCAACGTTCCTTAGCACATTATAATAAGCAGGTTCGGTCAATGCATTCATATTATTATCTTAATTAAGGCATGACATGGTCGCTATCAGGAGAGAGAGAGAGAAGAAAACACTCTGCGTGCGCTCTTACAAGATTAGATTGGTTATTTATTTTATCTAATCAGGATGGCTCCCACCGTTTTTATCAAATCTTCCTTCAAACCCTAAAAGGTAAGACTAGCCGGGATTAATTACACCCTACAAGTTCGCCAATTTTTCAGCCAGGCTTGTGTCGGTACTTTGAGGGAGGTTCCCCGTGCTTTTGCACGGACCTAATTAAAATAAACTTCGTTTTCTCAGGGGCGTAACCCCGTTAACACCTTTTTAGACACCTACTTGATCGGCTAATTGTAATGTGTAAAAATCTCCCAGTAGTAACTCTTACTCGTAGTGGGTATCGGGATCCAACTATCTCATAAAAGGTATGCAATCTCATTGCAAATTTCAACATTTGAAATTCCCGATAATATTTTGCCCTTAACAACTTATGAGCTTGGCTAAGGTCAACAAATCATAAGCGCTAGCCAAGTTCAACCCGTCATTTCTTGATTGAATTAAACCCACCCACGCGACCCTTGGCTAAGGTCAACAAAGCCGCACGACTACCCTAATTTAATCGCATCATATACTGCAGATAATCACTAATTAGCTACCGCACACTACGCATTGGCTAAGGTCACCAGCACGAATACTAAAAATTACTTATCTGAAATGACGGAGGGCTACGACAGGTTTTTATGAAAACCTTTTACGTAATGAACTTGATATCGTTGTAGAATCAAGTGAATTTTAAAAGGAGTGTTTTTGAGCCTTTTACTAGTTTCGCTAAAGAGATCACTCCTGGTGAAGGGATATCGTCTCTTTCCTTATCGAATAAGGTGCGGGATATTTCATAAATACCACTATGCAAAGCAAAAACTATAGAAGCAATCAAAAGACAAACCGAGTAGGTTGTACCATCTGCTAGTTTCGCTAAAGAGGTCACTCCTGGTGAAGGGATCTCGGCTCTTTCCTTATCGAATAAGGTGCTGGATATTCTATAAGGAATACCGCTATGCAAAGCAAGAACTAGAGCTACCAATTTTTAAAACAAGTTTCTACAACATCATTAGATTTCTTTTATTTCATTAATCTCATTAATGAAGTCCCATTATGCTTCCCAAGCATCACATATGAAACGAAAGTAGCAATATTAATTATATCTCATATATATAATATATGCATTCGTCTCAGAACATATTAAGCGATCACATCACAAAATATCAGCAGCAGAAGAATCATATATGAAATATTAGATATACTAGGAATTCCGTGTTTTAAATTAAGCCTGTATAAAACACGGATTCTACGGTCGCGATGAGTAGCCAAACCCACATCCCTAGACCCCTACGAGAGCGACAAGAAACCCTCCTAATTCTAGAGTTAGGAGACCCGGTCTCGACTCCTCGAGATGGTCTCCCACTGGACCCTAGAACACGGTTGCTTGTGCTCCCCGCCTTAGGTCTATCCTAATGCGGAAAAGAAAATAATATATATCAATGGTGACATGATCCTCAACCCGGAAGTGCCCCGATAAAAGAATATTACATACAAGATTTTAGATGAATGAAAATGAAAAAACTCTCATCTCACATAAAAAACCCCGGCTATTCAAAACACGACGATCCAATATAACATACACAGCAATACATAACATCACATGTCATCAACGTAAGTAAATATGTGTATCCCAATTGTCGTTGACATATAGCAACGAAACCGGCAATACACCACATATTACATTACGGTCACAGAAAAGAAAGTGAAAAACTACAACAGTTGGAATCCGCAAGCACCTTAGACATCATAAACCCAATGTATCATATACTTTGGATTTCATGCCCAACCAAATGAATTCCTTAGACATCACATGCCTAACAATTATAAACCCCGCATTTTAGTCTCGATATTGAAAACACTTTTTAATAACTTGTCGGGTAATTCAACAAGATTCCCGATAACCTGATTGAATGCTCGTCGGAAACTTTAGTAGATGTCCGCACCCCCGATACCGTCGACGAAGTGTACTAAGGCGGAACACCGCTGCCGCGAGCACCTAAACGGATGCTTTTTGCGATGGGGTTCTCCAACAGTCACTTGGTCGGGGCTATGGGGCATGGCTATCTAGTAAGGTTAACCGACGAGTATCCGCGTACACTACGTAATTGCGACGGACTTTTGATCCACATCAAAATTCCATGGCAACCGATCAAATGAGACTAACTTGCTAGATTTATAAAAATTAAACAAGTTATCACATAACTAATTATGTGGATTCCAAATATTGTATCACAATCAAAGATAGCTGGACGAAGTTAAACTTTTCGATCAAATAAACAAACACCTAAAATTTCTCTACAAGCTCAACACTTGAGCGAAGTTCAAAACGTTCCCAGAACACGCCACAGCTCCTATGAACCAGCTGTAGAAGGGTCAACCAATGCCTCACCAGTGGCACCTCTGAACTACTACAAACCCTAGGGTTTGATGGCGGTTCTGACGGTCACAAAATCGAGTTAGGGTTTCGTTCTTCTAGAGGGTCCACAGAATCGCTTGCATGATTTTCTGAAGATTTTAAATTCAGAAAAAATCCAACCCTTGAAAATTTCCAGCTCGGGAAAATATGGGTTATTGATATCCGTTCGAACTTTTTAACATCGTCTAAATAACCTGAATACATGTTAGAATTACGACTACAAAACACTCCGAGTTGCCTTTGCAGAAAGTTAACATCATATGCAAATTTAGCAAAAACAAACAACACCTGAAACACCAAAACCCAGAGACTGAAACACCATGAAAATTTGAAGCCCAAAATCCAAAATTGACCCAGCGATCTCGGATTTTACCTCTATGTGACCGGCCACTTTTTTGTTGAATTACCTCAAATTTTCACAGTGTTCATGTTATATCTCATACAACATTCTGCAGTTGTTTAAAAATTTTTTCGACACCGCTAAAAATCCGACAGAAACCAAATTTAGTGTTTCAAGTTTCGGAATAGTTTCGGTTTCATAATCTAACAAACATCATTTAAATCTCTAGCTTGGCTCTGATACCACTATAGGGTTACTTAGCGCGGCAGCAAGGTTTCGGGAGGAATCGTCCATGCCGTTTTAAAATTTTTGCCGTTCTAAACAACCCTAACCTAGAATCTTTAACTAGATATTTAAACGAACAAGCAATGTTAACAACTTAACATCTAAGTGAATGCGGAATACAATCTTTATAGACCGGTCCTTCACTTCAAATGCTCCGTGTAGAAGTCCTTTCGCTGCGAGTAATGATCTACCGAACTGTTGAGAGGATCCACAAGGTGAAAGATGCAAACTTGCTCGAAGTCTTCGAGGCCGAAGATGATCTACGTCGAGGAGACTCAAGCTCATGCTACCTCTTCACTAAATTAGGGTTTAGTGAAGTAAACACCCTAAATTAAATGGCTAATAGTAGAGGATGATGAAGTAAGAAATGAGCTCTCTTTAGTTTTCTTTTTCTCACTATATTTTCTCACCATTTCAAAAGTTAGAAAGCTTTCTCAATGAAGAAGAAGATGATCGAGTGAAGAATGAGAGAATGAACTCATGAGGTGAGAATATGAACCATGAGTGAATTAGTGTCATGCACTAAATCATGTAGAGACTTAACTAGGGCTAGGGTTTATGGTTAGGCTAATAAATATCTACAATTGAAACAAAAAGAGTGGGCTTGGTCAATATTTCCACAAGGTTCTACAAGCTTGTAGCCATAACAACAATCCATCTATTTTTGAATTACTTAGATAAATATAAACCCTACATTATCTTAACTATAGTGTAAGTCTCATACAACTATGTATCATGTATCACCAAGCATGACACAATAAAATGTACATTAATATATATCACATATATACTATTTGCACACAAGTGAGAAAAATAATACTTAGTGAGCAAATATTAGTTAATGTAAATTAATATATCAAATATATAATTATACATTAAATTATCAAATCAACACTTGATTTAATAACCCGGCTATATCACATACAACCGACTAATATCATATGAATCAACTTATCGAATCAGCACTTGATCCGATAACCCGGCTGTATCATATATAACCGACAGATATCACATATCGCGAGAATAGAATGCGGTATCACATACGCGCATTAATCTCGGTCCCGCACATATCACATATATGCTCCTACTTCATTTCGCATGAACCAGGAAACCTCTGCGTAGGACTCTAAAGACTCGTCAATACGCCGGTAGTAGGTGATGATCATATCAAACACCCACAAGCCGCAAGCGGTCTGCTAAACGTAACGGCCACCCGGGTATTGAGCGATAAGAAGATCAACAAGCAAGCCTGCTCATACTCCTGCGAATCTAATCAGTAACACTACTATACAGTTCGGTCTATTCGTCTGGTATGTCGCATATCACAGCCTGGGTGTGGTAAAACGTCAGACCCCAATAGCCTGATAAGTCATGCCGATGCAAGGTCCATAACGGTTCGAGAAACCACTGATAACACTTACGAGTAGATCTCAGCAACCCTGGCCAGGGATTTCCTGTTATGGCCAATCGAGCATAGCGCAACATCAACTCCCAATACCGGGAGAAAAGAATCCCCTCCTATCGCTCATTGCTTCTGTCACACCCCGTTTCCCGGTATACGGTGAAGGGGATGCGACGAGGCCGCTACGTATTTACTCTAAAGTAAACACGCTAAGCATATCTAAGCAATATAAAAGAAATGTGTACAAGAGACAAATGTAGTGAAACATCAACTTTATTTATTAACATTCTTTTGTACAATGCATGAAAAAGTAAATACATCTGAATGAAAGCAATGCCTAAACAATGGCATAACATAAATGGAAAGTACTGAAATGAAATGTGTACAAGTGTAACTATAGCTCGGGATCTTCAATAAACTGGTCCAAATCTTCAGTGCTAGGCTCGATCTCTGGAAAGTCCGAAACACCTGACGACATTCAAAGATGAAGAAAGAGAATGTCGTCAACAAACAAATCACTCGGTAAGTCCCAAAGATAAGGGAGAAGAAGAATAGACAGAGAGTAAGAGAGAGTGTAGCTTTTAAAGTTTTATTTAGTATTAACGCTGTTGTTTGTTACTTGGTACAGAAAGATGCCAGTGTATACGAGAGGAATTTCTATATGCCAGAGACTAAAGGCAAATAGAAATACAAGGCTCCGTTAGAATTCCCGGAACAACGGCAAATGTATTCAGGTTAGGTGTCTTAAATCTTGCAGTCTCGTGCTACTTTTAACACCTTCCGTACCAATCTACCCTTAAACCCCGTGATGTCTTGATTGTATTGTTGTGTTGTATTGCAACTTGTATTGTCTTGTAATATAAATTATATAATTGGATGACTTGCCGAAACCATGATATCAGTAAATGGATGTAACTGGAGAATCATGGATGTAACTGGAGAATCATGTAAATGGAAGTATATCCATGGTTCGGTTCAGTCAATACAGATTAGATTGAATATATGGATTCATGAATTCATATTGAATTGTAGTATGATACTTGGATCTCATTCAAGTCAGGTTGATTATAGTAAGACTCAGTCTGAGTCAGACAATTATAAAAGAAATTGAATCCTGATTGTTTTGATGTTATCGGTAACCGCTGTACATGGACAACATGATTTGTTTCTTTTTCAAAGACGATTACTGTGTTGATAACACCGTTTGTTAGATTGTCTACCTTAAATAGGCAAGCACCCATATCTCCGGCTCCCTGAGGCTCAAGAGACTGGTCCTGCTTAAACCTATATTTATTAGGGTCCTTATTGTAATTTATAAAACTTGAGGGAGTTTTATATAAAAATAATTTTGTATAATTTTCAAAATACACCTCAAGTATTTAATTATCGTCTTTAGAGTTTTCATAGTTGTGGATTTTATATTTGTGACATTTCTAGTGAATAAACCTATTTTTCATAATATAGGGTATTTAATTGTAAAGTGTTGGACTTGTATGGAATTTCGTGGTATTTTCGAGTAACGTGATTCTTTTGATTTAGAAAAGTTGGAATATTGATATTATAACAAAAATAGATATTTTGATAATACATATATATTTATATATATTTATAAAAATAACTTTTAATTTATTATTTTCTAGAAATCTCATTTTCTTAAGATATTTGTATTTTAAATCTCTCGAGACCGAATGCTCCTTGCGGAGGTTTGAGTCTCGCACTACTAAACCCAGGGATGTGCGATAATCCGCACCATCCCAGTCGGGTTCCCCAAAAATGGGTTGTAGCGGCGCTTTGAAAAGATTTGTAAAAATACGTAATCTTGTAGAAAACGGTTTTTATAAGTTAAAAGGTAGTTTTGTGTAAAACGGTATTTTCTGAATCTATATTTCCCAAAAGGTATTGTGCTATGTTGCATATGAGTGTTGTGAAGAGTTAGTTCATTACCTCATGATCTATCTAAAAGTATAGCAAGATTTATGATATTTTAAAGTCAAAACTAGACTACATGGTATTTTATTGAAAAAGTACGATAACAATTGCAATATGAAATATTTTGCTATGAAACTTGTTCAACATGTTTTGTTAATGATTAATAGTCAAGATGTAAGAGTTTAGTATGGTTGTGTTAAGGAAAATTGAACTTTACAAAGAAAACCGAATCGGAAGTTGGATTTAACTCTGCTTTCGTCGGGTTTTAGTAAAAGAAGTTTTAAGGATAGATTAAAGAAGAGAGAGGTGGGAATTATGGGATTTCAGATTAGAGGAGAGGGAGAGGGATTGGTAGGACGTGCTGGTGCATCGTTTCGTCGTCGGGAGCTCCTAGGTTCGTCGTCGGAAGATCGTCGGAGTTTCGCCCTTCGCTAACTCCACTTGTACACAAAAGTTTTAGGGATTTTCTTGAGAGTTTTGAACAGAAATATAGAGTGAGGAGGGCGTGTTTAGGGGTGGTATTTATAGGGTAAAATTAGGGTTAGGGTAGGTGAAAAATTGTATTAAAACTTGTATTAAAAATATGGTTTATAAGAGTTTTAAAGAGTTCCGTTCATGTGCAGGAAATTTAAAGTATAAAGGAGTTTCCAGAAGATAAAGAGGCACACGTTTCATGAAGGGTCAACTTGGATTCAGAAGTCGGGCCGGGGCTCGCCGTCGAAGGTCCTTCGTCGTCTGGTTAGCACAGTAGGGTAGTTTATTTTTAGTGTGACCTTTGGTTTTACGGGTTTAGCACGTATAGACACTTGGGATTCTAAAAATTTAAAAAGAAATCAATATTAAAAATAATGTGGGGGATGGGATTTGAACTCTGGTGCTTTGGTTCAGCAGTGCAAGGTCTTACCAATGAGCTACAAGCTCTTTCTTGCTATTAAAAAGCAAAACAAACTTATAACTTGTGCTCAGGCAAAAGTACCCCTTTCTGTATTTTTGAAAAAATTGTACAGAAAGTTTAGGGTTGTTACAGCTTCCATGTGACTCGGGACTGTACCCAAAAACCACCATTTTGCACGATCTCTTGACCATGGTGAGGTGAAAATCAAAGCACAGTAGGATTAATACATAACTCTATGATGATTTCGGGTCGACAGACTAACCTGTATTAGTGTCACCAGAGAACTGCTATCTGACGATAGGTATAATGCTATCTAGGAGTTCTCGGTGAGTCTATCCAGTGTACCGAGTCTCCACTGAGCACCCGTATATCTTCTCTGATGTCAAACACCAATGGATATTGGATCATCCATCGCCCATCATATGGGTCGAGAAGCGCATACGCTAGTCTACTCTGGAGTATCGATGCCCTGTCTCGATACTCCCACGACTAGGAACAGTTATCGGGTGTACTTGTGGACTACTTTTTGCCCCACTAGTATGATCTCCATCATAGCCCTGATAGTCAAGTACACATCCTAAGGGCTTTATCAACATGTGAGAGCATACTATCATGTCGAGCAAGAAAGTCCTCCCTATATATGTCCAAGCATCCACTACAATATACATCACATGTACAGTAATGGCCTCTAGGGCATACATATAACTAACAAATGCGAGGTGGAAAATGAGAGCATGGAGTGACGCATGGCTTGATGAATATTTTATTCATCTCACTACTCTATTGAAGCATGGTTACAATTGAATATTTATTTAATTGGTTTGCTTCAATTATGTGTGAGATAGTAAAGCCATTCTTTACTTGCATCTTCTACACTTGCTCTTTTTCTTGACATGATCTCCTTCTTCCTCTAGCTCCCATCATCTTCTACCTCCTCATCAATTTCATGCTTTAAGCTCTAAACTGTTGGATATAGTGCCCTCAGAGTCAATTATTGGATCACAGGTACGTGATTGCAATGATTGAGGGAGGACCTATACCGGTAGGACAGTCTTACTCAAGATGATAGTATGCTATCTGGTTTATCTTTATCATCGTGTACTGTTTTAGGTGACCTTACAGGTCACTATTGCGCTTTGATAGAGCCCTTAGGATTCTTGCTTGACGGCCAGCAATATGATGGCGATCATATACGTGGGAGCTGGGGTCTATAAACACATCCTTAAAAGGTCCCTAGTCGTGGGAGTTTTCGAGACAGGGCATCGATACTCCAGAGTAGTCTAGTTATATAGTCGAGACCCCGACGAGGGGCGGTGGCCGGTCTCACAAGCCACTGGTGTCAGTTGGTTCACCTAAGATGTATACAGGTGCTCATTATGTTATGAGTACACCGGACAAGACCCGCCGGGAACATGCTAGTTGGTCTTATACCTGACGTCAGATAGCAGTTCCCTCGTGACATGTGTACAGGTTAGTTCATCGACCTGGGATTGTCATTTGTCTCGTGTGAGTTCCCACTGTACTTTGATTACTACCCTACCACGGCTCAAAGGAGTCCTGCAAACAGGTTTTAGTTGGGTACAGTCCCGAGCCACATGGAGGTAGTGAGCGGATCTGCAGGGGTTCATCTCTCCCTGTATTGGGGGTGAGGTCGTGCTGTGTCTAGGAGAGCCATTATACAAAGCCCTCGGCCAAGGCAGGAGATTTACTGGTAGGTATTCCAGTAGTATCTCAGGGTGTTCTGGGCTACACTCCGACACGACTTGTACCGCTTTTGACGGTCTGACTTTTACCAACCCCCTAGGCCTGCCATGCGATGCTCATAGACGAACGGACCGGACTGTATGGATATTGTCACTGACAGGCTCAGTAGGGTGTCAGGATGAGTTCGCTCATCGACGTCCCTTTTGGTCAATACCTGGTAGCCCGTTACGTATGGCTAATACCTCTGACGTGCTAGTGGTTAAATCCACAACCAAAATATTGATGAGTCTTTAGAGTCATCCATACTTATTATGGCTCAAAGGACTTTGGTTTAAGCCGGATCCTAGTATTGTATAGTGTAGATTTTGTCTCATTGCATTTTTATTCGGTCGGAATACAAATGCGGGTATGTATATACAGTCGCGGGGTTTTCCGGTAATTTATTATGGGATCGGTTTTTTGAAGTTGCCAGTTTGAATTCCGTTTCGGCCATTTTCCTTTGTATCTTTCTTTGACTGAAAATTGGTGGAGGAGGGCTTATTTGCAAATGTGAAAATTGGCATTGTGGAGGGTGGTCTTTGGAAATTTTTGCTTCATGATGGTTCAACCATCATTTGACTTCTATGTTCATGATTGCTTGACTTTTGGAGATATGACGGTTGATGGAGTGGGTTGACATAATTATTGAGGTGACTTTCTTCATGATTTTGATCATTCCTTTACTTTGCATGATTGATACACTTTCTCCTCTCTCTCATTTTTGACGAAGGGACCGGCCATTCAAGGGGAGAGGCTGTCCCATTTTTGTGTGGGGGATGGTTCGCATTTTGTTTGCATAAAAATCCCTTTGTTCATCCAAAAACATACATCTCCTTCTCCACATCTAAACATGGCAACTTCACAAACCCTTGAGACAAACCATTCTGCACTCCGTCTACAGCATTCTTAGACACGTCGACTCGCCAACTTTGTGCCCGAGTTGCCTCGGCCCAGAGGTGGGAGCCCGTAAAAGAACCCGGCGATGTGGTGCCCTTCCGATGAGGAGATGAAGACCGGAGATTCCGCGGGGAGATCGGGATGACGACGTGAAGACCGAAGGATACGGATCGCTCGGTATATCTCTCTACCCTTTCTTCAATTTGCTAGTAGTAGGTTAATGGTCCGATCCGGGTTTAAAGTACGTGGTAGCGCCGGTTTCAAAGTTTAAAGAAAATTTTTGTTTCCGCATTTTGGCCTCGGACAGACGGCCGGGGCGCTGCCGTGCACTAACATGGTATCAGGGACACGCCATTAACCTAGTCTAGCTTGCTCTAGCGTGTTTAGAATTTTGATCGGACAAAAATTTCAAAACTGCATTTCTAACTCGACAGTTTCTGTCGAAATTTTATAGTTGTCAAAAAATTATTTGGTGCATTTCAAAAATACAGGCAGGGATTTTTATGTAATCTGGGAAAATTCGGGGGAGTGTTATTCCTGTTCATCCGCGGAACTGCGGCCGTACCCCTGCTTAGGCCGCGGTTCCGCCGCAGTAATGAAGGATCACTGCACCATATTTCTTCAGTAGGTTCCTGAGTTGGAAATGGGGTTTTTTGTATATACTTTTTGGGCCCAGATTTATTTTGAGTGCTACAGTTGTGCTTGGGGCCCACTTCGGGAAATTTAGTCGATCAAAAATTTTAAACATGTTAGTTCACAGTATTTACATTATATTTGCGACCGTGAATGTCATTTGATCGGTAAATCCTGTTTAACTGCTATAGCCCTTTTAGACGGATTTGCGAACGTGACATTCACGTTGATGTTCTGTGTTGTGCTGTGATGTTGCGGATTTGTCGTGGTGGATAGCCTGGATGCAATGTTAGTACAGTTTGGTTGTATATGTACATTTGATATTGCGGGGCGAGCGTCCGACATGTGGACTGCCGTTACTGCCTGTTTGTATATTATTCTTTTGGGGCACGACCGGGGCTGAGGTCGATGTACCCGTTGTATATTTTACTTTCTGTACTAGGATTGCCCCGCGGAGGGGTGCACGGATAGCCGGGTTCTAGAGGGCAACGGGCCCGCATCTCATGGCGTTGAGACGGAGGGGGCTTCACTCTAGAATTGGCAGGCTATTCGCCGCACTCGTAGGGGGTACAGGTTGACCCAAGGAGGGGTGCCCAAGTTACCGGATTTCATGAAGTGCTGGGTGGTCCATTCACGTTGTTGAAGGGGGCTGCCTCGCTTCAGGTTTTGGCGGGTAACTTGCCGCGCCCATAGGGGTCTAGGATTTCATTGCACAGGCTATCCACACGACCAGGGGAACGTCGGGTTTCAGTAGCGGCTCTATGAAACCCGGGGATCCCAGATATCTGTATTGTTCTGTGATACTTATTACATTTCTGTGATGTTGTATTTTATCACGCCTTGAGCGAATATTATATATTGATATATATACTAGTAGATGTTGTATATGTTTTGAATCCGCGCTAGTCCAGTCCCCGCTCTGTCGTTAGTTAAGTAACCTAACGGGTGATGACGGGACCCAGTGGCGAATACGGATGGCATATACGTAGATCATTATTTTCTTTCTTTATTGGTGTGATCAATTGATGGGACTGTATTGATTCGGATCAATGCAAGCTAAACAAGCCTATTCTGATGTTGTTGGAACAATTTTTCAAAAAGCTGTTATTGCAAGTACGTTCACTTTTGTTTTGCACAGTGGTATTCGGTTATAAATATCCAGCACCTCAGTCGACGAGGCAAGGGCCGAGATCCCTTCACCGGGAGTGACCCCTTGGACAGAAGTTTGCGTCAGGGCAACAACTTCACTATAGTCGATTACTTTTTCTTTGTATCGTGGTATTCAGTTGGAATATCCTGCACCTCATTCTACGGGGAAGGAGCCGAGATCCCTTCACCGGGAGTGACCTCTTTAGCAAAGGTTTTCATCACTATATTTTTATAAAAAGCTATGCAGTGTTGGGTTAGCCTAGCACCTCATGAAGGGTTTGGAAGCATCATATGAACCAAAGATTGAATTTTTAGGGTGCTAAGTTAACGAACATAGAATCGTTCCTAGAAAAATTAGGGTTTCAAATTTTTCACATCATCTCATGAAAGAAAAGCTAGGGTTTAGAGAGTACAACCTTTGTAGTTCGCTTCGCTAGACTCTTTGGCCTCTTGGGTGCCGGAGGAAGGTCCTCTTGAAGTCTTCTCGCGTCCACGACGATCCACCCGAAGTTCCTAGTCCAAGCTTGCAACTTCACTTTTCAAGATAAGAAAAGAAGAGAACACTCTAAATAAGTTGGCTAAACTTGTGTAGAATGATATTGTGGTTATGATTCTCACTTCAAAAACCTTTCTTTATGTGTGTTTTAGTCACTAGAAGAAACTAGAGAGCAAAGGAAGAAGGAGGAGGAAGATGATGGCTCTCTTTTTTAACAAGAGTAAAATGATAACTCATATGAAGTAAAAAGAAAATATATGTATAGATATTTTCTAATTCTCATCTCAAACCATGGTTAGATGATGGAGACATTATTTAACTTGAGTTTAAAACACAAAGAGAAGGATAACTCATGGTTAGAAGTAGGTGAGCATGGTTAGGTTTAAAGAAGAGTGTAGAAGCTAAGCAAGAATTATCCTTTTCTTTATTCCTTTTGTTTTAAGCAAAAATCAAATAATAATCCATTCATTTAACCATAGTGTGAGTCTTATATTGCCACCATTTTCCATGTGTAATCAACCATGATAGATGGTGTATGTATGTATGTATGTATGTAGGCACATCCATATGTGCATGAAACTAAAAGAAAGATAGAAAAACATATATGCATGCATACATCCATCATATACAAGAAAAGGTTTTAAGTGTAAAAACTAATGGTTAAATGATAAATCAACACTTGATTTATCAATCTGGCCATATCACATATGACGCCACCAAAAGCAAGCCACCCGATCAATGTTCGGTATCCTATACGCGCATTTTAATCGGGTCCATGCGCATATCGCATACGCGCACCACAACGTTTCGCCTGGACTAGGTAACTCCTTTGTGGGACTCTAAGACTCGTTAATACGCCGGCAGTGGGTGATGATCATATCAAGCACCCCCAAGCCGTAAGCGGTCAGCTAAACGTAACGGCCACCCGGGTATTGAAAGATCAGAAGAAAACAAGCGAACCTGCTACAACTCTCGTCGAGCCAATCGGCAATACTTCCCGTACAGTCTGGTCTCCTCGTCTGATATGTCGTATATCAAGTCTAGGGGTGGTAAACGTCAGACCCCAATAACTGTTAAGTCGTGCCGATGTGAGGCTCATAATGGGTCGAGAAACTACTGGTAACACTTACCGGTAAATCTCCAAAACAGCCCTGGCCTGGGACTTCCCTGTTACGGCCAATCGAGCACAGCGCAACATCAACCCCCAATACCGGGAGAGACGAAACCCCTCCTATCGCTCATTGCCTCCATGTGACTCGGGACTGTACCCAAAAACCACCGTTTTGCACGTCCTCATGGACGTGGTAAGGTGGAAATCAAAGCACAGTGGGAATCACACAAGACTCTATGACGATCTCGGGTCTACATGTAGGGTTGCTATACACGCGCACAAGGTTCTACGAGGTATAAACCATGCCCGATTTAAAAATTAGCCGTGCCGAACAACTCGTAGCCGGATCTTTAAACTAGAGTTTAGGCGAAAACAAGCATGCTAAACACTTTAACACTAAGTGAGAGGGATTACAACCTTTGTAGATCCAGTCCTTCACTTCATAAGCTCCGTGTTGTGGTCCTTTCGCTGCGATCATCGGGTTCCGGACTCTCGAGAGGTTCCACGAAGAGAAAGATGCAGTCTTGCTTCCGATCTTCGATATAAAGATGATCTACCTTGAAGTTTCATTAACACAAGCTAACACTCACTAAAATTGAGTGAACACTCTCATCTAAAGGGCAAGGGAAGATGAGGATGATGAAGTAGGATTTTTGCTCTATTTATTTATCTTTTTCTCACATTTATTCATCACTTGGAAAAAAGCTAGTAAGCTTTTTCCATGAAGAAAGAAGAAGGAAGAAGATGATGAATGATCGAATTCCTTTAGTGATGAATAATGATAGACTTTGATAAGGTTAGAAATGCAACCATGGTTCAAGTAACCATTGTAGAGAATTAACTAGGGTTAGGGTTTAGGGTTGAGTTAAAGAAATATCTTGCAAAATATCTTTTCCAAAACAAAAAAGAAAACCTTCTAGAAACTTCTAGAAATGATTAACCCTAATCAAACCCTAACCATGTTTAATTTCCACTAAACATGTTGCATTAATAACCATATCATGTTACAATATTATATATCACATATATAATAATTATTGTAACAAAATAAAATAATACATTTAACATATATCGCATTTATATCAATGTATTACCCGAGTGAGAAAAAGAATCTTTTAGTGAGCTAATATTAGTTAATGTAATTTAATATATCATATATATTATTATACATTAAATTATCGAATCAACACTTGATCCGACAATCCGGCTATATCGCATAAAACCAACTAATATTTATCCGTACCGATTCATCGAATCAACACTTGATCCGATGACCCGGCTGATATCAAATATCGCGAGAATAAAATACGGTATCTCATATCGCATTATCCTCGGTCCCGCACATATCACATACGTGCCCCTACTCCGTTTTGCCTGAGCCAAGAAACCTCTATGTAGGACTCTAAAGAATCGTCAATACGCCGGCAGTAGGTGATGATCATATCAAACACCCACAAGCTGCAAGCGGTCAGCTAAACGTAACAGCTACCCAGATATTGAGCGCTCAGAAGATCAACAAGCAAGCCTGTACATTCTCCTATGAATCCAAACAGTAACACTCTCGTACAGTCCGGTCTCGTCGTCTGATATGTTGCATATCTCGCCTATGGGTGGTAAACGTCAGACCCCAGTAGTTCGATAAGTCGTGTCGATTTGAGATCTATAACAGTTCGAGAAACTACTGATAACACTTACCAGTAAATCTCAGCAAACCTGGCCAGGGATTTCCGGTTATAGCCAATCGAACACAGCACAACATCAACTCCCTATACCGGGAGAGACGAATCCCCTCCTATCGCTCATTGCTTCCATGTGATTCGGGACTGTACCCAAAAGCCACCTTTTTGTATGCCCTCTTGGACGTGGTATGATGGAAATCAAAGCACAGTGGGAATCACACAAGACTCTATGACGATCTCGGGTCAACAGACTACTCTGTACCAGTGTCACCGGAGAATTGCCATCTGACGTGTGGTATAATACCATCTGGGAGTTCTCGGCGAGTCCGTCCAGTGTACCCAGTCTCCACTGAGCACCCGTACACCATCCTTGATGTCAAACACTGATGGATATGGGATCATCCATCGCCCATCATATGGGTCAAGATTCGTATATACTAGTCTACTCTGGTGCATGGATGCCCTGTCTCGATACACCCTCGACTAGGAACAGTTATAGGATGCACTCATCGACTACCGTGGCCCCACTAGTATGATCTCATCATAGTCTCAGAAGTCGAGTACATATCCTAAGGGCTTTATCAACATGTAACATAGAGACAATCAGAGTACATGTTAAGATAAAGTACAACTAGATAGCATACTATCATGTCGAGCAAGAATGTCCTCCCTATATATGTCCAAGCATCCATTACAATATACATCGTATGTACAGTAATGGCCTCTAGGGCATACATATAACTAACAATCTCCCACTTGCACTAGGGCCATCTGTTGTGGTATCGCATACCCAACAATTAGCTGCGGTTGAAGTATCTCATACTCAACGATCCCATAATAGTCTCTACTGGGGAAAAGGCCTTTGTGAGTGGATCCGTGCTGTTGTCCTCTGTGTCTACTCTCCTAACCTCGATCTCCGTGGAGATCAACCATCTCTATGATCAGGTGATACAGCCTAAGAATTATATCTGGATTTCAGATGGGACGGTAGTTCCTTGGCAAATGCCACAACTCCATTGTCACACAATGGTAGGAACGAAGTTCATCTCATGAACTTATATGTATCCAGACTGCCTCTTTGGTAGTTTTCTTGGTAACGATGTATCTTGCCTTTAATCGTCTAGTATGTCACGGTATCTAGCTTGGAACTCTTCCAACATACCGTCCCTCCACTGAGGGTAAAAACAATGCCTGCGACTGACATTCAGTCGTCCTTATCACCCTGGAACCTTTCCAGTGATTCTCTCCAGGATCGATTGATACCATCTCACTACAACTAGTGAGTATCCTAACATCCAATTAGATCTATCTCATAAATCCAAAAACCCAGGATTTAGGAGGTATCATTTTGATCCTATATGGAGAATCTTTGTGATAAGCGGAGATTGACCGATCGTAGCATAGGAAACTCCTTCCCTATCAAGAGTATGTCATCTACGTACTCTACGAGGATCACCACCATACTCCCTACTACCTTTTTGTATATACAAAATTCATCTACGATTTTGATGAAGTCAAACTCTTTGACTACCACATCAAAACAGATGTTCCAACTTCGCGATGCCTGTTTTATCATATAAAACATCTTGCACACGTTTCCGCTGCTCCCACTGTCTACGAAGCCCTCTGGCTGTGTACTTATAGACGCTCTTTTCTAAAACATCACTAAGAAAAGCAGTCATGACACCCAACCACCAGATATCGCAGTCATGTTATGTAGCCGTGGCAAGTAGGATCTGGATGGACTTAAGCATAGCTTTGAAAGTCTCAACTTTTCCATGTACACCAAGTAATCTTCTTAAGATATACTCGCTCCTGATGGGGATTTAACCCTTCAGATAAAGCAACCAAAGTCCATACTTTGTTGGTGTATAAGGATTCCATCTCAGATCGCTAAGCATCCAGCCATTCTTACAGAGTCCCACTCCTGATGGCCAGCTCGAAACTAGTTGGGTCATCATCTCATGATGCAATCCTCGCTCCCACTGTCATAGAGAAACCGAAGTATCTCTCAGGTGGGTGAGGAACCCTGCTGGATCGGCGGAGAGGCTGAGGTTCGTTGGAAACTATTGAATCCTTTGGTTCTACCAAATATCAGCTGCAGTTTGTATAGCTAGAACCATTCCAGTTCTACATAACAGTCCTTGCCTCGAGCTTGTCCGGATTTTGCTTTTAGACATAGGCCGGACAACCCTAAATCTTAACAAACTTAAGATATGGGCTCTTCCCTTTCCATATCACATATGAAGTGGTAGGCAACTGACTTGATTTGAAACCTATTCAATAGGTATGCAACTTCACAAGTGCATAACTCCCTAAAGGAAATAGGAAACTCAGTAGTACTCATCATAGAGCACACCATATCACATAGGGTGCTTTTGCTCTGCCCCGATACACCGACGTGCTGTGGTGTATACGGAGGAGTAATGCTCAGAGAGAATCTCATTCTCCTTTAGAATAGTCTAGGAATTCCGTGCTCAATTATTCTCCTCCTTGATCACATCAAAGGACATAATACTTTTACCCGTATTTTGGTTCTCTACTTCTAACTTATATTCTGTGAATATCTCAAAAGGTTCGGACTTGTGTTTCAACAGGAACATATGTCTGAATCTTGAGAGATTATCAGAGAATGTAATGAAGTACAAAGAACCGGTCTTTGCATGTGTTGACAGGAGACTTTCATACATCAGCATGTATGAATCCCAAGAGTTCACTAACTCTTTCTCTGTTTCCAATAAACAGAGCTATAGTCATCTTATCTTTGTGACATGACCGGCAAGTTTCACAAGATGTAAATTCAAACAGATTTAAATATGCATCTAAATGTAACTTAGCTAGCCGGGTCGTATTGATATGACCTAGTCTACAATGTCTCAAGAAGGATTCGTTCATTTCTGAACTCTTCCTCTCGTGTGTGTTCTGTATACTAAGAACTGTAGTTTGATTTAGAACGTTAATGCTTTTAGATAACCTGCCTGAACCGATCAACTCTTGATATAGGAAATGTTTAAAACATTATCCAACAATACAAAATTATATCCTTTCTTTACTAATAAAGAGACTGATATGATTTTGCATATCAGGTTCGGTATCTAATAGTATTTGTTCAGAATCAATGTATTCAGGTAATACAGGGTGATAGTGACCAACAGACTTGGCTGTAACACTTGCACCGTTTTCTGTCTCATGAAACTTATCACCCGTTCTCAGTTCTCAACCTTTCTGTAGCCCATGTAACAGATTACTTATGCGGGATCCTGATCCGGTATCACATACCAACGACGTAAAGAATACTGAGAAACTGTTCTCTGTAATGAACACACCCGAAGATGATGCATCAACATGCACTTTCTTCGTTTGGGCGGCACGGGAAATCTGGTATTCCCCAATTTCCTGCTCTGTCTTATAACAATTATAAGTTGGAGCGGGACCAACGTTCCCCAGCTCAGTATAACAAGCGGGTTCGGTCAATATATCCTTTTTATTATCTTGATTAAGGCGTGATATGGTCGCTATCTGGAGAGAGAGAGAAGAAAACACTCAGCGTATGCTCTTGCAAGATTAGATTGGTTATCTAATATATCTAATCAGGATGTCTCCCACTGTTTTAATCAAATCTTCCTTCAAACCCTAAAAGGAAAGACTAGCTGGGATTAATTACACGCTACAAGTTCGACAATCTTTCAGCCAGGCCAGTGTTGGTACTTTGAGGGAGGTTCCCCGTGCTTTCGCACGAACCTAATTAAAGTAAACTTCGTTTTCCCAGGGGCGTAACCCCGTTAACACCTTTCTAGACACCTACTTGATCGGCTAATTGTAATGTGTAAAACTCTCCCAGGAGTAACTCTTACTCGCAGCGGGTATCGGGATCCAACTATCTCATAGAAGGTATGCAATCTCATTGCAAATTTCAACACTTGAAATTCTCGATAATATTTTGCTCCTATTGACTTATGACCTTAACTATGATCAACAAATCATAAGCACTAGTCAAGTTCTACCCGTCATTTCTTGATTAATTAGACCCACCCACATGACCCTTAACTAAGGTCAACAAAGTCATATGACTGTCCTAACTAATCGCATCATATGATATATAGGAAGACATCACTTAGCTACCGTACACTGTGCCTTAACTATGGTCAACAAACACAGCACGAAACTAAGTACTCTACTTCCTAAAATGACGGAGGGTTACGACAGGTTTTTAAGAAAACCTATTGCGTAATGAACTTGATATCGTTGTAGAATCGAGTGATTTTAAATGGAGTGTTTTCGAGGCTTTTCTAGTTTTGCTAAAGGGGTCACTCCCGGTGAAGGGATCGTCGGCCCTTTCCTCATCGAATAAGGTGCAGGATATTTCACAAATACCACAATGCAAAGCAAGAACTATAGAAGAAATCAAAAGACAAACCGAGTTTGTAGCATCTGCTAGTTTCACTAAAGAGGTCACTCCCGGTGAAGGGATCTCGGCTCTTTCCTTATCGAATAAGGTGCTGGATATTCTACAAGGAACACCGCTATGCAAATCAAGAATTAGAGCTACCAGTTTTTAAACAAGTTTCTACAACATCTTAGGTTTCTTTTATTTCATTAATCTCATTAATGAAGTCCCATTTTATTATTGTGCTTCACAAGCATCAGATATGAAACGAAATCTGCAATATAACATATATCTCATATATATAATATAAACATTCGTCTCAGGCAGTAATATGATCTCATCACAGAACATTGCAGCAGAAGAACATATATGAAATATTGGATATACTAGGACGTCCGTGTTTTAGTACGAGCCTGTATAAAATACGGATTCCACGGTCGCGATGAATAGCTAAACCCACATCCCTAGACCCCTACAAGAGCGGCAAGAAACACAGCCAATTCTAGGGTTAGGAGACCCGGTTCCGACTCCTCGAGATGGTCTCCCACTGGACCCTAGAACCCGGTTACTTAAGCTCCCCGCCTTGGGTCTACCTAATGCGGAAAAGTAAATAATATACATCAACGGTGACATCTTCCGCAACCTGGAAGTGCCCCAATAAAAGAATATTACATACAAATGAATTTTACATCAATGAAAAAGAAAAAACTCTCATCTCACATAAAACCACCGGCTATTCAGAACGCGACGATCCAATACAATATATCACAGCAACACATAATATCTCATATCATCAACGTAAGCAAGTATGCGTATCCCGATTGTCGTTGATGTATAGCAACGAAGCCGGCGATACACCACATACTACGTTTATGGTCACAGAAAAGAAAGTGTAAAACTACAACAGTTGGAATCCGCAACCTTCTTAGACATCGCATGCCTAAGCAAATAAATTCCTTAGACATCGCATGCCTAACTATTATAAACCCCGCATTTTAGTCTCATTATCGAAAACTCTTTTCAATGTCAAGTCGGGCAATTCAACAAGATTCCCGACATTCTGATCGAATGCTCGTCGCAACTTTAGTAGACGGCCGCACCCCCAGATGCCGTCGACGAAGTGCACTAAGGCGGAACACCACTGCCACGAGCACCTGAACGGATGCTTTCGGTGACGGGGTTCTCCTACAGTCACTTGGTCGGGGCTAAGGGGTGTAGCTGTCTATTAAGTTTATCGGCGAATATCCGCGTACACTACGTGATTGCGACGGACTTTTGATCGCATCAAAATTCCGTGGCAACCGATCAAATGAGACTAAAGTGCTGTGTTTATAACATTCATATTAGATATCTCATAACTACTTGTGAATTCCAATTATTATATCACATTCCAGATAAATAGACAATGTTAAACTTTCCGATCGAATAATCAAACACCCAAGATTTCCCCAATATATCTCAACACTTGAAATCAGTTTAAAAACATCCATCACATGCCACAGTACCAATGGTCCAGCCGTAGAAGGGTCAAGCCAACGCCTCACATATGGCACGCCGTACTGCCCCAAACCCTAAGGTTCAAAAGGCAGTTCAAGACGGTCACATAATCGAGTTAAGCTTTGTTGTCTTCTAGAGGGTCCACCGCGTTACTTGCACGACTTAGAACGTTCTTAAACACGAGAAAAAATCCAACTTTTGAAAAATTTTCCGACAGGGGAAAAAGTGAGTTATTGATATCCGTTCGAACTTTTTAACAGTTTCTAAAAATTATCCGGACAAAACTAAACGAAGTTAAATTATCCGATCGAATCATCGAGTTCCCAATACAACCCTAGAAAACTCAACACTTGAGTGGAATTAAAATATTCCCAGAAAAAAATAACAAGAAAGGACCTAAGAATAATTAAGTGAAATTTCAGGGACTAAGTCCAAATTTTGGCCGCGGAACCGCCGCCAAACCCATGGTTTCGCCGCGGTTCCGCGGTCAAATAGTTGACTTAGGGGACCATACTTCACAGTAATTCTTAGATTTTCCTGCTTGTTTTTCTGAGCATTTTTAATTAAGAAAAAACCACAGTTTTGAAAAATGTACAGAGAAGGGTAAACATTGGGGTTTCAGGTTTCGATCGGACTTTAAACGTCGCTCAGACATCGCCTAAAGCTCTAGCTTGGCTCTGATACCACTGTAGGGTTGCTAGACACGCGCACAAGGTTCTACGAGGCATCAACCATGCCCGATTTAAAAATTAGCCGTGCCGAACAACCCGTAGCCGGATCTTTAAACTAGAGTTTACGCGAAAACAAGCATGCTAAACACTTTAACACTAAGTGAGAGGGATTACAACCTTTGTAGATCCGGTCCTTCACTTCATAAGTTCCATGTTGTGGTCCTTTCGCTGCGATCATCGGGTTCCGGACTCTCGAGAGGTTCCACGAAGAGAAAGATGCAGTCTTGCTTCCGATCTTCGATACAAAGATGATCTAGCTTGAAGTTTCATTAACACAAGCTAACACTCACTAAAATTGAGTGAACACTCTCATCTAAAGGGCAAGGGAAGATGAGAATGATGAAGTAGGATTTTTGCTCTATTTATTTATCTTTTTCTCACATTTATTCATCACTTGGGAAAAAGCTAGTAAGCTTTTTCCATGAAGAAAGAAGAAGGAAGAAGATGATGAATGATCGAATTCCTTTTGTGATGAATAATGATAGACTTTGATAAGGTTAGAAATGCAACCATGGTTCAAGTAACCATTGTAGAGAATTAACTAGGGTTAGGGTTTAGGGTTGAGTTAAAGAAATATCTTGCAAAATATCTTTTCCAAAACAAAAAAGAAAACCTTCTAGAAACTTCTAGAAATGATTAACCCTAATCAAACCCTAATCATGTTTAATTTTCACTAAACATGTTGCATTAATAACCATATCATGTTACAATATTATATATCACATATATAATATTTATTGTAACAAAATAAAATAATACATTTAACATATATTGCATATATATCAATGTATTACCCGAGTGAGAAAAAGAATCTTTTAGTGAGCTAATATTAGTTAATGTAATTTAATATATCATATATATTATTATACATTAAATTATCGAATCAACACTTGATCCGACAATCCGGCTATATCGCATATAACCGACTAATATTTATCCGTACCGATTCATCGAATCAACACTTGATCCGATGACCCGGCTGATATCAAATATCGCGAGAATAAAATACGGTATCTCATATCGCATTATCCTCGGCCCCGCACATATCACATACGTGCCCCTACTCCGTTTTGCCTGAGCCAAGAAACCTCTGTGTAGGACTCTAAAGAATCGTCAATACGCCGGCAGTAGGTGATGATCATATCAAACATCCATAAGCTGCAAGCGGTCAGCTAAACGTAACAGCTACCGAGGTATTGAGCGCTCAGAAGATCAACAAGCAAGCTTGTACATTCTCCTGTGAATCCAAACAGTAACACTCCCGTACATTCCGGTCTCGTCGTCTGATATGTTGCATATCTCGCCTATGGGTGGTAAACGTCAGACCCCAGTAGCTCGATAAGTCGTGTCGATTTGAGGTCTATAACAATTCGAGAAACTACTGATAACACTTACCAGTAAATCTCAGCAACCCTGGTCAAGGATTTCCGGTTATAGCCAATCGAACACAGCACAACATCAACTCCCTATACCGGGAGAGACGAATCCTCTCCTATCGCTCGTTGCCGCCATATGATTCGGGACTTTACCCAAAAGCAACCTTTTGCATGCCCTCTTGGACGTGGTATGATGGAAATCAAAGCACAGTGGGAATCACACAAGACTCTATGACGATCTCGGGTCAACATACTACTTTGTACCAGTGTCACCGGAGAACTGCCATCTGACGTGTGGTATAATACCATCTGGGAGTTCTCGGCGAGTCCGTCCAGTGTACCCAGTCTCCACTGAGCACCCATACACCATCCTTGATGTCAAACACCGATGGATATGGGATCATCAATCGCCTATCATATGGGTCAAGATGCGTATACGCTAGTCTACTCTGGTGCATCGATGCCCTGTCTCGATACACCCTTGACTAGGAACAGTTATAGGATGCACTCGTCGACTACCGTGGCCCCACTAGTATGATCTCATCATAGTCCCAGTAGTCGAGTACATATCCTAAGGGCTTTATCAACATGTAACATAGAGACAATCAGAGTACATGTTAAGATAAAGTACAACCAGATAGCATACTATCATGTCGAGCAAGAATGTCCTCCCTATATATGTCCAAGCATCCATTACAATATACATCGTATGTACAGTAATGGCCTCTAGGGCATACATATAACTAACACTACAGACTAACCTGCACAAGTGTCACCTGAGAACTGCCATCTGACGTGAGGTATAATACCATCTGGGAGTTCTCGGCGAGTCCCTCCAGTGTACCCAGTCTCCACTGAGCACCCGTATACCATCTTTGATGTCAAACACCAATGGATATGGGATCATCCATCGCCCATCTCATGGGTCGAGAAGCGTATACGCTTGTCTACACTGGTATATCGATGCCCCGTCTCGATACACCCACGACTAGGGACCTTGAAGGTTGTACTTCTGGACTACCATGTCCCCACTAGTATAATCCGCATATAGTCCCGGTAGTCAAGTACACATCCTAAGGGCTTTACCAACATGTAACTATAAGACAGTATAAAGAGACTAGTATACATGTTAAGATAAAGAGCTACCAGATAGCATACTATCATATCGAGCAAGAAAGTCATCTCTATATATGTCCAAGCATACAATATAATATACATCAACTGTACAATACTGGCCTCTAGGGCATACATACAACTAACAATCTCCCACTTACACTAGGGCCAGCTGCTGTAGTATCGCATACCGAGCATCCCGAAGAGTCTCTCAAACTGTATCTGGGGAATGGCCTTCGTGAGTGGATCCGCTGTGTTATTCTTCGTGTCAACCCTCCTGACCTCGATCTCCCGGCGATCAACTATCTCCCGGATCAGGTGATACCGCCTCAGAATATGCCTGGATCGCTGATGGGACCTGGGTTCCTTGGCCAAAGCTACCGCTCTATTGTTATCGCAATACAAAGGTATTGGATGCTCAATGGATGGAACCACTCCAAGTTCAGTAATGAACTTCTTGATCCAGACAGCCTTTTTGGCAGCATCGTTGGCAGCGATGTATTCAGCCTCCATCGTCGAGTCTGCCACGGTTTCCTGCTTAGAACTCTTCCAGCTAACCGCCCCTCCGTAAAGGGTAAAGACAAATCCCGACTGCGACTTAGAGTCGTCCTTATCACTTTGGAAGCTCGAATCGGTAAAGGACTCCACTTGGAGTTTTCCGTTACCATACACCAAGAGCATCTCTTTAGTCCTTCGTAAGTACTTGAGAATGCTCTTCACAGCTGTCCAGTGACTCTCTCCAGGATCAGCTTGATACCTGCTCACTACACTTAGTGAGTATGCTACATCGGGTCTGGTACATAGCATCGTGTACATGATAGAGCCTACAGCCGAAGCATAGGGTATCCCTTGCATGCGAGCTCTCTCCAAATCAGTCTTGGGAGACATCTCTTTGGAGAGAGTGACTCTGGAGATCGTGGGTAAATTCTTACGCTTGGATTCTTCCATACTAAACCTTTTTAGTATGGTGTCAATGTACCTGGATTGGGACAATCCCAATATCCTTTTGGATCTATCTCTATAGATCCTAATTCCCAATATGCAGGAGGCATCACCAAGATCTTTCATTGAGAATCTTTGTGATAAGAAGAGCTTGACCGATTGCAGCATAGGAATGTCATTTCCTATCAAGAGTATGTCGTCCACGTACAATACGAGGAAGACAACCTTACTCTCTGCTACCTTCTTGTAAATACAAGGTTCATCTACGTTTTTGACGAAATCAAACTCTTTGATAACGACGTCAAAGCAGATGTTCCAACTCCGCGATGCTTGCTTTAATCCATAAATGGATTTAAGCAGCTTGCACACCTTCCCGCTGCTCCCACTATCTACGAAGCCCTCTGGCTGAGTCATGTATACGCACTCTTCTAAATCACCGTTTAGAAAGGCGGTCTTAACATCCATTTGCCAGATTTCGTAATCATGATATGCAGCGATGGCAAGCATGATCCGGATGGATTTAAGCATAGCCACTGGAGAAAAGGTCTCGTTATAGTCCATACCTGGTCTTTGACGAAAACCTTTTGCAACAAGTCTAGCTTTGAAAGTCTCTACTTTCCCATCTACACCAAGTTTTTTCTTGAAGATCCACTTGCTCTCAATGGGTTTTACCCCTTTAGGAGCATCTTCCAAAGTCCATACTTTGTTGGTGTACATGGATTCCATCTCGGACCGCATAGCATCCAGCCATTTCACTGAGTCCCCACTCGTGATGGCCTGCTCGAAGCTAGTTGGGTCATCATCCTCCATGATGCAATCCTCGCTCCCACCGTCAATGAGAAAACCGTAGTATCTCTCAGGTGGAAGAGAAACCCTGCTAGATCGGCGGAGCGGCTGGGATTCGTCAGGTACTACTGAATCCTCTGGTTCTACCAAGTCTTCTGTTATAGTTTGTGTCGCTGGAACCTCTTCCAGTTCTACCTCAATGCCACTTGTCTGTTTCATAAGAAAACCTTTTTCTAAGAAAGTGGCATGTCGAGAAACAAACACTTTTTGTTTCTCGGGGTGGTAGAAGATATACCCATGTGAATTTTTAGGATATCCTATAAACTTACATAAGACTGATCTTGCCTCGAGTTTGTCCGGATTTTGTCTTTTGACATAGGCTGGACAACCCCATATCTTAATGTAATTAAGATGTGGTCTCTTCCCTTTCCATATCTCATATGGAGTGGTAGGCACTGATTTGGTAGGAACTCTATTCAATAGGTCCATGGCTGTCTCAAGCGCATATCCCCAGAAGGAAATATGTAACTCAGCTGTACTCATCATTAAGCGCACCATATCTAATAGGGTGCGGTTTCTACGTTCCGATACACCATTGTGCTGTGGTGTATAAGGAGGAGTGAGCTGAGAGAGAATCCCATTCTCTTTTAAATAATCTAGAAAATCATTGCTCAAGTATTCCCCTCCTCGATCAGATCGAAGGATCTTAATACTTTTGCCCGTTTGGTTCTCTACTTCGTGCTTATATTCTCTGAATTTCTCAAAAGCTTCAGACTTGTGTTTTATCAGGAACACATGTCCGTATCTAAAGAGATCGTCAGTGAATGTAATGAAGTAGGAAGAACCGTCCCTGGCATGTGTAGACATGGGACCGCATACATCACTATTTATCAGCCCTAAGAGTTCCGTAACTCTTTCTCCGTGTCCCGTAAACGGAGTTTTGGTCATCTTGCCTTTAAGACATGACTAGCAAGTGTCATAAGATGAAAATTCAAACGGATTCAAATATCCATCCTTATGCAACTTAGCTAGTCGTGTCGCATTGATGTGACCAAGTCTACAATGCCACAAGAAGGATTCGTTCATTTCTGAACTTTTCCTCTTGTGTGTGTTTTGTATATTGAGGACTGTATTTTGATTTAGAATGAATATGCCATTATGTAACGAGCCTGATGCAATCAACTTTTGATCTAGGAATATGTTCATAACATTATCCTTTACTACAAAATTATATCCTTCTTTACTTAATAAAGAAACCGATATAATGTTGCACATCATGTTTGGTATATAATAGCATTCATTCAGAATCAGTGTATTACCACTTGGTAATACTAGGTGATATTCGCCAACTGCTTTGGCTGTAACATTTGCCCCATTCCCTACTTGAACGGAATGATCACCTTTTCCCAGTTCTCTACCTTTCCGTAGCCTATGTAACATTTTACATATGTGGGATCCTGATCCGGTATCTAATACCCAGGACGTAGGGTGAACTGAGAAACAGTTCTCAATAACTAACACACCTGAAGAAGATGCATCAACATGCATGTTCTTTTGGGCGGCTTGAGAATCTAGATATTCTCCTATTCCCTGTTCAGTCTTATAACTCTTATAAGAAAGAACGGGTCCAATGTTCCCCTGCACAGTATTACATGCGGGTTCGGTCAATACATCCATATTATTATCTTGATTAAGGCATGACATGGTCACTACCTGGAGAGAGAGAGAAGAAAACACTTTAGCGTATGCTCTTGCAAGATCAGATTGGTTATTATCTTATCTAATTAGGATGGCTCCCACTGGTTTTTATCAAATCTTCCTTCAAACCCTAAAAGGAAAGACTAGCCGGGATTAATTACACCCTACAACTTCGCCGATCTTTCAGCCAGGCCAGTGTCGGTACTTTGAGGGAGGTTCCCCGTGCTTTCGCACGGACCTAATTAAAGTAAACCTCGTTTTCCCAGAGGCGTAACCCCGTTGACACCTTTCTAGACACCTACTTGATCGGCTAATTGTCCTGTGTAAAACTCTCCCAGGAGTAACAATTACTCGCAGTGGGTATCGGGATCCAACTATCTCATAGAAGGTATGCAATCTCATTGCAAATCTCAACACTTGAAATTCCCGATAATATTTTGCCCCTAGCGTGCTATGACCTTGATGCATGCCAAACAACCCATAGTCCGCTAGTCAAGTTCAACCTGTACAATTCGTGATTGAATTAAACCCACCCGTACGACCCTTGACGCATGCCAAACAATGCCGTACGAATACCCTAATCCAATCGCATCTCATGCTACAGATAAGTAATAATCAGCTACCGTACACTATGCCTTGACGCATGCCAAACAACCGTAGCACGAATACTAAATATTACATATCTGAATTGACGGAGGGCTACGTAGGTTTTTCTGAAAACCATGAGCGTAATGAACTTGATATCGTTGTAGAATCAAGTGAAGTTTTGAAATGGAGTGATTTTGAGGCTTTTATTAGTTTTGCTAAAGAGGTCACTCACGGTTAAGGGATCTCGGCTCTTTCCTCATCGAATAAGGTGCGGGATATATCATATATATCACTGTGCAAAGCAAAACTCCAAAAGCAATCAAAAGTAAACCGAGTGTTGTAGCATCTGCCAGTTTCGCTAAAGAGGTCACTCCCGGTGAAGGGATCTCGGCTCTTTCCTCATCGAATAAGGTGCAGGGTATATCATATATACCGCTATGCATAGCAAAACTGCAGCTACCCTTTTATTTGAAAATTTGATTCTACAACATCTTTTAGGTTTCTTTTCTTTTATTAATCACATTAATGAAGTCCCATCATTTAACTCACCTAAACATCACAGATAAATACGACGTACACTTATGCCATCCGCATTCGCCTCGATATCCCCTCGTGCACCGTTAGGTTAGGTAACTAACGACAGAGCAGGGCAGGGCTAGCGCGGGTGCAAAACATAAGTAACGTCTATATAATATATCAAATATACTATATACTGTATCCATTACAGAACATATCTAATGATCACATCACAGATATCGCAGAAGAAACATAGATATAATGTGGGATATACTAGGACGTCCGTATTTAGTATTTAGCCAACAATAAAAAATACGGATTCCATAGTCGCGATGAATAGCCATGCCCACACCCTGGACCCCTACGAGAGAGGCAAGCGACCCTACCAATTCTGGAGTTTAGGAGACCCGGTCTCGACTCCTCGAGATGGCCTCCTACTGAACCCCAGAACCCGGTCACCTGTGCTCCCCTCCTTGAGTCCATCCTAATGCGGAAAAGTAAATAATATACAACACTGGTGGCATCGACCTCAACCCGGAAGTGCCCCAAATAAAAGAATATTACATTACATTTGAATCTACATGAATGAAAATATAAAACTCTCATCTCACATAAAACCCCCGGATATTCAATCGCGACAATCCTGCACATCATATCTCAGCAACACATAATATCTCATATCATCAACGTAAGTAAGTATGCGTACCCCGATTGTCGTTGACGTATAGCAACAAAACCGGTGATATCGACATACTACACTTACGGTCACAGAAAAGAAAGTGTAAAACTGCAATATCTGGAATCCACATTCTCTTTAGACATCGTAAATGCGAAGTATCACATACCTCATATTTCATGTCTTATAATATGAATTCCACACATTGCATCACATTCCAGATAAACAGACAGTATTAAAGTTTTCGAACGAACGATCAAATACCCAAGATTCCCTAAAGCTCAACACTTGAGCGGAGTTCAAAAACCCGGAGTGTGACACAGTAGTAGCGGTCCAGCCGTAGAAGGGTCAAGCCAACGCCTCATATGTGGCATGCCGTACTGCCCCAAACCCTAAGGTTCAAAAGGCAGTTCAAGACGGTCACAAAATCGAGTTAAGGTTTGTTGTCTTCTAGAGGGTCCACCACAAAAAGACTTGCACGTATCTCCAAAGTATTTAAACCCCGTGAATAGTGAGAAAATGATACTCGTTCAAACACTTCAATACTTTCTAATTTACCCGGAAAAACAACGAAATGAAAATTCCGATCGAATCTACGAGTCCAAAACCATCTCCAGAAAATACAGTACTAGATTCAGATTAAACATACTTAAAGCAACATACAAGCAGTTATAAGAGTTACTGTGTAAATAGGAGGCAATGACGACACTGTACGGCTGCGGAGCCGCGGCCTAAGCAAGGATTTGCCGCGGTTCCGCGGCAGTTTGGAGGAATCATGGCTTCGTATTTCACAGGTTTTCTTAGTTTTTCCTGCTGTATTTTTTAAGTATTTTTAATTCTGAAAAATGTCAGATTTTAAAAAATGTCCAGAGAAGGTTTCAAAAAGTCGTATTTTGATCCGATCGGGATTTTTACTTCGTAAAAGTGTCTCCTAATGTTCTAGGTCGGCTCTGATACCACCGTAGGTCAGGCAGCCACCCCATCCAATGGGGTCACCGTGGCACCAACGGGTCCCTCAGTAGCTACTTTTTACGTATGCCCCCTCGCGAGGACTACAACCCGCCGGAATACCTTCCAGTCTCGGGACACCCTGGGGGTAAGAGCCTATGCTTCGCCACACTGTCACACAGTGAGAACCCCCCATAGGTCGACATCCAATGCCTAGTAGCTCTGATACCAATGTTGGGTTAGCCTAGCACCTCATGAAGGGTTTGGAAGCATCACATGAACCAAAGATTGAATTTTTAGGGTGCTAAGTTAACGAACATAGAATCGTTCCTAGAAAAATTAGGGTTTCAAATTTTTCACATCATCTCATGAAAGAAAAGCTAGGGTTTAGAGAGTAAAACCTTTGTAGCTCCCTTCGCTAGACTCTTTGGCCTCTTGGTGTTGGAGGAAGGTCCTCTTGAAGTCTTCTCGCGTCCACGACGATCCACCCGAAGTTCCTAGTCCAAGCTTGCAACTTCACTTTTCAAGATGAGAAAAGAAGAGAACACTCTAAATAAGTTGGCTAAACTTGTGTAGAATGATGTTGTGGTTATGATTCTTACTTCAAAAACCTTTCTTTATGTGTGTTTTACTCACTAGAAGAAACTAGAGAGCAAAGGAAGAAGGAGGAGGAAGATGATGGCTTTCTTTTTTAACAAGAGTAAAATGATAACTCATGTGAAGTAAAAAGAAAATATATGTATATATATTTTCTAATTCTCATCTCAAACCATGGTTAGATGATGGAGACATTATTTAACTTGAGTTTAAAACACAAAGAGAAGGATAACTCATGGTTAGAAGTAGGTGAGCATGGTTAGGTTTAAAGAAGAGTGTAGAAGCTAAGCAAGAATTATCCTTTTCTTTATTCCTTTTGTTTTAAGCAAAAATCAAATAATAATCCATTCATTTAACCATGGTGTGAGTCTTATATTGCCACCATTTTCCATGTGTAATCAACCATGATAGATGGTGTATGTATGTATGTATGTATGCACATCCATATGTGCATGAAACTAAAAGAAAGATAGAAAAACATACATGCATGCATACATCCATCATATACAAGAAAAGGTTTTAAGTGAGAAAACTAATGGTTAAATGATAAATCAACACTTGATTTATCAATCCGGCCATATCACATATGACGCCACCAAAAGCAAGCCACCCGACCAATGTTCGGTATCCTATACGCGCATTTTAATCGGGCCCATGCGCATATCGCATACGCGCACCACAACGTTTCGCTTGGACTAGGTAACTCCTTTGTGGGACTCTAAGACTCATCAATACGCCGGCAGTGGGTGATGATCATATCAAGCACCCCCAAGCCGCAAGCGGTTAGCTAAACGTAACGGCCACCCGGGTATTGAACGATCAGAAGAAAACAAGCGAACCTGCTACAACTCCCGTCGAGCCAATCGGCAACACTTCCCGTACAGTCTGGTCTCCTCGTCTGATATGTCGCATATCAAGTCTAGGGATGGTAAACGTCAGACCCCAATAACTGATAAGTCGTGCCGATGTGAGGCTCATAACGGGTCGAGAAACTACTGGTAACACTTACCAGTAAATCTCCAAAACAGACCTAGCCAGCGACTTCCCTATTACGGCCAATCGAGCACAGCGCAACATCAACCCCCAATAGCGGGAGAGATGAAACCCCTCCTATCGCTCATTGCCTCCATGCGACTCGGGACTGTACCCAAAAACCACCGTTTTGCACGTCCTCATGGACGTGGTAAGGTGGAAATCAAAGCACAGTGGGAATCACACAAGACTCTATGACGATCTCGGGTCTACAGACTAATCTGCACAAGTGTCACCTGAGAACTGCCATCTGACGTGAGGTATAATACCATCTGGGAGTTCTCGGCGAGTCCGTCCAGTGTACCCAGTCTCCACTGAGCACCCGTATACCATCTCTAATGTCAAACACCAATGGATATGGGATCATCCATCGCCCATCTCATGGGTCGAGAAGCGTATACGCTAGTCTACACTGGTATATCGATGCCCCGTCTCGATACACCCACGACTAGGGACCTTGAAGGATGTGTTGGAGATAGTGCCCTCAGAGTCAATTATTAGGTCACAGGTACGTGATTGTAATGATTGAGGGAGGACCTATCCCGGTAGGACAGTCTTACTCGAGATGATAGTATGCTATCTGGTTTACCTTTATCATCGTGTACTGCTTTAGGTGACCTGACACGTCGCTATTACACGTTGATAGAGCCCCTAGGATTCTTGCTTGACCACCAGCAGTATGAGGGCGATCATATAAGTGGGAGCTGGGGGTCTACAAGCATATCCTTAAAAGGTCCCTAGTCGTGGGAGTTTCGAGACCGGGCATCGATACTCCATTAGTAGACTAGTGTATACAGTCGAGACCCCGACGAGGGGCGGTGGCCGGTCTCACAAGCCACTGGTGTCAGTTGGATCACCTAAGATGTATACAGGTGCTCATTGGGTTATGAGTACACCGGACAGGACTCGCCGGGAACATGCTAGTTGGTCATATACCAGACGTCAGATGGCAGTTCCCTGGTGACATGTGTGCAGGTTAGTTCATCGACCTAGGGATCGTCATTTGTCTCGTGTGAGTTCCCACTGTACTTTGATTACTACCCTACCACGGCTCAAAGGAGTCGTGCAAACAGGTTTTAGTTGGGTACAGTCCCGAGCCACATGGAGGCAGTGAGCGTATCTTCAGGGGTTCGTCTCTCCCGGTATTGGGGGTGAGGTCGTGCTGTGTCTAGGAGAGCCATTACACAAAGTCCTTGGCCAAGGCAAGGAGATTTACTGGTAGGTATTCCAGTAGTATCTCAGGGTGTTCTGGGCTACACTCCGACACGACTTGTACCGCTTTTGGGGGTCTGACTTTTACCAACCCCCTAGGCCCGCCATGCGATACTCATAGACGAACGGACCGGACTGCACGGATATTGTCACTGACAGGCTCAGTAGGGTGTCAGGATGAGTTCGCTCATCGACGTCCCTTTTAGTCAATAGCTGGTGGCCCATTACGTATTGTCTTATACCTCTGACGGGCTATTGGTTAAATCCACAGCCATTGTATTGACGAGTCTTTAGAGTCCCCCACACTTTCAGTTACTCAGCTTTCGGGCGAAACGCTGTAGAGGCCGTATGGAGATATGGCAGGGTCCGATCAGATACGTGCGGTATTGCACGGATCAGGATCGGACGGTTTGTACTAGTAGCCGTATAGGTTTATGGCAGGGTTCGATCAGATACGTGCGGTATTGCACGGATCAGGATTGAACGGATAATACTAGCCGGCTTTGGTTTAAGCCGGTCCTAGTTTAGTACAGTGTAGATTTTGTCTCTTTGCATTTGTATCCGGACGGAATACAGATGTGGGTGTGTATGCACAGTATCGGGGTTTTCCTGTAATTTATTACGGGACCAGTTTTCTGGAGTTGCCAGTTTGCATTCCGTTCCGGCCGGTTTTCCTTTGTTCTTTCCCGGCCGGACTTTTCCGATGGAGGGGGTAATTTGCAGTTTTGCAAATTACATTTGTGGAGGGGTTTTCTTGCAAAAAGGGTTTGATATGATAAGAATCTTTTCTTTTCAACCATGCTTTTGCTTTATGAGATTTGATTGAATGAGGATGGGTTTAAAAGTGATAGGTATGGTTGATGTTGTGGTCACCTCTTGACTTCTCCTACCCTCACCTCCCTTCATCACATGTATTTTGTTCCCTCCACCATTTCCTAAATCAAATGGCCGGCCACATCTTAGAGAGAGGGAGAGTGATTTTCATTTTGTGGTATGGCAAATTCATTCATCTCATTTTTGATACAAGGAAAAATGAAAGCACCATTTTTCATACCTTCATTCCTCCATCTTCAAATGGCAACCAACCCCAAAGTGAGATATGCACTCTACACTACACTTCCTACAGCAAATCTTGGACGCGTCGATTCGCCAGCTTCGCGCCCGAGTTGCCTCGGTATTGAGGTGGGAGCCCGTAAAAGCTACAGGCGATGTGGTGCCCTTTTTCGACGAGGAGGAGACGGACGGAGATTCCGCGAGGAAATCGGAGTGGAGATGAAGACCGGAGGACTCGGATCAGTCGGTACATCTCTTCCCTTTCTTGTTAGTAGCTTAGACTTGTTAATGGTTACGATCCGGAGTTTAGTGCGCGGTGGTACCGGTTTGCAAAGTCCGCAAAATTTAAAGTTTATCACCGCTTCCGCATTCCGGCGTCGGTTTGACGGCCGGGGCGCCGCCGTGCACTTACAGTGGTATCAGAGCCTCGCCATTAACTTAGTCTAGCTTTGTGTAATGTGTTTTTCTGTTCCGATCGATCGAAATGTCCGAAAACCCAAATACACCCACGACAGTTTCTGTTGATTTTTTTTCAGTCTCCAAAAATTTTTCAGGTTGTAAAATATTGATGTACGAGAAAATATAAGAGTTCTGTAAAAATTCGACGAAGTAACTCCACAGTGGGAGCGCGGAACCGCCGCGGAAACCCCATTCATGCCGCCCTTCCGCGGTGCACTGTGCACATCACTTCACCAAATTTTTACAGATGCCTTCTGGGTTTATTTCAGGGGTTTTGGAACATTTAAATTGGGCCCATATTTTCTGTAACTGCTACAGTATTGTTTTGGGGCCCACTTGATATAATTTGATCGGTCGGATATTTTAAACACATTTTTCACAGTATTTACATTATATCTGCGACCGTGAATGTCACTTGATCGGTAAATCCGGTCTAACTGCTATAGCCCGGTTAGACGGATTTGCGAACGTGACTTTCACGTTGATGTTCTATGTATTTGCTGTGATGTTGCGGATCGGTCGTGGGGGATAGCCTGGATGCAATGCTAGTACTGTGCTGTTGTATTATGTACATTTGATATTGCGGGGCGAGCGTCCGACATGTGGACTGCCGTCACTGCCTGTTTGTATTATTCTTTTGGGGCACGACCTGGTTGCGGTCGATGTACCCGGTGTATGTATATTTTACTTTCTGTACTAGGGTTACCCCGCGGAGGGGTGCACGGATAGCCGGGTTCTAGAAGGCAACAAGCCCGCATCTCATGGCATTGGGACAGAGGGGGCTTCACTCCAGGATTGGCGGGCTATTCGACGCACTCGTAGGGGGTACAGGTTGACCCAGGAAGGGTGCCCAAGTTGCCGGATTCCGTGAAGTGCTGGGTGGTCCATTCACGGCGCTGAAGGGGGCTGCCTCGCTTCAGGTTTTGGAACGTGACTTGCCGCGCCCGTAGGGGTCTAGGATTACATTGCACAGGCTATCCACACGACCAGGGGAATGTCGGGTTTCAGTAGCGGCTCTGTGAAACCCGGGGTTCCCAGATATCTGTATTGTTTCTGTGATGTTGTTCATTCTCTATGATGTTGCATTTTATTCACGCCTTGAGCGAATATAATATATTGGTATATATATTAGTGGATGTTGTATATGTTTTGCATCCGCGCTAGTCCAGTCCCCGCTCTGTCGTTAGTAAGCTAACCTAACGGGTAATGACGGGACCCAGTGGCGAATGCGGATGGCATATACGTACATCAGTATATTTTCGTTCTTTTTGGTGTGATCAATTGATGGGACTGCATTGATTCGGATCAATGCAAAGTTAAAAACAAACCTAATCTGATGTTGTTGGAACACTTTTTCAAAAAGCTGTTATTGCAAGGACGTTCACTTTTGTTTTGCATCGTGGTATTCATTTGGAATATCCTGCTCCTCAGTCGACGAGGCAAGGGCCGAGATCCCTTCACCGGGAGTGACCCCTTGGACAAAAAGTTTGCGTCAGGGCATTAACTTCACTATAGCCGATTGCTTTTGCTTTGCATCGTGGTATTCAGTTGGAATATCCTGCACCTCATTCTACGGGGAAAGAGCCGAGATCCCTTCACCGGGAGTGACCTCTTTAGCAACGGTTTTCGTCACTATATTTCAAAAAGCTATCAGTTCCTTCAACGATATCAAGTTCTTTACGTTAAAGGTTTTCGCCAGAAACCATTCGTAGCCCTCCGTCGTTTCAGACGGGTAGCACGTAGTATACATGCTATGTTTGTTGGCCTTCGTCAAGGCATAGTGTATGGTAGCTGCTTGTTGCCTTTCTGCAGCATAGATAGATGCGTTGGTTTGGGACAGTCGTATAGCCTTGTTGGCCTTCGTCAAGGGCTTGTGCGGGTGGGTTCAAATCAACCTGGAGAATGACGGGTAGAACTTGACATGTGACTTATGATTTGTTGGCCTTCGTCAAGGTCATAAGAGCATGGGGCAGAAATCACATCGGGAGTTTCAAAAGAACTGAAACTTGCCAGTTATGCGCATACCTTCTGGAGTGTGATACCGTGAGCGGATTCCGTCACGTTATCATGCAATGAGAGTTGGATCCCGATTCCCACTGATGAGTTGGTTTACTCCTCGGGTGATCCCGACTAATTCTTCTTTTAGGTTTGGAGGAGAATTTGAGGTACAGTGGGAGGATTCCAGATTAGATAAATTGGTAACCATTCTGATCTAGGTTAGAGTGCACGCTGAGTGTTTCTTTTCTCTCTCTCTTTGGCAGTGACCATTGACCCGACCCTAAGACTTTGACTCAGTGACCAAGTTGACCGAACCTTCTTAAAGCACTGGCTTTTGGATTGTCAGAGTTGCAAACCTCATTGCCACTCCTACTTTTACCCTTTTCTCCAGGACACCCCGTTTTACTACGAACGTCCACTTCCATTGGACAAAACCATCGTATGGTTAGATACGAACTCGAAAGAATTTATTCGAGGATGGTTTCCGGTTCTGGAGAAAACGGATAGGATTATTCAGTTGTCTTTTCCTTTTACCCTCTCTCAGGTTACGAGTACTCCTTGGTTTAGGGGTAGTACACCTATTACGCAAATTGGATTGTCTTCTTCCAAACCTTAGGCTGGTGCCGACCGGTAGGGAATGAAGAAAACCAATTAGCATAACGATGGTGTGCAGAAGGTATTAAGTTCAGACAAAGCAAGGGATTAGTAAGAGGGCAAAGTAAATTGCAACAGTTATTCACGACCAAACCAAATATTTCGTTACCACTCCCACATCACCTTTGTATTTCTCCAGGACACTCCGTATCACTACGAAGATCCACAGTTTATTTGGATATTCCATCGTATGGTTATATACGAACTCGAAAGGAACTTGTTCCAGTTCGGGGATGGATCCTGGTTCAGGAGAAATGGGAATAAAGTACATTCAGGTGTCTTTTATCTTCACCTTCTCTCGTGTTGCGAGTGTTCCTAGGATTAGGACAGTACACCCATTATGCTTATTGGATAGTCTTCTTCCAAACCATAGGCTGGTGCCGAACTGTAGGGAAGGAAGAAAACCATTTGGCCCAAGGGGTGTGCAGAAGGTAAAGACTAAAGACATATGAAGGGATTTGGAAAGGTGGCAAAGAATTATACGGTTACAGTCGTGAATCTGGAAGAGGCATTACTAGGAATACCAGGATACCCCATCGAAACATTTCGATGTTTCAGTCTCACTGTGTACTGTTAAAGGAAAACTGATTTCCCGATTAGATACTTACTCCAGGGTATGTATTTACCAGGTACGATTCTCACATCTGTATGGTTTTACAGATGATGAGTGGGAGTAAGTTATTGGGAATTGGGTGATTATCCTCATTATATCGGGATTCGTTGTAATCGGTGATATTTGAGGAAATCACCTGGGCTGTTTGCCGGTCGGCAAATATTTGGTTTTGAATATCCGCTGTTATGCACCAATTTCAAATTGATATATCTGTACGTCTATTTTTATAGAGTGAGATATACCTTTCTGAAATTATGTCTACGACATTTACCTATATCAGTGGATGGTTAGGTAAGGAGCATTAAACAGCGGTGTAATTCTTCTTAACCATAAGTACAGTTTTCAACCTACGGCACACAGTGAATGAGTTATCAGACTCAAGGGACTTATACAAAGGATTGTATGTTGTCCAGGGTCCATCAGGACAGAGGGGTTGGTCCTCGTACTATATTCGGTTTACTTATGACTTCTCTAGTTTTTAGACAGGTGTTTCGCGGAAACACAGGGTCCAAATTTTGAGAAGTTATAGGTATTTGAATAGAGTAGAGAACCAGGTATAGCAAGTATCGGGATTCTTCAAAGAGATCGAAGATGTAGATACTTGTGTATGGTATTCAGTTGATAGTAATGATAAAGAGATCTTGCTTCTCTTTCAGGTTACTCATAATTGGAAGTATTCCTAAGTTGAGTAACGCTGATCGGCCTCCTTCCATTTAGTTGACATGCGCTGGGGACAGCTGCATGATTTGAATCTGGTTCAATTAAATCAGTGCCTCTGTTTCTATATTGGATATAGAACAGTTCATATCTTAACGATGTTAAGGTACGGGGAGTTGTCCGGTTTATGATTAAAACCAGACACTAGACAACTCAAGGCACGTTTCTGTAATGGCTGTTTGTGGGTTGACCCAGGCTATGACGAGGGTTGACTTTCTACCATTTGGATGAACAATAGCGATATTGTTCTAGACTCGCCACAGTTTTATTAAAAAATGGATTTTTTCAGAAAACAGTAGTGGGAGTATGGTAGAACTGGAAGTGATTCCAGAACCACAAACGATTACTGAAGATTTGATAAGGAACCTAAAGATTCAATCTGGATTGACATTCCATTGGCCACTCTGCAGATAAGGTGGGTAACTTCAGGCACCCGAGAGGCACTACGGTGGCCTCAAGGACGGTGACAGGGAAGTTCTTGTTTACCCACAATTACCATTGCTGTTGTTCCAGGCTGCGAGACCCGGCGGGAGGATGAGTATAGCGTCGTTCTAAACCAGTTTTAGAAGTGTACGTCTATATGACTCTGCCAGAGGGTTGTCGTAGTCAGTGGGAGCAGCGGAAGCATTGGTGGACAGGTTGCTTATGTCTATTTATAGACTAGAGCAGATGTAGCGGAGATAGATCATCTATTTCTGACGTGACAGTCGTGGGTTTGACTTCATCAGAATAGGGGATGGATCAGTTGAGAAGGTAGTAGGGTGTGATGTCATAGTGTTTGGATGACATACACAGAGTAGGAAAGGAAACTCCTACACTACGATCGGTTATACTTTGGTCGTCACACAGTTGTTTCTCCAAAAAGGAAATGGATTTTATATCAGAAATACTGGTTACTAGATCTATGGTCTTAGATCTAGATTTGGGTGGTTTCCCAATCAGGGTACTTGACAGCATTCTAAGAGTATTTAGGATGGACGACTCCTGGCACGGTAGTGTACCTGCAGGTAATGGAGTCACCCTCTCCAAAGGTGTCTTACAGACTAAAGGGGAGAGGGACAGGCATGATTGGCAGATCACTTGCTCAGGCAATTGAGTCAATCGTGAGATGTCAAGTACCACACCAGATGTTGTTCTTGTACTAGATGCAATAAGTTGACATTAATCCAATCCTGGAGAAACAGTCGGAAACAGTTTTAGAACATAAGTGGATGTTCTAGGGATATGATAACGACAGCCTCATTTAGGAGACAGTTATCATTCCAGGCTTCCAAGGTGACATGGACGACAAGGAGGTTGTCAGAGTTATAGTTTTCCTTCTGATGAGGGGCAGTATTTTGGACAGGTGGTCCAAGGCAATACCGAGGGAGGCATGGCGTGCAGGATACTGATTAAGTTCAGTTGACGATACAGTCTAAGAAGTTTGGATTTGGAGTTCATTTATGAGCTAGGTCCCATCAGACATCCAGACATATTCTGAGATAGGTATTGCTCTTTTCGGGAGATGGCTTTCTCCGCGAACTTGAGATATAGAGAGACATAGAAAGAAACAACTAAGCGGATCCACTCACTGAGGCTATTCCTCGAACGCAATAGTTCCGTAAACGAGCTTTGTGAGACTGACTAGTAGAGGAGTTGGATGTTCGGTATCACACGGGCTGTGAGTATGCGACATCGCAATAATTAGCCTTGAGTGCAAGTGGGAGATTGTTGGAGATAGTGCCCTCAGAGTCAATTATTAGGTCACAGGTACGTGATTGTAATGATTGAGGGAGGACCTATCCCGGTAGGACAGTCTTACTCGAGATGATAGTATGCTATCTGGTTTACCTTTATCATCGTGTACTGCTTTAGGTGACCTGACACGTCGCTATTACACGTTGATAGAGCCCCTAGGATTCTTGCTTGACCACCAGCAGTATGAGGGCGATCATATAAGTGGGAGCTGGGGGTCTACAAGCATATCCTTAAAAGGTCCCTAGTCGTGGGAGTTTCGAGACCGGGCATCGATACTCCATTAGTAGACTAGTGTATACAGTCGAGACCCCGACGAGGGGCGGTAGCCGGTCTCACAAGCCACTGGTGTCAGTTGGATCACCTAAGATGTATACAGGTGCTCATTGGGTTATGAGTACACCGGACAGGACTCGCCGGGAACATGCTAGTTGGTCATATACCAGACGTCAGATGGCAGTTCCCTGGTGACATGTGTGCAGGTTAGTTCATCGACCTGGGGATCGTCATTTGTCTCGTGTGAGTTCCCACTGTACTTTGATTACTACCCTACCACGGCTCAAAGGAGTCGTGCAAACAGGTTTTAGTTGGGTACAGTCCCGAGCCACATGGAGGCAGTGAGCGTATCTTCAGGGGTTCGTCTCTCCCGGTATTGGGGGTGAGGTCTTGCTGTGTCTAGGAGAGCCATTACACAAAGTCCTTGGCCAAGGCAAGGAGATTTACTGGTAGGTATTCCAGTAGTATCTCAGGGTGTTCTGGGCTACACTCCGACACGACTTGTACCGCTTTTGGGGGTCTGACTTTTACCAACCCCATAGGCCCGCCATGCGATACTCATAGACGAACGGACCGGACTGCACGGATATTGTCACTGACAGGCTCAGTAGGGTGTCAGGATGAGTTCGCTCATCGACGTCCCTTTTAGTCAATAGCTGGTGGCCCGTTACGTATTGGCTTATACCTCTGACGGGCTAGTGCTTAAATCCACAGCCATTGTATTTACGAGTCTTTAGAGTCCCCCACACTTTCAGTTACTCAGCTTTCGGGCGAAATGCTGTAGAGGCCGTATGGAGATATGGCAGGGTCCGATCAGATACGTGCGGTATTGCACGGATCAGGATCGGACGGTTTGTACTAGTAGCCGTATAGGTTTATGGCAGGGTTCGATCAGATACGTGCGGTATTGCACGGATCAGGATTGAACGGATAATACTAGCCGGCTTTGGTTTAAGCCGGTCCTAGTTTAGTACAGTGTAGATTTTGTCTCTTTGCATTTGTATCCGGACGGAATACAGATGCGGGTGTGTATGCACAGTATCGGGGTTTTCCTGTAATTTATTACGGGACCAGTTTTCTGGAGTTGCCAGTTTGCATTCCGTTCCGGCCGGTTTTCCTTTGTTCTTTCCCGGCCGGACTTTTCCGATGGAGGGGGTAATTTGCAGTTTTGCAAATTACATTTGTGGAGGGGTTTTCTTGCAAAAAGGGTTTGATATGATAAGAATCTTTTCTTTTCAACCATGCTTTTGCTTTATGAGATTTGATTGAATGAGGATGGGTTTAAAAGTGATAGGTATGGTTGATGTTGTGGTCACCTCTTGACTTCTCCTACCCTCACCTCCCTTCATCATATGTATTTTGTTCCCTCCACCATTTCCTAAATCAAATGGCCGGCCACATCTTAGAGAGAGGGAGAGTGATTTTCATTTTGTGGTATGGCAAATTCATTCATCTCATTTTTGATACAAGGAAAAATGAAAGCACCATTTTTCATACCTTCATTCCTCCATCTTCAAATGGCAACCAACCCCAAAGTGAGATATGCACTCTACACTACACTTCCTACAGCAAATCTTGGACGCGTCGATTCGCCAGCTTCGCGCCCGAGTTGCCTCGGTATTGAGGTGGGAGCCCGTAAAAGCTACAGGCGATGTGGTGCCCTTTTTCGACGAGGAGGAGACGGACGGAGATTCCGCGAGGAAATCGGAGTGGAGATGAAGACCGGAGGACTCGGATCAGTCGGTACATCTCTTCCCTTTCTTGTTAGTAGCTTAGACTTGTTAATGGTTACGATCCGGAGTTTAGTGCGCGGTGGTGCCGGTTTGCAAAGTCCGCAAAATTTAAAGTTTATCACCGCTTCCGCATTCCGGCGTCGGATTGACGGCCGGGGCGCCGCCGTGCACTTACAGGATGTACTTATGGACTACCATGTCCCCACTAGTATGATCCGCATCATAGTCCAGGTAGTCAAGTACACATCCTAAGGGCTTTACCAACATGTAACTATAAGACAGTATAAAGAGACTAGTATATATGTTAAGATAAAGAGCAACCAGATAGCATACTATCATATCGAGCAAGAAAGTCATCTCTATATATGTCCAAGCATCCAATATAATATACATCAACTGTACAATACTGGCCTCTAGGGCATACATACAACTAACATGCAGTTCCTTCAACGATATCAAGTTCATTACGTTAAAAGTTTTTCGCCAAAAACTAGACGTAGCCCTCCGTCATTTCTTACAAGTATTACTTAGTATTCGTGCTGCGTTTGTTGACTGTGTCAAGGCGCAGTGTACAGTAGCTAAGTAGTGTTCGTTTGTAGCATATTAATGGGATTGGTTAGGACAGTCGTGCGGCCTTGTTGACTGTGTCAAGGGCTCGTATGGGTGGGTTTAATGCAATCTAGCATAATGACGGGTTGAACTTGACTAGGACTGTTTGATTTGTTTACTGCGTCAAGGTCACTTGGGTCCTAGGGGTAAAAAATCACATCGGGAGCTTCTAAAGAAACTGAAACTTGCCAGGTATGCGCATACCTTCTGGAGTATGATAGCGTGAGTGGATTCCATCACGTTAGCGTGCGATGATAGTTGGATCCCGATTCCCATTGATGAGTTGGTTTACTCCTCGGGTAATCCTGACTAATTCTCCTTTCAGGTTTGGAGGAGAATTTGACGTTACAGTGGGAGGTTTCCTGATTAGATAAATTGGTAACCATTCTGATCTAGGTTAGAGTGCATGCTGAGTGTTTCTTTTCTCTCTCTCTTTGGCAGCGACCATGACCCGACCCTTGACTATGACTCAGTGACCAAAATTGACCGAACTTACTTAAACACTGGCTTTTGGATTGTCAGAGTTGCAAACCTCATTGCCACTCCTACTTTTACCCTTTTCTCCAGGACACTCCGTATTACTACGGACGTCCACTTCCATTGGATAAAACCATCGTATGGTTATATACGAACTCGAAGGAACTTATTCGAGGATGGTTTCCGGTTCTGGAGAAAACGAATAGGATTATTCAGTTGTCTTTTCCTCTTACCTTCTCTTAGGTTTCGAGTGCTCCTTGGATTAGGGGATAGTACACCCGTTACGCCTATTGAATAGTCTTCTTCCAAACCTTAGGCTGGTGCCGAACGGTAGGGAATGAAGAAAGCCGATTAGCCTAAGTGTGGTGTACAGAAGGTATTAAGTTGAGACAAATAAAGGGATTAGAAGGAGGGCAAAGTAAATTGCGACTGCTATTCACGACCAAACCAAGTATTTCATTACCACTCCCACTTCACCTTTGTATTTCTCCAGGACACTCTGTATCACTATGAAGCTCCACAGTTATTTGGATATTCCATCGTATGGTTATATACAAACTCGAAAGGAATTTGTTCCAGTTCGGGGATGGATTCTGGTTCATGAGAAATAGGAATAAGGTTTATTTGGTTGTCTTTTATCTTTACCTTCTCTCGGGTTGTGAGTGCTCCTAGAATTAGGGCAGTACACCCATTATGCTTATTGGATAGTCTTCTTCCAAACCATAGGCTGGTGCCGAACGTCAGGGAAGGAAGAAAACCATTTGGCCTAAACGGGTGTACAGAAGGTAATGACTAAAGACATATGAAGGGATGTGGAGAGATGGTATAGAAATATACGGTTACAGTTGTGAATCTGAATAATGGAAGAGTCATTACTAGGAATACCAGGATACCTCTACGAAACATTTCAATGTTTCAGTTTCACTGCGTACTGTTAAAGGAAAACTAATTTCCCAATTAGACACTTGCTCCAGGGTATGTATTTACCAGGTATAAATCTCACATCTGTATGATTTTACAGATGATGAGTGGGAGTAAGTTATTGGGAATTAGGTGATCATCCTCATTATATCGGAATTCATTGTAATTGGTGATATTTGAGGAAATCGCCTGGGTTGTTTGCCGGACGGCAAATATTTGGTTTTGAATATCCGTTGTTATGCACCAATTTCAAATTGATATATCTGTACATCTATTTTTATAGAGTGAGATATACCTTTTTGAAATTATGTCCATGACATTTACCTATATCAGTGGATGGTTAGGTAAGAAGCATTAAACAGCGGTGTAATTCTTCTTAACCATAAGTATAGTTTTCAACCTACGACACACAGGGAATGAGTTATTAGACTCAAGGGACTTATACAGAGCATTGTATGTTTTCCAGTATCCATGAGGACATAGGGGTTGGTACTCGTACTATATTCGGTTTACTTTTGACTTCTCCAGTTTTTAGACATGTGTTTCGTAGAAACGCAAGATCTAAGTTTTGAGAAGTTATAGGTATATGAATGAAGTAGAGGACAAGGTATTGCAAGTATCAGGATTCTTCAAGGTGATCGAAGATGTAGATACTTGTGTATGGTATTCAGTTGATAGTAATGGTTTTGAGAAACTTGTTTTTTTTTTAGGTTACTCATGTTTGGATGCACTCCTAGGTTGAGTAACGCTGATCGGCCTCCTTCCATTTAGTTAACATGCACTGGAGACAGTTGCATGATTTGAATATGGTTAAATTAAATCAGTGCCTCTGTTTCTATATTGGATATAGAACAGTTCATATCTTAACGATGTTAAGGTACGGGGAGTCGTCCGGCTTATGCTTAAAACCAGACTCCGGACTACTCAAGGCACGTTTCTGTAATGGCTGTTTGTGGGTTGACCCGGGCTATGACGAGGGTTGACTTTCTGCCATCTGGAAGATCAATAGTGATATTGTTCTAGACTCGCCACAGTTTTAATAAAAATGGATTTTTTTAGAAAACAGTAGTGGGAGTATGGTAGAACTGAAAGTGATTCCAGAACCACAAACGATTACTGAAGATTTGATAAGAACCTAAAGATTCAATCTGGTTTGATATTCCATTGGCCACTCCGCAGATATGGCGGGTAACCTCAGGCATGTAGGATTCCTAGGCACTCCCAAGAGGTCTCACAAGGCATCAACCACGCCAATTTCAAACTTTAACTGTGCCGAGAAACCCTAATACGGATCGTTGGCTAGATGTCTAGGCGAAAAAGAAACTAGTTTACATCTAAACTAAAGGAACGGAAATACAACCTTTGTAGATCCGGTCCTCCACCTCCACGGCTCCGTGATGAAGTCCTCTCCGCTGTCCAAATCAAAATCCGGGCTCTAGCGTCGGCTTCATCGGAGAAATGGGCGGGCAAGGTCGTCGGCTTCGTACCGAAAATGATCTACGTCGAAGCATCACAAGATCAAGCTCCCACTTCACCAAGTCATGAAACTTGTGAAGAAAACACACTCTACTACTTGGCAAGAGGTAGAGGATGAAGAAATAAGAAGTGGGTAGACTTTAGAATTGGATTTCTCACTCTATTTCATCAATCACCATTGATGGTCAAGCTTTTTCTTCTTTGAAGAAGATGAAGAAGAAGATGATAATATGATAAGTATTATAATAAGAATAATAAAATCATTCTTATCATACTCTTAACCATGGTAATGTGTAAAGAGTTAATCATGGTTGAATGGAATGGTTAGGGTTAAGCATGAGACAAAATGGTCACTTGGGTCAAAGCTTCATGAAGCTTCAACTAGAATACAAATCAAGCCACCATTTTCTTTATGCTTAATATTTTTCCATAAAAGAATAAATAGATAAATAAATAAGTGAATAAAACATAACCCTAACCATTAACATGTAACCATGGTTTGATCTTTACACAAAAACCCTAGCAAACATGTATCATCAAACATGATACAATCAAGTGCACAAAAAGTATATCACATATACAATGTGCACATCCGAGAGAGAAAATCCATTTAAAGTGAACTGATACTAGTTAATGCAAAGTAATATATCAAATATATAATTATGCATTAAATCATTAAATCAACACTTGATTTAATGATCCGGTCATATCGCATATAACCGACTAATATCTACAGTAACAACTTATCGAATCAACACTTGATCCGATAACCCGGCTATATCGCATATAACCGATCAATGTCACAAATCGCGAGAATCGAATACAGTATCACATACTGGTATCATTCTCGGTCCCGCACATATCTCATATGCGCTCCTATTTCGTTTCGCTTGAGCCAGGAAACCTCTGTGTAGGACTCTAAAGACTCGTCAATACGCCGGCAGCAGATGATGATCATATTAAACACCCACAAGCCACAAGCGGTCTGCTAAACGTAACGGCCACCCGGGTATTGAGCGATCTGAAGATCGACGAGCAAGCCCGCTCACACTCCAGTGAATCCAACCAGTAACACTACCGTACAGTCCGGTCTGATCGTCTGATATGTCGCATATCTCGCCTAGGGGTGGTAAACGTCAGACCCCAATAGCTCGATAAGTCATGTCGATATGAGGTCTATAACATTCGAGAAACTACTGGTAACACTTACCAGTAAATCTCAGCAACCCTGGCCAGGGATTTCCGGTTATAGCCAATCGAACACAGCGTAACATCAACTCCCTATACCGGGAGAGACGAATCCCCTCCTATCGCTCATTGCCTCCATGTGACTCGGGACTGTACCCAAAAACCACCGTTTTGCACGCCCTCTTGGACGTGGTAAGATGGAAATCAAAGCACAGTGGGAACCACACAAGACTCTATGACGATCTCGGGTCAACAGACTACTCTGTACTAGTGTCACCAGAGAACTGCCATCTGACGTAAGGTATAATACCATCTGGGAGTTCTCGGCGAGTCCGTCCAGTGTACCCAGTCTCCATTAAGCACCCGTATATCATCTCCGATGTCAAACACCAATGGATATGGGATCATCCATCGCCCATCTATATGAGTCGAGAAGGTACACGCCAGTCTACTCTGGTATATCGATGCCCCGTCTCGATTCACCCATGACTAGGGACTTTCAAGGATGTACTTATGGACTACATGTCCCCACTAGTATGATCCGCATCATAGTCCAGGTAGTCAAGTACACATCCTAAGGGCTTTACCAACATGTAATAGAGAGACAATCTGTGTACACGTTAAGGTAAAGAGCAACCAGATAGCATACTATCATGTCGAGCAAGAAAGTCCTCCCTATATATGTCCCAGCATCCACTACAATATACATCCAATGTACAGTAATGGCCTCTAAGGCATACATATAACTAACAATCTCCCACTTGGACTAGGGCCATCTGTAGCAATGGTTGTAGTATCTCATACTCAACCATCCCATAAAAGTCTCTTTCTGGGAATAGGCCTTCGTGAGTGGATCCGCCGCGTTGTCCTCTGAGTCTACTCTCCTAACCTCGATCCCTTAAAGATCAGCCATCTCCATGATCAAATGATACTGTCTTAGAATATGTCTGGATCACTGATGGGACGTGCGTTCCTTGGCATAAGCCACAACTCCATTGTCACACAATGGGAGGAACATAGTTCATCTCATGAACCAATATACACCCAAACAGCCTCTTTGGTAGCATCTTAAGTAGCGATGTATCCAGCCTTTATCGTCTAGTATGCCACAGTATCTAGCTTGGAACTCTTCCAACATACCGTCCCTTTACTGAGGGTATAGACAATGCCTGTGACTGACATTCAGTCGTCTTTATCACCCTGGAACACTTCCAGTGCTTTTCCCCAGGATCAACTAATACCATCTCACTACAACTGGTGAGTATCCTAACATCCATTTAGATCTATCTCATAGGTCCAAAACCCAGGATTTAGTAGGTATGACTTTTATCCTATGTGGAGAATCATTGTGATAGGCGGAGATTGATCGAGCGTAGCATAGGAAACTCTTTCCCTATCAAGAGTATGTTATCCACGTACTCTACGAGGATCATCACCATACTCCCTACTACCTTTTTGCATATACAAGGTTCATCTACCATTTTGATGATGTCAAACTCTTTGACTATTTCATTAAAACAGATGTTCCAACTCCACGATGCCTGCTTTATCACATAAAACATCTTGCACACGTTTCCGCTGCTCCCACTACCTACGAAGCCCTCTGGCTGTGTTCTTATAGACGTTCTCTTCTAAATCATTATTTAGAAAAGTAGTCATAGCACCCAACCGCCAGATATCGTAGTCATGGTATGTAGCTGTGACAAGTAGGATCTGGATGGACTTAAGCATAGTTACTTGAAAAGGTTTCATCATTATCCACACCTGGTCAATGATGCAAACTTTAACAAGTCTAGCTTCGAAAGTCTCAACTTTTCCATCTACACCAAGTAATCTTCTCAAGATATACTTGCTCCTGATGGGGATTTAACCCTTCAGATATAGCAACCAAAGTCCATACTTTGTTGGTGTACATGGATTCCATCTCAGATCGCTAAGCATCCAGCCATTCTTACAGAGTCCCACTCCTGATGGCCAGCTCGAAACTAGTTGGGTCATCATCTTATGATGCAATTCTCGCTCCACTGTCATAGAGCAACCGAAGTATCTCTCAGGTGGGTGAGGAACCCTACTAGATCGGCGGAGAGGCTGAGGTTCGTTGGAATCTACTGAATCCTTTGGTTCTATCAAATCATCAGCTGCAGTTTGTATGGCTGGAACATTTCCAGTTCTACATAACAGACCTTGTCTCGAGCTTGTCCGGATTTTGCTTTTAGACATAGGCCGGACAACCCCAAATCTTAACTAATTTAAGACATGGGCTCTTCCCTTTCCATATCACATATGAAATGGTAGGCAACTGATTTGATTGGAACCTAATTCAATAGGTATGCAACTTCATAAGTGCATAACCCCCAAGATGGAAAAAGGTAACTCAGCAGTACTCATCATAGAGCACACCTTATCATATAGGGTGTGATTGCTCCGCCCCGATATACTATCGTGCCATGGTGTATACGGAGGAGTAATGCTGAGAGAGAATCTCATTCTCCTTTAGAATATTCCAGGAATTCCGTGCTCAAGTATTCTCCTCCTTGATCTCATCAAAGGACATAATACTTATACGCGTATTGGTTCTCTACTTCTAACTTATATTCTGTGAATATCTCAAAAGGTTCGGACTTGTGTTTCAACAGGAACATAGGTCTGAATTTTGAGAGATCATCAGAGAACGTAATGAAGTACAAAGAACCGGTCCTGGCATGTGTAGACAGGGGACCTACATACATCAACATGTATCATCCCAAGAGTTCACTAACTCTTTCTCTGTCTCCAATAAACAGGGCTATGGTCATTTTATCTTTGTGACATGACTGGCAAGTTTCGCAAGATGTAAATTCAAACTGATTTAAATATACATCTAAATGTAACTTCAGCTAGTCGGGTCACATTGATCTGACCTAGTCTACAATACCTCAAGAAGAATCCATTCATTTCTGAACTCTTCCTCTTGTGTGTGTTCCATATACTAAGAACTGTAGTTTGATTTAGAACATCAATGCTTTTAGATAACGTGCCTGAACCGATCAACTTTTGATATAGGAAATGTTCAAAACATTATCCATCAATACAAAATTATATCCTTTCTTTTCTAACAAAGAGAGTGATATGATTTGGTATATTAGGTTCGGTATCTAATAACATTCGTTCAGAATCAATGTATTGGTAATACAGGGTGACAGTGACCGACAGACTTGGCTGCAACTCTTGCCCCGTTTTCTGCCTTATGAGACTTATCACCCGTTCTCAGTTTTTCTACCCTTTTGTAGCCCTATGTAACAAATTACATATCTGGGATCCTGATCCGGTATCATATACCCAGGATTAGGAGGATACTGAGAAACGGCTCTTTGTAACGAACACAACCGAAGATGATGCATCAGCATGCACTCTCTTCGTTTGGGCGGCACGGGAAATCTGGTATTCCCCAATTTCCTGCTCTGTCTTATAACAATTATAAGTTGGAGCGGGACCAACGTTCCCCAGCTCAGTATAACAAGCGGGTTCGATCAATAATCCGTATTATTATCTTGATTAAGGCGTGATATGGTCGCTACCAGGAGAGAGAGAGAAAAAAACACTCAGCGTGCGCTCTTGCAAGTGTTAGTGTATATGCCCTAGAGGCCATTACTGTATCATACTAGTTTGTATATTACTTGATGGAAGCTTGGGATATTCACCTTGTATAAACAATCTTGCTCAATATAGTAGTATGCTACTTGGTTTGTTTCTACTTCAATGTGTACTTGTGTTTATTTCAGTATATCACTTATACGCATTAGTGGAGCCCTTAGGATCTTTGCTTGATTACCAGCGTTGTGATGGCAGTCACACTAGTGGGGGCTGGGTAATCTATAGGCACATCCTTATACAGGTCCCTAGTCGTAGGACTATCGAGACAGGGCATCGATACTCCGGAGTAGACTAGCGTATGCGCTTCTCATCCCAGTGTGGGAGATGGTCTGTCCCACAGCCATCAGTACGTCGTACTGGAGATAGTATACGGGTGCTCGTTGGGTTACGAGTACACTGGACAGGACTCGTCGGGAACTGACAGGTTGGTATTATACCTATCGTCAGTTATCAGTTCCCAGGTGACATGAGTACAGCTTAGTCCGCTGACTTGACACTGACACTTCGCCTCGAGTGTGTTCCCACTGCACTTTGATCACTACCCTACCACGGCTCAAAGGAGTCGTGCAAACAGGTGGTGGTTGGGTGCAGTCCCGAAGCACTTGGAGGCAGTGACGGTTAGACAGGATTCGTCTCTCCCGGTATTGGGGGTTGACATCGCGCTGTGTCTAGGAGAGCCATTACACGAGTAGTCCCTGGCCAGGGCAAGCGAGATATACTGGTAGGTTTCCAGTGTTATCTCAGGGTGTTTTGGGCTTCACTCCGACACGACTTGTACCGCTATTGGGGGACTGACGTTTTACCGCCCCCTAGGCCCGCCATGCGATGTATCAGACGAACAGACCGGACTGTACGGAGAATGTCACATTCAGACTCAGTAGGAGTTCAGATGGGGTTTCACCTCGTCAGCCTTCTTGTCGGCATCTACCTGGGGACCGTTACGCACAGCTAGTGCCGCTTGCGATCTGTGGTTAAACCCACTGCCAGCGTAGTGTCGAGTCTTTAGAGTCCCACACAGAGGGTATTCGCCTCTGGGCAAAACAGAGTAGAGGTCGCATGGTTTTGCGACAGGGTTCGTTCTCATCCGCGCACTTGTGCACGTTTGGAGTCCGGACGGATTATACTGGCAGGCTCTGGTTTGAGCCAGATACTGGTATATGTTTTGGGGGTTGCTTTTATATCTTGGTATTCTTGTTCCTCGGAACGAGAATGCAGGTGTGTATGCACAGTTGCTTGAGGCGGAGAATGAGGTTTTTCATTAGGGTTTCGGATCGGGTGCGTATGCACAGTTGACAGTTATCATTTTCCAAACCCTAATGGATTTGTATATTATCTATTAATAATAGTAATTAAATAAGAATTATGTTATGGTTGTTTTTTGTTGACTTGTTGACCTTGGTTGACTTGTTGACCATTGACCACTTTCATGCCTTGAAATTCTTCCTTGATTCATGCTTACACTTCATTAAAAGAGGTATGATAGTGGTCATTCCATATTTACCATCAACTATTCTTATTTCAATTATTATCATTTAGATAATTCATTTCTTTTTGCAATATGGTTGCAAGAAAGAAATTATTGAGCTCATTCTATCATAACTTCTCTCTCTCCTCATTTCATCTTCTTCCTCCTCTTGAAAAGAGAAACCTTCTCATGTGTTGAGAATCATTCTCTTTAGATAGAAAAGCAAACCCTAATCACTCTCTACTCATTCTAGGATGAAGGTTTAGCAAGCCGGAAACCCTAGTTCACTCAAAGATCGAGGAAGAGCCCAAAGTCGAACCTTCGAGGTGGATCCATCTTCGACGGGAGAAGGCGACGAAAAGAGAACCATCAACCTCTACAAGGTTTGAAGAAGAAGGAGTTCAAGTTTAGGTATAACCATCTTCCATAGTAGCTAACTCTCTTTAGCTTGTTAACTAGTTTTAGTTTAGACATCGATCCCGACATAGTTTAGTCCATGTTGCCTCTTGCGATAAAAATTCGTTTTTTATACCGTTTCCGCCTCCCCGTAAGTACCGGGGGTCGCAATATGGACTTACAGTGGTATCAGAGCCTAACTAAACTTAAACTAGCTTGGTAGTGAAGTGTAACGAAGTTCGGAACCGAAAAATCGCAAAACCGGAAAATCAAAACCCTAACTTTCTGTTGAAATTTTTTCTGCTCAAAATGAAAAACTTTATACTTGTAAAATCGTCTCAGGGTTTTCTAAGAACACACAAGAAAAACGATAGCATGTTTCATCAAAACCGCCGCCCTTCCGCGGCCTGACCTACTCATCTGGCCGCGGAACCGCCGCAAGTTGGTGTCATCTTTGCATCGTTTTTCGTGCAGTGTTCTTCTGTGTTGGTTTTGGGATTTTTAAGATATATTATATGTACCCAGATTTTCCAGAACTGAAATTCACTTTTGGGGTCCTATAATTCCGTATTTTTTTCCGAACTTCACTGCACTTTGGCTATGTTGGTTATATCTGTGATGTTTGCATGTATTGAACGTCGGCTAATCGCTATAAGTCGATTAGTCGGGGTTATACATGATCTGTAATGTGCTGGAATGTGTATATGAATGTGTTGGACTGTCGCGGGTGAATAGCCGGGGTGGATGTGAGATGAGCTTTTGTTTTTCTTTCATTCATTGTAAATGTAAATTGATGTAATTATATTATTTGTTTGGCCGCACAACCGGGTCGGGGTTGTAGCCGTCATTGTATAATTCTTTTTACTGTTTTTGCTCCTAGGATAGACCCATGGTGGGGTGCACAAACTACCGGGAACATGGAGGGTAGTTTGCCGCACCCGTAGGGGTCTTGGGTGGGGTATTTGCTATTCACCGCGACCGTGTTATCCGCTTTTCGTTTCAGGCTCGAAAGGAATGCGGATTGCTAGTATATCCAATGTATTCATCTGTGATCTGTAATGTCTATCATTGCTTTCTATTTAGGCGTTGCTTATGTTTTACAGCCGCGCTAGCCCAGCCCCCGCTCTGTCGTTAGTTAAGTAACCTAACGAGTGATGACGGGACCCCGTGGCGAATGCGAATGGCATAAGCGTACGTCATATTTTGGTTGTTTTCTGCAATGGTAGGAATTAAATGATGGGACGCATTAAAAGAACTAATGCAAGAATATCACGCATTAAAAGAACTAATGCAAGATAATAAACCAAGTTTAAGTCGATGGAACACTTTCGAAAAACCACTCGGTTCTTTTCAAAACTAACTTTTAAATGCGGAGCTTGAGCCACTCCTTCTAAAAGCTATCTCGTTCCATCGATTATATCAAGTTCACTACGTTCACGGTTTTACCAAAACCATTCGTAGCCCTCCGTCGTTTCGCATGAATAGGCAATAGTATTCAAGCTGTGTATTTTGGCCAAAGTCAAGGCACAGTGATTGGTAGCTATTGGGTGTTCATGTGTAGCATAGATAGATGCGTTGGTTTGGGACAGTCGTGCTGCCATTTTGGCCAAAGTCAAGGGTATGTACGGATGGATCCAAATTAACCTGGAAAGTGACGGGAAGAACTTGACATGTGACTTATGATATTTTGGCCAAAGTCAAGGTCATAAGAGCATGGGGCAAAAATCCACATCGGGAGTTTCATAAGTACTGAAACTTGCTAGATTTGCATACCATTTGGAGTGTGATGATTATGGTAGGATTCCTTCATTTTTGTCACGCGATGATATTTGGATCCCGATCCTACTGTGAGTATATGCTACTCCTCGGGAAATTTCTCACTAAACGATCAATGCTATAAACCTAGTAGGTGCCTAGAAAGGTGTTAGCGGGGCTACGCCCCCAGGGAAAAGAGGTTCTTAAATTAAGGAACTTCGCGAAAGCGTTGGAAAACCTCCCTCGAAGTACCGACACTGGCCTGGCTGAACGGTTAAGCAAGTATTGCACGGTGGGATTGATCCCGGCTAATTCTTCCTTTGTGGTTTGAGGAGGGATTCGAGAGACAGTGGGAGCCATCCTGTTTAGACAAATTAAAAACCATTCTAAACTTGCAAGAGCATCGTGCTAAGTGTTTCTTCTCTCCCCCTGCAGCGACCAAATCGAAATGACTGGACTTAAGTTACTTCTAGATAAAAACATATTGACAGGGCCAAACTACAAAGATTGGCTCAGGAATGTCAAGTTGGCAATCTCTTACGACAAGCTGGGGTATCTTCTTACCAGCAAAGCTCCCCCCGTCCCAGGTCCCACCTCCAGCGTCGCGGATAAGGAAATCCGTAAGACTTGGGAGATTGACAGCGCGAAGGCCAGATGCCTCGTACTTGCCTCGATGGACAATGACCATCAGAGGAGGCACGAGAATATGGATTTGGAATCCATATTTCTTCATACAAAAGAACTGTATGGAGAGCAGTCTCGTATCGCAAGATACGAAGTGTCGAAGAAGTTATTTTCGACTAAGTTGGCCGTCGGATCATCGGTAGCGGACCACGTGCTTAAGATGATTGGCTACACTGAGGAGCTCGCGGAACTTGGGACCACGTTGGACAGTGAACTTTATACAGATATAATTCTCCAGTCCCTTCCATCCACTTACGCCCAGTTCATACTGAATTTCAACTTGCAAGAAAAGGAAGTTGAACTTTCAGAACTCCTCAACCTGCTGAGGAGCGCAGAGGGCACCCTACAGAAGGGTAGGGAAACACCCGCTTTGTTTGTAGGAGGATCTTCTTCTTCTAGGTCCAAGGCGAAAGCCAAGGGAAAGAAGAAGAAAGCCCCCGCCAAACCAAGAGGCGGTGTTAGTAAAGTGGGTACGAAGGGAAAGGAAAAGGCAACAAAGATAGGGGGGAAGCTTGTTGGTAAAGAGGAATGCTTCTATTGTCACAAGAGTGGACACTGGAAGAAAGATTGCAGGGCTTGGAAAGCCAGGACACAGGAACTGAAGCAGGTTGCGGCTTTAGCTTCAGGTGTGTATGTTATTGAAAACTGTCTTTCTATAAACTCTACTTCCTGGGTATTGGATACCGGATCAGGATCTCATATCTGTAATTCTTTGCAGGCGTTGAGAAACCGTAGGGTTTTGAAGGCAGGTGACATGACCCTCAGAGTTGCGAACGGAGCTAGCATGGATGCTAAAGCCGTGGGGGACTATCACCTGGGAATGTCAGATGGGCATGTTTTGGTTTTGCGTAATTGCTTTTTTGTACCCAACGCAACTTGTAATATCATTTCTGTATCTTTGGTTTCTAAAGAAGGTTATGAATTTGCGTTTGTAAGTAATGTTGTTAACATTCACCTTAATCAAGTTCTGATTGGGTCAGGTACATTGAGCAATGGTATATACGTATTAAACCAACCACAGATTTTCAATGTCCAGAATACACACAAAAGAAAGTCACCAGATATTAATCAGACTTTCTTATGGCATTGTAGACTGGGTCACATCAATGAGAGAAGGTTGACTAAGTTACATACAGAAGGATATTTGGATCCGTTCGAATATCAATCATATGCCACTTGTCAATCCTGTCTCAAAGGAAAGATGACAAAGACTCCGTTCACTGGACACGGAGTAAGAGCGAGCGAGCTCTTGGGACTCGTACACAGCGACGTGTGCGGTCCAATGTCTACACATGCGCGAAGCGGTTATTCTTACTTCATTACTTTTACGGATGATTTTTCAAGATACGGTTATGTCTTCTTAATGAAACATAAGTCCGAAGCTTTTGAAAAATTCCAGGAATTTAAGAATGAAGTAGAAAAACAGACCGGCAAAAGTATCAAGATTCTAAGATCGGATCGAGGTGGAGAATACTTAAGTGCCGAGTTCCTGAATTATTTAAAAGAGAATGGGATTCTCTCTCAGCTTACTCCTCCATACACCCCGCAACATAACGGTGTATCGGAGAGACGGAACCGGACCCTATTGGATATGGTACGGTCCATGATGAGTAACGCTGAGTTACCGCGATCATTCTGGGGGTATGCACTAGAATCAGCTGCGTACCTTTTGAACCGAGTTCCTACTAAGACTGTGCCTACTACACCATATGAGATGTAGTGTGGGAAGAGACCCCATCTCAGTCACATTAAGACTTGGGGAAGTCCAGCTTTTGTTAAAAAGCAGCATGCGGACAAGCTCGAGGCGCGCTCAGTACTGTGTAAGTTTGTGGGATATCCAAAGAATTCCAAGGGATATCTCTTCTACTACGAAGAGGAACAAAAAGTTCTTGTTTCTCGTCATGCCCACTTTCTAGAACATCAGTTCTTAGAAAAAGAATTAAGTGGGAGCGCAGTAGAACTGGATGAAATTCCAGAACCACAGACTATTACTGAAAGCTTAGTGGAACCAGAGGGTTCAAATGAACAGGACATTCCTATGCCGCTCCGCAGGAGTAGTAGGCAGTCTCATCCGCCCGAGAGATACTACGGTTTTCTCATAGACGGGGATAGAGAGGATTGCATCATAGACTATGATGAGCCTACTAGCTTCCAGCAGGCCGTTCAGAGCGTTGACTCGGTAAAATGGCTGGATGCAATGCGGACCGAAATGGAGTCCATGTACACCAACAAAGTATGGACGTTGGACATTGCTCCAGACGGGGTAAAACCCGTAGGATGCAAGTGGATCTTCAAAAGGAAGATTGGTGTAGATGGACAGGTTGAAACCTATAAAGCTAGACTTGTAGCAAAGGGTTTCCGTCAAAGACCTGGCTTGGACTACGACGAAACCTTTTCTCCAGTGGCTATGCTGAAATCCATTCGGATCCTTCTTGCCATTGCTGCCTTCCACGATTATGAGATTTGGCAGATGGACGTAAAAACCGCTTTTCTAAATGGAAATTTAGAGGAGTGTGTCTATATGGATCAGCCAGAGGGTTTCATTCAGAGTGGGAGCAGCGGAAAGGTGTGCAAGTTGCTTAAGTCCATCTATGGACTAAAGCAGGCATCGCGGAGTTGGAACATCTGTTTTGATGAGACGGTCAAGGAATTTGACTTTATCAAAAATCCAGATGAACCATGCATCTATAGTAGATTTGTAGCGAGAACTGTAGTATTCCTTGTTTTATACGTGGATGACATTCTCTTAATAGGAAATGACATTCCTATGCTACAATCTGTCAAGGGTTTCTTGTCACACAGGTTCTCCATGAAAGACCTGGGTGATGCCTCTTACATCCTGGGGATCCGGATCCATCGTGGTAGATCCAAGAGGATATTAGGACTTTCACAGTCCATGTACATCGACACCGTACTGAAAAGATTCAGTATGGAAGATTCCAAGCGCGGTAACTTACCGGCTTGTCACGGGATCACCCTCTCTAAAGAGATGTCTCCCAAGACTGATTTGGAGAGGGATCGCATGTCTATTATACCCTACGCTTCTGCGGTAGGCTCTATAATGTATGCGATGTTGTGTACCAGACCGGATGTAGCTTATGCACTGAGTGTAGTAAGCCGGTATCAGTCAAACCCTGGGGAGAAACATTGGATAGCGGTAAAGAACATTCTCAAGTACCTGAGGAGGACTAAGAAGATGTTCTTGGTGTATGGCGGAAAAGACCTCCAGATTGAGGCCTTTGCTGACTCCAGCTTCCAGAGTGACAAGGATGATTCCAAGTCCATGTCGGGTTTTGTCTTTACCCTCAACGGAGGGGCGGTGTGTTGGAAGAGTTCCAAACAGGAAACCGTTGCAGACTCGACTATGGAAGCGGAATACATCGCTGCATCTGATGCCGCAAAAGAAGCTGTCTGGATAAGGAAGTTCTTAAAAGAACTTCAGGTGGTTCCGTCCATTGTTGACCCAGTACCTCTGTATTGCGACAACAACGGGGCTATAGCTTTAGCAAAGGAACCCAGGTCCCATCAGAGATCCAGGCACATCTTGAGGCGGTATCACCTGATCAGGGAGATCGTGGATCGCAAGGAGATCGAGGTTCGGAGGGTTGCTTCAGAAGAGAACACTGCAGATCCATTCACCAAGGCCCTACCCCAGACTCAGTTCGAGCGGCTGATCGAGATGATAGGTCTTCGATACGCCAGTACATGGCCTTAGTGCAAGTGGGAGATTGTTAGTGTATATGCCCTAGAGGCCATTACTGTATCATACTAGTTTGTATATTACTTGATGGAAGCTTGGGATATTCACCTTGTATAAACAATCTTGCTCAATATAGTAGTATGCTACTTGGTTTGTTTCTACTTCAATGTGTACTTGTGTTTATTTCAGTATATCACTTATACGCATTAGTGGAGCCCTTAGGATCTTTGCTTGATTACCAGCGTTGTGATGGCAGTCACACTAGTGGGGGCTGGGTAATCTATAGGCACATCCTTATACAGGTCCCTAGTCGTAGGACTATCGAGACAGGGCATCGATACTCCGGAGTAGACTAGCGTATGCGCTTCTCATCCCAGTGTGGGAGATGGTCTGTCCCACAGCCATCAGTACGTCGTACTGGAGATAGTATACGGGTGCTCGTTGGGTTACGAGTACACTGGACAGGACTCGTCGGGAACTGACAGGTTGGTATTATACCTATCGTCAGTTATCAGTTCCCAGGTGACATGAGTACAGCTTAGTCCGCTGACTTGACACTGACACTTCGCCTCGAGTGTGTTCCCACTGCACTTTGATCACTACCCTACCACGGCTCAAAGGAGTCGTGCAAACAGGTGGTGGTTGGGTGCAGTCCCGAAGCACTTGGAGGCAGTGACGGTTAGACAGGATTCGTCTCTCCCGGTATTGGGGGTTGACATCGCGCTGTGTCTAGGAGAGCCATTACACGAGTAGTCCCTGGCCAGGGCAAGCGAGATATACTGGTAGGTTTCCAGTGTTATCTCAGGGTGTTTTGGGCTTCACTCCGACACGACTTGTACCGCTATTGGGGGACTGACGTTTTACCGCCCCCTAGGCCCGCCATGCGATGTATCAGACGAACAGACCGGACTGTACGGAGAATGTCACATTCAGACTCAGTAGGAGTTCAGATGGGGTTTCACCTCGTCAGCCTTCTTGTCGGCATCTACCTGGGGACCGTTACGCACAGCTAGTGCCGCTTGCGATCTGTGGTTAAACCCACTGCCAGCGTAGTGTCGAGTCTTTAGAGTCCCACACAGAGGGTATTCGCCTCTGGGCAAAACAGAGTAGAGGTCGCATGGTTTTGCGACAGGGTTCGTTCTCATCCGCGCACTTGTGTACGTTTGGAGTCCGGACGGATTATACTGGCAGGCTCTGGCTTGAGCCAGATACTGGTATATGTTTTGGGGGTTGCTTTTATATCTTGGTATTCTTGTTCCTCGGAACGAGAATGCAGGTGTGTATGCACAGTTGCTTGAGGCGGAGAATGAGGTTTTTCATTAGGGTTTCGGATCGGGTGCGTATGCACAGTTGACAGTTATCATTTTCCAAACCCTAATGGATTTGTATATTATCTATTAATAATAGTAATTAAATAAGAATTATGTTATGGTTGTTTTTTGTTGACTTGTTGACCTTGGTTGACTTGTTGACCATTGACCACTTTCATGCCTTGAAAGTCTTCCTTGATTCATGCTTACACTTCATTAAAAGAGGTATGATAGTGGTCATTCCATATTTACCATCAACTATTCTTATTTCAATTATTATCATTTAGATAATTCATTTCTTTTTGCAATATGGTTGCAAGAAAGAAATTATTGAGCTCATTCTATCATAACTTCTCTCTCTCCTCATTTCATCTTCTTCCTCCTCTTGAAAAGAGAAACCTTCTCATGTGTTGAGAATCATTCTCTTTAGATAGAAAAGCAAACCCTAATCACTCTCTACTCATTCTAGGATGAAGGTTTAGCAAGCCGGAAACCCTAGTTCACTCAAAGATCGAGGAAGAGCCCAAAGTCGAACCTTCGAGGTGGATCCATCTTCGACGGGAGAAGGCGACGAAAAGAGAACCATCAACCTCTACAAGGTTTGAAGAAGAAGGAGTTCAAGTTTAGGTATAACCATCTTCCATAGTAGCTAACTCTCTTTAGCTTGTTAACTAGTTTTAGTTTAGACATCGATCCCGACATAGTTTAGTCCATGTTGCCTCTTGCGATAAAAATTCGTTTTTTATACCGTTTCCGCCTCCCCGTAAGTACCGGGGGTCGCAATATGGACTTACAGCAAGAATAGATTGGTTATTATTTTATCTAATCAGGATGGCTCCCACTGTTTTTATCAAATCTTCCTTCAAACCCTAAAAGGAAAGACTAGCCGGGATTAATTACACACTATAAGTTCGTCAATCTTTCAGCCAGGCCAGTGTCGGTACTTTGAGGGAGGTCCCCCGTGCTTTCGCACGAACCTAATTAATGTAAACCTCGTTTTCCCAGAGGCGTAACCCCGTTGACACCTTTCTAGACACCTACTTGATCGGCTAATTGTAATATATAAAACTCTCCCAGGAGTAACTCTTACTCGCAGCGGGTATCGGGATCCAACTATCTCATAGAAGGTATGCAATCTTATTGCAAATTTCAACACTTGAAATTCCCGATAATATTTTGCCCCTAGCGTCCTATGACCTTGACGCAGGCCAACAAACCATAGTGCGCTAGTCAAGTTCAACCCGTCATTTCCTGATTGAATTAAACCCACCCGCACGACCCTTGACGCAGGCCAACAAAGTCGCACGACTACCCTAATCCAATCTGCATCATATGCATAAGCAGATAAATTCTAGTTAGCTACCACACACTACGCCTTGACGCAGACCAACAAACGTAGCACGAATACTAACTACCACTTATCTGAAATGACGGAGGGCTACGACAGGTTTTTCTGAAAACCTATTGCGTAATGAACTTGATATCGTTGTAGGATCGAATGATTTTGAAATGGAGTGCTTTTGAGGCTTTTCTAGTTTTGCTAAAGGAGTCACTCCCGGTGAAGGGATCGTCGGTCCTTTCCTCGTCGAATGAGGTGCGGGATATATCATATATCACGGTGCAAAGCAAAAACACTTAAAAGCAATCAAAAGACAAACCGAGTGTGTAGCATCTGCCAGTTATTGCTAAAGGAGTCACTCCCGGTGAAGGGATCTCGGTCCTTTCCCTATCGAATAAGGTGCGGGATATATCAAATATATCGCTGTGCAAAGCAAGAACTGTAGCTACCTGTTTTATTTTGAAATTCCATTCTATAACATCTTAGGTTTCTTTTATTTCATTAATCACATTAATGAAGTCCCATCATTTAAGTACCTAAATATCACAGATAAATATGACGTACACTTATGCCATCCGCATTCGCCTCGATGTCCCCTCGTGCACCATTAGGTTAGGTAACTAACGGGAGAGCGGGGCAGGGCTAGCTGTAGGGTTCCTAGGCACCCTAATGAAGTCTCACAAGGCATCAACCATGCCAATTTCAAATTTTAACGTGCCGAGAAACCCTAAACTATGGATCGTTTGCTAGAAATCTAGGCGAACGGTTAACTAGTTAACACTTAACTAATGGGATATCGGAAATACAACCTTTGTAGATCCGGTGCTCCACCTCCATAGCTCCGCAACGAAGTCGTCTCCGCTGTCCAAAAGGAATCCGGGCTCTAGAGTCGGCTTCGTCGGAGAAAAAGCGAGCTAGGTCGTCGATGTCCATGCCGAAGATGATCTACGTCGAGGCATCGCTAAATCAAGCTCCACCTTCACCAAGCCCTAAAAACTTGTGAAGGAAACACACTCTACTACTTGGCAAGAGGTAGAGGATGAAGAAATAGGAAGTGGGTTCTCTTTAGAATTGGATTTCTCACTCTCAAGCTCAAGTTGCCATTGATGGCCAAGCTTTTCTTCACTTGAAGGAAGAAGAAGAAGAAGCTAATTATGATAAGATTAATTAATAATAGAAAAGAATATATGATACTTATCATAATTGTAACCATGGTAAAGTGTAGAGAATTAACTTAGGTTAAATGAATGGTTAGGGTCAAGGTATCATGAAGCTTCCACTAAACAACAAAAAAAGCCACCATTCTTTTTCTCCTTTTTCCATCTATTTTCCAAAATGAATAAATAGATAAAGGAAAAGAGAAAAGGAAATAAAACCCTAATCATAATTTTAACCATGGTTTAATTCTTTACACTTAACCAAGTAAACATGTATCATCAAACATGATACAATCAAGTGCACAAAAATATATCGCATATACAATGCGCACATCCGAGTGAGAAAATCCATCTTAAGTGAACCGATACTAGTTAATGCAAAGTAATATATCAAATATACAATTATGCATTAAATCATTAAATCAACACTTGATTTAATGATCCGGTTATATCGCATATAACCGACTAATATCATTAGTAACAACTTATCGAATCAACACTTGATCCGATAACCCGGCTATATCGCATATAACCGATCAATGTCACATCGCGAGAATCAAATACAGTATCACATACTGGTATCATTCTCGGTCCCGCACATATCTCATACGTGCTCCTATTTCATTTTTCTTGAGCCAGGAAACCTCTGTGTAGGACTCTAAAGACTCGTCAATACGCCGGCAGCAGATGATGATCATATCAAACATCCACAAGCCGCAAGCGGTCTGCTAAACGTAACGGCCACCCGGGTATTGAGCGATCTGAAGATCGACGAGCAAGCCCGCTCACACTCCAGTGAATCCAACCAGTAACACTACCGTACAGTCCGGTCTGATCGTCTGATATGTCGCATATCTCGCCTAGGGGTGGTAAACGTCAGACCCCAATAGCTCGATAAGTCGTGTCGATATGAGGTCTATAGCAATTCGAGAAACTACAGGTAACACTTACCAGTAAATCTCAGCAACCCTGGCCAGGGATTTCCTGTTATAGCCAATCGAACACAGCGCAACATCAACTCCCTATACCGGGAGAGACGAATCCCCTCCTATCGCTCATTGCCTCCATGTGACTCGGGACTGTACCCAAAAACCACCGTTTTGCACGCCCTCTTGGACGTGGTAAGATGGAAATCAAAGCACAGTGGGAACCACACAAGACTCTATGACGATCTCGGGTCAACAGACTACTCTGTACCAGTGTCACCAGAGAACTGCCATCTGACGTGAGGTATAATACCATCTGGGAGTTCTCGGCGAGTCCGTCCAGTGTACCCAGTCTCTACTGAGCACCCGTATATCTCCTCTGATGTCAAACACCGATGGATATGGGATCACCCATCGCCCATCTGTATGGGTCGAGAAGGTACACGCTAGTCTACTCTGGTATATCGATGCCCCGTCTCGATACACCTACGACTAGGGACTTTGAAGGATGTACTTATAGACTACCATGTCCCTACTAGTATGATTCGCATCATAGTCCAGGTAGTCAAGCACACATCCTAAGGGCTTTACCAACATGTAACAGAGAGACAATCAGTGTACACGTTAAGGTAAAGAGTAACCAGATAGCATACTATCATGTCGAGCAAGAAAGTCCTCCCTATATATGTCCCAGCATCCACTACAATATACATCCAATGTACAGTAATGGCCTCTAGGGCATACATATAACTAACACTAGCGCGGGTGTAAAACATAAGTAACGTCTATATAATATATCATATATACTATATACTGTATCTATCACAGAACATCACATGATCACATCATAGATATCGCAGCAGAAGAAACATATGAAATATTGGATATACTAGGACGTCCGTGTTTTCAATACGAGCCAGTATAAAACACGAATTCCACGGTCGCGATGAATAGCCAAACCCACACCCCTAGACCCCTACGAGAGCGGCAAGCAACCCTACCAATTCTGGAGTTAGGAGACCCGGACTCGACTCCTCGAGTTGGTCTCCCACTGGACTCCAGAACCCGGTTACTTGTGCCCTCCTCCTTGGGTCTATCCTAGTGCGGAAAAGTAAATAATATACAACAACGGTGACAACTTCCGCAACCTGGAAGTGCCCCAATAAAAGAATATTACATACAAGTTCTTACATGAATGAAAATGAAAAACACTCATCTCACATAAAAACCCCCGGCTATTCAAACACGACGATCCAATATAACATATCCAGCAACACATAACATCACATGTCATCAACGTAAGTAAATATGCGCATCCCAATTGCCGTTGACATATAGCAACGAAACCGGCGATATCACATATTACACTTACGGCCACAGAAAAGAAAGTGTAAAACTACAACAGTTGGAATCCGCAACCTCCTCAGACATCGCATGCCTGACCAAATGAATTACTTAGACATCGCATGCCTAACAATTATAAACCCCGCATTTTAGTCTCAAAATTGAAAACTCTTTTCAATATCAAGTCGGGCAATTCAATAAGATTCCCGACATCCTGATCGAATGCTCGTCGCAAACTTCAGTAGACGGCCGCACCCCCGATACCGTCGACGAAGTGCACCAAGGAGGAACACCGCTGCCGCGAGCACCCGAACGGATGCTTTCAGCGACAGGGTTCTCCTGCAGTCACTTGGTCGGGGTTATGGAGTGAGGCTGTCTATTAAGTTTACCCGGCGAGTATCCGCGTACGCTACGTGATTGCGACGGACTTTTGATCACATCAAAATTCCGTGGCAACCGATCAAGTGAGACTAAACTGCTATGTTTATAACATTCATTCAGTTATCTCATAACTACTTGTGAATTCCAATTATTGTATCCCATTCCAGATAAATAGAAAATGTCAAACTTTCCGATCGAACAATCGAACACCCAAGTTTTCCCGATACAGATCAACACATGAAACAAGTCTAAAAACATTCAGTTCGTGCCTCAGTACCAACGGTCCAGCCGTAGAAGGGTCAAGCCAACGCCTCACATGTGGCACGCCGTACTGCCCCAAACCCGAAGGTTCAAAGGGCAGTTCAAGACGGTCACATAATCGAGTTAAGCTTTGTTGTCTTCTAGAGGGTCCATCGCGTTACTTGCACTACTTAGAACTTCTTTAAACTACGGAAAAATCCAACACTTGGAAATTTCCCGACAGGGGAAAAATTGGGTATTTATATCCGGTCGAACTTTTTAACATATTCTAATATTTATCCGGAAAGCCACATAGACAAAATCTGATACTCCGATCGAAACACCGAATCCCCAAAACAATCCCAGAAAATTCAACTCTTGAATAAATATTAAAAATTCCCAGAAAATCCAACTCCAGAAAATAGGAATTACTGTGCAAACAAGGGAAGCTGACGTCTTCAATGGGCCGCGGAACCGCCGCAGAAGCTACGCTTCTGCCGCGGTTCCGCCGTAGTTTGGACTGTTCATGAGAAACTTTTTGCGCCGTAATTCTTATATTTCCCTGCTGAATTTTTTAGCAATTTTTAATTTGGAAAAAAACCCAGTTTTTGAAAAAAGGACAGAGAGCATTTTTTGAGTTGGGGTTTCGGGTCGATCGGACTTCAAACTCCGTCTAGACTTCGCCTAAGGCTCTAACTAGGCTCTGATACCACTGTAGGGTTCCTAGGCACCCTAATGAGGTCTCACAAGGCATCAACCATGCCAATTTCAAAATTTACGGTGCCGAGAAACCCTAAACTATGGATCGTTGGCTAGATGTCTAGGCGAAAAACAAACTAGTAAACTACATTACTAAGAGAGTATGGAAATACAACCTTTGTAGATCCGGTCCTCCACCTCCACGGCTCCGTGATGAAGTCCTCTCCGCTGTCCAAATCAAAATCCGGGCTCTAGCGTCGGCTTCATCGGAGAAATGGACGGGTAAGGTCGTCGGCTTCGTGCCGAAGATGATCTACGTCGAAGCATCACAAGATCAAGCTCCCACTTCACCAAGTCATGAAACTTGTGAAGAAAACACACTCTACTACTTGGCAAGAGGTAGAGGATGAAGAAATAGGAAGTGGGTAGACTTTAGAATTGGATTTCTCACTCTATTTCATCAATCACCATTGATGGTCAAGCTTTTTCTTCTTTGAAGAAGATGAAGAAGAAGAAGATGATAATATGATAAGTATTATAATAAGAATAATAAAATCATTCTTATCATAATCTTAACCCTGGTAATGTGTAGAGAGTTAATCATGGTTGAATGGAATGGTTAGGGTTAAGCATGAGACAAAATGGTCACTTGGGTCAAAGCTTCATGAAGCTTCAACTAGAATACAAATCAAGCCACCATTTTCTTTATGCTTAATATTTTTCCAAAAAAGAATAAATAGATAAATAAATAAGTGAATAAAACATAACCCTAACCATTAACATGTAACCATGGTTTGATCTTTACACAAAAACCCTAGCAAACATGTATCATCAAACATGATACAATCAAGTGCACAAAAAGTATATCACATATACAATGTGCACATCCGAGAGAGAAAATCCATTTAAAGTGAACTGATACTAGTTAATGCAAAGTAATATATCAAATATATAATTATGCATTAAATCATTAAATCAACACTTGATTTAATGATCCGGTCATATCGCATATAACCGACTAATATCTACAGTAATAACTTATCGAATTAACACTTGATCCGATAACCCGGCTATATCGCATATAACCGATCAATGTCACAAATCGCGAGAATCGAATACAGTATCACATACTGGTATCATTCTCGGTCCCGCACATATCTCATATGCGCTCTTATTTCGTTTCGCTTGAGCCAGGAAACCTCTGTGTAGGACTCTAAAGACTCGTCAATACGCCGGCAGCAGATGATGATCATATCAAACACCCACAAGCCGCAAGCGGTCTGCTAAACGTAACGGCCACCCGGGTATTGAGCGATCTGAAGATCGACGAGCAAGCCCGCTCACACTCCAGTGAATCCAACCAGTAACACTACCGTACAGTCCGGTCTGATCGTCTGATATGTCGCATATCTCGCCTAGGGGTGGTAAACGTCAGACCCCAATAGCTCGATAAGTCGTGTCGATATGAGGTCTATAACATTCGAGAAACTACTGGTAACACTTACCAGTAAATCTCAGCAACCCTGGCTAGGGATTTCCGGTTATAGCCAATCGAACACAGCGCAACATCAACTCCCTATACCGGGAGAGACGAATCCCCTCCTATCGCTCATTGCCTCCATGTGACTCGGGACTGTACCCAAAAACCACCGTTTTGCACGCCCTCTTGGACGTGGTAAGATGGAAATCAAAGCAAGGTGGGAACCACACAAGACTCTATGACGATCTCGGGTCAACAGACTACTCTGTACTAGTGTCACCAGAGAACTGCCATCTGACGTAAGGTATAATACCATCTGGGAGTTCTCGGCGAGTTCGTCCAGTGTACCCAGTCTCCACTAAGCACCCGTATATCATCTCCGATGTCAAACACCAATGGATATGGGATCATCCATCGCCCATCTGTATGGGTCGAGAAGGTACACGCCTGTCTACTCTGGTATATCGATGCCCCGTCTCGATACACTCACGACTAGGGACTTTCAAGGATGTACTTATGGACTACCATGTCCCCACTAGTATGATCCGCATCATAGTCCAGGTAGTCAAGTACACATCCTAAGGGCTTTACCAACATGTAATAGAGAGACAATCTGTGTACACGTTAAGGTAAAGAGCAACCAGATAGCATACTATCATGTCGAGCAAGAAAGTCCTCCCTATATATGTCCCAGCATCCACTACAATATACATCCAATGTACAGTAATGGCCTCTAGGGCATACATATAACTAACAAGGCACTCGAGAGGTACTTCGGTATGCTCAAAGACGGTGGCAGGAGGATGAGTACAGCGTCGTTCTAAACTAGCTTTAGAAGTGTACGTCTATATGACTCTGCCAGAGGGTTGTCGTAGTCAGTTGGAGCAGCGGAAGCATAGTGGACAAGTGGCTTATGTCTATTTATAGACTAAAGCAGATATAGTGGAGATAGATCATCTATTTCTGACGTGACAGTCATAAGTTTGACTTCATCAGAATAGGGGATGGATCTGTTAAGAAGGTAGTAGCGTGTGATGTCCTGGTATTTGGATGACATACACAGAGTAAGAAGTGAAATTCCTTTAGTACGGTCGGTTATACTTTGGTCGTCACACAGTGGTTTCTCCACAAAAGAAATGGATTTCATATCAGACATTCTGGTCACTGGATCTATGGTTTTAGATCTAAATTTAGGTGGTTTCCCAATCAGGGTACTTAGACAGCATTCTAGAGGTGCTTTAGAATGGACGACTCCTGGCATGGTGGTGTACCTGTAGGTGATGGAGTCACCCTCTCTAAGGGAGTCTTACAGACTAAAGGGGAGAGGGATGTGCATGATTGGCAGAGCACTTGCTTAGATAATTGAGTCGATCATGAGATGTCAAGTACCACACCAGATGTTGTTTTTGCAGTAGATGCAATAAGTTGATATTGATCCAATCCTGGAGAAACATTCGGAAGCAGTTTTAGAACTTAAGTGGATGTTCTAGGGATATGATAACGACAGCTTCATTTGGGAGACGGTTATCATTCCAGGCTTCCAAGGTGACATGGATGACAGAGTGACTGTCAGAGTTATAGTTTTCCCTCTGACGAGGGGCAGTAGTTTGGACAGGTGGTCCAGGGGATACTGAGGGAGGCATGACGCAGGATACTGATTATGTTCAGTTGACGATACAGTCTAAGAAGTTTGGATTTGAAGTTCATTTTATGAACTAGGTCCCATCAGATATCCAGACATATTCTAAGACAGGTATTGCTCATTTCCGGAGATGGCTTTCTCCGCGAACATGAGATAAAGAGAGACATAGAAAGAAACGTCAAAGCGGATCCACTCACTGAGGCTATTCCTCCGACGCATTAGTTTCGCAAATGGGTTTTGTGAGACTGATTAGTAGAGGAGTTGGGTGTTCGGTATCATACGGGCTGTGAGTATACGACATCGTAATAATTAGCCTTGAGTGCAAGTGGGAGATTGTTGGATATAGTGCCCTCAGAGTCAATTATTGGATCACAGGTACGTGATTGCAATGATTGAGGGAGGACCTATACCGGTAGGACAGTCTTACTCAAGATGATAGTATGCTATCTGGTTTATCTTTATCATCGTGTACTGCTTTAGGTGACCTTACATGTCACTATTGCGTGTTGATAGAGCCCTTAGGATTCTTACTTGACTGCCAGCAGTATGATGGCGATCATATACGTGGGAGCTGGGGTCTATAAGCACATCCTTAAAAGGTCCCTAGTCGTGGGAGTTTTCGAGACAGGGCATCGATACTCCAAAGTAGACTGGTGTATACAGTCGAGACCCCGACGAGGGGCGGTGGCCGGTCTCACAAGTCACTGGTGTCAGTTGGTTCACCTAAGATGTATACAGGTGCTCATTGGGTTATAAGTACACCGGACAAGACTCGCCGGGAACATGCTAGTTGGTCTTATACCTGACGTCAGATAGCAGTTCCCTAGTGACATGTGTACGGTTAGTTCATCGACCTGGGATCGTCATTTGTCTCGTGTGAGTTCCCACTGTACTTTGATTACTACCCTACCATGGCTCAAAGGAGTCGTGCAAACAGGTTTTAGTTGGGTACAGTCCCGAGCCGCATGGAGGCAGTGAGCGGATCTGCAGGGGTTCGTCTCTCCCGGTATTGGCGGTGAGGTCGCGCTGTGTGTAGGAGAGCCATTACACAAACTTGGCCGAGGCAGGAGATTTACTGGTAGGTATTCCAGTAGTATCTCAGGGTGTTCTGGGCTACACTCCGACACGACTTGTACCGCTTTTGGGGGTCTGACTTTTACCAACCCCCTAGGCCTGCCATGCGATGCTCATAGACGAACGGACCAGACTGTACGGATATTGTCACTGACAGGCTCAGTAGGGTGTCAGGATGAGTTCGCTCATCGACGTCCCTTTTGGTCAATACCTGGTAGCCCGTTACGTATGGCTAATACCTCTGACGTGCTAGTGGTTAAATCCACAACCAAAGTATTGACGAGTTTTTAGAGTCCCCCACTAACCGTTTCTCAAGTTTCGGGCGAAACGCTGTAGAGGCTGTATGGAAATATGGCAGGGTTCGATCTTATACATACGGTATTGCACGGATCAAGATCGGATGGATAATACTAGCGGACTTTGGTTTAAGCCGGATCCTAGTATTGTATAGTATAGATTTTGTCTCATTGCATTTGTATTCGGTCGGAATACAAATACGGGTATGTATATACAGTCGCGGGGTTTTCCTGTAATTTATTACGAGATCAGTTTTTTGAAGTTGCCAGTTTGAATTCCGTTTCGGCCATTTTCCTTTGTATCTTTCTTTGGCTGAAAATTGGTGGAGGAGGGCTTATTTGCAAATGTGCAAATTGGCATTGTGGAGGGTGTTCTTTGGAAATTGTTGCTTCATGATGGTTCAACCATCATTTGACTTCTATGTTCATGATTGCTTGACTTTTGGAGATATGATGGTTGATGGAGTGGGTTGACATAATTATTGAGGTGACTTTCTTCATGATTTTGATCATTCCTTTTCTTTGCATGATTGATACACTTTCTCCTCTCTCTCATTTTTGATGAGGGGACCGGCCATTCAAGGGGAGAGGCTGTCCCATTTTTATGTGGGGGATGGTTCTCATTTTGTTTGCACAAAAATCCCTTTGTTCGCACAAAAATCCCTTTGTTCATCTAAAAACTTACATCTCCTTCTCCACATCTAAACATGGCAACTTCACAAACCCTTGAGACAAACCATTCTGCACTCCGTCTACAGCATTCTTGGACATGTTGACTCGCTAACTTCATGCCCGAGTTGCCTCCATCACGACCGTAGAATCCATGTTTTTCATTATTGTCTTAATTTAAAACACGGAGCTCCTAATATATCCAATATTTCATATGTTGACTTCTGCTGCTTTGTTATGTGATGTGAACATATAACTGCGTGAGACGAATGCTTTATATATATGATATATAATAAATGTTTCTTATGTTTTGCACCCGCGCTAGTCCAGCCCTCGCTCTGCAGTTAGTTAAGTAACCTAACGGTGCATGACGGGGCCCCGTGGCGAATGCGGATAGCATAAGCATACGTTCTATTTTCGTTTCATTTTTTGTGATGTTTATGAAACATTAAATGATGGGACTTCATTAATGAGATTAATGAAAAGAAAAGAAATCTAAAGATATTGTAGAATCGAAATTTTAAAAAGGTAGCTCTAGTTTTTGCTTTGCATAGTGGTATTCGTTGATGAATATCTAGCACCTCATTGGATGAGGAAAGAGCCGAGATCCCTTCACCGGGAGTGACCTCTTTAGCAAAACTAGCAAATGCTACAGTCCACTCGGTTTTGTTTTTATAGCTTCTCTAGTTCTTGTTTTGCATAGTGGTATTCCTTGATGAATATCTAACACCTCATTCGATGAGGAAAAAGCTGAGATCCTCTCATCGGGAGTGACCTCTTTAGAGAAACTAGCAAAAACCACAAAACACTCCTTTTCAAATCACTAGATTCTGCAACGATATCAAGTTTATTACGTTAAAAGTTTTCTCAAAAATCAGCCACAGCCTTATGTCATTTCAGATAAGTACTATTTAGTATTCGTGCTGTATTTGTTGGCCTACGTCAAGTCGTAGTGTGCGGTAGCTAATTAGTGCTTATCTGCAGCATGTGATGCGATTGGATTAGGGTAGTCGTGCGACTTTGTTGGCCTGCGTCAAGGGTCGTGCGGGTGGGTTTAATTCAATTAAGAAATGAACGGGTTGAACCTGACTAGTGGCCTATGTTTGTTGGCCTGCGTCAAGATCATAGGACGCTAGGGGTAAAAACAATTATCAATGTTTAAAATAACTCGCTACGTAGCTCGCTATTTTGCGCTACATAGCATACTTTAGTATATTCGCTACGTAACTTTGGACAAAAACTCAAATACAAAGTAACTTACGTTTTTTCTTCAAATTGCTTACGCTTTTTAACAAATAGTATACGCTACGCTATGCGTATGCTATTTTCATATAAAATTTTCTATTGAACTTATTAAAATTTCAGTATCTAATCCTAAACTATACGAACACAGTTTCATTAAAGTTCTAACCTCTTAATTTGAAATCATATTTAGTAGACATGATTCTCAAACAAAGATTATTTAATTGATTTTCGATAGGTTTAATCTAGTATGAATCATATATATGAACTCAAGTATTGAAAATTTTGAAAATAATTTTTTTTGGAATTTCGAGGAGCAGAGAAACTACTCCTGTAAAAAATATTGTTATATTACTTATTTTTCTATGTTCCCAAACCAATTTTATATCTTTATAATAATATAATTTATTATAAATGAGATGATTTAGTAATAATTAATAATTCATGTAGCTTACGCTATGCGCAACGCTTTTTGCATTTTCGCTATTTAGTAATAGAACGCTACGCTACACGCTATCGCAATTTTGAACATTGACAATTATTAGGAATTTCAAGTGTTGAAATTTGCAATGAGATTGCATACCTTCTATATGATAGTTTTATCCTGATACCCGCTGCGAGTAAGAGTTACTCTTGGGAGAGTTTTGCACTTTACAATTAGCCGATCAATTAGGTGTCTAAGAAATGTGTTAATGGGGGTGATGCCCCGGCGGAAATGAGGTTATTTAATTTGTTCCATGTGAAAGCATAGGGAGACTCCCTCGGAGTACTAATACCTGCGTGGCCGAACGATTGGCGAACTTGTAGGGTGTAATTAATCCCGGCTAATCTTACCTTTTAAGGTTTGAAGGAAGATTTGATAAAAACAGTGGGAGCCATCCTGATTAGATAAAATAATAACTAATATAATCTTGCAAAGAGCACACGCAAAGTGATTATCCTTCTCTCTCTCCTGGTAGCGACCAATGACACGCCTTAATCAAGATAATAATTTGGATGTATTGACTGAACCCACTTATTATACTGGGCTATGTTCCGCCTTTTCTTATGATTGTCATAAGTCTGAGCAAGGAATAGGGCAATATCCAGATTCCCACGCAACCTAAATGAAGAATAAGCATGTTGATGTATCGTCTTCGGGTGTGTTCATAACCAAGAACTGTTTCTCAGTTTGCTCTATGTCCTACTTATTGGATATCGGATCAGGATCCCACGTATGTAATTTGTTACATGGGATAAAGAGAGGTAGAGAACTGGGAAAGGGTGATATGTTTCTAATAGTAAAGAATGGTGCAATTGTTGCAGCCAAAGCAGTTGGCGAATATCAACTTGTCTTACCAAGTGGTAACACAATGATTCTGAGCAACTATTATTTCGTACCAAAAATATTGTGAATGCTTTCCTAAATCAAGTGTTGATTAGGTATGGTACGTTGTATAATGGTATAAACGTTCTAAATCAAACTACAGTTCTAAGTATACAGAACACACACAAGAGGAACAGTTCATAAATGAACGAAGACTTCTTGTAGTATTGTAGATTAGGTCATATCAATGCGACAAGACTGGCTGAGTTGCATAAGGATGCATATTTGTATCCGTTCGAATTTACATCTTATGAAACTTTCCAGTCATGTCTCAAAGGCTAGATGACTAAATCTCCGTTTACTGGACATAGAGAAAGAGCGACTGAACTCTTGGATAGATACATGGTGATGTATGCAGTCCTATGTCTACACATGCCAGGAATAGTTCCTCGTACTTTATTACATTCACCGATGAACTATAAGGCTACGCCAGCGCCCCGTCCATCAATCCGTGGCCAAACGCGGAACAAAAACTTTTAAAACTTGGCGCTAACGTAACCCGATTGCCGGATCGTGCCATTAACCCTATACTAGTGCTACTGAAAAGAGTTTAGAGAGGTTATACCGATCGATCTGTGTCCTTCGGTCTTCAACCTCTGTCTAAGCTCATCGCGGCTGCCCCGATGTAGTTCGATCTCCGGTCTCCCTTAGTCGAAGAAGATCCATGTCGAGGGTTCTTTATGCGGGCTCCCGCTTCTAAACCGAAGTAACTCGAACAACTAGTTTGCTAGCCTAAGTGCCCAAGATGAAGTAGAGATAGTGTGTGAATATTTTGTCTCATAACCCTCTAGGATTCTCAACACATGAGAGGGATAGAGTAGATGTTGAAGAAGATGTCCATGGTGAAAGATGTGAGCTCAAGAAAATATCAAGTGAGCAAGCCTAGCCAATGAAAATGAGATGGATCAATAAAATGTGATGGCTGCCTAATTTTAATAAAGTGAGTGTTTTGATATATTGTTGTGAGAAAATGAGCCCCCCCCCCACACAAAATATCTCTACACTCACACACTCACAACAAATATCTTAGCCCACTCACAAATATCTTAGCCACGACAAAAGACATGTCATGCCAAGAATGAGTCACAATTTCAACCATAAAACATTTAAACCAAAATGCTTTAATCAAAAAAAGAAATGGCATCAACTAAAGAAATCTTGTAACGAATTACAAGAATACCCCTCATCCGTATATACATACCCGCATCCATATTCCGACTGAATACGAATACTACGAGACGAAAGTAATCCAACAATCTAATACCAGGATCCGGTTTAAACTAAAGCCCACTAGTATGATTCGTCCGATCATGATCCATGCACAAGTGCACGTATACGATCGAACCCTGCCATAAAACTATACGGCCTCTATAACGTTTCGCCCGAACTAGGGAAACCCTCCGTATGGGACTCTAAAGACTCGTCAATACGCTGGCAGTGGGTTTAACCACAAGAACGTCAGCGGCACTAGCTGTACGTAACGGCTGCCCAGGTATTGAGCGAAAGGGAGGCCGACGAGCGAACTCATCCTGAAACCCAACTGAGCCTGACAGTGACAATATCCATACAGTTCTGTCCGTTCATCTATGAGTATTGCATATCGGGCCTGTAGGGTTCCTAGGCACACTATAGAGGTCTTACAAGGCATCAACCATGCCCATTTCAAATTTTATGGGTGCCGAGAAACCCTAATGCGGATCGTTGACTAGAAGTTTAGGCGATATACCAATCTAGTTAACAACTTAACTAAAGATAAGAAGCTACAACCTTTGTAGATCCGGATATCCACTTCCTTGGCTCCACATAGGCATCCTCTCGCTTTCCATCTAGAATCCGGGACTCAATCGTCGGCTTGATCGGAGAAATGGGCGGACTAGGTCGTCGGCTTCGTGCCGAAGATGATCTACGTCGAGGCATCATAAGTTCAAGCTCCGACTTCACAAATTTGTGAAACTTGTGAATAAAACACCCAAAACAACTTGGCAAGAGGTAGAGGGTGAAGAAATAGGAGGTGGGTTTTCTTTAGAATTGGATTTCTCACTTTAGAACTCAAGTTGCCATTGATGAAGGAAAGGGTTTTCTTGAAGAAGAAGATGAAGATCAAGAAAGAATATGATAAGTGTCCTATTTAAAAAAGAAACAAATATGAATACTTATCATATCCTAACCATAGTCAAGTGTAGAGAGTAAACTAGGGTTAGTAGGAATGGTTAGGGTTAAGGATGAGATAAGAATGGTGGACTTTTCAAAGCTTCAAGAAGCTTCAACATATACAAACAAAATAAGCCACCATTCTCATTTATTTTCCAAAATGAATAAATAAATAAATAAGTAAATAAACAAAACCCTAACCACTCATATGACCATGGTTTAATCTTTACTCAAACCCAAGTGAGCAAGTATCATCAAACATGATACAAACAAGTGCACAAAAATACATCACATATACAATGTGCATCAAGTGAGAAAATCCTTTTTAAAATGAACCAATACTAGTTAATGCAAAGTAATATATCAAATATATTATTATACATTAAATCATTAAATCAACACTTGATTTAACGATCCGGTCATATCGCATATAACCAACTAGTATCCAATGTATCGGCTTATCGAATCAATCATTGATTCGATATCTAGGTTATATCGCATATAACCAATCAATACTTTCATCGCGAGAATAAAATACGGTATCACATACACGCATCATTCTCGCCCCTGCACATATCTCATATGCGCCCCTATTTCATTTCGCTTGAGCCAGGAAACCTCTGTGTAGGACTCTAAAGACTCGTCAATACGCCGGTAGCAGATGATGATCATATCAAGCACCCACAAGCCGCAAGCGGTCTGCTAAACGTAACGGCCATCCGGGTATTGAGCGATCAGAAGATCGACGAGCTAGGCTGCTCACACTCCTGTGAATCCAACCAGTAACACTTTCCGTACAGTCCGGTCTGTTCGTCTGTTATGTCGCATATCAAGTCTAGGGGTGGTATACGTCAGACCCCAATAACCGATAAGTCGTGCCGATGTGAGGCTCATAACGGGTCGAGAAACTACTGGTAACACTTACCAGCAAATCTCTGATCAGCCCTGGCCAGGGACTTCCCTGTTACGGCCAATCGAGCACAGCGCAACATCAACCCCCAATAATGGGAGAGACAAAACCCCTCCCATCGCTCATTGCCTCCATGTGACTCGGGACTGTACCCAAAGACCACCATTTTGCACGCCCTCATGGACGTGGTAAGGTGGAGATCAAAGCACAGTGGGAATCACACAAGACTCTAGGATGATCTCGGGTCTACAGACTAACCTGTACAAGTGTCACCTGAGAACTGCCATCTGACGTGAGGTATAATACCATCTGGGAGTTCTCGGCGAGTCCGTCCAGTGTACCCAGTCTCCACTGAGCACCCGTATACCATCTCTGATGTCAAACACCAATGGATATGGGATCATCCATCGCCCATCTCATGGGTCGAGAAGCGTATACGCTAGTCTACACTGGTATATCGATGCCCCGTCTCGATACACCCATGACTAGGGACCTTGAAGGATGTACTTATGGACTACCATGTCCCCACTAGTATGATCTGCATCACAGTCCAGGTAGTCAAGTACACATCCTAAGGGCTTTATCAACATGTAACTATAAGACAGTTTAAAGAGACAAGTGTACATGTTAAGATAAAGAGTAACCATATAGCATACTATCATATCGAGCAAGAAAGTCATCTCTATATATGTCCAAGCATCCAATATAATATACATCATCTGTACAATACTGGTCTCTAGGGCATACATACAACTATCAATCTCCCACTTGCACTAGGGCCAGCTGCTGCAGTATCGCATACCGAGCATCCCGAAGAGTCTCTCAAACTGTATCTGGGGAATGGCCTTCGTGAGTGGATCCGCCGTGTTGTTCTTCGTGTCAACCCTCCTGACCTCGATCTCCCAGCGATCAACTATCTCCCGGATCAGGTGATACCGCCTCAGAATATGCCTGGATCGCTGATGGGACCTGGGTTCCTTGGCCAAAGCCACCGCTCCATTGTTATCGCAATACAAAGGTATTGGATGCTCAATGGATGGAACCACTCCAAGTTCAGTAATGAACTTTTTGATCCAGACAGCCTCTTTGGCAGCATCGTTGGCAGCGATGTATTCAGCCTCCATCGTCGAGTCTGCCACGGTTTCTTGCTTGGAACTTTTCCAGCTAACCGCCCCTCCGTAAAGGGTAAAGACAAATCCCGACTGCGACTTAGAGTCGTCCTTATCACTCTGGAAGCTCGAATCGGTAAAGGACTCCGCTTGGAGTTCTCCATTACCATACACCAAGAGCATCTCTTTAGTCCTTCGCAAGTACTTAAGAATGCTCTTCACAGCTGTCCAGTGACTCTCTCCAGGATCAGCTTGATACCTGCTCACTACACTTAGTGAGTATGCTACATCTGGTCTGGTACATAGCATCGCATACATGATAGAGCCTACAGCCGAAGCATAGGGTATCCCTTGCATGCGAGCTCTCTCCAAATCAGTCTTGGGAGACATCTCTTTGGAGAGAGTGACTCCAGAGATCGTGGGCAAGTTCCCACGCTTGGATTCTTCCATACTAAACCTCTTTAGTATGGTGTCAGTGTACCTGGATTGGGACAATCCCAATATCCGTTTGGATCTATCTCTATAGATCCTTATTCCCAATATGCAGAAGGCATCACCAAGATCTTTCATTGAGAATCTTTGTGATAAGAAGAGCTTGACCGATTGCAGCATAGGAATATCATTTCCTATCAAGAGTATGTCATCCACGTACAATACGAGGAAGACAACCTTACTCCCTGCCACCTTCTTGTAAATACAAGGTTCATCTGGGTTTTTGACGAAATCAAACTCTTTAATAACGACATCAAAGTAGATGTTCCAACTCCGCGATGCTTGCTTTAATCCATAAATGGATTTAAGCAGCTTGCACACCTTGCCGCTGCTCCCACTGTCTACGAAGCCCTCTGGCTGAGTCATGTACATGCACTCTTCTAAATCACCATTTAGAAAGGCGGTCTTAACATCCATTTGCCAGATTTCGTAGTCATGATATGCAGCGATGGCAAGCATGATCCGGATGGAATTAAGCATAGCCACTGGAGAAAAGGTTTCGTCATAGTCTACACCTGGTCTTTGACGAAAACCTTTTGCAACAAGTCTAGCTTTGAAAGTCTCCACTTTCCCATCTACACCAAGTTTCTTCTTGAAGATCCACTTGCTCCCAATGGGTTTTACCCCTTCAGGAGCAACATCCAAAGTCCATACTTTGTTGGTGTACATGGATTCCATCTCGGACCGCATAGCATCCAGCCATTTCACTGAATCCCTACTCGTGATGGCCCGCTCGAAGCTAGTTGGGTCATCATCCTCTATGATGCAATCCTCGCTCCCACCATCCATGAGAAAACCGTAGTATCTCTCAGGTGGACGAGAAACCCTGCTAGATCGGCGGAGAGGCTGGGGTTCATCGGGAACTACTGAATGCTCTGGTTCAACCAAATCTTCTGTTGTAGTCTGTGTCGCTGGAACCTCTTCCAGTTCTACCTCAATGCCACTTATCTGTTTCATAAGAAAACTTTTTTCTAAGAAAGTGGCATGTCGAGAAACAAACATTTTTTGTTCCTCGGGGTGGTAGAAGATATACCCTTGTGAATTTTTAGGATATCCTACAAACTTACATAAGACAGATCTTGCCTCGAGTTTGTCCGGATTTTGTCTTTTGACATAGGCTGGACAACCCCATATCTTAATATAATTAAGATGCGGTCTCTTCCCTTTCCATATCTCATATGGAGTGGTAGGCACTGATTTGGTAGGAACTCTATTCAATAGGTCCATGGCTGTCTCAAGTGCATATCCCCAGAAGGAAATAGGTAACTCAGCTGTACTCATCATTGAGCGCACCATATCTAATAGGGTGCGGTTTCTCCGTTCAGATACACCGTTGTGCTGTGGTGTATATGGAGGAGTCAGCTGAGAGAGAATCCCATTCTCTTTTAGGAAGTCCAGGAATTCATTGCTCAAGTATTCCCCTCCTCGATCAGATCGTAGGATTTTAATACTTTTTCCGGTTTGGTTCTCGACTTCTTGTTTATATTCTCTAAATTTCTCAAAAGCTTCTGATTTGTGTTTCATCAGGAACACATATCCGAATCTAGAGAGATCGTCAGTGAATGTAATGAACTACGAAGAACCATCCCTGGCATTTGTAGACATGGGACCGCATACATCACTATGTATCAGTCCCAAGAGTTCAGTAACTCTTTCTCCGTGTCCCGTAAACGGAGTTTTGGTCATCTTGCCTTTGAGACATGACTGGCAAGTGTCATAAGATGAAAATTCAAACAGATTTAAATATCCATCCTTATGCAACTTAGCCAGTCGTGTCACATTGATGTGACCCAGTCTACAATGCCATAAGAAGGATTCGTTCAGTTCTGAACTCTTCCTCTTGTGTGTGTTTGTTATGCTCAGAACTGTTGATTGGTTTAGAACATAAATGCCATTGCACAACGTGCCTGATCCAACCAACTTTTGGTTATGGAAAATGTTCATAACATTATCCTGTAATACAAAATTATATCCCTCTTTACTCAATAAAGAAACCGATATAATGTTGCATATCAGGTTCGGCATGTAATAGCATTCGTTCAGAACCAATGTATTACCAGTTGGTAATTCAAGGTGATATTCCCCGACAGTCTTAGCTGCAACAATTGCACCATTTCCAACTCTAATGTCTTTATCACCTTCTCCAAGTTCTCTACCTTTCCTAAGCCCATGTAACTGATTACATATATGGGATCCTGATCCGGTATCTAATACCCAGGACGTAGGGCAAATGGAGAAACAGTTCTCTGTAACGAACACACCCGAAGAAAATGCATCAACATGTACTTTCTTCATTCGGGTGGCATGGGAATCCTGGTATTCCCCTATATCCTGTTCAGTCCTATAACTCTTATAGGAAAGAACGGAACCAACGTTCCCCAGCACAGTATAACATGCGGGTTCGGTCAATACATCCATATTATTATCTTTATTAGGGCATGAAATGGTCGCTACCTGGAGAGAGAGAGAAGAAAACACTTTAGCATATGCTCGTGCAAGATCAGATTGGTTATTATCTTATCTAATCAGGATGGCTCCCACTGGTTTTTATCAAATCTTCCTTCAAACCCTAAAAGGAAAGACTAGTTTGGATTAATTATACCCTACAACTTCGTCGATCTTTCAGCCAGGCCAGTGTCGGTACTTTGAGGGAGGTCCCCCGTGCTTTCGCACGAACCTAATTAATGTAAAACCTCGTTTTCCCAGAGGCGTAACCCCGTTGACACCTTTCTAGACACCTACTTGATCGGCTAATTGTAATGTGTAAAACTCTTCCAGGAGTAACTCTTACTCGCAGTGGGTATCGGGATCCAACTATCTCATAGAAGGTATGCAATCTCATTGCAAATTTCAACACTTGAAATTCCCGATAATATTTTGCCCCTAGCGTGCTATGACCTTGACGCATGCCAAACAACCCATAGTCCGCTAGTCAAGTTCAACCCGTACATTTCTTGATTGAATTAAACCCACCCGCACGACCCTTGACGCATGCCAAACAACGCCGTGCGAATACCCTAATCCAATCGCATCGTATGCTAGCAGATAAGTACTAGTTAGCTACCATACACTACGCCTTGATGCATGCCAAACAACCGCAGCACGAATACTAACTAGTACTTATCTGAAATGACGGAGGGCTACGATAGGTTTTTCTGAAAACCTATTGCGTAATGAACTTGATATCATTGTAGAATCAAATGAAGTTTTGAAATGGAGTGATTTTGAGGCTTTTCTAGTTTTGCTAAAGGGGTCACTCCCGGTGAAGGGATCGTCGGCCCTTTCCTCATCGAATGAGGTGCAAGATATATCATATATATCACTGTGCAAAGCAGAAACTATAGAAGCTTTCAAAAACAAACCGAGTGTGTAGCATCTGCCAGTTATTGCTAAAGGAGTCACTCCCGGTGAAGGGATCTCGGTCCTTTCCTCATCGAATAAGGTGCAGGATATATCACATATACCGCTGTGCAAAGCAAGAACTGTAGCTACCTGTTTTATTTAAAATTTGATTCTACAACATCATTTGGTTTCTTTTATTTCATTAATCACATTAATGATGTCCCATCATTTAAGTACCTAAACATCACAGATAAATACGACGTACACTTATGCCATCCGCATTTGCCTCGATGTCCCCTCGTGCACCGTTAGGTTAGGTAACTAACGACAGAGCAGGGCAGGGCTAGTGCGGGTGCAAAACATAAGTAACGTCTATATAATATATCATATATACTATATACTGTATTTATCACAGAACATCACATGATCACATCATAGATATCGCAGCAGAAGAAACATATGAAACATTGAATATACTAGGACGTCCGTGTTTTGAATACGAGCCAGTATAAAACACGGATTCCACGGTCGTGATGAATAGCCAATCCCACACCCCTAGACCCCTACGAGAGCGGCAAGCAACCCTACCAATTCTAGGGTTAGGAGACCCGGACTCGACTCCTCGAGTTGGTCTCCCACTGGACCCCAGAACCCGGTTACTTATGCTCCCCTCCTTGGGTCTATCCTAATGCGGAAAAGTAAATAATATACAAAAGGTAACATCTTCCGCAACCTGGAAGTGCCCCAAAATAAAAGAATATTACATACAAGTTTTTACATGAAAGAAAATGAAAAACACTCATCTCACATAAAAACCCCCGGCTATTCAAACACGACGATCCAATATAACATATCCAGCAACACATAACATCACATGTCATCAACGTAAGTAAATATGCGCATCCCAATTGTCGTTGACATATAGCAACGAAACCGGCGATATCACATATTACACTTACGGTCACAGAAAAGAAAGTGTAAAACTACAACAGTTGGAATCCGCAATCTCTTTAGACATCACATGCCTAATCAAATGAAATACTTAGACATCACATGCCTAACAGTTATAAACCCCGCATTTTAGTCTCATTATCGAAAACTCTTTTCAATATCAAATGAAACTAAACCGCTAGATTTATAACATTCATTCAGTTATCTCATAACTGTTTGTGAATTCCAATTATTGTATCCCATTCCGGATAAATAGAAAGTATTAAACTTTCCGATCGAACATTCGAACACCCAAGTTTTCCCGAAACCGTCCAACACATGAAATAGGTTCAAAGACATTTACTTCATGCCTCAGTACCAACGGTCCAGCCGTAGAAGGGTCAAGCCAACGCCTCACATGTGGCACGCCGTAATGCCCCAAACCCGAAGGTTCAAAGGGCAGTTCAAGACGGTCACATAATTGAGTTAAGGTTTGTTGTCTTCTAGAGGGACCATCGCGTTACTTGCACTACTCGGAACGTCCTTAAACCACACAAAAATCCAACACTTGGAAATTTTTCGGCATGGGAAAAGTTGGGTATTTATATCCGGTCGAACTTTTTAACATATTCAAAAAATTATCCGGAAAGTCACAGACAAGATTAGACAATCCGATCGAAACTCCGAGTCCCCAATACAACCCTAAAAATTCAACTCCTGGAAAAATATTAAAAATTCCCAGAAAACTCAGCATCATAAAATAGGAATTACTGTGCAAAAATGAAATGATGACGTCATAAGATGGCCGCGGAACCGCCGCAGAAGCCAGGCTTCTGCCGCGGTTCCGCCGCCGTTTGGACGAATTGGGTGATCGTGTTTCACAGTAATTCTTATAAAGTCCTGCTGAATTTCCTGCATATTTTTAATGTCGAAAAAGACCAGATTTCAGAAATTGTCCAGAGAGCATTTTAGGGTTTTGGTTTTTAGTTCGATCGGACTTCTAATTCCGTCTACGCATCGCCTAAGGCTCTAGCTAGGCTCTGATACCACTGTAGGGTTTCTAGGCATACTATAGAGGTCTCACAAGGCATCAACCATACCAAATTCAAATTTTATCGGTGCCGAGAAACCCTAATGCGGATCGTTGACTAGAAGTTTAGGCGATATACCAATCTAGTTAACAACTTAACTAAAGATAAGAAGCTACAACCTTTGTAGATCCGGATATCCACTTCCTTGGCTCCACGTAGGCGTCCTCTCACTGTCCATCTCGAATCCGGGACTCAATCGTCGGCTTGATCGGAGAAATGGGCGGACTAGGTCGTCGGCTTCGTGCCGAAGATGATCTACGTCGAGGCATCACAAGTTCAAGCTCCGACTTCACAAAATTGTGAAACTTGAGAAGAAAACACCCAAAAAAACTTGGAAAGAGGTAGAGGGCGAAGAAATAGGAGGTGGGTTCACTTTAGAATTCGATTTCTCACTTTAGAACACAAATTGCCATTGATGAAGGAAAGGGATTTCTTGAAGAAGAAGATGAAGATCAAGAAAGAATATGATAAGTGTCTTATTTAAAAAAGAAAAAAATATGAATACTTATCATATCCTAACCATAGTCAAGTGTAGAGAGTAAACTAGGGTTAGTAGGAATGGTTAGGGTTAAGGATGAGATAAGAATGGTGGACTTTTCAAAGCTTCAAGAAGCTTCAACATATACAAACAAAATAAGCCACCATTCTCATTTATTTTGTAAAATGAATAAATAAATAAATAAGTAAATAAACAAAACCCTAACCACTCATATGACCATGGTTTAATCTTTACACAAACCCAAGTGAGCAAGTATCATCAAACATGATACAAACAAGTGCACAAAAATATATCACATATACAATGTGCATCAAGTGAGAAAATCCTTTTTAAAATGAACCAATACTAGTTAATAAAAAGTAATATATCAAATATATTATTATACATTAAATCATTAAATCAACACTTGATTTAACGATCCGGTCATATCGCATATAACCGACTAGTATCCAATGTATCGGCTTATCGAATCAATCCTTGATTCGATATCTAGGTTATATCGCATATAACCAATCGATACATTCATCGCGAGAATAAAATACGGTATCACATACACGCATCATTCTCGCCCCTGCACATATCTCATATGCGCCCCTATTTCGTTTCGCTTGAGCCAGGAAACCTCTGTGTAGGACTCTAAAGACTCGTCAATACGCCGGTAGCAGATGATGATCATATCAAGCACCCACAAGCCGCAAGCGGTCTGCTAAACGTAACGGCCATCTGGGTATTGAGCGATCAGAAGATCGACGAGCTAGGCTGCTCACACTCCTGTGAATCCAACCAGTAACATTTTCCGTACAGTCCGGTCTGTTCGTCTGATATATCGCATATCAAGTCTAGGGGTGGTATACGTCAGACCCCAATAACCGATAAGTCGTGCCGATGTGAGGCTCATAACGGGTCGAGAAACTACTGGTAACACTTACCAGCAAATCTCTGATCAGTCCTGGCCAGGGACTTCCCTGTTACGGCCAATCGAGCACAGCGCAACATCAACCCCCAATACCGGGAGAGACGAAATCCCTCCTATCGCTCATTGCCTCCATGTGACTCGGGACTGTACACAAAGACCTCCGTTTTGCACGCCCTCATGGACGTGGTAAGGTGGAGATCAAAGCACAGTGGGAATCACACAAGACTCTATGACGATCTCGGGTCTACAGACTAACCTGTACAAGTGTCACCTGAGAACTGCCATCTGACGTGAGGTATAATACCATCTAAGAGTTCTCGACGAGTCCGTCCAGTGTACCCAGTCTCCACTGAGCACCCGTATACCATCTCTGATGTCAAACACCAATGGATATGGGATCATCCATCGCCCATCTCATGGGTCGAGAAGCGTATACGCTAGTCTACACTGGTATATCGATGCCCCGTCTCGATACACCCACGACTAGGGACCTTGAAGGATGTACTTATGGACTAACATGTCCCCACTAGTATGATCTGCATCACAGTCCAGGTAGTCAAGTACACATCCTAAGGGCTTTATCAACATGTAACTATAAGACAGTTTAAAGAGACAAGTGTACATGTTAAGATAAAGAGTAACCAGATAGCATACTATCATATCGAGCAAGAAAGTCATCTCTATATATGTCCAAGCATCCAATATAATATACATCATCTATACAATACTGGCCTCTAGGGCATACATACAACTAACAGGGCCTAGGGGGATGGTAAACGTTAGACCCCTAATAGCGGTCTAAGTCGTGTCGGAGTGTTCCCCAGAACACCTTGAGAAACTACTGGAATACCTTCCAGTAAATCTCACTTGCCTTGGCTAAGGATTTTATGTAATGGCTCTCCAAAACAGCGCGATATCAACCCCCAATACCGGGAGAGACGAATCCCCTGGCGATCTGTTCACTGCCTCCATATGGCTCGGGACTGTACCCAACTAAAATCTGTTTGTGCGACTCCTTTGAACCGTGGTAGGGTAGTAATCAAAGCACAGTGGGAACTCACACGAGACAAATGACGATCTCAGGTCGATAGATTAACCTGTACACATGTCACCAGGGAACTGCTATCTGACGATAGGTATTATACCAACTAGCATGTTCCCGGCGAGTCCGTCCGGTGTACTCATAACCCAATGAGCATCTATATACTATCTCAGGTGAACCAACTGACACCAATGACTTATGAGATCGGCCATTGTCCTTCGTGGGGGTCTCGATCCGTATACACTAGTCTACTCTCTGAGTATCGATGTCCAGTCTCGAAGCTCCCATGACTAGGGACACTTTTAGGATGTACTTATAGACTACCAAACTCTTACGTATATGATCGCCATCATACTGCTTGTAGTCAAGCAAGAATCCTAAGGGCTCTATGAACATATAATAGTGATCTGTAATGTCACCTGAAGCATGTACACGATGATAAAGACAAACCAGATAGAATACTATCATCTCGAGTAAGATTGTCCTACCGGTATAGGTCCTCCCTCAATCATTGCAATCACGTGCCCGCGATCCAATAATTGACTTGAAGGGCACTATAGCCAATATGATCAAGATACGAACATGTGTTCCTGTAGAAACACAAATCTAAACTTTTTGAGAAATTTAAGGAATATAAGTTTGAAGTTGAGAACCAGATGGGTAAATGTATTAAAATCCTTCGAACCGAATGGGAGGGGGGAGGGGAGAATACTTGAGCATGGAATTCAGAGACTACTTAAAATAGAATGGGATTCTCTCTCAACTTACTCCTCCGTATATACCACAACACAATAGAGTTTTGGAGTAAAGGAATCGCACCCAATAAGATATGGTGCGCTCTATAATGAGTAATGCTGAGTTGCCTATTTTCTTTTGGGGTTATGCACTTGAGATAGCTGCATACCTATTGAATATAGTTCCGACCAAATCCGTTGCCTACCACTCCATATGTGATATGAAATGGGAAGAGACCATCTCTTAAACGAGTTAAGATATGGGGTTGTCTGGCCTATTAAAAAGCAAAATCCGGACAAGCTCGAGGCAAGGTCAGTTTTGTGCAAGTTTATAGGATAACCCAAACATTCGCGAGGGTATATCTTCTACCACACCGAGGAACAAAAGGTGTTTGTTTCTTGATATGCCACCTTTTAGAAAAAGGAATTTCTTGTGAATGAAATTAGTGTTAATGAGGTAGAACTGGAAGAAGTTCCAGCAACACAAACTATAACTGACGATTTGGTGGAATCGGAGGAATCAATAGTCCCTAACGAACCTCAGTCACTCTACAGATCTAGTAGGGTTCCTCATCCACCTGAGAGATACTACAGTTTTCTCATATATGGTAGAAGCGAGGATTGTATCATGGAAGATGATGACTTAACTAGTTTCGAGCAGACCATCACAAGTGGAGACTTTGTGAAATGGCTGGATGCTATGCGATCTGAGATGGAATCCATGTACACCAATAAAGTATGGACTTTGAAAGTTGCTCCTGAAGGGGTAAAACCCATCGGGAGCTAGTAGATCTTAAGAAGATAATTGGTGTAGATAGAAAAGTTGAGACTTTCAAAACTAGACTTGTAGCAAAAGGTTTTCTTCAAGGACCTGGTTTCGACTATAATGAAACCTTTTCTCTAGTAGCTATTCTTAAGTCCATCCGGATCCTACTTGCCGTTGCTGCATACCATGACTACGAAATCTGGCAGTTGGACGTCAAGACCGCTTTTCTAAATGGTGATTTAGAAGAGAGCGTGTACATGACATAGCCAGAGGGCTTCGTAGACAGTGGGAGCAGCGGAAGCATGTGTAAGCTGCTTAAATCCATCTACGGATTAAAGCAGGCATCGCAGAGATGGATCAAAGAGTTTGACTTCATCAAAAAATATAGATGAACCATGTATATATAAGAAGGTAGTAGAGAGTAAGTTTTTCTTCCTCGTATTGTATGTGGATGACATACTCTTGATATGAAATGATGTTTCTATGCTACACTCGGTCAAGCTCTTCTTATCATACATATTCTCCATGAAAGATCTAGGTGATGCCTGCTACATCTTGGGGATTAAGATCTATAGAGATAGATATAAACGGATGTTGAGATTGTCCCAATCCAGATATATAGACACCATACTAAAGAGGTTTAGTATGGAGAGGGCTCGCATGCAAGGGATACCCTATGTTTCGGCAGTCGGGTCAATCATGTATGCGATGTTATGTACTAGACCAGATGTAGCTTACTCACTAAGTGTAGTGAGTAGGTAACAAACAGATCCTGGAAAGAAATACTGGATAACAGTGAAGAACATTATTAAGTACTTGAGAAGGACTAAAGAGACATTCTTGGTTGATGGTAACGGTGAACTCCAGGTGGAATCGTTTACCGATTCGAGCTTCCAGAGTGATAAGGAAGACAGTAAGTCGGTCTCGGGTTTTGTTTTCATCCTTGTTGGATATAGTGCCCTCTAAGTCAATTATTGGATCGCAGGTACGTGATTGCAATGATTGAGGGAGGATCTATACCGATAAAACAGTCTTACTCGAGATGATAGTATGCTATCTGGTTTGTCTTTATCATCATGATAAAGCCCATAGGATTCTTGTTTGACTACCAGCAGTATGATGGCGATCATATATGTGGGAGCTGGGGTCTATAAGCACATCCTTAAAAGTGTCCCTAGTCGTGGGAGTTTCGAGACAGGGCGTCGATACTCCAGAGTAGACTAGTGTATACAGTCGAGACCCCGACGAGGGGCGGTGGCCGGTCTCACAAGCCACTGGTGTCAGTTCGATCACCTAAGATGTATACAGGTGCTCATTAGGTTATGAGTACACCGGACAGGACTCGCCGGGAACATGCTAGTTGGTATTATACATATCGTCAGATAGCAGTTCCCTGGTGACATATGTACAGGTTAGTTCATCGACCTGAGGTCGTCATTTGTCTCGTGTGAGTTCCCACTGTGCTTAGATTACTACCCTACCACGCTCAAAGGAGTTGTGCAAACAGGTTTTAGTTGGGTACAGTCCCGAGCCACATTGGAGGCAAGTGAGCGGATCTTCGGGGATTCGTCTCTCCCGGTATTGGGGGTGAGATCGCGCTGTGTTTAGGAGAGCCATTACACGAAATCCCTGGCCAGGGTAATCGAGATTTACTGGAAGGTATTCCAGTAATATCTCAGGATATTCTGGGCTGCTCTCTGACACGACTTATGCAGCTATTGGGGGTCTGACGTTTACCGACCCTCTAGGCCGTATATGCGATACTCATAGACGAATGTTCCAGACTGTATAGATATTGCCACTGTCAGGCTCAGTAGGGTTTATAGATGAGTTCGCTCGTCAGCTTCCCTTCCAATCAACATATAGGCAAAACGTTACGTACAGCTTGTACCTCTGACGTGCTAGGGTTATACCCAGTGCCAGTGTGTTGATGAGTCATTAGAGTTCCCCACAGACACTTTCCCAAGTTCGGGCGAAACGTTGTAGAGGCCGTATGGGTTTATGGCAAGGTTCGGAAAATGCACGTGCGTTTTCGCACGTGTCAGTTTTCGGGCAGATAATACTGGTAGGCTTTGGTTTAAGCCGGAACCCAGTATTATACTGTGTAGATATAATATCTTTGTCTCAGTTGCATTTGTATTCGGTCGTAATACAAATGCGGGTATGTTTATACCATTACGGGGTTATCCTGAAATTCGTTTCGGGATGATTTTTGGAAGTTGCCAGTTTCCAGTTTTCTATCAGCCGTATTTTGACATTCGGTCAAATACGGATTTTTCTTTTCGTCATCAGAGTGAGTCATGCTTCTAGAAGGTTCTAGAAGTGATGACAAGGCTTGTGACTCACTTGGGTCATTAATGGTTCATTAATGATTAATGGTGACTAGGTTTAATGTGATTGGTTTGCATTTATTGCTTTTAGTGATTCATGCTTTGTGTTTAGGTTTTGATAAGGATGAAGGGATATGGTCACCACTTGAACTCTCCTACACTCACCTCCCTCCTCTTCAAATAGTGGCCGGCCCTCTCTCTCCTCTCACTTCACTTGATGTTTTCATTTTGTGAGAAAAGATTATGATAACTTGTGTATGGAAATTTCATTTCTAGTTCAATTTCCATTCATTCGATTCCAAATGGCAACCTCTATAACCGTTCGTCCGTGACCTTGGACGTAACGAGACAAAGTATTCTACTCATTTTCTACTTCATCTTGGTCGTCTCTTTTAGCAAACTTGACGATCGAGTTGCCTCGGTTCAGAGGCGGGAGCCCGTTTAAAGATCCGTCGACGTGGTGCCACCTGGACGATGAGAACGGAGATCAAGCAAGTTCGGATCAGTTGCAACATAGCGTGGGATGATGGTTGAAGACCGAAGGACTCGGATCATTCGGTATAACAATTCTACCCTCTTTACAATTTGTTAGTTTAGCTTTAATGGACGATCCGGGATAAAGTACGCGATAGCGCCAGTCGTAAAAGTTTTGTTCCGCATATCGGCGTCTGTCAGACGGCCGGGGCGCCGCCGCGTACTTACAATCCTCAGTGGAGCGACGGTATGTTGGAAGAGTTCCAAGCTAGATACCGTAGCAGACTCGACGATGAAGGCTGAATACATCGCTACCAACGATGCTGCCATAGAGGCTGTCTAGATGAAGAAGTTCAAGAAATGAACTTAGCGAGGTTCCATCCATTGAGCATCCAATACTTGTGTATTGTGATAACAATGGAGCTGTGACTTTGGCCAACGAACCCCGGTCCCATCAATGATCCAAACATATTCTTAGGCGGTATCACTTGATCAGGGTGATAGTAGATCGCCGGGAGATCGAGGTCAGGAGAGTTGACATTGAGGATAACATAGCTGATCCACTCACCAAGGCCCTCCCCAGATGCTAATCAAGAGAATTTCTGGGATGTTGGGTATGAGATACTACAACAACTGGCCTTAGTGCAAGTGGGAGATTGTTAGTGATATGTACGCCCTAGAGCCCATTATTGTATAATATAGTGGATGCTTGGACATATATATGGAGGACTTTCTTGCTCGACATGATAGTATGTTATCTAGTTCGCTTTATCTTAACATGTTCACTAGTATTATTATACCGTCTCTCATATATATGTTGATAAAGCCTTTAGGATGTAGGCTTGACTACCATGACTATGATGCGGATCATACTACTGGGACCTGGGTAGTCCACAAGTACATCCTTCAATTGTTCATAGTCGAGGGAATATCGAGACAGGGCATCGATATTTCAGAGTAGACTAGTGTGTACGTTTCTTGACCCTGTATGGGGCGATGGTTGATCCCATACCATTGGTGTTTGACATCAAAGATTGTACACAGGTGCTCATTAGAGAATAGGTACACCGAACAGGACTCGCTGAGAACTCCTAGATGGTAATATACCTATCGTTAGATAGCAGTTCTCTGGTGACACTAATACAAGTTAGTCTGTAGACCAGAGATCGTCATAGAGTCTTGTGTGGTTCCCACTGTGCTTTGATTCTCCCTACCACGGCTCAAAGGAGTCGTGCAAACAGGTGGATTTTTAGTACAGTCCCAAGTCACATGGAGGCAATAAGCGACAGGAGGGGTTTCGTCTCTCCCGGTATAGGGAGTTGATGTTGCACTATGCTCGATTGGCTATAACTGTAGTCCCTGGCCCGGGATGTTGATGAGATTTACTGGTAAGTGTTATCAGTAGTTTCTCATACCGTTATAAGCCTTACATTAGTATGATTTGTCAACTTATTGGAGTCTGACGATTCCAACCCCAGACTCGATATGCGACATATCAGACGAAGAGACCGGACTGTACTGTAAGTGTTACCAATTGGCTTAATGGGAGTTTGGACAAGCTTGCTTGTTGATCTTCTAATCGCTCAATACCTGGGTAGCCGTTACTGTAGGGTTACCTAGCACAACAGCAAGATTTCGGGAGGTATCATCCATTCTAAATTAAAATTCTGTTGTTCTAGCTAACCCTAACCTTAGAATCGATTAGTAGTATTCGACGGAATATTATGCAAACAACTTCGCATATGAAAAGTGAGCAAGGAATACAACCTTTGTAGACCAGTCCTTCACTTCAATAGCTCCGTGTAGTAGTCCCTTCACTGTGATCGTGAACTCTGAACTCTAGAGAGGCTCCCTTGAAGAAATGAACATGCTTGCTTCGAAGACTTAGAGGCCGAAAACGATCTACGTCGAGGAGACACTAACCCAAGCTATCTCTTCACTAATTACGGAATTAGTAAAGCAAACATGCTATACTAAATGAAAAGTAGTAGAGGATGATGAAGTAGGAAGTGGGCTCACTTTAGATTTAATTTTCTCACAAGTTTTCATCATTTTCCATTGAAGCTAGAAAGCTTGAGAGGAAGAAGAAGATGAAGCAAGTGATGAAGTTGTGAATGAATTCATGTTGTGGTTAGAAATGCAATCAAGGGTTAAGCATGCCATGCTTAACCCTTGTAGAGAGTTAACCATGAGCTATGGTTAAAGGTTAGGTCAAATAATATCTTAAGCTAGACAAATGGAGTGGACAAAGTCAAAGATGCTTACAAGCTTCTACAAGCTTTCAACAAATATCAACCATGACTAATTCCACAATTTTTGAATTACTTAATGATAAAATATAAACCCTAATCTTAACCCTAGCATGGTTTAATTTCTATAAACCCTGGTTGCATTTGTAACCTAGCATGATACAAACATGTACACAAATATACATATCACATATATACAATGTGCACAAAGTGAGAAAAAGAAATCATAAGTGAGCTTAATATTAGTTAATGTAATATAATATATCAAATATATAATTATACATTAAATTATTAAATCAACTCTTGATTTAATAATCCGGCTATATCACATATAACCGACTAATATCATGTGTAACAATTTATCGAATCAACAATTGATCCGATAACCCGGCAATGTCGCATATAACCGACCAATGTCATAAATCGTGAGAATAGAATACGGTATCTCATATCGTATCAATCTCAGTCCCGCACATATCACATATGTGCTCCTACTCCGTTTCGCTTGAGCCAGGAAACCTCTGTGTAGGACTCTAAAGACTCGTCAATACGCCGGCAGTAGGTGATGATCATATCAAACACTCACAAGCCACAAATGGTCTGCTAAACGTTACAGCCACCCGGGTATTGAGCGAGCAGAAGATCAACAAGCAAGTCTGCTCACACTCCTGCGAATCCAATCAGTAACACTACCGTACAGTCCGGTCTCTTCGTCTGATATGACGCATATCTCTTCTAGGGGTGGTAAACGTCAGACCCCAGTAACTCGATAAGTCGTGTCAATATGAGGCTCATAACGGTCAAGAAACTACTGATAACACTTACCGGTGTATCTCTGAATCATCCCTGTCCAGGGACTTCCTGTTATAGCCAATCGAGCACATCGCAACATCAACTCCCAATAGCGGGAGAGACGAAACCCCTCCTATCGCTCATTGCCTCCATGTGATTCGGGACTGTACCCAAAAGCCACCGTTTAGCACGTTCTCTTGAACGTGGTAAGGTGGAAATCAAAGCACAGTAGTAATCACACAAGTCTCTATGACGATCTCGGGTCTACAGACTAACCTGTACCAATGTCACCAGAAAACTGCCATCTGACGTTAGGTATAATACCATCTGGGAGTTCTCGACGAACCCGTTCAGTGTACCTAGTCTCCACTGAGCACCCGTATACTATCTCTGATGTCAAACACCAATGGATATGGGATCATCTATCGCCCATCTAGATGGGTTGAGAAGCTATACGCTAGTCTACTCTGGTATATCGATGCCCTATCTTGATACACCCACGATTAGGAATATTTGAAGGATGTACTTAGCGACTACTCTGTCCCCACTAGTATGATCTGCATCATAATTCTGGTAGTCAAGTACTCATCCTAATGGCTTTATCAACATGTAACATAGAGACAATCAGCGTACATGTTAAGATAAAGAGCAACCAGATAGCATACTATCATGTCGAGCAAGAAAGTCCTCCAGATATATGTCTATGCATCCACTACAATATACATCGTATGTACAGTAATGGCCTCTAGGGCATACATATAACTAACAATCTTCCACTTGCACTAGGGCCATCTGTTGTAGTATCTCATACCCAACAATCAGCAGTGGTTGAAGTATCTCATACTCAACCATCCCATAAAAGTCTCTTTTTGGAAAAAAAGGCCTTTATGAGTGGATCCGCCTTATTCTCCTCTGTGTCTACTCTCTGTGTCTACTCTCCTAACCTCGATCTCCCTGGAGATCATCCATCTTCATGATCAAGTGATACTGCCTAAGAATATGTCTGGATCATAGATGGGACGGGGGTTCTTAGGCCTAAGCCACAACTCCATTGTGACATAATGGTAGGAACGAAGTTCATCTCACGAACTTTTATACATCCAGACTGCCTCTTTGGTAGCATCCTTGGTAGCAATGTATCATGCCTTTATCGTATAGTTTGTCACGGTATCTAGCTTGTAACTCTTCCAGCATACCGTCCTACCACTGAGGATAAAGACAATGCCTGTGACTGACATTCAGTTGACCTTATCACCCTGGAAGCTATCCAGTGATTCTCCCCAGGATCGATTGATACCATCTCACTACACCTAGTGAGAATCCTAACATCCACTTAGATCTATCACATAGATCTAAAACCTAGGATTTAGGAGGTATCACTTTGATCCTATATGGAGAATCCTTGTGATAAGAGGAGATTGACCGAGTGTAACATAGGAAACTCCTTTCCTATCAAGAGTATGTCATCCACGTACAATACGAGGATGACCACCATACTCCCTACTACCTTTTGTATATACAAGATACATCTACCATTTTGATGAAGTCAAATTCTTTGACTAGCACATCAAAATAGATGTTCCAACTCCGCGATACATGCTTTATCCCATAAAGCAACTTGTACACGTTTCCGCTGCTCCCACTGTCTACGAAGCCCTCTGGCTGTGTACTTATAGATGCTCTCTTTTAAATCACTATTTAGAAATGCAATCATGTTACCCAACCGCCAGATATCGTAGTCATGGTATGCAGCAATGGCAAGTAGTTTCCGGATGGACTTAAGCATAGGCACTAGAAAAGGTTTCATCATTATCCACACCTGGTCGATGACGAGAATCTTTTGCAACAAGCCTTAACTTTGAAAGTCTCAACTTTTCCATGTACACCAAGTAATCATCTCAAGATATACTTGCTCCTGATGGGGATTTAACCCTTCAGATAAAGCAACCAAAGTCCATACTTTGTTGGTGTATATGGATTCCATCTCAGATCGCTTAGCATCCAGCCATTCTCACAGAGTCACCACTCTTGATGGCCTGCTCGAAACTAGTTGGGTTATCATCTCATGATCCAATCCTCGCTCCCACTGTCATAGAGAAAATCGAAGTATCTCCAGGTGGGTGAGGAACCCTACCAAATCGGCGGAGAGGCTGACATTCGTCAGGAACTATTGAATCCTTCGGTTCTACCAAATCATCAGCTGCAGTTTGTATAGCTGGAACTCCTTCCAGTTCTACCTCTTGACCATTAATTTCTTCACAAGAAATTCTCTTTCCAAAAGGTGGCATACTGAGAAATAAAACACTTTTTGTTCTTTAGTGTGGTAGAAGATATTCCCTTGCGAATGCTTGGGATATCTAACAAACTTTACAGAACTGACCTTGCATCGAGCTTGTCCGGATTTTGCTTTTAGACATAGGCCGGACAACCCCAAATCTTAACATGCTTAAGAGATGGGCTCTTCCCATACCATATCGCATATGGAGTGGTAGGCATCTGATTTGGTTGGAACCCAATTCAATAGGTATGCAGCTTCACAAGTGCATAACCCCTAAAAGGAAATAGGCAACTCAGTAGTACTCATCATAGAGCACACCATATCACATAGGGTGCGATTGCTCCACCCCGATACACCGACGTGCTGTGGTGTATATAGAAGAGTAATCCTGAGAGAGAATCTCATTCTCCTTTAGAATAGTCCAGGAATTCCATGCTCAAGTATTCTCCTCCCTGATCACATCAAAGGACATAATACTTATATCCATTGTGGTTCTCTACTTCTGACTTATTTTCTTTGAATTTCTCAAAAGCTTCAGACTTGTGTTTCAATAGGAACACATTGTGCGAATCTTGAGAGATCATCAGTGAATGTAATGAAGTACAAAGAACAAGTCCTGGCATGTGTAGACTGGGGACCTACATACATCATCATATATCAATCCCAAGAGTTCACTAACTCTTTCTCTGTTTCCAATAAACGGAGCTATGGCCTTCTTATCTTTGTGACATGATTGGCAAGTTTCACAAGATGTAAATTCAAACTGATTTAAATATGCATCTTTATGTAACTTATCTATTCAGGTCGCATTGATATGACCTAGTATACAATGCCTCAAGAAGGATTCGTTCATTTCTGAACTCTTCCTCTTGTGTGTGTTCTGTACGTTAAGAACTGTAGTTTGATTTAGAACGTTTATGCCATTAGATAACGTGCCTGAATCGATCAACTGTTGATATAGGAAATGTTCAAAACATTATCCAGCAATACAAAATTATATCCTTCTATACTTAATAAAGAGACTGATATGATGTTGTATATCAGGTTCGATATCTAATAACATTTGTTCAGAATCAATGTATTTTATAATATAGGGTGATAACTGCCGACATACTTGGCTGCAACACTTTCACCGTTTCCAACTCCTGAAATTTATTATCCATTCTCAGTTCTCTACCTATCTGTAGCCCATGTAACATATTATATATGTGGTATCCTGATCCGGTATCTCATACCAAGGACGTAGAGGATACTGAGAAACAGTTCTCGGTAATGAACATACCCGAAGAAGATGCATCAGCATGTACTTTTTTCGTTTGGACGGCACGGGAATCCTGGTATTCCCCTATTTCCTACTTGATCTTATAACAATTATAAGTTGGAGCGGGACCAACGTTTCCCAGCTCAGTATAACAAGCGGGTTCGGTCAATACATCCGTATTATTATCTTGATTAAGGCGTGATATGGTCGCTACCAGGAGAGAGAGAGAAGAAAACACTCAGCGTGCGCTCTTTCAAGAATAGATTGGTTATATATTTTATCTAATCAGGATGGCTCCCACTGTTTTTATCAAATCTTCCTTCAAACCCTAAAAGGAAAGACTAGCCGGGATTAATTACACACTACAAGTTCGCCAATCTTTCAGCCAGGCCAGTGTCGGTACTTTGAGGGAGGTCCCCCGTGCTTTCGCACGAACCTAATTAATGTAAAACCTCGTTTTCCCAGAGGCGTAACCCCGTTGACACCTTTCTAGACACCTACTTGATCGGCTAATTGCAATATGTAAAACTCTCCTAGGAGTAACTCTTACTCACAGTGGGTATCGGGATCCAACTATCTCATAGAAGGTATGCAATCTCATTGCAAATTTCAACACTTAAAATTCCCGATATTGTTTTGCCCCTAACATGCTATGACCTTGACGAATGCCAAACAACCCATAGTCCGCTAGTCAAGTTCAACCTGTACATTTCTTGATTGAATTAAACCCACCCGCACGGCCCCTGATGAAAGCCAAACAACTCCGTACGAATACCCTAATCCAATCGTATCATATGCTAGCAGATAAGCACTAGTTAGCTACCATACACTACGCCTTGACGAATGCCAAACTACCGCAGCATGAATAATAAGTAATACTATTCTGAAATGACGGAGGGCTATGACAGGTTTTTAAGAAAATCTTTTGCGTAATAAACTTAATATCGTTGTAGAATCGAGTGAATTTTAAAAAAAGTGTGCTTTTGAGGCTTTTACTAGTTTTGCTAAAGAGGTCACTCCCGGTGAGGGGATCTCGGCTCTTTCCTCATCGAATGAGGTGCAGGATATTTCAAAAATACCACTATGCAAAGCAAAAACTATAAAAGCAATCAAAAGACAAATCAAGTTTGTAGCATCTGCTAGTTTCTCTAAAGAGGTCACTCCTGGTGAAGGGATCTCGGCTCTTTCCTTATCGAATAAGGTGCTGGATATTCTATAAGGAATACCGCTATGCAAAGCAAGAACTAGAGCTATCAGTTTTCAAGACAATTTTCTACAACATCTTTAGGTTTCTTTTATTTCATTAATCTCATTAATGAAGTCCTATCATTTAAGTTACATAAACATCATAGATAAATACAACGTACGCTTATGCCATCCGCATTCGCCTCAATGTCCCCTCGTGCACCGTTAGGTTGGTAACTAACGGCAGAGCGGGGCAGGGTTAGCGCGGGTGTAAAACATAAGCAACGTCTATATAATATATCATATATACTATATCCTGTATTCATCTCATCAATATATCAAATGATCAAATCACAGATATCGCAGCAGAAAACAACATATGAAATATTGGATATACTAGGATTTCCGTGTTTTAAACTAAGCCTGTATAAAACACGGATTCTACGGTCATGATGAATAGCCAAACCAACATCCCTAGACCCCTACGAGAGCGGCAAGCAACCATAGCAATTCTAGAGTTAGGAGACCCGGTCTCGACCCCTCGAGATGGTCTCCCACTGGACCCTAGAACCCGGTTACTTGTGCTCCCCACCTTGGGTCTATCCTAATGCGGAAAAGTAAATAATATACAATGGTGACATCATCCTCAACCCGGAAGTGCCCCAATAAAAGAATATTACATACAATGAATTTTACATGAATGAAAATAAAAACCCTCATCTCACATAAAACCCCCGGTTATTCAAAACACGATGATCCAATATAATATATCACAGCAACACATAACATCACATGTCATCAACCTAAGTAAATATACGTATCCCAATTGTTGTTGACATATAACACCGAAACCGGCGATACACCACATATTACACTTACGATCACAGAAAAGAAAGTGAAAAACTATAACAGTTGGAATCCGCAACCACCTTAGACATCATAAAACCGAAATATCTCATACTTTGGATTTTATGCCTAATCAAATGAATTTCTTAGACACCGCATGCCTAACAATTATAAACCCCGCATTTTAGTCTCGATCTCGGAAACACTTTTCAATATCAAGACGGGCAATTCAACAAGATTCCCGACATACTGATCGAATGCTCGTCGGAAACTTTAGTAGACGGACACACACCCCGATGCTGTCGATGAAATGCACTAAGGAGGAACACGGCTGCCGCGAGCACCCGAACGGATGCTTTTGGCGACGGGGTTCTCCTACAGTTACTTGGTTGGGGCTATGGGGCATGGCTATCTAATAATATTACCCGGCGAGTATCCGCGTACACTACGTGATTGCGACGGACTTTTGATCACATCAAAATCCCGTGGCAACCGATCAAATGAGACTAAATTGCTAGATTTATAACATTCAAATTAGTTATCTCATAACTACTTTTATGGATTCCAAATATTGTATCCCATCACATGATACCCGGACGAACGTTAAACTTTTCGATCGATTCATCAAAGTCCGAGAATTTCCCGACAGCTCAACACTTGAGAACAGTTTTATAATACCCAGAATATGCCACAGTACCTATGCACCAGCTGTAGAAGGGCAAACCCAAGCCTCACTCATGTCGCCACGGAACTACGGCAAACCCTAGGGTATGACCGCGGTTCTGCGATCCAAAAAGTCAAGTTAGGGTTTCATTCTTCTAGAGGGTTCATAGATTAACTTGCATGTTTTTCCGAATACGTTAAACTTGGAAAAATGGGTTTTTGACATTCGATTGAACTTTTTAATTTCTTCTAGACAACATGCGAATAACCCGAAACAATGTTAAAAAACGAATACGAAACACTCCGAATTGCTTATAGTGTAAGATTACATCATATGCAAAATAAACAAAAACAAACAACACTTGAAACATCAAAACCAAGTCTCTGGAACACACAAAAAATTTCAGGCAATTCCATGACAAAGTGGCCGACCCCTACATGCATGATCTCAGGCAAATCCGAGCAGAACCCCCTGAAGTTTTGAATGTGTTCATGATATATCTCATACATCACTCTGTACTACATTTTAAAATCGACAGAAACTTCATTTTCACGTTTCAAGTTTCGGAGTATTTTGGTTTCGTAATCTTAACAAAATCCGTATAAATTTCTAGCATGGCTCTGATACTACTGCAGGGTTACCTAGCACGGCAGCAAGGTTTCGGGAGGAATCGTCCATGCCAAATTAAAATTTTGTCGTTCTAGCTAACTCTAACCCTAGAATCGATTACTAGAAATCGATGGAATATTATGCAAACAACTTCGCATATGAAAAGTGAGCAAGGAATACAAGTTTTGTAGACCGGTCCTTCACTTCAATACCTCCGTGTAGTAGTCCCTTTACTGCGATCGTGAACTCCGGACTCTAGAGAGGCTCCCTTGAAGAAACGAACATGCTTGCTTCGAAGAATTCGAGGCCGAAAACGACCTACGTCATGGAGACACTAACCCAAGCCATCTCTTCACTAATTACGGAATTAGTGAAGCAAACACCCTATACTAAATGGAAAGTAGTAGAGATGATGAAGTAGGAAGTGGACTCACTTTAGATTTAATTTTCTCACAAGTTTTCATCATTTTCCATTGAAGCTAGAAAGCTTGAGAGGAAGAAGAAGATGGAGCAAGTGATGAAGTTGTGAATGAATTCATGTTGTGGTTAGAAATGCAACCAAGGGTTAAGCATGTCATTCTTAACTCTTGTAGAGAGTTAACCATGAGCTAGGTTTAAAGGTTAGGTCAAATAATATCTTAATCTAGACAAAAGGAGTGGCCAAACTCAAAGATGCTTACAAGCTTCTACAAGCTTTCAACAAATATCAACCATGACTAATTCCACAATTTTTGAATTAATTAATGATAAAATATAAACCTTAATCTTAACCCCAGCATGGTTTAATCTCTATAAACCCTAGTTGCATTTGTAACCTAGCATGATACAAATATGTACACAAATATACATATCACATATATACAATGTGCACAAAGTGAGAAAAAGAAATCATAAGTGAGCTTAATACTAGTTAATGTAATATAATATATCAAATATATAATTATACATTAAATTATTAAATCAACTCTTGATTTAATAATCCGTCTATATCACATATAACCGACTAATATCATGTGCAACAATTTATCGAATCAACACTTGATCCGATAACCCGGTTATATCGCATATAACCGACCAATGTCACAAATCGCGAGAATAGAATACGGTATCTCATATCGTATCAATTTCGGTCCCGCACATATCACATATGTGCTCCTACTCCGTTTCGCTTGAGCCAGGAAACCTCTGTGTAGGACTCTAAAGACTCGTCAATACGCCGGCAGTAGGTGATGATCATATCAAACACTCACAAGCCGCAAGTGGTCTGCTAAACGTAACGGCCACCAGGGTATTGAGCGATCAGAAGATCAGCAAGCAAGCCTGCTCACACTCCTGCGAATCCAATCAGTAACACTACCGTAAAGTCCGGTCTCTTCGTTTGATATGTCGCATATCTCGTCTAGGGGTGGTAAACGTCAGACCCCAGTAACTCGATAAGTCGTATCAATATGAGGCTCATAACGGGTTGAGAAACTACTGATAACACTTACTAGTGATTCGGGAATGTACCCAAAAGCCACCGTTTTGCATGTTCTCTTGAACGTGGTAAGGTGGAAATCAAATCACGGTGGGAATCACATAAGACTCTATGACGATTTCGGGTCTACAAACTAACCTGTACCAGTGTCACCAAAGAACTGCCATCTGACGTTTGGTATAATACCATCTGGGAGTTCTCGGCGTGTCCGTTCAGTGTGCCCAGTCTCTACTGAGCACCCGTATACTATCTCTGATGTCAAACACCAATGGCTATGGGATCATCCATTGCCCATCTAGATAGGTCGAGAACCTATACGCTCGTCTACTCTGGTATATCGATACCCTGTCTCGATACACCCATGACTAGGAACATTTGAAGGATGTACTTAGCGACTACTCTGTCTCCACTAGTATGATCTGCATCATAATCCTGGTAGTCAAGTACTCATCTTAAGGGCTTTATCAACATGTAACATAGAGACAGTCAGCATACATGTTAAGATAAAGAGCAACCAGATAGCACACTATCATGTAGAGCAAGAAAGTCCTCCATATATATGTCCATGCATCCACTACAATATACATCGTATGTACAGTAATGGCCTCTAGGGCATACATATAACTAATAGTTATGTCCAGCTAGTACCGCTGATGGCTTATGTGTTACAGATGTGATCATCACCTACTGCTGGCGTATTGACGAGTCTATAGAGTCCCACATAAGAGTTTTCTGGTTCAAGAGAAATGAAGTAGGGCACATATATTGATATGTGAATGGGCCTGATTAAATACGAGTATGTGACACTGTATTCTTATCTGCCAGTTATCTGTTATCAGTCAGGTTATATGTGATATAACCGGATTATCAAATCAAGAGTTGATTTGATAATGTGATATACAAATAAATGAAATTAGTAGGTTATATGTGATATAACCGGATTATTAAATTAAGTGTGGATTTAATAATATGATATATATTTGTCATGACCCAAAATTAGGCACATGACTGGCACTTAGACTACGTAACGTCAACAGGCGTAACGCAATATAAGTAAGCCGAAAACCCAGCAATCTAAACCATTATAAGAAGTAAAGGATAGAAACACTTTAAAATCTTAAGTAAGAACTTAAAGCTTAAGTCTGTTTTCATAAAAATTTCGGCAGCACCTCCTTTGTAAAAGCCAGCCCCGAAACAGGTACAAACATAAGATATAAGTAAAGCATCCCCAAACGGGAGCAAATCTCACCCAAATGAGGAAACAACCACCACAACAGATATACGACGCCGTAGCGAAGAAATAAGATAATCAACATAAATAAAGGCCGGCTCACACGAGCACGACAACCAGAGTCATAAGAATATACAACATCGATCCTCACAACTCGTCTCTAAGTCAATACGAAGATGGTAGATGGAGAGTACTAGATACAAAAGATATACAATGTACATCATCGGATAACCGCAACCCACCTAATAGCAAAAGGCCTCACTGCCAACCGTAGCGGTATCCGCAAAAGTAGAGATAATAAGACGCCCTACCGCGACTACTCTGAGGATCAGACATGCAAAACACTGTGGTACAATAGGGCTGAGTTGCTAACTCGTGAATAGTAAATAACATCATACTGTAATCGTAAGTATGCACTAACAACGATAATCTATCACATGTAATCTGATAGTATAAGTATGACAATATGAATATGCAACTATCATGATCAAGGTACACCACCAGGGTACTATATCTACATGAATCTAATGCATATCAAATAAATTTTGAGTGTGGGATAAATAATAAAGCTCATGCACAAATCATCAGCATGAAAAAACCTAGCGTCCATCAATGACACCCCAAATCCCAAAATCCTCAGGCGCCGTCACCAGGACTGGCCCTCATATCCTATAAATATCATGGAAACTGAGTGCCCAACATCGGCACTCAAAAACATCATGAAATACTCATGTCTAACATTGACACGTAAATCCACATATCATATCTGTACATCTCACGGAACTTGAGTATGCCATATTGACGCTCGCAATCCACGGAACCTGAGTTCACAATCCACATATCCATATGTCTCACGGAACCTGAGCTCGCAATCCACATATCCATACGTCTCACGGAACCTGAGTGTCCAACTCCGACACTGGCAATCCACTTATCATATCGAGAGAAACCGAGTTTTCAAAACAATACACATTTCTTGAAATATCCCCACGGTTCTCAAATCTAGATTATCACATGAAATCCATATCTAAATGCATAAATCCATGTAATATGATATATGCAACATAGAACAACAATATGAGCATATCAAGGGAAAATCCGCTATTAAAATGCATCAAGTCATTAAATATATCATGCGGTTCCCAATTATCCAAATCCAACGCAATATCATATAAAGTGAACATGTAGCTAGCAAGGTATATGGGTGAGCATGTAAGTATGTATGCGTGAGGTACATGTCGCTATAGCAAGGTATGTGTGTAAGCATATAGGTATAACAAGGCATGCTATATTTCATAGCCACAATGGAAATAAGGATCATGTCTCAATATCCCTAACCAATATAATATCACATATGCATAGGTGTTGTGCGTGTTATAGCAATTACCGACAGTGTGTGTAGCATACAATTAGTGCTCGTGCGACATGAACAGTCAATAATAGTGCAGTGTCCACAGGGTACAAGTTCAGGCACAACAAGCAATAATATGCAATGAAGTTCATGCACCATCTCTATATGTGCATATAAACATGCGGCTAATATCATATTATATCTAGCCCTGATGCTTAACGCCATATGGACGATTTTCCCGTAGATATTAAATCTACTCACCGACTATCACAAACTAGGTAGATCCAATCACCCGCTTCCCTTTCTTCGCAGCGTTCGAAGTCCCCGCCTGCGATCCTATTAACACAAACATAACAAGTGCAAAATCTCAGAAATCAACCAATATCACGTACAAACTACGTTTGACCGACGCACCAACTCCAAACCAATTCTCAAGTGTTCGTCTAGTGGTTAACGTGTGTGGCGACACCCCAAAACCAACCCAGGTGCAGTAGCGACACAAGATCATGAACCGTGTCGGATAATGTAACACGTGTATTCAAAACACTAGATTATAGCAAGGTGATCCCAGATTTTGTATACTGTCAAAACTCAAAAATCAAATAGTACCAAACACTTCTAAACAACTGCAGACAGCTGCCCTACAAAAACCAAACCCTAACTCCCCCAAATAGCCGAGGTCGCTGGATTTCCCCTACATGTCGTTGGCCAAATCCGAGCCTATGGGGTTCGTGCTTCAGGTGAATGCTTTGGGTCACTAGTACATCACTACTACACTGCTAGATTTTATAGTAAAATTCCCAGGTCATAGCAGATCACAGAGACTCCAATATGACACTAAAAAATACGATATTTTCACAAAACACTACCTTTAGTGTTCTAGACCACAATTACAAGGCAACACAACAATATAAACACCTAATTAACAGTTAGAGGTCATTACCTAGCCACTCTTGCTCAAAAATCCAATCTTTCCAAGCTCCAAGGCAACCTAGTGGCTAATCATGACATGTGAAGTGTTTTCCATGGTGTTTAATGAAGTTTTGCAAGGTTTTAGTGAAGGGATAGTGAGGGTTTCAGTTTGAGAGTTGAGAGGATGAAGAACAATTGAGAGTGAGAGAGAATGAGAGAGTGAGAGATGATAATGATGAGAGGTGAGTGTAGGGTGAGTCTTAGCCTTACACTCACTCTCTCCCTCTCCTCATCAATGCTCACATAAATACCTCATAACTCACCTAGCCACCTCTCTCTCAATCCAAAACAAGATATTTCTCACACAAATATCCAAGGCAAGGTTAATTTAGGACATGGATTAGCTTAAGGTGTCATGGTCACTTAACAAGATTAACACTAACTAACCATCACATTAACATGCACACGTGTGTGCAAGCCATAAAAATTAATATTAAAAATATTAATTAACTGTTATAAAACGTGAGGAAACCGATTTGTTAAATTTTTTCTTAAAAACCCGCATTAACGCTTAATTAACACCAATCGCATTCTAAGGTGTTACAATCTCCCCCCTTATAGAAATTCGTCCCCGAATTTAAAATTCTTACTAAGAGTACCTTCAAAAAGATGATTGAATTTCTTCCGCATCTCACTCTCGGCCTCCCAAGTGATCTCCTCACCAGTTGGGCTATTCCAAAGAACCTTCACAGATGGCAAGACCTTTGATCGAAGTTTCTTCACCTGCCGATCTAATATAACTACCGGCTGCTCGGTGAACGAAAGATCGCTCTCAAGCTGAACGGTCTGGTGCTGAATCATGTGAAAAAGATCATGAAGGTATCTACGAAGTATCGACACATGGAACACGGGGTGAACATCAGGAAAACTGGGCGGAAGCGCCAAACGATAGGTAACAATACCAACTCACTCAAGGATCTCGAAAGGACCTACAAATCTGGGACTAAGCTTCCCCTTTCTCCCAAATTTCATAACGCCCTTCATCGGAGAAATCCCTAGGAATACATGATCCCCCACTGCGAATTCAAGTCTGCGACGACAACGGTCGGCATAAGACTTCTGTCTGCACTGGCTGCTCTCATCCTGTCCTGAATCAGCCGGATCTTCTCTGTAGTCTCCTGAACTAGCTGGCGTCCCAAAACTCTACTCTCACAGAGTTCGGTCCAACAGACTGGCGATCGACACTTCCTACCATACAAAGCCTCAAAAGGTGCCATCTGAATAGTCTCCTGAAAGCTGTTGTTGTAAGAGAACTCAATCAACGACAAGTGACGATCCTAACTGCCACCAAAATCAAGAACGCACGCCCGAAGCATACCTCTAGAGTCTGTATCGTCCGCTCTGACTGACCATCGGTCTGCGGATGGAAAGCGGTGCTAAAACTCAACCGGGTACCCAAAGCTTCCTGAAGCTTCTGCCAAAGACGGCTAGTGAACTGGGTGCCGCTGTCGGATACGATGCATGTGGGAATGCCGTGCAAACACACAATCTCATCTATATACAATTGAGCATACTGAGCATAACCGAAAGTGGTCTTCACTGGAAGGAAGTGAGCCACTTTCGTCAACTCGTCAACGATCACCCAAATGGATTGATACCCCCGACTGATCGTGGGTAGACCCACAACAAAGTCCATGGAAATCTGCTTCCATTTCCACTCAGGAACGGGTAAAGGCTGCAACTCTCCAGCCGGTCTCTGATACTCAGCCTTGACTTACTGACAAGTCAGGCACCTCGAAATGAAGTCCGAAACATCATGCTTCATCCTTTTCCACCAGTAAATGTCTCTCAAGTCACGGTACATCTTGGTGGAACCTGGATGAATGCTAAAGGCTGACTGATGTACCTTCTCTAAGATATTGCGTCTTAACCTATCAATATCTGGTACACACAAGCGAGTCCCATAACGTAGCACACCCTGGTCATCAATCAAGAACTCTGAATCTGTACCTTGCCGAACATGCTCAAGAATCTCAGACAAACGGGCATCACTGGGATGCGCCTCACGGATACGATCAAGTAATAGTGGACGGGCGCGGACATGAGCAAGCTGTCCCCCGGTGGAAGTGAACTCAAACTGTACTCTACCATCGCACAAGATCTGCCAATCTGCAGAAGACTGTCTCTGAACTGCGCTCAACTAGGACAAGCTACCCCCGGGCCTACGATTCAAAGCATCAGCTACTACATTCGCCTTGCCCGGGTGATAAAGGATCTCGCAATCATAATCCTTCACAAGCTCCATCCACCGGTGCTGTCTCAGAATCAGGTCCCGCTGCTGGAAGATGTACTTCAAGCTCTTGTGGTCTGTGAAAATCTGACACGACTCCCCGTACAAGTAGTGTCTCCAGATCTTCAGCGTAAAAACCACCGTGGCCATCTCAAGATCATGAGTGGGATAATTCTGCTCGAGTTTCTTCAGCTGCCTAGAAGCATAAGCAATCACTCTATCATGCTGCATCAGAACACAACCGAGCCCCACTCGATAAGCATCACAGTAAACAACAAAGCCACCCGATCCAGAAGGTAAAGATAGAACTGGTGTAGTCGTCAACCGAGTCTTCAACTGCTGAAAACTCTGCTCGCACGCATCAGTCTAAAGAAAAAGAACCCCCTTCCGGGTCAGTCCGGTCAGCGGTGCAGCGATGCTCGAGAAATCCTGCACAAAGCGGCGGTAATAACAAGCTAAGCCCAAAAAGCTGCGGACCTCTATCATGGATACAGGTCTGGGTCAAAACTGTACAGCCTCGATCTTCCTCGGGTCCACAAGAATACCGTCTCCCGTCACCACATAACCCAGGAAGTCAACTCTATGAAGCCAAAATGCGCACTTTGAGAATTTGGCATACAGTTGGTGCTCTCTCAATAGCTGCAAAGCAATTCTCAAGTGCTGCTCATGCTCCTCTCGATTCCTAGAGTAGACCAGAATGTCATCAATAAACACAATAATAAACTGGTCGAGGAACAGCCTGAAAATCCGGTTCATTAGATCCATGAACGCTGCTGGGGCATTGGTGAGTCCGAACGACATCACCAGAAACTCATAATGCCCATAGCGTGTACGAAAAGTAGTCTTCGTAATGTCATCATTCCGAACCTGCAACTGATGATAACCCGAACGCAAATCAATCTTAGAAAAATGTTTCGCACCCTGGAGCTGATCAAACAAATCGTCAATGCGAGATAAAAGATACCTATTCCGCACCGTAACTCGGTTCAATTGACGGTAATCAATACACAATCTCAAACTGCCGTCCTTCTTCTTGACGAACAGCACAGGAGATCCCCAAGGCGAAACACTCGGACGCACAAGTCCCTTATCAAGCAATTCTTGCAATTGATTTTTAAGCTCTCTAAGCTCTGCCAGAGCCATCTGGTAAGGCGGTACAGAAATAGGCCCCGTGCCAGGAATCAGATCAATGCAAAACTCAATATCGCGCTCTGGCGGCAAACCAGGTAACTCATTGGGAAAAACGTCGGGAAACTCTCGCACGATAGGAACCCGGTCCAATGACCTTACTGTGGCTCCAGTATTACAAATGGAAGCCAAGAATCCCTGACATCCTCTCCTCAAAAGCATACTAGCACAAAGGGCTGAAATCAAACTGTGAGGGGCGGCACCACCGTCCCCCTGCACAACCCGAACAAACTCGCCCGGAAAACTAAAACTGACTGTCTTCTCACAGCAGTCCACAGATGATTGTTACTTTTTTGCGTATTCTTAATTTTTAATTACCGCAATCAAGATGGTGTCGCTTGGTAGCTAGCCAATTTAGTATGGGTCGATCCACAGGGAGATGGAATCTTTTTCTTTATGTTTTAACGAGTTAAATCCAAATATTTTGGGTTTTGTGTTAAGATCTACTAATGAGATAAAAGATGATAAAGTACTTGCTAGGGTTAGGATTATATTAGTTTGAGTTAGGAATATCTAACCTCTTTCAATGCCCTTTTTAATATCGGTGTTAAGGTAATCGGCAACAACAGGGATTAGCACGACTAGGAAGGAACTTGCAAGTATAAGCTAGGCTTTCCATACTTAGTTTCTTCCTTTTGGTCATTGTCCTTCCATTCTTTTCTCTTAGCCCTAACCTCCAATTAATTCAACCGCAACCGGTCTAACTAGGGAATCACCGCTATCATGTAGGATAGGGTGCCGTAGTGAGCGGATTGTGGTTCAATTACAGGGAGTCCGAATTAAGGTGTTGGGCAAAGAAAGGAGTGAGAGAGATTTCCTTCTCTCAAACCTTTCTTCTCCTGCCCTAATAAGTGAGAAATTACTCACCCATTAAAAAGATAAAAATAAAACAAGAGAGAAGGTAGAAAGAATTTAGGTTAAGAGAAATTTATAACTAGCTATTTGAGACCTCACCTAGGCAAGGATCTTACTCAAGCATCATCGTTGTAAAAAAAACAAATAGAAAAGGAGATAACAAAAGAAAAACATTGATTTAATTCTATGACTAAGTTAACAAATGAAAATTGCAGATAATAAAAATGCGATAAACAAATGCGAGAAAAATAAAAAGAACTTACTTTTATTGATAACCTCTCAAAAACACACTACGATTTTTCATAGAGAATTTTAAATTTTAGATCTAAAAATAAAAAGAGGCATGCTAATTTGGCTTTGAGCTTTTCTATTTATAAATAGAAAAACCCTAAATTTACATTCTGATCCATACACGAAATTAAGAAACTACCCTAAGAGAGACGAGTCAAAACACCGACACTGCCACCGACATGCGCAGAACGCGGCCGCGGTTCCGCGGCAGAAGTGCCTGATTGGCCGCGGTTCCGCGGCAGATTTGTGGAATCGTGGGGCCATCTTTTCAGGGCTTCTCCATGTTGCTTATATCTTCTGTTTTATTCACTTGCTTTCTTAGAATCTCTTCAATTTCCTTCCAGATTTCCAACAGTGCAGAATGATATGGACTTTTGCCTCGAGCTCCGCATTGAAATCTTGGATCTTATGCTGCCCTTGTGCTTTGTGCATTGAAGTGCCTAATGATTTTCCATTTGTTCCTTGAACTGGTAGGCGACATCATACGGATGGTTAGCGGAGATCAGTATTCATCTGTTGTTGGTCGTAGTCCCGCATTTGTTGTGACATTTCATGAATTTCACTGTAAAGAGCTGAGAACCTGTAACCTGCAACTATTTAGCAGACATGAACCAAAAGTACCTACTTATATGCAATGTGATTAAGAATGGGCGATATAAAAATGCAAAAATCTGATATGAACAAATATCCCCAAACTTATCTTTTGCTCGTCCCGAGCAAAGCCAATTTTATTCTCAAAAAGTCCTAACCTCGCTTTCGCAGGGAACGCGATTGCACTGAGCTCGTGCAACAAGTCGTTAAACCTCTAGGTGTCCCTAGTAGGAGGAGTGCTGTCTCCTGAGGGTTTTCAGCGGATACTACCCATAAAAATCCCATCAAGTTAGTTTCATAAGTTAACATCGATTCTACTCCTACAGTTTAGTATCTACATTAGAACTTCTATCATCCTAAATTAGAAATATTCAACCCTTATGTTTCACACCTCCTATCTATTTATCCTCAGATCCTATACGTTCCAAAAAAAATTTAGAAAGATGTTGGTATCTCCTGAGTTTTCCTTCTAAAAGTGCGGTCTTAAATCAGGGATTTTTATCAACTTTACAGAAAACATAAGTCTTATTCTTTATTTCTTTCTCTCCTCCAAACATCGATTGTATACCCCTACATATGTGTAAATTTTCACCCATACATTTAAGAATTCAATTCAAGCTATAGTACCCTTGTCCATCTTCCAAAATACTTTTTAGTTAGTGAATTCTAGATGAAATTGCTCACACATCCTTCATGCGACTGTTAATACTTTTTGAGGTACTAAACGACCGACTACAAAATGTGCTTGCGCATTTAGGCGTAATTTCTCGTCTTGCAACATCTAAGGCTTAGTAGTGACTCCCAAACCAGTTGGTCTACGGCGCTAGGTGATAAAGTACCCTCGCTATATATTTTTTATATGCTGCCTTAATCAATTACAAAACTAGTGTTTATCATTTTTTTCTTCACCACTTATACTTTCATTTTAATTTCCTTCATACTAAGGCTTTTAGACAAGAGTATTTCTAGGTATCCTCTACCGTCTCAAGTTTCAAGGTGCGTATAAGTGCGATTTGTAGCGTATATACTTTCTGAATTTGGACTCAAGAATAGAAACTATTTTTCAGACTTATCCTTCAGTAAAGTTTCAATACTTTCCCTTCATCTTGACTTAACTCATGAACTGAACTCAAGATTACCTACTTCTATAAAAAAAACTGTAAGGATGTATACTTGCCAAAGTTAAACAGAATGAGGGTTATTTTTAGGGTTTTTAATTCTTAAGCCTAGGATTTAGTTATTTCTAACGTATCAACTAAACTTTCAAAATGAAAATCTTAGTTACCCTATTACCTAACTTGATGAAAAAGTTTTTATATTTTTGTAAATTTTTTTATTTTTATGGGTTTTAAAATAAGTACGCAAACGCAAAAAAAAATATACACATGAATGCGAAAGAAGAAAGCTTACCGAGCACACCCCAAACTTAAACTTGACAGTGGCCTCACTGTCAGGCTACATCTAGAGGGTCAAAATTGTCGGCGCTCCCTAAAAGAAAATTTTAAACAAAACAAAATGCAAACCAAAAAATATATACACAAAAAAGGCCCACCCAAACTTAAGTAAAACAGTGTTTCCATTGTTTAAGCGGTGAAGTTCAGGATTAGGGGGGAAAAGAGAATAGTATCAATATATACAAGGCCTTACACAGGCCAAAAGTGAGCACCAACCATTCAAATATTCTATCTATGTAGTGTGTTGGTTGGTGAAAGAATGCGGAGAGGAAAGAAATGGAGAATACGTGAGACTGTATGGGAAGAGAAGTGGAATACGGTCTCGGTATATTAGGTTAAGAACGACGGAAGGGAGAAAGAAGTGCAGTACGAACTTGAGGGTGTAAATTGAGTGAATAAATTAGCACAAATTGTGATGACTGATGTATAAAAAGTGATTGTGCTAATCTATCAACCCGTCGAGAAATGGAGTCAAATCCCTCAAGATTCGTGAGAAAACATGGATACGCCGAACTTGGTAAACCAGACATAAGAAATGAAAGTGATACGGTTTCTTGCGTGGTCGGAACGATGGAAAGGATGAAAGGGAGTGATTGAGGAAGGGTAACAGTAAAAGGTTCAGGATGGTGTACAGTCAGTGGAAGGGACATGACGAATTGGAAAATCCGACCCATCAAACAAAACTGGTTCATCCTCAATACTATCCTTAAAATTCCCCTCAAAAGTTATCTTATCTATGCAATTATCATCAAAATCCAGACGCATATGAAGTTTGGGAAAAACAGTTAATGACTCGGGATGATGAATTGGAGAGAAAAATTCAGTCAAATCTATGGGTTCATCATCCAAAATATTCCCAGCGTCAATATCCTTAAGCAAGTGAAAATTAATTTTCTCAGACACCTCAACAAAAGAATGGATATCAATCAATTCAGGTTTCAGAGTGGAGGTGTAGAGGTCAAAAGGATTGGTGATGGTTTCACTCGAAAGTGACCCTCCACAATCAGGTAAATAAAACACTACAAAGTCGCATAACTCATTAAACGTTCTATCTTCAACTGGTGAATCATTTGGAACACTTGATAGACATTCAAAACCAGAGTTGTGGGATTCAATTGGGGATGGGTAGGTTTGATTTGGAAGGGTGCACAGCTCACTCTCTCCACTCAAATTCTCAATCTGTCCAACCGCCTTATCATATATTGGAAAATTTGGAGTTAGTTGGAAACTAGCTACCGGGTCAGTAGGTTGTTTGAGGGCAGTGTCACGATCCGAAGGTACGGAACATGACCGGCGCTTAAATTACAAAACGTCTTGAGGTGTAACGTAATCTAAGCAAGCCGAAGCCCAGAAATCTAAACCCTTTAAAAGAAGAAGTGTAGAAAAACAAGTTTTAGAAACAATATCAAATTTCTCAAAAATTTCGGCAGAATCTCCTTTGTAAAAACTGGCCCCAAACGGGTACACATAAGAATATATACATATGTAATAATAAAAAGACATCCCCAAGCGGGAGCTAGCTCTACGCTAAAAGGCGGAAACAACCACACAATGCACAATAATATACAACGCCGAAGGACGAGGCTAAAAACTCAAAAGAAAACCAAATCCACCAGAAACCATAATAATACAAGCGCGACTCTAAGATCGAAATAAAACAACTGGACTTCTAAATCTATCAGCAATACAAGTCTGGTTGTTGGAGCTTACTAGATACAAATGGAATAATAAAAGTATAATGGCAGTCCTGATACAAGTGAACCAACCTACCAAGCAAATCACCCTGAATGAAATGATGTGCCAGCAAGCTGCCAAGGAAACCTGTACATCGAAAACTGTAAGAAAATTTGGCACAATGGGGGTGAGTTGCCAACTCGTGAATAGAACACATCTGCGAGTAGAAATCGCATGCAAGACACTTTCCTAGGTCATAATAATATACATAATATAACACAAGTCATCTAATAGTGGCAGGGTAATAATCCATGCGTAAGTGCAATGCTCAGTGCTTGTGTCAGTTTCTCAAGTAGTAACATATCATGTGTATGTGTATGAGTATGCATGCACCATGAATGTAAAACAATCAACCATGAAATCTGGATAAATCTGTATAAGAAATCTTTAACTTTTATCATAGTAAAATTTGTATGGTAATCTGAAACATCACGTGTTAAGTATCGACACAAAACATGTAAATCCCAAAGTCTCAATACCTCATAGTCTCAATATCTCATAGTCTCAATATCTCGGGCTCTGTCAGTCCGGATTGGCCCATATCATCGAATCTCACGATAACGGTTGGTATCTTCCGGATATCTGCCGCGCCAGACATCATCAGTAGGAAGTCTTCCCCTGCCAGGCTCATCGTCTACAACTCGATCTTCTTGCCCCGGGGTACCATACCGGGCCCACCATGTACCCGAGATGGTTCATCCACTCCTCGAATCGGGTCTCGAAATCCAACAGAAAACATGAAATCTCATGGTGGACGACACATACATCAAGAGAAAACCATAACTTGTATCTTAAAATGAGAGGGAAAGAGAGAGAGAGAGAAGTTTTTATATATATTCTTGCGGTTTTAACCAAAATCCAGAAATCTCATAGAAATCCAAAATCCCAAAATCATGAGTAAGTAAATAATGAGTATCGGCATAAGCCCTACAATACTGCATGATAATATGAAAATGTGAAGGCATGAAATGTCTAAGTAATAAATGCAATGTCTAAACTAGCATATGAGAGTAATCATACAATATTATACTGGACTAGAATTTACCTAATTATGTCAATAAAAGATAATATGTTCTAAAGTGTGCGTGACATGGCAATTACTGATGATGATGTCTGTGAGCCGGCAAATATGTGTACATGGAACATGCGCATCATCGGTATTGGTGCTGGTGTCCTAACAGGCAGAGTTTCATATTAGCTAAACAAACATATGTATGAACATGCAATGCGATGATTACAATCTGAATATAAGGGTGAATGTGTATTAACCGCACATTTGGAATATACATATCTAACTACAAACTATATGACTCGAGCCTAAACTAGTATCTATCTAACCAACTAAGGAACTAGCTAAAGACACCAGTCGAAAGGTAAGAAGAATCCTCCTAAAATCTGAGTCGATATCTCTAGTAGTCGGCGATCCAGCCTCAACAGCGTCACGTACGTAGTATGACTTCCTCGAGTCAAGAGTGTGGATCAATCATCACATCTATGCCTCGTACGGTAATATCCATCGTACGGCATCCCAAAATCGGGGTACGGGTCAACTATCACATATATATATCATCGTTCGTATAGTATCATCATCAAACAATATCATGATCAAGGGTACTATACTATAATCGCATACATCCCAATATCGTCAAACATATATCATCGTCTGCGTAAATATACATCGTCAAATTATCCACTAAAACATCATGTCATATATCATATCGTGATTAAGTCACATATTACCCTCCGGGTTCTATTCTAGAATCTCGTACATTCCAATGCCATCAACACTTATTATAGTTTATATAAATATATTTTATGTAATCTCATTGTCCCATGATCCGCTACTATCATAACACATCTCATATCATAACTCGATCGTATATCCAATAGATCACGGCATCAAGCCCAGTCAAATCTACCCATCCCCATGTATCTATAACCTCCTCATATCACATGTATATGTTGTGTATATATATATACACATACACACTTACACACATTCCTATATGTGTGTGTATACACACACACACACACACACACACACACACCCCCCCCCAAGTCAAGTTTATGTGTGCGTGTGTGTGTGTGTCTACATGAAACCTACGAATTCCCTCCAAGGCAGTCATTCTCATGGTTAAGTCTTTCTAAATCAATCTAGTCTAACCTAATGTCTTCAATAGGACCCTACTCGTTAAGAATCTAAGGTCACGTCCGACTTCCTAATAACAGTAAGTAATATCTCTATGCTATGTTTGCGGGGGTGCTATACGCCATCCACCCGACTTCTCCCGTAAATATACATCTACTCACCTAGTCCTTGTCTGTCGAAGTCGATGCCACCATCCTCTTCTTCATCGTTTGAAATCCACGTGAGAGGTACCTACATGCAAACATATATAATATCGTAAACCGACATCACGGACAGAACAAAAACAGCGCACGAAACGCGTATAGGTTAAAACCTATGACCCGCTCATGCAAAATAACCAAATAACCCCCGACATCGGCGTAGAAACGCCGATTGATTGAGAAAACCCAAACACATCAATCGTGGTTTCACAAATCATTAATTATAATATAAAATAGATTGCAACTCATCAAAACCTCAAAATAAATCAAATCGATTTATTTCCGAAAACCTAGAAAGCACTAAATTTTCGTTTTAATTCGAAACTTGATGTTTTAACGAAACTAATGGCCATAATATTCACTAAATATCATAACTAAATTACATAAACCATTTCTATAATTTATTCTTATCAATTTGTATTTGAATAGAAAATTCTAGTTTGCAAAAATATTAAATTTTAACAGTTTTTAAGCAAAATTCACAATTCATCAACTAAGCTAGATTTTACATATTTTAAGTTGTTAAACCACTCATGGAAACCTTAATGATGTACAAAAAACCCTAACTAGATTTTAATCCCACAATTAAATTATTTTCTAAAAAGCTAGTTAACAAATTAGCATAATTATCACAATTTTTAAACTAACAATTTTCAACTAGTAACTAAATTAGGTTTTGCATTTGATTAATATATTAATCTACCCATTAAAACCATGAATCATTGATAAATATCATTACTAGAATTTTATCTCACCAATTTATATAAATATTAAAAACCTAGTATGCAAAATTATCAAATTTTAACAATTTTGAAGCAACAATTTGCAACTTAACAACTAAACTAAATTTAGCATGTCATAAAGTGTTAAACAACATATTGTAATCATGATCAACTTATAAAAACCCGAACTTAATTTTAAATCCCTCTCTTGAATTTTAAATCTTAACATTAAAACCATAATTAAACTCCTAACTAAGTTGATTCAAAGTATTTAACCAATAATTAATCACTAAGGGTTAGGATTTTTATACCTCGTAATCTTAAGAGATCAACTTGAGTTCTTGGTCTTCTAAATTGCTCTCTAGCTCCAAGATCCATGCTTGCTTTGATCAAAGAATATTGGGTAATGATTAAATGATGAATTAGTGGGAATTTATATTGATTTTTGATGGATTTTTGAACATTTTACGAAGTGAAAATGTGCTAGGAAAATTTGGGGTGCCTCCAAGCTAGGATCGGCCATGGAGAGAGGAATAAGGGAAGAGTGAGAAAAGAGTGTAGAATGGTGTAGAAAGTTCTCAAATTATGACACCAATTAAGTCTTTTCAATAAATTATTTTAATTTTGTTTATTTTCCTTTCTAAACCAACCCTAGAAACCTCTAGAATTATGAAGAAATTTCAAGAAGAGAAGAGCATGCAACAAACTAAATTCCAATATGTCATGGCTCACTTTGTAAAATTAACCTATTTTTAATTTGTAATTTGCACTAATTAGATGTAAAATTAAAGCTTATATTAATATTTGAATTTAATTAATTAAGGAAAAAATATTTTAGTAAACTAATAATTTATAAGTCACTAAATAGACACCATTTACTAGTAATTATATAGTTAAAATAGGCGTATTTAAATCTATATTGAAAAATAATTGTAGTTAAGTTTTACGGAAAATACGGGTTATTTTACCAATTATCAGAAAATTCACCTAAAGGGTTTATTTATTTTTTTAAAACGTTACAATCTTTCCCCCTTAAAGAAATTCGGTCCCCGAATTTAAATTAAAACTCCCCCCAAATACTAAAACAATTAGCAAAGCACTCAAATCGCCGGGGCTCCGAAATCATCAATACATAACTAAAAATCAACTCCGTCAAGCATAACGCAATCATCGGAGTTATAGTGAAAATACAATGTCAAAGTCCAACACGAAAACCAATATGAAATACATCAAAACCATAACTTGTATATAGTGCACATCATAGTAGAATCGTCCAAACATCTGAATAGAGAAGCATGTAAAAACACCTAGGTACTGGTCTCAGGACAGTCCTGCTCGATTATCAAACCAAATAGTAAATATCATAAAAACGTACTGCTCAAAATGAAATCAATCTCAAATACAGTATACGAGGTACCACGTGCGTCCGGTGCGCACGAAAAACGAAATCAAATACATATGCCATGAATACGCACAGAAACAAAACTGAGTGCAATGGGTGTGCACCAAAAACATCTGTCAAGTGCAACGGGCGTGCACGACGATAATATCAGGTGCATCTAATCAACACAAAACCCCGATTTAGTGCATCTGGTGTGCACAAAATCGCATTAAGTGCGCCAAGTGTATGCAAGAATCTCAATCAAGTGCACATGGTGCACGAAAACATATACCGAATATCAAAATCGAAATCACAGTATGAAAAGTGCATGAAAAGTATGTCGAAGCATACGTCAAAATAATGTGCAACCCATATGCACGAAGTCAAATCAATATCTCAAAATGTATAAAACCAAATCGAGTGCACTGGGTATGCACAAAACAACATCAATACCACTGATATATGAAACACGAATAGAGTGTAATGAATGTACACATAGGAAATACCAATCATAGAACAAAATCCTCAAAAAACCAAAATCCAAACAACGGAAATATGAAATTCAAATCACTAAATCACAATCGTAAACACTATCGTCAATGTGCTCCCCTTTCTTCTGGTGTCGACTGATTCGAACTCGTCTCTTCGTAGCTGTGTTGACTGCGCTACAAACGGCCACACTCATATCTAGAGCATCCCAAGTAATCTATCCCTTCACTTGATATCTGGACTACGTTAAACTTTTCGATCGATTCATCAAAATTCCATAATTCCCCGAGAGCTCAACACTCAAGTACAGTTTAAAAATATCCAGTACATGCCCCAGCATTTGCGGACCAGCCGTAGAAGGGCAAACCCACACCTCACTAATGGCACCAGAGAACTGCCGCAAACCCTAAGGTTCACCAGCGTTCTCATGGTCATTATGTCGAGTTAGGGTTTCATTCTTCTAGAGGGTCCATAGAAATACCTGCATGTGCTTCCGAATACCTTAAACATTAGGAAAATGGGTTTCTGACAATTGTTAGAACCTTTTAACTTCGTCTAGACGACATGTGAATACCCTTCGTCCGCACGCTAAACAATACTTCAATCCTTCAAAATAGACAATACCCTAACGGTCATAGCATTCTAGCCGCAGCTCTCTCTGCCCGTGCGACCGTGGTAACAAAAACCACCATCCGACATCGACGAAGATAGATCAAAGGAAAGAACAGAATACGATGCAAAGAAATGTACCTCCTAAGGCTTCTTAAGCAGAGTAGCTTATCATAAGTATGCCGCGGATCATACCCACGGTACATCACTTTTCCTAAGTCACCTACTCCACCAACCAAGGTCAACCTAGACTTAGACAAGGGTTAAACCTAGTGCTCTGATACCAACTTTGTCACGACCCGAGGAACGTGACCGGCGCTTAAATTACGAAACGTCTAGAGGCGTAACGTAATCTAAGCAAGCCGAACCCCAGAAATCTAAACCCTTTAAAAGAAGAAGTGTAGGAAAACAAGTTTTAAAAACAACATCAAATTTCTTAAAAATTTCGGCGGAGTCTCCTTTGTAAAAACTGTCCCTAAACGGGTACAAATAAGAATATATACTTATGCAATAATAAAAAGGCATCCCGAAGAGGGAGCTAGCTTTACGCCAAAAGGCGGAAACAACCACACAATGCGCTATAATATACAACGCCGAAGGGCGAGGCTCAAAACTCAAAAGAAAACCAAATCTACCAGAAACCATAATAATACAACGCAACTCTAAGGTCGAAATAAAACAACTGGTCTTCTAAATCTATCAATAATACAAGTCTCGTTGATGGAGCTTACTAATTACAAATGAAATAATAAAAGTATAACGGCGGTCCTGATACAAGTGAACCGGCCTACCAAGCAAATCACCCTGGATGAAATGATGTGCCAGCAACCTGCCAAGGAAACCTATACATCGAAACCTGTAAGAAAATTTGGCACAACGGGTGAGTTGCCAACTCGTGAATAGAAGACATCTGCGAGTAGAAATCGCATGCACGTCGCTTTCCTAGGTCATAATAATATACCTAATATAACACTAGTCATCTAGTAGTGGCAAGGTAATAATCTATGCGTAAGTGTAATGCTCAGTGCTTGTGTCAGTGCCTCAAGTAGTAACATGTCATGTGTATGAGTATGCATGCACCATGAATGTAAAATAATCAACCATGAAATCTGGATAAATCTGTATAAGAAATCTTTAACTTTTATCATAGTAAAATTTGTATGGTAATCTGAAACATAATCAATGAAATCTATGGAAATCCGTGTCAAGTATCGACACAAAACATGTAAATCTCAAAGTCTCAATACCTCATAGTCTCAATATCTCATTATCTCAATATCTCGGGCTCCGTCAGTCCGGATCGGCCCATATCATCAAATCTCATGACAACGGTCGGTATCCTCCGGATATCCGCCGTGCCAGACATCACCGGTAGGTAGTCTTCCCCTGCCTGGCTCATCGTCTACAACTCGATCTTCTTGCCCCGGGTACCATACCGAGCCCACCATGTACCCGAGACGGTTCATCCACTCCTCGAATCGGGTCTCGAAATCCAACAGAAAACATGAAATCTCATGGTGGACGACACATACATCACGAGAAAACCGCAATTTGTATTTTAAAATGAGAGGGAGAGAGAGAGAGAGAAGTTTTTATATATATTCTTGAGGTTTTCCCCAAAATTCAGAAATCTCATAGAAATCCAAAATCCCAAAATCATGAGTAAATAAATAATGAGTATCGACATAAGCCCCACAATACTACATGATAATATGAAAATGTGAAGGCATGAAGTGTCTAAGTAATAAATGCAATGTCTAAACTAGCACATGAGAGTAATCACACAATATTATACTGGACTAGAATTTACCTGATTATGTCAATAAAAAATAATATGTTCTAAAGTGTGCGTGACATGGCAATTACCGATGATGATGTGTGTGAGCCGGCAAATATATGTACATGGAACATGCGCATCATCGGTAATGGTACTGGTGTCCTAACAGGCAGAGTTTCATATTAGCTAAAGAAACATATGTATGAACATGCAATGTGATGATTACAATCTGAATATAAGGGTGAATGCGTATTAACCGCACATTTAGAATATACATATCTAACTACAAACTATATGACTCGAACCTAAACTAGTATCTATCTAACCAACTAAGGAACTAGCTAAAGACATTAGTCGAAAGGTAAGAAGAATCCTCGTAAAGTCTGAGTCAATATCTCTAGTAGTCGGCGATCCAGCCTCAATAGAGTCACGTACGTAGTACGACTTCCTCGAGTCAAGAGTGCGGATCAATCATCATATCTATGCCTCATACGGTAATATCCATCGTACGGCATCCCAAAATCGGGGTACGGGTCAACTATCACATATATATATCATCGTTCGTATAGTATCATCATCAAACAATATCATGATCAAGGGTACTATACTATAATCGCATACATCCTAATATCGTCAAACATATATCATCGTCTGCGTAAATATACATCGTCAAATGATCCACTAAAACATCATGTCATATCATATCGTGATTAAGTCACATATTACCCTCCGGGTTCTATTCTAGAATCTCATACATTCCAATGTCATCAACACTTATTATCGTCCATATAAATATATTTTATATAATCTCATTGCCCAACGATCCGCTACTATTATAACACATCTCATATCATAACTCGATTGTATATCCAATAGATCACGGCATCAAGCTCACTCATATCTACTCATCCCCATGTATCATATAAGCTCCTCATATCACATGTATATGTTGTATATATATATAGATATACCTACACACATTCCTATATGTATGTATATATATATATATACACACATATACACCAAGTCAGGTTTATTTGTGTGCGTGTGTGTATGTCTACATGAAACCTACGAATTTCCTCCAAGACAGTCATCCTCATGGTTAAGTTTTTCTAAATCAATCTAGTCCAACCTAAAGTCTTCAATAGGACCCTACTCGCTAGGAATCTAAGGTCACGTCCGACTTCCTAATAACAGTAAGTAATATCCCTATGCTACGTTTGCGGGGGTGCTATACGCCATCCACCCGACTTCCCCCATAGATATACATCTACTCACCTAGTCCTTGTCTGTCGAAGTCGATGCCGCCATCCTCTTATTCATCGTTCGAAATCCACGTGTGATGTACCTATACGCAAACATATATAATATCCTAAACCGACATCACGGACAGAACCAAACAGCGCACGAAACGTGCATAGGTTAAAACCTACGACCCGCTCATGCAAAATACTCAAATAACCCCCGACATCGGCGTACAAACGCCGATTGATCGAGAAAACCAAAACACATCAATCGTGGTTTCACAAATCACTAATTATAATATAAAATAGATTGCAACTCATCAAAACCTCAAAATAAATCAAATCGATTTATTTCCGAAAACCTAGAAAGCACTAAATTTTTGTTTTAATTCGAAACTTGATGTTTCAACGAAACTAATGTCCATAATATTCACTAAATATCATAACTAAGATATATAAACCATTTCTATAATTTGTTCTCATCAATTTGTATTGAATAGAAAATTCTAGTTTGCAAAAATATCAAATTTTAACACTTTTAAAGCAAAATTCACAATTCATCAACTAAGCTAGATTTTGTATATTTTAAGTTCTTAAACCACTCATGGAAACCTTAATGATGTACTAAAAACCCTAACTAGATTTTAATCCCACAATTAAATTATTTTCTAAAAACCTAGTTAGCAAATTAGCATAATTATCAAAATTTTTAAACTAACAATTAACAACTAGTAACCAAATTAGGTTTTGCATTCAATTAACATGTTAATCTACCCATTAAAACCATGAATCATTGATAAACATCATCACTAGAATTTTATCTCACCAATTTATATAAATATTAAAAACCTAGTATGCAAAATTATCAAATTTTAACAATTTTGAAGCATCAATTTGCAACTTAACAACTAAACTAAATTTAGCATGTCATAAAGTGTTAAACTACATATTGTAATCATGATCAACTTATAAAAACCCTAACTTAATTTTAAATCCCTCTCTGGAATTTTAAATCTTAACATTAAAACCATAATTAAACTCCTAATTAAGTTGATTCAAAGTATTTAACCAATAATTAATCACTAAGGGTTAGGATTTTTATACCTCACAATCTTAAGAGATCAACTTGAGTTCTTGGTCTTCTAAATTGCTCTCTAGCTCCAAGATCCATGCTTGCTTTGATCAAAGAATATTGGGTAATGGTTAAATGATGAATTAGTGGGAATTTATAATGATTTTTGGTGGGGATTTGAACATTTTATGAAGTGAAAATGATGTAGGAAAATTTGGGGCTGCCTCCAAGCTAGGCTCGGCCATTGAGAGAGGAATGATGGGAGAGTGAGAAAAGAGTGTAGAATGGTGTAGAAAGTTCTCAAATTATGACACCAATTAAGTATTTTCAATAAATTATTTTAATTTTGTTTATTTTCCTATCTAAACCAACCCTAGAAACCTCTAGAATTTTGAAGAAATTTCAAGAAGAGAAGAGCATGCAACAAACTAAATTCTAATATGTCATGGCTCACTTTGTAAAATTAACCCATTTTTAATTTATAATTTGCACTAATTAGATGTAAAATTAAAGCTTATGTTAATATTTGAATTTAATTAATTGAGGAAAAAATATTTTAGTTAACTAATAATTTATAAGTTACTAAATAAACACCATTTAATAGTAATTACATAGTTAAAATAGGCGTATTTAAATCTATATTGAAAAATAATTGTAGTTAAGTTTTATGGAAAATACGGTTTATTTTACCGAATATCAGAAAATTCACTTAAAGGGTTTATTTATTTATTTAAAACGTTACAGGCGGCCATGGACGCATTCAAATCCATTATCTGTTGGCATGACGCTACCCTAAAGTCTTCCAACGACTATTCCAGACTAGATATGGGTTGTGAAGGGGTTTCAGTAAAAGATTCAAACTTGTTTGGATACTGGAAACTCCCAAAAGGCTGTTCAGAAGCAATATCTGGGGAAGGTGCAAAAGTTGGGTAAGATGGATAGGAATTGAATGGTTGGACAGGAGTAGGATCAACATTTGGATAAGAAGGTGAATGGAGTTGTTGATTCCAAGACTTTGAAGTAGGGGAAGGAGTGAAAGATCGGCTACGAGATTGTTCAATTCGTCCAGCAATAGACATAGGTCTTGGGGTTACAACTGGAATCTCAAAAGGGGTATCAATATGAGAAGGGGTAAATGTTTGAAACGGTTGATACGAAGTGGATTGCTGAGTCCAATTGTTTGTTCTAGGCGCGTCTATTCGATCTTTCAAAGAGATTTTTGGTATGGAGGGATCGTTCGAAGCTCGGCCAAAGAAAGAACCGTACGAAGTTATGTCTTGTTGAGGGTACCAAAATTCGGCAAGGGTTTTGCGAGGTGGGGTACCCATGTTGGAAGAGTGAAAAGGCAGTGAGGGAATAAAGTGTTTTTTTTATAATTTTTTATTATTATTATTATTATTATTATTAATTTCTTTTTAAAATGTTTGTTTTTAGAGTTTTGAAATTGTTTGTTTATGAAAGAATACGGAATTATGGGACTAACTTTTTATAAGCACAATCACAATCACAATATGCACAAACAATACCTAGAGCTAGGGTCTTCTAAGTACACTAGACTGCTCCTAACTGTTCCAAAGTGAAAAGTTGTGGGATATCCCTCAAATCGTCTCTTCACTGCCAATTGTGGCCAGGTAAGCACAAATGAAGAAAGGAGCGTTCCACTTGTTGGATATAGTGCCCTTAGAGTCAATTATTGGATCACAGGCACGTGATTGTAATGATTGAGGGAGGACCTATGCCGGTAGGACAGTCTTACTCGAGATGATAGTATGCTATCTGGTTTATCTTTATCATCGTGTACTGCTTTAAGTGACCTTATAGGTCGCTATTACACATTGATAAAGCCCTTAGGATTCTTGCTTGACTACCAACAGTATGATGGCGATCATATACGTGGGAGCTGGGGTCTATAAGCACATCCTTAAAAGGTCCCTAGTCGTGGGAGTTTCGAGACTGGGCATCGATACTCCATTAGTAGACTAGTGTATACAGTCGAGACCCCGACGAGGGGCGGTGGCCGGTCTCACAAGCCATTGGTGTCAGTTGGTTCATCTAAGATGTATACAGGTGCTCATTGGGTTATGAGTACACCGGACAGGACTCGCCGGGAACATGCTAGTTGGTATTATACCTGACGTCAGATAGCAGTTCCCTGATGACATGTGTACAGGTTAGTTCATCGACCTGAGATCGTCATTTGTCTTGTGCCCACTGTACTTTAATTACTACCTTACCATGGCTCAAAGGAGTCGTGCAAACAGGTTTTAGTTGGGTACAGTCTCGAGCCACATGGAGGCAGTGAGTGGATCGGCAGGGGTTTTGTCTCTCCCGGTATTGGGGGTGAGATCGTGCTGTGTCTAGGAGAGCCATTACACGAAGTCCTTGGCCAAGGAAGGAGATTTACTGGTAGGTATTTCAGTAGTATCTCAGGGTGTTCTGGGCTACACTCCGATACGACTTGTACCGCTTTTGGGGGTCTGACTTTTACCAACTTCCTAGGCCCGCCATGCGATGCTTATAGACGAACGGACCGGACTGTACAGATATTGTCACTAACAGGCTCAGTAGGGTGTCAGGATGAGTTCTCTCATCGACCTCCCTTTTGGTCAATACCTGGTAACCTGTTACGTACAGCTAGTACCTCTGAAGTGCTAGTGGTTAAATCCACAGCCAATGTATTGACGCGTCTTTAGAGTCCCCCACAGATAGTTTTCAAGTTTCGGGCGAAACGTTGTAGAAGCTGTATGATATATAACAGGGTTCGATCATATACGTGCGGTAGTGCACGGATCATGATCGGACGGATCATACTAGTGGGCTTTGGTTTAAGCCGGATCCTAGTATTAGATTTGTTGGATTACTTTAGTCTCGTCGTATTCGCATTCAGTCGGAATGCGAATGCAGGTATCTATATACAGGTGAGGGGTATCCTTGTGATCCGTTACCAGTTTACTTTAGATGTTGCCGTATCTTTTTATTGTTGCAAACATTTGGATTAATGTTTGCATATGGAAATTATGAGCTAGAAATCATAATTAGGAGCATTAATTGTGACACATGCACAAGTGGTGACTCATGGTCTCTTTCTTTGTGCATGTGTCACATATTGTGATTGACTTGTGGATGAAATGAGAGGAGGAGAGAGGAAGGGCAGCCATATGAGTCTTTTGCTCTTGTATTTTTCACAACACTCTCTCTCATTTTATCACACAAAAGATAAGAAAGAAAAGCTCCTTCTTCTTCTTCTTCCTCTAGCTCACAATCTCCATTAATGGCATCATCTCTAACCTCCATCCATACAATGGATGCAAGAGACAAAGTGATCACAAACATTCTCTACTTCACCTTGGACACGTCGGCTAGCGAACTTCATGCCCGAGTTGCTTCGGATGAAGCGGGAGCCCGTAAAAGGAATCGAAGATGTGGTGCCCTTTCCGACGAGGAGATTAAGACCGAAGATGCCGCGAGGAGCTTGGGATGGTGGTCAAAGACCGAAGGACACGGATCGATCGGTATAGCTTTCTAACCCTTTCTCTAGTTGCTAGTTGTAGGTTAATGGTTCGATCCGGGTTTTAAGCATACGATAGCGCCGGTTCCTAGTTAAGAAAAAGTTTTCGTTTCCGTATTTTGGCCTCGGACAGAAGGCCAGGGCGCTACCGTAGACTTACATGGTATCAGAACCACGCCATTAACCTTTACTAGCTTGCTCTAACGTGTTTAGAACTTCGATCGGACGAATTTTCCAAAACCGCAATTTCAAAGTCACAGTTTCTATCGAATTTTTCCTGTGGTCAAAAAGTTATTTAGTGTGCTGCAGAAAAAATAGGCAGGGTTTTTTAAGAGTTCTGTGAAAATTTGGGTGACTGTTGTTACTGTTGCGCAGCGGAACCGCGGCCTTACCCATGTTTTGGCCGCGGTTCCGCCGCTATTCTATCTCTTCACAGCACCAAATTTTGTACAGTGTTCTCTGACTTGGAATTGGGGTTTCTGGTAATTTTTGTTTAGGCCCAGATTTGATTGAGTACTGGGAATTGTGCTTGGGGCCCACTTCGGGAAATTTTGTCGATCGAAAATTTAAACATATTAGTTCACAGTATTTACATTATATCTGCGTCCGTGAATGTCATTTGATCGGTAAATCCTATCTAATTGCTATAGCCCTTTTAGACGGATTTACGAACGTGACATTTACGTTGATGTTCTGTGTTGTGCTGTGATGTTGCGGATTTATCGTGGTGGATAGCCTGGATGCAATGGTAGTACAGTTTGGTTGTATTTGTACATTTGATATTGGGGGGCGAGCATCCGACATGTGGACTGCCCTTACTGCCTGTTTGTATATTATTCTTTTAGGGCATGACCAGGCTGAGGTCGATGTACCCATTGTATATTTTACTTTCTGTACTAGGATTACCCTGCGGTGGGTGCACGGATAGCCGGGTTCTAGAGGGCAACGGGCCCGCATCTCATGGCTTTGAGACGGGGGGGCTTCACTCTAGAATTGGCGGGCTGTTCGCCGCACTCGTAGGGGGGTACAGGTTGACCCAATGAGGGCTGCTCAAGTTGCCGGATTCCGTGAAGTGCTGGGTGGTCCATTCACATTGTTGAAGGGGGCTGCCTCGCTTCAGGTTTTGGCGGGTAACTTGCCGCGCCCATAGGGGTCTAGAATTTCATTGCACAGGCTATCTACACGACCAGGGGAACGTCGGGTTTCAGTAGCGGCTCTATGAAACCCGGGGATCCCAGATTATCTGTATTGTTCTGTGATGCTTATTACATTTCTGTGATGTTGCATTTTATCATGCCTTGAGCGAATATTATATATTAATATATATACTAGTAGATGTTGTATATGTTTTACACCTGCGCTAGTCCAGTCCCCGCTCTGTCGTTAGTTAAGTAACCTAACGGGTGATGATGGGACCCAGTGGCGAATGCGGATGGCATATACGTACATCATATTTTCGTTCTTTTGTGGTGTGATTAATTGATGGGACTGCATTGATTCGGATCAATGCAAGCTAAACAAATCTATTCTGATGTTGTTGGAACATTTTTAAAAAAAAAGCTGTTATTTCAAGGACGTTCTCTTTTGTTTTGCACAGTGGTATTCGGTTATGAATATCCAGCACCTCAGTCGACGAGGCAAGGGCCGAGATCCCTTCACCGGGAGTGACCCCTTGGACAAAAGTTTGCGTCAGGGTAATAACTTCACTATAGTCGATTATTTTTGCTTTGCATCGTGGTATTCAGTTGGAATATCCTGCACCTCATTCTACGGGGAAAGAGCCGAGATCCCTTCACCGGGAGTGACCTCTTTAGCAATGGTTTTTGCCACTATATTTTTATAAAAAGCTATCTGGTTCCTTCAACGATATCAAGTTCATTACGTTAAAGGTTTTAAGCCAAAAACCATTCGTAGCCCTCCGTTATTTCAGATGGGTAGCACTTAGTATTCATGCTATGTTTGTTGGCCTTCGTCAAGGCATAGTGAATTGTAGCTGCTTGTTACCTTTCTGCTGCATAGATAGATGTGTTGGTTTGGGACAGTCGTATAGCCTTGTTGGCCTTCGTCAAGGGATTGTATGGGTGGGTTCAAATTAACCTGGACAATGACAGGTAAAACTTGACATGTGACTTATGATTTATTGACCTTCATCAAGGTCATAAGAGCATGGGGTAAAAATCACATCGGGAGTTTCTAAAGAAACTGAAACTTGCCAGATATTCACATACCTTCTAGAGTGTGATAATGTAAGTGGATTCCATCATGTTATCATGCGATGATAGTTGGATCCCGATTCCCACTGATGAGTTGGTTTACTCTTCGGGTTATCCCGACTAATTCTTCTTTTAGGTTTGGAGGAGAATTTGACGGTACAGTGGGAGGTTTCCTGATTAGATAAATTGGTAACCATTCTGATATAGGTTAGAGTGCACGCAGAGTGTTTCTTTTCTCTCTCTCTCTTTGGCAGCGACCATGGCCCGACCCTAGACTATGACTCAGTGACCAAGCTAACCGAACCTTCTTAAAACACTGGCTTTTGGATTGTCTGAGTTGCATACCAGATTACCACTCCTACTTTTACCCTTTTCTCCAGAACACCCCATATTATTACGAACATCCACTTCCATTGGATAAAACCATCGTATGGTTATATACGAACTCGAAGGAACTTGTTCCAGATTTGAGGATGGTTTCTGGTTCTGGAGAAAATGAATAGGACTATTCAGTTGTCTTTTCCTTTTACCTTCTCTCAGGTTGCGAGTGCTCCTTGGATTAGGACGGTACCCCTGTTACGCTAATTAGATAGTCTTCATCCAAACCATAGGCAGGTGCCGAACGGTACGGAATGAAGAAAACCAATTAGCCTAACGAAGGTGTACAGAATGTATTAAGTAAAGACAAATAAAGGGATCAGTAAGAGGGCAAAGTAAAATGCGACTGCTATTCACAACCAAACTAAGTATTTCATCGCCACTCCCAATTCACCTTTGAATTTCTCCGGAACACCCCGTATCACTATGAAGATCCACAGTTTATTGGATACTCCATCGTATAGTTATATACGAACTCGAAGGAACCTGTTCCAGTTCGGGGATGGATTCTGGTTCAGGAGAAATAGGAATAAGGTTTTATTCAGTGGTCTTTTATCTTCACCTTCTCTCAGGTTACGAGTACTCTTAGGATAGGAGAGTACACCCATTATGCTTATTGGATAGTCTTCTTCCAAACCATAGACTGGTGCCGAACGGTAGGGAAGGAAGAAAACCATTTAGCCTAAAGGGGTGTACAGAAGGTAATGGCTAAAGACATATAAAGGAATTTGGAGAGATGGAAAAAAAATATACGGTTACAGTTGTGAATTTGATAATGGAAGAGGCATTACTCGGAATACCCGGATACCCCTTCGAAACATTTATATGTTTCAGTTTCACTGTGTATTGTTAAGAGAAAACTGATTTCCCAAATAGTCCTTGCTCCAGGGTATGTATTTACCAGGTTTGATTCTCATATCTGTATGGTTTTACAGAAGATGAGTGGGAGTAAGTTATTGGGAATTGGGTGATCATCCTCATTATATCGGGAATCGTTGTAATTGGTGATATTTGAGGAAATCACCTGGGTTGTTTTGCCGGACGGCAAATATTTGGTTTTGAATATCCGTTGTAATGCTCCAATTTCAAATTGATATATCTATACGTTTATTTTTATAAAGTGAGATATAACTTTTTGAAATTATGTCTATGACATTTACCTATATCAGTGGATGGTTAGGTAAGGAGTATTAAACAACGGTGTAATTCTTCTTAACCATAAGTACAGTTTTCAACCTATGACACACAGGGAATGAGTTATTGGACTCAGGAGACTTATACAGAGTATTGTATGTTGTCCAGTGTCTATTAGGACAGAGGGGTTGGTACTCGTACTATATTCTGTTTACTTGTGACTTCTCTAGTTCTTAGACATGTGTTTCATAGAAATACAAGATCCAAGTTTTGAGAAGTTATAGGTATAAGAATAAAGTAGAGAATTAGGCGTTGCAAGTATCAGGATTCTTCAATGTGATCGAAAATGCAGATACTTGTGTATGGCATTCAGTTGATAGTAATAATTATGAGAACTTGCTTCTCTTTCAGGTTACTCATAATTGGATGCATTCCTAAGTTGAGTAATGCTGATCGGCCTCTTTCCATTTAGTTGACATGCACTGGAGACAGTTGCATGATTTGAATCTGGTTCCAATTAAATCAGTGCCTCTGTTTCTATATTGGATATAGAATAGTTCATATCTTAACAATGTTAAGGTACGGGGAGTTGTCCGGCTTATGTGTAGCGTTTTGAAAAGTCGTTTTGGTGTTTTCTTGAAATTCGGTGAAAATTCGGTATTTTTCCGAAAACCGTCTTTCTCGATATTTTGCAGTTTAGGGCTAATTATACCTTAAATGGATAGGTAATTACTTGTTTTTAGTGACTAATGAGTTAATTATGAAATTTTGGTCATTTAAAAATTTTTCCCTATTTTTCATTTTTTTTAATATTATTTAAGCCGGTAAGAAAATACATTAAATAAGCGATAAATACAAATTTTTCCGGGCTAATTTTAATCTCTAAAATTATGATAATTATATTCTAGTGATAACATGAATTTTTAGTAATTTATTTTGATTTTTAACCAATTTTTATAAATTGAAACGAAATTATTGATTTTTGGGCTAAAACTTGCAAATTTTGAGTTGTAGGGGGCCTTTTTGCATAAAATTTCTTTTGTAACACCCCTCTATCTTTTCCCTCAGCCCTATAACAGCCCAAGTCTTGGTCAAGACCAGAAAATTCTGACCTCTCTCTTTCTTGAGTTGTTTCTTAAGTTATTTGATAGTTTATGGATTTAATTTAAATAAAATGGTTAATATATGATACTTTTGACTTTAGAAACTTGACCATGACTTTCCCCACTTGCCCATACCCTCCCCCATTCCCCTCCTCTGGCCGAAACTGAACCCTCCCCTTCTTCATCTTTTTCCTTTTCATTTTTCTTCAATTTTCTTCAAAAATTGCAAGAAAATTCAACAAATATCCATAAATCCTTCTCTTTTTCAACACAAAATCCTTATGCTACCTCTTCTCAAGCCTATTATGGTTGAAATCATGTGGAAAGGAGGCATCTTTGGAGGAAACCTTCTTGCTTGATCTAGTGATCAAGAGGTATAAATTTCCATCTTGTTAAATTCCTTGTTTAAGTGCTTATGTGTTATGGGTTAGTGTTAATTTAGTGTAGTTAATCTAGTTTCCTTAGATTTTGTTTGAAAAATGAACTAGGTTTTGAACCATGATAATTTAATTAAGTTGTTATTTTGTTAATCTAGTTGTTAATGACTAATCTATATAGTTACCTTGTTGTTGTAGTTTCAACTTTGCTAAATTAGTTAACTTTTGAAATGTGAAATTGTTATTTTAGGATTTCAAGAAAAGGTTTTTGTATGGAAATGGTATTTGAAACATGTTTAGTGAGTTAATTAAACCTAATTTGTGTTGATTAGACCTAATTTGCTATCTAGTGTTTTGCTAACCTTAAGCTAAATGGTTAATTTGCTTATTAGGCTAAATTATAGTGTTAAAGTAAGGATTTCTTATATAATTTGAGTTATGTTTGCTATTTATAAAAATCAAGAGAAGGTTTTGTTATGTAAATTAGGTTTTTAAGCTTAGTCAATGGTTTAGAATTTGTGTATTGGCTAACTTTTTGGTTAGTTTGGAATGTTGGCGTTGGATGGTGTTGACTTTGTCGCTAAAGGGTCGATGTTTGCATCAAATTGCAATTTCTGCTTACTAGATTTTTGTAGAAGTTATGTGATGAGTTATTGTGGCATCTTGATGATTTTGTTGGCTTGTCCTACGACTTTTAGGATGCGTGAGTGCGGTTTTTGGGTAGTCGGGTTTTAGTTTTGCCGGGTGACCCAAAATCGGCGTTTTTGGCAGTTTTTGCGATTTTCGCGTGTGTCCGCGCACTTTGTGCACGTTGTACCCAGTTAGCGAACTTTAGTAGTTTCGTTGGGGTTTTGCATCGTTCTTGAATGTGTAACCTTATATTTGGTATTGATATAAATTCCAGGTTCGGTCGCGGAGACGTCTGATGCGGCGCGAAAGGGAAAGGCAGTGATTGGACACAGCTAGCCAGGGATCCCGGTGAGTAGATTTAACATCTACGGGGGACGATCGTCTGGATGGCGCAAGTCGCCCGATAGATTTAGTTAACTGGAAAATAGTAAATTGGATAATCACTTGTGACATTAGAATAATAATACTGGCATGATAATTGCTGCAATTAGATCAATAGGTTATACCATATATGCAAACTCAATTGTAGGACACATGCACCATTACCAGGTTTTTATATGCAGCACGAGCACTATTCATGTTTACACACACACCCTGGTAATTGCCATGCCACCACACTAGATAACCTTTAATTTAAACCTTTTATTAATTGGTACTTAAATTGTGCTATTTCCTTAAAATGAAACCCTAGGATTGCTATTCATGTGCATGTACTTCATCATATTCATTGTTCATGCTTAATACATTAATCACACATCGCAACTTGATTATTGATATCATACGCATTCATTATCATTGATATATGCACTTATGAGGATTTCTTGAGATTTTATGATATTGCTGGATTTCGGGGGAAAGCCGCAAAATTTCCAAACTTATGATATTTTTAAAACATGTAAATTGCGGTTTTCTAGTGATGTAAGTGTCGTCCACCATGAGTTTGCTGTGGCTTTGGAAATCCGTGTCGAGGAGTGGAGGAACCGGCACGGGTACATGGTGGGCCCGGTAAGGTACCCCGGGGCAAGAGGAATGTGGTGATGACGTTGAGCCTGGCAGGGGACGGATTACCTACCGGTGACTGTTTGGGACGGCGGATATCCAGAGGATACCGACCGTGGCCGCTAGATGATGAGATATTGATATTTGAGATGGGTCAGCCGGACGGCTGAGGCCAGAGGTACATTTATGAGATTTGAGACAGCTTTTGGGTGTCGTTGCTGGACACCGATTTTCGTCGATTCATTGGCATTATGCTGGCATTCTAAAAGAGTTTCAAAAACAAAAAGAGGTAAAATATTTCTTATATATACCTATTGAGACCTCAGATTTTCATGTTGCATGCATATTAGTACACTGATGTTATATACACACCTGCTAGTGCATCCAGTCATACCTGTATTATAGATGCTAGGATGCTTGTGTGCATGCATACGATAGCCTTTGTAGATGTTATTTATTACTCACGAGTTGGCAACTCACCCCCGTTGTGCCACAGTCTTTTGCAGGTCCGCTCCGTCAGTTCAGTAGCGGCGGGCGCACTTGTCTTTTGCCTCTTTTGCCTGAGCTCGAGATTTGCTCATAGGTGGGTTATGTTATTTTTGTACCACCTTGTATATTCTTGTATCTAGTATACTCCATCTACTGTTCTATCAGATTATTGTATATTGACCTAGAGATGAGACTGTGAGGTTTGTGGATTTTATACTGTATTTGGGGTCGAGCTCACTTGAGCCGACATGCTACTTTTTCATGCTTCCTTATGCTTTATTATGCTTTTTTATGCTTGTTGTCATTTACATTGCGTGGGATTTGTGACCGCCGTATGGCGAAGAGCTAGCTCCCGCTTGGGGATGCCCTATTTTGTGGATTCATGTATATATTTTGTTGTACCCATTTTTGGGGGTCAGTATTTACAAAGGAGACTCTGCCGAAATTTTCGGGAAAAATTGGTATTGTTTTTAAAAGTGTTTTTCATGACTTATTTGATAACTCGCTTTCAATTAATTGGGTTTTCTTCACTCTTTTGCTTCATTGGTTCTGTTTTCTGGGCTTTGGCTTACTTATTTTACGGACGCCTTTAGACGTTTCGTGAACTTAAGTGCCAGTCACGTTCCGTACCCTGCGGGTCGTGACAAAGTTGGTATCAGAGCGATAGGTTTTACCTTCGTGAGTGTAGGATGACCCTTGGTAGATGGAGTAAGTGACTTAAGCAGGGTAACGTAGCGTGCGTATGTCCGCGGCATACTTACGATACGGTACTCCGCCTAAGTGACTTTAGGATATACTTGCTTGAAAAATTCCTTCTTCAATTCCGTGTATCCTATGATCCTATTGCACTGTCCTTACTATCCGTTTTCCTGTGACAGCCACTATGCCGCCGAAGGCTACGAGGGCACAGAGGGCTGCCGCCAGAGACGAGATTCGAGCTGGCTCGTCCGAGACTAGGACTGAGCAGGGTGGTATGCCTACGCCGCTGGGACAGACCGATCCACCTTCCCCAGGCCGTATGGATAGGCTCGAGACCGGTATGGAGGAGTTGCGACAGATGATGGGAGGCATGCAGGAGCTGCGTCAGATGGTAGGATCCCTAGTTGCAGCCAGTCGTACACCGAGGCCGGATGACGTACCTACTACATCACAGACGACCATGATACCTGCTCCTACTACCACCACCGTGGCCATTCCGGTTTCACTACAGGATTTCATGAGGCTGAGACCTCCAGTATTCACCGGCACCGAGGCAGCGGAGGACCCACAGACGTTCCTTGACAGTTTAGCCAGGATCTGCCGTTCGCTGAGATGTTCGGATGATCGATGGGTAGAGCTTGCGAGTTTCCGACTAGAGGGTCTCGCGCAGACATGGTGGGAGTCAGTCTTGAGAGGTCGAGCTGCAGATCTACCGCCTATGACTTGGGTCGAGTTTACAGCGGTCTTTCTAGCCCGTTTCCTTCCAGAGAGCGTTCGTGACGCCAGAGCTCGCAGTTTCGAGGCCTTAGTCAAGACACCTGGGATGACGGTGTCTGAGTATGACATCCAGTTTACACAGTTGTCCCGATATGCTCAGTATTTGGTGGATACCGAGGAGAAGATGGTGAAGAGGTTCGTACAGGGACTCGATGCCCAGCTATATCTTGCCATTGGCGCCCAGCGCTACGACACTTATTCAGCTGCTAGGGATACGGCATTGCGGATGGAGGCACGCATATCACAGACTTCGGCCGTTTCTGGGCCGAAGAGGATGCGCACAGATGTACCACCTCAGAGGCAGCGCGCCAGATTCTTTCCGAGAGATAGGCCTGGCAGAGGATTTGGGCGGGGACAGTTATATGGTTCTTATTCCCAGGGGCAGCAGCCGTCGCCAGGATGTTTTGGGTGCGGGAGTTTGCACCATCTTGTCAGAGACTGCCCGGTGAGACGACAGGCAGCAGCGACAGTTCCGCACGTGACCCTACCACCATCACCACCCCCTCCTCAGAGAGCCCTACTTCCTACCCCAGGCGATGCTCCACGCCAGCTAGGTGCACCGAGAGGCCGAGGACGTGGCGGTCCTGTTCAGAGAGGACGAGGAGGCAGAGGCCGAGGTCGAGGTCAGCCCGCTATCGGTGGAGGACAGGCCCGAGTTTTTGCTTTGACACCGCAGGATGCGCAGGCATCCAATGCCGTCGTGACAGGTACCTTGCCAGTTTGTTCTTTCGACGCACGGGTATTATTCGACCCAGGTTCCACACATTCGTACGTCTCTACACACTTTGCACCGATGTTGGGCCGTGAGTCGTCGTCGTTAGACCAGCCGCTTGTTGTTGTTACTCCGGTAGGCGAGTCGTTTGTCGCTCGGTTTGTTTTTCGTTTGTGTTCCGTTCGTATCGGGAAGAGGGATTCATCAGTTGATTTGATACTCCTCGATATGTTGGACTTTGATGTGCTTCTGGGCATGGATTGGCTAGCCACTTGTTATGCTTCGGTGGACTGCCGTGAGAAGGCAGTCAGTTTTAGCTTTCCGGGAGAGCCAGTCCTTGTTATTCAGGGAGACCGCAGTGTCGCCCTTCCCAGCTTAATTTCTTCTCTTCGCGCTGGTCAGCTCTTGCGGAAGGGATGTCAGGGATTCTTAGCGTTTGTTTGTGATACTCGAGCTACAGAGGTTCCGTTGGACCAGGTCCCGGTAGTTTGTGAGTTCCCTGATGTTTTCCCTGATGAGCTACCTGGGCTACCGCCTGAGCGCGATGTTGAGTTCTGCATTGATTTGATTCCCGGTTCGGGGCCTATTTCTATACCACCGTATCGGATGGCCCCGGCAGAGCTTCGAGAGCTGAAGGAGCAGTTGCAGGATTTGTTGGATAAGGGGCTTATTCGACCGAGTGTTTCTCCGTGGGGTGCTCCGGTCCTGTTTGTCAAGAAGAAGGATGGAAGTTTGCGCTTGTGTATCGACTACCGCCAGCTGAACAAAGTTACCATTCGGAACAGATATCCGTTGCCGCGCATTGATGATTTGTTCGACCAGCTTCAGGGTGCGGGGTATTTTTCGAGGATCGACTTGCGATCAGGATACCATCAGCTGCGAGTCCGACAGGAGGATATACCGAGGACAGCTTTCCGTACACGCTATGGCCACTACGAGTTTTTGGTGATGTCGTTCGGACTCACCAACGCCCCAGCAGCATTTATGGATTTGATGAACCGTACATTCAGGCCGTATCTTGACTTGTTCATCATCGTGTTTATCGACGATATCTTGGTGTACTCCCGGAGCAGAGAGGAGCACGAGCAGCACTTGCGGATTACATTACAGACTCTGAGGGAGCACCAGCTGTTCGCGAAGTTCTCCAAGTGTGCTTTCTGGCTGGACAGCGTCGGATTCTTGGGTCACGTGGTTACGAGAGACGGCATTTGTGTGGACCCGAAGAAGATTGAGGCTGTTCAGCAGTGGCCCGACCTACATCGGTTACTGAGATCCGTAGTTTTCTAGGCTTGGCGGGCTACTACAGGCGTTTTGTTCAGGACTTCTCCCGTATAGCTGCACCGTTGACCAGTTTGACCCGGAAGGGAGTTCCTTTCGTTTGGACAGAGGAGTGCGAGCGCAGTTTTCAGCAGCTGCGGACATGTTTGACTACGGCGCCGGTATTATCTTTACCTTCGGGATCAGGCGGATTTGTTGTCTACTGTGATGCTTCGCGAGTGGGATTAGGATGCGTTTTGATGCAGCATGGCCGGGTGATCGCTTATGCTTCTCGGCAGTTGAAGAAGCATGAACAGAACTACCCCACTCATGATTTGGAGATGGCTGCAGTGGTCTTTGCACTGAAGATTTGGCGACATTACCTTTACGGCGAGTCATGTCAGATATTCACCGATCATAAGAGTTTAAAGTACATATTTCAGCAGCGAGACCTGAACCTCAGACAGCGTCGTTGGATGGAGTTGGTGAAAGACTACGACTGCGAGATCTTATATCACCCCGGCAAGGCGAATGTGGTGGCAGATGCGTTGAGTAGGAGGCCCGGAGGTAGTTATCCTTTTTGCGCGCAGTGCAGAGGCAGTCGTCAGCAGATTGGCAGACGTTATGCGACAGCCGAGTTGAGTTCGAGTTCACTCAGACAGGGGGACAGCTCGCGCATGTTCGTGCACGCCCACAGTTGTTTAACCGTATATATGAGGCACAGCGTAGTGACGACCGTTGCTCAGAGATCATGGCACAGATGAGACAGGGCAGATTTTCCGAGTTCATGGTTGACGATCAGGGGATTTTACGATATGGATCTAGACTGTGCGTACCAGATGCTGATGGATTACGGCGCGACATTCTCGAGGAGGCACACCGATCAGTGTATAGTGTCCACCCCGGTTCCACCAAGATGTACCATGATATGAGAGAGACCTACTGGTGGGACGGGATGAAGAGGGACATTGCGGAGTTCGTTTCGAGATGCCTGACTTGTCAGCAAGTCAAGGCCGAGCACCAGAGGCCCGCAGGAGAGCTACAGCCGTTACCGATTCCAGAGTGGAAATGGGAGCAGATTTCGATGGACTTCGTTGTGGGTCTACCCAGGACCAGTCGAGGGTACGACTCCATCTGGGTGATCGTGGATAGATTGACGAAAGCGGCTCACTTCCTGCCAGTGAAGACGACTTTCAGCTTCGCTCAGTATGCTCAGCTCTATATTGACGAGATCGTGCGACTACATGGCGTACCGACTTGTATCGTGTCAGATCGAGGCACTCAGTTCACCAGCCGACTTTGGCAGAGACTTCAGGAGGCCTTGGGCACTCGCTTGAGCTTCAGCACAGCGTTTCATCCGCAGACAGACGGACAGTCAGAGCGGACCATTCAGACACTCGAGGACATGCTCAGAGCGTGCGTTTTAGACTTTGGGGGTAGCTGGAATCGTCATTTACCTCTAGTGGAGTTCTCCTACAACAACAGCTTCCAGGATACTATTCAGATGGCACCTTTCGAGGCATTGTATGGGAGGAGATGCAGATCGCCCGTTTGTTGGACAGAGCTCAGCGAGAGCAGTATTTTTGGGGCCGCAGCTTGTTGAGGAGACGACAGCGAAGATACAGTTTATCCGAGACCGGATGAGAGCGGCTCAGAGCAGGCAGAAATCGTATGCAGACAGGCGCCGTCGCAGTTTAGAGTTCGCAGTTGGCGACCATGTTTTTCTGAAGGTCTCACCGATGAAGGGCGTGATGCGTTTTGGGCGAAAGGGGAAACTTAGCCCTAGATTCGTAGGTCCCTTCGAGATCCTCGAGCGTGTCGGCGCTGTTGCATATCGTTTGGCTCTTCCACCCAGCTTTCCCGATGTTCACCCCGTTTTTCATGTTTCGATGCTCCGCAAGTACCTTCACGATCCTTCGCATGCGATTCAGCACCCGACAGTCCAGCTAGAGCGCGACCTTTCCTTTGCAGAGCAGCCGGTGGCCATCCTGGATCGGCAGGTGAAGAAGTTGAGGTCGAAGATTATACCAACCGTCAAGGTCCTTTGGCGTAGCCCGAGCAGCGAGGAGGTTACCTGGGAGACCGAGGGCGAGATGAGGAAGAAATATCCCCATCTCTTTGAAGGTACGCGTAGCTATATTCTTAAATTCGGGGACCGAATTTCTTTAAGGGGGGAAGATTGTAGCGTTTTGAAAAGTCGTTTTGGTGTTTTCTTGAAATTCGGTGAAAATTCGGTATTTTTCCGAAAACCGTCTTTCTCGATATTTTGCAGTTTAGGGCTAATTATACCTTAAATGGATAGGTAATTACTTGTTTTTAGTGACTAATGAGTTAATTATGAAATTTTGGTCATTTAAAAATTTTTCCCTATTTTTCATTTTTTTTAATATTATTTAAGCCGGTAAGAAAATACATTAAATAAGCGATAAATACAAATTTTTCCGGGCTAATTTTAATCTCTAAAATTATGATAATTATATTCTAGTGATAACATGAATTTTTAGTAATTTATTTTGATTTTTAACCAATTTTTATAAATTGAAACGAAATTATTGATTTTTGGGCTAAAACTTGCAAATTTTGAGTTGTAGGGGGCCTTTTTGCATAAAATTTCTTTTGTAACACCCCTCTATCTTTTCCCTCAGCCCTATAACAGCCCAAGTCTTGGTCAAGACCAGAAAATTCTGACCTCTCTCTTTCTTGAGTTGTTTCTTAAGTTATTTGATAGTTTATGGATTTAATTTAAATAAAATGGTTAATATATGATACTTTTGACTTTAGAAACTTGACCATGACTTTCCCCACTTGCCCATACCCTCCCCCATTCCCCTCCTCTGGCCGAAACTGAACCCTCCCCTTCTTCATCTTTTTCCTTTTCATTTTTCTTCAATTTTCTTCAAAAATTGCAAGAAAATTCAACAAATATCCATAAATCCTTCTCTTTTTCAACACAAAATCCTTATGCTACCTCTTCTCAAGCCTATTATGGTTGAAATCATGTGGAAAGGAGGCATCTTTGGAGGAAACCTTCTTGCTTGATCTAGTGATCAAGAGGTATAAATTTCCATCTTGTTAAATTCCTTGTTTAAGTGCTTATGTGTTATGGGTTAGTGTTAATTTAGTGTAGTTAATCTAGTTTCCTTAGATTTTGTTTGAAAAATGAACTAGGTTTTGAACCATGATAATTTAATTAAGTTGTTATTTTGTTAATCTAGTTGTTAATGACTAATCTATATAGTTACCTTGTTGTTGTAGTTTCAACTTTGCTAAATTAGTTAACTTTTGAAATGTGAAATTGTTATTTTAGGATTTCAAGAAAAGGTTTTTGTATGGAAATGGTATTTGAAACATGTTTAGTGAGTTAATTAAACCTAATTTGTGTTGATTAGACCTAATTTGCTATCTAGTGTTTTGCTAACCTTAAGCTAAATGGTTAATTTGCTTATTAGGCTAAATTATAGTGTTAAAGTAAGGATTTCTTATATAATTTGAGTTATGTTTGCTATTTATAAAAATCAAGAGAAGGTTTTGTTATGTAAATTAGGTTTTTAAGCTTAGTCAATGGTTTAGAATTTGTGTATTGGCTAACTTTTTGGTTAGTTTGGAATGTTGGCGTTGGATGGTGTTGACTTTGTCGCTAAAGGGTCGATGTTTGCATCAAATTGCAATTTCTGCTTACTAGATTTTTGTAGAAGTTATGTGATGAGTTATTGTGGCATCTTGATGATTTTGTTGGCTTGTCCTACGACTTTTAGGATGCGTGAGTGCGGTTTTTGGGTAGTCGGGTTTTAGTTTTGCCGGGTGACCCAAAATCGGCGTTTTTGGCAGTTTTTGCGATTTTCGCGTGTGTCCGCGCACTTTGTGCACGTTGTACCCAGTTAGCGAACTTTAGTAGTTTCGTTGGGGTTTTGCATCGTTCTTGAATGTGTAACCTTATATTTGGTATTGATATAAATTCCAGGTTCGGTCGCGGAGACGTCTGATGCGGCGCGAAAGGGAAAGGCAGTGATTGGACACAGCTAGCCAGGGATCCCGGTGAGTAGATTTAACATCTACGGGGGACGATCGTCTGGATGGCGCAAGTCGCCCGATAGATTTAGTTAACTGGAAAATAGTAAATTGGATAATCACTTGTGACATTAGAATAATAATACTGGCATGATAATTGCTGCAATTAGATCAATAGGTTATACCATATATGCAAACTCAATTGTAGGACACATGCACCATTACCAGGTTTTTATATGCAGCACGAGCACTATTCATGTTTACACACACACCCTGGTAATTGCCATGCCACCACACTAGATAACCTTTAATTTAAACCTTTTATTAATTGGTACTTAAATTGTGCTATTTCCTTAAAATGAAACCCTAGGATTGCTATTCATGTGCATGTACTTCATCATATTCATTGTTCATGCTTAATACATTAATCACACATCGCAACTTGATTATTGATATCATACGCATTCATTATCATTGATATATGCACTTATGAGGATTTCTTGAGATTTTATGATATTGCTGGATTTCGGGGGAAAGCCGCAAAATTTCCAAACTTATGATATTTTTAAAACATGTAAATTGCGGTTTTCTAGTGATGTAAGTGTCGTCCACCATGAGTTTGCTGTGGCTTTGGAAATCCGTGTCGAGGAGTGGAGGAACCGGCACGGGTACATGGTGGGCCCGGTAAGGTACCCCGGGGCAAGAGGAATGTGGTGATGACGTTGAGCCTGGCAGGGGACGGATTACCTACCGGTGACTGTTTGGGACGGCGGATATCCAGAGGATACCGACCGTGGCCGCTAGATGATGAGATATTGATATTTGAGATGGGTCAGCCGGACGGCTGAGGCCAGAGGTACATTTATGAGATTTGAGACAGCTTTTGGGTGTCGTTGCTGGACACCGATTTTCGTCGATTCATTGGCATTATGCTGGCATTCTAAAAGAGTTTCAAAAACAAAAAGAGGTAAAATATTTCTTATATATACCTATTGAGACCTCAGATTTTCATGTTGCATGCATATTAGTACACTGATGTTATATACACACCTGCTAGTGCATCCAGTCATACCTGTATTATAGATGCTAGGATGCTTGTGTGCATGCATACGATAGCCTTTGTAGATGTTATTTATTACTCACGAGTTGGCAACTCACCCCCGTTGTGCCACAGTCTTTTGCAGGTCCGCTCCGTCAGTTCAGTAGCGGCGGGCGCACTTGTCTTTTGCCTCTTTTGCCTGAGCTCGAGATTTGCTCATAGGTGGGTTATGTTATTTTTGTACCACCTTGTATATTCTTGTATCTAGTATACTCCATCTACTGTTCTATCAGATTATTGTATATTGACCTAGAGATGAGACTGTGAGGTTTGTGGATTTTATACTGTATTTGGGGTCGAGCTCACTTGAGCCGACATGCTACTTTTTCATGCTTCCTTATGCTTTATTATGCTTTTTTATGCTTGTTGTCATTTACATTGCGTGGGATTTGTGACCGCCGTATGGCGAAGAGCTAGCTCCCGCTTGGGGATGCCCTATTTTGTGGATTCATGTATATATTTTGTTGTACCCATTTTTGGGGGTCAGTATTTACAAAGGAGACTCTGCCGAAATTTTCGGGAAAAATTGGTATTGTTTTTAAAAGTGTTTTTCATGACTTATTTGATAACTCGCTTTCAATTAATTGGGTTTTCTTCACTCTTTTGCTTCATTGGTTCTGTTTTCTGGGCTTTGGCTTACTTATTTTACGGACGCCTTTAGACGTTTCGTGAACTTAAGTGCCAGTCACGTTCCGTACCCTGCGGGTCGTGACATTATGCTTAAAACCAGACTCTGGATAACTCAAGGCACGTTTCTGTAATGGCTGGGTTGACCCGGGCTATGATGAGGGTTGACTTTCTACCATCTGGAAGATCAATAGTGGTATTGTTCTTGACTCGCCACAGTTTTAATAAAAATGAATTTTTTCAGAAAACAGTAGTGGGAGTATGGTAGAACTGGAAGTGAATCCAGAACCGCAAACGATTACTGAAAGTTTGATAAGGACCTAAAGATTCAATCTGGTTTGACGTTCCATTGGCCACTCCGCAGAAATGGTGGGTAACCTCAGGCACCCGAGAGGTACTTCGGTAGCCTCAAGGACAGTGACAGGGAGGTTCTTGTTTGCCCAGATTTGACACTTCTGTTGTTCCAGGCTATAAGACCCGGAAGGAGGATGAGTATAGCGTCGTTCTAAACTAGGTTTAGGAGTGCACGAGTATATGACTCTGCCAGAGGGTTGTCGTAGTCAGTGGGAGCAGCGGAAGTATAATGGACAAGTAGCTTATGTCTATTTATAGACTAAAGCAGATATAGCGGAGATAGATCATCTATTTCTGATGTGACAGTCATAGGTTTGACTTCATCAGAATAGGGGATGGATCTGTTAAGAAGGTAGTAGGGTGTGATGTCCTAGTATTTGGATGACATACACAGATTAGGAAGTTAAATTCCTATACTACAATCGGTTATATTTTGGTTGTCATACAGTGGTTTCTCCGCATAAAGGATATAGATATAATATCTGACATTCTGGTTACTAGATCTATGGTTTTAGATCTAGATTTGGGTGGTTTCCCAATCTGGGTACTTAGACAGCATTCTACAGGTGTTTTAGAATGGACGACTCCTGGCACGGTAGTGTACCTGCAGGTGATGGAGTCACCCTCTCTAAAGGTGTCTTACATACTAAAGGGGAGAGGGATGTGCATGGTTGGCATATCACTTGCTTAGGCAATTGAGTCAATCATGAGATGTCAAGTACCACACCAGATGTTGTTTTTGCACTAGATGCAATAAGTTGATATTAATCCTATCCTGGAGAAACGTTCGGAAAAAGTTTTAGAACATAAGTGGATGTTCTAGGGATATGATAACAACAGCCTCTTTTGGGAGACGATTATCATTCCAGGCTTCCAAGGTGACCTGGATGACAGAGTGGCTGTCAGAGTTGTAGTTTTCCCTCTGATGAGGGGCGGTATTTTGGACAGGTGATCCAAGCAGATATTGCGGGAGGTGTGGCACAGGATACTGATTGAGTTCAGTTGACGATACAGTCTAAGAAGTTTGGATTTGGAGTTCATTTATGAACTAGGTCCCATCAGATATCCAGACATATTCTAAGACGGCATTGCTCATTTTGGGAGATGGCTTTCTCCGCGAACTTGAGATAAAGAAAGACATAGAAAGAAACATCAGGGCGGATCCACTCACTGAGGCTATTCCTCGAACGCAATAGTTTCGCAAACGGGCTTTGTGAAACTGATTAGTAGAGGAGTTGGGTGTTCGGTATCACACGGGCTGTAGTATGCGACATCGCAATAATTAGCCTTGAGTGCAAGTGGGAGATTGTTGGATATAGTGCCCTCAGAGTCAATTATTGGATCACAGGCACGTGATTGCAATGATTGAGGGAGGACCTATGCCGGTAGGACAGTCTTACTCGAGATGATAGTATACTATCTGGTTTATCTTTATCATCGTGTACTGATTTAGGTGACCTTATAGGTCGCTATTACACATTGATAAAGCCCTTAGTATTCTTGCTTGACTACCAGCAGTATGATGGCGATCATATACGTGGGAGCTGGGGTCTATAAGCACATCCTTAAAAGGTCCCTAGTCGTGGGAGTTTTGAGACTGGGCATCGATACTCCATTAGTAGACTAGTGTATAAAGTCGAGACCCCGACGAGGGGCGGTGGCCGGTCTCACAAACCATTGGTGTCAGTTGGTTCACCTAAGATGTAAAGATGTGCTCATTGGGTTATGAGTACACCGGACAAGACTCGCCGGGAACATGCTAGTTGGTATTATACCTGACGTCAGATAGCAGTTCCCTGGTGACATGTGTACAGGTTAGTTCATCGACCTGAGATCGTCATTTGTCTCATGTGAGTTCCCACTGTACTTTGATTACTACCCTACCACGGCTTAAAGGAGTCGTGCAAACAGGTTTTAGTTGGGTACAGTCCCGAGCCACATGGAGGCAGTGAGCAGATCGGCAGGGGTTTCGTCTCTCCCGGTATTGGGGGTGAGATCGCGCTGTGTCTAGGAGAGCCATTACACGAAGTCTTTGGCCAAGACAGGAGATTTACTAGTAGGTATTCCAGTAGTATCTCAGGGTGTTCTGGGCTACACTCCGACGCGACTTGTACCGCTTTTGGGGGTTTGACTTTTACCAACCCCCTAGGCCCGCCATGCGATGCTCATAGACGAACGAACCGGACTGTACGGATATTGTCACTGACAGGCTCAGTACAGGCTCAGTAGGGTGTCAGGATGAGTTCGCTCTTCGACTTCCCTTTTGGTCAATACCTGGTAGCCCGTTACGTACAGCTAGTACTTCTGACGTGCTAGTGGTTAAATCCACAGCTAATGTATTGATGAGTCTTTAGAGTCCCCCACAGACAGTTTTCAAGTTTCGGGCGAAATGTTGTAGAGGCCGTATGATATAAGGCAGGGTTCGATCATATACGTGCGGTAGTGCATGGATTATGATCGAACGGATCATACTAGTGGGCTTTGGTTTAAGCCGGATCCTAGTATTAGATTTGTTGGATTACTTTAGTCTCGTCGTATTCGCATTCAGTCGGAATGCGGATGCAGGTATGTATATACAGGTGAAGGTATCCTTATGATCCGTCACGAGTTTACTTTAGATGTTGCCGTATCTATTTATTGTTGCAAACATTTGGATTAATGTTTGCATATGGAAATTATGAGCCAGAAATCATGATTAGGATCATTAATTGTGACACATGCACAAGTGGTGACTCATGGTCTCTTTCTTTATGCATGTGTCACATATTGTGATTGATTTGTGGATGAAATGAGAGGAGGAGAGAGGAAGGGCAGCCATATGAGTCTTTTGCTCTTGTATTTTTCCACAACACTCTTTCTCATTTTATCACACAAAAGATAAGAAAGAAAAGCTCCTCCTTCTTCTTCCTCCTCTAGCTCAAAACCTCCATTAATGGCATCATCTCTAACCTCCATCCATACAATGGATGCAAGAGATAAAGTGATCACAAAGATTCTCTACTTCACCTTGGACACGTCATCTAGCGAATTTCATGCCCGAGTTGCTTCGGATGAAGCGGGAGCCCGTAAAAGGACTCGAAGATGTGGTGCCCTTTCCGACGAGGAGATCAAGACCGGAGAAGCCGCGAGGAGCTTGGGATGGTGGCCAAAGACCGAAGGACACGGATCGATCGGTATAGCTTTCCAACCCTTTCTCTAGTTGCTAGTTGTAGTTTAATGGTTCGATCCGGGTTTTAAGCATACGATAGCGCCAGTTTCTAGTTAAGAAAAAGTTTTCGTTTCCGCATTTTGGCCTCGAACAGACGGCCGGGGCGCTACCGTAGACTTACACCACTCACGAATCACCGTGAGATGGGCCTTTTAAAATTACCTTTCTCACTTGTCTAGCCAAGGCACCACAAAATCAAGTTTAGATAAACGAATGAATTCGCACAACCCTCCTCTGTCCTATTGAGCACGCCAGTCCTTAGTTGGCTGAGTCTAGATATTTTTTAATTAAGCTCAAGGGTGATGCATATGCTTTTAGTGATTTTTGGGGTCTTAGGAAAGGTGATGAAATCCCCACCCAATCTGAATTGGTGTTATAGCTCTTTAAAATCCGTATTAATTATGCAAATCAATAACAACCAAAAATCTAAAACACTTGCAAAATTTTTTATTTTGGCTGCGCAAAGAATCCTGCACAAAAACAATTTTATTGGAGAGGGAAAGAGAATCTGTACAAAGAATCCTGCAGGAAAAATATTTCAGTGGAGTGCAGAGAAGAGGAGAGGAGAAAAGAGATACTCACAGAGAGTTTTTAGTTGCTGACGTCACCCGTTGACCGCGATTCCGCGGTCAAACCCTTACTTCTGCCGCGGTTCCGCGGCTGAACAGTTGGTTTGGATCTTCAAATTTGGTCCCTGTGCTTAGTTGGTTCTCCTCTTCCTGTTTAGATCCCGTGAATCTTGATTTGTTCACTGAGTTTGCTCCAGAACTGAAACAGAGTTTGCTCCGAGCCGGCACACTTGCACAAAATTAATCAAAAATAACAAGATGATTTTTTTTGTTTTGGTTTTTCAATTTTCATATTTTCAATTTTTTTAATTAACCCGAAATTACACAAAGAATTAAACTATTGTCTCCCCAGCAACGACGCCATTTGATTGTTACGTTTTTGCATATTCTTAATTTTTAATTACCGCAATCAAGACGGTGTCGCTAGGTAGCTAGCCGGTTGAGTACGGGTCGATCCACAGGGAGATATAATCTTTTTCTTTATGTTTTAACAAGTTAAATCCAAATATTTTGGGTTTTGTGTTAAGATCTACTAACGAGATAAAAGATGATAAAGGACTTGTTAGGGTTAGGATTAGGTTAGTTTGAGTTAGGAATATCTCACCTCTTTCAATACCCTTTTTAATATCGGTGTTAAGGTAATCGGCAACAGCGGAGATTAGTACGACTAGGAAGGAACTTGCAAATATAAGCTAGGCTTTCCATGCTTAGTTTCTTCCTTTTGTTCCTTGTCCTTCCGTTCTTGTTTCTTAGCCCTAACCTCCAATTAATTCAACCATAACCGGTCTAACTAGGGAATCACCGCTATCATGTAGGATAGGGTGCCGTAGTGAGCGGATTATGGTTCAATTATAAGGAATCCGAATTAAGGTGTTGGGCAAAGAAAGGAGTGAGAGAGATTTCCTTATCTCAAACCTTCTTTCTCCTGCCCTAATAAGTGAGAAATTACTCACCCATTAAAAAGATAAAAATAAAACAAGAGGGAAGGGTGAAAGAATTTAGGTTAAGAGGAATTTACAACTAGCTATTTGAGACCTCACCTAAGCAAGGATCTTACTCAAGCATCATCGTTGTTGAAAAAACAAATAGAAAAGGAGATAACAAAAGAAAAACACTGATTTAATTCTACGACTAAGTTAACAAATGAAAATTGAAGATAATAAAAATGCGATAAACAAATGCGAGAAAAATAAAAAGAACTTACTTTTATTGATAACCTCTCAAAAACTCACTACAATTTTTCATAGAGAATTTTAAATTCTAGATCTAAAAATAAAAAGAGGCATGCTAATTTGACTTTGAGCTTTCCTATTTATAGATAGAAAAACCCTAGGTTTACATTCTGATCCATACACGAAATTACACCTGATTAGCCGCGGTTTCGCGACCAATTAGTGGAATCATGAGGCCATCTTTTCAGGGCTTCTCCATGTTGCTTATATGTTCTGTTTTATTCACTTGGTTTCTCAGAAACTCTTCAATTTCCTTCTAGATTTCCAACAGTGCAGAATGATGTGGACTTTTGCTTTGAGCTCCGCATTGAAGTCTTGGATCTTGTGCTGCCCTTGTGCTTTGTGCATTGAAGTGCCTAATGATTTTCTATTTGTCCCTTGAACTGGTATGCGGCATCATACGGATAGTTAGTGGAGATCAATATTCATCTATTGTTGGTCGTAGTCCCGCATTTGTTGTGACTTTTCATGAATTTCACTGTAAAGAGCTGAGAACCTGTAACCTGCAACTCTTTAGCAGACAAGGATTAATAGTACCAACTTATATGCATTGTGATTAAGAATGGGCGATATAAAAATGCAAAAATCTGATATGAATAATAGACGCATAGCAAGCAGCTAACTAGTCCATGCCAAGGAGAACGTTGAAGTCCAACACATCTAGAAGGATCAAATCGATGGGCGAATCTCTATCCCCAATACAAACGACACACGACCGAAAAACATGTCGCGCGACAAAAGAATCGCCAACAGGAGTAATCAAAACAAGCGGCCGATCTAGCAAACACGACTCTCGGCCCAATCTCGGCACGAAGTGTGTAGAAACATATGAATGCGTAGATCCCGGATCAAACAAAACATGTGCATCAAAAGAACATACAGAAAGAGTACCTGAAACTACTGCATTGGACGCCTGCACGTCCTAATGAGTCAAGGCAAACACCCAAGCCTGCCCTCTACCGGCGACTGCCTAACCTCCATCTCTACCACCCCGCCCTATCGGGACAAAACCATCGCGACCATGACCTCTCTGAACATGAGTCTGATGTGGAGCAACAACAGGTATAAGAGGCAATGCCCTCTGAGTTGGAGAAGGTGGTAGGGTAACATGTGGTACAGCTGCTTCGCCCTCACATGGCTCAGTACAATCTCGAACGCGATGACACAAACTCCCGGACCGGAAACATCCAGATGAAAACTGCTGACTCTCCTGGGGATAAGAGCTAAAAAGCCGGCCTCGTCCTGAGCCTCCACTACCCCCAGTATCTGAACGAAAACTGTCACAGCGTCTAAACGCCTGCCTCCATGCTGATACACCAGTATGAACCCTCTTCGGTTCCGGAACAACCGACGTCTCAGAATGACGCTCTTCCACCAATAGGGCTGCGTCCACCGCCGCTGCATACGTGTCAGAATGCTGTACGCTGACAGCGAAGAACAACTGGGTAAGCAGGCCTCGAACAAACCTCTTGACCCGCATCTCCTCAGTAGCTACCAAATACGGAGCATACACAGACAGCTCGGTAAACTGCACATCGTACTCGGCCACCATCATACCCTGAGTCTGGTGTAACGACTCGAAACTACACGCTCGAGCATCCCTGACGCTCTGCGGAATAAAACGGGCAAGAAACACCATCACAAACTCAGCCCAAGTCATAGAAGAAAGACCTGCGGATCTGCCCTTCTCTAAGGACTCGCACCACTTCTGGGCCAAACCCTCCAGACGAAAACTCGCGAACTCTACCCATCTCGTGTCAGAGCATCTCAGCGAACAAGATACCCTGGCCATCCGATCGATAAACGAATGGGGATCCTCAGCTGCATCAGTGCCAGTGAAAACCGGAGGCCTCAGCCTTATAAACTTCGATAGCGATACGGTGAACACATCTGTAGCTGCAGGTACAGCTGCCTGAACTGTAGGCACCGACACAGTCCCCGCAACAGGTAGAACAACCTCCTGTCTCAGCGCTTGACTGGCCTCAACCAACGTCCCCATCATTTGGTGCATATCCTGCATACCAGCATCAAGCCTAGCAATACGCTCCATCGAAGGTGGATCAATCTACTCCTGCACAATGGGTGTACCGCCCGGGTCAGTCCTCGTCTCGGACGAGTCAACTCTGACCTCGGCCTTCACGGTAGCTCTCTGCGCCCTCGTAGTTTTTGGCGGCATAAAGGTTGGAAATGGAAACAGGATTCGATAAGGACACAGAAATCGAATCACAAGGATGTATATAATCACGGAAGGAATTTCAATCAATAAGTCCTAAGGTCACTTAGTGTCATGACCCGAAATGGCACGTGACTGGCACTTTAATCATATGAAGTATATAGGACCCCATCTAATTCAAGTAAGCCAAAAAAATCCCAGAAATCTAAACCATTTAAAATAAGAAAGAAGGAAATGTTTAGTTTTTAAGCAAGTTGTTTAACAATGAAAGCCGAAGTATTGCATTTTTAAAACCTCAAGTATTTTCTGAAAATTTCGGCAGAGTTTTCTTTATAAATCTGGCCCCATATGGGTACAACATGCATAATATGAATAAAGGCATCCCCAAGCGGGAGCTAGCTCTTCGACAATTGGCGGTCATAACCACGCAAGCAATATAATATACAATGCCGAAGGGTGAGGATCAAAACTGAAAAGGAAACTCAACATCATCAAGAAAACGCATAATAATACAACGTGCGACTCTAAGTTTGAAAGAATATACAACTGGTCTTCTAAGATTATAAAATATACAAGTCTGGTTGATGGAGTTTACTAGATACAACAGAAATAATATATAAAATACAATGATGGTCACGATGCAAATGAATCCACCTACCAAAGCAATCACCCGGAAGGAAGCAGTGTGCCAGCAAAGCCGCAACGAAACCTGTACGGCAAAACCAATAAGAAACTGTGGCACAACGGGGGTGAGTTGCCAACCCGTGAGTAGAAAATATCACCGAGCAGAAATCGTATGTATGACTCAATCCTAGGTCATACGATCATAATATATATCCTCAACATGATATAGCCTGAAGCATCTAATAAAGGCATGGGTAAACATCTATACATAAGTGTAATACCAAGTGCTCGTATCAGTGCATCAGGTAGCAACATATCATAAATATGAGGTATGAATGCAATATAACGAAAAAAGAATACATCATGAATGAGAAAACTGTTTTCATTATTTAGTGAGATTTTTTTATATATAAATCGAGGTATCATCAATGAAATCAACATAGAATCAATGTCAAGCATCGACACAAAACATATATCCCAATATCTCAATATCTTAGGCGCTGGCAATCCGGACTGTCCTGTATCCTCGAATCTCAATATCTAGGGCTCCGGCTATCCGGACTGGCCCATAACATCAAATCTCAAAACCTCAGGCTCCAGCAATCCGGACTGGCCTATACTTCGATTGGTATCCTCCGGATATCCGTCTCGTCACAATAAAATCACCGGTCGGTAGTGTTCCTGTGCCAGGCTCAACGCCATCACCTGCGACCATCTTTTCCCGGGGTACCGCACCGGGTCCACCATGCACCGACAGACGGTTCCTCCACCTCCTCGAATCAGGTTTATGATATCGCTCAAGAGCCAAGAAAACTCATGGTAGACATATCTCAAATCATATCATGAGAAAACCGTAATTTTCTATCTTTTAAAAAGATAATAAGTTTATAAAATTTTTGCGGTTTCTCCAAATCAAGAAATCTCATGGAAATCTGAAATCTCAATCTCAAGGGTAAATAAATAATGAAATACCGGCATAAAGTTCTATAATATTGCATGACAATAATTAAATGAATACATCGGATATCAAGCAAGGAATGTAATAATTAAACTAGCAAATGAAATCAATAACATATTGGAACTACAGGCTAACAAGCTATGTCAATGAAATAATATTCTCTAAAGTGTACGTGACATGGTAATTACCGATGTTGATGTGTGTGAGCCAGCAAGCAGGTGTACGTGGAGCATACGCATCATCGGTAATCGTGCTGGTGTCCTGACAGCATGATTTTAATAATAACTAATGCGAACACAAATAAGCATGCAATGCGATGCGAACAGCAAGAATATGCGGAACATGAATAATAACGTAACATATATGAATATACATTTATATATAAGTCATACAGTTTTGACATCTGAAATAATACGAATCGTGGTGTTTAGAAAATAGGGCTACGGTGTTTTTAAGAAAATATACGTCCTTTGAAATGTTCGTAGAATCCATTGGCCTGTCTTTAAAATACTCACGATTCGTTAGTTTTAGTAATATGTATGACTCGAGCCCAGTCTAACATCTACTAAGTAAACTACATGACTAAACTAACAGACTAATCGAAAAGGTAAGGAAACCACCTAAGTCTGAGTCGATATATATATATATATATATATATAATAGTCGGTGATCCCACCTCAATAGTATCACATACGATACAATATATAATATGATATCCTCGAGTTAAGAGTGCGGATCTATCATCATAATTATATCTCGTATGGTAAATCCATCGTATGGCATCCCAAATCTGGGTACGGGTCGAATATCACATTTATCTCATTATTCATCTGGTATCCTTATCATCATATCCTGTTTTAGGGGTACGGATCTATAGTCTAGTACATTCTGATACCATCAACATATATATATATATATGTGCGTGTGTATGAAAACACATCGCCTAAAGACCCACTATAATTTCATGTCGTATCTCATAATACGAACCAAATCACATCACCGATCTCGTGGCATCATGCCCAATCTCATCGACTCATCTCCAACTACCATATACTATCCGCATTATCCATGTATATGTATACCTATACACACACACACACACACACATAATCTCATACATACATATATATATATATCCCCATATACGCACAAGTAAGAAAATGTATGCGTGTGTGTGCGTGTGTGTAACAACTATTCTAGGGTTTCGCGGCTAACACTAAAATATAGCATTAACTTCTAAATACGCTAACACTAACCCAAAGTCACCTAAAGCATTTCTAGCTAAGTATACACATCTATAATAACACATAAGTATATAGCTATAACACATTGTACACTGTACTACGAAACTGCGGGGGTGCTATACGCCATCCACCCGATTTCCCCCATAGATATATATCTACTCACCTTGACCCTTGCTTGCCGAAGTCGATATCGCCATCCTCTTCTTCATCATCCGAAGTCCGCATGCGGTACGTACATATCACACATAGTATTGTAAACCAAAATCACACACGAAAACCAAATCAGCACGCGTATCATGTTAGTTATATGTATGCCCTAGAGTCCATTACTATACATGTGTTGTATATTGTAGTGGATGCTTGGACATATATAGGGAGGACTTTCTTGCTCGACATGATAGTATGCTATCTGGTTACTCTTTACCTTAACGTGTATACTGATTGTCTCTCTGTTACATGTTGGTAAAGCCCTTAGGATGTGTACTTGACTACCTGGACTGTGATGCGGATCATACTAGTGGGGACATGGTAGTCCATAAGTACATCCTTCATGGTCCGTAGTCGTAGGTATATCGAGACGGGGCATCGATATACCAGAGTAGACTAGCGTATACCTTCTCGACCCATACAGATGGGCGATGGATGATCCCATATCCATTGGTGTTTGACATCAGAGATGATATACGGGTGCTCAGTGGAGACTGGGTACACTGGACGGACTCGCCGAGAACTCCCAGATGGTATTATACCTTACGTCAGATGGCAGTTTTTTGGTGACACTGGTACAGGTTAGTCTGTAGACCCGAGATTGTCATAGAGTCTTGTGTGATTCCCATTATGCTTTGATTTCCACCTTACCACGTCCAAGAAGGCGTGCAAAACGGTGGTTTTTGGATACAGTCCCGAGTCACATGGAGGCAATGAGCGATAGGAGGGGTTTCGTCTCTCCCGGTATTGGGGGTTGATGTTGCGCTATGCTCGATTGGCCATAACAGGGAAGTCCCTGGCCAAGGCTGGTTTAGAGATTTACTGGTAAGTGTTACCAGTAGTTTCTCGACCCGTTATGAGCCTCGCATCGGCATGACTTATCGGTTATTGGGGTCTGACGTTTCCCACCCCTAGAGTTGATATGCGAGATATCAGACGAGGAGACCAGACTGTACGGTAGTGTCACTGTCAGGATTTTACAGGAGTTGGAGCGGGCTTGCTTGCTGATCTTCTGATCCCTCAATACCCGGGTAGCCGTTACGTCCAGCTAGTACCGCTGACGGCTTGTGAGTGTTTGATATGATCATCACCTACTGCCGGCGTATTGACGAGTCTTTAGAGTCCTACATAGAGGTTGTACTGGCTCAGGCAAAACGAGATAGGAGCGCATATGTGATATGTGCGGGACCGAGAATGATGCGAGTATGTGATACCGTATTCAATTCTCGCGATGATTGTATCGATCGGTTGTATGCGATATAACCTAGTTATCGAAATAAGGATTGATTCGATAAGTTGATACATTGATATTAGTCGGTTATATGCGATATGACCGGATCGTTAAATCAAGTGTTGATTTAATGATTTAATGTATAATTATATATTTGATATATTACTTTACATTAACTAGTATTGGTTTACTTAAGATTGATTTTCTCACTTGATGTGCACAAGTTGTATATGTGATATATTTTTGTGCACAAGATTGTATCATGCTTGATGATACATGCAAACTTGGGTGTGTATGCATTAAACCATAGTTTAGGTTAATGGTTGAGGTTTTATTTGTTTATTTATTTATTTGATTTTGGAAAAACTAAATGGTGGCTTTTTTGTTTCATTGCTAGAAGCTTCATGAAGCATGCTAGCATCTTTGAAAAGTCTTGCCATTTTGTTTCATCCTTAACCTAACCATCAACCTAAACCCTAGTTTATTCTCTACATGAGTTATCCTCACCCATGGTTGCATTATGATAGATATCACTTGATAATTCTTTTTAGATTATTCATTCTTATTCTTTTCTCTTCTTCTTCTTCTTGAAGAAAAGGAAAAGCTTGCTAGAAAATTATCATGTGATGAATCCAAGTGAGAAATCAAAATCTAAAGAGTACCTACTTTCTATCTCACCATCCTCTACTAGACTAGCACTTTAGTTTTGGGTGTTTGCTTCACTAATTCTTTGATTAGTGAAGTAGAAGCTTGTGTCCGTATTCCCTCGACATAGATCATCTTCGGCATCGAAGACTTCAAACGATTCCGTTGCAATTTCTCATGGAGCCATCCAAGAGTCCGGGATCCCGATGATCGTAGCAAAGGGGACATCCACACGGAGCTATTGAAGTGAAGGACCGGATCTACAAAGGTTGTAGTCCCTTCCCTTAGTGATTATTGTTATCTACTTGCTTTTGATTTGCCTAATTTCTAGTTAACGATCTTGCTTCGGGTTGTTCGGCATGCTAAAATTTTAATCCGGCATGGTTGATGCCTTGTAGAGCCTCATTAGTGTGCCTAGTAACCCTACAGTGGTATCAGAGCCTAGCTAGAGCATTAGGCGATGTGTTAACGAAGTTAAAACCCCGATCGAACCCGATAACGTCAAATTATACCCCTCTCTGTACATTTTCTAAAATCTGGGTTTTTCCAGAATTAAAAATACCTAAAAAATTCAGCAGGCTAATATAAGAATTATGGTGAAAAACGAGAACCTAATACGTCCAAAGCGCCGCGGAACCGCGTCCGTACCGCGCTTGGGCCGCGGATCCGCGGCAGTACAGTGGAGTTAGGTGCTTTTCTTTTCACCATAATTCCTATTTCTGTGACTTATATTTTATGGGTATTTTTATTCTGACTCAAGTGTTGAGTATTTTGGGGTTTATTTTGTAATCATCGATTCGATCGGGAATTTTAAATTCGTTATTGTTTTTCCGGATATTTTAGAACATGTTAAAAAGTTTGACCGGATATAAATACCCACTTTTTCCCCTATCGGGAAATTTCCAAGTGTTGGATCTTTCTGTAGTTTATGAACGTTCGAAGTAGTGCAAGTAACGCGATGGACCCTCTAAAAGACAACAAACCTTAACTCGATTATGTGACCGTCTTGAAATGCCCTTTGAACCTTAGGGTTTGGGGCAGTACGGCGTGCCACATGTGAGGCGTTGGCTTGACCCTTCTACGGCTGGACCGTTGGTACTGTGGCATGAAATGGATGTTCTTAAACTTATTTCATGTATTGAGCTGTTTCGGGAAAACTTGGGTATTTGATTGTTCGATCGAAAAGTTTAACATTGTCTATTTATCTGGAATGTGATACAATTTTTGGAATTCACAAGTTGTTATGAGATAACTAATATGAATGTTATAGACATAGCACTTTAGTCTCATTTGATCGGTTGCCACGGGATTTTGATGTGATCAAAAGTCCGTCGCAATCACGTAGCGTACACGGAAACTCGCCTGAGAAACTTAATAGACAGCTACACCCCTAAACCCCGACCAAGTGACTGTAGGAGAACCCCGTCGCCGAAAGCATCCGTTCGGGTCCTCGCGGTAGCGGTATTCCGCCTTGGTGCACTTCGTCGACGGTATCGGGGGTGCGGCCGTCTACTAAAGTTTGCGACGAGCATTCGATCAGGATGTCGGGAATCCTGTTGAATTACCCGACTTGATATTGAAAAGTGTTTTCGATATGGAGACTAAAATGCGGGGGTTTATAACAGTTAGGCATGTGATGTCTAAGGAGGTTGCGGATTCCAACTGTTGTAGTTTTACACTTTCTTTTCTGCGACCGTAAGTGTAATATGTGTTATCGCCGGTTTCGTTGCTATATGTCAACGACAATTGGGATACGCATGTTTACTTACGTTGATGACATGTGATGTTATGTGTTGCTGGATATGTTATATTGGATCGTTGTGTTTGAATAGCCGGGGGGTTTTTATGTGAGATGAGTGTTTTTCATTTTCATTCATATAAAAACTTGTATGTAATATTCTTTTATTGGGGCACTTCCAGGTTGCGGAAGATGTCACCATTGTATATTATTTACTTTTCCGCACTAGGATAGACCCAAGGAGGAGGGCACAAGTAACCTGGTTCTGGAGTCTAGTGGGAGACCAACTCGAGGAGTCGAGTCCGGGTCTCCTAACTCTAGAATTGGTAGGGTTGCTTGCCGCTCTCGTAGGGGTCTAGGGGTGTGGGTTTGGCTATTCATCGCGACCGTGGAATCCGTGTTTTATACTGGCTCGTATTAAAACACGGACGTCCTAGTATATCCAATGTTTCATATGTTTCTTCTGCTGCGATATCTGTGATGTGATCATTTGATGTTCTGTGATAAATACTGTATATAATATATATGATATATTATATAGGTGTTACTTATGTTTTACACCCGCGCTAGCCCTGTCCCGCTCTGCCGTTAGTTACCTAACCTAACGGTGCACGAGGGGACATCGAGGCGAACACGGATGGCATAAGTGTACGTCGTATTTATCTGTGATGTTTAGGTGATTTATATGATGGGAATTCATTAATGTGATTAATGAAAGAAAATAAACCTAAGATGTTGTGGAATCGAATTTTCAAAAACAGGTAGCTACAGTTCTTGCTTTGCATCGCGGTGTTCCTTGTAGAACATCCTGCACCTTATTCGATAATGAAAGGACCGAGATCCCTTCACCGGGAGTGACTCTTTTAGCAATAACTGGCAGATGCTACAACCCTCGGTTTGTCTTTTGATTGCTTATATAGTTTTTGCTTTGCACAGCGGTATATATGATATATCCTGCACCTTATTCGATGAGGAAAGGGCCGACGATCCTTTCACCGGGAGTGACCCCTTTAGCAAAACTAGAAAAGCCTCAAAAACACTCCATTTTAAAATCATTTGATTCTACAACGATATCAAGTTCATTACGCAATAGGTTTTCAGAAAAACCTGTCGTATCCCTCCGTCATTTCAGATAAGTACTAGTTAGTATTCGTGCTACGTTTGTTGACTATGTTAAGGCGTAGTGTACGGTAGCTAATTAGTGCTTATCTGTATAAGCATATGATGCGATTGAATTAGGGTAGTCGTGCGACATTGTTGACTATGTTAAGGGTCGTGCGGGTGGGTTTAATTCAATCGGGAAATGACGGGTTGAACTTGACTAGCACTTATGATTTGTTGACTATGTTAAGGTCATATAGCTGCCAGGGGCAAAATTATCGGGAATTTCAAATGTTGAAATTTGCAATGAGATTGCATACCTTCTATGAGATAGTTGGATCCCGATACCCGCTGCGAGTAAGAGTTACTCCTGGGAGAGTTTTACACATTACAATTAGCCGATCTAGTAGGTGTCTAGAAAGGTGTCAATGAGGTTACGCCTCTGGGAAAATGAGGTTTACATTAATTAGGTCCGTGCGAAAGCACGGGGAACCTCCCTCAAAGTACCGACACTGGCCTGGCTGAAAGATTGGCGAACTTGTAGCGTGTAATTAATCTCGGCTAGTCTTTCCTTTTAGGGTTTGAAGGAAGATTTGATAAAAATAGTGGGAACCATCCTGATTAGATAAAATAATAACCAATCTGATCTTGCAAGAGCATACACAGAGTGTTTTCTTCTCTCTCTCTCCAGGTAGCGACCATATCACGCCTTAATCAAGATAATAATATGGATATTTGACCGAACCCGCTTGTTATACTGAGCTGAGGAACGTTGGTCCCGCTCCAACTTATAATTGTTATAAGACAGAGCAGGAAATTGGGGATTGCCAGAATTCCCATGCCGCCCAAACGAAGAAAATGCATACTGATGCATCATCTTCGGGTATGTTCATTACAAAGAACTGTTTCTCAATGTCCTTTACGTCCTGGGTATATGATACCGGATCAGGATCCCGCAAATGTAATCTGTTACATTGGCTACAGATAGGTAAAGAACTGAGAACGGGTGATAAGTTTCATGAGATAGAAAACGATGCAAGTGTTGCAGCCAAGTCTGTTGGTCAATATCACCCTGTATTACCAGAATACATTGATTCTGAACAAATGTTATTAGATACCGAACCTGATATACAAAATGTAGGGTTTCTAGGCACCCTAGTGAGGTCTCACAAGGCATCAACCATGCCAATTTCAAAAATTACGGTGCCGAGAAACCCTAGTGTACGGATCGTCGGCTAGATGTTTAGGCGAAACAATAAACTAGTTAACACTTAACTAAGAGATACGGAAATACAACCTTTGTAGATCCGGTTCTCCACCTCCATAGCTCCGCAATGAAGTCTCCTCGCTGTCCATAACAAGTCCCGGGCTCTAGCGTCGGCTTCATCGGAGAATGGACGGGCTAGGTCATCGATGTCCATGCCGAAGATGATCTACGTCGAGGCATCGCTAAATCAAGCTCCGACTTCACCAAGTCAAGAAACTTGTGAAGAAAACACACTCTACTACTTGGCAAGATGTAGAGGATGAAGAAATAGGAAGTGGGTAGACTTTAGAATTGGATTTCTCACTTGTTTTCATCAATCACCATTGATGAAGTAAGCTTCTTCATGGTTGAAGATGAAGAAGAAGAAGATAATGATATGATAAGTTATTATTGAAAAAGAAAAGAAATCAATTCTTATCATAACATGACCATGGTTAAGTGTAGAGAACTAATTAGGGTTAAATGAAGTGGTTAGGTTTAAGCATGAGACAAAAGGGTTACAAAGTCAAAGTGTTCAAGAAACTTCATGAACAAAACAAAAATGCCACCATTTTATCATGCTCTTTTTCTTTTCCAAAAAGAATAAAAAAATGAATAAAATGAATAATCAAATAGTAAACCCTAACCATTCCACTAACCAAGGTTTAATTCTATACACTTAACAAATAAGGCATGTATCATCAAACATGATACAAGCAAGTGCACAAAATCATATCGCATATGCAATGCCTACACCCGAGTAAGAAAATCCATTTTAAATGAACCAATACTAGTTAATGCAAAGTAATATATCAAATCTATAATTAAGCATTAAATCATTAAATCAACACTTGATTTAACGATCCGGTCATATCGCATATAACCGGCTAGTATCCTATGTATCGGCTTATCGAATCAATCCTTGATTCGATAACTAGGTTATATCGCATATAACCAATCGATACATCCATCGCGAGAATAGAATACGGTATCACATACACGCATTATTCTCGGTCCCGCACATATCTCATATGCGCTCCTATTTCGTTTCGCTTGAACCAGGAAACCTCTGTGTAGGACTCTAAAGACTCGTCAATACGCCGGCAGCAGATGATGATCATATCAAGCACCCACAAGCCGCAAGCGGTCTGCTAAACGTAACGGCCACCCGGGTATTGAGCGATCAGAAGATCGACGAGCAAGCCCGCTCACACTCCTGTGAATCCAACCAGTAACACTACCGTACAGTCCGGTCTGATCGTCTGATATGTCGCATATCTTGCCTAGGGGTGGTAAACGTCAGACCCCAATAGCTCGATAAGTCGTGTCGATATGAGGTATATAACAATTCGAGAAACTACTGGTAACACTTACCAGTAAATCTCAGCAACCCTGGCCAGGGATTTCCTGTTATATCCAATCGAACACAGCGCAACATCAACTCCCTATACCGGGAGAGACGAATCCCCTCCTATCGCTCATTGCCTCTATATGACTCGGGACTGTACCCAAAAACCACCGTTTTGCACGCCCTCTTGGACGTGGTAAGATGGAAATCAAAGCACAGTGGGAACCACACAAGACTCTATGACGATCTCGGGTCAACAGACTACTCTGTACCAGTGTCACCAGAGAACTGCCATCTGACGTGAGGTATAATACCATCTGGGAGTTCTCGGCGAGTCCGTCCAGTGTACCCAGTCTCTACTGAGCACCCGTATATCATCTCTGATGTCAAACACCAATGGATATGGGATCATCCATCGCCCATCTGTATGGGTCGAGAAGGTATACGCTAGTCTACTCTGGTATATCGATGCCCCGTCTCGATACACCCACGACTAGGGATTTTGAAGGATGTACTTATGGACTACCATGTCCCCACTAGTATGATCTGCATCATAGTCCAGGTAGTCAAGTACACATCCTAAGGGCTTTACCAACATGTAACAGAGAGACAATCAGTGAACACGTTAAGGTAAAGATCAACCAGATAGCATACTATCATGTCGAGCAAGAAAGTCCTCCCTATATATGTCCCAGCATCCACTACAATATACATCCTATGTACAGTAATGGCCTCTAGGGCATACATATAACTAACAATCTCCTACTTGTACTAGGGCCATCTGTAGCAGTGGTTGCAGTATCTCATACTCAACCATCCCATAGAAGTCTCTCTCTGGGAACAGGCCTTTGTGAGTGGATCCGCTGTGTTGTCCTCTGAGTCTACTCTCCTAACCTCGATCCCTTGGAGATCAAGCATCTCCATGATCAGGTGACACTGCCTTAGAATATGTCTGGATCACTGATGGGACCGGTGTTCCTCGGCATAAGCCACAACTCCATTGTCTCACAATGGTAGGAACGTAGTTCATCTCATGAACCAATATACACCCAGACTGCCTCTTTGGTAGCATCTTAAGTAGCGATGTATCCATCCTTTATCGTCTAGTGTGTCACGGTATCTAGCTTGGAACTCTTCCAACATACCGTCCCTCCACTGAGGGTAAAGACAATGCCTGTGACTGACATTCAGTCGTCTTTATCACCCTGGAACCCTTCCAGTGATTCTCCCCAGGATCGGTTGATACCGTCTCACTACAACTAGTGAGAGTCCTAACATCCAATTAGATTTATCTCATAGATCCAAAAACCCAGGATTTAGGAGGTATCAATTTGATCCTATATGGAGAATCATTGTGATAAGCGGAGATTGATCGAGCGTAGCATAGGAAACTCCTTCCCTATCAAGAGTATGTCATCCACGTACTCTACGAGGATCGTCACCATACTCCCTACTACCTTCTTGTTTATACAAGGTTCATCTATCATTTTGATGATGTCAACTTCTTTGACCGCTTCATCAAAACAGATGTTCCAACTCCGCGATGCCTGCTTTATCCTATAAAGCATCTTGCACACGTTTCCGCTGCTCCCACTGTCTACGAAGCCCTCTGGCTGTGTACTTATAGACACTCTCTTCTAAACATCATTTAGAAAAGCTGTCATGACACCCAACCACCAGATATCGTAGTCATGGTATGTAGCCGTGGCAAGTAGGATCTGGATGGACTTAAGCCTAGCTCCTTAGAAAAAGGTTTCCTCATGATCCACACCTGGTCAATGATGCAAACCTTTAACAAGTCTAGTTTTGAAAGTCTCAACTTTTCCATCTACACCAAGTAATCTTCTCAAGATATACTTGCTCCTGATGGGGATTTAACCCTTCAGATATAGCAACTAAAGTCCATACTTTGTTGGTGTATAAGGATTCCATCTCAGATCGATAAACATCCAGCCATTCTCACAGAGTCTCACTCCTGATGGCCAGCTCGAAACTAGTTGGGTCATCATCTCATGATGTAATCCTCGCTCCCACTATCATAGAGAAACCGAAGTATCTCTCAGGTGGGTGAGGAACCCTACTAGATCGGCGGTAAGGCTGAGGTTCGTTGGATTCTACTGAATCCTTTGGTTTTATCAAATCATGTGCTGTAGTTTGTATAGCTGGAACATTTCCAGTTCTACATTACAGACCTTGCCTCGAGCTTGTCCGGATTTTGCTTTTAGACATAGGCCGGTCAACCCCAAATCTCAACTAGCTTAAGACATGGGCTCTTCCCTTTCCATATCACATATGAAATGGTAGGCAACTGATTTGATTGGAACCGTATTCAATAGGTATGCAACTTCTCAAGCGCATAACTCCCAGAAGGAAAAAGGTAACTCAATAGTACTCATCATAGAGCACACCTTATCATATAGGGTGTGATTGCTCCGCCCCGATATACCATCGTGCTATGGTGTATTCGGAGGAGTAATGCTGAGAGAGAATCTCATTCTCCTTTAGAATAGTCCAAGACTTCCGTGCTTAAGTATTCTCCTCCTTGATCTCATCAAAGGACATAACACTTTTACCCGTATTTTGGTTATCTACTTCTAACTTATATTCTGTGAATATCTCAAAAGGTTCGGACTTGTGTTTCAACAGGAACATATGTCTGAATCTTGAGAGATTATCAGAGAATGTAATGAAGTACAAAGAACCGGTCTTGGTATGTGTAGACAGGGGACCTACATACATCAACATGTATCATTCCAAGAGTTCACTAACTCTTTCTCTGTTTGCAGTAAACGGAGCTACGGTCATCTTATCTTTGTGACATGACTGGCGAGTTTCACAAGATGTAAGTTCAAACTAATTTAAATATGCATCATTATGTAACTCTAGCTAGTCGGGTCGCATTGATATGACCTAGTCTACAATACCTCAAGAAGAATTCGTTCATTTCTGAACTCTTCCTCTTGTGTGTGTTCCATATACTAAGAACTGTAGTTTGATTTAGAACATCAATGCTTTTAGATAACGTGCCTGAACCGATCAACTTTTGATATAGGAAATGTTCAAAACATTATCCATTAATACAAAATTATATCCTTTCTTTTCTAACAAAGAGAGTGATATGATTTGGTATATCAGGTTCGGTATCTAATAGCATTCGTTCAGAATCAATGTATTACAATACAGGGTGACAGTGACCGACAGACTTGGCTGCAACTCTTGCCCCGTTTTCTGTCTCATGAAACTTATCACCCGTTCTCAGTTTTTCTAGCCTTTTGTAGCCCTATGTAACAGATTACATATCTGGGATCCTGATCCGGTATCATATACCTAGGATCCGGAGGATACTGAGAAACAGTTCTGTATAATGAACACACCCGAAGATGATGCATCAGCATGCACTCTCTTCGTTTGGGTGGCACGGGAAATCTGGTATTCCCCAATTTCCTGCTCTGTCTTATAACAATTATAAGTTGGAGCGGGACCAACGTTCCCCAGCTCAGTATAACAAGCGGGTTCGGTCAATAATCCGTATTATTATCTTGATTAAGGCGTGACATGGTCGCTACCTGGAGAGAGAGAGAGAAGAAAACACTCAGCGTGCGCTCTTGCAAGAATAGATTGGTTATTATTTTATCTAATCAGGATGGCTCCCACTGCTTTTTATCAAATCTTCCTTCAAACCCTAAAAGGAAAGACTAGCCAGGATTAATTACACACTACAAGTTCGCTAATCTTTCAGCCAGGCCAGTGTCGGTACTTTGAGGGAGGTCCCCCGTGCTTTCGCACGAACCTAATTAATGTAAACCTCGTTTTCCCAGAGCCGTGACCTCGTTAACACCTTTCTAGACACCTACTTGATCGGCTAATTGTAATGTATAAAACTCTTCCAGGAGTAACTCTTACTCGCAGCGGGTATCGGGATCCAACTATCACATAGAAGGTATGCAATCTCATTGCAAATTTCAACACTTGAAATTTCCGATAATTTTGCCCCTAGCGACCTATGACCTTGACGCAGGCCAACAAACCATAGTGCGCTAGTCAAGTTCAACCCGTCATTTCCTGATTGAATTAAACCCACCCGCACGACCCTTGACGCAGGCCAACAAAGTCGCACGACTACCCTAATCCAATATGCATCATATGCATAAGCAGATAAATACTAGTTAGCTACCGCACACTACGCCTTGACGCTGGCCAACAAACGTAGCACGAATACTAACTACCACTTATCTGAAATGACGGAGGGCTACGACAGGTTTTTCTGAAAACCTATTGCGTAATGAACTTGATATCGTTGTAGAATCAAATGATTTTGAAATGGAGTGCTTTTGAGGCTTTTCCAGTTTTGCTAAAGGAGTCACTCCCGGTGAAGGGATCGTCGGTCCTTTCCTCGTCGAATGAGGTGCGGGATATATCATATATATCACTGTGCAAAGCAAAAACACTTAAAAGCAATCAAAAGACAAACCGAGTGTGCAGCATCTGCCAGTTATTGCTAAAAGAGTCACTCCCGGTGAAGGGATCTCGGTCCTTTCCTTATCGAATAAGGTGCAGGATATATCACATATACCTCTGTGCAAAGCAAGAACTGTAGCTACCTGTTTTAATTTTGAAATTCGATTCTACAACATCTTAGGTTTCTTTTATTTCATTAATCGCATTAATGAAGTCCCATCATTTAAGTACCTAAACATCACAGATAAATATGACGTACGCTTATGCCATCCGCATTCGCCTCGATGTCCCCTCGTGCACCGTTAGGTTAGGTAACTAACGGCAGAGCGGGGCAGGGCTAGCGCGGGTGTAAAACATAAGTAACATCTATATAATATATCATATATATACTATATACAGTATCTATCACAGAACATCACATGATCACATCACAGATATCGCAGCAGAAGAACATATGAAATATTGGATATACTAGGACGTCCGTGTTTTCAATACGAGCCAATATAAAACACGGATTCCACGGTCATGATGAATAGCCAAACCCACACCCCTAGACCCCTACGAGAGCGGCAAGCAACCCTTCCAATTCTAGAGTTAGGAGACCCGGACTCGACTCCTCAAGTTGGTCTCCCACTGGACTCCAGAACCCGGTTACTTGTGCTCCCCTCCTTGGGTCTATCCTAGTGCGGAAAAGTAAATAATATACAAACGGTGACTACTTTCGCAACCTGGAAGCGCCCCAATAAAAGAATATTACATACAAGTTTTTACATGAATGAAAATGAAAAAACACTCATCTCACATAAAAACCCCCGGCTATTCAAACACGACGATCCAATATAACATATCCAGCAACACATAACATCACATATCATCAACGTAAGTAAATATGCGCATCCCAATTGTCGTTGACATATAGCAACGAAAACGGCGATATCACACATTACACTTACGGTCACAGAAAAGAAAGTGTAAAACTACAACAGTTGGAATCCGCAACCACCTCAGACATCGCATGCCTGACCAAATGAATTACTTAGACATCGCATGCCTAACATTTATAAACCCCGCATTTTAGTCTCAAAATCGAAAACACTTTTCAATATGAAGTCGGGCAATTCAACAAGATTCCCGACATCCTGATCGAATGCTCGTCGCAAACTTCAGTAGACGGCCGCACCCCCTACGCCGTCGACGAAGTGCACCAAGGCGGAACACCGCAGCCGCGAGCACCCGAACGGATGCTTTCGGCGACGGGGTTCTCCTACAGTCACTTGGTCGGGGCTATGGGGTGAGGCTGTCTATTAAGTTTACCCGGCGAGTATCCGCGTACAGAACGTGATTTCAACGGACTTTTGATCATATCAAAATTCCGTGGCAACCGATCAAGTGAGACTAAACTGCTATGTTTATAACATTCATTCAGTTATCTCATAACTTCTTGTGAATTCCAATTATTGTATCCCATTCCGGATAAATAGAAAATGTCAAACTTTCCGATCGAACATTCGAACACCCAAGTTTTCCCAATACAGATCAACACATGAAATAAGTCTAACAACATTCCGTTCGTGCCTCAGTACCAACGGTCCAGCCGTAGAAGGATCAAGCCAACGCCTCACATGTGGCACGCTGTACTGCCCTAAACCCGAAGGTTCAAAGGACAGTTCAAGACGGTCACATAATCGAGTTAAGGTTTGTTGTCTTTTAGAGGGTCCATCGAGTTACTTGCACTACTTAGAACGTCTTTAGACTACGGAAAAATCCAACACTTGGAAATTTCCCGACAGGGGAAAAATTGGGTATTTATATCCGGTCGAACTTTTTAACATATTCTAAAAATTATCCGGAAAGCCACACAGACAAAATTTGATACTCCGATCGAAACACCGAATCCCCAAATCAATCCCAGAAAATTCAACTCTAGAAAAATACTAAAAATTTCCATAAGACTCAGCATTACAAAACATGAATTACTGTGCAAGCCACGTGGTGTAACTCAACACAGTGGCCGCGGAACCGCCGCAAATCCCATGGTGGGGGCCGCGGTTCTGCGCCTCTGTAGTCGAGTTATTATCACGTGCTTCACAGTAACTCATGAAATTACCTGCTGAATTTTTTAGTAATTTTTAATCTGGAAAAAACCACGTTTTCAGAAAAAGTACAGAGAGCAATTTGTATTGGGGTTTCGGGTTCGTTCGGAATTCAAATTCCGTCTGGACTTCGCCTAAGGCTCTAGCTAGGCTCTGATATCACTGTAGGGTTCCTAGGCACCCTAATGAGGTCTCATAAGGCATCAACCATGCCAATTTCAAAAATTACGATGCCGAGAAACCCTAGTGTACGGATCGTCGGCTAGATGTTTAGGCGAAACAATAAACTAGTTAACACTTAACTAAGAGATACGGAAATACAACCTTTGTAGATCCGGTTCTCCACCTCCATAGCTCCGTAATGAAGTCTTCTCGCTGTCCATAACAAGTCCCGGGCTCTAGCGTCGGCTTCATCGGAGAATGGACGGGCTAGGTCATCGATGTCCATGCCGAAGATGATCTACGTCGAGGCATCGCTAAATTAAGCTCCGACTTCACCAAGTCAAGAAACTTGTGAAGAAAACACACTCTACTACTTGGCAAGAGGTAGAGGATGAAGAAATAGGAAGTGGGTAGACTTTAGAATTGGATTTCTCACTTGTTTTCATCAATCACCATTGATGAAGTAAGCTTCTTCATGGTTGAAGATGAAGAAGAAGAAGATAATGATATGATAAGTTATTATTGAAAAAGAAAAGAAATCAATTCTTATCATAACATGACCATGGTTAAGTGTAGAGAACTAATTAGGGTTAAATGAAGTGGTTAGGTTTAAGCATGAGACAAAAGGGTTACAAAGTCAAAGTGTTCAAGAAACTTCATGAACAAAACAAAAATGCCACCATTTTATCATGCTCTTTTTCTTTTCCAAAAAGAATAAACAAATGAATAAAATGAATAATCAAATAGTAAACCCTAACCATTCCATTAACCAAGGTTTAATTCTAAACACTTAACAAATAAGGCATGTATCATCAAACATGATACAAGCAAGTGCACAAAATCATATCGCATATGCAATGCGCACACCCGAGTGAGAAAATCCATTTTAAATGAACCAATACTAGTTAATGCAAAGTAATATATCAAATCTATAATTATGCATTAAATCATTAAATCAACACTTGATTTAACGATCCGGTCATATCGCATATAACCGGCTAGTATCCTATGTATCGGCTTATCGAATCAATCCTTGATTCGATAACTAGGTTATATCGCATATAACCAATCGATACATCCATCGCGAGAATAGAATACGGTATCACATACACGCATTATTCTCGGTCACGCACATATCTCATATGCGCTCCTATTTCGTTTCACTTGAACCAGGAAACCTCTGTGTAGGACTCTAAAGACTCGTCAATACGCCGGCAGCAGATGATGATCATATCAAGCACCCACAAGCCGCAAGCGGTCTGCTAAACGTAACGGCCACCCAGGTATTGAGCAATTAGAAGATCGACGAGCAAGCCCGCTCACACTCCTGTGAATCCAACCAGTAACACTACCGTACAGTCCGGTCTGATCGTCTGATATGTCGCATATCTTGCCTAGGGGTGGTAAACGTCAGACCCCAATAGCTCGATAAGTCGTGTCGATATGAGGTATATAACAATTCGAGAAACTACTGGTAACACTTACCAGTAAATCTCAGCAACCCTGGCCAGGGATTTCCTGTTATAGCCAATCGAACACAGCGCAACATCAACTCCCTATACCGGGAGAGACGAATCCCCTCCTATCACTCATTGCCTCCATGTGACTCGGGACTGTACCCAAAAACCACCGTTTTGCACGCCCTCTTGGACGTGGTAAGATGGAAATCAAAGCACAGTGGGAACCACACAAGACTCTATGACGATCTCGGGTCAACAGACTACTCTGTACCAGTGTCACCAGAGAACTGCCATCTGACGTGAGGTATAATACCATCTGGGAGTTCTCGGCGAGTCCGTCCAGTGTACCCAGTCTCTACTGAGCACCCGTATATCATCTCTGATGTCAAACACCAATGGATATGGGATCATCCATCGCCCATCTGTATGGGTCGAGAAGGTATACGCTAGTCTACTCTGGTATATCGATGCCCCGTCTCGATACACCCACGACTAGGGACTTTGAAGGATGTACTTATGGACTACCATGTCCCCACTAGTATGATCCGCATCATAGTCCAGGTAGTCAAGTACACATCCTAAGGGCTTTACCAACATGTAACAGAGAGACAATCAGTGAACACGTTAAGGTAAAGATCAACCAGATAGCATACTATCATGTCGAGCAAGAAAGTCCTCCCTATATATGTCCCAGCATCCACTACAATATACATCCTATGTACAGTAATGGCCTCTAGGGCATACATATAACTAACACAAAATCATATCAGTCTCTTTATTTAGATAAAGAAGGATATAATTTTGTATTGTTGGATAATGTTTTGAACATTTCCTATATCAAGAGTTGGTCGGTTCAGACACGTTATCTAAAAGCATTGACGTTCTAAATCAAACTACTGTTCTTAGTATACAGAACACACATAAGAGGAAGAGTTCAGAAATGAATGAATCCTTCTTGAGGTATTGTAGACTAGGTCATATCAATGCGACCCGACTAGCTGAAGTTACATTTAGATGCATATTTAAATTAGTTTGAATTTACATCTTGTGAAACTTGCCGGTCATGTCACAAAGATAAGATGACCATAGCTCTGTTTACTGGAAACAGAGAAAGAGTTAGTAAACTCTTGGGATGATACATGTTGATGTATGTAGGTCCCCTGTCTACATATACCAAGACCGGTTCTTTGTACTTCATTACATTCTCTGATGATCTCTCAAGATTCAGACATATGTTCCTGTTGAAACACAAGTCCGAAGTTTTTGAGATATTCACAGAATATAAATTAGAAGTAGAGAACCAAAATACGGGTATAAGTATTATGTCCTTTGATGTGATCGAGGAGGAGAATACTTGAGCACGAAATTCCTGAATTATTCTAAAAGAGAATGAGATTCTCTCTCAGCATTACTCCTCCGTATACACCACAGCACGTCGGTGTATCGGGGCGGAGCAATCACACCCTATATGATAAGGTGTGCTCTATGATGAGTACTACTGAGTTACCTTTTTCCTTTTGGGAGTTATGCACTGGAGAAGTTGCATACCTATTGAATAAGGGTTCCGATCAAATCAGTTGCCTACCACTTCATATAAGATATGGATTGGGAAGAGCCCATATCTTAAGTTTGTTAAGATTTGGGGATGTCCGGCCTATGTCTAAAAAGCAAAATCCGGACAAGCTTGAGGAAAAGTCAGTTCTGTAGAAGTTTGTTGGATATCCTAAGCATTAGCAAGGGAATATCTTCTACCAAACCGAGGAACAAAAATATTTTTGTTTCTCAACATGCCACCTTTCTGAAAGGGAACTTCTTGTGAAGAAATTAGTGGTCATGAGGTAGAACTGGAAGAAGTTCCAGCTATACAAACTGCAGCTGATGATTTGGTAGAACCAAAGGATTCAATAGCAACCAATGAACCTCAGCCTCTCCGCCGATCTAGTAGGGTTCCTCACCCACCTGAGAGATACTTTGGTTTCTCTATGACAGTGGGAGAGAGGATTGCATCATGAGATGATGACCCAACTAGTTTCGAGCTGGCCATCAGGAGTGGGACTCTATAAGAATAGCTGGATGTTTATCGATCTGAGATGGAATCCTTTTACACCAACAAAGTATGGACTTTGGTTGCTTTATCTGAAGGGTTAAATCCCCATCAAGAGCAAGTATATCTTAAGAAGATTACTTGGTGTACATGGAATAGTTGAGACTTTCAAAGCTAAACTTGTTAAAGGTTTGCATCATTGACCAGGTATGGATTGTGATGAAACCTTTTCTAAGTACCTATGCTTAAGTCCATCCAGATCCTACTTGCCACGGCTACATACCATGACTACGATATCTGGCGGTTGGGTGTCATGACTGCTTTTCTAAATAAAGATTTAGAAGAGAGAATCTATAAGTACACAGTCAGAGGGCTTCGTAGACAGTGGGAGCAGCGGAAACGTGTGCAAGATGTTTTATGTGATAAAGCAGGCATCGCGGAGTTGGAACGTCTGTTTTGATGTGTTAGTCAAAGAGTTTGACTTCATCAAAATGGTAGATGAACCTTGTATATACAAAAAGGTAGTAGAGAGTATGGTGGTGATCCTCGTAGAGTACGTGGATGACATACTCTAGATAGGGAAGCGGTTTCCTATGCTATGCTCGGTCAATCTCCGCTTATCACAAGGATTCTCCGTATAGGATCAAAGTGATACCTATTAAATCCTGGGTTTTGGATCTATGAGATAGATCTAATTGGATGTTAGGATTCTCACTAGTTGTAGTGAGATGGTATCAAATGATCCTGGGGACAATCACTGGAAGGGTTCCAGGGTGATAAGTACGACTGAATGTCAGTCACAGGCATTGTCTTTACCCTCAGTAAAGGGACGGCATGTTGGAAGAGTTTCAAGCTAGATACCGTGGCATACTAGACGATAAAGGATGGATACATCGCTACTTAAGATGCTACCAAAGAGGCAGTCTGGATGTATATTAGTTCATGAGATGAACTTTGTTCCCTCCATTGTGTGACAATGGAGTTGTGACTTATGCCAAGGAACGCCCGTCCCATCAGTGATCCAGACATATTCTAAGGCAAGTGTCACCTGATCATGGAGATGGTTGATCTCCGGGGATCGAGGTCAGGAGAGTAGACTCGGAGGACAACACAGCGGATCCACTCACAAAGGCCTTTTCCCAGAGAAAGACTAGTTATGGGATGGTTGAGTATGAGATACTACAACCACTGTTATCAGATGGCCCTAGTGCAAGTGGGAGATTGTTAGTTATATGTATGCCCTAGAGGCCATTACTATACATATGTTGTATATTGTAGTGGATGCTTGGACATATATAGGGAGGACTTTCTTGCTCGACATGATAGTATGCTATCTGGTTACTCTTTACCTTAACGTGTATACTGATTGTCTCTCTGTTATATGTTGGTAAAGCCCTTAGGATGTGTACTTGACTACCTGGACTGTGATGTGGATCATACTAGTGGGGACATGGTAGTCCATAAGTACATCCTTTATGGTCCCTAGTCATGGGTATATCGAGACGGGGCATCGATATACCAGAGTAGACTAGCGTATACCTTCTCGACCCATACAGATGGGCGATGGATGATCCCATATCCATTGGTGTTTGACATCAGAGATGATATACGGGTGCTCAGTGGAGACTGGGTACACTGGACGGATTCGCCGAGAACTCCCAGATGGTATTATACCTTACGTTAGATTTTAGTTCTCTGGTGACACTGGTACAGGTTAGTCTATAGACCCGAGATCGTCATAAAGTCTTGTGTGATTCCCACTGTGCTTTGATTTCCACCTTACCACGTCCAAGAAGGCGTGCAAAACGGTGGTTTTTGGGTACAGTCCCGAGTCACATGGAGGCAATGAGCGATAGGAGGGGTTTCGTCTCTCCTGGTATTGGGGGTTGATGTTGCGCTATGCTCGATTGGTCGTAACAGGGAAGTCCCTGGCCAGGGCTGGTTTAGAGATTTACTGGTAAGTGTTACCAGTAGTTTCTCGACCCATTATGAGCCTCTCATCGGCATGACTTATCGGTTATTGGGGTCTGACGTTTACCACCCCTAGACTTGATATGCGACATATCAGACGAGGAGACCGGACTGTACGGTAGTGTCACTGTCAGGCTTTTACAGGAGTTGGAGCGGGCTTGCTTGCTGATCTTCTGATCACTCAATACCCGGGTAGCCATTACGTCCAGCTAGTACCGCTGATGGCTTGTGGGTGTTTTATATGATCATCACCTACTGCCGGCGTATTGACGAGTCTTTAGAGTCCTACATAGAGGTTGTACTGGCTCAGGCAAAACGAGATAGGAGCGCATATGTGATATGTTCGGGACCGAGAATGATGCGAGTATGTGATACCGTATTCAATTCTCGCGATGATTGTATCGATCGGTTGTATGCGATATAACCTAGTTATCGAAACAAGGATTGATTCGATAAGTTGATACATTGATATTAGTCGGTTATATGCGATATGACCAGATCGTTAAATCAAGTGTTGATTTAATGATTTAATGTATACTTATATATTTGATATATTACTTTACATTAACTAGTATTGGTTCACTTAAGATTGATTTTCTCACTTGATGTGCACAAGTTGTATATGTGATATATTTTTGTGCACAAGATTGTATCATGCTTGATGATACATGCAAACTTGGGTGTGTATGCATTAAACCATAGTTTAGGTTAATGGTTGAGGTTTTATATGTTTATTTATTTATTTGATTTTGGAAAAACTAAATGGTGGCTTTTTTGTTTCATTGCTAGAAGCTTCATGAAGCATGCTAGCATCTTTGAAAAGTCTTTCCATTTTGTTTCATCCTTAACCTAACCATCAACCTAAACCCTAGTTTATTCTCTACATGAGTTATCCTCACCCATGGTTGCATTATGATAGATATCACTTGATAATTCTTTTTAGATTATTCATTCTTATTCTTTTCTCTTCTTCTTCTTCTTGAAGAAAAGGAAAAGCTTGCTAGAAAATTATCATGTGATGAATCCAAGTGAGAAATCAAAATCTAAAGAGTACCCACTTGCTATCTCACCATCCTCTACTAGACTAGCACTTTAGTTTTGGGTGTTTGCTTCACTAATTCTTTGATTAGTGAAGTAGAAGCTTGTGTCCGTATTCCCTCGACGTAGATCATCTTCGGCATCGAAGACTTCAAGCGATTCCGTTGCAATTTCTCATGGAGCCGTCCAAGAGTCCGGGATCCCGATGATCGCAGCGAAGGGGACATCCACACGGAGCTATTGAAGTGAAGGACCGGATCTACAAAGGTTGTAGTCCCTTCCCTTAGTGATAATTGTTATCTACTTGATTTTGATTCACCTAATTTCTAGTTAACGATCTTGCTTCGGGTTGTTCGGCATGCTAAAATTTTAATCCGGCATGGTTGATGCCTTGTAGAGCCTCATTAGTGTGCCTAGTAACCCTACATATCATACATAGGTTTAAACCTATGGTCTGCACATGCAAGAATGACCAAACAACCCTCGTCGCTGACATACAAACGTCAGACGACGGGACATAATAACAAATACCAAATCCCAATTCATTAAAAGCCACAAAACGAAATCAGGAACTTAGAAAACTTGCTCCAGATTTGCCTCAGGTGACAATTGGGACATTTTGCATATAGGGGATGTCTAATTAACAGATACTGGAGCCATGAACCCAACACGAGCTCATACTTTCCTACTCTGGCCGCAATTTGCGTCCAGAAACAATTTAATTGCGGCCACAGGGGGAGGTTAGGTTCTCGGGTCTTGGGGTTATCATCAAGGTTTCCTGCACTACTCACTGTGTTTGCTAAATAATTTCTAGGGTCCCCGAGTGATAGCAGATGTCAAGATAACCTCACAATTCTCACAATTTTCCGATATTAGGGTTTCTAAGTTTGCTGTTTAAGTCTATGATTTAGTCTAAAATTCTAGCACTAGAGGGGTTGTAGGGTCTCTACTAATCTTAATTGCACTATCCAAATCAAGAATTCCCCAAAACCCTAACTTGGAATTTTCTAAGTTCACTAAACCAAACCTAAACACTTCTAAACATGCATGGACACTAATGTGAATGAAAAAATATACTAAAGGTGAAGAAAGTACCTCATTTGGCAACTTAAGAATTTTCTTGAGTTGCCTGAAGTGTCCAAAATCCTTGCTTTCTTGGTTCAAAGTGTTTGTAGTGAGCTTGTGCACATTTTTAGTGAAGGGGAGATGAAGTTTTAAGGTGTTTTGGGGTGTGTTGTGAGGTCTTTGAGGAGGAAGGAGTTGGAGAGCTGCCATAGGAGATGAGAGGAAGAAGAAATTATGAAGAGATGAAGAGGGAAATACTGAGCCATGGTCTAAGTTGACCCCTCACCCTCTCTCTTTCATGCCCATACCTCTTTCTTTAATATTTTCCTTTTTTCTTTTTATTTTCCTTTTTCCTTTTCTATTCTCTTCTCTTCTCAATTTTAAAAACAAACCATGCATGAGGAAAAAGAAAAGCAATGGTAGAAAAATGTAGCAAAAGTGAAAAATGACTTGGTGCATGTCACATGCACAAAACAAGCTTGATGCACGATTAGCGATATTTAATCGCGATTAGCATTAAAATTGAATATAATTAATCGTAAAGAATTTATAATTAGCTTAAATCATATAAAACACCCTCATTTCAGAAATTCCTATAATTTTCCAAATTTTTTCAATTTATTGGTAATTAATTATACTGCATTATCAAAATATTCATAATATTTATTATTTAATTATATAATTTCCCAAAAATAATATTTTATTTTTCTGAAATTTTACAACTTCCCCCTTAAAAAAATTCGGTCCCCGAATTAAAATTTAAACTCCTCAAATACTAAAACATTTCAGTAAAATGATCAAGTCGTCGGGGCTCTGAATTCATAAATACACAAAACACATCGTAGCGCAATGCATGCGCATGAAAAACGAGTATAAACCAAAATCAAAACTTCGTCAAGCATCCCGCGATCATTGGAGTTATAGTGAAGACACCAATGTCAAAGCCCAATACGAAAACCAACATGATATATATTAAACTATACCTGTACGCATCGTTAAAACATCTGAAAAAAATGCATGCCAAACTCTTTTCCAATCGCTGTGCAATGCGCGCATCACGGCACAGTGGCGGACGTCTATTGTAAGAAAAAACTATATATATGTATATATATATCCTTTGTTTAACATACACGTCCCGCCATTTTGAAAATAATTTAGAAGGGTTTCCTTTGTTAAATGTCTCGTGTCATCTCGGACACGTAGGTAAATACTAAGACTATAGCTTTTTTTTGGAATCCCTTCGATAACCATCAATGCATGCAAAAATATATTCAGGCACTATCCTCGGACTAGTCCTGCTCAGCTACTATACCGAATAGTAAATATCATAAAACATACTGCTCCCAAAAGAAACTAATCCCAACATGCGTATAAGAATTCCCCGTGCGTCCGGTGCGCACGGAAAACGAAATCCATGAATGTGTCATACATGTGCATAGAAACAAAATCTAAGTGCAATGGGTGTGCACGAAACACCTGTCAAAGGCAGCGGGTGTGCCTGACAGCAATATCATGTGCATCTGATATGCACGAAGAATCTTGATTTAGTGCATCTGGTGTGCACCAAAATCACATCAAGCGCGTCAAGTCTGCGCAAAATCCAACTCAAAAAAAATATCGAGTATCACAATCGAAATCGACGGTATACAACACATCTCAATCCAAATCAGGTATACCGTGGTATATAATCTCAAAACCATGTGCATTAGCGTGCTCAAAATCGAATCAAAATACTAAAAGTGCATGAAAACTATGGTGAAAGCATAAGTCAAATCACATGTATACCATAGGCATGAAATCAAAATCAACATCCCGAATGACATCAAATCGAAGTCAAGTGCAACTATGGTGCACAAAATCTCAATCATGCAAATAAATCACCCAAATTACTGAAATCAAAGATGGCGAAAACAGTCCTGCCCTGGCACATTCTCAAAAGATCTCTGGCCAACTGTCATGGTCACTCATAATATATCTCGTCGATGATGCCGAACTCCGGCCTACTTGGTGTGCGTCATATGACCGATCCTGAGTCCAAGTCTTCTCGTATTGTATTCCAGAAAGGTTCTGTCTAAGTCTCCCCCAAATCTCATTTCTGCCGAACTTCCTGGAAGTTATCATCCTTTACTAAATCTGTTTCTTGTTCCGGAACGGCTGCATACTCACCGCGACTCCTTCTCGAAGATATATCCATATACAATGCCTCTGCATGCATATCACATCTCTGTTATTAGCGGAGTGGAACGTCATTTCATCAAGATCTCGTACGAACCTCTTACTCCACTTTTCTCTAATGTCGACTGATTCGGACTCATCTCTTCGTGGTTGCATGGACTGCGCTCCAACGGCTATACTCGTATCTAGAGTCTCCCAAGCAATGTATCCCATTACATGATATTCGAACGAGGTCGAACTTTCCGATCTATTCGTTAAAGTTCCATAATCCCCCAAGAGCTCAACATCTTGAGTACAGTTTAATAATATCCAGTACATGCCACAGTACTTATGGACCAGCCGTAGCAGGGCAAACCCAAGCCTCATTAATGGCACCACGGAACTGCTGCAAACCCTAAGGTTTCAAAGCGTTCTCATGGTCATTATATCGAGTTAGGGGTTTCATTCTTCTAGAGGTTCTACGTAATTACTTGCATGTTTTTCCGAATTCTTTAAACTTGGAAAATGGGTTTCTGGCATTTGATCGTTTTCTTTCGACTCCCAACGTACCTGCGTGAAGTCTTCTCAAGATGGAATCAATCAATCTGATGACCTCGCATCAGGATAGGCAACGAATCACATGTCCTAGTCATTCCTCTTTGGGTAACTTGCGATCTTCCATAATATCTCTAAGTACAACTCGTGCGGCATTAGCTTCAGACATCTGGGCGATATCTCGTCAGTCGCAGCAACAACTGAATCATCGTCTGCACACTGAACCATGCTTTAATCATCAAGAATAATCGGAGCATTGATGGTCATCACATTCTGGCTGGCCTCTAGCAGTAGCCCAATCCTATCGTGCTGATCTGCATGTCCGAGAAATTTTGTAAAAATGATCCATCAAACGCTCATGGCGCGAAAACACAATAAAATGACACATCTAAATAATCGTGTGTCCCTGGATTCATGCCCTAGTCAGTCCTCGTCCATGACGAGCTCATGCTGACGCAACTCTAGCCATAACTCTCTCTGCCCGTGTCATCGTGGCAGCAAAAACCATAAACCGATATCGATGAGGATAGATCATAGGAATGAATATAATATTGTGCAAGGAAATGTACATCCTAAGGCTTCTTAAGCGGAGTAGCGTATCGTAAGTATGCTGTGGAACATACACACGGTACATCACTCTCCTTAAGTCACTTACTCCATCAACCAAGGTCAACGTATGTGACGAAATTTCGGGTCTAATACCCCCTCGGCTAAGTCTAAGTTCCGTAAGGTCAAGCTTAGATTCCGAATATATACAAACGTCTTAGGCTCCGCATAGTCAAACATAGACTCAAACCAAGATTAACCTAGCGCTCTGATACCAACTTTGTCACGACCCAAAATAGCACGTGACTGGCACTTGAATCATATGAAGTCTATAGGACCCCTTCTAATTCAAGTAAGCTAAAAAAATATCCCAGAAATCTAAACCATTTAAAATAAGAAAGAAGGAAAAGTTTAATTTTTAAGCAAGTAGTTTAACAATGTAAACCGAAGTATTGCATTTTTAAAACCTCAAGTCTTTTCTGAAAATTTCGGCAGAGTTTCCTTTTTAAATACTGTCCCCAAAAGGGTATAACATGCATAATATGAATAAAGGCATCCCCAAGCGGGAGCTAGCTCTTCGCCAATTGGCGGTCACAACCAAGCAAGCAATATAATATACAACGCCGAAGGGCGAGGATCAAAACTCAAAAGGAAACTCAACATCATCAAGAAAACCCATAATAATACAACGCACGACTCTAAGGTCGAAAGAATATACAACTGGTCTTCTAAGATTATAAAATATACAAGTCTGGTTGATAGAGTTTACTAGATACAACAGAAATAATAAATGAAATACAATGGTGGTCACGATGCAAGTGAATCCACCTACCAAAGCAATCACCCGGAAGGAAGAAGTGTGCCAGCAAAACCGCAACGAAACCTGTACGGCAAAACCTGCAAGAAACTGTGGCACAACGGGGTGAGTTACCAACTCGTGAGTAGAAAACATCACCGAGCAGAAATAGTATGTATGACTCAATCCTAAGTCATACGATCATAATATATATCCTCAAAATAATATAGCTTGAAGCATCTAATAAAGGCATGGGTAAACATCTATACATAAGTGTAATACCAAGTGCTTGTATCAGTGCCTCAAGTAGCAACATATCATAAATATGATGTATGAATGCAATATAATGAAAACAGAATACATCATGAATGAGAATACAGTTTTCTTTATTTAGTGAGATTTCTATATATATAAATCGAGGTATCATCAATGAAATCAATATACAATCAGTGTTAAGCATCGACACAAAACATATATCCCAATATCTCAATATCTCAGGCTCCGGCAATCCGGACTAGCCTGTATCCTCGAATCTCAATATCTAGGGCTCTGGCTATCCGGACTGGCCCATAACATCAAATCTCAAAACTTCAGGCTTCGGCAATCCGGACTGGCCTATACTCCGATCGGTATCCTCCGGATATCTGTCGAGTCACAATAAAATCACCGGTCGGTAGTGCTCCCGTGCCAGGCTCAACGCCATCATCTGCGACCATCTTGTCCCAGGGTACCACACCGGGTCCACCATGCACCCACAGACGGTTCCTCCTCCTCCTCCTCGAATCGGGTGTATGATATCGCTCAAGAGCCGAGAAAACTCATGGTGGACATATCTCAAATTATATCATAAGAAAACCGCAATTTTCTATCTTTTAAAAAGATAATAAGTTTATAAAATTTTTGCGGTTTCTCCAAATCCAGAAATCTCATGGATATCCGAAATCTCAATCTCAAGGGTAAATAAACAATGAAATATCGGCATAAAGTTCTATAATATTTCATGACAATAATTAAATGAATGCATCGGATATCAAGCAAGAATTGCAATAATTAAACTAACAAATGAAAGCAATAACATATTAGAACTACCAGCTAACAAGCCATGTCAATGAAATAATATTCTCTAAGGTGTACGTGACATGGCAATTACCGATGATGATGTGTGTGAGCCGGAAAGCAGGTGTACGTGTAGCATATGCATCATCCGTAATGGTGATGGTGTCCTGACAGCATGAGTTTAATAATAACTAATGAGAACACAAATAAGCATGCAATATGATGCGAACAACAAGAATATGCGGAACATGAATAATAACGTAACATATATGAATATACATTTATATATGAGTCATACAGTTTTGACATTTGAAATAATACGAATCGTGGTGTTTAGAAAATAGGGCTACGGTGTTTTTAAGAAAATGTACGTCCTTTGAAATGTCTGTAGAATCCCTTGGCCTGTCTTTAAAATACACACGATTCGTTAGTTTTGGAAATAGGTATAACTCGAGCTCGGTCTAACATCTACTAAGTAAACTACAGGACTAAACTAACAGACTAATCGAAAGGGTAAGGAAACCACTTAAGTCTGAGTCGATATATAAATATATATATATATATATATATATATATATATATATAATAGTCGGTGATCCCTCCTCAATAGTATCACATACGATATAATATATAATATGACATCCTCGAGTTAAGAGTGCGAATCTATCATCATAATTATATCTTGTACGATAAATCCATCGTACCAAATCTAGGTTCGGGTCGAATATCACATTTATCTCATTATTCATCTGGTATCCTTATCATCATATCCTGTATTAGGGGTTCTGATCTACAGTCTAGTACATTCTGATACCATCAACATATCTATATGTGCGTGTGTATGAAAACACATCGCCTAAAGACCTGCTATAATATCATGTCGTATCTCATAATACGAACCAAATCACATCACCGATCTCGTGGCATCATGCCCAATCTCATCGACTCATCTCCAAGTACCATATATTATCCTTATTATCCATGTATATGTATACCTATATATATATATATATATATATATATATATGCATACTCTCATACATATATGTATATATATATATATATATCTATATATCCCGATATACGCATAAGTAAGCTAATGTATGTGTGTGCGCGCGCGTGTGTGTAACAACTATTCTAGGGTTTCGTGAATAACACTAAACTATAGCATTAACTTCTAAATACGCTAACACTAACCTAAAGTCACCTAAAGCATTTCTAACTACGTATACACATCTATAATAACACATAAGTATATAGCTATAACACATTGTACACTGTACTACGAAACCGCGGGGGTGCTATACGCCATCCACCCAATTTTCCCTGTAGATATATATCTACTCACCTTGATTCTTGCTTGCCGAAGTCGATGTCGCCATCCTCTTCTTCATCATCTGAAGTCCGCGTGGGGTACCTACATATCACACATAGTATCGTAAACCAAAATCGCACATGAAAACCAAATCGGCACGCGTATCATACATAGGTTTAAACCTATGGTCTACACATGCAAGAATGACCAAACAACCCTCGTCGCCGATGTACAAATGTCAGACGACGGGACACAATAACAAAAACCAAATCCCAATTCATTAAAAGCCACAAAACGAAATCAGAAACTTAGAAAACTTGCTCCAGATTTGCCTCAGGTGAAAATTGAGACATTTTGCATATAGGGGAGGTCTAATTAACAGATACTGGAGCCATGAACCCAACACAAGCCCATACTTTCCTACTCTGGCCGCAAATTGTGGCCAGAAACAATTTAATTGCGGCCACAGGGGGAGGTTAGGATCTCAGGTCTTGGGGTTATCATCTAAGTTGCCCGCACTACACACTGTGTTTGCTAAATAATTTCTAGGGTCCCCGGATGATAGCAGATGTCAAGATAACCTCACAATTCTTACAATTTTCTGATATCGGGGTTTCTAAGTTTGGGGTTTAAGTCTATGGTTTAGTCCAAAATTCTAGCAATAGAGGGGTTGTAGGGTCTCTACTAATCTCAATTACACTATCCAAATAAAGAATTCCCCAAAACCCTAACTTGGAATTTTCTAAGTTCACTAAACCAAACCTAAACACTTCTAAACATGCATGGACACTAATGTGAATGAAAAAATATATTAAAGGTGAAGAAAGTACCTCATTTGGCAACTCAAGAATTTTCTTGAGTTGCCTGAAGTGTCCAAAATCCTTGCTTTCTTGGTTCAAAGTGTTTGTAGTGAGCTTGTGCACATTTTTAGTGAAGGGGAGATGAAGTTTTAAGGTGTTTTGGGGTGTGTTGTGAGGTGTTTGAGGAGGGAGGAGGTGGAGAGCAGCCATAGGAGATGAGAGGAAGAAGAAATGATGAAGAGATGAAGAGGGAAATAATGAGCCAAGGTCTAAGTTGACCCCTTACCCTCTCTCTCTCTCATGCCCATACCTCTTTCTTTAATATTTTCCTTTTTTCTTTTTCTTTTCCTTTTTCCTTTTCTATTCTTTTCTATTCTCAATTTTATAAACAAACCATGCATGAGGAAAAAGAAAAGCCGTGGTAGAAAGATGTAGCAAAAGTGAAAAATGACTTGGTGCATGTCACATGCACAAAACAAGCTTAATGCACGATTAGCGATATTTAATCGCGATTAGCATTAAAATGGAATATAATTAATCGTAAAGAATTTATAATTTGCTTAAATTATATAAAACTCCTTCATTTCAGAAATTCCTATAATTTTCCAAATATTTCCCAATTTATTGGTATTTAATTATACCGCATTATCAAAATATTCATAATATTCATTATTTAATTATATAATTTCCCAAAAATAATATTTTATTTTTCTGAAATGTTACACTTAGGCGGAGCACCGTGTCGAAAGTATGTCGCGGAACATATACACGCTACGTCGTTCTGCTTAAGCTACCTACTCCATCATACCAAGGTCATGCTACACTCCGAAAGGTAAAACCTAGAGCTCTGAAACCAACTTTGTCATGACCCAAAATTAGGCACATGTCCGGCACTTAGACTACGTAACGTCAACAGGCGTAACGCAATTTAAGTTAGCCGAAAACCCAGCAATCTAAACCATTACAAGAAGTAAAGGATAGAAACACTTGAAAATATCAAGTAAGAACTTAAAGCTTAAGTCTGTTTTCATAAAAATTTCGGCAGCATCTCTTGAAGGGTTCCTTAGAACGACATCAAGGTTTCGAGGGGCATCGTGCATGCCGTTGTTAAAAAATTTGTCATTACAAAGAACTCTATGCTAGAATCGTTAACTAGAGATTTAGACGGAAAAGAATGCAAACATCTTTACATCTAAAAGGATCAAGAATACAACCATTGTAGACGGTCCTTCTCTTCAATATGCTCTGAGTAGTAGTCCCGCAACTCCACAAGGCTTCTCTTGAAACTTTGAACAAGCTTCCTTCGTTGCTTTCGCGCCAAAGATGATCCACCACGAAACTCCTACTAGTTCAAGCTACCACTACACTAAACTCTTTAGTGTATGAAACACATTACACTAATTTGCTAGAATGGTGTGAGATGATGAAGTAGGAGATGTTAAGAGCTCACTAATTTGTGTTCAAGCTTCATGATTCATATCATATGTGAGGGTTGAAGCTTGAGGCAAAGCAAGAGGAGGAGGAAGAAGCAGAGCAAGCATGAGAAAAAAATGGCTAAGTTTTTTGGATTGAACATAATGAAAATAACATCAAGACCCCTCACTTATTCAAGCATGGAATTATGCAATATTAAATTGCAACCATGCTTGAATAGTGAGTCAAAAATGAATAAAGAAGCATATAACCCATGCTTGCAACCATGCTTCAACATTACACCTCATTTCTATTTTCACAAAACAGAAAAGAAAATGCCATGCTTCAATATATATATATATATATATATATATATATCATATATATTAATATATATTTAATGAAGATTAATTAGTGAGCTAATGATATTAGTTAATATATAATTATATCACATATAATTTATATTACATTATTAAATCAACACTTGATCTAATAATCCAGTTATATTATATATGATCGACTAATATCATTTATCTGTTCCTCACATTATTGAATCAACACTTGATTCGACAATATGGTTATATCACATATAACCGCACCGATAACAGATGATTGCCAGATTACAATACGGTATCACATACTCGTATTTAATCGGGCCCACACACATATCACATATGTGTCCTACTTCGTTTCGCTTGAACTAGGGAACTTCTGTGTGGGACTCTAAAAATTCGTCAATACGCCGGCAGTAGATGATGATCATATCAGTCACCTACAAGCCGTCGGCGGTACTACCTGGACGTAACGGCTACCCAGGTATTGAGCGATATGAAGATCAAAAAGCAAGCCTGTCCATGGTCTCCATGAAGCCTATCAGTAACACTACCGTATAGTCCGGTCTTTTCGTTTGATATGTCGCATATCATGTCTAGGGGTGGAAATCGTCAGACCCGAGTAACATGATAAGTCATGCTGATGTGAGGCTCATAACAGGTCGAGAAACTACTGATAACACTTATCAGTAGATCTCCATATCAGCCCTGGTCAGGGACTTCCAGTTATTGCCAATCGAGCATAGCGCAAAACCCCTCCTATCTCTCATTGCCTCCATACGACTCGGGATTGTACCCAAAATCCACCTGTTTGCACGACTCCTCTTGAGCGTGGTAGGGAGGAAATCAAAGCACAGTTGGAGCGGCACAAGACTCTATGATGATCTCGGGTCTACAGACTAACCTGTACCAGTGTCACCAGAGGACTGCTATCTGACGATAGATATACTACCACATAGGAGTCCTCGGTGAGTCCTGTTCAGTGTACCCAGTCTCCACTGAGCACCCGTACACCAACTCTGATGTCAAACAGCAATGGATGTGGGATCATCCATTGCCCATCATATGGGTCAAGAAGCATATACGCTAGTCTATTGTGGAATATCAATGCCCTGTCTCGATATTCCCTCGACTAGGAACAATTGAAGGATGTACTTGTGAACTACCCTGGCCCCTCTAGTATCATCTACAGCATAGTCCTGGTAGTAAAGTACATATCCTAAGGGCTTTATCAACACGTGAGAGCAAGACAGTATCACAATACAAGTCTACATGTTAAGATAAAGGTAACCAGATAGTATACTATCATGTCGAGCAAGAAAGTCCTCTCCGTATATATATATATATATATCCAAGCATCAACTATAATATACATCATATGTACAATAATAGCCTCTAGGGCATACACATAACTAATAATCTCCTACTTGCACTAAGGCCATGTGTTGTATTATCTTATACCCAACATCCTAAAGAGTCTCTCAAATTGCGTCTGAGGGAGGGCTTTCGTGAATGGATCCGCTACGTTGTCCTTCATGTCAATTCTCCTGACCTCGATCTCCTGGCGATCTACTATCACCCGGATCAGGTGATACCGTCTCAGAATATGTCTGGATATTTGATGGGACTTGGGTTCCTTGGCCAAAGCCACCACTCCATTGTTATCACAATACACGAGTATTGGATGATCAATGGATGGAACCACACCAAGCCCAGTAATAAACTTCTTCATCGAGACAGCTTCTTTGGCAGCATCGTTGGCAGCGATGTATTCAGCCTCCATCGTTGAGTCTGTAACAGTGTCTTGCTTGTGTTAGTTATATGTATGCCCTAGAGGCCATTACTGTACATTGGATGTATATTGTAGTGGATGCTGGGACATATATAAGGAGGACTTTCTTGCTCGACATGATAGTATGCTATCTGGTTGCTCTTTACCTTAACGTGTATACTGATTGTCTCTCTGTTACATGTTGGTAAAGCCCTTAGGATGTGTACTTGACTACCTGGACTATGATGCGGATCATACTAGTGGGGACATGGTAGTCCATAAGTACATCCTTCAAAGTCCCTAGTCGTGGGTGTATCGAGACGGGGCATCGATATACCAGAGTAGACTAGCGTATACCTTCTCGACCCATACAGATGGGCGATGGATGATCCCATATCCATTGGTGTTTGACATCAGAGATGATATACGGGTGCTCAGTAGAGACTGGGTACACTGGACGGACTCGCCGAGAACTCCCAGATGGTATTATACCTCACGTCAGATAGCAGTTCTCTGGTGACACTGGTACAGAGTAGTCTGTTGATCCGAGATCGTCATAGAGTCTTGTGTGGTTCCCACTGTGCTTTGATTTCCATCTTACCACGTCCAAGAGGGCGTGCAAAACGGTGGTTTTTGGGTACAGTCCCGAGTCACATGGAGGCAATGAGCGATAGGAGGGGATTCGTCTCTCCCGGTATAGGGGGTTGATGTTGTGCTGTGTTCGATTGACTATAACCGGAAATCCCTGGCCAGGGTTGCTGAGATTTACTGGTAAGTGTTACCAGTAGTTTCTCGAATTGTTATAGACCTCACATCGACACGACTTATCGAGCTATTGCGGTCTGGCGTTTACCACCCCTAGGCGAGATATGCGACATATCAGACGATCAGACCGGACTGTACGGTAGTGTTACTGGTTGGATTCACTGGAGTGTGAGCGGGCTTGCTCGTCGATCTTCAGATCGCTCAATACCCGGGTGGCCGTTACGTTTAGCAGACCGCTTGCGGCTTGTGGATGCTTGATATGATCATCACCTGCTGCCGGCGTATTGACGAGTCTTTAGAGTCCTACACAGAGGTTTCCTGGATCAAGCGAAACGAAATAGGAGCGCATATGAGATATGTGCGGGACCGAGAATGATACCAGTATGTGATACTGTGTTTGATTCTCGCGATTTGTGACATTGATCGGTTATATGCGATATAGCCGGGTTATCGGATCAAGTGTTGATTCGATCAGATGTTACTGTTGATATTAGTCGGTTATATGTGATATGACCGGATCATTAAATCAACTGTTTGATTTAATGATTTAATGTATAATTATATATTTGATATATTACTTTGCATTAACTAGTATCGGTTCACTTTAGAAGGATTTTCTCACTTGGATGTACAAGTTGTATATGTGATATACTTTTTGTGCATTTTATTGTATCATGTTTGATGATACATGTTTACTTGGTTAAGTGTAAAGAATTAGACCATGGTTAAACTTATGATTAGGGTTTTATTTCCTTTTCTCATTTGTTTATCTATTTATTCATATTGGAAAATAGATGGAAAAAGGAGAAAAAGAATGGTGGCTTTTTTTGTTGTTTAGTGGAAGCTTCATGAAACCTTAACCCTAACCATTCCTTTAACCTTGGTCAATTCTCTACACATAACCATAGTTACAATTATGATAAGGATTGTTTTTCTTTTCTTTTCTAATTATTCTTATCATAATAATTATCATCTTCTTGCTTTCTTCTTCTTCTTCATTTCAAGAAGAAAAGCTTGACTACATCAATGGTGGATTGATGAAATGAGTGAGAAATCCAAAACTAAAGTCTACCCACTTCCTATTTCTTCATCCTCTACCTCTTGCCAAGTAGTAGAGTGTGTTTCCTTCACAAGTTTTCAAGACTTGGTGAAGGTGGAGCTCGATCTAGTGATGCTTCGACGTAGATCATCTTCGGCACGTCGTCGACGACTTAGCCCGTCCATTCTCCGATGAAGCCGACGCTAGAGCCCGGATTTGATTTGGACAGCGGAGAGGACCTCATCTCGGAGCCGTGGAGGTGGAGGACCGGATCTACAAAGGTTGTATTTCCGTATCTCTTAGTTAAGTGTTAACTAGTTTTCTTTTTCGCCTAAACTTCTAGCCGACGATCCGTAGTCGGGTCTCTGGGCACCCATAAAATTTTATATTGGCATGGTCGATGCCGTGTGTGAACTCTATAGGGTGCCTAGGAACCCTACAGTGGTATCAGAGCCTAGCTAGAGCCTTAGGCGAAGTCTAGACGGATTTTGAAGTCCGAACGACCCAAAACACAAACCCAAAATAGCTCTCTGGACGTTTTCCAAATTCTGGGATTTTTCCAGATTAAAAATATTCAGAAAACTCAGTAAAATAATCTAAGAATTACTGTTTAAATTCGAGGGCTTGATTCATTAAAGGGGGCGCGGATCCGCGGCCTTACAGTAGGCTCATGCGGCGGATCCGCGGCCCTTTTGTCGTTTTGTGCATCTGATTCTGCACAGTAATTCTTATATATTATTTCTGGTGTTTCTGGAAATTTTTAATATTTATTCAAGAGTAGAATTTTCTGGAGTTGTTTTGGGGATTCGGTGTTTTGTTCGGAGTATCAAATTTTGTCTGTGTGGCTTTCCGGATAAATTTTAAAATATGTTAAAAAGTTCGACCGGATATAAATACCCAATTTTTCCCCTGTCGGGAAATTTCCAAGTGTTGGATCTTTCCGTAGTTTAACGACGTTCTAAGTAGTGCAAGTAACTCGATGGACCCTCTAGAAGACAACAAACCTTAACTCGATTATGTGACCATCTTGAACTGCCCTTTGAACCTTCGGGTTTGGGGCAGTACGGCGTGCCACATGTGAGGCGTTGGCTTGACCCTTCTACGGCTGGACCGTTGGTACTGAGGCACGAACGGAATGTTGTTAGACTTATTTCATGTGTTGAGCTGTATCGGGAAAACTTGGGTGTTTGACTTTTCGATCGAAAAGTTTAACATTTTCTGTTTATCTGGAATGGGATACAATAATTGGAATTCACAAAAGTTATGTGATAACTGAATGAATGTTATAAACATAGCAGTTTAGTCTCACTTGATCGGTTGCCACGGAATTTTGATGTGATCAAAAGTCCGTCGCAATCACGTAGCGTACGCGGATACTCGCCGGATAAACTTAATAGACATCCTCACTCCATAGCCCCGACCAAGTGACTGTAGGAGAACCACGTCGCCGAAAGCATCCGTTCGGGTGCTCGCGGTGGCGGTGTTCCGCCTTGGTGCACTTAGTCGACGGTATCGAGGGTGCGGCCGTCTACTTAAGTTTGCGACGAGCATCCGATCAAAATGTCGCGAATCCTGTTGAATTGCCCGACTTGGTATTGAAAAGTGTTTTCGATAATGAGACTAAAATGCGGGGTTTATAATTGTTAGGCATGCGATGTCTAAGAAATTCATTTGGTCAGGCATGCGATGTCTGAGATGGTTGCGGATTCCAACTGTTGTAGTTTTACACTTTCTTTTCTGTGACCGTAAGTGTAATATGTGATATCGCCGGTTTCATTGCTATATGTCAACGACAATTGGGATGCGCATATTTACTTACGATGATGACATGTGATGTTATGTGTTGCTGGATATGTTATATTGGATCGTCGTGTTTGAATAGCCGGGGGTTTTTATGTGAGATGAGTGTTTTTCATTTTCATTCATATAAAAACTTGTATGTAATATTCTTTTATTGGGGCGCTTCCAGGTTGCGGAAGTTGTCACCGTTTGTATATTATTTTCTTTTCTGCACTAGGATAGACCCAAGGAGGAGGGCACAAGTAACCGGGTTCTGGAGTCCAGTGGGAGACCAACTCGAGGAGTCGAGTCCGGGTCTCCTAACTCCAGAATTGGTAGGGTTTCTTGCCGCTCTCGTAGGGGTCTAGGGGTGTGGGTTTGGCTATTCATCGCGACCGTGGAATCCGTGTTTTATACTGGCTCGTATTGAAAACACGGACGTCCTAGTATATCCAATATTTTATATGACTCTTCTGCTGCGATATCTGTGATGTGATCATATGATGTTCTGTGATAGATACAGTATATAGTATATATGATATATTATATAGACGTTACTTATGTTTTACACCCGCGCTAGCCCTGTCCCGCTCTGCCGTTAGTTACCTAACCTAACGGTGCACGAGGGGACATCGAGGCGAATGCGGATGGCATAAGTGTACGTCGTATTTATCTGTGATGTTTAGGTATTTAAATGATGGGACTTCATTAATGTGATTAATGAAATAAAAGAAACCTAAGATGTTGTAGAATCGAATTTCAAAATAAAACAGGTAGCTACAGTTCTTGCTTTGCACAGCGGTATATGCGATATATCCTGCACCTCATTCGATAAGGAAAGGACCGAGATCCCTTCACCGGGAGTGACTCCTTTAGCAATAACTGGCAGATGCTACACACTCGGTTTGTCTTTTGATTGCTTTTAAGTGTTTTTGCTTTGCACAGTGATGTATATCATATATCCCGCACCTCATTCGACGAGGAAAGGACCGACGATCCCTTCACCGGGAGTGACTCCTTTAGCAAAACTAGAAAAGCCTCAAAAACACTCCATTTTTAAAATCATTTGATTCTACAACGATATCAAGTTCATTACGCAATAGGTTTTCAGAAAAACCTGTCGTAGCCCTCCGTCATTTCAGATAAGTACTAGTTAGTATTCGTGCTGCGGTTGTTTGGCATGCGTCAAGGCGTAGTGTACGGTAGCTAACTAGTGCTTATCTGCTAGCAGATGATGCGATTGGATTAGGGTATTCGTACGGCGTTGTTTGGCATGCGTCAAGGGTCGTGCGGGTGGGTTTAATTCAATCAAGAAATGTACGGGTTGAACTTGACTAGCAGACTATGGGTTGTTTGGCATGCGTCAAGGTCATAGCGAGCTAGGGGCAAAACATTATCGGGAATTTCAAGTGTTGAAATTTGCAATGAGATTGCATAACTTCTATGAGATAGTTGGATCCCGATACCCGCTGCGAGTAAGAGTTACTCCTGGGAGAGTTTTACACATTACAATTAGCCGATCATGTAGGTGTCTAGAAAGGTGTTAACGAGGTTACGCCTCTGGGAAAACGAGGTTTACATTAATTAGGTTCGTGCGAAAGTACGGGGGATCTCCCTCAAAGTACCGACACTGGCCTGGCTGAAAGATTGGCGAACTTGTAGTGTGTAATTAATCCCGGCTAGTCTTTCCTTTTAGGGTTTGAAGGAAGATTTGATAAAAAGCAGTGGGAGCCATCCTGATTAGATAAAATAATAACCAATCTATTCTTGAAAGAGCGCACGCTGAGTGTTTTCTTCTCTCTCTCTCCAGGTAGCGACCATATCACGCCTTAATCAAGATAATAAAACGGAATATTGACCAAACCCGCTTGTTATACTAAGCTGGGGAACGTTGGTCCCGCTCCACCTTATAATTGTTATAAGACAGAGCAGGAAATTGGGAAATACCAGATTTCCCGTGCCGCCCAAACGAAGACAGTGCATATGATGCATCTCCTTCGGGTATGTTCGTTACAAAGAACTATTTCTCAGTATCCTCTGCATCCTGGGTATATGATACCGGATCAGGATCCCAGATATGTAATCTGTTACATAGGGCTACAAAAAGGTAGAAAAACTGAGAACGGGTGATAAATTTCATGAGGCAGAAAACGGGGCAAGTGTTGCAGCCAAGTCTGTTGGTCACTGTCACCCTGTATTACGGATACATTGATTCTGAACAAATGCTATTAGATACCGAACCTGATATACAAAATCATGTCAGTCTCTTTATTAGTAAAGAAATGATATAATTTTGTATTGTTGGATAATTTTTTGAACATTTCCTATATCAAAAGTTGATCGGTTTAGGCGCGTTATCTAAAAGCATTAACGTTCTAAATCAAACTACAGTTCTTTGTATTCAGAACGCGCACAAGAGGAAGAGTTCAGAAATGAACGAATTCTTCTTGAGGCATTGTAGACTAGGTCATATCAATGCGACCCGACTGGCTGAAGTTACATTTAGATGTATATTTAAATCAGTTTGAATTTACATCTTGTGAAACTTGCCAGTCATGTCACAAAGATAAGATGACCATAGCTCTGTTTATTGGAAACAGAGGAAGAGTTGGTAAACTCTTGGGACTGATACATGATGATGTATGTAAGGTCTCCTGTCTACACATGCCAGGACTGGTTCTTTATACTTCATTATATTCTCTGATAATCTCTCAAGATTCAGTCATATGTTCCTGTTGAAACATAAGTCCGAACCTTTTGAGGTATTCACAGAATATAAGTTAGAAGTAGAGAACCAATAAGGGTATAAGTATTATGTCCTTTGATGTGATCGAGGAGGAGAATACTTGAGCATGGAAATCCTGGACTTTTCTAAAGGAGAATGAGATTCTCTCCCAGCATTACTCCTCCGCATACACCATAGCACGATGGTATATCGGGGCGGAGCAATAACACCCTATATGATAAGGTGTGCTCTATGATGAGTACTACTGAGTTACCTATTTCCTTTTGGGTTTTATGCACTTAAGAAGCTGCATACCTATTGAATAGGGTTCTAATCAAATCAGTTGCCTACCGCTTCATATGTGATATGGAATGGGAAAAACCCATGTCTTAAGTTAGTTAAGATTTGGAGTTGTCCGGCCTATGTCTGAAAGCAAAATCCGAACAAGCTCGAGGCAAGGTCTGTAATGTAGAACTGGAAAGGTTCCAGCTATACAAACTGCAGCTGATGATTTGAAAGAACCAAAGGATTCGATAGTTACCAACGAACCTCAGCCTCTCCGCCGATCTAGTAGGGTTCCTCACCCACCTGAGAGATACTTCTGTTTCTCTATGACAGTGGGAGCGAGGATTGCATCATGAGATGATGACCCAACTAGATTCGAGCTGGCCATCGGGAGTAAGACTCTGTAAGAATGGCTGGATGTTTATCGATCTGAGATGGAATCCTTATACACCAACAAAGTATGGACTTTGGTTGCTATATCTGAAGGGTTAAATCCCCATCAGGAGCAAGTATATCTTGAGAAGATTACTTGGTGTAGATGGAAAAGTTGAGACTTTCAAAGCTGGACTTGTTAAAGGTTTTCGTCATCGACCAAGCATGGATAATGATGAAACCTTTTCAAGTAGCTATGCTTAAGTCCATCCAGATCCTACTTGCCACGGCTGCATACCATGACTACGATATCTGGCGGTTGGGTGCCATGACTGCTTTTCTAAATGATGATTTAGAAGAGTGCGTCTATAAGTACACAGCCAGAGGGCCTCATAGACAGTGGGAGCAGAGGAAACGTGTGCAAGATGTTTTATATGATAAAGCAGGCATCGCGGAGTTGGAACGTCTGTTTTGATGTAATAGTCAAAGAGTTTGACATCATCAAAATGGTAGATGAACCTTGTATATACAAAAAGGTAGTAGGGAGTATGGTGATGATCCTCGTAGAGTACGTGGATAACATACTCTTGATAGGGAATGAGTTTCCTATGCTACGCTCGGTCAATCTCCGCTTATCACAATGATTCTCCATAAAGGATCAAAGTGATACATCCTAAATCCTGAATTTTGGATCTATGAGATAGATCTAATTGGATGTTAGGATTCTCACTAGTTGTAGTGAGATGGTATCAATCGATCATGGGGAGAATCACTGGAAGGGTTCCAGGGTGATAAAGATGACTGAATGTCAGTCACAGGCATTGTCTTTACCCTCAGTGAAGGGACGGTATGTTGGAAGAGTTCCAAGCTAGATACCGTGACATACTAGACGATAAAGGCTCGATACATCGCTACTTAAGATGCTACCATAGAGGCAGTTTGGATGTATATTAGTTCATGAGATGAACTTCGTTCCTACCATTGTGTGACAATGGAGTTGTGGCTTATGCCAAGGAACATCCGTCCCATCAGTGATCCAGACATATTCTAAGGCAGTGTCACCTGATCATGGAGATGCTTGATCTCCAAGGGATCGAGGTTTGGAGAGTAGACTCAGAGGACAACACAGCGGATCCACTCACAAAGGCCTGTTCCCAAAGAGAGACCTTTGAGGGATGGTTGAGTATGAGATACTACAACCACTGCTACAGATGGCCCTAGTGCAAGTGGGAGATTGTTAGTTATATGTATGCCCTAGAGGCCATTACTGTACATTGGATGTATATTGTAGTGGATGCTGGGACATATATAGGGAGGACTTTCTTGCTCGACATGATAGTATGCTATCTGGTTGCTCTTTACCTTAACGTGTATACTGATTGTCTCTCTGTTACATGTTGGTAAAGCCCTTAGGATGTGTACTTGACTACCTGGACTATGATGCGGATCATACTAGTGGGGACATGGTAGTCCATAAGTACATCCTTCAAAGTCCCTAGTCGTGGGTGTATCGAGACGGGGCATCGATATACCAGAGTAGACTAGCGTATACCTTCTTGACCCATACAGATGGGCGATGGATGATCCCATATCCATTGGTGTTTGACATCAGAGATGATATACGGGTGCTCAGTAGAGACTGGGTACACTGGACGGACTCGCCGAGAACTCCCAGATGGTATTATACCTCACGTCAGATGGCAGTTCTCTGGTGACACTGGTACAGAGTAGTCTGTTGATCCGAGATCGTCATAGAGTCTTGTGTGGTTCCCACTGTGCTTTGATTTCCATCTTACCACGTCCAAGAGGGCGTGCAAAACGGTGGTTTTTGGGTACAGTCCCGAGTCACATGGAGGCAATGAGCGATAGGAGGGGATTCGTCTCTCCCGGTATAGGGGGTTGATGTTGTGCTGTGTTCGATTGACTATAACCGGAAATCCCTGGCCAGGGTTGCTGAGATTTACTGGTAAGTGTTACCAGTAGTTTCTCGAATTGTTATAGACCTCACATCGACACGACTTATCGAGCTATTGGGGTCTGGCGTTTACCACCCCTAGGCGAGATATGCGACATATCAGACGATCAGACCGGACTGTACGGTAGTGTTACTGGTTGGATTCACTGGAGTGTGAGCGGGCTTGCTCGTCGATCTTCAGATCGCTCAATACCCGGGTGGCCGTTACGTTTAGCAGACCGCTTGCGGCTTGTGGATGCTTGATATGATCATCACCTGCTGCCGGCGTATTGACGAGTCTTTAGAGTCCTACACAGAGGTTTCCTGGATCAAGCGAAACGAAATAGGAGCGCATATGAGATATGTGCGGGACCGAGAATGATACCAGTATGTGATACTGTGTTTGATTCTCGCGATTTGTGACATTGATCGGTTATATGCGATATAGCCGGGTTATCGGATCAAGTGTTGATTCGATCAGATGTTACTGTTGATATTAGTCGGTTATATGTGATATGACCGGATCATTAAATCAACTGTTTGATTTAATGATTTAATGTATAATTATATATTTGATATATTACTTTGCATTAACTAGTATCGGTTCACTTTAGAAGGATTTTCTCACTTGGATGTACAAGTTGTATATGTGATATACTTTTTGTGCATTTTATTGTATCATGTTTGATGAAACATGTTTACTTGGTTAAGTGTAAAGAATTAGACCATGGTTAAACTTATGATTAGGGTTTTATTTCCTTTTCTCATTTGTTTATCTATTTATTCATATTGGAAAATAGATGGAAAAAGGAGAAAAAGAATGGTGGCTTTTTTTGTTGTTTAGTGGAAGCTTCATGAAACCTTAACCCTAACCATTCCTTTAACCTTGGTCAATTCTCTACACATAACCATAGTTACAATTATGATAATGATGGTTTTTCTTTTCTTTTCTAATTATTCTTATCATAATAATTATCATCTTCTTGCTTTCTTCTTCTTCTTCATTTCAAGAAGAAAAGCTTGACTACATCAATGGTGGATTGATGAAATGAGTGAGAAATCCAAAACTAAAGTCTACCCACTTCCTATTTCTTTATCCTCTACCTCTTGCCAAGTAGTAGAGTGTGTTTCCTTCACAAGTTTTCAAGACTTGGTGAAGGTGGAGCTCGATCTAGTGATGCTTCGACGTAGATCATCTTCGGCACGTCGTCGACGACCTAGCCCGTCCATTCTCCGATGAAGCCGACGCTAGAGCCCGGATTTGATTTGGACAGCGGAGAGGACCTCATCTCGGAGCCGTGGAGGTGGAGGACCGGATCTACAAAGGTTGTATTTCCGTATCTCTTAGTTAAGTGTTAACTAGTTTTCTTTTTCGCCTAAACTTCTAGCCGACGATCCGTAGTCGGGTCTCTGGGCACCCATAAAATTTTATATTGGAATGGTCGATGCCGTGTGTGAACTCTATAGGGTGCCTAGGAACCCTACAGCTTGGAACTCTTCCAACACACCGCCTCTCTGTTGAGGGTAAAGACAAAACTCGAGACCGACTTACTTTCGTCCTTATCACTCTAGAAGCTCGAGTCGGTAAAGGATTGCACTTGGAGTTCACCGTTACCGTACACTAAGAACGTCTCCTTAGTTCTTCTTAAGTACTTGAGAATGTTCTTAACAGCTATCCAGTGATTCTCTCCTGGATCTTCTTGATACCTACTCAATACACTTAGTGAGTACGCTACATCGGGTCTGGTACATAACATCGCATACATGATAGAGCCTACTGCCGAAGTATAGGGTATCCCTTGCATGCGAGTTCTCTCCAAATCAGTCTTGGGAGACATCTCTTTGGAGATAGTGAGTCCAGAGATCGTGGGTACATTCCCACGCTTGGACTCTTCCATACTAAACCTTTTTAGTATGGTGTCTATGTACCTGGATTGGGACAATCCCAGTATCCGTTTAGATCTATCTCTATAGATCTTAATCCTTAAGATGTAGGAGGCATCACCTAGATCTTTCATTGAGAATTTCTATGATAAGAAGAGCTTGACAGAGTGCAGCATAGGAACATCATTTCCTATCAAGAGTATGTCATACGTACAATACGACGAAGACGACCTTAATCTCTGCAACCTTCTTGTATATAAAAGGTTCATTTATATTTTTCATGAAGTCAAACTCTTTGACTACCTCATCAAAACAGATGTTCCAACTCCGCGATGCCTGTTTTAACCCGTAGATGGATTTAAGCAGCTTGCCACCTTTCCATTGCTCCCACTGTCTACGAAGCCCTCTGGCTGAGTCATGTATACACTCTCTTCTAAATCACCATTTAGAAAGGCGGTCTTAACATCCATTTGCCATATTTCGTAGTCATGGTATGCAGCGATAGCAAGTAAGATCTGGATTGACTTAAGTATAGCCACTGGAGAAAAGGTTTGGTCATAATCCATACCTGGTCATTGACGAAAACCTTTTGCAACAAGTCTAGTTTTGAAAGTCTCAACTTTTCCATCTACACCAAGTTTCTTCTTAAAGATCCATTTGCTCCCAATGGGTTTTACCCCTTCAGGAGCAACTTCCAAAGTCCATACTTTGTTGGTGTACATGGATTCCATCTCAGATCGCATTGCATCCAGCCATTTCATAGAGTCCCCACTCGTGATGGCCTGCTCGAAGCTAGTTGGGTCATCATCTTCCATGATGCAATCCTTGCTCCTACCATCAACGAGAAAACCGTAGTATCTCTCAGGTGGATGAGGAACCCTACTAGATCTGCGGAGAGGCTGTGGTTCGTTGGGAACTACTGAATCTTCTGGTTCAACTAAATTTTCAGTTGTAGTTTGTTCTGCTGGAGCTTCTTCCAGCTCTACCTCTTCGCCACTAATTTCTTTTGCAAGAAATTCCTTTTCTAAAAAGGTGGCATGTTGGGCAACAAACACCTTTTGTTGTTTACTGTGGTAGAATAGATATCCATTTGAATGTTTATGATATCCAACAAACTTACAAAGAACTGATCATGCCTTGAGTTTGTCCGGATTTTGCTTTTTGATATAGGCCGGACAACCCTATATCTTAATTCGTTTAAGACATGGTCTCTTCCCACTCCATATCTCATATGGTGTGGTAGGTATAGATTTTGATGAAACTTGATTCAATATGTATGCGTCTGCTTCAAGCGCATAACCCCAAAAGGAAATAGGTAACTCAGCGGTGCTCATCATAGAGCGCACCATATCCAATAGGGTGCGATTCCTCCGCTCTGATACACCGTTGTGCTGTGTTGTATACGGAGGAGTAAGCTGAGAGAGAATCCCATTCTCTTTTCGATAGTTCACGAACTCCATGCTTAAGTATTCACCTCCTCGGTCAGATCTAAGGATTTTAATACTTTTACCCGTTTGGTTTTCGACTTCGGATTTATATTCTTTGAATTTCTCAAAAGCTTCAGACTTGTGTTTCAACAGAAACACATGACCGAATCTTGAGAGATCGTCAGTGAATGTAATGTAGTACGAGGAACTATTCTTAGCATGCGTAGACATAGGACCGCATACATCACTATGTATTAGTCCCAAGAGTTCAGTAGCTCTATCTCCGTGTCTTGTAAACGGTGTTTTGGTCATCTTGCCTTTGAGATATGACTGGCAAGTGTCATAAGATGAAAATTCGAACGGATTCAAATATCCATCTTTATGCAACTTAGCTAGTCGTGTCGCATTGATATGACCTAGTCTACAATGCCAGAAGAAGGATTCGTTCATTTCTGAACTCTTCCTCTTGTGTGTGTTTTGATTCAGAACGTACAATCCGTTACATAATGCACCAAACCCAATCAACACTTGATTTAGGTAAATGTTCATAATATTATTCTCTACTACAAAATTATATCCTTCTTTATCTAATAAAGAGATTGATATTAAATTTCAAACGAAAGAGGGTACGTAGTAACAGTCGTTCAGGATCAATGTATTCCCTGTTGTTAATACAAGGTGATATTCACCAACTGGTTTGGCTACAACATTTGCACCATTCCCTATTTTTAGGGAATGATCACCTCTTCCCAGTTCTCTACCTTTCCTTAGCCCATGCAACATATTGCATATATGGGATCCTGATCCGGTGTCTAATACCCAGGATGTAGAGTGTACTGAGAAACAGTTCTCTGTGACTAACACACCCGAAGAAGATGCATCAACATACTTATTCTTCGTTTGGGCGGCATGGGAATCTGGATATGTTCCTATCTCCTGCTCGGACTTATAACACTTATATGTTGGAGCGGGAGCAACGTTCCCCTGCTTAGTATAACAAGAGAGTTCGGTCAATACATCCATATTATTATCTTGATTAAGGCGTGACATTGGTTGCTGCCTGGAGAAAGATAGAAGGAAACGCGTTAGCGTGTGCTCTTTGCAAGATTAGGTTGGTTATTATCTTATCTAATCAGGACGTCTCCCACTGTTTTTATCAAATCTTCCTTCAAACCGTAAAAGGTAAGACTAGCCAAGATTAATTACACTTTACAAGTTCGCCAATCTTTCAGCCAGGCCAGTGTTGGTACTTTGAGGGAGGTTCCCCGTGCTATCGCACGGACCTAATTAGAATAAACTTCATTTTCCCAGGGGCATGATCCCGTTAACACTTTTCTAAACACCTACTTGATTGGCTAATTGTTATGTGTAGAACTCTCCCAGGAGTAATTCTTACTCGCAGTGGGTATCGGGATCCAACTATCTCATAGAAGGCATGCAATCTCATTTCAAATTTCAACACTTGAAATTCCCGATAGTTCTTTTACCCCTTGCACGCTATGACATTGACAGAGGTCAACAAATCATAGTGCAACAGTCAAGTTCAACCCGTCATTTCTGATTGAATCAAACCCACCCGCACGACCCTTGACAGAGGTCAACAAGGTCATACGATTACCCTAATCCAATCGCATCACATTCTTTACAGATAAACACTAATCATCTACCGCACACTACGCCTTGACAGAGGCCAACAAACGCAGCACGAATACTAAATAGTACCTATCTGAAATGACGGAGGGCTATGCAGGTTTTTAGAAAAACCATGAGCGTAATGAACTTGATATCTTTGTAGAATCTAGTGATTTTGAAAAGGAGTGTTTTTGAGGCTTTTCTAGTTTCGCTAAAGAGGTCACTCCCGGTGAAGGGATCTCGGCTCTTTTCTTATCGAATAAGCTGCTGGATATTCTACAAGGAATACCGCTATGCAAAGAAAGAACTATAGAATCAATCAAAAACTAAACCGAGTGATTTGTAGCATTTGTTAGTTTTGCTAAAGAGGTCACTCCCGGAGAAGGGATCTCGGCTTTTTCCTTATCGAATAAGGTGCTGGATATTCTATAAGGAATATTGCTTTGCAAAGCAAAAACTAGAGCTACCCTTTTTAAAAATTTAATTCTACAACATCTTTAGGTTTCTTTTCTTTCATTAATCTCATTAATGAAGTCCCATTAATTAAGCTTCCTAAGCATCACAGAAGAAACGAAAATACAACGTACGCTTATGCCATCTGCATTCGCTACAGTGTCCCGTTATGCACCGTTAGGTTACTTAACTAACGGCATAGCGGGGCGGGACTAGCGCGGATGCAAAACATAAGTAACGTTTATTATATATCATATATACAATAATAAAGTATTCGTCTCACGCATATAAAATGATCAGATCACAGATCATCAGCAGCTGAAGATAACATATGAAATATTGGATATATTAGGAATTCCGTGTTTTAATTTAAGCCAGTATAAAACACGGATTCCACGTTCGTGATGAATAGCCAAACCCACATCCCTAGACCCTTACGAGAGCGGCAAGCAACCCTACAAATTCTAGAGTTAGGAGACCCGGACTCGACTCTTCGAGATGGTCTCCTACTGGACTCTAGAACCCGGTTACTTGTGCTCCCCACCTTGGGTCGATTCTAATGCGGAAAAGTAAATAATATACAACAATGGTGACATCATCCTCACCCCGGAAGTGCCCCAATAAAAGAATATTACATACAATGAATTTTACATGAATGAAAATAAAAACCCTCATCTCACATAAAACCCCCGGCTATTCAAAACGCGACGATCCAATATAACATATCCAAGTTTCACAGAACATCACATGTCATAAAATCATTAGACGATGTTAAACATTCTAATCGAATCAAGAAACACCCATAATTACCCAATAAGCTCAACACTTGAGCATAGTTTGAAAGTATCCATCACATGTCACAGTACCAACGAACCAGCCATAGAAGGGCCAACCAATGCCTCACATGTGGCACCGCTGAACCATCACGAACCCTAAGGTTCAGTGGCGGTTCTGATAGTCACATAATCGAGTTAAGGTTTCGTTATTCTAGAGGGTTCATCGAACAACTTGCACGATGTTTGAATGTTTCAAACTACGGAAAAGATCCAATTCTTGAATAAATTTCCAGCGAGGGTCAAAATGGGTATTTGATATCCGTTCGCACCTTTTAACACTGTCTAAAATAGCCCAAAAACAGTTAAAATTACGACTACGAAATACTCCGAGTTGCTATTTTGGTAAATAAACATCACATGCAAATTTAGCAAAAATAAACAACACCTGAAACACCAAAACTCAGAGACCGGAACACACCATAAAACACAAACCCAGAAGCCAAGGAAAATCCGGCGTCGCCGGAATTTTGTGCTTGGTCGCCGGCCCAGATCCGAAGGCATGGGGTGAGTTTTGTACTGTGTTCATATACTATCCCATACTACATTCTGCACTTGTTTAAATAATTTTTCTGACAACTTTTAAAATTCGACAGAAACTGGAATTTTAGGGTTTCAAGTTTCGGAGTTTTTCGGTTTCGTAATTCTACGCAATCCGTCTAATTCTCTAGTTTGGCTCTGATACCACTGAAGGGTTCCTTAGAACGACAACAAGGTTTCAAGGGGCATCGTACGTGCCGTTTTTAAAAATTTTGTCGTTACAAAGAACCCTACGCTAGAATCGTTAACTAAAGATTTAGTCGGAATAGAGTGCAAACATCTTTACATCTAAAAGGATCAAGAATACAACCTTTGTAGATAGTCCTTCTCTTCAATATGCTCCGAGTAGTAGTCCCGCGACTCCACAAGGCTTCTCTGGAGACTTTGAACAACCTTCCTTCGTTGCTTTCGCGCCAAAGATGATCCACCACGAAGCTCCTACTAGTTAAGGCTACCACTACACTAAACTCTTTAGTGTATGAAACATATCACACTAATTTGCTAGAATGGTGTGAGATGAGGAAGTAGGGGATGTTAAGAGCTCACTAATTTGTATTCAAGCTTCATGATTCACACCACATGTGAGGGTTGAAGCTTGAGGCAAAGCAAGAGGAAGAAGAAGAAGCATGAGAGCAAGCATGAGAAAAAAATGGCTAAGTCTTTTGGACTGAACATAATGAAAATAATATCAAAACCTCTCACTCATTCAAGTATGGAATTATGCAATATTAAATTGCAACCTTGCTTGAATAGTGAGTCAAGAATGAATAAAGAAGTATATAACCCATGCTTGCAACCATGCTTCAACTTTACACCTCAAATCTATTTTCACAAAATAGAAAAGAAAATACCATGCTTCATTATAATATATATATATATATATATATATATAATGAAGATTAATTAGTGAGCTAATGATATTAGTTAATATATAATTCTATCACATATAATTTATATTACATTATTAAATCAACACTTGATCTAATAATCCGGTTATATTATATATGACCGACTAATATCATTAATCTGTACATCACATTATTGAATCAACACTTGATTCGACAATCTGGTTATATCACATATAACCGTACCGATTACAGATGACTGCCAGATTACAATACGGTATCACATACTCGTATTTAATCAGGCCCACACACATATCACATACGTGTCCTACTTCGTTTCGCTTGAATTAGGGAACTTCTGTGTGGGACTCTAAAGACTCGTCAATACGCCGGCAGTAGGTGATGATCATATTAGTCACCTACAATCCGTCAGCGGTACTAGCTGGATGTAACGGCTACCCGGGTATTGAGCAATATGAAGATCAACAAGCAAGCCTGTCCATGGTCTCCATGAAGCCTATTAGTAACACTACCGTACAGTCCGGTCTCTTCGTCTGATATGTCGCATATCATGTGTAGGGGTGGAAATCGTCAGACCCCAGAAACGTGATAAGTCATGCCGATGTGAGGCTCATAACAGGTCGAGAAACTACTGATAACACTTATCAGTAGATCTCCATATCAGCCCTAGCCAGGGACTTCCAGTTATTGCCAATCGAGCATAGCGCAACATCAACCCCCAATACCGAGAGAGACGAAACCCCTCCTATCGCTCATTGCCTCCATACGACTCGGGACTGTACCCAAAATCCACCTGTTTGAACGACTCCTCTTGAGTGTGGTAGGGAGGAAATCAAAGCATAGTGGAAGCCGCACAAGACTCTATGACGATCTCGGGTCTACAGACTAACCTGTACCAGTGTCACCAGAGGACTGCTATCTGACGATAGGTATACTACCACATAGGAGTCCTCAGTGAGTCCTGTTCAGTGTACCCAGTCTCCACTGAGCACTCGTATACCATCTCTGATGTCAAACACCAATGGATGTGGGATCATCCATCACCCATCATATGGGTCAAGAAGCGTATACACTAGTCTACTCTGGAATATCGATGCCATGTCTCGATATTCCCTCGACTAGGAACAATTGAAGGATGTACTTGTGAACTACCCTGGCCCTACTAGTATGATCTACATCATAGTCCTGGTAGTCAAGTACATATCCTAAGGGCTTTATCAACATATGAGAGCAAGACAGTATCACAATACAAGTCTACATGTTAAGATAAAGATAACCAGATAATATACTATCATGTCGAGCAAGAAAGTCCTCTCTGTATATATATATCCAACCATCCACTATAATATACATCATATGTACAATAATGGCCTCTAGGGCATACACATAACTAACATCTCCTTTGTAAAAGGCAGCCCTGAAACGGGTACAAACATAAGATATAAGTATATCATCCCCAAACGGGAGCAAATCTCGCCCAAAGGCAGAAACAACCACCACAATAGATATATGACGCCGTAGCGAAGAAATAAGATAATTAACATAAATAAAGGCCGGCTCACACGAGCACGACAACCAGAGTCATAAGAATATACAATATCGATCCTCACAACTCGTCTCTAAGTTAATACATGAAGGTGGTAGATGGAGAGTACTAGATACAAAAGATATACAATGTACATCATCGGATAACCGCAACTCACCTAATAGCAAAAGGCCTCACAGCCAACCGTAGCGGTATCCGCAAAAGTAGAGATAATAAGGCGCCCTGCCGCGACTACTCTAAGGATCAGACCTGCAAAACACTGTGGTACAACAGGGGTGAGTTGCCAACTCGTGAATAGTAAATAACATCATACTATAATCACAAATATACACTAACAAAGATAATCTATCACATGTAATCTGATAGCATAAGTATGGCAATTTGAATATGCAACTATCATGATCAAGGTATACCGCCAGGATACTATATCTACATGAATCAAATGCATATAAAATAAATTCTGAGTGTAGGATACATAATGAACCTCATGCATAAATCATCAGCATGGAAAAACCAGGCGTCCATCAATGACACCCCAAATCCCAAAATCCTCAGACGCCGTCACCAGGACTGGCCCTCATATCTTATAAATCTCATGGAACCTGAGTGCCCAACATCGACACTCAAAAATATCATGAAATACTCGTGTCCAACATCGACACGTAAATCCACATATCATATCTTTACATCTCACGGAACCTGAGTGTATAATATCGACGCTCGCAATCCATGGAACCTGAGTTCGCAATCCACATATCCATATATCTCACGGAACCTAAGCTCGCAATCCACATATCCATATGGCTCACGGAACCTGAGTGTCTAACTCCGACACTCGCAATCCACGTATCATATCGAGAGAAACCGGGTTTTCAAAACAATACACATTTCTTGAAATATCCCCGCGGTTCTCAAATCCAGAATATCACATGAAATCCATATCTAAATGCATAAATCCATGTAATATGATGTATGCAATATAGAACAACAATATGAGCATATCAAGGGAAAATCCGCTATTTAAATGCATCAAGTCATTAAATATATCACGCGGTTCCCAATTATCCAAATCCAACGCAACATCATATAAAGTGAACATGTACCTAGCAAGGTATATGGGTGAGCATGTAAGTATGTATGCGTGAGGTACATGTAGCTATAACAAGGTATGCGTGTAAGCATGTAGGTATAGAAAGGCATATATGTAAGTATGTAGGTATACATGTATGTTATATTTCATATGCACAATGGAAATAAGGATCATGTATCAATGTCCCTAACCAATACAAAATCACATATGTATAGGTGTTGTGCATGTCATAGCAATTATCGACAGTGTGTGTGTAGCATTCAATTAGTTCTCGTGCGACATGAACTATCAATAATAGTGCAGTGTCCACAGGGTATAAGTTCAGGCACAAAAAGTAATATTATGCAATGAAGTTCATGCACCATCTCTATATATGCATATAAACATGCGGCTAATATCATATCATATCATATCTAGCCCTGACGCTTAACGCCATACGGGCGATTTCCCCGTAGATGTTAAATCTACTCACCGACTACCACAAGCTAGGTAGATCCAATCACCTACTTCCCATTCTTCGCAGCGTTCGAAGTCCCCACCTGCGATCCTATTAACACAAACATAACAAGTGCAAAATCTCAGAAATCGACCAATATCACGTACAAACTACGTTTGACCGACGCACCAACTCCAAACCAATTATCAAGTGTTCGTCTAGTGGTTAACGTGTGTGGCGTTACCCCAAAACCAACCCAGGTGCAGCAGCTATACAAGATCACGAACCGTGTCGGATAACGTAACACGCGTATTCAAAACACTAGATTATAGCAAGGTGATCCCAGATTTTGTATACTATCAAAACTCAAAAATCAAACAGTATCAAACACCTCTAAACAACTGCAGACAGCTACCCTACAAAAACCAAACCCCAATCCCCCAAATAGCCAAGGTCGCCGGATTTCCCCTATATGTCGCCAGCCAAATCCGAGCCTATGGTTTTCGTACTTCAGGTGAATGCTTAGGGTCACTAGTACATCATTACTACACTGCTAGATTTTACAGTAAAATTCCCAGGTCATAGAAGATCACAGAGACTCCAATATGACACTAAAAAATACGATATTTTCACAAAACACTACCTTTAGTGTTCTAGACCACAACTACAATGCAACACAACTATATAAACACCTAATTAACAGTTAGAGGTCGTTACCTAGCCACTCTTGCTCAAAAATCCAATCTTTCCAAGCTCCAAGGCAACCTAGTGGATAATCATGACATATGAAGTGTTTTCCATGGTGTTTAATGAAGTTTTGCAAGGTTTTATTTAAGGGATAGTGATAGTTTCAGTTTGAGAGTTGATAGGATGAAGAACAATTGAGAGTATGAGAGAATGAGAGAGTGAGAGATGATAATGATGAGAGGTGAGTGTAGGGTGAGTCTTAGCCTTACACTCACTCTCTCCCTCTCCTCATCAATGCTCACATAAATGCTTCATGACTCACCTAGCCACCTCTCTCTCAATCCAAAACAAGATATTTCTCACACAAATATCTATGGCAAGGTTAATTTAGGACATGGATTAGCTTAAGGTGTCATGGTCACTTAACAAGATTAACACTAACTAACCCTCATATTAACATGCATACGTGTGTGCAAGCCATAACAGTTAATATTAAAAATATTAATTAATTGTTATAAAACGTGAGGAAATCAATTTGGTAAACTTTTTCTTAAAAACCCGCACTAACGCTTAATTAACACTAATCGCATTCTATGGTGTTAAAATATTATATTTGATATAATTATATCTTAACTAAAATTATTGCTCACTAATTATTTTGTTATGTGTGTGTGTGTGTGTGTGTGTGTGTGTGTGTGTGATATTTGATATAATTATATCTTAACTAATATTATTGCTCACTAATTATTTTGTTTTGTGTGTGTGTGCGCGCGCAATCAAGCATGGGTTGATTTTCTATTTATTGGAAATAGAAAATGTGAGGTGGAAAATGAGAGCATGGAGTGAAGCATGGCTTGATGAATATTTTATTCATCTCATTACACTATTGAATCATGATTACAATTGAATATTGATTTAATTGGTTTGCTTCAATTATGTGTGAGATAGTAAAGCTATTCTTTACTTGCATCTTCTACACTTGCTCTTTTTCTTGACATGAGCTCCTTCTTCCTCTACCTCCCATCATCTTCCACCTCCTGATCAATTTCACGCTTCAAGCTCTAAACAATCACATGTGTTGTGAAACATAGAGTTTGAAACCCTAGTGAGCTAAACATAGCCCCTACTTCACCATCCTACACTTGATTAGAAATCAAGTGTAGTGTGTTTCCTTCATTAAAGAGTTTAGTGAAGAGGTAGCTTAGATTGGCGGGGCTTCGGATGGATCATCTTCAGCACAAAGGTCACGGAGAAAGCTCGATCCAACTTAAAGTAGAGCCTATTGGAGTCACGTGGACTACTATACGGAGCTTTAGAAGAGAAGGACACGGTCTACAAAGGTTGTATCATCCATCCCTTCTTATAGTTTTATCATATCATCATAGTATAACCCTAATATTCTAGTTAGATCTTGGTTAGTGTTCGTTAGCACCCGGAATTTTTTAAATTGCATGTGTGTACCCGTTTTAACCCAGCCGCGCTGCTAGCTTATACTTTCAGGCCGATCTCACAAGCTATTGGTGTCAGCTAGTCACCTAAGATAGTATACAGGTGCTTTATCCACCCCTTATACTCGATATGCGATACCCTTAGACGAACAGACCAGACTGTATGGAGATTGTCACGGACAGGCTCAGTAGGGGTTCAAATGAGTTTACTCGTCGTCCTTCGTTTCGCTCAATACCTGGGTAGCCATTACATACAGCTAGTGCCGCTGACGTGCTTTTGGTTAAATCTACTGCCAGCATATTGACGAATCTTTAGAGTCCCAAACAGTGGGTTTCCCTGGTTCTGGCGAAATGATATAGTAGCCGTATTGGATACGTGTATGGTTTCGATCGATTGATTGTACTATGTATCCGGACTTTCGATCGGACAGTTGATAATACTAGTCGGCTCAGGTTTGAGCCGGATTATTAAATGAGGTATTGATTTAATAATTTATGTATACGTATTTCGATATGTATATTCTAGTATTATGTTCTTTGTGTTATTCTATCTCTTTGGGTATTTGTATTTCGGTACGAATACGGGTATATATATATAGTAGAGTGTGATCCGTATTTTTTTACAGATAACATTCTAGAAGGTAGACATCTCATTTTGGATGTATCCATTTATCACAAATGGATAATGAGTTGGAAAAGGAAAAAGGAGAGTATGGTGAGAACCATTCTTGAATAGTGTTGATAAATAAATTGTTAATTCATTTGTGCTCACTATTCAAGTATGGTTGAATTTTTTAAATGGAAAGGTGAGTTTGAAAAAACCATTTTTCATGTGATATTTACCTCACTTGATGACTTGATGAAAATTGTTGGATGGTTGGTTCATTATTTTTGAGCTGAGAAAAACACTCTCACCATTAGCTTCACTATCCTCTTTCTCTTCTTGAGTTCCTCCACCTTCATCTTTAACCTCCTCTCTACCCTCTCATGTGTTGAGAATCAAGAGAGGAGGTGAGGTAGAGATACACTTAGAACACTCCACTACATCCTAGGCATTCTAGACTAGATATCTAGAATCCCCAGTTGCTTCACATGATCTTTTATGTGGAGCTAGAGCTATGAGCTACATCTCTCGGATGGATCATCTTCGACGGAGGAAGACCAGCGACCAAGCTCGATCCAAAGGACCTCAAGGTGCTAAGGGAGATGGTGGAAGACCGAAGGACATGGTTCGTTCGGTATAACACTCTATCACAGTAGTTAGACTCCTTTAGATTACTAGTTCCATGTTTGGATTCGATTCTAGGTAGTTGTTTCTAGCGCCATGTTTTCTAAATGCCAAAATTTTTGTTCCACAATCGGCCACGATAGATGGCCAGGGTGCTAGGAACCCCAACATGATATTAGAGCCACCCAAACATTAGAAACTAGTAGTAGACGATGCATTAGTTTTAAAACCGAAAAACTGCGATTTCAAAACCTACTATCTGTTCTGAAAATTTTTTGATCTCTGAATTTTTTAAAAATATTGCAGAGTCTTAGTCTGGACATGAGTATGACACAGAATGAAAACGAGTCATTTTCATGCAAACTTGGCTGGCCACATTGCCAAAATTCCCGGTCTCACCTTTTTAATATTCACCAGCGGGCCCATTTTCATTTCGTGTCTTGGGTTTTATAAATTAGTGTTTTTGGTCTTATTTGTTTTACCCATATTTCACTTAGTGTTGTTTTTGCTTTGGGGAGAACTTGGAAAGTTTCAAAACTTGAAATTTTGCATCGTTGATATCTATGATATGGTGTATGTGTTTTTCAAACGCCGTCTATTTGCTATATGTCATTTAGACTGGATTGCACATACTTGCTTATACTGCTGTGATGTTGATCTATGTGATGGCTATGTTCAGATTGTCGTGTGGGATAGCCTCTTTTGCAATGGTATTTGTACAGTTTAGATTCATTTGTATATTCGTTATTATGGGGTGAGCGTCTGACATGTAGACTTCCGTTTCCGCCAGTTTGTATATTTTTTTATTGGGGCACGACCGAGTTGAGGTCGATGTCACCATTGTATATATGCTTTTCTTTTCTGTACCAGGATTACCCCACGGTGGAGTGCTCGAGTAGCCGGGTTCTAGAGGGCAACGGGCCTGCATCTTATGGCATTGAGACGGAGGGGGCCTTACTTTAGAATTGGCGGGTTACTCGCCGCACTCGTAGGGTGTATAGGATGACCCAGGGAGGGGTGCTCAAGTTACCGGATTTCATGAAGTGCTGGGTGGCTTATTCACTTTGTTGATTGGGGTTGCCTCACTTCTGGGATTGGTGGGTAACTTGCCGCACTGGTAGGGGTCCAGATTTTTCATTGCACATGCTATCCATACGACCGGGGAACGTTGGGTTTCACTTGCGGCTCATGTGAAACCCGGGGCTCCTAAATTATCCGTTATTCTGTGATGTTGCTTATATAATGCCTGGGATGAATTTTACACACACACACACACACACTATTAGATGTTGTATATATTTTGCACCCGCGCTAGTCCAGCCCCTGCTCTGCCGTTAATTAAGTAACCTAACAGTGCATGACAGGGCCCCGTGGCGAATGCAAATGGCATTTACGTACATTTTATTTTCGTTCTTTTCTGGTGTGATATGGATTAATTGATGGGACTGCATTAATTATGATTAATGCAAGAAAAAACAAACCTATATGATGTTGTTGGAACCAATTTTTGAAAACTGTTTTTACAGATGTTTCGTTTTGCTTTGCACAGTGGTATTCGGTTATGAATATCCAGCACCTTATTCGACGAGGCAAGAGCCGAGATCCCTTCATAGGAGTGACCTCTTGGGCAAAAGTTTACGTCAGTGTAATAACTTCACTATAGTCGATTCTTTTGCTTTGCATCGTAGTATTCAGTTAGGAATATCCTACACCTCATTCGATAAGGAAAGAACCGAGATCCCTTCACAGGCAGTGACCTCTTTAGCAAAAGTTTACGCCACTATATATTTGTAAAAATTGCTCGAGTTTCTTCAACGATATCAAGTTCATTACATTAAAGGTTTTTCGCCAAAAAGCAGCCATAGCCCTCCGTCATTTCCTATCAGTAGTGCTCAGTATTCATGCTGCGTATGTTGGCATTGTCAATGCGTAGTGTACGGTAACTGAGTATTACTTATTTGTAGCTTTAGATGTGAATGGTTAAGACAGTCATACGGTCATGTTGGCATTGTTAAGGACTCGTATGGGTGGGTTTAATGCAATCAAGATAATGACGGGTTGAACTTGACTAGGACCCTTTGATATGTTGGCAATGTCAAGGTCATTTGGATCCTAGGGGTAAAAACCACATCGGGAGTTTCAAATATATAGGAAACTTGCCAAGAATACACATATCTTCTGGAGTGTGGTGACTTGAGTGGCTTCCATCAAGTTATCATGCGGTAATAGTTGGATCCCGATTCCCACTGTTGAGTAGGTGTTACTCCTCGGGTGATTTTAGATGATCCCGACTAATTCTCTTTTTAGGGTTTTAAGGAGAATTCGAGGAAATAGTGGGAGAAATCTTGATTATATAAATTGATTAACCAATCTAATTTAGGTTAGAGTGCACGATGAGTGTTTCTTTTCTCTCTCTTTGGCAGCGACCATGGCCTGACCTTAAAAAATCATGAACCAAGTTAACCGAACCTTCTTAAAACACTTTAGTTATTGGATTGTCATTTAGTCACATATATCATTGCCACTCCAACATCCTAACACTCCGTATCACTACGAAAATCCACATTTCTTGGATATTCCATCGTATAGTTACATACGAACTCGAAAAAACTTGTTTTAGTTCAAGGATGGATTCTGGTTCTGAAGAAATTGAATAGGATTATTTGGTTATCTTTTCTCTTTACCTTCTCTCAGGTTGCGAGGGCTTCTAGTATTAAGAGAGTACACCTATTGCACTTATTGGATAGTCTTCTTCCAAACCATAGGTAGGTGCCGAAAGGTAGGGAAGGAAGAAAACCAATTAGCCTAAACGTGGTGTACAGAAGGTAAGAAGTAAAGATAGATAAAGAGATTGGAGTGAGGGCAAGAAAGTATACGGTTACTGTTATGAATCTGGATAGTGGAAGGGGCATTACTAGGAATACCCAGCCACCCTTTCGAAACATTTTCATGTTTCAGTTTTTCTGTGCGGTGTTAAGTGAAAACTATTTTCCCAATTAGATTCTAGCTCCAGGGTATGTACTTACCGGATTTGATTCTCACATCTGTATGGCATTACAGATGCTGAGTGAGAGCAAGATATTGGGAATTGGGTGAATAGATCCTCTATATATCGGAATTCTTTGTAATTGGTGATATTTGATGAAATCACCTGAGTTTTGCCCGACGACAAATTTTTGGTTTTGAATATCCGTTGTTATGCACCAATTTCAAAATGATATATCTGTACGTTTATTTTATAAAGTGAGATATAACTTTTTGAAATTATGTTTATAACATTTACCTATATCAGTTGATAGTTAGGTAAGGAGCATTCAACAGCGGTAACCATAGTATATTTTTCAACCTACGACCCACGGGGTTTGAGTTATTAAACTCGGTGGACTTATAAGAGTATTGTATGTTGTCCGGTGTCCGTTAGGATAAAGGGGTTGGTACTCGTACTATATTTTGTTTACTCATGACTTATCTAGTTTTAGACAAGTATTTCGTTGAAATACAAGGTCCAGATTTTGAGAAGATATAGGTATAAGAATAAAGTAGAGAACCATATGTTGCAAGTATCAGGATTCTTCAAAGTGATCGAAGATATAGATACTTGTGTTTGGTATTCCGTTGTAAGTAATAGTTTTGAGAACTTGCTTTTTTCTCAGGTTACTCATGCATGGGTGCGCCCCTTGATGAGTACTGCTACTTGGCCTCCTTCCATCTAGTTGATATGCACTGGAAACGGCCGCCTTTGTTTCTATATTGGATATATAGAATGGATTCATATCTTAACGATGTTAAGGTATATGAAGTTGTCCGGCTTATGCTTAAAACCAGAATCCGGATAAACTCTAGGAACATTTTGTCAGTTGTATATATGCCCTAGAGACCATTGTTGTACATATGATGCATATTATAGTGGATGCTTGGATATATATAGTGAGGACTTTCTTGCTCGATATGATAGTATGCTATCTGGTTTCACTTTGTCTTAACATGTTGACATGTATTGGTTTACTGTCTTGCTCTCACATATTGATAAAGCCCTTAGGATATGTACTTGACTACTGGGACTATGATGAGATCAAAATAGTGGGGCCAGGGTAGTCAACGAGTACATTCTATAACTGTTCCTAGTCGAGGGAGTATTAAGACAGGGCATCGATACTCCAGAGTAGACTAGCGTATACGCATTTTGCCCATATGATGGGCGATGGATGATCCCATATCCATCGGTGTTTGACATCAAAGATGGTGTAGGGGTGCTCAGTGGAGACTGGGTACACTGAACGGACTCGCCGAGAACTCCTAGATGGTATTATACCTATTGTCTGATAGCAGTTCTCCGGTGACACTGGTATAGGTTATTCTGTAGACCCGAGATTGTCATAGAGTCTTGTGTGATTCCACTGTGCTTTGATTTCCACCTTACCACGTCCAAGAGGGCGTACAAAACGGTGGCTTTTGGGTACAGTCCCGAATCACATAGAGGCAATGAGCGATAGGAGGGGTTTCGTCTCTCTCGGTATAGGGAGTTGATGTTGTGCTGTGTTCGATTGGCTATAACTGGAGCCAGGGCTAATATGCAGTGCTACTGGTAAAAGTTATCAGTAGTTTCTCGACCCGTTATGAGCCTCACATCGACACGACTTATCGGTTACTGGGGTCTGACGTTTACCACCCCTAGACTTGATATGCGACATGCAAGACAAAGAGACCGGACTTTACGGTAGTGTTACTGATTGGATTCACAGGAGAATGTACAGGCTTGCTTGTTGATCTTCTGATTGCTCAATACCTGGGTGGCTGTTACGTTTAGCTGACCGCTTGCAGCTTGTGGGTGTTTGATATGATCATCACCTAACTGCCGGCGTATTGACGATTCTTTAGAGTCCTACACAGAGGTTTCCTGGCTCAGGCAAAACGGAGTAGGAGCACCTATGTGATATGTGCGGGACCGAGAATAATACGATATGAGATACCGTATTCTATTCTCGCGATATGAGATATCGGCCGGGTATATGTGATATAATCGGGTCATCGGATCAAGTGTTGATTCGATGAATTGGTACATGTTATATTAGTCGGTTATATGCAATATAGCCGGATTGTCGGATCAAGTGTTGATTCGATAATTTAATGTATAATTATATATGTGATATATTACATTACGTCAACTAATATAAGCTCGCTTCATTGATTCATTTTCTCACTGGACAATACATTGATGTATATGCGATATATGTTAATTGTATTATTTTCTTTTTTTATAAAATATATTGTATATGTGATATATAATATTGTAACATGTTAGGATTACAAATGCAACATGGTTTTAGAGAATAAACCTAGTTAGGGTTCGGATTAGGGTTAAGCTTTAGATGAGCTTTCATGAAGGTTCATGAAGGTTTGACTTTTGTCTTCATCCTTTGATATTTTGTTATGATATTTGTTAACCCAACCCAAACCCTTAACCTATGGTTTATTCTCTACAAGGGTTAAGGCACTCATTCTTAACCCATGGTTGCAATTGTAACCACAACAATAATTCATTATTCGTCACAAAAGGATTAGCTTCATCTTCTTCTTCTTCTTTCTCTTGAAAAAGCATCACTAGCTTTTGTGTTTGTGATGAAAAATGGTGAGAAATTGAAAACAAAAGAGAGCAAAATTCCTACTTCATCATCCTCATCTATTCTAGCCACTTAGATTAGGGTGTTCACTTCTCTAACAAGTTCATTAGTGAAGTGTAAGCTTGGGTTAGAGATTCTTCAAGGTAGATCATCTTGGATCAAGAAGACTTCAAGCAAGATGCATCATTCACCTCTTGGAGCCTCACGAGAGTCGGAGTTCTTGATGATCGCAGCGAAGGGACCTCAACACGAAGAATATGAAGTGAAGGAACAGACTACAAAGGTTGTAATCCTATTCTCTTTACCTCTTTATATGTGATACAAACTTCGTACCCTAGATTTTCTAGTAAAGATTCATGGTTTGCTTGCTTTGCACCTCTCTAAATTTAAAAGTGGCATGAGTGATGCTACCAAACCCTAGACTAGGTGCAAGGGAAGCCCAACATATTTCAGTAATGGCAGTTTATGGGTTTTCCCTGGTTTTGACGAGGGTTAACATTCTACCATCTGAAAGATCAATAGTTATATTGTTCTTGACTCGCCACCAGTTTTAGTAAAATGATTTCTTTTCAGAAAATATTAGTGGAAGTAAGGTAGAACTGGAAGTTATTCCAGAACCACAAACAATTACTGAAAATTTAGTAGAACCTAGAGATTCAATTGGATTCGACAATCTATTAGCCACTCCGCAGATTTGGTGGGTAATCTCAGCCATCCGAGAAGTACTTCGGTCTCCTCAAAGGCAGTGACAGGAAGGTTTTTGATTATCCAAACATACCACTACTGTTGTTCTAGACTATGAGATCCGGCAGGAGGACGAGTATAACGTCGTTCTAAATTAGCTTTAGAAGTACATGTGTATATGACTCTGCCAGAGGGTTGTTGTAGTCAGCGGAAGCAGTAGAAGCATAATGGGCAAGTTGGTTATGTCTATTTATAGACTAAAACAGGTAAAGCGGAGATAGATCATCTATTTTTTTGATGTGACAGTTATAGAGTTTGACTTCGTCAGAATAACAGATGGATCTAGTAAGAAGGTAGGAGGGAGTGATGTCCTGGCATTTTGGATGACATGCTCTTGATAGGAAGTGATCTTCCCATACTACGATCGGTTATATTGTGGTTGTCACAAGGTGTTTCTCCACATTAGATCTGGATAAAATATCAAGGATTCTGGTCACTAGATTTATGGTTTCAGATCTAGATTTGGGAAGTTTCCCAATTTGGGTACTTGACACTATTCTAAGGTGTTTTAGAATGGACAACTCCTGGTGTGGTGGTGTACCCGTAGGTGATGGAGTCACCCTCTCTAATGAGATGTCTTTTAGACTGATGAGGAGAGGGATTTGCATGATTGGCATATCTCTTGCGTAGGCAATTGAATCAATCATGAGTTGTCAAGTACCATACCAGATATTGCTTTTGCACTGGCTGCAATAAGCATATATATTAATATAATCCCGGAGAAACATTGGCAAGCAGTTATGAATATAAGTGGATGTTCTTGGTGTTTGGTAATGAGATCCTCCTTTGGGATGCGGTTATCATTTAAGGCTTCCAAGGTGATCTGGATGACAGAGTGGCTGTCAGTAATATTTTCCCTCTTTTTGAGGAGCAGTATGTTGGACAGGTGGTCCAAGAGGATACCGAGGAAGGCAAGGCATAGGATACTGATTAAATTCATTAGACGATAAGGTCTAAGAAGTTTGTTAGATTTGAAGCTCATTTGTGAACTGGGTCCCATCGGATATCCAGACAAGTTCTAAGACAGGTATCGCTCATTTCGAGAGATAGTATTTCTCCGCAAAGTTAAGATATAGAGAGATAAAGAAAGAAACATTGGAGCGGATCCACTCGGTGAGGCTATTTCTCGAACACAATAGTTTCACAAACGGGCATTGAGAAACTGATTAGTAGAGAAGTTGGGTGTGCGGTATCACACGGGCTGTGAGTATGCGACACCGCAATAATTACCCTTAAGTGCATGTGGGATATTGTTGGCTATAGTTCCCTCAAGTCAATTATTGTAATTGCAGGCACACGATTGTGATGATTGAGGGAGGACTTATACGGGTATAACGGTCTTACTCAAAATGATAGTATGCTATCTGGTTTGTCTTTATCATCATGTACATGCATTATGTGGTATTACAGATCACTATTACATGTTGACAAAGCCCATAGAATTCTTGCTTGACTACCAGCGTTATGATGGCGATCATATATATAGAAGCTGGGTGGTCTATAAGCACATCGTTAAATGTCTCTAGTCAAGGGAGTAACGAGACTGGGCATCGATACTCCGGAGTAAACTAGTGTATACTTTTCAAGACCCCGACGAGGGGCGGTGGCCGGTCTCACAAGCCATTGGTGTCAGTTATTCATCTAAGATAGTATACAGGTACTCATTGGGTTATGAGTACACTGGACAGACTTGCCAGGAACATGCTAGTTGGTATTATGCCTATTGTCAGATAGCAGTTCCCAGGTGATATGGGTACAGGTTAGTCTGTCGACCCAAGATCGTCATTTGTCTTATATGAGTTCCCACTGTGCTTTGATTACTACTTTACCACGGCTTAAAGGAGTCGTGCAAATAGGTTTTAGTTGAGTACAGTCCCGAGCCACACGGCGGCAGTGAGCGGATCATCGAGGATTCGTTTCTCCCGATATTGGGGTTTGATGTCGCATTGTGCACGGGTGGCCATAATTAGAAATCCTTGGCCAAGATAGTCGAGAATTACTGATTTGGATCAGTAGTTTCTCAGTGGGTGATGGGCTTCATACCGATACGAAATATCGTATTATTAGGGGTCTGACTTTATCCACTCCCTAGACTCGATATGCGATACTCTTAAACGAACAGACCAGACTATATGGAGATTGTCACGGACAGGCTCAGTAGGGGTTCGGATGAGTTTGCTCGTCGGCCTTCCTTTCGCTCAATACCTGGGTAGCCGTTACATACAGCTAGTGCCGCTGACGTGCTTGTGGTTAAACCCACTGCCAGTGTATTGACGAGTCTTTAAAGCCCCACATAGAGGGTTTCTCTAGTTCTGGCGAAATGATGTAGTAGCCGTATTGGATACGTGCGGGGTTCTGATCGATTGATTGTACTATATACCCGGACTTTCGATCGGACAGTTGATAATACTAGCCGGCTCGGGTTTGAGCCGGATTATTAAATCAGGTATTGATTTAATAATTTACGTATATGTATTTCAATATGTATATTTTAGTATTATGTTCTTTGTGTTATTCTATCTCTTTGGGTATTCGTATTTCGATACGAATACAGGTATGCATATACAGTAGAGTGTAATCCGTATTTTTTACAGATAACATTCTAGAAGGTGGACACCTCATTTTGGATTTATCCATTTATCATAAATGGATAATGAGGTGGAAAAGGAAAAAGGAGAGTATGGTGAGAACCATGCTTGAATAGTGTTGACAAATGAATTGTTAATTCATTTGTGCTCGCTATTCAAGTATGGCTGCATTTTTTAAATGGAAATATGAGTTTGAAAAAACCATTCTTCATGTGATATTTTCCTCACTTGATGACTTGATGAAAATTGTTGGATGGTTGGTTCATTATTTTTGAGATGAGAAAAACACTCTCACCATTAGCTTCACTCTCATCTTTCTCTTCTTGAGTTCCTCCACTTTCATCTTCAACCTCCTCTCTACCCTCTCATGTGTTGAGAATCAAGAGAGAAGAAGAGATAGATATACACTTAGAACACTCCACTACATCCTAGGCATTCTATACTAGCCATTTAGAATCTCTAGTTGCTTCACTTGATCTTTTATGTGGAGCTAGAGCCATGAGCTACATCCCTCGGGTGGATCATCTTCGACGGAGGAAGTTTAGTGGCCAAGCTCGATCCAAAGGACCGCAAGGAGCTAAGGGAGATGGTGGAAGACCGAAGGACATGGTTCGTTCGGTATAACACTCTATCACAGTAGTTAGACTCCTTTAGATTACTAGTTTCATGTTTGGATTCGATTTTAGATAGTTGTTTCGAGCGCTATGTTTTCTAAATGCCAAAATTTTTGTTCTACAATCGGCCACAGTAGATGGCCAGGGCGCTAGGAACCCCAACAGGTACTCTCGGAAAACTTGGTTCATCAAGTTCATAAAGATAGCAGGTGTATTGGTCACTCCAAATGGTATTACGAGATATTCATAATGACATAACAAGTCCTAAACGTCATTTTTGGAATGTTAAACTCTTTGACCTTCACCTGATGGTAACCCGAACAATGGTCTAGCTTTGAAAAGACACAAGATCCACTTAACTGATTGAAAATGTCATCGATGCGGGGTAGTGGATACTTGCTCTTAATTGTCGGCTCGTTCAGCGCTCGATAATCCACGCACATTCTGTATTTACCTTCCTTCTTCTTCACCAGTAGCACCGGAGATCCCCAGCTTGAAGTACTGGGAAGAATCCAACCTTTCTTCAGGAGTTCTTCCAACTGAATACGGATCTCCTTCAATTCTTCCGGACTTAATCGGTACGGAGCTTTTATTACTGGTTGTGCGCCGGGTTGTAAACCAATAATGAATTCAAGAGCTCGATCGAGAGGCAAACCTGATATATTTTCCAAAAATACATCCTCGAACTCTCAAACTATCTCTAGCTTCAATTCTTTCGCTTGCAACGCTGTAATCTTTGCCTTCTTTGGTTTTGCTCGGTAGATGCTAGGCTTCAAGGTTCGGTCTGCACTCTTGAAATATAACACTGGATGGTCTGGTATTTCGAATAATACCCTCCTTTGGCGACAGTCGATGGTAACGAAGAAAGTTTCCAGCCAGTCCATTCCCAAGACTACATCGAAGTTTGGAATGTCCAGCACCTTGAAGTCCGCATAAAATTCTCGACTGCAGATAACTACTGGACACAGATCATATCCCAAAGTTTCTTTTAGAATGTTGTTCTATGAATTGACATTCCGGTTGGATACGTGCGGTTTAACTGGGATCACATGAGTTCAGACGAACCGTTGCGACATAAAGCAATATGATGCCCCAGTGTCGAAGAGCGCGAGTGCAGGTAGGGAGGCTACTAAAATTGTACCTAAGTCGCGTGGGATAGGTTTCGTTATAGCAAATATTGATGACTAGGGTATGAAATAACTTGAAAGAAAATAGGGAAGCAATTTAACGGTGATAACCTAACCCGTAGCTTCGGCCTCTTCGACCGACGTAGTGAATGCTTGGCGTCACGGCACTTTCCTCTATTCCTGGTTAAACACTCAGCGTTGGGGTTGAGCGATCTGGGTGCGGGGAGTAGGAGCTGGTAGAGCTAACCGGATTAGAGAGGGGCTTGGATCGCCGGTCTAGCTAGAGGGTTGTTGGTTCCTCAGTTCTGTGGGCATGCTCTAATGGCGTGAGTAGAAGACCCAAAGATAATGCACAAGTTGTTAGCCCTGCGACAGTCCTTCATAAGATGCCATGTTCTTTTGCGGTAGATGCAAAAGTCTGGCCTGCTGTTGGCGAAAAATCTACTGGCCTCCGAGATGGTCCTTTAAAAACAGGACTAGAAGAGGCCCCTCCTATGATCTAGTGCATAGAGCATTTCACACCGGCAGTCTGCGGCCTGCCCTTCTTCTTCATAACTGCCTCATAGCGTCGGGCAGCCTTCAATGCAAGCTCATGGGTTGGGAAATCCCCTGTAGAGAGTGCGGCTTGGATTTCAGGGTCCAACCCTTGCTGGAATCATCATGGCCAGATCTCAGCAGTGGGAATAAGGTGTGCGGCAAACCTGTTATGACCTTGTGTTAGCAGTGTTGTCAGTGAGATATGAAAATTGAATTCGAGACAATGTCTTACCTGTTGAGCATGGTAAACTCAGTATCAAATTCATCCACCGACTTGACCCACATCGAGCCTCGATGTAAATGGATGAATTGCTGCTCCATATCAAAGTAGGCAGTTTCTGGAAAGTACTTGGTATCGAAGAGGTCTCAGAATGTTCTTCATTCTATCGGTTGCGCGAGACGACTCTCCTCGGCCTTCCACCAACTCTGGCATCATCAGTCAGTTGCAACTTAACAACTCTCACCTAACCAATATCTGGCACTTGAGCTGCCTCCAGGTCGTCCTCGATCGCTTGATCCCATTCTTCTGCTTCAAGTAGACTCTCTTTACCAAATAACTTCTTTGGGTGCAGTGCCCGAAATTTCTTAACTCTGGGTGCTTTGGCTTCGGGGCGGTGCATAACAATAGCAGTCTGCTGCTGCTGACGCTCCAATAGGCTCTTGATAGACTCAAGAAGTACCGTTTCCTCATTTATAGAAGCTGCAATGGTAGGTGATGGTGGTAGCGTAGGCGGTAGAGTATTGCCATTGACGTTTGTGCTGGTATTGTTTACAGAGTCCATCACCTTGATATAAAAGATAGCTTAGGATAGATTCAAATATTTTGAAAGGAATGTAAATGTTTGTTGAATTCATTAATTCTTGTGATATATTGTTTATGATTTCATGCAGAACTGACTTGCATGGGCCACCAGCAAAAACCTGTCATGCCCCGCTTCCCAGTAAACGGAAACGATGACGTGGAAAGCCCACGGCATATTTATCCAGAGAAGGTCATTCCCTAAATAAATATACTAAACGTATTGAAACAATAATACACCATTCAAGAATAAATGGAGACTGTAAAATTTTTCAACAAACATTTTTATTTACATTCAACTTCCAATATTTACAAATGCATGAGTTTATGCTGGAAAGTAAATACAATAAGGAAAATGCCTAAATAAGTGATATACATAAACTGAAGAAAAAGTGAAGCTGAGCTAGCCCTGAGTAGCGATCGGGTTGTATTCGTCCTTTGTGGCTTCAACTTCCCCCGTCTCGACCATATCTGACGAACATTCCAAGAGAAGAAAAGTGGGTGGAATGCCCGTCAGCGAACTAGCACTTGGTAAGTCCTAAAGATAGGTAAGAGTAAAGAAAATGACAAGTGTAGAATATATATGGCGAGTAATGTATAAGTTCATGGGTAAGTATATACTATAGGTCTCTATATAGTCACTATGTTAACGTTAAGTTCCAAGTGTGAATGTCAACGCAGCCGTAGAAGTATTCACGAGCTCAAGAGTGGGGCCCCAGGAGCAAGAAATCACGGGCCCATTTCATATGTTAGTATCGAGGCTCTAGGCTTTAGATGAGTCAACCCGACTCATATTCGAGTAAAAGAGGTTAATACGGGACTCCTAAAGCTCCGTTGGATTCATATAAGAAATTATCCCAAACACCCCGAGTATAATATATTATAATGGGTTAATATACTTAATTGTTTTGATTGATTAATTAACATGTCTTGATCGAAACCATAGATTGCAAAAGGTGTAGAATGTATTCGAGTGAGTCGAGTAATATGCGAGTCATAACAATTGCAATCTTGGTTCGAATAGTTTGGGTTCAAGTACATATTCGAATTTAGATTCGAGTTAGGTTAGAGTTAGAGTTTGTGTTCGAGTTCGAGTTCAAGTTTAGATTCGAGTTTGGATTCGAGTTCATGTGTTTTACATAGGACTTGATGTAAATTGTTAAAAATCTTATGTTTCGGAGAATCGGCAACTGCTGCACATGGATGGCATGATTTGTGTTTTTTCCAAGATAATTGCCATTGATAACTCTGTTAAGTTGTCTAACCTGATTAGACAAGCACTCACTTTCTCTGGCTCCCTGGGGCTCAAGAGAAATGATACCGCTTGAACTAGTCCTTAAAATATTGTTTGCATATCTCGAGAGGGTTTTATGAAAAATACTTTAATATAGTTTAAAAATAAAGCTCAAGGGTAATTTTTAATATTTAAGGTTTTCATGAACATGTATTTTAATTGTTGTGGTGTTTTTGTGATAAAATTTAGCTTTTTGAAAGTTTATGGTATTTTTTATGAAAACTAGCTCTTTTGGCAACTTGATGGTATTTTAGTAAGAATTCTAATCTTTTATTTTAAAAATATAGTTTCTTAATTTTTTTTTATTGAAAATACGGATTCATAATTTTTATATAATTTTTCAAAAATTAGTTTTTTTAAGAAAAGTAGCGTTTCTTAAAAAAACCGTATTTTTATTTCCTTTCGAGACCAAATACTCAGTGAGGAGTTCTACATCTCGCTCTACTATCCTAAGCATGTGCGATAATCCACACCATCCATTAGCGGGTCTCCTAACGAGAGTTGTAGAGGCGTAATTGCTAAGGATTTCAAAATACCGATTAAAAGAAACCCGTTTTTGTAAAAGTGGTATTTTAATGTAAAAACCTATTCTTTAATTGAACCATAGATCTAGAATACCATGCTATAGAACCATAGTGTGTGTGCGGGGGGGGGGGGTAAGTCGTTACCCCGTGAAGTTTTTCTAAAGGTAATTAAACTAATTATCGAGAAATGTTATAATAAAGTTCATGATATTTTAATGAAAAGGTTCGTTATATGTTTGTTTTATATGAAATTTTTGTTAAACTAAAAACTAAATGATGTGAATAAGGTTAAGATTAGTGTAGCATATTAGTTTGATTTAATTTGCTTGTCACATGCCTTACAAATATTAAAAAGAATATTATATCAGAGATAATTCCTCTTTTGTCGATTTGTTTTAAAAAGTTGTTTTGAGATTGAAAAAGATAGAGATGAAGGGCTACATGTTTAGGTGGTTAGCAAGAGAGGAAGGAAGCTTTCGGGTGTCGTGGCATCGTCGAAAATACTCCGGTCATCGAGTTTGGCTTGCTAATCCACTTGGGGTGCTTAACTCCACTTGGTAGTTAGAGAGTTTGAGAGAATTTTTGCTCGAATTTTCAGAATGGGGAAGAGTTAAGGCATGAGGTGGTATTTATAGTGAAAAATTAGGGTTTGAGAATTAAAAATATGGATTAAAAGAATTTAAATGGCGTTAGATGGTGAATTGAACGGTCTCTATTTGATTGCTGGAAAATCAAACAGTGCAGGGGAGTTGAGAAGTCAAGTGTGCAAAGCACGGGGAGATTTGGGGCATCTTGGACCGTCGGTTGCGGCCCAATTGAGGGAATGGTCGGTCGGATTTGATCGGGTTGTCTCGAGATTTATTCCATATGTCAAGGTGGGTATGTACACCTCATTGTGGTTGTTTGATTTTTCTGAAACTTTTCGTTTCTCTGTGTATTGCAAGTGCAACTCTTGGGCTTCCAAAAAATTAAAAAGAAAAAATCCTCAAAATAATTGGGTCTGATGGGAATCGGACGCACATGCTATATCAGAGCAGTGCAGAGGCTTTACCAGTAATCTATAAGTTTCTTCTTGCTTTTATTTACCAAAAATAACTTTTAACTCTTACACAGGCTGTAATACCTTTTTCTGTACATTAACAAGAAATTTCTGTACAGAGATTTTAGAGTCGTTACAGAAATGATTGGGCAATCGAAACTTTTGCGACATACAAAGCTGAAAAGATAGAGCATTGTGGAATGAAATAAAAAAATGAAAATGAAACTTTTTCATCCCTGCAAGTATGTCCTTATTGATTTTTATATACAATCCATGGGCATAAATAAAACAAAGGGAACCATATTTTCCCACGACGCTTCGTCGAAAGGAGAACCGAGTCTTGACGGTACATATACAAGCTAAAGACTATCCCGGCATTCCTTCTCATTCCGGAAGGATGCAGATGCAACGTCATCATAAAAAAAAAGACCCAAGGGTCAAAACAAAAATGAAGTAATGGAAAAATCCTGGCTTTAAGTCTTGACGGTACATATACAACCTAGTGACTACCTCGGCATTCCTCCTTATTTTAGCAGGGTGCGGACGCAACTATCAATTGAAATTGGAACAACGGTATATTCCTAACTCCGGATCTCAATTGCAATACATACAGCATAGAGGTCATACGGATGTCTACCCTACTTGAACAAAGAATCGGCACGATATCATAGAAGTGACGACATATTCCTAACTTCGGGTCTTGACGGTAGTACATACAAAGCCTAAAAACCGTTGAAGATCATCCCACCGTAAAAGGGCGCGGTTATAACTCATCGGGGCTTCAAATCAAGCCTAATCTTAACTAAAATGCACGATAGCAAATACCTAACGCTTGTTCTTCCGACGGTAATACATATACACCAACCTAAGAAGATTACTTGAAGATGTTTTATCCAGCCTCAGAAGGGATCGGAGACACGACAGTCGCGGGCTACTCGAACAACAGCCTAAGGACCGCATATCGAGGAATACATCAGCCAACGTGAGGGTACGATGGACTTAAACCTAGTACCAAAAATCTAATGGAGCCCCGTCATAAAAGAATGGGGGTTATCTACTTCCAACGTTAGGACAAGTTTGCCTGTAAACTTAAGGGAGGTAAGCTAAAAACACTTCGAAATGAGTACATAAACTAGAGACTCCGAAATGAGCGAATAAACTAGAGAATCCAAAATGAGTGAATAAACTAGAGACTCCGAAATGAGTACATAAACTACTTTGTACTGGATCAAGACATCAAGAAATAGAAGGGTGCAACTCATGGCCCTCAGGGTTTAGAACTACATTTCTTAAGAATTGAGATCCGAGTCAACGATAGATGACGACGCTTGTGTCTGCTCGCTATCTTCTCGGGTCAAAATTCTAAAAACTGTGTACGATATACCAGCCCAAAACCTGCCGTATGCTATGCATTATACTACAATGCTTTACTCACACATATACCTCCATGAGCAAGGTATTAGGGGAGCGTTTATTCACAACCGTTTGAGTGCTCACTTGCAAATACATAATAACTAGGATGGAAATATCGTTGAAAACATGCCGATTTATATACGCATATAGAAGGTTTGTGCATGACACGTGCACATCAATGGCGTTTGCACTTAGCAAAAATCCCTAAGAGTGAAGTGCATGTATACACATGTAGGTTGCACATATGTTTAAACAATACAATTAGAGAAAGAAGATGTGTTAGATATGAAGCACTCGGTAGTCAACGATAAAAGAAATGCATTTAAATAAACATTTTATTCTACAGGAAAAAGATCACCATACAAGGGATCAAAAATACAAGGGTTTACAAAACTATAAACAAAGTTTTCTAAAGCCTTCTCCACCATGTCGAAGTGGTGATCTTCATGAGGAGTCTCTCCCTATCGGTCAGTACTGTGCCCATCAGTGAAAGCAGACATGATGACCCGCTGATCCCGTATCTGGATTAGCAACTGAACATAGCGATCCCTCAGAGGCTTGGTAATCAAAAGTGCCTCATGAAAGCACTCGATCTTATCCTCTGTTGCGTCGATCATCACTGAAGTCATCTCCGCTGGATGAGGGAGGATGTCATCGAGCACGGACAGGAAGATCATCCGGAGCCAAATGGAGCCGATGGGAAGAGGAGATTCTCTACGAGTCAGGAGCTCGTATATCACCGTATCGCATTGGTCATTCGTTAGAGCGGGATTCACTAAGCGTGAAGCAAAACGAGGAGCAATTTCTTCAATAAGCACCTCCCATGGTTGCCGACGAGCATATGGACGATTGCAAGCCATGACTCTTGATCTGTTAAAAATGGTTCTTTCCTTATGAAAGAGAAGAAGAATATTGCTTCAGGTTATAAAAAGAAGCATTTAAGTCTAGGCATAGAAAATATTGTGTATGGTGGAACTATTTCCAAGCATTGACAAAAAGAAGACATTTAAAAATAAAGAGTTGACTCAGGAAAAGAAGAGCAAGAAGGTGAAATGATTCCCTCGTATAATAAGGCAACGCCTCATGTGCATAACATATGAGCGCCGGTGCTAGTTTTTTTAGGATTAAATTCTATAGCAGCGCCTCACTTGCATAACGCATGAGCGGCGGCGCTAGTTTTTTTTTATATTGTATTAAATCCTATAACAGCTCCTCACGTGAAGAACATATGAGCGTTAGCGTAAAAAAGAGTTGTCATTCATGCTTGAAAGAAATTTATACATTGATAATGAGGATGATAACAAAAAAAGAGAAAGAAAGAAACATCATCAAAAGTCTACAAGGGCAAAACGCTAAATTCCGGACATGAATTCTCAAACTTAAAGGCAAATTTGAGTAAAGCGCACCAAACCTCTGTGATCATCTTCTTATGCGTTCTCTTCCGAATACAAGCTTCGGGATTCCCGCTGTTGTCTTCATTCCTTTTGTAAGCGGATAATATTGTTTTATGTTAGAAGACGCGATGCAAAACAGGGACGAGATCATCTCTCCGCTTATTTGAGATCAGGCCTATAAGATATACTGAATGCACATTTTCTTCAGTGTCATAAAGTGCCTCGAGCAGCATAGCCTCATCAAGCTTAGGAAGCGCTTCCCAGATCGATCCAACAATAATCTTTAAAAGAGTAGAACGGCCAGAGAGCAATCGATCGTTGTGATCATCAAAGCGATGCATCATCTCATCGCACTGGGCATCAGTGTACTCCTGGCCTTGAAAGCGACCTTGTACGCGGATTTATTCATAGGAGACAATTTCCTCTATATCGTATAGATGACTATCCATGGTACCTGAAAAAAAACCTAGTGGAGGGTTAGCAATAAAAATAATGAAATCACTAAGTCTAAAAAAAACAGTGGCCCCATAAAATCAAGATGGTGGCTCATCAATGATGAGACATATACCCATTATGAGAATCTAAAAGGATTCTCAATAAATGAATAGTGCTTATTAAATGAACAGTGGAGTTAAAACTCCCAATATTCCCTGAAAAGCGGCTTCTTTTAAACAAACAACAGATTTAAATTTGTGCAATAAAGGGGGATTAAAACCCCAAAAATTCTTGAAAAGGAAAATATCTAAGAACAGTAAAGGGAATAAAATTCCCAAAGTTCTAAATATTCAAAACAGAGCTAAGCTCTGCAAAAAATATGGAATTAAATTCCCCCAAATAGTGGGATTAAATCCCAGAAATCCCCATGTTGTAAAACTCATGGGATAATTGATGGAATCAAGTTTCAGAAGCCTCTAATGTCAAGGTTGACAGTAAGGTAAAACCCTAAGTGTCACGACCAGAAAAGTACGGAACATGACCGACACTTAAATTACGAAACGTCTCGAGGCATACGTAATCTAAGTAAGCCAAAACCCAGAAATCCAAACCAAGTAAAGCAGTAAAGTGAAGGAAAGCCAATTTAAAAGTAAGAAGTTTAACAACATAAGCCGAAATATGCATTTTTAAAATATCAAGTCTTTTCTGAAAATTTTGGCAGAGTTTTCTTTGTAAAAACTGACCCCAAATGGGTACAAACCTGATAAAGCATATATAATGAATAAAGGCATCCCCAAGCGGGAGGTAGCTCTTCGTCAATTGACGGTCACAACCACCCAAGCAATATAATATACAACGCCGAATGGTGAGGATCAAACTCAGGATAAAATCAAACATCAACAAGAAAAACATATAATACAGCGCGCGACTCTAAGGTCAAAGAATATACACTGGTCTTCTATGTTTATCAATAGTACAAGTCTGGTTAATGGAGTTTTACTAGATACAACTGAAATAACAAATATACAATGGTAGTCCTGATGCAAAAGAACCCACCTACCTAAGCAAACACCTGGAAGGGACAGTGTGCCAGCAAATCCGCAACAAAACCTGTACGGCAAAACCTGCAAGAAGCTGTGGCACAACAGGGGTGAGTTGCCAACTCGTGAGTAGAAAACATCTATGAGTAGAAATCGCATGCATAACGCTATCCTAGGTCATATCAAGTAATATCCTCAAATAAAAATCCTGGTCCATCTATATATAAGTGTAATACTACATGCTCGAGTCAGTACCTCAGATAGCAACATATCAAATATATGATGTATGAATGCATTACAAATGAAATAGAATATATCATGAATGAGACAACTGTTTTCTTTATTTTATGAGATTTCTGTATGTATATAAATCGCGTATCATTAATGAAATCAACAGATAAAACAGTGTCCAGCGTCGACACAAAACATTAATCTCAGTAACCCAATAACTCAGACTCCGGCTAGCCGGACTGGCCTGTATCATCAAATCTCAATATCTCAGTGTCTCAAATCTCAATATCTCAGTAACTCGGGCTCCGTCTGTCCGGATCGGCCTATATCATCAATCACACGACCACGAACGGTATCCTCCGGATATCCGCCACGCCAGGTAAAATCACCGGTAGGCAGTCTGCCCCTGCCAGGCTCATCGTCTACACCTCGAGCTTCTTGCCCCGGGGTACCTTACCGGGTCCACCATGTACCCGAGACTGTTCATCCAACTCCTCGAATGGGGTCTCGAAAGCATCTCAGAATCGAAAAAACATCATGGTGGACAATACTCAACATATCAAGGAAAACCGTATTTTTCTCTTTAAAATAATTCATCAGTTTTACAAAACTTTCACATGCGGTTTCCAAATCCAGAAAATATCAAGAATAACCCGAAATCATCAAGTCACCGCGTTAATAACAATGAAAACCGGCATAAATCTCCATAATACTACATAACCAATGAATATATATGGATACATCTGATATCACGCAATGAATGCAATAGTAAAACTAGCATATGGAAGCTATAACATATTGCAAGTATTAGCTAGCACGCTATGTCAACGAAATAGTATCCTCTAAAGTGTACGTGACATGGCAATTACCGATGATGATGTGTGTGAGCCGGCAAGCAAGTGTACGTGGAACATACGCATCATCGGTAATGGTGCTAGTGTCCTGACAGCAGGGTTTCATGATAATTACAGATAACATATGTACAAGCATGCAATGCGATGAAACATCATGAAATGTACAGAAAGTGATGTAGTAACAGCAACACTGAAAATATAACTACCCAATATACGAGTCATACAGTTTAGTATAATAACATACTCACGACTCCCCACTTTTGAAAATGAGTATGACTCGACCCCAGTCAAAAGGGTAAGGGAATCCGCCTAAGTCTGAGTCGATCTATACATATATACCTAATAGTCGGTGATCCCACCTCAACAGTATCACATACGATACAATAAATAATATGACATCCTCGAGTCAAGAGTGCGGATCTATCCTCATAACTATCTCTCGTATGGTACATCTATCGTACGGCATCCCAAATCTGGGTACGGGTCAAATATAACATTTATCTCATTACTCATATGATATCCTTATTATCACATATCGTGAACAGGGGGTACTGATATAAGTCTACTACAATACTAATATCATCAACATAATCATGATCTGGGTACTGATCTACAGCCTCATACAATCCGATGTCATCAATACTTATCATCATATAGAAGTATACATCACCCAAGCGATCCATTATAAATATCATAGCATATCTTATCTCATATCTCGATATATAACTCGTCAACTATCATAAATATATCATCAACATAGTATCGTCGTCCAACGACCCGCTATAACCTCATGACATATCTCGGTCACGCATTAAATATTTCACGGCATTATGCCCGATCAGATCGACTCATTCCCAAGTATCATATAACATTCTTATCATCCAAGAATATGAATACAAACATAAATATGTCCCCAATACGTACAAGGAAGTCAAAGTATGCGAGTACGTGTATATGCAGGTATGCAAATCTTTACCTTAGGGTTTCGGGACAAAATCGACTATAGTCCTTTCATCCATACTCGCTAACACTAACCCTTTCTCCTAAAGCTTTCTTGCTAAGGCTCATATCACACCCTAACATATAAAAATATATATCATATCCCATTCTTTTTTCACAACTTTGCAGTGATGCTATACGCATCCACCCGACTTCTCCCCGTAGATATAAATCAACTCACCTTGCTTCTTGTGTGCCGCTGCCGATGTCGCCATCTTCATCTTCAACGTCTTGACATCACGTGGGGTACCTACACATATAATCCAATCGCAAATGGGTATTAAAATCACATCGGAAAACCAAAACGACATGATAAAGGCCCATAGGTTAGAACCTATGGACCATGCCTTCAAAACCACAAACAGCCCTCGATATCGTCGTACAAACGTCAAGTGTTCGAGGTAAAACACAGATACAAAAATCCAGAATTCAAAATACGCAAAACAAAACCCCGAAATAAAACAGCAACTTATGAAACTAGTCCCAGATTTTACCCTAGGCCAAATTATCCAATTTTGCATATGTGGAGGGTTTAGATTACAGATACTGGAGCCACAGACGAAGCATGAACAAAAATGGTGGGACCCAGGCCGCAAATTGCGGCCTCTTGGGTTAAATCTGAGGCCAGGTTGGGGAAGTAGGGGCTGGAGTTTTAGTGGGGGGTCCTAGGTTGCCTGCATGCATCTCTGTCCTTGCTAAATAATTTTTCAGGTCGCCGAGTGTTAGCAGATTTCCAAATACCATCAAAATTTCACAGTTTTTCCGATGTCGAGATTTCTAAATTCGTATTCCGGGTTTATTCTGTGGTTTCAGTTCAAGATAAAATCCCTACAGGGGTCATAAGGTCTCTACTAACCTCAATTACACTTCATAATCCAACATTTCTCAAAACCCTCTCTATGAATTTTCTAAGTTCACTAAACATCGATATATCGGTTCTAACTCACAATAGAAGCTAAGGTGAATGAAAAACAATAACAATGGTGCAGAAATTACCTCAATTGGCAACTCAAGAAAATTCTTGAGTTGCCCAAAGTCCTCAAAATTCGATTTTTCTTGGTCCAATGTGCTTCCCTTGAGCTAGTTAACATTTTTAATGAAAATGTTAACTAGTTTTGGGTTTGTCTTGGGGGTGTTTTGAGGCTTGAAGTGGAGGAGGGAGGAGGTGTTGCCATGGGAGTTGAGAGAGGAGAGATAAGATGAAGAAGATGAATGGAAATGAAATGAGAGCCATGCTTGGTTGACCCCTCACCCTCTCTCTCTCATGCCCATCCCTCATGCAATCATTGTGTCCCTTTTGACTTTACTTTTTCCTTTTCTTTTCTTTGTTCTCTTTTCTATTTATAAAGACATGCATGATAACCATAAGAAAAAATAAACATGATAGAATAATGTAACAAGTGTGAAAAATGTGACATGTGCATGTCATGTATACAAAACACGCTTAATGCGCGATTAGCGAAATCTAATCGCGATTAGCGTTAAAAGTGCATATAAATAATCATAAAATTTCATAATTTGCATAAATCACATAAAACACCCACTTTTCAGTAATTTCCCTAATTTTCCAAATTTTTCCCAATTTATCGGTATTTAATTATACCGCCTTATTAAAATTTTCAATATTTTATTATTAAATTATAAAAATTCCTAAAATAATATTTTATTTTTCTAAAATGTTACACTAAGAGGACAATCGAAAATTCTCAAGAATGTCCATTAACTCAAGTCTTGGATATGGACATCAAGATCCACGATCTACATAAAAAAGGTTTTTTTAAGATCTCCAAGAGATCGATTCAAGAACAGAGCTAAGCTCTGTCGAGTATGATAATGGATTTTAAATCTAGAAATTATATATATATATATGCCCCAAATGGGATTAAGAGGTAAGCTCTGTTCATAGTCCTCACTAATTTTTCTTTGTGCAGTTTACTCTGCTCAAAGAAGTTCTTGAAGACAAAGATCTAAGCTTTGGAACGGTAATTGAATTCACAAAAGAGGAAAGTTTATGGAAGTTGATGAGACAACAGTAATCTCAAGGACCAAAGGCCCTGTTTATAAGACGTGGGGGGATCGGTTCAACGTCCCTAAGTGATCCAACGGTGATAAAATTGACACCGTTGCACTCATGTGTGAGCCACGCGAGAATAATGGTGGGGGTATTTGTTCCCCTATTAATTTAACACAATAATAAGAGCTAAGCTTTATTCAAACACAATGAGACAGCGCCTCACATACTCCCTAAGTGAGCGCCAGCACCGGCCTCTTATAGGATTAAATCCTACAGCGGCGCCTCACGTGAAGTTCACGTGAGCGCCGATGTGCAAAGTACGTGGTGCTTGTTATATAAGAATTAAATTCTTAAGTGGCGCCCACGTGCATAACACGTGAGCGACAATGCCCAAACTAAATCAGGTAGAATTAAATTCTACATGAGAAATATTTCCCAAAATTCCGGAATATTCTTTGTTAAATAGAGCTGTTGGACCAAAGATCCAATGGTGATGATAAATCATCCAATGATAGAATTAAGTTCTATTTTAGGAATATATTTCTTCAATCTTTCTAAATAAAGAAATATTGTGCTCTGTTAAACACAACACCATTGGATTAAAAATCCAATACACAACAAACAACAACTGAGCCTTTTATCCCAAGCATATGGGGTAGGCTACATGAACCAACATGAGAATCACGCCGGGTCCAGCACATGAATCCTCTGTCTCCACTCACTTCTATCGAACAATATACTTTCATTGAGTCCTTTGGCAACCATATCGTTTCGTATCACCTCCATCCATGTTTTCTTCGGTCTCCCTTTTGCCCTTTTGCCATTACCCATATCGAGAGTATCTATTCGTCGAACCGGTGCTTCCATAGGTCTGCGTCGCACATGACCAAACCATCTAAGCCGGTTTTCTCGCATCTTCTCCTCCACGGGTGCTACACCAACTTTTGCACGAATATCCTCATTTCGCACCTTGTCTTTTCTAGTGTTACCGCACATCCAACGAAGCATGCGCATCTCCGCTACGTGCATCTTCTGTGTATGATGCTTCTTAGGAGCCCAGCATTCTGTACCATATAATAAGGCAGGACGAATAGCGCTCCGATAAAACTTCCCTTTCAATTTTAACGGAAAGTTACGATCACACAAAATCCCTGTTGCACTCCTCCATTTCAACCAACCAGCTTGGATCCTTTGATTAACATCACTATCGATCTCCCCATTCCTTTGGATGATGGAACCTAGATATCTAAACTGGTCGCTCGGTGATATCTCTTGCCCTTCCAATGTTATACCAATATGGTTTTGACTTCTCTGGCTACTAAATTTGCAGTGCATATATGCTGTCTTGGACCTGCTCAATCTGAATCCCCGAGATTCCAATGTTTGTCTCCATAATTCCAATTTGGCATTAACCCCTGCTTTCGTCTCATTTACTAGAACAATATCATCAGCGAATAGCATACACCAAGGGACCTCATCTTGGATAGTTCTAGTAAGCTCATCCATCATGATGGTAAACAGGAAAGGACTTAATGCAGATCCTTGATGTAAACCAATAGTAATCGGAAAATCACTTGTTAAGCCACCGCAAGTTCTGACATTTGCCACTACTCCGTCGTACATATCCTTAATTATGTCAATATACTTGACGGGGACCCCCTTTTTCATCATTGTCCCCCATAATACCTCTCTAGGTACCTTGTCGTACGCTTTTTCTAAATCAATAAATATCATATGCAAATCTCTTCTCCTCTCTCGAAAGCGCTCGACAAGTTGACGAAGCAAATGGATCGCCTCTGTCGTCGATCGTCCAGGCATGAAACCAAATTGGTTCTCTGTTATCTTAATATCCTTCCTTAGCCTGTGTTCAATCACTCTCTCCCAAAGTTTCATGGTGTGACACATTAGTTTGAGCAACTTTGAATGTCACCCTTATTCTTGTAGATAGGTACAAGGATACTTTTCCTCCATTCATTTGGCATCTTTTTTGTCTGCCAAATCTTATTAAACAGATCTGTCAGCCATTTAACGCCTATTTCTCCTAAGCATCTCCAAATCTCGATAGGAATCCCGTCAGGACCAACCGCTTTTCTTAAACCCATTCTGTTCAAAGCTTCTTTAACCTCAGTAAGTCTTATTTTACGCATGAAATCACGATTTATATCTTGAGATTGAATGACAAGTCCATCCAAATTCTTAGTAAAGCTCTCATTGAACAATTTGTCAAAATAATCTCTCCATCTTTCCTTGATATCCTCATCTCGAACTAAAACCTTCTGATTTTCATTTTTGACACACTTCACCGCACATAAGTCTCTAGTCTTCCTTTCCCGCATTCGAGCAATCCGGTATATATCATTTGCAGCCTCTTTAGTGTCTAATTTCTCGTACACCTCCTTGTAGACCTTAGATTTAGCTTCCCGAACAGCTTTCTTAACTTCCTTTTTAGCTATTTTGTACTTCTCAAATCTCTCCACATCTCTACTTTTCTTCAAATCTTTATAAGAATCTCTTTTAATTTTAATAGCAGCCTTTACATCTTCATTCCACCATGATATATCCTTAGATGGTGGAGCACCACCTCTCGACTCACCAAGTAGATCTCTAGCTACTTTCTTGATACAACTAGCCATTTTGTTCCATGTTTTGTCTGGATCATCTTCCGACTGCCAATCCGCTTCTTGTACTACACGATCTATAAAAACCTTTTGATTACCTTCTTTCAATCGCCACCATTTAATTTTAGGCTCTACCTTACGTCTAATCTTCCTAGGTTCTCTTCTAAATCGAAAATCTAGAACTAAAAGTCTATGTTGAGTAGTTACACTCTCACCTGGCACTACCTTACAGTCGATACAACAACCTCTATCTATTCTTCTCGTCAGAAAAAAGTCTATTTGACTAGCATTTGATCCGCTCCTAAAAGTGATAAGGTGGGACTCTCTTTTCCTAAACCAGGTGTTTGCTAAGATCAAGTCATAAGATAAAGCAAAATCTAGAATCGAGTCACCTACTTCATTCCTTTGTCCGAAACCAAAACCTCCATGGATAGTATCAAACCCACTACGACTAGTACCTACATGTCCATTAAGATCACCACCAATAAATAACTTCTCTCCACTAGGTATACTTTGCACCACCTCGTCTAAATCCTCCCAGAATAGACGCTTACTAGCGTCATCAAGACCTATCTGTGGTGCATAAGCACTAATAACATTAAAGATCTCTCCACCTAGAATAAGCTTAACCAGTAAAATTCTATCACCTTTTCTCCTAATCTCAACTACATCCTCAAGCAACCGTCTATCTATGATTATACCTACCCCATTACGATTTTTATCTCTACCCGTATACCAAAGCTTATAACCCAAAGGCTCTATGACTCTACTCTTTTCACCTACCCATTTAGTTTCTTGCAAACACATAATACCAACTCTCCTCCTAATCATCACCTCAACTAATTCTATTAGTCTACCCGTAAGGGAACCTATATTCCAGGAAGCTAGACGGATCCTATGAAACCCTTGCTTATTTGTCACTACACCCGGGGTCCGATGTAGCGCGCCGTCTCTGGACGACGACCCTTGCTTATTTGTCACTACACCCGGGGTCCGATGTAGCGCGCCGTCTGTAGACGACGACCCTTGCTTATTTGTCACTACACCCGGGGTCCGATGTAGCGCGCCGTCTCTGGACGACGACCCTTGCTTATTTGTCACTACACCCGGGGTCCGATGTAGCGCGCCGCATCTGGACGACGACCAAGCCCTTGCATATTTAACACTACACCCGGGATCCGATGTAGCGCGTCGCTGAGTAGGGGACGCCCCAACGATATTCTGATTCTGGTTCATGTCATAGAATGTGACAAAGTTTTACGTTGGCTGTCACAAGCCTACCACAACCCTCACCCTTTCTCATCCGGACTTGGGACCGGCAACGGTGGGTTTGATTCAATGATGATTAAAAATTACTGATTAATAGAAATAAAATTCTATCTATGGGAAAATATTTCCCTAATCTTGTTAAAAACCAGAATATAAATATTCTGTGAAATAAAATTCATTGGATCAAAGATCCAACGATGAATAAAATCCCCAAAATAATTTTTGCGGCCAAGTAAAATCAATTAGTATCTCTCAAATGAGAGATTTTCTCAAACTAGTCAACAAATTTGACTCTCCTGTATAAAAGATGGGAGACTTCAAAAATAAAACCTCCCAAAAGCTTCTTCCCACAACAAAACTTAGAATTCACTTCTCTTCTGAAGAAAAAAGATCTTTGCTTTTCAAAACCCTAGCTAAAGAAAAGCAGAGATAGAATTTATCTCTTTTGCCTAACAAAAGGAAAACAAGGGTTTAACCCTCCACTAAAAAGAACTTAGTTTTTCCCCTGATATGAGATTTGAAAAGCAAATCTCTCCACAAATTGAGAATTTAATTCTCATCGTGGAGATTCTGTTCTCCAAACTCAAAATCTAAAAAAAAAGAACTAGATAAAAAAGAAATAGAAGACACATTGTATAGGAATTTAATACCTTCACAAACAGGGTTTAACCCTACATAAAAAACTTTGTTCTTATAAAATAAAGAAGAGCATAGTTCTCCAATAGAACCGATCTCAGATCTTCAAAACATAGATCATTAATGGTCAAAATGCTATTAACAGAAGTTAAAACTTCTTCATAAAACATCAACAAAGAAAAAGACTTGACACCGCATGTGCTTCCCATATGAGCACCCAAAAGATTCCCTGAAATGGAACCCAGCGCCTCACGTGTTTTCCTTGTGAGCGTCCAAAAAAAAATGACTCAGTACCTCACGCGCTTCCAACATGGACGCTCAAAATAGAAGGCTTAGCGCTGAATGTGTTTATGAGTACCACCACTGGGTTTTACTTGGATCAAGCATGCCAATTTAAAATTTTTCATGGTGCTAATCAACACTAATCTAGAATCTAAACTAGATGATTAGGGTTTATGGTTTGATATCAACTAAACTAGCTAAAAGAAGGAGGCAACAACCTTTTTAGACGATGTCCTTCTCTTCAAAAGCTCCGTGTAGTAGTCCACGCGACTCCACTAGGCTCTACTTGAAGTTGGATCGAGCTTTCTTTGCGATCTTCGTGCCGAAAATGATCCACCTGAAGCTTCGTTAATCCAAGCTACCTCTTCACTAAACTCTTTAGTGAGGGAAACACACTAGTTCAAATTACTAATTAAAACTAGGATGGTGAAGTAGGGATTCAAAACTCACCAGGGTTCTCACAAACTCAAGGTTTCACAACTCATGTGAGGGATTAAGCTTGGAGGTGAAGGATGGAGAAGATGGAGAGAGCTAGAGAGGAGAACTCATCATATGAGCTCATGTGAGGAAAAATCACAAGTGTTGTGAAGAATGACAATCAATTTGTTTTCACTTATTGAAGTATAGATATTTCCCAATTATAAAAATTGAGCCATACTTCAATAGTGCACACAAACAAAAAAACAATGATAAATGTCATGCTTAAACCCATGCTCTAAATAGCTCCCATTTTCCACCTCCTTTTCTATTTTCTAAAAATAGAAAATCAACCATGCTTCATGTAATATATATATATATATATATCACATATATATTAATATATATATATATAAAGATAAGCAAATAATTAGTCAGCAATAATATTAGTTGATATATAACAGTATCAAATATAAATATATATCATATTATTAAATCAACACTTGATTTAATAATCCAGTTATATCACATATAACCGACTAATATCATTTATCTGTATATCAAATTATCAAATTAACACTTGATTCAATAATCCAGTTATATCACATATAACCTAACTAATATTAAATAACAACCAGATTAGAATACGGTATCACATACTCGTATTTAATCAGGCTCCCGCACATATCAGCATATGTGCCCTACTTTGTTTTGCTTGAACTAGGAAACTTCTGTGTGGGATTCTAAAGACCCGTCAATATGCCAGCAGTAGGTAATGATCACATCAGTTACCCACAAGCCGTCAGCGGTACTAGCTGGACGTAACGGGTACCCAGGTATTGACCGAATAGAAGATCAACAAGGAAGCTTGTCCAAACTCCCATGAAGCCTATAAGTAACACTTACTGTACAGTCCGGTCTCTTCGTCTGATATGTCGCATATCGAGTCTAGGGGTGGAATCGTCAGACCCCAGTAACTTAATAAGTCATGTTGATGTATGGCTCATAACGGTTCGAGAAACTATCGATAACTCTTACCAGTAAATCTCATCAACCCTGGTTAGGAAATTACTGTTATAGCCAATTGAGTATAGCGCAACATCAACTCCCAATACCGGGAGAGACGAAACCCCTCCTATCGCTCATTACCTCCATGTGACTCCGGATTATACCCAAAATCCACCTGTTTGCACGACTCCTTTGAGCTGTGGTAGGGAGGAAATCAAAGCACAGTGTGAACCACACAAGACTCTATGACGATCTTGGGTCTACAGACTAACCTGTACCAGTGTCACCAGAGAACTTCTATCCGACGATAGGTATTGTACCAACTAGGAGTTCTCGGTGAGTCCTGTTCAGTGTACCTATTCTCTAATGAGAACTTGTGTACAATCTTTGATGTCAAACACAAATGGTTATGGGATCATCCATCGCCCCATACAGGGTCAAGAAACGTACACACTAGTCTACTCTGGAATATTGATACCCGGTTTCGATACTCCTTCGACTAGGAATAATTAAAGGATGTGCTTGTAGACTACACAAGTCCCAGTAGTATGATCCGCATCATAGCCTTGCTAGTCAAGTAAACATCCTAAGGGCTTTATCAACATGTATTAGAGAGACAGTATAATAATACTAGTGTACATGTTAAGATAAAGAGCAACCAGATAGCATACTATCCTGCCTAGCAAGAAAGTCCTCTATATATATGTCCAAGCATCCAATATATCATACAATAATGGCCTCTAGGGCATACATATTCCTAACAATCTCCTACTTGCACTAAGGCCATGTGTTGTAGTATCTCATACCCAACATCCCAAAAAGTCTCTCAATCTGCGTCTGGGGGAGGGCTTTCGTGAGTGGATCCGCTACGTTTTCCTTCGTGTCAACTCTCCTGACCTCAATCTCCTGTCGATCTACTATCTCCCGGATCAGGTGATACCGCTTAAGAATATGTCTGGATCTCTGATAGGATCGGGGTTCCTTGGCTAAAACCACAGCTCCATTGTTATAACAATACACAGGTATTGGATGCTCAATGGATGGAACCACACCAAGTTCATTAATGAACATCTTCATCCAGACAGCCTCTTTGGCAGCATCGTTTGCAGCGATGTATTCAGCCTCCATCATCGAGTCTGCTATGATATCTTTCTTGGTACTCTTCCAACATTCCGCCCCTCCAATGAGGGTGAAGTCAAAACCCGAGACCGAATTACTGTCGTCCTTATCATTCTGGAAGCTCAAATCGGTAAAGGACTCCACCTGGAGTTCACCATTACCATACACCAAGAACATTTCTTTAGTCTTTCTCAAGTACTTAAGAATGTTCTTCACAGCTGTCCAGTGCTTTTCCTTAGGATCTGATTGATACCTACTCACTACACCTAGCGAGTAAGCTATATCCGGTCTGGTACACAACATCGCATACATGATTGACCCGACTGCCGAAGCATAGGGTATCACTTGCATGTGAGCCCTCTCCAAATCAGTCTTGGGAGACATCTCTTTGGAGAGAGTGATTCCTGAACAAGCGGGTAAATTACCAAGTTTAGAATCTTCCATACTAAACCTCTTTAGTATGGTGTCAAAATACCTGGATTGGGACAATCCCAACATCCGTTTAGATCTATCTCTATAGATCTTTATCCCCAGGATGTAGGAGGCATCACCCAGATCTTTCATGCAGAACTTGTGTGATAAGAAGATCTTGTGTGATAAGAAGAGCTTGACCGAGTGTAGCATAGGAACATCGTTTCCTATCAAGAGTATGTCATCCACGTACAATACGGGAAAGATAACCTTACTCTCTACATCCTTCTTGTATATACATAGTTCATCTACATTTTTGATGAAGTCAAACACTTTGATAGCTTCATCAATACAGATGTTCCAACTCCGCGATACCTTCTTTAACCCATAGATTGATTTAAGTAGCTTGCACACGCTTCCGCTGCTCCCACTGTCTACAAAGCCCTCTGGCTGTGTCATGTACATGCTCTCTTCTAAATCATCATTTACAAAAGCGGTCTTGACGTCCATCTGTCAGATTTTGTCGTCATGGTATGCAGCAATGACAAGTAGGATCCTGATGGACTTAAGCATAGCGACAGGAGAAAATGTTTCATCATAGTCGACACCTGGTCATTGACGAAAACCTTTTGCTACAAGTCTAACTTTGAAAGTATCAACTTTTCCATCTACACCAATTTTCCTCTTAAAGATACACTAGCTCCCGATGGGTTTTACCCTTTCAGGAGCAACTTCCAAAGTCCATACTTTGTTGGTGTACATGAATTCCATTTCAGATCGCATAGCATCCAGCTATTTCACAGAGTCCCCACTTGTGATGGCATGCTCGAAACTAGTTGGTTCATCATCTTCCATGATGCAATCCTCGCTCCCACCGTTGATGAGAAAACCGTAGTATCGCTCAGGTGGATGAGGAATCTTACTAGATCTGCGGAGTGGCTGAGGTTCGTCGAGGACTATTGAATCTTCCGGTTCTATCAAATCGTCAGTTATAGTTTGTGTTGCTGGAACTTCTTCTAGTTCTACCTCATTACCACTAATTTCTTTCACAAGAAATTCCTTTTCTAAAAAGGTGGCATACTGAGAAACAAACACCTTTTGTTCCTAAGTGTGGTAGAAAATATATCCATATGAATCCTTTGGATAACCCATAAACTTGCACAAAATAGACCTTGCCTCGAGCTTGTCCGGATTTTGCTTTTTAACATAGGCCGAATAACCCCATATCTTAACTTGTTTGAGAGATGGTCTCTTCCCATTCTATATCTCATATGGAATGGTAGGCACGGATTTGGCCGAAACCCTATTCAATCAGTATACAGCTGTCTCAAGTGCATAACCCTAAAAGGAAATAAGTAACTTAGCAATACTCATCATAGAGCGCACCATATCTAATAGGGTGCGATTTCTCCACTCCGAAACTCCATTGTGTTGTGGTGTATATGGAGGAGTAAGCTAAGAAAGAATCCCATTCTCTTTTCAATAGTCTCTGAATTCTGTGTTCAAGTATTCTCCTCCCCGATCAGATCGTACGACTTTAATACTTTTACCCGTCTGGTTCTCAACTTCGTACTTATATTCTTTGAATTTCTTAAAAGATTCAGATTTATATTTCATCAGGAACACATCCGTATCTTGAGAGACCATCGGTGAATGTAATGAAATATGAAGAACCATTCCTGGCATGTGTAGACATAGGACCACATACATCATTATGTATCAGTCCCAAGAGTTCAGTAGCTCTTTCTCTGTGTCCAGTAAACGGAGTTTTGGTCATCTTTCCTTTGAGACATGACTTACAAGTTTCATAACATGTAAATTTGAACTGATTCATTCAAATATGCATCTTTATGCAACTTAGCTATTCTCGTCGCATTGATATGACCTAGTCTACAATGCCACAAGAAGGTTTCGTTCATTTCTGAACTTTTCCTCTTGTGTATGTTCTGTACGTTTAGAACTGTGGTTTGATTCAGAACGTATATACCGTTACACAACGTACAAAACCCAATCAACACTTGATTTGGGAAAATGTTCATAACATTATCCTCCAATACAAAATTATATCCTTCTTTATGCAACAAAGAAACTGATATAATATTGCACATCATATTTGGTACATAATAATAGTCGTTCAGGATCACCGTATTACCATTTGGTAATACAAGGTGATATTCACCAACTGCTTTGGCCGCAACAATTGCCCCATTCCCTACTTTAGAGACATATCACCCTTTCCCAGTTCTCTACATCTCTTTAGCCCATGTAACAAATTACATACGTGGGATCCTGATCCGGTATCCAATACCTAGGACATAGAGCAAACTGAGAAGCAGTTCTCGGTAATGAACACACCCGAAGAGGATGCATTAGTATGCTCCTTCTTCGTTTGGGTGGCGTGGGTATCCTGATATTCCTCTATTTCTTGCTCAAACTTATGACAATTATAAGAAAAAGCGGAACCAATGTTCCCCAGCTCAGTATAATAAGCGGGTTCGGTCAATACATCCATATTATTATCTTGATTAAGGCGTGTCATTGGTCTCTACCTGGAGAGAGAGAGAGAAGGAAATGCTTTAGCGTGCTCTCTTTGCAAGATTAGATTAGTTATTATCTTATCTAATCAGGATGGCTCCCACTGTTTTTATCAAATCTTCCTTCAAACCATAAAAGATAAGATTAACCGGGATTAATTACACCCTACAAATTCGCCGATCGGTCATCCAGGCAGGTATTGGTACTCCGAGGGAGTCTCCCCATGCTTTCGCATGGAACTAATTAAATAACCTCATTTTGGCAGGGGCTTAACCCCGTTAACACCTTTCTTAGACACCTACTGGATCAGCTAATTGTAAAGTGGAAAACTCTCCAAGGATTAACTCTTACTCGCAGTAAGTATCCGGATCCAACTATCTCATAGAAGGTATGCAATCTTATTGCACATTTCAACACTTGAAATTTCCAATATTTGTTTTTACCCCTACCAACTTATGACCTTAACTATGGTAAACAAATCATAAGCACTATCCAAGTTCAATTCGTCATTTCGTGATTGAATTAAACCCACCCGCACGACCCTTAACTATGGTCAACAAGGCCGTACGACTACTCTAATCCAATCGTATTATATGCTGCAGATAAGCACTAATCAGCTACCGTGCACTACGCAACAAACACAACACATATACTAAATAGTACTTATCTGAAATGACGGAGGGCTACGACTGGTTTTATTAAAAAAAACGTTTAACGTAATGAACTTGATATTGTTGTAGAATTTAGTGATTTGAAAAGGAGTGTTTTTTTGTAGCTTTTGCTAGTTTTGCTAAAGAGATCACTCCCGGTGAAAGGATCTCGGCTCTTTCTTCATCGAATGAAGTGCTGGATATTCATTAAGGAATACCACTATGCAAAACAAGTACTAGAGAAGCTATTAAAACAAAACCGAGTAGGTTGTAGCATTTGCTAGTTTTGCTAAAGAGGTTACTCCCGGTGATGGGATCTCGGCTCTTTGCTCATCGAATGAGGTGCTGGATATTCATCAAGGAATACCACTATGAAAAGAAAGAACTAGAGCTACCTTTTTAAAATTTTGATTCTACAATCTTGATTCAATAACTTAGTCGGGTAATTCAACAAGATTCCCGACTATCCGATCGAATGCTCGTCGGGAACTTTAGTAGATGGCCGCACCCCTGATGCCGTCGACGAAGTGCACTTAGACGGAATACCGTGGTCACGAGCACCCAAATGGATGCTATTGGCAACGGGGTTCTCCTACAGTTACTTGGTCGGGGCTAAGGGGTGTGGCTACCTAGTAAAGTTATCCGGCGAGTATTCGCGTACGATATGCAATTGCGATGGAGTTTCGATCCGAATTGAAACTTCATGGCAATCGATTATTAAAGCTATCATGCTAGATTTACAAACATTGACTTGTTTTTACAAAACTAATTAAATGTGGATTCCAAATACAGTATCACATATAAAATTTAAACCCGAAACGATGTTTAAAACACGATTACGAAACACACCGAATAGCCCCTTAAAAAAGTTAACATCACATGCAATTTTGGGCTAAACAAATATAATCTGAAACCCCCAAAACCAAAGCTACAGAACACCAAACAAAGTCGAGCCCAAACCAACACATGGGGACTGGCCAGCCCAGCCAAAATGGGCATTTGGCTGGTGAGATTTTGGTGTTTGGATCTTAATTTTGTTTCGTGTTCTAATAACATCATATGCAACATTCTGTACCTGTTTAAAAGAATTTCAGAGTCCATTTAAAAATCGATAGAGAACAGGGTTTCAAGTTTGCATGTTTTGGAGTTTTTCGGTTTCTCAACTCAACTAACATCGTCTAATCTTCTAGCTTTGGATTTAATACCATTGTCACGACCCGAAATTGGCACGTGACGGCCCTAATACTACGCAACGCCTAAAGACGTAACGCAGTAAAAGAAAGCCAAAACCCAGAAATCTAAACCATGAAAATACGGAAAAGATAATAAAAGTTTTTGAAACATTTGAAATCACAACCCAAATTCTTTAAATATTTGGCAACACCCCTTTTGTAAAAACTGACCCCAAAATGGGTACAACAATAAAGATAAATAAAGCATCCCCAAACGGGAGCAAATACACACCCAAAGGCGGAAAACAATCACCACCATAAATATACGACGCCGTAGCGAAGAAATAAAGATAATAGAGATAAAGCTGTATAAAAGACAACAAATCCACAAATAATATACAATAACGTCCTTACCAAGTCTCTAAGTCAACAACATAATAGTAGATGGAGAGTACAAGATATAACGAATGTACGATACAAAATACAGATAACCACCAAAACCCACCTAAGCAAAATAGCATACTGTGAGCCGATGCGGTATCTGTAGTAAAAGATGATAGGTGAATTGCCTGCCTCGACTACTCTGGGAAAACGCCCTGCAAACCAACTGTAGCACAACGGGGGTGAGTTGCCAACTCGTGAATAGTAAATAACATATGCAGGTAATCGCAGGTATGTACGTACAGCATGAATCTCAGATATGCAATTAACAGTAATAACATGTCATGTGAATGCAGAATAATGGAAAGTACACTAGCAGGTACAATCAATATATAAAGCGATAATAACATGACAATAGTATGCAGTAATCATGCAATAGGGATATGAGAATGTAGATATGCAGCAATCATGAAGGGTACACTAACAGGTACTACTAATACATGAAACAGTGCATAAATAAATAGGTATGAGGTATGGAGTGAAATATATCATTTCCACGGAATCCTGACATCGTGGTAGGATCACAATCCATCAAGACACTCAAATTCACAATCTCTCAAATCAGCCCCCAAGTTGGGCTCTCATATCATATAAGTCTCACATCTCCCCAATGTACAATATCGAGTAATCTCCTATATCCCGAATGTACAAATCAGTTATCTCATATGTATCCGGTATCCAATCTCAATGTATCACCTAATATCCCAAATCAAGCTCAAGTAAAATTCTAACATCTTAAATATAAATATATTTGCAGAAATAAATATGATGGGGTCAATACACATATATTAGCGTCCCACTCCACTAATATTGGTGTAAGGGTGTATATAACAACGGCTAAATCCCCTGTTATATATACAAAGTAATTGGAAATATCATGAAAACCAATGTGCCAAGTATCGACACAGAAATACTGATCTATCAGATGCCATCTCCAAGACTAGCATCCTGATAGGTACGTATCATACGCTATCCCGAAAGCATGAGTGCCTAGCTCTGACCCTCGCCTTTTGACGTATCCATACGTACATGACTCCCAACGGTATCCCCATGATCCCCGCTGAGTCATTGGTACTGTCACCGGTAGGTACTCGCCCACCTCCAGGCTCAATCGGCAAACTCCATCGATCATCTTGCCGAGGGGAACCATACCGGGCCCCACCATGTACCCTCATACGGTACCCACTCCTCGTATGGAGTATATAATCAGAACCGATAAATCTCATGGTGGATGCGCAAATATCATATCAAGGAAACCGGGTTTTTCAAATAATTCATAATTTCATGAACTCCCGCGGTTCCCAAAACCAGAAAACATCATGTAAAATCCGAATAACAATGCGCAAATCCAGGAATAAATATGTGCGATATATCTGAAATGCGAGCATATAAAGGAAAATATGTAGCTGAAACCAGATGTATGCGAAATCAATAAGGTACAACTAAATATAGATGTCTACCTATAAGTAAATGATGTAGTATGCCCCCTGGGTATAAGTAAAATATGAGCAAGGTATACCTGTAGCTGTATCATAAAGGGTATATGTACCTATCACTAATGGTACGATACTCTATAGGTATACAGGTATGGCAAATGTCATATATGATAAGCAGTGCGAATCAATGTCACAAGGTCCCTAACCAAGCAATATATTATCAATAAGTGGTTTGTGTGTGACATGGCAATTATTGACGGTGTGTGTAGCATACAATCAGTGCTCGTGCAACATGAATCGTCAATAATTTGTGCAGTGTCCTATGGCTACTAGTCCAAGTACAATATCTAAGTAATGGGGTAAAGACGCAATTCTAACAATAACGTAGAATATGCGACAAGTATTAGAATCCAAGCCCAGACGCATAACGCCATGCGGGCGATTCCCTTGTAGATGTTAAATCTACTCACCAACGCTCCACGCTAGGTGAATCCTACCACCAGTTTCCCCCTGTAGCAGTGTCCGTAGTCCCCGCCTGCGAACTGGCAACATTAAAACAATAAAGCAACTATATATTAATAATAGCTATAAAACACGAACAAACTATATTGGACCGATGCAATAACACAAATCCTACTCTCAAGTGTTCGTATTGTGGCTAACGTGCGTAGCGACACGACGAAACTAACCCAAGAGCAAAACCACGCAAACAACACGATCCGTATCGTATCACGTATCGCGCGGACACAAAACGCTAGAAACTGCCTATACGATCCCAGATTTTGCATACAGTGTAAACTAAACAAACAAACAAGACCAACAGAACCTAAACCACTGCAGACACCTACACAGAAAAACCCAAACCCTAGCTCCTCTCCATGGCCGGCATCGCCGGACCTCCCCTTTGCCGTCGCCGGCCCTGGCCGGTGGCCTGGGTGTCGTGCCTCAGGTGGTGCCCCAGTGTCCTTTGTACATCACTACAATTTTGCTTAATTTTTCAGTAATCTTCCCGGGTCATAGCAGTTTCCAGATGTCGCAAAACGACACCAAAATACGATATATTGCACAATATGGAAAACCTATGGTATTTTTGTGAAACCTGGGTTAAATCTCAGTTGAGGTGACCTAATAACACTAAAATAACCTAGGTTAACCAACTCAATCTCATTCTAACCAAAATTCCACCTAAATCACCATATTTAGCACAAACTAACTTAAATTGCAAATCGAAGCTAAACTACACACAAGTTAAGCAAACTAGGAAATTGGGTTCAAGAATTATACCCTATGGAACCCTAGGAAGCAGGTGAAGGAGAAGAACTGAGTTGCTACAGCTGCTTGTGATGCAGGGGCTGCTTGTTGCTGCTGCTGATGTTGCTGTTCTGTTGTTGTTGCTGCTGGAGTTGCTTCTGCTGCTGCTAATGCCTCTGCTGCTGCTGCTTCTCTTATTGTGTGTGTGTGTGAGTGTTTGAGAGTGAGAGAATGAGAGCAATGAAGGAAATGAGAGTAATGAGGGAAAACAATTCAACCCCCCTTTCTCACTCTCTCTCACTTCATTAATGAAGCATGGCACAAGCCATGTAGCACCATGCTTTTCTCCCTCTTTCATGGTCAACAATTCAACACAAGAATCATTTTTAAAAACACTTTTTCATTTATCTTTTAAAAACAACCATACAAATTCAAAACCCAAAACACTTGATATAAAGTTTAAAACTAGATTAGGGAATGGTTAACCTACCATGTTGCTAATCATGGTTAAACCCCAAATTACACCCTAGTTATCATGCACAAGTGTGTGCAAGTCTTGGAAAAATCTAATAAAATATTCATTAAATAGGATAAAATAATTGGAAACCAATTTGGTAAACTTTTTATTAAAAAACCATACATTAAAATATAATTAGCTACAAAACACATTCTAAGGTGTTACAATTTCCCCCCTTAGAAGAAATTCATCCCCGAATTTAAAAAAATATATTGCTACGCGTACCTTCAAAGAGAAGATTACAACTCTCAAATCTCGCCCGCAGCCTCCCAAGTGATTACCTCGCCATACGGCTACGTCCAAGAAAACTCTTCACAGATGGCAAGACTCTTGACCGACGTTTCTCCACCTGCCGAGCCATTAACACAAATGGCTGCCGAACGATCGCGTCCATGCCAAAAGGTCTGGTGTCAAATCATGTGAAAAAGGTCATGAAGGTAATTATAAAGTATCAATACAACGAGTACGGGGTGAAAACTCAATAATCTTGGCGGAAGTGCCAAATTAAAGGCAACGAAACTAACTCTCTTATAGGATCTCGAAAGGACCACATTCCTGGGATAACCTTCCCAAAACTCAACACGTCATTCATCGGAAAAATCCGTAGGAATACATGATCTACCACTGTGAACTCAAGCCTACGACCAACACGGTCGGCATAAGACCTCTGTCCGCAATGGACAATTCTCATCCTGACCTAAAACAACTGGATAATCGCCGAAGTCTCCAGACTAGCTGGGGTCCAAAATCCTACTACGCAGAGTCAGAAAAACAACAGACTGGTGATCGACACGACCTAACCCCTAAACCTAAAGCTTGCCAATTGGAGTGTCTCCTGATAATAGCTATCGAAGGAGAACCCTAGCAATGGCGAGTGACGATCCCCAACTGCCGAAAACAATTAACACAAACGCGCAACTTAATAAAGAACAACTGAGCAAACTGAGTATAACCGGACGACAAGAATCCGAAAGGAGTCACACCCTGACTAAACCAGGTTAAACACCATAACAAAATTCGTAGAGATCTGCTCCTACTCCTACTTCGGAACGGTTAAAGGTTGCAACTCTCCAACCGGCCTCAGATGCTCTGCCCAAGCACATAAAAGACACCCACCTTGAAACGAAACCTGAAACTTCTCTTTACATCCCTGCCCACCCGTAACTATCTCACAAGTCATGTCCAATGTTTGTGGAACTTGAATGAATACAGAGAGTTAACTGATGTGCTTGTTCTAGGATTTTACGTCTCTACCTGATAACATCAGGTACACAAACGCGTCCCTAACTTAGCACACCCGTGTCATAAATCAAGGACTCCGAATCATTACCCAGCCGAGTATGCTCAAGTATCTCTGACGAACGAGCATCGGCGGGCAGTGTCTCGCGAAAGCGATCAAAGAAAAGTGGTCGGGCTCGGACATGAGCAAGCTGTCCCCTCAGTAGAGACGAACTTAAGCTGTACTCAACGATCGCACAAGAAGTGTAAATCTGCAGAGGACTATCACAGCAATCAAATCCGCTGCAGGAAGATGTACATTAAGTTCTGGTGAAAATCTGACACGACTCTCGAACAAATAGTGTCTCCAAATATCCAACGCAAAACCACCGTGGCCATCTCCAGATCATGAGTGGAATATCCTTCTTGTACTTCCTCCAAATGTAGGGAAGCAACAGCGATAACTCTATAGTGTCACCTCAGTACACTCTCGAGTCCACTCAAGAAACATTACAGTTAAACATCAAGGTCGTCCGAACCAGAAAGCAAAGAAAGAACTGATGCAGTTGTTAACCGAATCTCCAACTGCTGAAACTCCGCACACATGCCTCAATCCAAAGAAAAGAATCCTCCATTGCGGTCAATTCAGTCGACGGTGTAGCACTACTCTAGCAATCCTGCACGAAACGGCGGTAAAAATCCGCTGAGCCCAAAAATCTGCGGACCTCTGCCCTGCACACAAGTCTGGGCCCGAGCTGTACGGCTACGATCTCCTTCGGAACTATACAAAACCGTCTCCCGTGACTACAAGACCTAGGAGTCAACACAAACAAGCCTGTAGGAACACTCCGAGAATCTAGCAAACCGCTGGTACTCTCCCAGTATCTGCATAACAAATCCTCAAGTGCTACTCCTGTCCCTCAAGACACATTAAATAGACCAGAATGTAGTAAATAACACAACAATAACTGGTCGAGGAACGGCATGAAGAAATCCGGTTCATCACATCTACGAATGCTGCGAGGGCATCAGTGAATCCAATGACTCACTAAAACACACCAAGCCCGTAGCACGCATAAGGCAGTCTTTGGAATGCCATCACTCCGAACCCGCAATAATGATGACCTGATCCCGAACAAACTTAGAAAATGTCTCGCATTGTAAAGCTGATCGAAGAATTCGTCAATGCGAGGTAAAGGATACCTATCCGCACCGTAAGCTGGTTCAATTAACGATTCGTCGATACACAACCTCAAACTGCCATCTTTCCCTTTGACGAACAGAAACAAGAGCTCCCAAAAGCGGAACACTTAGACGCGCAAAACTCCCCAATCAACAGCTCTGCAGCTAATCCTTAAGCTCCCTAAGCTTCGTCGGCCCATCTGGAACAACGTCGGAAAACTCTCGCACGAAAGGAACCCGATCCAACAATCCCTCTGTGACTCCGGTATCACGAATGAACGCCAAGAATCCACGACATCTCCTCAAAAGCCGACTAGCGAAAAGGCTGAATTCAAGCTGTGAGAAGCGGCGCAACTATCCACCTGCACAACAAGAATTGACTCGCCGCGAAAAAAAAAACCTGACTGTTTTCCTCATGGTAGTCCACAGACGCCTAGCACGTAGCTAACCAGTCCGTACCCAGGAGAACGTCAAATTCAACATCTCTAGAAGGACAAAAACGACGGACGAATCTCTATCTCCTATCTGATTGGCACACGACTAAAATACGTGTCGCGCAACAGAAAATCGCTGACTGAAGTTAGCATAAACAAACGGCTAATCTACCTAGCATAACTCTTGCCCCAACCACGGTACAAGTGTGGAAAACAAACAAATACATCAAAAGAACATGAGAATTAAGGATACCTGAAAATTCTGCATTGGACGCCTGCGCGTCCCGATGAGTAGAAACAAACTCCTGTGTCTGCCCTCTACCCGCAACTGGCTGAACTTCTCTGGTAGACTGATCTCTCTGAGCGAACCTTCCATGTCCTCGGCCTCTCTGAATATGACCCTGATGAGGTACTAAGGAACAATGTCTGACTAAGTGCCGAAGGCTTCCGCATCGAAAACATCCACGTGGTGACTGCTGACCCTCCTGGGAATGAGAGCTGAACGACTATCCTCATCCTAAGCCTCTGCTACTCCCACGACGACCACGAAATCTGTCTCGATGACCAAACCTCTGTCTCTGGGCTGGTACACTGGTACGAGTCCTCCACAGTCCTGGAACTCTCCACGTCTCTGGAATATGTGCCTCGTCAACTAGGGCTGCAACCACTGGTGCTATGTAGGTGACGGACTGCTGCATGCTGATCGCAAAGGACAACTGAGTAACAGGGGTAACAACCTCTTGTCATAGCTCCCCAACGACGTCGACCAATGAACTCATAGTCTGGTGGAAGTCCTGCATCTCTGCCACAAGCCTAGCGATACTATCTGTCGAAGGCTGATCCGTCTACACCTGTTCAACTAGCGTGCCATCCTGGTCAGTGTTCGTCTCACCCGAACCAACTCTGACCTCAGCCCTCGCTGCATCACTCTGAGTCCCCTTAGTCATCGGCAGCAAGGCTATAAATAGGGATAAGATTCGATAAGAATAAGAAAATCGAATCACAAGGATATGAATCATCAAGGAAGGAATTTCAAGCAATTTGTACTTAGGTCACTTAAGGCGAATACCGCATCGTGGGTATGCTGCAGACATACACACACTACGTTACTCTGCTTAAGCTACCTACTCTATCATACCAAGGTCATCCTACACTCCGAAAGGTAAAACCTAATGCTCTGATACCAATTTTGTCACGACCCGAAATTGGCACGTGACGGCCCTAATACTACGCAACGCCTAAAGATGTAACGCAGTAAAAGAAAGACAAAACCCAGAAATCTAAACCATGAAAATACGGAAAAGATAATAAAAGTTTTTGAAACATTTGAAATCGCAACCCAAATTCTTTAAAAATTTGGCAACACTCCTTTTGTAGAAACTGACCCCAAAATGGGTACAACAATAGAGATAAATAAAGCATCCTCAAACGGGAGCAAATACACGCCCAAAGGTGGAGAACAATCACCACCATAAATATACGACGCCGTAGCGAAGAAATAAAGACAATAGAGATAAAGATGTATAAAAGACAGCAAATCCACAAATAATATACAATAACGTCCTCACCAAGTCTCTAAGTCAACAACATAATAGTAGATGGAGAGTACAAGATACAATGAATGTACGATACAAAATACAGATAACCACCAAAACCCACCCAAGAAAAATAGCACACTGTGAGCCGATGCGGTATCTGTTGCAAAAGATGATAGGTGAATAGCCTGCCTCGACTACTCTGGGGAAACGCCCTGCAAAACAACTGTGGCACAACGGGAGTGAGTTGCCAACTCGTGAATAGTAAATAACATATGGAGGTAATCACAGGTATGTACGTACAGCATGAATCTAAGATATGCAATTAACAGTAATAACAGGTCATGTGAATGCAGAATAATGGAAAGTACACTAGCAGGTACAATCAATATATGAAGCGATAATAACATGACAATAGTATGCAGTAATCATGCAATAGGGATATGAGAATGTAGATATGCAGTAATCATGAAGGGTATACTAACAGGTACTACTAATACATGAAACAGTGCATAAATAAATAGGTATGAGGTATGGAGTGAAATATGTCATTTCCACGGAATCCTGACATCGTGGTAGGATCACAATCCATCAAGACACTCAAATTCACAATCCCTCAAATCAGCCCCCAAGTTGGGCTCCCATATCATATAAGTCTCGCATCTCCCCAATGTACAATATCGAGTAATCTCTTATATCCCGAATGTACAAATTTGTAATCTCATATGTATCCGGTATCCAATCTCAATGAATCACCTAATATCCCAAATCAAGCTCAAGTAAAATTCTAACATCATATATATATATATATATATATATATATATATATATATATATATATATATATATATTTGCAGAAATAAATATGATGGGGTCAATACACATATATTAGCGTCCCACACCACTAATATTGGTGTAAGGGTATATATAACAACGGCTAAATCCCCTGTTATATATACAAAGTAATTGGAAATATCATGAAAACCAATGTGCCAAGCATCGACACAGAAATATTGATCTATCACATGCCGTCTCCAAAACTAGCATCCTGATAGGTACGTTGTTAGTTATATGTATGCCCTAGAGGCCATTACTGTACATTGGATGTATATTGTAATGGATGCTGGGACATATATAGGTAGGACTTTCTTGCTCGACATGATAGTACGCTATCTGGTTGCTCTTTATCTTAACATGTATACTTTATGTCTCTCTGATTACATGTTGATAAAGCCTTTAGGATGTGTACTCGACTTCCAGAACTATGATGCAGATCATACTAGTGGGGCCTGGCTAGTTCATGAGTACATCCTTCAATGTTCCTAGTCGTGGGAATATCGAGACGGGGCATCGATATTCCAGAGTAGACTAGCGTATATCTTCTCGACCCATGTGATGGGCGATGGATGATCCCTTATCCATTGGTGTTTGACATCAGAGATGGTATGCGGGTGCTCAGTGGAGACTGGGTACACTGAACGGACTCGCCGAGAACTCCCAGATGGTATTATACCTCACGTCAGATGGCAGTTCTCTGGTGACACTGGTACAGCTTAGTCTGTTGACCCGAGATCGTCATAGAGTCTTGTATGTCTCCCATTGTGCTTTGATTTCCACCCTACCACGGCTCTATTGAGTCGTACAAATAGGTGGTTTTTGGGTACAGTCCCGATTCACATGGAGGCAATGAGCGATAGGAGAGGATTCGTCTCTCCCGGTATTGGGGGTTGATGTTGCGCTATGCTCGACTGGCCATAACAGGAAATCCCTGGCCAGGGTTGCAGTGATATACTGGTAAGAGTTATCAGTAGTTTCACGATTGTTATGGACCTCACGTCGGCATGACTTATCGAGCTATTGGGGTCTGACGTTTACCACCCCTAGGCGAGATATGCGACATATCAGACGAACAGACCGGACTGTACGGTAAGTGTTACTGGTTGGATTCACAGGAGTGTGAGCGGGCTTGCTCGTCGATCTTTTGATCGCTCAATACCCGGGTGGCCGTTATGTTTAGCAGACTTCTTGCGGCTTGTGGGTGTTTAATATGATCATCACCTGCTGCCGGCGTATTGACGAGTCTTTAGAGTCCTACACAGAGGTTTCCTGGCTCAAGCGAAACGAAATAGGAGCGCATATGAGATAAGTGCGGGACCGAGAATAATGCATGAATGTGATACCGTATTCTATTCTCGTGATGAATGTATCGAATGGTTGTATGCGCTATAACCTAGTTATCGAATCAAGGATTGATTTGATAAGTCGATACATTGGATACTATTCGGTTATATGCGACATGACCGGATCATTGAATCAAGTGTTGATTTAATGATTTAATGTATAATTATATATTTGATATATTACTTTGCATTAACTAGTATTGGTTCACTTTAAATGGATTTTCTCACTTGAAATGCACATTGTATATGTGATATATTTTTGTGCACAAGATTGTATCATGTTTGATGATACATGCTAACTTGGGTTTGTGTAAAGAATTAAACCATGGTTAGTTAATGGTTAGGGTTTCATTTGATTTACTTATTCATTTATTTATTTATTTTGGCAAAAGAAAAATGATATGGTGGCTTTCTTTGTTTGCTTGTTGAAGCTTCATGAAGTTTTGAACAAGTCCACCATATTTGTCTCATGCTTAACCCTAACCATTCCACCTAACCATAGTCTATTCTCTACACCTAACCATGGTTAGTATATGATAAGTATTCATATTATTTTCTTTTTTAAAAAGACTTATCATATATTCTTTCTTCTTCTTCATCTTCAACAATGAAGAAAGCTTGCCTCCATCAATGGCAACTTGAGAAAAAGAGTGAGAAATCCAATTCTAAAGTGAACCCACTTCCTATTTCTTCATCCACTACCTCTTGCCAAGTAGTATAGGGTGTTTTCTTCACAAGTTTCATGACTTGGTGAAGTTGGAGCTTGATCTTGTGATGCCTCGACATAGATCATCTTCGGCATCGAAGTCGACGACCTAGCCCGCCCATTTCTCCGATGAAACCGATGCTAGAGTCCGGGATCCGATATGGACAGCGGAGGGACATCATCACGAAGCCTAGGAGGTGGAGGACCGGATCTACAAAGGTTGTAGTCACTTTCCTTTAGCAATAAATTCGTTTACTTGCTTGCATCGCCTATACATCTAGTTAACGATCCGTATTAGGGTTTGTAGGCACATGGAAAATTTTGAATTATCCATGTTTGATCACTTGTGAGACCTCATTAGTGTGCCTAGGAACCCTACAGTGGTATCAGAGCCTAGCTAGAGCTTTAGGCGATGTGTAGACGAAGCTAGAAGTCCGATTGAACCCGATATCCCTGATTTCAACCCTCTCTGTACAATTTTTCAAACAGTGGATTTTTGTGAATTAAAAATTCTCAGAAAAACATGCAGGAAAAAATAAGAATTACTGTGAAGTACGTACCCCTAATTCAACAATTTGACCGCGGAACCGCGGCCAAACCAGGGGTTTTGCAACGGTTCCGCGGCCAAAATTGTGACTTAGTCCCTGAAATTTCATGTAATTATTCTTAGGTCCTTTCTTGTTAATTTTTTCTTTGAATATTTTAATTCCGCTCAAGTGTTGTGTTTTCTAGGGTTGTATTGCGGACTCGTTGATTCGATCGGATAATTTATCTTCGTTTAAGTTTTTCCGGATATTTTAGAAACTGTTAAAAAGTTCGACCGGATATAAATACCCACTTTTTCCCCTGTCGGGAAATTTCCAAGTGTTGGATCTTTCCGTAGTTTAAGAACGTTCTAAGTAGTGCAAGTAACGCGATGGTCCCTCTAGAAGACAACAAACCTTAACTCGATTATGTGACCGTCTTGAACTGCCCTTTGAACCTTAGGGTTTGGGGCAGTACGGCATGCCACATGTGAGGCGTTGGCTTGACCCTTCTACGGCTGGACCGTTGGTACTGAGGCACGAAGTGAATGTTTTTAAACTTATTTCATGTGTTGAGCTGTTTCGGGAAAACTTGGGTGTTCGAATGTTCGATCGGAAAGTTTAACATTTTCTATTTATCCGGAATGTGATACAATAATTGGAATTCACAAGTAGTTATGAGATAACTGAATGAATGCTATAAATCTAGCGGTTTAGTCTCACTTGATCGGTTGCCACGGAATTTTGATGTGATCAAAAGTCCGTCGCAATCACGTAGCGTACGCGGATACTCGCCGGGTAAACTTAATAGACAGCCTCGCCCTATAGCCCCGACCAAGTGACTGTAGGAGAACCCCGTCGCCGAAAGCATCCGTCCGGGTGCTCGTGGCAGCGGTGTTCCTCCTTGGTGCACTTCGTCGACGGCGTCAGGGGTGCAGCTGCCTACTAAAGTTTGCAACGAGCATTCGATCAAAATGTCGTGAATCTTGTTGAATTGCCCGACTTGATATTGAAAAGAGTTTTCGATAATGAGACTAAAATGCGGGGTTTATAATTGTTAGGCATGTGATGTCTAAGTATTTCATTTGATTAGGCATGCGATGTCTAAAGAGTTTGCGGATTCCAACTGTTGTAGTTTTACACTTTCTTTTCTGTGACCGTAAGTGTAATATGTGATATTGCCGGTTTCGTTGCTATATGTCAACGACAATTGGGATGCGCATATTTACTTACGTTGATGTAATACCCCAGAGCAGTGCGGTCTTAAGACATCATGGTGATCTGCTCTGTCCCCAGAGCAGTGCGGTCTTAAGACATCATGGTGATCTGCTCTGTTCACACTCAGTGCGGTCTGTTGCGGACATCTTGGTGATCTGAGTGAGGGAGCCATTTCAGAACAATGGGATCGGGTCCTTAAAGCACATTCCGAAAGAGAACCGAACTGCATTATAAATATAATGATACCACCCTCAATTACAGAGGCGCCTTTTAAGTGAACCGGAACTACAGGAGCTTGAGAACTCCGTAGTTAAGCATGCTCGGGCCAGGGAAGTCTTGGGATGGGTGACCTCCTGGGAAGTGACCCCTGGTCGGGTCCGGTTCGCTCTAAAGGGAAAAACCGTGCGGTTTCGGCCAGAGCGGACAATACCATCTGTACTGAGGCGTGGGGCGTTACATTTATGGTGGCCCATGCAGGTCCCTCAACAGTAGGTCTGTGGTTCGAGGACGAACCATTGTTCTTAGATGGGGGGAATGTAATACCCCAGAGCAGTGCGGTCTTAAGACATCATGGTGATCTGCTATGTCCCCAGAGCAGTGCGGTCTTAAGACATCATGGTGATCTGCTCTGTTCACACTCAGTGCGGTCTGTTGCGGACATCTTGGTGATCTGAGTGAGGGAGCCATTTCAGAACAATGGGATCGGGTCCTTAAAGCACATTCCGAAAGAGAACCGAACTGCATTATAAATATAATGATACCACCCTCAATTACAGAGGCGCCTTTTAAGTGAACCGGAACTACAGGAGCTTGAGAACTCCGTAGTTAAGCGTGCTCGGGCCAGGGAAGTCTTGGGATGGGTGACCTCCTGGGAAGTGACCCCTGGTCGGGTCCGGTTCGCTCTAAAGGGAAAAACCGTGCGGTTTCGGCCAGAGCGGACAATACCATCTATACTGAGGTGTGGGGCGTTACAGTTGATGACATGTGATGTTATGTGTTGCTGGATATGTTATATTGGATCGTCGTGTTTGAATAGCCGGGGGTTTTTATGTGAGATGAGTGTTTTTTCATTTTCATTCATGTAAAAACTTGTATGTAATATTCTTTTATTGGGGCACTTCCAGGTTGCGGAAGATGTCACCTTTTGTATATTATTTACTTTTCCACATTAGGATAGACCTAAGGAGGGGAGCACAAGTAACCGGGTTCTAGGGTCCAGTGGGAGACCAACTCGAGGAGTCGAGTCTGGGTCTCCTAATCCTAGAATTGGTTGGGTTGCTTGCCGCTCTCGTAGGGGTCTAGGGGTGTGGGATTGGCTATTCATCACGACCGTGGAGTCCGTGTTTTATACTGGCTCATATTGAAAACACGGACGTCCTAGTACATCCAATATTTCATATGATATTTTCTGCTGCGTTATCTGTGATGTGATCATGTGATTTGTTCAGATAGATATAGTATATAGTATATATGATATATTATATAGACGTTGCTTATGTTTTACACCCACGCTAGCCCTGCCTCTCTCTGGCGTTAGTTACCTAACCTAACGGTGCAGACGAGACATCGAAGCGAATGCGGATGGCATAAGCGTACGTTATATTTATCTGTGATGTTTAGGTGGACTTAAATGATGGGACATTCATTAATGAGATTAATGAAAGAAAATAAACCTAATTGATGTTGTGGAATCGAATTTCAAAATAAAACAGGTAGCTACAGTTCTTGCTTTGCATCGCGGTGTTCATTATAGAACATTCTGCACCTTATTCAATGAGGAAATGACCGAGATCCCTTCACCGGGAGTGACTCCTTTAGCAATAACTGGAAGATGCTACAACCCTCGGTTTGTCTTTTGATCGCTTCTATAGTTTCTGCTTTGCACAGTGATATATATGATATATCCCGCACCTCATTCGACGAGGAAAGGGCCGACGATCCCTTCACCGGGAGTGACCCCTTTAGCAAAACTAGAAAAGCCTAAAAAACATTCCATTTAAAAACCATTTGATTCCGCAACGAGATCAAGTTCAAAGCGTTAAAGGTTTTCATAAAAACCATTCGCAACCCTCCGTCATTTTAGGAAGTAGAGTACTTAGTATTCGTGCTGTGTTTGTTGACCTTAGTTAAGGCACAGTGTACGGTAGCTAAATGATGTCTTCCTACACCGCATATGATGCGATTAGTTAGGACAGTCGCGTGACTTTGTTGACGTTAGTTAAGGGTCATGTGGGTGGGTCTAATTAATCACGAAATGACGGGTAGAACTTGACTAGTGCTTATGATTTGTTGACCATAGTTAAGGTCATAAGTGCTAGGGGTAAAAATCTTTATCGGGAGTTTCAAGTGTTGAAATTTGTAATGAGATTGCATACCTTCTATATGATAGTTGGATCCCGATACCCACTGCGAGTAATTGTTACTCCTGGGAGAGTTTTGCACTTTGCAATTAGCCGATCAAGTAGGTGTCTAGAAAGGTGTCAACGGGGTTACGCCTCTGGGAAAACGAGGTTTACTGTAATTAGGTCCGTGCGAAAGCACGGGGAACCTCCCTCAAAGTACCGACACTAGCATGGCTGAAAGATTGGCGAACTTGTAGAGTGTAATTAATCCCGTCTAGTCTTTCCTTTTATGGTTTGAAGGAAGATTTGATAAAAACAGTGGGAGCCATCCTGATTAGATAAAATATATAACCAATCTAATCTTGCAAGAGCGCACGCAGAGTGTTTTCTTCTCTCTCTCTCCAGGTAGCGACCATATCGCGCCATAATCAAGATAATAATATGGATGTATTGACCGAACCCGCTTGTTATACTGAGCTGGGGAACGTTGGTCCCGCTCCAACTTATAATTGTTATAAGACAGAGCAGGAAATAGGGGAATACCAGAATTCCTATGCCGCCCAAACGAAGAAAGTGCATATGATGCATCTCCTTCGGGTGTGTTCATTACAAAGAACTATTTCTCAGTATCCTCTGAATCCTGGGTATTTGATACAGGATCAGGATCCCAGATATGTAATCTGTTACATAGGGCTACAAAAAGGTAGAAAAACTGAGAACGGGTGATAAGTTTCATGAGACAGAAAACGGGGCCAGTGTTGCAGCCAAGTCTGTTGGTCACTGTCACCCTGTATTACCAATACATTGATTCTGAACAAATGCTATTAGATACCGAACCTGATATACAAAATCATATCAGTCTCTTTATTAGTAAAGAAATGATAAAATTTTGTATTGATGGATAATGTTTTGAACATTTCCTATATCAAAAGTTGATCGGTTAAGGAACGTTATCTAAAAGCATTGATATTCTAAATCAAACTACAGTTCCTAGCATACAGAACACACACAAGAGGAAGAGTTCAGAAATGAACGATTCCTTCTTGAGGCATTGTAGACTAGGTCATATCAATGCGACCCGACTGGCTGAAGTTACATTTTAGATGCATATTTAAATCAGTTTGAATTTACATCTTGTGAAACTTGCCAGTCATGTCACAGAGATAAGATGACCATAGCTCTGTTTATTGGAAACAGAAAAAGAGTTAGTAATCTCTTGGAACTGATACATGATGATGTATGTAAGGTCTCCTGTCTACACATGTCAGGACTGGTTCTCTGTACTTCATTACGTTCTCTGAAAATCTCTCAAGATTCAGACATATGTTCCTGTTGAAACATAGGCCCGAAGCTTTTGAGATATTCACAGAATATAAGCTAGAAGTAGGGAACCAATACGGGTATAAGTATTATGTCCTTTGATGTGATCAGGGAGGAGAATACTTATGCATAGAATTCCTGGATTGTTCTAAAGGAGAATGAGATTTTCTCTCCGTATTACTCCTCTGAATACACCACAGCACAACGGTGTATCAGGGCGGAGCAATCGCACAATATTAGATATGGTGTGCTCTATGATGAGTATTACTGAGTTACCTATTTCCTTTTATGGAGTTATGCACTTGAGAAGCTGCATACCTATTGAATTAGGTTCGAATCAAATCAGTGCCTACCACTCCATATAAGATATGGTATGGGAAGTGCCTATCTCTTAAGCAAGTTAAGATTTAGGATTGTTCGGCCTATGTCTAAAGCAAAATCCGGACAAGATCGAGGCAAGGACAGTTCTGTAGAACTGGAAAGGTTCTAACCATACAAAACTGCAGCTGATGATTTGACAGAACCAAAGGATTCTATAGTCCCCGATGAACCTCAGCCTCTCCACCGATCTAGTAGGGTTCCTCACCTGCCTGAGAGATACTTCGGTTTCTCGATGACAGTGGGAGCGAGGATTGCATCATGAGATGATGACCCAACTAGATTCGAGCAGGCTATCGAGAGTAGGGACTCTGTAAGAATGGCTGGATGCTTAGCGATCTGAGATGGAATCCATGTACACCAACAAAGTATGGACTTTGGGTGCTATATCTAAAGGGTTAAATTCCCATCAGGAGCAAGTATATCTTGAGAAGATTACTTGGTGTAGCTGGAAAAGTTGAGACTTTCAAAGCTAGACTTGTTGAAGGTTTTAGTCATCAACCAGGTGTGGATAATGATGAAACCTTTTCTAGGGACTATGCTTAAGTCCATCCAGATCCTACTTGCCATTGCTACATAGCATGACTACGATATCTGGTGGTTGGGTGCCATGACTACTTTTCTAAATAGTGATTTAGAAGAGAACGTCTATAAGAACACAGCCAGAGGGCTTCGTAAACAGTGGGAGCAGCGGAAACATGTGCAAGTTGCTTTACAGGATGAAGCAGGCATCGCGGAGTTGGAACATCTGTTTTGATGTGGTAGTCAAAGAGTTTGACTTCATCAAAATGGTAGATGAACCTTGTATATACAAAAAGGTAGTAGAGTGTAAGGTGATCGTCCTCGTATTGTGCGTGGACAACATACTCTTGATAGGAAAAGAGTTTCCTATACTACGCTCGGTCAATCTCCGCTTATCACAAGGATTCTCCAATAGGATCAAAGTGATACCTACTAAATCCTGGGTTTTGAATCTATGAGATAGATCTAATTGGATATTAGGATTCTCACTAGTTGTAGTCAGATGGTATCAATCGATCCTGGGGAGAATCACTGGAAAGGTTCCAGGGTGATAAGGACGACTGAATGTCAGTCATAGGCATTGTCTTTACCCTCAGTAAAGGGACGGTATGTTGGAAGAGTTCCAAGCTAGATACCGTGGCAAACTAAACGATAAAGGCTGGTAACATCGCTATTAAAGATACTACCAAAGAGGCAGTTTGGGTGTATATTGGTTCATAAGATGAACTAGGTTCCTACCATTGTATGACAATGGAAGTGTGGCTTTGGCCAAGGAACCCCGATCCCATCAGTGACCCAGACATATTCTGAGGCAGCATCACCTGATCATGGAGATAGATGATCTCCAGGGTGATCGAGGTTAGGAGAGTAGACTCAGAGGACTACACGGCAGATCCACTCACAAAGGCTTTTTCCCAGAGAGAGACTTATATGGGATGGTTGAGTATGAGATACTGCAACCACTGCTACAGATGGACCTAGTGCAAGTGGGGGATTGTTAGTTATATGTATGCCCTAGAGGCCATTACTGTACATTGGATGTATATTGTAATGGATGCTGGGACATATATAGGTAGGACTTTCTTGCTCGACATGATAGTACGCTATCTGGTTGCTCTTTATCTTAACATGTATACTTTCTGTCTCTCTGATTACATGTTGATAAAGCCCTTAGGATGTGTACTCGACTTTCAGGACTATGATGCAGATCATACTAGTGGGGCCTGGCTAGTCCATGAGTGCATCCTTCAATGTTCCTAGTCGTGGGAATATCGAGACGGGGCATCGATATTCCAGAGTAGACTAGCGTATATCTTCTCGACCCATGTGATGGGCGATGGATGATCCCATATCCATTGGTGTTTGACATCAGAGATGGTATGCGGGTGCTCAGTGGAGACTGGGTACACTGAATGGACTCGCCGAGAACTCCCAGATGGTATTATACCTCACGTGAGATGGCAGTTCTCCGGTGACACCGGTACAGCTTAGTCTGTTGACCCGAGATCGTCATAGAGTCTTGTATGTCTCCCACTGTGCTTTGATTTCCACCCAACCACGGCTCTACTGATTCGTGCAAACAGGTGGTTTTTGGGTACAGTCCCGATTCACATGGAAGCAATGAGCGATAGGAGGGGATTCGTCTTTCCCGGTATTGGGGGTTGATGTTGCGCTATGCTCGACTGGCCATAACAGGAAATCCCTGGCCAGGGTTGCAGTGATATACTGGTAAGAGTTATCAGTAGTTTCACGATTGTTATGGACCTCACGTCGGCATGACTTATCAAGCTATTGGGGTCTGACGTTTACCACCCCTAGGCGAGATATGCGACATATCAGACGAACAGACCGGACTGTACGGTATTGGATTCACAGGAGTGTGAGCGGGCTTGCTCGTCGATCTTCTGATCGCTCAATACCCGGGTGGCCGTTACGTTTAGCAGACCGCTTGCGGCTTGTGGGTGTTTGATATGATCATCACCTGCTGCCGGCGTATTGACAAGTCTTTAGAGTCCTACACAGAGGTTTTCTGGCTCAAGCGAAACGAAACAGGAGCGCATATGAGATATGTGCGGGACCGAGAATAATGCGTGTATGTGATACCGTATTCTATTCTCGCGATGAATGTATCAAATGGTTGTATGCGATACAACCTAGTTATCGAATCAAGGATTGATTCGATAAGTCGATACATTAGATACTAGTCGGTTATATGCGACATGACCGGATCATTGAATCAAGTGTTGATTTAATGATTTAATGTATAATTATATATTTGATATATTACTTTGCATTAACTAGTATTGGTTCACTTTAAATGGATTTTCTCACTTGAAATGCACATTGTATATGTGATATATTTTTGTGCACAAGATTGTATCATGTTTGATGATACATGCTAACTTGGGTTTGTGTAAAGAATTAAACCATGGTTAGTTAATGGTTAGGGTTTTATTTGATTTACTTATTCATTTATCTATTTATTTTGGCAAAAGAAAAATGATATGGTGGCTTTCTTTGTTTGCTTGTTGAAGCTTCATGAAGCTTTGAACAAGTCCACCATATTTGTCTTATGCTTAACCCTAACCATTCCACCTAACCATAGTTTATTCTCTATACCTAACCATGGTTAGTATATGATAAGTATTCATATTATTTTCTTTTTTAAAAAGACTTATCATATATTCTTTCTTCTTCTTCATCTTCAACAATGAGGAAAGCTTGCCTCCATCAATGGAAACTTGAGAAAAAGAGTGAGAAATCCAATTCTAAAGTGAACCCACTTCCTATTTCTTCATCCTCTACCTCTTGCCAAGTAGTATAGGGTGTTTTCTTCACAAGTTTCATGACTTGGTGAAGTTGGAGCTTGATCTTGTGATGCCTCGACATAGATCATCTTCGGCATCGAAGTCGACGACCTAGCCCGCCCATTTCTCCGATGAAACCGATGCTAGAGTCCGGGATCCGATATGGACAGCGGAGGGACATCATCACGAAGCCTAGGAGGTGGAGGACCGGATCTATAAAGGTTGTAGTCACTTTCCTTTAGCAATAAATTCGTTTACTTGCTTGCATCGCCTATACATCTAGTTAACGATCCGTATTAGGGTTTGTAGGCACATGGAAAATTTTGAATTAGCCATGTTTGATCACTTGTGAAACCTCATTAGTGTTCCTAGGAACCCTACATACGTATCATACGCTATCCCGAAAGCACGAGTGCCTAGCTCTGACCCTCGCCTTTCGACGTATCCATACGTACATGACTCCCAACGGTATCCCCATGATCCCTGCCGAGTCATTGGTACTGTCACCGGTAGGTACTCGCCCACCTCCAGGCTCAATCGGTAAAGTCCATTGATCATCTTGCCGAGGGGAACCATACCGGGGCCCACCATGTACCCTCATACGGCACCAACTCCTCGTATGGAGTATATAATCAGAACGGATAAATCTCATGGTGGATGCGCAAATATCATATCAAGGAAACCGGATTTTTCAAATAATGCATAATTTCATGAACTCCCGCGGTTCCCAAAACCAGAAAACATCATGTAAAATCCGAATAACAATGCGCAAATCCAGGAATAAATATGTGCGATATATCTGAAATGCGAGCATATAAAGGAAAATATGTAGCTGAAACCAGATGTATGCGAAATCAATAACGTACAGCTAAGTATAGGTGTCTAACTATAAGTAAATGATGTAGTATACCCCCTGGGTATAAGTAAAATATGAGCAAGGTATACCTGTAGCTGTATCGTAAAGGGTATATGTACCTATCACTAATGGTACGATACTCTATAGGTATACAGGTATGGCAAATGTCATATGGGATAAGCAGTACGAATCAATGTCATAAGGTCCCTAACCAAACAATATATTATCTATAAGTGGTTTGTGTGTGGCATGGCAATTATTGACGGTGTGTGTAGCATACAATCAGTGCTCGTGCAACATGAGTCGTCAATAATTTATGCAGTGTCCTACGGCTACTAGTTCATGTACAATATCTAAGTAATGGGGTAAAGACGCAATTCTAACAATAACGTAGAATAGGCGACAAGTATTAGAATTCTAGCCCAGACGCATAATGCCATGCGGGTGATTCCCCTGTAGATGTTAAATCTACTTACCAACGCTCCACGCTAGGTGAATCCTACCACCAGTTTCCCCCTGTAGCAGTGTTCGTAGTCCCCGCCTGCGAACCAGCAACATTAAAACAATAAAGCAACTATATATTAATAATAGCTATAAAACACGAACAAACTATACTGGACCGACGCAATAACACAAATCCTACTCTCAAGTGTTCGTATTGTGTCCAACATGCGTAGCGACACGACGAAACTAACCTAAGAGCAAAACCACGGAAACAGCACGATCCGTATCGTATCACGTATCGCGCGGACACAAAACGCTAGAAACTGCCTATACGATCCTAGATTTTGAATACAGTGTAAACTAAACAGACAAACAAGGCCAACAGAACCCAAACCACTACAGACACCAACACAGAAAAACCCAAACCCTAGCTCCTCTCCATGGCCGGCGTTGCCGGACCTCCCCTTTGCCGTCGCCGGCCCTGGCCGGTGGCCTGGGTGTCGTGCCTCAAGTGGTGCCCCAGTGTCCTTAGTACATCACTACAATTTTGCTTAATTTTTCAGTAATCTTCCCGGGTCATAGCAGTTTCTAGATGTCGCAAAACGACACCAAAATACGATATATTGCACAATATAGAAAACCTATGGTATTTTTGTGAAACCTGGGTTAAATCTCAGTTGAGGTGACCTAATAACACTAAAATAACCTAGGTTAACCAACTCAATCTCATTCTAACCAAAATTCCACATAAATCACCATATTTAGCACAAACTAACTTAAATTGCAAACCGAAGCTAAACTACACACAAGTTAAGCAAACTAGGAAATTGGGTTCAAGAATTATACCCTATGGAACCCTAGGAAGCAGGTGAAGGAGAAGAACTGAGTTGCTACAGCTGCTTGTGATGCAGGGGCTGCTTGTTGCTGCTGCTGATGTTGCTGTTCTGTTGTTGTTGCTGCTGGAGTTGCTTCTGCTGCTGCTAATGCCTCTGCTGCTGCTGCTTCTCTTATTGTGTGTGTGTGTGAGTGTTTGAGAGTGAGAGAATGAGAGCAATGAGGGAAATGAGAGTAATGAGGGAAAACAATTCAACCCCCCTTTCTCACTCTCTCTCACTTCATTAATGAAGCATGGCACAAGCCATGTAGCACCATGCTTTTCTCCCTCTCTCATGGTCAACAATTCAACACAAGAATCATTTTTAAAAACACTTTTTCATTTATCTTTTAAAAACAACCATACAAATTCAAAACCCAAAACACTTGATATAAAGTTTAAAACTAGATTAGGGAATGGTTAACCCACCATGTTGCTAATCATGGTTAAACCCCAAATTACACCCTAGTTATTATGCACAAGTGTGTGCAAGCCTAGGAAAAATCTAATAAAATACTCATTAAATAGGATAAAATAATTGGAAACCAATTTGGTAAATTTTTTATTAAAGACCCATACATTAAAAAATAATTAGCTACAAAACACATTCTAAGGTGTTACAACCATGAATGTGTTTATGAGCACCACCACTGGGTTTTACTAGTATCAAGCATGCCAATTTAAAATTTTTTGTGGTGCTAATCAACACTAACCTAGAATCTAAACTAGATGATTAGGGTTTATCATTTGATATCAACTAAACTAGCTAAGAGAAGGAGGCAACAACCTTTGTAGACCGTGTCCTTCTCTTCAAAAGCTCCGTGTAGTAGTCCACGCGACTCCACTAGGCTCCACTTGTAGTTGGATTGGGCTTCTTTTGCGATCTTCATGCCGATGATGATCCACTCGAAGCACCACTAATCCAAGCTACCTGTTCACTAAACTCTTTTGTGAAGGAAACATACTAGTTCAAATTGCTAATTCAAACTAGGATGGTGAAGTAGGGGTTCAAAACTCACTAAGGTTCTCACAAGCTCAAGGTTTCATAACTCATGTGAGGGATTGAGCTTAGAGGTGAAGAATGAAGAAGATGGAGAGAGCTAGAGAGGAGAACTCATCATATGATCTCATGTGAGAAAAAATCACAAGTGTTGTGAAGAATGGCAACCAATTTGTGTTCACTTATTGAAGTATAGATATTTCCCGATTATAAAAATTGAGCCATACTTCAATAGTGCACAAAAACAAATAAACAATGATAAATGTCATGCTTCAACCCATGCTCTAAATATCTTCCATTTTCCACCTCCTTTTCTATTTTCTAAAAATAGAAAATCAACCATGCTTCATATAATATATATATATATATATATATATATATATATATATATCACATATATATTAATATATATATAAAGATAAGCAAATAATTAGTGAGCAATAATATTAGTTAATATATAATTATATCAAATAAAAATATATATCATATTATTAAATCAACACTTGATTTAATAATCGGGTTATATCACATATAATCGACTAATATCATTTATCTGTATATCACATTATCAAATCAACACTTGATTCAATAATCCGGTTATATCACATATAACCTAACTGATATTAAATAACTGCCAGATTAGAATACGGTATCATATACTCGTATTTAATTAAGCCCCCGCACATATCAGCATATATGACCTACTCCGTTTCGCTTGAAATAGAAAACTCCTGTGTGAGACTCTAAAGACTCTTAAATTCGCCAGTAGTAGGTAATGATCACATCAGTTACCCACAAGCCGTCAGCGGTACTAGATGGACATAACGGGTACCCAGGTATTGAGCGAATAGAAGATCAACAAGCAAGCTTGTCCAAACTTCAATGAAGCCTATAAGTAACACTTACCGTACTGTCTGGTCTCTTCGTTTGATATGTCGCATATCGAGTTTAGGGGTGGAATCGTCAGACCCCAGTAACTTGATAAGTCATGCCGATGTATGGCTCACAATGGTTCAAGAAACTATTGATAACTCTTACCAGTAAATCTCATCAGCCCTGGCCAGGGACTTACTATTATAGCCAATCAAGCATAGCGCAATATCAACTCCCAATACTGGGAGAGACAAAACCCCTCCCATTGCTCAATGCCTCCATGTAATTCGGGACTGTACCCAAAATCCACCTATTTGCATGACTCCTTTGAGCCGTGGTAGGGAGGAAATCAAAGCACAGTGGGAACCACACAAGACTCTATGACAATCTTGGGTCTACAGACTAACCTGTACCAGTGTCACCAGAGAACTTCTATCTGACGATAGGTATCATACCAACTAGGAGTTATGGGCGAGTCCTGTTCAGTGTACCTATTCTCTAATGAGCACCTGTGTACAATCTTTGATGTCAAACACCAATGGTTATGGGATCAACCATCGGTCAAGAAATGTACACATTAGTCTACTCTGGAATATCGATGCCCTGTCTCGATACTCCCTTGACTAGGAACAATTACAGGATGTGCTTGTGAACTACACAAGTCTCAGTAGTATGATCCGCATCATTGTCCTGGTAGTCAAGCAAACATTCTAAGGGCTTTATCAGCTTGTATCTGTGAGACAGTATAATAATACTAGTGTATATGTTAAGAAAAAGAGCAACCAGATAGCATACTATCATGTCGAGCAAGAAAGTCCTCTATATATATGTCCAAGCATCCACTATATAATACAATAATGGCCTCTAGGGCATACATATTCCTAACAAGCCCCTCACGTGAAATACACATGAGCGCTGAGTAAAAGTGCAGAAGTACTATAAAATTAGTCCACATGACTAAGTGCATAGCACTGATTGGGCATCACCCAGGTCCCAGTGCCTCACGTGAAACATACGTGAGCACCTAATAAAATAAATGAGCGCCTCACGTTCCCATCACGTGAGCGCCATATAAAGTGCTTAGCACTCTATATTTAGTCAAAATGACTAAAGTGTTTAGCACTGATTGGGCAGCGCCTATATCTAAGCACCTCACGTGAAACACATGTGGACGCCAGAGCCCCAAACAAGTGCTTAGCATTTCTACATAAAGCAAAAGGGATAAGCAAACAGAACCACAAATAAGTGTTTAGCACTTTTGAAAAAAAAGAAAAGACTGAGTAGACCAAGCCCAAATAGGCTCAGTCTCTCTGAAAAGTTTCTTGCAGCTGAGCTCAAATGCTTTATTATTGGATCTTAATAAAATTTAATGATCCTGAAAATATTGCTAAGCTGGTCTTAATTTAAAATAAGACTAACGTATTCTTAGTTAAAATAAATTGAGCCCAAATGCTCATATATTTAAGTTGATCTTCATCTCAAACCAAATTAACGGTTTTTATATAAAAAAAAAATATTTTTGAACTAAAGAAATATATAACCTAAGTTCAAAACCCAAATTCATAAATATATGGATTTGGACTAATCTGCGCCCTACGGGCGACGGCATAAAATAGTCTCCATATACAATCCACATGCAACCCCATAAATACAAAATAACACACGACACGAAGTGGCCTACCGGAGCAGGAGAAATTTGTTATCGCAACGCGATAACGTAATTTACTGCAAGGGCTTGCACCTGCAGAGAAGAGCGTCCTCACAATATAAAAAAAACCCTCGCAAATGAGGGAGAATCTGATAAAATCTGCTACATCGGTCGCATCTATCCAAACATCCGATATGCGATGTCATAAATCAACTTGGTATTTTCGGAGAGGTGGATGGATGGATATGTCCAAATAGCATCTTCCCCCAAATTCAGGCAAGACGTTCAATTCCAGTACATGTCTTTTTTCGGCGGTAAACAGTAGTAGAGAATCTATCATACAACTTGTTCCTTGAAAGTCTAGGAGCGGGTCTAATTGACTTAGGTGACCCTAACTTTAGGTTTTTCTGGGCTTTTTTTTTGGTTTGTGGTTTTTTAAGTAGTCTTTATCTCCTTTCTTTTGGTGTATGCACTCTTAGGCTCAAGACGAAACACATAGATTGACTCGTCTTGATTTATTAGATCCTATGGTTGAGATTATCCCCGATAAACCAACGCTACAGGATCGATGTTATCCTCTGCGTACTTCTTTACCATCTTGCATAGTCTTACCACTTGCTGTCAGTGACTATGAAATTAAACCTGCCTTCATAAACTCACTTCCCAAATTCCACGGTCATGAGTCAGAAGACGCTTATGTCTTTATAAGGCAATTAGAGGACTTGTGACCATGCTTAAATTGAAGCAGTTAAACCAAGATGTTGTAAAACATAGACTAATACCATTTGTCCTCACCGATAAAGCAAAGTATTGGCTTTACAGTGTGTTAGCCAACACTATCCGCACATAGGAAAGTTCACAAAATCTTTCTTTAAAAAATTCTACTCGCATTTTAAAACCTCTAAATTCAGAAATGAAATTAGAACTTTTTCACAAAAACTAGGAGAATCTTTTTGGAAATATTTTGAACGTTTTAAGAACCTCCTTATTTAATGCCCACACCATGTTATTGCTAAGTGGAAATCATGTCAAATAGTGTATGATGGTATGGAGTCTAATCTTATAATAGAGTCCATGTGTCAAGGCGACTTTATGATGAAAAAGGAAGATGACACATGGAACTTTTTAGAAGAACTATCTGATAAAATCTTGCAATGGGAGAGTACTAGTGAGAGAGGTACGACAACATCTAGGGGAGGGCTACATGCAGTTGAAACTACAATTAGAATGAAAACCGAGTTGACAGCCATTCGAAAATCAATAGAAAAGCTAACAACTACCCAGGCCCTCGTTCAACAAGTCATTCAACCCTCTCCGTGCCTAAACATTCAAGACTCTTTCCATTTGCCCGAAGAATGTCCCCTTCTTAACGGTCCTTAAGGTCAAGAGACCGCAAATGCTGCGTATCAACATAATAATAATTCTAAAACCTACAACCAAGGATGGAGGAACCACCCAAATTTACAATGGAATCAAGGCAATACTGGCCAACAATTCCAAAACCAAAGACAAGGTCCTCCACCCAATCCTAACCAATATGACACACAACACACATATCAAAAGGGTAGGAATGTGAATAATAATAACATTGATAAGCAATTAGCCACCTTTCTGCAAATCGAAATAACGTCACTTAAACAGTCCATGGCTAATATTGAACGGCAGATTGGTCAGCTAGTTGCGGCATTAGGAGAACGTGAGCTTGGCACTTTACATAGTCAACCTGTTACAAATCCTAAGTACACACACATAAACCCATCGCAAGCAAACACAATCACCACTTTGCGCTTAGGAAAATAGGTTGACAACCATGTTAGGAAGTCCGTCGACTCTGAAGAGACATGGCTGAAGAGGAGAAGCACACTCCCGATCCACCTACACATCCCACGTCTACTTCTATACCCACATCTGCACCCCATCCATCTTTTATAGATACCCCTCTTGAGCCTAAAGCACCATTTCCAAAACGTTTAAAGGCCAAGAAGCAAGCTGCAAAGATAGAGAAGATGATGGAGATGTTTAAGCAAGTCAATATGAGCATACCTCTGTTGGACGTGATTGACCAAGTTCCTTCGAATGCAAAATATCTTAAGGATTTATGCATGAAGAAGAGACATACTAGTGTGCCTAAGAAGGTCTTTTTAGTAGGCAATATTTATATGTCCTCCATAATACAATCCTATTAAGTATATGGACCATGACTGTCCTACCATTTCTTGCATTATAGGTGACAAAGTCATAAATAAAGTATTATTAGACTTGGGCACTAGTGTAAATCATTTACCATATTCTGTTTATGAGTAATTAGGACTTTGTGAGCTTAAGCCCACTAATATCACTTTGCAATTGGCCGACCGACCCGTTAAAACTCATATGGGTGCGATTGTGAATGTGTTGATTAAAATTGGGGAATTTATATTCCCCGAGGATTTTGTTGTTTTAGAAACACAACCCGTCACCAACCCTAGGAATCAAATTCCTGTTATATTAGGTCGACATTTCCTAGCCACTTCGAATGCATTGATCATCTGCCGCAATGGTTCCATGAAACTCTCTTTTGGGAACACGATAGTTGATCTTATTATTTTTAATCTAGGAAATCAGAAAAGTGGTCCCAATAATTCCTTTGAAATCAATGCAATTAATGAAATTTCTAATGATGAAAATGTTGATTTTGACAATTGCTCAATTGAACATTGCATAAAGGATGAACTATGTAATGAAGAGGTTGTTACTTTAGATGATTCACTCCCAATAGCTTATATAGTGAAGTCCCCACTTAAACCACTTTTTCTCGAGCCTAGACCTCTTATGCGATCATCAATAGAGGATGAACCACAATTAGAGCTCAAGACCCTCTCATCCAACCTAAAATACTCTTATTTAGGTTTGAAAGACACGCTCCCCATTATAATCTCCCTAGATCTTATAAAGGAGCATGAGGCTGCCTTATTATCTATTCTTAGAGATAATAAGGAGGTATTGGATAGACTATGGTGGATATCAAGGGAATTAGTCCAACTATTGTGCAACATAGAATTCACTTGATCGAAAACGCCAAGTCAGTTAGAGTCCCTCAACGCCGTTTAAACCCGATTAGGAAAGATGCGGTGAGGAAGCACATAATAAAATATCTTGATAGTGGTATCATATACCCTATCTTGGATGGTACTTGGGTCATCCCAATTCATGTGGTTCCTAAGAAATTAGGTATTACAGTGGTTGAAAAATACATGAATGAGCTAGTCTCCATCCGCACGCAAACTGAGTGGCGTGTATGTATAGACTATCGCAAGTTTAATGCCGCCACTGGGAAAGATCACTTTCCGTTGTCTTTTATCAATCAAATGTTGGAACGGTTAACCGGACATGGGTACTATTGTTTTTTAGATGGATACTCTGGTTATAACCAAATTCTCGTTGAAACCAAAGACCAAGACAAGACTACATTTACATGTCCATTTGGTACTTTTTCTTATAGACGTATGCCTTTCGGACTATATAATGCACCCGCTATGTTTCAACGGTGCATGATGAGCTTATTTTCTGATATGGAGCGGTTTCTTAAGGTCTTTATGGATGACTTTTCTGTCTTCGGAGATATATTTGATGAGTGTTTACATCATTTGGAGTTAGTATTCCAACGATGCAAAGAGAAATCTAACACTCAATTGTGGAAAATACCAGTTTATGGCCAAGCAAGATATTGTGCTAAGCTATGTTCTTTCACGCAAGGGAATTGAGGTAGATAAATCCAAAATAGATATAATCTCTAATCTACCTCCTCCCAAAACAGTTAAGGATATTATGTCATTCCTTAGGCATGCAGGTTTTTATAGACGCTCAAGGATTTTATCAAGATTGCTAGGCTCTTGACTTCATTTCTTGCCAAGGATATACCTTTCGAGTTTAGTTTCGATTTCCTCAAATCTTTTGAGCAATTGAGAAAGGCGCTTACTTCCGCTCCTTTTATTCACACTCTCGATTGGAGCCAGCCCTTCGATATCATGTGTGACATAGCTGATTTTGAGATTGGTGCTTTGTCAGGACAGCAAATTAACAAGATGCCGCATGTGATTCATTACACGAGTAGGACCCTTAATGATGCACACTTAAACTATTCTACCATAGAAAATGAATTTTTAGCTGTTGTATTTGCACTTGAAAAGTTTAGTTCCTATCTCATCGGTTCACACATTACGATCTAAATGGATCATTCGGCCATTAGACATCTTATTTCTACGAAAGATGCTAAAACCGGATTACATAGTTGGATCCTTTTATTACAAGAGTTTGACCTTAGAATAAAAGATAAAAATGGATCCGAAAATGTTGTGGCCGATCTCTTATCACGTATCTCCCTTGCACCCACACAAGAACTTCCTATTAATGATCATTTTCCTGACGAACAGTTATATGCCACTTCGGGAGAACCATGGTTTGCCGATATAGTTAACATTTTTGTCATGAAGTTGACCCCTCCCAATTGGTCTAAAAAAGATCGATATAAGTTTCATTCCCAAGTGAAATACTTCTATTGGAATGATCCTTATTTATTTAAATAATGTAATGACCAAATAGTGCGGAGGTGTGTGCCTAATGATGAGATTACAAGTGTTCTTTCGTTTTGTCACGATCACGGAAGTGGAGGGCACTTTGGGCTAAGAGGATAGATGAAAATGTTTTACAAAGCGGGTTTTATTGGCCCATATTATTTAAAGATGCATTTGACTTTTGTAAAACCTGTGATCGATGTCAACAGTTAGGTAAAATCACTAGGAGAAATATGACGCCTCTCAATTCTATTCTTATAATTGAGATCTTTGATATATAGGGCATCGATTTTTTAGGGCTATTCCCAAATTCTTTTGGGAATGTATATATATCTTAGTGGCGGTCGATTACGTATCAAAATGGGTTGAAGCAATGGCGGTCCATTATTAGTGATAATGATACCCACTTTTATAATAAATCTTTCAAAGACTTAATGAGAAAATACTCGAACCACCACAAATTATCTACTCCATATCATTCGCAAACTAGTGGGTAGGTAAAAATTTCAAATAGAAAAATTAAGCAAATATTAAAGAAGACAATCAATAAAAATCGCAAGGATTGGTCGATTAAGCTAGTTGATGCACTTTGGGCTTATCGAACCGCTCATAAAATCATCCTTGGCTTGTCTCCGTATAGGCTTATATTTGGGAAACCCTGTCATTTACTTATGGAATTGGAGCACCGAAATATGTGGGTCATTAAACAGCTCAATTTAGACTTAGATGAGGCCGGTAAATATAGAAAGCACCAATTGAACAAATTAAAGAAAATTAGGAACGATTCATACGATAATACCAAAATTTTTAAAGAGAAAACAAAGCTTTTTCATGATAAAAACATTTAAAGAAATGGTTTTCATGTAAGCCAAAAAGTTTTATTATATGACTTTAGATTACACTTATTTCCTGGAAAATTAAAATCTAGATGGACTGGGTCCTACATCATTAAAAATGTTTTCTTTCATGGAGTAATTGAAATAGCAAATCCTAAAGATGGTCATAATTTTACAGTTAACGGTCAACGTTTAAAACCATTTTTAGAACTTCCGGTAAGGAATGAGAAGGAGCTCATGGTTCCCCATGAACCAGAATACATATGACATATTTTTAACCCCTCATTTGTATATTATGTATATTGTATGAAGTACTAACTTTTATTTTCACTCTTTTAGGTTTATTTGCTAATTTTAGTTTTTAAAGTACTTTTGTGCACACTTACCTAGCCCCTTATATGTAGCCAAATTGAGCCTCGTCTTCCAAACATAAGAGCAATTATGCAACAGTAGAGAAGAGAGAAGGCAACCCTTGAACTTTGAAGGTATACAAATTTCCCCCAGATTTCTGGGGGAGGTAAATGTTTATTTTTGCAACAAACCTGAATTTTCTATACAAAATTTTTCTTCTTAAAGTACAGAAACGAGTTTGCAGGTCTGAGTATAAGTTAAAAGTTTTTCTTGTTTAAAAATAGCAAGAAAGCACTTGTACCTCATTGGTAAAGTCTTGCACTGCTGTGACGTAGACTTTGTGTTCGAATTCCATCAGCCACATATTATTTTTACTGATTTTTCGTTCAAACATTTTGGAAGTCCAAAATTTTACACATGCACTAGACATAAGAAATGAAAAGACAGAAAATCAAACATGTGCAAAATGCTAATTACAGCAACTAAGACACGCGACAACTATCGGACAACCCCCCTCAAAAATTTTGGCCGGCAAGATGGCCATTTGGGCCGGCGGCGACGGGTAGACCGTAGGAAAAGGTCCCCATTCTTTGCACACTTGACCTTTGGCCTATCCCCATTACCCCCATAATGCTTGTTTTCCCTGAAAATTAACAGAGACTTAATTTTCATTATAAATCCCATTTTTTAATACATTTTTAATTTCTTCTTCAATTCCAAAACCATAATTTTACCCTATAAATACAACCCCATACCCTAGCCTCTCTTCATTTTGAAATCTATCATCAAATTCTCAAAATTTTCTAAGTTAAAGAAGAGTACAAGTGGAGTTAGCCCCAGTTCCATTTCCGGCTTTGAGACGTTTCCGGTGACTCCGTGACACCACGACGATCTCAATCCCTTCCTCCCTTTATTCTTAACCCACACAACTTGTAAGTCCCATCTCTCTTCTCCTCTTCCTACATTAAAATGATCTTTTTCAAAACATGTCGGTAAGTGGAGTTATACCGGCTTTTGTTTCTAAAAATTTGAAAAACTATAATTTTTCTTAAGAATTACTCATCAATATCATTATACCTTTCTTGTTAATCATTAACTTATATTTTGAAACAAGTTTCACTTTAAAACTCCTTGTAAAACAACTTTATTTAAGCTTTTACAGTTTAATACCATCAAGTTTGCATACGACATCTTTTAATACTTTTGCTTAGCATACCTTTAGAAAATCTCATGAGGTAATGACCTACTCTCACATACACATATCTTGACATAGCACGATTCTCTTGAAACAATTCTGTTGTGGCAAAATACGTCTTTTCATCAAAATATTATGAACTATAAAAACCCGTTTTCTTGTAAATAGTATTATTTAAATTCCTTGCAATTATGCCTCTACAACCCATTTCGGGAAACCCGGTTTGGATGGTGTAGATTATCGCACATCCTCAGGACTAGTAGGGCGAGATGCAGACCTCCTTACGGAGCATACGATCTCGATGGAATTTTAATACAATTTTTAAGAAAAACGAGGATTTCTATTTGATAATAAAAATTAATTTTTTAATAATTATATAAATATTATCAAACCACATATTTTCAATATATAATAAATTCCATGTTTTCTAAAATATAAAGAATGATAAGTTTCATGAAAATACCATCAAGTATCAATACAAGACAAAGTTTACATTAAAATACCTTGAACTATTCAAGTTATATATACATATATATATATATATATATATATATATATATATATTCACTATCATACCTCATTCTATAAAATTTACATCCATGAAAAACCCTAAATAACATAAATAAATACTTGATCCTTATTTTGAAAGTATGTTTAAAATATTTTTCATAAAACCCCCTCAAGTTATATTAAATTACAATAAGAACCTTAGTAAATATGGGTTTAAGCGGGACCAATTCTTTTGAGCCTTAGGGAGCAGGAGAAAGTGGGTGCTTCCCTATTTAAGGTAGAAAACTAAAACGGGGTTATCAGATGGTAATTGTCTTGAAAAAGACACAAATCCTGCCGTCCATGTGCAGCAGTTACCGATAACTCCAAAACCTAACTTAGGATTCAATTCTGTTTAAGTGTCTGACTCAATCTGAGTCTCAGTCTAATCTGAATACAATCCAAACATGAATCCAATAATAACTCCAATTCAACATGAATCCAATATACCAAATATATATACTTGAACCTGAACATGAATACCAGAACAATATCAACATGACTTGACTTGACCGAACCATGGCTATATCTTGAATTTGATTACATGACTATCGTTTACCTCCTGAATCCGTTTACATGAACAACTTATACCATGGTCTCGGCAAGTCTGATAACTACACATCAATACAATCAATACAATATACATTACGGGGTTTTAATGGGGTAGACTGGTATGGAATGTGTTAAAAGTGGCACGAGATGGTTACTAAAAGACGTAGATTAAACACCATTGCTGTTATCCTATTGGAATAACGGGGCCTTGTACTATGGGTTACCATAGTCCACGGGGAAAGTCGGACTCCTCTCGTATACACTGATACATTCTGTACCAAGCTACAAACAACCACGTTATAACAAACATAAACCTGTACAATTTACCCGTTCTATTCTCTCTACTTGTCTATTCTACTCTTTCTTTTTGGAATTACCGAGCGCTAGTTCGCTGACGACATTCCTTTCTCTTCTTTCTTTGGAATGTTCGTCAGGAGGATCCGACTCTCAGGAGACCGAGCCCAGCCCGGACGATTTGGAGCAGATCACCGAGCAACGCGACTTCTAGGCTTTTACTTGTACTACTTTTCCTTTTAGTTCATATGCCACTGTTTAGGCATCGCTTTCCATCATTGTACATTACTTTTCAGTTGTATGTAAAGAATGATTATCAATAAAAAGTTGTTATTTTATTACATCTCTTGTTATTCTTGTGAGATTCATTTATATTGCTTATTTATGCTTAACGTGTTTACTTCTGAGTACATACGTCGCGGCCTCGTCACATCTCCTTACCCGTATACTGGGAAGCGGGGCGTGACACTTTCTCTTTTCTTATTCCAATACTTATTTTCTGGATAAATTGCTCTGTTGATCAAATATAATTTCATGAATACGGGGTAGAAGACACAGTCTAAAATAAGTGTGTAGGGTGGTTTGGTTTTGTACAAAGTTTTTCTTTTATTTGTAGGTACTTTTGAAGAAAAAAATTAGAAAATTTTGAAAATGTAAATTAGAGAGTGAAATATATATATATATAAGAAAAAGAGATTTAAGAAAAGCAAGAAACTAGATGTTTTAGAATAAAGCTAATAATAGGTGGTCATGAACTGGATACCCAAGGGTTGAGTGAGATGAAGAAGATACAGAATCCGCGGATAAAAATAAGTCTGAAAGATAGTTCCTATTCTTGAGTCCCACTTCTGAACGTTGATACCTTACTATTTGCACATGCACACATCTTAAAACTTAGGCTAGCAGAGGAGGCCTTGAAATATTCTTGCCTGAAAGCCTTAATATGAAAGGAAAAACGGTATTTGAATTTAACCATGGAAAAAATGTTGCTAGGAAAAAAAGTTATATATAAGTTTGAGTTGTAATTTATTTAGGGCTATAAAATATATATATATATATATATATATATATATATATATATAAGCTAATTACGCCTTAATAAGTGAACACATTCGGTAATCGGTTGGTTAGTACCTCAAGGTGTATTAACGATCGCATGAAAGGTGTATGAGCAAAATTGATCCATCCTTAATAAAAAGTAGTGCTAAGGTATAAGTGTAAGGGGGTCTGGCTTGCTGGACGGGTGTTGAAAACCTTTGCGGAAGTGGAAAAACGAAGGGATCCAAGCGAACAAGACCATCTAACCTAGAATCAACCATAGACTACAACTTGCAAACAAAAGAATAGAACAAGGAGAAGATACAGCCTTTGAAGAATCTTCATTTGCTCCAATGGTTCTACTCCGCGTTGGGTTACGCAAGCGCCCTGACAATCAATCCGTGTCCAAATGCGGAACAAAAATTTTAAAAACTTGGCGCTACCACAACCAATTACCCGGATCTACCCATAAGCTTTAGATAACAAAACATGCAAAATAGTTAGAATGGTTATACCGAATAGATCCGTGTCCTTCGGTCTTCAACCATCATCCCAAGCTCCTAAAGGCTTCCTTGATCATGCTTGATCTCCGGTCTCCCTCCATCGAAGATGATCCACCCGAGAGTCTATGCAACGAGCTTCAACCTCATATCCGAGGCAACTAGGGCACCTAGATCACTACTCTAGATACCGTAGATGAAGTAGAGAGTGATGAAGGATTAATTTGTCTCAAGACACCTAAGGATTCTCAACTCATGAGAGGGTTTGGGTGGAGATAGAAGAAGAAGAAGATGCCATGAGAATGAGGTGTTGAGAGCAACTCAAGAGAGAGAAAAGAAATGAATAATGGCTTGTGTTTTGTTTGTTGTGTGATTGTGATAAGAAATAATGGAGCCATCACATAAATATATATGTCTACAAAATATCTTAGTCAACAAAAAATATCTCCAGTCAATATAATCTCACAACAAACAAAAACCCTAAGCATGCTATAATAGTAACCGTGGGTCACTAATTAGCCATGCTACAAAAATGCACTAAACACCTCATCCTACACCTCAATAACCTTTTAATCCAAAAAGGTCTAAATCATGATGAGGTGTAATCTTTTAAAAGTAATCTTCTAATAAATTACAAGAACACACCTCAACCATATATACATACCCGTATCCGTATTCCAAAGAATACGAATACAAAGAGACGAAAATAATCCAACAAATATAATAGTAGGATCCGGCTTAAACCAAAGCACAGTAGTATTATCCGTCCGAATATCATCTGTGCACAAGTACACGTATGTGATCGAACCCAGCCGTACCATACGGCCTCTACATCGTTTCGCCCGAAGAAGGAAAACCCTCTTTGTGGGACTCTAAAGACTCGTCAATACGCTGGCAGTGGGTTTAACCACAAGCACATCGGCGGCACTAGTTGTACGTAACGGCTATCCAGGTATTGAGCGAAAGGGAGGCCGATGACCAAACTCATCTTGAAACCCCTACTGAGCCTGACAGTAACAATATCCGTACAGTCCAGTCCGTTCGTCTATGAGTATCACATATCGAGTTTAGGGGGTAGATAAAGTCAGACCCCTAATAACACGACATTTAGTGTCGGTATGAAGCCCATCACCACATGAGAAACTACCAATTCTAGATCCGTAATTCTCGACTACCTTGGCCAAGGATTTCTGGTGATGGCCACCCGTGCACAACCGCGACATCAACCCACAATACCGAGAGAGACGAATCCCCGACGATCCGCTCACTGCCTCCATGTGGCTCGGGAATGTACCTAATTAAAACCTGTTTGCACGACTCCTTTGAGCCGTGGTAGGGTAGTAATCAAAGCACAGTGGGAACTCACACGAGACAAATGACGATCTCAGGTCGATAGACTAACCTGTACATATTTCACCAGGGAACTGCTATCTGACAATAAGTATAATACCAACTAGCATGTTCCCGGCGAGTTCGTCCGGTATACTCATAACCCAATGAGCACCTGTATACGTCTTAGGTGAACCAACTAACACCAATGACTTGTGAGACCAGCCACCACCTCTCGTCGGGGTCTCGATCAGTATACACTAGTCTACACTTGGAGTATCGATGCCCAGTCTTGAAACACCCACGACTAGGGACATTTAAGGATGTGCCTACAGACTACCTAGCTCCTACGTATATGATCGCCATCATACTGCTGGCAGTCAAGCAAGAATCTTATTGGCTCTATCAACATGTAATAGTGATCTGTAATGCCACCTAATGCTGTACATGATGATAAAGACAAACCGGATAGCATATTATCATTTCGAGTAAGACTGTTCTACCAGTATAGGCCATCCCTCAATCACCATAATCACCTACCTGCGACTATGATAATTGCCTTGAGGGCACTATAGCCAACACTCCAGACTCCAACTAAGATCCGAGTGCTCCGGATCATGCTTGATTTCCGATCGGCTCCGTCGAAGATGACCACGGGAAAGCTACCGGTTCTAGCTTCAACTTCAACAACTTAAAATAACTCTCTCTTAATCATTGCTAGAGATGAGATGAGAGAGATGTAGAATAATGGTGTGAACTCTCTTACTCTGTACTCCTCTTTTCTTTTCATTTCTTCTCTCTTTTTAGATGAAAGAGAAAAGGCAAAGTGTTATGGCTAGAGAATAATCCTTCACTAGCCATATCACCCCTTTCTTCTCATTAATCCACTCCACTTTGTATGAGAGATGAGAGTGTATGCCACTTTGCGTACACATCATCCTTAGCCATGCAAAAAACTAAGAGAGAAAAAATAGAAAAAGAAAATAATGTATAATAATTATTATACATTTAAATGCACATGTACAAAGTGTAGCATGCACATGTCATGTTACATAACATGTTATGTAACCAAATAAAAGAGAGTGAGGATAGCATAATAATACTAGTTTATATATGCATCATCAGATATAAGTAATATCATTAAAAAAACACTTGATTTAATGACCCGGTTCAATCATAAACCGGCTAGTATTATCTGTTCGATTATATCACGCCCCTCTTCCCAGTGTACGGAAGCGGTGACATGGCGGGCCAACAACGTATTTACTAAGAAATAAATACGTTAAGCATAATTAAGTAATATATATATATATATATATATATATATATATATATAATGCACAAGAATTGACAAGAGATATAAAATGAACGACAACTTTTATTAACATTCATCTTTATATACAACTGTTTTGAAAATGAAAAGTATAATGAGTATAGCAGTGCCTAAACAGTGGCATGCAAAATGAAAATAAGTATAAGATGAACTAAAAGTCTTGCTGGGCAGCGAACTGATTCAAGTCCTCCTGGTTCGGCTTGATCTCCTTGGAGTCCGATTTTCCTGACGAACATTCGAAAGAAAGAAAATAGACAGGAATGTCATCAACGAACTAACGCTCGGTAAGTCCCAAAAGTAAGAATGGAATAGAAGAAGTACAGAGAAAAAGGCTGGTAATTTGTATAGGTATATGATTGTTATTCTAACGTAGTTGTTTGTAACTTGGTACAGAAGGTATCTATGTATATGAGAGGAGTCCATCTTACCCTGTGGACTATGGTAACATGTAGTACAAGGCCCCGTCAAAACCCATGGGACAACGGCACGAGAGTTCATGTAGGTGTCTTTTAAGTGACCATCTTATACCACGTTAATACATTCCATACCAATCTACCCTGTTATCCCTGTGTAATGTATTGTATAGAGTTATATTACAAGTCTTGCCGAGACCAAGGATACAAGTTGTTCAAGTAGTCAGGTTCAGGATGTGATAAAGTAAACAAGTCAAGTTATAGCCATGGTTAGGTCAAGTCAAATATTCAGGTTGATATTTATGTTTGAATTCGAATATTCAGGTTCATGTTCAAGTATGCATGTTAGAATTTGGATTCAAGTTTGATTTAGACTCAGACTTGAGTCAGACACTTATAACTGATTTAGATCCTGAGTTAGGTTCAGGAGTCATCAGTAACTGCTGCACATAGACGGCAGGATTTATGTCTTTTTCCAAGACAATTACCATTAATAACCCTGTTAGTTTTTCTACCTTAAATAGACAAGTACTCACTTTCTCTGGCTCCCTGGGGCTCAAGAGAATTGATCCCGCTTAATTCTATATTTACTAAAGTCCTTAAGTATTGATTTATATAACTCGAGAGAGTTTTATAAAAATTATTATCTTTTATATAATTTCAAAATAAAATTCGAGAAGTCATTTATATTATTTAGGGTTTTCATGGATGTGAATTTTAAGGGTTTGAGGTATTTTAGTGATAAATACTTAGCTTGAATAGTTCATGGTATTTTATTGTAAAACTTGTCTTTTATTGATATCTTGATGGTATTTTGGTGAAACTTGTAAACTTTCATCTTTAGAAAAAATGTAAGCTTGTCATATTTGAAAATATATGGATTTGTAATATTTATATAATTATAAAAAATTAAGTTTTATTAAATTAGAAAATGCGTTTTTCTTAAAAACCGTATTTAAAACCTTTCGAGATTGAATGCTCCGTAAGGAGGTCTGCATCTCGCTCTACTAGCCCAAAAATGTGCGATAATCCGTACCATCCAATAGCGGGTCCCCTAAAAAGGGTTGTAGAGGCATAATCGCAAAGGGTTTTGAAATGCAATTCAAAAGAAACCCGGTTTTTTTTATAGTAAATGGTATTTTAATGTAATATTGTATTCATCACAAAAATACGTTCAAAGAGTATCGTGCTATGGAACCATGTTTGTATGTGAGAGATATGTCGTTACCTCATGAATTTTCCTAAAGGTATGTTTAAACTAAATAAATTAAATATTATATATACAAACTTCAAGGTATTTCAATGTAAATGTTAATTTAAATTTATTTTGCATGATATTCTTGATTAAAAGTTGGTTCTAAATATTAGTTTTATGATTACAAATATGGTGTAAGAATATGAATGAAGAATATGTAAAAAAAAGTGGAATTATAGAGTTTTAGAAGAAGATGTCGGTTTTATCTCCACTTCCGACATATGTTTTGAAAAGAGATTTTCAAAGAAGAAGAAGAGAGATTGTGAGGGACTTACTAGGTAGTTAGATGAAGAGATGTTAGAAGAAGGGAGGGTTGTCGTCGTGGCGTCGCGGAATCGCCGGAACTTGCTTCGATCCTCGCCGGAACTTGATCGCTTGCTAACTCTTCTTCTACTCCACTTGTATTTAAGAAATTTTGAGAGCTTTAGCTGTAATTTTCAGAATGATATTGAGCCTAAGAGTGGGGTGGTATTTATAGTATGGAATTAGGGTTTTGGAATTAAAAGAGTGAATTAAAATGCATTCAAATTTGGTTTAAAGGTGAAATTAAAAGTATCTATTTGATTGTAGAGCAATCAAACAGTGCAGAAGAGTTAGGGGTAGGGGAAAGGTCGTGTGTGCAAAGTCCGGGCCTCATTGGGCTCAGGGGGACCGTCTGTGCCGGCCATAGGAGAAGATCCGCCGGTCGTTTTGGTAAGGGAGGCCGGTGGATTCTTACTACGTGTTCCTCTCAGTGTTAATACTTTTTTGCACATGTTTATTTCTTCAAACTTTTCATATTTATGTGCATTGCACGTGTAAACTTTTGGGCTTCCAAAAATTTTAAAAATAAAATCAGAAAAAAATGTGTCTGATGGGATTCGAACACAGGGGCTACGTCACAACAGTCCAAGGCTTTACCAGTGAGCTACACGTTGTTTCTTGTTGTTCTTAAACAAAAATTAACTTATAATTTGTACTCAGACTTGTAAATTCCTTTTTGTACACTAACTAAAAGATTTTGTACAGTAAATTCAGAGTCGTTACATTTTACCCTCCTTATAAAAATTTCATCCTCAAAATTTACAATTACATAAGGACTAGTTTACAAATTAGTGAAGGTATCTTGCACGCATGTAATCTTCTCATTCCCACGTTGATTCTCCTGGCAAATCTTTTCTCCACATCACTCAGACCAAGTTTACATCCTTTTTCCGTAATGTCTTCACCCTTCGATCCAGGATCTCAATGTGTTGTTGCTCATAAGTTAGGTCCGTCTGTACAGTGAGCTCGGAGTGATCAAGGATGTGGCTGGGGTAACTCACATATCTTCGAAGCTGGGATATATGGAACACGTTGTGCACTCTTTCCAATGAGGGTGGTAGTGCCAAACGGTATGCTACTTCTCCGACTCGTTCGAGTATGTCGAACGGTCATATGTATCTTGGACTGAGCTTACCCTTCTTGCCAAAGAAGATCATTCCTCGGTTTGGAGTGATCTTTAAGAAAACATGATCTTCAAGTTGGAACTCCAGATGTCAACAGTTTGCATCAATCCAGTGCTTCTGTCTGTCTTGGGCTATGTGTATTCTTTCCCTGATCGCGCGAACTACGTTTACAGTTGCCACGACCATCTCTGATCCAAGGAGTTCACAATCTCCGATGTCGTCCAAACTTAGTGGTGATCGACACTTCCTTCCTAGAGTTCTGCAAATGGTGCCATTCCAATACTCACCTGATAGCTGTTGTTGTATGAAAACTCCACAAGGTGTAGGTGATCTTCAAACGAACCTCCAAAGTCTAACATACAAGCTCTTAGCATGTCTTCTAGAATCTGAATTGTTCGCTCAAACTGTCGATCAGTTTGTAGATGGTAAGCCGTGCTAAAGTTTAGACTCATTCCCAGGATAGCTTACAGACTCTGTCAAAACTGTGATCGGAATCTTGTGTCACGATCGGAGACGATGCAAACAGGTACGCCATGTAATCTTACAATCTCCTGCATAAGTTCATGGGTATCAATATAGTAAATTTTGAAGAGTTAAATCTTACTTTAGATTCAAGCTCACCTCCATGTACTTCTTTACTAACGTCTCGGTAGATTGGCCAACTCGAAAGGGAATAAAGTGAGCCGACTTAGTGAGTCGATCCACAATAACCCATATTGCGTCTTTACCCTTTGTGCTGCGAGGAAGGGCAGTCACGAAGTCCATGGTAATGTGCTGCCATTTCTATTCTAGGATTGGTAATGGTTGTAGTAGACCAGCAGTTCTGTGATGTTCAGCCTTCACTTGCTGACACACCAAACACTTGGCTACGCTTCTAGCTATTTCGCGCTTCATTCCATGCCACGAGTAGTGTTGTTGTAGATCCTTATACATTTTTGTACTACCGGGGTGTACTGAGAAAAGATAGCTGTGGGCTTCTTTCATCAACTCTTCTTGAACAGAGCCGTTTGGTACACACAATCTACTTCCATATCACAAGGATCTATCTTCGTGGATGATGAAGTCAGTTCGAAGTCTATTTTCTATTTGTTCTCGGATCTTTTGTAGCATGGCATCACTTGCTTAAGCTGTCCTGATCTAATTGACAATAATAGACTGGACTTGTAAGTTCATTAAAAACGAAGCGTTACCTGGCATAATTACTTCGATCTCCATCCCGTGCAATTCCTGTTGTAGCTTCCACTGAGCGGTGAGATTCATTGTTAATGGCTGATGGCTAAGTGCATCAAGAACTATATCCACCATCCCTGGATAATACTTTAGGTTGATGTCGAAGTCCGCCATGAGTTCTAGCCATCTTCTCTGCCTCATATATTAGGAATATGTATGCCTTAGAGGCCATTATTGTATGATATAGTGGATGCTTGGACATGTATATAGAGGACTTTCTTGCTCAACATGATAGTGTGCTATTTGGTTGCTCTTTATCTTAATATGTACACTTGTATTATTATAATATCTCTCTGATACATGTTGATAAAGATTTTAGGATGTTGACTTGACTACCAGGGCTATGATGTAGATCATACTAGTAGGGCCTGGATTGTCCACAAGCACATCCTTTAAAAGTTTCTAGTCGAAGGGATATCGAGACGGGTCATCGATATTCCAGAGTAGACTAGTGTGTACATTTCTTGAACCTGTATGGTGCAATGGTTGATCCCATAACCATTGGTGTTTGACATTAAAGATTGTACACAGGTGCTCATTAGAGAATGGGTACACCGAACAGGACTCGCCGAGAACTCCTAGATGGTAATATACCTATCGTCAGATAGTAGTTCTCGGGTCACACTGGTACAGGTTAGTCTTTAGACCCGAGATCATCATAGTGTCTTGTGTGGTTTCCACCGTGCTTTGATTTCCTCCCTACAAAGGCTCAAAGGAGTCGTGCAAACTGGTGGATTTTGGGTACAGCCTCGAGTTAAATGGAGGCAGTGAGCGATAGGAGGGGTTTTGTCTCTCTCGGTATAGGGAGTTGATGTTGCGCTATGCTCGATTGGCTGTAACAGTAAGTCTCTGGCCGGGGATGATAAGATTTACTGGTAAGTGTTATCAGTAGTTTCTCGAACCGTTATGAGCCACATATCGGAATGACTTATCAAGTTACTGGGGTCTGACGTATCTACCCCCAGACTCGATATGCGACATATCAGATGAAGAGACCAGACTGTACGGTAAGTGTTACTTATGTTTGGTTATTTCAGCACCCTGACCATCAAACTGTGGCTGAATGCGGAATAAATTTTTTCTAAACTGGCGCTAGAACAACCCGAAATACGGATTGACCATAAACTTTAAAGATAGCAAACTGTAAAGAAAGGAGTTAAGAATGGTTATACTGATTGATCCGTGTCCTTTGGTCTTTATCCATCATCCCAAGCTCCTAGAGGCCTTCATAATCAGGTTTGATCTCCGGTCTCCCTCCATCGAAGATGATCCACCTGAGGATTTGTATTCAGAGTTCCAACCTCATACCAGAGGTAACTAGGGTACCTAGTTTGCTAAATTAGATATCCTAGAGGATGTAGAATCTAATAATAGATTAATTTAGCTCCAAACATCCTAGGTTTCTCATCACATGAGACTTGAAGGGTGGAAGTAGAAGAAGAAGCTTGAGGATGAGAGTGTGAGGCAACTCAAGAAAAATGGCTAAGTATTTTGTGTTGTGTTGTGAGAAATAATAAAGCATCCAATAAATATCTCAAGTCTTCAAAATATCTTAAAATTCCAAATATCTCAAGTCACTCCAAAACATCTCACAACAAACAAATATCAAGCATGCTAGAATAGTAACCATGAGTCACTACAAAACCATGCTGCAATAAATGCATACAACATCTCATCCTCTCCACCTCATTAACCATTTAATCTTAAATAGTTAAAACTAAATGAGGTGTCATCTTCTAGAAGCACCTTGTAATAAATTACAAGAATACCCTTCATCTGTATATACATATCTGAATCCGTATTCCGAAAAATACGAATACAAAGAGACGAAAATAATCCATCAATCCAACACTAGAATCCGGCTTAAACCAAAGCCACTAGTATAAACCGTCCGAATCATGATACGTGCACAAGTGCACATATATGATTGAACCCTACTGTAAAACTATACCACTTCTACATTGTTTCGCCCGAAGCAGGGAAACCCTCTATGTGGGACTCTAAAGACTCGTTAATATGCTGGCAGTGGGTTTAACCACAAGCAGTCAGTGGCACTATCTGTACGTAATGGCTACCCAGGTATTGAGCGAAAGCTGGCGAGAAAACTCATCCCGACACCTACTGAGCATGTCCGTGACAATATCTGTATAGTCCAGTCTGTTCATTTAAGAGTATCGCATATCAAGTCTAGGGGTGGATAAAGTCAGGCCCCTAATAACGCGAAATTTTGTGTCCGTATGAAGCCCATCACCAACTGAGAAACTACTGATCCAAATCAGTAATTCTTGACTACCTTGGCCAAGGATTTCTGGTGTTGGCTACCCATACACTGCGCAACATCAACCCCCAATACTGGGAGAGACGAATCCCCGACGATCCGCTCACTGCCTCCATATGGCTCGGGACTGTACCCAACTAAAACCTATTTGCACGACTCCATTGAGCCGTGGTAAGGTAGTAATCAAAGCACAGTGGGAACTCACACTTGACAAATGACAATCTCAGGTCGAAAGACTAACCTGCGCACATATCACCTGGGAACTGTTATCTGACAATAGGTATACTACTAACTAGCATGTTCTCGGCGAGTCCGTCCAGTGTAGTCATAACCCAATGAGCACCTGTATACTATCTTAAGTAAACAAACTAACACCAATGGCTTGTGAGACCTGGCCACCGCCCCTCGTCGGGGTCTCGATCAGTATATACTAGTCTACTCTAGAGTATTGATGCCCAGTCTTGAAACTCCTACGTCTAGGGACATTTAAGTTTGTGCTTATAGACCACCCAGCTCCCACATATATGATCGCCATCATAATGCTAGTAGTCAAGCAAGAATCCTATGGGCTCTATCAACATGTAATAGTGATCTGTAATACTACATAAAGCATGTACATGATGATAAAGACAAACCAAATAGCATGCTATCATTTTGAGTAAGACTGTTCTATCCATATAGGTCCTGTAGGGTTCCTATGAACGACAGCAAGGTTTCGGGAGGTATCGTCCATGCCATTTTCAAAATTTTGCCATTTTAAAGAACCCTAAACTAGAATCGATAACTAGAGAATCATACGAAACAAGATGTAAACTATTTTACATCTAAGTGATAACGGAATACAACCTTTGTAGACCGGTTCTTCACTTCATTAGCTCTTTGTAGTGATCCCTTCGCCGCGATCATGGAACTCCCGGACTTTTGCATGGCTTCTCAAGGAGAAATGAACGATCTTGCTTGAAGTCTTCGAGGCCGAAGTTGATCTACGTCAAGGAGACACTAACTCAAGCTACTACTTCACTATGTAAGTCCATGTCACGCACCACACGAACTTGCGGGGAGGCGGAATATATGAAAAACGATTATCAAAGCTTCGTAACACGGACTTGAGCGCATGAATCGTATCTAAACCGTTACTAGCAAACTATGAGAGGTTTAACTATTCGGATTCGAAGTTATACCTCACGTTACATGTCCTTCGGGTCTTCATCGCTGTCCTCCACTCCTCGTAGGCTCCTTAGAATATCGGCACCTCAACGGCCTCCTCGAGTCAAAGACGATCCACCCGAAAGCTCCTTCTCCAAGCTTGATCTCTAAACTTGAGATAACTAGGTTGCTCAAAATGCTAATCTAAGCTACCTAGGGGATATAGAGTGAGGTTATGGATGTATTAGTCTAGCTAACTCTTGATCTCAACTCATGAGAGGTTAGGGTTAGGGTTTGAAGAATGAGAGAGCTTGAGGAGAGAGAAGGTGATGATAATAATGATAATGATATTGTTTCTCACTTGATATATATGAAACATAATGAATAATGAATAAATGAATAAAAGAGATTATTCATCATGCTACATAAATGTAATATGAGTGATTCACTATGTGAGTCATTAAGCATTTAATAATGCATTAATGACATGATGAATCACACATAATGAGTCACACTATCATTTAATGACAATGCCACCTTACCCCCCCAAGTCACCATGCTTCTAGAAACTTCTCGACAAATTACGAAACGCCCCTTTAATCCGTGAAAATACGGAAAAACTTTAGACTGTATAAATCCAATAACTCGATACTAGAATCTGGCTTAAACCAAAGCCGGCTAGTAAAACCTGTTTGAACGTCGTACGTGCGTAAACACACGTACGCGTCCGAACCCTTGTCGTAAAACCATACGACCTATATATCGTTTCGCCTAGAGCAGGGAAACTCTCTGTGTGGGACTCTAAAGACTCGACACTATGCTGGCAGTGGGTTTAACCACAGACCGCAAGCGGCACTAGCTATACGTAACGGTCCCCAGGTAGATGTCGATAAGAAGGCCGATGAGGAAACTCATCCGAACTCCCACTGAGCCTGATGTGACAATCTCCGTACAGTCCGGTCTGTTCGTCTAAGAATATCGCATATCTAGCCTAGGGGGCGGCAAGCGTCAGTCCCCTAATAGCGATATAAGTCGTGTCGGAGCGTAGCCCATTACACCCTGAGAAACTACTGGAGCCTACCAGTAAATCTCGCTTGCCCTGGCCAGGGACTTTGCGTAATGGCTCTCTGACACAGTGCGATACCAACTCCCAATACCGGGAGAGACAAATCCTGTCTAACCGCCACGGCCTCCAAGTGCTCGGGACTGCACCCAACTGCTACCTGTTTGCACGACTCTTTTGAGCCGTGGTAGGGTAGCAATCTAAGAACAGTGGGATACACTCGAGACGAAGTAGCAGTGTCAAGTCTGCGGACTATGCTGTACTCATATCACCTGGGAACTGTTAACTGACGACGGGTATAATACCAACCAACAGTTCCCCTGCGAGTCATGTCCGGTGTACCCGTAACCTAACGAGCACCTGTATACTATCTCCAGTACGACATACTAATGGCTGTGGGACAGACCATCTCCCCAACTAGGATGAGAAGCGTACACACTTAGTCTACTCCGGATTATCGATGCCCTATCTTGATAATCCAACGACCAGAGACCTATATAGGATGTTGCTTACAGACTACCCAGCCCCCACTAGTGTGACTGCCATCACAACGCTGGTAATCATGCAAAGATCCTATGGGCTCTACTAATATGTATAAGTGATACGTTACAAGAAACATATGCACATATTAAAGTAGACACAAACCAAGTAGCATACTACTATTTTTAGCAAGACTGTATATACAACTGTGAATATCCCAAGCTTCCATTAAGCAATATATATACAAGTATGATACAATAATGGCCCCTAGGGCATATACACTAACTATCTCCTACTTGCACTAGGGCCATGAGCTGGCATATTGTAGACCTATCATCTCGAATAGCCTCTCGAACTGCGTCTGAGGAATGGCCTTTGTGAATGGATCAGCAATGTTATTCTCCGTCTCTACTCTTTTCACCTCGATCTCCCGGCGATCGACGATCTCCCTGATCAGGTGATACCGCCTTAAGATATGTCTGGACTTCTGATGGGACCTGGGTTCCTTCGCTAAAGCTATAGCACCGTTGTTGTCACAATACAGAGGTATTGGATCAACACTGGTAGGAACCACCTGAAGTTCTGTGAGCAACTTCTTCATCCAGACAGCTTCTTTTGCGGCATCGCAAGCAGCTATGTACTCTGCTTCCATTGTTGAGTCAGCAACGGTCTCCTGCTTGGAACTCTTCCAACAGACCGCCCCTCCATTGAGGGTAAAGACATAACCCGACATGGATTTGGAGTCATCCTTGTCACTCTGGAAGCCGGAGTCGGCAAAGGCCTCCATCTGGAGGTCTTTTCCGCCATACACCAAGAACATCTCATTAGTCCTCCTTAGGTACTTGAGAATGTTCTTCACTGCTATCCAGTGATTCTCCCCTGGGTTTGCCTGATACCGGCTTACAACGCTTAATGCGTATGGTACATCTGGTCTGGCACATAACATCGCATATATTATAGAGCCTACCGCAGAAGCGTAGGGTATAATCGACATACGATCCCTTTCCAAATCAGTCTTGGGAGACATCTCTTTGGAGAGGGTGATTCCGTGACAAGCCGACAAGTTACCGCGCTTAGAATCATCCATTTTGAATCTCTTCACTATGGTGTCTATGTACCTGGACTGCGAAAGTCCCAACATCCTTTTTGATCTATCACGATAGATCCGGATCCCCAGAATGTAGGTGGCATCACCCAGGTCTTTCATGGAGAATTTCTGTGATAAGAATCTTTTGACTGACTGTAACATAGGAATATCATTTCCTATTAGGAGAATGTCATCCACGTACAAGACGAGGAATACTACAACTCTCCCTACAATCTTACTGTATATGCATGGTTCATCTGGATTTTTGATAAAGTCGAATTCTTTGACAGCATCATCAAAACAGATGTTCCAACTCCGCGATGCTTGCTTTAGTCCATAAATGGACTTAAGCAGCTTGCATACTTTACCGCTGCTCCCACTCTGAATGAATCCCTCTGGCTGATCCATATAGACGCTCTCTTCCAAATTACCATTTAGAAAGGCCGTCTTTACGTCTATCTGCTAGATTTCATAATCGTGGAAGGCAGCAATAGCAAGAAAGACCCGAATGGATTTAAGCATAGCCACTGGAGAAAAAGTTTCATCATAGTCCAAACCAGGTCTTTGACGGAAACCCTTTGCAACAAGTCTAGCCTTATAGGTTTCAACCTGTCTACACCAATCTTCTTTTTGAAGATCCATTTGCATCCTACGGGTTTTACCCCATCTGGAGCAATGTCCAAAGTCCATAATTTATTAGTGTACATGGACTCCATTTTGGTCCGCATTGCATCCAGCCATTTTACTGAGTCACCGCTCTGAATGGCTTGTTGGAAGCTAGTAGGGTCATCTTCATCAATGACACAATCCTCTCTATCCCCATCTATGAGAAAACCGTAGTATCTCTCAGGCGGATAAGACGGCCTACTACTCCTGCGGAGGGGTGTGGGAATGTCCCTTTCTTCTGAAACCTCTGGTTCTACCATACTTTCAGTAGTAGTTTGTGGTTCTGGAATTTCTTCTAGTTCTATTTCACTCCCACTTGTTTCCTTTTCTAAAAATTCAGTTTCTAAGAAATGGGGATGCTGAGAAACAAAAACCTTTTGTTCCTCTGCGTAATAGAAAAGATACCCCCTGGAGTTCTTTGGGTATCCTACAAACTTACATAGTACTGAGCGTGCCTCGAGCTTGTCCGCATGCTGCTTCTTTACAAAAGCTGGACATCCCCATGTCTTAAGATACTTAAGATAGGGTTTCTTCCCACTCTACATCTGATATGGTGTGGTAGGCACAGTCTTGGTTGGAACCTTGTTCAAAAGATATGCAGCTGTTTCTAGCGCATATCCCCAGAAAGATCGCGGCAACTCAGCCTTACTCATCATGGAACGAACCATATCCAATAGGGTTTGATTCCTCCTTTCTGATACACCGTTGTGTTGTGGTGTGTATGGAGGAGTAAGCTGAGAGAGAATTCCATTCTCTTTTAAGTAACTCAGGAACTCGGCACTTAAGTATTCACCACCTCGATCAGATCTCAGTGTCTTTATACTCTTGCCTGTTTTTTTTTCCACTTCATTCCTGTATTCTTGGAATTTCTCAAAGGCCTTGGATTTATGCTTCATTAAGAAGACATATCCATACCTAGAGAAATCGTCCATAAAAGTAATGAAGTAGGAATAACCATCTCTCGCATGTATAGACACTGGACCGCACACGTCACTGTGTACGAGTCCCAAGAGCTCACTTGCTCTTACTCCGTGTCCAGTGAACGGAGTCTTTGTTATCTTTCCTTTGAGACAGGATTGACAAGTTGCATATGTTTGATATTCGAACGGATCCAAATATCCTTCTTTATGTAACTTAGTCAACCTTCTCTCATTGATGTGACCTAGTCTACAATGCCATAAGAAAGCCTGATTTAATTCCGGAGACTTTCTTTTAAGTGTGTTCTGGATATTGAAAACCTGAGCTTGACTCAATACGTATATGCCGTTATCTAATGTACCAGACCAAATCAGAACTTGATTTAGGTAGATGTGTACTACATCGCTTACGAATATAAAATCATATCCCTCTCTCGAAAGTGAGGATACTGATATGATATTACAAGTTAGACTAGGTACATACAGATAGTTACGTAGAATCAATATCTGCCCACTTGTCAAACCTAGGCGATATTCTCCCACGGATTCAGCGTCCACGCTCATTCCGTTTGCAACTCTGAGAGACCAATCACCTACTTTTATAACTTTACGGTTTCTCAAAGCATATAATGAATTACAGATATGAGATCCTGCTCCGGTATCAAGTACCCAGGAAGTAGAGTTAATTGACAAACAGTTCTCAATTACTAACACACTTGAGGCTGAAGCCACAACATGCTTCGTATCCTGGCTACTGGCTTCTAAAGCCCTGTAATCTTTCTGCCTATGCCCAATCTCATAATAATAGGAACGTCCCTCTTTTACTATACCTAGTCCCGAAACTTTTTCCCTTCTCTTTCCTTCTACTTCCCTGATTTCCTTCAAGGTAGAAGGTAGAGACTGTAGAATCAAGTCAGTATCTGACTCGTTCTCCAACGTGGTCTTCAGGTTTTTGAGCTGATCAGTACAGCTAGTCATTGTAAGGACGTTGTCCCCTACAGATGACCCGACGGCCAACCTCGCTTGAATTAATTCGGTCGAGGTCTCTGTAGGGTTCCTAGGCATGCTAATGAGGTCTCACAAGGCATCAACCATGCCAATTTCAAATTTTACAAGTGCCGAGAAACCCTAATACAGATTCGTTAACTAGAGTTTAGGCGAAAAGTGAAACTACTTAACAATTTAACTAAAAGAAAGAGGCTACAACCTTTGTAGATCCAGTTCTCCACTTCCTTAGCTCCACGTGGACGTCCTCTCGCTGTCCATATCGGATCTCGGACTCTAGCATCGGCTTCATCGGAGAAATGGCGGGTTAGGTCGTCAACTTCGATGCCGAAGATGATCTACGTCGAGGCAACACAAGATCAAGCTCCAAATTCACCAAGTTGTGAAACTTGTGAAGAAACAACCCTATACTACTTGGCAAGAGGTAGAGGATGAAGAAATAGGAGGTGGGTTCACTTTAGAATTGGATTTCTCACTCTTTTTCTCAAGATGCCATTGATGGTGGCAAGCTCTCTTCTTGAAGAAGAAGAAGAAGAAGAAGATAGAATATCATAAGTGTTTTTATAAAATGAAAATAATATGAGTACTTATCATATACTAACCATGGTCAAGTGTAGAGAGTAAACTAGGGTTAGGTGAATGGTTAGGTTAAGGGAATAAAACAAAAATGGTCAAGCTTTCAACTCTTCATGAAGCTTCATGAAAGAAACAAAGAAAGCCACCATTTCCATTTTCTTTTCCAAAATAAATAATCAAAATAAATAAATGAATAATTAAACAAAACCCTAACCATTCATATAACCATGGTTTAATCTTTACACATACTCAAGTTAGCATGTATCATCAAACATGATACAATCAAGTGCATACAAAAATATATCACATATACAATGTGCACATCAAGTGAGAAAATCCTTTTAAAGTGAACCAATACTAGTTAATGCAAAGTAATATATCAAATATATAATTATACATTAAATCATTAAATCAACACTTGATTCAATGATCCGGTCATGTCGCACATAACCGACTAGTATACAATGTATCGACTTATCGAATCAATCTTCGATTCGATAACTAGGTTATATCGCATACAACCAATCGAAACATTCATTGCGAGAATGAAATACGGTATCACATACATGCATTATTCTCGGTCCCGCACATATCTCATATGCGCTCCTATTTCGTTTCGCTTGAGCCAGGAAACTTCTGTGTAGGACTCTAAAGACTCGTCAATACGCCGGCAGCAGATGATGATCATATCAAGCACCCAAAAGCCGCAAGCGGTCTGCTAAACGTAACGGCCACCCGGGTATTGATCGATCAGAAGATCGACGAGCAAGCCCGCTCACACTCCTGTGAATCCAACCAGTAACACTTACCGTACAGTCCGGTCATGTTCGTCTGATATGTCGCATATCAAGTCTAGGGATGGTAAACGTCAGACCCCAATAACCGATAAGTCGTGCCGATGTGAGGCTCATAACGGGTCGAGAAACTACTGGTAACACTTACCAGCAAATCTCTGATCAGCCCTTGCCAGGGACTTCCCTGTTACGGCCAATCGAGCACAGCGCAACATCAACCCCCAATACCGGGAGAGACGAAACCCCTCCTATCGCTCATTGCCTCCATGTGACCCGGGACTGTACCCAAAAAACCACCGTTTTGCACGCCCTCATGGACGTGGTAAGGTGGAGATCAAAGCACAGTGGGAATCACACAAGACTCTATGACGATCTCGGGCCTACAGACTAACCTGCACAAGTGTCACCTGAGAACTGCCATCTGACGTGAGGTATAATACCATCTGGGAGTTCTCGGCAAGTCCGTCCAGTGCACCCAGTCTCCACTGAGCACCCGTATACCATCTCTGATGTCAAACACCAAAGGATATGGGATCATCCATAGTCCATCTCATGGGTCGAGAAGCGTATACGCTAGTCTACACTGGTATATCGATGCCCTGTCTCGATACACCCACGACTAGGGACCTTGAAGGATGTACCTATGGACTACCATGTCCCCACTAGTATGATCTGCATCATAGTCCAGGTAGTCAAGTACACATCCTAAGGGCTTTACCAACATGTAACTATAAGACAGTTTAAAGAGACTAGTATACATATTAAGATAAAGAGCAACCAGATAGCATACTATCATATCGAGCAAGAAAGTCATCTCTATATATGTCGAAGCATCCAATATAATATACATCATCTGTACAATACTGGCCTCTAGGGCATACATACAACTAACAGTCTCATATCTTGTGATATAAGATTGCTCTCCATATAAATCTTTGTTATGGAGAAAAATAGAAACTGAGTCCATCTTCTCGTGCTGCTTCTGGTATGCACCATCAACTGAAGCTAACACGAGGTACTTGGCTTTCGCTTTATCCTTTTCCCTTGTCTGACGGATATTCATATCCGTGACAGTGGAAACTGGACCTGGGACGGCGGGATCTTGATTAGTAATAGGGTGGTCCAGCTTGTTATAGGCAATGGACATTTAGACAGACCTTTGCCAGTCATATAAGTCAGAATCAGTCAATTTGTTATCTAGATATAACCTCGTTGTGGTCACATGGTCGCTGCAATTAAGAGAGAGAGAAGAAAACACTTTTAGCATGATGCTCTTGCAAGTTTAGAGTGGTTTTTAATTTATCTAAACAGGATGGCTCCTACTGTTTCTCGAATCCCTCTTCAAACCATAAAAGAAGAATTAGCCAGGACTATTCTCACCGTACAATTCTTGCTTAACCGTTCAGCCAGGTCAGTGTCGATACTTCGAGGGAGGTTTTCCAATGCTTTCGCGAAGTTCCTTAATTAAATAACCTCTTTTCTCTTGGGGCGTAGCCCCGCTGACACCTTTCTAGGCACCTACTTGGTTTATAGCATTGATCGTTAAGTGACGAATGTTCTGATAAGTAGTATATACTCACAGTAGGATCGAGATCCAAAATATCATCGTATGATAATGTTGAAGGAATCCTACCAACATTCATCAAACTCCAAAATGGTATGCATCTCTCTGCAAATTTCAGTTTCTTTAGAAATTCCCGATGTGGATTTTTGCCCCATGCTCTTATGACCTTGACGAAGGTCAACAAATCATAAGTCACATGTCAAGTTCGACCCGTCATTATCCAGGTTAATTTGAACCTACCCGTACATACCCATGACGAAGGTCAACAAGGTAATACGACTGTCCCAAACCAACGCATCTATCTATGCAACATATGAACACCCAACATCTACCAATCACTATGCCTTGATGAAGGTCAACAAACATAGCTTGAATACTATTGAATATTCATAAGAAATGACGGAGGGCTACGAATGGTTTTGGCAAAACCGTGAACGTAGTGAACTTGATATAATCGAAGGAACCTGATACTTTTTAAAAGGAGTGGTTAAAGCTCCGTAATTAAAAATTCTGATCCTTTTTAAAATAACCGAGTGGTTTCTTTTAAATTTGTTCCAACGATTGAACTTTGGTTTATTTTCTTTGCATTATAATAATGCGTCCCATCATTTATCCTATCATTGCAGAAAACAACGAAAATACCACGTCCTCTTATGCCATCCGCATTTGCCACGGGGTCCCGTCATCACCCGTTAGGTTACTTAACTAACGACAGAGCGGGGCTGGGCTAGTGCGGGTGTAAAACATAAGTGACGTCTAATAGCTATCATATATAGATATTGTACATTCGTCAGACGCAATAATAAGCATTACAGATCACAGATGAACTTTATTGGATTTACTAGCAATCCGCATTTGCTTTGAGCCTGCAATAAAAGACGGATTATACAGTTATGATGAATAGCCATTACCCCAACCCTAGACCCCTACGGGTACGGCAAACTACCCGCCAAGTACCCGAAGTGAAGCGGTCTCCCTTAACAATGTGAGTAGGCCACTAAACACTTCAACGTACCCGGTAGTTTGTGTACCCTACCTTGGGTCTATCCTAGGAGCAAAAAACAGTAAAAAGAAATAATACAACGGTGGCTACAACCGCAACCTGGATGCACCCCGCAAAATAATATTACATCATATTACATTTACATCGAATGAATGAATATTAAACCCATCTCAAACCCCGGCTAATCATCACAACACTCCAATCAAGTCCATATATACAAACAGTAAACATTACAGAAATGTGCAACCCCTTGCCAACCGACATACTAGCAGTTAGGGGAGGTTTACGAACACATTAAACATTACAGATAAAAACCCAATTAGAAAATATCTTAGAACATCGTTCGATTACCATTTTCCGTGTCTACCCCAAAAGCAAACCAGCACTGAAGTAACCTGGGCAGAAACAGAATATACAGGAAAGCAAAAAACCAAAAAATATGAATTTCTGTGAAAATCCGAGTCAACTCGGAGTTGACTCCGCCGCGGATCCGCGGCCAAAAGCACCATCTTGCCGCGAATCCGCGGCCGTCTTGCCGAGTTAGGATCTCGTATTTTACCAGTATTCTTATATTTCCCTGCTGTGAATTTTAAGGCATATCAAATATTTTTTTTGACACTTTTAAAATCAACAGAAACTTAGGGTATCCGGTGTTTCGTTTTCGCGTTTTCTGACGATCGAAGATCTAATCAGTTGCTAACAAGCTAGTAATGGTTTAGTTGGCTCTGATACCACTGTAAGTCCATGTCACGCACCCCACAAACTTGCGGGGAGGCAGAATATATGAAAAACGATTATCAAAGCTTCGTAACACGGACTTGAGCGCATGAATCGTATCTAAACAGTTATTAGCAAACTACGAGAGGTTTAACTATTCGGATTCGAAGTTATACCTCACGTTACATGTCCTTCGGGTCTTCATCGTTGTCCTCCACTCCTCGTAGGCTCCTTGGAACATCGGCACCTCAACGGCCTCCTTGAGTCAAAGACAATCCACCCGAAAGCTCCTTCTCCAAGCTTGATCTTTAAACTTGAGATAACTAGGTTGCTCAAAGTGCTAATCTAAGCTACCTAGGGGATATAAAGTGAGGTTATGGATGTATTAGTCTAACTAACTCTTGATCTCAACTCATGAGAGGTTAGGGTTAGGGTTTGAAGAATGAAAGAGCTTGAGGAGAGAGAAGGTGATGATAATAATGATAATGATATTGTTTCTCACTTGATATATATGAAACATAATGAATAATGAATAAATGAATAAAAGAGATTATTCATCATGCTACATAAATATAATATGAGTGATTCACTATGTAAGTCATTAAGCATTTAATAATACATTAATGACATGATGAATCACACATAATGAGTCACAATATCATTTAATGACAATGCCACCTTACCCCCCCAAGTCACCATGCTTCTAGAAGCTTCCCGACAAATTACGAGAACGCCCCTCTAATCCCTGAAAATACGGAAAAACTTTAGACTGTATAAATCTAATAACCCGATACTAGAATCTGGTTTAAACCAAAGCCGGCTAGTAAAAACTGTCCGAACGTCGTACGTGCGTAAACACACGTACGCGTCCGAACCCTTGTCGTAAAACCATACGACCTCTATATCGTTTCTTCTGGAGCAGGGAAACTCTCTGTGTGGGACTCTAAAGACTTGACACTACACTGGCAGTGGGTTTAACCACAGACCGCAAGCGGCACTAGCTGTACGTAACGGTCCTCAGGTAGATGTCGATAAGAAGGCCGATGAGGAAACTCATCCGAACTCCCACTTAGCCTGATGTGACAATCTCCGTACAGTCCGGTCTGTTCGTCTAAGACTATCGTATATCTAGCCTAGGGGGCGGCAAGCGTCAGTCCCCTAATAGCTGTATAAGTCGTGTCGGAGCGTAGCTAATTACACCCTGAGAAACTACTGGAACCTACCAGTAAATCTTGCTTGCCCTGGACAGGGACTTTTCGTAATGGCTCTCTGACACAGTGCGATACCAACTCCCAATACCGGGAGAGACGAATCCTGTCTAACTGCCACTGCCTCTAAGTGCTCGGGACTGCACTCAACTGCTACCTGTTTTCACGACTCCTTTGAGCCGTGGTAGGGTAGCAATCTAAGAACAGTGGGACACACTCGAGGCAAAGTAGCAGTGTCAAGTCTGCGGACTATGCTGTACTCATGTCACCTGGGAACTGTTAACTGACGACGGGTATAATACCAACCAACAGTTCCCCTGCGAGTCCTGTCCGGTGTACCCATAACCTAACGAGCACCTGTATACTATCTCCAGTACGACGTACTGATGGCTGTGGGACAGACCATCTCCCCAACTGGGATGAGAAGCATACACACTTAGTCTACTCCAGAATATCGATGCCCTATCTCGATAATCCAACGACCAGGGACCTGTATAGGATGTTGCTTACAGACTACCCAACTCCCGCTAGTGTGACTGCCATCACAACGCTGGTAATCAAGCAAAGATCCTATAGGCTCTACTAATATGTATAAGTGATACGTTACAAGAAACATATGCACATAATAAAGTAGACACAAACCAAGTAGCATACTACCATTTTTAGCAAGACTGTATATACAACTGTGAATATCCCAAGCTTCCATTAAGTAATATACATATAAGTATGATACAATAATGGCCCCTAGGGTATATACACTAACACACTAATGAGAGATTAGTGAAGTAAACACCCTATTCTAAAGTGCTAATCTAGTAGAGGATGATGAAGTAAGAAGTGGGCTCACTTTAGTTTTATTTTTCTCACAATATTTTCTCTCTTTAGAAAACCCTAGCAAGCTTTTGCTCAAGGATGAAGAAGAAGAGCTCAAAAGATGAGAATGAACTAATGAGATGAGAGAATGAACCATGGGTGAGTTTGTATCATATACTAACTCATGTAGAGACATAACCATGGCTAAATTATAATGGTTAGGTTAATAAATATCTTAAGTAAAACAAAATTAGTGGACTAAGTCAATGCATCCACAAGCTTCATGAAGCTTCATACATATGAGCTATTATCCACTAATTTGGAATTACTTTAATTACTAAAACCCAACATTATAATTAGTACGGTGTAAGTCTCATACACCCATGCAGTGTGTATCAACAACCATGATACAAAATAAAACACAATTAATATATATCACATATATATTAAGTGTGCACATATGACAATAATAAATGCTTAAGTGAGCTAATATTAGTTAATGTAAATTAGTATATCAAATATACAATTATACACTAAATTATCAAATCAACACTTGATTTAATAATCCGGCTATATCACATATAACCGACTAATATTAAATATACCTACTTATCGAATCAACACTTGATTCGATAACCCGGCTATATCACATATAACCGTCTGATACAAATATCGTGAGAATAGAATATGGTATCACATACTCGCATTATTCTCGGTCCCGCACATATCACAAATGCGCTCCTACTTCATTTTGCCTGAGCCAGTAAAACCTCTATGTAGGACTCTAAAAACTCGTCAATACGCCGGTAGTAGGTGATGATCACATCAAGCACCCATAAGCCGTCAGCGGTACTAGCTGGACGTAACGGCTACTCGGGTATTGAACGATCAGAAGATCAGCAAGCAAGCCCGCTCTAGCTCCTGAAAAAGCCTGTCAGTAACATTACCGTACAGTCCGGTCTCCTCGTCTGATATGTCGCATATCCAGTCTAGGGGTAGTAAACGTCAAACCCCAATAACCGATAAGTCATGCCGATATGAGGCTCATAACGGGTCGAGAAAGTACTGGTAACACTTACCAGTAAATCTCTGAAACAGCTTTGGCCAAGGACTTCCTATAGCCAATCGAGCACAGCGCAACAACAACCCCCAATACCAGGACAGACGAATCCCCTCCTATCGCTCATTGTCTCCATATGACTCGGGACTGTACCCAAAAACCACCGTTTTGCACGTTCTCATGAACGTGGTAAGGTGGAAATCAAAGCACAATGGGAATCACACAAGACTCTATGACGATCTCGGGCCGACAGACTAACCTGTACCAGTGTCACCAGAGAACTGCCATCTGACGTGAGGTATAATACCATCTGGGAGTTCTCGGCGAGTCCGTCAAGTGTACCCAGTCTCTACTGAGTACCCTTATATCATCTCTGATGTCTAACACCAATGGATATGGGATCATCCATCGCCTATCTACATAGGTCGAGAAGCTACACGCTAGTCTAATCTGGTATATCAATGCGCCGTCTCGATACACCCACGACTAGGGACATTAAAGAATGTACTTACCGACTACCTCTGTCCCACTAGTATGATCCGCATTATAATCCAGTTAGTCAAGTACACATCCTAAGGGCTTTACCAACATGTAACAGAGAGACAATCAGTGTACAGGTTAAGATAAAGAGTAACCAGATAGCATACTATCATGTCGAGCAAGAATGTCCTCCCTATATATGTCCAAGCATCCACTACAATATACATCTCATGTACAGTAATGGCCTCTAGAGCATACATATAACTAACAATCTTCCACTTGCACTAGGGCCATCATATAGCAGTGGTTGTAGTATCTCATACTCAACCATCCCATAAAAGTCTCTATCTGGGAAAAGGCCTTTGTGAGTGGATCCGCCGTGTTGTCTTCTGAGTCTACTCTCCTAACCTCGATCCCCTGGAGATCAATCATCTCCTTGATTAGGTGATACTGCCTTAGAATAAGTCATTGATGGGATGGGGGTTCCGAGGCATAAGCCATAGCTTCATTGTCTTACAATGGTAGGAACGAAGTTCATCTCATGAACTAATATACACCCAGACTTCCTCTATGGTAGCGTCTTTGGTAGTGATGTATCCAGCCTTTATCGTCTAGTTTGCCACGATATCTAGCTTGGAACTCTTCCAACATACCGTCCCTCTACTGAGGGTAAAGACAATGCCTGTGACTGACATTCAGTCGACTTTACCACCCTGGAACCTATCCAGTGATTCTCCCCAAGATCGATTGATACCATCTCACTACACCTAGTGAGAATCCTAACATCCCCTTAGATCTATCTCATAGATCCAAAACCCTGGATTTAGGAAGTATCACCTTGATCCTATTTGGAGTATCCATATGATAGGAGGAGATTGGCCGAGTGTAGCATAGGAAACTCATTTCCTATCAAGAGTATGTTATCCACGTACAATATGAGGATCACCACCATACTCCCTACTACCATTTTTGTATATACAAGGTTCATCTACCATTTTGATGAAGTCAAACGATTTGACTACCACATCAAAACAGATGTTCCAACTCCGCGAAGCCTGCTTTAACCAGTAAAGCAACTTGCACACGTTTCCGTTGCTCCCACTGTCTACGAAGCCCTCTGGCTGTGTACTTATAGACGCTCTTTTCTAAATCAATATTTAGAAAAGCAGTCATGACACCTAACCACCAGAAATCGTAGTCATGGTATGTAGCAATTGCAAGTAGGGTCCGGATGGACTTAAGTATAACTTCAGGAGAAAAGGTTTTATCATAATCCACACCTGGTCAATGACAAAAAAAACCTTTTACAACTAGTCTAGCTTTGAAAGTCTCAAATTTTCCATGTGCACCAAGTAATCTTCTCAAGATATACTTACTCCTGATGGGGATTTAACCCTTCAGATATAGCAATCAAAGTCCATACTTTGTTGGTGTATATGGATTCCATCTCAGATCGCTTAGCATCCAGCCATTCTTACACAGTCCCCACTCTTGATGGCCAGCTCGAAACTTGTTGGGTCATCATCTCATGATGCAATCCTCGCTCCCACTGTCATAGAGAAAATCGAAGTATCTCTCAGGCGGATGAGGAACCCTACCAGATCAGCGGAGAGGCTGAGATTCATCGGGAGCTATTGAATCCTCCGGTTCTACAAATCGTCGGCTGTAGTTTGTATAGCTGGAACTGCTTCTAGTTCTACCTCATGACGACAAATTTGTTTCCAAAATAAATTCCTTTTCTAAAAAGGTGGCATGCCGAGAAATAAAACACCTTTTGTTCCTCGTTGTGGTAGAAGATACTCCCTTGCGAATGCTTGGGATATCCAACAAACTTCCACAGTTCTGAACTTGTCTCGAGCTTGTCCGGATTTTGCTTTTGACATAGGCCGGACAACCCCAAATCTTAACATACTTAAGAGATGGGCTCTTCCCATACTATATCTCATATGGAGTGGTAGGCTCCTGATTTGGTTGGAACCCTATTCAATAGGTATGCAGCTTCTTAAGTGCATAACACCCAAAAGAAAATAGGCAACTCAGTAGTACTCATCATAGAGCGCACCATATCTAATAGGGTACGATTGCTCCGCCCCGATACACCGTTGTGCTGTGGTGTATACGGGGTAGTAATGCTGAGAGAGAATCTCATTCTCCTTTTGAATAGTCCAGAAATTCCGTGCTCAAGTAATCTCCTCCTTGATTACATCAAAGGACATAATACTTATACCCGTTTTGGTTTTCTACTTCTAACTTATATTCTTTGAATTTCTCAAAAGCTTCAGACTCGTGTTTCAACAGGAACATATGTCCGAATCTTGAGAGATCATCAGTGAATATAATGAAGTATAAAGAACCAGTCCTGGCATGTATAGACAGGGGACTTACATACATCATCATGTATCAATCCCAAGAGTTCATTAACTCTTTCTCTGTTTCCAGTAAATGGAGCTATGGTCATCTTATCTTTGTGACATGACTGGCAAGTTTCACAAGATGTAAATTCAAACTGATTTAAATATGCATCTTAATGTAACTTAGCTAGTTGGGTTACATTGATATGAACAAGTCTACAATGCCTCAAGAAGGATTCGTTCATTTCTGAACTCTTTCTCTTGTGTGTGTTCTGTACGTTGAGAACTGTAGTTTGATTTAGAACGTATATGCTTTTAGATAACATGCCTAAACCAATCAACTCTTGATATAGGAAATGTTCAAAACATTATCCAACAATACAAAATTATATCCTTCTTTACTAAATAAAGAGACTTATATGATGTTGTATATCAGGTTCGGTATCTAATAACATTTGTTCAAAATCAATGTATTTGGTAATAAAGGGTGATAACTTCCAACAACTTGGCTGTAACAATTGCACCGTTTCCAACTCTTGAAATTTTATCACCCATTCTCAGTTCTTTACCTATCTGTAGCCCATGTAACAGATTACATATGTGGGATCCTGATCCGGTATCACATACCCAGGACGTAAAGGATACTGAGAAACAGTTCATTGTAGCGAACATATCCGAAGAAGATGCATCAATGTGTACTTTCTTCGTTTGGACGGCACGGGAATCCTGGTAATTCCCTATTTCCTGCTCGGTCTTATAACAATTATAAATTAGAGCGGGACCAACGTTCCCCAGCGCAGTATAACAAGCGGGTTCGGTCAATACATCCATATTATTATCTTGATTAAGGCGTGGCATGGTCTCTACCTGGAGAGAGAGAGAAGAAAACACTCAGCGTATGCTCTTGTAAGATTAGATTGGTTATTATTTTATCTAATCAGGATGGCTCCCATTGTATTTATCAAATCTTCCTCCAAACCCTAAAAAGAAAGACTAGCCGGGATTAATTACACCCTACAAGTTCGCCAATCTTTCAGCCAGATCACTGCCTGTATTTTGAGTGAGGTTCCCTGTGCTTTTGTAACACTTTTAAAATCGTTTAGGTAGTTTTTCGATAATCAGTAAAATAACGGAAAAATAATTATTTTTCGTAAAACGTAAAAATAATTATTTTTCAATATAGGCTTAATTATACAAAATTTAGATATGAAATTGCTAGTGTTTGGTTAATTATTTGTCACTTATAAATTTCTAGTCATTTAATAATTTTTCCTTAATTAATTATTTTATATATTATTTTAAGCTTTTAAATATACATTAAATTAGTGATAAATACAAATTTGAATGGGTGAATTACATACTTATGAACCATTACAAACTAAAATCCAGTGGTAACATAAATTTTATCAAGTTTTTACAACTCTAGTTGTTTCTATGGTGTAAAATGAAATAAAATGAAATTTTTAATAGGAATTGATGTGATAAGCATTAATTTCACTTGAGAGGGAGTTTTTTTTATGGAAAATTCCACACAATTCTCTCACATTTCCCCACATCCCCCCCAGGCCGAGAGCCTCCCCTGCAGTTCCCCCATTTTTCCCCATCTATTTTTTCTTCAAATTTCATCACAAATCCATCAAAAAATCCATAAATTTCTTCACAAATTCCAAACAAATCCTTATTCTATCTCTTCATAAGCCAAATTTAGTGTAAATCATGGAGAAAGGAGGCCATCTTTAGAGCCTAAGTGCTAGCTAGGGTTCAAAACTTGAGAGGTAAAATTCTAACCTAATGGTTAATTTGTAGTTTAACCATGCTAATCTAGGTTTTTCAAGTGTGAATTTGGTTGTGATTGCTTGTTTAAGGAATTCAAGAAAAGGGTTTGATTTTGGAATTAGGGTTTGAAGCATTTCAAATACGTTAAATCAAGTGTAGTGGCTAACTAGTTGTGTAGTTGGATGATTATGCTAGATTGTGATCACTATATCGTTAATCCTCGATGTTTGCACCAAATATGGAATTTAGGTGCTTACTAGGTTTTCTAAATAATTAGGTGGTGAATTAATTTTGATATCTTGATTATATTATTAGCATCTCCTACGGTAATTAGGGTGTGCAAATGCGAAATTGGTTTGATCGGGTTTTAGCTTTGACGGTTGTTCTGAACGACGATTCTAGTTAAGGTTGTAGTGATTGTCGTGTGTGTTCCGCGCACCAAGTGCACAATGTTCCTAACTTGTGAACGTTGATCTTTTCATATTGTGACTTTGCGTCATTTCAGGATATGTAATCTTATGTTTTGTGTTGTGCAATTTTAGCATCAGTTACGGAAGCATCGGACGCGGCGCGCAAAGGCAAAGCTGTGGTCGGATCGGATTAGCGAGGCGCCCGGGAGAGTAAATGTACACATTTATGGGGGGATCGTATGGATGGCGCGAGGCGCCCGACATTTAGGGTTGCTAGTAGTAGTTGCATTCATATGCATAGCTTTCTAGTTATTCATCTGCTGGCATCGCATGGTTATCTATATACCTATGTATGATATCACCTCTTAGGACACTTGCACCATTATCATTGGCTCATGTTGCACGCGCACTATTCATGTGAACACACACGCCTTTGGTAATTTCCATGCCACGAGCACTTTAGAACCTGCTTAGTTTAGTATCAAACACTTGCATCATACATGATACATTGAATTGCAAAGCATGTATATACCTCACTTCATTATCATTCTTATATAGATTCCTCGTCATAAATTACATTGCATAATATCGATATCATAGGCATCTATCATTTACAACATGTCAGATATTATGATTTCTTGAGGATTTTACTATTGCTGAGATTTCTGGATTTTGGGGAAAACCGCAAGAATTTTCCAAACTCATTATGTTTTAAAATATCAGTTGCGGTTTTCTCGAGATGTATGTGTTGTCCACCATGAGTTTTCATGTTTTCTGTTGGATTTCGAGACCCGATTCGAGGAGTGGAGGAACCGTCTCGGGTACATGGTGGGCCCGGTATGGTACCCTGGGGTGAGAGTGTTTTTGTAGGGATGATGATGAGCCTGGCTGGGGAAGACTACCTACTAGTGATGTCTGGCGCGGCAGATATCCGGAGGATACCTACCGTTGTCGTGAGATTTGATGATATGGGCCGATCCGGACCGACGGAGCCCAAGGTATTGAGATATTGACATAGTGATACCTTGAGACAGATATATATCCATATTTTGTGTCGATGCTTGACACTGTTTTCAGATGATTTCATTGATGATACCTTTGCTATTGTACAGATATTTTTCTAAGTAAAGAGTGCAGATATCATCGTACTAAACACTTAAAGATTTCGTATTGATTTTGCACCCATGTGCATACATGTTAGTGGCATCGCATCATATATAGATATGCAGGTTGTGACGCATTTGCGTGCATTCTTACGATAGCCTTATTAGATATTACTTACTACTCACGAGCTGGCAACTCACCCCCGTTGTGCCACAGTGTCTTGCAGGTCGGACCCGTCAGCCTTATAGCGGCGGGCGTACTTTTCCTTAGTATCTTTCGCTCGGACTCACGACATTGCTCGTAGGTGGGTTGCGAGGACACTTTTATCTCTTTTTGTATTATCATTGTATCTAGTATTCTCTATCTACCACTTCTTCTATTGTATATGCGACCTAGTGATGAGACTGTGAGGTTTTGGATATATGTTGTTTCTCTGGGGTCGAGCTCACTTGAGCCGACGTTATGTTTTCTTACTTTTGTGTTTCTTTATGCTTATTTGCTTGATCTTATATATATTGCGTATGGTTGTGATCCGCCTTGGGCGAAGAGCTAGCTCCCGCTTGGGGATGCCATTATTCATTACAGGTTTATATATTCTTGTTTGTACCCGTTTGGGGGCCAGTATTTACAAAGGAGACTCTGCCGAAATTTTCGGAAAATTTTGATATTTTAAAAAAAGAGATTAATATAACTTAATTGGTTTAAAATCATTTGCATAAAAGGTTTTCCTTCACTCTTTTTGGTTATGGTTTAGATTTTCTGGGCTTTGGCTGACTTAGGTTGCGTTACGCCTTGAGACGTCTCGTAATCTAAGTGCCTGTCACGTTCTATACCTTCGGGTCGTGACAGCTTTCGCACGGACCTAATTAAAATAAACCTCGTTTTCCCAGGAGGCGTAACCCCGTTGACACCTTTCTAGACACCAACTTGATCGGCTAATTGTAATGTGTAAAACTCTCTCAGGAATAACTTTTACTCGCAGTGGGTATCGGGATCCAACTATCTTATAGATGGTATGCAATCTCATTTCAAATTTCAACACTTGAAATTCCCGATAATTTTGCCCCTAGCGTCCTATGACCTTGACGGAGTCCAACAAACCATAGTCTGCTAGAAAGTTCAACCCGTACATTTCATGATTGAATTAAACCCGCCCACACGACCCTTGACGGAGGTCAACAAGGTCGCACGACTACCCTAACTCAATCGCATCATATGATTTTGCAGATAAGCATAAATAGCTACCGCACACTACGCCTTGACGGATGTCAACAAACGTAGCACGAATACTATAAAGTATTTGTCTGAAATGACGTAGGGCTACGACAGGTTTTTAAGAAAACCTTTTGCGTAATGAACTTGATATCGTTGTAGAATCGAGTGATTTTGAAAAGGAGCGTTTTTGAGGTTTTCACTAGTTTTGCTAAAGAGGTCACTCCCGGTGAAGGGATCTCGGCTCTTTCCTTAACGAATAAGGTGCAGGATATTTCACAAATACCACTATGCAAAGCAAAAACTATAAAAGCAATCAAAAGACAAACCGAGTTTTTAGCATCTGCTAATTTCGCTAAAAAGGTCACTCTCGGTGAAGGGATCTCGGCTCTTTCCTTATCGAATAAGGTGCTGGATATTTTACAAGGAATACCGCTATGAAAACCAAGAACTAGAGCTACCAGTTTTAAAAAAAAAAGTTTCTATAACATCTTTAGGTTTCTTTTCTTTCTTTAATCTCATTAATGAATGTCCCATCATTTTAAGTTACCTAAGCATCAAAGATAAATACAACGTACGCTTATGCCATCCGCATTCGCCTTGATGTCCCGTCATGCACCGTTAGGTTAGGTAACTAACGGCAGAGCGGGGCAGGGCTAGCGCCGGTTTAAAACATAAGCAACGTCTATATAATATATCATATATACTATATACAGTATCTATCTCAACATATCAAATGATCACATCACAGATATCGCAGCAGAAAACAACATATGAAATATTGAATATACTAGGATTTCCGGCTTTTATATTAAGCCTGTATAAAACACGGAATCTACGGTCGTGATGAATAGCCAAACCCACATCCCTAGACCCCTACGAGAGTGGCAAGCAACCCTACCAATTCTAGAGTTAGAAGACCCGGTCTCGAAGCCTCGAGATGTTCTCCCACTGGACTCTAGAACCTGGTTACTTGTGCTCCCCTCCTCGGGTCTATCCTAATGCGGAAAAGTAAATAATATACATCAACAGTGACATCTTCCTCAACCCGGAAGTGTCCCAATAAAAGAATATTACATACAAGTTTTTACATGAATGAAAATGAAAAACTCTCATCTCATATAAAACCCCCAGCTATTCAAACACGACGATCCAATATAACATATCCCAGCAACACATAACATCACATGTCATCAACGTAAGTAAATATGCGTATCCCAATTGTGGTTAACATATAGCAACGAAACCGGCGATGCACCACATATTACACTTACGGTCACAGAAAAGAAAGTGAAAAACTACAACAATTAGAATCCGCACTGCCTTAGACATTATAAACCCGGAATATCACATATTCTGGATTTCATGCCTAACAATGCAAATTTTATATTTAGGTCTCAACTATGAAAACACTTTTCAAAGGAAGTCGAGTAATTCAACAAGATTCTCGATTCCGTCCGAGGCCGAAATGTTAAACTTGCATGCAACTAGATAGATTCCAATTATTGTATCCCATCATAAATATCCATACGACGTTAAACTTTTCGATCGATTCATCAAAGTCCCACAATTTCCTGAGAGCTCAACCCTTGGGCACAGTTTTAATAATACCCGGAACATGCCGCAGTACCTATGGACCAACCGTAGAAGGGCAAGCCCAAGCCTCACTCATGTCGCCATGGAACTACGGCAAACCCTAGGGTATGACCGCGGTTCCGCGATCCAAAAAGGTCGAGTTAGGGTTTTATTCTTCTAGAGGGTCCACAGAATTACTTGCATGTTTTTCCGAATACGTTAAATTTGGAAAAATGGGTTTTTGACATTCGATCGAACTTTTTAGCTTCGCCTAGACAACTTATGAAAACCCAAAAGCAATGTTAAACTACGAATATGAAACACTCTGAATTGTTTATAGTGTAAGATTACATCACATGCAAAATTAGAAAAAACAAACAACACCTGAAACACCAAAACCAAGTCACTGGAGCACTGACAAAATTTGAAAGGGGCTCGGATTTTGGCCGAGATGGGGGTATATGTGGCCGGCCAAAAATTCACCAAACTGCCTCAAATTTCACCAGTGTAATGTTAGATTACATGTTATATTTGTCTATTTACTCTAGCTTGATCCTAGCTTAGGATTGATTAGCACCTTAGATTTTTAAATATGGCATGGTAGTTGCTGTGAAAACCCAGTAGGGTGCTAAGGAATCCCAACAGTGGTATTAGAGCGAGGCTAGAGCACATATAACCGACTAATATTAAATGTACCTACTTATCAAATCAACACTTGATTCGATAACCCGGCTATATCACATATAACAGTCCGATACAAATATCGCGAGAATAGAATACGGTATCACATACTCGCATTATTCTCGGTCCCGCACATATCACATATGTGCTCCTACTTTGTTTTGCCTAAGCCAGTAAAACCTCTATGTAGGACTCTAAAGACTCGTCAATATGCCGGCAGTAGGTGATGATCACATCAAGAACCCATAAGCCGTCAGCGGTAATAGCTGGACGTAACGGCTACCTAGGTATTGAACGATCAGAAGATCAGCAAGCAAGCTCGCTCTAGCTCCTATGAAAGCCTGTCAGTAACACTACCGTATAGTCCGGTCTCCTCGTCTGATATGTCGCATATCCAGTCAAGAGGTGGTAAACGTTAGACCCCAATAACCGATAAGTCATGCCAATATGAGGCTCATAATGGGTGGAGAAAGTACTGGTAATACTTACCAGTAAATCTCTGAAATAGCCCTGGCTAGGGACTTCCTGTTATAGCCAATCGAGCAAAGCGCAACATCAACCCCCAATACCGGGAGAGACGAATCCCCTCCTATCACTCATTGCCTCCATGTGACTTGGGACTGTACCCAAAAACCATCGTTTTGCACGTTCTCATGAACGTGGTAAGGTAGAAATCAAAGCACGGTGGAATCGCACAAGACTCTATGATGATCTCGGGTCGACAGACTAACCTGTACCAGTGTCACCAGAGAACTGCCATCTGACGTGAGGTATAATACCATCTGGGAGTTCTCGGCGAGCCCGTCTAGTGTACCCAGTCCCCACTGAGCACCCGTATATCATCTCTGATGTCTAACACCAATAGATATGGGATCATCCATCGCCCATAGGTCGAGAAGCTACATGCTAGTCTACTATGGTATATCGATACCCGGTCTCGATACACCCACGACTAGGGACATTAAAGGATGTACTTACCGACTACCTCTGTCCCACTAGTATGATCCGCATCATAATCCAGGTAGTCAAGTACACATCCTAAGGGCTTTACCAACATGTAACAAAGAGACAATCAGTATACATGTTAAGATAAAGAGTAACCAGATAGCATACTATCATGTCGAGCAAGAAAGTCCTCCCTATATATGTCTAAGCATCCACTAAAATATACATCTCATATACAGTAATGGCCTCTAGGGTATACATATAACTAACAGGTCCTCTTTCAATCATCGCAATCGTGTGCCTGCAATTCAATAATTGACTTGAGGGCACTATAGCCAAAAACTTATAGGCTTCATGGGAGTTTGGACAAGTTTGGTTGTTGATCTTCTAATCACTCAATACCTAGGTACCTGTTACGTCCAGCTAATACCACTGACGGCTTATGGGTAACTGATATGATCATTACCTACTGCTGGCATATTGTCAAGTTTTTAGAGTCTCATACAGAGGTTTCCTAGTTCAAGCGAAATGATGTAGGGCACATATGCTGATATGTGCGGGAGCCTGATTAAATACGAGTATGTGATACCGTATTCTAATCAGGCGACATTTGATATCGGTTAGGTTATATGTGATATAACCGGATTATTGAATCAAGTGTTGATTTGATAATATGATATACAGATAAATGATATTTGTCGGTTAAATATGATATAACCGGATTATTAAATCAAGTGTTGATTTAATAATTTGATATATATTTATATTTGATATATTTATATATTAACTAAAATTAAGCTCATTTAAGTTATTCTTCTAATATATATTTATGTATATATATATATATATATGTGATATATATATATATATATATATACATATATATATATATATATATATATATACATATATATATATATATATATTATGTGCTATGGTAGATGACGCATAAAGCATGGATTTTCTATTTTTAGAAAATAGAATAAAGAGGTGGAAAATGGGGACATATTTTGGGCATGGGTCAAGCAAGGCTTTGTTCTTTATTTTATTCATTTGCCATTCACTATTGAAGCATGGATGGATTTTATATTGATATATTATCCATGTTTCAATAAGTGAGCAATAATGAGAGCCATTCTTCACTTGATCTTTGCCCATGCTCTTTTCCCTCACTCTCTCCATTTTCATCTTCTTCTTCCTCTAAGCCCTAACCCTCACATGAGTTGTGAACCCTGCAGGGTTACCTAAGATGGCAGCAAGGTATCGGGTGGCATCTTCCATTCCAAATTCAAAAATTTGTCGTTTTAGCTAACCCTAACTAAGAATCGTTAACTAGAAATCGATGGAAATATAAATGCAAACACTTTGTAAGTTTAGTGAGCAAGAAATACAACCTTTGTAGACCGGTCCTTAACTTCAATAGCTCCGTGTAGTAGTCCCTTCTCTACGATCATGAACTCTGGACTCTAGAGAGGCTCCCATGAAGAAACGAACATGCTTGCTTCGAAGACTTTGAGGCCGAAGACGATCTACGTCGAGGAGACACTAAACCAAGCTATCTCTTTACTAATCAAGGAATTAGTGAAGCAAACACCCTATACTAAATGGCAAGTAGTAGAGGATGATGAAGTAGGAATTTTGCTCACATTAGAAATCATTTTCTCATTCAAAATCATCACTTTGTCACAAACTAGAGAGCAAGCTCAAGAGGAAGAAGAAGATGAAGTCAAGTGATGAAATGAATTATTGTTGAGGTTAGAAATACAACCAAGGGTTAAGCATGTCACGCTTAACCCTTGTAGAGAGTTAACCATGAGTTAGGGTTAAAGGTTAGGTCAAAAATATCTTAAGCTAGACAAAGAAAATGGACAAAGTCAAAGATGCTTACAAACTTCTATAAGCTTTCAACAAATATCAACCATGTCAATTATCCATAATATTTAAATTACTTAATGATAAAATTTAAACCCTAATCTTAACCCTAGCATGGTTCAATCCTCATAAACCTTAGTTGCATTTTTAACCTAACAATGATACATTTAACATATATCACATATATATCAACATATCCAAAGTGAGAAAAGAAATCTTAAGTTAGCTAATATTAGTTAATGTAATGTAATATATCAAATATATAATTATACATTAAATTATTAAACCAACGATTGATTTAATAATCTGGCTATATCACATATAACCGACTAATACATAATGTAATATCTTATCGAATCAACACTTGATCCGATAACCCGGCTACAACACATATAACCTATCATGTAACATATCGCGAGAATAGAATACGGTATCACATATCGCATTAATCTTGGTCCCGCGCATATCACATATGTGCTCCTACTCCGTTTAGCTTGAGCCAGGAAACCCCTGTGTAGGACTCTAAAGACTCGTCAATACGCCGGCAATAGCTGATGATCATATCAAACACCCACAAGCCGCAAGCGGTCTGCTAAACGTAACGGCATCCCGGGTATTGAGCGATCAGAAGATCAACAAGCAAGCCTACTCACACTCCGGCGAATCCAATTAGTAACACTACCGTACAGTCCGGTCTCTTCGTCTGATTATCGCATATCTCGTTTAGGGGTGGTAATCGTCAGACCCCAGTAACTCGATAAGTCGTGTCGATATAAGGCTCATAACGGGTCGAGAAACCACTGATAACGGTAAAGCAGCCCTGGCCAGGGACTTCCTGTTATAGCCAATCGAGCACAGCGCAACATCAACCCCCAATACCGGGAGAGACGAAACCCCTCCTATCGCTCATTGCCTCCATATGATTCGGGACTGTACCCAAAAGCCACCGTTTTGCACGTTCTCTTAAACGTGGTAAGGTGGAAATCAAAGCACAGTTGGAATCACACAAGACTCTATAACGATCTCGGGTCTACAGACTAACTTGTACCAGTGTCACCAGAGAACTGCCATCTGACGTGAGGTATAATACCATCTGGGAGTTCTCGGTGAGTCCGTCCAGTGTACCCAGTCTCTACTGAGCACCCGTATATTATCTCTGATGTCAAAAACCAATGGATATAGGATCATCCATCGCCCATCTACATAGGTCGAGAAGCTATATGCTAGTCACTCTGGTATATCGATGCCCTGTCTCCATACATCCACGACTAGGAATATTTGAAGGATGTACTTAGCAACTACACTGTCCCCACTAGTATGATCTGCATCATAGTCCTGGTAGTCAAGGACTCATCCTAAGGGCTTTATCAACATGTAACATAGAGACAATCAGAGTACATGTTAGATAAAGAGCAACCAGATAGCATACTATCATGTCGAGCAAGAAAGTCCTCCATATATATGTCCAAGCATCCAATACAATATACATCGTATGTACAGTAATGGTCTCTAGGGCATACATATCACTAACAATCTCCCACTTGTACTAGGGCCATCCATTGTAGTATCTCATACCCAACAAGCAGCAGTGGTTGTAGTATCTCATACTCAACCATCCCATAAAAGTCTCTACTGGGAAATAGGCCTTTATGAGTGGATCCGCGCTGTTGTCCTCTGCGTCTACTCTCCTAACCACGATCTCCCTGGAGATCATCCATCTCCATGATCAGGTGATACTACCTAAGAATATGTCTGGATCACTGATGGGACGGGGGTTCCTAGGCAAAAGCCACAACTCCATTGTCACACAATGGTAGGAACGAAGTTCATCTCATGAACTTATACACCCAGACCGCCTTTTTGGTAGCATCCTAAGTAGTAATGTATCCATCCTTTATCGTCTAGTTTACCACGGTATCTAGATTGGAACTCTTCCAACATACCGTCACTCCACTGAGGGTAAAGACAATGCCTGTGACTGACATTCAGTCGAACTTCTCACCCTGGAAGCTATCCAGTGATTCTCTCCAGGATCGATTGATACCATCTCACTACACCTAGTGAGAATCCTAACATCCACTTAGATCTATCTCATAGATCCAAAACCTAGGATTTAGGAGGTATCACCTAGATCCTATATGGAGAATCCTTGTGATAAGAGGAGATTGACTGAGCGTAGCATAGGAAACTCCTTCCCTATCAAGAGTATGTCATCCATGTACAATACGAGGATCATCACCATACTCCCTACTACCTTTTTATATATACAAGGTTCATCTACCATTTTGATGAAGTCAAACTCTTTGACTACTACATCAAAACAGATGTTCCAACTCCGCGATGCCTGCTTTAACCCATAAAGCAACTTGCACATGTTTCCACTCCTCCCACTGTCAACGAAGCGCTCGGGCTGTGTACTTATAGACGCTCTTTTCTAAATCATTATTTAGAAAAGCAGTCATGACATCCAACCGCCAGATATCGTAGTCATGGTATGTAGCAATTGCAAGTAGGATCTGTATGGACTTAAGCATAGCTTTGAAAGTCTCAACTTTTCCATGTACACCAAGTAATCTTCTCAAGATATACTTGCTTCTGATAGGGATTTAACCCTTCAGATAAAGCAACCAAAGTCCATACTTTGTTGGTGTATATGGATTTCATCTCTGATCGCTTAGCACCCAGCCATTCTTACAGAGTCCCCACTCTTTATAGCCTGCTCAAAACTAGTTAGGTCATCATCTCATGATGCAATCCTCGCTCCCACTGTCATAGGGAAACCGAAGTATCTCCCAGGTGGATGAGGAACCCTACCAGATTGGTAGAGAGGCTGAGGTTCGTTGGGAACTATTTAATCCTTCGGTTCTACCAAATCATTAGCTACAGTTTGTATAGCTGGAACTCATTCCAGTTCTATCTCATTGTCACAAATTTCTTCACAAGAAATCCTTTTCTCTAAAAGGTGGCATGCTGAGAAACAAAACACATTTTGTTCCTCAGTGTGGTAGAAGATATTCCCTTGCGAATGCTTGGGATATCTAACAAACTTCCACAGAACTAACCTTGCCTCGAGCTTATCCGGATTTTGTTTTTAGGCATAGACCGGACAACCCCAAATCTTAACATCCTTAAGAGATGGGCTCTTCCCATACCATATCACATATGGAGGGGTAGGCACCTGATTTGATTGGAACCCTATTCAATAGGTATGCAGCTTCTCAAGTGCATAACCCCTAAAAGGAAATATGCAACTTAGTATTACTCATCATAGAGCGCACCATATCTCATAGGTGCAATTGCTCCGTCCCGATACACCAACGTGCTGTGGTGTATACGGAGGAGTAATGCTGAGAGAGAATCTCATACTCCTTTAAAATAGTTCAGGAATTCCGTGCTAAAGTATTCTCCTCCTTGATCATATCAAAGGACATAATACTTATACCTGTTTTGGTTCTCTACTTCTATCTTATATTCTTTGAATTTCTTAAAAGTCTCAGACTTGTGTTTCAACAGGAACACGTGTGCGAATCTTGAGAGATCATCAGTGAATGTAAAGAAATACAAAGAACCAGTCCTGACATGTGTAGACATGGGACTTACATACATCATCATGTATCAATCCCAAGAGTTCACTAACTCTTTCTCTGTTTCCAATAAACGGAGCTATGGTCATTTTATCTTTATGACATGACTGGCAAGTTTCATATGATATAAATTAAAACTGATTTAAATATGCATCTAAATGTGACTTAGCTAGTCGGGTCGTATTGATATGACCTAGTATACAATGCCTCAAGAAGGACTCATTCATTTCTCAACTCTTCCCCTTGTGTGTGCTCTGTACGTTAAGAACTGTGTTTTGATTTAGAACGTATATACTTTTAGATAACGTGCCTGAATCGATCAACTCTTGATATAGGAAATGTTCAAAACATTATCCAACATTATAAAATTATATCCTTCTTTACTTAATAAAGAGACTGATATGATATTGTATATCAGGTTTGGTCTCTAATAACATTCGTTCAGAATCAATGTATTTTGTAATACAGGATGATAACTGCCAACAGACTTGGTTGCAACACTTGTACCATTTTTAACTCTTAAAACTTATCACCCTGTCTATGTTATCTACCTATCTGCAGCTCATGTAATAGATTATATTTGCGGGATCCTGATCCGGTATCTCATACCCATGACGTAAAGGATACTGAGAAACGGTTCTCTATAATGAACACACCCGAAGAAGATGCATCATCATGCACTTTCTTCGTTTGGGCGGCACTGGAGTCCTGGTAATCCCCTATTTCCTGCTCGGTCTTATAACAATTATAAGTTGGAGCGGGACCAACGTTCCTTAGCTCAATATAACAAGCGGGTTCGGTCAATACATCTATATTATTATCTTAATTTAAGGCGTGACATGGTCGCTACCAGGAGAGTGATAGAAGAAAACACTCAGTGTGTGCTCTTGCAAGATTAGATTGGTTATTAATTTATCTAATCAGGGTGGCTCCCACTGTTTTAGTCAAATCTTCCTTCAAACCCTAAAAGGAAAGACTAGCTGGGATTAATTACATCCTACAAGTTCGCCAATCTTTCAGCCAGGCCAGTGCCGGTACTTTGAGGGAGGTTCCCCTTGCTTTCGCACGGACCTAATTAAAATAAATCTCGTTTTCCCACGGGCATGACCCCGTTGACACCTTTCTAGACACCTACTTGATTGGCTAATTGTGATGTGTAAAACTCTCCCAGGAGTAACTCTTACTCACAGTGGGTATCGGGATCCAACTATCTCATAGGAAGTATGCAATCTCATTGCAAATTTCAACTCCTGAAATTCCCGATAATATTTTACCCCTAGCTTCCTATGACCTTGACAAAGACCAACAAACCATAGGCCGCTAGTCAAGTTCAACCCGTACATTTCTTGATTGAATTAAACCCACCCGCACGACCCTTGATGAAGGCCAACAAAGTCGCACGACTACCCTAACTCAATCGCATTATATACTTAAGCAGATAAGTATAAATAGCTACCGCACACTACGCCTTGACGAAGGCCAACAAACGTAGCACGAATACTATGAAGTACTTATCTGAAATGACGGAAGGCTATGACATATTTTTAAGAAAACCATTTGCGTAATGAACTTGATATCGTTGTAAAATCGAGTGATTTTGTAAAGGAGTGTTTTTTGAGGCTTTTACTAGTTTTGCTAAAGAGGTCACTCCCGGTGAAGGAATCTCGGCTCTTTCCTTATCGAATATGGTGCAGGATATTTCATAAATACCGCTATGCAAAACAAAAACTATAAAAGCAATCAAAAGACAAACCGAGTTTGTATCATCTGCTAGTTTCGCTAAAGAGGTCACTCCCGGTGAAGGGATCTTGGCTCTTTCCTTATCGAATAAGGTGCTGGATATTCTACAAGCAATACCGCTATGCAAAGCAAGAACTAGAGCTACCAGTTTTCGAGACAAGTTTCTATAATATCTTTAGGTTTCTTTTATTTCATTAATCTCATTAATGAAGTTCCATCATTTTAAGTTACCTAAACATCACAGATAAATACAACGTACGCTTATGCTATCCGCATTCGCCTTGATGTCCCCTCGTGCACCGTTAGGTTAGGTAACTACGGCAGAGCGGGGCAGTGCTAGCGCGGGTGTAAAACATAAGCAACATCTATATAATATATCACATATACTATATCATGTATTCATCTCATCAATATATCAAATGATCACATCACTGATATCGCAGCAGAAAAAAACATATGAAATATTGGATATAATAGGATTTTCGTGTTTTAAATTAAACCAGTATAAAACACGGATTCCACGGTCGTGATGAATAGCCAATCCCACACCCCTAGAACCCTACGAGAATGGTAAACAACCCTACCAATTCTAGAGTTAGGAGACCCGATCTCGACTCCTCGAGACGGTCTCCTACTGGACCCTAGAACCCGGTTACTTATCCTCCCGGCCTTGGGTCTATCCTAATGCGGAAAAGTAAATAATATACAATGGTGGCATCATCCTCAACCCGGAAGTGCCCCAATAAAAGAATATTACATACAATGAATTTTACATGAATGAAAATGAAAAAACTTTCATCTCACATAAAACCCCCGGCTATTCAAAACATGATGATCCAGTATAATATATCCCAGCAACACATAACATCACATGTCATCAACGTAAGTAAATATGTGTATCCCAATTTTCGTTGACATATAGCAATGAAACCGGCGATACTCTACATATTACACTTGCGGTCCCAGAAAAGAAAGTGAAAAACTACAACAGTTGGAATCCGTAACCATCCTTAGACATCACATGCCTAACCAAATGAATTCCTTAGACATCGCATGCCTAACAATTATAAACCCCGTATTCTAGTCTCAATATCGAAAACACTTTTCAATAACAAGTCGGGCAATTCAACATGATTCCCGACATCCTGATAGAATGCTCGTCATAAACTTTAGTAGATGGCCGCACCCTCCGATGCCGTCGACGAAGTGCACTAAGGCGGAACACCGCTGCCGCGAGCACCCGAACGGATGCTTTTAGCGATGGGGTTCTCCTACAGTCACTTAGTCGGGGCTATGGGGCATGGCTATTTATTAAGTTTACCCAGCGAGTATCCGCGTACGGTACGTGATTGCGACGGAATTTTGATCACATCAAAATCCCGTGGCAACCGATCAAATGAGACTAAACTTCTAGATTTATAAAATTCAAACTAGTTATCTCATAACTACATGTGGATTCCAAATATTGTATCCTATCATATGAAACCCGGACGATGTTAAACTTTTTGATCGATTCATCAAAGTCCAACAATTTCCCGACAGCTCAACACTTGAGCAAAGTTTTAATAATACCCAGAATATGCCACAGTACCTATACACCAGCCGTAGAAGGGCAAACCCAAGCCTCACTCATGTCGCCAAGGAACTACGACAAACACTAGAGTATGTCCGCGGTTCCGCGATCCAAAAAAATCGAGTTAGGATTTCTTCTAGAGGGTTCATAGGATCACTTGCTTGTTTTTCGGAATACGTTAAACATTGAAAAATGGGTTTTTGACATTCGATCAAACTTTTTAACTTCGCCTAGACAACATGCAAATAACACGAAACAATGTTAAAACTACGAATACGAAACACTCCAAATTGTTTATAGTGTAAGATTACATCACATGCAAAATTAGCAAAAACAAACAACAACTGAAACACCAAAACCCAGTCACTGGAACACAGACAAAATTTCATAGGAAACTGCTCGGATTTGGCCGAGATCTAGGGTATGGTGGCCGGCCAAAAATTCTCCAAACTGCCTCAAATTTTGTCAGTGTTCATGTTATATCCCATATAGCACTCTGTACTTGTTTAAAAAAAATTTTGACAATTATTTAAAATCGACAAAAACTAAGGTTTCGTGTTCCAAGTTTCGGAGTTGTTTCGGTTTCGTAATCTTAACAAAATCTGTATAAATTTCTAGCATGGCTCTAATACCGCTGCAGGGTTACCTAAGACGGCAGCAAGGTTTCGGGAGGCATCTTACATGCAAAATTCAAAAATTTTCCGTTTTAGCTAACCCTAACTAAGAATCGTTAACTAGAAATCGACGGAAATATAAATGCAAACACTTTGCAAGTCTAGTGAGTAAGGAATACAACCTTTATAGACTGGTCTTTCACTTCAATAGCTCCGTGTAGTAGTCCCTTCTCTGTGATCGTGAACTCTGGACTCTAGAGAGGCTCCCATTGAAAAAACGAACATGCTTGCTTCGAAGACTTCGAGGCCGAAAACGATCTACGTCGAGGAGACACTAACCCAAGCTATCTCTTCATTAATCAAGGAATTAGTGAAGCAAACACCCTATACTAAATGGAAAGTAGTAGAGGATGATGAAGTAGGAATTTTGCTCACATTAGAAATCAGTTTCTCATTCAAAATCATCACTTTGTCACAAACTAGAGAGCAAGCTCAAAAGGAAGAAGAAGATGAAGTCAAGTGATGAAATGAACTATTGTTGAGGTTAGAAATGCAACCAAGGGTTAAGCATGTCATGCTTAACCCTTGTAGAGAGTTAACCATGAGCTAGGGTTAAAGTTTAGGTCAAAAATATCTTAAGCTAGACAAAAAAAATGGACAAAGTCAAAGATGCTTACAAGCTTCTACAAGCTTTCAACAAATATCAACCATGACAATTATCCATAATATTTGAATTAATTAATGATAAAATTTAAACCCTAATCTTAACCCTAGAATGGTTCAATCCTCATAAACCCTAGTTGCATTTTTAACCTAACATGAGACATTTAACATATATCACATATAAATATCAATGTATCCAAGGTGAGAAAAGAAATCTTAAGTTAGCTAATATTAGTTAATGTAATGTAATATATCAAATATATATTTATACATTAAATTATTAAATAAACACTTGATTTAATAATCCGGTTATATCACATATAACCGACTAATATTATAATGTAATATCTTATCGAATCAACACTTGATCCGATAACCCGACTACATCACATATAACCTATCATGTAACACATCGCGAGAATAGAATGCGGTATCACATATCACATTAATCTCGGTCCCGCACATATCACATATGTGCTCCTACTCCATTTCGCTTGAGCCAGGAAACCCCTGTGTAGAACTCTAAAGACTCGTCAATACGCCGACAGTAGGTGATGATCATATCAAACACCCACAAGCCGCAAGCGGTCTGCTAAACGTAACGGTCACCCGGGTATTGAGCGATCAGAAGATCAACAAGCAAGCCTGCTCACACTCCTGCAAATCCAATCAGTAACACTACCGTACAGTCCGGTCTCTTCGTCTGATATGCTGCATATCTCTTCTAGGGGTGGTAAACGTCAGACCCCAGTAACTCGATAAGTCGTGTCGATATGAGGCTTATAACGGGTCAAGAAACTAATGATAACACTTACTAGTATATCTCTAAAGCAGTCCTGGCTAGGGACTTCCTGTTATATCCAATCGAGCACAGCGCAACATCAACCCCCAATACCGGGAGTGACGACACCCTTCCTATCGCTCATTGCCTCCATGTGATTCGGGACTGTACCCAAAAGCCACCGTTTTGCACGTTCTCTTGAACGTGGTAAGGTGGAAATCAAAGCACAGTGGGAATCACACAAGACTCTATGACGATCTCGGGTCTACAGACTAACCTGTACCAGTGTCACCAGAGAACTGCCATCTGACGTAAGGTATAATACCATCTGGGAGTTTTTGGCAAGTCCATCCAGTGTACCCAGTCTCCACAGAGCACCAGTATACTAACTCTGATGTCAAACACCAATGGATATAGGATCATCCATTGCCCATCTACATGGGTCGAGAAGCTATACGCTAGTCTACTCTTATATATCGATGCCCTATCTCGATACACCCACGACTAGGAACATTTGAAGGATGTACTTAGCGACTACACTGACCCTACTAGTATGATCTGCATCATAGTCCTGGTAGTCAAGTACTCATCCTAAGGGCTTTATCAACATGTAACATAGAGACAATCAGAGTACATGTTAAGATAAAGAGCAACCAGATAGCATACTATCATGTCGAGCAAGAAAGTCCTCCATATATATGTCGAAGCATCCATTACAA